>CM060924.1:992291125-997291125 GCA_030737875.1 Allium sativum | reverse complement strand
TTGAAAATCATCAAATGTATCTGGCAAGAATTCATGAATTTTCAAATATATTATTCAATCCAAGATGCATAATTGTAAAATATGCATTAATAGGCTCTGTTAATGCATGATTGACACACTGTTAATTTTACACATATATTTATTCATGCACTGTTAATACAGCCCATGTCTCTTACATTCACGCACTGTTCACGCTCTATTAATGCAGCTTGTATCATGCATTTTACAAATATATCATTCAATCCAATATATTGGCCATCACAATTTGCCATCAGATCTCACACATGTCAGAAATCAATATGAGCTTCTTGTTCCAAATGCATACGCTGATAGTATATATTTACACTGATTATTTTATAACATCCTATACATATGTGGGAACTCATGAAGGATGCACTAAAGATTAGATGAAATCAACTGTCAACTACAGCAAAAACAGAACAAAAGAGTATGAAGATGTATATGAAGACTATTTTGAATCTCACACTTCGGATTTATCACAGCACGTTGTGATCAAGCGAGCTTGAATAAAAGAATCAAGAATTGATCAAAGCGAGGAAGCGAATGTCTGATTTTTCTTTTTTTACATTGGGTTTAGTCTGCTATGCGAAAAATGAGTTGGAGTTATCGCTGGTTGTTATGAACCCATTTATGCCAAACATTATTAGCGTTCTAATTCCTTAAGATTTGAAGAAATCATGATGGTACAAGAAAAATTGTTTTTGTAGAAGTAATGCGCCACGGGTGTTAATAGTGCATGGCTTCCTATTTTCTTTGCCATATAGATTAGCAATCTATTTGGCAGTTGTATTATTTAAGCAAGTCATCATTAGATATTGATTGCTAAAGTTTGGAAAGTCATATAGATTGTGATTTTTGAACTGCTACTGATTTTTCCATGTGATTTCCATGATATGCAGGCTAGGATATTAGCATTAAGTGCATCTTATTTCCTCAAGAATGAGGGCCACTTTGTCTTATCCATTAAGGTAAATTTCTTTTATTTTTGGTCCTCCATTTTTCATTTACATACAAAAGTATGACCTCAACCTTTCATGTTATAACATAACATGTAGGCGAATTGCATAGACTCGATTGTGCCTGCAGAAGCAGTTTGCTCAAGAAGTGAAGAAGCTTCAGCAGGAACAGTTCAAACCGGAGGAACATGTCACCCTTGAACCCTTTGAGCGTGATCATGCTTGTGTTGTTGGTGGTTATAGGATGCCTAAAATGAATAAGGTAAATTTAGGGGAACTGAGATAACTTGAAGTAGTTGAAATGGCTCAGTGTGTAAAAATTATTCACTGTTCGGTCGTTATCAACTGAAGCTTCCACTAAAAAAGAAGTTTGAATTCCATACGCCAATTTGGCGTAGGGAATGCGTAGGGAATCAAATTTCCCTACGCCATCCTTACGCCAAACAAGAAGTTGGAAATTAGACGTCCCAAATGGTTCCCTACAGGTTCCGTACGCCAAATTCCGTACGCCAAATTCCGTACGCCTTCCCTACGCCACATTCTTACGTCTTCCCTACGTCAAGTTCCATACGTCATCCCTACGCCATATTCCCTACGCATTCTCTACGCCGCGTTCCTACGCATTTCCCACGCCAACTTCCATACGTCTTCCCTACGCCAGCATTCCTACGCAAACTTCCGTACACCTTCCCTACACCAGCATTCCTACGCCTTTCCTACACCAATTTGCATACGCCTTCCCTACGCCATATTCCTTACGCATTCCCTACGCCAAATTCCGTACGTCTTTCCTACGCCATATTCCTTTTGATTTTCCTTACGCATTCCCTACGCCACCACACACCAAAATTCAATACAATTCTTTTACATTTATCTTCATCTACCATAGATATTATAATAACCTTTAATAAAACCGAACACATGCGAAATCATAACAATATATATCAATAAAAACATTGATGTAGAATGAATATCATCGTCAAATTACCATAAACTTGCTGCAAATATATTTAAAACAAGTCACGTCCAACAAACAATAAAATAAAGTTGCTACATAACTTAAACATGGTTGTTTCAATTAATTCAGACATCAAAATGTACCTTACTACCTTATACAAACGGAACATCAAACACAACCAAAATAAGAATAACTCATAGCATATGTCAGATCTCCTATTCTTGCTCCTGTCTCAATCCTCGTATGAACTCTTGCACAGAACCCATCTCCTTCTGCATGGAACCAAAATCTCCTTGTAGTTTGTTAATCGTAACACTCATTTCTTGATTTTTACACCTAAGCTCTTCTACTTCCTCCACAAGTTTCTGTCTGTCATCTGAAAGTCCAAATCTACTAATGTATGCATTGTCTCTATATATCTATACATAAAATTTTAAATTCAATTAACACAACGATTTTTTTTAATACAATTAGCATAACTCCAAACCTAGTAGTTCAATTGAGCATTAGCAAAAATAGTAAAGATAACATGAAAGCACATAAATACCATACATAGATCGAAATGATATACCCTCCAGTTAACACAGTAAACAAGGAAAAAAAAGGGAAAAAAATCCACAAGAAACCTAGGAAAAAAGAACAGTTGCTAGGGACATAACTGAAGTTATTGTAATGCACATAAGCTATATGGAGTTCTTATATATATAGTGAAATAAAGTTATGCATTATGAAGAAGTCATCTCACCAGCCTTCAACAACTCTATCTGAACATAAATGATGTCAGAATCATATATCATTGTTATCAATTAGTATGAAACCAGGGTAAGATTTCTCATCACGTTTTATTTCTTATATAATTAAGTTAATATTTCTACATAGTCTAAGTTTCAAATGGAAGTGTATTTGTTAAACTATCATTATCTAAAGTTTTCCAGAGCTATGTTTTTATAATATATGCGTTTTTAGTCTTCACATAGAAATTACAAACATTTTTATAAGATATATAATTTTGTGGGTCTGTTTCTTGATCTTTCATATAATGAATAATAAATTCAAATTTGAACAATTAGGAACTAGTATGTATCAAACTGAACATCTATTCACCAGACATGGCTTTAGATCATGTTTAAATCACCCTTTCTAAGCATAGATTCATAAATAAAATTAGACGTCTTGATTTGAAAAATCTACCTATCTAAATCACTTAATGCATTTACTGATTTATTTAAATATGACTAAAATAGGTTAATCTGATATAAAGTATTAGATGTATTGATTATGGGGAACAATGATATAAACCCCAACATGGATTTGTAACATAGGGATATACATTACATCAAATTGGAATAATTATTAGAGTTGTCCAGCCTTAAATAAGTGTAATATCTTAAACAGCAGGACGTAAAAATTAACCATTAACATCCTCCACATTAATGCATATTTTGATTTAATTAGAGTAGTAAACAAGCTCAAAACCCAATTGACACAAATCCGAGGATGCTGCACAACAAACTATTTGTATAGTGAACATAAACATCAGTATGTTAGTTTCCCTGTTGCGGTAGTAGTTCATATTGTAAACAATCCTGTATTGTAATTTGATATGTGCTCAACTTTTCAAAATCTAATGTCAAAGCTTCGTTATGTAGTAGATTATTGACACTAGTCTTTCTTGTAATATAATATACTATCAATTCAAAGAAACTTCAGCTTGCCTGAACCTTAAGGCTCACTTTAACTGAGCCTTAAGGCTCAATATAACTGAGCCATTATGAAGCCAATTAAAAGGACTACCATACGCTATATATAGATTGTGTCCTTGATTATGAAGCCAATTATGAAGCCATTATGGTGATATGATTGTGTCCTTGATTCAGGCTACCATACACTATATATAGATCATATTTATAAGAGGTAATTAAAAGGACTATCAGTTAGGAAATATATATATATACATAGGCATTAAAAGGTAACAAAGTGTAAGAAATCTTAACATGCCTACAAACACAATATTATTGAAACAGTTATGAAAAATTTATGTTACATGACTTAGGCAATGCATAAGGCCATTCTTGACCCTTTTTATTTTGATCCTTTTCTCTATCCATTTTCCTGTGTATAATCAAATTGCAAAAATATTAATTACATCTCAGATATGATAATAAATTTACTTCTATTTGTTATATTGGACTTGCTCCATAAATTAGTTCTTATGAAACTTAAATCTCTAAAAAAAAGGTTTAAAATAAGCATAATGAAGATATGTTTAAACAAATTTAGAAGAAAACCTTGTCTTTCTATTCAGTTATACTGAAAAGGTTGTAAAATAATCTTACTGTCCATCGAGAATATATAAAAACTACAGCTAATAACACAGGCTAGAACACGTGATAAATTGCCACCTATTGGCATAATTAATGAGCAATTTGAACCTGTAATACAAGATGATGGAAACCAGTAATTTCAACAGCAATGTTGAGCAATATAAAGTCAGATTAAATAAGTATAGTAAGTCTATGCTGAGGGAAACAATCTTTCCCATTTCTGAATTCAATAATAATTCTCAATGTTCAAGATTCAATTTAGTTATATTTTAGAAAATTCATCACATGATGGTGTCCTGGGATGACTAGTTTTACGGTAACATGGGTAATCAACTAGAAGATTCCAAGTTTCCAATTGTTACTATCATATTATATTTTACCAAAGTATGCACCACCGACCGACTCTCTTTTCTTTATTAAATAATAATAACGGATACCTAGACGTTCATACATATTTTGCTGAAATTGATTTGCCAAAAGTGCTAATCTATTTTAGATAATGTTAGTTTTCTTTGGTTTATGTCGTATTAAACATGTGAACGTAGGGCGCAAAATGAGAACTTTCAACTCAGCAAGGTTGGTTTCAGATTGCTCCAATATATTACTTCATAATGGCTCAGTTTACCTGAGCCGAAATGGCTAAGTTTACCTGAGCCTTAAGGCTCAATTTTACTGAGCCGGCTCAGTAAAACTGAGCCCTAAGGTTCCGTACACCTGAGCCGAAACAGCTCGGTAAAACTGAGCTGTTTCGGCTCGGTTTTACCGAGCCGAAAGGCAATGTTAATAGGTTTGGTCTGCAAAATGAAGCAAAAGCAATGAGAAGTACAATAATATTATTATTGATATCTTCGAATCATGGGTAACCATAAAATTGAGCAACTCTGACTGATACAAGTCATAAGAGTTGTAGTATTAAGAAATAAAATAAAAAAATAAATTACATAACCAAAAGTATATTGTGGAGATCAGTCTAAAGGGATTTTAAGTCAAAGGTAACTAGTTTATAGAACAGTACTTCAAAGTAACTAGTTTCAATGAAGGAAAATACCATTTTATACGAAAGGGTGTTACGGTGAATCAAAGTATCTTTAAAACGTCGCTGAAATGATACTTCTTTTTTAATTATCATGCAAGCCTGAAAATAGACAATGATAAATGAAACTGTTTTTTTTCCTCGCTGAAAATGATACTTTGCTTATCTTTAATCCCTAAAACTAATTATAATGTAGTTGTAAAACCGACCTTCCAAATATATTTATGTAAACTAGAATTTGAACTTTACAGAACAAACTAACATTATTTGTAGAGGCAAGTAGGTGTTCTTGCAAGTACAAGAACCAAAAGATAGGTATATTTAATAATACTTCCATATATGAACGCAAAAAATTGATGGCACAAATTAGTAATATCTTACACCTTTGACCATTAAATGATTATCTTCCAAAAATGTTGCTAATGTCCTAGAAAATAAAAAGAAGCAGTTCATGACTTACTGGCAAATGTAACACACGAAAGTCTATCAATAAGATATTTGTTAACCACATCACAGTACGAGCTAAACAAATAATTCGAAAGGTTTGATATCATTTTGCGCCATGCGCCATGACCCTATCTAACTGCGCATTTCGCTAACCGAATAAAACAAGTTGATAGTCATTATGATACTCTCCGGTTACTCATTGTTATTATTATTTTGTTGGGGGGCATTATTTTGAAATCTGGATATATCCTCATTAGCGTGCGTGGACAAGTTACATGGACAAGTTCATATTGAAGTAATCCATTATTATTATTTGTCTTCTGATGAAAATAAAATAATCTCATTCTCATGAGTATTTATCTGGAAGTTTGTCTTGCTCCAATGAAAAAAAAAAAAAACCTTTAGAAGGAACAATTTGTAAACTAAATACATTTTAAACTGATTGTATTAAGCACATATTACATTGTATTAAGGTTTAATCAAGTGTATTAAGCTCATACTCTCAAATAAGAAGCGATTGTTGTTGCTTCTTTTTCAGCTTTAAAAAAAATTGTCTCACTGTATACTCTGTTTTACCCTAACTGCATATTACATGATCCAAGTATAATGCCAACTTGACCAGATTTCAATTGTCATATTTAAGTTCAGAAATCTTGGTTTCTGGCAGGACCTCAACTTGGTATTTCTATCCGCGAATTGGGCATGAGATCTAAATATATTCAGGTCAAAATGAGTGTCGAACAAAAATAAAAATTACATTTGAAGTTTCATCTCGTTCAAGTAATATGAGATTTTGGGGAGATCGTTATATTGTGTGATGAAAATGTTTGACACTCTGATGCCATTATGATTATGTGTACTTCTTAGCTTATGTACTGCCTTCATCGTAATTTACGCTAAAAACGTGAGATCTACAACCCTAGTTCTAACATTTCGAAACAACATAATATCCAAAGAAAAGAGAATGAAGTTTTTATGTTTGGACATATAAGTTCAAAAATAAAATAGATTTCAAAAATGTGTAAACTTTGAATTAGCATTCTTTGAATCTACAATTTACAATTTAAATCTCATTCCAATTTAAAGTTTGTTGTAGAAAATGTTTAAGTCGTTAGTTAAAAATTCGAAAAACCCCGAGAAATATTGCACTTTAATTGAAAAATAAATAAATTAAGTTTTCAGTCAATACCCCAGGAATATTGCCGGTAGCAGGTCTTCGTGTGCTTCTTGAAGCAGCACATGTCCCACTTCTCCAATAAGCTGCATGTAAAGAAGGTTTAGCTCGTCGTAAAAGAGCTCCCTACCCCGACTCTCGGTCATTTGAGCAACTCGCTAATTGTATTTGGCTTGTAATTTACATAAAAAGTTAGGTATTGCAATGTTTAACAGAATTAGAAATTTGTAAACTATAATTCAAGATTTTTGTTGATTACATACAGAAAACTGCTCCGAGTATTCATCAATCCATCCCCCATCTACAGAACCGTCTGGTTTCTCAACATAGTGTGTTCGAATGTAAACCTGCATGTATGTCGGTGTTCGTCCTTGTTCTTTTTCCTAAAAAATGGAAATAATTTATCTAATCTTTATTTGGATTGTATACTATTATTAGTTAATAAGTTAAATAATTACCATATCGTTCATCCATTGTGCCATTGATTTAGAACCACATCTATGTGGCCTTGGATTTTTATTGCGAGCGGTTGAGTTCTTTTGAGAAAGCTCCTTCACATCTTCTCTCTCCCAGTAGTCTAAAAATTGTTGCCATACTTCATCTGTTATACAAGCATTCTTCTTTTTATACCTTTTCATTTCTTCAACAATCCAACTATATTTCAAAGAACACTTTTGATCTCATAACCGTCTGACATCAGCAAAAGAAGTAGTGGGATCCCAAGAGTACAATCCCTACACAAGAATTTGAGATCGAATAAATAAACTGAAAAACTTAATCATGAATGGACTAAATATTGCAACAACCTAAATTTCAATTTTTTTTAACCTTAAACTCTTCAAACCAATGATCCTTAACAGTAGCAGGAATCTCACTGAAACGAGGCCAAAATGATGTCAAACGGGCCTTAAGCATAGAAGATATAGTACGAGACGTCGAGTCACTATTCGCGAATTCCCAACTGTTAATGCACAAATTATAGTAAACTATGTAATGCATTATTAAAATATGCAATAATTTGATAATTTAAAATTTTTACTTACTCGCCACTCTGGCTACAATAGATATACATGGTACCGACTGAAGAAGTAATGTCAGTCTGTGACGTTTGTCCAGATAGCCCAGGGGTGCCTTGATCATGATCACATCTATCTGAAGGGGTGGACTGTTGATCGATAGAGGGTGGTGCTGGTTCGATCAAACCCGAACCACGTCCACCACCATTGCGACCACCACCGCTACCGCGACCACCACGACCACGAGAACTCATATCTATTACATGAATACGGCATTTGCAACTATATACAAAAGATAATCTAACATTTCAAAATGAAATTAGTGAACTTATTTAGGACAACATTTGAAAACATACATCAGAGAGCATAGAATGTAAATCAACAATTGAAAATTTTACTGATAAACATAAACAAGTTCATTAACATAAAAGCAACCGAGCAACTAAAAGCACATGCAAACAATCATAATTTAATATACATGCTACCAATCTTCAATTTCATCATCACTCTCAATGTTAACACTCTCATCTTCAAGCTCACACTCATCTTCTTCTACTTCAATTTGATCATCGTCATCTTCATCTATTTCGACCCCATCATTGACGTCATTAATAAGAGATCCTATGTCTTCTACTTGTTGTACAATCTCCAGTAGTTCATTAGGTTCTGGATCATTTTGATATGCCATATTGTCGGTTATGCTCATGTTTGAGTGAAATGACCATCTCGGTTTTGTTTTAATAACAGCCCACCAATCTGAACGACTGTTGTCGATAGCAGGATATGGTGTGAAATAAACTTGTGTAGCTTGTGCTGCCAACACAAATGGATCATACCCTGAATATTTTTTTTGTGGTTTACTTCAATAAGAGGGTAGCCCTTATGTACGCGTTTTACTCCAATATTCGGTCTACTATCAAACCATCGACATTTGAATAGAAATGTTTTTAACTCCGGCACCA
Organism: Allium sativum; assembly: GCA_030737875.1. NCBI lineage: Eukaryota > Viridiplantae > Streptophyta > Magnoliopsida > Asparagales > Amaryllidaceae > Allium > Allium sativum. The sequence continues at coordinate 997,282,234 of CM060924.1, read as the reverse complement.
CGGAGTACGTTAACTCGATTATTTCTTCCAGTACACCATAATAATTTGTTATGTCATCATCGTTGTTACCACCTTTGATACAAACTCCACTATTAATAGTTGTCTTTTTCTTTCCATATTCTTCTATGTGGAACTTAAATCCATTTATAAACATTATTGGACATATTCTGTAGCTATTATGCGGACCAAAAGCAAGTTTCCTATAGCAAATGTTGGTGATGTTGTTCATATCAACCTATCGATTTGAATCAAGTATACAAGTTAATATATAATGAATACTATGCAAGATTAAAATACATGACTTATTATACTTACATATTGTTTAAACCATTCCTCGAATTCTCTACAGAGTTCAACATTGGGATTTTCAGTTTCAAACTTGCTGTTTAAAAACAACTACACATGTTAATATCTAAGGAGTATTGCATATAGCTTGAAAAGATTGAAATTGATTTAGTTAATGAATAATCAAATTATTACAGTATCTTATAAGATCAGTTAATTCATTGCAATTAAGAAGCACAGTTGCCTTTGCTAGATTGTAATCCTTTGTTGTAGCGAAGCCTTTAACATTCTTCCATTTACCAGATGGACGTCCTTGTTTTTTGAATATGGAGAGAACGTTATGGGCTGAATCATCCACAATATCATTTTCATTGCGATGACCACGATTGAAATCTAAATTCACATGATCATCGAAATAATTACTAAAAAATATGGATGCTTCTTCAATAATACACGCTTGACAAATAGAACCTTCAACACGTGCTTTCTGTTTCACCTTTTTCTTTAGGTGGCCCAGATACCTTAATAGGAAAATGTGTGAAATTAACTACGACATGTTCTATATTTAAACATTGCGTAAATAAATATAATTATTACATACCTCTCAAAAGGATACATCCATCCATACTGCACTGGTCCTCGTAGTAATGCTTCAGTTGGTAAATGTACTGGCAAATGTTCCATGCAGTTAAAAACTCCAGGAGGAAATATTTTCTCCAATTTACATAGTAATTTGGGTATATCTCTTTCAAGCTTCTGCAAATGGCTTTTAGATAGAGTTGTCGAACATATTTCTTTAAAGAATAAACTGAGCTCTGTTATAGGCATCCAAACCTTTTGTGGTAAAAGTTCTTTAAATACTATCGGAAATAGAGTCTCTAAAAATACATGGCAATCATGACTCTTCATACCTGACAGTATAAGATCCTTCATATCAACACATCGTTTCATATTAGAAGCAATCCCATCAGGAAATCTCAAAGAATCGACCCACTCTAGTAATTTTATACAACGAGTCCTATCTAGCTCATAACAAGCAAGAACTTTGAAGTTTGGACGAATAGGACTAATCTTAAGCTCTGGACGATTGCAATAGTATTCGATATCTTTTCTTGATCTCAAATCATCTTTGGTTTTTCCTTTTGCATTCATAATTGTATAAAAGAAATTCTCAAATACATTTTTTTCAATATGCATCACATCTAAATTGTGTCGAATTTTTAGATCCTTCCAATATGGTAATTCTCAAAATATGCTCTGTTTGCACCAATTGTGATAATCACCTTTGCCAGGAATTTTGGGCTCTTTGTTTTCTGTCTCATGTAATTTTGCATAATCTTGTACAATATCAAATATTTCTTCTCCATTCAAAAATGTCGGTGGTTGCAAATTTACAGTTTTATTTCTTTCAAAGTTTTTCTTATCACGTCTAAATGTGTCATTTGTATGTAAAAATCAACGGTGGCAATCCCACCAACACTGCTTACCACCATGCTTCAATGTAAATGCTTTTGTTGAATCCATGCACACCGGGCAAGATAATTTACCTTTCGTACTCCAGCCCGAAAGCATCCCGTACGCAGGAAAATCGCTTATCGTCCATAATAAACAAGCAAATAGTTTGAAAATTTTCCTCTTTGACACGTCGTACGTATCAATACCCTGTACCCACATTTTCTTCAGATCCTCGATTAAAGGTTGCAAATAAATATCTATTCCGTTTTTTGGATTTTTGGGTCCAGGGACAATTAGGGTTAAAAACATGTATGAATTTTGCATGCACATCCAAGGAGGTAAATTATAAGGTGTTAAAATAACTGGCCAAGTGGAGTATTTTTTGTCCTACTGGCTAAAAGGTTGAAAACCATCAGTGCATAAACCGAGCCTAATATTTCGTGACTCGTTCGCAAAATCAGGATATTTGTCATCGAAATGTTTCCATGCTTCCCCATCTGCAGGATGACATAAAATCTCTTCCTCTCGAACTCGTTCATTATGCCATCTCATGTGCTCCGCAGTGGCATTAGACGAATACAATCTTTGCAATCTAGGAATAATCGGAAGATAATGTAAACGAGTAAAAGGCACACCTTTACCATTACTTTTTTTTCTTTTCATATCTTCCTAAGCCACAAAATTTACATTGTGAATGATCAACGTCTTCTTTCCAATATAGCATACAACCACTTCTACATGTATCTATCTTTTCATATGGCAACCCGAATGCGGACACTTGTTTTTTTAATTGATACCATTTTTCAGCCAATCTAGTTTCCAAACGGGATGGGACCACATCTCGAATTAAACTAAGAACGTCATTCATTAATTTCTAGGTACCGTTGTTTGAGGATTTTATTGCTACTAGCCTAGCAGTCGCTGCCAACTCTGTCATAGGACATCCATCAAAAAGCGGTTTTTTCGATGCTTCTAACAAGTCAAAAAAAGATTTAGCTTTTGGATTTGGTTCTTCCTCTACATCCAATGAATTAGGCAACATGCTCGGACCAGCGGCATCAATAACCATTTCAGTCATTCTATTTTCCGAAGTAGTAGAATCATCAACATCAATATTTATGTTATCATCCTCAACAGTTACCGATGTATTAACAACGTTCACCGCATCTTCACCATGATGTATCCACACGTAATAATCGTCCATAAAACCATTTTTAGTCAAATGCCTTCGAACAATTTCATAAGTATGATGTTTTATGGCTTTGCATTTCTTACAAGGACAACGGATTTCCGTCATGTTTGTCCCATTAGAAGATGCCACTAGCATGAACTCGGTTAAACCACCTAAAAATTGAAATGAAATTGTTCCTCTATGCCTAACATCTTTGTACATCCAAGCGCGATGAACTTTCAAATGTTCCATCTTCTACTGCACAATTAATATATATGTTATATTATAAGACGAGTGCTTCTATAATTATTATTATATAGAACTATAGTTATTTCATTATTTAAATTATCCAATTATTATTTTTATTATTATTCTTAAATGATTAGATTCTTACATTTATGAAAATTAAATATATCTAATCATAACCCTAATAGAAATTTATCTATTGTTTATTTAATTGAACTTTCCATAGAACGGTTTATTTATGGGGTTAGTCAACCTACTTCCCATTACAAACAAAACGTTATTTTTTACATTTTATAAATCATTTCACCTCAAGTGGTACAACAAAATTTCGGCAGCACTTCCCCTTATTCCCCGTATCATACGCCTAGACGTACACGGGGAATAAAGAAGAAGCACTCCCAAAATTTTATCACCGCTTGAATTGAAATGATTTATGTAATGTAAAAAATTAGTTTTGTTTGTAACTTGTCCAGTACAAGGACAAATTTGACAAATACTGTATCGGATAAATATTGATGTCCGTTTCAGAAAAAAAACGAACATCTATATCGATCATATACGATACATGTCAAATGGGGCCAAATGTTAATCTATGGAATGTACGAAGGTGCTTGGTGCTTCTAGTATAGCAGTGAAGTTTCAGGCGTTTATCATGGTTCATATTATTTCAAATATAGAAGAATTAATTGCATAAAATTTTAGGATACAATTTCTTTGATATCGTTTACGTATACTTAGATCACATGGTATAATATATATTCATGGAATGTAAAAAGCAATATCGAATGTTTCACGTTTGTTCATGTTTTCGTACAACCAATATTTGGTAAAAAAATTCAAGGTGCATGCTTTGACATAAAAGTGATGGTACCACTAAAAGATGGAAACGTTACTAATGGAGAAATTTTAGACAGGTAATTCATTTGCATTGTCCTTCAAGCATCTATTTATTTTCAAACGACTGGTACATATTTTCTTCATTAATGTTACAGATTCATATTAAGACATACTGTTAACTCAAGTTACGGTGGCTACTTCTTAAACTGTGGTTAATGTAAGATGTACCTTATGCCGAGCATTAAAGAGAAAACCAAAATCACGCTTTATTACCATGTGCCATAGATGTTTGCATGTGCTTACATTACTGTAATGCAAAAGGTTTTAATTAATGTTTTTTTAGATCATCTATATAATGCACTCTGTATACTATACAATATTATAATGCATAAGTTATGCATGAAATAACTAAAGGAAAAAAAACTTCATTTTTGTTTACATGCAATAACATAAACTAAGCACTAACTTTTCGCAGCTGTGGATTTCTATACAGAATCTTCATTTTTTACAGTCAGATTTGCTTCCGTCCATACATATTTACTTATCACGCTTAGTTTTATCTACGTATGTTTCATGGGTTTTTCGTATATTACATTTCATGGGTTTGTTTGTTTTTTGTATATTACATTTCACGGTTTTTTGATATCTCACTTAGTAGCACATTTACAATTTATAGGGAAGAAGCACTAATTTTAACTCCTCATCTACAAGTGCATTTTATAATACTTATTTTTTACAGGTGAATAACATAAAGTAGTTGCATGATTTTTGACAAGAAAGATCCAACTCACTCATTTATTCTTGAGGTATTCCATTTTTAGCCATTTATCACCCATGACACTTCTTTCTATTCTCTTTTAATGGTTGAATATCATTCATTATGGCATTCAGACTCGGCCCAACACATAGTCTAGGGAGACGCTTGACTAAGGCATCAACTGGAAGAGGGGCGACAAAATAATAAAATCGCACTAACAAAAACTCAAATAATTTTCTTTTAGCATCTTTCCTGTCTAACTCAAACACCACTTCCAATCCACCATAACCTGCTGAACTAGTATCCAGCATCGCATGCAGCTCCAATACTACCTTGCCTTCGTAGGTCAAGTTAAAAATCCTAAAAAGTCAAAATTGAGATTATTGACCTCACCTCTCTTCAAAGCTATTCGATACTCTATTGCTGAAAATGATGTGAGTCAATATTAAAAAATTATTAATATGGTCTGTAGCTGTTAAGATATGTGCATATCTGTGTACTAAACAATGGAAATCATGAAATCATTTAACTATTTGTTGCACATATGAGAAGCTAACATCAGTGTTGTAGCATTAAGTTTAATAACAAACTCCTAGAAACTGAGTTTTGACTTACATTCCCCTTTGGAAAATGAAGTAGGTAATCCTCTTCTTTTCCTTCAATTTATGTTCTAACCAGAATGTATTTTTATATTTTTAGTTTACCTGATATCCAATGGGAAACGAGTACTTGAGCATGTTAAACTATGTCTAGATAATGGACGAGTTTTCATTCAGATCTGCAAGAATTTTTTCGCATTACTATGTATTGATATGTTATAATTTTTGTCGACATTTAGAGTTTTCTTTCTTTTGTAGACAATACATATTTTGTGGCTACTGTTGACTTTTGTAATAAAGACTGCATTTTGTTTAGTAGCTAAATCTGTGTTATCGACTACTAAACAGTAGGCGAAAAAATTGAAAACACATTTATCCGACTAGGGCATTGAATACAGCCAGGCCGACTCCGATAGCATTTAGACATCTTAAATTGTGAGTATATGGTATACTTTTTCTGAGCTATTAGCTAGCGAGTTATATTTTTATTACTTTTGTTTAGTTATATTTAATGCTACATTACTACTTATTTTAATCCCTGTAATTTAGTTACAATTTTATGCAAATAACGTGGAATAAATTCGTATGAGATCTTTTACTGCTATTTGGAGTAAATAAGAGTGAATTTTTTTACTGCCATTACAATCATGTCCATATGACCATGGCTCACTATCCAAGTTAATTAAACATATTGTATCAGTAATGTCTACAAACTATGTCATATTAGCAGTGCATAGAGAGAGCAGGTTATAGTTAGAACTAAGCAGTTCAGTGGCATAAACAATTCCATCGCACCAAAAAACAAAGATTAAAAATAGGATGAGAGAAGAACCTGCTGCCTAAGCTCCTCCAAATAGTTCAACAGCAGCACGGATTCGATTGAAGGCGGAAGCGCGGCACGTCCAATCGATTTAGGGTTTAGGTTTTTTTTTAATACAATTTGAACGAGTATGAAGGGGAAATGGGAGTGAACGAGTATCAAGGGGACATGCGAGCGAACGAGTATCAAGGAGAAACGCGAGCATATCATGGGGAAATGGGAGTGAACGAGTATGAAGGGGAAATGGGAGCGAACGAAGGGGAAGCAAGCACGGATAACGTTGAATATTTCTTACTCTATAGGCCATATTTGCAAAGCCCATTCAAACAAATGTATAAAGAAATTAGATCAACCTTTAAAAAACAATTTATGTATAAAAATCCAACAAATATATTCGAATGTCCATATTTTGCAAGTTTATGTGAATCGGGTTTAGATTTAAATCAACCATGGTCAATTATAAAAAATAAAAATTGATTTTTTCAATATTATAACTAAACAACAATCCATTAAAAAAATGTCACATTTCGTAGAAAAAAAAATTATTTTTTGTCTACTGTTATGATACCTTAAATTTAAGTTTTTCTATTATGGACTATTAACTTTAGTACTTCTACTTATTAAATTTAATTATTGTTCCTTTTTAGATATACATTTAAAAGGTAGTTATTATAACTTAAATTATTGTTATTTTTCTTTGAAATTGGGTGTATGTTTTATTAAAGACATTTCAGCCCATGATGTATGGGTAAATACAACTCACCCAGTACCCGATAAACCACATCCGACAAAGCCACGTCAAATACAGTTTAACACATAACTTTGGGAACATGTGTTTTTAGATTCTTTAAATGCTAGGGTTGAGCTTGAACTTATGCATATATTGTTTATTTTATTAGTTTAACTAATTATAATTAGAGATTAATAGTCATCAATGGTAGAGGTAATAAATGATATATGATTTGCTTGTGTTATATAATAATAAAATTGATAATAACTAATGTAGGCTAATTTTGCTTTAATAATAGAAACAAAAAAATTAAATAATTAATTATAAGTTACAATTAATGATAATTTGTGTGAAAAAAGAAATTATTAACTGGTGTTTAATATTTAATAATTTAAAAGTAATAATATGATTAATTCTTTAAAAACTAGTAGAAACCACTACAAGCATAATATCATTTCTGCGATAAGAAGACAAGTATATCAAATGTTCTAATGATGGAAAATACATACACAATAAATGATAAATGAAGAAATGCAGAATGTAATGCATAATGAAAATAAACGAAAATGCACGACTAACAACTAACGATGACCCTGCACAATCTTAAGTGTTCCACCAACATTCATGATTGGTCACCATTCTCGTTGGAGCTCCTTAATTCAAATTGATGTTTGACCTCAAAATTGTGATCTTTCATAAGAGATGATGTTCCAACTTCATACTTCGTTTATTCTTTAACTTCACCAAATTTGAAATCTCTACTCATGTCACCCTCTTAATCTCTATAAGAAATTGAAGCTCAATATTTTTTTTTTGAAAAAGATGGTTGTAAAGTTCTCTTTTCATAAAAAACAAAAGTTGTAGTGGAAAATTAGAAATTAGAATAAGATTGTTTGTGCAATTTCTACATGAGTTGTAAAAATTATCCTAGACTCCCATCTAGGCGCTAGTTTAAGCTTATCGTCCGACTTCTTACCGAATGCACGTAAATGATACTCACTAGGTTATGTAAGCATATAATTGAGTTTATAGAAAATGATTGTACACAGACTTAGGTTGGTAAATATAACAAGCATTAAAATATTTGATTCAAACGATTTTTACAATATTGTTGGTTTCAAACATATCCAGATGTATAAAGTCACATTTTCAATTAGTAAATATTAAGCAAAATATTAAAAATTAAACTAAAATTCTCGAGTTTATCGAAAAAGCCTAATTTTGATTAATTCCTTATTAATCCCCTTCTAAATGGTTAACCATACACCTATATTTTCTATAAGCATCATTTCAATTGCACTAACAACTTTATTTCCATTTTTAATTTCATTTCATTTAGTGGTAGGAAAGGCACCAGGCAACTTGATTTTTTTACTTTTTTATTTTGAAGTCAAAGCTGGCACAAGTATAGGTCGTACGATCCATAACGTGAAGTGGTTTGAATAGATCACATATCAAAATATGACCCAACCCATTTACCTTACTACAACCTTGTAGGGTCAACCCATTTATAATTTTTTATTAAATAAATCATAAAAGGATTAACTCATTTTTAAAAGAGATACAAATGGGTAGCCCGTTTACCCATTTAACTATGCCTACATGCGAAGTTGCTATTTTTTTGTTTAAACCGCAATAACTTCTTCATACCACAATGAAATTGGACGAGGCTTCGACCAATAAACCCTCACCTAAATTACGGACAGTATGGAACTTCAGATGCTTCCTCTTGTGAACGGACACTGTAGTTCTCCAAGGTAACTAAGTGTTGTACTTAGAAAATAAAAGGCTATAATTAATTGTCATACGCCTTTGCAAGAATGAAATGATTTTGATTTCATACCCAAATGTCATTAGTTCTGTTATCAAATATAGGCATTTGCATGATGTCTTTGCGAATATCATTCGAGGTAGGGATTTGATCGAAATTCCAGTTGCCATTAACAATGATTTGAGCAACAGTGCTTTCATGTCAACAAGAACACGTGCATAGTTTAGTCTTTTAACATTTCTTGTGTTTTCATCCATTTTAAGAGGTGTACCAATTATACTAGCATGTTTACTGATACCTCTTGCATTCCATAGAGATAAATCTAGGTTTTTGAGTTTTATCCAAACTGGACGTGACTCAATCATATCTCGTTCAAGTCGTAGATTAGGTTCCCGTCTTTAATGAAAATTAATTTACTATCCATGAGGACCCCCATTAAGAACTCTTAAGCAATCGTCTTCTCTTTCGAATTTTATTAGGTAAAATCTGTTTTTTCTAGCAAACACATCCCAACAGCCAATAGATTTCCATTCACGTTTAATGAAAGCATTTAAGTGGACGTAAAATGGTCTAGGATACTAAAGCACGATTGTGGTAATAACGTCGGTTAGGGCTTAGAGTGTGGCGCAAGGCTCGAGACGCATATGTTGCTAAAGAGAGGAAAGGGATAGATCGATGTACAGATGGATGAACTAGGGACCGAAAACTTGGAGGGTTGATCGAAGTTGTAATGTAAGTTCCTAGAGGGTGCGATGTTGATTTTTGGGTGTCTGGTTCAACAGTAAGGAGGGGACTGGGAGTACGGATCTGGGATGGGCTCGTATAGCGTGAAAGTCAGTGTCGAGGAGAGGTACTTGCGTACGGGATTGGAGGAGTTTGAGTGTGGTATCGTATTAGAGATGAAAGGGGTTCGAGCGTTTTCTTGCCTCGTTCTTATCAATGGTGGAGGCAGTGAACTGCGATGTTGAAGAAGTTCTGGTTGGTGTTTTATTGAGTGGCCATGGCAGTTCCTTGCACTGGACAGGTTCATTATGTTGACAGAGAATGGAAATGGAGGTGCTTTGATGATGTGATGCTGAGTTCGTAAAGAAGGACGATGGGAAGGTCAGAACCCGTACGATTCGTGACCGACGAAGTCTGACCGATACTTGAAATGATAGAGTGAGTCGTACGTCGTCCGTTTCAGTTGAAAAACATCATCCTTTCTTACCTCATCAATTACTTTACAGTAATTCACACAATCAATAGTAAATCACAACAATAATAGAATAAAATCGAAGAAGTGTGCTCGATAGGACGTATGACCTCACTTGGTCCGTGCGTAGCTCCTTTTTTAGCCACATCAGGCTGTCTTAAGGTAGTCAGGAAGTCATGGTCTCGTAGTTAATATGAAATACAAAATAGAGTCGTTTTCCAAATCATCCCCTTCATTCTGGAACTTCACCGCGTACACAGTTGTTAAAGTGGTTTTCAGTATTGGCAGAGAGTATGACAATAGCCGATCCCGGTCCATTTAACAACCAATCGTTTACATTTTTCACACCCAGGTCATTATTTTATAAATCATTTATAAAATAGTTTATATGAAATCTCATATTCGAAATCAAAATTAAATATCTAACTCCGATTACATTCAATTTTGAAAATAACTAACTTAAATCGCTTAAATCAAATCGATTTCGAAACCACATCAAAAAGATCTCAAAATATAGTATAAATTAATACTATACTATTTAACTTCGATAATGATTTGGTTTGCTTTATATTCGCAAAATTTCAAGTTCAAAACAATTCAAATAAATCAATTTCTACCTTTATAAGAAAACATTTCAAATCGATTCATATGAATTCAACATTTGGTTCGAATTCAAAATGTATAATTCAAGTCAAAACTTACATTTCATTTTTAAACAAAACATATCGTACTTTATAATTCAAATCATATAATTCAAAATTGTTACTTCTACATTTTGAATCAAAATCTTATTTTTCCATTCAAACAAATTACGATTTAAAACCATTCTTATACATCGATTTGACAAATTCTTAATTCAAACCAAACGATATAAAAACCAATTCTGCATATAACATCTATATATATTCCAATTCATGTTTAATCACTTATAATTGAATTCAATTCATATCGATTATAAATTTAAAATAAATCAATTGACCCAATTCACATTCAGTTCTTATCAAAATTCATAATTTAAAACAATGCAAATTCAATTTCTTATCAATTATAAATTTCAATTTAAACATCAATTTACGCAATTCAAATTCATTTCACTTTTACCTAATTCAAATTTATCTCTACCAAAAGTTCATATCAATTTGAATCCAAAACTTAATATGAGTTCATTCGTTATTCAGTTATGGTTATAAAACTTTACATCTTTAAACTTTGAATTTAAATCGCGAAATCTAACATATCCATCTTGAGTTTATTATTAAAGTTTATAAAACATATATATAAGAAAATAAATTTTGAATATATATATAAGTTTGTAAAATTCTAAAATTACTTAGAATATAGATTATAAACATATATAAGTTTAAAAAATAGGTTTAAAAGAAATAATACTATAATAATCATTTTAAAATAAATAAAATTATAAGTAAAATCTTAAATAAGTATTTAAATCTATATGTACTTATAATAATCATTTTAAAGCATATAATTTAAAATTTATAAATATAAGTTTATAATCTTATAATATAAATATAGACTATAAAATCTTAAATTAGTATTTTAAATCAAAATTTCCAAATCACTATACTTTGAAAATATGACCAACGGTACTTGTTTGATAAAAATTATATTTTAAATTTTTTAGGGTACTTGTTTGATACAAAAACATAATCAAATCAATAAACAACCAAATTTAAAACTTGAAAATACGCAAGTTTTAATTCTTTAAAGCGTCATTTTGCTTTTCTTTACAAACAAATTCAAATATATTAAAAAAACATGAAAACTTTGCTTTAAAAAAAAGTCATACGTGTTTTATACGGTTTTTATAAAACCGTATAAAACATATAAAGGGTTTTCTAAAAACCAATATTTACCTTAAACGGTTTTCATAAAACCGTTTAATTATACGAACGGTTTTATGAAAATCGTTTAAGGTGTATTCAGATTTTAGAGAAAGCCGATTATCTCTCGCCACTTTCAATTCGAAATGGTGACGCTCCCCACTTTCTCTCTCTCTCCCAACTCTTGTCATGACGCTGCTGTAGCGTGAGCAACGTCGTTTCTTCACCATTTCACGAATTCTCCCCACTGTTAGGAGTGCTCTTATTGAAATTGTAACTTATATTCTCAATTTAAACTACAAGAGTTGATAACTATTTGAGGTAGGTATAGCGTAGGGAAATCACAACCTCTTTACAATATAATTTGGGTAGAGAATTCCCTACACATTCTCTATATCATCAACATATTTTCATTTTTGCCTACGCCGCACCTACACCGCGTAGGTATGATGTAGGAAATAGATAGAGAATTCCCTACACATTCCCTACACCATGCACATATTTTCAATTTTCCCTACGTCACGCCTACGCCGCATAGGTATGGCGTAGGAAATGGATGGGAATTCCTTATGCACTTCCTACGCCATCCAGCCACGTAGGTATGACGTAGGAAATGGATAGAGAATTCCCTACACATTCCTTACACCGTCCACATGTTTCCAGTTTTCCGTACGCCGTGCCTACGCCGCGTAGGTATGGCATACGAAATGGATAGAGAATTCCCTACACATTCCCTACACCATCCACATGTTTTCAGTTTTCCCTACGCGACACCTACGCCATGTAGGTATGGCGTAGGAAATGAATAGGGAATTTCCTACACATTCCCTACACCATCCACATGTTTCCACTTTTCCCTATGCCGTGCCTACGCCGCGTAGGTATGGCGTAGGAAATGAATAGGGAATTCTCTGCACATTCCCTACACCATCCACATGTTTCCAGTTTTTCCTACGTTGTTCCTACGCCGCGTAGGTATGGCGTAGGAAATTGATAGAGATTTCCCTACGCATTTCCTACACCATCCACATGTTTCCACTTTTCCCTACGTCGCGTAGGTATGGCATAGGAAATTGATAGGAAATTCTCTACACATTCCCTACACCATATACATGTTTCCACTTTTCCCTACGCCGCGCCTACGCTGCGTAGGGAATTCTGGGTTGGAAAATTGCCCTTTTTCTTGTAGTGTTCAATGATTTTACTGGCTGTACTCAACCTTGACAACTCTATTTTTATCCATTTATATTCATCCATCTTTGGCTTGGTTACGAACCGCCGAAATTTTTAGCAACCTATGGTTGTTTGAAACCGATCAGTTATTTGGTTAGGACAAAGGATATCTCTGTTTGATTATTTACAACTGAGATTTTTGTATTGCACCGTTCATCGAGAACCAAACGAAGAAATGCTTAACTTTAACCAACTTTGGAGAATTTTCTGTTCGGTTGCATATAACAGTAGATCTGCATTCTATTCGTTTAATAATGACTGATTCTCTATCACTTATTCATGCAAAGTGATTTCTCTGTTTGGTTATTCATGGCTGAAATTTCTGTAAAGTAACCGTTGTTGTGAAACAAGCAGAGAAGTTCTCAAATTTGATAACAGTTATGTTGAATCAAATAGTGGTGTAAAACCAGCAATTTATTTTAATTACCATCTTTGTGCTATTGTTTAGACTTGAGTTAATCTTTTATTACATGGATTTAACTTTATGCTGGTAGTCTTATCAAGTAATGAATTTGATACATTTGAGACAAAAAAAAAAGAATTTTGTTTAATGTTAAAATTTAATGAAATGCAGAGATATAAGATGCTACCTATAGCATAAGCGAAACTGATGCATAAGAGAAAACTCAATTGAAGAAAGAACAGAATCACACTAAAGCGAAGCTGCAAGAACTTAAAAATTCTTTTTCGGAGTTCAAAAATCTATTGTGTCAACGCTTAAATGGAGATGTAGGCAAAAATCAATCGGAGCAATCTTGAAGTTATTCGTTTTAAGTTTTGCATGTGTTTAGCCTTTAAGCATGTTATGTATCGTTAGTGATGTTAGTTTAAACTCATGGATGTAGCAATATATTTACTTAAATAGATATTATGGAGTATTGTTCATCATATAATTTAATGATTATGGAATAGTTTATTGTTGGCGTAATTTAGTATTATTGTTAATTATGTTACAAGTAATCATATTAATTGATGTTGATCTATATGAGCAGTAGCAATATGGTAGAAAATATTTAAAATAGCGTAGGAAAGACGTAGAAAAATTTTGAATTGTATTTATTGAAGTTGAGTGTGTATGACGTAACTAACGAGCAGGAAATTTTGTCGTAGGAATGGTGTAGCAGACTTTTGGGCGTAGTAATGGCGTAGGAAATTGTTAACCGTAACTACAACGTAGGAAAATTAAGCAAATATCTGACGTAAGAACGGTGTAGAAGACTTTTGGACGTATGGTGTAAGAAAATTAAACAAATATCTGGCGTAGGAACGACGTAGGAAAATCTGGCGTAAGAATGGCGTAGAAAATATCTGGCATAGGAAAGGCGTAGCAAACTGTACTACGCCGTAGAGTAGGAAAGGCGCAGAAAATATTTTTGCCACACTTGGTTTTTTGACGCTGTACTGGGCGTAGGAATGGCGTAGGAAACTGGAGCTTCCTACGCCATACAGACGTAGGAAAAGTAGAAAATTCTTGTAGTGAATATTTGTAGATTTCTGGTTATTTTATATTATTTGATCACATGTTATTAAAACCCAACAAACAAAAATAAAATGAAGCAAAGGCCCGTAAGAACAATATTCACATAAAGTTCTTTTTTACAGCAATAAAATATTCACATAAAGTAGTCATTTGTTGGTTATGATAAATGGGTACATATGAGCAACTCTTCAAAAAGAGTAAAATATAAGATTTGACACAACAGATCTTTAACATTTAATGGTTTATCTTAACAATTAATCGTATCAATTTTAGTTTGTATTTGTGTGTACGTCTGTATGTGTGTGTATGTGTATATAGGAGCGGCGATTGAAACAAAAATCGAAGACACGAATTCTGAACAATTGGATTTGTCTGTTTTTATGTGAAATGTGAAATTCAAGGGAAGATTCAATGATTAAGGTTGTTTGTATCTACACTTATGTCATTATTTTGTATTTAAATAGATTTTCCATTAATTATATATATATGTATATGTATATATATATATATATGTATATATATATATGTATATATATAGACACACACATGCACTACTATATATCCACGTTCGTTAAACGTATGCAAATAAAAATGTGAATTAACTTTCTTTTGGTGCAAAATATCTTATAAAGTAACATGATGTTATATAAATGGCAAGCGGCTTACAGTTTGTTATAGATTGTTCTCCCTCCTATTTTTATCCAGACTTAGGACTTGGCATTAATAATCAAAAGGATAAGGATTAAATGGTATCCTTTGGAGTATATGCCATAATGTTATTATGTGATATTATTGTCATTATCTACATAATTTATCCATATTAAAAAATTTAGTATGGACCATCCGTAAGTGAGAATAGCTTTTATATTGAAATTTAAGGAGAAAGATACAATTAATGAAAAACAGGTCAAAATCAATGACAAAAATCCAGTTTGTAGATAGCGCTTTTGAAATTTGTGGTTGATGTAGTGTTCGTCCTTTCATCTTTTCTTATGTTGAAGATATATCAAAAAACTGATTTTTCTTCCCATAGCGCTATTGTTAGTTTGTATTATTTTTAATTTAATGTATAAATATCAATCATCTCATAGATTAAAATGAGATCCATGGGATGCAGGATGATGCTCTATAAGAAGATGGCTCCATAACGGCAGTATATGTTCTTGTTAGTCTCAGTATTCTATTTGTATCTTCCAAACCAATAATATTTTGAAGAAAAATTCAAAATTTGTAGAATTTTCAAGCCAGTTTAATATTTTACATGACGTGCATGTAAAAACAAAAGCAAATTACTCATTTAAAAACTGAAAGATGACGGAGACCATGTCATCCAGAAATAGCAGCAAACAATGAGGTCAAAAGCGAGTGTAAAGAAACAAAAATAAAGAAAATTCATATGCAAGCCAAGGAGCATAACCTTCAAACAGTTCATATGCATGTGTCACAAACGTAAACAAAGACAGAATGCCCAGACCGTCAAAGCATTTGATTGATTTTTATATATACTCATATAGCTCCTCACCTAAAACACAATAAACTAATAAATAACCTTCAACCTTATTACACTCAAAATGGATCTTATAACCATAGATATGTATAAACCTGCACATACATATGAATGTATACACAATCTGGTGTTTTTTTATTCCAGACACAATAGAGCATTAACAAACATAAACTGAGCTCACCACTCATAAATACAGGCTTCACCACCCCTAGATCACCAGTCACAGTTTTTCGTTGGCGTCCGACGCATTGGACGCCAACGAGTTCCACCACGCTCAAATGGAGCGTTCATCGGATGGTGAAAATCAAGATGTTGGCGTTGGACGCGTCGGACTCGTCCGACGCAAGAGCCTTAATTTATTTAATCTCAATTAATAATGAAAATGCATGTAGTTTAGTTGGTAAATGTACATGGCTTATTAGAGTGAGACCAAGGTTCAAGTCCTATCATCAACCTATTTTTTAGTATTTTGCTCGTACACTGTTTATTAATGTTATTATAATGTATTTGCATCAATTATATTGTTTTTTAAAATGTTTTTAACACATTCGCTAATTAGATTTAATGATATAATTAAAAATCAATATTTAATTAAATCATAACAATTAATTTAACAATTAAATACCTCGTTCAAATTTCACGCTCAAATACCCCGTTCGTAGCTAAAAACACATTACACGCTCGCTACAGTACGACGCTCACATTCTTCGTTCAAATGCCCCGTTCAAACACCACGCTCACGTTCGTTAAGAACGCACCCTGAGTTAAAAGAAAGGAAACAACAATTGAAGTAAGAGCGCAACGTGTACAAAAAATAAAGGACCTTTTCCTTGTGGTCTGCAACCATAAAGGTGTTTGCAAACTCTAGCACTCGCCGAAAAATAAAACTACGGCCGTATTGTATCCAACTCATGCTGCCAAAAAAGCATAGAATGTCCCGAACCAAAAAAAAAAAAAAAAAAAACCGGAGAGAGATATATATATATATATAGAGAGAGAGATTTCATTTAAAAGAAAATCTATATTAGATGCGATATCATCTAAACATTATATGTATATACATATAATTATAGGCCAGTACTCAGTTTTTGTGCATCATTGTTTATGTGTAGTAGTTTGTTCACACTACTTTAAGGTAGTGTGAACAAAACACTACTTTTAATTGGTTGAAATCAGGGGACCTACACGGGCCCTCCTGATTTCCACCAATTAAATCCGGTGTTTTGTTCACACTACCTTAAATAGTGTGAACAAACTCGGACTCATTGTTTATGTTATGCTAGTGATGTGGCCAAAACATCCACTTGTTTCTTTTAGTAGTTGCCAGTAATGTCCTAAGTGCCCATAAATGTCGAATACTGAAAAACATATAAAACAAAAACACGGTGCATGGTAATATGAATGTCCAATGTAATGAAATGTGGTGTCAGGCTAGTGAATTATAGCAGATCTTCTAACTGAACTGAATTGCTAATGAAGACAGTATTAGAGTGTATGGTTCGTGTGGCGTATCATTATTTACGTTACATCTTACTCTCAGTCAAGTGGTGCGATGCACCCATTAGGGAGCTGTACTTATCCAAGCCCAAGCCCATCTGTATATGTATTTAAACCCATGTACATCACTTTGTTTCAATTCATTCAAGCATAATACAATTACATTCAATATTCTGATATGGTATCAGAGCATTACATTGCCTAACAGCAAAATCCGATCCAAACCTTCAGCGATTCAACCTGAGGGGATTGATTTAATATCAATCATCATCATTAGGTGAGTACCATCCTCGCACAGCTGATCTTTGATCATCTGCACCGGTTGCAACTATCACCTTCAGCCTCATCGTTTTTCATCACCGCTGTGCTATCCAAAATTACTGAATACAAGAATCAATTCTTGTATTCAAGTAACCTGGTTTCATTGCTTGGATCTTGGAGCAGTTCTTGACTGCATCCTTTCACTGTGCCATCCATAACTCACCAAACGCAAGAAACAAGTTCTTGCATCTGTGCAATCAGGTTGCACAAGTGGCTATTCTAACCGATCTCATCTGGTTTCATCACAACTCTTTCACAAATCATGACTGGACCTTCAATTCCACCACCAACTTCGACCTCACCATCGTCTGTGTCAAAAACAGGTCAATCAACAATTGATCTGACTCAAGAATCTATCAAATCCATAATAAAACCACAAAGCCAACTTATTTCAATACAACTCGATGAATCAAATTTCTTGCTCTGGAAGCTGCAAATTGAAACTGCAGCAAAAGGATACGGGCTTGAAGAGCACCTGTGTGGAACAAAGACAATCCCAGGAAAAATATACACGAGATGCTGAAGACAAACTTGTACCAAATCCAGAATTTGTTACTTACCAGAGACAAGATAATTTGATCAGCTCTTGGATTATGTCATCAGTTGGAGCAAATTTACTACCACAACTGATAGGTTGCAATTCCTCACATGAAATTTGGTCAACATTGCAAAGAATCTTCACCTCTCAATCCTCTGCAAGGATCCTACATTACAAGAGGCAACTTCAAAGTATAAAAAAAGAGAACTTAACAATGAATGACTATTTGATGAAAGTAAAGAACTTGTGTGATCAAATGGCTTGTACTGGTCAAAAAATTCCAGAAAATTAGCAAGTTTTCTATATTGTAAGTGGTCTTGAAGAGGAGTACGAGGCGGCTGTGGCATTCATAACATCAATAGAGCCAACACCCTCTTTACATAGTGTTCACTCAGTGCTGTTAAGTCATGAGGGAAGACTCCAACAAAAGAAGGAAGTGAACACAGAAGTAAATTTGACTACCAGTAAATTCAAAAATCAAGAACAAGGAAATAGCTCAAGAAATCAGTCAAACACATACCAGAGAGGTGGACAACCTGACAGAGGAAGAGGAAGATCTGGCAGAGGCAACAACAATCGACCAAAATGTCAGATCTGTGATAAAATTGGGCATACTGCCAACAGATGATACTTCAGATTCAACAATAGTGTCAACACAGGTCAAAATGCTAACAACAATCGATTCAACCCTGCAGCAAATTTGGTTAATACTCAAAGTGATAACAAAACTTCTCAAGAAAGTGGAAGTGAGATTGCCAGCATGTCAAATGTTTAGGATGATGCATGGTATCCAGATTCTGGTGCCACAAATCACGTAACCAACAATCTAAACAATCTAAATCTTGGCAACAGGGAATATAGAGGTAAACAATCCTTATCTATGGGTAATGGCAACACTGCCTACATCACACACACTGGTCACACTAGTATTAAGGGTACTAGACAAATATTCTTGAATAATCTCTTACGGGTACCTAACATAAGAAAGAATCTTATAAGTGTGTCTCAGTGTGCTAAAGATAACAATGTCTCATTTGAATTTTACCCAAACAATTGCTTGGTTAGAGACCTTCTAACCAAGAACATCATTTTGCAGGGTAATGAACAAAATGGCCTTTACAAGTTTGATGTTGACCCAAGAAATAGTTCTGATTCTAAACAAGTTTATGGATGTAATGTGACAGAACTGAATAATGATGAAATCAGTAAGAAAATTGATATATGGCATTGTAAGCTAGGTCATCCTAGCATGAAGATTGTAAAAAAAAAGTCCTACATAGTAGTAATATTGCAATCAGTATTCCTGAAAATTATTTCTGTTCATAATGTCAACTAGGTAAAAGCCACAAACTTATGTTTCAGAATTCTGAAACTGCATATAACAAGCCTCTTGAACTAGTTGCGGTGGATTTATGGGGTCCTGCCCCAGTGAACACTGATTACAAATATAACTATTACATATCTTTTATTGATGCCTATTCTAGACATGTCTGGATTTATTTTATGAAATCAAAATCTGAGACTCACAGTGCAGTTATAAAATTCATCACAAATGCTGAAAATCAGTTAGACAACAAGGTCAAGATGATTCAAACTGATGGAGGTAAAGAATTTCTAACCCTAAAAGAATTCTTTATCAAAAAAGGGATCAGTCACAGATTAACATGTCCCCACACTTTTGAACAAAATGGGCTTATAGAAAGAAAGCATAGACACATAGTTGAGACTGGGCTAACACTGCTGGCACAAGCATCACTGCCACTCAAATTCTGGCCTGATGCCTTTGCCAGCGGTGTATCTCATAAACAGACTACCAACTAAAGTTCTCAATTTTGAAAGTCCCATTGAAGTTATCACTAATACCGAACCAAAGTATGATGATCTAAAAGTGTTTGGATGTCTATGCTTTCCTTACATAAGACCCTATAACTCACACAAGCTTGATTACCGATCAACACCATGTACTTTTCTAGGTTATGCAACTAGCTACAAAGGCTATAAGTGTCTAGACGATAATGGCAGAATTTACATATCTAGACATGTTACTTTCAATGAAAGTGTATTTCCTTTCAGCAATGAAAAGTACAGAACAACAAAGAAGGTATACAATTCAAAAGTGTCAATACCTGTCATACCTGATCTATGTGTTGAAACTATTCCTGTCTATAAGCAAAGCAGTTCACTGCCAAATCAAGCAAACACTGAGGACACAAGTCCCAAACATACACCAGTCAGAGAAGTTTCTACACAAGGGACAACTGAATCACCTGAAAACTCCACCAAAGACTCTCACAGAAGTGTCAGTGACATTAATCAAGGGGATATCAGATCACAAGATGATGATCAGAATAAAGAAGACACTGTCACTCAAGTTCAAAACAGACATCACATGACCACAAGAGGCAAAAGTGGTATCTTCAAACCAAAAGTGTTCTACACTGAAGGATCTCTTGATGAACCATACACTTATCATCAGGCAAAGCAAAATGATAAGTGGATGTATGCCATGCAAGAGGAATACAATGCACTCATAAAGAATAACACATGGACTCTAGTACCATGTCTTAAGAACAAAACATTATAGGATGATAATGGACGTATATGATTAAAAGAAACTCTGATGGCTCCATATCAAAATATAAGGCAAGGCTGGTGGCTAAAGGATACTCACAACAGTTTGGAATAGACTTTAAAGAAACTTTTTCACCTGTTGTGAAACCCACCACCATAAGAGTCATATTAACTATTGTCTTACATAACAATTGGGCCATCAAGCAACTAGATGTAAATAATGCATTTCTGAATGGTGTTTTACAGGAAGAAGTTTATATGAATCAGCCTGAAGGATTTACAATGCAGGGAAAGGAGAGCTATGTATGCAAACTCAAGAAAGCTATCTATGGTCTCAAACAGGCACCACGAGTTTGGTTTGACAAACTCAAGTCAACCCTATCAAAATTGGGTTACAATCCAACAAAGGCTGACATCTCCTTCTTTACTACATTCTCTAATAATACTGTCACCTATATACTTATTTACGTTGATGATTTTTTAATTATAGGTAACAGTAGTAAAGAGATTCAAGTGGTCACAAAACAATTAGACAAAGAATTCTCAATCAAAGATCTGGGGGAATTGTCATGCTTTCTTGGAATTGAGGTTATCAGAAGTCACAATAATGAAATACAACTAAATCAAAGAAAATATATCAAAGACATTCTCACAAGATCTAACATGGACAAAGCAAACCCTCTACCAACTCCTATGGTCAGCAGCATACAAATCAGCAGAGATAAAGGTGAATCCATTGAAAATGAAAGACAACACAAAAGCATAGTGGGTGCCCTACAATATGTCACCATTACAAGACCTGATATCACTTTCAGTGTAAACAAGGTCAGTCAATACATGCACAAGCCCTTAAGTGATCATTGGATAGCTGTGAAGAGGATACTAAGGTATCTCAAAGGAACTAATGATCTATGTCTAAGCATGAAGCACAACAAAGATTTAAGCCTAACAGGATATGCAGACTCAGATTGGGCCAACGATAAAGATGACAGGAAATCAACATCAGGTTACTGCATATTTCTAGGTAATTGTCCTATCTCGTGGTGTGCAAAAAAAACAGTCAACTGTATCAAGATCCAGTACTGAAGCTGAATTAAGAAGCATTGCTAGCACTACAGCTGAATTAATGTGGATTCAATCCTTATTGGGAGAACTCAAAGTTAAAATCAGTGGAAACCCTACAATCTGGTGTGATAATTTAAGTGCTATAGCTATCTCTGCAAATCCAGTTCTACACTCAAGAACAAAACACATGGAGTTGGACATTTATTTTGTGCGTGAACAAGTAATGAAAGGGAAAATTACAATTAATCACATACCTTCCACTTACCAAGTAGCTGACATTCTGACGAAGCCCCTATCAAAGCCAAACTTCATAAAGCATAGGGAAAGCTTACACATCTGCAAATCCGTGCTCAAATCTGACACCAGCAACAACGAAGAAGAATGCAAAGCTTGTACAAGGCGCAAAGATCACCAAGGCTTCGAAGCTCAACAAAACCAAGAAAGAAGAGGCAACGTCAGCTCAACAACTTCAAATCAGACTGAAATTGATAAAATCAGACTGATTCTTCAGCGCAAAAGCTCAAACACTTCATCAGAGAAGAAAGTTGAAGCCGATCCCTCAACAAAACTGAAGAATCATATGAATTTCTAAGGAAATCGCCAATTCGAGCCGCCATTTTTTTCGTTTTGAGCAAACCCTAGCTTGTGAGTTGGGTTTGAGGGGGCATATTAGAGTGTATGGTTCGTGTGGCGTATCATTATTTACGTTACATCTAAGTGGTGTGATGCACCCATTAGCGGGCTGTACTTATCCAAGCCCAAGCCCATTTGTATATGTATTTAAACCCAAGTACATCACTTTGTTTCAATTCATTCAAGCATAGTACAATTACATTCAATATTCTGATAGACCGGGATGAGTATCTAGTTGGCGCTGTTTTAAGGTTACAAAGAAGCATGTAATTAGTTTACAAATGTGTACCGATAAGGCCCTATGATAGTAATATGTTTGTAGGTTTACATAATTTAACTATGTGTGGAAATAGTCTATGAATATAAACCAATTTAGCAAACATATACGAGCCAGGTTCGAGGGCACCCGTAACAGTGCAGCACCCCAAATGTCTCTCATTCTCCATCGAGCATTTCTCCTTCTCTCTCCTTCCACTAATTGTCTCACTCCTCACTCATTTTCTTTAATATAAATCGGTGGTGGATATCAGAGGGCATTTGGGGTGCTTTATTTTTTGGGTGCTGCCGATCCCTTGCCTATATAGGTTTTGCTGAGAATAATTATCAAGCACATGAAAATTTGAGTGAATATAAAAGCTCTTATATGCACTGACTTGTAACATATGTATGTATACAGATTGCTTGCATGTATACTTCTGTCTTTAGATAGTATGTATACAAAGCATATATTAGTATATTGTTTTTCAGGTGTATGCATGTGGGTAAATATATTTTGATTTCAGTAAACAGCATTCAAGTTAATCAGCCGTTGTATATGAACAAAACTGAGAGTTCAAAACTTGATGCTACTTTTTTGCTACTCTACCAGGCCAGTTTTATTTAAGAAACCAAGTTTGTAACTCTAGCCTGTAGATTATCCCTCCTAAATATCAATCTGCCGCTTCTTTTTGGCACATCCCTTAACTTACTTTCTTTTATCGCTGCGGCAATTCATTTGAAATATTTTCAATAAGCCTAAGTAAAGAAAAGTTATTTCCTTGGACCTTAATACGTAGCACGTTAGCAAATACCATAGTAGGTTAAGAAAACTACCATATGCTCATATTTATACACATTCGAAAGTCAACTAAGTGCACAGGAAACAAATCGTATGAATACTTAATGTCATACTCAACACTGCAAATACAAAAACCAATTTTATTTTTTTGTATAGTAAACATTCTATAACCTATAGTAGTTGAAATTGCAAATCAATTGGTTAGAAGCTTCTCTTTGACCTTTTGGATCCTCAGGTGTCTTCCACAATGCTTAGTTCTTCTTAAGAAATGGCAAAAAATGATATTAAGAGTTGCAAGTAGATGTGATTCACCAGTTTGTGTCATTCGTAATAAAGATCGTATTAATAAGTAAATACCTGTAGCAAACAGCAAGAATGCTAGAAATAAAGCGGATCTGCTATTATCTCTGATATCGGTTGAGATATTATATAATAAATAACACAGTGGGCTCAGGCTTAACCCATTTATTTCTTTTATTGATCAAAAGCCCATGCGGCTGTGCATGTGTAACATATATATAAGTATATACCTATTTGTACATTGACTGTTCTGTTTTATAATATTACAAAAAGTTCTTTATGGTATCAGAGCTAGAAAAGCCAAACGGCAACAATACACATTTCAGAAATCAAATTTTTCTATCTACAACTTTCAATTAGGAGAGGCTGTTGACTACTTCTCAAAGGATCCGGTTGCGAGAAAGCTTTGCAGCCAACCGCCGTCCTCGATTCATTTTCATCATCGAAGTAAGCCTTCTGATCTCAATGTAGTATTTGTTCAGGTCAGTTGTTGTTCCTTTTGCATCCGTTCAGATCAATTGTTACTATTTTCCATCCCCAACATATCAAGAAAGCCCCACATTGGTCTCATAAAGCTTTCTTGATTATTATCTCGATCAAGATCATCGCAAATCTTGCTGAAATCGATAGTAGCTGGTTTCAGAATTCATTCGTTGAATTTCTGTCGTCCTAGCATACTATTTCCAAATATTGTCTTTCAGCCAAAACTCATTTGCAATGGCAGGAGATAAAGACACCACGAGTTCAGCAACATCAAGAGTTGATACTGCTAGATCCTCGGCACCTGTTACAACCCTGATCAAGCCAAAAAGTCATGTGATTAGTATTCCATTAGATGATGATAACTACATGTTATGGAAATATCAAGTAGAGACAGCCCTGAAAGGCTACGGCCTACAAGATTTCATCAAAGGTACTGTAAGTATTCCACCCATCATGATACAAGATAAGGATGGAAATCTGGTTAGCAATGAAGACTATGTTTTATATCAAAAACAAGATAGTCTTCTTGCTCTTGGCTCATTTCTTCTATAAATGCAAACTTGTTATCACAAATTATTGGTGCTAATAAATCTTTCGAGATATGGTCTGCTATAGAACAGATTTTCAATTCTCAGTCTGCTTCAAGAATAATGCACTACAGAAGTCAGCTTCAAACCATCAAGAAAGATGGAATAAGCATGAGTGAATACTTGACAAAAATCAAGATTCTGGTATGTAATCAGTCGATCGCCGTATCGGCCCCCGAGCACAACCCGATAAATAATGGGAGATCAACCCACCGGGCGGACCGCAAATCGCGACGCTCTAAGCCTTCGCTATACTTGGAATCAACCCAGGGAAACCCAAAATAGCAGGCGCCCAGCTTGGTTTCGCGAACTACGGATTTCTTGAGCTGAGGGAGACTTACTGAAACCAGTGCTCTATCTTGCCCCTCTGGAATAATTTACCCAAAGCGCGACCGCCATCGCTTTTGAGTTATGTGTAATGATAAGTATGCTTATGCAAGTACAGAACACTAGAAAACATAAAAAGAACATCCGAACACTTGATGTAAATTGTGGTCTTTACTAGTTCATATTCAATTTTCACACACACACACACACACACATTTAACAAATTACATGTCTAACATCTTTCTTTGTTAATGACAGGGTATACATGAAATCCACACCATGTCTTGAAAAACCAAAAGCGAGGTTCATACTCGCATAAACTACCGGCCCACACAACCAAAATAACGGTAACTTCTACTTTGATTGCTAACGCTAATCATGTCTTTTCTTTTTGTACTTGTGCTTCTTTTTTGTAGATTCGGCACTTGACGGTTCATCCTTCGCGCCGGGCTTCTTCTTTTCGAACCCGATCCTGACTCCTCGACCCTTCTGGGAAGTAATTGATTCATGAGAAGCCGAGAGACGCTTCTCGTTCGCACTATCGCCACTAGAGATCTTCATGATGTCAGTAGGGGAGACATGCGGTATAGGCATGGGGGGACTTCCAACTGCAGGGGCTACCACAACGTCACCCTTCTTGGGGATCGCCTTCCCTTCCCGCTTAGCCTTTCCCTTAGCCTCTCTGGTGGCCTATCGCTCAGCAAGCTTCTGGGACTTATGCGTCGTGACATCACTATCCTTGGTTTCTCAAGGGTCTCAGTGGCCCTCAGCTGGACTTCCTCATCCTCCCTTTTCTTCTGGGCCTCATCAGCAGCCCTCTTCTTTTCTACCTCCTCGTCGGCCATCCTCCACGCAACCCTCTCAATAGCTCTCGCCTCAGCATCCCGTCTGGTCTTCATTAGGACCTCCTACCTGGTAGCCTCATCTTGCTTCTGCTTCTCCTCCACCTCGTCTCACTTAGCCGCAATCTGGCCCTCTAAACCTACCAAGTCATGCATCGAAGGCACATCTGCCTCTACTAGACCTCGAGCAACCGTACTTTGGCCATCTACCATCACTCTATCCTCGATAAGGCCTTCATAAAGGCTGGGTGTTATCCTTATGCCTAAGAAGGTGTCAAGCTGATCACCACCTTCTCCAAATTGCATTCCTGCAGGTCCTGGCCCAGGTTCAGTCATTTATGGGATCACGGGGGCAGGGCTCGTGTCATGGTCAGTCCAGGAATGGCTGCACAGTAAAAACACAACCATTCAGCCTGCAAATTCGGTAACCATGTCATCCTCAGGGATTCATGATAAAGGGAATTTACCTCCGATCAAAGATGGTGTAGACAGAATGGGAAGGGTGCTTGCCATAGAAGGTAAGGTGAATCCGGTATCTCCTAGCTTCGGATGCTCGGGGTCATACTCAGTTGAACCCTATCCAAGGCTACAGGATCGATTTCCATAACAGATCTTGAGGCCAATGGCCGGTAAGAGCTTCCCTCTGCCAAGGTCTCCACAACAACCACACTTTCAGTCATGGCAGCCTTCCCCTTTTCAGCAATGAGCTTCGCTAGCCTCTTACTCTCAGCATCCTCTCGCAGCAACCTCCTACCTTCCTCCAACTTTTCACATTCCTCGTCGGTCAGGAGATCAATCGTGAGTTGGCATTCATTTAAAGCACTGACATCCACTTGGCGCAGATAAGCTTCATATGGGACCAACCTCTCCCAAATACGAGCTAATTTTCGGGAATAATCCTCAACCCACGAGAGTCCACGGAACCTCAGAACTTTAACATACATTTTCTTGGTATCATCCACCGCGGATGGTTCGACCCGGAATTTCGTGTCCTCCAACTGCTCCCTCAGTTGCTCCACCTCTCCCAGGTGTTCGGCTTTTAATCCATCCATCACGCTCAGCACATCCCGAATACTTGCCTCTTCATCCTCCTTCGCCTTCCTCATTTCATCGAGCTGCCTCTTCAGACTGTCATTTTTCGCTCTTAAAGAATTATTGTCATCCTGGAGTTGAGAGACTCTTGAATTATCCCTTTCCAAATCGGATCAAAACTTATCCGCCTCAGCCTTGTCCTTCTTTAAGGCTGTGTTCTCGGTGGTTAGATCAGCTACAGTTTCCGTGAAAATAGAGCGGGTGGGATCGACCTCCCTCTTGATTGTCTTATACCCTTGCCTCATCTCATCTGAAAACAACGAAATCCACAAGTTAGTATTCGAAGATACAGGGGCAAGTAATGGAAATTTCTCAATAAAAAAGGCAGGCTCACCTATTTCTATGTTCAAATTGCGGACGGTAGTGTGCTCGGCATCAATCATTAGCCTCTCATTGGTGAGCTCCATGTTCTTCCTTTTGATCAGCTCCAATAGATGAAAAGAATAGGTAGTAAGCTCATCGGCTTTGTGGTATAATTTCCTCACATGCATCCAGATCTCCCTGGAGTCCGTGGCGGGAGGTGGGCGAAGATCAGGAAGGACGTCTGCTCATCAAAGTAGTGTCGAGGGAAAGTCTTTTTCAACCATTCCCTCTGTTCCTCTACAGAAAGCCCTTGTCGCTCAGAGTCCGCCACCTCTCGCGTCCCAGTTACAGTTGTCCTCTCCAGTCTTGGTTGTCCGAATGGTGGTTCCCTCCCTTTGGTAACAGAAGCAGGAGAAGGGGGTGGTGTAGATAAAGAAGTTGTCAAAGACAGACGCCGGGAGCCCCCTAAGTTAAGTTGAGAGTCTCCCTCAGACACCCGAATTGGAGGAGGAGGAGGCGTCGGAGACCGACCAGACTGATCCCTACCTTGGTGTTCACTACCGCGATTCGGTGGGGGTGGAGTGTCATACAAGTTGGTCCCTCTTTTAAAGCCCTCAAAGAAAGGATTCCTAGGGCGTTGGCGGCCCCCATGTCCATAATTTCGTCTTTCGTGCCCTCTAGCCAAATCACCTGTCAAAGGAAAGAAGCGAAGTTAGACAAGTTACACATTCAAGGGAGCCTAAAAGCAATTCAATGTGTATAAGTGTATGCCCTAAGTGTTCTCTCAACAAACCAGATTGTGGTCCGCTCGAAGGAATTAACCCCTCCGCAACAATATTTAGTTCTTCCAGGCTAGCTGTAACTGGCCATGGAAATAACTCTAAGTCAAGTTGGTTAAGGGCAGCAAACTGACCCTCCTCCTCGAGCGAGGCGGCGGTCTCGATCGGAACCACTGGAGACTATGGTTTGTCTAACGCTCCTCCCTCTACCTCCCCTGTCGAAGGCGGGATTGGAATGCCTGACAAATCTTCGTCCTTGGCATACCTCTCCTGACCATGAGCCTCGTCTATGCACACATCTCCTTGGAACTAGACAGCCTTTTTTGGTGCAGGCCCAGCAGAAGGTAGCTTTCTTTTCACACCAGGAGCTGCGAGACCTCCATCACCTTCCATCTTGGAACATTGCTCGCAACCGCGGGCCGAATTATAGCCTAATCATCAAGAAGAAACCCCGCACGGTGAAGGCGCTCTGGACTCGTCACGGTATTAGTTTTGTGAAACTCCTCGGGGATCGCTCGCAGAGCATTAAGGCGTTACAGATACTCCTCACACATGGGCGCCTCTAGATTTCCTTCTATGATAAAAATAGTAACAACGAGACAGGGGATCCAAGAACCTTATAGAGGCAAACAAAGTTCGAAAGTACTTACTCCCTTCTATCCACCTCCTTGTGAATCCAGGAGGGCAACGCACGAAGAACCAATCTTGCTTGAACACCGACGGCCTGGGCCACTTCCCTACGAAGAACTTTGTGGTAGGTGAAACTTCATGGAATCATTGGGAGGGAAATCCACTAGAAGTTCTCCTCAGAGTGAAAAATACTGAATGTCTTCTTT
The DNA here is from genome assembly GCA_030737875.1 of Allium sativum. NCBI lineage: Eukaryota > Viridiplantae > Streptophyta > Magnoliopsida > Asparagales > Amaryllidaceae > Allium > Allium sativum. The sequence goes on along the minus strand of CM060924.1, from coordinate 997,253,076 downwards.
GGTAGGTTCCAAGTGTAAATACTCCCGATAGAGAATGTAAGTGCCCAAGAGTGAAGAACAAGCAGGGCAAGGTGGAAATAACATAGCATGTCCCCAATAAAATCCTTATCTAGGAGCAAGCATCCCGCAAAACAAGCTTGCTTGTTCTAGGTAGTCAAACCCTCGGGCGGCAAATGAGCCCTGTCACCTTCTCCCGGTGCACGGGTGTCGTCCACCGGTATATTAAACCGCAACGCCACTTTCCTAACTGTTGTAGCATCCATACGCAACGGTACTGAGTCCGCCGGACTTTCCAAAACAACTGCATTGGGCAACATATCCGGGGCTACCAGAGCCGTTGGTGCATCTCCGCTAATGATATCCACATTCTCGACCTCTTCATATATGACCGTAGAATGTAATCTCACAGCCTGTTCCCCATGCTCAAATACTTCAGGTGAACTGGCCGTTTGAGAACGAAAGGATCCTTCAGTAGTCTCAAGCTCGTTGCCAGACGAGCTACCGCTATTGGTAGAATCAGATGTATTTGACAATGGTGGGGAAGCCTCAGCTTCCAGGGTTTTACCAGTCTTCAATTTTGTATGCATTGCTAGCTATACTTTAACACACTAGTATTGGACATTGCATTGGAATAACCTGTACCCCTCGTGTTGGTGAAAACAAACATGTGCTTGCAGTGTCATGCAAAATTAAGATGTACAGATGAAATTTAAACAGTCCAACAGTTTAGTCATAATTCAGATTTATGATCTATCCTAGGTAGAAGGTCAGAATAAATGCAATCATGTAGTTACTAAGGCAATATAGAGAACGAGGGACCGGGACAGCCGGGGAAATCGCGAAAACACACCCCGACCGAGGCTTAGAGATACAAGACCCCTTGGCACAGACCGTAGTTTCAAACCCCCTGCAGGGTTCGAATACTCGAACCCCTCAGGGTTCAAAAATTCGAACCCTACCAGGGCACGAAATCTCAAACCCTGTCTAGGTTCGAAATCTCGAACCCCATCCGGGGTCGAAGGCTCGAACCCAGTGAGGCTCGAGAACTCGAACCGCATCAGGGTTCTAATGACCGAACCCCATCGGGGTTTGAAAGTTTGAACCTCACAGAGGTACGACTGCTCGAACCCTCGTGGAGTTCGAATGCTCGAACCCTCACAAGGTTTGAGTGTTCAAACCACCAGGGTTCGACAAATCGAGCCTCAGTGAGGCTCGAGAGCTAGAGCCCATTCGGGTTCGACGTTTCCTCATGGCATCCTCCTCCTAACCGAGTCCTCTCCCCTGCGCTTGCCTTACAAAATCTCGGGGACCCACCTAATTTGCGTTCGAAAATTCGAAGTACAGGGGTTTGAAGATTTTTAATTGCGGCCGACCTTGGAAACTAAAAGAAGAAAGTGAAATGAAAGAGGGGGCGCTATTTATAATAAAAAGAAAAAGTCCATTGGTATTCTCAAAAAACTCGAACCCGTGGAATCGAAATTTCAAATCCGTAGGCTTCGAAATTTCGAACCTCAAGGGTTCAAAATTTAAAACCTCAGGGTCTCGAGATTTCTGACCTCTAGGGTTCGAAATTTCGAATCTCAAAGTCTTGAGATTTCGAACCTCCAGGGTTTGAAATTTCAAACCTCAAGGTATCGAAATTTTGCGCCTCATATGCAAAAGTCCGTGCCCTAAAAATATATATGTGTGTGTAGTGAGGAGGAGAGAGATAGAGTGAGAGAGATATTTCATTTAAAAGAAAATCTATATTAGATGCGATATCATCTAAACATTATATGTATATACATATAATTATAGGCCAGTACTCAGTTTTTGTGCATCATTGTTTATGTTATGCTAGTGATGTGGCCAAAACATCCACTTGTTTCTTTTAGTAGTTGCCAGTAATGTCCTAAGTGCCCATGAATGTCGAATACTGAAAAACATATAAAACAAAAACACGGTGCATGGTAATATGAATATCCAATGTAATGAAATGTGGTGTCAGGCTAACTGAATTGCTAATGAAGATCGGGATGAGTATCTAGTTGGCGCTGTTTTAAGGTTACATAGAAGCATGTAATTAGTTTACAAATGTATACCGATAAGGCCCTATGATCGTAATATGTTTGTAGGTTTACACAATTTAACTATGTGTGGAAATAGTCTATGAATATAAACCAATTTAGCAAACATATATGAGTCAGGTTCGAGTACACCCATAACAGTGCAGCACCCCAAATGCCTCTCATTTTCCATCAAGCATTTCTCCTTCTCTCTCCTTCCACTAATTGTCTCACTTCTCACTCACTTTCTTTAATATAAATCGGTGGTGGATATCAGAGGGCATTTGGGATGCTCCATTTTTGGGGTGTTGCAGATCCCTTGCCTATATAGGTTTTGCTGAGAATAATTATCAAGCACATGAAAATTTGAGTGAATATAAAAGCTCTTATATGCACTGACTTGTAACATATGTATGTATACAGATTGCTTGCATGTATACTTTTGTCTTTAGATAATATATATACAAAGCATATATTAGTATATTGTTTTTCAGGTGTATGCATGTGGGTAAATAAATTTTGATTTCAGTAAACAGCATCCAAGTTAATCAACCGTTGTATATGAACAAAACTGAGAGTTCAAAACTTGATGCTACTTTTTTGCTACTCTACCAGGCCAGTTTTATTTAAGAAACCAAGTTTGTAACTCTAGCCTGTGGATTAGCCCTCCTAAATATCAGTCTGCCGCTTCTTTTTGGCACATCCCTTAACTTACTTTCTTTTATCGCTGCGGCAATTCATTTGAAATATTTTCAATAAGCCTAAGTAAAGAAAAGTTATTTCCTTAATACGTAGCACGTTAGCAAATACCATAGTAGGTTAAGAAAACTACCATATGCTCATATTTATGAAATTTTATTTTATTTATGAAATTGAACTTAAGTGAAAATGTGTTTTTTCTACTTGCATCTCATTGCGTGTTTCAACAAATTCATAAAGTTTTAACCATATTTTCAATCTGTCAACTAGAGGTCCACACAAGCCACATCTCCATTTTAATATATTGATTGATGTTAACAAAGCATACAATCATATCTACTTTTGCATAGATAAATTACTTTCAAGTACACGCATCCTGGCAAGAAAAAACAACTCTAGTAAAGGTAATACATTTTTTTTGGGCCCCTGACCTAATGGGCCCTGTGCGGTCGCACGGCTCGCACTAGGCCAGGGCCGGCCCTGGTTGTTGATTACTTCTCAAAGGATCCGGTTGCAAGGAAGCTTTGCAGCCAACTGCCGTCCTCGATCCATTTTCATCATCGAAGTAAGCCTTCTGATCTCAGTGTAGTATTTGTTCAGGTCAGTTGCTGTTCCTTTTGCATCCGTTCAGATCAATTGTTACTATTTTCTGTCCCCAACATATCAAGAAAGCCCCACATTGGTCTCATAAAGCTTTCTTGATTATTATCTCGATCAAGATCATCGCAAATCTTGCTGAAATCGATTGTAGCTGGTTTCAGAATTCATTCGTTGAAATTCTGTCGTCCTAGCATACTATTTACAGATATTGTCTTTCAGCCGAAACCCATTTGCAATGGCAGGAGATAAAGACACCACGAGTTCAGCAACATCAAGACTTGATACTGCTAGATCCTCGGCACCTGTTACAACCGTGATCAAGCCAAAAAGTCATGTGATTAGTATTCCTTTAGATGTTGATAACTACATGTTGTGGAAATATCAAGTAGAGATAGCCCTGAAAGGCTACGACCTACAAGATTTCATCAAAGGTACTGTAAGTATTCCACCCATCATGATACAAGATAAGGATGGAAATCTGGTTAGCAATGAAGACTATGTTTTATATCAAAAACAAGATAGTCTTCTTGCTCTTGGCTCATTTCTTCTATAAATGCAAACTTGTTATCACAAACACTATAACAAAAATACTTTTCGCAACAGGCCATATCTGTTGCAGTAGACCTATTGCAACAGACCAGCGCCCATCTATATAGCCGAAGTTGCAAAAAATCGGTCCATTTTCGCAATATTTTTTGCCTGTTGCAATAAGATGTTGCAGTATACTTTTTTGCAATGAGCTTTTATTGTTGCAACAGATACTTTTGCAACAGTATATGTCCGTTGCAATAGATTCATAAATCGTTAAAAATTAATATTACAGCTTACAAATATTACATATTAAATGTATCCGTTTTAGTAATGGTGTATATTACAAAATGAAATAAACAAACGAAATTTTTATTTTAACAAAGTTTTAATAGTACAAATAGTTACAACAAAAATTTCTATAATTTTCATACATCATTCATGTACAAAAATTTCTTCTCTCACACAACACAATCTTATACTACAAACAATGTGCCTTCATCCATTGCAGCAGTCAAGAAGTATGCTTCATTCTACCCAGAACTGCCTAATCCACGTCATCTTTAGTCACCGGACGGACACCCGCCTTAACATGATGTTTGTGTGTATATCTTCCTTTCTCTGCAAATTGATTTTGTATAAAGTTATATTCAGAAATTTCATGTCATAAGAGTGGCTATGATCCTAACAAATGTTAACATAAGAATGATACTAGTTGGAGGAAAATTGAGCATAGAGTATATACATTACTGATATATAGATTTCATTTATAGTACTGACCTCTTTTAAGTAAAATCTGTGCTCATGTATAGTACTGACCTCTTTTGAAGGCTTTGACTTTGATATTTCGTAACCTCCAGTGGAGTATGACTTTATTAGCTGCTCACATATTTGATTTCATCACAAAGAAAAGTCACAAAAAATATGTTTACTGGATCATGCTATGAAACAGAATATGAATTCATTTTAGCCTCCCCAATCCAATAGCATCCTAACATTTTTGTAAATATTTCTAATATGTCACAGAGTATTCTATTTTTAATAATATCTCATTTCAACATATACATGACTTTTTTTCTCCACAAACCAAACCAAAGAACTAAGAACAAGTGACAGAAATGAAACAAGATAACAAAAAACTAAACAAAAGCACAATAATATTTCTTTTTAAATGATATTAACAAAAATTAAAAGAGGAAAATGCAGATAACATGTAACATGAATTAAGTTCACTAGTGTGCACCTAACATGAAACATGATATGTAGGTCTACTAAACTAAGAACTTTATTTTCCGTTGCTTAGTAGGTCACTGCATCACCTATAAAATATTCTTCAGTAGCCGACACAAGGAAATTCAGTTAGAAAACTTACCACCTTTGAGCATGTTATATTCTTAGCTCTTCATGTAAACACAGCTAAAGAGGATGGTTGTTCTATGTATTTGACCAGAAAACTATGTTTGAGCTATATCGCTCTGCCATTTTGGCTAAGGCACACTAAACCGTTGGCAATAGCTTAACGCTGCATAGGGTACTTCTCTGAGATGCAGGTCGTTGCACCCTTAGCCGGGGTTAGGAATTCGACTTAAAATGGTGACACACAAAGGAAAAAGGACGACGACAAGGGGAAAGAAGAAGGCAGAGGCCAAGAAGATGGCAAAGACAAAGGGGGAAGACGAAGGGGAAGAGGTACAAACCTGAGGATCCTAATTTCATGCTTTTAGTTAAAAGATTGACAGATGTACAGTAGGAACTTGATAAGATGGATATTATCTCATGGCCTTCTTTAATCACAAGTGGGGACCTGTGCTACGCACACGGGTTGTGCTCAAAATTTTTATGATTGTCATTATGTACTATCGTGCAAAACGTGAGCATACTAACATATCTTGGAAATTTGTTGTTAACATTATTGTAATTTTATTTGCCTTTGATCAGTGTCATCTCAAAATACTGATACATGATAGATCAACAACACTTAGCAACGACAGTGACACTCAATATAGATTGTCACTTTCAACTTGTGATGGATGCTATCACTGGACCAAATATGAGGTAAAATAAGAAATGGATAAAGTATTTTCACCTTCAAACAAACAGCATACCAAAGGCGTAAATCTCAAAAATAAGTGGTGCGTCCATGTGATGAACCTTTTAGATCAAATCTTTGATGAATGACTAAAATTATTATTTTAAAACTCTTGGATATGTTTATTAAAGTTATTATATCAAAATTAGTCACATTTATTAATTGACTTAATCAATAGCATGGGACTAAATGTGTATTTCTAGTAGTTTATTAGAAAAACTAAAACATGTAGCAAGGAGGAATTTAGATTCAATATATTACTATTTAGTTGGGGATGCCATTACTTTTAAGGTTATTGCATGATTTTTGACACACTGAAACTTTTGCAAGATATTAAAGTAAAAATGTTCATTTACTAAGGGAATAAATTTGATTATATATTAGCATCTTTAATTTTATAGAGCTGGATGAAACTGATAATCTTAAATGGATTAAAAAAAATGTTTGTTTTGATTTTTAAGTGAGAGAAAATGAATAAGCAGTTAAAGTGGAAAGATAAAAATGGAATAAAAAATACCAGTTTATTAAAATAGAATATAAAAATGTTAGACATTGGGATTCTGTTTGCTGCAGTTATATTAAATTATTATTTTAAAGGAAAAATGCATATTATTTGAATACCACTAAACCAACCATATAGACTTAAAACCATTTTAATTTAGTCCAATCTTCATTTTTTCTAAGTAAATGTATTACTGAACAATAGTAAAAGAATTTTCAATCATGCAATAAAATATCATGGAACAAAAGTTAAGAGCAAAATGAGGTCATAATAGTGCAGACACCTACTTGTCCCATATACACCATGTATGCATAAAAATGGTTGTATCCGATTCTTGAATCTAGTCGCGGTACAGACTACTTTCTTTATAGTGTAAGACAAACTATTCTTGTCCAAATGAAGTTACCTTTATATTTTATAGCGTATATTATTTGTGATTATTAAAAGATGGTCTCAAACAAAATATACTTATAAAACATAGTTGTATAATTATTGACCCTTTTTTTAAAAGCGATAGCAGGAAACTACACCCCTCTTTGCATATTCACAAACTCTTAATGTTAATTAATGGTATTACTGACATGCCATCTTTTATAACATGTCATATTCACAAACTCTTAATGTTTCGGTTTTTGATCTCTTACTGTTAATTGATGGTATTACTGACATGCCATTTTTTATGAGGTGGCTTAAACTCAAAGCTTTAGATCAACATATGTTATGCACACATTTCAATTTATTCATAAGGTGTACAAACATTTACTAATTTAAATCTCTATCTGATGACCATATAACTTAAACTAAAATGTGCAATGGAAAATCACTAAGAAGCCATCAATTTGTATGACTAAAACTTGGAAATGCAAGGTGTTCTAAAAATAAAACCTAGAGGGTATTAGAAAATGCAAGGTATTCTTTCATACTCAAATATTATTCACTCCTTCAATAATGTGAAATTCAATGTTAAATGAAACAATGTTTTTTGTACATGCGTATGGATATATCTTAACATATATTATCTGCTAATGTGTGATTGAAAATTGTAAGCAATGTAGACACAATTCCAACATCTGCCACTATGATCAAATGAATGCCAAATTGTAATAAATAAAAAATGTACTGGAAGAAAAAATGTACCATAGGATCAACTTTTTAAGGCTATCTCTCCAGCAAACAAAACGCCTCCAACTCCTTGCCTAATCTCAAAAACATCAACAATCTCTACCTCATCGGCGCCCTATCTACCGCTAGGCTTGTGCTGATCAAGTACCTCCACTTCACCCGCAATCTTCCCTTTTCTGAGCAAATCGCCTCCAACTCCCCTAGCACCCATCCGCCACTTCCTTTCCTAACACCCATAGACGAATTCGATTTCTTCTCGGAGCCCATCGCTAACCCGATCGAAAGCATAGTTGCGGAATTGAGGACGAATAAAAAACACTGAGGGTAGATGAGGATGTAAATAATGGAAAACCGATAAGTGACGGCGGTTACTTTGAATGTGAAGTGAAGAAAGGGGGCAGAAGTATCTGGATTATAAGGTTATGGGGGTAAAAGTGGGAAACGAAATTATCGAGTAAAATGGAGGCGCGAATATATATGTATCACCCAATTAGAAACTTATTTCCATAGAGGGCAGTGTTACTTCAACCATAACGGGCAAATTAGCATAGAAGATGATATTTTTGTTCTATAAATTTATGTGAAATTGAAATATTTAGATTTGGAGAAAAAACAAGTTAAACTAAAAAAATTGTACTGTCTTGTGTAATCCAAATTTATAAGGCTCCAATACACATTACAACAAATTTTATTTTAAAATATAACTTCTCATAGAAAATTGAAAATTTTACTTATAAATTTTATGAATATTACAAGATGGATGTTTTCTCTTATGGTGTTAAAATACTATTTTAATTTTTCTAATTTAACGAAAATTTTGAAAAAATAATAATTAAAGTTTTATGAATATTTTGTAGTTTTATTTTAGTTATAAGTTTAAAATTATTTAAATTACTGAATATTTATATAATTATCAATTATAATTATTGAGTACTAAGTAATAAAAATACATATTAATATTAATTATCAAATATAATTATTAAATATTAGCCTTAGCTATTAATTATTTATTAATTATTTGACAATCAATATTAATTATTTATTAATTATTAATATATTTAATTAAGTTTGAAATTATTAACTATTATATTGAGTGCTAAATATATATAGTAGTTGGTTAACATTAAATACTAATAGTAATTATTAAACAATATAATTTTTAATAATATAATATTAATTATATTGGCCTATTATTAATTATATATATGTATGTTAATCATATATATATATGTGTGTGTGTATATATATATGTGTGTGTGTGTGTGTATCAATTATTATGCTTATACTTATATTATAACCGAATATTACTTGGGGAAAAATAATTTTAAAAAGTACGTTTTTCGCAAGTGACTTTACCTGTTGGAAAAAAGTTAGTTGCAACAGGTGAAAACAGTTGCTAAATATATAATTTTTGCAACTGGTTTGAAAGTGTGGTTGCAAATAATATGTCTATTGCAACAGAAATGAAAGAGCAGTTGCTAAAAGTATGTTTTCACAACAAGCATGAAAGCGCTGTTGCGAAAAATATGTTTTTCGCAACAGGAAGGAAAAGCCTGTTGTTAAATCTTATCTACTGCAATAGCTATGAGTGGTCCGTTGCTAAATATCATGTACTGCAACTGACATTTGAGGCCTGTTGCAAATAGTTAGTTGCAATAGGGTATTTTTCTTGTAGTGAAATTATTGGTGCTAATAAATCTTTCGAGATATGGTCTGCTATAGAATAGATTTTCAATTCTCAGTCTGCTTCAAGAATAATGCACTATAGAAGTCAGCTTCAAACCATCAAGAAAGATGGAATAAGCATGTACTTGACAAAAATCAAGATTCTGGTGTGATAAACTAGCTACAACTGGGCATAAAATATCTGAAAGTGAGCATGTACTCTACATTACTGGAGGTTTAGACGAAGTATATGAATCCGTAGTTACCTTTATTGCTTCCCAAAGAAATATTCCAGATATTCAATATGTTCACTCTACACTGTTAGCACATGAGGGAAGAATAGAACAAAGAAGAACAAACCAACCAGATTATTCAATCAACTATACTAATGTGGCCAAGAACAAAGGACGACAAAGAAACACGAGTGGTCAAAACCCAAATCAAGGCAACAATGTTCAAAGAGGAAATCAAACCCAAAGAGGCAGAGGAAGGGGTGGCTGGTGGAACAGTAATAATAGAGTTAGATGCCAAATATGTGACAAATTCGGTCATGTTGCTAGTAGGTGCTATTTTAGGTTCAACTCAGAATTTAATGTGGCAAGACAGACTCAAGGCAGTCAAAACAAACCAAATGTGAACGTGACACAATTAAGCCAACAGAGTGGTAATACTAACTGGAATAGAAGTCAAACAAACAATGGAGAAGATGCCAGAACAGATGACTTAAATGTTGAGGATTGGTATCCGGACTCTGGTGCTACAAACCACGTTACAAATAGCTTGCATAAATTAAATTTGGGAAACATGATCTATTCAGGTAAACAATCTATTCAAGTAGGTATAGGGAAACTATAAGTATATCACACATTGATAAAGGGTACATTAATGCCAAGAGGCACCTATATCTTAACAATTTACTAAGGGTTCCTAATATTAAGAAAAATTTAATAAGCGTGTCACAATTTGCCAATGATAACAACATATACTTTGAGTTTCACCCCAAATTCTGTTTAGTTAAGGACCTGATTAGCAATAAAATACTATTACAGGGTAACATGGAAAATGGCCTATACAAATTCAGCAAATTCCAGACCCGAGAAGTTTGTGGAAATAGAAATTACTGCCTTAATGTTCAAATTGATATTGATTGTAATGAAAATAATGTTGACATTATTGATGATACTTTTACTGCACAAACTGATACTAATGCTGATTGTAATGAAAATAAAATTAGCATCAATGATGATATTTTTACTGTTTGGCATAGAAAATTGGGGCACCGTAATATCAGAACTATCAAACATTTCTTGACTGAAAATAAAATCAGTTCAGCAAACATACCTGATTCCTTTTCTTGTACCCATTGTCAAATTGGGAAATGTCATAAGTTGCCATTTTTTAATTTCGAAACTGTATATAGTAGTCCTTTTGAGCTTATTGCAGCAGATCTTTAGGGGCCATCTCCTTTTAAAATAGATCAAGGCTACAGGCACTATCTTTCTTTTGTAGATGCCTATAGTAGATATACTTGGATTTTCTTTCTTGAATCCAAGTCTGAAACTCACAATAAAACTATTTATTTCATAAAATCCATTGAAAAACAGTTTGATTATAAAGTGAAAGCGATTCAGACAGATGGGGGAGGTCAGTTTATGCCTCTAAGAAAATATTTTAATGATAGAGGCATCACTCACAGAATCACCTGCCCACATACGTCTGAACAAAACAGTTTAGTCGAGAGAAAGCACAGGCATATTGTGAATACTGGATTAACACTGATGTCTCAAGCGTCACTGCCACTCAAGTTTTGGGCAGAAGCATTTGCAACATCAATATACTTAATTAATTTAATACCAACCAACCAAAGTTTTAAAACTTAAGTGTCCACATGAAATGCTATACAAATCTAAACTGAATTATAACAGGTTGAAAGTTTTTGGTTGTCTGTGCTTTCCTTACTTTAGACTCTACAACAAACATAATTTGAATTATAGATCAGCACCTTGTACCTTTTTGGGGTATCTAATCAACCAAAAAGGTTACAAATGTTTGGACAGTAATGGTAGATTATATATTTCAAGACATGTTACTTTTAATGAAAACGTTTTCTCGTTCGCAGTAAAGTGCATGAAAACTATCAACAGGGTTATAAAGACTACCAATACTACGCAGCCACCTGTGGCTCTAACTGATTGGTCTAAAGACACAAACATTAACCAACATGCTGATGAACAAAGTGAAACTAAAAGCAAACCAAGCACAACAACTGGATACAATTCAGACATTAATGACAACATGGAACATCAATATTATGATGAGCAGCAAGACAACATTGAACCAGCCAAAAGCGATCGACAAGTTCAAAGCAGTGAAAGCAACAGATCTGACTCATTCAACAACAATCAAGATGAAGATCAGCTTAACACTACAAACAGGCATCATATGATGACAAGGAGCAAATGTGGTATCTTTAAACCTAAGGCATTTATTATAAACATCAACGACAGAGAACTAGTTAATTTTGAAGAAGTTGAATTAAATGCTAATTGGAAGAAGGCCATGGATTTAGAATATGAAGCTTTAATTAAAAATCATACATGGACATTAGTAAAAGCTCCAGAGCACAAAAACATTGTTGGATGTAGATGGACTTATATTCTAAAGAAAAAACCTGATGGCAGTGTGGCAAAGTATAAAGCAAGGCTGGTAGCCAAAGGTTATTCACAACAGTTCAGATTCGATTTCAATGGAACTTTTTCACCAATGGTCAAGCCTACGATTATCAGGATCATAATGTCCGTAGCATTAACTAATCAATGGAGAATCATGCAATTGGATGTGAATAATGCTTTTCTAACCGGTGAATTAAAGGAAGATGTTTACATGCAGCAACCAAGAGGGTACATCAATGAAAGGAATAAAGGTCTTGTGTGCAAATTGCATAAAGCTATTTATGGATTGAAACAGGCATCGAGGGTTTGGTATGAAAAACTGAAAGATGCATTCACTAAATTGGGTTTCTACATGACAAAATCAAACTGTTCACTATATGTGAAGATCAAAGCAGGCACAACTATATATATACTGGTCTATGTTGACGATATTCTCATTATTGGGAATAATGACTCTGAAATTAATGACATAATAATTTTTTTGGATAAAACCTTTTCTATCAAGGATATGGGAACCATAAACTACTTTCTGGGCATAAAAGTGCAACAAAAGAACAGTACTGAGATGGTATTATCTCAAAAGAAGTATATACTGGAAATACTCAGACGTGCAAATATGGACAAGGCAAAACCCTTACCTACTTCTATGACAAGCAATTTGCAGCTATCTAAATTCAAAGGGGAAACCATTGAAAACGTCAATCTTTATAGGAGTATCATGGGTGCGCTTCAATATGTAACAATTACTCGGCTAGACATTAGTTACAGCATTAACAAAGTGTGTCAATACATGCACAATCCTCCATCAGAACACTGGAGGGTGGTCAAACGTATTCTAAGATCACTTGATCATGGATTATTATTTAGTGCTAATAGAAATTTGAATATAAATGCATACAGTGATTCAGACTGGGCTTCAGACCATGATGACAGGCGATCAATGATGGGATATTGTGTTAATTTAGGATCGAATCCAATTTCTTGGTGCTATAGAAAACAACCAACCGTCTCTCGTTCGAGTATAGAAGCAGAATATAGGGTGGTCGCTAGTACAACAGCCGAGCTAATGTGGATCGGATATCTGCTGAGGGAAATTGGAATCACCATAGACAAGAAGCCCATCATCTGGTGTGACAATCTAAGCACTATATCTTTGTCTTCGAACCCTATTCAACACTAACGCACGAAGCACATTGATATTGATTTGAACTTTGTACGTGAGGAAGTAGACAGAGGGAAACTGGACATTTGACATGTCCCTTCTCTATTTCAACGAGCAGATGTGCCGACGAAGGCTTTATCAGCAAAAAAATTTCATAGATTTAGAGCCGATTTGAGGATAATAGATAGTAGCCGACATTAGAGGTTGAAGAGGAAACCCTAGCTTGTCTCGACGGGGTGAAATAAAGCGGATCTGCTATTATCTATGATATCGGTTGAGATATTATATAATAAATAACACAGTGGGCTCAGGCTTAACCCATTTATTTCTTTTATTGATCAAAAGCCCATGCAGATGTGCGTGTGTAACATATATAGGTATATACCAATCTACACATTGACTATTCTATTTTTACATTTTCATCAACTGAGAAATAATATTACAAAAAGTTCTTTAGCTAGTATCATGAACTATAGCAAAATGAGCATAGCAATTCAGCTTTGCTCTCTTGTACTGTATAGGTTTAAGGTATGGATTCTAAAAAGTTAGAACAACCAACAAAAAGGTCTCAATACATCAGACTGAAAAATTCTATTTCACCACAATCGAAAAAAATCCTTCACAATAAATGGTGCGTAATCATGTCCATTGCATCATAAGGACGAAGCATTACTGATAATCATCATACGGGGTTAGCATTTACTATGACTTGAGATTAATGAAAAGACATCAAATATCGGCAATAGTTGAACAAAAGGATAATATTTAACTGGCAGTTGTAAAACTTGACATTTTGCCAAGAAAGTCATGGTAGCACTTGTTCCACATATTATAGTTCTGAAATAAAGATGGAATGCCTATACAAACAGAGGGATAAATTTTGTGCAAGGGTTGAGTGTAATATAACACATATGCAAACAGAGTTATGTGACACATAAAACAATAGACTCAATTTTTATACGGAGTAATGCTGAAGCATCTAGATAAATGAAATGAAGGACAGAGAGAGTTAACAAAAACTGTTTTAATTTCGCTATTAAATATAGTTGCACATGAAAGAAATGAAGATTTAACAACAGTTGCTAGGTAGTATCCGATTTCTATATCCAATTCCTTATAATATTACTAAGTAGTGGACTTAACATATATCATATTTTATTAATGCAGGAGCTAATATAAATACAATATCAACATTTATATAAATATTTATCAGTAATGTTATATGTAGTCTTTACACACTGAAATGAGTACTTTAAAAGAACAAACTTAACATTTTAAATACTCGAACTTTGGTTTTGTATATTCTTTGAATATTGAAATTGCCAAAAAGATATAGTAGTTGAAAACAAAAGCCTATATATATTTTCACAGCTCTTAATATTTGTAAATACTTTATCCTCATAACCACTAAATTAAAGATATTAGAAATTGAGGTTTACTTCTTTCACAGCTCACAGTAAACATTATAAGGTCTCTAGTGGAAAAGGTCAGGTTTAAGTGATCATTAATTTCTACCAGATAGCTAGACCATCTTCTTTCTAATGCAGACGAATACCTATACTAGTTCACAATAACATTTTATATTGTAATATGCACTCACCTACAAATTTGGCAGGGTAGTTGATGGAATCAAGATGAGCAAGTGCGTGAAAGAGATTGGAAAAGAGTAATGGAGAAAGGCGGAAAATGGCCGAGCTTCCCCCGAACAACAGCTGTGGCATTGATGACAATATGCGAAAGTTACATATAAGGTTGATTGCTTTATGTGTGTAAAGGACGCATTGTCAATATAGTGCTTTTTTCATACTGTTCTGTATGACTGAAGCGTTAAGTTATAAATTGGAAAAAGATGACCATTTGTAGATCAAAGGGCATTTAAGTTAGGTGAATCCTACGAGTAAGTTTATAGTTTGCTCGAACTTTTTTCCACTTGGTCAAATAATAGTAAAGACGGAGGCTCCTTTGTGGCTAAAGAAGATGATGATAAAGGTCAAGGAATCTAAAAGGAATACTTGAGATTGGCATACAGTCATTTAGAAACTATTGCCAATTTTCTACATTAATGTCCTTTTGTTATTAATTTAGTGGAAGCATCACTTAACTTTGTAAAATTGCATGTAATTCAAATTATGCATGGATTGTACAATAGAATAATAGCTTAAAAGCATTACGCAATGGTTAGATTGCAACATTATTTCATACTGTCATTTGATCTTGGTTTATGTTTATGATATTTGACATAGTCCATGATTTTTTTTTAAAAGAAACCTGAATGAAAAATAAACATTGAAAGAGAAATTGAAGTGAAGGTCAAAAACCATAATAAGGAGACAGATGGTAAATGGTACTCTAAAAATTGTTAGTCCTACAACAATTCTATTGAACTTTGAAATCAATGATACGCATTACATTTTTATTTCGATCGGTCCAAACTTAACTTAGGTAAAAAATGCTTCTTGTATTGAGGATAACCTTGATTTTGTAGCCCCAAGTCCTTCCTTCTCAACTGTTGGTGTTGTTGCTAGGCCTGACCAATGTTATCCCGTTGCATAGGCATGGCCCCAGGATTAAGAGCACCAGGCATGCTTCGTGTAGCCTACGACAACATACTCATGTTAAGGGATGATATTAGTTGTTCACTCAAAACCAGTGTTCACATCAACTGATCAATTGGAGGTAACTGACTGTTTTTTCTATACTCATTAAAAATAGACATGCTCCCATCAATATTCAAATAGACATGCTGCAAGCTGATGTAGGAATTTGGCAGCGTGTCGTTTCATGGATGTAACAAACTGTTTATACGATAACTACAAATCATAAAGTAGATTAATTAAATTGCTTTATACGACAAAAAAAGGCGGAATAAACACAGGGTTCACATCATGAAGCCCTAATATTTGATATTGCCAGTAGCATTCAAAAATTTTGGCTGGCAAAGTAAATAATTTCTATCATATACTGCCATCATAGTATATAAATGGATATAGTTAATTATTTCAACAAAATGATTGTTTTATTTATGCATGTAACAAACAACACAGCAAAACTGCAAGATTCAGTTTGGTCAAGATTTAATATATAATTAATTTTCTTTTCGCAAATGAGTTGCAACCAATTAATATAAGTATTAATGGAAATACATTAACTTCCATGGAATTTAAATTGTCACTTATCTTATCACAATAGGTGCGCATCACTCAATAAACTATATCAACTTGGGTATAGAATCTATCAGAACATGTGAAACTTCACTGGATATCAAATCAAACGCCAATGATGAAGTTACTTCGCTTTCTTAATTGTTGCCCTATCATGTCAGTAAAAATATGTACACCAATAAGAATCATAGAGTAAAATATGTATGCAATATTGATATAGGTCAAATTCTTTTTTTTGCCTAAAACCCCAATTATCATTTGTGTATTCTACAACTGCAATTATAAAAAATATTTTAATTTTAATTTTTATATGTAACAATGGCTAACACTTTATACAAGCATGTAACACAGTTTAGGCTTAGGTTAACAATGTAGCCGCAATATAATTATATTTTTGTATACAAAAAGTATCAAGCACATGCGCAATCACCTATGTATGCATGTATCTTCTACTCAATACCAAAATCTTTTATTATCATTATCTTGTTAGTATATTGTGTTATTCTGAAACTTTTAACCATGAGAGTATATGTAAGATTAACAGTTCGACCATAGAAACTTGAACATATGATTCCCTTTAACAATTACAACTTATAATCAAGGACGATTTGCAAGGCTTTCCCATCTCGTGGATATAGGCTTCGCCCCAAACATGCCTAGGTTGTTGGATCCTACTTGCTGGATCCCATTCATAAACTGTAGCCGAGGATGAATTGTTTGAGTGATACATCCAAGAATTCAATCTGAACAGAATTGGCAACATAAGATTTGATAGAATAGAATAGCGGTTTCAGGCTTAAGGTGTAGCAATCTAAGGATATAGTGATCAGAATGCAAATCGCCATTTGGTTGGAAGTTTCTCTCCCCATGGGAGATAAAACATATATTCAAGTGTAAAACTTTTTAATTTGTAAATATCTAAAGCCGTTACAAATTAATCATGCCATAAATTGACAAAAACAATCAAAGTAATTATTTCCAGTATTGCTAAAGGTTAAACAACACAAATGACTTTTTTTGTCAGGTAGGACTCAAAGTATCAATGATAAATGGTCAAAATAACCAAACGTTTATTAGTCTCTAACGACATAAAGTTTGATTTTAATACTTTGTATGTGCAATGTCCAGTTGCATTGTATTACATTTTTTTTTTCAAATTACAACTATTTACAAACTACTTAAAATTAGTCGAATAGCATGCTAACTACTCAAAACAATTATTTGGGGATCTGATATGCAATGAACAGAATGCAACCAATTTTGGTGGGTGTGAAATCCCCAGGTCCCCAGTTTATGACATTATAACTTGAACTACGGAAACATGCATCTTCAGATTGGACAGAGTTTATAATAAATTAGCTTATTGTAATATCATAATTAACATCATCCAAATCTCAGTAAGTTTGTTCAAATTTTGAACTTCTATAATTGGGTTAACTAAGAATTTTTCAAACTCGATAAGTTTATAAAATGAAATTTGAATTCAAAATGAAAAGGTAAACTTAAATTAAGGTGATCTTGTCTGGGTTCTCTGCTTCCGTTATGTTAACGCAATTTTTGGGATGAACATTAAAAGTTGCCAGCCCTAATAAATTGAAGAAAAAATTGTTTTGAAAAGGAACAAAAAAGGGAAACCTGAAGTAAAGCAGTTGTCTTCAATCTACATCTTTGTCAAAGCTATCTCAACAATGTTTTGCTAACATGACCGTTGTTAGTACTATTATAATTAGGGTTACAACAGAAAACTATTTTATCGCTTTTGCTTAGTAACCCTAATTCCGGTAGATACGAGGTTTCCTTTCAAGGAAGAGTACATTCGTCTGAGAAGATGTGAAGAACCGTCCAAAAAAGGTTTTATTTTCCGAACGAAAAGGGAAGTTAGCGAAAGATAGTGGGTACTTGCGTGTTTTATTTCTTCAGAAAAAAGAGTCATGAGAAGCGAGAAACGCACACACGAAAGAAAATTAGACTTCCATGTAAGCAATATTTGTATTCTGCTTTCTATCATAGGTAATAGATAATTATGGAAATTCTTGAATTAAAATATAGTGTTATAAATTATTATTATAAAGCAGGAAATCGTATGAAAACATAAATATAAACATATTTATAAAATTATAAACTTTAAAACTATATAAATATAAAGTATAAATATATAAAACTTATAAACTTGAATTTGAAAATAAAAGTAAAGTAAGAAAGAAAAATAGAAAAGATAGAAAATAAAATAGAGAGGATTAAAGATAGAATTTGAAAATAGAATCTGAAAAACAGAATTTAGACATGAACTTGGAGTGCTATTTAGAGTCTTTACATAATCTATACTCTATAACTATATTAGTCTTGAACTCTTGAAATCTTGAAAACTCATGAGTCTTGAAATATCTCTGAATTTTGAATCTCTAACATCTTTAAAACTGTATAGTTTTAAGTAATATTTCCTGTATATAAATCATGCATATGCGTTTGTGTGTGTATATATATATATTCTATATAAAAGTGTCAGTCTATATTTTATAATCAATTAATATTGAAATAAGGTTGTTGTCATCAAAACTCCATTCTCCAATAGTGGTCTTGTGCTATCGAGTCAAGGTTGCTCCTTTGTGTGTTATTGCTTTGTGTTAAACTTCGCTGGGTTTGGGATCATCTTGGCCATGGATTGGCTCAAGAGATATGTGGAAAGAGTGAATTGCGAGAAGCTCGAGGTGAGATTCGAGGATGGAAGGGCGAAAGGTTTTGATTTGAGGTAAGCCCGAAGATGGTGTCTGCGTAAGCTTTTTATATTCGCTCAGGATTCCACAGGAAGACTTGTCATTTGTGTTGATTGCAAATGAGTTTGAGGATGTCTTTGACGTGGTCAAAGGGTTGCCACCGCATCGTGAGATCGAGTCTAGGATCAACTTGGTCGAAGGTGCTAGACCTATCGTTATGCCTCTTAGGCGGATGGTGCCTAAGGAACAGTGAGAGTTAGAGGTGCAAGTTTGTGGCCTTTTGGGAAAAGGATTCATTTGGAGGAGTATATCCGAAAGCGGTGCACCGGTTGTGTTTGCAACTAAGGCTAATAAATCTTTGAGATTGTGTGTGGGCTACCGTGATCTGAACAAGCTGACCAAGAAGAACAAGTATATGTTGTCAAGGATAGATGACTTGTTCGATCAGCTTCACGAAGCCAAAGTGTTTTCTCAGATGGATTTGGCAACGAGATTTCACCAGTTAAGGGTGGCAAAGGATAGTGTGTCGAACACTGCTTTTAGGAAACCATCCGGTTTCTTTAAAAGGTTGGTGATGCCATTTGGGTTGACTAACGCACCAGCGTATTTTGTGGATCTTATAAATATGGTTTTCAGAGATCAGTTGAACAAGTTCGTGCTAGTATTCGTGGACGATATTCCGATTTACACTCGGAACGAGGAAGAGCACAAGACGCACTTGCGAGTTGTTTTGGAAATCTTGCGAAAGCATCAGCTGAAATCTAAGTTTTCTAAGTGTCACATCTAGAAGAGCGAAGTCAGGTTCTTAGGCCATGTTGTTTTTGAAAATGGAATAGCGGTTGACCCCGCTAAGGTGGCAGCAATGCAGGACTGGGATAGACCTAAGAATGCGATGGATGTTAGGAGTTTCCTTGGGTTGGCGGGATATTATTGCCGGTTTATCAACAATTTCTCTAATATAGATGCACCATTAATAGGATTAACAAGAAAGAATCAGGTGTTCACATGGGACGCGAAGTGTGAGCAAGATTTTGGAATCATGAAACAGAGACTGGCTAGTGCTCCTATTTTGACATTTCCAAGTGGGAATGAGGAAATGGTGGTATACACCGATGCATTTGGTACTGGACTTGGACAAGTGCTAATGCAGAAGGATAAGGTTGTGGACTATGCAAGTCGATAGCTGAAGCCGCACGAAAGGAATTATCCAACTTATGATTTGGAGTTGGCAGCAATCGTGTTGCTCTGAAGATGCGGAGACATTACCTGTTGGGGGTTCGATTCGAGTTATTTACGGATCACAAGTCATTGAAATATATTTTCTCCCCAAAGGATTTAAATCTTCGGCAGCAAAGGTGGTTAGAGTTTCTTGCATCATATGATTTTCGTATAGCCTACACTCCTGGTAAAGTTAATGCAGTTGCAGAGGCGTTGAGTCGAAGACATGCAGGATTGGGAGCGATGTTTTCAGAATGGAAAAGCCTTGAGTAATTGGCAGGATTTGATTTTAGACCATGGTGTGAGTTGGAACCTGAAATGTTAGCAAGCTTGTCAATAAGACCTACTCTCGTCGAAAGGATTGGCAAAAACCAAAAGCGAGATGAAAAGCTTCTCGAGTTTATCCAAAAGTTGGAACCAGCGGATAAAGAGTTCGAGGTCGATCGAGAAGGTTGGCTCTGAAAGCAAGGACGATTGGTTGTTCCTGATATCAACGGATTAAGAGGTGAGGTTCTGAGGGAATGTCATCACTTAAAGTTGATGATTCATCCTGGTGGTAATAAGATGTATCAGGACACGAAGCTAGCTTACTACTGGGAAGGGATGAAACAGGATGTTGGAAAAATTATTTTCAAGTGCATGAACTGTCTATTAGTGAAAGATGAACAAAAGTAGCCGAGTGGATTGCTTCAGCCATTGGAAGTTCCTATGTGTAAGTGGGAGCAGATATCGATGGATTTTACTGATAGACTACTTAGGTCAAGGAGAGGAAATGAAGGAATTTGGGTCATTATGGATCGTTTGACTAAAGTGCAAGATTTATCCATGTCAAATCAACTAGGACAACATTGAAGTTGGCTAAGCTTTATATAAAATAGATAGTTTGATTCTATGGTATTCCGAAGAGCATAGTGAGTGATCGAGATCCATTGTTTACGAGTGGATTTTGGAAAAGTTTGCAAGAAGCTTTGGGAATTGAGTTGTGTTTGAGTACAACTTATCATTCCCAAATTGATGGTCAAACCGAGAGGGTTAACCTAGTTTTTGAAGATCTCCTAAGAGCTTATGTATTGGACTTTAGGGGATCATGGGAAGACCATCTACATCTAGTTGAGTTTGCATATAATAATAGCTACCAGTCGAACATTGGGATGGCACCATACGAGGCGTTTTATGGTAGACTATGTAATTCTACGTCTTGTTGGTTAGAAATTGGAGATAAGTTGATACTTAGGCCTGAGATGATAAGAGGAACATCAGATTGTATTGAGGTCCTTCGGCAATGAATGAATGCAGACCAAAATCGTTAGAAGAGATACGTCAATAAGCGTCGAAAAGATTTGGAATTCGACGTTGGCGATATGGTTTTTGTGAAGATTTCGCCGTTGAAGCATCTTGTTTGGTTTGGAAGCAAAGGAAAGTTAGCTCCAAGATTTGTAGGACCGTTTCCGATAGTCAAGCGGATTGAAAAGCTCGCGTATAGGTTGGAGTTACTGGAAAAAATGTCAAGTGTGCATAATGTTTTACGTGTTTCGTTTTTAAGGAAGTTTGTGCATGATTCGAATGCGGTGGTATTTCAAGAGCAGTATGAGGACCTAGAAGTTGAGAATGTAGTTATGAGACCTCGTAAACCGCTTATTGTTGTGGGGAATGACATGAAACAACTTAGAAGGAAGATGGTTAAGCTAGTCAAGGTACAATAGAGTGATGTAATGGCGCGTTTTGTTAGCTGTCGAATAATTAATTTATTTAATGATTTATATATCGATTTGGCGATATCGGTAACTTAAAGTAAAACGTTCGAACTTATAATTTATAATTTATAAATAAACGAACCTGAAACGTCGCGGCAGTTCTCAATTTGGCGATTTGAACTTCAACTGAATGTACATGATTCATTTTAAGCCGGATTTCTGTGAAACAAGAAACGCGTGGAGCTGGTGGAGTATATCTTTCTAGTGGAAGAGAAAAATCAGGATTTCGTCGTGTAGATTTTGAGTTGTGTCCAAATCAAATTTCAGAAAAGTCGCTGTAGAATTCCTTTATAATTTGCGACGCTTTATTTACGTTATAAAAGGGTTTTTCAATATAACTAGATATGGGATTTGAATTTAGACGTGGTTCTTTTGAGGCATAGAGTTAATTTAATTTTTAGAATTTTATGGTAATTTTTAATTAATTAAATATGCGACTTTTGATTTGAAGTATTTCGCACCCTGAAATCAACATTTTGAAGTTTCAAAATATGAGTTAATCTACCGGTATTATTATATTTTTGGGATCATGACACCTCGCTGGACACGACCGTATTCTCATTTCTGTCCGCAACAGCTTAGATATGAACGGAATTGTACGCAACGGGTACCATTGTAGGATATCAAATGTTTGCAAACATATTACACTAAATGAATGACATCAGATGTTGCCTCGTGCCTTAGTTCTCTTCCACAAAATATTACTTGCATTTAAACTAAGACACGTCTTAAAAATGTAACCCTTTATAATGCTATAACATAACCCAAATTTCCTTCTCTCGGATTTACCTTTCCAGCCGCCACCACTGAAGCAATACGTGAAGGGTGAAACCCACTTCAAAATCAAAGAAATAAATCAAATACAGTCACAATAAATCTCCAAACTTGGATATTCAACTTCCTGCATTGATGCTCTTCGTTTTGATATACATTGTGGTGAGGATCGAACAAATATTGTTCGCTGTCCTTTTGGTACAGCGGCTAGGGTTAAACACCAAAGGAGTGTGGAGCAATAATTCCTGAAACGATCGTGATATTTGAGTTTAGGGAAGAGATTCGCACTGGTATGCTGGGTATTGTAGTGTTCAGCCACCATTTGTGTCGCACCCTTCCTGCTTGGCGACGCGAGACCTTCGAGGTCGTAGTTCAGGCAAGAGCGACGAGCTGTTCAATCTGGAGATAAGGTTAAAGCACTCGCGGAGGAGGAGAGAGTGGGAAACTGAACCCGTATGCGAAGTATTGTGGTCTCCTGTGGTGGCCGATGTCGCTTGAGTTACTGTACTGGCGCGGAAACATCCTGGGGTCGCGGTACAGAGGCATGGCGCGAGTTGGATGATGTGTAGATGAGCAAGGAGAGGGGAGGACGAGCAAGCAAATGATGGTGGTGATGGTTGTTTTCGTTGAGGAATGAACGATCGGTGGGAGCAAGAAATGGCTGTGAATAACATGGAGGAATACTGGAGCAATCGTATGATTTGGGGAGAAGGAATTTAGCGGGCCTGGGTTTGTATGGTAGGATTTGGGCTTGGTGGGCTGGTTTCAAAGTAAGGATGAAGTCCAATGGGTATTTTATATAAGTTTATTTAATTTAAATAGTGTACCAACTTATAAACTGAATAACTTGATCATATGAAATCAGAATCACGAACCGTAAGTTGCGTTGGGACCGTATGGACGAGAGCTTCACAATGAAGCTGACTGGAAGTGGATTGGGGCTCATATGAATTCACGACGAAATAAATTGTTTGATTCAAATCAAATTACAGTTTATCGTTCTTCAACGATGAACTGCAAATGTGAGTAAATCTCACAAACTCTAAACAGTTTTATTTTCACGTTGTATTCTTAGAACTGTTAAAATATTGTCTGTTTGACTGTGTGTAGATTGTTTGCTTGAACTGCTAGTCAGTTAGTAGAGATTTTATATATATATTTACGTATGTATATATATATATATATATAAACCGTCAAATAGTTATATGTTGATTCTGTTTATCAGAATATTATGCTGGTGTTGTTTAACATATGTGGATGCAGGGAAATAGGTTGGAGGAATCCAACTGGATTCCTCAACAGTTATTTTTACTGTGATTTATGTATTGTGATATATAAATGTGATGTATATAATCTGTTGTGATTACGTGTGGTTGGACGATATTCATCGTTGTTAGGTGATGTGTTAAAAACCATAAGAAATACCAGAGTGTGATAAAAGGATTAAACAAAGTAATTTGTTAGGTTAACAAAAGCAAGTTAGTCGAGTTAATCAAAGTAATTGGTTAAGTTAACCAAAGTAAATTAGTTAAGATAAACTAAGCGGTTAATCGAAGTGAATTAGTTAAGTTAAACTAATTGGTAAATCAAAGTGAATTAGTTGCGTCAAACTAAGTGAATTAACTAAATTAAACTAAGTGGATTAGTTCAGTTAATCGAGACAAGTAAATCAAGTTTGGTTAAACCATTTGAGTTAACCAGTTAAAGTTTACCAGTTAAAGATAAACAGTTAGAGTTGATCAGTTAGAGTTACTCAGTTAGAGTTGACCAGTTAGAGTTATCCAAGTGGAGTTAATCGAGTAGAGTTGCCGAATATCACTTATTCAAAGTAGAGTTATCGAATATAGTGTATTCAAGGGAATAGTAATCGAATATAGTTTATTCGAGTGGAGAAATCAAATGTTATTCATTTGAGAAAAGTTACCGAATATTATTTATTCGAAGAGTAGTTATCGAATATTGGTTATTCGAAGTTAGTTAATCCAAAGGAGTTATTCGAAGTTAGTTAATCCAAAGGAGTTATTCGAAGTTAGTTAATCCAAAGGAGTTATTCGAAGTTAGTTAATCCAAAGGAGTTATTCGAAGTTAGTTAATCCAAAGGAGTTATTCGAAGTTAGTTAATCCAAAGGAGTTATTCGAAGTTAGTTAATCCAAAGGAGTTATTCGAAGTTAGTTAATCCAAAGGAGTTATTCGAAGTTAGTTAATCCAAAGGAGTTATTCGAAGTTAGCTAATCCAAAGGAGTTATTCGAAGTTAGCTAATCCAAAGGAGTTATTCGAAGTTAGTTAATCCAAAGGAGTTAGTCGAAGAGTTAATCGAATATAGTTATTCGAAAGAAGGTGTTAATCGAATATAGTTATTCGAGTAAAGTAAAAAGGAGTTAATCGAATTTAGTTATTCGAAATGAGTTATCCGAATTAGATATTTGAATAGAGTTAAACACATTAGAGTGATTCGAATTACTTATTCGAATAGAGTTAAACACGTAAGAGTAAATCGAATATTAGTTATTCAATTTGAGTTAATCGAATTTAGTTATTCGAGAAGAGTTATTCGAATTAGTTATTCGAAGGAGTAAATCAATTAAGTTATTCGAATGAGTTATTCGAAGGAGTAAATCAAATTAAGTTAATCGATTAGAGTTGAGTTAATCGATTTGGGTTAAGTTAAGTTATCGAGTTAAGTAATCGAGTTAAGATTTATCGAGTTAAGTAATCGAGTTGAGATAATCGAGTTAAGAAAATCAAGTTGAATTAATCGAATAAGTTATTCGATAAGAGTAAATCCATTTAAGTTAATCGGATGTTAGTTATTCGATAAGAACTGACACATTTAAGAAAATCGAATATTTGTTATTCGATAAGAGTTAATGAAATAGAGCCAACCAAGAAGAGTTATTCGAATATTAGTTATTCGATAGGAGTTAATCGAAATAGAGTTTATCGAATATAAGTTATTAACAAGGGAGTTAATCGAATAGAGATTACTCGAAAGAGAGTAATACGTCGAATTCAATTATATCGAATTCGGGAAAGTACTATTTACTTTCCGGGTTTTAAATCAAGATTTAGTTATTGATTTAGAAATTAGGTGTCTGATAAATTATTCGAGTTAGGAGATAAAGTTATAATTTAGGTTAGATATTGCAGAAGTAGGAATTATAACGTTATAGTTATAATCAAACGTTTTCATATAAGAAGTAGATTCGTAACCTGAATCCGAGAATTTGCGTAAACAGATGATTGGAAAAAGTGAGTAACGAGCTTCATCTATTTCACAGTAAAGGACGTTGTTCAATTAAGGTCTGAGAGGTAATTATACCCCAACTTGATTGACTTCAGAATTGACAAAGGAATAGTTGTGGTTCGATAGGAAAGGTTGATTTGAAATATAGTTAAGTAATAAGCGATTAATGGATTAAGCGTAACGATGTTTTATACAACGTTCATTTGAAATCCGTAAATGAGTTTTGGGAACGTTTTCCAAATAAAATCAGATATGTTTTCTAAACATAGAAAATGAAATGTTTTCATGATAAGAATTTAAGAAATAGAGTTAAGCAAATTCAGAAACTGACTGGAGAGGGTAAGTTGAACGGTTTTCTAAGTGACGATCTGATGTTGGTTTTGACCTTCCGGATTGATACTTAGAGAATTGTTCTCATACTAGGTACAGTTAGGGACTGATAGTTGCGAAATAATAGTGATGTGAAAATAAGCTATGGAAATGTTTTCCAATGATTAATAACATATATTTTCTAAATATATGAAATAAGGAAATATGAACATATGATGATTGATCGATCGAATTCCCATTTGGAAATAAGATCGTTGTTTGTACACCGACATGTTTTCATTTGATAGTTAAATCACAGACTATCAAAGTTTTGACCATTTTTACGTTGTTAATATGGAGAGACCGGTTGGATTATTATCCGAAGAACCACTCCGTATTAGCATAAGCGTTGCGAATCAAGTACGCTGAAGATAATTGAAGACGGAGTGAAGTGCAAGGGCTATTGTGAAAAGCCTAGGTAGGATGGATTCACTGAATAGTGCCTTCGGTTTATTCAGTCCCAGGGCAACATATATGGACGAGTGTCTGACAAAGTATTCTTAACGAATCATATATGTTGATCCCTTTAAACGTATTACGTTGGTGGCGGAGAAATTCGTTTCTCTTAGCTTTTATACCCGTGATGCCTTGAGAAATCGATAATGATTTGGCGGGTATGACGATGTGGCATTCAAAGTAATTGAAGCAATAATCTGTCAAAGTGATAAACGTGACCTCAAACCTCACCACCGGGAAATAACAGAAGTTGGGCTAGGCAGCATGGCTAGTTGGGCCATACCCAAGCAGGGTGTATTATCACCATCTAGAGAATATTCAATTGTACTTCTTTATAATCTATTTCAATGCTGTCCCTTATCGGGAAGGATGGTTGCTGATCCCAACCATCAGTGATAATATATTCGTCACACTCAAGCTAAATGAGTGGATGGTCATGTGTGGCCGGGTTGCAAGACGTTCTTGTAGAACCCTAGTGTATCTCCTCTAGAGTACACTGATCGGAAGGTGCTCCCATACCTTGTCTGTTGGAATCCAATCTCCAATAAGCGCTCACGGTTTTATTTGTATACTATGTATGTGGAACGTGAGATGCAAGCGTTCTGATAGATTGATATCTATTTGTATTTAGACATTATTATAATATCAGAAAGATATCCTTTATTTAACCAAGTGTTGGAGTTTTATTCACACCAGTCCCATGACTGACCCGGAGTTTATTTTGTTTGTTTTCCCTAAACTCTTGGGTGCCTAAATTTGTACGGGCAGTCAAGTAGTCGGGATTTTACAGATACACTTGGAGAGCTTGGAGCAGGAGACTTCAGGATTATAGCTATTATTATTCCGCTGTGTTGTTAAGTGTTGTACTTTGAAATGGTATGTATATACGAGTACTGATTTGTATTTCAAAGTTATGTTATATTTTATTCGTTCCGCTGTGAGATTCGTGTTTACTCTGATGATGTAAGTTCTTCTTCTTCTTCTTCTTCTTCTTCTATTCTATTAGTTCTATCTTTTCTTCCTCACCCTCTACTTTCTTTCACTAATGTCATCGGAATTTTCGACCCTCGAGGGGTCGAAAATTTCCGCCGTTACAGTTGGTATCAGAGCATAAGTTAAGTGATTACCTTGGCTCTGTGGCATAACTCGATAGAGATGGGATTAGTAATATCCTAGATTGAGTTTGAGTGTATATATATGAGTGCGTATTTGTTAATATAAAGTGATTTATATTATGGAGACTCATTGGTTGAGTGGCTTATGAATTCTGGTCGATCAGTTTGATCCACTGTATCGATAAGGGTTACTAAACACTCGAATACGATGAACCGTCATGGTATGTTTTGAAAGAGGGTAAATGAAATAATTTTTCCCAAAATATATTTGTTTATAGAAGAAATATATATCTTGAAATTATTATAGTATATTGATTGTGTTGGTTGTTATTATAATCGAATAAGATTATAAAAGGGTGAAATGGTTATAAATGACCCATCAGAATTCATATGAATGTAATATATGAAATAGTTTGAATTAAATATGAATTTAAATCAGAATTTGGAATTTAAAATAAGGAAATTTTAAGTTCCTGGGAGATTTTGAAAATGTTTTTCAAATTGAAAATGATATAGTATTGAACTCACTTCGATAGCTGCAAAATAGATTCTGATGATGAATCTAGACATCATCAGTGTTCATTTTCGAGTTCTAAGTGACGGATTACTACCAAAGGTTTTGTTTTTGAATTGTTTTGAGAAAACAAGTTGTTTAGAAATTCAAAGGTTTTGAATTGGCATTATGATTTCAAATTGATTTGAAAGAAACCCAGGAACTTAAGTTCTGGAATTAAAATTTAACTAATGAAGTTAAATAAAATGAGATGGTAAAAATAAATTGAAATTTAACTTGAACCGAGTTAAATAAAATTGAATTGGGATTAGAGATAATCTAGAATGGAACCAAATTGATAAGTCAATAATTTGGAATTTGATATTAGAGTTCGAATGAAATTCGATTTGGATTTAAGGATATGAACTGATTGGAGATCAATTGGAATGGATAACATTGGTATATGTTGAAGTGGTAGCAGATGAAAAGGGATATAATGATATGCCCGACAAAAAGGTACAAGTTTATATTTATAGATGAGTTTGGATTTTATGAGCCGAATTAGCAAGCCACTTGGCTATTTTAATTTCCTTTTGGATTGGAGGAGGCCTAGAGAGGCGAGTTGTGGTTTGACGTATTGAGCCGTACAAAGGAGGTTATGGCGAAATTTTTCGAAAATTTAAGGTGTTAGAAAATTTTCAGAATTTTTGAAAATTTTAGTTGGTCGGAAATGAATTAATAAATTAATTAAAATTTAATGGGTCTAGTCGAAACTGAAATTTAGAGGTAAACAAAAAAGTTTTTAAATCTAGTTATTAGAGTTAGTAGCATTATTCTAACTTAGCAATTTCGAGGACGAAATTATTTTAAGGGGGGAAGTCTGTAATGGCGCGTTTTGTTAGCTGTCGAATAATTAATTTATTTAATGATTTATATATCGATTTGGCGATATCGATAACTTAAAGTAAAACGTTCGAACTTATAATTTATAATTTATAATTAAAACGAACCTGAAACGTCGCGGCAGTTCGCAATTTGGCGATTTGAACTTCAACTGAATGTACATGATTCATTTTAAGCCGGATTTCTGTGAAACAAGAAACACGTGGAGCTGGTGGAGTATATCTTTCTAGTGGAAGAGAAAAATCAGGATTTCGTCGTGTAGATTTTGAGTTGTGTCCAAATCAAATTTCAGAAAAGTCGCTGTAGAATTCCTTTATAATTTGCGACGCTTTATTTACGTTATAAAAGGGTTTTTCAATATAACTAGATATGGGATTTGAATTTAGACGTGGTTCTTTTGAGGCGTAGAGTTAATTTAATTTTTAGAATTTTATGGTAATTTTTAATTAATTAAATATGCGACTTTTGATTTGAACTATTTCGCACCCTGAAATCAACATTTTGAAGTTTCAAAATATGAGTTAATCTACCGGTATTATTATATTTTTGGGATCATGACACCTCACTGGACACGACCGTATTCTCATTTCTGTCCGCAACAGCTTAGATATGAACGGAATTGTACGCAACGGGTACCATTGTAGGATATCAAATGTTTGCAAACATATTACACTAAATGAATGACATCAGATGTTGCCTCGTGCCTTAGTTCTCTTCCACAAAATATTACTTGCATTTAAACTAAGACACGTCTTAAAAATGTAACCCTTTATAATGCTATAACATAACCCAAATTTCCTTCTCTCGGATTTACCTTTCCAGCCGCCACCACTGAAGCAAAACGTGAAGGGTGAAACCCACTTCAAAATCAAAGAAATAAATCAAATACAATCACAATAAATCTCCAAACTTGGATATTCAACTTCCTGCATTGATGCTCTTCGTTTTGATATACATTGTGGTGAGGATCGAACAAATATTGTTCGCTGTCCTTTTGGTACAGCGGCTAGGGTTAAACACCAAAGGAGTGTGGAGCAATAATTCCTGAAACGATCGTGATATTTGAGTTTAGGGAAGAGATTCGCACTGGTATGCTGGGTATTGTAGTGTTCAGCCACCATTTGTGTCGCACCCTTCCTGCTTGGCGACGCGAGACCTTCGAGGTCGTAGTTCAGGCAAGAGCGACGAGCTGTTCAATCTGGAGATAAGGTTAAAGCACTCGCGGAGGAGGAGAGAGTGGGAAACTGAACCCGTATGCGAAGTATTGTGGTCTCCTGTGGTGGCCGATGTCGCTTGAGTTACTGTACTGGCGCGGAAACATCCTGGGGTCGCGGTACAGAGGCATGGCGCGAGTTGGATGATGTGTAGATGAGCAAGGAGAGGGGAGGACGAGCAAGCAAATGATGGTGGTGATGGTTGTTTTCGTTGAGGAATGAACGATCGGTGGGAGCAAGAAATGGCTGTGAATAACATGGAGGAATACTGGAGTAATCGTATGATTTGGGGAGAAGGAATTTAGCGGGCCTGGGTTTGTATGGTAGGATTTGGGCTTGGTGGGCTTGGTGGGCTGGTTTCAAAGTAAGGATGAAGTCCAATGTGTATTTTATATAAGTTTATTTAATTTAAATAGTGTACCAACTTATAAACTGAATAACTTGATCATATGAAATCAGAATCACGAACCGTAAGTTGCGTTGGGACCGTATGGACGAGAGCTTCACAATGAAGCTGACTGGAAGTGGATTGGGGCTCATATGAATTCACGACGAAATAAATTGTTTGATTCAAATCAAATTACAGTTTATCGTTCTTCAACGATGAACTGCAAATGTGAGTAAATCTCACAAACTCTAAACAGTTTTATTTTCACGTTGTATTCTTAGAACTGTTAAAATATTGTCTGTTTGACTGTGTGTAGATTGTTTGCTTGAACTGCTAGTCAGTTAGTAGAGATTTTATATATATATTTACGTATGTATATATATATATATATATAAACCGTCAAATAGTTATATGTTGATTCTGTTTATCAGAAT
Organism: Allium sativum; assembly: GCA_030737875.1. NCBI lineage: Eukaryota > Viridiplantae > Streptophyta > Magnoliopsida > Asparagales > Amaryllidaceae > Allium > Allium sativum. The sequence continues at coordinate 997,221,753 of CM060924.1, read as the reverse complement.
ATTATGCTGGTGTTGTTTAACATATGTGGATGCAGGGAAATAGGTTGGAGGAATCCAACTGGATTCCTCAACAGTTATTTTTACTGTGATTTATGTATTGTGATATATAAATGTGATGTATATAATCTGTTGTGATTACGTGTGGTTGGACGATATTCATCGTTGTTAGGTGATGTGTTAAAAACCATAAGAAATACCAGAGTGTGATAAAAGGATTAAACAAAGTAATTTGTTAGGTTAACAAAAGCAAGTTAGTCGAGTTAATCAAAGTAATTGGTTAAGTTAACCAAAGTAAATTAGTTAAGATAAACTAAGCGGTTAATCGAAGTGAATTAGTTAAGTTAAACTAATTGGTAAATCAAAGTGAATTAGTTGCGTCAAACTAAGTGAATTAACTAAATTAAACTAAGTGGATTAGTTCAGTTAATCGAGACAAGTAAATCAAGTTTGGTTAAACCATTTGAGTTAACCAGTTAAAGTTTACCAGTTAAAGATAAACAGTTAGAGTTGATCAGTTAGAGTTACTCAGTTAGAGTTGACCAGTTAGAGTTATCCAAGTGGAGTTAATCGAGTAGAGTTGCCGAATATCACTTATTCAAAGTAGAGTTATCGAATATAGTGTATTCAAGGGAATAGTAATCGAATATAGTTTATTCGAGTGGAGAAATCAAATGTTATTCATTTGAGAAAAGTTACCGAATATTATTTATTCGAAGAGTAGTTATCGAATATTGGTTATTCGAAGTTAGTTAATCCAAAGGAGTTATTCGAAGTTAGTTAATCCAAAGGAGTTATTCGAAGTTAGTTAATCCAAAGGAGTTATTCGAAGTTAGTTAATCCAAAGGAGTTATTCGAAGTTAGTTAATCCAAAGGAGTTATTCGAAGTTAGTTAATCCAAAGGAGTTATTCGAAGTTAGTTAATCCAAAGGAGTTATTCGAAGTTAGTTAATCCAAAGGAGTTATTCGAAGTTAGTTAATCCAAAGGAGTTATTCGAAGTTAGCTAATCCAAAGGAGTTATTCGAAGTTAGCTAATCCAAAGGAGTTATTCGAAGTTAGTTAATCCAAAGGAGTTAGTCGAAGAGTTAATCGAATATAGTTATTCGAAAGAAGGTGTTAATCGAATATAGTTATTCGAGTAAAGTAAAAAGGAGTTAATCGAATTTAGTTATTCGAAATGAGTTATCCGAATTAGATATTTGAATAGAGTTAAACACATTAGAGTGATTCGAATTACTTATTCGAATAGAGTTAAACACGTAAGAGTAAATCGAATATTAGTTATTCAATTTGAGTTAATCGAATTTAGTTATTCGAGAAGAGTTATTCGAATTAGTTATTCGAAGGAGTAAATCAATTAAGTTATTCGAATGAGTTATTCGAAGGAGTAAATCAAATTAAGTTAATCGATTAGAGTTGAGTTAATCGATTTGGGTTAAGTTAAGTTATCGAGTTAAGTAATCGAGTTAAGATTTATCGAGTTAAGTAATCGAGTTGAGATAATCGAGTTAAGAAAATCAAGTTGAATTAATCGAATAAGTTATTCGATAAGAGTAAATCCATTTAAGTTAATCGGATGTTAGTTATTCGATAAGAACTGACACATTTAAGAAAATCGAATATTTGTTATTCGATAAGAGTTAATGAAATAGAGCCAACCAAGAAGAGTTATTCGAATATTAGTTATTCGATAGGAGTTAATCGAAATAGAGTTTATCGAATATAAGTTATTAACAAGGGAGTTAATCGAATAGAGATTACTCGAAAGAGAGTAATACGTCGAATTCAATTATATCGAATTCGGGAAAGTACTATTTACTTTCCGGGTTTTAAATCAAGATTTAGTTATTGATTTAGAAATTAGGTGTCTGATAAATTATTCGAGTTAGGAGATAAAGTTATAATTTAGGTTAGATATTGCAGAAGTAGGAATTATAACGTTATAGTTATAATCAAACGTTTTCATATAAGAAGTAGATTCGTAACCTGAATCCGAGAATTTGCGTAAACAGATGATTGGAAAAAGTGAGTAACGAGCTTCATCTATTTCACAGTAAAGGACGTTGTTCAATTAAGGTCTGAGAGGTAATTATACCCCAACTTGATAGACTTCAGAATTGACAAAGGAATAGTTGTGGTTCGATAGGAAAGGTTGATTTGAAATATAGTTAAGTAATAAGCGATTAATGGATTAAGCGTAACGATGTTTTATACAACGTTCATTTGAAATCCGTAAATGAGTTTTGGGAACGTTTTCCAAATAAAATCAGATATGTTTTCTAAACATAGAAAATGAAATGTTTTCATGATAAGAATTTAAGAAATAGAGTTAAGCAAATTCAGAAACTGACCGGAGAGGGTAAGTTGAACGGTTTTCTAAGTGACGATCTGATGTTTGTTTCGACCTTCCGGATTGATACTTAGAGAATTGTTCTCATACTAGTTACAGTTAGGGACTGATAGTTGCGAAATAATAGTGATGTGAAAATAAGCTATGGAAATGTTTTCCAATGATTAATAACATATATTTTCTAAATATATGAAATAAGGAAATATGAACATATGATGATTGATCGATCGAATTCCCATTTGGAAATAAGATCGTTGTTTGTACACCGACATGTTTTCATTTGATAGTTAAATCACAGACTATCAAAGTTTTGACCATTTTTACGTTGTTAATATGGAGAGACCGGTTGGATTATTATCCGAAGAACCACTCCGTATTAGCATAAGCGTTGCGAATCAAGTACGCTGAAGATAATTGAAGATGGAGTGAAGTGCAAGGGCTATTGTGAAAAGCCTAGGTAGGATGGATTCACTGAATAGTGCCTTTGGTTTATTCAGTCCCAGGACAACATATATGGACGAGTGTCTGACAAAGTATTCTTAACGAATCATATATGTTGATCTCTTTAAACGTATTACGTTGGTGGCGGAGAAATTCGTTTCTCTTAGCTTTTATACCCGTGATGCCTTGAGAAATCGATAATGATTTGGCGGGTATGACGATGTGGCATTCAAAGTAATTGAAGCAATAATCTGTCAAAGTGATAAACGTGACCTCAAACCTCACCACCGGGAAATAACAGAAGTTGGGCTAGGCAGCATGGCTAGTTGGGCCATACCCAAGCAGGGTGTATTATCACCATCTAGAGAATATTCAACTGTACTTCTTTATAATCTATTTCAATGTTGTCCCTTATCGGGAAGGATGGTTGCTGATCCCAACCATCGGTGATAATATATTCGTCACACTCAAGCTAAATGAGTGGACGGTCATGTGTGGCCGGGTTGCAAGACGTTCTTGTAGAACCCTAGTGTATCTCCTCTAGAGTACACTGATCGGAAGGTGCTCCCATACCTTGTCTGTTGGAATCCAATCTCCAATAAGCGCTCACGGTTTTATTTGTATACTATGTATGTGGAACGTGAGATGCAAGCGTTCTTCTCGATTGATATCTATTTGTATTTAGACATTATTATAATATCAGAAAGATATCCTTTATTTAACCAAGTGTTGGAGTTTTATTCACACCAGTCCCATGACTGACCCGGAGTTTATTTTGTTTGTTTTCCCTAAACTCTTGGGTGCCTAAATTTGTACGGGCAGTCAAGTAGTCGGGATTTTACAGATACACTTGGAGAGCTTGGAGCAGGAGACTTCAGGATTATAGCTATTATTATTCCGCTGTGTTGTTAAGTGATGTACTTTGAAATGATATGTATATACGAGTACTGATTTGTATTTCAAAGTTATGTTATATTTTATTCGTTCCGCTGTGAGATTCGTGTTTACTCTGATGATGTAAGTTCTTCTTCTTCTTCTATTCTATTAGTTCTATCTTTTCTTCCTCACCCTCTACTTTCTTTCACTAACGTCATCGGAATTTTCGACCCTCGAGGGGTCGAAAATTTCCGCCGTTACAAGTGAGGACAACGAGGATTGTACATGGGAGATGGAAGAGAGAATGGAGGAGACACATCTAGAACTCTTCGTCAGTATAAATCATTGATATCGTGCCATTATTACTCATAACTTATGTTATGGTTGTTGTTATTAGAATTCCGCGTGCTAGGATAATGCTATGGATGCCTGGCTTGATGGCTGCTAGTTTGGGTGATAGAATTGGCTGCTCATGGATGATAGCCATGCAAAATTGTTTGGGTTGCTTGGGATTTTGGGGGCGAAATTCCTAAAGGGGGAGAATGTAATGGCCCACATTTTACGTATCAAAGGACCGTAAAATAATTTTATTTTGTTCCCTAAGGGTTGGATCATTCTCAAGTTTTGATATGTTGTTTATGGGGATGTGTGACATGTCCATAATTTTAATAAATTTTATTTGTGACCATTTTGCCTCTGTCAGTTTTGTACAGAGAATAACCTCTGACTGGGACCAAATCAGGTGCTGAGGTAGGTCTCATTGGAAAGAAAATGGTGTTGCCATTTACGTAGAGTGGTCACATTAAAAATTTGGTTCAATGGTTCGAGAGGAATCACTGTTTTTATGTTTCACAATTTGCTGTTTAGGTTTTCGAACCATTAGTCGGATGATTTGGAGTGGCCCATTAGTGGGCTAGTGGGAGGCTATAAATAGGGAGTTAGAGGCATGGAGAATAGTTTACTTTCTTCATTCTCTCATTTGGTTGATCTCATGATCCTCCTTGCTCAATCAAATACACCTTTCCTCCATCAAAATTATATATCTACATAAGAGAATCGAAGGTCTACATCGTTTGAGGCTAGATCTACATCAATCAAAGAGTTTAAAGCTAATTCTTCGCTGTTTGGATTTAGACCCAAGTGTTTTTACATTGTTTTGGAGATTTGGTGAGTGATAAGCATTCTCATGCGGATTTAATCAAGTGTATGGGTTATATGATCATATGTTCATCATTTCAAGTTGTTTTTGCATAGATATAATCGATGCAAATATGATTTTAATTCAAATCACCATAGGATCTAATCTAGCAACTTATAACCGGTAAAATCGTATGTTTATTCTATGTTTAGATCCATTTAATGATTTGATTAATTTTTAAATCGTTGTTTTAATGTTCGTTGATGATTGCATGATTTGTTGTAGTTGTATTGATTAAATCGTTGTTGAAAATGTTGGAGTTTGATTAGTTTTTGAGTATGAAATCGAGTTGTGCGTAAGCTTGAAGATTATTTGAAGTTCGGCAATTTTAGCCTATAGATTAGACGTTCCTATGGATTGGGCAGTTTTATGGATCAGACATCTCTATGGACTGGGCATTTTTATGGATCAGGCGTTCTGTGGATTAGAAAGTTCTATGGATCGGGCATTCTATGGATCAGACAGTTCTATGGATCGGACGTTCCTATGGATTGAGCATTTCTATGGATCAGGCACTCTACGGATCAGACAGTTCTATGGATCGCGCATTCTATGGATCAGACAGTTCCATGAGTCGGACATTTCTATGGATCGGGCATTTCTATGGATCAGATGTTTATATTGACAGGGTGTTTTTATCGATCGGACTTTCTATGGACTGGGCATTTCTATTGATCAGATGTTTCTATGGACCGGGCATTTCTATGGATCGTATGTTTCTACGGACCGAGCTTTTCTACGGATGAGGCATTTCTATGGGCTGGGCATTTCTATGGATCGGGTGTCTCCATGGACTGGGCATTTCTATGGACTGGGCGTTTCCATGGGCAGGGTATTTCTATGTATCAGATGTTTCTATAGACTGGGTGTTTCATGGATCAGGCGCCGGAAATGCTGAAATGCTATGGATTGAGTACCGACCAAAAGTGGTGATTAGTTTGGTTTATGAATAGATGTGGTTTTGAAGTGAATTCAAGATGGAATATTCGAAGTGTTATGAAGTGTCCGTTGATCGTCGTAATGCAACGAATGTGAAGACAACTCAAGGATGTTGAGTTGTAGATAATGGTTTCTCGAGAAGGATGCTTGAGATATAAATAGCCGTCAGGGAGGACGACTAGAGATATTGATGGCCGAGAGATTATCATTGTAGTAGATTCTAGCAGGGGTACAATAGAGACGTTTAAAAGACCGATTGTATGGTCGAGTACACTGGGTATTGTTGAAAGGCCTAGTACATATCGATTGAAAGTCGTATGGAGTTTTTTCTAGAACTGGGGTTACTATTAGCCCTTGACGTATGGCAGGGTTGGCCATCATACGATTAATGATGGTTTCAAAGCTGGATAAGCAGTGATAGCGAGAGTCATTGAATGTTGGTTGTTTTGCTTGTACCGTCTCACGTAGATTGTCTGACGTCGAAGGAGATGTTCCCTGGGTACTTGTCTGATGTTGGTTTAGGCCTTCGGGGCTTGTATTTGAGGGATGTTGATCTCGATCAGGGCAGTTTTTGTGAGATATAACTGATTGCTATGATTTATGTTTTCTGGTTATTTCTTATCCTCATGGATGCATCATTGTTTTTAAATGTTTGTTGTAAAGGCTATCACTGTCATATGTGGGGAAGACTAGTTTGGTTCTTCTCTGGTTTTTTGGTAGATTGGTTGGTTAATCTGACTATTATCATATATTTTATTGATGATGCTAGATAGTTGTTTTATCGTTCACTAAGACTGTTGTCTTACTCAAGGTTTTATGTTTTCCTCTTATTACCTTGGTCTGTTAATCCGGTTTTGGATGGGCACACTGAGTAGCACGTTACAGGTAGCATAGTTTAGTGAGGCGAGGATGATGTGCGGTGGAGAGCAGGAGGCTGGCGTATTACTTTTTACTATATAGTATATGTTGTTTTTCCGTTGTGTGAAGATTGACTCTGAGTGTTGTAGTGAGGCGAATTTGTACAGACACTTATGTTGTAATCCAAAGATGTATGGATATTCTTTCTAGTTGTTATGAAAGTTCAAGTTTCTACTCAAATACGCTTCAATATGTTTTCCTATTGTGTATGTTCCATTAAATTTTACCCTTGCGTTGTGAGTTATATGACAGGTTCTGTATGTGCTTCATATCTCGATGAACGTCCATAGCTTCCCGGCACGTCTTCCATCGCTTTACTTCCCTTGTTAAGTGTAGGAGTTATGGGCGGTCGTCACATATTCAATCAAGGTTTGAGAGATAATTATAACCCCAGCTTGATTGATTTCATTATTAACCGATAGATAGGAAGATTTAGTCTCAAAGATTAATGTTTAAAGAATTTTAGTTAAATGCAATATTTTCGGTTGTTGTAACGATGTTTTACACGACAGTCTTTTCAATACAGGTAAGTGGAATTTTGGAAATATAATAATAAATATTTCCTAAGTATAGAAATGAATGGTTGTGAAAGGGAGAAGTAATTGGATATGAATTCCAATCATAAATAGAAAATGTTTTCTAAATATAGAAAATAAAAGAAAGTGATATATCAAAATGTTTTCCGAATAGCGTAAGAGGCCAAGAGGATTGTTGAAAAATATTAGGTTAACAAATATTGATAAGGAAATGGAGAAGTGATTTAATTAATGAAATATAAATTAAGAGGCCCAGTGATTGTTTGATTCTTTGTATGAATGTTTGTTTTTTCTTCGATAGTTAAATGACTGATTATTGAAGTATTGGCCAATATCGTTGTCAATATGGAGAGACAGATTGGATTATTATCCAAGAACCACTCCGTATTGAAAGTCGTGAATCAGATTATATGAAGACAAATCGAAGAAGGAGTAAAGTGCAGGGGCTTTTTCTAGTTAATCCTAGGTAGAAATTTCCTAAGATAGATTAATGGAAATTGTTCCTTTGGTTCTGTTCAGTCCCAGAATGAACATGTTCGGACGAGTGTCTGACAGAGTATTTCCAATGATCGCATATGTTGGTCTGTACAAATATACATCTGGTGGCGGAGAATTTATTCTCTTAGAATAATATCCAAAATATCTTTGTGCAAATAAACTAGTTATTAACGGATCTGAAAACGTGGCATTCAAAGTGATTGTGCTATCAATGAAAGGTAACTAATCGTAGCCTCAAGCCTCATCAATCGGGAAATGACAAAAATCGGGCAAGCAGCATGGCTAAGTGGGTAGCTCCTAATTAGAGTGTATTATTACCTATCTAGAGAAAATTCATTTTCTTCTTTAATCCACCAATTGTGTCCCTTTCGAAAAACATTGTTGATCCCAACCATTGGTGATATACATTCGATACACTCAAGGGAGATGAGTGGTCTATCATGTATGGTCGAGTTGCAAGATGTTCTTGTTTAACCCAATGTGTTCCCCTCTAGACATACACTATAGTAAGGTGGTTCCATACCTTGTCATAGTTGGAAATCCATTACCCGATAAGCGCTCGTGGTTTTGATTATATTATGTATGTGGAGCGTGAGATGCAAGCATTCCATTAGATTGATATCTATTTGATTTAGACACTATTATAATATCATAATAGTATTGATTTTAAAGAAATGTTTTGAGTTATCATAAGGTAAAAACCATCCATGTTTATGTATGGATCGGTCTTACGATTATTCTTTCTTTTAAAACGGAGTTTTAAAAGTTAAACCAAGTGGTTGAAGTTTACTCACACCTGTCCCATTACTGACCCAGAGTTTTTTTAACCCTAAACTCTTGGGTGCCCAAATTTGTACGGGCAATCAAGTAATTAAGGTATTCTCAGATATCCTTGGAGGATCTTGGAGCAGGAGGCTTCAATGTTAGATATATATATATAGAGAGAGAGATTTTATTCCGTTGTGTTGTATATGTGATGAACAAATGTTGTACTCTGATAATGTTATGTACATACAGTCAAATTTGTATTTCAAAAGTTGTTATATATTATATTTTATTCCACTGCGATGTGAGATTCTGTGTTGTTCCGTTTTTCTTTTACCTTTTTCTTCTTTCTTTCATAATGATTCGTATTTCTATGCAATTTGGGTTAGACGCGTGGTATACTTAGTCAAATCAGATTGTACGGTCTTGTAGGCCATTACATTTGCGATATTTTCATTTTCGAAAATTGTCTTTTTATTAAGAAAAACCAACTTGCAGAATTAGAACTCGATGAAACCACGTCGACGTTTTAAATACTAAATTTACTAGAATCAGTCCCATGAGAATTAATTATTTCAAAAAACCAATACCTTACCGTAACATGAACTTATTTAATGTTAATAATTCTAAACCTAAAGTATTAAAAACAAATTATATAATAATACGAGTTCAATATTTGAATTAAAATCGTAAGAAATATATTTCAAACCAAAATAAATAAACTCAAAATAATAAATTAAATAAATAAGATCTAAAATAACAAATATTGATTAAATTATATTTATATCAAAAAGCCAAATTCATCTGTTATATAAATCAAAATAAATAAATTTAGTTTTATATCAAAATAGTTATTTCAATAAAATACAACCAAATTGAGTTTCAAAAGGAATAAAATAAAATAGAAGTCGGAATTCAAATTAAATAATTAAATAAAATACACTTAAAATTCTGGTTGTTACAATTCTTAATTAAACACTCGCAAAGTTAAAGTGTGACTTTCATTGGTTGGAGCTTACCTAAGCCTAGTTATTCATATATAGGGTAAGTATTCAAATCTAATTTTGCATCTAAGTCTATCAAGAATTTATTAATTGTTTTGTATATTGTACATGAGATTATTGGACAACACTGATCATTATATTTTATAGGAATGGACAAAGATAAGACTTCACTTAAATTGGCCACCAAAAAGACTTTCATTTTCACTTGAGTGTCACTTTTAGGTATACAAGTCTTTAATTTTTTTAGCATAAGCTAGGACATGTTGAATGATATCCAAGATCGGAATGTTTACTTTCACTTATTTGAAAATTTTGAGAACCTTCTCCATTTGCATCCAGTGGCTTTTAACATGATGTATATAAGGAAATGAAGCTCACAACTCAGAAGGTCTGTCTATTTGAATTAATGAAGGGTGAGATTTAGAATTGACTTAGTGTTTGACTCGATGTTTGAGTCATATTCGTTTGTGGTTTTTGAAGTATCCATTGGAATTCATGGCTCATCATTTGGATTGACAATTAGGTTATCAATTTGTTTACTGAATCGCTCAAAGTAGAAATAACATTAATTTAGTCGACGTTGTTATCTTGAATGACACCAACTTTGTTTGAGTTAGAGTTTTAACTTCTCGAGTTTTGAATTGGCTTACTTGAGAACATTCCTCTCTCTTATTTACCCATAAAAATGGCCATTAACTCATTTGCAATTCAACTTTTGCAATGACCCCAATTTTGAAGTTTTGATTTTTAAATAGTAATCATTAATTTATTGATGGTTCCAAAATGTGACTTCCACATGCAACTGAATCAGGATTTGAACTATTTCCACTGATTTCAGATAGTTCATTATGTGAAGAAAAAGTATAAATATCACTGTATTTCAAGGCCGGATAGTTCGAGAGAAAAACAGTCTCAAAACATGTGATTTTTTTTTATTTTGAGATATAATGTTGGATTACAATGAAATTTATATTTTTAAAACTACCACTTGGTTAGTTGATACACGAAGATGAATTTCGTGATGATTGGAGAAATCATTTGATCATTCCGAACTCTAAACGAATGTTGATTTCAGTTTTAGAAATTGAATGTTCAAAAAAAGAGTTAGATGCCATATAAATTGGAATTTGACCTCGAGGCATATTCCATTGCATGCAGAAGGTATTTTTACATCTGGATCGCTTGTTGGCACATGTCAATCAGAGGCTGAAACCAATTGAACCCTCCATTATAAATATGACCATGTAGTTCGAGAATAATATTATTTTATTCTTGAACCTTAACCCTAACCATTACGGAAATTTTACATTTACTTATCCATGTTTCTCCTCTCAGTCCATCCATTTTCAGCCAAAATTTTCAACGTGAAAGTTGTTTACATCTTCGATATGAACTCATTAATGGTCTCCATTCATCGATCAGATCATCAGTGCATCCCAAAATCGTAGAATACTAAATCTGGACATATTTGATGTTTTGGATCACACAACCTAAAATGTTGATAATCAGCAAATGATAAGGAAATGTGGATAATAGAGAGATGAAGAGAATGGCGATAGTTTGGTGTTGACTGGTGGTCGAAAGAGAATGAAATATGGATTTTTAGGGCATATGGTTTTCTGGCTTTACCCAGTGAAAAGAGGCGACTTGACTGCGGCACCAATCGGTGAGGCTAAGTGGCAGGACAACGCAAACAGTGGTAAGGTCATGGCATCGTTTAGGTATGCTTAAAAGGCGCTTCAGATGGGGTTGCTGCGGTGGCGATTGGATGCGAGAGGCGGAAGTGACGAGACGATGATGGTGTGTTTCAGAATGGGATGCACGCGTGATTTAAGGGGGAGAAGAAGGCATAAACCACACATGCACGCATGTGAGGGAGGTAGAAGTGTGATAGGAAACGTAGCGTAGCACGATTCTTAGGTAAGGTTTTTATGTTGTTTGATTTCTGTTTGAATTTTAAATATTCTAACTAGCGTAGTTTCTACATACGAGTTCCCATTTTGACGTTGTTTCTTCTACTGAATTCATATTGAAGACTTCTACTCTTTAACCTTTGTTTGAACTGATTCAGCTTAGTTGATCATTTCTTACTATACTCTAATTGTATTTATAGTATATATTTGACATTTTAAAGCAATTTATAATCTAAAATATAATATTTAGGATAGTTGAACGAGTTTATCAATAAATAAAAAAAATAAAAAAGTGATTTGTTCACACCCGTCTTCCTCAAAAAAAAGTGATTTGTTAATTTAAACATAGATATCACATTTTACTCATTTACACGATATTGCATGCTATTTTGACCATATTGCTTGGTTTTTGCTATTTGGACATGTATTCTATTTTAATTGCTTTAGATAGGTTCTACTTAAAATGTTGACACTATTACGGACTATTGTATGCTATTTTAAATATTTATAAGATTATTGGTTACCTGGTTTGTGTAGTTTGGTTGAAAATGTCATTTGTAGGCAATATAAGATTAGAATAATCTTGTTTGCTAGAGTTTGGTCTTACCGTTCAAACGCATAAGATGTGCATATCGATTGAGTCCATAAGGATGATAGGCACAAATGGATGAGATAAATTCATGAAGGAGCAACAGAGTGTGCCTGCTGACCTGAGGATAGAGAAGTACTGAAGTGGCGACAGACTAGAAGATGGAACAACATTGGAGGTTGGCGATGGATCTGAAGACGGAGGATGGACTAGGAAACTAGCCTAGATTTTCGAACAAATGTCAGGTGTTTTCACTTGATATACATTTAACTAATTTTGATCGAATACACGATCAAAAAGGTTGTTATTTATACAATGGAGTGGTCAATATCGACTATTATTGATGTTATCCACTCTGGCTAATTTGACATAGAAGATAATGCGATTTCAAGGAGCAAGACAAGATGGTTCATTGGTTTCGACGCTTTGGCTTTTCGATCAGTGACTTTGGCATAAGGCAAGGATGTGGTGTTTCGACGTAGCGATTTAATACGATCTAAATTAAGAGGGGGGTGAATAGGGTTTACAATAATTTTTCACATAATAAAGATTAATAATATATTAGTCTAGAAAATAATCAAAGTAATTGCAGAAAGTAAATCACACACAGAAATTAACCAACTTCAGTAGAAACTTGCTTACTACTGCACCTAAGGTTTCCACTAGGAGTCAAACAAAAAAACTGTAAACTCATGACACTCTCTCACCTGATTATTTTAACCCTACACTCAAACCTTTCATTACAATTTCTACTAAGAGTTTAACAATACAACACCTACACACAATGGTAAACTCCTGACTATTGCTCATCTAATTGTTCTAATCTTATGCTCAAAACCTTGCCTCAACTCAGCCACTGAGTTACAAATTCTCAAACTATAACACCTATATTTTGTAGCATAAACTAGAGTTTTTAGGATAAAAATATAGCAGGAATTTAAATGAAGCTTAAATCCTAAATGATACAAAATAGAATAAAAAGCTCGACACAAATAATAATTAAATTACTTGTCTCCCTTCTCTGTTTATCCGTCCCAAACATCTTCACTTTTCCCAATTGTTTTTGAGTTGTGCTCGGTTACTCCTTATTTCCTTTAGTTAAAAAAATAGGGTTTTAATTTAAATGGGCACTGCTTTTTCTTGATCAATTAATGAACCTGAATCTCTCTTTTGGTCGATCAAATTGTGCTTTAGGTAATTACAGTTGTTATCCCTATTATCAAGCTTGGTTAATGCTGCGAAAATTGGTAAGTGATTTGTTTTTTTCAATCATGAGTCGCCTAACTTTCTCAGATTTAATTGCCGATGATTTATATGGTATTTACAGGGTTTCAAACCCTAGTATTTATTTGATTTCCATATATTTTGAATATAATCCTATTGGTTGTGAGAACTTGCGTGTGTTGACTTAGCTTCGGCTTGGCATTGTTGAACAATTCAACTAGTTTTTTTTCAATTGTAATATTTGATTCGAACGGCTTTTACACTTGAATTTCTCCGTTGCTTTTGCATGATTAAAAAAATTATTACTACACTTGACATTGTCTTTTACTCGAACTTTAATACTTCAATAAAAAATGGTACTATACTTGTTAATTTTTTCTGTGCAAACTCTTATTGTTTTACTCAACCTTGTTATTTAAATAGATGCGGTCTTGTAGCTGTTGCACTTGTGTATGTCCTTTACTTGTATTACTTATTTGAGAATTTTATGTTTCTTAACTAAGTTTTGCACTTGAACTGTGCATCTCTATGACTTGGCTTTCTTTGGCAAGTTAAGGCTTGTTCTTGTGGTCATTATCGTTGCTGTGATTGCTGGACTTAACCAATTTGAGTACATATTGAAATTTGAGGAATTGTGGTACATTGAATTTGTAATTGACCCTTATTGTAATATCTTTGTTGCACTTGTCTATCACGTGTGTGCTTGCTAAAATGGTTGCATCATTACCTGCTTGTAAGCTTGATCCATTTGTGCCCCAGTCTTTGTGTAGCTTTGGTTTGTTGTACTCTGCCTTGGTTTTGACCTGAACTAGTCTAAAACTTGAACATGTTGTTGAGCCAATTTTTGTGTAAATCGAAATTTGAGCTCTTGAGTTTCTCAAGGTCGTATTGTTTGTTATCTCTTGTACTGCACTGAGTTGAGCCACATGCATTGACCTTTATAGTTGTCTATGACTGTGGTACGTGCTCGGACCTCATAGTATTTATCAGGGATGGGCAGGAAAACCGATTACAAACCGAAACCGTATAAAACCTTTAAAAACCGCATCTTAAAAAATCGCATCGAACTAAAACCGCAAAACCGATGAAACTGCACCGCTAGTATAGTCCGGGTTCGGGTTTTATCTTTTCTCAAACCGCAAAACCGAAACCGCACCGATATGGTTTATGAATGTTTGCATTCCAACAGCACTTTGTCTTGTATCTTTTTTCAAGCCTGCACAACTTGCATTTCAACACCACTTTGTCTTGTATCCATTTAAATGCTTACATTTTACTCCACTTCAGCTACAAACATAAGAAAATATATAGTTTACTTAGATTGAGAAATGGACAAGGTTGTACTTATCGCAGGTTACATTTATGAGCAAAAATTAATTGTTGTGGCTGGGTTGTGTTTGTGTGATAATGTTATGGTCATGCTGACTGGTTAGGGAACAACGCCTTTTTTTATTAATCGGTTTTGAAACCGAAACCGCACTTTTAAAAACCGAAATTGCACTTTTAAAACCGAACCACACCAACGGTTCTTGATTCGGTTCCATTTCTTACTTCTGAAAACCGCATCCTAGCGGTTCCGAGTGCGGTTTTAAGTCAAAACCGCATCAAACCGCACCATGCTCATCTCTAGTATTTATAGTGTTCTACTGTAAATATTATAGTATAAGTTGCTCGACTGAGCATATACACGCATATCTGACCTTGCTTAGAAAGATGAAGAGAAATAACGCAAAAACTAAGGAAAATAATTTTTTTAATTAAATTCCTATTTGCAAATTTAATTGTTTCTTTTCTAGCTTATTGCATTATTTTACTTGACAAGTATGATGGATGATTGGACAAATTCTGAAGTACACAGCAGAGGAGGATGGCTAAGTGAGAGTGAGTGAAATGTAAGTATTGTATTGAAGTGCACGAGTGTGTAATGACGAAATGTATGTACAAATGGGTGTTTGTATAGTGATTGTGTAGTAGAAAGAAACTAAAATGTGTAATATTCAATGGGGTAATAAAACATTCGTTTGAATAATATATCTATTCAAAATTAAAAATTCTGAGTTAAATATTTAATTCTTTCAAATAATTATTAATTTTCTATGGAAATATAATAATACATATATAAAATCATTTATTGAATATGTTTATTATCATAATACAAATATCTATTAATATATTAAAAAAAACTCTCTTTCGATGGCGATAAATATATATTCGGATTTTGAAGTGCATGTAGATGTGTTTATCGTGATACGAACATGCTCTTCCTATCTAAGTGCTTCCTTGCAATTAAATTCCCCCTCTCCCCCCCATGTGCATATATTTGATAATGAAATTTGTTTAATTCAATTTCGAATATTAAAAACTTTCTTAACTATTTATCCATCAAAATCTTAACCTTTCTTCTCCTTTCGTTGTCATCAATAGAATAATAGAAATCAAAATGGTTATGAATTTTGACCATAAAATATAAATTAAACTCAAAAGTGAAAGTGTATACCACAAATCTTTGTTAATTAATTAACAATCATAATATTTCATAATTTAGAAATAAATTTCACTTTTCAAAGTGATGGATTTACGATAAATTTTATATAATGAAGAGAGTTTTCTAATTTCAAATAAAGTAATAATAGTTACAAAAAAATTCAATTAAATATTATAAACAAATTTGAGAACATTTTAAACATTTTAAGCACTTTCTAGCCATGCATAACTATCAGGACTATTAAACGAGGTTAGTAGTAACTAATTGTCAAGTATTCTCTAATCATGCATAGTCGTGAGGATTTTTAAATGATATTAAAAGAATACTTCTACTTCTATCTTTCTCTTATACAAGCTCCATTCATTTATAATCATGAGGAATTTTTTATGGGAATGGAAGCACGTATATAGAGATTAAGGTTATTCACCCATGCATAATCGTGAGGACTTTTTGAGAGTGGATACCTTAGAATAATAAAAAGTTCTTTTATTTCTAAATAAACAAATCAAAATCTTCACATTATATAAAATTTTGGTCAATGATAGAATGATGGTAGCGAAAGAGACGATCACAAAATGTGTATCAAATTAAGAAATATTATAAATCTGTTCAGTCTTCATGAGATTTTAAAAATAATATTTTTCTCTTACCATGAAATATAATGCAATCACTACTCATCTTAGTTTCAAAATCTGTAAATAATTTGATATGTTTCAAAATAGCTCATTGGTCAATAACTTAATTTTTTAGTAAACAATCAAAAATAATTATAATAATTAAAATATGTGCAGGCCAATTTTCTATAACAGGGTTTTACGGCAAAAAATGTGCAAGTAAGAAATCGATTTCAAAAATAAATCAGTTGGACGTGATATTATATAATATTATTTTTGCTGATTGCTTCTAGTGTTCAATGATACCCTAGACATTGATTTTTCTTTCAACTTTTTGACCAAGAAATATACTCACTCAATAATTTCAAGCAAATTTAATTATATCAAGCAAAGGCAACAATGTTTATGTCAAATAAAAAAATCACAATATAAACTATATCGTAGTTTATCAATCATAGGGATGTACACGAGTATTGAATTATATTCCAAAATAGTTTTCTGAATCAGTTCATTTGAAAACTTAAATCTCAGAACTCAAATTGAGTTAAAACATGGTAGTCCTCGATATTTTACATATCAACACAATAGAAAAAGATTTCAAACCCAATTAGCCAAGTCATACAAAAATTATACGAGGTTATCACAACTTGTTTTCTGAAAAATTGTTTTTCTTGAGCAATGTGCTGAACTAAGTTTAGATTTTCAGGACTTTCCAAAAATGATTTAGCAAAATCTCAAATAGTTGTAGGATAATTCGTTATCATTTTGGAACTTTAAGAATTTCAGAATTCAGAGTAACAGTGTTCAAGATATGATCAAAACAATGCAGAATATCAACAATTCTAAACACTGTATATGACCTATACTTCGGATATAAGGCAGTTTTTCATCAGTTTAAGTTCATATTGTGGAAAATCACAATGCATAAAAGTTTTAGATATTCCATTCTATTTCCCAAAGCATCGTCACTTTTCCAATTTGAAGTTAGGAAGCTCAAGATATGTCAAAAATACTATAGTAGTGTCCATATGATACAACATTAACAAAAAAAATTTATAAACACGAGTTTAGAAATATCATAACTAACTTACCATTGACGTTATGAACTTATGAATTTCCAAGTCAACATTCGATGGCTAAGGAAAATTGAAAATTTTCTTTAATAATGATATCCTATCTCTCTCGAAGTTGTTCTTTAGCCACCTTTAGTACTTAGACATTTGCGAGATCTAGTGGTCTAACAAAAGATATTGTACCACCCTTAATTTCTTTGTTCATTTTGGCACCCAAACTTGTTTATACAATAATTCTTTCGGATTTTACTAAAATACACTTAGGAACCCAATTTTTTAAAACTTAATTAATTTTTACTTTTTACCTTTTGCGACCCAAACTTGTTTAATTGGATTTTTTTTCTGAACAAGCATTAATCTTATTTATATCCAATCTTTCTTAAAACACACATTTAGAAAATCCTTTGAAATCATCAGAAATCACCTTTTTAATTTGATTTTCCTTACGGAGACCAAGTTCGTCTTTATTTTTAACAAAAGATTGTTTTTTCAACAACATATTCAGTGATTTCTCCTCATTTGAAAATTAAGTCAATGCTGATTCAAGTCATTGAACTTTAAATCTAAGAACATTATTCTCAATCATTAACGTAGAATAACGACTAATGTCATTTTCTTTCTTTTCAATATCATCTCTTTTTATGATCAAAATTTTCTTTTCATGCCTTCTCATTTTGGCCTTAATTTCAAGTATTTTTGTTTCAAAATGTTAGCATTTTTCAACTTCTAATTTTTCAAAATTCTTGATTTCGTTGATCACCTTTTCACATTTGTGATTTATTCAACTAACTTCAATTTTGCAATTGTTCAAAATCACATCTTCATTCTCGATGGTTTTGAAATTTTCTTGGATCTCGTTTAATTCTCTTTCTAAAAATCATATTTTTGGAATTCTCTAATGTAACACCCCACACCCCTTAACGTTATCCTAACATAGAATCTCGTTAAGAAATATGGAGCATTGTAGGTATAAAGACAAATAACATGTCTTAAAATACCATCTATATTAATTCAACCAAACCGAACTGCCTTAAAATACCATGTCTCATATCTGAGTCATAATAGAAATATCATATTATAATAATAGTATCCCTAAATATCCAAAAAGGTACAAATAAACCATGGAAAGAAATAAAACAATACATTTCTGCAAGAGTCTTCCAAGATAAAATCAACTAAGCAGTCTAAGTTAAGCGCTTCCTCCCTCAGAGCGTGAGGGGAGGAAAAAGGGAAGAAGATACAGAGAAATGAGTCAGACAAAAAATGTGGTGAACTGTAGTGATTACTATCACGACAGATAAGTGAAAGAAAATAGATAAAATAGTAGTTCTAGTGTCATAAATGGGTAGGTGTCTGTGCATACCTAAAAGTGAGCAAATGGAATAGGGATAAAGATGGAGGCGTCCTCATTTGCAAGATTCAATAATGATGACTATTTTGCACTTCTACAAATTTAAAACGAAACAATATTTAGAAGGAGTTCCCAGTACTACCCAATCGATCAGATATAATGGATAATAGATAACCTATGCCTATTATGGATTCGGGTTTATCAGGCCTTAGCCCATTAGCCAAAAGACATAACCTTATCTGTAGGTGTCAAAGTGGCTTATATTCCTAAATTGGTCCAATGCACGCACACTGACCCAATGAATCACATTCACACCCTCCAATTGGACCGACTTACATCCACAACAAAGCATGGTGTGTGCGCCCTTTGTAACACCCCACGTCCATTAATATCACTCACAAAGGGAATGCATTAACTTCCATGGAACGTATTTAGTGTATAGAACAGAACATAACAAGACAGATATAAATAATGGTACTTGAAAATTTTAAAACAACTTTTATTGCAGTGGAGAAATAGTTTGATTACAACAACTTCATAAAGCAAGTACACTTAATATCCATCTTGATAAATTGTTTCAGAGTACATAAAATAAAAAGCATAAACCCCAACACAAGTAGCCATAAAAGAGATGAGCTGAACTTTACTTTCAGCAATCCAAGCACTTCCAAAAGTGAGAGAAAGAGATCCGAGATCAAGCTCCACTAGTACTAGTCCCGCCCTGAGAACCTTGGGGGGGGGGGGGAGGGGGAAGGAAGAAAAGAGGCAAAAACAAGGGGGTCAGACATAAAGTCTGGCGAGTATAATAACATTAACAATATAATTATTTAAGTAACTAGGATAAGGCATAAACTGGTAAGATAAGATATGAACATGAAACAAGTGGGCATGACAAAGCAAATAAGAGGAATATTCTGGCATTAATCTCGTTCCTAATCACTATAGGATAATTACTATACCGCACCACCACTAGTCACCCTAAAAGTTGATCCCGCCTACAGAACTTAATAATGATAATGGTAGTGTTAGCCTACTTTGTGAACTAGGTTACACAAAGAGCAAACAGTGAGAAAGCAACCAATCGGTTCGGATCGGAAGGAGATAGCACAGAAAAAAAGTAGAGATCAAAGACGCAGAAATCATATCGGTTCGGATCGGTGATACGTCAACAACATTATAGGATAGCGAGTGGCCTCATCGGTTCGAATCGGAGAAGTACGTCAGCAATATCAAAGGATAGCGAGTGGCCTCATCGGTTCAGAGCGAAGAAGTACGTCAGCAACAGAAGATAGCCAGTGGTCTCATCGGATCGGATCGGAGGCAGCCGATCCGAACTGCTTTCTCTGAGCCTGTGACTGTTGCTACACACGCTCCCTGAAGACTCAGACCAAGCATGAAAATTTCTCTCACGATCTCCCACTAAATCAGTGCACTGTCATCATCTGAAAGCCTCCGAACCCGACTCGTATGGGATGGGTGCCATGCAATTCCGAACCGGAGCCACTTCGAAGAGATTTTTCACCTATAAATACACCATCTAGAGGCATTTGGAAGGATCTTTTGGCAAATTCTCTGTTCTAACTTCCTCCATAGCCGAATTTCATAACTACATTCAGATCAAAGTCATCTCTTAAAGTCTATTTTTGAGAGATTTGAGTGAGTTTTTGCATTGTAATTGTGAAGTTGAGTGAGAATCATTGCTGTTTTTGTATCCAAATCATCAATTAAAAGAAAACAAAGTGGACGTAGGCTCTTTAACGCCGAACCACTATAAATCATGTGTTCTTTGTTGCTTTTTGATTCTATTTCATTGAAATCATAACTAATTTGGGTGTTAGAACCAATTTTTGGTCTAATATTTTGGTGCTTTCACTGAGAACCTTTGAATTCTCAGCTTTTTCGGGATTACCATTCTACTATTTGGACTTTCAAGTTCAAAGAAGTTAATCCCTTCTCTCTGACATCTTTTAGTACTTGTTGACTAAACGTTGAAGAATCAAGTATTATGGCTAAGACCAAAGGAAAAGAAGTGCAAGGCGCTAGGGGAAATGATTCCAGAGAAGATCAACAAGCTATTGTGTTAATAAGGTCACGCGCTCAAAGCTCTGAAGCACATCGCTCCGATCAGGGGGATCCGAACCGGATCGGAGGTGCCGATCCGAACCGAGTGGAAGGAACCGATCCGATCAGATGAAGTCGGGGCACTCACTCTCTCCATCTGAACCGCCCCGACCAGGCTGCTGTGAACCGATCCGATCCGAACCAGAATGAAGCTGGAACTTCTACTCGAGCTCCCTCCAATGCTCCGATTCCAACCACGATGACTAATGTTCAGCCTGATCCATCTGCACCCATTACTCAGGGAGACTTTTCACGTTTTCTTGACATGCTTCAGAGCACCAAAGAAGCATTGGAAGCCCAGAGGCGTGACAACCTTTGCATGTAGGAAAACATGATCACTATGGGTAGAGAACTACAGGAGCTTCAGAGGCAGAAGTCTCCTTCCCCGGCACGTCGTCTCACTACAGATGATTCATCTTCTTCGAAGGAGGAACGCCCTCATGAGAGGAGGCCGCTTAAACGACCTCAGAACCTTGATTAATTGACTTTTGGATCCCGAGAAGATGCTGCTCGTGCATTGGGCCCTGATGACCCGAGCCTACAACAGCCTATGTTACTAGCCATGCGCGGATCCCACGTCTTACCCAGAGATCCTAATATTACCAACCCCACGCAGCAACAGCTTCTCCAACCTCTACCTCCTGAGATCGACCGGGAGCACTGTAGAGCAGCTGCCGCCAGAAACAGGAGGTTGTCCCCTGACCAAAAACCCTGGGGTAATCCGAACATCAGATCAAGAGAGCCTGTACAGACATTAACAAATGCCGATGTATGGGCAATGGTGCGCAAGATCATGTCCGAAAGCCGGCACTATACTAATGAATATTAGGGCATTGAGCAAAGTCATACCCCCTTCACAGATGACATACTGAATTTCCAATTCCCCGGGCGATTCAACTTGTCTAAGATGGATCGATATTCAGGAAGAACAGACCCAGGGCAACATCTATGAGATATGCATGGTTCATGAATGCGGCAGCAGCCCCAGACGCCATAAAATGCAAAGTTTTTCCAATCTATCTTGAAGATGTAGCGTTGATGTGGTTCACCCGACTCCCTCCTCGGTCGGTATCAAATTTCACAGAATTGAGCGAGCGTTTCATGAATCAGTTTCGACTCCATGCCCAAAAGTCCAAGACCGTCATAGAATTGTCACGAATTAAATAGGCCCAAGGAGAATTTTTGAAGTCATATCTGGATCACTTCAACCTGGCCGTCACTGAAGTTAGTGATCCCCATGAGCCCACTATCCTGATGGCCTTGATAGAAAGGGTAGATCCTGATACAGAGTTCAGGGATTACTTGACTGGAAAACCACCTCCTACTAGAGAATTGTTCTATGAAAAGGCTAATGTCCGCTTAAGGAGAGAAAAAGCTAAGGCAAATCGAAAGAGAAAGTCCGAAGGGGCCTCGAAGGAGGGTGTCCAGAGTAATGTTGCTGTGAAACAATCTGGTGACAGTTCAGGGAAGGTGGAAGTAAATGTTGGCAACCAGAGTGGTGGTAATAGCAACAGAAATGGGAACGACAATAGAAGGAACAGAAACCGAGGGAATAGCTCTAATAAAAGACCCAGATTCCAGACTTTTGAAAATTACAGACCGTTAAATGATACGTTGGAGAACATTTATTTAGATACGTACAGCATATTGCAGTACAAAAAACCACCGCCTAGAGATTCTACCGAGAAAGAGATTGAAACAGGAAAGTTTTGCTTGTTTCATGGTACACACGGTCATTCCACTAATGAGTGCCGTCATTTGAGGGATATCGTCGAAAAATTGCCGCGAGAAGGGAAGTTGGATGAGTATAAGGCCGCCCCAAGGGACAGGGGGTAAGGGGGACAAGCCTCGAACCAAGACCAACCCGCTTCAAAACCCACAGCTTAGCAAAAAGGAAAGAGGATCGTCATTAACTCTATTATAGGCGGACCTCACTTAGTTGGTCGTAATTTTAAAGCAATGGACCAGTACGTCAACGCCGCCAAGCATTTTGAAGTAGGAGAATGCAGTATCCTTGAAGACGTCACTCCAATAAAACAACAAAAAACAATGTCAGATGATGTCGTGTTCCGCAATAGAGATGATTCTGGAGTTCAATCTCCAACCGACGATCCACTGGTACTTACCACGACAATTGGCCCCGCTCTAGTCCATAAGGTGTTAGTGGACAACGGAAGCTCAGTCAATATCCTCTTCAAGAAAACTTTCTAACAAATGAGGCTCGAAGCAAAAGACTTAAAACCATGTCAAGGATGGATACTGGCTTCAACGGATCATCTACAGCCCCGATGGGTTTTGTGGAAT
This sequence comes from Allium sativum, assembly GCA_030737875.1. Taxonomy (NCBI): domain Eukaryota; kingdom Viridiplantae; phylum Streptophyta; class Magnoliopsida; order Asparagales; family Amaryllidaceae; genus Allium; species Allium sativum. The sequence continues at coordinate 997,198,556 of CM060924.1, read as the reverse complement.
TACCAGTCACACTAGGGCAGGGAGATCACCAGAGAGTAAGGATCCTGCCTTCTGTAGTTTTGGATTTGCAGTCACCCTACAATGCCTTCCTAGGCCGACCGGCCCTTGCCGAATTTAGTGCATGTATTGCGCCTTGGTGCTTGCTGCTCAAATTCACGACTGACTCAGGAGTTGGGACGATGAGGGGTGACAAAGCTACGGGACGAGCTTGTTACATGGCAGAGTTAAAGATGTTAATGAAGGGGTTGAATATAGATGCTAAAGATGATTCCACCCCTCCAAAGGAGGCCTCAGCATAGCAACTAAGGGGTCCTGCGCCAAGAGAGTCGCCCTTAGACGTGCTCGAGGATATAGATCCCAGAGAGGATAGAGAAATCGGGGACAAGAAGGCAACTCCCAACGAAATAACAGTTGATATACCTATAGATGAAACAGATCCAACAAAAGTACTAAAGATCGGCTCGCAACTGGATCCAGTTAGAGCGAGGGAATTGGCTGACTTTTTAAAGGCAAATCTGGACGTGTTTGCCTGGAATCACGCTGACATGTGTGGAATTTCGCCTACCATCATGAGCCACTCTTTGTGTATTAATCCAAAGCACCCACCAGTCAAGTAGAAGAGACGGATGTTGGGCCCAGAGCGGTCAGCAGCTTGAAAGAAGAAGTAGAGAAGTTAAAAGGTAATGGATTCATTAAGGATTCGAAATATCCCGACAGGACATCGAATCCTGTTTTGGTCAAAAAGTCAAACGGGAAGTGGAGAACGTGCATTGACTTTTCTGATTTGAACAAGACTTGCCCGAATGATAGCTTTCCTCTTCCCAGAACTGATCAACTAGTAGATTCGACGGCCGGGCATGAACTCTTATCCTTTATGGACGCCTATTCCGGGTACAATCAAATTCCCATGCACATACCAAATCAGGAGCATACAAGCTTTATCACAGATTTGGGATTGTATTGTTACGTGGTAATGCCATTCGGGTTAAAAAATGCGGGAGCCACGTATCAGCGCCTAGTTAACCGCATGTTTTACAATCAAATTGGGAAAACCATGAAAGTTTACGTAGATGATATGCTCATGAAATCCAAACAATCTCCCGATCATACGAAGGACTTAGCAAAAATGTTCGGCATACAACGAAGGTATGGGATGAAGTTGAATCCCTTGAAGTGTTCTTTTGGCGTGGCATCAGGCAAGTTCCTTGGCTTTATCGTGAGCTCCAGAGGAATTGAAATCAATCCAGACCAAATAGCAGCAATTCGGAATATAGAGGAGCCGCGAAAGATTAGGGATGTTCAAAGCTTAGCTGGGAAGGTTGCAGCACTGGGCAGGTTCATCTCCAAAGCAACAGACAAGTGTGTACCTTTCTTCGATCTCATAAAGCGGGGAAAGCGAAATTTTGAATGGACTCCCGACTGTGTGGAGGCGTTCCGGAATCTATTAGACTTCTTAGAAAAGCCTCCAATATTATCAAAGCCTGTGGAACATGAGGATTTGTTCGTCTATTTGGCCGTATCATCTCATGCCGTTAGTGCGGCATTAGTACGTGAAGAGAATAAAATCCAGAAACCTGTGTATTACGTGAGCAAAAAACTGGCTGCCGCGGAACGTAATTATCCAAAGATAGAGAAGCTTGCTAATAGCCTCCTGATTGCTTCTCGCAAGCTTCGCCACTATTTTCAAGCACACCTGATAATTGTATATACCGATCAACCTTTGAGACAAGTATTGCAGAAACCCGAAGCATCGGGGCGATTACTTAAATGGAATATCGAGCTGAGTCAGTTTGATGCGAACTTTCAGCCACGAAGATCAATAAGGGGACATGCCTTGGCTGACTTTATAGCCGAATTTACAATTCCTGAAGAGGAAACGGTGGGTGACAAGGTAGTTGGTTTGGATCGAGAATTAGAGCTTAGTCCGTGGAAATTATATAAGAACGGAGCCAAGAATGATAGAAAGTCTGGCGCTGGAGTTGTTTTGATAACTCCTGAAGGACGATCTATCTACTATGCATTACGGTTAGAGTTTGCTGCTACTAACAACGATTCTGAGTATGAAGCCCTGATTGCCGGGCTGAAACTCGCCAAAGATTTGGGAGTGAAGACACTAGATATATATTGCGATTCCAAGATAGTTGTATGTCAAGTTCAGGAAGAATTTGCTGCTAAAGGACCTCGACTTATCACTTATCTCAAAAAGGTAAAGGAGTTATTGGAAGGTTTGGATCATTATAGCATAACACACCTTCCGAGAGCGGAAAATTAGAAAGCAGATCGACTGGCGAAGCTGGCAAGTTCTGATAATCTTAAAGAAACCGAAATGGTTCCGATAGAGGTGTTGGAATCACCGAGTTTCGATCTAATGGAAGTAGAGCTAGCCTTGGAAGTTGAACCAAAAAGAGAATCCTGGATGACATCAATTAAGAATTTTCTCAAAAATGGAACCCTCCCGTTGAGAAAGAGCGAAAGACGAGCTGTAAGACGTAAGGCCACAAGATACGTTTTACAGGACGACGTCCTTTATCGTCAAGGGTTTTCAATGCCCCTGCTATGGTGTATCGCACACGACGACATCAAACGTGTACTGCAAGAGGTGCATGAAGGTGAGGTGGAGATCACACTGGGGGCCAAACCCTAGCAAAGAAAGTGTTACGATACAGATATTTCTGGCCTACCGTGAACAAAGACGCGGCTGATTATTCACGACGCTGCGATAGATGTCAAAGATATGCCAAAGTTCCCAAAGCGCCTCCGACTCAGCTCAAGTCAATGGTAAGTCCATGGCCGTTTTCCATGTGGGGAATTGACATTATTGGAGTGCTACCTATTGCCAGAGGAGGAGCCAAGTACATGATCGTTGTCGTGGACTACTTCACAAAATGGGTGGAAGCTGAACCTCTAACAACCATCACGACAAGGAAGGTGATCAGTTTTGTGGTCAGAAATATTATTTGTCGATTTGGGATTCCGAAGACCATCATAACCGATAATGGGACGCAATTTGACAACATCGAGTTCAAAAACTTCTGCCAGAAATATAAGATTGATAAACGATACACTGCAGTGGCTCACCCGCAGTCAAATGGCCAGGTCGAAGCCGTAAATAAAGTCATTAAATCAATTCTAAAGAAGCGGTTGGAGCAGGCCAAAGCTAGATGGGTAGATGAGTTTCCATTAACTTTATGGGCCTACAGGACGACTTTTAAGACGACTACCGGCCATACTCCCTATTCACTTTCCTTTGGGTCAGAAGCAGTGATCCTGGTAGAATTGGAAGTCCCTTCTCATCGAGTTGCGTACTATGACCCGATGACGAATAAAGCACTCCCCTAGAATCTCTTGACATGATTGAAGAAAAAAGAGATGAAGCCAACTTGCGTGCCTCAAGGCATCGACATCAAGTAGCACGTTATTATGACCGGAAGGTTCGCCTCAAAACCTTTGAACCAGGAGACCTAGTACTGAAACGAGTCTTCCCGCCTTCAACCCAATTGGGCCTAAAATGGGAAGGGCCATACACCATCCAACGGAAGCTTGATACAGGAGCATTTAAGCTAACGACCGTGGACGATGAGGAGATTCCCAGAGCTTGGAATTCTCAGCACTTACGACGATACCTGACTAAATATGAAATGTCATTTCTTTTGTTTTCATAAGCTATGTAAAAAGGCACGACTTGCCTTAAAAAGTCTGTTTATGTGAACAAAGGATTATAAAGTGAATGTAGTCTACAACTTAGCCGAACCACTATAAAAGTATCGTGTGTCATTTACTTTCCTGTATTATTTATATCTTTAACAATTATTCTATTATGACCGTGAAACATGAAATGTTAAATTAAATTTGGAAATTTAGAGATGACCTATATGCAGGAACAAACAAAACGACTGTTTGTACGATAAGACATAGAAGAATGGGAAGACAACATTCTTAACTCTAACTCTCTAGAATCGAGAGAGAGTATAAAGGACGAGAAGACGACGTCCTCTGAGGCATGAAGGTGCACCCAGATGAGAGACCGCCTCAATGATACCCTAACCTGGATACGAGACAGGGGAGTATAAAGATGCTAGAAAGAACAGGCATCAGTGACGAAAGGAATATGGCCCCGTCAGAGAATCGGGGGCATTTCGGTTTTTTAATTTAATCAATCTTGAATAGTTCTTGCTTAATTATCCAAAATTATCTGGAGGCATATATGTGCACACATATTCCCATCAACCATGACTTCATTACATAACATTAGTATGACATACTTTTGTATTTTCACTTAAGCGCTGAACTAACGACTATCAGGCATTGCAGGAAATAAACCATTTTTATTTACAAACGTGTGAGTTTGTACAAGGAAAACAAGCAAAAAAGAAGATGTGAGGGCCGCACTCGCTGCAACAATTGCGAACCAATTAAATGCCAAAATAAAACAAAGCACTTCATCATTTGGGCTTTGGATTGGACTTGGATTTTTTGGCAGCTTTCTGAGCAGCCATAGCTTCCTTTTCAGCATCGGTCATAACGCGTTTCGACTTTTTCTTCCCTGTAACCGAAGTGCTAGAATCAATTGATTTTCTCCTAAGAGTCGGAACGCTGGAATCAAGAGAAGACTTTTTAGCAAGCTCGCTTCTGTAATAGATCTAGTTGAAAGCTCAACGACTAACCTTGATCCAGGATCCATCACTGCAAGAGGCTTAAGGCTTTCGGGGTTCAGGTCTTCAACTTTTAGCTGCATACGTTTATCTTGTTTGGCTTTTATTTCAGCCAAAGTGATGTCATCAGCGCTTTTTGAATCCCCGACTATAGCCACATCAGGGTCTTCCTCATGTCCCTCGCTACCGCCATCGTCTTTCAAGGCGTCTATCATCTTGTCATCATGAGGAGCATCAGCCTTAGACAATTCAGCTCCCCCTCCTGACTCTACTGTGGCAGCCTTATCCTTTTCTCCCTGAGCCTTCTCCATGAATTTTGCTCCGGTGGTGGTTCCCTGAGGCACGTATGTCTTCTCGGTCGGTTCAACACCTACAGAATGAGAAGCAACAGTTATCAACTCAGTAGAAAATAAAGGATCCTTCATCGATTGCCCGATTATGTGATGCAAAGTGGAGACAACTTTGACAAATTGGGGTGAATAGGTAGAAATACCTTCCGATGATTTCTTAGCTGGAGTGGCTGCCGTCTTTGACGCCGTCTCGGGTATGGGGGATAAAAGAGATGCCTGAGGGATCCCCGGGTTTTCGGGGTCATATCCCTCAACTTCAGAAGTTTCAGCGGTAGTAGAAGAAGAACCAGCCTCAGAGATATTCTTTTGTTTGGCCATCCGCTTCTCCTCCATAGCAGCAATGATGAGGCGACGCCCCTCGGCCAGACGTGCCGGCTCATCATCTCTTAGATATTTTTCCATAAGCTTGTCTTCTCGATGGAGTCTACCTTGAGTTCCTCTTTCTCCCATTTGATAATTTTGCTCCATACGTGAACCAAGGTAGTCGGATAATCTTCAATCTAAGAGTGTTTCGGCGACAAATTATATGCGCGAAGAATACGATCAGTAATTCGCCAAAACCATGCACTTCCTCATGGGCCTATGACAGCTTCTTACGGGTCTCTTCGGCGGACTTAATAACACTTTCCACATTACCCTCCGCTAGGGCAGCCCTATTCTTGGCCTCCATCAACTTGGAAGCCAAGTCAGCATTTCTCTTCTCTAATTCAGCGTTCTTTCTTGCTAACTCGGCTTTTTCTCGCTCAAGAGCATTGTAAGCAAGTTGCATTTTGGCGTTATCCGACTTAGCATCTTCTGCTTGCTTTTTCAACTCCAAGCGCTCTTGGCTATGAGATTCTAGCAAGTCATGATAACGCTTCTGTAACTCTTCAAATTGCTGTTCAAAGTTGGTAGCGTCTCGTTGAGCGATAACAAGTTGGGCCTGTGTGTCCTCGAGGTCCTTCTCCAAAATCTTCAAGGCTTTTGCGTCGGCGTCTGCAGTCTTTTTCATCGAGTTAATATCCGTAATTAAAGTTCGAATGATTCTGGAGAGGTTACGTGAATACTTGAACATCTCCTAATATTGTTTTTCGACCGCGTCAATCTTTGCTTTGGCCTCATCTTCCCACCTCGAGGAAATAGGCTCGAGAGCAGGTAAGAAAGTCAGATTTTCAAAATAGTGGTCGGGGAATTGCTTCTCCAGATATGCCCGCTTAACTTTAGCTTCAGCATCCAATGATAGAGGTGCGCGTTATGTTAGCTCAGTATCCTTATGTTTAGTGGGCACAATGGCCACATCACCCTTCCTAGGCCGCTTATCAGAAACCTTATGCTTGCCTCGTGAGTCAGTATCTTTCGATGGGCTTCTTTCCCGACTGCGTTTGTCTTGAGGAGAATTTCGGTCTTTGGGATGCGATGTGTCTTCTCCCCGACGTCCCTGGTAGCTTTTGTATCGGTCCGGATCCGACCGGACGGGGGAGCGAGAGCACGTGGTGGGCGACTGATAAGAATCATGAGGCCTTCTGTCCTCTCTACCCTGGCTTTCGCGGCGATCATGCTCGACATCGGAAGGGGGTCTAGTCATGCTGCGACGTATTTTCCTGACGTCATAGTAAGGGCGAGACATTGTACCTGCGCAACAATGTAAGTGGAATTCAGAATCAATGTTCTCATGAGAAGTAAGTGCTGTGAAGTATGGTGCTATTGTGTTAAGTGCATCCTAAGTGGTGTTCCCCCGACAAACCCGAGTCCGAAGACAAGCCAGCGCGAGTGGGCTCTTTGGCCTTAACAGGAGTAGTCTCCTTTGAAGATGTAAAAACTAAAGGATTTGTGCCAAAATCCTCTGAAGTATAGATAGTTTCAGGTAGGGGGAGATCTCCTAAACCCTGAAATGTAGGATCATCGGTAGTAGGGGCATCTCCTTGGGAAGCGTCTATTGGTAGTTCTTTAGGAGATAGTGATTTCTCAGGAGAAATAGCATCCCCAGGGACGATGTACCCTTCTCAGTGCTTTTCGGCTATGTTGGCCAGCTCATCGTCTTGAGTTGAAGATGGAGAAGTTGAAGTCCGAAGAGGTATTCTTGGACTTTTCGAGCCCTCGCCCATTTCAGGAATTATGTCCACTGGGTGGATGTATACATATGGACCCGACCCATAACCTATGCTACGAGTAATGGACAATAGCCCATGATGATGGAGGTATTCATCCTTAAGAACTACATCGATGGGGAGAAATTTTTAGTCGCCATTGAGGAGCCGATGCATCCGATCAAAGTACACTTGACCCGATATTTGTTTTGGATTATCAACTGCAAACAAAAAGAAAACGGATTAATGTGTTGGCGTGAACATTCAAAGTTGAGATCTAGAAAACAATGCTTTACTTGATTTTGTCCATCTCCTGGCGCACCACGGCTGTTACCTGATATAAAACCATTCTAGCTTGGAATTGCCGGCCTTGCTGCTGAATGGTGCTAAAATAATTTTACTTTTTGGGACTGATTCGAAGTAAGAGAAGGAAGGAGTTTCTCAAGTCCGATGCTTGAAATTATAAAAAAATTGAACGTCGTCGAAAGTGAGCTCTGTACCTAAAATCTCTCGGTATGTTATATATAAGGTATATAAGTAAGCACATGAGTTGGGATGTAGCTGCATGGGGGCAATCCGCATCTGTCTTAGAAAGTCGACAACAAAAGGTGGAAATGGTGGAATAGCCCCAACCATACACATCAATCAGGTAATTGCCATAAATCCTTCTGGGGGATTGTGAGGACGGTCAGTTTTCGATGGCACCAGGGTATCCCTTTTTAGTATCCCATGCTTTAAACATATGCGGACAAGTCTATCATCGTCGATCGTTGATTCAACAGAGTCTACGGGTGACTCCAAGATAATGGCAGACTCAAATTCATCCGGAGCTCGATTATCTCCAATCCCTCCTTCCTGCTCATAGCCCAGAGAAACTGCGCTATCGGAAGGCGTTTCGTTGTCATGCGCTCCTACTTCATAATCTGGGCCCTCGTCATCCCATTCAGGGTCTGAAGAAGAATATATGTCATCAATGGTAACTTTCTCAGAATTTTCCACAACTTCCATCTTCTTTTCCAACCTAGATGAACGTCTTTCGGCCATGATCACTAGACTATCGAAGAAACAATAGCAAGAATTAGAGTAAAGTTGCCTGTGTCCCCGTGTGTGTATGTGAACTAAAGTGTGCGCTACGTGTAACAAAAATGCAGAGCAAACATATGAAAGCATGATATGGAGATTCAAAGAAGTAATAATGTGTCAGAATAGTTCTTGATGTTTGTCATGCTCGAAAGGCGTCATCCTAACTGTTCGTCAAGTTGAAGGTTATGCCAAGCATTGATTAAAATAGTTGGAAAAATTCTTGCACATTAAGTTAGGCTGTTTCGGTTCGGTTCAGATATCAGTATTGGGATCGGATAGGAGGGCAAAGTGATGTTTCGATCTGAAGCAGATATTCACACCCAGTAATTAGAACCGGATCGGTTCGGATGAAGGCCACCGGATCAGTTCGGATTGATTTAAATAATAATGCCTCTTCTCCTCCTAGTCTTTTACTCCGATCCGACCCGATCAAGTAGGCTTTGTTTTCCCTTTCTTTTTGGATTCCTTTGCTCCGAACTGATCCAACCTTGTAAACATCTTTTCTCATTCTTTCTTTTGCTCCGACCCGATCCGATCTTGTAAACATCTCTCCCTTTCCTTCATTCGAACACTTCTTCACCCGAACCGATCCTAGTTCATCTCCTCTCCTTCATCTTCCACTTCGCTTAACCAGTACTGAACCCAACTCTATTTGACAAATCCCTACTAAGTCCAAGCATTTACGTGCTCAAATATACTGTAGAACCCAAATTCTTTCTCTCAACGCCTCAAGGTGGTGACAAGAGCCACCAACGACGACGGCGAAGAGGGAGAGGGTGGCGGCGTTGGAATTAAACGCGCACCATGTTTGAATCATCCAGTTTTACCACAAATCTAAATCGAAAACGATTACAGTAAAGTAATTCGAGACTTTGAACCTACCAAGTCGTTTAATTTAAGGAAAAACGAGAGAGTTTTGGAGTTTTTGAAATTCTAGGGTTTTGATGTAAATCTTGTTGGACGAGAATGATAAAAGAAGAAGAGGAAGAAGTAGACAGGAGGGATATTTATATGAAGTTGCGGTGACTACTCGTATTCCCAGTTTCCTCTGATCCGTTTGGACTGGGAGCCAAGCCCACGAAGGCACTCTAGCCTGTTAGTCTATTGTGAAGCAATACTGGAGGGCCCATTCGAGTGTGCTGCTGGAGGAAGTCCATTCGGATCGGAATCCGGACCGAAAGGGACCACATACACTGATTTGACATGCAGGGTGAATTTGAGGAAAAGTAAAGAAAAAACTCACCTGGAAGAATCACTAGACATCAAAAGGAGCTCTCGAAGTTGTTTGAAAATGAAGAAAGTGATTCATATGGATTGGTTATATATATAAACAGCAAAAGCCATGACTTTATGAAGCGACACAACACTACAAGTAAATGGAGTCGATCATTCAATGGTTCTAATCCAAAGGATGTTTTGTAAACTGCTTCGAAGCACACTTTATCTTAAATAAGAGTGTACTTCGAGGGGGCAAAATGTTAGCCTACTTTGTGAACTAGGCTACACAAAGAGCAAACAGTGAGAAAGCAACCAATTGGTTCGGATCGGAAGGATATAGCGCAGAAAAAAAGTAGAGATCAAAGATGCAGAAATCATATCGGTTCGGATCGGTGATACGTCCGCAACATTATAGGATAGCGAGTGGCCTCATCGGTTCGAATCAGAGAAGTACGTCAGCAATATCAAAGGATAGCGAGTGGCCTCATCGGTTTGGAGCGGAGAAGTACGTCAGCAACATACGATAGCCAGTGGTCTCATCGGATCGGATCGGAGGCAGCCGATTCGAACCGCTTTCTCTGAGCCTATGACCATTGCTACACACGCTCCCTGAAGACTCGGACCAAGCATGACTATTTCTCCCACTAAATCAGTGCGCTGTCATCATCTGGAGGCCTCCGAACCCGACTCATATAGGATGGATGCCACGCAATTCCGAACCGGAGCCACTTCGAAGAGATTTTTCACCTATAAATACACCATCTAGAGGCATTTGGAAGGATCTTTTGGCAAATTCTCTGTTCTAACTTCCTCCATAGCCGAATTTCATAACTACATTCAGATCAAATCATCTCTTAAAGTCTATTTTTGAGAGATTTGAGGGAGTTTTTGCATTGTAATTGTGAAGTTGAGTGAGAATCATTGCTGTTTTTGTATCCAAATCACCAATTAAAAGAAAACAAAGTGGACGTAGGCTCTTTAACGCCGAACCACTATAAATCGTGTGTTCTTTGTTGCTTTTTGATTCTATTTCATTGAAATCATAACTAATTTGGGTGTTAGAACCAATTTTTGGTCTAACAGGTAGTTTCGTGTACCCCTAGCTGCCTTCGTAGGTGCCGTCTGCCCCTACCTCCACTAGTTGTACCCACTACCCCCATTCGATCGACTCCCTAACTCGTAGATACCCATGCTGGTCCCATAGTGGGGTGTATCACTCCCCAAAGTGGCAACTCGATACCACCAAAGATGCACGACTTATATCTACACGATGCAATAACGTCTTACCTACCAGCCCGGGCCCACGCACGCACATGACCCCGTTGGACTTGCGTTGCCACCGCTAACCCGTTTTGACCTCTTACAATCAAATCCAGTAAGCGTGTCCCATCCTCGACTTGGGTCAAGCTCACAAAGATATTTAATGGGTTACTGTTTTGAAAAGGGCCCCCATGCTTGACATAAGCCTTCCACCTATGCTTGGTCCCCACTAAGGTTTCCCCACTTAACCCCATTCTTATTCATGTGTTCTTACAGTTTCAATCTTGGTTAAGTGCATCTAATCGTATTTCACATGCCACCCAAGGCACCCACTTAATTTCACATGCTACCCAAGGCACCCACTTAACCCCCCATGTCCCACCACATGTTTATCTGGTTAAGTGTTACTTAATTCTTATAATCGTAACCTTGTAAAGACCTCCCACATTAGGCTGACATTTGCAGTTGCTAGATTTGTCGGGCAGGTCCGGCCAGTCTTATACTGCAAACGAGCCTAACCTCGTGTCTTTACAATTGTTACGCATTTAATTCGTGCCTTTGACCTCTCACATTAGACTGGCATTTGTGGCTGCTGGATTTGCCGGGCGGGTCCGGGCAGTCTTACATCACAAAAGAGTCTAACCTCGTGTCTTAGGCGGTTAATTATTACACATCTTTATTTAACCCCAAATTGGATTAATATCCCTATTCAAATTTGTCAATAAATTCCAAATATATTTATGTCCATAATTGTCTCTTAAAATTATGTCCATAAATACCAATTATGCCAATTAATGTCTCAAATTAATTATATGCATTTTAAGGCCCTTTTATGCCAATTCACAATTTATGTATATTCAATATTATCCCATCATCCCTACGCTATTCATATGTTTTCATATGACATATGTTAGACTTGCAAATAGTCTAACTTATAAAAAGAAAAACAACATCACATAACACATAAAATAGATCTAAGGATCATGACATAAGATTACATACCCAATAATTTGCATATGAATTTCATTCAAACTAGCATATGATACAAAACTAGCATAGGTAATGGGCATAAACTTGCATAACTTATGTACTGCTATAGATCCAAACACAAAGGTGTGAACTTGCATATGGATCTAAACATAAAGATGTAAACTTGCATATAGATCTAAACATAAAGATGTAAACTTGCATTTAGATCTAAACATAAAGATGTAAACTTACATATGGGTCTAAACATAAAGATGTAAACTGGCATATGGATCTAGACATAAAGGTCAATGTCACATAAACTAGCATATGCATATACATGTCTCACATATATTTTAACAACCCAAACTTGCATAAGATTCATACATGAATATATGATCCAATCATCACAAACTTGCATAAGATATATGATTCAACTTGCATAAGATTCACATAAGAACTAACATATGATCCAACTTGCATAAGACTAACATATGATTCAACACCACAAACATACATATAATTTACATCACATGATTCAAAATCGTATTCTCATAATCCCAATTATATCTTATCATAATTAAATTAATTAATTAATTTGTGAAAGCTATCATACTCACAATTTAAAAGAATAGTCTTGTCTTTCTGGGATCTGTATTCTGAAACTGAATTCCAGGCCTTTGATGTAGACTAATCGTTATTTAGATTTGATTTGATTTTGATTCAAGCTTCTATCTTGCTTTAGGGTTGAAAGTGTATGGTGGCTACTCTAGGTTCTCCATTGATGGCATGGCGGCTCTTGTTATGAATTAATGTGATTAGGGTTAGGGGTTTAGGAGTGTTTTTATAGAAGTTTAATTTAATAAGAGTCGTCGGATTAACCTAGGGATAAACGAAACCATCAGGACCACTCAGATGCCACATCAGCCCTTAGGGCGAATCGGGCCACGGGTTGACAGCCAAAAACCCTGGATCGACCCCTAGTCGACCCAGCCAGGATCAGGTCGACTCCAAAAATGGTGCGGTTCGGCTATTCCCCCTCCCGATTCGTTGTTTTGAACTTTTTTTGAATATATATATATATATATTTCTCCCATATGCATACAAACTTCAAGGCTTAATAACTTCTTCATAAGTTATCCGTTTTATGCAAACCAAATGTATATCTTGACCCAAAATTTTGAGATGAACATAATAGCGCAACCCATTTCACTTAATTCTTCTTCTAAAAATTAAGTATACTTTAATTTGTGAATTTTAATGTTATAAAATTACGAGGTGTTACATTCTCCCCTCCTTAAAGGATTTCGTCCCCGAAATCTCTAAGTTAAGAAGAATGTATCCTACCAACCAATCATCCATCTACTCAATCATCATACAGAAGCATCCATTGTCCTTAAAGAAATTTCTAATGCTTTATGAACTTATGCAAAAATGTGTGTATATGTTCCTTATCTAATGCAAAGATCAGGCGGTCCACTGATTCAGTTGACCTCCTTAATGCAAATCATGATAGTGCCATGCGTCCATTGTGTATGCGAAAGAATCCTATCAATACATATTATTTCTACATGTGTGCACAACCATTCATCAAAATGCAGCATCCATATGATAACACAACCATTATACATCCATTAATTTGGATATGCACATGCATTTATATGCAACATGAAGGTGATTGAGCCGATCTAGTACCTAATGTGTGTACATGCATCCACAAGCAACCACTAGCAACCACTTGCATCCATTTGCATCCACCAAACATAACATGTCTCAAACACATGTTTGCAACCATAGGGTTCTTCCTAACTAAAGATCGAAGATGTCATTGCAAAGATAATACTAAAAGATAGGACAAGTGTCAACAAAGCGGTAGAAAAAGGAGAAATTAAAACATACCCTCAAAAATGAAAGGGTACAGCGTACGCATTTTGTCTTCTGTCTACCAAATTGCGTCTCTTTGATCATCTCCCCATTGCACTTTGACCAAATTGACCTCTTTGCTGCGAAGCTTTTTGACCTCCGATCCGAGAATGCGTGTAGGAGCTCGTCTGATCGTGGCATTGCGCTCTACTTCCACTTCTTCGAGCGTGCTCGTCTCTACCACTTCCGCCGTATCGTGTAAACACTTACGCAAATGTGAAACGTGAAACACGTCATGAACTCCGCTGAGCTTCTCTGATAACTTTACTCTATATGCCATCTGTCCAATCCTCTCCGTAATTGGAAAGGGTCCTACGAACCTCGGTGCCAACTTCCCTACTGATCCAAAACAGACTATCTTTCCTAACGGTGACACCTTAACAAAAACCACATCCCAAATATTGAATTCAAGATCGGTTCATCTCCTATCAGCATATGACTTCTGTCGGTCCTGCGTCGTCTTCATTTGCCGTTGAATCAGGTCTATCTTCTCCGAAGTCTCCCTAATCATGTCGGGTCCAAGCAAAACTTTATCAGTGGATTCCCACCAACATGTAGGTGATCGGCACGGTCGTCCATAAAGAGCCTCAAAAGGTGTCATGCTAATGCTAGCCTGAAAACTATTATTATAGGCGAACTCCACTAGTGGAAGGTGTTCTTCCCATGTTCCTCCAAAGTCTAGGATGCATAGTCTCAGAAGGTCTTCTAGAACCTGATTTACTCTCTCGGTCTGGCCGTCCATCTGAGGGTGATAAGCTGTACTTAAGCATAATTGCGTTCGAACCGCCTCTTGTAAGCTTTTCCAAAATTCGCTTGTGAAAATAGTATCTCTATCGCTCACAATGCTAGAGGGTATGCCGAGCAAATGAACTATCTCTCGAAGGTAAACAGATGCTAACCACGCGGCGGTCCTTCTACTTTTAACGGGAATAAAATGGTCACTTTTGGTAAGTCTGTCTACAATTACCCAAATCCCCGTATTACCCTTCCTTGATCTTGGTAACCTATCTACAAAATCCATGGAAACGCTTCCCATTTCCAAAGCGGAATCTCTAAGGGAAGGAGCAAACCTCCAGGCTTCTTTTGGTCCGCCTTGACTTGTTGGCACACTAAGCGTCTAGCAACGAACTCAGCCACGTCCTTCTTCATTCCGGCCCAAAAGAAAACTCGCTTCATATCCCTATACATCTTATCACCACCGGGATGTATGGTCATCTTAGAGCGATGTGAGTCTTCAAGAATTGCCTTCTTCAAACTCTCGTCTTGTGGTACGCAAAGTCTTCCATCTCTACGTAGCCAACCTCTCTTATCTATAGCATATCTATCAAGATGACTCGAGGACTCCCCTCCTATAAGCTTGCCTACTATCTCAACCAACTGTGGGTCATTTCACTGTAACTCTCTAACTCGACCCAAAAGTGTAGGTTGCACCTCTAACGATGCCAATAATCCGGGTACATAATCGTCAGAGGGTCTGAAGTCAAAGGAAGATATATACTCCAAACTCTGCCGCTCTACGAACAAAGGACTTAAAGTTAACTTCTTTCTACTTAAGGCGTCGGCTACAACGTTACCCTTGCTGAGAGAATAAGTTTAGGTCCTTCTGAGAGAATAAGTACTTTAGCGACTTATGGTCTATATACAACTCAAACCTCTCGCCAAGCAAATAATGACGCCATGAATTAAGCGCAAAAACTATGGCCGCCAACTCTAAGTCGTGGGTAGGGTAATTTTTCTTGTGGGCTTTCAACTGTCTTCCACCATAGCATATCACCCTTCCCTCTTGCATTAAAACTGCGCCAAGCCCTGTCCTGCAAGCATCAGTATATACAGTAAATGTCTTACTCCCGTCTGGCAAAAATAAAACTGGAGCTGTCGTCAAAGCCTTCTTCAAACGTTGGAAAGCATCGTCACATTCAATGTCCCAAGTAAAAGTCAAATTCTTCTTCGTTTATCGAGTGAAAGGGGCTGATATCTTCGCGATGTCCTTAATGAAATTCCTATAATAGTCAGCCCTAAAATGCTTCTTACTTCTGTTGCATTCTTACGAGTTTTCCAATCTTGGATTGCCACCACCTTGGCGGGATCCATAGCTATCCCTTCCTTAGAGACCACGTGTCCTAAGAACCTCACTTCTTTTCTCCAAAAATGGCACTTGGAGAACTTAGCTTTTAGCTGATGCGCTCGTAGGGTCTCTAAGACTTCCCTAAGATGTAGGGCATGCTCTTATTCATTTTTAGAGAAAACTAGAATATCGTCTACAAATAATACCACAAACTTGTTTAGAAACTCCCTAAACACCCTACTCATTAAGTCAACAAAGTATGCGGGTGCATTCGTCAAACCAACAGGCATGACGAGCCACTCGAAGAAACCGTCAGGAGTTCTAAAAGTAGTCTTATCGATGCTATCTTCAACCACCCTTAGCTGATGAAACCCTGTAGCTAAATCCAGTTGCGAGAAAACTAAAGCACCCACCAACTGATCGAATAAATCATCTATCCTCGGCAATGGGTTCCTGTTCTTCTTTGTTAGCTTATTCAGCTCTCTATAGTCCACGCACAATCTAAGTGAACCATCAGCTTTTGTACCAAAAACAACTGGAGCGCCCCACTCCAAAATACTTCTTCTTATGAACCCCTTCTCAAGAAATTCTTTCACTTGCTTACTGAGTTCTCTTCTCTCTCTCGGAGCCATGTGGCGCACTGGTAATGCAACTGGCTTTGCATTATCTACTAGATATATTCGAAAGTCTATCTCGTGCCTCGGGGGTAAACCTCGAACTTCATCGAAGACGTCACTATATTCACGGACTACACAAATAGATTTCAAATCATCATTGGATGCGTCTAGGGATTCTAGGTAGCTAAGCATTACCGGACCTCTAGGGTCACAAGAAATATCAAGGGTCTTTCCACAACGAGTCAACAATCTAACTACCCTTCTTTCACAATCTAGGATGGCACCGTATCTAGTTAGCCAATCCATACCTAGAATCAAGCCGTAGCCCATGAAGCCAAGAACAAAGGCGTTGCATTCAAACCCAACGCCCAAGATAGACACTCTCAAATCCCGACAAATCATAGAAAGATGAGCCGAACCACCAATAGGATTTGAGACTACTATGGGATATGTAACTAGACTAGTATTTAGGTGCAGTGTTTCAACTAACGAAGCAGATACAAACGAGTGTGAAGCGCCAGAGTCAAACAAAGTACGAACAAGATGATCAAACAGAAAAACTAAACTTTCAACGGAAATGTATGTACCTCTCTCTTGTCCTGGTGCCATGAGAGCCTGAATCTGCCCTTTCGCCTGCCCCGGTGCCATGAGAGCCCGAAGCAACCCTCCAGAAGTTCTTTTCCCTTGCCCTTGTTTCCTTGGGCGGTCCTTAACTAGATGACCTGCCTCTCCACAATGGAAATAGCCAGTCTTCTTCTTTTTCCTACAGTCTTTGCTCAGATGGCCTGGTGTCCCACAATTAAAGAACTTCTTCTTTCCTTTTCCATTATTGTTCTTCCCACCATTCTTGTTTTGCTGTTGTGTCTTCTTCTGGTCTCCTTTCTTCTCCGGTGCCTTATTAGCATTCGCACCTTTCTCTTCCACATGCATAAGCGCCATGTCAACCAGTTTCCCAAAGGTAGCCCCCATCGGAATGTGGGTCATCGCCAACCCATGTAGCTTCTCATTCAAACCTTTAACGAACCTCAGGGTCTTCTTCTCAGGTGTGTTTACCAATTCCAAGCCAAATCTCGCCAACTGATTGAACTTGTTGACGTACTCCTTTACTGATAAATCCCCTTGCTTCAACGTCAAGAATCTTTCCATATATAAATTCTCTTCTGCTCGTGAGAGAAACTTCATTTCGAACCTACGCTTGAAATCCATCCATGTATCCACTGGACGCTCTCCGTTCATGACCTCCTACCAAAACGAGGCTTCGTCTTTCATTAACCAAGCAGCCAATTGGATCTTCCTTCCGTCTTCTACTTCGAAAATACCAAATAGACCTTCCACCTCCTTAAGCCAATTTCGAGCTTCAACAAACGTCTCTGATCCGTGAAAAGGTTTCCCGCCCATTGCCCTAAAATCTTTGCAAAAGTATCAACAAGGGGAGGAGGAGGAGGAGCATTTGATGGGCCTGCAACATTAGCTCTAGCTTCCAGATACCTTCTAAACCATCCTGATATTGGTATCCCCTTGGGTATCTCGGGAATTCCAGACATGCTGAAAAGAAAATGAAGAGATTCAAAACGGAGAATTCGAAAGAAAGACATATAGCTCTTGGGGGTTATGTTTTTAAAACAAACTTTTCTCTTGAAAATACTTTTCTTAAAACATACTTTTGAAAGTATTTCTTTATAAAATGCTTTTTGAAAAATAGTTTTTCAAGATTCATATATGGTCTGGTAACCTTCAGCTCTGATACCACGTGTAACACCCCACGTCCATTAATGTCACTCATAAAGGGAATGCATTAACTTCCATGGAGCATATTTAGTGTATAGAACAGAATACAACAAAACAGATATAAATAATGGTACTTGAAAATTTTTAAACAACTTTTATTGCAGCGGAGAAATAGTTTGATTACAACAACTTCATAAACCAAGTGCACTTAATATCCATCTTGATAAATTGTTTCAGAGTACAAAAAATAAAAAGCATAAACCCCAATACAAGTAGCCATAAAAGAGATGAGCTGAACTTTACTTTCAGCAATCCAAGCATTTCCAAAAGAGAGAGAAAGAGATCCGAGATCAAGCTCCACTAGTACTAGTCCCACCCTGAGAACCTAGGGGGAGGGGGGAAGGAAGAAAAGAGGCGAAAACAAGGGGGCAGACATAAAGTCTGGCGAGTATAATAACTTTAACAATATAATTATTAAAGTAACTAGGATAAGGCATAAACTGGTAAGATAAGATATAACCATGAAACAAGTGGGCATGACAAAGCAAATAAGAGGAATATTCTGGCATTAATCTCGTTTCTAGTCAATAGAGGATAATTACGATACTGCACCACCACTAGTCATCCTAAAAGTTGATCCCACCTACAAAACATAATAATGATAATGGTAGTTTCGTGTACCCCTAGTTGCCTTCATAGGTGCCGTCTGCCCCTATCTCCACTAGTTGTACCCACTACCCCCATTCGATCGTCTCCCTAACTCGTAAATACCCGTGCTGGTCCCACAGTGGGGTATATCACTCCCCAAAGTGGCAACCCAATACCACCAAAGATGCACAGCTTATATCTACACGATGCGACAACGTATTACCTACCATTCCGGGCCCACGCACACACATGACCCCGTTGGACTTGCGTTGTCACCGCCAACCCATTTTGACCTCTTACAATCAAATCTAGTAAGCGTGTCCCGTCCTCGACTTGGGTCGAGCTCACAAAGATACCTAATGGGTTACTGGTTTGGAAAGGGCCCCCATGCTTGACACAAGCCTTCCACCTATGCTTGGTCCCCACTAAGGTTTCCCCACTTAACCCCATTCTTATTCATGTCTTCTTACACGTTTCAATCTTAGTTAAGTGCATCTAATCGTATTTCACATGCCACCCAAGGCACCCACTTAACTTCACATGCCACCCAAGGCATCCAATTAACCCCCATGTCCCACCACATGTTTATCTGGTTAAGTGTTACTTAGTTCATTAGAACCGTAACCTTGTAAAGACCTCCCACATTAGGCTGACATTTGCGGTTGCTGGATTTGCCGGGCGGGTCCGGGCAGTCTTATACCGCAAACGAGCCTAACCTCGTGTCTTTACAATTGTTATGTATTTAATTCGTGCCTTTGACCTCTCACATTAGACTGGCATTTGTGGCTGCTGGATTTGTCGGGCGGGTCCGGGCAGTCTTACACCACAAAAGAGTCTAACCTCATGTCTTTGGCGGTTAATTATTACACATCTTTATTTAACCCCAAATTGGACTAATACCCCTATTCAAATTTGTCAATAAATTCCAAATTTATTTATGTTCATAATTATCTCTTTAAATTATGTCCATAAATACCAATCATGCCAATTAATGTCCCAAATTAATTATATGCCTTTTAAGGCCATTTTATGCCAATTCACAATTTATGTATATTCAATATTATCCCATCTTCCCCATGTTATTCGTACGTTTTCATATGACATATGTTAGACTTGCAAATAGTCTAACTTATAAAAAGAAAAACAACATCACATAACACATAAAATAGATCTAAGGATCATGACATAAGATTACATAGCCAATAACTTGCATATGAATTTCATTCAAACTAGCATATGATACAAAACTAGCATAGGTAATGGGCATAAACTTGCATAACTTATGTACTGCTATAGATCCAAACATAAAGGTGTGAACTTGCAAATGAATCTAAACATAAAGATGTAAACTTGCATATAGATCTAAACATAAAGATGTAAACTTGCATATAGATCTAAACATAAATATGTAAACTTGCATATGGGTCTAAACATAAAGTTGTAAACTTGCATATGGATCTAGACGTAAAGGTTAATGTCACATAAACTAGCATATGCATATACATGTCTCACATATATTCTAACAACCCAAACTTGCATAAGATTCATACATGAATATATGATCCAATCATCACAAACTTGCACAAGATATATGATTCAACTTGCATAAGATTCACATAAGAACTAACATATGATCCAACTTGCATAAGACTAACATATGATTCAACACCACAAACATACATATAATTTACATCACATGATTCAAAATCATATTCTCATAATCCCAATTATATCTTATCATAATTAAATTAATTAATTATTTTGTGAAAGCTATCATACTCACAATTAAAAAGAATAGCCTTCACTTTCTGGGATATGTATTCTAAAACTGAATTGCTCGCCTTTGATGTAGACTAATCGTTATTTAGATTTGATTTTGATTCAAGCTTCTATCTTGCTTTAGGGTTGAAAGTATATAGCGGCTACGCTAGGTTCTCCATTGACGGCATGGCGGATCTTGTTATGAATTAATGTGATTTGGGTTAGGGGTTTAGTAGTGTTTTTATAGAAGTCTAATTTAATAAGAGCCGTTCGATTAACCTAGGTATAACCAGAACCATCAGGACCACTCAGATGCCACATCAACCCTTAGGGCGAATCAGGCCACGGGTTGACAGCCAAACACCCTAGATCGACCCCTAGTCGACCCAACGAGGCTCGGGTCGACTCCAAAAATGGTGCGATTCGGCTATTCCCCCTCCCGATTCACTGTTTTGAATTTTTTTTGAATATTATATATATATATATATTTCTCTCATATGCATACAAACTTCAAGGCTTAATAACTTCTTCATAAGTTATCCGTTTTATGCAAACCAAATGTCTATCTTGACCCAAAATTTTGAGATGAACATAATAGCGCAACCCATTTCACTTAATTCTTCTTCTAAAAATTAAGTATACTTTAATTTTTGAACTTTGATGTTATAAAATTAAGGGGTGTTACACCCTTGGTTCATGGTGAGACCGAAAATGATAAAAAGGTATGCTACAAGGAATGGATCCAAACAAATAAATAACTTGGCCAAATCCCCAACCCTTGATTTGGCCCCTTCAAACAAATTCAGTATATTAGGCATCTAATTTACCTACACACTGTAAATTAATATGTTTATATTAAAGTCTAACAACGAAAAATACTAGGCTCATAATTTACTCACATCCTATAAATCAATATGTGCATATAAGGCATAACTATTATAGTCTAGTGTAAGACTATAATTTATCCACATACTATAAATTAATACGTTTAAATTAAAGTCTGACAACAAAAAGTACTAGGCTCTTAATTTATCCACACACTGTTAATCAATATGCAAATATTATGCTTAACTATCCCTTTCAAATATTCCAAGTCATATTTAAAAATTGCAAATAAACTATTCGTGTTTATTACTATTTTTAATTATTATTTTTATGCAATTTTATGATTACAATTTATTTCTATCAAAATTTACCAAATAGTTTATACAGTCTGAATTAGACTTAATCCAATTACTCCCTTCTTAATTGCAGTTTTCAACATATTCAAATTAATCCCCAATTAGATTATTTCTATTTGATAAATTTTATTCCCCAATCCAAATGCAAAAATAAATGAAAAAGAGAAATATTCCAATAGTCTATAGAAATTTGAAAAAAAAAGTCACAGAAATAGATATAACAAATTCAGAAAGAAAAATAGAGGCAATTGAATGTGAAATCAAACTGTAACAATATGAATCTAAAAACGTGTACAATCTAGATCTGAAACAACTACAACTGCTATTTTATAAAAAAAAATTAGCAAGGCTGACCCGTTTTTAAGGTGATCGAAAACACCTTTTATTATACTAATAATAGAAAATATAATATGGTACAGGTGATTGTAGTTAAGAATGAGCTACATCGGTTTTTAAGGTGGAACATACACCCTTACGGAATTTATAGTGTTCCGTCCACTCTACCTATCAGGCTTATTGTACATGAGCTAGTCTAATTTAACTTCTACACCAGGGACTGAAATACATTTTGATTACCTTCTACACAAGGTAGTTTAATACATTCGTTTACAATGGACTGAAAAAGCAATACAAGGTACACAAGTAGGGTACAATTGTACAGCCGAAAGAAAAAAGAGTCATAGCGTAAACACGAGGTAACAAGTGAAGGAAGCAAGCTGCTCCATGATAAGTTGGCAAGAAAGCCAATCATGTCCACGAAAAGCTGGAGTGAAGTAGCTACAGCTATCACATGCTAGGAAGACCAAAAGCAATAGCATTAGAAGGAGATGATAATTCAACCCATAAAATCAATGGCTTGAGCAAAAGCTTCACATTTGTTGTCAAAGTGGATGGAAGAGCATATAGAAACCAGAACACCAAAGCTATAAACAAAGGGCAGACCTAACAAAGTTCCATAATAACCCACAGTACAGATCATGCTCAAGTAATGGGATGCTCGGTCAGGTAGAACTCCATCAAAACAGTAAGACAGGGGTCAGAGTCGTGGCTTCACATGGTTGCCAAACTGAAACACCCTACCTTCGTTAAGGTCACTCACAAAGGGAATGCATTAACTTTGGTGAAGCATTTAGGTAAAAGGCACAGATACTTTAAAAGGCAGACATATAAACAAAGGAAAACTGAAATCATTTCATAAATAGTGTGGTTCAGTCAAAACATTACAAGCATTGTCTCAAAATCCAACTTCTAAATTATTACAATAAAACATCTGTCTTGATTTAAAACTCCAAGTGCATAAAGAAGCATAAACAACAGCATAAATCCCCAATAAAAGTGTAACCACTGCCATAGCTCAAGAAAAGAGAATCCAAGCAATACATCTACTCTCTTCAAGCTGGAAAAGGTCTGCACTAAGCGAAAGTATTCCCTCCCTGCGGACCTGGACGGGGGGGGGGGGGGAAGGAAGAAAAGAAGGCGAAAGAAAAATGGGTCAGACATAAGCCTGGTAAGTCCAGTGATTATTCAGCATGTAAACAGGTAAAAGGATCATGACATGAATAAACCGAACATAGGACAATACCATGGCAATAAGATAACATAAGATAAGGCAAGACAAACTGAATATTCTATCGCACTCATTTCCATTTCTCTGCAACTACTAACGAATCTTTCAACTACCATTATGTGTTCATAACAAAGTGATCCCTTTTCCGTTCGGCTTCTACTCACATGCATTTATTTCTTGTGTCATTCGGCCCCGCTTGATAGTAGATACCTATGTTGGTCCCACCATGGGGTGTATCAATTCCTATGGTGGCAACCCGACACAAGATTCAAGATGCACAGTGTATACTACTAATGCCCAGTGCCTGCTTTTTCCGCTCTGGAGTACGTGCACGCCCATACTTCGCCGGAACTTACACTACTGCACCACCCGTCGCTATTTTGATCGCTTATAATTAGCCCAGTAATCGCGCCCTACCCTGCCTAGTTCAGGGTACCGTGATACATCTATGTGAGTTACTGCTGAAATGGGTCCCCGTTACTAGTGTTTCCTAATCAACATGTTATAATGGTTAAGTGTTTTCAAATTAACCTAACCCCACCCATCTTCTTAATTAACATTTTGTATTGGTTAAGTGTTGCCTTAATTAACTTAACCCTACCATTCTTAGCCTGTTCGTCCCTTAGCTTTAATTCATTCATTGAAGCACCAACCTCTCACATTAGATCTATGTTGTTGCGGTCTCTGGATGTGTCGGGCGGTTCCGGGCAGTCTTACACTGCAACTCAATCTAACCTCGGGTTTTTGGGCTTAATGCGCTAACCTCTCATATTAGATCTATATTGTTGCAGTCGCTGGATGTGCCAAGCGGTTCCGGGCAGTCTTACACCGCAACTCAATCTAACCTCGGGTTAGGCATGTTCTTCTTTAGCCAATTTACATATTTGTCATATGTGGCTAAGTTTTTGTCTTTTTATGTCAATATTCTCCAAGTGTAGTCAGTACAAGTTTTATCCCACATTCACTTGTTATGCCCAAAATTTACTTAATTAAATTATACCCAATTTTTCCTGCGTTATAATCGCACGTACAACGAGATTCAATCTAAGTTCCGAATGAACCTAGTATTCATAAAGGAAAATAAAAAGGGAAAAAAGAGAAGGAGCATAAGAATTTACGTAAGGAAAAATAGGCATGTAAAGGTGTACCCAATTCAAGAATCATATTTCCAATAGGCATGTTGTACATTAACAATAAGTGCGGGCAAGCTAAGCAATTTACACCATAGGTATAAAGATTAGATAGAATTGGACTTAAGAGAATCACTAATTTTGATGTACAACATGATAAGTTCCATTATATTAATCACAATAGTCTCATAGGCATAGGATGTACAACATGATAGGTTCCATTATATCAATCACAACAGTCTCATAGGCAAGATAGGTTCCATTATGTCAATCACAACAGTCTCATAGGCAAGATAGGTTTCATTATGTCAATCACAACAGTCCCATAGGCAAGGCAGGTTTCATTATGTCAATCACAACAGTCTCATAGGCATAGGCAATTCAGATTTGACAAAAGGATAAGCACGAATAAGAATTAGGCTTAGTTCTAGATCCTATTATTACAGTCATGATTTCTATTAGGTGTTCAAATCGGAATAATAACCAAACTTACAGAAAAATTACGGATCTTGTATTCTGGAATCTGATTTCTGAATTTGTTAAGCTTAACCCTTGATGTAGACGTTTGATTCTCTAGTTTAGATTTGGTTTGGAGATTTCTAACTTGATTTCTATTTTGGAGAAGATGAAGGCCAGACTAGCTTAGACATGGACAACATGACGACTTTATAGAATGAGGTCTAGGGTTGAGGTTTGAGGTGATTATATAGAAGTTTAGGATTAATATGGGCCTTTAGATCAACCTAGGAGTCATCAGAGCCGCCTAGTCCAAGAAAATGCATCATCATGCAAATTAGAAGTCGCCACGTAGCCCTATGACTCAGAAAATCATCACTGTCCAGCACCGTTGGTAGGGGTCGACCCCTACCGTGGGGAGGGGGTCGACACCCATGTCGACGCCCCAATAGGAGGGTCGCTCAGCCGATTTCTGAATTTTTGAATTTCGAACTGAAATGATTATTTAATTATTATTTTTAATTTATTTTCTCCTTACACTGGAAATCTTCTAACCTCCATAACTTCTCCATATGGGGTCCGATTCACACAAACTCGGACTCTATCTCAAGCAGAATTCCGAGACGAACGCAATTCTTATAAAAATTAAGTGTTCTTATATTTGTTAATTTTTATATTCATAGAAAATACGGAGTGCTACATTCTCCCCTCCTTAAAGGATTTCAACCCTGAAATCTCTAAGTTAAGAAGAATGTATCTTAATATCAAACATCCATCTACTCAACCATCAATCATAGGCATCCATTGTCCTCAAAATGATTTCTAATGCTTTCATGATCATATGCATAGTGTGTGTATATGCTCTTATCTAATGCAAAACCAGGCGGTCTACTGATTCAGTTAACCTCCTTGATGCGAATCATGTCGGTGCTATGAGTCCATCATGTATGCAATTCCTAATCGTATTTTGTAACTTCTACATGAGTGCACAATCATTCATACAAATGCAACATCCATATGATAGCACATCAAGTTTCAATCCACATACAAATACATATATGCATATGCAATATGAAAGTGACTGAGCCTATCTAGTACTTAATGTGTGTGTATATGCATCCACGAGCAACCGCTAGCAACCACTTGCAACCATCAATCATAACATGTTTCAAATACATATTTATATCCATTGGTTTCTACCTAAGGATTAAGAATAGGATCGAGGAGATATACTTAAAAGATAGATACAAGCATGCGTAACTTATGGAAAAAGAGATCAAGAATGTACCCTAAAAAAGAAAAGGGTAGGATGCGCGTATCATGTCTTTAGTCTCCCAAGTCGCATCTCCTTCAGCGTCACTCCACTGTACTTTAACTAGCTTGACCTCACGATTTCGTAGCTTTTTAACTTCTGTACCCAAGATACGAGTTGGAACTCTTCTCACCATCGCTTTTCACTCCACTTCTACTTCCTCTAATATGCTCGGCTCCACAACTTCTGCGGACTCATGTAAGCACTTCCGTAGATGGGAGACATGAAAAACATTATGAACTCCAGCCAATCTTTCGAGAAGCTCTACTTTATAAGCCATCTTCCCAATCCTCTCAATGATAAGAAATGGCCCTACAAATCATGGTGCCAATTTTCATATGGACCCAAAGCGAACGACATTCTTCAAAGGAGATACTTTAAGAAAAACTCTGTCTCCAACCTCAAACTCAAGGTCGGTCCTTCTTTTATCAGCGTAGGACTTCTGTCTATCTTGTGCGGTCTTCATTCGTCTTCGTATCAAGTCCACCTTCTCTGAAGTTTCTCTGATCATGTCAGGCCCAAGTACGAGCTTGTTTGTATGCTCCCACCAACAAGTTGGTGATCGGCATGGTCTTCCATATAAAGCCTCAAAGGGTGCCATGCCTATGGTGGCTTGGTAGCTATTTTTGTAGGCGAATTCCACCAAAGGAAGATGATCCTCCCATGTTCCTCCAAAATCAAGAATGCACAATCTCAAAAGATCTTCTAATACTCTTTTCACCCTTTCCATCTGACCATCGGTTTGAGGTGATAGGCAGTGCTTATGCATAGCTGTATGCCTGCAGCCTCTTGCAAACTCTTCCAAAACTCGCTCGTAAAGATGGGATCTCGATCACTTACTATGCTAGAGAGTATTCCATGCAGTCAAACCACCTCTTTAAGATAAATGGATGCTAATGATGAGGCAGTCCTCCTACTTTTTATAGGTATAAAGTGAGCGCTTTTAGTGAACCTGTTCTTTATTACCCAAATACTGGTATTTCCCCTTCTTGACTTAGGCAACCCATCAATAAAGTCCATTGAAATGCTATCCCATTTCCACTGTGGAACCTCTAGAGGATGAAGCAGACCACCAGGCTTCTTATACTCTAACTTGACTTGCTGACATATCAAGCATTTAGAGACAAACTTAGCTACATCCTTCTTCATGCCATTCCAGAAGAAAACTCTTTTTATGTCTTTATACATCTTGTCCCCACCTGGGTGTATGGTCAACTTAGAATAGTGCGCTCCTTCGAGAACAGTTTTCACCAAATCCCTTGCTTGTGGGACACATAGTCTTTCGTCCCGTCTCAACCAATCCTTGTCACCGATGGAGTATCTATTGAAGTGACTAGAAGTTTAACCTCTAATTAGCTTATCCATTACATCAACTAGCTGAGGGTCTTCACGTTGCGCGGTTCCTATTGAGTCCAAAAGAGTAGGCCGCACCTCTAGCGATGCTAACAAACCAGGTACAAATTCAAAGGAGGGTCTAAAGTCAAAGTTTTCCATATACTCCAAGTTTTTCCTTTCTAAAAAGAGAGGACTTAAGGTCAGCTTTTTCCTACTTAAGGCGTCTTCTACCACATTGCCCTTGAAAGGGGTATAAGCAATCTCAAAATCGTATGAGGCAAGAAATTCCATCCACCTTTGTTGTCTCAAGTTAAGATCTTTCTATGAGAAAAGGTTCTTTAATGATTTATGGTCAGTAAACAATTCAAACCTTTCTCCTAGCAGGTAATGAGGCCATGAGTTAAGAGTGAAAACAATAGCAGCTAGTTCTAAATCATGAGTTGGGTAGTTCTTCTCATGTACCTTCAACTGCCTTCCCCCATAACAAACTACCTTGCCTTCTTGCATCAAGACAACGCCTAGTCCGGTATCGCATGCGTCTGAGTATACTGTAAACATCTTACTCCCATCAGGCAATGTCAGAACTGGGGCCGTTATCAGAGCCCTTTTCAGTCGTTGGAAAGCAACATCACAATCCAAATCCCAGTCAAAAGTTAGGTTCATTTTCGTTAACCTAGCATGTGGGGCTGAGATCTTTGCAAAGTCCTTAATGAACTTTTTGAAAGCCCGCTAGCCCGAGAAAACTCTGTACTTCGGTTGCATTCCGTGGAACCTTCCAATCTTGCACTGCAACTACTTTTGCAGGATCCACAGCTATCCCTTCTTTGGACACCACAAGTCCAAGAAACCCTACTTCTTCTCTCCAAAAATGGCATTTGTAGAATTTTGCTTTCAACCGATGTGCTTGAAGAGTATCCATAACTTCCCTTAAATGTAAAGCATGTTCTTCCTCACTTTTTGAGAAAATCAAAACGTCGTCCACGAAGACCACTACAAATTTATTAAGGAACTCTCTGAACACCCTACTAATCAAGTCTACGAAATAGGCGGGTGCGTTTGTCAAGCAGAAAGGCATGACAATCCATTCGAAGAAACCATCCAGTGTCCTGAACGCGGTCTTATCTATGTTGTCTTCAGCCACTCTTAGCTGATGAAATCCGGTAGCCAGATCTAGTTGGGAGAAAACCGAGGCACCTATGAGCTGGTCGAACAAGTCATCTATTCTAGGAAATGGGTGCCTATTCTTCTTGATCAGCTTGTTTAGCTCCTTATAGTCCACGCACAGGCAAAGTGGACCATCCGCTTTGGTTGCAAACACCACTGGAGCACCCCATTCAGAAATACTCCGCCTTATGAACCCCTTTTCAAGCAACTCTTTAACTTGCTTGATAAGCTCTTTCCTTTCCCTTAGAGACATGTGTCTAACGGGTAAAGCAACAGGTTTTGCATTATCAACAAGGTATATGCGGAAGTCTATCTCTCGCTTCGGAGGTAAACCCTTCACCTCTTCAAAGATGTCCAAGTATTCATGGACTACTCTAACAGATTGCAAGTTTTCAACAAACGCATCAAGAGATTCTAGATAGCTAAGCATAACAGAATTCATAGGATTACAAGAGATTTCGAGAGTATTACCGAGGCGAGTCATAAGTCTAACCACTCTCTTTTCACAATCGAGGATGGCACCATTACTGGATAGCCAATCCATTCCTAGAATCAACCCATAGCCCATGAAACCCAAAACATAAGCATTACATCTAAACCCGACGCTTAGTATAGAAATTTCCAAATCCAAACAAATCATTGATAAATAAGCCGAACCCCCAATTGGATTTGAAACAACCATGGGATCCTCTACTATATTGGTATTAGGTGCAGAGATTCAACTAAAGCAGTAGATATAAAAGAGATATAAAAGATTGAGATGCGCCAGAATAAAAAAGAGTACGAACTGGATGATCAGAAAGATAAACTAAACTCTCAACAGAAATATTTCTACCTCTTTCTTGCGGATGTGCAATGAGAGAGTGAATCTTCCCTCTAGAAGTAGACTTGATACACCACGAAATTTACACTTCCTCTTGTCACGGGGTTTGTTATTCTTCCTGCCTTTCTTGGAATCCGTCTTCTTATTCTGCGATCCCTCCACTTTCTTGTCTAGGGGTTCTTCCACCTTTGCTTCTTTCTTGCCATCCTTGTCTTCCTCCTGTAATAGTGCCATGTCCACCAGTCTCTCAAAGGTCGCACCCATAGGTATATGGGACATAGCTAGGCTGTCCAGTGGCTCATTTAACCCTTTAACGAATCGGAGAGCCTTTTTTAGGTGGAGTGTTTACTAACTCCAGTCCGAATCTAGCCAGCTGGTTGAATTGGTTGACGTATTCCTTAACTGATAGGCTTCCCTGTTTGAGTGCTAAGAACTTCTCCATCTGTAGACTTCGTTCAGCTTGCGAGAGGAACTTCATTTCAAATCTCATTCTGAAATCCTCCCAAGTTTAAATTGTTCTCTCAGCATTAGTGACTTCCCACCAGTAAGAGGCTTCGTCCTTAAGTAACCATACGTCCAATTGTATCTTCTGCTTATCGTCCACTTCGAAGATAACAAACAAATCTTCTGTTTCGTTGAGCCATTTTCTTGCTTCCACAAATGAATCAGTCCCATTAAAGTTCTTTCCACCCATAGCTCGAAAGTATCTACATATCTTCAAGAAAGCATTCACACGCGGAGGAGGAGGAGGAGGAGGAACGGTTGTAACGGGGGGAGGAGGAACGTCTACTGGGCCTGCGTCATTAGCCCTAGCCTCCAGATGCCTTCTGAACTAGCCAGGTATCGGTACTCCCTTGGGAAGATTAAGATCCCCAGACATGCTGAAACGAAAAGAAAAGGTTCAAAACAAAGGATAGAAAGATAGTGCATATGGATTTAGGGATTATGCCTTTAAAATAACATCACTTTTCTTGAAAATGCTTCTTTAAACTTTTTTTTGAAAAATAGTTTTCAAAAACTTTTATCTGATCTGGTAAACCATCGCGCTGATACCAAGTGAAAACACCTCACCTCCGTTAAGGTCACTCACAAAGGGAATGCATTAACTTTGGTGAAGCATTTTAGGTAAAAGGCACAAATAATTTACAAGACAAACATATAAACAGTGGAAAACTAACATCGTTCCATAAATAGCGGGGTTCAGTCAAAACATTACAAACATTGTCTCAAAACCCAACTTCTAAATTATTACAATAAAACATCTGTCTTGATTTAAAACTCCAAGTACATAAAGAAGCATAAAACAACAGCATAAATCCCCAATAAAAGTGTAACCACAGCCATAGCCCAAGAAAAGAGAATCAAAGCAATACATCTACTCTCTTCAAGCTGGAAAAGGTCTGCACTAAGCTGAAGTATTCCCTCCCTGCAGACCTTGGGGGAGGGGGAAACAGAAGAAAATAAGGCGAAAGAAAACAGGTCAGACATAAGCCTGGTAAGTCCAGTGATTATTCAGCATGTAAACAAGTAAAAGGATCATGACATGAATAAAATGAACATAGGACAATACCATGGCAATTAGATAACGTAAGATAAAGCAAGATAAACTGAATATACTATCGCACTCATTTCCATTTCTCTTCACCTGCTAACGAATGTTTCAACTACCATCATGTGTTCATAACAAAGTGATCCGTTTTCCGATCAGCTTCTACTCGCATGCATTTATTTCTTGTGTTATTCGGCCTCGCTTGATTGTAGATACCTGTGTTGGTCCCACCATGAGGTGTATCAATTCCTATGGTGGCAACCCGACACAAAATTCAAGATGCACAGTGTACACTACTGATGTCCAATGCCTGCTTTTTCCACTCCGGAGTATGTGCACGCCCGTACTCCGCCGGAACCAACAATGTTGCACCACCCACCGCTATTTTGACCGCTTATAATCAACCCAGTAATCGTGCCCCATCCTGCCTAGTTCAGGATACCGTGATACATCTATGTGGGTTACTGCTGAAATGGGTCCCCATTGCTAGGGTTTCCTAATCAACATGTTATAATGGTTAAGTGTTTTCAAATTAACCTAACCCCACCCATCTTCTTAATTAACATGTTGTATTGGTTAAGTGTTGCCTTAATTAACTTATCCCTACCATTCTTAGCCTGTCCATCCCTTAGCTTTAATTCATTCATTAAAGCACCAACCTCTCGCATTAGATCTATGTTGTTGCGGCCGCTAGACGTGCCGGGCGGTTCCGGGCAATCTTACTCCGCAACTCAATCTAACCTCGGGTTTTTGGGCTTAATGCTCTAACCTCTCACATTAGATCTATATTGTTGCGGTCGCTGGATGTACCGGGCGGCTCCGGGCAGTCTTACACCACAACTCAATCTAACCTCGGGCTAGGCATGTTCATCTTTAGCCAATTTACATATTTGTTATATGTGTCCAAGTTTTGGTCTTCTTATGTCAATATTCTCCAAGTGTAGTCTGTACAAGTTTTATGCCACATTCATTTGTTATGCCCGAAATTTACTTAATTAAATTATACCCAATTTTTCCCGTGTTATAATCACACGTACAACGAGATTCAATCTAAGTTCTGAATGAACCTAGTATTCATAAAGGAAAATAAAATGGGAAAAATAGAGAAGGAGCATAAGAATTGACATAAGGAAAAATAGGCATGTAAAGGTGTACCCAATTCAAGAATCATTTTTCCAATAGGCATGTTGTACACTAACAATAAGTGCGGGCAAGCTAAGCAATTTACACCATAGGTATAAAGAATAGATAGAATTGGACTTAGGAGAATCACTAATTTTGACGTGCAACATGATAAGTTCCATTATATTAATCACAATAGTCTCATAGGCATAGGATGTACAACATGATAGGTTCCATCATATCAATCACAACAGTCTCATAGGCATGATAGGTTCCATTATGTCAATTACAACAGTCTCATAGGCAAGTTAGGTTTCATTATGTCAGCCACAACAGTCCCATAGGCAAGATAGGTTTCATTATGTCAATCACAACAGTCTCATATGCATAGGAAATTCAGATTTGACAAAAGGATAAGCACGAATCAGAATTAAGCATAGTTCTAGATCCGATTATTACGGTCATGATTTATATTAGGTGTTCAAATCGGAATAATAACTGAACTTACAGAAAAATAATGGATCTTGTATTCTGGGATCTGATTTCTTAATTTGTTAATCTTAATCCTTGATGTAGACGTTTGATTCTCTAGTTTGATTTGGTTTGGAGCTTTCTAACTTGATTTCTAGTTTGGAGAAGATGAAGTCTAGACTAGCTTAAACATGGACAGCATGACGGCTTCATAGAATGAGGTCTAGGTTTGAGGTTTGGGGGTGATTATATAGAAGTTTAGGATTAATATGTGCCTTTAAATCAACCTAAGAGTCATCAGAGCTGTCTAGTCCAAGGAAATGCGTCACCAGGCAAATCAGAAGTCGCCACGTATCCCTATGACTCGGAAAATCGTCACTGCCCAGCACAGTTGGCAGGAGTCGACCCCTACAGGGGGGTCGACACCCATGTTGACACCCATATAGGGGGGTCGACACCCCTGAGCGGGAGATTTCCCGCTCAGCCGATTTCTGAGTTTCTGAATTTCGAACTAAAATGATTATTTAATTATTATTTTTAATTTATTTTCTGCTTACACTAGAAATCTTCTAACCTCGATAACTTCTTCATACGGGGTCCGATTCACGCAAACTCGGACTCTATCTCATGCAGAATTTCAAGATGAACGTAATGGCGTAACCCGTTTCACCCAATTCTTTTTCTAATAATTAAGTGTTCTTAGATTTGTTAATTTTAATATTCATAGAAAATACAGGGTGTTACACAAACCGTTGATAGGGAATTACCTAACCAAGCTGATGTTACATAGTGCACACAATAAGAACCATAGGCTAAGCAGAGAAAACTTCAATACATGCACTACACCAAAATAGCATATTTGGCGCACCACGATGCAGAGATTTGATACGGCTTTAAGCCGTATCAAATTTGATAGTGCTCAGGCCCGTACCAAATTGAATTTGGCAATCCGCACCACCTTCAACCTTCAAATCTAACCTTACATCTTCAACCACTCGAATCAGTTAAATTTAATACGGCTCTATTCCGCATCATATTTTCGCGTTTCCCCCCACTATTTTTTCATTTCTGATTAATTTTCTGGCCGTCCCTTTTGCTTATTGCTGCTCCAAAAATGTCGGCTAGGGTTTCTTCGAATTGGCTTTAAAACAAATTCATGGCTTCAGGCACTTCTTCAGTTGATTGACGATGCTTGCTTGCTCGAATTCGAATCAAAATCTTCCTCGATCCAACGTTGTAAGATTTCTGATTTTATTTGAGAAATTGAATTGTTTTCTGCGAGTTGGATAAGATTTGTCGATGATGATTTGTGTAGTATTTATAGGATTTTCAATCCCAAATACATACTCTGATTTTTTAAATTATTTGCCCTAATTGTGGACTGATTGCGTAACTGTGTTGATTTGTATGTTGAGTAAGATTTGCCGATGATGATTTGTATGTTGAGTAACTGTGTCCTTAACCGTGTGTAAATTAACTGTGTATCTTTAATTGAAATGTAAATATGTGACACTCACATGTAAGGTTGAAAGCCCTACTCCTGCTAATTGCATATCATTGTGGAATCAACTAATTTCATGTCTAGTAAGCTAGTTGTGGTAAATATTCACTTCCCATCGCTATAGAAAGTAGGCATATACAATATTTTTTTTTCCAAACCAAACCTTTTGAAATTCAGTAGAAACTCTCTTGTAACATTCGATAAGTCGTCACTTAGGAACCGTTTGACAGAACTGATGCATCTTGTATCTCAGTAACTAAATGTAACAACCCAGAAAATTTCAGTATATTTAAATATAGATTTAAATGAATAAATGGGATAATATTGGTTAAAATCAATATTCTGTTGATTTTATAATGATAAAGGCTTGAATCGAAAGTAAACAGTTTTTATTTGAGTTATATTGGAATGTTCCCAAAGCAAGTCATCTTCCTCAGCATCAAACTTCAATAGCAGTCCGTAAGCAATAGCTTTGCTGATATCCATCTTCTCCATCGCAGGGTGCTTGCAGGGTATAATAATCGGAATCGCAATTGCAGTCGCAATCCCTCGGTTCTTCTGATTTTTCATCCTCTATTCTGATTTTTCATCCTCTAGGCATCTGCAATCGCAATTTGTATCATCCTCTAGGTATCTCCTTCCTCACAAATCACCGAAATCCTTACCCTGCCAGCATTGCAATTTCTTTAGAATTATTTATGATATCGAACATAGAATCAACCTTTTTTATATGCGGAACTGTCACTACCACCGTAGATTTGCCAGAGTGAAATAAAAATGAACCACTAATCTATTTATATGCTATATATAAAATAGGTAAACGGTGTTGTATATATTTAATTATTTGATCAAAGATCCATTAATTTTAGTTGTTTCGTTGTTTTTGTTTTCAGTATGCTTCTGAATAACAAATTTTAAACCTTCAATGGCAGTCCCGAAGCATGTCATCTTTCTCAGCATCAAACTTCAATAGCAGTCCCGAAGCAATAGATTTGTTGATATCCATCTTCTTCATCGCAGGGTGCTTGCAGGGTATGATAATAGGTGTTTGAGGGGAAAAGAAGACTGACAAAGGACTGCAGGCTGCTACTTAAGTTTGATCTATCTGGAATAGATCCAACACCGAGGTTTGCATTCTATTTTCCCAGTATTTTAGTTTGGTATATGGTTGGATGATATGATGCTAATAATATGTACGCATTCCAAACTTGGTTTATTCGATACTATCCCTTGCAATAAGAAGATTTCTCTACCGTCTGGGCTGAAGCAATTTTCTAAAGTAGCAGTCTTTGAGCCCACAATCCTGACCACACACGAACAAAGATTGCATCAGTATGCAAAACGGCCATTGTAGTGTTGGAAAGAGAAGGTTAGCATGAAGACCTTGGATAATGTCTTTCATATGATTATTCTTATACCTACGTTGTTTTAGATAAAAAAAAGGATTCAATGTTTTGTCAACCATAGTGTTGTTCCTTTTTATTTTCTTACACTTATATGACACATTATCAATGGAAGTGTATATACAAAATTTAACCTCATTTAAATGTGAGTTCAAATTTGAATAGTTGGTGCCTTATCATTTGTTTGTTACTTCATAATTGATTCACATCAGTAAAAATGCATAGTCTGTTTGTAATAGGCAATTGATTCAATATAATACATTCAATATGAACTGTATATTTTCATGCCATAGCTTTTTGATATGTAACATACTATTATGCATCTTTTATTTCATTT
The DNA here is from genome assembly GCA_030737875.1 of Allium sativum. Lineage (NCBI taxonomy): Eukaryota > Viridiplantae > Streptophyta > Magnoliopsida > Asparagales > Amaryllidaceae > Allium > Allium sativum. Next base: position 997,162,868 of record CM060924.1, on the reverse strand, counting down.
TCGATATGATTCTTGCATTTTGTTTGAAGATAAAATCATGTTTCATAAAAACTTGAGTAATTTACAGAGAATAGGTTTTGAAGTTATAAACCATTGTCCCAGTTTTCATTAATAATTGCAGCTTGAATGGTTAACTGGAGGAGATTGTCTAGCTGGAATGCATGAAGTAGTTGTCACAAAGAGGACACTTGAAGCAATTGAGTTAGCGCGGAAGCAAAACCGCAGTTTATGGAGAGTTTCTTCTACTGTAAGTGCATACATGTTCATATATTTGAATTTTTGAATTCATTATATCTATATAACTTTAACTGATTTGATCTATTTTTATTGTTCAACTAAATAGTTATTCGCTCATATTGCCTCTGATGCAACATTGAAACCCCTGAGTCACTTTACTGAATCTCCTGAAGTTAGCAAATATCCTGTTATTTTAGCGGGGGAGTACGTCGAACAACAATTGCTTGCTGTTCCGAACAGCAATTGCTTGCTGTTTCGAATAGCAATGTTCGGAACAGCAATGGCTTGCTGTTCCGAAACAGCAAGCCTAAGAGCTTGTTGTTCGGAATAGCAAGCAATTGAAGTATCAAATTCTCAATTTGGGAAATGTTATGCATTTTGCAGTTTGTGGTTTACGATCAAATCTCGGGTCTCTTTAGGTCGTTATAAATGAAAAATAAAATACAGTTAACTCGATTTGAGGATGATGGTAGTTGTTAATGTATTAATAGTTATTTTTGTTTTTACTCTTTATTTTTGGATTTGGTCCAAGTCAGTTAGTGGGAGAACAACAATATCAATGCTGCTCTACAAAATAATACATTTTGTGGCCAAAAGCGAGGGAGCTTACATGTGCTAAACCTGCTTTTCTCCCATTAGTGTAATTAGTTCCTGTTATATTTAATATATATTCATGAGTTAGTACACTGTACACCCTGAAAGATCGTGTGCAAGAAGACTGATACATGATATTTTGTTACTTAGGAACTGATCAAGTTTTTATCTTTTACTCAATGTTGTCTTATGATAAAAGCAATGGGCAACATAAGTGAATACCTAACATGATATAATATATAAATGCCCTATTGCACCATGGCATTACGAGTCAAATAAATCACATGAAACTTTCTTTTTCATTTACAAACTGTTGTTGAGAACAGCAGCTTCCATGCTGTTGTTGTTCAATTTTGCTGCGGTATTTTCAATTGAACTAAAGATATATACCGAATAACCATGGCATAATCATGCTGTTGTTCAATTAAACTAAAGATATACATGTAAAAATTGAACTGTGGTGCCTTATATTCTTATCTCACTTTTATCCCACTTTTAAAGGAAAAAAGGAACCTTCATAGAAATATGGACGCAGGTTTGTGTACTCCAAATTAATTTCTTAATTGATCATTTGGATTTATTGTCAAGTCGTTTATACATGCCTTCCAGATTATTTGTTCTTCTAATTCACAGTTTTGATCTCAAAAATGGTTCACTTTCCAAGTTGTCAATGTAAAGTATTATTGTCCCTGTTAATAGTTCTGTGTTGCAACTTTTTTATTTGGTGAGAGTTCTAGGAAAATAATTAAGGCTTTTAAATACATTTAGTCAGGGTAATGAACTATTTTCCAGTTCTGTTCACAGAAGTAGTTATCATGGCACCAGCATGAAATATCAAAATAATAACATTTCTTTTGCATCAAGTTTTTTTTTGCATTAAGTCATACAATATTTGACTAGCAGTCTATATGAATTATAGGACTTTTTTTTTGGCAGATGTCTGAGAGCAATGGAAGACGTCTGGATGTTGGACCAGATGTCTGGAACCCCCCTGTGCATGACCCGAGTAGAAACTCAGAAGTCTAGTGAAGATTTGCAGACATCTGGAAGCCATTGGTAATGATCCCAAACTGTCCGAGTCCACCAAGAACACCATAAAAGAGGTCAGCATTCTGTTTTTCTGCATTAAAATTGCAATATAAGATAAATGAAATTCTATCAAGTGCAATTCTAGCTTTGGTAATGATATATTGATATATTGATATACCTGTAAATCTAGCTTTGGTAATGATCCCAAGCAGAATGCTGACCTCTTTTATGGTGTCTACGATCCGGAGAAGATGGGAGGATGCAGTTATGAGTGTTGTATGTTTCAGTTTAATATTGTTGTGCCATTGGTTTACGTATACATGTAGTTGTGTAACTATAGTTTGTAGATTTGGTGATTGATGTCATGTTACATTAATAAAATAGTTTATAGATTTATTTCTTGGACTAGTTTATGTTTGTGTTGACGATGAGTTTTGAAATCCATAAATGTTTTGTTGATTTTTCTTTCTGTGTAAATTCAGTAGCTAATTTTTTTAAAAAAAATTAGATACGGCTAATGGCCGTATCAAATTTAGAAAAAGATACGGCCATTAGCTGTATCAAATATATGAATTGATACGGCTCAAAGCCGTGTCAAATTCATGGATTGATATGGCTTTGAGCCGTATCAATTCATATATTTGATACGGTTTTGACCCGTATCAATTCATGAGTTTGATACGGCTAATGGCCGTATCAATTCATGAATTTGATACGCCTTTGAGCCGTATCAAATTCATGAATTGATACGGGTCAAAGCCGTATCAAAGTAACAGAGACGCCATTTTTTGATACGGCTTAAAGCACTGCCAAATCGATTTTGATACGGCTCAGAGCACTGCTTAATTGGCATTTCTGGTGTAGTGATGATGCAGATCCAAGCACTGAAATTGAAGAAACTAACCAAAAAACCAGATCTAGAAAAAGCACTACAATTTAAAACACAGACACCTACCAAGAACTTCTAACATGACGAAAAACATGTAGAGACATTGAATACTAAATCAGTTATAATGAACTATCACAGAAGAACCAGGAGGTTGTGACGAAACGCGAAACAAAACAACCGAGATGAAGTTACTAAATTTGTGTAGCACAGTGGAGGAAAGGAGGTGAAGGTAATTAAGACATCAGTGTTTTAAGATCTTATTCGACATAGGGAACAAGGGCGATAGCACTTAGATCTGATGCTTAGAGAAAATTAAATTTGAAAATGTTAAAGAGGTTATTTGGTGGACACCACGCATGACAAAAGCAGGGTAAATAGAAGAGGAAAAGTATATGGAAATGTGAGCATCGGATTTGTAGAGTTAAAGAGGCGTGAAGAAATTGGAAGGGAAAAGAAAAAGGATATGAGAGCATTGGTTTTGTAGAGATAAAGAGGTGTGAAGAAATTTTACCCTATTGTTATTAACAGTGTCTCACTAAGCAACGAAGCTTCTTCACTACATTTAGTTTGCTATTTTATAACTTTAGCTTAAAAGAAATCTAGAAATCACATAAATCTCACCTAAAATTACAAATCCAAAGGTTGGAAATTCCCAAAATCTATGTATGAAAAATACCCCAATTCGTGCACGAATAAACTTTATTTATTTTGCAGAAGAAGGGTGTAGTGGAGGCATAGAAGCGAAGAATGAGAATTGTAGGGAATGAAGGAGGAGTATAGGTTTATTTATAGATGAGGTAGGGAATTGTAGGCCTTTAGATAATTAGGTTTTTAACCACACATGTCGAATAAATAACATCTCGAAACTTCCAGCATTCTTTGTTTCATGCCAGACACAAAAATGTGCCTGGTCGAACTACATGGGTCGATCCACCTCCTAGGTGGGTCGACACAAGGGTCAACCCACTTAGGGCCTGGGTAGACTTTGGGACTGGGTCATCCCAATCATTACACTAATTAAGTTGTAATTAATTATGTTTATCCATTATGTTTTATTTTAAATTCTGATTTGAATTTCAAACTTCAATTGGTCATAACTTATTCATTTTAAGTCCGTTTTACACAAATAAAAAGTATATCAGAATCAGAAAATCACAACGGACCTAAAGGCACAGACCCTATTGCCAAATTCCTATTATTTTACAACTTATTCTTTAATTAGTTAATTTCTTAATTAATAATTATTTGTTAAAAATTGGGTTGTTTCATCTAAATTCTTGAAACTTTCCAACTACTTCTGTAAAATTCTAATTTTGGAAGTCAAATATTTACGTTTTTCTTTAAAATTTTAATTTCCTTTTCTAACTTCTGAAAATTTTCATGAAAATGAGAAATTTCCATTTTGTTGTTCAAGTTGTTTCTGCAATTTGAATTTCTAGTCATCTTATTGTTTTCGAGCATTTTTTAGAATCATTATTTTTTTGACCCAACTTAAATTATTCACTTTTCAATCGTTTGTTTTCAAATTAAGACCATTATTCTTTATAATCAACTTTTGGTACAGACGAACTAGATCATCGAATGAAAAATCACTTATCTCGTCATTAGTTGTGCCTTTATTAGAGCTTTTTTTGCTACTATTACTCAAAATTTTCTTTATAAATGCCGTCAGACATGAATCTGAGTTGACTTTCGGGAGTTTCGTACTCCTTTTACTTTTCTATCATACATTGCATCGAGAGTTTTTCAAAATTCCTGGCTGTTAAAAATGAGAGATATGGTTAAATTGATCAATAGTAATACAAGAATATAATACACACACACACACACACATATATATATACATATATATATATATATATCACGAGCTTCAACCATAATGTTTTTCTTATCTATCATATCATACTCATTTTCAACAAAATCTCAACATTTAAAATTAAGAGATTTCAATAAAATTCCATTTTTAATTTCTAATTAAAATGTTCTATTCCATCAAACATAGTTGGAGTAATACTTGACGGCCTCTCGCTAATTTGACAACAAGAAAAATCACTATTTGAGATATTCATGGCTCTAGTGTTATCCGAATAACTTACTATAATACCACTTTTAGGATCCAAATTAACCCTAGAGGGGAGTAAATAAGGTTTATAGTAACAATTAGTAATATATCAACATATATATTATTCAGAGTAACTATGGAAAGTAAATCACTTACATAAATTACCCAGCTTTGGCAAAACTCTGCCTGTGTCTACTAGGAGTTAAACAATAAAACGCATATAGCCACTGTAAATTGGCGACTCTCACTCACTTGATTGTTTTAACCCTATGCTTAAAACTTTACCCTAAAGTTTCTACGAGGAGTCAAAAAAATACAATGCTTACACTTTGAGACTATCGCTCACCTAATTGTTCTAACCCTACGCTCAAAACCCTGCCACAACTCAGTTATTGAGTTGAGAATTCTCAAACTACAACACCTTCATTTTTCATCCTAAAACAGGTTTTTTTAGATAAAATACAACTGTAATTTAAATGAAGCTTGAATTCTAAATAACATAAATCAAATTAAAATAAAAAAGTTGGCCCAAATAATAAGTAAATTGCTTGCCTCCCTTCTCTTTTTATTCGATCGGAACACCCTTCACTTTTGTTCGATAAATTTTGAGTTGTGCCCGATTACTTCTTGTTTTATTCAGTAAAAGAATAGAATTTTAATTTAAAAGGGGTGTCGCTCCTTCTCGACCAATTAATGAATCTATTTATCTCTTTTGGTCAGTTGAATTGTGCTTTGAGTAACTGTGGTTGTGAGAGCTTGCATGAATTAACTTGGCTTCGGATTGATATTTTTGAACAATTCAACATGCATTTATTTCCATTGGAATATTTGATTCAAACAGTTTTTACATTTGACTTTCAGCCTTGCTTTTGCATGATTAAAATACATGTTACTACAATTGACACTATCTTTTACCCGCCCTTCTACACATTGATAAAAACTGATACTATACTTGTTAATTTCTGTCGTTCAAACTCTCATTGTTTTACTCGGTCTTGTTATTTGAATAGATGTTTCCTTATAGCTATTGCACTTATGACTGTCCTCTACTTATATTACCAATTTGAGCACTTTGTGTTTCTGAACTAAATTTTACACTCGAACTATGAACCTACATGACTTGACTTTCTTTTGCAAGTTGTGGCTTGTTTCTTGTTGTACCATCCCAGAAATTTGGCCAATTTGAAATGGAATTAAATAAAGATTTATCTGTTAATAATTAATTTTGTATTGGTACTTGGTTTAGAAATTTTAAATTTTAAATATATGTTGTTTTGATTTGAACCGAATCAATTATTTAATTCAGAATGGTTGTTAGAAATCGGATATTTATTGTTAAATATTTGAATTGAATTGATTGGATATTTAAATCGGATTCGATATTCGATGGAAAAATACAAAGTGTTTAAAATGAATTAATAAACTTAGTGGACGTTAATCAAATGGGAAATTTTATTGAAATTGATTTGGATAGGGTATAATTGTATATGTATAGAAATTATAATTAACATTTCAAGTTTGGAGTCGAACAGAGTTGTTTTGAAAACAAAATAAAACAAAATAAAATCAATGAACCTATAATGATCTAAAACAACGTCGTTTACAAATGAAGTTGAACTACAACCAGGATAACTTCATTAGATTCAGAACGTAACAACGAAGAAATACTTATGATTTTTGTGGCATTAATGTGCTGGTGGCATGTATTTATAGCGGTCTGGGTTATTCACGCAAGAATTAATATTAAATAAATACAAATAAAAACCTTCCAATGCGCCACCACATATTCTGAAAACGCGGCTACCCTATAACCTACGATTGAATGTTGTTCTTATCCTTATTTCCTCCTTTTATAAATTAGCGTTCTTTCCCCATTCTTTTTCAGCAAATCAATTCCTCCTTTAATTTTTTATGGCTTCCACCGGAATTAAATTCACCAAATGAAAACCAAAATTCCCCCTTTTATTTTGAATTGCCGAGGATAATTTATTTTTCCCCAAACAAAATCATTCCCTCCCAATTGAAACTCCACTAGATCGAAACCTTAACTCCACTTCTCCTTCCACCGAAATTACATCGTTTCCAACCCAAACTGAAGTCGTTGTCCCCAAATTGAAGGGCATCGTCAGCTGGAGCACCGCAAATTGAAGGTGTCTCCCCTCTGGAAGCCGCAAGTTGTTGCCTTTAAGATGAACTCCAGCAACCCTAAATCTGTCGTCTCGTCTTGTTGAGTGTTTTAAGGTGAGATATCACTCACGAATAAGCCTAAATTAAAGTAGATTGATTCAGTTAAACTAAAGTATATGTGGCTACTAAATTTGATTGCGTTGACTTTTTTGCGGATTTACCCAAACTTGATTGAAGTACTGTTCCTGTTTGCTTGTCAAAATGTACTGCTCCTGTTTCACTATGTTGCTATGAAACTGAAATATAATGATTTTATATAAACCTATGTATGCATATGCAACTAGGATTTTTGGTCTGTAAATCACTTGTGAGTTTCAACCTGCTGTTCAACACGTGTGTCTGTTTATAAAACATTTGAGTGTTTATGTGAGTTGTATATATAAATAATGTTAATACATATAGACATGTATGTTATACATGTTAACATGCATTATCAACCGCAATGTACCAAACCAGTTTGGTCCTTTCAAATTGGTATACACGTAATAATAGTTGGTATTAAAGTGTCAACCATTTGATTGAGCAATCATTTGGTATATGCTGTAAAATGCATTTGATTTTTCTGGAATGATTAAATTAACTCTTTGCAAAAAAAAAATGGAATCTTTGCAGTAAATTTAAAGGCCAAGTATTCTTGTCATTTCATAAAATACCTAAATGGATTTCTTGGCTAAATGATTTTCTGGAAAGAAGTTAATATGTTTTTTTTTCTGTCCATAACTGATTGTGTAATTCATGTTTGGTATGTTAAATAGAATATTTTCCCAATGTGACACATGTAGTTCCTGGAACATCGTTCGGCAGATTAGAATCACTTTCTTATTTATTCGTTGTGCCATCATGCCATGAAATCAGTTTAAAAGCTTTCTTGGTTTCTATGACCGTCTACAGGGCTTTTTATTTCATTTGCATACACATTTATATGTATCACTTGAAGTATTCCCATACCTCTCTTTTCATGCAACTGTCAGTTTGGAAGGAAAAAGGCTTCATATATTTGTCAAGTTGTATGGCCATTGTCCAGTCCTGTTTCAACCTGGCTGATTTGTTGTAACTTGCGTCTGCCAGTATACATGGCTTGCTGAAACTATTCTATTTTGCTTTGAGTCCCTCTGTTTTATAAACGTATTCACTCACTAAAATATGTTTGTATTTTCTACCCTCGGCATGTGTCTGAACCTTGCTAAATGCATGTAGCATCCTATGTAGCTTCTAACTTTGCTATATCTTGCCTTGATCTCCATGTTTGCATTTATCCTCATCATTGAAACTTGAAGTATATGTAATTGGCTCTACCCGTTCTTACTTGACATTTTATAGCTGTTCCCTAGTAAGTTCATGGGTTTGTTCCATTTGAATCATGCATTGCTAGTCGCTAATTTATGTGTTTCCCTATGCTTGACTGGTACTACTTGATAGACGTGTATAATGCTAGTATATCTACAAGAATCAATGTGTTCATGGTAACTTTAACATACCGTGTTGTAAATCAGCAATACATTTTATAATACTCCATTTATTTTTCTGTAACTGTGCTCTATTTTGGTTGCTAAAAATTGATACCCCATTGATTTGCTAAAAGCAAATATCCCAGTGGGTTGCTAAAAGTCAGCGCATTGTATATTGGATTTAAACCCTGAAGCATTTGTCTATGCCAACAACTAATATTCCATTTGGTTTTGCTAAATTTTATAAAAGCTAATACTGTATTTAAAGATGGAGAATTACATTTGTTTTGTTAAAGACCTGCATACATTGTTGCGTTCTGTAACTATAAGTACATAATGCATATATTTGGAACCCATATAAGATGCCGTAATATTTCTTGCCACTAACCATGTTGAAGTTCTAAAGGCCTGCATACGTTGATGTAACCGGTATTTTTTTTAGTTGCATGCATGTATATATGACTTCCCTATTCACTTGACTCTAGTTCATTTGCTTTCCTTGCTGACATGTCATGCGTTAGTCATGTTTCATCTTGAATAATATATGAATTATTACTTGAACTGATACTTGAACAGATACCACACTTGATCTAGAAAACTGATATGAGCAGATAACACACTTAGTCTAGATACACTGATATGAACAGATAACACCACTGTTTATTTTATATATATAACATCGATGTTGGAGTTAACTGTTATATATCAGTTTATATCGAAGATAGTTTACTTGAACTATGATTAATCCTGACTCGATGTTTTACATGAAATGCTAGGGTCAGACCCGAGCATTGCAGATTTAAAGATTTCAGCTTAGGATTCGAAGATTTGCAAAGCTAGGGATTTCAGGAGATGCACACTCTGAGGATTTTAATGCAGCAAAGATTTTTCTTGTATTTTAAACTTTTCCTTAAAAATTCCGCTGTACAGGAAGTTCTTTGTATCATAATTTTTGATTAATATTTATAAGTTATTTCATTATTCAATTTCTGTGTTATTTATTTATTTTATGTTTATTTTTTGTGTTGATTCAAATTTAAACTCCATAAGCTAAATAACGATCCGTCGATTTGAACGTTTTAAGTTGGTTTAATCACCAGTTTGATGCGGTCAAAAAGGCAGGATGTTACAAGTAGTATCAGAGCTTTGGTTTATTCAAGGCGTAGCTTATCGGGTTTAAAATGAGTAGGATCGACACTAGAAAAGAGGATCTTGAAAATAAAAAGATTTTGAAATATAAATTTTGGAAAGTATAAATATTTTTAAAATAAAATTTTGAAAGATAAATTATTTTGGAAATATTTTGAAATTAGTATTTTGAAACTAATGTAGCGGAAATAAAAATTTGTTTTGAGATTTATAATTTTTATTCGGAATCCCCTATCTTCGAATCTAGCTTTGCCTGAGCTGTTCTTCGATAACGCCCTTAGATTTGAATCTCGAATTCATAATCAAATGGCATCTAAGAAATATGAGTATAGGAGAAAGAACGAATAAATTTCTGTAATCGAGTACGAGTATTTTAACAATCTAAGAAAATTGAAATTAATTGATAATAAGAATTCCGATGAGAATTTGAATAAAAAGGAAAAAATTGAAATCATTTCAAAGATGAAACGGTAAATTTAATATCGATATGCAAAAGATGGACTTGTACCTGTTTTTAACACTTTTGTCTAAGAAGCATTATTTATACCAAGAGTCCGTTTATTATTATTAATATATATATATGAGTGAACTGAGATAATAATTTTATCCAAATCCGACAATGAAATCAGGTTAGTTTATTGAAGAATAGGAAATATGTATTTTAAAGGGTAGTATTAGCTAATGTGTAGGATGCAAAACAAGATACTGGAATTTATATAGTGACATGTAATAAAGTCTGGAATGAGACTGGTTTGAAGATAATATTTGAATGATCAATGTATTGGTAGATTTGATAGATAATAGTATAAAAACTAGTTATAAGCTTTGAAAATGCTAACTAAAGTGGCTGATATGAAGGCATATTTCTTTTTCCTATAGAAGTATATATACAAAAGCATTTGTTAGAACCTGAGAATTGATATAGGAAGTAAAGAGATTTTTATAAAGCAGGAAAACATAAGCCTTTTTATATATTTATGTATGTATGTAAGTAGGCCAATTGGCAGCAGCTACACCTATAGGAAATAGTGTACTGGCTAATCTAAACAGTGTAGAATAATAAAGAATATTTCTCTGGAATCCTATAAATTTATACGATTTGTTTACATGACTTTTACATATTTTCTGAGTAAAAATTGTAGACAAGAAACTCCTTATTATAATATAAATGGTGATTGATATGACAGACCTTAAGTTAAACTCTACATCAAAAAGGGATAAAACAGAACACCACTTTTTAGGCAATGAAATGCCAGGATGCTTGAGAAAGTTAAGTCGGCTATTTAAGGCTATGTATTTACTTTAATTTAAGCAATAACTCAAAGGACTAGATATTTGTGAAATTCCACTGAGTAATATAGGCAAGTAAAAACATTTGGTTAGAATTCTAGGCCAAGACAAAATAGTATAGACGTATGTTAGCTCAACTTGTAAATGATGATATATTCTCTAGTATATGTTTGTTAATTGAATAAGGAGTCTTATATATAAATTTTGTATAAAGTATAACACATAAGTATAAACAATATTTCATGGATCTATATACACTTGAATAAATATAAAGGACTGGACATAATTTCGGGTTACGGCGAGGACATATGAGACTATAGTACTTAATAGTGGAACCAGAGTGCTATCAAATTATAATATTAGAAGAATAGTTTAAAAAAAAATTATCCGGACCTTGGCAAGATAAATTATAATTGGTTTCGAACCAATAATGTACGATCGAATATATGATTTCGATAGAAAGTTATGAACTTGTGAATTAATTAACTAGAGTAAATTGTAAATGAGAGCTGTAAATGAAGCAATATATTAATGAAGATTGTGAAGAGATTTGAACCGATATTTAAATAGAATCAAACTGATTTGATGTGACGAGCTCAGATTCCTATAAAAGGAATGATATTCATTTTAGAAGTAAATAACGTGTGAAAGCAAAAGTGACACAAATGAAATTGGGAATAAGGGGAACTGAGTAGACCTGTATGGCGAGATTATTCTGAATTTCAGAATATAAATCAATTAAGTATTTTTCTGAAGTTCGGAATATATTATCGAATAAGAGATTATTCGAAAGAAGTTATTTATGGGAGACAATTATATCGAATTTCAGGAAAGTACCATTTACTTTCTGTTTTAATTAAAAATTAAATGTATTATTAATTAATTGTTTATGTATTCAGATTAAAGAATATTTTGAAGTTAAAAATATTTCGAAGGCATGAATTATAGTTATAATCAACGAGTGTCGTAAAATAAGTGGTTTTATAAATTGAATCCAAGAGTTGTGTAAGAATGGATTTGATAAGAAATTAAGAAATACAGTTAAGGAAATTGAAAATTGGTTGGAGATAAGTTAAGTTGAATAATTTCATGAGTGTTGATCTGATGTTGGTTTCGGCCTTCGGGATTAATACTTAGGGAGTTGTTCGCTTGCTAATTTACAGTCAGAAGAAAATGAATATGGAAGAGAAATAGAGCGTGAATGGGAAATTTGTTATAAGGATGAAGAAAAGAATTCTGGAAATGTAAAGATTTGAATTAAGTAATGAATTGAATAATTGGGAAATTTGAGTAACTGGAAAATTGGAAGAGATTTAGGTTTATATCCAATAGATTTGAAAACCTCAGTTTGAAAGGATATCAGATGTCTGAATCGATTATGAGATCAAAATTAAAATTTTGGGATTTGAATGGAAATTTGAGGATATGAGATATAGAAGTTTTCAAAATTTATATATATATATATACATGAGAATATAGCGAATTCGAAGAAAATTAATTAGGAGACAAATTGATTTGAGATGTTATGTCTGGAAATATGATTTGGCAATAAAATCATAAGTATGATTTATGAGGAGTATGATTTGAAATAATATATGTATAAAGTATCATATGTTTTCAAAGCAAAATAAGGGAAGTACCATCCTTCTCCTTTGAATTTCGAGCTTAGTGAGATGTGCTGCTGGTGGTAGTAGGTTGTCCGGACATAAAACTAGAGTTGTCTGAAAGAACACGACCGTGTAGCGAACTTCGCAGGGATGTAGATGACTTACGGCGGACGGATGTTGTGACGATCCCAAAACCCCGTGACACGGTGTTAAGGATAATCATTGGAATATAACACATTAATCATCATTAGCAGATCACAGATAATAGCATAAACATAAAATAGAATAATTTACACACATATGACAGCGGAATCATATAGATATCATCACATCAGAGAAGCACAGTAAAGGATACAACTTAGTGCATAATGATACATAGTCAGTCACCATCGCCTGAGGCGGAATCATACATAAAGAGTACACAAAATAAATATCAGTCTACATCGCCAATGGCGGAATCATAATATAGATACAATAATGGCGGAGAAAATCCAAGTCAGCACGGTGTAGTCAAGCCTCGCCATGAGCCAAAAGTGCGTCAGAAACTTGTAACTAGGCTGCCCGTGTGAAAATGAGGGCACCCGAGTTTGCAAGGTGAAACAAACTACGAGTCAGTCATGGGACTGATATGAGAAATCTACTTAACTTATTAACAACAATAATAAGGCAAATCAAAGGACCACGCCACTTTCACGGAACGGGTTTACTCCAATGAGTGCTAGTGCATGATATAAAGTAAATGATTAAATCATCGCATTTTTTTTTAAATGAAGCCATTATAAGACTCAGGTCCCATCACACAATGCAACGCAAGCCGGAGGATAGAGTTTTACCTTATAATGGACAAAAATGCTTCATACGTATAAAACAAAGGTTTTTGATATTATTACTAGTGCATATATGTTTGAAAAGCAAATTCAATCATAAATATCAATCCTAGGCGGCATAGCTACCATCTACTATGTCGCCATACTAGTAATACAATCACGTCCGCATATTTCGTACTGGAAATTGGATTCCTTCATGAGTCGAGGCAAGGGGCAAGCTCCTCTCCGATTCGAGACACTCTAGCAAATGCCTCGGGACCGCACACAGCAATCCCTGGATCCTCCAAGGCCGGTCCTCCCTTACTTTTGAGGAATAATTATTCCTGAACACACGTTTCCCGTTCCTTACAGACCTATAATCGAGGCGCCTCGTATTCCAACAACCACACAGGTGAAAAGTAGATATAAATGTCAGGGCTGGGAGGTCACTGACACCACCATAGCTAGAAAGAAACATCGTGCACTCCTTGGGTCCTTCTCCCGTTTTTGACTCATACCGGGGTGTGAGGCTCGCAAATTCACGTTATACACAAAGCTACGTCACACAGACCATGCTTTGATCATCAACCACAAGACTTTGCTTTGCAACAAAAGCCTAGATCATATGCCACTCAGGCGTGCCACACAGGCAATCCACTCCATGCGACTGATTTCTATCAATACATAACCTCTGAGCTCGTATGTCTCAGAGAAGGGCGTTAAGCAAGAGAATAAATTCTTCACCGCCAAACAGATATATATTTAACAGAGATCAATCAGCACAGAACAAAATCCAATGTCAGACACACAGTCCATTTACAAGTCCGTTCTGGGTCTGAACGAAACCGGAGGCACCAATTCCTCGCATATCCGTACAATCAACAGTATGTTGGATGGCTACTACTTCAGTTCCTTCATGGTAGCTACTCCAATCACAAGCATCAGTAGCACCCATCCATCCAATGTGAAGATCGTCGGTCTTCAACCGTCTTCAACTCTTCGACTTCTCAACGTCGATCGATTATTTGAAATGAGATGAACTCGGCCTTTTCAAATAATCTACTTATATTTAGATTTTCAAATCAATTTATCACATGGTTGGACTATTCAACATTCACATTTCAGTTCTTTAGTTATAATTCTCATGTTAAATACATTCAACCATCACATATCAGCAAACACAATGAAATTGGTTTATTTCCACTCTATATCGTCCATAGTATTTTATAACGACATATCGCCATTTTTATTTAATTTAAAACGGCCATATTTAATTAAACGACGTTTCAGGTCGTGCCGATGCACTGGCGTTGTTTTTCACTAATTTTGTTTTACACATATCTGAAAATCTAACCGTTGGATCTTCAAAAAATTTATATCATTAGGAAGGTCATTTCAAAACGAATCCAACGGTTACAGTTTTGAGAAAATCCGACGGTCGGATCTTCCACACTAGCCATTTGAAGTTACGATTTCAATTTATGAACTACAGCGTCCTTATTCGATTTTATTTAATTATATTTATATATATATATATATAAATATAATCGTTTCTGGCGCTGTTTTTCTTCAGATTTGAATTAAACATTCCAGACAATCCAACCATCGGATCTTCACAAAATTGGTGCCGTTGGAAAGATATTTCCAAGGCGAACCCAACGGTTGCGGTTTCGGGAAAATCCAATGGTCGGATTTCCTGCACTAGTCGTTTGAAATCACAGTTTCAAAACACGAACTGCACGGCCACGTTTCGTTTTAATTTTATTTATATTTATATATTTATATAAATATAGTTCATTCAAAAATTCCTATATCGTTTTCACTTCAATTATTTCACTAACGCCGTTAAATTTTGGAAAATTTCGCCATAACCTCCTTTGTACGGGAGGGGCTGGGAAAATTCCCAAATAGCCACACGGGCGTCTCATGTCAAAAAGAAAAAGAAAAAGCCAAGCGGCTAGCCAACAGGCTCATAAAATCATCACCCAAACAAAACAGTAAATGTGTACCTATTTGTCGGGCACAAAATTTTATTCCTCTTCTCTAGCCCCTTTGCTCTAACCTGTTCAATAAATATGCATGTACATATATACAATTTTTATCACTTATCATTTTCCATTCAACTTCATATTTGATTTTCTTTGGTTTAAAAACACCATTCATTCTAATGTTGCATGCATAGGCTAAAATCATATCATCAGCTAATTAATGTATATTTCAACTCATGCATATTTTATTTGAACAAGTGGCTATTTTTAACACTTCACATTTCAAAGATGATAATTTCGGCGAACTAAAATAGATTTCAACACATGACTATTTTATTTAGTTCCTATGCATGTTAAAAATAATATTTCTTCACAAATATTTATTTCAACGTCCGCATATCTTTAGCATATCACATATATGATAAAAATGATATTTTTATCGTTTAAAATATTTATTCGACAAATGGATGTTTTCAACACTTCATAGTTTCAATAAAAATGTAATTTTTATTGTTCGATCTTTTTATTCAACACATGAATTTTTCCACTACACACACTTCTCAACACATGAGCATTTCCACACATGGATATTTTATATATATTGTTCATATAAGAAAGATGGAATTTTTATTGTTGAAACTATTTATATATAAGGCGAATATTTTTCATACTTCATATATATTATAAAAATGTGATTTTTATTGTTTAAACACTTCATTCATTCACACATGAATTTAATTTTCACACATCACTTTTCAACACATGAACATTTCCACACATGGATATAGTTTCAACATATGACTTTAATTTCAATGCATGAAAATAATTTCAACATATGAAAATTATTCTAACACATAAAGATTATTCAAAATTTCGGCACCATAATGGCAGGGTAGTTAAAACCGGCACCGTCCCTAGTACGACTCCTCGCTCTACCTTAAAACCTTGCGGTTTTTTACAATGGGGATTCATGCATCTAATTCGCACGCAGGTGGCATGTTTTATTTTTATTTCCACAAATATTTCCAATTCATTTCAATCACCAATGGGTATTTTTCAACCACAACCAAACAATATCAACCACAAACAATTATTCAACCATTCGTATTTTTCATCCAATATTTCACACCAATTCACAACAATAAATATCGACCATGGTTTGTGGACAAGGGGAGTATATATATATATATATTATTACTATATTTCACTTGCATTTCAACACATATATCAATTATTCTATGCATGTATAACTCATACTTCGCTTATATAGCTTACACATCGCATGTACATGAGGTATACAACACGTGTGTAATTTATATTTCGCTTATATAATTTATACACGACATTTTCCATTCAAATTCTATTAATTTAGATTTCTCACATTGGTTTTCGGAGTGCTAAAAATCGTAGAGGACTCAGAAAAATCCGCTGCTTCTTCTATGTGGTAGAGAGCTTCCTTGCGGTCTCGATATTTCCTGTTTCATCGAATTTCGTCAACACACCAAAAAGATATGATTTTTCAAAGTGTAGACATCAAAAAGGACTCACCTTTCTATTTGGTTCAAAACTAGGGTTGCAATTATCGCGAAATCCGCTGACCTAGACGACGATCAGGGAGTTGGACGTGGAAGAGCTTCGAGCAGGCTTCCTATCGGTGGTGGTTTGGTCGTGGATGGTGGTAGATCGGAGCGGCGGCGGCGCTGGAAAGAGGCCAACTTTGGGCGCTCGATTCAGGCGGAGGAGGCGTCGAGGGAGGGGGTGCTGGGGTCGGATTTGAAGAGGAGGCGGAGACGAGGCGAACGGCGGTGGTGGCGTTGGATGGAGGTGTCTATAGCGGCGGCGGCGGAGGAGAGAAGGGAGGAACGGGTTTTCGTCGTTGGTTCGAGGGTTACAGTTTTTATTTTATTTTTTTAAATAATGAATTGAATTTTCTGATTCGCCGGAATATATATTTCAGAAAATTAGGGTTTCACCAACGAACTCCTTTTCAAACCCAACAACTGTCGTCCCTAGCTAAATACCCCCATTCCGAACACAATGGGATATGTTTCGTTGGCCAATTCGACTATTACAGTCGGTTATTTTTCAAATTAAAGTATAAAACATTTAATTTTTAACTTTGAATGAACATTTCAATTTGCCAGGGCCACAAACTGATTCGAAAAATTCCAGAAAAATAAATCTAGCTATGTTTTGGCGCTACGGTCCCAACAAAACTAGTTTCGTCGAATTCTGAGATCGTTTGAAAAATGGTCATTTTCTGGTCGATCCAATTTAACAGAAATTGACCAAACGCATTTTCTTTTGCCACGCTCACATACTAGCTTCAAAAATTATGAAATTTGAAACCTAGCAATAGTTTGACATCCCGGACCCAAAAAAAGTGGTTTCGTCGAATTCCGAGGTCGTTTGCAAAATATCAATTTTCCAGGGCTATATATTCTATATAGCGACCTTTCTGAAAATTCATTCGGCCATAACTTTTGATTCCCGTTATGAAACTTCGATTTTTCAAATTCGTTAGAAAGGTATTGATAAACAGATTTAAATATTTTTAGTTTCACTAAAATCCGTTATATTTTCCACCCTGCACAGTCAGTCAAAGTTTGAATTCAAATTTTCAAACTGACTCACTATTTCTAATTCACTATTTTATTGAAATATTCTATTTCAATTGTTCAAATTCCTTTGAAATCACCAATTTAAAAATTTTAAATTGGCTCGTATTTTGCGGGTTATTACAATCTCCCCCACTTAAAACTTTTCGTCCTCGAAAAGGAAACAACAGTAAAGTAGGAAACAAAATGTAAATGCAAAGTATTGTAAAGGTAACTTGCACCGGAGTTAGTCAGAGATATCCACTCTGGATTTGGGGTAAGCTTGCTTAATGCTTTCCTCAGTCTCCCAAGTACAGTCTCTAGGATCACTACTCCACTGCACTTTAACTAAATGAACCTTTTTGCTTCTTAGTTCTCTAGTTTCTTTGCCAACAATCTTTAATGGCTCTCTTCTGAGTGCTAATTCTGGAGTTATGTCTATATCCTGTTGCGCTGCTTCTTCTACAACAAGATCCGGATCATGCACATGTCTTCTAAGTTGAGATACGTGAAACACATCATGCACTCCAGGCAACCAATCTGGTAATTGAACCCTATAAGCAAGAGTTCCAATTCGTTCGAGTATAGGAAAGGGACCAATAAATCTCGGTGCCAACTTCCCAGTTTTGCCAAATCTGATTACTCCTCTCATCGGAGAAACTTTCAAATAAACATGATCACCAACAGCAAATGTCAAATCTCTTCTTCTAGAATCTGCATAACTTTTCTGTAGGCTTTGCGCGGTTCTCAATCGCTTTTTGATGAAGTCTACTTTATCAGATGCTTCTCTAATCATATCGGGTCCTAACACAAGTCTATTGCCAGGTTCTACCCAACATGCTGGAGATCTGCACGGTCTGCCATATAACGCTTCAAATGGCGACATCCTCAAACTTGCTTGATAGCTATTGTTATATGAGAATTCTGCCAAATGCAAGTGATCTTCCCATGACCCACCAAAATCAATTATACAAGCCCGCAATAAATCTTCTAGAATTCTATTCACCCGCTCAGTTTGGCCATCTGTTTGAGGGTGATAAGCGGTGCTCATATTCAGTTTCGTTCCCAATTCTGTCTGGAAAGTCTCCCAGAATTTGCTAGCAAATATCGGGTCTCTATCACTGACTATGCTGATGGGAATTCCATGCAGCTTAACGATTTCTTTGAAATATATCTATGCTAGACTTTGAGCGGTTCTATTGGATCTGACAGGTATAAAATGGGCAGTCTTCGTGAAGCGATCTACGATTACCCAAATGCTATCATTACCTTTCCTGGTTCGCGGCAAGCCATCTATGAAATCCATGGAAATCTATTCCCATTTCCAACCTGGGACTTCCAACGGTTGCAACAGTCCAGCTAGCTTCTGTTGGTCGCTCTTGACCAATTGACAAGTAAGGCATCTGCTAACATACAAAGAAATATCCCTTTTCATTGCCTTCCACCAGAAAGTGCGTTTGATATCGTTGTACATTTTACTCACCCCAGGATGGATGCAAAATTTGGATTTATGGCATTCGTCTAGCACTTCTCTTCGAAGGCCTGGAATATTTGGAATGCAAATCATATTATTTAACCTGAGAACCCCCTTATTGTCAATACGGAAACTTGTGGTTTCACCTTCCTTGACCCTTTGACTGATTCTCTGAATGAATTCATCGTCTTTTTGAAGGGCTGAAATCTTATCAATCAATCCAGGCGTAATTATAAGATTGGCAATGATTGCGGTTTTTCTACTAAGCGCATCCGCTACAACGTTAGCCTTCCCCGGCGTATACAGGATATCAAGATCATACGCTGCAAGAAATTCTAGCCAATGCTGCTGTCGCAAATTCAGATCTTTCTGGGTGTATAAATACTTCAATGATTGATGATCTGTGTACAGTATAAATTTCTTGCCCAATAAATATTGCCTCCATATTTTCAAAGCAAAAACGATACCTAGCAACTCAAGATCATGAGTCACATAATTCTTCTAATGTGGTTTCAGTTGGCGGCTTGCATAAGCGACTACTTGGCCTCTTTGCATTAACACTGCACCAAGACCTCTAATAGAAGCATCTATCCAAACCGTTAAATCCTGATTGCCATCAATAATGGTTAACAGTGGAGCAGTTGTCAGTTTCGATTTCAATTCCTGGAAAGCTTCTTCACAGTCGGAAGTCCACTTAAATTTCTCATTCTTCTTCGTGAGCTTCGTTAACGGACCGGATATCTTCGAAAAATCCTTAACGAATTTTCGATAATAACTAGCCAACCCCATAAAACTTCTAACCTCTATGGGAGTAGTGGGTTGTTTCCAGTCTTGAATCGCTGTTATTTTGCTTGGGTCAACAGAAATCCCTTTCTCTGACACGACATGGCCAAGAAATTTGACTTCTTCTTGCCAGAAGACACATTTAGAGAATTTGGCTTTGAAGACGTTCTTTCTTAGAATCTCCAATACTTGTTCTAAGTGCTTTTCATGCTCGGGTTTTGATTTGGAGTAGATTAAAATATCATCGATGAAGACGAGGACAAATTTATTCAGAACTCCCCTGAACACTCTATTCATTAGATCGACAAAGTACGCTGGAGCGTTGCAAAGGCCAAACGGCATTACTAACCATTCATAAAATATGTCTGGACCTCCGAAAGCTGTCAAAGGAACACACTCTTCTGCTATTCTCAATTGGTGAAAACCTGTAGCTAGGTCCATTCGGGAAAATACTTTCGCCCCATTCAATTGGTCTAGCAAATCATCGATGCGGGGTAATGGATACTAGTTTTTGAGCGTCTGTTTGTTAAGGTCTCGGTAATCAACGCATAATCGAAGAGTACCGTCTGACTTTGGGACAAACACAACAGCTGCACCCCAATTAGAAAAACTAGGTCTGATTAGACCCTTCCACAACAGTTGACGAGTTTGATCGCCTAATTCTTCTTTTTCTTTCGGAGTCATTCTGCGAATTGGATGTACCACTGGTCTGGCATTGGGAATTAGATCGATTCGGAATTCTATTTCTCTTTGCGGAGGTAAGTTTTCCACTTCTTCAAACACATCCGCATAGTTTCTAACAATAGGAATCTTTTCCAAGGAAGTCGGGATAAGTTCTGATGCCGACCAAAATTCTTCTCTATTTGGATTCAAACCATGACAGGGTATAAATATATGTCCAAGCTCCGTTCGAATTTTAACGATTCTTTCTGCACAATTTACCTCAGCTTCGTATTTCGTTAACCATTCTAACCCAAGGATAACGTCGAATTCGGGAAAATCCATAACGATTAGATTAATAGGAAATTTGTTGAAAGAATAAGAGATTGGCACTCTACAACATGAACTGAGAGTAATAGAACCCCCTATCGGGTTATGAACTTCCACCGATTCTTTAAGCTTTCTCTGCTTTAACTTTAATTTGTGCACTGTGTTTCTAGCAATAAAACTACGCGACGCACCCGTGTCAAACAATACAGAAACATGAATATTTTTAATGGTAAGGATACCTCCCAAAAC
Organism: Allium sativum; assembly: GCA_030737875.1. Lineage (NCBI taxonomy): Eukaryota > Viridiplantae > Streptophyta > Magnoliopsida > Asparagales > Amaryllidaceae > Allium > Allium sativum. The sequence goes on along the minus strand of CM060924.1, from coordinate 997,141,489 downwards.
ATCGGGTTTACCTGCTCCATCGGAAGCAGCTGGCGGGCTCGACCCGTCATACACGTGAGCGACTGTGGCCTTCTTCAGCAAAGGACAGTCTTTGACTAGATGATCGGTCTTGCGGCAATTAAAGCAGGAGCGAGGGTTATGAGAACCCTGGCTTGAACCTTGTGAATTTGTCTTCTGCCTCTTCGGGGCTGTGCACACATTAGAGTAGTGCCCCACTTTACCACAGTTAAAGCAGCTTCCTCTTGGCGGCTTGTCTGTCTGAGGTTTTGAAGATGCTGCTTGGCTTGACTCAGCTTGATTCGCAGCAGGCTTGCGTTTATTCCCAGCTTGGCTTCTAGTGCGATCCTGCTCCAGATGCCTATGGTCTAGGTCTTCGTAGTTGCATGTCATTTCCACCAATTCATTAAATCCCAGCTTGACATGGGCCATGGCTCTATCATGATACTGTCGCCTTAGATCAAGGATAAACCTCTTATTTTTGGACTTTGCAGTGGCGACGAGCTCCGGAGCATAGGGCGACAACACTGTAAATTTATTCAGATAATCCTGCACGGAAAGATCCCACTGCTGGAGGTTGGCGAAGTCATCGTGCATTCGTTCTAGTGCTTGTTCTGGGACATATTTCTCCTTGAAGAGTTCTTTGAATCCATCCCATGTTCTTCCAGCCTCTCTATTCCCGGCGGTGAGAGATTCCCACCATAGTTCAGCTTGTTCCTGCATAAGCCAGGCGCCCATAACAGCTTTATCTTGGTCTCCAAGCCTTAGGCCTTCAAGAATTTTCTCGCATGTTTTGAGCCATGCAAGGGCTTCTATTACGGTGCCAGTTCCCGAGAAGGTCTTGCCTCCTAAGTTCTTATATCTCTTAGCTACACGGTCTAGCTCGAAGTATTGAGCGGCCGGAGGTTGTATCAAAGGTCCTTCTTGAACTGGGGCTTCTCCCCGCCCTCTGCCACGGCCGGCACGACCTCCTCTAGCGGCAGCTGCTCTGGTTGCCATTTCTCAAATTCTGTATAAGCAAGGAAAGAGTCAGCTAACATAAATGATAGTTTATTGCATAGCTAAGTAGAAAATTTACGGAAAGATAACGATGGACTGATCAAATTGTTTTTGCTATTCTGCTCGGCTCATTCTAGGACTTTACTAGTCCTATCTCTAATGAGCAACTCGCCTTAGAATACTACTGATTCTATTTTGATGAAGTGTTCAATGTGTTAGACTCCAGAACTAAGGTTAACCAAAGCTCTGATACCAGCTGTGACAATCCCAAAACCCCGTGACACGGTGTTAAGGATAATCATTGGAATATAACACATTAATCATCATTAGCAGATCACAGATAATAGCATAAACAGAAAATAGAATAATTTACACGCATATGACAGCGGAATCATATAGATATCATCACATCAGAGAAGCACAGTACAGGATACAACTTAGTGCATAATGATACATAGTCAGTCACCATCGCCTGAGGCGGAATCATACATAAAGAGTACACAAAATAAATATCAGTCTAAATCGCCAATGGCGGAATCATAATATAGTTACAATAATGGCGGAGAAAATCCAAGTCAGCACGGTGTAGTCAAGCCTCGCCATGAGCCAAAAGTGCATCAGAAACCTGTAACTAGGCTGCCCGTGTGAAAATGAGGGCACCCGAGTTTGCAAGGTGAAACAAACTACGAGTCAGTCATGGGACTGGTATGAGAAATCTACTTAACTTATTAACAACAATAATAAGGCAAATCAAAGGACCACGCCACTTTCGCGGAACGGGTTTACTCCAATGAGTGCTAGTGCATGAAACAAAGTAAATGATTAAATCATCGCAATGTTTTTTTTTAAAATGAAGCCATTATAAGACTCAGGTCCCATCACACAATGCAACGCAAGCCGGAGGATAGAGTTTTACCTTATAATGGCCAAAAATGCTTCATACGTATAAAACAAAGGTGTTTGATATTATTACTAGTGCATATATGTTTGAAAAGCAAATTCAATCATAAATATCAATCCTAGGCGGCATAGCTACCATCTACTATGTCGCCATACTAGTAATACAATCACGTCCGCATATTTCGTACTGGAAATTGGATTCCTTCATGAGTCGAGGCAAGGGGCAAACTCCTCTCCGATTCGAGACACTCTAGCAAATGCCTCGGGACCGCACACATCAATCCCTGGATCCTCCAAGGCCGGTCCTCCCTTACTTTTGAGGATTAATTATTCCTGAACACACGTTTCCCGGTCCTTACAGACCTATAATCGAGGCGCCTCGTATTCCAACAACCACACAGGTGAAAAGTAGATATAAATATTAGGGCTGGGAGTTCATTGACACCACCATAGCTAGAAAGAAACGTCGTGCACTCCTTGGGTCCTTCTCCCGTTTTTGACTCATACCGGGGTGTGAGGCTCGCGAATTCACGTTATACACAAAGCTACGTCACACAGACCATGCTTTGATCATCAACCACAAGACTTTGCTTTGTAACAAAAGCCTTGATCATATGCCACTCAGGCGTGCCACACAGGCAATCCACTCTATGCGACTGATTTCTATCAATACATAACCTCTGAGCTCGTATGTCTCAGAGAAGGGCGTTAAGCAAGAGAATAAATTCTCCGCCGCCAAATAGATATATATTTAACAGAGATCAATCAGCAAAGAACAAAACCCAATGTCAGACACATAGTCCATTTACAAGTCCGTTCTGGGTCTGAACGAAACCGGAGGCACCAATTCCTCGCATATCCGTACAATCAACAGTATGTTTGGACGGCTACTACTTCAGTTCCTTCATGGTAGCTACTCCAATCACGAGCATCAGTAGCGCCCATCCATCCAATGTGAAGATCGTCGGTCTTCAACCGTCTTCAACTCTTCGACTTCTCAACGTCGATCGATTATTTGAAATGAGATGAACTCGGCCTTTTCAAATAATCCACTTATATTTAGATTTTCAAATCAATTTATCACATGGTTGGACTATTCAACATTCACATTTCAGTTCTTTAGTTATAATTCTCATGTTAAATACATTCAACCATCACATATCAGCAAACACAATGAAATTGGTTTATTTCCACTCTATATCGTCCATAGTATTTTTATAACGACATATCGCCATTTTTATTTAATTTAAAACGGCCATATTTAATTAAACGACGTTTCAGGTCGTGTCGATGCACTGGCGCTGTTTTTCACTAATTTTGTTTTACACATATCTGAAAATCTAACCGTTGGATCATCAAAAAATTTATATCATTAGGAAGGTCATTTCAAAACGAGTCCAACGGTTACAGTTTTGGGAAAATCCGACGGTCGGATCTTCCACACTAGCCATTTGAAGTTACGATTTCAATTTACGAACTGCAGCGTCCTTATTCGATTTTATTTAATTATATTTATATATATAAATATAATCGTTTCTGGCGCTGTTTTTCTTCAGATTTGAATTAAGCATTCCAGACAACCCAACCGTCGGATCTTCACAAAGTTGGTGCCGTTGGAAAGATATTTCCAAGGCGAACCCAAGGTTGCGGTTTCGGGAAAATCCATTGGTCGGATTTCCCGCACTAGTCGTTTGAAATCACAGTTTCAAAACACGAACTGCACGGCCACATTTCGTTTTAATTTTATTTATATTTATATAAATATAGTTCATTCAAAAATTCCTATATCGTTTTCACTTTAATTATTTCGCTAACGCCTTTAAATTTTGGAAAATTTCGCCATAACCTCCTTTGTACGGGAGGGGCTGGGAAAATTCCCAAATAGCCACACAGGCGTCTCATGTCAAAAAGAAAAAGAAAAAGCCAAGCGGCTAGCCAACATGCTCATAAAATCATCACCCAAACAAAACAGTAAATGTGTACCTATTTGTTGGGCACAAAATTTTATTCCTCTTCTCTAGCCTCTTTGCTCTAACCTGTTCAATAAATATGCATGTACATATATACAATTTTTATCACTTATCATTTTCCATTCAACTTCATATTTGATTTACTTTGGTTTAAAAACACCATTCATTCTAATGTTGCATGCATAGGCTAAATCATATCATTAGCTAATTAATGTATATTTCAACTCATGCATATTTTATTTGAACAAGTGGCTATTTTTAACACTTCACATTTCAAAGATGATAATTTCGGCGAACTAAAATAGATTTCAACACATGACTATTTTATTTAGTTCCTATGCATGTTAAAAATAATATTTCTTCACAAATATTTATTTCAACGTCCGCATATCTTTAGCATATCACATATATGATAAAAATGATATTTTTATCATTTAAAAATTTATTCGACAAATGGATGTTTTCAACACTTCATAGTTTCAATAAAAATGTAATTTTTATTGTTCGATCTTTTTATTCAACACATGAATTTTTCCACTACACACACTTCTCAATACATGAGCATTTCCACACATGGATATTTTATATATATTGTTCATATAAGAAAGATGGAATTTTTATTGTTGAAACTATTTATATATAAGGCGAATATTTTTCATACTTCATATATATTATAAAAATGTGATTTTTATTGTTTAAACACTTCATTCATTCACACATGAATTTAATTTTCACACATCACTTTTCAACACATGAACATTTCCACACATGGATATAGTTTCAACATATGACTTTAATTTCAACGCATGAAAATAATTTCAACATATGAAAATTATTCTAACACATAAAGATTATTGAAAATTTCGGCAGCATAACGGCAGGGTAGTTAAAACCGGCACCGTCCCTAGTACGGCTCCTCGCTCTACCTTAAAACCTCGCGGTTTTTGACAATGGGCATTCATGCATCTAATTCGCACGCAGGCGGCATGTTTTATTTTTATTTCCACAAATATTTCCAATTCATTTCAATCACCAATGGGTATTTTTAAACCACAACCAAACAATATCAACCACAAACAATTATTCAACCATTCGTATTTTTCATCCAATATTTCACACCAATTCACAACAATAAATATCGTCCATGGTTTGTGGACGAGGGGAGTATATATATATTATTGCTATATTTCACTTGCATTTCAACACATATATCAATTATTCTATGCATGTATAATTCATACTTCGCTTATATAGCTTACACATCGCATGTACATGAGGTATACAACACGTGTGTAATTTATATTTCGCTTATATAATTTATACACGACATTTTCCATTCAGATTCTATTAATTTAGATTTCTCACATTGGTTTTCGGAGTGCTAAAAATCGTAGAGGACTCAGAAAAATCCGCGGCTTCTTCTATGTGGTAGAGAGCTTCCTTGCGGTCTCGATGTATCATGTTTCATCGAATTTCGTCAACACACCAAAAAGATATGATTTTTCAAAGTGCAGACATCAAAAAGGACCCACCTTTCTATTTGGTTCGAAACTAGGGTTGCAATTATCGCGAAATCCGCTGACCTAGACGACGATCAGGGAGTTGGACGTGGAAGAGCTTCGAGCAGGCTTCCTGTCGGTGGTGGTTTGGTCGTGGATGGTGGCAGATCGGAGCGGCGGCGGCGCTGGAAAGAGGCCGACTTTGGGAGCTCGATTCAGGTGGAGGAGGCATCGAAGGAAGGGGTGCTGGGGTCGGATTTGAAGAGGAGGCGGAGACGAGGCGAACGGCGGTGATGGCGTTGGCTGGAGGTGTCTGTAGCGGCGGCGGCGGAGGAGAGAAGGGAGGAACGGGTTTTCGCCGTTGGTTCGAGGGTTACGAGGTTTTTTTTTTTTTTAAACAGTGAATGGAATTTTCTGATTCGCCGGAATATATATATTTCAGAAAATTAGGGTTTTCACCAACGAACTCCTTTTCAAACCCAACGACTGTCGTCCCTAGCTAAATACCCCCATTCCGAACATAATGGGATTTGTTTCGTTGGCCAATTCGACTGTTACAGTCAGTTATTTTTCAAATTAAAGTATAAAACATTTAATTTTTAACTTTGAATGAACATTTCAATTTGCCAGGGCCACAAACTGATTCGAAAAATTCCAGAAAAATAAATCTAGCTATGTTTTGGCGCTACGGTCCCAAAAAAACTGGTTTCGTCGAATTCTGAGATCGTTTGAAAAATGGCCATTTTCTGGTCGATCCAATTTAACAGAAATTGACCAAACGCATTTTCTTTTGCCACGCTCACATACTAGCTTCAAAAATTATGAAATTTGATACCTAGCAATAGTTTGACATCCCGGACCCAACAAAAGTGGTTTCGTCGAATTTCGAGGTCGTTTGCAAAATATCAATTTTCCAGGGCTATATATTATATATAGCGACCTTTCTGAAAATTCATTCGGCCATAACTTTTGATTCCCATTATGAAACTTCGATTTTTTAGATTCGTTAGAAAGGTATTGATAAACAGATTTAAATATTTTTAGTTTCACTAAAATCCGTTATATTTTCCACCCTGCACAGTCAGTCAAAGTTTGAATTCAAATTTTCAAACTGTCTCACTATTTCTAATTCACTATTTTATTGAAATATTCTATTTCAATTGTTCAAATTCCTTTGAAATCACCAATTTAAAATTTTTAAATTGGCTCGTATTTTGCGGGTTATTACAGATGTTTCTCAGGGAAAGCAAGCGTAACCATTGTGTCTGCAACAATCTATTTTCGTGATAATGGCGTAATCCGCAGAGCTGTGAAAGCTTATGGATATGGATATTTCCTGAGGGAATCAGGCGTAACCATTGTGTACCTGCAGTCCATATGGCATATCTACAAGTGAAAGAGATGTAACCACTAGAGTTACTAAAGGTAGAATGGAGCCATGCAATGTTGAGATATCTTAGTGATTGTGAACCACCTGTTTGATGCAGCAGTTAGTCTTCGTGACTTGATTGGTCTTCGTGACCTGATTTGTCTTTATGACTTGTTTTGTCCTCGTGACTTGAAATATCTTCATAATTCCATGACCTGTTTCCGTGATTCTGAGATAGAGCAGCCAATGCTCAATGACCTCTGATTGTCTTTTGATTCTTAAATATCCTCCGTTGATCTGTCCATGACAAAATTCACAGGAAAATGAATTCTTACGGATACAGATGTTTTCTGGGGGATCCAGACGAAACCATTGTGTATGTGTGATTCATGAACAATCAACATATCAATATCACATAGGTACTTTCCTTATCTGTTTTTTTAAAGGAATTTTTGAAATATTTATATTGAAAGTTGAAACAAGGATATTTAGTACTTAGAGATTTTAGTCGTGCGCCTGGCCAGCGTACGCCTAACTTTTGTGAGAACGACAATAGACTTGTCAAACTTCGAGTTATCTAATATTTTCAAATCAATAATTTGTAATTTAAAATATATCTAATTTAATAAGTTGCGAAAGGATTTCGGAGTATGTAATGACCCGCATTTTCCAGGGGTATAATTATTTTATTTAATTGTTTAAAATAGTGATATAGGGAATTTAATCGTCGTTAATTAAATAATATGGAATATTTAATTAAATTAAATAATATATTTAATTCAGAAATAATCAAAAACATTGGAAATCACAATATAAGGTGAACAGGGTCATCCCCAAGATGTAATTCAGCTTAGAGTTGAATTATATTGACGAATATATTCAATCGACGACAGTTTGAACGTATAATTATATTATAATTAAAATTGAGCTTGAAATGGCGCTGCAGTTCGCGATTTGGCGATTCGAACTTCAACTGAATGTACAGGATTCATTTTAAGCCGGATTTCAGTGAAATAAGAAACGTGTGGAGCTGGTGGAGTATATCTTCCAAGTGGAAGAGAAAAATCTGGATTTCGTCGTGTAGATTTTGATTTACGTCCAAATCAAATTTCAGAAAAAGTCGTTGTGGAATTCCTTTATAATTTGCGACGCTTTAATTACGTTATAAATCGATTTTCAATATAAATTGAATATCGGGATAATCTGGAATTCTGAAATATCGTGTTATAAAATCTGATGTGATATTCTGGAGCTGGATGATATCGTATACGAATATATACGATAATATTAATTTATTAATATTTTATTTAATTATATTTATATATTTAAACGGTCTGTTCAGCGCTTGAAAAATAGCCAGTTTTGCATACGACCTCCGTTTTCGACCAAACCAGTTTTGTTGGATCCGCAATATCAAATTTTTGTTAGATGTGAAGTTTCGTGATTTTTAGAGTCACTGTTTGGCCGTACGGATTTTTAGAGTGAGAAACAGTCAGTATTTCGACGGTTAAAAATACGCTATGTGAGCATACGGAGTCGGAATTCAACGAAACCAGTTTCGTTGGGACCGTAATGTCGAGCTCTAGCTGCATGTCAATTTTCGTGATTTTTAGGTGTCGGGTGTGATCACAGGAATTTTAGAGGATGGATAAAATCAACGGTTGCTATAAAATAAATTAAATAATCCATTTTAAAAATAATTTATTACTTGTATAAGTATCCCCTTAACTCTCTAAACCTAATTCACTTTTCATTTCTGGTCAAAGGTTCCGCCGCATGTATTTTTCTCCAGAAAAACATTTCGACAGTTTATAAAATCAATACAAAAAGAAATCAAATCCTATAAATCCCCAAAGTAGTAGATTCAGATTCAGCAAGTGGAGAGCTTCGTTTCTGTGCCTGTTTTGTTTGGTACGATGCAGTTTTCCCTTGCTCCAATTTTGAACAGTGAGCGTCGTTGGTCCTAGGGTTCAAGGAATCCGCGAATTTAAGCATCAGTTGAAGGAACGGGCATTCTAGTGGTGATTGCGTTGGAATTTAGAAGATGTAGGCAAGTTTTTGGGGTGTTCCATCGTATGAAATGTCGCACCCTTCTGAACCGTGCAATGATGAGCAGACTGACGGAAATGTCTTCGTGGGTTCGGGTGGAAAGTGATGGTGTTGGGGAGATAGCCCTCGAGAAGGAGAAGGTGTAGGTATGTTCAGTTTGAGTTTTAACTTGGTAATGGAGGAGCTTGGAGGGAGTATTGATGTGGTTTGGCCATTGGGAATTCCTGGAGATGGTCGGCTGTGTAATTTGGGAAGAAGGGTGCGTACGGGTTGGATATTTCAAATGGGTATGGGCCTTGGTCCTTTGTTTAAGCCCAATTAGCAATTAAAGTTTTAAGTTAGTTTTATTTAAATAGTGAATGAACTTGTAACCCTTATATCTCGGTCATATGAAATCAGAATCACGAACCGTCAGTCACGTTGGGATTGTATGGACGAGGGCTATACACTGGAGCTGACTGAGAGTGGATTCGAGCTCGTTACAATTTATAGCAAAATAAATTGCCCGACTGAATCAAATAACGCAAACCGTTATTTAACGGCTAACGCGCAAATGTGAGTCAAACTCACCAACTCTGAACAGTTATATTTTTATAATGTATTTTTAGAACTGTTAATCATCTGTTGATTGCTGTGTGTTGGTTGATTGATTGAACTGCTAGTCAGTTAGTGAAAATTATATATATATGTAATTATATATATATATATAAACCGTTAAATATTTATATATTGATTCTGCTATCAGAATAATTTATATTGAATTGAAAGTGATGATAATCATATTGTGTAACATCTGTGGATGCAGCGAAACAGGTCAGAGGAATCCGACTGGATTCCTCAACAGTTATTTTATTGTTTTTCATATATTTTAATATATGATGTGAATTATAACCTGTTGTTGATTGTGTGTGTATAGACGAGATTAGACATCGTAATTGGATATGTTAAAATACCATAACATGCCGGAATGTTGATAAGGGAATTTTCAAAGGGATAGTGAAAATAAAACATTTATAAATGGAATATTTATAAATAAGAAACATTTATAAACTGGAATATTTATAAATAGGAGATATTTAGAAAGGAAATAATTTCAAACAATTTTCTTTTTGAATGGAGAGGCCTTTGTGGCGGGTTTGGGGATTTTCCCGATGCTCCTGTTACAAAGGAGGTTATGGCGAATTTTTCAGAGAATTTAAGGAGTTAGAATATTTCAAGAATAAATTTGAAAAGGAAATATTTGTAAACCATTTACAAATAGAATTGAAAAGGAAACGTTATAAAAAGGAAATCATTTTTAAAGTGTAGAACCGTTATTTAAAAGTAAATCTTTTCAAATGAATAAAACGTTGTTAAAAAGGAAATCTTTATAAAGTGAATAAAGTAAATCGAATATGGTATTCGAAAGGAGTTAAATCGAATATGGTATCCAAAGGGAGTAAATCGAATATGGTATTCGAAAGTTAGTAAAACGAATATGCTATTCGAAAGGGGTTAGTCGAGTCGAGTTAGTTGAATAGAGTTAACCAGTTCAGTAGAGTAGTTAACCAGTTCAGTAGAGTTAACCAGTTCAGTAGAGTTAACCAGTTCAATAGAGTTAACCAGTTGGGTTAAGTAAGTCAAGTTAACCAGTTGGGTTAAGTAAGTCAAGTTAACCAGTGAGTTAAGTAAGTCAAGTAAAACCACTTAGAGTTAATCAATAGAGTTAATTGAAAAGAGTTAATCGAGTTAAGTTATCGAATACCACTTATTCGAAGTAGAAGTTATCAAATATAGTTACTTGAGATAGAGTTAGTCAAACAGAGTTATTCAGGATAAGTTGCCATCTCGTACGACTGCTAGCGTAATTCGCAGGGCGGTAAATAGCCTACGGCGGTCGGATGTTTCCTGAGGGAGTCAGGCGTAACCATTGTGATCGCTGCGATCTAGAGTCAAGCGAATGGAGTTAAATCGAATATTAGTTATTCGATAGGAGTTAATCAACTTGAGTTAGATTATCGAGATAAGTTAATCGAGTTAAGTTCTTGAGTTAGATTATCGAGATAAGTTAATCGAGTTAAGTTCTTGAGTTAGATTATCGAGATAAGTGAGTCGAGTTAAGTTCGTCGAGTTAAATTAATCGATGTTAGTTTCATCGAAAGGAGTTATCGATTAGTTAAATCGAAAGGAGTTATCGATTAGTTAAATCGAAAGGAGTTATCGAATTTAGTTATTTGAAAAGTAGTTATCGATTTGTTAAATCGAAAGGGAAGATTTTCGAATATCGTTTATTCGAGAGGAGATTATCGAATATAGTTTATTCGAAGGAGTTATCGATTATTAGTTAATCGAAGTGAGTTATAGAATATTAGTTAAATCGAAGGAGTTGTCGAATATAGTTTATTCGATGGAGTTAATCGATTAGAGTTAAATCAAAGGTGTTAATCGAATATAGTTTATTCGAATAGAGAAAAGTAGTTAATCGAATATAGTTTATTCGAATAGAGTAAATGAGTTAATCGAATATAGTTTATTCGAATAGAGTTAGAGGAGTTATCGAATATAGTTTATTCGACAGGAGTTAAGTGAATTAGTTAAGTTAAACTAAGTGAATTGGTTAAGTTAACCAAAGTGAATTAGTCGAGTTAATCAAAGTGATTAGTTCAGTTAATCGAGATAAGTAAATCAAAGTTAGGTTAATCGAGTTGAATTAGTCAGTCGAGTTAATAAATTGAGTTAGTCAAACCAAGTAAAACCAGTTAGAGTTAATTAATTAAGGTTGACCAGTTAGAGTTGATCGGTTAGAATTAACCAGTTAGAGTTAATCAATCAGAGTTAATCAAATAGAGTTAAGTAAAATTAGAACTGACTAGAGATTAGTAAATTGAATGGTTTTCTAAGTGCCTATCTGATGTTGGTTTCGGCCTTCGGGATTTATACTTAGGGGATCGTTCTCATACTAGTTTACAGTCAAGGACTGATAGTTGGGGAAGAGTAGTGATTTGTAAATAAGCAGATGGAAACGTTTTCCAGTGTTAATAACATATATTTTCTAAACATAGAAAATAAGGCAATGTGAATATATATATATATAGATATATGTTGATGATTTACCGATATAATTTCCATCTGGAAATAATATTGTTGTTTGCACACTTGTTTTTCTTTGATGGTTAAATCACAGACTATCGAAGTTTTGACCATTTTAACGTTGTTAATATGGAGAGACCGGTTGGATTATTATCCAAAGAACCACTCTATATTGGCATAAGCGTTGCGAATCATTTATGCCAAAGATAATTGAAGACGGAGTAAAGTGCAAGGGCTGGTGTATAAGTCTTAGATAACAGTGACTAAGATGGATATACTGAATAGTGCCTTCGGTTTGTCCAGTCCCAGGACAACTTGTATGGACGAAGGTCTGACAGAGTATATCCAATAGATCGCGTAAGTTGATCTGTTCAAACGTATTCACGTTTGGTGGCGGAGGAATTCGTTTCTCTTAGCTGTATACCCGTGTTATTTTTGGATAAGTCAATTTGTGATTTGGCGGGTATGACGATGTGACATTTTAAGTGAATGAAGATGGATGTCTGACAGAGTATTTCCAGAAAGGTCACGTACATTGATTTCTTCAACTATACCAAGAGTGGAAGCGGAGAAGGAAACTTCTTTAGCTAACACGTAACGTACTGTTGTAGACACCAATTAGTGATTTTCAATGGATCTGACAATGTGGCATTCGAAGTGAATCTGATGTAATGATAAAGAGTAGCTTCTAGCCTCATCAACCGGTAAATGATAAAAATCGGGCAGGCAGCATGGCTAAGTCGGTCGCACCGAAGTAGGGTGTATAATCACCTATCTAGAGAATATTCATTTGTTTCTTAAATCTATCAATGCTGTCCCATATATATACGGGAATGGTTGCTGATCCCAACCGTTGGTGATATACATTCGATACACTCAAGCAAAATGAGTGGTCGGTCATGTGTGGCTGAGTTACAAGATGTTCTTGTTGAACTCCAGTGTATCGTTCCTAGAGTACACTGATCGGAAGGTGGTTCCATACCTTGTCATAGTTGGAAATCCATTAGCCAACACGTGCTTGCGATTTTGATTGTATACTATATATGTAGAACGTGAGATGAAAGCGTTTCTGCTAGTTGATATCTATTTGTACATAGACATTATTATAATATCAAAAGGTTTTTGATATAAAGATATTTTGGATTCTCATAAGGGAAAAACCTGTTCCGTTCTGCGGCGTGGTCTTATGAGATATCGTTTACTTGTTCATATACCTGTTTAAACTGTTTTACTCACACCAGTCCCATGACTGACCCGGAGTTTACTTTGTTGTTTTCCCTAAACTCTTGGGTGCCTAAATTTGTACGGGCAGTCAAGTAGTCGGGATTTACAGATATACTTGAAGAGCTGGAGCAGGAGGCTTCTGGATCATATAGCTATAGTTTATTTCCGTTGTGTTGTAAGTGTTGTACTCTGATAAGTGCTATTGTATACATAACTGTTATATTTCAAAGTTATGTTATCTATTATATGTTATTCGTTCCGCTGTGAGGTTCGTGTTACTCTGATGTTGTGTTCTTTTTCTTCTTCTATTCTAAGTTTCTATCTTATCTATTCTCACCTTCTAATTTCTTTCATTAATTACCGGGTTTTTTCGATGTTTTGGTTATCGACATCGAGCTTATGTCGATAACCAAAGTCGCTCAAAATCCGGGTCGTTACAGTTGGTATCAGAGCTTAAGTTAAGAATTACTTGGCTCTGTAGCGTGACTCGGTAGAGATAGGGTTAGTAATACCCTAGATTGAGTTTGAGTGTATATATACGAGTGAACGTATTTGTTATTGATATAAAAATTGTTTTATATTGTGGACATTTATTGGTTTAGTCGTTTATGAGTTCTGGTCGATCAGTTTGATCCACTGTATCAGTAGGAGTTTTATAAACACTTGAATACGATGAACTGACATGGTATGTTTTGAAAAAAGGGTAAATCAAATAATTTTACCCGAAATATATTATATATATATATTGGAAATATTGTATTGGATGTGTTGGTTGTACTATAATCGAGTAAGATTATAAAAGTGAAATGGTTATAAATAACTAATCAGAATTCATATAAGTAAAGTATATGAAATAAGATGAATTAAATTTGAATTTAAATCATATTTGGAATTAAAATAAGGAAATTTTAAGTTCCTGGTAGATTTTGAAATGTTTTCAAAATGGAAGTATTTAGTAATGGTATTGAAAATGATATAGTATTGAAATCACTTTGGTCGCTGGAAAATAATTCCGATGATGACTGCGCAGTATCATCGGTGTGATTTTCGAGTTCTAAGTGGTGGATTACTACCAAAGATTTTAATTTGAATTGTTTTGAGGAAACAAGTTGTTTAGAAAATTCAAAGGTTTTGAATTGGCAGTATGATTTCAAATTGATTTGAAATAAAACCTGGAATTTAAGTTCTAGAAATTAAAATTTAACTTGTGAAGTTAATTCGAATGGGATGGTAAAAGTAAATAATAAACCAGAATTTAACTTAAGATGATAGGTTAAGAAAAACTGAAGTGATTAGAGAATAATCTGGATTTGAAATGATAAGTTGAGAGTTTGGAATTTGAAACTCGAATTTGAAATTTAATTCGGCTTGAATAAGCGAATGGTTGTGTTAAGAATAACTTGGTTGGAGTTGATTGGGATGGCATTTGTATATGCCGAGTTGATAACAGATGGTGGGGATATAATGATATGCCCAACAAAAAGGTACAAGTTTATATTTTATATGAGTTTGGAATTTATGAGCCGAATTGGCAAGCCGTTTGGCGTTTTGATTTTCTTTTGGGTTGAAGAAGGCCCAGAGAGGCGAGTTGGAGTTTGAGCTATTGACCAGTACAAAGGAGGTGCTGGCGAAATTTTTCGAAAGTTCAAAGTGTTAGAAAATTTTCAGAATTTTTGAAAATTTTAGTAAGTCGGAATGAATAAATATTTTAGTCGATATTAATTGGTTCAGTTGAAATCAGAAATAAGGGGTAAACAAATCTTAGGAATTCCAATAGATAGGGTCGTCCTCTACCTTAGCAATTTCGAGGACGAAATTATTTTAAGTGGGGAAGAATGTAATGACCCGCATTTTCCAGGGGTATAATTATTTTATTTAATTGTTTAAAATAGTGATATAGGGAATTTAATCGTCGTTAATTAAATAATACAGAATATTTAATTAAATTAAATAATATATTTAATTCAGAAATAATCAAAAATATTGGAAATCACAATATAAGGTGAACAGGGTCATCCCCAAGATGTAATTCAGCTTAGAGTTGAATTATATTGACGAATATATTCAATCGATGACAGTTTGAACGTATAATTATATTATAATTAAAATCGAGCTTGAAACGGCGCTGCAGTTCGCGATTTGGCGATTCGAACTTCAACTGAATGTATAGGATTCATTTTAAGCCGGATTTCAGTGAAACAAGAAACGTGTGGAGCTGGTGGAGTATAACTTCCTAGTGGAAGAGATAAATCTGGATTTCGTCATGTAGATTTTGATTTACGTCCAAATCAAATTTCAGAAAAAGTCGCTGTGGAATTCCTTTATAATTTGCGACGCTTTAATTACGTTATAAATCGATTTTCAATATAAATTGAATATCGGGATAATCTGGAATTCTGAAATATCGTGTTATAAAATCTGATGTGATATTCTGGAGATGGATGATATCGTATACGAATATATACGATAATATTAATTTATTAATATTTTATTTAATTATATTTAAATATATTTATATATTTAAACGGTCTGTTCAGCGCTTGAAAAATAGCCAGTTTTGCATACGACCTCCGTTTTCGACGAAACCAGTTTTGTTGGATCCGCAATATCAAATTTTTGTTAGATGTGAAGTTTTGTGATTTTTAGAGTCACTGTGTGGCCGTACGGATTTTTAGAGTGAGAAACAGTCAGTATTTCAACGGTTAAAAATACGTTATGTGAGCATACGGAGTCGGAATTCAATGAAACCAGTTTCGTTGGGACCGTAATGTCGAGCTCTAGCTGCATGCCAATTTTCATGATTTTTAGGTGTCGGGTGTGATCACAGGAATTTTAGAGGACGGATAAAATCAACGGTTGCTATAAAATAAATTAAATAATCCATTTTAAAAATAATTTATTACTTCTATAAGTATCCCCTTAACTCTCTATACCTAATTCACTTTTCATTTCTGGTCAAAGGTTCCGCCGCATGTATTTTTCTCCAGAAAAACATTTCGACAGTTTATAAAATCAATACAAAACGAAATCAAATCCTATAAATCCCCAAAGTAGTAGATTCAGATTCAGCAAGTGGAGAGCTTCGTTTCTGTGCCTGTTTTGTTTGGTACGATGCAGTTTTCCCTTGCTCCAATTTTGAACAGTGAGCGTCGTTGGTCCTAGGGTTCAAGGAATCCGCGAATTTAAGCATCAGTTGAAGGAACGGGCATTCTAGTGGTGATTGCTTTGGAATTTAGAAGATGTAGGCAAGTTTTTGGGGTGTTCCATCGTATGAAATGTCGCACCCTTCTGAACCGTGCAATGATGAGCAGACTGACGGAAATGTCTTCGTGGGTTCGGGTGGAAAGTGATGGTGTTGGGGAGATAGCCCTCGAGAAGGAGAAGGTGTAGGTATGTTCAGTTTGAGTTTTAACTTGGTAATGGAGGAGCTTGGAGGGAGTATTGATGTGGTTTGGCCATTGGGAATTCCTGGAGATGGTCGGCTGTGTAATTTGGGAAGAAGGGTGCGTACGGGTTGGATATTTCAAATGGGTATGGGCCTTGGTCCTTTGTTTAAGCCCAATTAGCAATTAAAGTTTTAAGTTAGTTTTATTTAAATAGTGAATGAACTTGTAACCCTTATATCTCGGTCATATGAAATCAGAATCACAAACCGTCAGTCACGTTGTGATCGTATGGACGAGGGCTATACACTGGAGCTGACTGAGAGTGGATTCGAGCTCGTTACAATTTATGGAAAAATAAATTTCTCGACTGAATCAAATAACGCAAACCGTTATTTAACGGCTAACGCGCAAATGTTAGTAAAACTCACCAACTCTGAACAGTTATATTTTTATAATGTATTTTTAGAACTGTTAATCATATGTTGATTGCTGTGTGTTGGTTGATTGATTGAACTGCTAGTCAGTTAGTGAAAATTATATATATATATATATATATATGTAATTATATATATATATAAACCGTTAAATATTTATTTATTGATTCTGCTATCAGAATAGTTTATATTGAACTGAAAGTGATGATAATCATATTGTGTAACATCTGTGGATGCAGGGAAACAGGTCGGAGGAATCCGACTGGATTCCTCAACAGTTATTTTATTGTTTTTCATATATTTTAATATATGATGTGAATTATAACCTGTTGTTGATTGTGTGTGTATGGACGAGATTAGACATCGTAATTGGATATGTTAAAATACCATAACATGCTGGAATGTTGATAAGGGAATTTTCAAAGCGATAGTGAAAATAAAACATTTATAAATGGAATATTTATAAATAAGAAACATTTATAAATTGGAATATTTATAAATAGGAGATATTTAGAAAGGAAATAATTTCAAACAATTTTCTTTTTGAATGGAGAGGCCTGTGTGGCGGGTTTGGGGATTTTCCCGATGCTCCCGTTACAAAGGAGGTTATGGCGAATTTTTCAGAGAATTTAAGGAGTTAGAGTATTTCAAGAATAAATTTGAAAAGGAAATATTTGTAAACCATTTACAAATAGAATTGAAAAGGAAATGTTATAAAAAGGAAATCATTTTTAAAGTGTAGAACCGTTATTTAAAAGTAAATCTTTTCAAATGAATAAAACGTTGTTAAAAAGGAAATCTTTATAAAGTGAATAAAGTAAATCGAATATGGTATTCGAAAGGAGTTAAATCGAATATGGTATTCGAAGGGAGTAAATCGAATATGGTATTCGAAAGTTAGTAAAACGAATATGCTATTCGAAAGGGGTTAGTCGAGTCGAGTTAGTTGAATAGAGTTAACCAGTTCAGTAGAGTAGTTAACCAGTTCAGTAGAGTTAACCAGTTCAATAGATTTAACCAGTTGGGTTAAGTAAGTCAAGTTAACCAGTTGGGTTAAGTAAGTCAAGTTATGTAACACCCCACCTCCGCTAGGGTCACTCTTTCGGGGGCACTAGCTTCTGGGGGGCGTTATAACTGGGTAAGCATGCATAACGATATATCAAGGCAGAACAAGAACATAAATATATATGTACAACAGAGTAAGTGAGAATAAAACAGCGGAATATCTCAAACCATCTCAAAACAAGTCTAGTACATCATAAAGTCAACTGCCAAAATAAACATGTCTAGTACATCATAAACAGAAATACTGAAAATACATAGTGCTATCCCCAAAATAAAGATGATAAACCATAGCGAGCTCAATGTCCAGACATACATGAGCTATCCAGCAAACAAGCAAGCGATCCAAGCTAAGCACCACTATTCCCTCCCTGAGAACCTGGGGGGGGGGGGGAAACGGAAGAAAAGAAGCGAAAGAAAACAGGTCAGTCAAAAAGACTGGTAAGCCCTACTACGATCAGTCTATAAACTAATAAAGTTAACATCATGATGGAAACTGAGATGAACATACTGGCAATAGATAAAGGTGTCATCACATAAAGAAGATTAAGCTTTGCACCACAGTGTACTAGCAAACTAACATAACAGGTATTGATCCCTCAGCCCAAACTTTGGCCCAATTAACATGAGGTGACCTTAATACAAGGTCCAGCCCAACGGTCTAGTCGATCGGCTCCCTATAAACCTAACACGTCAAGTGTTGGTGTCCATACGGCCCCCATATGGTTGTAGTCAGACTGTGCTGGGTCCACCTTCGGGTGTATCAAGCCCTCGGGTGTCAACCCCAGACACCTAAGCAATAATGCACAGTCTAAACCTACTGGTACCCGTGCCTCGAGTTTGTCCAACACCGGACTACGTGCACGTCCGTAGCCCGCCTGGACCCGCACCGCTGTACCACTCAGCCGTCGCTTTGGTCGCTTACATCAGTCCAGTAATCGTGCCCCGCCCTAGCCTAGCCTCTAGGGTTGTGAATGATACCAAACTGGGATTACTGCTGGAACAGACCACGTTGCTAGGGTTTTCTAAGAGGGTTAAGTGTGGTTTAACCCCTCACTAATCATGGATTAAATTAGTTAAGTGTAACCAACAGTTCACCACTTAACCCCATTTAATCCCTCGTATCCCCAAAATTGGTTAAGTATTAGTGGGCCATGACTTAACCCTAATCATGAGGCATTAGTTAATTTAATGCACCCAACCTCTCACATTAGACCTTGTTGTGGTTACTAGTTAGGCCGGGCGAGTCCGGGTAGGTTTACACCACAACTTAGTCTAACCTCGGGTTTCACGTGCAACATGACCAACTACTCACATTGGGTCCTATTGCTTGTAGCCACTAGTTAAGCCGGTCGGTTCCGGGTAGGTTTATGCTACAAACTTAACCCAACCTCGAGTTGGCCACACTTATGTTTTCTAAGTGTCATGTCCACTTTAATTTCAAAACATAATTACAAGTTTAACAAATACTTGGGTAGACCTAACTTAATAGGTAAATTCCCAAGGGGTAGACCTAACTTAATAGGTAAATTCCCAATCTTATATTTTCATGTATTTTAAGTTTTACCCAAACCCCCCAACGTCATTCTATCGCTTACATATTCGTCATAACGCATAAAGGATAGAAAGAGGGAACTTGGCACAACATACATGATGAATCTTACATATCATAATAAACATGCATAACATGTTGGACTTGCATAACTTAGCATAGTGAACTTGCATAAACATGCATAACTTGTTAAACTTGCAAATCATGGCATAGTGAACTTGCATAAACATGTATAACTTGTTAAACTTGCAAATCATGGCATAGTGAACTTGCATAAACATGCATAACTTGTTAAACTTGCAAATCATGGCATAGCGAACTTGCATAAGCATGCATAACTTGTTAAACTTGCAAATCATGGCATAGTGAACTTGCATAAGCATGCATAACTTGTTAAACTTGCAAATCATGGCATAGTGAACTTGCATAAGCATGCATAACTTGTTAAACTTGCAAATCATGGCATAGTGAACTTGCATAAGCATGCATAACTTGTTAAACTTGCATAAATCCCAACTTTCATCACATATTAACTTTAGAGTTTCTAAAATGAAGGTAAGAGGGCTTACAAATATTATGAAGACACAAATCTACTAATAAAGATTGAGAAGCCCTTTATGCAAGCATAAAAACCCAAAACAAAGCTCCAATAAGAAACACCCTTAACAAAAATCCCAAAAACTCTAGCTTAGCAAATAAAACTTGCAACTTGATGATGTATGCAAGCTAATGATCATTCATACAACTTAGAAATGCTTGTATGAACATCATAATCTTCATAGGAATGATTTATGAAGAGGGTGGAGGCTAGGGTTTTTAAGTGGAGGCCATTTGAGAAATCAATTTGGCATAGTTTGGTTGCTAGAATGAATAATGAGGTTTTAGGGTAGGATTAGGGTCTTATTTATAGAAGATTAAAGTGTTTTTAGCCCTAGGATTAACCCTAGGTTGAATTAGGTCCATCAGATTTCGGAATTCTCCAGAACCAAGCCACACAACCAAGCCCAGATCAAAAATGGTGCGCCAGGCAAAACTGCCCGGCCACCCCGTGTCGACAGGGCTGTCGACAGGGCAGTCGACACCCTTAGACCCCTGTCGACATGCCTGTCGACTTGTGGGGTCTTGGCGGGAGTTTTCCCGCCTGACGCCAGTTGTGCCCTAACCCTTGTTTTTAACTTAAAATTTAAATCTGTTTTTAATATGGAAATTTCTGAAAACTTCAATGGGCCTTAACTGGGTCATACGGACTCCGATTTTCGAAAACTCGGACTCTATTTCGCGTATTTTTCCGAGACGAACGCAATGGCATAGCCCGTTTCCCTTGATTCAGATTTTAGAATTAATTTCTGCCTCGATTTATGTTATAACAGGTTATTTAAAAATACGGGTTGTTACATTCTCCCCTCCTTAAAGGATTTCGTCCCCGAAATCTTCAAGTTAGGAAGAACGTATCCTACCATCCAATCACCCATCTACTCAAAGCATCATCCACGAGCAATCATTGTCCTTACAAGATTCTAAATTCTGGATGAACATATGCAAAAGTGTGTGTATATGTACTTATCTAATGCGAAGATCAATGCAAAATATGTTAGTGAAATGTATCCATATGTATGCAAATCCCTAACATAATGTATAATATCTACATGCGTGCTCAATCATACATCCATATGCAATATCCATGTGATAGCATACAAATTTCATCCAAGAATAAGCATAAACACTCATGCACATGCAATATGAGGAGTGTGTGAGCCGATCTAGTGCCTAATGTGTATCATGCATCCACGAGTAACCACTTGCAAACACTTGCAACCACTTGCAACCATCAAACATAACATGTCTCAAACACATGTTTCATCCAAAGGATTCTACCTAAGGTTCTCATGATAAGATAGACACGATGAACTAGATAAACTAGATAGACATGGAAAGATAAAGAGATTGAGAGTGTACCCTCAAAAAGGAATGGATAAAGCCTACGCATCTTCTCTTCAGTTTCCCAAGTTGCGTCTTCCTCGGCTTCACCCCATTGAACCTTCACCAACTTGACCTCACGATTCCTTAGCTTCTTGATCTCTGTCCCCAAGGTACGAATCGGAGCTCTCCTCAAGGTAGCTTCTTTCTCTACTTCCACATCTTCTAGAACACTTGGCTCAACTACCTCTGCTGACTTATGCAAACACTTCCGGAGATGCGAAACATGAAAAACATTATGCACTCCAGCTAGCTTCTCGGGCAATTCCACTCTATAGGCCATCTGCCCGATCCTCTCTACAACTGGAAACGGTCCAACAAACCTTGGTGCTAACTTTCCTACTGCTCCAAACCGAACCACATTCCGCAAAGGAGAAACCTTCACGAAAACCATATCCCCAACATCAAACTCCAAATCAGTCCTTCGCCTATCAGCATAAGATTTCTGTCTGTCTTGGGCCGCCTTCATCCGTCTTCTAATCAACTCGACCTTCTCAGATGTATCTCTAATCATGTCAGGTCCAAGTATAAGCTTATCTGTAGTCTCCCACCAACATGTAGGTGATTTGCACGGTCTCCCATATAAAGCCTCAAATGGTGCCATCCCAATGCTCGCCTGATAACTGTTATTATAAGCAAATTCCACAAGAGGAAGATGGTCTTCCCAAGTACCACCAAAATCCAGAATGCAAAGCCTCAACAAATCCTCAAGTACCCTATTCACCCTTTCTGTCTGACCGTCCGTTTGTGGGTGATAAGCCGTACTCAGGTTCAACCTCGTGCCCATAGCTTCCTGCAAACTGTTCCAGAACTGACTAGTAAAGATGGGGTCTCGGTCACTGACTATGCTAGAAGGGACTCCATGTAGTCGTACTATCTCACGAAGATATACTGATGCTAGTCCAGATGTGGTTCTTTTGCTCTTCACCGGAATGAAATGAGCACTCTTCGTAAGCCTATCCACAATGACCCATATGCTTGTATTCCCTTTTCTTGACCTTGGCAATCCGTCAACAAAGTCCATAGAAATACTCTCCCACTTCCATAGCGGGACCTCTAGAGGATGCAATAGCCCACCGGGCTTCTTCGACTCGGCTTTTACTCTCTGACAAACAACACATCTAGAGACAAACTCTGCCACATCCTTCTTCATTCCAGGCCAGAAGAAAATGCGCTTCATATCCTTATACATCTTATCTCCACCCGGATGTATAGTCAACTTGGAGCGATGTGCTTCCTCAAGAACTTTCCTCACCAAGTCTTCCACCATCGGAACACAAAGCCTTCCGTCTCTCCTCAGCCAACCCTTATCATCTATAGAATATCGAGCAAGGTGACTAGATGTCTCCCCTCGAATCAGCTTATCCATAATCTCAATCATATGAGGGTCTTCCTTCTGCGATGCCCCAACTTGATCCAGAAGGGTAGGCCTGAGCTCAAGAGATGCTAAAGAACCGGTCATCGACTCAATTGCCAAAGAGAAATCAAAGGTTGCCAAGAACTCTAAATTCTTCATCTCAACAAATAGAGGACTTAGTGTCAACCTTCTTCTACTCAACGCATCCGCTACAACATTCCCCTTGCCAGGGGTATAGGCTATATCAAAATCGTAGGACGCCAAGAATTCCATCCACCTTTGCTGCCTCAAGTTCAGATCCTTCTGCGAAAAGAGATACTTCAAAGACTTATGATCAGTATACAGCTCAAATCTCTCTCCCAGAAGATAATGACGTCAAGCCTTGAGTGCATATACTATCGCTGCCAGCTCTAGATCATGAGTGGGATAATTCTTCTCATGCACCTTAAGTTGCCTACCACCAAAACATATAACTCTGCCTTCTTGCATCAGAACGGCGTCCAATCCCGTGCCACAAGCATCAGTGTACACGGTAAACATCTTACCACCATCGGGTAAAGCTAGAACTGGTGCTGAGGTAAGGGCTCTCTTGAGTCTCTGAAAAGCAAGCTCACAGTCCATATCCCAAGCAAAAACTAAGTTCTTCTTCGTCAACTTAGTAAGAGGAGCGGATATCTTCGCGAAGTCCTTGATGAACTTCCGGTAAAAACCTGCAAGACCTAGAAAACTTCTTACTTCGGTTGCATTCCTTGGAGTCTTCCAATCCTGCACAGCAACTACTTTAGCGGGATCCACCGCCAAGCCTTGCTTAGATACTATATGCCCAAGGAACCGAACTTCCCTTCTCCAAAAGTGACACTTGGAGAACTTGGCCTTTAACTGATGCGCTCTAAGCGTATCCATCACCTCTACAAGATGCCTCACGTGCTCTTCTTCATCCTTAGAGAAGATCAGAATATCATCCACAAAGACCACGACAAACTTGTACAAGAACTCTCGAAACACCCTACTCATCAAGTCCACGAAATACGCGGGTGCATTCGTCAAACCGAACGGCATAACAAGCCATTCAAAGAATCCATCTGGAGTTCTGAATGCAGTCTTGTCTATACTATCTTCAGCCACTCTGAGCTGATGAAATCCAGTAGCAAGATCAAGCTGAGAGAAAACAGAAGCACCAACAAGCTGGTCAAAAAGATCATCAATCCTCGGTAATGGGTGTCTGTTCTTCTTAGTCAGCTTATTCAACTCTCTATAGTCCACACAAAGTCGAAGAGAACCATCCGCCTTGGTAGCAAATACCACAGCCGCTCCCCACTCAGATATACTTCGTCTAATGAAGTTCTTCTCAAGCAACTCTTTCACTTGCTTGCTTAGCTCCCGCCTTTCACGCGGAGCCATGTGCCGAACGGGCAAAGAAACAGGCTTTGCATTATCCACCAGATAAATGCGAAAATCAATCTCTCGTTTAGGGGGCAACCCCTTAACTTCTTCAAAAACATCTGGATAATCTCGGACCACCCTTACAGACTGAAGGGTTTCCTCTGACGAGTCGAGAGATTCAAGATAGCACAACATGACGGGATCCTTCGGATTGCATGAAATCTCTAAGGTGTTGCCAAGGCGAGTCACAAGCCTCACAACCCTATGCTCACAATCAAGAATGGCTCCATGTCTAGACAGCCAATCCATGCCCAAAATCAATCCGTATCCCCTGAAACCAAGAACATACGCACTACACAAGAACTCTACACTGAGTATAGAGATCCTCAGATCCTCACATATCATAGATAGATGAGCAGAACCCCCAATGGGATTCGAAACACAAACGGGATCATCCACTAAGCTAGTACTAAGGTGCAAACTATCAACAAGATCAGATGAAATAAAGCTATGTGATGCACCAGAATCAAACAAGGTACGAACTGGAAGATCAGAAACATAAACAAGGTTCTCAACAGAAACACTACCTTGATCGGGAACTGGAGCGGTATTGAGAGCATGAATTTGCCCTCTTGAAGGTCCAGCACGCTGAGCCTGACCCTGCCCTTTCTTCTTCGGGCATTCCTTGCTGAAGTGTCCAGTCTCACCACAGGAAAAACATCCACCACTAAGCTTCCTTTTCTTCTTCCTACAATCCTTAGCAAAGTGTCCAGGCGCACCACAGTAATTGCACTTTCCCTTGCCTTTGTTGTTGTTCCCCTTCTTGTTCTTGCTCTGATTCCCCTGACTGCTTTGACCACCTTGATTGCCTTTACCCTGAGAATCAGTCTTATTTGCTTGAGTATCGCTCGACTTGACCTCTTTCTTTCCATCTCCCTGAAGTAGAGCCATATCGACCAAACTCTCAAAAGTAGCCCCATGCGGAATATGTGACATCGCCAAACCCTGCAGCGGCTCATTCAACCCTCTAGCGAATCGAAG
Source organism: Allium sativum (assembly GCA_030737875.1). Classification (NCBI taxonomy): domain Eukaryota; kingdom Viridiplantae; phylum Streptophyta; class Magnoliopsida; order Asparagales; family Amaryllidaceae; genus Allium; species Allium sativum. The sequence continues at coordinate 997,116,221 of CM060924.1, read as the reverse complement.
AGCCTTCTTCTCAGGAGTGTTCACCATATCCAAACCAAAACGGGCCAGCTGATTAAACTTGTTCACATACTCCTTGACAGACATATCACCTTGCTTTAATGCAATGAACTTCTCCATCTGTAAATTCGCCTCAGCAGAAGATAGAAACTTGGCCACAAATCTAGCCCTCAAATCGGCCCAAGTCTCGACGGGCCTCGTCCCATTGGTGACCTCCCACCAATAGGTTGCTTCGTCCTTCAAAAGCCACACTGTCAATAAGATCTTCCTCTCGTCATCAATCCTAAAGATAGCAAACAAGTCCTCAGTGTCTTTCAGCCAATTCCTAGCCTCAACAAAAGATTCCGTGCCTAGGAAATTCTTGCCTCCCATTGCCTTGAAGTCTTTACAAACCTTCGTGAACTCAACCTGAGGATGCTGAGGGGGGGGAGGAGGAAGAGGAGCCTCAGCAACTGGAGGAGGAGGAACAGGAACCACCGGAGGAGGGACATTAGGGGGAGGATTCTCAACTACAGGAGGAGGAGTGGGAGTAGGGTTTGCGGGGCCAGCTGCCGCCCTAGCTTCTAGAAGTCTCCTATACCAGAGTGGTACGTTTACTCCATCCGGGATGGCAAGATTCTCAGCCATACTGAAACGAAAGATAAGATAAGATTAGGTCAAGGGAACGAAGGATAACGCTAATGGCTTTTTGGGGAATAGCCTTTTAAAATACTAGACTTTTCTTTGGAAAATACTTTATACTTGTATTGAAAATAGTTTTTCAAAAGTCTTTTAAAAACTTTTTGTTCTTTCTCGTAAACCATATGCTCTGATACCAAATTTGTAACACCCCACCTCCGCTAGGGTCACTCTTTTGGGGGCACTAGCTTCTGGGGGGCGTTATAACTGGGTAAGCATGCATAACGATATATCAAGGCAGAACAAGAACATAAATATATATGTACAACAGAGTAAGTGAGAATAAAACAGCGGAATATCTCAAACCATCTCAAAACAAGTCTAGTACATCATAAAGTCAACTGCCAAAATAAACATGTCTAGTACATCATAAACAGAAATACTGAAAATACATAGTGCTATCCCCAAAATAAAGATGATAAACCATAGCGAGCTCAATGTCCAGACATACATGAGCTATCCAGCAAACAAGCAAGCGATCCAAGCTAAGCACCACTATTCCCTCCCTGAGAACCTGGGGGGGGGGGGAAACGGAAGAAAAGAAGCGAAAGAAAACAGGTCAGTCAAAAAGACTGGTAAGCCCTACTACGATCAGTCTATAAACTAATAAAGTTAACATCATGATGGAAACTGAGATGAACATACTGGCAATAGATAAAGGTGTCATCACATAAAGAAGATTAAGCTTTGCACCACAGTGTACTAGCAAACTAACATAACAGGTATTGATCCCTCAGCCCAAACTTTGGCCCAATTAACATGAGGTGACCTTAATACAAGGTCCAGCCCAACGGTCTAGTCGATCGCCTCCCTATAAACCTAACACGTCAAGTGTTGGTGTCCATACGGCCCCCATATGGTTGTAGTCAGACTGTGCTGGGTCCACCTTCGGGTGTATCAAGCCCTCGGGTGTCAACCCCAGACACCTAAGCAATAATGCACAGTCTAAACCTACTGGTACCCGTGCCTCGAGTTTGTCCAACACCGGACTACGTGCACGTCCGTAGCCCGCCTGGACCCGCACCGCTGTACCACTCAGCCGTCGCTTTGGTCGCTTACATCAGTCCAGTAATCGTGCCCCGCCCTAGCCTAGCCTCTAGGGTTGTGAATGATACCAAACTGGGATTACTGCTGGAACAGACCACGTTGCTAGGGTTTTCTAAGAGGGTTAAGTGTGGTTTAACCCCTCACTAATCATGGATTAAATCAGTTAAGTGTAACCAACAGTTCACCACTTAACCCCATTTAATCCCTCGTATCCCCAAAATTGGTTAAGTATTAGTGGGCCATGACTTAACCCTAATCATGAGGCATTAGTTAATTTAATGCACCCAACCTCTCACATTAGACCTTGTTGTGGTTACTAGTTAGGCCGGGCGGGTCCGGGTAGGTTTACACCACAACTTAGTCTAACCTCGGGTTTCACGTGCAACATGACCAACTACTCACATTGGGTCCTATTGCTTGTAGCCACTAGTTAAGCCGGTCGGTTCCGGGTAGGTTTATGCTACAAACTTAACCCAACCTCGAGTTGGCCACACTTATGTTTTCTAAGTGTCATGTCCACTTTAATTTCAAAACATAATTACAAGTTTAACAAATACTTGGGTAGACCTAACTTAATAGGTAAATTCCCAAGGGGTAGACCTAACTTAATAGGTAAATTCCCAATCTTATATTTTCATGTATTTTAAGTTTTACCCAAACCCCCCAACGTCATTCTATCGCTTAGATATTCGTCATAACGCATAAAGGATAGAAAGAGGGAACTTGGCACAACATACATGATGAATCTTACATATCATAATAAACATGCATAACATGTTGGACTTGCATAACTTAGCATAGTGAACTTGCATAAACATGCATAACTTGTTAAACTTGCAAATCATGGCATAGTGAACTTGCATAAACATGTATAACTTGTTAAACTTGCAAATCATGGCATAGTGAACTTGCATAAACATGCATAACTTGTTAAACTTGCAAATCATGGCATAGTGAACTTGCATAAGCATGCATAACTTGTTAAACTTGCAAATCATGGCATAGTGAACTTGCATAAGCATGCATAACTTGTTAAACTTGCAAATCATGACATAGTGAACTTGCATAAGCATGCATAACTTGTTAAACTTGCAAATCATGGCATAGTGAACTTGCATAAGCATGCATAACTTGTTAAACTTGCATAAATCCCAACTTTCATCACATATTAACTTTAGAGTTTCTAAAATGAAGGTAAGAGGGCTTACAAATATTATGAAGACACAAATCTACTAATAAAGATTGAGAAGCCCTTTATGCAAGCATAAAAACCCAAAACAAAGCTCCAATAAGAAACACCCTTAACAAAAATCCCAAAAACTCTAGCTTAGCAAATAAAACTTGCAACTTGATGATGTATGCAAGCTAATGATCATTCATACAACTTAGAAATGCTTGTATGAACATCATAATCTTCATAGGAATGATTTATGAAGAGGGTGGAGGCTAGGGTTTTTAAGTGGAGGCCATTTGAGAAATCAATTTGGCATAGTTTGGTTGCTAGAATGAATAATGAGGTTTTAGGGTAGGATTAGGGTCTTATTTATAGAAGATTAAAGTGTTTTTAGCCCTAGGATTAACCCTAGGTTGAATTAGGTCCATCAGATTTCGGAATTCTCCAGAACCAAGCCACACAACCAAGCCCAGATCAAAAATGGTGCGCCAGGCAAAACTGCCCGGCCACCCCGTGTCGACAGGGCTGTCGACAGGGCAGTCGACACCCTTAGACCCCTGTCGACATGCCTGTCGACTTGTGGGGTCTTGGCGGGAGTTTTCCCGCCTGACGCCAGTTGTGCCCTAACCCTTGTTTTTAACTTAAAATTTAAATCTGTTTTTAATATGGAAATTTCTGAAAACTTCAATGGGCCTTAACTGGGTCATACGGACTCCGATTTTCGAAAACTCGGACTCTATTTCGCGTATTTTTCCGAGACGAACGCAATGGCATAGCCCGTTTCCCTTGATTCAGATTTTAGAATTAATTTCTGCCTCGATTTATGTTATAACAGGTTATTTAAAAATACGGGTTGTTACAAGTTAACCAATGAGTTAAGTAAGTCAAGTAAAACTAGTTAGAGTTAATCAATAGAGTTAATTGAAAAGAGTTAATCGAGTTAAGTTATCGAATACCACTTAATCGAAGTAGAAGTTATCAAATATAGTTATTTGAGATAGAGTTAGTCAAACAGAGTTATTCAGGATAAGTTGCCATCTCGTACGACTGCTAGCGTAATTCGCAGGGTTGTAAATAGCCTACGGCGGTCGGATGTTTCCTGAGGGAGTCAGGCGTAACCATTGTGATCGCTGCGATCTAGAGTCAAGCGAATGGAGTTAAATCGAATATTAGTTATTCGATAGGAGTTAATCAACTTGAGTTAGATTATCGAGATAAGTTAATCGAGTTAAGTTCTTGAGTTAGATTATCAAGATAAGTTAATCGAGTTAAGTTCTTGAGTTAGATTATCGAGATAAGTGAGTCGAGTTAAGTTCTTCGAGTTAAATTAATCGATGTTAGTTTCATCGAAAGGAGTTATCGATTAGTTAAATCGAAAGGAGTTATCGATTAGTTAAATCGAAAGGAGTTATCGAATTTAGTTATTCGAAAAGGAGTTATCGATTTGTTAAATCGAAAGGGAAGATTTTCAAATATCGTTTATTCGAGAGGAGATTATCGAATATAGTTTATTCGAAGGAGTTATCGATTATTAGTTAATCGAAGTGAGTTATAGAATATTAGTTAAATCGAAGGAGTTGTCGAATATAGTTTATTCGATGGAGTTAATCGATTAGAGTTAAATCAAATGAGTTAATCGAATATAGTTTATTCGAATAGAGAAAAGGAGTTAATCGAATATAGTTTATTCGAATAGAGTAAATGAGTTAATCGAATATAGTTTATTCGAATAGAGTTAGAGGAGTTATCGAATATAGTTTATTCGACAGGAGTTAAGTGAATTAGTTAAGTTAAACTAAGTGAATTAGTTAAGTGAATTGGTTAAGTTAACCAAAGTGAATTAGTCGAGTTAATCAAAGTGATTAGTTCAGTTAATCGAGATAAGTAAATCAAAGTTAGGTTAATCGAGTTGAATTAGTCAGTCGAGTTAATAAATTGAGTTAGTCAAACCAAGTAAAACCAGTTAGAGTTAATTAATTAAGGTTGACCAGTTAGAGTTGATCGGTTAGAATTAACCAGTTAGAGTTAATCAATCAGAGTTAATCAAATAGAGTTAAGTAAAATTAGAACTGACTAGAGATTAGTAAATTGAATGGTTTTCTAAGTGCCTATCTGATGTTGGTTTCGGCCTTCGGGATTTATACTTAGGGGATCGTTCTCATACTAGTTTACAGTCAAGGACTGATAGTTGGGGAAGAGTAGTGATTTGTAAATAAGCAGATGGAAACGTTTTCCAGTGTTAATAACATATATTTTCTAAACATAGAAAATAAGGCAATGTGAATATATATATATATATATATATATGTTGATGATTTACCGATATAATTTCCATCTGGAAATAATATCGTTGTTTGCACACTTGTTTTTCTTTGATGGTTAAATCACAGACTATCGAAGTTTTGACCATTTTAACGTTGTTAATACGGAGAGACCGGTTGGATTATTATCCAAAGAACCACTCTGTATTGGCATAAGCGTTGCGAATCATTTATGCTAAAGATAATTGAAGACGGAGTAAAGTGCAAGGGCTGGTGTATAAGTCTTAGATAACAGTGACTAAGATGGATATACTGAATAGTGCCTTCGGTTTGTCCAGTCCCAGGACAACTTGTATAGATGAAGGTCTGACAGAGTATATCCAATAGATCGCGTAAGTTGATCTGTTCAAACGTATTCACGTTTGGTGGCGGAGGAATTTGTTTCTCTTAGCTGTATACCCGTGTTATTTTTGGATAAGTCAATTTGTGATTTGGCGGGTATGACGATGTGACATTTTAAGTGAATGAAGATGGATGTCTGACAGAGTATTTCCAAAAAGGTCACGTACATTGATTTCTTCAACCATACCAAGAGTGGAAGCGGAGAAGGAAACTTCTTTAGCTAACACGTAACGTACTGTTGTAGACGCCAATTAGTGATTTTCGATGGATCTGACAATGTGGCATTCGATGTGAATCTGATGTAATGATAAAGCGTAGCTTCTAGCCTCATCAACCGGTAAATGACAAAAATCGGGCAGGCAGCATGGTTAAGTCGGTCGCACCGAAGTAGGGTGTATAATCACCTATCTAGAGAATATTCATTTGTTTCTTAAATCTATCAATGCTGTCCCATATATATACGGGAATGGTTGCTGATCCCAACCGTTGGTGATATACATTCGATACACTCAAGCAAAATGAGTGGTCGGTCATGTGTGGCTGAGTTACAAGATGTTCTTGTTGAACTCCAGTGTATCGTTCCTAGAGTACACTGATCGGAAGGTGGTTCCATACCTTGTCATAGTTGGAAATCCATTAGCCAATACGTGCTTGCGATTTTGATTGTATACTATATATGTAGAACGTGAGATGAAAGCGTTTCTGCTAGTTGATATCTATTTGTACATAGACATTATTATAATATCAAAAGGTTTTTGATATAAAGATATTTTGGATTCTCATAAGGGAAAAACCCGTTCCGTTCTGCGGCGTGGTCTTATGAGATATCGTTTACTTGTTCATATACCTGTTTAAACTGTTTTACTCACACCAGTCCCATGACTGACCCGGAGTTTACTTTGTTGTTTTCCCTAAACTCTTGGGTGCCTAAATTTGTACGGGCAGTCAAGTAGTCGGGATTTACAGATATACTTGAAGAGCTGGAGCAGGAGGCTTCTGGATCATATAGCTATAGTTTATTTCCGCTGTGTTGTAAGTGCTGTACTCTGATAAGTGCTATTGTATACATAACTGTTATATTTCAAAGTTATGTTATCTATTATATGTTATTCATTCCGCTGTGAGGTTCGTGTTACTCTGATGTTGTGTTCTTCTTCTTCTTATATTCTAAGTTTCTATATTATCTATTCTCACCTTCTAATTTCTTTCATTAATTACCGGGATTTTTCGATGTTTTGGTTATCGACATCGAGCTTATGTCGATAACCAAAGTCGCTCAAAATCCGGGTCGTTACAGAGTATTTTCAGACCCTTAGCTGTGGGATCATAATACAAATATTATTTGTACAAAAATTTGAAATGATTTCGAATTTTGGAAGATTTCAAGTCAATGATTTGTGACTTGAAAATGAGATGTTATTTACACTCTTCAATGTATGTTGGGAACAATTAAATAAATTGAGTGTAAGGAGCTTTGTTTGAATGGGAATTGTAAGGAATTCGGCGCAACAATGGATAAGTAAGCATTGATAGATGAGGTTATAAATAAATTTGGAATAATTTGAGATGCATAAAGCCGACTTATGCAGGATTTGAAATTAAAAAGAAAATGGTTTTGAAAAGAAATTATATGATTTTGAATCTGTTAGAGGTTTAGATAAAATGCGAAATTGTCAAAATAATTTGATATAGAAATTGGTCTGAGAATTGAGTATAGTTTTAAAGAGTGTGGAAATAAATAAAACACCGATTCGGAAGATAAAGAAATCGTGTTGATAAAAAATTGATCTCCAACAGTAAGAAATGAAATTTGATATTATTTAATTGAATATGATCGATGGGCTTAAATATCGATATTTAAATTAGTTGTGGAAGAATTTCACACAAATATGAAAATTTGAAGTATACATTGTTATAACCCTAACGATCTTTCCTATTCGAGGATGAAAAGTTTTAAAGGTCGGTAGATTGTAACGTCCCAGAAATTTAGGCAATTTGAAATGGAATTAATTAAAGATTTAACTGTTAATAATTAATTTTATATTGGTACTTATGTTAGAAATTTTAAATTTTAAATATATGTTGTTTTGATTTGAACTAAATTAATTATTTAATTCAGAATGGTTGTTAGAAATTGGATATTTATTGTTAAATATTTGAATTGAATTGGTTGGATATTTAAATCGGATTTGAAATTCAACGGAAAAATACAAAGTGTTTAAAATAAATAAATAAAATTAGTGGACGTTAATCAAATGGGAAATTTTATTGAAATTGATTTGGATAGGGTATAATTGTATATGTATAGAAATTATAATCAACGTTTCAAGTTTGGAGTCGAACAAAGTTGTTTTGAAAACAAAACAAAATAAAATCAATGAACCGATAATGATCTAAAACAACGTCGTTTACAAACGAAGTCGAACTACAACTAGGATAACTTCATTAGATTCAGAACGCGACAGCGAAAACATACGTATGATTTTTGTGGCATTCGGAGAATATGCTGGTGGTACGTATTTAGAGCGGTTTGGGTTATTCGCGCCAGAATTAGTATTAAATAAATACAAATAAAAACCTTCCTCGGTTAGAAAATGCGCTACCCTATATTTTGAAAACGCGGCTACCCTGTAACCTACGATTGAATGTTGTTCTTATCCTCATTTCCTCCTTTTATAAATTAGCATTCTTTCCCCATTCTTTTTCAGCAAATCAGTTCCTCCTTTAAATTTTTATGGCTTCCACCGGAATTAAATTCACCAAATAAAAACCAGAACTTCCCCTTTTATTTTGAATTGCTAAGGATAATTTATTTTTCCCCAAACTAAAATCAGTCCTTCCCAATTGAAACTTCACTACTTTGAAACCTGAACTCCACTTCTCCTTCCACCGAAATTACATCGTTTCCAACCCAAACTGAAGTTGTTGTCCCCAGATTGAAGGGCATCGTCAGCTCTGGCACCGTAAATTAAAGGCATCTCCCCTCTCGAAGCCGCAAGTTGCTGCCTTTCAGATGAACTCTAGCAACCCCAAATCCATCGTCTCGTCTTGTTCAGGGTTTTAACGTGAGATATCACTCATGATTAATGTTAAATTCAAGTAGATTGATTTCAATTGAACTAAAGTATATGTGGTTGCTAAATTTGATTGCGTTGACTGTTTTGTGGATTTACCCAAACTTGATTGAAGTACTGTTCCTGTTTGCTTGTCAAAAAGTATTGATTCTGTTTCACTATGTTGCCATGAAACTGAAATATGATGATTTTATATACACCTATGTATGCATATGCAACTGGGATTTTTGGTCCGTAAATCACTTGTGAGTTTCAACCTACTGTCTAACACGTGTGTCTGTTTGTAAAACATTTGAGTGTTTATGTGAGTTGTTATATGTAAGTAATGTTAATACATATAGGCTTGTATGTTATATATGTTAACATACATTATCAACCGCAATGTACCAAACCAGTTCGTTCCTTTCAAATTGTTATACACATAATAATAGTTGGTATTAGATTGTCAACCATTTGATTGAGCAATCATTTGGTATATGCTGTAAAATGCATTTGATTTTTCTGGAATGATTGAATTAACTCTTTGCCAAAAACTGGAATTTTTGCAGTAAATTTAAAGGCTAAGTATTCTTGTCAATTCATAAAATACCTAAATGGATTTCTTGGCTGAATGATTTTCTGGAAAGAAGGTAATATGTTTTTCTGTCTATAACTGATTGTGTAATTCATGTTTGATATGTTAAATAGAATATTTGCCCAATGTGACACATGTAGTTCTTGGAACATCATTCGGCAGAGCAGAATCACTTTCTTATTTATTCGTTGTGCCTTCATGCCATGAAATCAGTTTAAAAGTTTTCTTGGTTTCTATGACCGTCTGCAGGGCTTTTTATTTCATTTGTATACACATTTATATGTATCACTTGAAGTATTCCCATACCTCTCTTTTCATGCAACTGTCAGTTTAGAAGGAAAAAGGCTTCGTACATTTGTTAAGTTGTGTAGCCATTGTCCAGTCCTGTTTCAACCTGGCTGATTTGTTGTAACTTGCGCCTGCCAGTATACATGGCTTGTTGAAACTATTCTGTTTTGCTTTGAGTCCCTATGTTTTATAAACGTATTCACTCACTAAAATATGTTTGTATTTTCTACCCTCGGCATGTGCCTGAACCTTGCTAAATGCATGTAGCATCCTATGTAGCTTCTAACTTGGCTATATCTTGCCTTGATCTGCATGTTTGCATTTATCCTCATCATTGAAACCTGAAGTACATGTAATTGGCTCTACCCATTCATACTTGACATTTTATAGTTGTTCCCTACTATGTTCTTGAGCTTGTTCTGTTTGAATCATGCACTACTTGTCGCTGGTTTATGTGTTTCCTTATGCTTGATTAGTACTACTTGATAGAGGTGTATAATGTTAGTATATCTGCAAGAATCAATATGTCCATGGTAACTTTAACATGTCGTGTTGTAAATAAGTAATACATTTTATAATACTCCATTTGTTTTGCTGGAACTGGTACTCTATTTTGGTTGTTAAAAATTGATACCCCATTTATTTGCTAAAAGCAAATACCACAGTGGGTTGCTAAAAGCCAGCGCATTGTATATTGGGTTTAAACCCTGAAGCATTTGTCTATGCCAACAGCTGATATTCCATTTGGTTTTGCTAAATTTCATAAAAGCTAATATTATATTTAACGGTGGCGAATTACATTTGTTTTGTTATCCTGCATACATTGTTGCGTTCTGTAACTATAAGTACATAATGCATATATTTGGAACCCATATAAGATGCCGTAATATTTCTTGCCACTAACCATATCGAAGTTCTAAAGTCCTGCATACGTTCATGTAACCGGTATTTTCTTTAGTTGCATGCATGCATATATGACTGCCATATTCTCTTGACTCCAGTTCATTTGCTTTCCTTGCTGACATGTTATACGTTAGTCTTGTTTCATCTTGAACTAATATACGAATTATTACTTAAACTCATACTTGAACAGATACTACATTTGATCTAGAAAACAGATATGAGTAGATATCACACTTAGTCTATATACATTGATATGAACATAGAACACCACTGTTTATTTTATATATATAACATCGATGTTGGAGTTAACTGTTATATTTCAGTTTATATCGAAGTTAATTTACTTGAACTATGATTAATCCTGACTCAAGTATTTTGTGTTTTACATGAAATGCTCGGGTCAGACCGAGCAGTGCAGATTTAAATATTTCAGCTTAGTATTCGAAGATTTGCAAAGCTGGGGATTTCAGGAGACGCACACTATGAGATTTTAATACAGTAAAGATTTTTCTTGTATTATAAACTATTCCTTAAAATTTCTGCTGTACAGGAAGTTCTTTGTATCAAATTTTTTGATTAATATATATGAGTTATTTCATTATTCAAATTCCGTGTTATTTTGAGACGACCCCAAACCCCGTACTGACGGCGACAAGGGTAATCCTTGGAATATAACACATAAACAGATAACAGCAGAAAACAATTAAATAAATACACCAGATAATGAACAATATAATGTACTGGATAAACGTAATCATCCGAGTTACATAGTATACAGGATCATTCTTAGTACAAATACAGTTCAGCTATACATAAATGTCTACAACGGAAAACAAACATAATGTACAATAGGAGCTGAACAGCATAAAAAGAGATAAATGATAGAATCCATCTTCAGCTCCAGCTATCCGGAAAGAGCCAGCTAAACCTGAATATAAGGCTGCCCGTGTAGAAAAAGGGGCACCCGAGTTTGAAAGTGAAACAAACTACGAGTCAGTCATGGGACTGGTATGAGAAATCTACTCAACACATTTAAAATATGGCTAATCACAGGACCACGCCACTTTCGTGGAACGGGTTTACTCCATGGGATCGCCAGTGCTTTAAAACAAATAATTCTTTTAAACATCGCAATGCTTTTTATAAAAATGAAGCCATTATAAGACTCAGTTCCCATCACACAATGTAACGCAAACCGGAGGATAGAGTTTTACCTTATAATGGCCAAAATATGCTTGATAGGAATAAAACAAAAGCATTTGATATTATTACTAGTGTTTATATGTTTCAAAAGCAATTTCAAATCATAACTATCAATCATAGATGGCATTAATTCCCCCATACCACTATGTCGCCATATATAGGTATACAATCAAAACCGCATAGTCACGTATTTGGAAATTGGATTTCCGTCATGAACCAAGGCAAAAGATAGTCCTTACCGAATTCGAGACGCTCTAGTCCGTGTCTCAGGATCAGAACGCATCAACCCTTTAGATCGCCAGGGCCGGTCCACCGAGGTGGATTATTATGCCTGAACAATATGTTTCCCCGTCCTTTGGGGCGTCAATGAGCCAACGAATGACTCCATCGGACCCGGATCGTCTGATCTAACCGAGGCGCCTCGCAACAGTAACAACCACATAAGTCAAACTCGTTAGGGTGTGTAAAACCACTGACGCCATTTCTAACTAGAAAGAAACGCATGCCCTCCCTGAGGTCCTTCTCCAGTTTCTGGTTCATACCGGGGTGTGAGGCTCGCGATTTCACGTTATACACAAAGCTACGCCACACAGGTGTTGCTTTGATCATCACCACAAGACTTTGCTTTTCAACAGAAGCCCTGATCACTGCATCTTAGCATGCCACACAGGCAATTCACACCGTGCAACTGATAGCTATCAATCACACAGAATAAATTCCAATGTCAGACACACTGTCCATTTGCAAGTCCGTTCTGGGTCTAAACGCAACCGGAGGCACTATATACCTCGCAAACCCATCGATCACCACGTACGTCTGGACAATCACCACTCATTATCCATATTTCGGGATGCCTCCCAATCAGGACCTCGGTTACCATCCAAACGAGGTGAAGATCTCCGGTCTTCGACCACCGTCTTCATCTTCGATTTCTTATCGTCGATTCAGTTATTCAGAATGGGATAAACCCGGTCTTTCTGAGCAACTCACGTATATAATAAACAAGTGCTACACAAACACTACTACGCATCATTTCAATTCATTAGTCACTAACCGTCAATCAGTAAGAGAACGATTTGCCAAATATTAACCCCGAAGGCCGAAACCAACATCAGATCAATACCCAAGAAACCATTCGACTTAGCCAACCTTCAGTTAGTTTCTACATTTCACATCCATATCGTTTATAATATTTTATAACGATTTATCGCTATTTTTATTTATTTTAAAATAGCCAATTTATTCAAAACGACGCTTCGGGCCATAACGCGGCCGTGTCGCTGTTTTTCTTCAGATTTGATTTACACATATCTGAAAATCTAACTGTTGGAACTTCACAAAATTTACATCGTTAGAAATATCTTTTCAAAACGAATCCAACGGTTCCAGTTTCGGGAAATTCCGACGGTCGGATCTCCCGGTATAATCGTTTGAAGTTTCGATTTCAAAATACGAACTGCAGCGTCGTTATTCGATTTAATATAATTATATTTTTATATATATAAATATAATCGATTTTGGCGCTGTTTTTCTTCAGATTTGAATTAAACATTCCAGACAATCCAACCGTTGGATTTTTACAAAGTTGGTGCCATTGGAAAGATATTTCCAAAGCGAACCCAACGGTTGCGGTTTCGGGAAAATCCGATGGTCGGATCTCCCGCACTAATCGTTTGAAATCACGGTTTCAAAATACAAATTGCAGCTTCGTTATTCGATATATTTCAATTATATATATATATATATATATATATATATATCGATTCATCGATTTCAAAACTATATAATTTTCATACATTTGATAAAAATGATATTTTTATCCTACATACATTCATTTCGACACTTCACTATTTTTAACAATTCATGTATATACTAGAAATGTGATTTTTAATGTGAAACAATTTATTTCAAAACACGACTATTTTATATAGTTAATATAGGTGCTAAAAATAGGATTTTTATTATAAAACAATTTATTTCAAAACCAGATTATTTTATATAGTTAATATAGGTGATAAAAATAGGATTTTTATTATAAAACAATTTATTTCAAAACCAGATTATTTTATATAGTTCATTTTGATGATAAAAATAGGATTTTTATTATAAAGCAATTCCTTTCAAAATATGAATACCATTCAACACATGAATTTCAATTCAACGAATGAATATCGATTCAACACATGAAGATTTTCTATAGTTTATATATAGATAAAAAAGGTGATTTTATATTTAAAACACGAATACCATTCAACACATGAATTTCAATTCAACGAATGAATATCGATTCAACACATGAAGGTTTTCTATAGTTTGTATATATAGAGTAAAAATGTGATTTTTATATTTAAAAACACGAATACCATTCAACACATGAATTCTATGCAACGAATGAATTTCAATTCAACACATGAAGGTTTTCTATACAACGAATAAATATAGTTTCAACAAATGAAAATAATTCTAACACATGAATATTATTCAAAATTTCGGCAGCATAACGACAGGGTAGTTAAAACCGGGACCGTCCTTAGTACGGCTCCTCGCTCTACCTTAAAGCCTCGCAGCTTTTGACAATGAGGAATCATGCATCTAGTTCGCACGCAGGCGGCATGTATATTTTTTTCATTTCCACAAACTAATCCTATGTGGTTTCAACCAAATATTTCTCAACCACAAACGGGTATTTTTCAACCGCAATCAACCAATATCAACCACAAACAATTCTTATCAACCATTCGCTATCAATCAATTTTCACACCAATCACAACCAATAAATATCGTCCATGGTTTGTGGACGAGGGGCGTATATATATATATATATATATATATATATATATTTACATATAGCATTTCACTTCTATTTCAACACATATATAATTTTTACAACGCATATATAACTTATACATCGAACGTACAACTTATACAACGCTTATACAAGAGGTGTACAACGCTTATATAACTCATACATCGATTATATAATTTATACATCGTCGTTTTCCATATCGTTTATAAATTAGAAATCTCACATTGGGTTCCACTCCACCAAAAATTGCAGAAGGCTCAGAAAAATATGCGGTCTCTTCTAGAATGTAGAAGATGCCCACACGAGTCCACTATCTCTTGTTTCACTGAATTTCGTCAAGAAACGAAAAAAATATGATTTTTACAAGTTTGCAATGCTTAAAAGTGTAAAAATCAATTTAAAATTAACCAGCCGTTACCTCAACTTGATGTTCAAAACTAGGTTTCGAATTTTCGTGAAATCCGAGCAGCATGGAGACGATCGGAGGGTACCACCCTGTAGTGCTCGGAACGGCGCTCAGGCGGAGGTAGGTGGGGCCTACTTCGACGCAGGGAGGAGGGCACGACGGTTCTTCGAAGGCGCTGACTTCCGAGGCCTGGATCTCAACGAAGACACCATGAGGGAGGGCGAGGTTGGGTCGGATTTGAAGAGGGGAAGGAGGCGAACAAAAACCCCAACTGGAGGCGGGGCTAAAAGTGGATGTGGCGGCGGCAAAACGCTTGGGAAGCTTCGAGGAGATTTCCGCCGTTTATCGCGATTGAAGAGAGAGAAACGACGGGGAGAGAGAAGATGATGAGCCAATGTGATTTTTTTTATATTTATATATTTTAAAAATCCAAAAATACCCTCTTTCACACACGAACCCCATTCCAAACACAATGGGATATGTTTCGTAGGCCCATTCGAATGTTTCAGTCAGTTTTCATTCAATTTAAAATATATAACATTCAATATTTGATTTGAATGTACATTTCAATTTGCCAGGGCCAGAAACTGATTCGAAAAATTCCTGAAAAATAAATCTAGCTATGTTTTGACGATACGGTCCCAACAAAACTAGTTTCGTCGAATTCTGAGACCGTTTGCAAAAAGGCCCATTTCTGGTCGATCCAATTTAACTGTAATTGACCAAAACATATTTTCCTTTGCTATGCTCACATACTTGCTTCAAAAATTATGAAATTTGAAATCTAGCAATAACTTCACATCCCGGATCCAACAAAAGTGGTTTAGTCGAATTCTGAGGTCGTTTGCAAAATGGCCAATTTCACGGGCTATATAAATTTCATAGCGACCTTTCTGAAAATTCATTTGGCCATAACTTTTTCTTTCCGCTATGAAACTTCGATTTTTCAGATACCTTAGAAAGGTATTCACTAACAGATTTAAATATTTTTGGTTTCACTCAAATCCGTTTTGTTTTGCACCCGGTACAGTCAGTCAAAGTTTGAAACGAAAATTTGAAACTGCCGCGCCATTTCAGGCCTTGTTTATAATTAGAATTAATTATATTCCTTTTCAATTATCGATTCAAACTCAGTTTTCATCTTTATTATTTTAAATATTTAAAATCCACTATTTTAGCCAATTTAAAAATTTTAAATTGGTTCAGATTTTCCGGGTCGTTACAATCTCCCTCACTTAAAACTTTTCGTCCCCGAAAAGGAACAAAGTCGAAAGTGGTTTGATTAATCAACTCTACGTTCAATCTGGCTTCCATTCTCCAACTTTTCAGTTTCTGAGAATTTTCAAATTCTTCAAAAATTTGGCTAACACCCGGAATTTTCGAAAAATTTCGCCATAACCTCCTTTGTACGGGGAGATGTTTGGAAATTTATTGGGCTGTATTAGGTACCCAATAAATCCTAATAAGCATACACATATTTATAGTGATATATTCTGGTGTTTACAGGGGAGCATGTATAGATAATAACTCCAGAGAATAAATTCTCGTCACCCTGTCAAAGCCTGAGGGAGTGTGTATTTTAATTGCTCCAGAGGATAAATCCTCATCACCTCGTCCCGTGTGGGAAATAAATAGTCCATGTGACGTATCTAATGACTAGAGAGACGTGATTATTGTCAACTCCAGACCCGTGTGGGGGTTTTATTAATCTGGCAATTTTATCGTTACAATTTAAATTGTCCATATCAGTCATCAGTTCAACCTGTAAAATATAGTCATCGCCATACAAGCCTCTCGCTCGTATGGTAAATCTTCCACCTCGTCACACAAGCTCCAAATGCTTATGTGGTATATGATGAAGTATGCCTATCTTCAGAAGTATGCTATGTAATGTAGTTCAAAATTAATTGTTACTATCCTATGGTGATGTTTATTATCACACACAGAACAACCAGCACTCCGCATCCAATGGCATTCACAGGAGTTGATATAATAATATTTCGGATCCAACTCATTAAGGTTTACCTATTTGTCAGGCACGCAAATAAATTCTTTACTCAACAGATATCCAATTACCTGTTCAAACATATATAATGCACATGTATATATTTCTATCTATTTTCTAATCAGTTCAATGTGTGAGTTAATCGAATAAATCCTACCATTCATTCTCTTATTAATTAAATTAACTATCATTCTAATAATTTAATTAATCAAATCTACTATCACACAACACAAACAACAATCAAATTGTTTTTAACTTTTCAAAAATATACTAATCAATTTCTATACTCTTTTAAAATCATTCAGACTATAGAATTAAAAGTGCACATCCATGGAAAGAAAATAACAACAGAATAGAGAACTAATTGGTAATGCAAAGTTTGGTAAATGTACCTTGCACCGGAGTCAATTAGAGACATCCACTCGGCATCTAGGATAGGCTTTCTGAATGCTCTCCTCAGTTTCCCAAGTACAATCTCGTGGATCTCCACTCCATTGCACTTTGACTAAGTGAACCTTCTTGTTCCTCAGTTCTTTGGTTTCTTTGCAAATGATCTTGAGCGGCTCTCTTCTCACAGCTAATTCTGGGGTAATTTCAATATCCTGTTGAGCTGCTTCTTCCACGATCAAGTCTGGATCATGAACGTGCTTTCGAAGTTGAGATATGTTGAATACATCATGAACTCCAGGCAACCAATCAGGCAATTTAACCTTATAAGCGAGGGTTCCGATCCGTTCCAGGATAGGAAACGGACCAACGAATTTGGGCGCCAATTTCCCTGTTTTACCGAACCAGATAACTCCTCTCATCGGCGATACCTTCAGATATACATAGTCGCCAACAGCAAATGATATATCTCTTCTTCTCCTATCAGCATAGCTCTTTTGTCGGCTTTGAGCAGCGAGTAATCGTTTCTTGATAAAATCGACTTTGTCGGCAGCTTCCCAGATCATATCTGGCCCCAACACAAGTCTATTACCGGGTTCGACCCAATAAGCAGGAGATCGGCACAGTCTACCATACAGTGCTTCGAATGGCGACATTGTCAGGCTTGCCTGGTAGCTGTTGTTATATGAGAATTCAGCCAAATGTAGATGGTCTTCCCATGATCCACCGAAATCTAGAACACAAGCCCGCAATAGATCTTCTAAAATATGATTCACCCTCTCAGTCTGACCATCTGTCTGAGGATGATAGGCGGTGCTTAGGTTCAGCTTTGTTCCCAGTTCTACTTGAAACGCCTCCCAGAATTTACTAGTAAATATCGGGTCTCTATCACTGACTATACTGAGCGGCACTCCATGTAGTCTAACAATTTCCTTGAAGTATATCTGCGCCAGACTCTGAGCAGTTCTTTTTGATCTAACAGGTATGAAATGGGCGGTCTTCGAGAAGCGATCTACGATCACCCAAATACTGTCATTCCCTTTTCCGGTTCTGGGCAAACCATCGATGAAGTCCATGGAAATATGTTCCCACTTCCAACCAGGAACGTCTAGCGGTTGTAACAATCCAGCCAGTTTCTGTTGGTCGCTCTTGACTAGCTGGCAAGTAGGGCATCGACTAACATATATTGAAACGTCTCTTTTCATAGCCTTCCACCAGAATGTTCGCTTGAGATCGTTATACATTTTGGCCACACCAGGATGGATACTCAAATTGGACTTGCAACACTCGTCTAACACTTCCCTTTTTAACTATGGGATGTCAGGAACACAAATCCTTCCTTTTAACCTCAGGGTCTCGTCGTTATCTATTTGAAAACATGAGGGTTCGCCTTTCTGAATCCTTTTGATCATATCCTTAATAAAGTTATCCTCCTTCTGAAGAATAGATATTTTGTCAATCAAGGAAGTCGTAATAATAAAGCTGGCGATCATTACATTCTTTCGACTCAGCGCATCGGCCACGACGTTGGCTTTCCCTGGAGTGTATATAATCTCAAAGTCGTATGCTGCAAGGAACTCTAGCCAACGTTGCTGCCTCAGATTCAAGTCCTTCTGGGTGAACAGATACTTTAACGACTGGTGACCTGTAAACAGTTCAAATCTCTCACTCAGAAGATAATGTCTCCAGATTTTCAAAGTGAATACTATAGCCAATAACTCAAGATCATGAGTGACGTAGTTTTTCTCGTGCGGCTTCAACTGACGGCTAGCATACGCAATCACTTGACCTCTTTGCATTAACACTGCGCCAAGGCCTTCTCTAGAAGCGTCAGTCCAGACTTTCAAGTCCTCATTGCCATCTATTATTGTTAACACTGGAGCAGTTGTCAGTTTCAGCTTCAGCTCTTGGAAAGCTTCCTCATATACCGGAGTCCAATTGAATCTCGAATGTTTCTTCGTCGGTTTCGTTAAAGAACTAGATGTCTTCGCGAAATCCTTAATGAATTTCCGATAATAACTGGCTAACCCGAGAAAACTTCTAACTTCTGTTGGCGTACGAGGCTGTTTCCAATTCTGAATAGCAGTGATTTTACTGGGGTCCACTGAAATTCCTTGCTTTGACACTATGTGGCCAAGAAATTTTACTTCTTCTTGCCAGAATATACATTTTGAAAACTTTGCTTTCAACACATTCTTTCTGAGAATTTCTAACACTTGTTCCAAATGTTTTTCGTGCTCGCTTTCTGACTTAGAGAAGATAAGGATATCATCAATGAAAACCAGAACAAATTTATTCAATACTCCTTTGAATACTCTGTTCATTAGATCGACGAAATAGGCTGGAGCATTACATAAGCCGAAGGGCATTACTAACCATTCGTAGAATAAGTCTGGACCTCTGAATGCTGTCAAAGGAACACACTCCTCGGCGATACGAAGCTGATGGAAACCTATAGCTAGGTCCATTCGTGAAAATACCTGTGCGCCATTTAATCGATCCAACAAATCATCAATCCGCAGCAATGGATATTTATTCTTTATTGTCTGTTTGTTCAGATCACGATAATCCACACATAGACGTGGAGTACCGTCAGATGTTGGGACAAACACCACTGCTGCACCCCAATCAGAGAAACTAGGCCGGATCAGACCCTTCCATACGAGCTGTCGTGTTTGGTTGTCAATTTCTTCTTTCTCCTTCAAGGACATTCTTCGAATAGCATGAACTACCGGCCTTGCATTCGGAATCAAAGCAATCTTGAAATCTATTTCTCTCTGCGAAGGTAAGCGAACAACTTCTTCGAACACATCCGCATAGTTCTTGACGACAGGAATGTCTTTGATGAGGTCAGGAATATTCTCTGTGACTTCAGGGATATTTTCTATTTGAACAAGAGAAACATCCAAAACTGCCCAGAAGTCTTTTCTATTAGCATTCTGACCTTCACAGGGAATGGTTATATAATCACCTGATTTAATCTTCACCTCAACGACTCTGTCAGCGCATTTAACCTCAACTTCATACTTGGTCAGCCAGTCTAACCCCAAGATAAGATCAAACTCTGTAAAATTCATGACGACCGCGATGGTAGGAAACCGATAACGAGAAAAAGAAACCGACACTCCACAAACCCAACTGAGATCAATGGAACCCCAAACCAGATTCTGGACAGTCATTGGTTCCTTGAGCTTCTTCAAATTCAAATCCAGCTTCTTAGCTGCATTCTTTGCAACAAAGCTTCGCGACGCGTCGGTGTCAAACAATACTTTAACAGGAATGTCTTTGACAGTTAGCGTGCCTTCTAAAACATCCGGCCTTTCCTGATTAGCTGAGGGCTCAGAAGTTTCTGCCAATTCATTCACTTGAACTACTTCAGGCTTCTTTAAGAGCCAGCAATCCTTTGCAAGATGACCAGTCTGATGGCATTTGCTGCAACCTCTTTTCTCTTGAAAATTCTTCTCTGATTTAGATCCACTCTTGATTCGTTTCTTTAAGGGTCCGCAATTTATCGAGAGATGTCCTTGCCTATTTCAGTAAGAGCATACAGTTGTCGCTACTGGCCCCTTCTCAGATTTAGCCCTTTTTCTCTTGGAACTGGGCTTCTTACTGACCTCAGACATCGTACTGGCCTCCGGACGATCAGTTTCAGACTCAACTTTCTTACTAGAGCTGACCTCTTCTTCGTAAGGCAGCATACCTTTCTTGCCGAGATCCTCATACTGGTAAGCCATGTATATCATTTCAGAGAAAGGAAGTTTCACATTCCTCATCACACTATTCTGATATTTTCTTTGCAGGCCATGAATAAATCTCAGATTCTTCCTCTTTGGATCTTGAATTAGATGAGGAGCAAAGTGAGAAAGTTCGTTGAATTTCTTATGATATTTTGGGATGGTCATATCACCTTGTATCAGATAAGAAAATTCATCACATAATCGCTCGGTTGCTTCGGGAGGAGTAAATCTTTCTAGGAAAATCACTTTGAATCTGTCCCAGGTGATATCACCTTCTGGATTATCTTTAATAACTGAATCCCACCAAAACAAAGCTTCTTCTTTGAGTGCCCAAGACGCCAGTAATCTTTTCTGATCGTCTCTCAGCTTTAAACCCTCAAAGAGTTTCTCTGCAGAACGAATCCAAGCTTGTATTTCCATAATGGACTCTTTGCCTAAGAATGGCGATCCACCCAGATTTCGAAATCTCTTGAATATAACTTCTATATCTGATTCTGGCTGCGGGAGCACAACTGGCTCATTAGCTAGTCGAGCCATACGATTATTTCTTCTGTTCCTGTCACTCATTTTATAGTACGTCTGCAATTAGCAGACAAAGTGTTAGGTCAACAGAAAATATATTTAAAAATATAGAGACAAATACTTCAATGTAAATGTGTCTACTGGGGTGTATTTCATTCTGCTTTACTTATACTAGGATATTACTGATCCTATCTGTATAGAGTTACCCGTCCTAGAACACTACTAGCTCTATTTCTGACTAGTTCGTTCATATGTTATATTCCAGAACTAAGCTTAACCAAAGCTCTAATACCAAATGAGACGACCCCAAACCCCGTACTGACAGCGGCAAGGGTAATCCTTGGAATATAACACATAAACAAATAACAGTAGAACAGAATTAAATAAATACACCAGATAATGAACAATAGAATATACTGGATAAACGTAATCATCAGAGTTACATAGTATACATGATCATACTTAGTACAAATACAGTTCAGCTATACATAAATGTCTACAGCGGAAAACAAACATAATGTAGAATAGGAGCTGAATAGCATAAAAAGAGATAAATGATAGAATCCATCTTCAGCTCCAGCTATCCGGAAAGACCCAGCTAAACCTGAATACAAGGCTGCCCGTGTAGAAAAAAGGGCACCCGAGTTTGAAAGTAAAACAAACTACGAGTCAGTCATAGGACTGGTATGAGAAATCTACTCAACACATTTAAAATATGGCTAATCACAGGACCACGCCACTTTCGTGGAACGGGTTTACTCCATGGGATCGCCAGTGCTTTAAAACAAATAATTCTTTTAAACATCGCAATGCTTTTTATAAAAATGAAGCCATTATAAGACTCAGTTCCCATCACACAATGTAACGCAAACCGGAGGATAGAGTTTTACCTTATAATGGCCAAAATATGCTTGATAGGAATAAAACAAAAGCATTTGATATTATTACTAGTGTTTATATGTTTCAAAAGCAATTTCAAATCATAACTATCAATCATAGATGGCATTAATTCCCCCATACCACTATGTCGCCATATATAGGTACACAATCAAAACCGCATAGTCACGTATTTGGAAATTGGATTTCCGTCATGAACCAAGGCAAAAGATAGTCCTTACCGAATTCGAGACGCTCTAGTCCGTGTCTCAGGATCAGAACGCATCAACCCTTTAGATCGTCAGGGCCGGTCCACCGAGGTGGATTATTATGCCTGAACAATATGTTTCCCCGTCCTTTGGGGCGTCAATGAGCCAACGAATGACTCCATCGGACCCGGATCGTCTGATCTAACCGAGGCGCCTCGCAACAGTAACAACCACATAAGTCAAACTCGTTAGGGTGTGTAAAACCACTGACGCCATTTCTAACTAGAAAGAAACGCATGCCCTCCCTGAGGTCCTTCTCCAGTTTCTGGTTCATACCGGGGTGTGAGGCTCGCGATTTCACGTTATACACAAAGCTACGCCACACAGGTGTTGCTTTGATCATCACCACAAGACTTTGCTTTTCAAAAGAAGCCCTGATCACTGCATCTTAGCATGCCACACAGGCAATTCACACCGTGCAACTGATAGCTATCAATCACACAGAATAAATTCCAATGTCAGACACACTGTCCATTTGCAAGTCCGTTCTGGGTCTGAACGCAACCGGAGGCACTATATACCTCGCAAACCCATCGATCACCACGTACGTCTGGACAATCACCACTCATTATCCATATTTCGGGATGCCTCCCAATCAGGACCTCGGTTACCATCCAAACGAGGTGAAGATCTCCGGTCTTCGACCACCGTCTTCATCTTCGATTTCTTATCGTCGATTCAGTTATTCAGAATGGGATAAACCCGGTCTTTCTGAGCAACTCACGTATATAATAAACAAGTGCTACACAAACACTACTACGCATCATTTCAATTCATTAGTCACTAACCGTCAATCAGTAAGAGAACGATTTGCCAAATATTAACCCCGAAGGCCGAAACCAACATCAGATCAATACCCAAGAAACCATTCGACTTAGCCAACCTTCAGTTAGTTTCTACATTTCACATCCATATTGTTTATAATATTTTATAACGATTTATCGCTATTTTTATTTATTTTAAAATAGCCAATTTATTCAAAACGACGCTTCGGGCCATAACGCGGCCGTGGCGCTGTTTTTCTTCAGATTTGATTTACACATATATGAAAATCTAACCGTTGGATCTTCACAAAATTTACATCTTTAGAAAGATCTTTTCAAAACGAATCCAACGGTTCCAGTTTCGGGAAATTCCGACGGTCGGATCTCCCGGTATAATCGTTTGAAGTTTCGATTTCAAAATACGAACTGCAACGTCGTTATTCGATTTAATATAATTATATATATATATATAAATATAATCGATTCTGGCGTTGTTTTTCTTTAGATTTGAATTAAACATTCCAGACAATCCAACCGTTGGATTTTTACAAAGTTGGTGCCGTTGGAAAGATATTTCCAAAGCGAACCCAACGGTTGCGGTTTCGGGAAAATCCGATGGTCGGATCTCCCTCACTAATCGTTTGAAATCACGGTTTCAAAATATGAACTGCAGCTTCGTTATTCGATATATTTCAATTCTATATATATATATATATATATATATATATCGATTCATCGATTTCAAAACTATATAATTTTCATACATTTGATAAAAATGATATTTTTATCCTACATACATTCATTTCGACACTTCACTATTTTTAACAATTCATGTATATAGTAGAAATGTGATTTTTAATGTAAAACAATTTATTTCAAAACACGACTATTTTATATAGTTAATATAGGTGATAAAAATAGGATTTTTATTATAAAACAATTTATTTCAAAACCAGATTATTTTATATAGTTAATATAGGTGATAAAAATAGGATTTTTATTATAAAACAATTTATTTCAAAACTAGATTATTTTATATAGTTCATTTTGATGATTAAAATAGGATTTTTATTATAAAGCAATTCCTTTCAAAATATGAATACCATTCAACACATGAATTTCAATTCAACGAATGTATATCGATTCAACACATGAAGGTTTTCTATAGTTTATATATAGAGATAAAAAGGTGATTTTTATATTTAAAACACGAATACCATTCAACACATGAATTTCAATTCAACGAATGAATATCGATTCAACACATGAAGGTTTTCTATAGTTTATATATAGATAAAAAGGTGATTTTTATATTTAAAACACGAATACCATTTAACACATGAATTTCAATTCAACGAATGAATATCGATTCAACACATGAAGGTTTTCTATAGTTTGTATATATAGAGTAAAAATGTGATTTTTATATTTAAAAACACGAATACCATTCAACACATGAATTCTATTCAACGAATGAATTTCAATTCAACACATGAAGGTTTTCTATACAACGAATAAATATAGTTTCAACAAATGAAAATAATTATAACACATGAATATTATTCAAAATCTCGGCAGCATAATGGCAGGGTAGTTAAAACCGGGACCGTCCCTAGCACGGCTCCCCACTCTACCTTAAAGCCTCGCAGCTTTTGACAATGGGGAATCATGCATCTAGTTCGCACGCAGGCGGCATGTATATTTTTTTCATTTCCACAAACTAATCCTATGTGGTTTCAACCAAATATTTCTCAACTGCAAACGGATATTTTTCAACCGCAATCAATCAATATTAACCACAAACAATTCCAATCAACCATTCGCTATCAATCAATTTTCACACCAATCACAACCAATAAATATCGTCCATGGTTTGTGGACGAGGGGCGTATATATATACATATATATTTATATTTATATATAGCATTTCACTTCTATTTCAACACATATATAATTTTTACAATGCATATATAACTTATATGTCGAACATACAACTTATACAACGCTAATACAAGAGGTGTACAACGCTTATATAACTCATACATTGATTATATAATTTATACATCGTCGTTTTCCATATCGTTTATAAATTAGAAATCTCACATTGGGTTCCACTCCACCAAAAATAGCAGAAGGCTCAGAAAAATATGCGGTCTCTTCTAGAATGTAGAAGACGCCCACACGAGTCCACTGTCTCTTGTTTCACTGAATTTCGTCAAGAAACGAAAAGGATATGATTTTTACAAGTTTGCAACGCTTAAAAGTGTAAAAATCAATTTAAAATTAACCAGCCGTTACCTCAACTTGATGTTCAAAACTAGGTTTCGAATTTTCGTGAAATCCGAGCAGCGTGGAGACGATCGGAGGGTACCACCCTGTAGTGCTCGGAACGGCGCTCAGGCGGAGGTAGGTGGGGCCTACTTCGACGCAGGGAGGAGGGCACGACGGTTCTTCGAAGGCGCTGACTTCCGAGGCCTGGATCTCGACGAAGACACCACGAGTGAGGGCGAGGTTGGGTCGGATTTGAAGAGGGGAGGGAGGCGAACAAAAACCCCAACTAGAGGCGGGGCTGAAAGTGGATGTCGCGGTGGCAAAACGCTTGGGAAGCTTCGAGGAGATTTCCACCGTTTATCGCGATTGAAGAGAGAGAAACGACGGGGAGAGAGAAGACGATGAGCCAATGGGATTTTTTTATATATTTTAAAAATCCAAAAATACCCTCTTTCACACACGAACACCAATCCAAACCCAATGACTGTCGTCCCTAGTGTTTTACCCCCATTCCGAACACAATGGGATATGTTTCGTAGGCCCATTTGACTGTTTCAGTCAGTTTTCATTCAATTTAAAATATATAACATTCAGTATTTGATTTGAACATACATTTCAATTTGCCAGGGCCACAAACTGATTCGAAAAATTTCTGAAAAATAAATCTAGCTATGTTTTGACGATACGGTCCCAACAAAACTAGTTTCGTCGAATTCTGAGATCGTTTGCAAAAAGGCCTATTTCTGGTCGATCCAATTTAACTGTAATTGACCAAGACATATTTTCCTTTTCCACGCTCACATACTAGCTTCAAAAATTATGAAATTTGAAACCTAGCAATAACTTCACATCCCGGATCCAACAAAAGTGGTATCGTCGAATTCCGAGGTCATTTGCAAAATGGCCAATTTCACGGGCTATATAAATTCCATAGCGACCTTTCTAAAAATTCATTTGGCCATAACTTTTGCTTTCCGCTATGAAACTTTGATTTTTCAGATTCGGTAGAAAGGTATTCACTAACAGATTTAAATATTTTTGGTTTTACTCAAATCCGTTTTGTTTTGCACCCGGTACAGTCAGTCAAAGTTTGAAATGAAAATTTGAAACTGCCGCGCCATTTCAGGCCTTGTTTATAATTAGAATTAATTATATTCCTTTTCAATTATCGATTCAAACTTAGTTTTCATCTTTATTATTTAAAATATTTATTTTAAATATTTAAAATCCACTATTTTAGCTAATTTAAAAATTTTAAATTGGTTCAGATTTTCCGGGTCGTTACATATTTATTTATTTTATGTTTATTTTCTGTGTTGATTTGAATTTAAACTCTGTAAGCTAAATAACGATCCGTTGATTTGAACGTTTTAAGTTGGTTTAATCACCAATTTGATGCGGTTAAAAAGTCGGGACGTTACACTTGTGGTCTTTGTGGTTGTTGTGTTTACTGAACTTAACTAGTTTGAATACATATTAAAATTCGAGAAATTGTGTCACTTCAAATTTGTTGTTGGCCTTTATTGTACAACTTTTGTTGCACCTGTCCATAACTTGTGTGCATGCTGAAATGGTTGATTTATTACCTACTTATAAGCTTGATCCATTTGTGAACCAGTCTTTATGCAATTTTGGTTTGTTGTACCCTGTTTTGGTTTTGACCTGAACTAGTCTGAAACTTGAACTTGTGTTGTTGATTTAGTTTTATGCATGCTAGAATTTGAGTGCTTGAGTTTTCGAGGCCATATAGATTGCAGTTGTAACGACTCGGGTTTTTGCGATCCTGGTTATCGACATAAACTCAATGTCGACTACCCAAGCATCGGAAATACCGGATAGTTAATGAAAGAAGTTAGAGGGTGAGGATAGATAAGATAGAAAATCAGAATAGAAGAAGAAGAAGATCACAACATCAAAGTAAACACGAATCTCACAGCGGAACGTATAAATATATTTCATAACATAACATTGAAATAAAACAGTATCTGTATACAATACCATTATTAGAGTATAACACTTACATCACAGTGGAAATAAACAATAGCTGTAAAAACGCTACTGAAGCCTCCTGCTCCGGCTCCTTTTAGTGCATCTGTAAATCCCGACTACTTGACTGCTCGTACAAATTTGAGCACCCAAGAGTTTAGGGAAAACAAAACAAACTCCGGGTCAGTCATGGGACTGGTATGAGTAAAACCATTTAAAACAGTTTAAGCAATTAATGATATCTCATAAGACCACGTCGTATGATGGAACGAGTTTTTCCCTTATGAAATCCAAAATACTTGGTCCAACATTCAAAAACCTTTTGAAAGGAACGATAATCTTTATATCCAACTCATTTGATATTATTATAATGTCTATCAACCACAATATAATAATCATCTAGCAGAACGCTTTCATCTCACGCTCCACATACATAATATATAATCAAAAACCGCTGGCGCTTATTAGGTAATGGGTTCCAACTGGCAAGGTATAGGACCACCTCCCGATAGTGTATCTCTGAAGGGAAATACACCGGGTTCAACAAGAACATCTTGCAACCCAGGCTAAACATAACCGGTCACTCGTTTCGCTTGAGTGTACCGAATGTATTATCACCAACGGTTGGGATCAACAACCGTTTCCCGAAAGGGAAAACATCGAAATAGGTTATAGAAGTAAATGAAATTTCTCTAGATCAGGTGATAATACACCCTACTTGGCAAATAATTACTTAGCCATGCGACCTACCCGATTTTGTACCATTTCCTGGTTGTGAGGCTATAGGCCACGCTTATCTCTGATAGATAACACCTTTATTCACTTTGAAGATCACATCGTCATACCTGCCAAATCACAAATTGATTTCCCCAAAAATACCAGGGTATACAGCTAAGAGAAACAAATTTCTCTGCCACCAAATGTAAATACGTTTGAAGAGATCAAGTTAAGCGATCTATTGAATATACTCTGTCAGACATACTTCCATACAGGTCGTCCTGGGACTGGACAGACCGAAAGCACTATTCTGTAAACAGGATAGCCCTTGCATAACTCCGTCTTCAATTATCTTCATTATAATTGATCGCAATGCTAACGCCCATACAGAGTGGTTTTCAGATAATGAATCTGATCCCAGTCTCTCCGTATTGACAACGGAAAAATGGTCAAAAACTTCGATAGTTGGTGATTTAACTATAAAAAACATCTATGCAAACAACGATATTATTTCCATATGGAAATTCTATCGATCAATCATCAATCAACATTTATTCATTTCCCCATTTCTCGTTTCCATATATTCATCAAATCCTTATTTTCTAATTTTAGAAAATATACGTTATTAACTTTGGAAAAACGTTTTCATTTCTGATTCACGCTTCACTATCTTCTCACATATATCAGTCTCTAACTGTAAACTAGTAAGAGAATAACCCCCTACTTATTAACCCCGACGGCCGAAACCAACATCAAATCAATACCCAGACAGCTGTTCAACTTAACTAATCTCTAGTCAGTTTCTAATTCCTTTAACTCCATTTTAAATTCCTATTTCAAACCCTATTTCCTTTATAAATATTTTGTTAGCAAAATATTTACTTGAATCCTTTATTCACATTAGATGTAAATAATATTTCTTCTTTGCAATCAAAACAGTTTGATTTCATATTTAAAACAATATCCCAAATCCAATTTCTATTTATACTTCTAATTTTAGAATTATTTATAGAAAACCTCATTTTATTCTTCTAACACTTATAATCCCATTTACAATCACCTTTATAAATGCTGCTCAAATTCCATTTAAAATATTGGTGTTAAACCAATTCCTACTTCTCTATATAAATTTAGTCTTATATATTCTGTTTATCAAATGATATATATTTTATTTTATTTATAAAACATTATTTATAAATTAATCTTCTCAATCTATTTGTTAAAACAGATTTCTATTTAATATCCACTTTAAACAATCTTCTCATAATTCTTTTATATCTCATCAAATATCCCTTTTATAATTCTATTTACTTTCTAAATAAATATTCCTTTTATACTTTTATTTATTTTCTATATACAAAATCCTTTTATATAATTATATTTATTTTCTATATAAATA
The DNA here is from genome assembly GCA_030737875.1 of Allium sativum. Taxonomy (NCBI): domain Eukaryota; kingdom Viridiplantae; phylum Streptophyta; class Magnoliopsida; order Asparagales; family Amaryllidaceae; genus Allium; species Allium sativum. Next base: position 997,086,475 of record CM060924.1, on the reverse strand, counting down.
TTTCATTTTCAATATTCACTTTGAAAATTTCCTTTTTACATTCCAGTATTTCATATGGTATTTAAAATAACAAATAATATGACCTGTCTCATCATAATCAATCACAGATTATATATCACATCACATATCACAATATATAAAAACAAATAGTATTATAATATTGAGGAATCTAGTTGGATCCCTCCAACCTCTTTCCCTGCATCCACAGATGTTAAGTAATATAAATAACATCGATTTCATTTAAATATTAAATATTCTGATAAACAGAATCAATATTTGATTAACGATTTATATATGTATATATCGCTATCTATAATTTCAACCAATAAATCATCCATTGAACCAAACAATCATCACACATCAATCAATCATCATTTATCAACACTAGATTATATTTATAAAAATATAAACTGGCAGAGTTAGGGAGTTTTATTCACATTGGACTATCATCGTTAAATAATGACAATTGTCAGTTGATTCAGACAGACAAGATATTTCGCTATAAATTGTAATGAGCTCCAATTCACTCTCAGTCAGTTCCATTGTGTGGCCCTCGTCCGTACGATCCCAACGGATCCTGTTTTGTAAAATTCCAATGACGTGTGTATAAGATATTAACAATTGAAGTTTATATACTATTTAAATAATTCAAACTTCAATTTATTAATATGTGGCCTTTACCTTCTATAGCCGGCCCACTTGCCAATCCAACTAACCCGCCTTGCACAGCATATTTCCATCTTCCTTTCCATGCATGCGCAATATACATTTGTCATCTTTCTTTTTAGTTTCTACTCTCCTTTCTTATCCTTTTATTTTTAAATGGGCCTACCCTCTATACATATCAGTCCACCCATTCATTTGTTTCCATCCGACCCATCTTCGTTCGCTTCTTCTCTGCTTGATGTATTTCACTCCACTCCAGTAAAAATAAAATGTGGTCATACCCCTTCACATCCTTTTTCTTTTAAACGTCCAAACTCATGCATGTATTTCACTGTAGGAATTCTTCCCACATCCCTGCGCATATCCCCCTCCCTTTCTCAACTCTTCATGTCATTCATGTATAGCAACATTTACATCAACTCGAACCCATTCATTCATACCCAACACCATGATCCCATCTTTAACCTTCCCTCCTTTTAACGCTCGCTACTATCCCCTTCAGTACCACCCAGACCGGCTCACCACACCCTAGTACCATCAACTTCCAGTGTTTGCCATTTCCGCAACCATCCTTCACAAAAACTCCACACAGTCCATCCCTTTCAGTCGCTACCATAGTTTTACAAACATCTCATTCGGTATCTCGAGGGGTTGCCCAATCATCTCCTCCTTATCTTTTGCTGACGACATCATCATTTTCACTAATGGTGATCGCTGTTCTATCCGCTGTCTTCTTGGTTTTATCAGACGGTATGAGAGTTGTTCGGGGCAACTCGTGAATACTGCCAAAAGCTGCTTTGTGCCAGCTAAAGACCTCCCTTCGATAAGATCCTCTTGGATCGAATCAACCTCTGGCTTTATGGCCTCTTCCCTTCCGCTTCCTTACCTAGGTATAGTGCTATATCGAGGTAGGAAGCTCAACGCCATTTTCGATCCCCTAACAGACAAAGTTAAGGGTAAGATTATTAGGTGGAATTCTTCCCTCATCTCTTAGGCTGGTAGACTTGTTCTCATTAAGTATGTCCTTGACTCCATGGGCTCTCACATCTTCGCTGCTATGACACCCACTGCTTCCTTCTTCCGCTCCTTCCGTTCTTTGGCCTCCTCCTTTTTCTGGGTCAACAGGGACAACATTTCTCGTCATCATTGGATTTCTTGGAACATCATTTGTCATCCCAAAGGTGAGGGAGGTCTTGGCCTCCGTAATCCAAAGGACATCTGTTTGGCCTTTGCTTGCAAGCTTTGGGCGAGATTTGGAGCGAACAACTCCCTTTGGGCGACGTTCCTCCACGCCAAGTATCATAGGCTAGCAACCACGAATTACATAGGTATTGCGTCTAACGCTAGTGAGACGTGGAAACATATGCAATCCGTGAAGGCAATTACGGATGCAAATGGGGATGGTACCATTTGGGACGGCAATCCTTTCTCTCTCAAGGCTGCTTGGGAGACAGTGCGGACGCCTAGTCCTCGTCTTCTTGTCTTCAGTTTTATCTGGAATGTCTGAATTCCGCCTAAGGTTTCTCTGTTTATGTGGAAAACGTTGCATGATGATTTACCAACAGATGAGAACATTCAGCGTATCGGCATCCCGCTCGTGTCCAGTTGCAGGTGTTGCAACACTGGCTGCACTGAGTCCTCTTTTCACTTGTTAATCTCTGGTGCCTGTGCCAGAGCTGTGTGGAATTACTTCGGGAACCTGATGGGTTGTCGAGGTAATGCCACCTCGTTGGAAGGTTTGCTAGGCTTTTGGTGGGCAAGGAACTCTAGTAAATCCTTTCGGTCTATTTTACTTCGTCTGATTCCTTGCCTTATCTACTGGCACATCTGGTGCTCCAGGAATAAGGCAGTTTTTGATGAAGAGGCAATAGAGCCTCCTTTGATTATCCGAAAAGTTAGGAATGATGTGTTCCTAGCATTCCAGGGTCGTCCTTTCAGAGGTGTCTTGGGTGCCCGCTCTAGAAGATTGGCCGTTTTGTTTGATATTTATCGACTACGGCAAATCTAAGGGCTGGTATCGGTTGATGAAAGGATTCGTGTTTTAGGTTTCGGTATCTGCTTTTTGTATTTGTCTTCTGGTTTGTTTCTTAATTTTGCTTGATATTCCTTTTGTCTGCCTTTTTCTTTCTTTTCTTTTGCTTTTGATTATCTCTTTTTCCCCCTACCCCCCCCCCCCCCCCCGTGCCGTTTGTGAGTTGTGCAGGATTTGTTGGTCCCCCATTAGGACTGCTTCGAGCGTGGTGGGTGCCTATTTCTTAGGATTCTGGAACAGGTACTGCTGGAGTTTTGGAAGATCGGACGTCTTATGGGGTCCGGGATCCGACTTTGAGGAAGTTGCGGAAGCTTTCATTTCTTCGGTTTATTGACTATGGAGCTTTCTCAGCCATGGCCTACTGGTTTCTTGGAGACTTGTCCACTGCATATGAGTTCTTCTCTTGGAGAATCGGTCTCATCGCCGCTCCTTCGTATGCTTCGTCAGAGAATTTGTTTGGAGCTGTTTTTCCATAGTTTATTGCTTTTCCTTTTGTTGTATGTTGGTTTTGCATCTAGTTTGTGTGTGCATGGTTTCTGTAATTCAGAAATCGTTTTTGTGAGCCGTTGGAGAATGGTTTGATTCTCCCTTTTGGAATACTATCTGAAATTGTGATTAAAAAAAACAAACAAACATCTCCAGAGTTTTGCCAATGCTCGGATTTCCAGACCTCATTCTCGCGTTTACATCCTGTGCCAAACGCCCCCATAAAACTCCTTGTATTCGAACCTAAGCCGCTTCTTTATTTTTGAGTTATTTAGAAGATTGCGTTTAAAATGAAAGGGGTATATTTTTTTTTCAATGGCTTGCTGTGAATGAAATCATGGGATGTTAGACTTCGCTTTACACAGGCAAAAGCAAAAGCAGGGTACGTCCAGGTTGCGTGTGTCTATATATATATATATATAAGTATATATATATATATATATATATATATAGGGGAAACTCTATTTAGACACAAAACGAGGACACAAAATTGCATACAATAAATCTCAACCATTGGATCCTCCCATGAAATACACTCTCCACATAAAGACAAACAAATCCAATGGTGGAGGCTTTGTGTCTATCTCTTTTTGTTTAATTTCGTGTCCAAATAGTCGGCCTTTATATATATATATATATATATATATATATATATATGCGGAATGATACTTAACGCACTAATTCTTAATGACTAAGGAACACAGCAGTACAATTCATTTATTATGCGTATGTAGGGAAGACCTGACGTGTATGAAGACTTTAGGGGTGAAGTAATACAATACATGTGTATTTTATATAGGATTATATGTGGTAGCAGACGTGAGGTCATGTCAAGAGGCATAGCATGTATTTGTTTGTGATACTTTACCCCTCCACGTTCATAGATTGTGTGGCTATATGCCTTAGGTTGTCTTTAGGGAAAATACTTCAATTTTAAAATAAGGTGTTATACTTCATAGCTAAGTTTCAGTACAGGAGAATTTAACGCAAGTGAAAGAATGTGAATCGTATCACAGAAGAATGGTTATGCATCAGACACTAAATGCAAGTAATGTATTCTAATTTAAAGGCGTGTATATTGATATATAGTTTAAGTGTACCCCGTTACGTAAAAAGTTTTGTTTACGTACAAGCGACTATGGAGAAAAATGAAAATACAATCATATCGCGGGAAGTGTGAGGATTCCAAATATATAATAAAATGCACAAGTTAGCTTATATTGTGATATCCCAATCTATTGGTTAAGAGTGCAAAATACTTAAAAATAAAAAGTATTTATTTTCCAAAATAAAAACTATAGAAAAATTCTTAAAATTAAATTATAACTATGTCTAAAAGGATTTGTTCAAATTCGAAGCCAATATTTAATTATAATTAAATATATCGTTATGGCTTATAAACGTTCCATAGCGACTATTTTAAAATTTGATTTGGACACAACTCACAATCTACACGCCGAAATCTCGATTTTTCTCTTCCATTAGAAAAATATACGCTACCATCTCCGGACGTTTCTTGTTTCACAAAAACTCGACTTAAAACGGATTATGTATATTCGTTTAAAGTTCGAATCGCCAAATTACAAACAGCCACGCCATTTCGAGCTTGATTTTAATTATAATATAATTATACATTCAACTGTCATTTATATAATATATTCGTTAATATAATTCAACCCTAAACTGAATTATATATTATATATGATTCAATTCACACAATATTGTGAATTCCACTATTTCCGACAATTTCGAAAGTTAAATATATTATTCTATTATGTATATTAATTAAATATTCCATATTATTTAATTAAACAACCGTTTAAATCCCAAATAATTAAATAAAATTAATTATTATATCGTAAAAATACAGGACGTTACAGCAGTCTCTTGTACAACACTGAGTTGATCCACAGGCTTGAGCTTTGTAGTTGTCCATGATGGTGATACATGCTCGGACGTCCTAGTATTTACAATGTATTACTATAAAGATTATAAGTTGTTATAGTATGCATATACATGCATATCTGTCCTTGTTTAGAAAGATGGAGAGATACAACCCCAAAGATGAGGCAAATAAAAGTTTAAATTAAATTCACATTTGCAAATTTAAATAGTTTCATTCTTAGTTTACAACATTATTTTATTTTGACTGGTATGATGGTTGATTGGACGAATTCTAAAACACACAATAGAAGAGCAAGACTAAGTGAGAATGAGCGGATCTAAATATTGTGTTGGAGTGTATAAGTATGTAGTGAAATAATGTATGTATAAATGGATATTTTTATAGTGATTGCGAAGTAGTGGGATACTTGTGTACTATTCACGATGAGTCAACTCACGGAATCGCGCTACCTCAACAATCCGCGTGAGGGAGGTTAATTTGCAATTAAGCTCCTTTCTTTTCTTCCTTTTCTTTCTCTTCATTCATCTCTTCTTTTTCCTTCCTTTCTCCACATCAATGGCCTCCTCCTTCCTCCATGTTGTCGCTGGCACCACACCACCCGAGCCGCCTCCCCCACCTCCTCCTCCGTCTGCGTAGCAGCCAGCCCCCACCCCCTTGTTGGTCGTGGCTCCCCCTCCACAAAAACTCCAAAACACCCTCTTTTCTTCATTTCAAACCTCTCCCTCTTCCAAGATCCAACTTTTACACCTCCTACCAACCCCATAACAACCACGTGGGCCCCACCACCAATTTTTCCATCCCCTCCCTAGTCCAAACAGTGAGCTCGTGGGTCTCACCGTCCCTTTTTGTGTCTGTTTTGCCTTTGTTTAGCCTCAAACCTCCAGATTTACCTATATTCGAGTGTTAGAGTGTATTGGCGAGTTGTTTGAGCCCCGTAGGCCACTGAAAAGTTGTGCAGGAGCCCGACAAGAGTTGCTGACGAGTGTGCATTCCCGTAGTTCTTTCATTTAAAGTTTGGCGGAGTGGAAAACATTGTTGAGAAATCTAAACTCACTTATGAAAGGGATAGATTAAAAATTAACTATTTGCAAGTTAATTATTGAATTAAATAATGAGTATTAGTTAGTAAATAAAATTGATTATGATACTAAATGATGTATAGCGAGTTAAAAATACCATTTTTAAATTGATATACGTGAAGTAATTTGGATACTTGATATATTAATATAGAACCATATTGACTATGAAAAACCATAACTGTTAGTAGTTAATAATAGAAATTTAGTACGAAGTAATACAATGAATATGAATTATAATAATAAATTATTATGATGTTAGTTGACGATTAGAAAGATAAAAAATCATTTTTAATCGATATACGTGTAGTTCCTTACGATTCTACGAAATTTAAATTGGCGCATAAGCGGGAATAAATTTGCTTTGACCATTAATAACAAATTAGAAATATTAAATAATGTTTATCACTGATCATGCAAGTTTACTGATATTTTAAACATTGTGTAGAGCATTAAAAATGCAATTTTTTTCTACTATTTGGAGCGTTGTTTGAATATGAGACACCCATATTTCAAACAACGTGGATGGACACTTTGTGGTGCCTTAAATGTCACTGGTTGAGAAATTTAATTATTAATATTGATTGTGAGTGAATTAGATGTGATGTGATGTTTTCTTGTGTGAAATTAAACATACTCCATTAGATAGTAAATATGAACCACACTCCATAGCATAACATAGCATACCCATATAAGCATGTAGCTTCTTGATGCTTGTATGTTGTGAACTGTATAGCATGAAATTACTTGATGCTTATACAACGAGAACAGAAGGACCGAAGAACAAGTAATTGCCTGATGATTATCCGATGTGGACTAGACAATATAATCATATAGCATGTAAATATTTTATGCTTGTATGGTGTGGATTTAATAACTATAGTGATAAATCGTAGGATTTAATAACAAACCCCACACAGGTCTTGAGATGATAGAAATATACACGTCTCTCTTGTGTGTGTATAAACGACATGGATTTTGATGTAAACCCCACATGGGTATTGGAATGATATATATACACATCTTCCAACTGTGTATATAAGCCAATTGTTTGTTCAGTTGATGATAAACCCCACACGGGTGTTCGGATGATTTATTTTTTGACATCTCCCAATTGTTATTGATTGGATATATATTGATTTATGTGGGCCACGAGAAGCGAGTTGAGATTTTTTCGAGCACTTCGTACAAAGGAGGTTATGACGAATCTTTCCGGAAATCTAAGGCATTAGTCAAATATTTAATAAATAAAATAATATGGAATTTGTTTGTTGTATAATATTTATATACATCGAATATAAAATAAAATAAACATAGCGCCCAACGGTAGTTCGCGTTTTCAACTCGTAATTTTAAACGAGTATTCTGGAAGATCCGACCATTGGATTTTCCCGAAATTAGAACAGTTGGATTCGTTTCGAAAAGATCTTTCCAATGATAATAAATATATTAAGTTCCAACAATTAAACCATGAGAAATGTTAAATTCAAAATTGAATGAAAACAACGCCAACTCAGTTGAATGTCCTAAAACGTCGTTCGACTGAAATGAACTATATATATATATAGCGGTAAATTGTATTAAACTATTATAAATGATTTGGAATGCATATAAACCAATTTCACATGGTTTATAGTGATAAAAGTGTTTAAGTGCGATTTGGTATTTTTGGCATGTAAACTCATAAAATAGATTTTGGCAATGTTTGAGATAAGAAATTAAATTTGTAAATTGAATTGAAACTGTGAATAAACCTTTTTAAAATACGATAATGAAACTGATTTGTGAAAGCCAATTGTCTTAACCGATGAAAAGAATAAGATTTTGAATCCTAAGAAAGAAACCAATTAAAAAGAGATTTAATTGGTAAATCAATAATTCAAATAAGAATTTTATTTGGTTTGTTTATGCGAGAATTATTTGAAATGACCGGGTTTCACCCATTTCAGATAATTGAATGACGACTAAAACTAAAAGATATTGAAGACGTTGTAAGACAGGCAATCTTCACATTAAATGGATTACTACTGATGCCTTGGATTTAGGTAAATCCCTTGAAGGGGTTATAATGGTAGTTTTACGGACGTATTTATTGATTGTACAGATATGCGAGGGCCTCTCTCCTATATTTGACATTTCGGATGGGTAATAAGGTGCCTCCGGTTTTGTTCAGACCCATAACGGACTTGTAAATGGATAGTGTGTCTGACATTGTATTTCGTTTTGTATCAATTTATTTCTACTAAATTTATATCTGTTTGGTGGTAGAGAATTTATTGTCTTAGCTTAACACTCTTCTCTGAGACGTATGATCTTAGTGGTTTTATATTGGCAGACATCAGTTGTACGACATAAATTGACAATGTGGCATGCTGAGATGCATGGATCAAAGCTTTTGTTGAAAAGAAGGGTTCTGTGAATGATCAAAGCGTGGCTTTAATAAATCATAGTTTTGTGTTGTAGCGTTGATTCGTGAGCTTCACACCCCGGTATGAACCGAAAATGGGATGAAGGACCACAGGGAGGACATGCGTTTCTTTCTAGCTAGGGGTGATTTCACGGTATGGATCCCAGACATTTTACTTATGTGGATGTTGGATAGCTAGGTACCTCGGATATGGCCGCACAAGTCCAAGATGGTCGATGTATTGACCAAATAGTACGTCCAATATGGTCGGGAAATGTATTGTTCAGGAATTGTCAATCCACAAAGGCACGAGCGGACTGGCCCTACCTGATCCAAGGGCTCACCAGAGTCTAGGTCTTGGGGCATGTGCTAGAGTGTCCCAAATCGGAAGGAAGATCCTTTGCCTTAGTTCATGATGGAATCCAATTTCCAATACGAGACTTTACGGTTTTAGTTGTATAATATCGGCGAAATAATAGGATGGGGTATTATTTGTCTAGATTTGATACACTTATGTTCAAAATTGTTTTAAAACACTTAGACACTAATGATAATATCAAATGATATTTATATTCCTCGTATCAAGCATGTTTGTCCATTATAAGGTAAAACTCTATCCGCTGGTTTGTGTTGCATTGTGTGATGGGACCTGAGTCTTACAATGGCTTCATTTTTCAAAAATCATTGTGTTGTTTTATTTATTGTTTCATTTATTTTATACATGGCATTTATGTGGAGGAAACCCGTTCCGTGTTATACGGCGTGGTCCCGTGATATGCCTTATTTTAAATAAGTTAAGTTAACTATAGGATTTCTCATACCAGTCCCATGACTGACTCGTAGTTTGTTTTTCCCTTGCAAACTCGGGCGCCCATATTTTCCACACGGGCAGCCTTGTATTCAAGTTTTAGCTTGGTTCAATTTGGATATGTATGGAAGCTATAGGAGATGTAGATGGACTTTTATCATTTCTATTGGACTGTCCCGGAATTTATTACATTAATTTTTTTAATTCCGTTGTGTAACCAGTTGTCATCTAAGACAATGTTATGTACTAAATATGATCCTGTAGTGCTGATGTAACTCTGATATTATTTCTGTTGTAATCTGATGTACATTATGTTTTGTAATGCAATATTTCTATTCCATTGATTCTCCATTTCTCCCGAGGATGGAGGTTTGGGTCGTCTCATTTGATATCAGAATTGAGGTTTAACCTTAGTTCTGGAGTATCAAATATTAACAAACCCATCAGAGATACAATTAGTAGTATTCAAGGATGAGTGACTCATTAGAGATAGGATTAGTAATGTCATAGAATGAGTATAACAAAATAGTATACACCCCCCGTGGATGCATTTATATTCATATGTGTGTCTTTATGCTTTTACCATTCCTTAAGATAACTTTTCCGTTTGCCTGACTCTTATCTTTCTATTTGCAAATATAGTAGAAAGTGAGGGACATAGGCAGAGGAGGTAATGTTGTAGTTCAGTAAACAAATGAAGTAATTATGCCCCTATAACCAGAAATAAGTTCTAACTAAGAAGCATAAAAACCTGGGTGGAGTACCATTCATGGGAAAAGAATTAGTTATTGAAGCACAATCATGGATGTGTTCATGTAAGAGAATTTATAAAGGCTTAGGATTGAAAGATGATCGAAAAAGATTTTTGGCATCTTGATCACTCAAAGATGAAGCTTTGATTTGGTGGGAGATAGTTATGATGGAAAATCCAAAAGGTAATATTACCTGGGTTAGATTTAAAAAAAATTGAAGAAAGATTTATTCCCTCAGAAGTAGTTGAGAGAGTGTGTGACGAGTTCTTCAATCTGAAGCAAGGAGATATGAAGACTTGGGAGTATATCAGTAAATTCAATGAACTTTCTCGCTTTGGCCCAGAGCTAATTCAAGTTCCATTAAAGATGAACGTGAGGTTTATTAATGGACTTCAAAGAAGGTACAAAAGGATAGTAACTGCATATGTGAAGCTTCCCTTTTAAGAGATGGTAGAAATGGGTTGTCGTTATGAGAATATTGATAAACAGAATGCTTGGGAGGATAAAGAAAAGGATAATTCTAGCAAGAGAAGAAAGTTTGAAATTAAGGAACCTGAGCCAAGTAAGAAACCTGAAGTCATTAAGGAAGAGGTTAAGCCTAAGGAAGAACGGTTGAAGATCGTCGTATGTTTCAACTACAATAAGCAAGGACATTTGTCAAAGGATTGTAAATCTTCAAAGAAGAAGAAGAAGTCTAAGGATATTAGGGAATGCCACATTTGTCATGGGACAAGTTATATTGTAAAGAATTGCCCACTATTAGAAAAGTCCAAGGTAGCTCATATATATAAAGTGGCAAAAGCTCTAGCACCTTCAACCAGTATGGAAATGCCAGATGTTTTTTGAAGGTAATCTTACTGTCAATAATATTCCAGTTAAAGTTTTGTATGATACGGGTGCATCACGAAGTTTTATTTCAAGTAATATGGTTAAGAAATTGAATTTAAAATTGAGGTGCCTTAGAGAATCCATTAGTGTCCATAATCCGATTGGGGGCTCCCTCGATCTTTGTTGGTGTCGTAGAGTGACTGTCTCTTATTCTCATTATCATATTTCATTCGATTTGATCGTTATGGGTCTTACTGAGTTCGATATTATACTTGGAATGGATTAGTTGACGATGCACAAAGCGAAAGTTAAGTGTGCTGAAAGAATTGTTAAAATTAAGACCAAGTTTGGAAATATTTTTACCATACCATGCAAAAGTTCAGGCTCAAATAGAAAAGAATTTTGGTATGCTCTTGATGTTTCTCCCACTTGTTTAGAGAATATTCCTATCGTTAAGAATTAAGAAGATGTGTTTAAAGAAGTTGATAGCCTACCTCCACGAAGAGAAATTGATTTAAAAATTTATCTAGTTCCGAGTGTGAGGCAGTTGTGCATGCAATTCGGGGAAGGACATGGAAAGAGAAAGAAGAATTGGGTGATCAAACTCGACAACTTTTATGGAAAGTTATAATCAAGCCTAGTTTTTTTTAGTTAGGGAGCAGCAGCTATGTTCATTCCTAAGTCAGACGGTGCCCTCAGGTTATGTGTGGATTACGAAACCTCAATAAGTAGAGAATAAAGAATAAGTATCCACTGTTGCATATTGATGATTTATTAGGTCGCTTGAATGGAGCGTTTGTATTCTCGAAGATGGAACTAGCCACAGGTTTTCATAAGCTAAGAGTTGCAGAAGAATGTCTTCCTTTTGACAGCTTTCAGAGGTCCAGGTTTATTTTACGAATGGTTAGTAATGTCGTTCGGCTTATGTAATGCCCCAACCTATTTTGTTGATTTGATGAGTCGGGTATTCCGTAAAGTGTTGAACAAGTTTGTGTTGGTCTTTATTGATGTTATTCTAAACTTCTCGAAGATAGTAGAGGAGAATGCCATACATTTAGAACAGGTATGAGAATTCTGAGAAAGAATGTATTAAAAGACAAATTTTCTAAATGCATATTCTGGAAAGAAGCAGTGAAATTACTTGGTCATGTTGTATCGAAAGAAGGGATATCAATGGATCCAGGAAATATTACGGCCATCCAAGATTGGAAGCAGCCGAGACACCTACCGAGGTTAGGAGTTTTCGTAGATTGGAAAGTTATTATCAGAAATTCATTAAAGATTTTTCGAAGTTATCTAGTCTATTGACTACTAAGAAGCATGCCAAGTTTAATTAGACATCAGAATGTGAAGCAGCTTTTCAATAGCTGAAAAAGAGATTAACTACCGCACTAGTGTTAACAATTATAGATGTAAATCAAGCTTTAACCGTCTATACATATGCTTTAGGCGAACGAGTGGGCGTAGTGTTAATGCAAAGAGGCAAAGTAGTTGCTTATGCAAGTTGCCGGTAAAAACTACATGAGAAAAGGTATGCTACTCGTGATTTGGAGCTGTTATCGGTGCTATTTGCCTTGAAAATTTGGAGACACTATCTCTTGGGTGGGAAGTTCGAGTTATTTACAGATCATAAGTCTTTGAAGTATCTGTTCACCCAGAAAGATATGAATATGAGACAACAACGTTGGTTAGAATTTCTTGAAGCTTATGATCTTGATATTTTATGTACTCCAGGAAAAGCTAATGTTGTGGCAGATGCACTTAGTAGGAAGAATGCAATCACTGCTAATCTCATTATTACGCCTTCCTTCATCGAGAAGATTTCTGTTCTACAAAAGGATGATGAGTTTACTCAGAAGATTAGCAAAAGGATTCAGAATGGTGAAGCCTTAAAATTTCAGGTTAATAATAAAGGAGTTCTGAGATTACAAGGATGAATCTGTGTTTCGAATAATCCTGAGCTCAGAAGAGAGGTAATGGATGAATGGTCACAAGTCTAAGCTCAGTATTCATCCAAGGGTGAGTAAAATGTATGGAGTTTTGAAGCGAACATTTTGGTGGAAGTCTTTGAAGAGAGATATCTCGATATATGTTAGCAAGTGTTCAACTTGCCAACAAGTTAAGAGTGATCAGCAAAAGGTCGCTGGATTATTACATCCATTAGAGATTCCAGGATGGAAGTGAGATCGGATTTATATGGATTTTATTGACGGCCTTCCAAAGACCAAGAGATGTAATGAAAGCATATGAGTTATTGTAGATTGTTTAACAAAGAGTGTGCATTTTCTTCTAATGAAATCTAACAGAACATCTCAGATTCTGGCTTAGTTATATTTTAGAGATATTGTTATATTGCATAGTGTTTCGAGCAAAGTTGTCGGTGTTAGAGATCCGATTTTCGCCAGTAAGTTCTAGGAAGCATTTCTGTTTGAGTTGGGGACAAAGTTGAATCTTAGCATTGTATATCATCCTCAGAAAGATGGTCAGACTGAGAGGATGAATCGTATTTTGGAAGATCTGTTGCGAGCTTGCATTCTTGATTTCGGAGGATCTTGGGAAGATCATATACATCTAGTTGAACTCTCATATAATAACAGCTTCGAGGCAAGTTTAAAGATGTCACCATTTGAAGCCTTATATGGTCAACCGTGCATATCTCCTGCATGTTGGTAGAGCCTGGTAATCGGCTAATGTTGGGTCCAGATATGATCCAAGAAGCTGCGAATAAAGTGAATTTTATTAGGAAGCAGTTGAAAGCAGCACAGAGCCGACAAAAGTTATGCGGATGCTAGAAGAAGAGATGTAACATTTGCTGTTGGCGATCATGTTTATTTGAAATTTTCTCCAATGAGAGGAGTGATCCAGTTTGGAAAGACATGGAAGTTAACACCTAAGTATATTTGTCCATTCCTGATGCTGGAAAGGATAGGAACTCTGGCTTACACGGTTTAGTGTCTGATCGGTTGCCTAGAGTACATGATGTGTTTCACGTTTCTCATCTTCAAAAGCATGTTCCTGATCCAGACTTGATAGTTGAAGAGACATCGTAAGAATTTTTGGATATTACTCTAAATTTAGTTGTGCGAAGAGAGCCACTTAAGATTATTGGCCGAGAGACCAGAGCGTTAAGAAACAAGAAAGTGAATTTGGTCGAGGTACGGTGGAGCGGAGATCCTAGAGACTGTACACAGGAGACAGAGCATAGCATTAGATATGCTTATCCTAGATGTAAAGTGATATCTCCGAGTATCTCTTATGAGAGGTAAACTTACGTTTATGTTATCATTTTATTTTCTACTTTACCGTTTTCTTCCTTTTTGACGACGAAAAGTTCTAAGTGGGGGAGACTGTAACAACCCTAAATCTCAGGGCCAATTTTCTTTAAATTCATCTATTAGGCCTTATAAATATCCCCGTGGGCCCCACCATCACGTTTTCCAGCCCCATCCCAGTCCGAACAGCGAGCTTCTGGGTCCCACTACCCCTTTTGTGTCCGTTTTGCCTTCCATTTAGCTTCAAACCTCCAGATTTACCTATATTCGAGTGCTCAAGTGTATTGGCGAGTTGTTCGAGCCCTGTAGGCCACCGAAAAGTTACGTAGGAACCCGACAAGAGTTGACGTCGAGTGTGCATGCCTGTAGTCCTTCCATTTAAAGTTTGGCGGAGTGGAAACCATCGGTGAGAAATCTAAACTCACTTACAAAAAGGCTAGATTAAAAATTAACTATTAGCAAGTTAATTATTGAATTAAATAATGAGTATTGGTCAATAAATAAAACTTATTATGATGCTAAATGATGTGTAGCGAGTTAAAAATATCATTTTAAAATTGATATACGTGAAGTAATTTGGATACTTGATATATTAATATAGAACCATATTGACGGTGAAAAACCATAACAGTTAATAATTAATAATAGAAATTTACTACGAGGTTATATGACGAATACGAATTTATAATAATAAATTAATATGATGTTAGTTGACAATTAGAAAGATAAAAATGTCATATTTAAATGATATATGCGTAGTTGCTTACATTTCTATGAAACTAAAATTCGCGCATAAGAGGGAATAAATTTTCATTGACTATTAACAACTAACTAGAAATATTCAATAATGTTTATCATTGACCAAGTTAATTGATATTTTAAACATTATGTAGTGCATTAAAAATGTGTTTTTTCTTTTTTTTGAAGCGTTGTTTGAATATGCGACACCCATATTTCAAACAGTGTGGATGAACACTTTGTGGCTCCTTAAATGGCATTGGTTGAGCAATTTAAATATTATTATTGATTGTGACTAAATTGGATGTGCTGTAATGGTTTCTTGTGTGAAATTAAACATACGCCATTGGATGGTGAATAATAAATATGGACTACACTCCATAGCGTACCATAGCATACCCATATAAGCATGTAGCTGCTTGATGCTTATATGTTGTGAACCGTATAGCATGAAGTTACTTGATGCTTATACAACGAGAACAGAATGACATAAGAACAGGTAATTTCCTTATGATTATCCGATGTGGACTGGACAGTATAATCATATAGCATGAAAATATTTGATGCTTATATGATGTGGACTTAATAACTATAGTGATAAATCGCAGGATTAAATAAAAAAACCCCACACAGGTCTTGAGATGACAAAAATATACATATGTCTCTTGTGTGTATATAAGCGACATGGATTTTGATGTAAATTCCACACTAGCATTGGGATGATATTTTTAAACATCTCCCGAGTGTGTATATAACCTAATTGTTTGTTCACTTGATGATAAACCCCACATGGGTGTTGGGATGATTTATTTTTACACATCTCCCAATTATTATTGATTGGATATATTTATTGATTTATGTGGGCCTCGAGAGGCGAGTTGAGATTTTTCCGAGCACTTCGTACAAAGTAGGTTATGGCAAATTTTTCCAAAAATATAAGGCGTTAGTCAAATATTTAATAAATAAAATAGTTTGGAAGTTGTTCATCGTATAATATTTGTATACATCGAATATAAATTAAAATAAACATTGCTCGCAGCGGTAGTTCGCATTTCGACTCGTAATTTTAAACAAGTATTCCGGAAGATCCAACTGTCGGATTATTCCGAAATTAGAACCGTTAGATTCGGTTCGAAAATAACTTTCCAATGATAATAATATGTTAAGATCCAATGGATAAATCTTGAGAAATGTTAAATTCAAAATTGAATGAAAACAACGCAAGTTCAGCTGAATGTCCTGAAATGTCGTTCGACTGAAATGAACTATTACTCTATATATATATATAACAGCAAACCATTTTAAATTGTTATAAATGAATTGGAATGCGTATAAACCAATTTCACATGGTTTATAGTGATAAAAGTGGTTAAGTGCGATTTGATATTTTTGGCACGAAAACTCATAAAATAGATTTCGGCAATGTTTGAAATGAGAAATTCAATTCATAAATTGAGTTGAAACTTTGAATAAACCTTTTTAAAATAAGGTGATGAAAATTATATGTGAAAGCCAATTGTCTTAACCAGAGAAAAGAACAAGATTTTGAATCCTAAGAATGAAACCAATTAAAAAGAGATTCAATTGGTAAATCAATAATTCAAATAAGAATTTGACTTGGTTTGTTTATGCAAGAATTATTTGGAAAGACCAGGTTTAACCCATTTCAAATGATTGAACGATGACCAAAAGTCAAAGATATTGAAGATGGTGTAAGACCGGCAATCTTCATATCGAATGGATTACTACCCTAGATTTGGGTAGCTCCCTTGAAGGGGTTATAGTGGTAGTGTTCCGGACTACTTGTTGATTGTCCGGATATGCGGGGATCTCTCCTGTATTGAACATATGGGATACGTAATAAGGTGCCTCCGGTTTCGTTTAGACCCAGAATAGACTTGTAAATGCATTGTGTGTTGACAATGTTTTTCATTCCATATCGATTGATTTCTGTTGAATATATATCTATTTGGCGACGGAGAATTTATTCTCTTAGCTTAACACCCTTCTCTGAGACGTATGAGCTTAAAGATTATATATTGGTAGACATCAGTTATACGACAGGAATTGACAATGTGGCATGCTGAGATGCATGGATCAAAGCTTTTGTTGAAAAGCAGAGCTATGTGGATATGATTAATGTTTGCCTTTAATATAGTGTAGCTTTGTTTTGTAGCATTAATTTGCGAGCTTCACTCCCCAGTATGAACCGAAAAAGGGATGAAGGACCACAGGGAGGACATGCGTTTCTTTCTAGCTAGGAGCGATATTATGGTATGGAGCCCAGACAATTTACTTCTGTGGATGTTGGATAGCAAGGTACCTCGGATATGGCCGCACAAGGCCAAGATGGTCGACGTGTTGACCAGATAGTAGGTCCAATAGAGTTGGGATATGTATTATTCAGGAATTCCCAATCCACAAATGTAAGAGCGGACTAGCCCTGCCTGATCTAAGGGCTCACTAGAGTCTGGGTCCTAGGGCATTTGCTAGAGTGTCCCGAATCAGAAGGAAGATCCTTTGCCTTGGTTCATGTTGGAATTCAATTTCCAATACGAGACTTTACGGTTTTAGTTGTATACTATGGCGACATAGTAGGATGGGATATTATGTCGTCTAAGATTGATACATTCATGTTCAAAATTGTTTTAAAACACTTAGAACCAAATAATAGCATCAAATGATTTTTATTTTCCTTATATCAAGCATGTTTGGACATTGTAAGGTAAAACTCTATTCTCTGTTTTGTGTTGCATTGTGTGATGGGACCTGAGTCAAAGAGCATTGTGTTGTTGTATTTATTGTTTCATTTATTTTATGCATGGCATTCGTGTGGAGGAAACCCGTTCGTGTTGTACGGCGTGGTTCCACGATATGCCTTATTTCAGATAAGTTAGCCATAGGATTTTTCATACCAGTCTCATGACCGACTCATAGTTTTTTTTCCCTTGCAAACTCGGGTACCCATATTTTCCACACGAGCAGCCTCGTATTTAGTTTTTAGTTTGGTTCAATTTGGATATGTATGGAAACTATGGGAGATGAGAATGGATTTTTATCATTTCTATCTGACTGTCGCATACTTTATTATGTTAATTATTTTCGATTTCGCTATGTAACTATTTGTTATCTAAGACAATGTTATATACGAAGTATGAACCTATAGTTTTGATGTAACTATGATATTATTTCCACGGTAATACGATGTACGTTATGTTGTGTAATGTTATACTTCTGTTTTCCTGATATATTTATGTGTTATATTCCATTGATTATCCATTCCTCTCGGGTATTGGAGGTTTGGGTCGTCTCAATATGGGAGCCTTATGGACAGTCTTGAGATAGATTCTGCTATAGGGAAAGCGTGCAAATGAGTTATTGGTATTCAAGGTTTTAGTACACTTTGATGGAGTGTCATATAGATGGGATCAGACCTCAGAGTAAGTTGACGTTTTTGACTTAGTCTGTCTGAACCTACAACTTGTTGACTTTCTGGACTGGGTAGGGTTATCATTCACATCCAGTTACATTTTGACACAATAATAGTCCGATAGAGTTTATTGACATTAGAACCTGCTAGTGCTTCGATGGATTAGGTGAAGGGAGTACTAGATATGATATACTCAATGTAGGTACCGAGTGAGTATGAGGATAAATGATGGATGCTACATTTTCTTAATCATTTATCATCTTAAGGGCATTATATGATGTGGATATCATTGATTCAGATATCTAGACCTCCTGGTATTCTGATATAGGATACAACCATGATGAATATCATAAAGTAGTACATATTTTATATGTGCTGACTTTATGGATGTAGGGAAAGTTCAAGTATGATTCTCTATATCCTTTATGCCTTGTACTGTCAAGACTTTTACATCATTTTAGGATATCCTTATTGCTTACAGCAAACTTTTTTCTGACCCAAGATTTTATGTTTGCTCTTATTACCTAGAGTACTCATCATTGATGCCGATGAGTAGGCTAGTTCAAAGCTATATAAGTGGATAAGGTGGAGGTGATACCTTCTCATATTTATACTTGTATCATTATTGTTTATTTCGTTGCGTGACTATATAGAGCCGTGACAATGTTGTCTTTTTATTACTAGAGAAAGTTTGATACTTGAGTTTATTTATCTCTTGTATAAACCCAGTTACTATTCTAAATGAGCCAATATACTATGATTATACAGTTTATATAATTATTAATATCTTTTTTATTTTATATTTCTGATTATCATTATATATTATCAGATGCACTATAAGATATAAGATAAGTTTTTTTATTTTGTTTGGTGTTTCTTTCCTTCTCTTCCTTTTCCCTTTCTTCGTTTTCATTTCTCTTATTTTCATATAGTTCGTTCCCTTAACGATAGTCCTACATTGATTGGGTGCCTGCTTCTTTCCCTTGACGATACTCCTACATCGATCGGGTGCCTGTAATGCACCGTTAGATTATATGAGCAGCGATAGTGTTGGGTGGTTGTCACATTTTCTATTAGAGCTTAGGTTGCATTATTTAATTTAAGTATATCAAATCTAGAGTTAATATATACAACAATGTACGTATTTGTGTATATCTTCTTTTTTAAAACTATATATTAGTATTATATATATATAATGTTGGTTATTGTGCACATGAGCGCCAATGGAAATTTTTTCTCTGTTATTGACCGATCGTCTTAACCACTTACCTAAGATGATCTAGCAAAGGATAAATACTACTTATTACTCAATCTCTAGAGTCGAGGATTTTCCAGGATTGAGGGCCACTAGCCTCGATTCACATAGAATGTTCTCAGTAGTGGTGCAATTCACCGTTTTAGACATCCCAATTTTTCCAATTTCATTAATGGGTTATGGCACTCAAATGTAGAGTAGGGGTGAGCGTTTGGTCGGTTCGATTGGTTTTGAGGTAAAAAATCTCAAACCGAATTAAAACCAAAAAATTTCCGAATTGAACCGAACCGAACCAATTTCGGTTGGTAACCGATTTAACCAAACTTGAAGTATGTGTTATTATTTAAATAATGAATTCACTTAAAGTAAAACATAAATTCATGTTTGAAGAAATTATATATAGTAAATTTTATGTTTATAATAAAATTTGACTTACTTGCAACACGTGTCTTTGTATTTTATCACTTAACTAATTACTTGAAGTACTACAATCATAAAATTAGATAATAAATTAAAAGTTCGATTAATTCGGTTAAACCAATAACAATTCTTTATATTTTACAAACTAATTTAGTTTTAAAACCGATCTAAACCGACTAAAATGAACCGGTTTGGTCGGTTAATTTGGTTTGAACCAAATATTGCTCATGCCTAGTGCAGGGAGTTGACTAAGTCAAGTTGCAATGATACTTTAAGTGTATATGAGGCAAACTATTCTTAGGAACGGGGTGGACTATGGTGGCAGAAGATTGGTTTAGTTTCTTGCAAGGATTTCTTTGATAGCTCAGAGTTAGATGGTGCACCGAAGTAGGAGATTATCCTTGGAAATTTCCATGGTTGAATTGGAATTGGTTGAGAGTCCTTATGGCTTTGATTCCTTAATTGTTGATTCAGTCAAAATTAGTTCGTAGTTTTCGTAGAAGAATTTTGACTTGACTATATAGAAGCAGATGCTAAATGAGGAGTTTGTTGATTTAAGCATGGTGATATACCTATGTCGGAGTATATAGAGGAATTCGATGAGCTATTGAAGTACGATATACTTTCCTAGTATTACTCAATATGGTAAGGATGGAAGTTTGTGAATGGGTTGAGTGATCAAATAAGAAGGCGATTGATTTTGTTCAGTGGAAGAGTGATGGCCTTGGAGGGTAGATGAGGAAAGCTCACGATGTTCGAGCCTATACCAAGTTGAGAGTCATCTTGTTTATATAGACCAATTGTGGAAGCATGTGCATTGATTATCGTTCCTGTTTTATCGAGTGCTCCGTCGACAAAAGAGTAGGAAACGATATCACCACTTGAGATGTGCTTTTTACCAATGGTGTTTCCATACGTGTTTTATTTTGGATTTTTCCACCTGACTTTGCAGTTTGATGGATGGGAATGAGATCAAAACTCAAGATAATTAATTTTCTTGTCTTAATTGTGAATTGTTATGTCAGGGGTTCTGTTGGACTAATACATGCGTAATGTCCCATGCTAAGTTGCCAAATATTAATACTATGAATGACTACAACATCCATAACATTTATTTTTAAGCCTTGAGACGGGGAAGTTTTACGGCATAACATGTCAGTATAGGGCAGTATGCATGGTTCATCCAAAACTTAATCTCATCGAGTCATGTTTTCTTATTTCTTAGTTGCTTCTCTTGCATTCCTTAGGCTCAATTAATTTAGTGGTAGAGTTTTGGAATTAACTTTTTATTAGGATACAAAATCTCAGTTATTGTGAGAGGATGTTGGTGATGATAGTGGGCTATGATATTTGTTCTTCAGTAGTGAGTCATCCTTGATTTAGCGATAGCAGACTGAGACATTGATTTTCGTTAGGCCAGTCTCTTGTGATTGGACAATAATGGATTGATATACTGAGTCATATAGCAGTGAGTTGTCAACTGAGCTTGAAGCTTGAATATTTAAACATATTCGTTGGGACGACCAGATTACTATCATATTTGAAGTGAATTTCGTATCGATCTAGTTTTAGATGTTGAACCATTCATGCCTCCGGGGCACGTTGTACCTGTGGATTGGGAGACAAACAATTCTTGATGGTATGTCAGATCATCTTTACAATGCGAGAGTGATCTCTTAGTTAGACATGCGAAGAGGATTTAATCAATAAAAAGTAGTTGAGGCAGTGTGCCAATTACAACCTCTCATGCGCTACTTTGATTTTGATTGGTTGGTTACGCTGTTTAGATTGACTGAGTTGTCCGACACATTTTGTTGATTTCGTGGATCGTGCTCTAAAATATTACTTTGAGGCATTGTGCTTATGCCACCTAATCATACTTTCCTCTTTCCATTGACAATAAGAAAGCACAAGACATAACTGATGTTGCATTGTTGGTGTAGAGAAAAAACCAAGCGAGGTTTGACTTTTTGGAGTATTAATTCAGGATAGTAGGAGTGAGATGCTGGGGTTATGTTACCATGACTAAAATGCCCTTATTGATTCTATAAAGGTTATGGAATTTTTACATCTGAGGTTTACCCATGGGAGTTGCAAATTTGAAGCCTGGTTGAGGAATCAATGAGAGTATCAACATCACTCATTTCTTGTGAGAGTGGGGGAATAATAACATCCACTTATTTGTGTTACTTAACTAGGTGCGGTGTTGATATGGATATAGAGGTTATTGCATCTCTAGTCGAGTAACAAAACCACATGAGAAGAAGCATTTGACTCCCAAATTGGAGTCAGTGACAATGGAGTTTGCTTTGGAGCTATAGAGGCACAAATTATTAGGGAAGGAATGACATTCTATTTATTTTAATAAATATATGTCATACTAAGGTGTTTTTACATAATTTAAACCAAAATATAAAAATATTTTCAATTCGTTATTCACTTATTTACACAAGGAAAAAACATTCATTTTATGTGTGAATTAATTTGGAGAAAAGTAACTTACACATTCTTATTTTGTTTAATAGGAAACTGGGTGCAAATGGAAGAGGCCATATGAAGATATATATATATATATATATATATATATATGTATGTATATATATATAGACATACACACACACACAAGTGTTAAAGCCAAAAAGCTTGAAATAGGTCATTACATGCAACATGAAGGAGCCTATCTACCCATCACTTAATGTTAATGGAATCAAAACCAAATGCAAAGTTAGTGGAGATTAGTTAAAGGCTAATGATTAATGGAAGGCTATAATATCTCAAGGGTATTTTGGATATTGCGCTAAATATGTATTACGCTTCAGACATGTATAAATAATCATCTTATATTCCAAGTAATGAAGATTCTTCTTTCATGCAAGTTGTAAACAGAAAAGAGAAATAAAATTAGCTTATTTTTTAATGAATCCTTAAGCATCTTCTTAATTTCATATCTTTTGTTTCATGTTATGTTCTTTTACGCTCTTTTCATTTATGCTAATCTCTTTTATGTTTTCACTACTTTTTACGCAAGTCGTTTAGTTTATTTTTACGCTAGTAGATTAACTCTTTATTTTTATGCAAGTTAGTTAGTTATTTTTATTCCAAACACACTTCCTTCTTCTCTTTTTATGTTTAAATCTTCTTTAATTAGCATATATTCAGTTACGAATAGCTAAACCTCTTCAATTTAGGGATAGTGAAGCTTTCTTGAATCATAAAATGTTAACATAAGTGAGTTAATTATGATCATCTCTTTTTGTGTTGTATGTTTATGTAAATTTTGGCGTTCGATGTTGAGTTTGGTAGCCTTTGTTACTCAAACCAAATAGGCTATGCTTAATCAAACATAAACCCAAATCACCTTTTTACAAACATATGATTATGCTTAATCGTGATAGTATGTAAGTGAGTTAGAGAGCAATTAGAGTTTGATAGTTTAAATGTATTAATTAACAACATATTTAGGCTATGCTTATGATAAATACATCCACTGATTACGCAAAAGATTAGAGAAAAGATCATAAATTCATTCTATATTAATTTATATGATCATGAGAGTGAATTTATCTCTGCTCTCTAATCTCATAGTTTGATCCAACAATCGTTTCTAGTTTTAGCATATTTTAGTTAATTATATTCTCAAATTTCCAACTTAATTTGATTGAGTAATTTTAAATTTGAAAATTTTTCCTAGGGTTTGACTCGTACTCGCACAAGTACTATGATTATGCAATGTGCACTTACGGTTTTATAACGACAAATAAATTCAACGGTTTTTTAATACACATAAAATACCGTTTTAGTCAAATTTTTTGCGTCGTTTCTCTGAAAATCACCTATAATTTTTCTCTTTATTGTATTTTGTGTAATTTTCTTTGGAAAAAATCAGTATGCATTTTCTTGTTTTACTTGTTTTTCATTTAATTATTGTCTGGTTTAGTTTTATTGGTTTGCATTTTGTGTTGTTTCTTTTGAATTTGAAAAAGAAAAATTGCATTTGTTGTTTGTTTAAATATTGCTTCGGGTATTTGGGCTTAGTTTACTATTTGTTTGGCTCACTGTTTTTTTTCCTGTTAGTACTTGGTTTGTTATTTATAAATGGTTTTGATTCACCAAAAAACAGAAACATAGCATATTAACAAGCTTTGTATTGCATCCATTTGCAGCAATTTGATATAAATTTCTCCTTAACATCTCAATTTTCACATTCACCTATATGCATTTCAAGTCTTTAAGTTTCTTTTTACATCTTGTTTTCATTTTCACTTCTAACATTCTATACATTCAAACATACTTCTTCAACCTGTAAAAACCCATCAGCGACCTCTGCTCATCTCTAACTTGAAATACCTTCTCTCTCCACTTCATCTCAAACCACACACTTATAACATCAAGTCCTAGACCACCCAACATCACCTTCCTCCTTCAACATTGAAACTGCACTACATCATCATCATTGACCAAACACATCCCTACCAAAACTCTACTACTTCCTTACCTTTCCACTTCAAAAACTGAACGCTCGTTAAAACCAGACAACTGCACCTCAAAAACCAGTGAGCATCCAAATTCACTTACCAATTCAGCACAATCACTTCATCTCCTCGCTTCTATACACAACATACCCAATCACCTGACTCCTTCAACCCGATCAATCACCATCCATGCAACAACAACCCGACCTTTGCTTGCATCATTATTCCTCTTCCATTTACCATGTGAATCACTACCGCGGAAGCTAGAAATCGCATGCCTGTCGCCTGCAACATGCCTTCACCACAAATAGCAACCGTCCATTGCTACTGCCCAGTCCTCAACGACTTCAATGACCATCCCGAACCATCCCATTCTCGAAACTCTACATTATCTCAACATTACATACTCCAAATTGTGTATCCCTCCTATAACTTCGTCACCGTCAAATACACATATTACTTGTCATTTTCTTCCTCGAATACCAACTGCCCAATAACACATTCACAGTCTCCACTCCTGACCACACTGCTACCACACAACCTTGCCCCGCCTGAAACAAGCAGTGCTTTCCAATACCTCCAACCACGAGAAACAAAATCACTACCTATACCATTCACAAATTGCATCTATGGAACCATCCACCACACTTCAATTCGGCCAACTTTCACTACCACTGTAACAAATTCCATTCATCGTCCCCAAAACCACCATACATCAGCATTCCTTCACTTCTGTTGTTCTTCAACTCACAACCCAAATCGCATTGATCGAAACCCCCAAACAAATTCGAAATTGCCTCAATTGACCACCACAATACCCAAATCACATTAATCCAAATCAAAACCACATACCCTGACCTCAGCAATAACAAGACTCACACAATCACCTCATCCTCGCCGAACAAATCACTCAATCAAATCCGATCAAAATCAGCTCAGCAGGCCGGAAACCACAACATCCTATAACAATATTTCCATGCTTAAGTTATGCAAAAACTGGAATACAACATCCACGACAGAAGCTGACCAGATTCCGACCGCTAGATCATCGGAGATGATGCTGGAGGAGAAGACAAGCCATGTCAGTCTAGTAGAGAAGAGCATTGATGGATAATGCAGCTGCAGACGGAAGATGCACACACGTATCAATGTGCACGTGCACACTAGTTCATAAGAAAAGAACTATTAAATTTAAGTGGCTTGTAATCATTGGATGCTATGCAACAAGCCATTGTGAATTGATATATATATATATATATATATATATATATATGCACTATCATTTGTAATAGATATGCGAATTGAATGAAAAATTTCCGCTTTTACCCTTAATTTTCTGCTACATATCTCTCTACCTAATTTCTTTATCCAAACCCTAAATCCTTGATTCAATTCGCTCTCAATCTTCCTACTTTATCTAAATTTCTTATTCATGTTCACTTCTAATCACCTTACCTCCCTTCTTTTACCAATCCGCTATCTCAATTCTCCCTCTTTCTCCCTTAAATCCTTCTGAAACTCTTACTGTCATTTCAACAAACACCTTCCTGTTATCATCGAACACCTTTTTATGGCTAATTTTGATGAGAGCCATAACAAAATGGCATCAAAGCAGTCATTTGAGCAAGCTACCGATCCTCAGACTAGGGATCAACATTTTGCTTTCATTGCATATTTGCAACATCAAGAAGAAGCATAGAGAGAACAAAAAAATCAATTCCTCAACGGATTGTTCAATAAAAAGGCTTGAAATTGCCATTTTAGGCCTAGATAGCAAACTGAGTCGATCAATTAAGGATATCAATACAAAATATGAACGCTTCTCCAATGTCATGAACTCCATAGCTCAAGATGTGCAACGAATAAAGATTAATGGCACCACTAGCCAACCTACCTCATCAACCTCCAATGTTCATGGTGTATTGGCTTCAAATCCACAATTCAGATCAATTGATCCACCTCCAGTTCAACAGAATTACAGAATCAATCCCCTTGACATACCAAATGCTTCCAACACTGTAGTTTCAACCAATCCTAATCTGTCATTAGTAATTCAAGAAACCTGGGGTCACTTAAATCAAGAAAGTAATTCTTGTAACGAGAATTCTCCATTTCCTAAACTTAAACTAGACTTCCCCTTTATAATGGAGATGACATAGTCCAAGAGTCGATTGAACAAGCTGAGCAGTTCTTCAAATTCCACCAAACAGAGGAGCATTATAGGTCAAAGTTTCTTCACTTTATCTTAAAAAGGATGCTCTCAAGTGGTACAATTGGCTTAAAAAGAATGTACAAGATTATGGTGACTGGATTATATTAAAAGAAGAAATTTTGACAAGGTTCAACCCCGAAGACATGGAAATGCTGTATGAAACCTTGGCAAAACTCAAATAAGTTACGACAGTTTTTGACTATTTGACTAAATATGAAGGTTTACAAGCTACTATTGAAACTTTACCTCCACAATTTCTTTTAGACAGATTTGCTGGAGGCCTTAATGAGGAAATTAGATATGATGTGCTAACCTCTCGGCCTACTAATTTTAAACAAGTTGTTTCATTAGCTAAAATGTTTGAGAGAGTTTGGAATTTAACTAAGAAAAATAAGAGCACTCGTATATTTATTAAAGGAAACCCCACCCCATTACTTACCTACCCTAATGGCCCACAAGCCTGTTCAAAAATGAACTCAACCAATGTAGAAAGGATGGCCAGAAGCAAGGGCTTGACCCTACAGCAATTGCTTGAAATGAGGAGACAGAACCTGTTTTATGGTTGCAAAGAACCATGGAGTAGAGACCATAAATGCAAAAGCCCCCAAGCACATGGTTTAAAGGGTATGACGTCCTTCCTGGAAAGTAATGAAGAAAGTAATATAGAAATAGTAGAAGTAAGTAGTGAAGAGGACAACGAGGAAAGCACTCGAGAAACACATGCCATTACCCTACAAGCTATGTGTGGGATCCTTACTTTATCAACTATTAAAGTAGTTGGTACTATAAAGGGAAAATCCGTCCAATATTGATAGACTCTAGGTCTAGACACAGCTTTATTGACAAAGATTTAGCCCATAAGCTCAAGCTTAAAATAGATGATTCAAAAACATATGAGGTTATGGTTGCTAATGGATAAAAACTGCAAGGGACTAGAATATGCAATAATGTAATTATTTGTTGTCATGGTTGTAAAATGCCAGTTGATTTGTTGTTATAACCCTTAGAAGGTTGCCAAGTTGTAGTAGGTGCTCAATGGATGAAAAAGCTTGGAGAGATAACATTAAATTTGGATAAGTTGTTGGTTAAATTCGCGCATGGAAACAAATCCTATATATGGCAAAGGAATGCAACAACAAGTTAAGGTAGTGGATAAAAAGATTGTTAGCAAAGAACAAATGAAGCGACAACTTGCTATGATGTTACGTACAATTCAGGAAATTCCAGTACATTTAAATAAAGGAACTCTACCTGACATTCCTATAGAAATACAAAGTTTGATGCAGCATTATCCAGAGGTCTTCACTGTATCAACCGCCCTCCCTCCACTACGTAGGTATGATCATAAAATTCCTTTGAAAACTGGTGCTAATCCTGTTTGTTTGAAACCTTATAAACAAGCACACTACATCAAAAATGATCTGGAAAAAATAATTCAAGAAATGTTAGACAGTGGCATCATAAGACATAGTAATAGTCCCTATTCATCACCTATTGTTATGGTAAAAATAAGTGGATCATGGAGGTTATGCATGGATTATAGAGTGCTGAATCCTTTAACTATAAAAGATAAATTTCCTGTCCCTCTAATAGATGATTTGTTTGATGAGCTACACGGATCCAAATACTTTACTAAATTTGATTTAAGGTTTGGTTATCATCAAATTAGGATATAGGAAGAGGATATACATAAAAACAACATTTTTTAGGGACTGCAAATGGATCGTTCAGGCAAAGCAAACACTAGAGGAGGGGTGAATAGTATTTGTAGGAATTTGAACAAAACTAAAAACTAGAGAGAACTATGGGATGAATCAAACACTACAGAAACAATCACAGAAACAGAATAAAAAACAAACACAAAAATAAACAGAAATAAAATGCAAAAAAGAAAGAACATACCGGGTTTTATACTGGTTCGGATCACTCCTGCGTCCAGTCCCGCACAACGCTGGATTGTGCAGAGTTTTATTACTATTTTCAAATAGCCAAATACAACCTCCTTGATTTCACAGCTCAACAAGGAGACACTGACTCCTATCCCTTGATTTCACGGCTCGACAAGGGCACACCGACTCTTATTCCTTGATTTCACAGCTATAAGGATAAATTGTTTACTCTTTGTCTTACAAACAGGGTCTTTCAACCCAAACAATTACAAAACAGCCCTATAACTATTCAATATCACTTGATTCAGAGAGTAGAGTGTAGAGAGTGTAGAGAGAAGTAGTTTTGTCAAATCAGAAGTGAATTCGGCAGAGTATAAGTGTAAAAACCATAAAAATGATTAAGAATAATGATAGGATGAAATGAGATAAAGACAGAGACGAAGAGATGTTAGAAAATTTGGTTTTAACCTCTTTTTATAGAGAATGAAGGGTAGCAACGGTTCTGAAGCGTTTCAAATAGCGAAAAGACACTTCCCATCTAAATTAGAAAACTAGCTGTTATATGTCGACATACATATTTTTCTATGTCAATATAGTCATGTATAAATTTCATTTTCAAAGCATTTTTCAAGAGTTTTTTATATAAAATTAATTTTGGAAATTCTTGAGTAAAGTTCTAATGTTGTAAATCAATATTATATGATAGAAAAACATATGAAAACATATTTTTAAACTATATAAATATAATTATAAAATTGTATTGTTTTAAACTATAAAATATAAATAAAGTATATATAAAAATTTAAGTTTGAAAAACAAAGAAGAATAAAAATAGAAACAAATATAAAAACAAAATAGAGAGGACTGAAAAAAAACAAAATAGAGAAGATAATAAAATAAAAGGAATTTGAGAAAAGAATTGAAAAATCAGAATTTGAATTTGGATTTGAACCTGGAGTGTTATTTAGAGTATTACAAAATCTAGATTCTATAATTATATTAATCTTGAACTCTTGAAATCTCGGTTACTCATGAGCCTTGAATCTATTCTGAATTCTGAATCTCTAAAAGCTCTTAAACTGTACAGTCTTCAGTATTAATCCCTGTATACAAATCCTGCATATGTGTTATATATATATATATATTCTAGATAAAGATGTTAGTATATATTTTATAATCAATGATAATTGAATTAAGGTTGTTGTTATCAAAACTCCATTCTCCAACACATTTAAAACACATGATGGACACTATGAGTTTGTAGTTATGTCCTTTGGTTTAGTGAATGCTCCCTCTACCTTTCGAGCTTTAATGAATGACATTTTTAGGCCTTATTTAAGGAAGTTTGTGCTAGTGTTTTTTATGATATACTCATTTATAGGCAGACCATGTCTGAGCATGTAGAACACCTAGGGTTTACATTTCAGGTACTAAAGAACAAAAGGCTAGTTGTCAAGCTATCAAAATGCAGTTTTGCAAAGGAATCACTAGATTACCTAGGGCATGTAATTTCATCTAAAGGGGTTGCAGTTGATCCTAACAAAGTAAAAGAAATAATGGAATGGCCACTCCCCAAAAATTTGAAGCCTCTTAGAAGTTTTCTTGGATTATTAGGGTAATATAGGAAATTTATTAAAGGATATGAAATGATTGCAAAGCCTCTGATTAATATGTTGAAGACAAACTCTTCTACCTAGAATGAAGAATCATTACAAGCTTTTCAAAATTTACAGCACTGCATTGTGAATCGTCCAATCTTAGCTATGTCAGACTTCACGCCTTTTATTTTGGAATGTGATTCAAGTGGATATGGCATTGGAGCAGTGCTACTTCTGGAAGGAAAGCCACTTGCTTACATTAGTAAGGCTTTGAAAGGAAGGAACCTGCTATTGTCAACATATGAAAAGAAGTTAATGGCTATCATTATTGCTACAAGGATATGGCATTGGAGCAGTGCTACTTCACATGCAATTTCTACTGTACAAACTCCTTGGTTACATGAATTAAAAAGACACTACTCACTTCAGAATGATATCAAAAGTTATTACAAGACATTTAAGACAGAAAGGTGGCAAGTAGTAAATATCAAGTGGTGGATAACTTAATTTTTTACAAAAGGAAAATTCTCATAGATCCTAAGTTGATTGCTTTAGTACAAGTAAAAATTGAGGAGCATCATTCAACTCCTCTTGGAGGACATACAAGCATCAAAGGAACTATGAGAAAGATTAAGCAAATATTTTATTGGAAGCACATGAAGAAGAATGTCGAATCTTTTGTAAAATCTTGTGAACCATGTCGAGAAGTAAAGCAGAAAATGTGCCCATACCTGGTTTATTAAATCCACTACCTATTCCAGAACAAATATGGCAAGATATTTCTATGGATTTCATTACCTGCTTACCAAAAAGCCATAGATACACTGTGATTTATGTAGTTGTTGATAGGCTAAGAAAATAGATCATTTTGCCCATGAGTCATCCATATACTGCCAAAGACGTGGCAAGAGTATTTTTCACTAGGGTATTCAAAATAAACGGCCTGCCTAAAACAATAGTCAGTGACATAGATGCTATTTTTACAAGTAATTTTCGGCAGGAGCTCTTTAAATTGCAAGGATGTAAGTTAGGGTTTAGTTCAACATACCATCCTCAAACTGATGGTCAAATTGAGATCACAAATAAAATACCAGAAGGCTACTTGAGATATTTTTTGTGTCACCGAGCACCTGAATGAAGTAACTGGTTGACATTAGCAGAGTATTGGTATATTACCATGTGGAAGTCATCCACTAATACCACCCCATTCAAACTTGTATATGGAATAGATCCACCTACTCTTCTTATTTATGTACCTAATACT
Organism: Allium sativum; assembly: GCA_030737875.1. Lineage (NCBI taxonomy): Eukaryota > Viridiplantae > Streptophyta > Magnoliopsida > Asparagales > Amaryllidaceae > Allium > Allium sativum. The sequence continues at coordinate 997,054,964 of CM060924.1, read as the reverse complement.
CCTACGGTGGAGCAAGTTGACGAAATGTTGTTCAACAGAGACATTACTCTAGAATTTTTAAAGGACAGTTTGAAACTAGCTCAAGATCGTATGAAAATAAATGTTGATTTAAAGAGGACAGAAAGACACTTTCAGGTGAATTATTGGGTGTACCAACCATATAAACAGATAGCTACTAGGAATTACCAGACTCACAAATTATCTCCAAAGTATTTTGGTCCATATATGATCATTGAAAAGGTTGGGACAGTAGCATATAAGCTGCGGTTACCTGAGCATGTTAAAATCCATCCATTTTTTCATGTTTCGCAATTAAACAATAAGGTGGAATCTAAGGTAGTCGTATAGGATGATGTGCCTAGTTATGACAAAGAAGTAAACCAACCTGAAAGGAGAGTAGACAGAAGGATGATCCTCGCAATGGTCAAGCTGTTGTTCAAGTACTAATCAGATGGACGAGAAAACCTGAAGAAGAGGCCAAACAAGAAGATTATTGGCAGCTGATTAGAAGATTCCCCACTCTAAACCTTGAGACATGGTTTGTTTTTGAAGTGAGGGGGAGTTGTAACAACATTTCGATGCTTAAGTTATGCAAAAACTGGAATACAACATCCACGGCAGAAGATGACCAGAGTTCGACCACTAGATCATCGGAGATGATGCTGGCGGAGAGGACAAGCCATGTCAGTCCAGTAGAGAAGAGCACTAATGGATAATGCAGTTGTAGATGGAAGATGCACGCACGTATCAATGTGTACATGCACACTAGTCCATAAAAAAGAATAGATAAATTTAAGTGGCTTGTAATCATTGGATGTTGTGCAACTAGACGTTGTGAATTGAGCTATATATATATATATATATATATATATATATATATATATATATGCATTATCATTTGTAACAAATATGTGAACTGAATGAAAATTTTCCTCTGTTACCTTTAATTTTTTGCTACATATCTCTCAACCTAATTTCTTTATCCAAACCCTAAATCTCCAATTCTATTTCTCTCTCAATCTTCCTTCTTTATCTAAATTTCTTATCCCTGTTCACTTCTGATCACCTTACCCCCCCCCCTTCTTTTACCAATCTGCTATCTCAATCTCCTTCTTTCTCCCTCAAATCCCTCTTTAACGCTTATAGTCATTTCACCAAACACCTTCCTGTTAACATCGAACACCTTGTTATGGCTAATTCTGATAAGAGTCGTAACACAACCTACCGAAGTCAAAACTCAATCGTGCTTTCTATTCGACTTACAATTTTGAATTCATAAATTTTTTTTCCCTCTCCTCTTAATTTCACATGTCTCGATTTGTATTGAGATGCAAATTTTTTGGCATTTTTTTTGTTTGAGTGATTTTATGGGCTCTTCTCAGTAGGCTTGTTTTGTTGCAAATTTTGTTGGACCAGGTTTTGGTTAAATTCTATTCATTAACATTCTACTCTCTTTCTCAATTTTCTTACAATGTGAATTATAATGTTCGGTTTTTAAGTCCGTTTTGAGTTAAAGTTATCTAATGCTTAAACTTAGAAAAAGTTTTATACTCTTGATTTTGTGTTCATTTTGCTTTTGTTTGTCTCAACACCTTTTAGCAAAAAAGACAACATTTTGAACTCTTTTTCAAGATATAGGAAATCTAGATCAGAATTACGTGCACGGCCGTACTTGCTAAATCACAGTTGCTTGCTCGGAAAATTTGTGATAAAAAATTCAATGTTTTAGATAATTTTCTAATAAATCTGTATGTTATGGTATTGTGCTCTTGGTTGTATTTTTATTACTTGAACTGTTGTTCACTTGCATTTAAAAAAATCAAACATAAAATTCATTTGTAGTTGTATTGTTACTTTATAATCTTTAGTGCATGTTTACTTTATGTTTTGCATTCATCTCATTTTCTTTTCCTTTTTCTATGGGCAATACCCAAATTCACATAAGGCGGGGATATCATAACCCTTCCTTGATCTGAAAAATTGCATTTCATTGTAGAAAATTGGCTAATAATAAAGATTAGACGTTGAACCTAAGTGTATCACAAACTCATCTAGGGCAAGTTCGTGTTTTGAAAATTTGTTTTATTTTACCAAAATTCTCTCTTGGTCTCTAATGAAACGGCAAAGTTTCGATCATTTATGATTATCACAGTGATTCGTATAAGTGATTGTTTTTCTAAAGGTACTTAAACTTTCAGTTACATTGCTATGGTGATTCGTGGTGCACTGATAACCTCTATTCATTACCTAACCAAGAATTGTTTTGCTAATTTAAATTAAAATGTCTTGATATGAATTTGGATAAGGATCTACCAAGGACAGAAAATCTAAGTCCTTGCATTCATTTAGTTGCATTAATTCATGCATATATACAAACAAAAAACCAAAAATGAAAAAAAAAATCATTTATCCTTGAACATATACTTCTATTTTTTTCAAAAAAAAGAAACAAAATAAGAAAAAAGAAAACAAACATTTTCATTCAACATACTAATTTTAGACCCAAAATTTTTTTTTCCTTCTTTTGAAGAAATATTACTTTCATCTTATCCTCCCATATTTTTTCACTTCTTACTCCTTTTATTTTCTTGTCTCGTATGCACAAGCATTTGCACTCATGACACTACGACAAATCGTTTAATTTGAACATACGTTCCTTTCACGATGGCTAACGATAATCCTTTATATACTCTCGAAAATCAAAGTTGTCCTAAGCAAGTTTCTATTTATTCTCGCATCTCTTTTCCCGCTCTAGTGGGAAATCATTTTGAAATTCATTTAACTCACACCAACACACTTCCAAAATTTGGTAATTTTGAAAGCGATGATTTTTATATCTTTTTATTGAAATTTAAATAATCAACTATTAAACATCATCAACTATGTTATGATAGAATCAAACTTAGGTTAATTCCATTCGCACTTGCCGATTATGTTGAAAAATGGTTGTATAACTTGCCTTCGAATTTGATTAGAACTTAGGAAGAATTTGTAAAAGTTTTCTTAAAGAAAATTCGTACTCATGAAAAAACAACTAGAATTTGAATTGAAATTATAAATTTTCATTGATTCGGGTGTGAATCTTTTGGAAAATATTTTGAAAGGTCTAAGAAACTTTTAATCAAATGTCCACATTAAAATTTCAAATTATGGACATTGCCAAATTATTGATGATGTTATTGAAAATAATTCACGAACTGCAAGGAAATTTTTTGGTAGGCTTGGCAGTTACAAAAATACTTGACCAAAAAATTGACTTCATGGAAAAAATCTAAGGAAAAATAGATATATTCGCGATCGAATACTCATTCTATAAGATCATCCTTCACTTTAGAAGCTAAAATGATGTCATGATAAATAAATTAGATAATATTATTTCGACTAATCCAATGAACCAAGCTTCTCAGCCATTGTATTATAAATGCAACAATCCAAGTCACATCGCTGATCATTGCCCTCACTCATTAGAATAACTCAATTCTTTTAATTAAGTCAGGAATGAGCCATTCTATTTAACGTAAAATCAAGGTCGAAGAAATCATCCTGATTTTATTTGAAGCCAAATAAAAACGAATTCGAATTTGGGTTCCACCCCCTTTTCAAGTAATTCCGAACAATGCTTTGAGTCCTCCTTTTCAACTAAACCAAGTTCAAAATTCTGCGCTAGCTTCTCAAAACCGCACGGAACAATCTAGCGTTCTCTAAGAAGTCAAACTAATGATCTCCCTGGAAAAAGGTTTGGAAACTCTGGCTAAGGTGACCACTCAAAATCTACAACCTAACAATATTTTGCAAAATCTTCTAACCTCGTACATGCAAAGTATGAGTCAATCAATCACGAAACTTGAATTGCAAATGAGTCAATTATCCACCTTTGTGAGTGAATGAGAAAGTGATACTTATCTGAATCAACAAGTTCTAAACCCGAGGAATCCAACCTATAGCTCAAATCAAGCTCGTGTCATTCAACATGGGAACTTGAACTAAATGAATGCTATAACTACATTGCATTGCGGTAAACAAATGGATAACCAAGTTGTCAAATCTAAATAGTAATCAGAAAGTTCTTCCAAAATTCCAAGTCCTCTCGACACCTCGAAAAATATAAATGGTTCTAATTGAACCGTCCAGTCAAACCCCAAATCGAATTCTGGGTTTCAATCTTTTCCAATTCAAGTGATTGACTTACTGAGTTTCGAGCTCCATATCAGCATCGGCTTAAACCTAAGAAGAATTCCAATCAAATGGCAAAAAATTTAGAAATTTGCAAGAAATTCAAAGTGAATATTCCACTCTTATACATCATTCAAAAGTCCCAACATATGCCAAATTTTTGACAGACTTATGCACGAAAAAAACATACTCAAGTTCCTAAAAAAGTTTCCTTAGCGGCCAGTTTAAGCGAAGTCATGTTTTTATCTATTTCCATCACATACAAAGGTCTGGGATATCCCACAATATTGTGCACAATAAGAGACGGGATGATTAATAAATTTTTGATAAACTTGGGCACGAGTATAAATTTGATTTCACATGTATGAGCAATCAGGTTTGGGTGAGCTCAAGTCAGTGTAATTATGCTTTAATTTTCCGATCGTTCAACTTAATGACCCATTAGAGAAATTGAAGATGTACTCATTAGAATTGGCCAATTCATATTCCTGATCGATTTCATCGTCCTTGAAGCATAACCAATGAAAAATCCTATGATCCAAATTCGATTAATTTTATGACAACCTTTCTTATCCATCTCAAACACGTTGATTAATATCGAAGTGGTTCGATGAAAAATCTCTTTTGGTAACATGGCAATAAATCTTAACATCTTTAAATTAGAAAATCAATCTAATGAATGAATCAACCAAATGTTGGAAGTGAGTGCCATTCACGAAAATTTTGATGACGAGTCAATTGACCTTTACAATGAACACGAGGCTGAATACGAACAATTGTTTCACGATAGCCCAAACGAAATTGAATGCACACTTCCTTTTGAATCTCCCACTATTTAGTCCAAAACTCAATTGATTTCTTTTGGGAAACCCCAAAGTTTAGAGCTCAAACTTCTTCCACCTCACCCTAAGTACAATTACTTAAGTGAGTCTTGTCCTATCATCATTTCAACCAGTTTGTCTTTTGAACAAGAAGCATCCCTTCTTTCTATACTTATAAAAAACAGAGAAGCGATTGGTTGGTCTATTTCTGATATTATGGAAATTTGCCCTGCAATTGTCCAATGACGCATTCATTTAAACGACGAGTCCCAACCCACTCATGAGTGATCAATGACACCTTAATTCTAAACTGAAATATGTGATTCGTGAAGAAAAATCTAATCTCCTTGAAAATGGTATCAGTTATCCCATATCTGATAGCTCATGGGTTAGCCTCATTCACATCGCACCTAAAATATCTAGACTTACCATTGTCCCAAACGAACAAAATAAGCTTATTCCAACTCATACTCAAATAGATTGGCGAGTTTGCATCAATTACCAAAAATTAAATGTTGCAACACGTAAAGATTACTTTTCTCACCCTCTCATTAATTAGATGCTTGAACGTTTAGCCTGAAAGTCAAGTGACTTACAATAGGATCTTTTTATGTGGAATATGTGGAAGTGTATATGATATTTTATATTATCTTATACAATAGTTATGCAAATAAATATTAAATGATACAAGATATCATAGATAAGTAAATGCAGCGAATAAAATGACACCATGAATTTTTATGCTGGTTCGGAGCACCGTCCAACGTCCAGTCCCGGACTCCTTCGGGAATTCAACTATCAACACCCTCTCTTCACCCTGAGGAACAGGTTCACAACACACCCGAGCAATCGATTGGAATTTTCATGCCTCGGCAACTGAACAGGACTTTTAATAATACAAAAAGAGTTTGACATTGATTTTGTTCTTGAATAACACTGAGTAGCCAACAGTTTGAGTACACCTTTCCTATAATCTTATCCTCAAATATATAACGTGGATATGAAGATTTGATGGAAGTATATTGCTTATTGAATCAAGAGATATGAAATATAATCAATGATTCAAAGGCAATTTGAATATTTTGAATGTTTTTATAATGCACGAGAATATAGCAAGTAAGATCTGAAATTAGAAGAAGATTTGATCATTTCAGTGTTTTGGAAAGTGATTTTTGTGGTGTATAAATAGTAATCGAAGAGTAGTAATTATTTATGAAAAGTTTCAATAAAAAGAAGCGACTATTTCTCCTGAATTTGATTGAAAACTCTTAGTGAAAAGAAGTGTCTCTTCGTTGGAAATATGGCAGTTGGGACTGCTAGTCAACTAGTAAAAAATGACTAGTCAACTAGTTAAATCATTTGGTGAAAAGAAGTGTCTTTTCGCTAAAATATGGTCATTGATAAATATGACTATTGAGAAATATGACCATTGGAAATTATGACTATTGTAAAATCTGATCATTGGAAATATAACCTTTAGAAAATATGACCGCTGGAAAATATGACCGTTGGGAAAAATATGTCTATTGTAAAATATGACCATTCGAAATATGAAGTGCCTTTTCACGATGTGTCTTTTTGCGAAGTGTCTTTTTGCAAAGTGTCTTTTTGTGAGTGTCATTTCATAAGTGCATTTGTGTAGAGTTATTTGATGATAGACTTTAACAATATGTGACATATCTAAGACACAATTAAATAAATAACCTATATCACTTTTCTTTGATTTTCTCTTCTTCAATCAAAAATTTGTTGTAACACCCCACCTCCGCCAAGGTGACTCTTGCAAGCACTCTGACTTTGGAGGGGCGTTTAAATCAGGTAAGCATGCATAATGATATATCAAGGCAGAACAAGAACATATGTATATATGTAAACAGAGTAAATAACATAGATAAAACAGAGGAAGATTTCAAACCATTTCAAAACAAGTCTGGTACAACATAATGTCAACTTTCCAAATAAACAAGTCTAGATAAAAACCACATCACTGAAAACGAAAAATACATAAGTACTATCCCCAAAATTAATGATAACCATAGCCAGCTTCATGTCAAGACCGTACATGAGCTAAAATCCCACAAGCAAACGATCAGAAATCCAGCTAAGCTCCAATATTCCCTCCCTGAGAACCTGGGGGGGGGAACGGAAGAAAAGAGGCGAAAGAAAACAGGCCAGTCAAAAAGACTGAGTAAGCCCTACTACAATCAATGTAAACTGATAAAGTTAACTGGCATGAGCAGCAGGGATGAACATAAGGATAACAACATACTAGCATGATGATTAACTAACAAGGTAGATAAAGGTGTCATCGCATAATCAGGTTAAAGGTTTTGCACCATAGGTGTACTAGCAAACTAACATGACTGGAATAAACAAGTATTGATCCCTTGGCCCAAGCTTTGGCCCAATAACACGAAATGACCCTAATACGAGGTCTAACCAAACGGTCTAGTCGATCGGCTCCCTAAGCCTAACTCGTCACGTGTTGGTGTCAATACGGCCCAAACATAATTGTAGTCGAACTGTGTCGGGTCCACCCTTCGGGTGTATCAAGCCCTAGGGTGCCAACCCCTGGACACCATAAACATGAGTGCACAGTCTCGATCTACTGGTACCCATGGGTGACTTCTCCAAATACGGACTACGTGCACGACCATAGTCTGTCCGGAACTACATCGGCGTACCACCCGGCCGTTGTTTATTTGGTCGCTTACCTCCAGCCCAGTAATCGTGCCCCCTCCCTAGCCTAGTCCCTAGGGCCTTAATGATACCAATTTTTGGGGATTACTGCGGAGTGGGCCCCCATTGCTAGGATTTTCTAGTGGGTTAAGTACGGTTTAACCCTCTTGCTAATCATGGATTAACTCGGTTAAGTGTAACGATGAGTTCACGACTTAATCCTGATTAATCTACCAAGCCCAAATTGGTTAAGTATTAAGTGGACCATGACTTAACCCTAATCACGAGGCATTAATTAATTTAATGCGCCTTAACCTCTCACATTAGACCTTGTTGTGGTTACTAGTTAAGCCGGGCGGGTTCGGGTAGCTTTACACCACAACTTGGTCTAACCTCGGGTTCAAGGTACAACATGGCCAACTTCTCACATTGGGTCCTATTGTTTGTAGCAACTAGTTAAGCCGGTCGGTTCCGGGTAGGTTTACGCTACAAACTCAACCCAACCTCGAGTTGGTCACACTTATCTTTTCTAAGTGTCATGTCCATCATGTTTCCAGAACATGTTACAAGTTTTCAAGCAATTGGGTAGACCTAACTTAATAGGTAAATTCCCAATGGGTAGACCTAACTTAATAGGTAAATTCCCAAGCTTATGATTTTATGTCTTTTAAGTTTACCCAACCCCAAACGCAATCCCATCGCTTACATATCGCAATAGCGCATAAAGGATAGAAAGAGGGAACTTGGCATAATCATGACATAAAGGTATTGAAGCCACAAGTTTAACATGGTGGCATATGAAATGTTCATATGTTCATACACTTGCATATTACATTTTTAGGCCTTAAAAGCATGCATAAAACCAAACTTGGCATATTGGTGATACATGGTGCTAAATGACATGTAGATATGGCCATAAGTTCGCATCTAGCCTCACATGCAAGTTATCATAAGAGATATGATAACTTACATGTTGCCAAAATGCAACCTTTGGCATAAAGCTTGAAACTTTATGTTCATAAACCCAAGATAAGCTTGCATAACATAATAGCATGAACAAAATGTTCAACCCAAACTTGCATAACATAACTTGCATATCATATGACAAACTTGCATATCAAACTTGCATAACATAACTTGCATATCATATGACAAACTTGCATATCAAACTTGCATAACATAACACGATAAACTTGCATATCATGACATGGCATACTTGCATAACATAACATGATGAACTTGCATATCATAACATGGCACACTTGCATATAAACTTGCATATCACAACATGATAAACTTGCATCTCATAGCATAGTAAACTTGCATATAAACTTGCATATCACACATTTAACTTTAGAGTTTAAGTATGAAAGTAGAATAGGGCTTACAATGCTTATGCGGACTCAAATGAATATAGCAAATATAAGAAAGCCCTTATGCAACCAAAAATACCCAAAATGCAAGCAAAACCCTTGAGCCAAAATGATCAAAACTCTTTCTTTATGATGCAAATATAGAAACTTGACTTGAATGCAAGCTAATGATGATCATACAAGTTTAAAAACACTTGTATGCATGGAAAATCTCATAGAAATTTATTTAGGAATTTATGAAGAGAGTGGAGGCCATGAGAGGATTGATTTTGCCATAGTTTAGTTGCTAGAATGAATAATGATGATTTAGGGCTAGGTTAGGGCCTTATTTATAGAGATTAGGACTTGTTTCAACCCTAGGATTAAACCCTAGTTCCAATCTCAGCCCTCAAAACCGAATCTGGCCCCCAAGCTCAACACAATCTCTAAATGGTGCACCAGGCTAAACAGCCCGGCTGGACCAAGTCGACAGCCAAGTCGACAGGGCTGTCGACTTGGGTCCAACCAAGTCGACTCCCAAGTCGACAGGGCTGTCGACTTGGGTACTCTGGCGGGAATTTTCCCGCCTGGCCCAAACTGGCCCAAATTTCCAATTTCAAACTTGAATTTGAAATCTGTTTTTACTTTGAATTTTTCTGAAAACTTCGTTGGGCCTTAATCGGGTCATACGGACTCCGATTTTCGAAAACTCGGACTCTATTTCGCGTATTTTTCCGAGACGAACGCAATGGCATAGCCCGTTTCCCTTGATTCAGATTTTAGAATTAAATTCTGCCTCGATTTACGTTATAATAGGTTATTGAAAATACGGGTTGTTACAATTGTGACCTAACATTCTCCCCCTTTTTTGATTGATGATAATCTTGTAGAGATTTTATTTTCTACCCATGAAAATATGTTGTATATGAATTTTCTCCCCCTAAGTATATGGTTATTCTTTTCCTACATCAATCTTGTTAGTATATCAATTTATCTCCCCCTTTGTCATCGATCAAAAATGATAGCAGCAAGATAGAAACATTAGATTCTTTGATTTACTAATTCATTTTATATTTGTTTCCACGGACATTAAGAGATACCGAAATAGCCTTCTTTTTGTTGTGGTGTACTGCAAAAAATATGATATATATATATACACTTTGGTACTTACTTCCTTCGTCAGGGTCTAGGAGTTAGATGGAAGGTAACCTTACCCAAGAAGGTTTAATGGAACCTTTAAAAATGAAATTTTCATTATTAACTACTGAATTAAAATAATCATCAATATATTTTTCTCTGTTTTTCCAATTTACAAGAACCCTAATACTTAAATAACTTCTATCGGTATTTCCTTTTGTACTTCTAGATTTATTATAAATATTTCTAGTCATAGAAGTATTCAAATTTCTATAATGATTGAATCTTGGATTTACTCGTGCATTAGTGCTAGCAGTGATGTTTTTATTGTACATAAAAGCATATCTAGTACAATTTCTGTGATTAGTTTTATTATATCCTACACCGCTTTTGTCGTGTAAAGATCTAGAACTAGATAAAATCACATTTAAATCATTTTGACCTTTATTAAATTTCACGAATTTGTTTGTAAATTTGATTCCCAAGTCGTGATTGACATTTTCCAAAGAAGTTTTGTTATTTTTTAAAACATCAATTTACTTCTTTAATTCAGAATTCTTCCTCTTTAAAGTACTATTTTCATTTTCAAGATGACAAATTTGAGATTCTAAATTATCTATAAATGATTGTAATTTTTCAAAATTTTCTTTTGATTCAGAAATAGCTTTTTGCAAAATATTATTATTAATTTTTAAAATCTCATATTCTTTAGATAATTCTAAATTCTTTTTAGTTAAAGCTTCATTCTCTTTTTCAAGAGACAAAATTAATGAACCAGAATTATTTAAAGAATCTTCTAAAGATGTATTTTTATTTTGTAAAACATTGATTTCCTTTAAAAGGCCATTGTTTTTATCTATTAACCGCTCGTTTTCTTTTTGAAGGAAACCCTTTCGAAAAATAGGCCCTTCTAAAGTATTTTCAAAACATTTAGTTTGTTTTTCTAAAAGTTCATTTTCCTCTTTTAATTTGAAACTTCTTGCTCACAATCTTTTGACTTAGCTAAAATAACTGAATTGAGTTTACCTAAAATTTTAAAATCTTTCAATGATTTTTCATGGTCTAACAAAAGATCATTATATAACAAATCTACACATACCGCTTGTGATCTGACTTTAGCCATGAGACATTTGCTTGATTGCTCCTTTGATTCTGCTTCGTTTTTCTTACACTTTCTAATGCCTTGACTAGATTTCTTTATTGTCATTTATTCTAGGTTGTTGTTACGATCTCTAGAATACCAGGCTCTGATACCAAATGAAAAGTCAAGTGACTTACAGTAGGATCATTTTATATGGAGTATGCAGAAGTGTATATGATATTCTATCTTATCTTATACAATAGTAAATGCAATAAATAAAAATGTCACCAGGAATTTTTATACTGGTTCGGAGCGTCGTCCTACTTCCAGTCCCAAACTCCTTCTGGAATTCAACTATCAACACCCTCTCTTTATCCAAAGGAACAGGTTCATAATTCACCAGAGCAACCAAACGGGATTTACGCGCCTGAGCAACCAAACAGGACTTTCAACAATACAACAAGAGTTTGACTTTGATTGTGTTCTTGAATAACAATAGCCAACAGTTTGAGTACACCCTTCCTATAAACTTATCCTCAAATAAATAATGTGTTTGTGAAGATTTGAAGGAACTATATTGCTTATTGTATCAAGACATATGAAATATAATCAATGATTCAAAGAAAATTTGAATATTTTGAATGTTTTTATAACGTACGAGAATATAGCAAATAAGATCAGAAATTACAATAAGATTTGATCATTTTTGTGGTTTGGAAAGTGATGTTTATAACATATAAATAGTAATCAAAGGGTAGTAATTATTCATGAAAACATTCAATAGATATTTCTCTTGAAATCTGATTGAAAACCCTTAGTGGAAAAAAGTGTCTCTTCGTGGGAAATATGGTAGTTGGGACTACTAGTCAACTAGTAAAAAATGACTAGTCAACTAGTAAAATCTTCTGGTGAAAAGAAGTGTCTTTTCGCTAAAATATGATCGTTGAGAAATATGACCATTGGAAAATATGACTGTTATAAAATATGACCATGGGAAATATGAATGGTGCAAAATACGACCGTTGGAAAAAATATGGCCGTTGTAAAATATGACCATTGGAAATATAAAGTATCTTTACGTGAAGTGTCTTTTCATAAGTGCATTTGTGTATAGTTTTTTGAGGATAGATTTTAACAATATATAACACATTTAAGACACAATCAAATAAATAATCATAACCTATATCACTTTTCCTTTGATTTTCCCTTCTTCCTTGTCATGAATCAAAAACTTGTGATCTAACATAGCCAACCATGATTTTATTGCTTTCTTGATGGTTATTTCAGCTATAACCAAATTCTAATTGCTCTTGAATATCATGAGTAAACGCCTTTCACATACCTGTTTGGGACCTTTGCTTATCGTTGAATGTCATTCAGGCATTATAATGGCCTTGCAACTTTTCAAAGATGCATGGTCGGTGACTTTTCTGATATAATTGAATTTTTTCAGGAAGTTTTTATGGATGATTTTTCAATCTTTGACAGTTCTTTTTACAATTTCTTGTGTCGAGCTAGTTTAAACCGATTTAAGGAGAAACATCTAACCTTGAATGGAAAAAATGTCACTTTACGATAAAACATGGCATAGTTCTTAGATATGCCATTTCAAATAAAGGAATTAAGGTAGATAAAGCCAAAATCGATGTTATTTCATATCTACGCATTCCTAAATGTGGAAAATACATTCCAGTATCTCTTGGTTACGCTGGTAATTATCGACACTTTGTGAAAGATTTTAGTAAAGTTGCTTGACCATTAACTACTCTTTTATGAAAAGATGTCCCCATTAATTTCAATTTTGATTTTATCTCTTCTTTCAGATGTTTGGAAACGCAGTTATCTCAACCCCTATTTTTGCTCACCCATTTGGGATCTTCCTTTTGAAATTATGTGTAATGCTCAAACATTTGCAGTTAGTGTTTTCTTTTAACAATGTAACAATCCTTTATGTTATCTACTATGCTTGCATGACTTTGAATGACGCTCAGTTAAACTACACACCTATTTGAAAAAGTGCTTATACCCGTAGTATTCGCACTTGAAATGTTCATACCTTATTTGATAGGTTCGCACATCACTGTTTACATTGACCACTCGCTCCTAGATACCTTTTTACTATAAAGGTTGTCAAATCTAGTTTAATTCATTTGATCCTTTTACTATAAGTATTTGGTCATACAATCAAAGAAAAAAGGATCTGAAATGTCATGGATGGTCATTTGTCTAATCTTCCAAACACACCATTTTCTCTACTTGTTAATAAAACTTTTCCGACGAATAACTCCTTTCTATTTTAGTCGTTCCTTGGTTTGCTAATATAGTGAACTACCGAGTCACTAAACAAATACCTTCATTTTGGTCCAAACGGGACAAGTACAAATTTTTGTCCTAAGTGGAGTATTTTTATTGAGACGACCTATACTTGTTTAAGTATTATGCTGACCAAATAATTTGTCGAAGCGTTCTAAATAAAAAAATTAGGAGTATTCCTTCATTTTCCATGACTAAGCATGTGCGATGAACATTTCAACCATAGGTAAACCACTAAAAAGGTACTTCAATATGGATTTCATTGGCTTATTCTTTCCAAAAACACATTCGAGTTTTGTACAACGTGCGATCATTTACAAATTCTTCGAAAAATCTCTTGACAAAATATGATGCCTTTGATCCTTATTCTTACAATTGAAATCTTTGACGTTTGGTGAATCGATTTTATTGGGCCATTACCTAACTCCTTTGGAAATATGTATATTTCTTGTTGTTGATCATGATTCAAAATAGGTCAAAGCCATTCCATGTAAAACAAATGGCCATAGAATTATCGAGAAATTTCTTAATGAAAAGATATTTTCAAGGTTCGACGCTCCTCACACAATAACAAGTGACAAGGGAATAAACTTTTGTAATTTATCTTTTGAAACAATAATGAAGAAATACTTGATAACCCACAAGTTATTTCATAAAGGCCCGCAAATCTGTACCCTTTGAGTTAACTAATTAAAATCCACGTCCAACCCAAATTGCACAGAAATATGAATCTTTAGAAAGAAGGAAGAAAGAGGGTGAGGAAAAGAAAGAAATATTAGAATAGAAGAAGAAGAACATTAATACTACAGAATCGGAGTAGAATAGAATCTTATGGTGGGATGAACAAAATATAATATATCAAACTCTTTACACAAAGAGAAAACTGTATTTATATGATCCAACATCAAAGTACACAAATAAATCAGTTTATAGAATTTGATTCATATAAAACACATAGAAAAAATAAATTAATACAAGAAATGCGGGAATACGTCTGGACTCCAATTTCCCTTCTGAAGCTCAAAGCGAAACCTAACCAGATGGTATACTCAGTCTGACCCGAGCACATTTTAAGCAAACAGAAATTCACCCGGATCAGTCTGGAACACTTTTAGTGATAATTCACATAACAAACAACTTGTTTAACTCTTGAAAATCCTTTGAAAGAATGGACCTTGTAAGACACGACTACATATAAACATGGCATGCGTTTTTACCTAACGGTAAGAAATTTACTTTTTATATCAAAATCTAGTGATATTGTAATAATGTCTATCAAACTAAAAATAAATAGGAATATTGCTGGAAAACTAGCATCTCACTTTCCAAAATAGATTGTTTACAACTAAAAAGTTATGGCTCGTATTGGAGTTTGGATTTTCAACATGACAAGGCATGAGACCACCTCCCGATCATTGTACTCTAGAGAAGATACACTAGGGTTCAACAAGAACATCTTGAATCCCGACCACACATTGCCGACCGCTCATTCAACTTGAGTGTATCGAATATATTATCACCCACGGTTATAATCAGCAGCATTTCCATAAGCATACAAAAATGAACGAAAAAGGAACAAATGAAATTTTTCTAGAAGTTGATAGTACACCCTAATGGGTATTACCCACATAGCCATGCATCCTGCTTGATTTTTGTCATTTCCCGATAGATGAGGCTTGAGGTCACGATACGTTTTCATAACAACACATCAATCTTTTACTTTGAATGCCACATCGTCATATCCACAAATCACTACAATGGGTGTTAAGCTAAAAGAAGTTTCCTTCTTCGCCACCAAACTTTGTATATTTGTAAAAATCAACGTACATTAGTTTCAGGAAATAATCTGTCAGACATTCGTCAATACTAGTTTGTTTTGGGACTGAACGAAACTAAAGATACCTCGGAGCAAAGAGGTTTACTACCACAAGTTTAATCTCAACAATTAACTAGAGACATCAGCGAGCAATTCTCTCGCTCCGAAGATCTATGTCTTCCAATCATCTCACAAGAATCCTTGCAATGTTAGTTCTCAAACGTAAAGTTGGTTCGAAGTGGTTTTGGTTTTAGTTCTCATCCCGGTCTCTTCGAACTAACAAGTCAATAATCCAAAAAGGAACAATCATTGATAGTTGGATTTATAGCTATAAAAACAAAAATGTACAGATCAGTACGTTGGCAGCTCAGACCCTTTTATTTAAATCATTTCGTCGGTTGAAAATCGATTCCACATATTTTATCTTAGCAAATCTCTTTTGTTTTCGTTACTTTGAAATATTATTTATCTTATGGAAATAGTAAATTATTTCCAACCTCTTTATCATTACAAACTAATATCATCCTCGGATAAGTTTCAAGTCGTTCAAGTTGAGGTATTCTATTTACCTCTTAGACCTTGATCGACAAAATTCTTATCTTAAGATAGACATGAGTTTATAATTCTAAAACTGATATTTAAATTCTAATATCAAATAAATCTCATTTAACCATTTCATTTAAACTATGGCTTTATAAACCATTTCTTGGATTGAAAACTTCCCTTTCAAATATAACAGTTATTGCTTAACCCATAGATTAAGATTTTTTTTGATAAACACCAACACTTAACTTAAATTTCTTTTGTAACTCTATTTACAACTTGGATTACATTTTTAATCCGTTTATCGAATATTTACACAAATCCATTATGCTTTCTATTATAAAACCCAACTTGGGTTTATTACCACAAATTCCTTTTTCATTTGAAATCTCCTTTCCGTTACATTTTTTACTTAACTAAATTATTAAGTAAACATTCAATTAAAAACATCACTCTAAATTTATATTCCTTTTTAAACCTTTGTTTATAAGTCTTGGGTTTCTTCCTAAACCTTTCTGTAAAATTTATTTCATAACTTGGATTTTATTACAAAATCCATTTACCCAAAGACCAATAACATCATATTATGTAACTAAATTTGGGATTTTGTTACCAAAACCCCTTTACCCAAATTCACTGCAAAAATCCTTCAACCATATTTCTTTGAAAAACTTTGCTTTTCCTACTATTGAAAAATGTCTTTTCAATTAAAATCATTTTGCTTAATTTCATTGTTAAGTAAACTTAACTAAAACTCTGCCATTCGCTTTAGAACTTCTTAATGCAATTCGTTTACAACTGGGATTGATTGCACAATCCATTTATCAGTTCTCTTATATAAATCTTATTAAGCATCTTTGTCCTTGCATTTGAAATCTTATTTCAATTCCCATTACTTTATTTATTTTGACCATTAAGTAAACCTTTGTTTAAAACCATCTCATTAGTTCCAAATCTCTTTAATAAACTCCATTTATAAAACTTGAGTCTATTATGTAATCCTTCCATAAAACTCTTTGCAAGATTCAATTAAGAATCTCAATAAAACTCGATTACTTTCTTAAATGAAATATTCATTCATAAAGGTAATCACTTTAATAATTATTAATTAAAATAATAACTGATTCCAACATTAACTATAGTAGATGTAGTTAACTTCTTGATTAACTAAAAATAGAATATTTTATCACTTTTAAAATCTTATTAGAATAATAACTAATTTTATCAATAATAAATAACTTGATAATTCTCTTTAAATATCGTTAATTAAAAGACAACTAACTTTTAAGAAGTCTCGTTAAGTTTTAAACAATCACTTGTCAAAACCATTTCTATTAGATTAAATGATAACAAATTAATGTAATACCCAATTCCAATTAAAAACAGTCGACTTGGTCAACTTAAAACATGAGTTAACCTGTTAACTGATCTTAACTAATTCTTCCTCTTAAATTAATTAATAATATAATTAAGTTAAAAATATAGCTTAATTGTTCCATATGAACAATCATTCCGAATTATTAACCAAGCAAATTTTCTGACTTATACGCTTATAAAACATATTAAACCATAAGAATCCGCTATATAAAGTATTCTATAATTACTTTATAAAAAGAAGTTAGAAATATCAGTTTATTTATAAAACTTCTATTTTCATTAACTTATAAAAATATAAGTCAGAACCTTGCTTCAGTTATAAAAATAAATGTATAACTTCAAATTACGTCAATTCTCCTGATGGCAAATCAATGTCCTTTAAAACGATGAATTTTAGGTCATCCGCGACCAATTACTTAATCAATATTGTCTATTGATCAATATCACATCAATGATGAATTTAATTCAATCATTCGAACATGATTTACCGATACTTGGGGTTTAATGGTTCATATATGAATAATATAAAAACAAGTATTGTACAAAATATTTGAGGAATCCAGTTGGATCCCTCCAACCTGTTTTACCCTACATCACAACTCATCGTATCATTTAATAATGCATATGGAATAGATAATATTAATTATTTAAATGATGGAAATATAAATAACAACAAACATCAACCAATAAACCATAAACCATCCAATTCATCTAATCGCACAATTTATATTATCAATAATAAATATAAATTTAATCACATCCAATATTTCAGAAAGCATGAGAGTTAACTCACAATTTGTTCGATTCAACGATTTCCGGTTGATTTATATGTTTTCAAACGAGCTTTTGAAATCATATAAAATTCCGGTTGGCTCCGAATCCTTCCAAACCAGTTCATGTTCGTAGTCTACATCCATACAATCCCAACAGATTATTTTTTGTTGAATTCTTTTCATGTACTTCATAAAAAAGATGCAAAATTTTTCACAACGAAAACCCACCAAACTCTGCCACATCGTGCGCCCATCACCCAGGAACCCCACTCATCCAATGATTTTGCCTATTTCTCCTTCTAACTCCGATTGCCCTCACCTAAGTCGATGTTTCCTGAAAAGTCGATTGTAGAAATAATGATCACACCCAATAATATATACAAGAAGTTAAAGCTCTCACGATAACAAACTCAATGGCTCAAGCGGTTTATGATTTCATAGAATTTTGGATTTTATTTATAAAATTTCGGATTTTATTGTTGGAAGAAGAAACATTGAATGGTTGTTGAATTAATTCGGAGAACTAGGGGTTGGAACGTTAGGTGTGTATAAGGGGATTATCTAAAAAAATATTTGATTATCTTTTTCGATTTTATTAATTTGTGCATATCACCATTTCCGTTCGACGTTTATAGATTCGTGTGATCACACATGAAATCCGTTTGTGATGAAAAGGGATGTACAACTATACTTTGACATTCCAGACCCTACTAAACTTGTGTCGTCGAAATCCAAGTCCATTTTAAAAAATAGTGAAATTTTGTATTGAATTTGTTAAATCGGCACAAAACTTTAAATCTTACAATAACTAAATATTCTACACACGATGGAACTGGTTTCGTCAAATTCCGAGAACGTTTGGTAAAACTTTCATTTTAATTCGCAACGTAAATCGATATGTGTTTATATTGTGCATGATTACAAAATAGCTCCAACTGACCCCAAATGGAAAATCATACAATAATTATCCATTATGGATTTAATGAAATTAGTTTCGTTGAAATCCGAGGTCGTTTGAAAATCGACTATTCTTAAGTTCCGTATTAAATTGACAAAATATAATTGATTTCAAAATCAAAAAATCTATCGATAATAAAATATTATAATCATATATATCCAAACTGAATATATATAGCTTCCAAATAATCTAATTATGGTTTTAAACACGAAAATTCCAAGTTAAATCGATATTCGATTTATTAAAATCCTTTTATTTTCTTAAATAAATCATTACAGTTTATAAAAGATTCCATAGCAACTTTCTGAAAATTTGATTTAGACATAACTCAAAATCTGCATGATGAAATCTCGCTCTTCCATTAGAAAACTATAGTTCAATAGATCCGAAAGATTCTAGTTTCAAAGAATTCCGACTTATATTTGGATCTTGTACATCCAATTGAAGTTCAAAACGTAAAACTACAAACTACCGCGATGTTACAAACTCGTATATAGTTGAATTATAATTTATATGTTCAAACTTTGTTTTAATTAATAAATTCCATATAAATTTTCATTTATATTCCTAATTTATCATTTAAAACTAATTTAAATGTTCAAAATTAAATGCTTAAAAATGCAGATCCTTACATATCAATTTCATATTATCCTCAAACTTGTGATAAAGCTGAAGTTTAAAACCGACAAATAAAACAAATTGTGGAAATTGCAACTTAATGAGCCAGACAAACTTAAGTGTGATGGCCCGCCCCGCACCAACCGACATTTCCAATGAAAGTACGTTGTGCCAATGTCCAACCAGCACGGGACGGTCGCCAAAGAAAGGAAAAGAAAGGAAATTTGAGCTAACAAAGAACCAGTAGAATGTCTCACAGCGCATGGAATAAAATATAATAATAACATACTTGACATAAAACAGGCGAGACAGTGCATAAGCTGAAAACTAAACCATAATCATCTTAGCAGCGGAAATCCAAAATACAGCTTATGATCCATAACCATTATTACAACTTCAAAATACTGTCTCTAAAGAAAAAGAAAGGAAAGGTACACTACTAATGCCCAAAGCAGTGAGCATCAACAACATAGGGAGAATATATGTAGATAATACGTAGGAGCCTCCTGCTCGTCTCTGGATCAGCTACTCGTGCATAACCAGCTAACCTCTCTCTAGTCTGCTCGTTTAGGAGCACCCAAAATAATAAGAAGAGACATAGAACTCTGGGTCAGACAAAAGTCTGGCATGAGCGATAAGCAGCAAAATAGAATAATAACAGGTATACTAAACCATTCCTGAACCTGGACCTACAACCAAAGATTTAGCACAACATATCGTACAATACTTTAAGGTGCCACTAACATATGGTGTAAAGGATACGAGGGTGGGGGTGTACATGTCATAGTGATGTCAAACAATCAAGCATAGCAACCATCCTCACATCTCTCACTCAGTGCGTAAAGCATATGATATTCGCCGCTTTGATCACCCATATCCTTGCTATGATCACTCTGCCCTACGGAGTCATGGTGACTCCACTACACTAATCCATAGCCACTAATCCTTGCTATGTCCACTCTGCTCCATGAAGTCATGACGACTCCACTGCACTGGCCTATAGCCATGCTACAATCACTCTGCCCCATGGAGTAATAACTAACCCACTGCACTGATATGTAGCCAAACATCCGTCTCGGTGGTGAATCAAAGCTATAGATGTCGATAACTCCTTTGCACACGTCCCGCAGCAAAGCCCAACTCATGAAGTCAACTCGTTGGTTCCCAACTGGATCCTGAGTTCTACCTCCTATTTGGACTACCTTTGCATCTCGGGTTTTGGTCTCCTCCGGATCAGTTCGGAAACAAGCTTCCAATAGGTTCTACATTCTCTCCACCTTCGGTTTGGGTTGGATACTTCCTCTGGTTCGTGGGCTATGGTGCTCACCAGCTCGACTCGTGACTACCTGCTTTTTATGGGTTCGTGCCTCACAACTTCCCCGAGTCAGATCGTGATCCTCGTAGCTAGTCGTTGTGCCACACTAGTTCGGTTCGCGATGTCTTCACTCGAACGGATCGTGTCTTGAGATCCCTCCCATGGCAGTTCGGATCAGGCGCCCTCTCTCGTGCGGGTCAGGTCGTGGTGCTCGCTCCAGAGCGTTAGGTCGTGGCTTGTTCCTTCAGGCAGTTTGTGATACTCAAGCTAGAGCGGATCGGGTCGAAGCACATATGTCACGAGCAGATCAGTACTGGAGTGGCTCATGATGGGTGGCCACGATTGGGCCGGTTTGGAACGACCCGATCTGGTTCCTGCACTATATCCTGCAACTTTTCCAACGACTGTTTATGCCATATAACGGCATTTTTGACTATTCTGACTGTTCTAATCAATCACAAAGCATACCATACAGTCATAGCAACATATAGAATTGACCACAAACACCAAAACAACAATTTGATATGTCAAAACAGATCAAACATGCCCAAAACCCATATTTTCCCTTAAACATGTTTAAGCGAATCTAATGTTAGGATTAGCAAAACTTAACCAAATCAACCCAAATTTCTAATAGAGGCCTAAAACAATATTTCAAAATTTATAAATATTTTTTCAGAATTTAATCATGTTTAGATTCGCTAATTAACACTAATTACCCTTAGTTAACCATAATTAGTGTAAAAATAAGGCTAATCACTCACCTTAGGCACAAACAAAACTTTCAAAACTGAAACTCCGCTGACTTGGGGCGATCTCCAGCATCTAACAGCAGCTCTAACTCGGAAATGGTGCTATTTCTCCTTGATTTGATGTTGCTAAGCTTAATCCTTGATTAAACGGTGATTAGAGGTAATTCTAGATGTTGGAGGCCATTGTTAGGGTTTCTATGATGTATGTGGCGGCTGGAAAATGAGTAAAAACCGAAATTCCTAACCCTGACAGCCCTTAAAGACCCCAAATCCCGAAATCCCCCAATGGGCCTAGTTGCTAATCACCTGGTTAAGCCCAATTAAGCTATTTTTCATCCTCTAAACCTTAATTCAGCCATATCCCAAACGATAAGTCTATTTGGCTAGTGTGACCACTCTACGGAAAGGTAAATCATCATCTAGACCAAATGGAAGTGGTTTTAGGTCAAAACTCCTTACCAATAAAAGTTATGGCCAAAACAAGATGAACTAGGGGAAAATCGGTCATTTAAAAATCGGCAAAAATCATGAATATGGGAAATGACCCCAATAGTCGTCTCCCAAAGTTACATGACCATATGACTTCGTATGTAAGAGAAATAAATAATCTACGATCCTTCGATGCATATAATGTGGGCCGTTACATTAAGAATGATGTGTATGAAAACTTAAAAATTAATAAGAAAAAATGGAAGTTTTTCATCATAAATCAATCCAAAGGAAAATGTTTTCGCCAAACCAAAAATTTCTTTTGTTTGATTCTCGATTTTATTTATGTCGTGATCAATTAAAATAGAGGTGGAGCTGGCCAATCTGAGTACATATAGTTTTTTCCATAAAGTGCATCGAAATAGAAAATAGTAGAGATGGAAAGTCAATGGTCGTCCATTGAAACCATAATTATTAAGTAACCAAAAGGAGGAGCTCATGATTCTTCATGAGCCACACTACTTCTAGTAAGGAATTTTAACCCTTTCTTGTAAATATGTACTCCTTCACACTCATTGTATCATACATTCATTGATTGTGAGGATATAGTCGAATTCAAGTGTGTGCGAGAGGGAAGTCTCATGTTTGTTTCCCTTTTCCATGTTTTTTGAATTTTTTTCCTAACTACAAAAAATTATGCATCATTTACATATATGGTTGCGTTTGTTATCAAAAAGAAATTATAAACTTTCCTAAATTTTCCTCAAGACCGAAAAAATGCAACAAAATGAATTTAAAGTGAAATCAAACTACAGACCTTATTTTTGTTGGTTCCCTCTCCTTATTCGTTTCTGCACCACCTATTTTCTATTTCCCTTTATTCACTTCTTTTTCCATAACACTAACTTTAATTTGCGGCTACCCTTACCAATACCACCTTTCCACTTCCCCTTTCTACGTTCTCCTTCGTTTCCATAGTGTCGGCTTCATCTGTCAGCTTGATATAACCAATTTTGATCTTCCCCAAATCAAATCTTAAAAAAACCACCACACGTCTTCTTAGCAAATCGCGATGATAAATCCTACTACGCTCTACTCACCAGCTACTGTAGTTAATGCTGCCGCTCCACCACCTCACCTTAGCCCAGCCAAGCAATCCATTTTGCATCGAGGACAATAAAAATGGTCTGCTTTTTCTCTTTGTTTAATAAGGTAAACCTAATTTGTATACTATCATATGCATATAAGATGATAATTTTCTTTAATTGGCAAGGCAACTTTATCATGGCGTTCCATATTATTGATATACTTATATGATGTCGTATGCACAGACAACTTTATCATAGTAGGATGTATATTATTGATATTGATACTTTATATGGACTGGCTGTAGTAGGATGTATCCTATGATGAGTGAGACAACTTTCTATATTTCATCTCTGTTTTGTTGCCTGTTTTTGCACATTATGTAAGGTTCCTCTTTCTTTTGTACTCCATTTATAATTTTTTTTTACATAATATAGTTAAAAATTGCATAAAGTTTCATCATCCTTCTGGTCGTGGTCTTCCGAATATTTAAGTGTATGCTCCAAACATCTTGGCACTGGAATACTCTGACATAGTCCAGCAAAATGATTTGAAATTTTAGCTTGTAGAAAAGCAGTACTGTTTTCAGTTATATTATATGACTAACTTTATATCTTATTACGTCTGCTTGAATCAGCATTGATAATAAATTATTTTGATTAGTGTTTGAATCTTATTGGCAACTATAACTGGTTACTCAATGTGCATCAGAAGATTAGAACCTAATAACCAAGATGATTATCATATATATAAAACCATTTGTTGATTATAAGTGAATACACAATTGGAAAATGTCAAAGAAGTGGAATCTCATTGGTAACAATAACTGACAAATTTGTTACTTGATAATATAGAGGAAAATAAGAGATGAGTTCCAATTCTTTGAGTTGAGGATGAACAACATGAATATGGTATGATAAATCTTATATTCATTACTGGTAATTACAAATGCTAAATGCATGGGATGTGGTATAATTATATATGGATGAGAACTAAAATTAAAAACATTTTCAAACTTTAATGAAATGTCATAAAGTTGTAATATTGGAAAAAATAGGAGTTATCATGGTTCTCTAGTATCATAACCTTTATTAAAGTTGTTTATGAAAATGTAGTTGTAGGTTGTCTTTCATCTTTCAATAAATGATTCTATGTCGTAATACATTGTTTTTGAAGTAGTTGTAGGTTGTTTATGAAAATGTAAGTTGATCATGCTGCAAAAGTAAAATGTAATGATTTTAACATGGTCTCCTTGCTTTTGCTTTGCATTTTGAGTTTCAAAATGCATTGCTAAATGCAAGGAGAGCGGACGACAAGAGTTAAACATCTTAGGAATTATGAGATTGATTCAGTCTAGTTTTTTTTAGAAAAAAACTTTATTACGGTTGTACTGTTTAGTATTTTTACGGAGTCACAATCTTGTATTGATGTCATACTCCTATTAGGATTATGTTTTTGTTTCTATCGTATACTACTGTCATAACCTGTCTTGAGGTCATAATACTTTTATACTACTATTATGATTATACTAGGATAATAAAGTTTAATCCTTTTTACGACTGTTCTATATATGCATGTCTAGTCTGGCTACTTGGAGCATTTCTACTTGAAATTTTATTAATCAACCAATCAGACCGATGAAATTTACATGTCTTGAATTCGTTTTTTGTCAAGTAATGTTGAAATGCACCATTGCAGTGATAGGTTAAATATACTTTGTTGCTTCTATTTGACTATATTAAATACGTTCTTATATTTCTATAAAGCTAATTATTTGTATTTGGTTTTGCGTAGATACCAGATAGTGGGCCATGAAGCTGTAGTTTTATGGTGGTGTTGCATATATTGAACATGAGATAGGTGTAAAGCTTGGAACACATTGGCTAGTACTTAAAGGTCCTTGTCATATCCCAACTTTGCTTTGTAACTATGTGTTTTAATGCTTGGATGTAGTGAACAAAGTAGATATGCAACTTTGTAAGTATGTTTTTTTTATTTGCAAGCTACAATCATGCATGGTTATGAGGTAAATGGGAATGCATGCTTTATGAAATGGTGAAGTTATAGGTTCACTGAGGTCGATCCACACGACTGTTTTAATCATGTAGATGTACTAGGAGACCCCTTTTTGGAGGCATGATAAGTATGGATGTGCTAGATTTTTTTCTTTCATGTGTAAATATGACAAGCACTCTTTGTTTCGAAGCATGTTCAAAGAGGATAAAAGTTTAGACTAAGATATAAATGAAGTATATACTTATAAACTTTATATCATAACTACTTATAATTATGAACAGAGTGTAATATTCTTGTAGTCTAGAAAAAAATGCTTTAATGTTTAACCATATGTGTACCATCAAATTATAGCTTTAAGTTGTAAAAGCTCCCAATTCAAACAAAATATAGTTTGTACTCCATCATCTAAGGTACTTCAGCTAAACAAAACTGAGAGTTTAGCTAAATGCAAGAGAAGTCAGTTAAAGTCAATACTCGAGCATCGAGTTCATCTCTATGCTTGAGCGTCGAGTTCAAATTCAGTGTTTATTAAAACTGAGTGTAATGCAAAGTAAAATCTATCCTCAATTTCACTGAGCGTGGTGCTTAATTTTTATTTAGAATCTAGGAAATACTCTGTTTACTGAGCACTGAACTTAGCACTACTGAGCACTTGGTTGAACTCAGTGCTAACAGCACCGATTAAATGTGATTCAAACTTCAGTTCATCCTGTTCATTCTTTCACTATAGCAGGCAACAGTATTATAGCCGTGCATCACCAACAGGCCACAATTTCACTACCTCTTCATCATCAGACAATCTCATGTGGTAAGGAAACTAACGGTGAAGATAACATCAAAGGATCATAGAAGACTTTTGTTGTTGCCCCTTGATTGTAACTCCAATTGACAGTAGGACTCATACATACCCAAACTGCATCACAACACCACGAGTGGAGCATCTTTGACTAAAGGCAGGGGAACCCAATTCTGATCAAAGTCACCCAACTATTGTAAACAATGAGACTCCAGTTCAAAATGTTTGGCTTTTCCCATCATTCACGATAGCTTCTCATTCCAGTGAGCATGAAATTTATATCAAAGTGGTTTCAACATTAAGACAATCTCAGGCGTTGGAATCAAATTTTAGGTAAAGTGGTTTATAGAAGATAAACAACTATAGAGAGCACTGAGTTGTCTTGATTCAAGCATTAAAAACATATTCTGTTTTAAATAATACTTCAGGCAATTTCTTCTTCAAGTAGGATTCATATTCCAATCCAAGTTCTGAATACCATGCAATTTTTTTGCAGTTGACCCTGAAACCATGCTTTTTAATACAGATAATGGCACTCACATCTCTCTGGTCAGTGTTTTATTTGGTATTATGATTTATCTATTTATGTTTTAAATGGAAAAAGATTCCATGCACTCCACCAAGCTTTAATGAATAAGGATGCAAAGTTTTCCAAGTTAGTTTTGATACGGTAAACTTTCTAAAAAAACAGTATTAATGTGACAAAATATTACATCTGTGTGTTGTAATATTAATGTAACAATATAGGAATAGAGATTATACTGGAAGTCAGATAAGCACACAGTTACTCCCTTTTTTTCTTTTGAAATAAACTCGGTGTTGGTGATGTCTATTTTAGTAATAAATTTAACACAATTTCGTTGGTCCACTTCAGATTTCTCTCTAAGCTATCTTGGAGAAGTCTTGGATAAACTTACAATAATATCCAGCCAATCACAAGAAACTTCGTATGTCTGTTGCATTCTTGGGCATAGACCAATCATGTACCGTAGCCACCTTCGCGGGGTCCACCGCAATACCATTCTCTGAAACAACATGGCCCAAGAGTCTCACTTCCCTCCTCCAGAAGTGACACTTAGAAAACTTTGCTTTCAATTGGTGTTTTCTCAACACCTCCATCACTATCCTCAAGTGTTCCTTGTGTTATTCCTCTGTCCTCGAATAAACCAAGATATCGTCTACGAACACAAGAACAAACTTATTCAATTGATCCCTGAATACCCTATTCATAAGATCCACAAAATACGCTGGTGCATTGGTCAAACCGAATGGCATGACCAACCACTCATAGAATCCAGACGGCGTCCGAAAGGTCGTTTTAGCTATCCTCTCAGCTTCCACCCTAAGCTGATGAAAACCAGTCGCGAGATCCAACTGGGAGAATACTCTCGCGTCACTCAACTGAACAAACAAATCATCTATCCATGGTAGAGGATACTTATTCTTCCTCGTCACCTTATTCAACTCGCGGTAGTCCACACACAATCGAAGGGAACCATCTGCCTTGGTAGCAAACACAACTGGTGCTCCTGACTCAGAAACACTTCTTCTGATAAATCCCTTCTTCAACAGATCGCTTACTTGCACCCCGAGCTCTCGCTGCTCCCTTGGTGCCATACGACGAAGTGGCATCACTATAGGTATGGAATCTTTCACCAAATCAATCTGAAACTCAATCTCTCGGTGTGGTGGAAGTCTGGTCACTTCCTCGAAGACGTTCGGATACTGGCCAGCCACTAGCACATCTGACAACTCATCATGCGGGATGTCGAGGGAATTTAGAAAACTAGCCATTACCCCATCATTAGGTAGACCACCAAACACTACCCTCCGCCCATCATCCGCTCTAACTGTCACCAAAAATCCCTCACAGTCTACCACCACCCCGTACCTTTGGAGCCAATTGACCCCCAAAATAATGCCAAACCCAGTAAAGCCAAAACAAAGCAATCACAAACAAACATGCATCCATGACTCGATAAGACCACATTATGACAAATCATGCTAAGGCTAGTTGAACCACCTATCGAGTTCCTCACAGCTAAAGGTCTATCGACTGTCTCGGGTTCCAATCCCAACCTATCTACCAGGTCACTAGATATGAAAGAATGGGAAGCTCCGTTATCAAACCATACTCGAACAAGAACATCATAAATAGAAAGCATACCTTAAATGACGACATTCTTTCCCTTCTCTACCGTAGTTGGGGCATTCGACGAAGAATGAACAACATTACGAGCATATGCTTTCATAATCTGCTTCTCCTTAGGGGGTTGCGGACACTTATCCTTGTGATGTCCCACTTGGCCAAAGTTGAAGCACTTCCTATCCGCTGGCTTCGCTCGACGTTCTTTATCATAATGGCCCTTCTTGCCACAGCTAAAGCATTCAACATCTTTCTTACTCTTTTTCTGACCATCCTTAGCTTGGTTCTGCTTTCTTTTGTTCTGAGAATTATTCTTTCTTCCACCGCTTGCTTGCGATTTTGGCTCCTCTGCAGATGCAACCTCAGTCTTTGACTTAGGGTATAGACTCTCTGATCTCAAAGCTTTTCCCGCAATCGATTCAAACGTCTCATCGATATGGTTTATAATCCTTTCCCCTAAGTACTGATCTAAGCCTATTATGAACTTCTCATTCTTCTTCTCGGGAGTGTCGATGAAAGATAATCCATACTTTGATAAAGTATCGAACTCAGCAATATACTCAGAGACTGCCCTACCATTCTGCTTAAGCTCCAAGAACTTCCTAAACAACTCTGACTTCTGAGTAGCTGGGATACACTTTTCACTGAATTGGGCCTTAAACTGATCCCATGTAACTTGATCCTCTGGAGTAGCTGCCTTAGTAGCGTTCCACCAATTCATCTCCTGTCCTTATAGCTGATGGGATGCTAGCCTTCTCTTCATCGCATCCTCAATACCTAAGTCTTCGAAGATACGCTCATAGCTATCCAACCAATCCTGAACTTCTGTAGCCAATTCCGTTCCGTGGAACGGCTTTCCACCAAGACTAGTGTAATCCTTTCACAGCTTCGCGAAATCGGCCCTAGGCGCCTGCACCGCTGCACCACCACCATTTGCAAAATTAGGAGCAGCCCTCTGAACATCCCTAAGCGTTTCTCTCATAAGGTCAGTGAACATCGTCCTCATATCAGGAGAATTCCCATCATTATCTCCTCTACCAGTACCCCTCGTATATCGGCTCATCGTTCAGTCTGTAAGGAGGAAACGATTAACCATCTCTTCGGTGGTGCCAGTGTAGTGCGACTTCATCCTTAAATATACTAATAGTACATATATATAGCTTTTGAAAACCAAAATATCACAAATACGCACTCTCATATACGTACTATCTCTCTGGTGTCTTCCCTAGGTTAACTACGCAACCTAGAGCTCTGATACCAAGTGTGACGGCATGCCCCGCACCAGCCGACATTTCCAATGAAAGTACGCTGTGCCAATGTCCAACCAGCATGAGACGGTCGCCAAAGAAAGGAAAAGAAAGGAAATTTGAGCTAACAAAGAACCAGTAGAATGTCTCACAGCGCATAGAATAAAATATAATAATAACATACTTGACATAAAACAGGCGAGACAGTGCATAAGCTGAAAACTAAACCATAATCATCTTAGCAGCGGAAATCCAAAATACAGCTTATGATCCATAACCATTATTACAACTTCAAAATACTGTCTCTAAAGCAAAAGAAAGGAAAGGTACACTACTAATGCCCAAAGCAGTGACCATCAACAACATAGGGAGAATATATGTAGATAATACGTAGAAGCCTCCTGCTCGTCTCCGGATCAGCTACTCGTGCATAACCAGCAAACTTGTCTCTAGTCTGCTCGTTTAGGAGCACCCAAAATAATAAGAAGTGACATAAAACTCTGGGTCAGACAAAAGTCTGGTATGAGCGATAAGTACCAAAACAGAACAATAACAGGTATACTAAACCATACCTGAATCTGGACCTAAAACCAAAGATTTAGCACAACATACAGTACAATACTTTAAGGTGCCACTAACATATGGTGTAAAGGATACGGGGGTGGGGGTGTGCATGTCATAGTGATGTCAAACAATCAAGCATAGCAACCATCCTCACATCTCTCACTCAGTGCGTAAAGCATACGATATTCGCCGCTTTGATCACCCATATCCTTGCTATAATCACTTTGCGACATGGAGCCATGGTGACTTCACTGCACTGATCCATAGCCACTAATCTTGCTATGTCCACTCTGCCCCATGAAGTCATGATGACTCCACTGCACTGGCTCATAGCCATGCTACGATCACTCTGCCCCATGGAGTAATAACTACCCCACTACACTGATACGTAGTCTAACATCCGTCTCGGTGGTGAATCAAAGCTGTAGACGTCGATACCTTGTTTGCACACGTCACGCAGCAAAGCCCAACTCATGAAGTCAACTCGTTGGTTCCCAACTGGATCTTGAGTTCTACTTCTTATTTGGATTACCTTTGCATCTTGGGTCTTGGTCTCCTGCGGATCGGTTTGGAAACAAGCTTCCATTAGGTTCTACATTTTCTCCACCTTCGATTCAGGTCGGATACTTCCTCTGGTTCATGGGCTATGGTGCTCACCAGCTCGACCTGTGACTACCTGCTTCGTATCGGTTCGTGCCTCACAACTTCCCCGGGTTAGATCGTGATGCTCGTAGCTAGTCGTAGTGCCACACTGGTTTGGTTCGCAATATCTTCACTCGAACGGGTCATGCCTTGAGTTCCCTCCCACGGCGGTTCGGATTTGGCTCCCTCTCTCGTGCGGGTCGGGTCGTGGTGCTCGCTCCAGAGCGTCAGGTCGTGGCTTGTTCCTTCAGGCAGTTTGTGATACTCAAGCTAGAGCGGATCGGGTCGAGGCACGTATGTCACGAGCAGATCGGTACTGGAGTGGCTCATGATGGGTGGCCACGATCGGGTCAGTTTGGAAGGGGGGCGATCCGATCCGGTTCCTACACTATATCCTGCAACTTTTCCAGCGACTGTTTACGCCATACGATGGCATTTTCGACTATTCTAACTATTCTAATCAATCACAAAGCATACCATACAGTCATAGCAACATATATAATTGACCACAAACACCAAAACAACAATTTGATATGTCAAAACAGATCAAACATGCACAAAACCCATATTTTTTCCTTAAACATGTTTAAGCAAATCTAATGTTCGGATTAGAAAAACTTAACCAAATCATCCCAAATTTCTAACAGAGGCCTAAAACAATAATTCAAAATTTATAAATATTTTTTCAGAATTTAATCATGTTTAAATTCGCTAATTAACACTAATTACCCTTAGTTAACCATAATTAGTGTAAAAACAAGGCTAATCACTCACCTTAGCCACAAACAAAACTTTCAAAACTGTAATCTCCAGTGTCTAACAGTATCTCTAACTCTGAAATGGTGTTATTTCTCCTTGATTTTATGTTGCTAAGCTTAATCCTTGATTAAACGGTGATTATAGGTAATTCTAGATGTTGGAGGCCATTGTTAGAGTTTCTATGATGTATGTGGCGGCTGGAAAATGAGTAAAAACCGAAATCCGTAACCCTAACAGCCCTTAAATACCACAAATCCCGAAATCCCCCAATGGGCCTAGCTGCTAATCGCCCGGTTAAGCCCAATTAAGCAATTTTTCGTCCTCTAAACCTTAATTCAGCCATATCTCCCAAATGGTAAGTCTGTTTGGCTAATGTGACTACTCTACAGAAAGATAAACCATCATCCAGATCTAATGGAAGTGGTTTCAGGTCAAAACTCCTTACAAAGCAAAAGCTATGGCCAAAACAAAATCAACTAGGGGCAAAACGGTCATTTAAAAATCGGCAAAATTTATGAATATGAGAAATGACCCCGATAATCGTCTCCCAAAGTTACATGACCATACGACTTCGTATGTGAGAAAAATAAATATTCTACGATCCTTCAATGTGTAGAATTCGGGTCGTTACATTAAGAATGATGTGTATGAAAACTCAAAAATTAACAAGGAAAAATGGAAGTTTTTCATCACAAATCAATCCAAAGGAAAATGTTTTCGCCAAACCAAAAATTTCTTTTGTTTGATTCTCGATTTTATTTATGTCGTGATCAATTAAAATAGAGGTGGAGCTGGCTAATCTGAGTACATATAGTTTTTTCCATAAAGTGCGTCGAAATAGAAAACAAAAGAGATGGAAAGTCAATGGTCGTCCCTTGAAACCATAATTATTAAGTAACCAAAAGGAGGAGCTCATGATTCTTCATGAGCCACACTACTTCTAGTAAGGAATTTTAACCCTCACTTGTAAATATGTACTCCTTCACACTCATTGTATCATACATTCATTGATTGTGAGGATATAGTCGAATTCAGGTGTGTGCGAGAGGGAAGTCTCATGTTTGTTTCCCTTTTCCATGTTTTTTTGAATTTTTTTCCTCATTACAAAAAAAGTATGCATCAGTTACACTATATGGTTGCGTTTGTTATCAAAAAGAAATTATAAACTTTCCTAAATTTTCCTCAAGACCGAAAAAATGCAACAAAATGAATTTAAAGTGAAATCAAACTACAGACCTTATTTTTGTTGGTTCCCTCTCTTTATTTGTTTCCGCACCACCTATTTTCTATTTCCCTTTATTCACTTCTTTTTCCATAACCCTAACTTTAATTTACGGCCACCCTTTCCAATGCCACCTTTCCACTTCCTCTTTCTACGTTATCCTTCGTTTCCATAGTGTCGGCTTCATCCTGTCAGCTTGATATCACCAATTTTGATCTTCCCCAAATCAAATCTTAAAAAAACCACCACGCGTCTGCTTAGAAAATCGCGATGATAAATCCTACTACGCTCTACTCACCAGCTACCATAGTTAATGCTGCCGCTCCACCACCTCACCTTAGCCCATTCAAGCAATTCATTTTGCATCGAGGACAACAAAAATGGTCTGCTTTTGCTCTTCATTTGATAAGGTAAACCTAATTTGTATACTCTCATATGCATATAAGATGATAATTTTCTTCAATTGGCGAGGCAAATTTATCATGGCGTGTCATATTATTTATATACTTATATGATGTCGTATGCTCAGACAACTTTATCATAGTAGGATGTATATTATTGATATTGATACTTTATATGGACTGACCGTAGTAGGATGTATCCTATGATTAGTGAGACAACTTTCTATATTTCATCTCTGTTATGTTGCCTGTTTTTGCACATTATGTAAGGTTCCTCTTTCTTTTGTACTCCATTTATAAAAAAAAAATTAACATCATATAGTTAAAAATTGCATAAAGTTTCATCATCCTTCTGGTCGGGGTCTTCCGAATATTTAAGTGTATGCTCCAAACATCTTGGCACTAGAACACTCTGACATAGTCCAGCAAAATGATTTGAAATTTTAGCTTGTAGAAAAGCAATACTGTTTTCAATTATATTATATGACTAACTTTATATCTTATTACGTCTGGCTGAATCAGGATTGATAATAAATTATTTTGATCAGTGTTTGAATCTTATTGGCAACTATAACTGGTTACTCAATGTGCATCAGAAGATTCAGAACCTAATAACCAGGCTGATTATAATATATATATATATATATATATATATATATATATATATATATATATATATAACCATTTGTTGATTATAAGTGAATACACAATTGGAAAATGTCAAAGAAGTGGAATCTCATTGGTAATAATAACTGACAAATTTGTTACTTGATAATATAGAGGAAAATAAGAGATGAGTTCCAATTCTTTGAGTTGAGGATGAACAGCATGAATATGGTATGATAAATCTTATATTCATTACTGGTAATTACAAATGCTAAATGCATGGGATGTGGTATAATTATATATAGATGAGAACTAAAATTAAAAACATTTTCAAACTTTTATGAAATGTCATAAAGTTGTAATACTGGAAAAATTATGAGTTATCATGGTTCTCTAGTATCATGACCTTTATTAAAGTTGTTTATGAAAATGTAGTTGTAGGTTGTATTTCATCTTTCAATAAATGATTCTATGTCGTAATACATTGTTTTTGAAGTAGTTGTAGGTTGTTTATGAAAATGTAAGTTGATCATGCTGCAAAAGTAAAATGTAATGATTTTAACATGGTCTCCTTGCTTTTGTTTTGCATTTTGAGTCTCAAAATGCATTGCTAAATGCAAGGAGAGCGGACGACTAGAGTTAAACATCTTAGGAATTATGAGATTGATTTATTCTAGTTTTTTTTTTAATTTTTTTTATTATGGTTGTACTGTTTAGTATTTTTACGGAGTCACAATCTTGTATTGATGTCATACTCCTATTAGGATTATGTTTTTGTTTCTATCGTGTACTACTGTCATAACCCGTCTTGAGGTCACAATACTTTTATACTACTATAATGATTATACTAGGATAATAAAGTATAAACCTTTTTATGACTGTTCTATATATGCATGTCTAGTCTGGCTACTTGGAGCATTTCTACTTGAAATTTTATTAATCAACCAATCAGACCGATGAAATTTACATGTCTTGAATTCGTTTTTTGTCAAGTAATATTGAAATGCATCATTGCAGTGAGAGGATAAATATGCTCGGTTGCTTCTATTTAACTATATTAAATACGTTCTTATATTTCTATAAAGCTAATTATTTGTATTTGGTTTTGCGTGTAGATACCAGATAGTTGGCCATGAAGCTGCAGTTTTATGGTGGTGTAGCATTAATTGAACATGAGATATGGTGTAAAGCTTGGAACACATTGGCTAGTACTTAAAGGTCCTTTTCATATCCCAACTTTGCTTTGTAACTATATGTTTTAATGCTTGGATGTAGTGAACAAAATAGATATGCAACTTTGTAAGTATGTTTTTTTTATTTGCAAGCTACAATCATGCATGGTTATGAGGTAAATGGGAATGCATGCTTTATGAAATGGTGAAGTTATATGTTCACTGAGGTCGAACCACACGACTGTTTTAATCATGTAGATGTACTAGGAGACCCCTTTATGGAGGCATGGTAAATATGGATGT
This sequence comes from Allium sativum, assembly GCA_030737875.1. Lineage (NCBI taxonomy): Eukaryota > Viridiplantae > Streptophyta > Magnoliopsida > Asparagales > Amaryllidaceae > Allium > Allium sativum. The sequence continues at coordinate 997,019,867 of CM060924.1, read as the reverse complement.
GCTAGATTTTTTTTTCTTTCATGTGTAAATATGACAAGCGCTCTTTGTTTCCAAGAATTTTCAAAGAGGATAAAAGTTTAGACTAAGATATAAATGAAGTATATACTAATACACTTTATATCATAACTACTTATAATTATGAACAGAGTGTAATATCCTTGTAGTCTAGACAAAAATGTTTTAATGTTTAACCATATGTATACCAACAAATTATAGCTTTAAGTTGTAAAAGCTCCAAGTTCAAACAAAATATAGTTTGTACTCCATCATCTAAGGTACTTCAGCTAAACGATACTCAGAGTTTAGCTAAATGCTCGAGCACTCAGTTGAAGTCAATACTCGAGCATCGAGTCCATCTCTATGCTTGAGCGTCGGGTTCAAATTCAGTGTTTAGCAAAACTGAGTGTAATGCAAAGTAAAATCTATCCTCAATTTTACTGAGCATGGTGCCTAGTTTTTATTTAGAATCTAGGAAATACTCTGTTTACAGAGCACTGAACTTAGTGCTACTGAGCACTGGGTTGAACTCAGTGCTAACAACACCGATTAAATGTGATTCAAACTTCAGTTCATCCTGTTCATTCTTTCACTATAGCAGTCAACAGTATTATAGCCGTGCATCACCAACAGGCCACAATTTCACTACCTCTTCATCGTCAGACAATCTCATCTGGTAAGGAAACTAACGATGAAGATAACATCAAAGGATCATAGTAGCACTTTGGTTGTTGTACCTTGATTGTAACTCCAGTTGACTGTAGCACTCATATATACCCAAACTGCATCACAGCACCACAAGTGGAGAATCTTTGACTAAAGGCTCGGGAACCCAAATCTGATCAAAGTCCCCCAACTATAGTAAACAATGAGACTCCAGTTCAAAATGTTTGGCTTTTCCCATCATTCATGGCAGCTTCTCATTCCAATGAGCATGAAATTTATATCAAAGTGGTTTTAACATTAAGACAATCTCAGGCGATGGAATCAAATTTCAGGTAAAGCGGCTTATAGAAGATAAACAACTATAGGAAGCACTGAGCTATCTTGATTCAAGCATTAAAAAGATATTCTGTTTTGATCAATACGTCAGGAAATTTCTTCTTCAAGTAGGATTCATATTCCAAGCCAAGTTCTGAATACCATGTAATTTTTTTGCAGTTGACCCTGAAACCATGCTTTTTAATACATATAATGGCACTCACATCTCTCTGGTCAGTGTTTTATTTGGTATTATGATTTATCTATTTATGTTTTAAATGGGAAAAAGATTCCATGCACTCCACCAAGCTTCAATGAATAAGCATGCAGAGTTTTCCACGTTAGTTTTGACACGGTCAACTTTCTAAAAAAACAGTATTAATGTGACAAAATATTACATCTGTGTGTTGTAATATTAATGTAACAATATAGGAATAAAGATTATACTTGAATCAGATAAGCACACAGGTACTCCCTTTTTTTCTTTTGAAATAAACTCGGTGTTGGTGATGTCTATTTCAATAATAAATTTAACTCAATTTCGTTGGTCCACTTTAGATTTCTCTCTAAGCTATTCGTTTCCATTTCATAATATTTCCCCTTTTCATGATCGAAATTTATCCTAGTGTTCACATGGTTATAATGGAAAACTCTTATGATATTTATCTGTTATTATTAATTATTGTTAGAATGAAGCATTTTCATTGATCTTTAATATGTTGTTATAAGTTAAATATAATCCTACACTTCTAGCTGAAAAAGAATTGGGCATATACATCTATATTCTATATAACTAATATTTAAATTTTAGTTAATTTGTCCGTTCATTAGTTTTTTATTTTGGATCTTATACAACATAGAATGATATCAGAGCTTTATTCTATTTTGTTCAATATTTACGAGTTTTCTGCAATGCCAGATTTTAATTTCTCTAAGGAACAACGATAGAGAAATTCTTTGGATTTGGGATTTTCTCCAATAATATACATATTCTGAAGTTCTAGAAAGTAAAAAACCACATAAAAATCATTCCCAAGCTGAATTAGGTAAAGCTGCATTGGTTTGACTTAACATACTAATTAAATACCATCCTGAATGAAATTTAAAAGTAGATATATCATTCATTTCTGCTTGACTGCCAATGTCGACTGTAGCATCCTATGTTGACTTTAACATTGAAGAATAATTCATCTGAAATTGTGTGTTTGTACTTATGATAGGTCCTTTTTACTGGGGACCATACATATGGAGATTACACAGTAAGAGAGCACTAGGTAAGTCCCATGTCTTCGACTTTTTTTTCAATTTTCTGAAATTTATTGTTTTGCTTCAAATATCAGTATACCACTAAATATCAGTATACACTTATAAAAATAGTGCTACAAAAATAGTGTTTGCCGGGATTAACCAAAGAAATGCATGAAAATTGAGAAGCTTTCCACAGTACTAATTTTGTAAATATAAAGTAGCTGCAAAAAATATGTTAGACTTAAACTACTCTTGTTTTACAACTCTTTGATTATGCATGTCAGAACCCAAGTTGTTATATTTAATCTTAAAAACCATATATACTTATCTTTGTATATTTAACGATATCCCGTGGCTTATTTCTGTTAGCATTTCAATATACTTTAATTGAGAACAAATCAGAAAATAAATAACTTGATTAGCGGAAGCGTACCTGAATCTGTATTTAATCAGTGCAATACCTGAATCCGTAGTCGGTTGTTAAACGAGAAGATGAATTAGGTTTGGTCTTCCAAATTGACACAAACCCTAGATCTGAAATCAGCTCTCCGTAGAAGAGGTTAGAGAGTTGCTAAGGCTTGTGTAATTCGGGGACCATAACCCTTTATTTATAGAGTTGGCATTTTGTAATTCGGCCCTTCAACAAATTATAAAATGCCCCGGTATCTACACATTAGGCCCATGATAACTTAAACTTTAAGCCTATTAATTCTAATCAAAAATTAGATCACTTTAATTAGGCTTTACACCAAAATAGCATAACACATTTTATTTTACATATGTGACCCAATTGTCGAAATATTCCTACAATCTCCCCATGGGCCACATATGAAATAACCTTAATGTTTAACTTTATGAGCTCCAAAATTTGCTATTTATAACATACGGTGTATCTGAAACAATCTCGTCCATTAATTGGGTTGACAAAGGATCAAAGCGGCATTCGTTACATTTATCGTAACTAAACCCATCAATGGTCACATATATCAATACAATCAAACGACATAGATCAATCATGGATGTGTATCATGGAAATTACATGAAATGTGATCTATACATGTCTATTTCCAACTGGTCCTTCTTTAGTGAGATCAAATGTTTAATATTTAAACAACCTGAGTGCAAAGAAAAATTCATTACTTTATTTCTGATCAGAAAAAGAACTTGATATGCATATATCTGTAACTGAAGTATAGAGCAATGAGTCATATGACAATACCAAATACAAACTCCCCCTGAACCAAAATATCCTTACATAAAAGTTACACCAACTGAGCTACATGCTCATGAAAGACCTTAGGTGATAACCTTTTGGCAAGCGGATCCGCCATAATGGAGTTTGTCTAAGTGTGCTCTATGAATTACAATACATTTTGCACTCTTCCCTTATTGGAAAATAATATATTCTTTACTGTCACAATATTACTTGGTCTTTCAATTCTTTATCTATAACTGGAGTATTGTGACAAAATTTCATTATTATTTTCCATATTTGGATGTCTTATAATTAACCAAAGATGATATTTTCAAAATGGCGAAAACTATAAGTGCCTAAATGACACTTTTCCCTTATATAGTTTCACCCATAAAATATATTATCATTGCTAGAAGTGGATCTTTTACAGTAATGACATCCAAAATATCCGGATCGTAATTCTTTATGATCTCCACCCGATCCGATCTTTTGTCTATGAGCATATAATCTTTTATTTTGTCTTTTAAAGATATATCATATATATCATAACCATTTTGGCTACTAAATCATTGATCCACTTTTAATATCAGTAAAGTATCTGCCAAATAATACACGCATATCCATATGTGTATATACATTAGTATGCATTAGAATTCACACTGCAAATGCATGAGAAATCTTTTGCATTTTAATTTCAAGGATAGTAGCATTTATCTGTTTGGTAAAAGAAAAACAACTGAATCGCAGTTTACATACCAAATCTTTTAAGCATTTATCTTCCTAATTCTTTTTTAATAATCCAAATATCACTCCATGAAAAATAATGGTGTATTTGAATCCCAAATACAAAAGACTAATCCATAAATGAGTTTCTTAAATGGTTTCACCAACGTCTCCATTGAGAAACATAACTTTAATCTTCATCAGATAATGCTCAAAAGTACAAAATGTAGTAAGCTCCAAAGCGATCGATTCTAAAGAATCGTTTACTAAGTCCAAAATGAAACATTCTTTAAAGAAAATAAAATTTCCTTTTAATAATAGTGATTTCAATAAAAGTGCCTTATAAAATTCAATATTACCCACTTGATCCCTTTTGGCTTTGAATAGTTATTCATAACCAATGATCTTATTACTTAAGTTAGAGGGAGATTTCAAACTTTATTATCCATATAGATTTATGCTATATGTTCATTTCTTAAATCCACATTTTAAGTTAGTACCTTACATGGATTGATGTAAGTCCATAGCGCATCATCTTTATCAATCCATTATTTATCTTTATGAAGAAATACTACATAATAATTTGAAATAGCATTTCTTCTCATTTAGGTGGATTTCCTTAGTGATCTTGCATCTTTGAGGTTGTTGAGTTTGTTTTCTTGAAGCAGTTTCCTTAGCTTAAAGAAAAATTCTCTTCAACATCGTCTTATTATGGTTCTTAATTTACTTCTTCTTAATAAAAGAAAACAAATCTCAAACTTTAAGCGAAGAAGCAACCACAGTTGAATCAAAGATAATGATTCTCTTTAAAGACAATGGTATTACTTTATTTCTCCCCCCAAACTCAACATCCTCAAAAAACTATTGCATTTCCCGCTTTAAAACTTTTCCTTAGTGTGGGTTCATAAAAATTATAAACTTTAAATCGCTTAGAATATCAATAAAGTATTTTCTATCTTTATGATATCTCAATCTATAACTCCTTAGTAAACTGAAACAAATAATTATATTAATCACCAAAACAAGATTTGAGATATCATTACAAGCTATTTAGCATAAGTAGCCATAACTAATATATCAGACATTAAGAGCTTCAATTACATAAAAATTTGAATTTATTCATAAATCAACACTATTATTACTTGATGAATATGTTCATATTAGAAATACAAAACCGAAATCTGTCTAAATGACAGCATAAAAAGTATCAAATAAATTCAAGCAGTTTGACTTAAATCTCAATAATAACTTTATATGTCTGTATATCCCCATAAAGAAATAACTATAAATATATCCTTATGTTATTTCTTTTCTTTGAGATCCTTAGCGACTTCTTAATCCTTATTCATACATTTATTTATAATGTATATCAAATGAGTACTTTTCAATCATAAAAACTTCAATCTCTATTTTAATTACCAAAGCGCTAAATTAGCCCAATAAGATAACATATTATTCTTAAAATAATTTTAATCTTTAAATGAATATACTGAAGATAGCACCAAAAATAACAATAACTTGAGCGTCTTTAGCTTTTGAAGCAGTATCTTTTTCGTATAGTACTCATTTATATTTCTTTTACTTTGACTTTATGTAATCAAGCACCACAAAGAGTGCTTGATTTCCCTTATTGTTTTCACAAAAAACTATTTCCATTCTCAGTAGATAACTTATATAAAGTTAGTTATCGTTACCTATAGCACATCCTTGAAAACTTCTGAAGTATTTACTTAATGATCATTTAACTCTTGCCTTTGAATTCTATCACCTTTCAATATTCTTCATAACTTTATAAGAATATTTAACCGTAGTAGGGTTGGTTGTAACCCTCTTAGTTACAAGAGTTAAATCTATAAAGTCAAGAACAAATAACATGCTCTCATACAAATCCTTATATTTATCCCAAAACAAGATGGAAATATTCTTTAAATTGACAGATAATTCAGTTAAATTAGCTGAAAATGAACAAAAAATAAAATGAAGATTGACCGTATATGCTCATAGCCAAATATCAACCATAGTAAATTCAAATAATTGGTAAGTCTCTTCTCAAGATACCTAGTACACATTAATATCAAGTCTTTGGACAGTAATATTAACTGTAAGTGGTACTCTTGTTGTAATGATCAAACACTGACAATAAATTCAAGTCAAATAACAACCTTCCTTTGGGCCGATTAATTATTCACTCGAAAAACTTTATAATTGTCACGTATTTATCATCACACATGTGTAAGTGATTCGGCCAAACATTAGCCTTCCTTTGGGCCGACTAATATTCGCATGAATAACTACACACAAATATTAAACATTTTCATGAACCACCAAAATATAGAGGTCACTTTGATGACATATTATTTTAAAGTTAATTCACTACTAATGTAAAATATTTACAGCTGTAAAGAGACGCCAAAATTATATTTGAATTTATCCTTAATATATGTGCAATATATTTTGAGTGTTATAAAACACTCTCAATGCTTTAGGTCTATATGACATCTGAAAAAACTCAAAATTATAATAAAAGCATAACGAGTTTTAGTCATAGTTGTCATAATCTGTTGCTTTAGGTATGTAGTTACATTCATGACATTTCCTTAATAAATATGATATAAGACATCATAAATAAATCACGATATCATAGATGAATGTCATGATCAATTACCACATAAAATTATGTGTAAATAACATAATAAATATCATACTGAATAACCTGAATGACTGAAGTAACCATGATGTATATCCGAAGCATAATATAACATGTGCCTTTTTATACTGTCAACCGAACTAAACAAAAAAAAAACTTTTTTTTTTTAAACCGTAGAAGTTACTGTAGTTTGACCATAATAAAGTAACCTACTAATCATCATCCTAAAACGTAGGTGAAATGGTCAAAGATTCAAACATGATAGCTAAATAGATTAAGCAACACAAATGCAAAATATTATATACCAAACCCAAAAGGCATAAAATAAAAGCATCATGACAGGTTACCGAAACATCATACACATGCCATGAAACATTATTTGCGTATGACAAATAAGTTAATGTGACATGTCCTACATCCATACAATAAACAATAATTGTTCCAAATAGTAGTCCCTTTTCAATATATACGTGGGAATGCACACCTATGCCGCAGAAAATTTACTGATCCGAACGCAAAGGTAGTGGGCAACAAAGAAAATTAAATAAAATAACATAGATCTGAACCCATTATTATGACACGTGCCACTTGCTAGATGGAGGCTAATCTTACATGTCATATTATATCAGATTATTTCCTTTTTTTTTTTTTTTTTTTTTTTTTAAAAAAAAAAAGAAGCTTGAAAACTTGTTCCGTCATCAGCATTTGGTGAAGACCAAGTAAACGTAAATAAGCATATTATATTAGTACACGAAGTACTGGTTCAACTTTTGGCAGAAGCTGACATGAAACCAAAAAAGAAAAAAAAAGCTACTTTTTTGTTTTTTGTTTTTTGTTTTTTGTGTTTTAGTATATATACACTTAATTGGATGTCAGGTGGTAAACGCTTCAAATATTAAACCTTAAAAAAAAGAAAAAAAGAAGAGATGTTGTCCTTAGATATGTGCTCAGCTCATTCTTTTGGATAGTCCTGCATATGCTGCATGTAACGATCTAATAGCATATGATATTTAAGTAACGTGAAACATCAGATATTTAAAATGTTCAATATTGAATGAATATCAAATCTGTAAATCCATATGCTTATTCGGATCTTAAGTGAAATGGCCAATCACCGTCCAAATATCTAATAGCGAAGAACGATAAAATAAAAAATTCATGTGTGAATCCATACTTCCATATATACATAAACTATACGATGAGCAAAAGCAAATCTGACAACTCGACCGATATGTTGAGTCTTTTGTGTTCAAAAGCAATAATAAAGGTTGGTTGAACATTTCAATAATGGCTATTACTATTTTATTTTTAAATGCTTAGGGAAATCCAACCAAATAGCAATGGTAAATCTGTTGCTGAAGCAAAACAAGATGCAAAATATTCCAACAATTTCTACTCAAAAAAGGGCAGATTAAAAAAGGATGAATCCAGATAAGTGGGTCTTGAATCTAAAAAATGCACAGCTTGTTGCAAGTAGTGCAAAGCTTCGACCATGTACAAATATGTGAGTGTCTTTTTTTTAAAAAATTTCTATCTTTTGTTGTCATTAAATGGCCTGTTGGATCTGACTGAACATGTGCCTACATTCACATATCTAATATGGAATTTACTTGATGTATACAAAAAAACTAAGATTACAAATATATTGGGGAGGTAACGTGAAAAATTCTCAATGTCTTTTCATTTTAGAAAGTCAATTAATTTGGTTGAAATATTATCTTCCAAATAAAGTCAAAAGGTAACATAATGAATAGTTTAATATGGGTAAAGCTATGCAAATTTAAGGATAGTTTTCATGCATTCAAGACAAAATAAAGGGAGGTCATCCTTCTGTGAGATTCGCATCTTATTTGTAAATTGCAATCTACACCAGCTCTACACAGTCAAGATGCCAACTAGTTAAGATTTCTCCACCACCTTCTAGAACTTGTTCATGACCTATGAACTTTGCCTATAGATACAGATTCGACAGTAAATGTCTTATAACAATCTGTTATGCAGCACAAAGAACTCAACTGCTGGGATTATGTTGTTTATGAATTTGAATCACTTTTAGTTTTAGCTTTTGGAATCAATATTGACATTCTACTTTGTTACGATCAGTAATGAATCAAGCATCTATTAATGTACTATATTCTATTAATCAATATAAATATCCTTCCATTTTTTGTCTTTAAAAGATTGATGGTGGGTTTGATTAGTGAATTGCATGTCAGGTTCACTATTGCTGTGAATTGCATGTCGGGTTTGATTAGTGAATTATGGTTGGAGACTGTTTTGCAGATTGGGTGTGAATTGTATATGAGTTGCATGTCGGGACTGAATCAATGATGGTTTCGATCGATTTGGGGTTGTTCGGGGATGAATCAGACATGAGCTTTTTGAGGTAGTAATCGGCCAGGAAGTCAATGAGCTGTGTGAACATGGTTTGTATGAACTGTCTGAATATGGTTTAAGGAGAATGATCATGAGTTGTATGAAATGTCTGTATACGTTAGATCGTGAACTGTCTGAATGAACGTGATAGGAAGTCGATGACCTGTCTGAATGTGATAAGTGTATTAAAGCTGTATATTGTTTTAAACAAAGGCCGACAGGGGTGATGAAGTAGCAAGCACTGAAGGTATGTAGTTCAAGTAGGGTACGTACATTAGTAATTATTTAGTCCCAAGTTTACGAAACTCTGTAGCAACTCCATTTAGAGCAGCTTCAGTCAACAAAACATGTATCTACATGCATGTTGTAACCCCCACTCCACCAACTATATGCATGTTTAGAAACACTTACAGTAGGTCAGTGTAATAGAGGGGTCATTTTTTCAGACCTGATTATGCATGATGATGAAGTGGGAGGGCAAAACTAAAGTTGTGGGGGATATCAGAGATGTGTTAACTTTTTAATAGAGGGGTCATTTTTTCATACCTGGTGTTCCAGTGTTTTCTCAGGATCATGTTAGGCATCCAAAATACCGTTGAAATAGAGTGGACAAATTAAATAGCTTTATAAGTAGTAGACAAACATGGGATTTTAGGAGTTGTCATTTTGTTATCTACTCAATTAATCTCATAGTAATATATGGGTAGCAATATACGCTTTTTCCCATTTTGGTTTATATTTTGTCCTCAAACATTCGTTTCATCTTGACTGTCTTCTCTGCAGGTCATAAATATTAAACATAAATTTATACCATTTATAACATGTATTAAATTACTCTATAACATGTATTAAATTCAGGTCACAGTTTCAGTTTCAATGAGTTCTGGAACTAGTTTGCAAATAATACTTTACAAGTAGCTAAATTGTTTCGGTCAATGTGCACCACTGTCATGCATGCAGCAGGGTTTGCACTTGTTAGAATAAGAAAGAGAAATATGCTATTTGCCTATCTGATTCATCATTTAAAAAAATGCAATATCATTGGTGTTTCAAACTAGAATCCTTTTATGGATATTGGTTGCTTGCAATTTACAACTTACAGTGTAAGATCAGAGATGCTTAGAGCACACAAAATCATCTGCTTGCAAGTGTTCTTGGCATGTGGAAGGTTTATTGTCGGACTGTCAACATATATAATTTATGCATTTTACACATTTATGTAATTCTAACTGTTGACCGTTATACTTTTATGTAATTCTTACCGTTGACCGTTGTACTTATGTACATGTAATTAGATTTCTGAATTGAAGAACAGCCGCATCAAAGAACCAATGGTAATTAAACTATTACGAAGACTTTAACTATTATTTTGTTTGTCCTAGTCATGTAGAATTGTTTGTAAGCAATTGTTGCATGCAGATTCACTTATTTTGTCGAAATACTACTATTGAGATGATTATGGGTGTTATATTTGATATTGAGAGTAACGTGTTTTTTTAAGTATTCAAATTTGGTAATTATTGATTTTAGTTTGAAAATGATACTCATGTGATTATTTTATATTATATATAAGTGATTGTTGGAAATATTATAAGCCATTAACAGTAAATAACCGCAATTAAAATGTGGTGTACATCTGTAAGTTTTAGTAGCGTTGAAAAAGTGCTAAAAATGTAATTTACAAAAGATATTGTAGTTGAAATGAAACACAACAAAAAACATATAGCAGGACTGAAAAATCGCTACAAAAACATTGAAAAATGATGCAAGTACCACTTTAGTTGCATTTTTAAGACATTGGAAAAAAAATTTGTAGGGTTTCTGAAACGCTACAATATTTTCATTTTTGGTTGCATTTACTAAAACACTACAAAAACTTTCAGACTTTTAATTGCATGTCGTATAACAGCGTTTATCAAAACGCTGCTACAAGTTATTATAGCGTTCTTGCAACGTTACGAAAAGAATTTTCTGGTGTAGTGCCTATTTATCAAAAATATCCATAATCTAATGAATTTTCAGCATATTAATTTACTTTTTGAGTAGATGTGGTACCGTATGTGTACAAGATTAGTCATTAGATCGAAATTTTTAGAAAAAAACTTGCCCTAATGAATAATAAAAAGTCAAGTCGAAATTGCAAGAAATCTTAGTATAGCTAGTATATAGGGAGATCCATAGGTGATAGTTATGAAATATTTGTATTCATTTTTTAAAGAAGTGAATGATTAAAGTAAACTAGTTAACAGTTTAGATCTTTATTTTTAAGTGTGCTAATATGATGTTGTATTGCTGTAACGACCTAGAAATTTGGAACCAATTTAGAACTTCCAAATTTCATAAAATTAAAATGGATAATGATATAGTTGGAACAGGGTTATAATAATGAGTTCTAATATAAAAATAGCACTATTACACGGGAAGTAAAATAAATATTTATTTCCAGACCCTGAAATTGGTTCCATTAAATCCGGGATAATGAAATTAGGTAACCATCCAAGTTTGACCAAAACGGAATCCTTTAATATTGATTAGAGATTGAAAGGTTAAAATTTGAACTAAAAATGGATGATTTTGAGGATATCTTAAGAATGGGATATCGTTAGATCGTGAGACCATCTCCGTTGGATCCGGAATAGTGAAGTTTAGTACTCAGGGAAGTTTCACGTAAAACGACATTCGTATGTGAAAAAACAAAATGCAAGCCAAAATTTGAACTAAATTTTGACGGTAATTGGGATTTGATAGTGCTAACGGCAAAACTGGAAACTGAGACCTACCCAAGAAAATTCTAAACATAGGATATTAGCTATGAATAAAGTCTGAGAAAATTCCTTATTAAATATAATAAGTTATTAACAAAACAAAACTAAAATAAATTATTTGAAAATGAAAACAAACTCAGATTTTGTGTTTGAATACATAGGATTGAAGTACGTTAGAAACCAGACCTTAGGTTGAAGAATTTCTGAAAACCGTTATCGTTTGATACTACGACACGAGGCCGGAAGGTTCTTGAGAAAACAAAAGTTAGTATTCATGAAGATAAGGATGAATTTAAGCCATAAGATCTTCCATGCTTATCCATAAGACACATGTCATTAATCCATGCATTACTGCTTTATTATATATACCTTATTCCTTCCTTATCACTCCATTCTTCTTCTTGGAAAATTGTTCCTCCCTTCTCCATGAATTGCTCACGTTTTTTACCCATATTAAATAAAAAAAGATTTTTTTAACAAAATAAAGAAGAAAGGAAGGAGAAAAGCTAGGAGAAGGATCTATACTTCCTAGGCTAAGTTCTGAAAGCATCCGGGGTGAGAAATCATGTGGTTTAAAGGGTTTATTTCCTTAGTTTTAAATGTATACAAATTATTTATAGAAATTCCTAAATGAAACCTTAAGTGATAATGTGATGAGATATTGATGGATTAAGGTTGTAGTTAATAGCTTATCACTTCCATGAAGTTTATATGTGAATCTGTTGAGATTAGAAGTTAGAACCCGAAGATAGGAAGCAAATTTTATTAGTAAATTTGTGTATGGAAGTAGAAAATGGTAATAGCAAAAGTGAATATTCCTTGAAATAATAAATGATTTTAGGATAATTAACACCTATGTAAAATATTAATGTCATTGGAGTTGAGTTAGGAATGAAAATCCTAAAGGTAATAGGCTAATTACCTATTTAAGTGATTAGCAAAATTAGGTGTAATATTGTGTAAGCTATAATGGCCTTTGAAAATTGTAATTGTGAATTTAAGTTAGCTAAGTCCATGAAGAAGGTATTCTCATTTAGTTAGATTTTGAAATCAAAATATATTTAAAAGTATATTCATGTAATTAGAAAAGGTATTAATATTACAAGAGCTAATGTTAATTATAAACCTTAATGGCTAGGTTGTTAAACATTCGAGAGAGAGCGCAAAGCTGTGATGGTCCTATAGTGAAGGAATTGAAGGAACCTACTAGGATGATGAGTGGTTGATCACCTCATATTTTCTTGTGGTATTTGTTTGTATGAGATGATTTCATGCATGTTGTTGTGTGGCTTGAAATGTTTGATATTGTTTGGAAACCCTACACAGGTCGTGGGATGAAATTACACTAGTCCTATGTGTTTATTACATGGATTGCTATTATTAGTAAACCCCTACACAGGGTATTGGGATGATGACTCACATCAGTCCCAAGTGTTCACTAAATTGTGTATATCGCTGCTTTGCGGATGTTATAGTGTCTGTTATTTGGATTGGGTTGACTAATGGTTATGAACACCATTTGGTTTGGTATGTGATTTGGATGGTGTTTTAAGGCAATAGTGTGGTTGTATCGATGCTCCTGTATAGGGGAGGTTATGGAAAAAAATTCAGGAAATATAGAAACCAAATTGACACTGACATATATGGTTAAATAACTAACGAGTTTGGTTGCAACTCGTTAGACACATGACATCTTGTTTATGTTTATTGGATGTTTGTATATATCCAAATTCTCGGGTTATACAGGAGTTGAATGAGTCTCTGTTCTAGAAATTAGATTTTAAATGATTATTCTAATAATAAAATAATCGGGAAAAAAATAAAAGTTCGAATTTAAGTTCCAATACTTTTCGGAAATGAAATTAAGTTCATAACAATAAACTTTTGCAAAAGAACGAACTGCTTTTGAAGAAGTTAAGAACAAGTTATGGCTTATCGAATATTGAAACAAACAGTAAATCGATTTTACGATGAATAGTAAATTAAAGATGTGTTTTCCTAACAAAAGGACTCGGTTTTGTGAAATTATGGTTTCAATGTTCTTACTTATTTTTATAATGGACGTTAGCCAACTTTGAGACTTTAATAATCATTTTGAATAATAATAATATTTTAACGATTTAAATATTAATATAAAATTTTAAATGTGGAATAATTGATCTAAAGGTCCAAATGTGGAAATTGAATTCCAAAAGTTATTTAATATGGTTTGAATAATTATTGAACTTATTTTGAAGTATTTCGACTCAGTTTTAATAATAAGTCACTTTGGGGTTCGAATAGGACTCGTCGCATAGCGACAGTTCGCAAATTTCGACCCGAAATTTGAAATTGAAATTCCAAGATATCTAACCGTCAGATTTTCTTGAAATGCATTATTTTTAGTCCAAATTTGAATAGCTTTCCAACAAAAGAAAAAGAAACATTTTTCAACGATCGGATTTTCCTATAAGTCTAAATCAGTTTGACCGGAAAATCTAGTTTCGGTAGTTCACGTGCCAAATTCGGATTTTTCATAAAAAGGTGTTTATAAATTATATAAAAATATGGAAAAATCATAATAAATCATATTAAATGATTTAAAAATGTTTTGAACCAAATATGTTAATATTTTGTAAGATAAAAATGAATCGTGTTAAAGTTAGCAATTTAGCAACTAAAGTGAACCCTTCAGGAAATCCGGTTTTGACTTTTAATAAGACCTTTATTTAAATATAAAGGTGTCTTTAGTTGATCTATACAATTTGTAGGGAAGCGGCTTCTTACTGATATGGATGCTTTCTGGTGAACCCTAACGAAAAATTGTGTATCTGTAATTCATGAATAGTTCACCTGTCGAGATCAATATAATCCGGTTTAAACATTTAATAAGATTTTCATTTAAACATAAAGGAGTTTATTTATTAATAAATGAGTTTATTAATAAGGGTAAATTAGAATCCAAGTTTCCAATCTATTTAATTAAATTGAAATTGAATAGAAACCAGATTGGTCATTGACTGAGATAAGTCTCCATGGATAATAACTTAGACTATTCGAGGGATTTAAAAGGTTGTATCGTTATTCCGCTTATAGTGTTTGTTGGATATGGAGGTTTATATCGATTATAAATCAATATGATTTCTGAAGGATTCCAATATAAAAGAAAATATGATTTTGGGTTTGTTGTGAATGATGTATTGAATAACATTGTTCTTTGGCCTATGAAAAGGTAAGATAATTTTCCAAGTTAAGCAAATGAAATCTTTATTTATAAAGATTTTTGGGAAAGGAATGAACATGTGAGGCAAATGGCAAATAATCGATAAGGATTATTGGAAAGATTTAACTTGGAATTTGATGTTAAGTAATCATAATATTTGATTTGAAATCTTTCAATAGGATTTGAAAGGTAATTAAAATTACCAAAACATAAGATGATTAAAAATGGAGTATTACCAGTTTTGCTCCATGAGATAGAAATGAAGAGTTTTGACGTCTTAACACTCATTATAGTAATAATGAATGGATTGAATAAAAGAATGGAATGAGGTTCATGAGATCTTGTAAATCGACTGATTTTGAAAGATGCGCTAATTATTTGGAAAGGCCGGGTTTTTACTCATTCCGAATAATTATACGATGTAACGACCTGTATTTTCGAGATAAAATAATTAATTTATTTAATTATTTAATTAGTGATTTAGAGAATTAAATGGTTGTTTAATTAAAATTATATTGAATATTTAATTAATATAAATAATAGAATAATATATTTAATTTCTAAAATAATCAAAAATAGTGAATTGACAATATAATGTGAACTGGATAATTCAAAGTATTTAATTCAGCTTAGAATTGAATTAGAATGACGAATATATTATTTGAACAACAGTTTGAACGTATAATTATATTATAATTAAAATCGAGATCCAAATGGCACGGTAGTTCGCTATTTGGCGATTCGAACTTCAATTGAATATACAGAATCCATTTTAAATCGGATTTTTGTGAAACAAGAAACGTTCGGAGCTGGTGAAGTATATTTTTCTAGTGGAAGAGAAAAATCGGGATTTCATTATGTAGATTTTGATTTATGTCCAAATCAAATTTTAGAAAAGTCGCTGTGGATTTCCTTTATAATTTATAACGATATATAAAAGGAATTTAATATTGATCGAATATCAATATAATTAGGAACTTTGAAATATCGAGCCGTAAATTCAGTTAGAAACATATTAGAGCTGTATGATATCGTATATGAATATATATACGATAATATTAATTTATAAATATCTAATTTAATTATTTTTAAATATATTTATATTAAAATGGGGTTATTTAGAGCTTTAAAAATAGCCAGTTTTGCAAACGATCTCAGTTTTCAACGAAACTAATTTTGTTGGATCAGGAATGTTAAATTATTGCTAGATTTCAATTTCCATGATTTTTGAAGTCAGTATGTGGCCGTGGGCCATTTTAAAGTGAAAAATAGTCGATATTCTGACAGTTTAAACATACGCTGTGTGAGCAAACGGAGTCGGAATTCGACAAAACCAGTTTCGTTGGGACCGTAATGTCAAACTATAGCTACATGTCCATTTCCGCAATTTTTTAATATCATGGTGATCTCTGGAATTTTAAAGGATAAACACAAATAGCATAAGGATAAAAATGAATTAAATAATTGAATATAAAAATAGTATTTTCTCTTTATAAAAATCCTAACACTTTGCTAAACCTAGAAAAAAATCCATTCCTCAGTCAACATTTTATTTTCGCCGTAACTTTCTCCCAGTAAAGTATTTTCGATCTTTAAAAATTCAGGAACAAACCAAATCAAATACTATAAATTCCAATAGATATATAGATCGAATCAGTGGGTGAAGGGCTTCAAACTGGTGGTCTCGATTTTTGGTGCGATGTAATTTTCCACGTTCCAGTTTTTATACAACGATGGGTTTTTCGAACTAGGGTTAAGGATTTAAGGGATGTGAAGAAATGATTCATGTTGTTGAAGTCATTTTCGGATTCGTAGTGGAGAGTGGAAGGTTTTGGCGGATTTTTGAAGGAATCTGCGATGAAAGGTGTCGATGTCAACACTGGTAGGTGCGGTGAACTGCTTGAGTCAGGCTTCCCTTGATTGATGTGAGTTGTATGAATTTGGTATGAGGAGGAGTGGCTTTTGAAGGAGATCAAAATGGTGGCCTTAGTTTTCGATTCGATTTTGGGACGGAGGAATGGGGGCGGATCAAAGAAGTCGAAATTGGTGAGGTAGTTTGTCCAGAGCTGTGGAAATTCAATTGGGGGAAGAAGATAAATGGAGTGGGTCTGGGCCACGTTGGGTGTTAGTGGGCCGAAATCAAAGGTGAAAGCCCAATGGAATTCAAGTTATAGCTTTTAATTTAAATAAATGTATACAAACTTCGAACTTGAATAACTCATTCGTATATTATCGGAATGCAGCAAAACAAGATCCGATAGGATCATATGGACAAACACTACCAAATTGAACTAATTGGGAGTGGATTGGAGCTCGTTTGAATTTATGGCGAAAAAAAATGTTTGATTCAAATCAAACAACAGTTTATCGTTCTGTAACGATGAACTGCCAATGTGAGTAAAACTCACCAACTCTGAACAGTTATATTTTTATAGCATATTTTTAGAACTGATAATTTTCTATTGATTGCTGTGTGTTAATTGTTTGGTTGAATTGCTTATGTATTGGTTGAAATTATAGACAATGATATATATAAATCGTTAATCAAATATTGATTTTGTTTAGCAGAATATTTCATAGTGAAATGAAATTTATGTTAATTATATTGTTGAACATCTGTGGATGCAAGGAAACAGGTTGGAGGAATCCGACTGGACTCCTCAAGATTTATTTCATTGTTTTTCATATAAGATGATATATGATGTGATAGATAATCTGTTGTTGATGATGTGTGTTAGAATGATATTGATCATTGTTATTTGGTATTTTAGATACCATAAGGAATACTGGAATGTTAAAAAGGAAATTTTCAATGTTATATTAAAAAAAGAAATATGTATAAAATCAAAGGATTTTATAGAAACAGATACTTATAAAATCAAAGGATTTTATAAAAAGAAATATTTTTAAAATGAATAGAATTTTATAAAACGAATTATTTATAAAATAAATAAGATTATATAAAAGGAAATATTTGTAAAACATTTACAAATAGGATATGAAAGAAAATATTTGTAAAACAAATAGATAGAATTGAAAGAAAATATTTGTAAAACAAATAGAAAGAGGAAATATTTGTAAAACAAATAGAAAAGGAAATAATTAGATTATAAAAGGAAATACTTAAAAATGAATAGAATTGTATGAAAAGAGAATTTTACATTTGAAAGATTTAGACCCGTGCTTCTCACACGGGTATAACGTGATATGGATTTAAAGCAAATATTTTAAATAGAATCTTTTCTAACCGATAGATTAGGAAGATTAATTTATAAATAATATTTATAAATAAAATAAAATATTTATCATTGGATAAATAGAATATATAAGTCATGACTTATATGGAGAAGTAAGAATCGATTTCAACATCGATATTTGAAACTGAATATTGATGAATAGTAAATTGGATAGAGTTAACCAGTTAGAGTTAGTCAGTTAGAGTTAACCAGTTAGAGTTAATTAGTTAGAGTAAATCGATTAGAGTTAGAAATAATCGAATAAGAGTTAATTGAACATGGTTAATCAAATTAGGATTTAATTGAATATTAGTTATTCAATTAGAGTTGATCAGATATAATTATTTGAGATAGAGTTTGTCAAACATAGTTATTCAGGATGAGTTGCCATTTCGTACGACTGCTAGCGTAATTCGCAGGGCTGCAGATAGCCTACGGCGATCGGATGTTTCCTGAGGGAATCAGGCGTAACCATTGTGATCGCTGCGATCTAGAGTCAAGCGAATGGAGTTAAATCGAATATTAGCTATTCGAAATAAAGTTAAAATAGATACAGTTTATTCGAATAGAATTAAAAGAGTTAATCGAATATAGTTTATTCGAATAGAATGAAGGAGTTAATCAAAAGAAGTTAATCGAAAGAAGTTAATCGATTTGAGTTAGAATTAATCGAATTAGAGTTAATCGAGTTAGAGTTAGTCGAGTGTTAGTTAATCAAGTTGGAGTTCGTCGAGTATTAATTAATCGAAGATAAGAATTTATCGAATAGAGTTATTTGAAATGAGTTAATCGAATAATAGTTATTCGAAAGGGGTTATCAAATATTAGTTATTCGAAAGGTGTTATCGAATATTAGTTATTCGAAAGGAGTTATCGAATTAGTTATTCGAAAGGGGTTATCGAATATTAGCTTTTCGAAGGGGTTATCAAACATAATTTATTCAAAATGAGTTAATCAAATATTAGTTATTTGAATGGAGTTAAATTGAATATAAGTTATTCGAAGTGAGTTAATCGAATATTAGTTATTCGAAGAGAGTTAATCGTTGAATTCGATTATATTGAATTCGGGAAAGTACTTAAACTTTCCGGTGTTTAAATCAAAATTTATTTATTTATAAATTAAGTGTTTATTTATTTATTCAAATTAAAGAATAAAAGTTATATTTGAAGTTAGATATTTGCAAGTAGGGATTATAACGCTATCGTTATAACCAATGTTTTTATAAAAGAAGTGGATTCGTAAATAGAATCCGTGAGGTTCACAAGGAAGTTGTTAAAGGTTTAAAAAGATAAACTCTGTCTATTCCATAGCAAAACGTTGTTCAGTTAAGGTCTGAGAGGTAATTATACCCCTACTTGATTGACTTCCTTCTTAACTAATGAATGGTTAAAGTTTGGTAGTAAAGGTAGGTTAAGTGAATTTAGTTAATAAGCGTAATGGTTTGTGTTGGCATAGCAATGTTTATTTAAACATCGGTTTAAATCAAATGAAGGAGTTTTGGAAATGTTTTCCATATAAGAATCAGAAATGTTTTCCGATAATAGAAAATAAGAACTGCGAATAAATATGGAAACATTTTCCAGTGATTAATAACGTATATTTTCTAAGTTTAGAAAATAAGGATTTACGAATATATGAAAATGGGAAATAAGGAAATGAATAAATTAATGATAAATTAATTTAAAGGGATAAATGTTGAATATTGATTGATCGATAAAATTTCCTTTTGGAAATAATATCGTTGTTTGCACACGAGTTTTCTTTTGATAGTTAAATCACAGACTATCAAAGTTTTGATCATTTTTCCGTCGTCAATACGGAGAGACCAGTTGGATTATTATCCGAGAACCACTCCGTACGGGCGTTAGCATTTCGAATCAAATAGATCGAAGACAAATTGAAGACGGAGTTTATACAAGGGTTATTCTGGCAATCCTAGGTAGAAATTGCCTAAGATGGATTTACAGAATAGTGCCTTCGGTTTGTCTAGTCCCAGGACAACTTGAATGGATGAATGTTTGACAGAGTATATCTGGTAGATCACGTTAGTTGATCGTTTCAAACGTATTTACATTGGTGGCGGAGGTATTCGTTTCTCTTAGCTTATAACCGTGGTATTTTTAGGGAAATTAATTTGTGATTTGACGGGTATGACGATGTGGCATTCAAAGTAAAAGAATGAGTAATCTATTGAAAGATACGTTATGACCTCCAGCCTCATCAATTGGGAAATGACAGAAATCGGGTAGGCAACATGGCTAAGTGGGCCGCACCCAAGTAGGGTTTATTGTCACCATCTAGAGAATATTCATATTTGTTACTTCTTTCAATTATGTATCTCCCGGGAATGATTATGTTGGTTTACCAACTGTAAGGTGACAATATATTCGATATACTCAAGCAAAATGAGTGGTCGGTCATGTGTGGCCGAGTTGCAAGATGTTCTTGTTAAACTCCAATGTATCGCTTCTAGAGTACATTGAGCGGAAGGTGGATCCATACCTTGTCATAGTTCGAATCCATTCCCCAAATAAGAGCCTGCGGTTTTGATTGTAGATTATATATGTAGAACGTTAGTTGCAAGCGTTTCTACTAGATTGATATTACTTGTGTTAGACATTATTAGAATATCAGAATAATATTGTTTTACAAATGATTTGGGTTATCGTAAGGTAAAAATCATCCGTGTTTATGTGTGGATCGGTCTAACGATTATTCTTCTTTTGAAAGGATTTTTAAAGTTAAACAAATGATTTGAGTTTACTCATACCAGTCACATGACTGACCCGGAGTTTATTTCGTTTTGTTTTCCGTAAACTCTTGGGTGCCCAATTTGTACGGGCAGTCAAGTAGTCGGGATTTAAAGATACTTGAAGAGCTGGAGCAGAAGGCTTCAGGATTATATCGCTATTGTTATTTCCGCTGTGTTGTAAGTGTTATACTCTAATAATGGTATTGTATACAGATACTGTTTTATTTCAAAGTAATGTTATGAAATATATTTATTCGTTCCGCTGTGAGATTCGTGTTTACTCTGATGTTGTATGTTCTTCTTCTTCTATTCAAAGTTTCTATCTTATCTATTCTCGCCCTCTAATTTCTTTCATGGATTATCCGGTATTTCCGATGCTTGATTAGTTGATATCGTGTTTGGTGTCGATAACCAGGATCGCAAAATCCCCGGGTCATTACAGTGGTATCAGAGCTTAAGGTTAAGTAATTACCTTGGCTCTTTGGTGTAACTCAGCAGAGATAGGGTTAGCAATATCCTAGATTGAGTTGATGTATATATACGAATGAACGTATTTGTTATCCAATATAAAATGGTTTTATATTGTGGAGATTTATTGATTGAGTTGTTTATGGGTTCTGGTCGATCAGTTTGATCCACTATATCGGCAGGGATTTATAAACACTCAAATACGATGAACCGACACTGTATGTTTTGAAAAGAGGGTAAATGAAATAATTTTACCCAAATTATATTTTGATATAAAGGATTTATATTGAAATGATTATAATATATTGGATATATTTGTTGTTATTATAATCGAGTAAGATTATAAATTGAATGGTTGTATAAATAGCCAATCAAAATTCATATAAGTGAAATATGTGAAATCAGATAAACTAAATCTGAAATTAAATCAGAATTGAAATTAAAAAGTTCTGGAGATTGGGAAAAGTGGTTGTAAATGGAATTGGATTAAATATATGTGAATTTTGGGAGATTTTAAATTGTTTAAAGCATTGCAAATGATATTTTGAAAATAAATTTCAAAATAAAAGCATTTAAATATGGATTTTGAGAGTGATATATTATTGAACTCACTTCGATAGCTGGAAAATAATTCTGATAATGACTGCAGCATCATCAATATTCGTTTTTGAGTTGTAAGTGACGAATTACTACCAAAGAGATTGTTTTTGAAATTGTTTAGAAAAACAAGTTGTTTTGAACTTCGAAAGGAAATATTTGATTTTTGAAAAGTGAAGCTATTTAAAACTCCCAGGAAAGGATTGTTTAAATTAAAACCAAATTAAGTAGAATTTGGGAAAAGAAAATTGAATTTTGAAATTGAATGGGATTAGAATGATATTGAGACAAATTGGATTTGTGGATAAAAACAGACTGGAATTTGATTGGAATAACATCGGTATATGCTGAATTAATAGTAGAGGGAAAAGATATAATGATATGCCCGACAAAAAGGTACAAGTTTATATTTCTATTTGGAATGAGATTTATGATCCGAACTGGCAAGCCGCTTGGCTGTTTGATTTTCTTTTGGGTTGAAGAAGGCTTAGAGAGGCGAGTTGGAGTTTGAGCTATTGACCAGTACAAAGGAGGTGCTGGCAAAAAAATTCGAAAATATCGGGTGTTAGAAAATTTTCAAGATTTTTGAAAATTTTCATTAGTAAGAATTAATTAATATTTCAGTTGAAATAAATTGGTTCAGTTGAAACTGAAGTTAAAGAAGTAAACAAATAATGTTTAACCCAGTTGGTGGAGTTTGTTTTCGACCTTAGCAATTTCAAGGACGAAATTATTTTAAGCGGGGAAGAATGTAACGAACCGTATTTTAGAGATATAATAATTAATTTATTTAATTATTTAATTAGTGATTAGGGAATTAAATGGTTATTTAATTAAAATAATATTGAATATTTAATTAATATAAATAATAGAATAATATATTTAATTTCTGAAATAATCAGAAATGGTGAATTGACAATATAATGTGAACTGGACAATTCAAAGTATTTAATTCAACTTAGAATTGAATTAGAATAACGAATATATTATTTGAACGACGGTTTGAACGTATAATTATATTATAATTAAAATCGAGCTCCAAATGGCGTGGCAGTTCGCTATTTGGCGATTCGAACTTCAATTGAATATACAGAATCCGTTTTAAATCGGATTTCTGTGAAACAAGAAATGTTCGGAGATGGTGAAGTATATTTTTCAAGTGGAAGAGAAAAATCAGGATTTCATTGCATAGAATTTGATTTATGTCCAAATCAAATTTTAGAAAAGTCGCTACGGAATTCCTTTATAATTTATAACGATATATAAAAGGAATTTAATATAAATCGAATATCGATATAATTAAGAACTTTGAAATATCGAGCGGTAAGTTCAGTTAGAAACATATTAGAGCCATATGATATCGTATATGAATATATATACGATAATATTAATTTATAAATATTTAATTTAATTATTTTTAAATATATTTATATTTAAAATGGGGTTATTTAGAGCTTTAAAAATAGCCAGTTTTGCAAACGACCTTGGTTTTTGACGAAAATAATTTTGTTGGATCAGGAATGCTAAATTATTGCTATATTTCAATTTCCGTGATTTTTGAAGTCAGCATGTGTGACGGCCCACCACGCACCAGCCGACATTTCCAATGAAAGTGCGCTGTACCGATGTCCAACCAGCACGGGACGGTCGTCAAAGAAAGGAAAGGTAAGGAATTTGAACTAGCAAGGAACCTATAGAATGTCTCACAGCACATGGGATAAAATATAATAATAACATACTTTGACATAAACAGGCGAGACAGTGTATAAGCGGAAAACTAAATATCGTAGCAGCGGAAAATCCAAATACAACTTATGTTTCACATCATCGTTATTACAACTTTTGAAAACTGTCTCTAAATCAAAGTAAAGGAAATGTACACTACTAATGTCCAAAGTAGTGACCAGCAGCGACATCAGGAGAATATCTATATATCATACGTGGGAGCCTCCTGCTCGTCTCCGGTACAGCTACATGTGCATACCACCTAAGCTGTCTCTAGTCTTCCCGTTTAAGAGCACCCAGAGTAACAAGAAGAGACATAAAACTCTGGGTCAGACAAAAGTCTGGTATGAGCGATAAGCAGCAAACAGAATAGTAACAGGTATATTAAACCATACCTAAACCTGGACCTGCAACCAAAGAGTTAGCACAACATACCGCTCAATACTCTAAGGTGCCACTAAACATAAGTTGTAAAGAATAGGGGGGTGGGGGTGTGCATGACATAGTGATGACAAAAAATCAATCATAGCAACCATCCTCACATCTCTCACTCAGTGCGTAAAGCATACGATATCCACCACTTTGATCACTAGACCCATCGAGGCAGTGACGGAGTCTGACTTGTATAACTATCGCTACCACCAAGCTTGCTACATGGAGTCATGACTAAATCCTTACAAATGACCCTACCTCATTGGTCCTTATCCAATAGTCCTACATAGGCCACTACGGCCCTTAATCCGTCCACGTACCCCGTACTCCATAATGATCCAAAGTTATAAACATCGATAACCCCTTAGCACACGTCCCGCAACAAAGCCCAACTCATGAAGTTAACATGTTGGTTCCCAATTGGATCCTGAGTACAAACTTCCTACTTGGACTACCTTCGCATCTCGGGTTTTGGTCATCATCTCCGGACCGGTCTTCATTCAGTTCGTGATCAACATCTAGGCTCGGGTTCCCATCGGTTCGTAGCACCCTCTCCAGATCGGTTCGGTTCTTGGTGTCCTGCCTCCAGCGGTTTGGGTCGGGGTCCACACCTCCTGGCGGTTTGGTTCGTGGAGGGCTTCTTTAGTTCGATCCTCCTTCCCAAGCACTCCAGATCGGGTCATGGTGCCAACTCCATTGGGTTCGGATCGGATGAAGCAACGGTTCGTGAATTTCTTTCCCAGATGGTTCGTGGTACTCAAGCTGAAGCGGTTCAGATCATATGGCTCCCCAAGTGAGCGGGTCGGTGTGGTGCCACCATCCACGAGCGGGTCGGTTCGGGGTTCATGGGATCCGATCTGATCCAATCTCTGCACATTTCCTGCACTTTGTCCAACGACCTGTTTACGCCATTCGACGGAGTTTTCGACCAATCTAACTTCTCTAAACATTCACAAATCATTCCAAACAGTCATAGCGACATAGAGGACTAACCATAAACCCCAAAATAATAATTTGATAGGTTAAAACGAATCAAACATCGCCAAAATCCCATATTTTCCCTTAAGCATGATAAAGAAAAACTAATGATATGATTTGCAAAACTTAACCAAATTAACCAAACTTTCTAACAGAGGCCTAAAACAATATTTTGAAATTTATAAATATTTTTCCAGATTTTTAACATGCATAATTTCGTTAACTAACACTAATCACCCTAATTAATTGTAATTAGTGTAAAAACAATGCTAATCACTCACCTTAGCCAAAATAAAATACAAAATGTGGAATGATTCTCTGTTTGGCGCTGTTCCCAAGGCTATACAGCAATTCTATCTTGATTTTTGTGCTAATCCGCTTTGATTTGATGTAGATTTGGCTTAATTAGCGTTTAGAAGGTGATTTGGGGTGTTTTAGCAAGTGGAGGCCATTACTATGTTCCAAGAATGAAAGTGGCGGCTGAAAATGTGTCTAAAGAAATATTTTCTAACCTTAATCAGCCCCTGTATAACTCTAATCCCGAAATCCCCCAATGGGCCTAGTTGTTAACTACCCAATTAAGCCCGGTTAAGCTGTTTTTCACATCCTAAACCTTGTTTCAGCCATATCTCCCAAACAGTAAGTCCGTTTTCACATATGACCACTCTACGGAAAGGTAAACCATCATCCGAATCAAATGGAAGTGGTTCAGGTCAAAACTCGTTTCCAACCAAAAGTTATGGCCGAAACAAGATCAGTTAGGGGCAAAACGGTCATTTAAAAATCGGCAAAAATCATGAACATGGGAAATGACCCCAATAGTCGTCTCCCAAAGTTACATGACCATACGACTTCGTATGTGAAAGAATTAATACTCTACGATCCTTCGATGTGTAGAATCCGGGTCGTTACATTCTCCCCACTCCCCCCCCCAATTAAGAAATTTCGTCCCCGAAATTCCTTAGCCCAAAACATACAAAGGATCCCGCATGCCTACCAATCATTAACAAAACAATAAAGCATACAAAACAGTATAACAAGCCTATCCTAGCATGCGGTTTATTAGCAAGGGAGTACTATACTAAAAACCTTACTAGGCAAAGAGTTCTGGATACTTCTTCCTTGTGTTCTCTTCTATTTCCCAAGTACAGTCTTCCTTATCGTCTCCCCACTGAACTTTGACTACTCTCACCGCCTTCCTTCGAAGTTGCTTTGTATCGTTCCCAATAATATGCATGGGCATGCGGTTCCCAACCGCTTCGGGTTCAACCTCGATTTCATCAAAATGATCCGGTGAAATAGTCGCACTAAGGACGTGCACAAACTTCCTTAACTAGGAAACATGAAATACATTTTGAACTCCTACAATCTTGTCTGGTAATTCAACTTTATATGCCAAATTCCCAATTTTCTTGAGAACTGGGAATGGTCCAACAAATCTTGGTGTTAACTTGCCTCTCATGCCAAATCGTATCACGCTCTTTAACGGAGAAATCTTGACAAACACCAAGTCGCCAATAGAGAACTTTAAATCTCTTCTCCTCTTATCAGCACAACTCTTCTGCCTGTCTTGGGCAGCCCTCATTTGCTGTTGAATAATCTTGACCTTGTCTGAAGTTTCTCTTATCACATCTGGTCCAAGCACAAACTTCTCACCAGTTTCTAACCAACATGACGGTAAGTTGCATGGTCTTCCATACAAAGCTTCAAATGGAGCCATACCAATACTGGATTGATAACTATTATTATATGCAAAGCCTACTAGATGCAAACGGTCATCCCATGATCCACCAAAGTCCAATATGCAACCTCTCAAGAGATCTTCTAACACTTGATTCACCCTCTCTGTCTGGCCATCAGTTTGAGGATGATACGCGGTACTGAGATGTAATTCTGATCCTAACGCCTCTTGAAAGCTCTTACAAAATCCGCTGGTAAACAACGGACCTCGGTCACTCACAATGCTTTTAGGTATTCCATGAAATCTCACTACCCATTTCATATATAGCTCAGATAACTTAGCTGTCGTTCTATTCGACTTGACGGGTATAAATCTTGCACTCTTGGTCAATCGGTCCACAATCACCCAAATGCTATCATGGCCCGATCTAGTTCTTGGTAACCCGTCGATGAAATCCATCGAGACTTGTTCCCATTTCCATTTGTGGTTTTCTAATGGTTGTAACGAACCACTAGGCTTCTTTTGTTCGGCTTTAACTAGCTGCCAATTCATGCGTTTGGACATAAACTTCCATACGTCTCTTTTCATCCCTTCCCAGTAGTAGGTCTACTTCATGTCTCGATACATCTTGTTACCACCGGGGTGTATAGTCAATTTTGAGTGATGACATTCTCTAAGCACTTCATCTCTCAATCCATTGACATTGGGTACAACCAGTCTTCCATTCTTTCTAAGCCATCCATCTCGATCAAGCCCATACTCGTTCATCTCCTCATCGATGCCCATCTCTAACTTGGAGATGATTTTCAATAAGTTAGGATCGCCCCTCTAACTGGAACCAATCCGCTAAATCAAAGTGGGTTTGACCGTCAAACTTGCTAATATTTCTGGATCCAATTCGCACTTTGGTCTGAAATCATACCCAACGATGTACTCCAGTTGCTTCCACTCAAGAAACATAGCCCCTAAACTGGCATGTCTTCTACTCAATGCATCAACTACCGCATTGCCCTTTCCTGGTGTGTATGCGATATCGAAATCGTAGGAAGCCAAGAATTCTAACCACCTTTGTTGTCGGCGATTTGGCTCCTTCTGAGAGAAAAGATACTTTAACGATTTATGATAGGTAAACAACTCGAATCTTTCTCCCAACAGATAATGTCTCCACATCTTCAACGCGAATACGGTCGCTGCCAATTCCAAATCATGGGTAGGATATCATTTCTCATGCAGTTTCAGTTGCCGACTAGCATAGGCTACCACCCTACCTCCTTGCATCAATACATCACCTAGTTTGGTACCACAGGCATCTATGTATACCGTCATCTCTTCATTCCCTTTATAAATGACTAACACTGGTGCACAAGCCAACTTTTCCTTTAGACTCTTGAATGCATTCTCGCACTTTTCGTCCTAGACGAAAGATTAATTTTTCTTGGTCAACTAAGTCAACGGTGCTGCTATCTTGGAGAAGTATTGGACAAACTTACGATAATATCCAGCCAATCACAAGAAACTTCTTATGTCTGTTGCATTCTTGGGAGTAGACCAATCTTGTACCATAGCCACCTTCGCAGGGTCCACGGCAATACCATTCTCTGAAACAACATGGCCCAAGAATCTCACTTCCCTCCTCCAGAAGTGACACTTAGAAAACTTTTCTTTTGATTGGTGTTTTCTCAACACCTCCATCACTATCCTCAATTGTTCCTTGTGTTCTTCCTCTGTCCTCGAATAAACCAAGATATCATCTACGAACACAAGAACAAACTTATTCAGTTGATCCCTGAATACGCTATTCATAAGATCCACAAAATACGCTGGTGCATTGGTCAACCCAAATGGCATGACCAACCACTCATAGAATCCAAACGGCATCCGAAATGCCGTTTTAGCTATACTTTCAGCTTCCACTCTAAGCTGATGAAAACCTGTCGCGAGATCCAATTGGGAGAACACTCTCGCGCCACTCAACTGATCAAACAAATCATCTATCCGCGGTAGAGGATACTTATTCTTCCTCGTCACCTTATTCAACTTGTGGTAGTCCACACACAAACGAAGGAAACCATCTGCCTTGGTAGCAAACACAACTAGTGCTCCTCACCCAGAAACACTTCTTCTGATAAATCTCTTCTTCAAAAGATCGCTTACTTGCACCCCAAGCTCTCGTTGCTCCCTTGGTGCCATACGACGAAGTGGCATCACTATAGGTCTGTCATCTTTCACTAAATCAATACGGAACTCAATCTCTCGGTGTGGTGGAAGTCCGGTCACTTCCTCGAAGACGTCCAGATACTGGCAAGCCACGGTCACATCTGACAACTCATTATGCGGGATGTCGAGGGAATTTAGAAAACTAGCCATTACCCCATCATTAGGTAGACCACCAAACACTACCCTCCGCCCATCATCCACTCTAACTGTCACCAAAAAGCCCTCACAGTCTACCACCACCCCGTATCTTTGGAGCCAATCGACTCCCAAAATAATGCCAAACCCAGTAAAGCTCAAAACAAAGCAATCACAAACAAACATACATCCATGACTCGATAAGACCACATTACGATATATCATGCTAAGGCTAGTCGAACCACCAATCGGGTTCGTCACCGCTAAAGGTCTATCGACTATCTCAGGTTCCAATCCCAACCTATCTACCAGGTCACTAGATATGAAGGAACGGGAAGCTCCGGTATCAAACAATACTCGAACAGGAACATCATAAACAGAAAGCATACATTGAATGACGACATTCTTTCCTTTCTCCGCCGCAGTTGGGGCATTCGACGAAGAAGGAACAACATCGATAGCATATGCTTTCACAATCTGCTTTTCTTTAGGGGGTTACGGACACTTATCCTTGTGATGTCCCACTTGGCCACAGTTGAAGCACTTCCTGTCCGCTTGCTTGGCCCGACATTCTTTGGCATAATGGCCGTTCTTACCACAGCTGAAGCACTCAACATATTTCTTATTCTTTTTCTTCTGGCCATCCTTGGTCTGATTCTGCTTTCCCTTATTATGAGAACCATTCTTGCCTCCAACGCTTGCTTGCGGCTTTGGCTCCTCTGCAGATGCAACCTCAGTCTTTGACTTAGGGTATAGACTCTTTGATCTCAAAGCGTTCCCCACAATCGATTCAAACGTCTCATCAACATGGTTTATAAGCCTTTCCCCCAAGTACTGATCCAAGCCTGTTATGAACTTCTCATTTTTTTTCTCGGGAGTGTCAATGAAGGATAATCCATACTTCAATAAAGTATCGAACTCTGCAATATACTCCGAGACTGCCCTACCATTCTGCTTAAGCTCTAGGAACTTCCTAAATAACTTTGACTTCTAAGCAGCTGGGATAAATTTTTCACCAAATCGGGCCTTAAAATGATCCCATGTAACTTGGTCCTCTGGAGTAGCTGCCTTAATAGTGTTCCACCAATTCATTGCTCGTCCTTGCAGCTGACGGGATGCTAGCTTTCTCTTCATCGCATCCTCGAAACCTAAATCTTCGAAGATACGCTCACAGCTATCCAACCAATCCTGAACTTCTATAGCCGATTTCGTTCCGTGGAACGGCTTTCCACCAAGACTAGTGTAATCCTTGTAAAGCTTGGCGAAATCGTCCCTAGGCGCCTGCACCGTTGCACCACCACCATTAGCAACATTAGGAACTGCCCTCTGAACATCCCTAAGCATCTCTCTCATGAGGTCAGTGAACATAGTCCTCATGTCAGGAGCATTCCCATTATTGGCTCCTCTACCAGCACCCCTCGTATATCGGCTCATCGTTCAATCTGTAAAGAGAAACGATTAACCATCTGTGGTGTCAGTGCAGTGCGACTTCATCCTTAGCTATACTAGTAGTATATATATATATATATATATATATGGCTTTTGAAAACCAAAATAATCACAAATACGCGTACTCATATACGTATTATCTCTCCCTGGTGTCTTTCCCTAGGTTAAGTACGCAACCTAGAGCTCTGATACCAAGTGTGACGGCCAGCCCCGCACCAGCCGACATTTCCAATGAAAGTGCGTTGTGCCGATGTCCAACCAGCACGGGACGGTCGTCATAGAAAGGAAAGATAAGGAATTTGAACTAGCAAGGAACCTGTAGAATGTCTCACAGTGCATGGAATAAAATATAATAAT
This sequence comes from Allium sativum, assembly GCA_030737875.1. Taxonomy (NCBI): domain Eukaryota; kingdom Viridiplantae; phylum Streptophyta; class Magnoliopsida; order Asparagales; family Amaryllidaceae; genus Allium; species Allium sativum. Next base: position 996,988,702 of record CM060924.1, on the reverse strand, counting down.
AACATACTTTGACATAAATAGGCGAGACAGTGTATAAGCTGAAAACTAAACATCATAGCAGCGGAAAATCCAAATACAGCTTATGTTCCACATCATCATTATTACAACTTTTGAAAACTGTCTCTAAACCAAAGTAAAGGAAAGGTACACTACTAATGCCCAAGTAGTAACCAGCAGCGACACAGGGAGAATATCTATATATCATACGTGGGAGCCTCCTGCTCGTCTCCGGTACAGCTACTCGTTCATACCACCTAACATGTCCCTAGTCTGCCCGTTTAAGAGAACCCAGAGTAATAAGAAGGGGCATAAAACTCTGGGTCAAACAAAAGTCTGGTATGAGCGATAAGCAGCAAACAGAACAGTAACAGGTATACTAGACCATACCTGAACCTGGACCTGCAACCAAAGAGTTAGCACAATATATCGCTCAGTACTCTAAGGTGCCACTAAACATAAGGTGTAAAGAATACGGGGTTGGGGGTGTGCATGACATAGTGATGGCAAACAATCAATCATAGCAACCATCCTCACATCTCTCACTCAATGCGTAAAGCATATGATATCCACCATTTTGATCACTAGACCCATCGAGGTAGTGACGGAGTCCGACTTGTATATCTATTGCTACCACCAAGCTTGCCCCATGGAGCCACGACTAAATCCTTACAAATGACCCCACCTCAATTGTCTATAGCCAATAGTCCTACCTAGGCCACTATGGCCCTGAATCCGTCCACATACCCCGCACTCCATAGTGATCCAAAGTTATAGACATCGATAACCCCTTAGCACACGTCCCGCAGCAAAGCCCAACTCATGAAGTTAACCTATTGGTTCCCAACTGGATCCTGAGTACAAACTTCCTACTTAGACTACCTTTGCACCTCGGGTTTTGGTCATCATCTCCAGATCGGTCTTCATTCAGTTCGTGATCATCATCTAGGCTCGGGTTCCCACCGGTTCGTAGCACCCTCTCCATATCGATTTGGTTCTTGGTGTCCTTCCTCCAGCGGTTCGGTTCGGGGTCCGCACCTCCTGGCGGTTCGGTTCGTGGAGGGCTCCTCTGGTTCGATCCTCCTTCCCATGCACTCCGGATCGGGTCGTGTTGCCAACTCCATTGGGTTCGGATCGGATGAAACAACGGTTCGTGACTTGCTTTCCTAGATGGTTCGTGGTACTCAAGCTGAAGCGGTTCAGATCGTATGGCTCCCCAGGTGAGCGGGTCGGTGCGGTGCCACCATGCACGAGCGGGTCGGTTCGGGCTTCGGGGGATCTGATCCGATCCGATCTCTGCACATTTCCTGCACTTTGTCCAAAGACCTGTTTACGCCGTTCGATGGCGTTTTCGACAAGTCTAACTTCTCTAAACAATCACAAATCATTCCAAACAGTCATAGTGACATAGAGGACTAACCATAAACCCCAAAATAATAATTTGATAGGTTAAAACGAATCAAACATCGCCAAAATCCCATATTTTCCCTTAAGCATGATTAAGCAAAACTAATGATATGATTTGCAAAACTTAACCGAACTAACCAAACTTTCTAATAGAGGCCTAAAACAATATTTCAAAATTTATAAATGTTTTTCCAGATTTTTAACATGCATAATTTCGTTAATGAACACTAATCACCCTAATTAACTGTAACTAGTGTAAAAACAATGCTAATCACCCACCTTAGCCAAAATAAAATACAAAATCTAGAATGGTTCTCTGTTTGGCATTGTTCCCAAGGCTATACAGCAATTCTACCTTTATTTTTGTGCTAATCCACTTCGATTTGAGGTAGATTTGGCTTAATTAGCGATTAGAAGGTGATTTAGGGTGTTTTAGCAAGTGGAGGCCATTACTAGGGTTCCAAGAATGAAAGTGGCGGCTGAAAATGTGTCTAAAGAAATGTTTTCTAACCCTAATCAGCCCCTATATGACCCTAGTCCCGAAATCCCCCAATGGGCCTAGCTATTAACTACCCAATTAAGCCCGGTTAAGCTGTTTTTCACCTCCTAAACCTTGTTTCGGCCATATCTCCCAAATGGTAAGTCCGTTTTTCACATATGACCACTCTATGGAAAGGTAAACCATCATCCGGATCAAATGGAAGTGATTTTAGGTCAAAACTCATTTCCAATCAAAAGTTATGGCCGAAAAAAGATCAGCTAGGGGCAAAATGGTCATTTAAAAATCGGTAAAGATCAGGAATATGGGAAATGACCCCAATAGTCATCTCCCAAAGTTACATGACCATACGACTTCGTATGTGAAAGAATTAATACTCTACGATCCTTCGATGCGTATAATGCGGGTCGTTACAGTATGTGGCCATGGCCGATTTTAAAGTGAAAAACAGTCGATATTCTGATGGTTTAAAAATACGATGTGTGAGTAAACAGAGTCAGAATTCGACGAAACCAGTTTTGTTGTGACCGTAATGCCGAACTGTAGTTGCATGTCCTTTTCCGCGAATTTTCGATATCATGGGCGATCACAGGATTTTTAAAGGATAAACACAAACCACGTAAGGATAAAAATGAATTAAATAATTGAATATAAAAATAGTATTTTCTCTTTATAAATATCCTAACACTTTGCTAAACCTAGAAAAAAAATCCATTCCTCAGTCAATATTTTATTTCTGTTGTAACTTTCTCCCAGTAAAGTATTTTCGATCTTTCAAAATTCAAGAACAAACCAAATCAAATACTATAAATTCCAATAGATATATAGATCGAATCAGTGGGCGAAAGGCTTCAAACTGGTGCTCTCGATTTTTCGTGCAATGTAATTTTCCGCGTTCCAGTATTTATACAGCGATGGGTTTTTCGAGCTAGGGTTAAGGATTTAAGGGATGTGAAGAAATGATTCATGTTGTTGAAGTCATTTTCGGATTCGTAGTGGAAAGTGAAAGGTGTGGGTGGATTTTTGAAGGAATCCGCGATGAAAGGTGTCAATGTCGACACTGGTGGGTGCGGTGAACCGCTTGAGTCAGGTTTCTCTTGGTTGATGCGAGTTGTATAAATTTGGTATGAGGAGGAGCGGCTTTTGAAGGAGATCAAAATGGTGGCCTTAGTTTTCGATTCGGTTTCGGGACGGAGGAATGGGGGTGGATCAAAGAAGTCGGAATTGGTGAGGTGGTTTGTTTGGAGCCATGGAAATTCAATTGGGGGAAGAAGATAAATGGAGCGGGTCTAGGCCATGTTGGTGTTAGTGGTCCAAAATCAAAGGTGAAAGCCCAATGGAATTCAAGTTATAGCTTTTTATTTAAATAAATGTATACAAATTTCAAACTTGAATAACTCGTTCATATATTATCGGAATTCAACGAAACAAGATCCGATAGGATCATATGAATGGACACTAACAAATGGAACTAACTGGGAGTGGATTGGAGCTCATTTAAATTTATGGTGAAATAAATTGTTTGATTTAAATCAAATAATAGTTTATCGTTCTTTAACGATGAACTGCCAATGTGAGTAAAACTCACCAGCTCTGAACAGTTATATTTTTATAGCATATTTTTAGAACTGATAATTTTCTGTTGATTGCTGTGTGTTAAATGTTTGGTTGAATTGCTTATGCATTGGTTGAAATTATAGATAACGATATATATATAAATCGTTAATCAAATATTGATTCTGTTTAGCAGAATATTTCATAGTGAAATGAAATCAATGTTAATTATATTGTTTAACATCTGTGGATGCAGGGAAACAGGTTGGAGGAATCCGACTGGATTCCTCAACGTTTATTTTATTGTTTTTCATATATGATGATATATGATGTAATATATAATCTGTTGTTGATGATGTGTGTTAGAATGATATTGATCATTGTTATTTGGTATTTTAAATACCATAAGGAATACTGGAATGTTAAAAAGGAAATTTTCAATGTTATATTGAAAAAAGAAATATATATAAAATCAAAGGATTTTATAGAAAGAGATATTTATAAAATCAAAGGATTTTATAAAAAGAAATATTTTTAAAATGAATAGAATTTTATAAAAGGAATTACTTATAAAATAAATAAGATTATATAAAAGGAAATATTTGCAAAACATTTACAAATAGGATATGAAAGAAAATATTTGTAAAACAAATAGATAGAATTGAAAGAAAATATTTGTAAAACAAATAGAAAGAGGAAATATTTGTAAAACAAATTGGAAAGGAAATAATTAAATTGTAGAAGGAAATACTTGAAAATGAATAGAATTGTATAAAAAGAATATTTTACATTTGAAAGGTTTAGATCCGTGCGAGCACACGGGTATAACGTGATATAGATTTAAAGCAAAGATTTTAAATAGAATCTGTTCTAACCGATAGATTGGGAAGATTAATTTATAAATAATATTTTATAAATAAAATAAAATATTTATCATTGGAAAAATAGAATATATAAGTCAGGACTTATATGGAGAAGTAAGAATCGATTTCAACATCGATATTTGAAACTGATTATTAACGAAGAGTAAATTGGATAAAGTTAACCAGTTAGAGTTAATCAGTTAGAGTTAACCAGCTAGAATTAATCAGTTAGAGTAAATCGATTAGAGTTAGAATTAATCGAATTGGAGTTAATTGAACATAGTTAATCGAATTAGGATCTAATTGAATATTAGTTATTCAATTAGAGTTGATCGGATATAGTTATTTGAGATGGAGTTAGTCGAACATAGTTATTCATGATGAGTTGCCATTTCATCAGACTACTAGCGTAATTCGTTGGGCTGTAGATAGCCTACGGCGGTCGAATGTTTCTTGAGGGAATCAGGCGTAACCATTGTGATCGCTGTGATCTAGAGTCGAGCGAATGGAGTTAAATTGAATATTAGCTATTCGAAATAAAGTTAAAACAGATATAGTTTATTCGAATAGAATTAAAAGAGTTAATCGAATATAGTTTATTCAAATAGAATGAAGGAGTTAATCAAAAGAAGTTAATCGAAAGAAGTTAATCGATTAGAGTTAGAATTAATCGAATTAGAGTTAATCGAGTTAGAGTTAGTCAATTGTTAGTTAATCGAGTTAGAGTTCATTGAGTATTGATTAATCGAAGATAAGAATTTATCGAATAGAGTTATTCGAAATTAGTTAATCAAATATTAGTTATTCGAAAGGGGTTATCGAATATTAGTTATTAGAAAGGGGTTATCGAATATTAGTTATTCGAAAAGAGTTATCGAATTAGTTATTCGAAAGGGACTATCAAATATTAGTTATTCGAAGGGATTATCAAATATAGTTTATTCAAAATGAGTTAATCGAATATTAGTTATTCGAATGGAGTTAAATCGAATATAAGTTATTCGAAGTGAGTTAATCGAATATTAGTTATTCGAAAAGAGTTAATCGCCGAATTCGATTATATCGAATTCGGGAAAGTACTTATACTTTCCGGTGTTTAAATTTAAATTTATTTATTTATAAATTAGGTGATTATTTATTTATTCAAATTAAAGAATAAAAGTTATATTTGAAGTAAGATATTTCCAAGTAGGGATTATAACGTTATTGTTATAACCAATATATTTATAAAAGAAGTGGATTCGTAAATAGAATCCGTGAGGTTCGCGAGGAAGTTGTTAAAGGTTTAAAAGATAAACTTTGTCTATTCCGAAGTTAAAACGTTGTTCAGTTAAGGTCTGAGAGATAATTATACCCCAACTCGATTGACTTCCTTCTTAACTAAGGAATGGTTAAAGTTTGATAGTAAAGGTAGGTTAAGTGAATTTAGTTAATGAGCGTAATGGTTTGTGTTGGCATAGCGATGTTTATTTAAACATCAGTTTAAATCAAATGAAGGAGTTTTGGAAATGTTTTCGAAATAAGAATCAGAAATGTTTTTTGATAATAGAAAATAAGAAATGGGAATAAATATGGAAACGTTTTCCAATGATTAATAACGTATATTTTCTAAGTTTAGAAAATAAGAATCGAAGAATATATGAAAACGAGAAATTAGGAAATGAATAAATTAATGATAAATTAATTTAAAGGGATAAATGTTGAATGTTGATTAATTGATAAAATTTCCATTGGGAAATAATATCGTTGTTCGCACACGAGTTTTCTTTTGATAGTTAAATCACTGACTATCAAAGTTTTGACCATTTTTCCGTCGTCAATACAGAGAGACCGGTTGGATTATTTTCCGAGAACCACTCCGTATGGGCGTTAGCGTTTCGAATCAAATAGATCGAAGAAAAATTGAAGACGGTTTATACAAGGGTTATTCTGGAAATCCTAGGTAGAAATTGCCTAAAATGGATTTACAGAATAGTGCCTTCCGTTTGTCCAGTCCCATGACAACTTGAATCAACGAATGTTTGATAGAGTATATCTGATAGATTACGTAGTTGATCGTTTCAAACGTATTTACGTTGGTGGCGGAGGAATTTGTTTCTCTTAGCTTATACTCGTGGTATTTTTGGGGAACTCAATTTGTGATTTAACAGGTATGACGATGTGGCATTCAAAGTAAATGAATGAGTAATCTGTTGAAAGGTACGTTATGACCTCCAGTCGTATCAACTGGGAAATGACAGAAATCGCGCAAGCAGCATGGCTAAGTGGGTCGCACCCAAGTAAGGTATATTGTCACCATCTAGAGAATATTCAAATTTGTTACTTCTTTCAATTCTGTATCTCCCGGGAATGGTTATGTTGGTTTACCAACTATAAGATGACAATATATTCGATACACTCAAGTAAAATGAGTGGTCGGTCATGTGTGGCCGAGTTGCAAGATGTTCTTGTTGAACTCCAGTGTATCGCTTCTAGAGTACATTGAGCGGAAGGTGGATCCATACCTTGTCATAGTTGGAATCCATTCCCCAAATAAGAGCCCACGGTTTTGATTGTATATTATATATGTAGAACGTTAGATGCATATTATATATGTAGAACGTTAGATGCAAGCGTTTCTACTAGATTGATATTACTTGTGTTAGACATTATTATAATATTAGAATAATATTGTTTTACAAATGATTTGGGTTATCGTAAGGTAAAAACCAACCGTGTTTATGTGTGGATCGGTCTTATAATTATATTCTTTCTTTTGAAAGGATTTTTAAAGTTAAACAAATGATTTGAGTTTACTCACACTAGTCACATGACTGACCCGTAGTTTATTTTGTTTTGTTTCCCTAAACTCCTGGGTGCCCAATTTTGTACGGGCAGTCAAGTAGTCGGGATTTACAGATACTTGAAGAGCTGGAGCAGGAGGCTTCAGGATTATATAGCTATTGTTATTTCCGCTGTGTTGTAAGTGTTATACTCTAATAATGGTATTGTATACAGATACTGTTTTATTTCAAAGTTATGTTATGAAATATATTTATTTGTTCCGCTGTGAGATTCGTGTTTACTCTGATGTTATATGTTCTTCTTCTATTTTAAGTTTCTATCTTATTTATTCTCGCCCTCTAATTTCTTTCATGGACTATCTGGTATTTCCGATGCTTGATTAGTCGATATCGTGTTTGGTGTCGATAACCAGGATCGTAAAATCCCGGGGTCGTTACATACGACGTGAAAGGATTAAGTTCTCAATGATAGTGGTATAAGACCGGTATTCTTCACATTAGATGGATAACTTGTTAATGCCTCAGGGTCGCTCCTCAAGAGGTTAAAGTATCTACATTATCGACCGTACTTAAAAGCGTATCGGATTGCAAGGACTTGCACTCCCAGGCGGGGACGTTGAATCAAGTGCCTTCGGTTCGTTCCTGTTCCCGGAACAGACTTGTGGATGGATTGCATGACTGACATGGAATGACCATGGGGCATGCTAAGTGATGATCAATGATCAGGGCTTTGGCTGGAAAGCAGAGCTCTGTGGTGATGATTAAACCATGGCTCAAATACATAGCTTTGTGTGTGACGGGACCTCGTGATAGCCTCACACCCCGGTATGATGGTATGATGATGGTCATATCAGCATGACTTTATGTTTTGCACGGATTCGGTTGACCCAGTAGGTTTGGTGGCTTGCCTACTGACTTGGTTGTAGGGATTAAATTCCGCCAACCTGATAAAATGGGTGCGGTGTTGTGTACAAAAATGGTATCTGCTGAATGCCCAAGAGATCTTTCGAATTAGTAACCATCATGATGGAATCCAAACTCCAATATGAACCCTTTTACGATTTTCAGTTGTATACCTATATAGCCAACATAATGGTATGGGACACTATGCGAACTAAGATTTATAAGTTATTTTTCGAAAGGTCTTTCCATACCCTAGACATTATTATAATATGAAATGTTTTGTTTAAACTATATCAAATATGTTTTGCGATTATAAGGCAAACCCCTATCCTCCGGCTTGCGCTTGCATTGTGTGATGGGACCTGGGGCTTATAATCATTCATTTTTCTACAAGTCATGTTTTCAAACTTAGTTTATGCTTGCTATGGATGAATGGTTGCTGTGTTTGGTTATGGTCGCTATGCTTAGGTTTGATTACATTATTTTATAACTGATATAACCCAAGCCTGACCCAAATGTTTATCGCTTGGGTCAGATCCAAGCAAGTGTTTCCAGGATGAAAGCTTGAAGACTTGGAGCTCCGTAGAGAATTGAGGCTTCATATGAAGGTCAGACGTACTCTATTATTGGTATATTAGGTTAAGTCGACAAAGGTATGCAAAATCAGACTTTTATTTTAAAATATTTTTGTTTAGAAAATAATTCCACTGCAATGATATTTTCATATTATATTTGTCTGTTCCGCTGTGGGTTTTCTATTCCATTGTGTTTTGCTCTGATGAACCCTAACGAAACGTATTTTTGCTTGCGTTGAATCGACGTGGTTTCGGGTTTTTGTCGGTTTGAAGTGAGTAAAAATGTGGGTCATTACAATTGCTCTCTCCATATATGTGTGTATATTAGACCAAAAAATGGAACTAACTCCCAAAAAGTCGTGTTTAGAGCATGAAATATAAGAAAATAACTGAAAAAAGCAAGAAAAAGCAAGACATCAACATTCAAGTAACTTTTCAGGTGGGGTTGGGTCCAATTCGATCCAAGCTATATTCGATCCGGCTATTACTGGACCCGGATGGTGTTGGACCTGTATGGTGTTGGACCCGGATGGTGTTAGACCCGAATGTTGTTGGACCCAGATGGTTTTGGACCTGGATTGGAGCCTCATTCAAGCAAAGGTACATGGAAAGGATCTCCTTTGATCCGAGACTTCGTGTACCCTCTTCTTCAACCCCAGTATGCTCTTGATGTTGCTAGGCTTAGACGAGCCCAAAGGTGATCGAACCGGGGTTTGGGCTACTGGTGTCCAAGCTTGTCCAGACCCATGCTTAAGCCCTGATTGGCCCTACCCATGGCAGGTCATAGGGTGACTACCATTCCAAACGGTGGATCAACAATATGTATATATTATTAACACCTAAAATCATATGTATGCATTACACTTATGTGCACCCACCATGCTCTATACTCTTCTTGGATAAGCCTGCAATGCAGTGTATAGATGGTACATCTGGTCTCAGCTTACCTAAATTATAAATATGTATATAAATTAAAAAAAATGCTAGAGTCCTCGCTGCTATGTATTCAAAATCATTTAAAAGTCCTGCGGTTATGTATGAGTGGATAATCTTAATCTCTGTATTTGTGCTTCCATTCTCATTTCAAAGTCCTCATGGTTATGCATGGATGAAACTCATATAAGAGAAGGATAAAAGTCTAAGTATTTTTTAAACACATTTAAAAGTCATCATGGTTATGCACCTACAAATATGACCCTAGGATTCTAGAATCGAAATCCAATTTATCATTCTCAATCTTGTATTTATAAGTTTGAGTTATCACCCTTATTCCGAAATCGATTTGGGGGAAGTATGTAAATTCAATACTAATCAACTAAGACCTTTTGCCAAATAATTATTACTTTATTATTGTGTCATAACTTTGTAGGTTTCATATTAAATGTACCCAAAACATAATGATCTAACCGAAGCATCTTCTGGAAGTCTACGAAAGGTCTTTAACATTAGAATATTTTAACTGTATCTACTTTGAGATCGAAACATTCAGAACCCCAAAATTCATAACCTGTCGATGGTTACCTGAGATGATCAAGCCTAGTTAGGATCCAAGATCCCATTTCAACTACCTGGTATATCTTACGTCATCCTTGTCGGAATTGCATAAACTTGTAACTAAACGATTATTTTCTATGTTGATCTAATTAATAAGAGCTCAGCCCCGCCTTTTGTAATACCGAAAGACCATTCGCCTACCTCACCGAAAGAGTATTTAAAAGATTTACGTAGTTTCCTATTATCGAAAAGTAAAGGATTACAAGTCACCCCACGGAGGGCTAATAGTTTGACCGAAAGGATCATACTAGAACCATTATAAAGACATCCACTGTACCAATTGGATAGGAGAATTCAAGCTATTTACATATGGTCTTCTATCTCCCGTTCTGTTGATATCTTTACATTGTATCTTGTTTTCTTTGAGAGCCTTAACTTCAGAAGTCACCAAAAGCGTCCATTACATTACAAAACGGTATTCAAGCCTAATCCAACCCTTTCATAAGTGATAAGAATACACACACTTGGGCTATTAATCATAAATTCAGCTAACATAGGTTTTTCTGTTTAATTCGAGACAACCTTTCTTCATAGGTCCGAATTTATCACATCCATAACATTAGAAATTTAGTGTATCACTCAAACTTCGTGATTTTAGCTTTCTCACCATCTGGTAGAACTTTTAGAATTTTATGAAGGCCTTGGCAATGAATCTATGAATCATCATTTTTATCATTAACCTGAAGCAATGCTTTCTTTTGCTTAGCCTAGTTCTTTTCTAATTTGTAAATTTGATATATAGGACATTAAATTTTCTATAAATTATTTTCTCCACTTTAAATGTAGAAAGATCATTTCTTATTCTCCTTTAAGTGTTCGACGATCTATGAATTAGAAAATCACCGCGAAGTATAATAAACCGCAAGCACACAACGTACACTTGTAGTACGTTAGCGAGTACGAGTCGATCCACAGGGAAAGAAATAATTTTAATTAAATTCAATCAAATTAAACAAAACTTTAAAATTTTTTAACTAAAATTTAACAAAACTAATGATTAAGTTGAGAATGAAACTATTGGTTAAGAGCAATTTAGAGGTGTTTTCACTCCCTAGATCACACAAATCAACATGATGAAGTTATGATATCTTTTTGTTTTGTCATAAATGAGATTAGTTATTGTGTTTATCATAAGTATGACATATTTATGCTATTAATTAGCATAACACATGTCATCAAACTATAGCTCAAACAAATTCACTATTCATTTCTCATGAAAAGATAATAAGTTGAAAGCAATACCAATTTTACGAATACTCTATTTGCTATTAGTTAGTAATATAGAATATCAAATGTTGATTAACACTTCCTCTTTTTGCCAAAATCATATATAGATGAAGAGGCAAATTTTGTTGTGTCATTTGATCAAGCATGATCTATCCTCTATTAATTAGAGGCATAGATCATCAAAACTAAGCATGCTTAACAAAATACACTAAACATCCATTCTTTAATAAGCACAAACAGAGATCATGAAAAATAAACTATGTTGAATCTATGTGATTAGAGAGCTTCATCACCCCTAAATTGAAGGGGTTTAGCTCCTCATTTGTGTGATTATTTCAACACAAATAGATTTCAACATTGAAGAACAACAAAAACAGAGAGTAAATAACGAAGACAAGATATTAACTCCTAACTAATTGCACAAAATAAAATTACACTACTTGCAGAAAAGAAAATCTAAACTACTAACATAAAGTAGAGCATAGAAATTAAAAGAGACATAAGAGAGACATACAAGAAATAGGCTTGGAAGCCATTTTTATTTATTTGATCACTTTCACTTTCATATCCAAAAAATTAGATCCCCCAATACATGAAATAAATGGGTATATATACATGATCAAAAAAACCAAAAACCCTAATCACTTTCCTCGGGAATCCCCAAAATGCCCATTCATGAAGCTCCTAATTTACATTAGCCACTAATAAGTAATGTAGAATGGGCCTCTTGTCTCATTCGATTAGTCTTTAATATGAAGCTTATGAGCAAGTGAGCTAGTTTAAAGATGTGGGCCTCCACTATCCATTAAATGAATTAATTCTTTGCCTGCTTCTGTGTAAATGCATGCTTTCCCTCATATCTTCATGTGTATATATCCTTTTGGCCCCAAAATTCCTACAAGAGGTACAAGGAACAAGTAAAAGATTTCACAAATTAAAACATGCACAAGTGTCCACTTTTTCCCAAAATAAGTGATGATTTTGAAAATATTTAAAACATGGTTTGATCATATAAAATACCCAAAAATGTTCATTTATTTAACTAAACAAGAATAAATATGTGAATATAAATGTGCATTTTTATGTGCACATCAAATACTCCCACACTTATCTTTTTATTCATCCTCGAATAAAGTAAAAACTAAGCTAAATCTGTTTTCGTACAGAGCACGATTGCATTGAGCATATGTAACAAGCCGTTAAACCTTTAGGTATCCCTAGTAGGACGAGTGTTGTCTCGTGAGGGTTTTTAGCGGATACTACCCACAAAATCCAAAAGTTGAATGCAAAAAATATTTACAAAATGCAAGATTAGAAAATATTTACAAGATGAATGCAAGATTTTAAAGGAATATTTACAAATGGATAATTTACGTTTAAATATTACACAAATGAGTTAACAAAATTTGGGTCGTCACTATGAAATTTGAGTCCTTTACTAATCGAAACTTCAAACAAAAGTCATGTTATCGTCACAAACTCCTCTAGCTTGGCCAGTTGTTTTGTTAGAAACATAGTGCAAGTATGAAATGATTTCTATAATCGATATCCACAATCATTAAACGACATCTCAATTTCCTTTTGGTTAACAAGTTAGGTCGAATAAGTGAAGATAATGCTTTGAATTCAAGTGCTTACTCTCTCTATATTACAAAATATTTACATTATTACTATTTACAAACACCTGATCGAAAAGACCAAGGTATACCAACCGTGAGATTTTGGGACAGAGCTTGATGGATTGTGCAGACCGACGCAGGCTTTGTCAACAAGATGTCGGTAATCCTTTGGTGTCCAACTTATAAAACGATACCAAGGTATCCTACCCATGCACTGCCTCGCGGACTGGCGTGAGAGTTGGGATAGAGCTTGGCGGGGTTGCACACCAATGCTATATTTACAAGCAATGTTGGATACCTTGGATTATTATATACATTTTTTATTCTTTTTTCTTTCTTTTTTTATATAAGAGAGAGAGAGAGTTAAGCGAGCACATCTTAACACAACTTCACTTAAAAGATCTAAATGTTATCGCAAGTAGTATAAATCAACCATTCATTTAACCAGATTGCAATTTAGAAAACATTTCATACTCATCACCTACGAATTTCCCTGTATACCAGTTACACCAAATTTTCTCATAATTCAAAATTTCTTTTCGTTATCTGTTAAGAGAAGTAAATCTCCAATGAACGACCAAAATTGAATGCTAGATCCATCATGTCTTATTTAAAAGTAAATAAAAGTGCGAAACAGGCTTCTTCTTTTTTAAGAAAACGCAAAAAAACGCAAACTTAAACTATGTAAAATAGAATGAAAATGAGACTTCCCCCACACTTGATTTCGACTGTGTCCCCACATTCGTCAATCAGACATATCTTAGTGAAAGTAAATTATTTAAAAAGAGAATATTTACTTATGTACAAAAGAGGGTTAGTGTGTCTTACCGAATACACATGCAAAAAATACGCTATCATTGAATAGATGAACCGGTCCTCAGTGGACCAATGTATCAGCCTCATTAAGATTATGAGAAACATCTTAAGCATAGAAAGCCAAATCATAAGGGATTAATATTACATTTTAGATTTGGAAAAACAAAATTTGTTTTTTCGAATGTTCGAGTTACTAATTTTAAAATGTTGATCTTACAATTGATCCTAAAATCGAATTGAATTTCTATAGCAACTATAGAGAGGTCATTGAGCCGGGGTTTAGTAGAAGTTTCAAAAACAAAGTTTGATTTGTTTAGATGATGTATAAATTGAGAGACGTAAGCATCACTCTTACCCCCACACTAGTTTTGAGAAATACTGTTCGGTTTTGCTTTGATGTTTGAAATTTTATTAACTAAAGATTCATTTGTAAACCTAAAGTCAAAACAAAACAAATGAAATTTCAGTAAATTTTGAACTTGTGTTTCCTCAAAAATCGTGCTATTCCAGAAAGAGTTCATATACTGCAGAAATTTATCACTGGAAAACAAGCGATCAAAGTGAGGTTCAGTTGAAACGATCAAGTCGCAAGCGGTTTCAACAGTTTCAGAAAAATCGCCATTGTGTTTAAGATCACATTCAGCAGTTTTGTTGTTTTCAACCTCAAGAATTTCAAAGTTTTCAAACGTTTCATTTTCAGTTTCAGACCCAACTACATTATCGTCAATCAGTTCAAGAAGTTTTCGCTCATCAAAGTCATTCTCACTTAAACAATTGTTAACAACTTCCTCATTTTTGTCAAGTTGACAATATAAAGTTGCTAAATTTTCAGGATTTTCAGAATCTAAGAGAAGAAGATCAAATTGAAAATTGACGTCTTCGTTTTCAAGAGAATTTAAATTCAAATCAACTACAGAGCTTTCAACAACTTCATTAATATTTTTATCAATTTCAAAAGTCATTAGTTGAAGATCGTTGATTATAGGCAAAGGTGGATTTTTAATTGAATCGTCACACATTTGGATTTGATTATTTTGTTTTTCGTGAAAATTCAAGTAGTCATGAAACAACAAACTCGTGTGATTATCATGAATTTCAATCATTTTCTCAACAAAATCAAATTTATAATTATTTACATGAGAATTTTCAATTTGAAATTGCTGAGAACAAAAAATTTCAGTTGCACCAAAATTGAAATTATTCCCACTGCCAAAATCATTTGTAAAGTGATTCACATTTCCGTTTTGAATTTGAAATTCATTTTGGAGTTCGAAATTGATTTGGCTAGGGCTATAATCAAAATCGTTCGAATTTTGAAATGAATTCGAATTTTGATTATTTTGAAAACTTTGACTCGAATTGTTGCACAAATATGAATTACACCATTCATTTATTTATTTTATTTTGTTGTGTGCACATTTAAAGTAAAGATTCAATTTTTGTCTCAAGAGTTGAGGGTTGATCATTAGTTTGAAATTTTGTGGTGTAAAATCCGAATTATTTTGAAAATTATTCGTATAGTAGTTGTTATTTAAATATTCATTTGAATTTGATGTAAAATCATATGGATTATATTGATTTTCACAACTATCGTAAAATTCATGAGGATAAGGAAATTGGTACATTCTCTAGAATTCTTTTTTTATAGTATGAGAAAAAGAAATATTCACAAAAGATTTTTTTTATTTTGGATTTTTGTAAATTTTTTTTATATATGCATGAACCTAATGCAACTATATGAATGCAAATAACTTATTTACAAATTTTCTAAAATTATATAATGACGGTTAGATTAATTTCAACAAAATATTTCTCAACCAGTTAAAGGACAGGAGTTATCGGTGCACCAGGAATCACCCCAGCAATGCAGCCGAAGGTTTAAGTACCTTCAGAGGAACAACCGATATAATATTTACGAATCACCATATATGGTTATTATTCTGTCGTAGTCTAGACACCGAGAAACAATTCGTTAGAAATAAACAAATTTGTCAAAATATAATGATGTCTTTACAAAAATAAGATGAATGCAAAATAGAAATTAAACATGAATTAACGATGCAACAACAAATGAATTTTTATTTTGCTTTCGGATTTTTTTTAATGCAAATTCAAATAAACAACAATGCAATTAAATAAAAACAAAGGACAAGAGAACAATACCAGAGTGTCTGAATTTATTAGCAAAATATTTTTTTGCAGTAATTTTTATTCTAAGCGCAAGCAAGCAAAGAAAAGTAGGCTAGCTATTCCTTCCTTGTGCAACCTGAAAAGAGGAGGCGATATATATACAATGCAATGGAAAGTGATTTTTTTATGGAAAATAAAAGAGGTAGAATTCTTTTTGTAGAATGAACAAAAGAGAACTTAAACTTAGACAAGTTCACCAAAATTACCCAAAAAAGAAAACCTAAATCCAAAAATCTTGTAACCAAAAACTCCACATCCGAGAACAACACAACTAAAGCAAGCAAAAACTACACTCACGAACAACTTTTGAAGCCTAGCCCAAGAAAGATTAAATAAATTTTTAATACCAGATTTACCAAATCGCCTTTCCAAAGCCCAATAACCTAAATATGCCACACGATGTGCTTCCAGAAGGAGCCAGTGTTCTTATTTGCTTGAAAATTCAAAAAGAAAATTATTGAAATAGAAAAATTCAGACCCAAATAAGTAAATGAAAATAGCTTTTGAAATCAAAAATGGAGTTCGCTTACAGTGATTGGGGAGACTCGTTTTGGGTTAGTGAATTTGGGTTCGGTGAATTCAAAGCAGGTGGTTTGGGACTTTGCGATTTGGAGTTCCGGGTTTGAGTTTATAGGTAACTGCGGTTGGGGTTACCGATTGTGGTTACGATTTGTAGAAGGGCGAATTGATGGAGGCTGAGAGTTCTGGAGTTTGTTTTGGTTTTTGTGGTTCGGCGTTGATGTAGAGGTTGATGACAAAGTGATGACTAACGTTTTGATGGGGGGCAATAAGGCTGTTTGTTGATTTTGTGGTTTTGTAAATGTGTAGAATGGAGATGGCACGACGTATGGCCGCAGTCAAGTTCTGATGAGAGGTACGGTTTGTAGAGATTTTGGTGAATTTTGTTCACTTGGTGGATTTTGTGAATTTTGGTGAAGTCTTTTGAATCTTGGGTTGGCGTGTCTTGGATGTGGAGATTGAATGGGTGTAGGAAGTTATTGCAGCCGGTGCTCACGTTTGTTTTGTATTATTGATGAATCGGTGATATATAGAAGATGTAGGGGGGTTTGAACAGAAAATAGGAGGTGAAGATGTTGATATGGAGATGCGTGACTTGATCGGGAAGGAGGCTGAAGTTGTTAGAGAAGATGAAGTGGTTTTGGTAGGCAGAGAGAAAAAATTGGAAACAAATGTAGGAAAGATTGGAAAGAAAATAAAGAAAAGAAAGGAATCGTAACAAAAAAACAAGTTTTTTTATATTATTAGAAAGAATTGTAAAAGGAGAAGGGATAGCTATATACTGAAAATAAGGAGGAAAAAATAGGAAAGAAATCAAAGGAAATATGTCAATTTTTTTAAAGATTTGTAAAAGGAGGAACAGTTTGTAGAATTATGGAAAGAAATCGAGAATGTAAACGGGAAAGAGATTGAAAGAATAGTGGTAAAAAAATTGTAAAAGAAAGGACAATTTGTTTTTTTTTTTTTTTTTGAAATTTGCAAAAAGAAAAGGGAAAGTAATAAAAAAATAGCAAGGATATTGAAGATGGAAAGAAAATTAGAGAAAAGACGGCATTTTATTTCTTTTGTCTTAGAGATAATAGGAGGGTATTATAGCAAGAAGAGAAGATGGAAGTAAAACACAAAAGAAGGAAAGACACAAAAAATTCAAAGGATTTTTCTTTTTTGGAAATAAATTTGTAAAAAAAATAAGGGAGAGATTGTAGAAATAAATTGGAAAGGAAATTGAAAAAGGGAAAGAAATTTGAGAAAATAAATGGCAAGAAATTAATGGAAAAAAATGGCAAGAATAATTATATATATTTTTCTCTTGTTTTGAGATTGTAGTACCAATAAATAATACCAAATCACCTAAACAAGAATTTTCTTTCTATATAAACAAGAAAATAGAAGGAAAGATAAATAAAACAAAAACTTTTTTTAACAAGAACAAAATTAATCCAAAGAATAAAATCAAAATTAATTACTTTCCCCGGCAAAGCGCCAAAAACTTGTTCGATGGCGAATAATCTATGAATTAGAAAATCATCATGAAGTGTAATAAACCGCAAGCACACGGCGTACAATTGTAGTACGTTAGCGAGTACGAGTCGATCCACAAGGAAAGAAATAATTTTAATTAAATTCAATCAAATTAAACCAAACTTTAAAATGTGTTAACTAAAATTTAACAAAACTAATGACTAAGTTGAGAATGAAACTATTGGTTAAGAGCAATTTAGAGGAGTTTTCACTCTCTAGATCACACAAATCAACATGATGAAGTTATGATCTCTTTTTGTTTGGTCATAAGTGAGATTAGTTATTGTGTTTATCATAACTATGACATATTTATGCTATTAATTAGCATAACATAAGTCATCAAACTATAGCACAAACTAATTCACTATTCAATTCTCATGAAAAATACAACAAGTTGAAAGCAATATTAATTTTAAGAATACTCTATTTACTATTAGTTATTAATATAGAATATCAAATGTTGATTAACACTTCCTCTTATTGCCAAAATCATACATAGATAAAGAGGAAAAAAAAATATGTGACGTTTGATCGAGCATGATCTCCTCCATTAATTAGAGGCATAGATCATCAAAACCAAGCATGATTAACAAAATACACTAAACATTCATTCTTTAGTAAGCACAAATAGAGATCATGAAAAATAAACTATGTTGAATCTATGTGATTAGAGAGCTTCATCAACCCTAAATTGTAGGGGTATAGCTCCTCATTTGTGTGATTATTTCAACACAAATAGATTTCAACATTAAAGAACAAAAATAGAGAGTAAATAATGAAGATAAGATATTAAATACTAACTAATTCCATAAAATAAAATTACACTACCTGCAGAAAAGAAAACCTAAACTACTAACATAAAGTAAAGCATAGAAATTGAAAGAGACATAAGAGAGACATAAAAGAAATAGGCTTGGAAGCCATTTTTATTTATTTGATAACTTTCACTTTCATATGCAAAAAAGGATCCCCCGATACATGAAACAAAGGGGTATATATACATGATCAAAAAAAAAAAACTAAAACCATAATCAGTTTCCTTGGGAATCTCCAAAATGCCCATTCGTGAAGCTCCTATTGCCATTAGTCACTAATAAGTCATGTAGAATTGGCCCTTTATCTCATTCAATTAGTCTTTAATATGAAGCTTAAGAGCAAGTGAGCTAGTTGAAAGGTGTGCGCCTCCACTATCCATAGAATTAATTAATCCTTTGCCTCCTTCTGTGTAAATGCATGCTTTCCCTCATCTTTTCATGTGTATATATCCTTTTAGCTCCAAAATTCCTATAAGAGATATAAGGAACAAGTAAAAGATTTCACAAATTAAAACATGCACAAGTGTCCACTTTTTCCCAAAATAAGTGATGATTTTGAAAATATTTATAACATGGTTTGATCATATAAAATACCCAAAAATGTTCATTTATTCAAGTAAATAAGAATAAATATGTGAATATAAATGTGCATTTTTACGTGTACATCAATAAGCACTTTTATTTCATACTGAGTTATTTAAAAAAAATTAATACTAAATCAAAATTAGCAAACGTTGCTCCTTGATCCATAAGATCATATTGTATATTTTGAAATCTAGAAAACATTCCTATAATTCTCCCGTTTGGTTTCATTTTGGAAGATTGAAATTGTTTTTTAAATTAGCTAATTTTAGTTTCATTTGTTCTAGTAGTAACTTCATGGGTGATTTGCAAAATTTTCCAAGCATCATAAGTGATCTTACACATTATAATTCTTTTTAAAAAAACAATTTTATCTAATGCACAATATAATACATTCATTGCTTTAGTGTATTGGAAACAACAGTGTTTTGGGCATCTATCCAGGTACACAATTAAGTAGCAGTTGGAATGCACTAAATTTGTGTAGCTAGCTAGACATTAATACTACTTAATTCCATAAACACTTTCATACTAATAGTCCAATATATATAATTAGAACTAGTAAGAAAATAAGGGACTTGTAGTAGATAGATCTTCTTGAAACATGTTAGAACTTTTAATAGCCCGCATTATATGTATTGGGAGATCGTAAAATATTTTTATTTTGTTACTAGAGGGTTGGATCATTCTCATCTTTTAATATGTTTCTTAGTGGGATGTGAGGCATGTCCATAATTTTTACCGATTTTGTCTGTGACCATTCCTCCCCTATCAGCCTTGTTTAAGGCATAACTTTTGACTCAGGTCGAATCAGAGGGTGAGACCTGTGTCATTGGAAAGGAATTAATGGTTGCCTTTCCATAGAGTGATTACATTAAAGATTTGGCTCTTCGGTTTAGGAGGAATCACAGTTTTAAGGTTTTGCAGTTGGGTGTTCAGGTTTGCAGAGCCACAATGGGTTGATTTTGGGAGGCCCATTAGTGGGCTAGTGGAAGGGTATAAATAGGGGGTGAGGGATATGGGAAATAGTTTATTTTACTCATTCTCTCATTAGGTGGCTTTGTGCTACTCCTTCCTCTAACACTTTCCAGCATTAAAAACAAAATCCAAGCAGGAAAATCATAAATCTAGACCATTGTAGGCTAGGTCTACATCAATTGAAGCATGAATTCATCGGATCAAGGGATTTGGTGCGAGATGCTTGCTGTCCAGATTCATATTTCTATCATTTTAGCTTGTTTTGGAGAATCGACGAGTGATTTACATCTCACACATGGATCTAATGAATTATATGAATGTTTGGTCATGTTTTACATTAAATTCAAGTGTTCTACTATGGATCTATACCATTGTGAGTCCATTTTCATATATATAGAACACCTTACGATCCAATTTTGCAAGTTTAACTAACAAATTACATGCCATTTCATATGTTTAAATAAGTTAGATCTACATGTTTTGTTCATATGATCATTCATCATGATTTTAGAGTGATTTGCAAAATTTAGTGAAAAATTGTTGTTCTTATGTTATTATGAATTCATTTTATGTTTTTGGTCATATTTGGTGAATTGGTTGAGTCGGTTTTGTCGGATTCGTGATTTGGCGAAGTTTTGGTCGAAATTGGAGTGGAATTGGAGATTGCAGGTTTTGGGTCGCGCTTGAAGGGTCGGTCGCGCAATGGCGGATTTCTTGGGGAACAAGACAGGTGAAGTAGTTGGGTCGGTCGCATTTGGTCTGGGTCGATCGAGCAGCTCAGTCTCGGTCGGTAGTGTAGCTGGCCTGAAGAGGGGTGAGCAGTTCCAAAGAAGGAGCTGGGTGAAGGGTTTCGAGCGAGCGAGCCTGGGTAAAAGGATCGGTCGAGCGAGCCTAAGCGTAAAGGATGAAGAAGTGAAGTGGATTTGGTCGGTCGGTCGTGGTGGAATCGTGCCAATTGGGCACGTCAGTCAATATATTAAAGAGGTTCCAAAAGAGGCTCGGTTGATCCAGAAGAGGGGGTCGGTCCTATCCTGGTCGGTCGAGGTGATTTTTAACAGCGCTTTTAAACGCTATGGTAGATGGCATGAGTGTTGTGGTTTGTTTTCTTTGACAAATCAATGTGATGCTTTGGAGTGTGTCGGACCTCATAATTTATGTTTCTTTGGTTCGAGGTTGGCGGTAACTTTGAGGAGAATTCAAGTGGGAATATTCGAAGTGTTGAAAGTGTTCACTGATCGGTGTGGAACAACGAAGAAGGTGGAAACTCAAAGGCCATGAGTTGGTGAATAATGGTTGCTCGAGAAGGTTGCTTGATCTATGAAAAGTCATTGGACTAGATGACTAGAGATGGGAAGGCTGAGAGATTATTGTTATCATAAGTTCTAGTAGGCTCGAAGCAGGGGTACACGAGAGACATCTAAAAGACTGGTTGTAGGTCGAGTATCCTGGGTAACGTTGAAAGGCCTAGATGTCAAGGTTGGAAATACATATGTATCGTTGAAAGGCGTATGGGGTTTATGCTAGAACTGGGGTTACCATTAGCCCTTGACATATGGCAAGGTTGGTCGTCATACGATTAACGATGGTTTCAAAGTAGGATTGGCGGTGATAGCCAGGGTTTGACATGGATGTTTTGTTTATACCATCTCACAGGGATTATCCACGTCGAGGGAGATGTTCCTTGAGTGCTTGAATGATATTGGTTTAGGCCTCTAGGGATAGTGCTTGAGGGATGTTAAACTCGATTTGGATTGTCTACGTGAGACCTAAGTAATCTGGATGTTATGAGTGTTATCGATGATTGTTCTGATTGCCATGGATGAATTGTTATTACCTTCGATGTTATGGATTGTAAAGGCTATCACTGTCCGATGTAGGGAAGATAAGGTTGTGTTCTTCATTAGTGTTGTGTGTAGATTAGTATGTTTAGCTATCCATTCTCATATACTTTTGTTGTTGAAGTTTGTTAGCTGTTTTATCGCTTACTAAAACCATTGTCTGACTCAAGGTTTTATGTTTCCTCTTATTACCTTAGGCTATTCATCCGGTTGTGGATGGGCAGACTAAGTAGCAGGTGACAGGTGATTAGTGAGGGAGATGCTGTTGTGTGAAGACGAGCTAGAGGCTTACGTACCAAATTTGTTACTATCTTATATTTCTGTTTTCACTGTTTGAGTACTCTATGAGGGTTGTAGTGAGGCCTTATGTACAAACTTTGGTATCAGTTCGATAACCTTTCAGGATGTTGATAAAGTTTCAAAAGTTTGTTATGTGATGCTTCACTATTATTACCTGTTGTATATTTTCTACTATACTTTATCCTTGCGTTGTGAGTTCTATGACATGTTCCGATGTTGTTCACCTACTCTGATGATCGTCCATAGCTGCACGGCACACCTTTCAGCGCATTATTCCTCTTGGTTAGTGCAAGGGTTATGGGCGGTCGTCACATTTGGTATTAGAGCTCCGGTTAATGATTTTAGCCAAAGTTCTAAGATGTAATTACGTAAGAGAGAAGTACTTGTGGATTTTAGTTGGATGCTTACTGTATATATTAGCATATATAGTAGTACCAGTAGCAATTTTTCTTGAAAGTGGCTAATTATCCTAAATTGCAGATTTAGAATGAGTAGACGACCATCAAGTCACGCTGCTATGGGAGCTAATACTAGAGCGGGAAATGGCGGTGAACCAGACTACCCTACCATGTTTGAAGCCATGATGGAGGTATTCATGCGAATGGTCCCCACTCCAGTGGCAGCTACGGTAGACATAAGAATTTAGTTTCCTAGGGTTGTGGATTTGGTGAAGCTGTGCAAAGATTATACATCTCTAGGAAGGAAACCATTCAAAGGGACTGAGCCAGCTGAACAGGTTCTGTAACGAACTATATTTTTATGGTATTATAAATAATTTATTTAATTATTTAAATAATGGTTTCGTAATTTAAAATGACCAGAATTAAATAACTTTGAATATTTAATTAATATAAATAATAGAACAATATATTTAATTTTCGAAATAGTCGAAAATAGTGGAATTCACAATATTGTGTGAATTGGACAATTTAAAATATATAATTCAATTTAGAATTGAATTATATTAACGAATTTATTTGTAAATGTCAGTTGAACGTATAATTTATATTATAATTATAATCGAGCACGAAATGGCGCTGCAGTTCGTAATTTGGCAATTTGAACTTTAAACGAATATACACAATCCGTTTTAAGTTGGATTTCTGTGAAACAAGAAACGTTGGAATCTCGTTAACTGTATTTTTCTAATGGAGGTGAAAAATCGAGATTTCGACTTATATTTTGTAAGTTATGTCCAAATCAAATTTTCAAATAGTAGTTATGGAATCGTTTATAAACTATAACAATATATTTAATTATAATTAAATATTGATTTCGAATTAGGACAAATCCTTTTAGATGTAAGTATAATTTAATTTTTAGAATTTTTCTGCAATTTCCATTTTGAAAAATAAGCACTTTTATTTTGGAGTATTTTACACCCTCAATCAGCATTTTTGGGACTTCACAGAATTAGCTAACTAATCTATTTTATTATATTTTTGGAATCGTGGTACATTGTCTGTCTCAACGATATTTTTATTTTTGTCGATAGCGGTCCTTAAATGATAAAATTTTGTGTAGCATAATACCCTAAAATCTAATATATATATAATAAAATTGATTTCTTTATCCCTAAGCAAACGCACACAAAGGTATGAAGTGAGAACCCAGTACAAACAAAACTTAACCTCAAGCAAAACTTAGTTATGAAAGAACAAGACAACACTTTATTTTCTTTACACTAAACATATATATCACGTTCCATCTCTATGAGGTGCAGTGACAAATCCATTCACGCATCCTAGCCTACGTCTATTATTAGTTATAATCATATACTTGGATATTGAGTATACTTGGTTATTAAGCAACTAAATCGTCTAATATATAGCTGTTGTTTTTAAAACATTTTCAAGTGGCTGAAATAAAACATTTTCGAGCAAATGAAAACATTCTAGAGACTCCAAATGAAGTACGAACATAAGAAATGCTTGAATAAACCACCAACGGTCCTACTGAAAAGACAAACGAGGAGCCATCTCTTTCCTCTTCACAGCCGAGATGGGATTCACGCTCCCTTTGTTCTTCACAATGACATGAAAGTAGGTCCATGGAAAAAGTAGTGGGAATTGTTGGCATGCGCAGGAGGACTTGCGTTGTGTATACGGAAGGAATGACAGTGGAAAAAAAAGAAACATGATAATTGCGTGAAGGGGCAGCAGGCATATGGTGAAACAAAGCAAGAAGTGGAGATAGGGCTGTGATGGTCTGTGAAGGGATGACTGGGAGTCGTGCATGGTAAAGTGTTTGGTAAAGAGTGGTTCAAAACTTCAATTAACAGTTGTGCGAGAAGGAGAAGGTATTGAGAGTGGGTTGTTGAACTTAAATGGTGGTTAGGTAGATTAAGGTAGGAAGCACAGTTTGTAGTAGATGGTGAGTATATTGTGCGACATTTCCTATAGGAAGTATGACCGTCTGAAACTGTGCCAGGAAGCTGACATGGGTATATAGTGATCGGAGCTGGAGTTATTTGTGAGGAAGAATGGATGGAGTAAAAGCACAATAGTGGATGGTTTGGGAAGAGCTGATGCATGGGTGCAGAGGGGTGGAACAAGAATTCAACGCAGGTCTGGGCTGATTAAGAAGTAAGTGGGCCGAAGAAATTGGGTTAGCCCAATCGATATAAAAATAAAGGAAATCAAAACTTTTATTTTTATTTTTAAATAGTTCAAACTTGTTAATTACATAACTTATTCATGCGTTACCCAAATCCAGCGAAACAGGATCCTATAGGATCGTATGGAAGGTGGCTACACAATGGAACTGACTGGTAGTGGATTGGAGATTATTACAATTTATAGCGAAATAATTTGTCTGCCTAAATCAACCGACAGTTATCGTTATTTAACGATGATCATCCAACGTGAGTAAATCTCACTAACTCTATACAGTTTATATTTTATAAATATAATCTAGTATTGGTAAATGATGATTGATTGTTGTGCGTTGATTGTTGGTTGAACTGTTAATTAATTAGCTGAAATTATAGATAGGGTTATATATATAATCGTTAATTTTATATTGATTCTGTTTATCATAATATTTCATATAGAAATGAAATTGATGTTAATTATATTGTTTAACATCTGTTAATTCAGAGAGGCAGGTTGGAGGGATCCAACTAGATTCCTCAATATTATAATACTGTTTGTTTTCATATATTATGATATATGATGTGATATAAAATCTGTGATTTATTATGATAACACTTGTCATGTTATTTGGTATTATAAATACCATATGAAATACGAGAATGTAAAAAGGAAATTTACAAAGTGAATATTGAAAATGAAATACTTATATATGAAATAAATAGGATATTATAAAAGGATTTATATAAAACGAATAGAATTATATAAAAAGATTTATATATAATAAATAAAATTATATAAAAGTATTTATATAAAAGAATAAAATTATATAAAAGGATTTATATTGAATAAATAGAACATATAAAAGGATTTGTATAAAATGAATAGAATTATGTAAAAGGATTTATATAAAATAAATAGAATTATATAAAAGGACTTATATAGAATGAATACAATTATATAAAAGGATTTATATAGAATGAATAGAATTATATAAAAGGATTTATATAGAATAAATAGAATTATATAAAAGGATTTATATAGAATAAACAGAATTATGTAAAGGGAATTACAAATGAGATTGAAGTGTTAGAAATAAAAAGGAGATTTGTATGAATAATTCTACAAATAAAAATATAAATAGAATCTGGGTTTAAGATATTGTTTTTAAAATACGAAATCAAACAGTTTTGATTATATAAAGAAATATTATTCGCATTCTATGTGAAAAATAATTAAAGTAAATATTTTGCAAATAAAATATTATAAAGGAATTTGATGTTTGTATTAGGAATTTAAATTGAATTACTAAAATTAGAAACTGACTGGAAATTAGTTGAGTTGAATGGCTTTCTGGGTATCGATCTGATGACAGTTTCGGCCTTCGGGGTTTATGCTTGGGAAGTTATTCTCTTACTAGTTTATAGTTAGAGACTGATAGAGGTGGGAAGATATTGATGCGTGAATCAGAAATGGAAATGATTTCCAAAGTTAATAGCGTATATTTTCTAATTTTAGAAAATAAGGGATTTATGAATATATGGAAACGATAAATGGGAAATACGGAAATTTTCTTGGCTAATGTATGTCCTCCTGTACGACCTCCACACTCCCCCTCGTGAAGTTCTGCTAAGATGGCCCTAGATTACTGTTTAGTCACGCATCGAAGCAAAGGCATAGAGAAGCCCCGCCTGTATAGACGACCATCCTAAATGAGATATAAAGATGCTTTTCGGAGCAATCTCTTCCGTTTCTTTGAATCATCTGGGAGCTCTCCTCTGAGGAGATAGTTTTGGATCGGAGTCATCCATGAGTCTGGGTCTATGGCGGTTTCCATGATCCAATCTATGTCATTATCATCAGTGCTGGGATTTGAGAGGACTTCAACAGGAACTAGCCCTAGCATCTGAGCATCTCATGTACTAGCAAGTTTGGCAAGTGAATTCTCTTTCATGTTTTCTTCTCTAGGAATGTGAGATATCATGTAGTATTCCAGGTCATCGAGAAGTTCCCTAACTTTGGATATATAAGCTGGAAGATTCCCTCCTTTGGTCTGGAACTCTCCTCGGACTTGAATACCACAAGTTGCAAGTCACTGAAGATTTGTAAGGCTTTCAAGCTCAACTCTTTCGCGATTTTAAGCCCAGCGATTAGTGCCTCATATTCTGCCTTGTTGTTCGTTGTAGGGAATTCCAACCTTATAGCACAACATATTGATCGGCCTTCAGGGGTTTCTAGAACTATCCCTGCCTCGGCACAATAATCATTCTTAGCCCCGTCAACAAACAACTTCCATCTGGTTATTGTTTCAATAGGTTCTTCCTTCTGATGATTGATCGGTAAGATTTCCATTTGGGAATACGACTGTTGTTTGTACACATGTTTTCCTTTGATAATTAAATCACCGACTATCAAAGATTTTGACCATTTCCATTGTCAATAAGGAGAGACCGAGATCAGATATATTATCCGAAAACCACTCCATATGGCATTAACGTTATGAATCAAATATGATGAAGATAATTGAAGATGGAGTTATGCAACGGTTGTTCAGTAAATCCTAGATATAAATTGCCTAAGATGGGTTTATAGAATAGTGCCTTCGGTTTGTCCAGTCCCAGGACAACCTGCATGGAAGAATGCCTGACAGAGTATATTTAATAGATCGCGTAAATTGATCTCTTCAAACGTATTTATGTTTGGTGATAGGAATTCGTTTCTCTTGGTTGTATGCCCATGATATTTTTGGAGAAATCAATTTGTGATTTAGCGGGTATGTTAATGTGGCATTCAAAGTAAATAAAGATGTGATCTGTCAGAGATAAACGTGATCTCTAGCCTCGCAACCAGCAAATGGTATAAAATCGGGTAGGTCGCATGGCTAAGTGGTTAGCTGCCAATTAGGGTGTATTGTCACCTGATCTAGAGAAATTCCATTTACTTCTTATATCTATTTCGATGTCGTCCCTTTCGGAAAACGGTTGTTGATCCCAACCATTGATGATAATACATTCGGTACACTCAAGCGAAATGAGTGACCATTCATGTTTACCCTGGGTTTCAAGATGTTCTTGTTGAACCCAGTGTATTCCTTTCTAGAGGTACATTGTTGGAAGGTGGTCCCATACCTTGCCAGTTGGAATTCAGTACCCAATAAGCGCCCATGGTTTTTGATTATATATTATGTGTGTGGAACGTAAGAAAAAAGTGTTCTACTAATGGTTATTTAGTTGTGATTGATAGACACTATTATAGTATCAAAAGAGTTTTGATATAAAGATTATCGTTTCTTTCAAAAGGATTTTGAAAGTTAAATCAAGTTTTTTGGATTCTCATAAGGGAAAAAACCGTTCCGTGTTATAAGGCGTGGTCTTATGAGATATCATTTGTTTTCTCAAACTGTTTTAAAATTGTTTACTTGTACCAGTCCCATGACTAACACAAATTTTATTTTGTTTTATTTTCCCTAAACTCTTGGGTGCCCAAATTTGTACGGGCAGTCAAGTAATCAAGATTTTACAGATAAACTGAGAGCTTGGAGCAGGAGGCTTCAGGATTTTATAGCAATTGTTTATTTTCGTTGTATTGTAAGTGTTGTACTCTGATAAATGTTATTGTATATTCAAATACAGATTTGTATTTCAAAGTTATATTATATAGTATATTTTATTCGTTCCGATGTGAGGTTCGTGTTACTCTGATGTTGTAGTTGTCTTCTTCTTCATCTATTCTAATTTTCTATCTTATCCATTCTCACCCTTTAACTTCTTTCATTAACTATCCGGTATTTTCGATGCTTGAATAGTCGACATTGAGTTTATGTCGATTACCAAAGACCGCAAATCCCTCGGGTCGTTACAATGGTATCAGAGCGAGGTTAAGTAATTACCTTGGTTCTGTGGCGTGACTCGGTAGAGATAGGGTTATTAATACTCTAGATTGAGTTTGAGTGTATATATACGAGTGAACGTATTTGTATATTTTATAAAAATGGTTTTATATTGTGGATATTTATTGGTTGAGTTGTTTATGAGTTTTGGTTGATCGGTTTGATCCACCGCACCAGTAGGAGTTTCTAAACACATGAACACGATGAACCGACACAGTATATTTTGAAGAGAAGATATAAGAAATAATTTTACCCAAAGTATATTTTGATATAGAGAAAATATATTTATTGGAATTATAATATTTGATGTATTGGTCATTATTATAATCGAATAAGATTATAATTGAAATGATTGTAAATAACCAATCTGAAATCGTATAAGTTTTATATAGTCAATTTAATCTGAATTTAAATCAGAATTGAAAATTCAAAACCCTAGAAACCTAGAAAGGTATTAACAAATGGATTTGGATTAAATATATAAGGGAAATTTAAAATCCTAGGAGATTTTAAATTGTTTTACAAACATTGTGAATGGTATTTGGAAATTGATTTCAAAATGGGAAGTGTTTAAATATGAGTTTTGAAAAAGTGATATAGTATTGAACTCACTTCAATCGCTGGAAAATAATTCCGATGATGATCCGGACATCATCGATGTTCATTTTTGAGTTTCTAAGTGACAGATTACTACCAATTTTTTTTTTGGAAATGTTCTGAGAAAACAAGTTGTTTTGATTCCAAAAGGGAATATTTGATTTTTAAAAAATGGTAAGTTGTTTAAAACTCCCGGGAAGAGATTGTTTGAATAAAAAACAAATTAAAAGAAAACTTGTAAAAGCAAATATGAATTGAATTAAAACCAATTAACTAGAAATTGAATTAGAATATAATATATCAAGTAGAATCAGATTTTGAATTGTGAGATTGGAATCTGAAATGGTATTGGATTGGTGAATTAAGAGTTTGGAATTTGAGAATGGAGTTCGACTCGACTTGGATATAAGCGAATGATTTGGTTTGCGAATGAACTAATTAGAGATTGATTGGGATGACATTGGTATATGCAGCATTGGTAACATATGGAAGGGATACAATGATATGTCCAACAAAAATGTACAAGTTTATATTTATATATGAGTTTGGAGATTTATGAGCCTGTTTGGCAAGCCGCTTGGCTATTTGATTTTCTTTTAGGTTGGAAAAGGCCTAGAGAGGCGAGTTGTAGTTGTACCGATAGAGCCGTACAAAGGAGGTGCTGGCGGAATTTTCCGAAAATTTAAGGTATTAGAAAATTTTCAGAATTTTGAAAATTTTCGTTAACAAAAATAAATTAATATTTTAATTGAAATTAATAAGTTCAGTTGAAACTGAGGTTAAGAAGTAAACAAATAATTTTTAACCCAGTTAATAGGGTTTGTTTTCTACCTTAGCAATTTCGAGGATGAAATTATTTTAAGGGGGGGAGAATGTAACGACCCGTATTTTTACGGTATTATAAATAATTTATTTAATTATTAAGTAATGATTTGGTAATTTAAAATGACCAGAATTAAATAACTTTGAGTATTTAATTAATATAAATAATAAAACTATATATATTTAATTTTCGAAATAGTTGGAAATAGTGGAATTCACAATATTGTGTTAATTGGACAATTCAAAATATATAATTCAGTTTAGAATTGAATTATATTAATGAATTTATTTGTAAATGTCAGTTGAGCGTATAATTTATATTATAATTATAATCGAGCTTGAAATGGCGTTGCAGTTCGTAATTTGGCGATTCGAACTTTAAACGAATATACAAAATTCGTTTTAAGTCGAATTTTTGTGAAACAAGAAACGTTGGAATCTCATTAACTGTATTTTTCTAATGGAGGTGAAAAATTGAGATTTCGACTTATAGTTTGTAAGTTATGTCCAAATTAAATTTTCAAATGGTCGCTATGGAATCGTTTATAAACCATAATGATATATTTAATTATAATTAAATATTGATTTCAAATTTGGACAAATCCTTTTAGACATAGGTATAATTTAATTTTTAGAATTTTTCTGCAATTTTTATTTTGAAAATTAGGCACTTTTTATTTTGGAGTATTTTACACCCTCAATCAGCATTTTTGGGATTTCACAGAATTAGCTAACTAGTCTATTTTATTATATTTTTGGAATCGTGGTACATTATCTGTCTCAATGATATTTTTAATTTTGTCGATAGCGGTCCTTAAATGATAAAATTTTGTGTGGCATAATACCCTAAAATCTAATATGTATACACATATATATATATATATATATAATAAAACTGATTTCTTTGTCCCTAAGCAAATGCACATGTACAAAGGCATGAAGTGAGAGCCTAGTACAAACCAAACTTAACCTCAAGCAAAACTTAGTTATGAAGTAACAAGACGACACTTTATTTTCTATACACTAAACATATATATCACGTTCCATCTCTGTGAGGTGCAGTGACAAATCCATTCATGCGTCCTATCCTAAGTCTATTATTATCTATAATCGTATACTTGGATATTAAGTATACTTGGTTATTAAGCAACTAAATCGTCTAATATTTAATTGCGGTTCTTAAAACATTTTCGAGTGGCTGAAATAAAATATTTTCGAGTAAATGAAAACATTCTGGAGATTCCAAATGAAGTACGAACAGAAGAAATGCTCGAATAAACCAACAATGGTCCAACTGAAAAGACAAACGAGGAGCCATCTCTTTCCTCTTCACAGCCGAGATAGGATTCACGCTCCATTTGTAGTTCACAACGACATGAAAGTAGGTCCATGGCAGAAGTAGTAGTGGGTTACATTGTGTATACGGAAGGAATGACAATGGAGAAAAAAAGAACACGATAATGGCGTGAAGGGGTAGCAGGCATATGGCAAAACAAAACAAGAAGTGGATATAGGGTTGTGAGGGTCTGTGAAGGGATGACTGGGAGTCGTGCGTGGTAAAGTGTTTGGTAAAGCAGTGGTTCGAAACTTCAGTTAACTGTTGTGCAAGAAGGAGAAGGTATTGAGAGTGGGTTGTTGAACTTAAAATATGGTTAGGTAGATTAAGGAAGGAAGCACAGTTCGTAGTAGATGGTGAGTACATTGTGCGTCATTTCCTATAGGAAGCATGACCATCTGAAACTGTTCCAGGAAGCTGACATGTGTTTATAGTGACCGGAGCAGGAGTTATTTGCGAGGAAGAATGGATGGGGTAAAAGAACGGTAGTGGATGGTTTGGGAAGAGCTGATGTGTGGGTGCAGAGGGATGGAAGAAGAATTCAATGCCGATGTGGGATGATTAAGAAGTAAGTGGGCCGAAGAAATTGGGTTAGCCCAATCGATATGAAAATAAAGGAAAACAAAACTTTCATTTTTATTTTTAAATAGTTCAAACTTGTAAATTACGTAACTTATTCATACGTTACCCAAATTCAGCGAAACAGGATCCGATAGGATCGTATGGACGACAGCTACACAATGGAACAGACTGGGAGTGCTCGTTATAATTTATAGCGAAATAAATTGTCTATCTAAATCAACCGACAGTTATCGTTATTTAACGATGATCGTCTAATGTGAGTAAATCTCACTAACTCTGTACAGTTTATATTTTATAAATATAATCTAGTATTGATAAATGATGATTGATTGTTGCGTGTTGATTGTTGGTTGAACTGTTAATTAATTGGCTGAAATTATCGATAGAGTTATATATATATAATCGTTAATTTTATATTGATTCTGTTTATTAGAATATTTCATATAGAAATGAAATTGATGTTAATTATATTGCTTAACATTTGTGAATGCAGGGAGATAGGTTGGAGGGTCCAACTGGATTCCTCAATATTATAATATTGTTTGTTTTCATATATTGTGATATGTTATGTGATATAATCTGTGATTGATTGTGATGACACTTGCCATGTTATTTGGTATTTTAAATACCATATGAAATACGGGAATATAAAAAGGAAATTTTCAAAGTGAATATTGAAAATGAAATATTTATATATGAAATAAATAGGATATTATAAAAGGATTTATATAAAATGAATAGAATTATATAAAAGGATATATATAGAATAAATATAATTATATAAAAGGATTTGTATAAAATGAATAGAATTATATAAAAGGATTTATATAGAATAAATAGAAATATATAAAAGGATTTATATAAAATGAATAGAATTATATAAAAGGATTTATATAAAATAAATAGAATTATATAAAAGGACTTATATAGAATGAATAAAATTATATAAAAGGATTTATATAAAATGATTAGGATTATATAAAAGGATTTATATAGAATAAATAGAATTATATAAAAGGATTAATATAGAATAAATAGATTTAAGTGTTAGAAATAAAAACGAGAATTGTGTGAATAATTCTACAAATAAAAATATAAATAGAATCTGGGTTTGAGATATTGTTCTTAAAATACGAGATCAAACTATTTTGATTATAAAAGAAATATTATTCGCATTCTATGTGAAAAATAGATTAAAGTAAATATTATGCAAATAAAATATTATAAAGGAATTTGGGGTTTGAATTAGGAATTTAAGTTGAATTAATAAAATTAGAAACTGACTGGAAATTAGTTGAGTTGAATGGCTTTCTGGGTATCGATCTGATGTTGGTTTCGGCCTTCGGGGTTTATGCTTGCGAAGTTGTTCTCTTACTAGTTTACAGTTAGAGACTGATAGAGGTGGGAAGATATTGATGCGTGAATCAGAAATGGAAACGTTTTATAAAGTTAATAATGTATATTTTCTAATTTTAGTAAATAAGGGATTTATTAATATATGGAAACGATAAATGGGAAATTGGAAAATGAAATGATTACTGATCGGAAAGATTTCCATTTAGGAATACGACTGTTGTTTGTACACATGTTTTCCTCTGATAGTTAAATCGCCAAATTTCAAAGATTTTGATCATTTCCGTTGTCAATACGGAGAGACCGGGACCAGATATATTATCTGAAAACCACTCTGCATTGCATTAGCGTTGCGAATCAAATATGATGAAGATAATTGAAGATAGAGTTATGCAAGGGCTGTTCAGTAAATCCTAGGTAGAAATTTCCTAAGATGGGTTTACAGAATAGTGCATTCGGTTTGTCCAGTCCCAGGACAACCTGTATGGAAGAATGTCTGACAGAGTATATTTAATAGATCGCGTAAATTGATCTCTTCAAACGTATTTACGTTTGGTGTCGGAGGAATTCGTTTCTCTTAGCTGTATACCCGTGGTATTTTTTGGAGAAATCAAATAGTGATTTGGCGGGTATGACGAT
The DNA here is from genome assembly GCA_030737875.1 of Allium sativum. NCBI lineage: Eukaryota > Viridiplantae > Streptophyta > Magnoliopsida > Asparagales > Amaryllidaceae > Allium > Allium sativum. The sequence continues at coordinate 996,954,353 of CM060924.1, read as the reverse complement.
GTGGCATCAAAGTAAATAAAGATGTTATCTATCAGATATAAACATGACCTCTAGCCTTACAACCAGAAAATGATATAAAATCGAGTAGGTCGCATGGCTAAGTGGTTAGCTGCCCATTAGGGTGTATTGTCACCTAATCTGGAGAAATTCCATTTACTTCTTATATCTATTTTGATGTTGTCCCTTTCGGGGAACGGTTGTTGATCCCAATCGTCGGTGATAATACATTCGGTACACTCAAGCGAAATGAGTGACGGGTCATGTTTAGCCTGGGTTACAGGATGTTCTTATTGAACCCGGTGTATTCCTCTCTAGAGGTACACTGTCGGAAGGTGGTCCCATGCCTTGCCAGTTGAAATTCATTACCAATAAGCTCCCACGGTTTTTGATTATATATTATGTATGTGGAACGTGGGATGAAAGCGTACTGCTAATGATTATTTAGTTGTGATTGATAGACACTATTATAGTATCAAAAGAGTTTTGATATAAAGATTATTGTTTCTTTCAAAAGGATTTTGAAAGTTAAATCAAGTGTTTTGGATTCTTATAAGGGAAAAACCCATTCTGTGTTATACGACGTAGTCTTATGAGATATCATTTGTTTTCTCAAACTGTTTTAAAATTGTTTACTCATACCAGTCCCATGATTGACCCAGAGTTTATTTTTGTTTTCCCTAAACTCTTAGGTGCCCAAATTTGTATGGGCAGTCAAGTTGTCAGGAATTTACAGATATACTGAGAGCTTGGAGCAGGAGGCTTCAGGATTTTATAGCAATTGTTTATTTCCGCTGTGTTGTAAGTGTTGTACTCTGGTAAATGTTATTGTATATTCAAGTACAGATTTGTATTTCAATGTTATGTTATACAGTATATTTTATTCGTTCCGCTGTGAGGTTCGTGTTACTCTTATGTTGTAGTTGTCTTCTTCTTTTTCTATTCTATTTTTCTATCTTATCTATTCTCACCCTCTAACTTATTTCATTAACTATCCGGTATTTCCAATGCTTGGATAGTCGACATTGAGTTTATGTCGATTACCAAAGATTGCAAATCCCTCGGGCCGTTATAGGTTCAGAGGTGGATGGATTCTTATGTTCGTATATTTAGCGACTTGAGTTTGGATGGTGCAACCAAGAGAAAGCTTGCATCAAGGTGTAACACCCCGTATGTTGAATAACTAGCTATAATATAAAATAGGGAAGAATTAAATTTAAAAATCTTAATCAGGGGAAACGGGCTATGCCATTGCGTTCGTCTCGGAAAAATACGCGAAATAGAGTCCGAGTTTTCGAAAATCGGAGTCCGTATGACCCAGATAAGGCCCAAAGAAGTTTTCAGAAATTTAAAAACAGATTTAAAAACAAAATTTTCAATTTTCAGAAGTGGCGGGAAAAATCCCGCCAAACCCAGGGGGTCGACCTAGGGGTCGACTGGGGTGTCGACCTCCCCCCCCCCCCCCCCCAGGTCGACTGGGGAGTCGACCCTAGGGTCGACCTGGGAGTCGACCTCCCTGGTCGAGCCCAGGTGACCTGGGTGCACCTGTTTGTATTTTGGGCTGTGTTTTTGTGGCTAGGACGTGATCTGACGGCTCTAATCTAATTTAGGGTTAATCTAATGGCCTAAAACACCTAACTACTCTATAAATACACCCTAAGACTACCCTAATTCATACTAAAAATAGAAACAATGCCGTCATGCCGTCAAAATGCAACTTGAAGGAGCCTCCATCAAATTGTAGAAGAAGATAGCCTCTCAAATCAACTACTAATCAACTCTAGCAACTTAATCTTCTTCTTAGGAGTGCTAATCAACAAGTTGTGAGTTTTCTATAGCCTTAATGACCAATTATTGAAATGATTATGATAGGATATAATGAGGTTATGGCTATGAATGTGGATCAATGCAAGTTATATGCTATGTGTTAATGATGTTATGCATGTTATGCAAGTTATATGCTATGTCATGCAAGTTATATGCTATGTGTTTGTGATGTTATGCAAGTTATGCAAGTAATATGCTACATGTTTGAGATGTTATGCAAGTTATGCAAGCCATATGTTACATGTTCATGATGTTATGAAAGTTATGCAAGTCATATGCTACATGTTCATGATGTTATGCAAGTTATGCAAGTCATATGCTATGTGTTTGTGATGTTATGCAAGTTATGCAAGTCATATGAGAAACATTGATCCACTATGACACCATGATTATGCAAGTTTGGTGTATGATTATATGTAAGTCCATATATGACATGTTATGCAAGTTTGGTGTTTGATGATATGCAAGTAACATGTGCAAGTTTACACCTTAGTATGATATGCATACATATGCAAGTTAACCCCTTTGTATGTCATACATATATATGCAAGTTTACCCCTTTGTATGACATAAATAACTTATGCAAGTTAACCTTCCTATGACATATGTGATTCATGCAAGTTTGGGTTGATTATTTATGCTAGTTGGGTTTGATGCTCTATGCATGTTGACACCTTTAAACCCATGTTGATGCTAATGTTATGCAAGTTGAACCCATTATATTTGTGATGAATCTTCCCTTTTATGTCATGTTAGCGAATTACGTGGGGAACGATGGGGTTAATAAACATGCTAATGAAATTGTGTGAAGTTGGTATGATTATGCATACCACAAAGTGGATGGACATAATTGAGTCAATTATGTACATCGTTAAAATTGGAAATAATTAGGGAAAATTAACTCGGGGGTGATTAATTAGGTGTAATTAATCGACTAAGACACGAGGTTGGACCCTTTTGTAGCGTAAGACTGCCCGGAACCGACCGGCAAATCCAGCGGCTACAAATGATTGGCCCAATGTGAGAGGTCTTAGGCACAAACCAAATACGTGACAAGTGTATAGACACGAGGTTAGACTCGGTTATGGCGTAAGGCTGCCCGGACCCAACCGGCAAATCCAGCTGTCATAAAAGATAGTCTAATGTGAGAGGTCTTTACAATGGTTACGTTTTTAATTAATTAAGAAACACTTAACCAGATAAGCATGTAGTGGGCATGAGGGGTTAAGTGGGTGCCATGGGTGGCATGTGGAAATCAAGTAAGTGCCTTGGGTGGCATGAGGAAATCTAGTGGGTTGCCTTGGGTGGCAATAGAAAATACGATTAGAATACTTAACCAAGTGGAAACATGTAATTAAACATGATTAAAGGGTTAAGTGGGATGCACTAGATAAATTGACAAGCTTAGGTGGTAGCTTGTGGGGGCCCATTTCAACCAGTAACCCATATGTATCTGATTGGGGTCGACCCATGTCGAGGACGGGACACGCGTACTGGGCTTGATTATAAGAGGCCAAAACGGGTTAGCGGTGGCAACGCGAGTCCAACGGGTTTCATATGCGTGTGTGGACCCGGGCTGGTAGGTAAGACGTTGTTGCATCATGTAGGTATAAGTCGTGCACCATTTGTTGTATCGGGTTGCCACTTTGGGGAGTGATACACCCCATTGTGGGGCCAACACGGGTATCTACGGTAGGGAGCCGATCGCTTGGGAGTAGTGGGTACACCTAGTGGAGATAGGGGCAGACGTCACCTATGTAGTCAGCTAGGGGTACACGAAACTACTGGGTAAATTCTCTAAGTCCTTGGGAGGGATCAACCTTTAAGTAGGAATGACTGGTGTGGTGCAGTTAGTAATTATCCTTGGGTGGGTAGATGCGTCTTTACCGTTATCTTAGTTATCCTATGTCTAGTTGGCTACTTAGTGTAGTCATTTATCCCCAGTCATCCCGTACCAAGTTTATATCATACCCTAATTACTTTAATGATTGTGTGGTTAAAGTTATAGGGCTCACTCAGACTTATGTCTGACCCCGTTGTTTTTATCTTTTTCCCCCTCAGGTCCTCAGGTTGGGCCTAGCACTAGTGGGCTTTGATCAGACTTCTTTATCTTTCTTCTGGAGCTTGGACCGTGATGTAAAGCCCAGCTTATCTTTTCTTTTATGGCTATTGTTTATGTAGTGGGATTATGTACTTATGTTTTTATCAGGATGGATATTTAGTACTTGACTCTTTATGGTGTTGTAACTAAACATGTTTACCTTCTGCTGCTATGAAATGATGTTTTAGATTTTCAAGTATTTATATCTGTCTTGTTGTAATTTTTCTGTTCTATACTCACTTAAAATGCTCCACCGAAGCTAAGGCATTCCCTTAGTGAGTGACCTTAGCAGGTGTGGGGTATTACACGTGGTATCAGAGCGAAGGTTACCAGAATAGATAAAACTTTTAGAAAAACTATTTTTCTAAAAACATTTTTGGAAGAAGTATTTTCAAAAACATGTCTTTAAAGAGAAAAGTTTTTGAAAGAAAGGCATAATCCCCAATAGCCATATCTTTATCTTTCGAATTCTCCGTTTTGAATCTTTCCTTTTTCGTTTCAGCATGGCTGAAGATCTTAACTTTCCGGAGGGTGTGACGATACCAGTATGGTATAGGAGATTGATGGAGGCTAGGGCCGCCACTGCGGGTCCAGCAAATGTTCCTCCACCAACAGTAGCACCCGATCTTCCTCCTCCCCCTTCTCCTCCTCGTACGGATACTTTTGCTAAGACTTGCAAGGAATTTAAAGCTATGGGAGGGAAACCTTTTCAAGGATCAGAAACTTTTGTGGAGGCTAGAGATTGGCTTAAGGAGGTGGAAGAGTTGATAGATATCTTTGAGATGGAAGAAGGAAAGAAAGTCAAGTTAGCTGCTTGGTTAATGAAGGGAGAGGCCTCATTCTGGTGGGAGGTCACTAATGGAGAACGCCCCGTTGACTCTTGGGCGGATTTCAGGCAAAGGTTTGTGGCAAAGTTTCTCTCAAGGGCGGAGGAAAACTTGTATATGGAAAGATTCTTGACTCTAAAGCAAGGAAATCTCTCGGTGAAGGAATATGTCAACAAGTTTAATCAATTGGCAAGGTTTGGCATAGACATGGTGAATACACCGGAGAAGAAGGCTTTGAGGTTCGTTAAAGGCTTGAATGAACCAATGCATGGATGGGCAATGACTCACATCCCTATGGGGGCCACCTTTGAGAAGCTAGTTGACATGGCACTCATGCATGAGGAAGAGAAGGGTCCCAATGCTAATAAGGCACCCAAGAAGAAGGGAGATCAAAAGAGACCTCAACAGCAACAAAACAAAGGTGGGAAAGGCAACGGTGGCAAGGGAAAGAAGAAGTGCTTCAATTGCGGGATACCAGGCCACATAAGCAAAGATTGTCGGAAGAAGAAGAAGAAGACTGGCTGCTATCACTGTGGTGAAGCAGGGCATCTAGTGAAGGATTGCCCCAAGAAGGGGCAAAGGACGGGATCTACCTCAGAAGGACAGGTGCAAGCTCTTATGGCACCGGGTCAGGCAAGGGGGCAAGTTCAGGCTCTCGAGGTTCCACCGATTCAGGAAAGAGGTAGAACTATTTCCGTTGAAAGTCTGGTTTTTCTATTTGATCATCCTGTCTGTACATTGTTTGACTCTGGCGCATCGCATTCGTTTATCTCATCATCATTAGTTGAGTCATTGCACTTAGACACCAGTCTAGTAGATGATCCCTTGGTTGTTTCAAACCCAATTGGGGGCTCCACTTATTTGTCCATGATATGTTTGGGTTCGAATATTTCTATACTTAGCATTGAGTTTAGATGTGATGCTTTTGTTTTGGGCTTCACGGGCTATGGGTTGATTTTGGGCATGGACTGGTTATCCAGTAATGGTGTCGTTCTTGATTGCGAAAGGAGAGTTGTTAGGCTCATGACCCGCTTGGGTAACACTCTCGAGATTTCTTGTAATCCCATGGATTCTGTTATGCTAAGCTATCTTGAATCGCTTGACGCTTCGGTCGAGAGTTTGCGATCTGTTAGAGTGGTCCGGGAATACTCGGATGTGTTTGAGGAGGTGAAGGGCTTACCTCCGAAGCGGGAGATAGACTTCCGAATATATCTGGTGGATAATGCTAAACCCGTATCTTTACCAGTGCGCCATATGGTTCCTCGTGAGAGGAGGGAACTCCATAAGTAAGTAGGGGAGTTGCTTGAGAAGGGGTTCATAAGACGAAGTATATCGGAGTGGGGTGCTCCAGTAGTTTTTGCTACGAAGGTGGATGGGTCCCTCATACTTTGTGTAGACTATAGAGAACTCAACAAGCTCACAAAGAAGAATATACACCCATTGCCGAGGATTGATGATCTTTTCGATCAGTTGGTTGGCGCTTCAGTATTTTCTCAGTTGGACTTAGCCACGGGGTTTCATCAGTTGAGGGTGGCTGAGGATAGCATAGACAAGACTGCCTTCAGGACTCCGGATGGTTTCTATGAGTGGCTGGTGATGCCATTTGGTTTGACGAACGCCCCGGCATATTTTGTTGATTTGATGAGTAGGGTGTTCAGGGAGTTCCTTAATAAGTTCGTGGTGGTGTTTGTGGATGACATCTTAGTATTTTCTAAGAGTGAAGAAGAGCATGCCCTACATCTTAGGTAAGTGTTGGAGACTCTTCGAGCGCATAGCCTTAAGGCTAAATTTTCTAAATGTCACTTCTGGAGGAAGGAAGTGCGGTTCTTGGGGAACGTGGTCTCCAAGGAAGGGATAGCTGTGGATCCCGCAAAGGTAGTATCCATCCAAGATTGGAAGGTTCCGAAGAATGCTACCGAGGTGAGGAGTTTCTTGGGGTTGGCTGGCTACTATAGGAAGTTTATCAAGGACTTCGCGAAGATATCAGCCCCATTAAATCGCTTGACGAAGAAGAATCTAGTCTTCGCATGGGACGTAGATTGTGATGATGCGTTCCGACGGTTAAAGAGAGCTTTAACCACAGCTCCAGTCTTAGTGTTGCCAGATGGGAGTAAGCCATTTGTTGTCTATACCGATGCTTGTGGGACAGGACTGGGCGCAGTCTTAATGCAAGAGGGAAGGGTAATAGCCTACGGTGGAAGGCAGTTGAGAAAGCATGAGAAAAATTACCCTACCCATGATTTAGAGTTGTCCGCTATTGTTTTTGCGCTTAAGATTTGGCGCCATTATCTTCTGGGAGAGATATTCGAATTGTTCACTGACCACAAATCATTGAAGTACTTGTTTTCTCAGAAGGATTTGAACTTGAGACAGCAAAGGTGGATGGAGTTCTTGGCATCCTATGATTTCGAGATAGCGTATACCCCTGGCAAGGGTAACGTGGTGGCGGACGCCTTGAGTAGAAAAAGGTTGTCCTTGAGTCCATTGTTCGTGGAACGACGAAGCTTGGAATTTATCTCGATGTTTGATTTCAGACCTTCCGTTGATTATGTACTCGGTCTGCTAGCATCCTTGGAGGTCAGACCTACTCTTTTGGGGCAGATTGGCGAGGCACAGCGGGACGACCCACAGTTGGTTGAGTTAGTAGAGAGGCTCATAAGGGGGGAGTCGTCCAGCCATTTGAGTAGGTACACCCTAGACGATAGGGGATGCTTGCGTAGAGACGGTAGACTTTGTGTACCGCAAGACGAGGGTTTGAGGAAGGCTATTCTTGATGATGCACACCGTTCTAGGATGGCCATTCATCCCGGTGGGGACAAGATGTACCAAGACATGAGGCGAGTTTTCTTTTGGGCCGGTATGAAGAAGGATGTGGCCGAGTATGTCGCTAGATGCTTGGTGTGCCAACAGGTGAAAGCGGAGCAAAAGAAACCAGGTGGGTTGCTTCACCCATTGGAAGTTCCGCAATGGAAGTGGGATAGCGTCTCGATGGATTTTATTGATGGGTTACCTAGGTCAAGGAAGGGTAATACGGGAATTTGGGTTGTGGTAGACAGACTTACTAAGAGTGCCCATTTCATACCTGTGAAGAGCAAGAGGACTGCTCCATGGCTAGCTTCAGTATATCTTCGAGAGATAGTTCGATTGCATGGGGTACCCTCTAGCATAGTGAGTGATCGAGATCCTATCTTCACTAGCGAGTTCTGGAAAAGTTTGCAAGAAGCGGTGGGGACTCAATTGTGTCTGAGCACCGCATATCATCCTCAGACGGACGGCCAGACCGAGAGGGTGAATCGTGTTCTAAAAGACCTTTTGAGACTATGTATCTTAGATTTTGGAGGTACATGGGAAGAGCATCTTCCATTGGTGGAGTTCGCATATAATAACAGCTTTCAGTCCAGTATTGGTATGGCTCCTTTTGAAGCTCTTTATGGAAGGCCTTGTCGATCACCTACATGTTGGTGGGAATCTACGGATAAGATCTTGCTTGGGCCCGATATGGTTAGAGAGACTTCGGAAAAGATTGATTTGATCCGAAGAAGGATGAAAGCAGCGCAGGATAGGCAAAAATCTTATGCAGACAAGAGGAGGACGGATCTGGAGTTTGAGGTTGGGGACATGGTCTTTGTCAAAGTATCCCCATTACGGAATGTAGTTCGCTTTGGGTCCGTTGGGAAGTTAGCTCCAAGATTTGTTGGGCCGTTTCCTATTAAGGAAAGGATTGGACGGATGGCATATAGGGTGGATTTACCCGAGAGACTTAGTGGGGTACATGATGTATTCCATGTGTCACATTTGAGGAAGTGCCTACATGAGACCGTAGAGGTGGTAGAGCCGAGCTTACTTAAAGAAGTGGAGGTAGAGCGTGATGCAACTATTCGACGAGCTCCTACCCGCATCCTTGGGTCAGAGATTAGGAAGTTGAGGAACAGAGAGGTGCAGCTAGTCAAAGTGCAATGGGGAGAAGATGAGAGCAATGCTACTTGGGAGACGGAAGCGAAGATGCGTTCATTATACCCATTCCTTTTTGAGGGTATGTCTTTTAACTTCTCCTTTATCGTTTGTCTAGTACTTATCTTATCTTTAGTATGTCCTCTCATTAGTACCTTTGACCTTTAGATAGGGGAAACCTATGGTTGAAACATGTGTTTGAGACATGTTATGTTTGATGGATGCGCGTGGATGCAAGTGGTTGCTAGTGGTTGCTCGTGGATGCATATACACACACTTTAGGCACTAGATCGGCTCAATCACTTCATATTGCATATTGCATAAAATTGTGTGTAGGTAGCTATATTAATGGATGTATAATGGTTGTGCTATCATATGGATGATGCATTTTGGTGAATGATTGTGCACTCATGTAGAAATAGTATGTGTCGATAGGGTTCTTTCGCATACATATTGGATGCATGGCACTATCATGGTTTGCATTAAGGAGGTCAACTGAATCAGTAGACCGCCTGATTTTGCATTAGACAGGGAACATATACACGCACTCTTTGCATATGTTCATACAGCATTAGAAACTCTAAGGACAATGGATGCCAGTGTTTGATGGTTTAGTAGATGGTTGTTTGGTTGGTAGGATACGTTCTTCTTGACTTAGAGATTTCGGGGACGAAATCCTTTAAGTAGGGGAGAATGTAACACCCCGTATGTTGAATAACTAGCTATAATATAAAATAGGGAAGAATTAAATTTAAAAATCTGAATCAGGGGAAAAGGGCTATGCCATTGCGTTCGTCTCGGAAAAATACGCGAAATAGAGTCCGAGTTTTCGAAAATCGGAGTCCGTATGACCCAGATAAGGCCCAAAGAAGTTTTCAGAAATTTAAAAACAGATTTAAAAACAAAATTTTCAATTTTCAGAAGTGGCGGGAAAAATCCCGCCAAACCCAGAGGGTCGACTGGGGAGTCGACCTCCCCCCCCCCCCCCCAGGTCGACTGGGGAGTCGACCCTAGGGTCGACCTCCCTGGTCGAGCCCAGGTGACCTGGGTGCACCTGTTTGTCTTTTGGGCTGTGTTTTTGTGGCTAGGACGTGATTTGACGGCTCTAATCTAATTTAGGATTAATCTAATGGTCTAAAACACCTAACTACTCTATAAATACACCCTAAGACTACCCTAATTCATACTAAAAATAGAAACAATGTCGTCATGCCGTCAAAATGCAACTTGAAGGAGCCTCCATCAAATTGTAGAAGAAGATAGCCTCTCAAATCAACTACTAATCAACTCTAGCAACTTAATCTTCTTCTTAGGAGTGCTAATCAACAAGTTGTGAGTTTTCTATAGCCTTAATGACCAATTATTGAAATGATTGTGATAGGATATAATGAGGTTATGGCTATGAATGTGGATCAATGCAAGTTATGCAAGTTATATGCTATGTGTTAATGATGTTATGCATGTTATGCAAGTTATATGCTATGTCATGCAAGTTATATGCTATGTGTTTGTGATGTTATGCAAGTTATGCAAGTAATATGCTACATGTTTGAGATGTTATGCAAGTTATGCAAGCCATATGTTACATGTTCATGATGTTATGCAAGTTATGCAAGTCATATGCTACATGTTCATGATGTTATGCAAGTTATGCAAGTCATATGCTATGTGTTTGTGATGTTATGCAAGTCATATGAGAAACATTGATCCACTATGACACCATGATTATGCAAGTTTGGTGTATGATTATATGCAAGTTCATATATGACATGTTATGCAAGTTTGGTGTTTGATGATATGCAAGTAACATGTGCAAGTTTACACCTTAGTATGATATGCATACATATGCAAGTTAACCCCTTTGTATGTCATACATATATATATATATGCAAGTTTACCCCTTTGTATGACATAAATAACTTATGCAAGTTAACCTTCCTATGACATATGTGATTCATGCAAGTTTGGGTTGATTATTTATGCTAGTTGGGTTTGATGCTCTATGCATGTTGACACCTTTAAACCCATGTTGATGCTAATGTTATGCAAGTTGAACCCATTATATTTGTGATGAATCTTCCCTTTTATGTCATGTTAGCGAATTACGTGGGGAACGATGGGGTTAATAAACATGCTAATGAAATTGTGTGAAGTTGGTATGATTATGCATACCACAAAGTGAATGGACATAATTGAGTCAATTATGTACATCGTTAAAATTGGAATTAATTAGGGAAAATTAACTCGGGGTGATTAATTAGGTGTAATTAATCGACTAAGACACGAGGTTGGACCCTTTTGTAGCGTAAGACTGCCCGGAACCGACCGGCAAATCCAGCGGCTACAAATGATTGGCCCAATGTGAGAGGTCTTAGGCACAAACCAAATACGTGACAAGTGTATAGACACGAGGTTAGACTCGGTTATGGCGTAAGGCTGCCCGGACCCAACCGACAAATCCAGCTGTCATAAAAGATAGTCTAATGTGAGAGGTCTTTACAACGGTTACGTTTTTAATTAATTAAGAAACACTTAACCAGATAAGCATGTAGTGGGCATGAGGGGTTAAGTGGGTGCCTTGGGTGGCATGTGGAAATCAAGTAAGTGCCTTGGGTGGCATGAGGAAATCTAGTGGGTTGCCTTGGGTGGAAATAGAAAATACGATTAGAATACTTAACCAAGTGGAAACATGTAATTAAACATGATTAAAGGGTTAAGTGGGATGCACTAGATAAATTGACAAGCTTAGGTGGTAGCTTGTGGGGGCCCATTTCAACCAGTAACCCATATGTATCTTATTGGGCTCGACCCATGTCGAGGACGGGACACGCGTACTGGGCTTGATTATAAGAGGCCAAAACGGGTTAGCGGTGGCAACGCGAGTCCAACGGGTTTCATATGCGTGTGTGGACCCGGGCTGGTAGGTAAGACGTTGTTGCATCGTGTAGGTATAAGCCGTGCACCATTTGTTGTATCGGGTTGCCACTTTGGGGAGTGATACACCCCATTGTGGGGCCAGCACAGGTATCTACGGTAGGGAGCCGATCGCTTGGGAGTAGTGGGTACACCTAGTGGAGATAGGGGCAGACGGCACCTATGCAGTCAGCTAGGGGTACACGAAACTACTGGGTAAATTCTCTAAGTCCTTGGGAGGGATCAACCTTTAAGTAGGAATGACTGGTGTGGTGCAGTTACTACTTATCCTTGGGTGGGTAGATGCGTCTTTATCGTTATCTTAGTTACCTATGTCTAGCTGGCTACTTAGTGTAGTCATTTATCCCCAGTCATCCCGTACCAAGTTTATATCATACCCTAATTACTTTAATGATTGTGTGGTTAAAGTTATAGGGCTCACTCAGACTTATGTCTGACCCCGTTGTTTTTATCTTTTTCCCCCTCAGGTCCTCAGGTTGGGCCTAGCACTAGTGGGCTTTGATCAGACTTCTTTATCTTTCTTCTGGAGCTTGGACCGTGATGTAAAGCCCAGCTTATCTTTTCTTTTATGGCTATTGTTTATGTAGTGGGATTATGTACTTATGTTTTTATCAGGATGGATATTTAGTACTTGACTCTTTATGGTGTTGTAACTAAACATGTTTACCTTCTGCTGCTATGAAATGATGTTTTAGATTTTCAAGTATTTATATCTGTCTTGTTGTAATTTTTCTGTTCTATACTCACTTAAAATGCTCCATCGAAGCTAAGGCATTCCCTTAGTGAGTGACCTTAGCGGGTGTGGGGTATTACACAAGGCAACTGCAAGGCAGCGCCATGGAATGATGGAATTCAGTCACGCTTGAGACTCCAGAGGGAAATTTAATGGGAGCAACTCCAAGCTAAGTTTAAAGCAAAGTTTATCTCCACTGCTCAGAAGTCAACTTTGTTCCAGAAGTTCATGGAGCTGAGACAAAATGGTCGTTCTGTGCTTGATTATATTTATGATTTTGAGGCATTGTCAAAGTATGCTCATTCATACATTGATACAGCTTATCAAAAGAACGAGGAGTTTGTTATGGGTCTGGATACTTATATTGGAAGGTCGTCGGTGGATCATCTTGACGATTCATTTGAGAAGATTGTGGAAAAAGCTATTCTCCATGATAGCTTGTTTCCTAAGGAAGCAAATGTTTTCGCTGCAACCAAGGAGGTTCAAAAACCACAGTAGGGTGGTAATAATAAGAAGAGGAAGTAGTAACAGCAGAAAGGAAAAGATGGCCAAAAGAAGCCTAAGAGTGAGGTGGTTTGCTTTAACTGCCAGTAGAAAGGCCATTTTGCTAGTGAGTGCAAGGAACTCAAAGCTCAGAAGAAGTACTTCAAGTGTGGGAAGTCTGGGAATGAGAAGAAAGAATGTCCAGAATCATCCAAGGGCAAGCAGGTTGTGAAGGCATATGCTTTGGATGTCGTGCCAACTTCTTCAAGAGCTCCAACGGAAGAGGAGAAGGGAAAGGGTATCATCGTGCAAGGTACTCTTTCTGTCCGAGGTGTTTCAGTTCGACTTTTGTTCGATACTGGAGAATCAAATTCTTTCATTTGCTATGAGCTTGTGTGTCGCTTGGGTTTGGAACCCAAAATTTGTGATTGACCATTGATCGTGACTAATCTAGTTAGGGGTTCGTCCAATCTTTGCATGATTTGTCGTGGTCTAGTATTGTCGAGTCATGGTTGCTCTTTTGTGTGTGATTGCTTTGTTCTTAACTTCGATGTATTTGGGATCATCTTGGGCATGAATTGACTCAAGAGGTATGCAGCAAGGGTGAATTGCGAGAAGCTAGAGGTGAGAGTCGGGGATGTGGAAGGGCGAAAGGTGTTGATTACATGTAAGCGCAAAGAGGGTGTCTTTGTGAGCTATCTATATTCGCTTGGGATTCCACAGGAAGACTTGTCATCTGTGCTGATCGCTAAGGAGTATGAGGATGTCTTTGACGAGGTCAAAGGGTTGCCGCCGCATCGCGAAATCGAGTTTAGAATCGATTTGGTCGAGGGTGCTAGACCAATCGTTATGCCTCTTAGGAGGATGGCGCCTAAGGAACAATGAGATTTGGAGGTGCAAGTTCGTGACCTTCTGGGAAAGGGATTCATTTGGAGAAGTGTATCCGAATGGGGTGCACCGGCCGTGTTTGCAACCAAGGTAGATGGTTCGTTAAGATTGTGTGTAGACTATCGTGAGCTAAACAAGGTAACTAAAAATAACAAGTATTTGTTGCCAAGGATTGATGACTTGTTCGATCAGCTTCGAGAGGCCTAAGTGTTTTCTCAGATGGATTTGGCAATGGGATTTCACCAGTTGAGGGTGGCTAAGGATAGTGTGCCAAAGACTACTTTTAGGACACCATCCGGTTTCTTCGAATGGTTAGTGATGCCATTCAGATTGACTAACGCGCCAGCGTATTTTGTGGATCTTATAGGGTTTTCAGATATCAGTTGAACAAGTTCGTGCTTGTATTTGTGGATGATATTCTGGTTTATTCGTGGATGAGGAAGAGCACAAGACAAACTTGAGAGTTGTGTTGGAAATCTTGCGAAAGCATCAACTGAGAGCTAAGCTTAAAAAATGTCACTTCTGGAAGAGTGAAGTGAGGTTCCTAGGCCATGTTTTTTCTAGAAATGGGATGGCGGTTGACCCTGCTAAAGTGGCAGCAATCTAGGACTGGGATAGGCCTAAGAATGCGACGGATGTTCAGAATTTCCATGGGTTGGATGGTTATTACCGACGGTTTATCAAGGATTTCTCCAAGGTAGCTGCACCGTTGACAGGATTGACGAAAAAGAATCAAGTATTCACATGGGATGCAAAGTGTGAACGAGCATCCGGAATCCTGAAAGAGAGACTGGCGGGTGCTTCTGTGTTGACCATTCCGGATGGGAATGAAGAGATGGTATATACTGGTGCATGTGGTACTGGACATGGAGCGGTACTGATGCAAAAGGATAAGGTTGTGGCCTATGTGAGTCGACAGCTAAAGCAGCATGAGAAGAATTACCCAACTCATGATTTGGAGTTGGCGGCGATTGTGTTTGCTATGAAAATGTGGAGACATTACATATTGGGAGTTCGATTCGAGTTGTTTACGGATCATAAGTCGTTGAAGTATCCCCAAAGGATTTGAATCTTTGACAGCAACAATGGTTGGAATTTCTGGCATTGTATGATTTTGGTATAGCCTATACTCCGGGCAAAGGAAACGCAGTTGTAGATGCGTTGAGTTAAAGACATGCAAGTTTGGGAGCGATGTTTTCAGAATGGAAGAGCCTCGAGTATTTGGCAAGGTTCGATTTCAGGCCAAGGTGCGAGTTGGAACCTAAAATGTTGGTAAGCTTATCGATAAGACCAACTCTTATCGAAAGGATTGGAAAAAGTCAAAAGAGAGATGCGAAGCTTGTTGATTTTGTCTAGAGACCGGAACTAGAAGATAAAGAGTTCGAAGTCGATCGAGAAGGTCGGCTTCGAAAGCAAGAGCGATTAGTTTTTCCTGATATCGACGGATTGAGAGATGAGGTTCTGAGAGAATGTCATCACTCAAAGTTGACGATTCATTCTGGTGGCAATAAGATGTATCATGACATGAAGCGGGCCTACTACTGGGAAGGGAAGAAGCAGGATATTGGAAAGTTCATTTCCAAGTGTATGAACTGTCAGTTGGTGAAAGCTGAACAGAAGAAGCCGAGTGGTTTGCTTCAGCCTTTGGAGGTTCCTACATTGAAGTGGGAGCAGATATCGATGGACTTTATCGATGGACTACCTAGAACCAGGATAGAAACAAAGGAATTTGGGTCATCATGGATAGCTTGACCAAAAGTGCAAGGTTCGTTCCTGTCAGGTTGAATAGGATGGTATCGAAATTGGCTGAACTTTATGTGAAATGGATAGTTCGATTCCATGGTATCCCAAAGAGTATAGTGGGTGACCGAGATCCATTATTTACGAGTGGATTTTGGAAGAGTTTGCAAGAAGCTTTGGGAACTGAGTTGTGTTTAAGTACGGCTTACCATCCCCAAACTAATGGTCAGATCGAGAGAGTCAATCGAGTTTTGGAAGATCTCCTGAGGGCTTGTGTGTTAGACTTTGGAGGTTCATGGGAATGTCGTCTACATATAGTGGAGTTTGCGTATAATAATAGCTACCAGTTTAGCATTGGTATGGAACCATATGAGGCGTTGTATGGGAGGCCATGTAATTCTCCAGCTTATTGGCTAAAAACTGGAGATAAGATGGTACTTGGGCCTGAGATGATTAGAGAGACCACGGATTGTACCGAAATCGTTCGGCAATGAATGAAAGCAGCCCAAGATCGTCAGAAGAGTTACGCCGATAAACGTCGTAAGGACTTGGAATTCGATGTAGGTGATATGGTTTTCGTGAAGATTTCATCGTTGAAGCATATGGTTAGATTCAGAAAGAAAGGAAAGTTAGCTCCAAGGTTCGTTGTACCATTTTCGATAGCCGAGCGAATTGGAAAGCTCGCATATGGATTGGAATTACCAGAGAAGATGTTGAGTGTTGATCGACACTTTTCTATGAATCAGAAAAGCACGACATTTAAATTAAATTCTGCAAGCATAAAGGTGTGTAGCATACAGGTCGAACACAGGGAGGTGTTATTAAAAATTATTATCTATTTATTCTTGGGCGAGTTAGACGAAGTTTGGAGTTTTTTTTTATGTTGTTGAAATTACTCTGAATCTAATCAGTATCAAATTCAACAATTGAAAAGAAAAGGAACAATTACTAGAAAAAGAGAATAACAACTAGAACAATAACAGAAATTAAAAGTAGGATTCCTGTTGAAACTAATCAACAGTGAATCGCTAACAAGCAGTAATAAAAGACAATAACAATATGCATTCTACCCAAACCTAATTAGGTAGATAACACAAATTGTTATGAAATTAAAATAACAATAAAACTAGAAAAGAAAATACTTTTATTAGAACAAAAGAGAATACAGAATAGAAAAATGAATGGCATTTATAATGGGACATCATGTATATTTATAGAGATGTAGACCAAATCCTAATCAAATCAATGACTAAATGGCCCTCTTTTCTCAAGAAGTAATATCATATCTTTTGCCTTCCTTGACTAGGCTTGTTTGGAAATAATTCTTTTAAGAATATCTGATGCATATCTTGGTGAATATCATCCAAATCCTCCGTATGGCTAGTTGATTTGTAATTAGATTGCATGCGATTAATTATTCCAAACAAGGATGCTCATCAAACTCCCAAGGCAACAAAGGATGAAATCTTCAAAATTGATCTTTTCTTGGCAATAAATCAATCAGAAATTCTTCTAATTGGAAATTGAAAAATGAATGTTCTGAAGTGATTTCCATGACTACTCCTGAAATGTCTATTAGTGAATATCATACATACACATGAATATGTATATATATAATATAACACTAACTAATATTCTTCATGGCAAAGGGCCAGTGTGAACGCATTCTGTTTCTTTGGCAAAAAGTGAGCTCGACGGGGATCGAACACAGGTCTCTCAGTACAAATCTCTATGCAATTACCAGTGAGCTACAACGTCTTTTGTAATAGAGATGACTTTAATACGGGGAAGTAGCTTTTTATCTGTAGTTGGCCTTTAATTTGAAACGAAGGAGGCATTTCTTGACATCCTGTAAAAACACACAAAAGTAACCAAAGTATCATTTATTTATTTACAAAAGATAAAATATACAAGCATAAAATAAACACATTTCTATGTTAATCAAGTACCCCCACACTTATCTTTTACTCGTCCTCGAGTAAAAAGAAAATGAAAAACTAACTAGATAGGTCGCACTTTCGTAGGAAACACGATTGCATTGAGCGTATGCAACAAGCCGTTAAACCTCTAGGTGTCCCTAGTAGGACGAGTGGTGTCTCGTGAGGGTTTTCAGCGGATAGTACCCACAAAATCCAAATGCAGTATGCTATGATTCTAATGAAACTACATGAATGCAATGGACATATGCAAATAAAAACGAAAAATGGAAACACGACTTATTTCAGGAAAGTGGTACAACAAATTAAGTTAATAATTTCTAATCGGTTGATTTTATTTTAGATACCCCGACTTGTCACAAATTTTCAATATAAATCAAGTTTTCAAATGTTAAATTCCAGTTTGGCCAGTTAGTTCGGTCAATAACGTAGTGCAGCCATGAAATAGATTCTTAGTTT
This sequence comes from Allium sativum, assembly GCA_030737875.1. Lineage (NCBI taxonomy): Eukaryota > Viridiplantae > Streptophyta > Magnoliopsida > Asparagales > Amaryllidaceae > Allium > Allium sativum. The sequence continues at coordinate 996,936,476 of CM060924.1, read as the reverse complement.
GCTTGGCACAGTTTGCAAAGTGGTATTATTATTTTCTCATGTTTGGCTAGTCAAATCAATAAGGTCAAGAAGTGTTTGAGCATCATCGCTTATTCTCTATCTCTATAAAATTTTAAAATTTATGATTAAGTACATACACCTAACTTAGAAGACCAAGGTTTACCACCCATGCACTGCCTCGCGGACTAACGGAGAGTGGGTAAAGAGCTTGGCGGATTATGCAGGCCGACTTTGACTTTGTCAACAACGTGTCGGTAATCCTTAGGTGTCCAATCTAATAAAATGAGACCAAGATATTCCAACTTTGACTTTGTCAACAACGTGACGGATAGAGCTTGGCGGGTTTGCACACCAACGCTCGATATACAAGCAATGTTGGATACACTTGGATTACTATTATTATTGAATTTATAAGCACAAAAAGAGAGTTACGCGAGTTCAACTTAACACAACTTAGTTTTAAAGGTTTGACAAGCCATTATAAGTATTTTAAGTCCTCCACTTATTTAAACAAAGTCTACAATATAGAATAGATTTCATGGCCATCACCTAAGAATCTCCCTATGTACCGGTTACACTATTATCCCTCAAAATTAAACTTTTCATTATATTTTAAATTCGAACTTAGCTGAGAGAGAAAATACTATCATCTGGCTAAAAATTGTAAACTTATTTTGTTGTATCAATTGAAAATGAGTCGTATTTTCCAAAAAAAAAATTTGGTATGTTACTACGATATAAAATGTATGATGGTCCTACATGAAAAGAAAGAAAGAAAGAAAAATCAAAAGAATGCAATGCAGACTCCCCTCCCCCCCCCCCCCCCCACACACACACACTTGATTGAGACAGTGTCCCAACTGTCTAAGGTAGAAAAATAAAAATGAAAAATGAAAAATAAAAATAAAAGAAAAAGAACGTGTACCACCTGATTTCATGGTGGATGATCAGGCTCATGCAGATCGATAGGGTCATCTTCGTCATATTGCTCGAATTCCTAAAATGGTTTCAGTCGTTGACCATTTACTTTGAAGACTTTTCCATCCCTAGGATTTTCAATTTCAACCGCTCCATGAGGATATACTGTTTTCACAACATAAGGTCCAGTCCATCGAGATCTGAGTTTTCCTGGAAACAAGTGAAGTCTAGAGTCGTATAAAAGAACTTTTTGACCTACGTTGAATTCCTTACGAAGTATGTTTTTGTCGTGTTGGGCTTTGGTTCTTTCTTTGCAGATTTTCGCATTTTCATACGCCTCATTTCTTAATTCCTCCAATTCCGAAATTTGTAACTTCCTATGTGAGTCGGCTTTCTCTAAGTCAAAATTGAAAAATTTTATGGCCCAAAGAGCACGATGCTCTAATTCAAGAGGTAAGTGACAGGCCTTTCCAAAGACATATCGATATGGTGACATCCCAAGATTGGTTTTATAAGCAGTGCGAAAAGCCCAAAGTGCATCAATCAGTTTTACGGACCAATCTTTTATATTGGAATTCACGGTTTTCTCAAGAATTTGTTTGATTTGTCTATTGGAAACTTCTACTTGTCCACTAGTTTGTGGATGGTAAGGGGTCGACAGCTTGTGTGTGATTGAGTATTTCTTGAGCAAGGACTCAAAAGCACGATTACAGAAGTGAGTGCCATTATCGCTAATGATAGCTCGAGGTGTGCCAAAGCGCGAAAAGATGTTTTCTTTGAGGAATTTGACAACAATCTTGTTGTCATTGGTTTTGGTCGGAATGGCTTCAACCATTTTGAGACATAATCTACCGCAAGCAAGATGTAAAGATTCCCAAATGAATTAGGGAATGGTCCCACGAAATCGATGCCCCAAACATCGAATAATTCAATCACTAAAATGGGGTTGAGAGGCATCATGTTTCGCTTAGTGATTCGACCCGTTCTTTGACATCGATCACATTTAGAGCAAAATTCGAAAGCGTCACAGAAGAGTGTGGGCCAATAAAAACCGCTTTGCAAAACTTTTGCAGCAGTTTTTCTTGCTCCAAAGTGACCGCCACAAGGATGGTCATGTGAGAAGGAGAGAATACTTTGGTGTTCATGATCGGGCACACACCTTCGAATGATTTGGTCTGGACAGTATTTGAAAAGGTATGGGTCGTCCCAATAGAAGTTTCGAACTTTCGAGAGAAATTTTTGTTTATCTTGTTTCGACCAGTCAGCGGGCATTTGTTGTGTGACAAGATAATTCACAATGTCAGCGTACCAAGGGGTGTTAGAGATGGAAAGAATTTGTTCGTCAGGAAAATAGTCATCGATTTGGGTGTCGTTAACATTTTCGTGCACAATTCGAGAGAGATGATCAGCTACGACATTTTCAGAACCCTTTTTATCTCGTATTTCTATATCGAATTCTTGAAGAAGAAGGATCCAATGAATCAAGCGGGCCTTGGCATCCTTTTTAGAAAGCAAATATCGGAGGGCAGCATGATCAGTGTAAACTATGACTTTGGATCCTATGAGATATGATCTGAATTTCTCAAGAGCGAAGACAACTGCCAAAAATTCCTTTTCAGTAGTTGAGTAATTCAATTGGGCCTCGTTTAAGGTTTTGCTGGCATAATAAATGACTCGAGGGAGTTTATCTATACGCTGACCTAAGATGGCTCCAATTGCAAAGTCAGAAGCGTCGCACATAATTTCGAAGGGCCGAGTCCAATCAGGAGGTTGAATGATGGGAGTTGTGGTCAAGATTGACTGAAGAGTTTCAAAAGATGTTTTGCAGTCATTGGAGAATTCGAACTTAACGTCTTTGGCAAGTAAATTTGAGAGAGGTTTTGAAATTTTCGAGAAATCCTTAATGAATCTTTTATAAAATCCCGCATGGCCAAGAAATGAACGAACATCTTTAACAGACTTAGGAGGAGGTAAATTAGCGATCAAATCGATTTTAGATTTATCGACCTCAAGGCCATCTTTGGAGACGACATGACCTAGAACTATCCCCCTTTTTACCATGAAGTGGCATTTTTCCCAATTAAGCACGAGTGATTTTTCCTTACAACGTTTTAGGACAAGTTCTAAATGAGTGAGGCATTGGGAAAAAGATGATCCATAGATTGAAAAATCATCCATGAATATTTCCAAGAATTCGTCCACCATATCAGAGAAGATGCTCATCATACACCTTTGGAAAGTTGCGGGGGCATTACAAAGACCAAACGGCATGCGACGATAAGCAAAGGTTCCAAAGGGACAAGTAAAGGTGGTCTTGTGTTAATCCTCTAAAGCAACAGGGATTTGGTTATAACCAGAGTATCCATCAAGAAAACAATAGTACTCATGACCCGCTAAGTGTTCAAGCATTTGATCAATAAAAGGTAAGGGAAAATGGTCTTTTCGTGTGGTTGAGTTGAGCTTTCGATAGTCGATACACACACGCCATTTTGTTTTGATTTTTGTTGGGACAAGCTCATTACTTTCATTTTTGATCACTGTGACTCCCGATTTCTTTGGTACGACTTGTACCGGACTCACCCAGGTACTATCAAAGATGGGATAGATGATGCTATTGTCTAGACATTTGATTATCTCCTCCTTGACCACTTCTCTCATGTTTGGGTTTAATCGCCTTTGAGCCTCACGGATGGGTTTAGCCTCATCAACTAAATGTATGCGATGTTCCACAATTGACGGGCTAATTCCTTTTATATCGCTCAGTTCCCATCCCAAAGCATCTTTATTTTCCTGCAAAACTTCTAAGAGTTTTTCTTCTTGCTCCTCAGTAAGGTCAGAGGCCAAGATTACGGGAAGGGTTTCTGAGGAGTCTAAGTATGCGTACTTAAGGTCTTGTGGCAAGGGTTTGAGATCCAACTTAGGATGTTCTAGAGTGTTAACGTTGGTTAACATTCCTTGGTCAGAGTCAGAAGACGAAGGATTTGAGTCAAGAAATTCATTCAGTTCAGAAATGTATTCAAGTTCGTCGAAATCGGAGTTGAAATGTTCCAGACACATTTTCAAGGCTTCAGAAGTGTCATTAGAGGTTTCATCAACTGTGGTTTGAATCATGTCAATCTCATCGGTCTCAAAATCCCTAGGTTGTTTGTTGAGATTGAAAATGTTTAGCTCAATGGTCAGGTGCCCGAAGGAAAGTCGAAGTTGACCGTTTCTACAATTTATGACAGCATTAGAGGTTGCTAAGAAGGGTCGTCCTAAAATCAATGGTATTTGAACTTTGGGATTTGAGACAAGCTCTGTGTCTAAAACTATGAAATCGACAGGGAAGTAAAACTGTTCGATCTGTATCAAGACGTCTTCGATAATTCCCAATGGCTTTTTGACAGATCGATCGGCTAACTGAAGAGTGATGTTTGTTGGTTTAATTTCCCCTAACCCAAGTTGACAATAAACAGTATAAGGAAGAAGATTGACACTGGCACCAAGGTCGAGTAGGGCACGAGAGATATGGGTGTTTCCTATTTTGCAATCAATCGTAGGGCAGCCAGGGTCTTTGTACTTGACTGGGGTAAGATTCGAAAGAGCAGAGCTTGTATTTGCAGTTAGAAAGGCGGTTTTTGGGACATTAGTTGCACGTTTTTGTGTGCACAATTCCTTAATACATTTGGCATATTGAGGAATTTGTTCAATTGTGTCTAAAAGGGGAATGTTCACACGGACATGTTTGAAAATTTCCAAGATTTTATCGAAATTTGCCGCCTTCTTCTTATTATTGAGTCTAAGGGGAAATGGAGCTATTGGTTTTTCAACTCTGTGATGAGTTTCATCATTCGAGGAAGAAGGTTTATCCAAGGAAATAGAAGGTGGTAAGGTCGTAGAAGATGGAATGTTGGTATTGCCAACATTATTTTTCGAAGGTGGGTCAGGTTTGCCAACACTGGGAGAAGAACTGTTGGGATTGCCAACATTTGAGGAAAATGGAGGTTTAGAAGAATTGGCATTCGAAGCCAATGGGTGATCATCAAGATTTGGCATTGGGGTCGAGTTAGAAGGTTCGCCAGGGTCGTCCACGTTATTATCAATCCTCTTTCCAGATCGAAGGGTTGTAATAGCGTTGACTGGATTATGGTTTTCGTCTTCACAAGAATTCACAGCACGAGAGTTATATTTTGGATTCACCTCAGGTTGACTCGGCAATTTTCCCCTCTCATTATTTTTCGCCATTTCCTTTATCATATTCATCATTTGGTCCATTTTAGCGTCTTGCGAGTTTATTTTAGCTTCATAAGAGCTCAACTGTTTTTCTAAACGCACAATTTCTTGTGATGGTTGAGAAGATTGAGAAGATTGGTTCGATGATTGAAAATTGGGGTGCCTATAAGGTTGTTTGGATTGAGGTGCAGCTTGAGAGGTTTGAGAATTGGAAGAAGGAGATTGGTAATTCGGATTGGGAATAAAGGGTTGCATGTGAGCTGGGTTGGCCGAATTATTGGGGTTTGACCAAGAAAAGTTTGGGTGGTTCCTCCAACCAGGATTGTACATGGCTGAGTAAGGGTTATTTTGAGCTATAGCATTGGCTTGGTCCTGAGAGTAATAGTGGGGTAACCCTTCTCCGGCTTGAGGAGTTTGATTTTCTAAGAGAATTTGACTTGGGTCCACGACATGCACTCCTCTAGTAGAAGTACGAATGGGAACACGAATTGATTCCCATTGCATGTCCTTTTCAGAATAATCTTCTAAGAATTGCCAAGCTTCATCGGCTATCTTAGACATAAAATCTCCTCCACACATTGATTCTAGTTGAGTTCTAGTCTGATAGTTTAGCCCTTCATATGCAATTTGACATAAGTGATCTTTTATAATTTCATGATGAGGATAACTATATAATAGTTGGTTGAATCTTTCAAAGTATTTTGAAAAAGTTTCCCCCTCATTTTGACAAAATTGATTTATCTCGGTTCGGATTTTTAGAGTTTTATGGAAAGGGAAAAACTTTTTCAAGAATGTAGTGACAAATTCATCCCAACTTCTTATGGAATGTCGTGGAAGAGAATTTAGCCATCTTTTAGCGCTTTCAAGTAGTGCAAATGGAATTAGCCTTAGACAATTGTTGCATTTTTGTTGTGGACGCATACAATTCAAATTCACTTAGAAATTCATAAGCATTTTCAGACCAGTAAACTTTGGTACCCCTTGGATAAAATAATGTTTTAGCTCAAAATTGTTTCCTTCAGCTGGTGGGAACACGATGACAGAGGGTTGAACGGTCCTAGTAGGATAACATCGATCACGAAGAGACAAGGGTCTATCCATTTGGATATTGAGGTTTTGAAAATTTTGATTTATTTGATTTTGATCCCCAAAGTTTGGAAAGTTGTGATTCACTCGATTTTGATCCAATTCGGTTGGAAATTTTTGGTTGATTCGAGAACCCCTAGGAGAATTTTGTTGGCTAACACTTTTTTCACTCATTGTTGTTAAATGCAAGCACAGAAATTAGCTACAATGAAATTTTCTGTCCTTATTGGCTCCTAACCCAAAATTATAAAGTGACGCATTTGATTACTTAGATCAAAAGATTTCTCAGCCAGTTAACGGACAGGAGTTATCGGTGCACCAGGAATCACCCTAGCAATGCAGCCGAAGGTTTAAGTACCTTCAGAGTAACAACCGATATAATATTTACGAATCACCGTAATATTTATAAACGGTTATTTCTCTGCCGTAGTCTAGACACCAAGAAATAATTCGTTCCAAATGAATCAACTATCACAATACAATTAAGCCATAGATGAGCCCGTGACTCCCTTACGTCCAACGTCTAACCGTTATTATTAGTCAGATTCTACGATGAAATGCAATTTGTAGGCTAAGGAAATGGTGATGAAATCCCTCACCTTAAGTGAATTGGGGTGTTGCCCTTAACAAAGTGAATAAAAAGTGCAGAAATAACAACAATCACACAAAATAATTGCAGAAATCAAAAAAAAAAAAATTACATTCAAGCCGCTGCCCCTGCAGAATTTTTTTACAACAATTGTCTATATTTTTTTTTCTCTTTGCGGCAGAGCACCTGTAGAGTTAAAAGAAATTTACAGTGGGTTATGGCAGTCCTTCCAGAAAGTTTGAGCAGTTTGAACGATTAAAATCTCACTTCTTGCAAATCGTTTGACTCTTATATATTTGTTCGCCTTGCTTGAACGATTTCTTCGCTTTGATCTCTGTTTGTTTGCTTGAATTCTTGTTGCTTCGGTCTTTGATTTTTTTTTTTTTTTGAGAAAGGGATAGCAAGTCAAAGGGAAAAGAAAAGAAAAAAAACTAAATCCACATTAAAACAAAAACAAAAAGAAATAAAAGCTGGAAAGAAAAACTAATTGAGAAAAGAGAAGAAATTAAGCGAGAACAAGGTTTACAAAGAAGAAAAGAAATCAGAACACATGGACACAATTGATGCGACCCTATTCATTGAAATTAAATCAACTCAATTCAGACGCAGCAACCAATATCCCCAGTAGAAAAAGTCAACACCCACTCAATATAAGTTCACACATGTAAAACGAAGTGTCTTAGAACGTCCCTTTCTTCCTGCGCTTTAACCTTGATTTTTTTTTTTTGTGAAATAATAAAAAAAACACAAGAAAAAGAAACTAAAAAAAAATAATTTAACAAAAAAAGCAAAAAAAAAAGAAAAACTAATTCAAAGAAAAGGAAACAAACAAAAACAAAAACCAAGTCTTTCACAACAAATAACTCACCGCAAAGAAAAAGGAATGCTCCCAACACAGTTAATCCAAATACCTTCAGAAACGATTCACACGCAACCCTCTTTATAAGGAAGTAAATCACGCCCCAAAATAAACTACTCCCTTAACAGACAAAATGCCCTCAATAAAAGGACTGTATGTCCCAAACTTTTTCACACCCAAACCAAAGACTCGGTCCTGTTTAATTTATTTTTTTCCTGAAATCAAAAATGAACCAATTTTGATGGAGTTTGACTTGAATATGGTTGGATGGAGTTTGCGTGAGGATGAGTTGGGGGTTTAGCGATGATGGTCTGACGGTGCTTCGAATCGGTTCCGGGTTTGAGCAGTTCTTTGATTCAGATGTTGGCCCAATTTGAGGAGTTTGGTTGTAGTTTCTGACGTGGTGATGGGGGCGATGAGGGATGAAGGGTGGCTTGCAGTTGATAGTTGCGACGTGTGAAGGTATTGTGGTGGTTTTTGATGATGAAATGGTGTTAGTGCGTGAGGGTGGACGAGATGTTGCAGGCGTTTTTGGCTAGCTTGCGTTCGGGATTTTTTGGTGGACTGAGATGGTCTGGTGTGGTTGGTGAGGGGTGGAGAGAATAGTTGACTGGTGGAAGTTTTGAATGGGTAGGGATGAACGTGATGAATCAGGTTGTTAATAATTGAAGCAGGAGCTAATGGGGGCGAGTGTTAATATGGGTTCAGACAGAGAAGAGAAAAGGGAACAGTAGAAAAAGAGAGAAATTTGTATTTTTGTATTTTTTTTTGTAAAAGAAATGTGAAGATTGGAAAGGAAGAATAAACGGGAAAGAAATCAGAGAAAAAGAAACAAGTTTTTTTTTATATTGATTACGCAAAAACAAGGAAAAACAGAAACTAACACGAATCAGAAATTAAATAAATAATAAAATTTAATCGTTACCTCCCCGGCAACGGCGCCAAAAACTTGATCGACGCTTTTCTATGAATCAGAAAAGCACGACATTTAAATTAAATTATACAAGCATACAGGTGTGTAGCATACAGGTCGAACACAGGGAGGTGTTATTAAAAATTATTATCTATTTATTCTTGGGCGAGTTAGATGAAGTTTGGAGTTGTTGTTTTTTTTTATGTTGTTGAAATTACTCTGAATCTAATCAGTATCAAATTCAACAATTGAAAAGAAAAGGAACAATTACTAGAAAAAGAGAATAACAACTAGAACAATAACAGAAATTAAAAGTAGGATTCCTGTTGAAACTAATCAACAGTGAATCGCTAACAAGCAGTAATAAAAGACAATAACAATATGCATTCTACCCAAACCTAATTAGGTAGATAACACAAATTGTTATGAAATTAAAATAACAATAAAACTAGAAAAGAAAATATTTTATTAGAACAAAAGAGAATACAGAATAGAAAAATGAATGGCATTTACAATGGGACATCATGTATATTTATAGAGATGTAGACCAAATCCTAATCAAATCAATGACTAAATGGCCCTCTTTTCTCAAGAAGTAATATCATATCTTTTGCCTTCCTTGACTAGGCTTGTTTGGAAATAATTCTTTTAAGAATATCTGATGCATATCTTGGCGAATATCATCCAAATCCTCCGTATGGCTAGTTTATTGGTAATTAGATTGCATGCGATTAATTATTCCAAACAAGGATGCTCATCAAACTCCCAAGGCAACAAAGGATGAAATCTTCAAAATTGATCTTTTCTTGGCAATAAATCAATCAGAAATTCTTCTAATTGGAAATTGGAAATTGAAAAATGAATGTTCTGAAGTGATTTCTATGACTACTCCTGAAATGTCTATTAGTGAATATCATACATACACATGAATATGTATATATATAATATAACACTAATAATATTCTTCATGGCAAAGGGCCAGTGTGAACGCGTTCCGTTTCTTTGGCAAAAAGTGAGCTCGACGGGGATCGAACTCAGGTCTCTCAGTACAAATCTCTATGCAATTACCAGTGAGCTACAACGTCTTTTATAATTGAGATGACTTTAATACGGGGAAGTAGCTTTTTATCTGTAGTTGGCCTTTAATTTGAAACGAAGGAGGCATTTCTTGACATCCTGTAAAAACACACAAAAGTAACCAAAGTATCATTTATTTATTTACAAAAGATAAAATATACGAGCATAAAATAAACACATTTCTATGTTAATCAAGTGTGCATAATGTGTTCCATGTATCGTTTCTACGAATGTTCGTGCATGATTGGAATGTGGTGGTATCTCTAGAGCAATACAAAGACCTAGAAGTAGAGACCGTAGTCGGGAAACCTCGTAAGCCACTTCGTGTTGTGGGAAATGACACGAAACAACTTAGGAGGAAGACGGTTAGGCTAGTCAAGATACAATGGAGTGAAGATGGCGACGATTGTACATGGGAGACGGAAGAAAGTATGAAGGTGACTCATCCAGAATTCTTTGTCGGTAGGACCCTTTAAGATCATACCATTGTTATATTGTTGTATCTTGTTGATTATTTGATAGAATTCCACGTGCTAGGATAAGGCTATGGATGCATGACTTGATGATTGCTAGTATGGATGACAGAATTGGCTTCTTATGGATGATAGGCATGTGGAATTGTTGTGGTTGCTTGTGCTTGCTTAGAATTTCGGGGGCGAAATTCTTAAGGGAGAGGAGATTGTAACAGCCCGCATTTTACTTATCGGAAGATCGTAAATATTTTATTTTATTCCTTGAGGGTTGTATCATTCTCATCTTTTAATATGTTGCTTAGGTGGGATGTGAGGCATGTCCATAATTTTTACCAAATTTGTCTGTGACCATTTTTCCCTTATCAGCCTTGTACAGGGCATAACTTTTGACTCAGGTCGAATCAGAGGGTGTGACCTGCCCCATTGGAAAGGAATTGATGGTTGCATTTCCGTAGAGTGGTTGCATAAAAATTTGGCTCTTCGGTTTGGGAGGAATCGTTGTTTTAAGGTTTTTCAGTTGGCTATTCAGGTTGGCAGAGCCACAATGGGCTGATTTGGGGAGGCCCATTGGTTGGCTAGTGGAAGGGTATAAATAGGGGGTGAGGGATATGGAAAATAGTTTATATTCCTCATTCTCTCATTAGGTTGCCTTGTGCTCCTCCTTCCTCTAACACCTTTCCACCATTAAAAATCAAAATCTAAGGAGTAAAATCATAGATCTACACCATTGGATGCTAGATCTACATCAACTGAAGCAAGAATTCATTGGATCAAGGAGTTTGGTGCGAGGTGCTTGCTGTCCGGATTCATATTTCTATCATTTTAGCTTGTTTTGGAGAATCAGTGAGTGATTTACATCTCTTACATGGATTCAATGAAGTATATGAATGTTTAGTCACGTTTGACATTAAATACAAGTGTTTTACTATGGATCTATACCATTGTGAGTCCATTTTCATATATATAGAACACCTTACGATCCAATTTTGCAAGTTTAACTGATAAATTACATGCCATTTCATATATTTAAATAAGTTAGATCTACAAGTTTTGTTCATCATTCATCATGATCTTAGATTGATTTGCATAATTTAGTGAAAAATTGTTGTTCTCATGTTGTTAGTGAATTCATGTCATATTTTTGGTCATATATGGTGAATTGGTTGAGTCGGTTTTGTCGGATTCATGATTTGGTGAAGTTTTGGTCGAAATCGGAGTGGAATTGGAGATTGCAGGTTTTGGGCCGCGCTTGAGGGTCGGTGACGCAACGGCGAATTTCTTGTGGAACCAGACAGGTGAAGTAGTTGGGTCGGTTGCGTTTGGTCTGGGTCGTTCGAGCAGCCCAGTCTCGGTCGGTAGGGTAGCTGGCCTGAATAGGGATGAGCAGTTCCAAAAAAGGAGTTGGGTGAAGAGTTTCGAGCGAGCGATCCTGGGTAAAAGGATCGGTTGAGCGAGCCTAAGCGTGAAGGATGGAGAAGTGAAGTGGATCTGGTCGGTCGGTCGTGGTGGGATCGTGCCAACTGGGTTGGTCGGTCAGTATATTAAAGAGGTTCAAAACGAGGGTCGGTTGATCCAGAAGAGGGGGTCTGTCCTATCCTGGTCGGCCGCAGTGAGTTTTAACAGCGACATTTAAACGCTATGGTAGATGGCATGAGTGTTGTGGTTTGTTTTCTTTGACAAATCAATATGATGCTTTGGAGTGTGTCGGACCTCATAATTGATGTTTCTTTGGTTCGAGGTTGGCGGTAACTTCGAGGAGAATTCAAGTGGGAATATTCAAAGTGTTGAAAGTCTTCGTTGATCGGCGTGGAACAACGAAGAAGGTGGCAACTCAAAGGTCATGAGTTGGTGAATAATGGTTGCTCGAGAAGGTTGCTTGAGCTATGAAAAGTCGTCGAATTGGATGACTAGAGATGCGAAGGCCGAGAGATTATCGTTATCGTAAGTTCTAGCAGGCTCGAAGTAGGGGTGCACTAGAGACGTCTAAAAGACCGATTGTAGGTCGAGTACCCTGGGTATCGTTGAAAGGCCTAGTTGTCAAGGTTGGACATACATATGTATCGTTGAAAGGCGTATGGAGTTTATGCTAAAACTAGGGTTACCATTAGCCCTTGACATATGGCAAGGTTGGCCGTCATATGATTAACGATGGTTTCAAAGAAGGATTGGCGGTGATAGTCAGGGTTTGTCATGGATGTTTGAATGTCTGGATGTTTTGTATATACCATCTCACGGAGATGTTCCTTGAGTGCTTGACTGATATTAGTTTAGGCCTCTGAGGATAGTGCTTGAGGGATGTTACACTCGATTAGGATTGTCTATGTGAGATCTAAGTAATCCGGATGCTACGAGTGTTATCGATGGTTGTTCTGATTGCCATGGATGAATTTGTTATTACCTTGGATGTTATGGATTGTAAAGGCTATCACTGTCCGATGTGGGGAAGATAAGGTTGAGTTCTTCTCTGGTGTTGTGGGTAGATTAGAATGTTTATCTATCCATTCTCATATACTTTATTTTTGAAGTTAGTTAGCTGTTTTATCGCTTACTAAGACCGTTGTCTGGCTCAAGGTTTTATGTTTCCTCTTATTACCTTGGATTGTTCATCCGGTTGTGGATGGGCAGACTAAGTAGCAGGTGACAGGTGATTAGTGAGGGCGATGTTGCTGTGCGAAGACGAGTTGGAGGCTTACGTACCAGTTTTATTACTATCTAATATTTCTGTTTCCGCTGTTTGAGTGCTCTATGAGGGTTGTAGTGAGGCCTTATGTACAAACTTTGGTATCGGTTGGATAACCTTTCAAGATGTTGAGAAAGTTTTAAAAGTTTGTTATGTGATGCTTCACTATTCTTACCAGTTGTATATTTTCTACTATACTTTATCCTTACGTTGTGAGTTCTATGACAGGTTCCGTTGTTGTTCACCTACTCTGATGATCGTCCATAACTGCCTGACACACCTTTCAGCGCATTATTCCTCTTGGTTAGTGCAGGGGTTACGGGCGGTCATCACAAAACTCGTTTTTTTATAAATAATTTTTCAAAATTTTGTTACGATAAAATTTGAAAAGTTCCTTGCTTTGATACCAAATTGAAATTCTAACTATCATGTAATATGACTTGTATATGATATGTATGTATACTAATATATATATATATATATATATATACACACACACACACACACATATATATATATATATATATATATATATTTGTATGCATGTATGTATGTATACACATACACACACATGCATAAATATGCAAAGTATAATAAGAACAATAAGTAAAAAGCGGTAAGACATGCCTTGCATAATGGTTTGGACCTTCCGCTCTACGTTCATTCTCGAAGCTCTCACTCAGTATTTCACTAACAAACAATGTCTTGAAGGAATAGGCTTATAAAATCGTATTTTTCGACAAACTTGTGTTCTATATAGCAATGATGCCGAGTATTAGGACAATTCTTCTTAAATTTTCCTTGAGTGTAATACATGTGAGTATATGGATTTATAGGAAGTGAGTTTACCAATTATTATTTTTGGTAATGAGTGTTTGAAAGTATTTGATCATTAGAATTCAATAGAGAATGTAAGCATGTAGTAAGATTATAGAGTAGAAAAATTGTTCTCAATCATAAAATTAATCTTATTCATGAAGAATTAATAGGTTTGATCAAGGATTACAATCCTTCGGTTGATGTTTCATTCAAGAGTTACGATGGTTGAAGAGAAATAATCCGGGAAGATGATTAGAAGTGCCTTTACAAAATTGTCTGTCGGGGGCATAAACAGACGTTTGGAAGTAAATCCCATACATCTAACTAAGGAGTAAAATGTAGGTCGATATATGACGAAAAGTCTAACAATATGTGTTAGACGTCTAGCCAGCGTGTAATTTTGAAAACCTAAACTTAAATAAAAAGTCTGGGTATGCTAATCGGATATTAGGGGGAAAAAATGAATACACGAGAGTTCAACTAGATGTTTGACCACATTTTCAAACGTCTGATTTGATGATAAATGTGTATGTTGATTATTTTTTACGTTTGAAAAAACGATTTTGAGCATAAAAATAATAAGAGTGTATGTGATTCAACAAAGATTATACAAGATTTTTAAGACCATAAAGTAATTAAATAGACAACCTTTACATTCTTTATATTCAATTGGTCTTTCATTTTCCTCCACAAGAGATGATATGGTTTGTATAGCGCATTCTTCTTCCATCATGTACCTATAAATAATAAAATATCTCTCTATATATTATTGTTGCCATTAAAACCGGATAGGCGAGAATCTAACTGGAAAAGAGACCAACGCAATAGTCTCGACGACTAGCTTGTCTATCAAAACATGGTGCAAGTTGGACTCGACCGATCTCTAACTAGCTGACTGACTCTCTCTTCAGCCCGCTTAAAATCTGTCTTAAAACCAATTCATTTGCTCAAGTGATTCTTTTATGGTTATCTGTAGACCGACATAGCTTGAGATTGTCACAAAAGGGGCATGTCATTATTCCAACTTCGATACAGCCGCCTATCAAAGTTTTCAAAATGGGATTCAAAACTTAAATCGTATAATTCAAACTATGAATCGAAACGGGATTTAAATCATAAATTGTGAATTTAGAAAACATACATTTTTAAGTTTGCACACACTTTAAAATTAATTTTTGGTGTTTAAACTTTTACATATAAAGCTAAAACACCATTTTCACTCTTGTTTTAACTATTATTTGTTTTTAAATGATTAAAACCGGAGTTGTAGACCCTAATAATTATATTGAATATATTAATTTGAATTGAGTGATATTTCTAAAGTATGGTAGCTTGGTTTGAATCGGATTATAAATTGAATCGTAAAGGGATATATTCGATTTAAAAAGGGATTCAAATCATAGGATTTTATGGTTTTGACAACAATACCGGCTACGACTTACAACCAAGATTTTAAATCTCGGATATATTTCGTCTCGTCGATTTTAGAGACTTGATATCGTATCGGGGGAAATCTCGGATGAGATGAGTCTAACTTGGAGGTTTGTCTTAGATTTCCATCACGGCTTTGAAAGCTCACATCGGAACAATCTCAGAATATATGATATGTTGAATACTGATATTCTTGCACTAATTTTCATGGTTGTTATTATAAAAATAATAAACTAGATTTGAATTGCAAAATCACTTCATTGTTCTTAATTTACGAAAGAATATTCATATTCATAAATCGTTATATGCTTAAAATAAAAAAATTAACACCATACAAATCAATCAGTGCTTACAACTAATGATTTATGAATATGAATTTGTTAGACAAAGAACATAAAAAAGATCCAAAATACTAAGCAATGCAGCATAAGTAGAACATAAAATACATAATTTCATAGGTAACATACTAATTAAAAAATGATGAATATGAAAATCATAAGCATTGTAGAACATATATGAATATACAGTACGGTCGTTTAACATGCAAAATACAAAACAGTGGGAGATTATCTTGACTAGATTTGAGTTTTTTTAATTATTATTTTGGTTTAGGCACAAATTTAAATTTTAACTAAAACCCAAAATCTTGGACGATATTTCAGCATTTCGTCTCGGTTGATATATCATTTGATATCGCAATATCTCAGATGATATATTCAAAATGAGATTTACGGTGATATTTGTTGTTTCTTCGGGAGGAGCCCAAAACGAGATCTCGGAGGAGATCTCGACCAATATTTTTTAGATCTAAAACAATGCTTACAACTCATCTCGTCTCATCGGACTCAACACACCCTCAGCTGTTGCAAATTCATCATCATCCTTAGGGTTTATGCCGACCATTTTAATTTGTCCTGCCACAGGCATACAGGAGCAAAAAGACAAGAGGTATAGCTATGTATACGTACTTCGAACAAAAAACATGTTCAATTTTCCTCAAGCATACTGCAAATACCAGCATATTCAAGGCAAGGCATGACCGAGCATTCCCTTAATCATTGTTTCAGATCTCAAAAATATCGTCCTAGATTTCCTCCGACATCTCGTTTTGGACTCCTCCTAAGACTAAACAGCAAATATCACCGTAAATCTCGTTTCAAATATTTTCGAATATCTCGTTTCGAAAATATCAACCGAGACGAGATATTGAAATATCGTCCGAGATTATGGTGTTTTTTTTTTTTTAATTTAAAACGTTCCTAAACCAAAATAATAATTAAAAAAACTCAAATCTTGCCACAATAATCTTCTGCTATTTTATATTTTGTATGTTAAATGACCATATCGTATATTCATATATGTTCTACAATACTTATAATTTTCATATTCATCACATTTTTAACTAGTATATTATCTATGAAATTAAGTATTTTATGTTCTACTTGTACTGCATTGTTTAATATTTTGGATCTTTATGTTCTTTGTGTAACAATAATTCATATTCATGGATCATTTGTTGTAAACACTAATCTATTTGTATTGTGTTTTATTATTTTAAGCATATGATTTGTGAATATGAATGTTCTTTCATAAATTAAGAACAACGAAGTGATTTTGCAATTCAAGCCTAAATTATTATTTTTATAATAGCATCCATGAAATTATAGTGCAAGAATATCATATATTCCGAGATTGTTCCGATATAAGCTTTCAGAGTCAAGATGTAAATCAAAGACAAACCGTTGAGCTAGCCTTATCTCATCCGATATCTCCGGTACAAGATCAAAGCTTTAAAATTGTCGAGACGAAGCACGATCATATCCGAGATCTAAAACTATGTCCTTAGTACAGTTCTAAGGTTGACCTTCATCTCAACCGCATTTATTTTGCTAGCAGCGTCTTATCATGTCCATTTAACCGCAATAGCATGTTTCATTGCACAATTTTAGTGTCCAAACATCATTTCCACAACTATAAGGACCCACAGATTCAAGGAGATTAAGACCCGGTTGGTTAGGAAAATGTTAGAATCCATTCCATCACTCAACTCTCTTAACACAGCAGTTTCCTGTGATTTGCTGCTTCATGAGTCCCAGAGGAATCATCTTTTCCTGCTATTTGGATTGCACATTGGACATAAAAAGGATTGTCAAACCACTCCACCTCGTGTCATTCACCTTTAAACACCCTTTTTCTCTTACTTTTGTGTCATTAAACATAATAATTAACGAAAATGCTAGAAGGTCGGGCTTTTTTGCTAGAAATTTTGATCAAGAAACAATCCTACGGCAGAATAGAATTTATAAAAAAAATCAACATTCTCCTTGAATTTAAACAATTTCCTAACATCTCTAACACCACTTTTTCGGACTTTGTAGCAAAACTCAATAATTAACAAGTATTTTTTGCTCTTCACAATGCAGCACCATAGCTTCGAGGTTGACGAAAAGTATCATCAACACGGCATTAAAGAAATTCGAGGAGCTTGTTATTTTGTTTCACAATATTAGGATTTGCAAGTCTAACAAGCTTCTCAGATGGTTGGTTTGTTCATAGTCTAGATTTTAACATTCAGTTCAACAAATAATAATAATACTTCCAACTTCAACATTCGACCAGATTCACGAAACGAACTATATATACCAACTTACAACTCCAGACAGGCCTTTACATATTTAATTATCCAGTCATGCTGCTACACACTTAGCATCATGGACTTCCTTGTACAGTTTATCGATATGTTCCTGCATTCAAGTCAGCACTGATTAGAATCATGATCCAACCAAATAATAAATTCAGTAATTAAACAATCGATAATTGTTAAAATAAACAACCTTATAGTATTTGAGCAACTGAGGCCTCTTCAACTTGAAAGTTGGTGTAATCAAGTCTCTCTCCATATCAAATGGTACAGGTTCCAGATGAACTGCTTTCAGCATTTCAAAGCCTCTCAGCTGCCATCCGATGTAATTTAAACTTTTCAGTATGAAATTTCAAACCAGGAGATAAATATACATGCGAAGGTATAAAATTCAACATACTTGTTGTGCTCGACCCGTTGCATTGATCTCGTCAAGAACGTACTTCCTTGCTTTCAAATTATTGCAGAGATCACTGAAACTGGCAGTGATATGATTTTCTGTAGCCCAATCCTCAAGTGGCTTTCTTTCAGGAACAACCACCCCTACAAGGAAGGACTCAAAGCTATTTCCATACACCCAGACCTATGATCCCATTTCATTAGTAAATAACAGAAGGAAAACTGTTCTATTCATATACCCTATTTTCTTCTACATGCACCCAAATTCTGCCAAATTTCTAAATTTATCATGCCAGTATATATTTTTATCACAGTCGAGATTCTACATAGAATTAGAGGAAGATGAGAAAACGTAGCATGCATGGCTACACAAGGTAAAAATTATTCTTAAGGCATCTGCATAACTAAAGTAAAACTTAGTGCCTGCACAAGGTTTCCCCCTTACTGGTTTTTCTTTTCTTTTTTTTTTAAAAAAAAAAAGGAAAAAAAAAAAAGAATTCATTAAACATGGTTTCCATGGTATCTTTTTGAAAATTTGAAAAACTCTCATTCATCAATAAAATCTCACCATCAATTTGCACACTATCATCCTCTTCCGGACTACCCATCAACAAAATTTAACTATCAATTTGTCATCGTTGCTGCCAACAGAACAACTTGAAATAAAAGTGTTGTGACTACCAAAAATTTTGCACTTACAACACACATTCATCCATTCATTTTTTTTTTTTGTCAAATAAGAAGTATATATCTTTAAATATTAGATGCAATGCACATACCGTATTTTATACTAATTATGCATAAACGTATTTTGGTCTATACTCTACGTGTTTAGGATGGTTTTTTAACAATATACAAGCATGTGAAATTTCATACAGATGTAACGAGTGAGCATTGAGCAAATGCACTTTCAAGGTTCTCTACAGCAACATATTCCCCTTGCGACAATTTGAATATGTTCTTCTTTCGATCAATGATCTTCATGGTGCCATTTGGTAGCCATTCGCCGACATCACCTGCAGAGGAAGAAAGAATTGTTCTTCATGTATGTTGCAAAGCGCACAATCGATTAGCATTATTGTTACCTGTGTGAAACCATCCATCTGCGAAAACTTCATCTGTTAAGTCTGGGCGCTTATGGTAGCCTGAAAATAAAGTATGGCCCCTCAAGCAAATTTCACCACGTGGTGTAGAAGCAAGGGAATCGTATCCCATGTCGGGTACGGATTCTAATCTTGCTTCTATTGTTGTAACTGGAACTCCCACTGTTCCCATCATTGGGAAAATATTTGCTATTGATGTAAAACATCCAGCACAACTTTCTGTTAGCCCTGCAAAATAATGTTAATGGTATTATTGTATCAATATGTGTGCATGTACTTGTGTACGTGTGCGCGCATGTGTGTGTACGTATATACATGTACATGCAGTACACGTGTGAGTACTTATTATACAAATGTGTGTGCACACACATATATGTACATACATATATGTGCCAGCGCACATGAATGTAAAGAAATGGTTTTGCTATACTCATCTCTGCGGCATCTCATCCACGATCATTTGATTTATATAACTATACAATCTGAAATCAAACTAAAATTTGTATGCATGTTTTTACATGACTCGAGAATATTTTCACAAAATTTTAGCTAATTTGTATAATTCAAACGTATATCCAGAATAGTATTAATTAAACTGTTTGCAGTGGATATCTACCTAATATTTTAAACATGTTAAAAGTCTCAAAATAACCCCTTCTTGTAGACATGATGTTCATAGTATATAGATTGAACATCTTGAAAATTTCATTTGAATTAGAGTTTCGTACTTATAAAAACCAAGGTTTGAGAACTCGGTTTTGCTCATTTAGAATTTTCATAGTTTCGGTTGGTTTTGGAGCTTTCGGTTTTAGTTTCGGTTTCAGTCCCAGTTACCATAATGTTAGTTCGATTTGCTGTAACATATCTAAAACTGAACAAAATTAAATATCAAACATTAAAATAAAATAGATTTTTATAATTTATTACATTATTGATTATTCTAAATTAGAATGACAAAATGCAACCCAAATTACTGGAATTGAACCCTATATTCAATTTAAAGTTGTCAGCCCACCTATATTTTATATGCTCGCTGGCTCAATACGTAACCCTAAAACCACGGATCTCCAACGTAACCCTTAACCAAATGTGCAGTCCCTTTAACAATCCCCTTTAAAAAAAGGATCGTATCATTTCCAACTTCTCGCTGCCGCTGGCGATGTGTTGAAAGAAAACAAAAGAAAATTAAACGAGACAACGGTGACCCAACTTCAACTCAATTATAGGCTTCGGATTTGTTGCAATAAATTGCTAATTGCTTATGGTACCTGCTTGATTTTGGTTTCAGGTAACTGATATTTTGATCTATTTAGTTCTGTTGCTTTTCTTGTTTCTCCCGCTTGGTCGATGCTTCCTCAGATCTAGGGCTTTTTCACTGATTATATACGGAACGAGTTTTTGCCCTAGTTTCTTTCCGCCTCCAGTCGGAACCAAACCGGGATGGCCGGAACCTGGGGGTTCTGGCCTGAACATCATACCTTGATAAAAACCATAGGGTATAGAATGGGGTGCATCAAAAGATATCCTTATCTATGCAAACATAAATACATACATACAAATTAACATAGTCATATATACGTACAACTATATATGCATGTGCATATATATTGAAAAGCCCGTTCATAGCTTCTTTTCGTCTCTTAATGTTATTATTAAATTTTTTTTAATAATTACCATATCCCTGGATTAGAACGCTGCAGCATGTCACTCTTAAAAACACCTCAATATGTTTGGGCAGTGGTGCCGCTCCCGACAGCATCAACCTCACCCGACCACCAAGTCCTTGTTTGATCTATAAGCAATAGAAATGCATTTGATAAGGTAAGAACTATAAACACAAGTAAAATTTGCTTACAATTGTGAAATACAAAGAAGAACGCGTGCGATCAATACTAACTTTGCTGAAAACTAACTTGTCGAACAAAGGGGACGCATTTTCTTGTCTGAGCCCGCTATTCAAATTCTTCAGCTTGCTAATGGAATGAAACCAAAAAATTCATACTCGCTTCCATCATGGCAACTATCTAATGTAAAAAAATTACTACGTACTAGTCATAAGCAAACTGAAAGAGTCTCTTTGATATCGCTCCACCATGAGCAATTTTTTGCTGAATACCTGTATATATGCGCTCATAAACGCGTGGGACAGCACAAAATAGTGTTGGCTTTAGTTCTTGAATGTCTTCCATTAAATATCGAACATCCTTTTAAAATAAAATGTAATCATTGTTGAATTATGTAGATTCACAAAGCAAGGAATATAAGAGGAGAAGTTAGTAAGTACTCCTCTCCAGAATCCTATGGAAGCTCCCTTGTAAATACAGTAGTTTTCCATGACTTGATCGAAAATGTGTGCCAATGGAAGGAATGAGAAGTGAATGTCACGTTCATTTATCTGCAAGCACAAAATAACGCGTCAGGTACAGTATTACTCTTCTTGAAGATTGTACAACTAATAGAACAAAACTGATTCTACTTGAGGAAACCAGATAACATTTAAACTGCACATTCCAGATTTCATCACTAAAAAAGAGTAGAGATGTACCACTTCATCAGTTTCGAAAAGAAGATGTTCTGTAGTCATAACCTCAGCCACAACAGCTTTGTTTTTAAGAATCACTCCTTTAGGATCCCCTGTTGTTCCACTGGTATACATTATTGTACAAATGTCTTCCTTCTGCTTTGCTGGAAGCTTCTGGTTTTTACTTGCCTGCTATATGATTAGCAAAACTACCATATGAAAAAATGTCTACAGAAACAAGATTTATATGAATATTAGTAATCGATAGAGTAACATTTGGCTCACACTAGAAGAACAAAATTCTTCCCAAGAATAGCAAATCACTCCATCCTTTCCTGCTTCATTTTTCTGTTCGTCAGTGACACCGCCAAAGCTAACAATTGCTGAAAGGACAAGATTGAAAAATTATAGGTTGATATATGCATGCATTGTGAAACTTAATTGAAACTATGTGTAGATAGTCAAGAAGAAGAAATGATGTGTGGCATACTCTTCAAATAGGTAGAACATTTCGCCAGGCAAGTTAAAATCTGCACAAATTAACCAGCATATAAGAAACTTATTTTAAATATTTGATTTGAGTGTCATTTTTTTTTTCCTTCTTCCTTTTTTTTTTTTTTTTCTTGTTTTTTGTTTTTTTTGAAACGGAAAGCTATTTACGACCCTACATATGCATGAACTAATTCCAGAGAATGAAGCAAGCTGAGCTTACTGCATTTATTTTACTTTCTTGCACAAAAGCTATGGAGATTTCGGCATGGTTGACAATGAACTCTACTGCATTTGGGCCTGTTTTTAATTCAAAATTGGCAGCACTAATGAAGTGACACATTAACCAAAAACTAAATATGGACTAGGAGAAGAAAACATAGTTACCTAGAGTGTCATACAACGGGACATAACAAATTCCTCGGCTGTTGCAAGCCTGGAATAGAAAACAAAAGAAATTTGTAAAACATAGAGGAATCATCCAGCATTTCCCAATATAATGATAATTTTAAGAGATTATCCCAAAGATACCAGCATTGTAATCACCCACTCAGGACAATTAGATCCATATATTCCACAACGACCCCCCTATCAATATTAGAACCTCGAAATGTAATTGGGATTATATGATAAACTGTTCAGATGCATTGCTATAAGCATTCGTAATGATCTTACTTGGTTAACACCATGCTTTGCTATTGCAGATCCAATTTTTGTTGCTGTCTCGTAAGCGGATGCGTAAGTCGTCCAAATGTACGGACTAGCCTGTGAAATTCAAATGGAACAACATTGTGAAATTTTGCCCCAATTTATCAGGATTCAATACTTATTTAGCCTCGAATATATTTTCATAGGCGGATCTAAGGCGGGCAGTCGCTCCTCCTCAGATTTTGTAATTTAAGTTTAGAGTCCTTTTTTTTACCCTGAGTCAAACATGCTTGACAACAAGGAGAAGTTGAACAATAGGTACGGGGAGAATGGGTTTAAATATTGAAGATGGCTATACCTAAGTAAGAAGTTACTTTTAGAGCGGTGCTAAGGCAACCGCGGAAACAACTAGGGGTTACCAAGGTACTGCCGATCAAAAGTATGGCAACGGCACTACTTTTATACATTTGAACATTCTTAAGCTACTAGCTCTTGATACGGCTATTACGGTTGAATCATCAGTTGTACCAACCGTTCATGTAGTTATCATCTTTAACGACAACATCTAAAAATTAAATAATCATGTTTACACATACAACCATACATATGATTGTCTTGTACAATAATTAACATTAAAGCATAAAATTTAGTAATTTAAAGTTAAAACATAGCTCGTATGTTATAATATTTGTTTTCATGAACTAATACAATATGCACACCTGATGGTTTTATAAACAAGTAAATAAATTTGTATAAAAATAATTAAGGCTATATGGATTTGTTATCAATAATGCATACAATTGGAACTATATGTATAAAATATTACAAAACTGAAAATATGACAATTAACCATTATGGAGGATTATGGTAACGGTTCTAAGAATTTATAATCGTCAACAACGGTTATGGTTACAGTTCGTGATAATAATAACAGTTACTACAATCTCAAAACTTCTTGCCTTGGCAACAACCTAATCAACCTTGGCTATGACAAAATAAAAATAGGTGATATTGTGAATCAGCTTCCATGTTGCACTATCACTTAAATAACTAAACAAATGTTGGTGAGTGGTTTTATGCGAATGTGGAGAAATCGCACAATGAGGATAAACTCAATCTTTGTAGAGTTCACTTCAAGGTACAATACCGTTTTCCTTAAGACGTTATTTGACATTATCACTCGTTTAATCAAAAATTGGATGTCGCCAGTTAAGGTAAATCGTCTTCCAAGATACAATGGAGCTGAGATGTTAATCTCCTTGGTCAATTGCAATAACATTACCGAAATTGATCCAAATTACCCTTCAAATTGACTATAATGAAAAGAGTATTAATCACAAAAACAATATAATTTTAAATAAATGAAAGAGGAGAAGAGACTGAGAAGTTGTAGTTTTGAGAAGTTTTTTGATGACTTTGAATTAGGAATTTGCAACACTTTTAGTTGTTTTTGAAGTTAGGATTTCGCAGCAAGTTCAATGCGTTGCAACAAGGAAATAAGCATCACAATAAGAAAATAGGAGAATTCTGAAACTTGATTTGAAACTATTTCTGGACATCGCTATTTATAGATGTGAGGAGATGTCTTTTCGTTTGTAACAGTTTGTCTCTTCAAAATGGTGTTCCCTATTGTACGCATCTTTGAGTTTCCAAACACTTGTTTCTGTCTATATGCGACATTTTTTTCCTGTCGTTTATGCCTATTCAAATTTGAATTATGAGCTTGCTAACGGATTTAAATCATAATAATTGCATCAAAAAATTTATCTTGGACTCATACACAAACCCGAGCCAATCCATTTCGTCTTGACCCATCGAACGGTGACGACAACACTCGTCTGACATGTGGTCATGCAAGACCTCCCTCCCCATAATGAAGCAAATATTTGGATGTCCAAAAGGTTCAACCTTCTCATTAGGGATGGCAATTATACCCGACATGACGGGTTTAGGTGGGTCTGGTTTTGTCGGGTATGAACTGTACATTTCAAAAATCTGGACCCGACCCGAGCTTCGGTTCTGATCGGGTCGGGGTCAGTTAAATAATAATACTAAAAATACATATATTTCAATACTTTTTGGTCGGGTCTTTGGGGTCGGGTTTATGCGGGTCAGGTTTGATCGGGTTTTAACTGTATTTTTCATCACCTAGACCTGACCCGAGACCCATCCGGTTTGGTTCGGGTTCGGGTTCGGGTCTTTTCGGGTCGGTTCGGCTTTTCGGTTCTCGGTTCTAATTGTCAGCCCTACATATTTAAGTAAATATAATTCCCATTGTTCCTAGATGTGGAACAAATCTTACTTTCCGTTTTCTTTCTCTCCTTCTAAGTTAAAACAAAAAAAGAACACATGCAATTTTGATAAAAATTTCACCAACAATTCTCCACCAAATTTTGAGAAAAAAAATTATCGTTCGTTATAGGAAAATTGGTGAATAAGCGTATATGTTTTGTGAACTTGAATTTATACATAGTGACAACCTATCAAAATGGGTCAGGATGGAATGGTTGACTAAACACTGAACCAACGATCATATGTGATGTACCTGATGTGTTTCACACACTTTTCTTTAGGTAGTTCATTAGTCGACACGTAAATTGGCCTTGTGTCTATATCTTGATTTCTTCAAATGTCATTAAAGGCTTAAGTCATAGTCTCATAGAAAACAACACCTTCAAGCACCTATATAGGCATGTTTATTTCAAGTGTCCTATAATTATACACTTCAACAAAACTTCTATTTAAATCTATTAAGTACTAAATAGTATATCACCCCACATATTTATAATACCAAGCGCTCTTCAGGAATGGAAATAATGTTAGTGTAAAACTGATATTATAGTGCTTCAAATCACAATGTATAATTTAATTTTTCTTATTGAACACAAGATAATAAATTTTATTATCTTGAATCAGGTTTAATCATAGATGATTTTAAGTTGGCTTTAAACTCATTCATTTTGATGTTTTCAACACCAAATCCTTCATTAATCCTTTTGTATATGAATCGGCAAGTTTTGGCTGATCTCACAAAATTCATTAGTCATAGCAGAATCTACAATGCAAGTTTGTTTCTATAAGGCCCATGATAATCTTCCCCCACAAAGAGTCAATATCTATATATTGTTTGATCTATAATTATCCTCTCTCTCTCTCAATGTTTCAATTCACATATGTATATCCTTCTAGTACACTTGGAAGCCCACCGCACATTATACCATGGTCCATGTTCCTATTCAAATTCAAATATTTTGATATTTTTTGTACAACTAACCAACAAATATAACTAGGGTTACTAAGATATCTACTCATTTTTCTAACACCATGAGCAATATTCGGTCTTGTGCATGTCATAGCACACATAAGACTACTAATAACTTAAGAATATTCTAATTGATCTTTTGCTCTATCAGTATTAAAATATAGTTGCATATTTGGATCAAGTTCGGTACTTATAGGTTTTGCAATCAAATTGGTTAGTTCCTTTTAGAATCTTCTTGATGTAATGAGACTGAGTAGTGGTTAATCCTTCTGTTATTTTTATGATTCTTATTCTTATAATCACTTCAGCTTCCCTGTATCCTTTATGTAAAACTTTAAGATATAAACCTTTTGTGTTCTTTAACACTCGAGGTGTTGTCCCAAATATTAACACATCAACATGAAGTAAGGTAATCCCACCTTTACCACCATGAAATACGCTACAGACACATTTGGTTCACAATTTCTAAAATCATTTGATATTATGGTTTTTATCAAAGTTTTCATGTCACTGTTTTGGTGTTTGTTTAAGATCGTAAAGTGATTTAATAAAGTTACATATTTTACATTCTTGTCCAGACATCATAAAACCTTCTAATTGACACACACACACACTCATCGAATTCACTATCCAAGGACGCGGTTTTGATATCTATTAGAAGAATTTAAATTTTATAAATAGACGCTAACACAATTAACATCCTAATTGGTGAAGTTTTAACTACAGGTGCATTAGTATCAAAAAAATTATTCATTTCTTTTGGATAAATCATTTAGCAACTAATTTGGCCATAAGATCTGTGAGCCATCTACCTTTAATCTCTTCTTAAATATCCATTTGCACATTATTGGTTTAAAACCAGGGTAAGTCAACTAGTTTCCATGCTTGATTTTTCATAATATAATCTATTTCATCATTTATTGCTTTTTACCAAAATGCTAAATTCTAAGACTTCATAGCCTCTGTGTATGTGAAGAATCAGAATCTATGGTTATAGAAATCATAGTTTGAAGTTATTATACACCGTTTGATTTTTCAACCAAATAAATGATAAAATCTAGTCCGAATGACTTTTCAGTCCTTATTGATTTACTTCTCCTGAGAATTTCATTAGTTTCATCATTATTTGTTTGATTATACTCAGATTTACGAATAGGTTTAGTGATCTTCTCTATTTCATGAATATGTGTATTAACGTCCACCCTTTCACCAATAGATGGACTGGATGGAATAAACATGAATCTGTTTTCGTAAAACACTGCATCTCTGGATTCTATCATTGTGTTTGCCTCAGTCAAATTACTTGGCTTTATTACTAGAAACATACAATATTTGTTGTGCTAGGTGCATCCTTAGCAAATACATTCAATGCCCATTTATCCTAGTTTCCCGATTTTTGATTCAGATAATTGAACAATAGCTTTACAGTCCTGAACCCGATAATAATCAAATTTTGGTTTGTGTTTCTTCCAAAATTCATATAGCTAGTGTGATTTTGGTTATCTTATGGATTATTGTATTTAAGATGTAACTAGTTATACATAGCATCTCACCCAAGAAACTAGTACTAAGGCCAAAATTATATAAAATGACATTAACCATTTCAGTAAAGGTCTTATTTTTACGTTTTGCTACTACTTTTTTGTTGTGAAATACAAAGTACGAATGTCTCGTGTATAATTCCTACATATTCATAATATGTTGCAAGATGGTATTCGCCTCCACTATCAGATCTAAGGTTCTTAATTTTGACATTATTATAATTTTCTACGTCCATTTTATAGGTAACGAATGAACTTAAGACTACATCCTAATCATGCATTAAATCGACATAACAAAACTTTGAATAGTCACTTATAAATGTGATAAAATGTCTTTTTCTCCTTTAATAGGAGTACTCGACGTATCATAAATATAACTGTGAATCAATTGTAAAAGATTAGTGGTACTAACTTATTCTTTATCAAAAATGATTTTCTAGTTATTTTAGTTAAATAGTATATTTTACACTTTTCATCTGGTTGGATACCACATTTAGGGATCTTGTTTAATGAGATTATATTATCCACACGTCTAATATCAAAATGTCTTAATTTATTATTTTATAAAGAATATGAGTTCCATCATACATGTAGCACAAATTTATTTGATCAAAGACTTGTTTGAAGCCAAACTTATTCAACAAACTACCAAAAGCCAGTTTCTTTCTAACATTGGATACATAATACACATAATTTTCAATTTTAGAATCTTCTCTGATGTAAACTCAAGTCCTATTATCCTTTTCTCCTTTATCGTTGTTTTTACTGAGTTATCCATATAGAGATAATTTTCATCCTCACTTGGCTTAAGTTTCTTGAATAAAATTTTTGTCATTATATTATTATATATGCTTAGTAGTACCAGAGTCGATCTATCAAGAGTCCTCTCTTTTGATCATGTTGATTTTAGATATTTGGACCGCAAAATTTTCTTTTTTCGACTAGGGTTTTGCTTTTAGGGAAATAGCTATCTCTTTTAAAGTGACCGGTTTTTCTACAATTTTTGCATCCATTCACTTTCTTAGCCTTCTTCTTCTTGAAGTTTTTCTTGTTCTAAAATTTCCTTTTTCGATTAAAAGGATTCTCAAAGATTTTATTTTCCTATTTCTCATCCACAACTTGGACCTTACATAGAAACACTGTTGAGTAAGTGATCTCTTTTTGCATTTGTTGTTATTTCAATTGTAAATATTATGCAAGATTATCTAGACTCATTTCCTACTTATGTTTAAGGATTTTCCTTTGAACTTCCGAAGAATGAGAAAATTTGTCTATTATGGATGAGACTTTTATCTCATCATTCATATTCATATCATGCCGAATAAATTGGTTTAGAATATGTGTAATATAATTGTGTTTCTCTATTATTGGTTTATCATTAGTCATTTTACAAATGAAAATCTAGCAACGAAGAATTTCTTACTTGTTGCGTTCTGCATAAAATACTTGGCCTCCAGTGCATCCCTGCCTCTTTAGTAGTCGATTTATTGTAATACATATCAATCGGTACACATGTCATTTCATTACTTATGTGACCATTGCATATGTAATCATCTTGCTTTCATCTCAATCTTGATCAAGTTTATGCAACATCTTATATTTCGTTTCTACTAGCTTTGCCATTGTAAGAACAAAAAACACTTTTGGTTTGACCAATAAAAAATGCATCTTCTTCTGCCAACGCTAAAAATTAACTACATAAGATCTTTCAATTTAGTGAAATAAAAAAGCGAACTTTCTCAAACTTTGAGGCGTCATTGAAAGATTGTTGGTTAGTGGCTTATGCGAATGTGGAGAAATCACACAGTGGTGATAAAGTCAAATCTTTAGAGATCGCTCCAAGGCACGTCGATGACACTTTCCTTAAGATGTGATTTTCCCTCACTGCTCGATTAATCATACAAACCACTGCTGAGTTAAAGCAAATCGTCCTCTAAGATACAATGGAGTTGAGATGTTAATTTCTTTGATCAATTACAATAGCATTATCAAAATAGATCCAAACAATCTTCCAAATGGACTATTGTTGTTAGAATTTGTGATACAATATTTTTATTTGCAGAAGATTTGGAAGATATTATTGATTATGTTGATAGAATATTTCCAATTAAAGAAGATTCGGGAAATATTGTTAATTTGAGTAATATAATATTTCCAACTGCATAAGATTTGGAAGATATTAGAAATTTATTGCATCTTTTACAAAATTAGGCAAGGCAACAAATTACCTACATAAGTGGAAGGATTTGAAGAAGGTTTCTTTTTGGGATAGTGAAGTAAGGAATTAATTCCCTAATTGGTTAGTTAAAAAAAGAAGCCTATAAGGTGAATTGGAGAATTAATTAGGTATTGATTTATATCATAAATCAATTACTTCAACCCCAAGCATTAATCCTTATATAAGGATATGGATTAGGTGAATGTATTATCATCTCAAAAATGTGAGTGTATCATCTCTAAAAGTTTTTCTTCTTCCCTACTATCAATCTTGTAATTTTTCTTATTGAGAAAAGTAATAAAATTTCCTCCCCAAGTGGACGTACACTACCAAGAGTTAGTGAAACGACTATAAACCTCTTATGTTATTTCTTTTATTGTTAGATCTGTGATTGCTTTGATGGTGACTATCTGTTGTTTGTTTTGCCTCACCATCAATCCGTTCCTATTCTTTTTTTTCACAACAATTGGTACCACAACAACTAGATTGATTGAGAAAGGGTGTTAGGCATTATGGAACGAGATAAGGAGAATTCAGCAATTGTATCAAGTCCATATGTCAAAGGGACATATATGGCAGTAGGATCTCAGTTAGCAATAGAAAGATGGAATGATGATAAAGACTTCGAGAAGTGGCAATGAAGAATGAAAGTTGTTTGACTTCTGAGGATGTGCTTAATAAGCGGAAGAAGAGATCGTCTGAAGTTGGTTAGAGATCAAAGGAGAAAGCAGTGGATATGCATAAGTCTTTGCAAACTGCTAAGTTTGGGCGTTGCTCGAACTAGAATCGCTTATCGAAATGCTAGGTGCCACCTGGTGGCACGATGTGGGGAGAGGGTTGAGATGGTTCATGAAGACGTTTGTTTTCATGGTGAAGATTAATAGTTCTTACTTGAAGGGGTTACTTTGTACACTTTGTTGGCAGGTGGTGGCGTTGCCGAAGTTTGTTAACAAAGTGCAATGGGTGACGGTTATGCCGAAGGTCATTGGAGACGTAACCATGTTGCCTTGCCCGAGAAGATGCTTAAAGTAAGAGGATGTAGGTGGAGTTGGTATGCTTTCAAAGAAATATAGTATTAAAGTGGAGATTGTTAGAATTTGTGATACAATATTTCCATTTGCAGAAGATTTGAAAGATATTATTGATTATGGTGATAGAATATTTCCAATTAGAGAAGATTTGGGAAATATTGTTAATTTGAATAATATAATATTTCCAACTGCAGAAGACTTGGAAGATATCACAAATTTATTGCATCTTTCGCAAAATTAGGCAAGGCAATAAATTACCTACATAAGAGGAAGGATTTGAAGAAGGTTTCTTTTTGGGATAGTGAAGTAAGGGATTAATTTCCTAATTGGTTGGTTAAACAAGGAAGCCTATCAGGAGAATTGGAGAATTAATTAGACATTGATTTATATCATAAATCAATTACTTCAACCCCAAACATTAAACCTTATATAAGGATAGAGATTAGGTGAATGTATTATCATCTCAAAAATGTGAGGTGTATCATCTCTAAAAGTTTTTCTTCTTCCCTACTATCAGTTTTGTAATTTTTCTTATTGAGAAAAGTAATAAAACATCCTCTCTTCAAGTGGACGTACACTAACAAAAGTTAGTGGAACCACTATAAAGCTCTTGTGTTATTTCTTTTATTGCTATATCTGTGATTGCTTTGCTGGTGACTATCCGTTGTTTGTTTTGCCTCACCATCAATTCGTTCCTATTCGTTTTTTTTGCAACAATTGTAACAGGAATATAGAAATTTTGTTCTGTATTATCACAAAACTAATAATTTTGATATAAATGGAAAAGGAGAAGAGATTGAGAAAATGTTGGCTTGCAACGCTTTTTTAACATCTTTCAATTCAAGAATTTGCGACACTTTTAGGCATTGCAATGAGAAAGGTGGATCGCTGAAACTATGGTGATAATTTAAATAAAAAGAGGCATTTTGCTGTAACTGAAAAAAACATGCGGTAGTAGTCTTCCAAAATGTGAAATCCAATGTCCGAAACTGGACAAACTGCTCCACAATGTCGAATTATTTTTGCCACGCGTCAATTTCAACATTGCGTTCCACAGAAGTGAAAATATAAATTGTTGGCAAATGCAAATGTGTCGTGGACTTCACAATCCAATTCCATCGGCATTGAAGATGCTCTTATAGATACAAGCAGATTACTTCGTTTGGAACAAGAGCGCCTCTTCCAAACAACATCTTTCAAACCTTCATTTCCTGCTTGTTTGCCAAAACCTAAACTGGAACTGATCCTAATATGCAAGGCCTTTCCTCACAACGAAACAAACATTTGGAACTCCAAATGGGGCAATCCTCTCATGAGAATGCTATATTTAACTAAAAATATTTCTCATTGATCCTGTATGTGGGACAAATTTCAATTTTTCTTCACTTTCTCTCATTCTCATTGAAAAAAAAACAAGCAAATTCTATAAAAATTTCACTAAATGGAGGGAAAAAATAACTATATACATGCCTACGTCGTATTTGTTAATGTCGAAATATTAAAATTCCCAAACTTTATTTAGAAACTCACATTTTTGTTGTCATTCATGTCGTATGTTCAAAATTTTATTTTTTGGAAAATGATTTCAAATGGAATTGTCTTAATCAGGATGTTAAGGATGAAAAGTGTCAATTCAACTACAGTTTTTAATCAAATTTTGAGTTGATGGATATTTGGTAAAAAAAAAAGAAAAAAAAAAGAATAGAAATTGTTGAGTTTTGAATCCACATAATGGCTAATAATGGATGTATTTTAAAAAATAAACAAGCAATGCTTGTTTTCATACAAATAAGTCAGAGGCAGGTGTATAGGGGTGAAAAAATAAAATGAACCGGTGGATTAAAAAAGGATGGACATGAGAACAAGAAAATGTGCGGGCGCAGTTGTCAGTAGCACCCAAATTTGATAATTATTTCTATTTTGAATTTTTTTACAAAAAAAATAACGAAGAGGATGCTAGTTATGTATCCTGTATTCTCATTGTGCATCTCTCTTTTTTCACCTAGTGGCACCTAATAAAACATTCCCCTAAGTGATACCTAATAAACCAGAAATTGTACAAAAAGACCTTAACTTTTAAAATTTTATAAAATGCCAAGCTTAATCATTTTATCAACAAAATAAAACTAACTGCATAATTATTTTAAAATTCGAACAAGGTTGACTTTAAAACTTATAAAATGCTTGCACACTTTCAAATTGCACAAGAGTTAATTTGCTTTTTTGGTGAAAACCAAACTTAATTTTGCAACTAGTTTACATGGAGGCATATACCAGCAAGTTAGTCCTTGGGGAAAAAATTTAGTACTCTTTTAGGCTATGTTGGATAGAACAATTAGTTTTTTTTTTTTTTTTTTTTTCTTCCAGTGTGCATAGTTTGTTTATACCGAATTCTACGATAATACCGGCATAAAAGCGTTTACTTTTCTTTTTTTCCATTACACTTTCTTCCTCTAAGATTAACTGGAAAAAAATTCTTAAAAAAAGAAGCTATTTAGAAGAGTAAAGCTAACGAATTCGATCGACCCATATCCTGGCCAACCTTCCATTAAACTAAACAAGGAACATACATGCCATGATCATTTACCTTCCCATCAATGACTGTACGATGACCAAGCATTGGATTTTCAGGATAGCGCTTCACGGATCCGCTGTAAAATAGCGCAAATATCATTGTATTGTATTAGTAATCACTGTTTCAAACATTTAGGACCCGTTTAGCTTACAATTTGAGTTGCCAGTTTTGCATTTGAAACATGTAATATAAAAGTGTCATGAAATTGAAAAACTTGTTAACCTGTAAGCATTATAACAAAAGAGAAATGATGGAAGAAGCTAGATTATGATGTTCTCAAGGCCCCTAAAAAAATGTTTTTAACTCTACGTTGAAACTATTTTACAGATGGATAGCATACCAAAAGATTGCAAGGTGTAAGTTAAGCATCCATTGTATTGATGAAAGCACACAAATTCTTACTTTTCAATACCATAAGTAGTATCAAGAAGTAAAAAAAACATGAATGCCTTTGCACCGCAGCACCATATGAAATACATTTCCTAATAGCATGTCATGATGTTAGAAAATACAAACTCGGATACTTTTAGCAACACACAACATGGGTTGAACTTATAGTCAGCTTTCTCAATTTACACATTCTACTCTACCATAAGTACAATATGTTTTGTGCATATATTCATAAGTAACAGCAGAATGTCAAAAATATCAAGAAATATACTTATATACACACATCTATCATAATGAATAGATAATGGAAGAAGAATATGAAGGCATGCACCTAAAAAAGTCCCATGGACAGTCAATCCCAGAGGGTGACTCCAAAAGGCCATCTTTTGCATAAATGCTTCGGTAAACCGGACCAGCTGATGGCCTGCTGTCCAATGCCGGCCTGAACTCTTCAACTTCTACACTGTAAACCTCCATTTATCCTTCTTTTCTCCTTAATCAGTGCAAGGGTTTGACTGTATGGTGTTTGTGTGGGGATAACGAGGGATAGATATAGGAGCAAGGGATGTTTTTTTTTTTTTTTTTTTTTTCCTTCTTATTGCAATAAATAGACTGGCTTTGTAATGAATGGCAACTGGCAAGAGCTGCAGTATTTAAGTACTATGAACCAACCCGAACGGCCATTTATTAGACTGAGTATTGGATGTGTTTTCTAGTTGGCAGGTGTTGCATTTATGAATTGTTCTAAGGTGGAGACGTCCATTTAAAAAGCGGGTCCAGTCTCATTGTTCCGTTTCAACACAGTTTGAAATGCTCAGGAAGCTTTCATGGCTATTGAAAAATGAATTATAAAGGGTGCGTTTTTTACAGAAACCTATTAAGTTTTTAAATTAGACTCACGTCCACTCATAAACTTATTGTAAATTTAGTTCCTATTTTTTGAAAATTCATCAAAAAAATATATAAAAAAATTACTTAAATTCGTATTTAAATTAATCATGTACTCGCCCGAAAATTCAACTCATAAAAAAATAAAAAATATACAGAAAATAGCAAAAAATGCAGTAATTTGCGTTAAATCATGCACATGTTTGAAATTCTTGCATTCATCTGTGTAAATATTTCACCGTTGAATCTGTGCTGGTTTTTTTCATACATGTAAGCAAGTTATACAGATTCTTGCATACAAGTATGCAATAATCTACAGACAAAATTTCAGTTCGGTTTTCTTCATGCGATATTTGCATACATGTGTGCAAGTATTCCAAATAGTCGCACACAAGTATGCAAGTTTAGCTCCAGATTTTCAGTAGAAAACAACGTATGCAACATGTGCATAGTGTATGGAACTATTGGCTTTTTTTTTTAAATTTTCGTAAACTTCTGTTAATATTTCCAGAATTTACATTTTTTTTTTATACATTGTAGCGTAAAAAAATTTGGCTAAAAAGGCAGAACTGGAAAAATAGGGGGCGGGTTTACATGTAAACTTAGGAAGAGTTGTGAGCCTAATTAAGTTTGCTTTTAGGGATGTATGCCTAATTTTCACATTATACAATGTCGGCTTCTTGTTTTACTTATGTAACCTTTAATGTTACAGGCTACTTTCTATTACTTATGGGCCGAAGCCCATTTTGTAAATAATTGGCTATATATAGATTATAGCCTAAATTTTGTACAAATCCTATTATCGAAAAAGAATATTACAACAGTTAATCTTTTCAACTCTGTTCATTCATCTCTCTCTCTCTCTCAATACACAATTCATCAAAACACAAATTTACATCAATCTCAATTTGGTATCAGAGCTATAATACAAAGCCTAACGACATTCAAGTTTCATCTCTCTCCTCAACATTTAGGTATTCGATCACAGCTGCAATTAAAAGAGGCTTAGAGTCTTACTTCTCAAATAATCTGATTGTTGAAAGCCTTTTAGCCTTTTTGCTATCCAAGACTGCGTATCATGAATGAAGTATTCCCCTCTTATCCAGTGGAGTATTGTTTAGTTCAGTTTCGCATCTGATTGCTACTACCTCGCCATAAAAGATAAGTGAAACAATTCGATCAATCAATCTTCTTGGTTGCAGTTGCTTGTGTTCTTGATCTTCCAGTCCTCATTTTCTTGATTTATCAGCAATTCTTGGATCGCAATGGCAGGTAACAATGCATGATACAACAAGTTCTGCCACATCAAGAATCGACACTAACAGTGTTTCTACATCTGCAAATTCACTGATTAAGCCTAAAAGGCATATAATTACCATCCCACTTCCACTTGATGATGATAATTATATGCTTTGAAAGTATCAGGTAGAAACAACATTAATAGGCTATGGTTTGCAAGATTATATTAGAGGTACACCTGCAATGATTCAAGATAAAAATGGCAGTCTTGTTAGTAATAAAGAATATGTGAGATACCAGAAGCAAGATAGTCTTCTAGTGTCATGGCTAATATCATTGGTTAATGCAAACTTGTTGTCATAATTATCGGATGCAATACAACCTTTGAAGTATGGAATGCTAATGAACAGATTTTCAGCTCACAATCTGGAGCAAGAGTTATGCTCGATAGGAAACAATTACAATGCTTAAAGAAAGATGAAATGCTGAATACCTAACAAAGGTTAAAACTCTGTGTGACAAATTAGGGGTTATTGGGCACAAGATCAGCAAGAGTGAGCAAGTTCTATACATTCACTACGCCATGAACGACCTAATGCAACGGATTTGCAAGGTGTTGCCAGCCAAAATGTCCCGATAACTATAATATTTTGGTCCTACTACAAAGTTCTATTTTTGATGTTACCTTAGCCATAAAAATGTGTTGGTCTAGCTAAACAAGTGTAACACGATGTAACATTTCATATAATGTTGCTATAGTGGACCTTTCCATATCTTAGCAACGATTTATGTGAATCAAATCCTACGTTGGAGAACGTGACACCTCATCAATCCTGATCGCTTCTTCTGCAAACAACAATTTTTCTTTGGCGCAATTCATTTCTTACCCTCTTTTCATTCCCCGCCATCTTAATTTCATTTCCATGCTTCCCAGTTTCATTAACCAAATGACATTTTCTTTTGCAAATAACATTTTGATTATTCTCTGTTTTCTTACAAAGGTTCAAGCAAACATTCTTAAGTTCGGGTTCAATGATTTCAGGTTCGATTAGGGCTTTGATTTGGGGGTTCAAGCTTTCAACGATTTCGGTTCAATTAGGGTTTTGATTTAGGGGTTCAAGCATTGTTCACATCACTTTAGGGCTTCAATTTCGATTTTGAGGTATAAGACTCTCTCACATCACTTTAGGGTTTCGATTTAAAATACCTATATAAATTCTTTAGTCGACCTGAATTAACAATTCGACTTGTCTTAGGTTTCCTCTTGTTGGACACACACACACACATATTTTATTTTTTTTATGTTAAAATCTTCATATTAATAGATGTAGTGATGGACAGTGAAAACATCTAGATAGAACTTCCAAAGTTTAGTGAAATATATATTAGTGGGATAAAAGCCTTTATACAAAATGGTTTTTCTCAATTCGCTGTCAGCGATGAAATGACGTGCCCTTGCAAGAATTGTAACAATAGCAAGTGGCGTCATCAAGATATAATTTATGATCATTTCAATTGCAACAGTCCATCTCCATTGTATGTGAAATGGATATGTGAGGCTTCTCACCAAAATTTTTGAAGGAGTGATGAAGATATAGACTGTGAAGCTGGTGATTTCGGAGATAATCTTGGTGAAATGTTGGACCGTACTCATGGACGTATGTACAACTGTGAGGATGAGAATTCCGATGAACCGAATGCCAATGCTAAAAGAATTATCGCCTTGTCGAATATGGAAAGCATCCATTATATCCTAGCTATTCAAAAATTTTGAGATTAATTTTTATCATCAGGCTTTATTTTTTAAAATGTGTGCATGGAATTACAGAGTCTGCATTTGTTGATATACTAGAGTTGATGAGAGAGACTTTTCCACGGGCCCACATACCTTTATCTT
This sequence comes from Allium sativum, assembly GCA_030737875.1. Taxonomy (NCBI): domain Eukaryota; kingdom Viridiplantae; phylum Streptophyta; class Magnoliopsida; order Asparagales; family Amaryllidaceae; genus Allium; species Allium sativum. Next base: position 996,898,577 of record CM060924.1, on the reverse strand, counting down.
TCAGAGCCGCGAAGAATATCATTAAAGATTTAGGTCTTGAATACAAAAAAATACACGCATGTCCAAAGGATTGCATGTTGTATTGGGAAGAAAATTAAGATAAAGATGTTTGTAAAACTTGTAGTGTTTCGAGGTGGGAACCAGTGAAAAAGAAAGACATCAGTAACAATGATCCAGAAAAGTTGAGTCGCAAAGTCTCATCAAAAATGATGCGTTACTTTTCGCTAAAACCAAGGCTGCAAAGGCTGTTTATATACAAGGAGTTTTCACAACTTATGACATGGCATTCTGTGGGACGAAAAAAGACTGAAAACTTAGACATCCAGCTGATAGCGAGTCTTGGAAGGCAATGGATGCTATGCTATGTATTCAGAAAATAGAAATATCTGATTGGGTGTAGCCTCCGATGGACTCAATCCTTTTCGTACAATGAGTACAGCTTACAGTACATGGCCAATTATATTAGTTAACTACAACCTTCCACCATGGTTGCGCATGAAGCCCGAAAATCTAATTCTTTCAACAATCATCTTTGGTATAGAGTCTCCAAAGAATAAAATTGATGTATATATGCAACCTCTAATTGAAGAGTTGAAAGAATTATGGGATATAGGCATAGAAACTTATGATTCCTTTACTGATCAAAATTTCATGTTACGTGCAGGCATGTTGTGGACCATTAGTGATTTTACGAGGTATGCAATGTTATCCGGTTGAAGCACAAATGGTAAATTGGGTTGTCCCGTATTCTATTATGAAACTTCTTCAATGTACTTAAAACATAGCAGAAAATTTCTGTATCTGAAACACAAGTGGAGGTTTGATAAGAGGAGGTTCAATGATGAAGTTGAAATAGGACAAATTTCAGGAAATTTATCAGTAATAGACATTGAAGAACTGTTATGTGGCTTTGAAAATAATTTTGGAAAGAAAAAGAATTCCCTTTTCAAAAAGAAGTCAATATTTTTCAATTTATCGTATTGGAGCCGCAATTTATTGCGACATAACCTTGATGTTGTGCATATAGAGAATTAAAACATATGCGACAACATACTTGGTACTTTGCTAAATATTAGTGGCAAGTCAAAACACCATTTGAATGCTCGTTTGGATTTACAAGAAATGGGCATCAGGAAGGTCCAACATCCTACTTTATCAAGTGACGGCGAACAGTTTGAGATTAGGGCTGCCATATTTGGTATGAAAAAGAAAGAAATATTTTGCTTGGTACTGGAGAATGCTAAATTGCCATTCGGTTATGCATCCAATATCAGTCGGTATGTTCACACGAAAGAAAGGACTATCTCAGGGTACAAGACCCACGATGCTCATTTTTTACTTTATTACTTGTTGTAATTTTCCGTGAAAAAAAAAACACTAAAGCCTGAGCTTGCATTGCCTCTAATAAGATTTGGTACGTTTTTAAGAGGCCTTTGAGGTAAAGTAATTGACTTGGAAGATGTGAAGAGACAACAACAAGAAATTGTCGAAATTCTTTTCCAATTTGAGATGATATTTCCATCGGCTTTCTTTAACATAATGGTTCACTTGACAGTTCACTTGTGCAGGGAAGTTGAGTACGGTGGACCTATGCACGTTCGATGTATGTTTCCGATTGAGCGTTATTTAGCTAAACTCAAATCTTATGTGTGCAACAGATCTAAACCGGAAGGTTCCATCATCAAAGGTTACCTGGCTGAAGAATGCTTGACATTCTGCTCAAGATTCATAAGTGGTGATGCAGTATCTAAATTTAAAGTTGTCCACAAAATATGGACTATGCTATTGGTACAAGAATAAATAAAGACATAAAACTATGCATCTAAAAGAATCCGAGTGGATGGCATGTCATCGGTACATTATATTCAATTATGGTAATGAGGAAATAGAGAAATTAAAGAGTAAGTTTTAGGTTCTAATTTTATTCTAGCTAGTACGAAAGAATTAGAATATTTCTTTATCGATATTAATATCATCATAATTATTCCAGGGAACATTAAACTTTAATTGATGGCCATGCAATATCAAGAAGATATAAAAGGGAGAGAGCACGTACGGAAGAATTATGGAAATGGATGAAGGATGAGGTTAGGGAAAAAGAGGATATTTCAAAAGAGCTATAAGTGCTTGCAATGGCCCCTAATCGGGAAGCTAAGAAATTTAGTGGATATTTTATTAATGGATATAGATTCCATACAAAATACAAAGATGGTAAGTGCAAAACACGGAATAGTGGTGTATTCTTGACTACCTTGACCACTAGCTTTGCAAGTTCAAAAGATCAATATCCATTGGTTGGTAATGTTAGTTACTATGGAGCAATTAAAGAAATAATAGAAATTGATTATTACGAAGAAATTTCAGTGGTTTTATTTAAGTGTTGCTGGTACCAAGAAGAGAAAGATTTGTATGGGATGACACGAGTTAATTTTAATAGATTGTGCAAGAAATTTGATTCGTATATTATGGCTTCACAAGTACAACAAGTATTTTATGTACAAGATCCAACTGATGTGACACTTTATAATGTTATCATGAAATAACTGAGGGATTGGTGTGATGTCAAAAAGGAAAATGGAGATGAAGATGATCCATTTTTACTTGATATTCAATGTTGTTATGGAATAGGAAATCAAGCCAGTGATGTTAGGTGGTATAAAGATGATGTCCCAGCAACACAATAAACTAAAGGATACTTAATTAAACGATGAGAATTAAGTAAAATGAATTGTACCATTGTGTTCGTCTCAGAATTCTGGTTCAGATAGACTTCGAGTTTGTGTAAAACGGATATCGTATGAGGAAGATATAAAGGTTAGAAGGTTGTATACATATAAGAAGGATATATGTAAATATAAATTCAAAATATTTCAAAATAAATCGAGCAAATGAAGCGGGAAACTGAAGCGGGAATTTGTCCCGTTAGGAGATGACCCGCTCCAGCTTGGGTCGACCCAACTACCTATGGGTCGACCCAGCCACCTATGGGTTGACCCTAAGGTCGACTTAGGGGTAGGTAGGTCGTCCCCACATGGATCCGTCCAAATTCATTGAGCGAACCTGGCCTGTTTTGTTGACCAGGTTCATTATTTTACTGTACGATTGGATTTAAAAGCAGAGATCTGATAGTTAAAGATTGTCTGAAAACTCTATATAAAGGCATGCACTCCTATCAAATCCATTACTCTTCTTCATACTTCTTTCTCAAACTCTTGTTCTAAAAATATAAAATGAAGATGGGGAGATGCTGCTGAAACTTGGATTGAATCAAGACAATTCTTATCTGACTTATACGAGAATCCCTTCTGCAACATCAGCATTAGGGGTGGAATCGGTTCGGTACCGGAACTTTGTACTCAAAACCATTACCGTACCGACTTTATATGGTAATAGAAAAATCATATCATTACCAGCCAAAAAATTCGGTTACCAATAGTTCGGTATATGGTTGGTAATGGTTGGTAGAGGTCGGTAATAAGTTTTTACCATTTACTAGTTTGAGATATTTTTGTTTACAATATTTCACATTAAAATATTAAATATTAATTTTTTTTGTTATTATATTATTATTTATATATCTTATTTTACGTAGTCAAACATGCATGAAAACTTTATAGATGAACAAAAACACCATTTAAATTATACCGTTTCTAAGGTATATAATAAAAATTGCATTCAATCTTGTATCGTAATAGTGTTTTTCTAGGTATTTTATTAAATCATTACATAATAAAAATTCTTCGTTATGTAATAAACTTATATGTGGTAGGTATGGTAATTACCATTTTCAATGCTCAATTACCATTACCGTACCACATATTTTTCATGTGGTTTGGCATACCGTACCAATCAAATTGGTTACCGATTGTTCGATACCACTTTTGTTGGTAGCGGTTGGTAATGGCTGGTAAGTGATAATATGGTAAAAATTTCCAGGCCTAATCAGCATATTATCCTATGTTCTTTAAATCCAATCTCTGTGATTTCATGTTACTTTTGGATATAAAACTTAACAGTAACCTTGACATATTAATAAACCTGGATCTGAGCCTATGCCTGTTATTAAATTGATTCATATCTAAACAATTCTTCTATAATTACATGTATTTTTCCATACACCTGCTTTGCTGTTCAGTTGTTATTATATGCCTATTTATGTTATTATTATGCATATTTTTGTTATTCTCCCTCTCTTATTCCCTTTTTATTTTATAAGCCTGGGATACTTTTGAGCCCAGACCAATCTTGTAAGAGACATACGTATGAACGAAATTGGTACAATTAGGGAATGTTTGAGAATGAAAATAAAAGAGGGAAAATTGGGGCATATCTTGTAATATGGAATATGATTGAAAATTTGGGGGGATATCTTGTACTGTGGAATATGACTGAAATTTGGGGGTGTATGAACATGTAAATCTGTAGGCTTATTTTAAGAATTAAGTGAAACATGTTAATGAAACTGTAAGTAACCTGTGGAATCTGTAAAAATTGTGGGGGTAGTAATTAGGGTACATCTAGACCTGCTTGTTTCTGTTTGGGTGCCCGTTATTTCTGTTTGGGGTAACACCTGCTATTTCTGTTGAGGTACATGTTATTTTTGTTTGGAGTAAAACCTGTTATGAAACTAGAGTACACCTAAAACTACCACTATGTTTCTGTTGGGATCATTCTGTTTTTGTTATATTAGGGAACACCTAATCCTATCACATATTTGTTGTACTAGTATTGGTGTAGATAAAAGTAATTGAGAAGCATAGCTTGGTCCATATTACTCTATTTATTCTGCTTATCCTGTTTATCATGTTTATACCTGTTGTATATTACTATTATCTCTCATCCAGTTTATTTACCTGTGTTGATACTTTTACTTCGGCTATAAGTCACAGGACTCGCCGGACTTTATGTCTGACCCTTTTTGTTTGCTTTCCCTCTTTCCTTTCCCCCATAGGTTCTCAAGGTGGGAACGCTCAGGCGGGATTAGGACTTTCTCTCTCTTCTATTTCTGCCTTGATCTGGATTTGCTTTGATGTATCACTTTGATTACTTGTCTACATTATTATGGCTATTATTAGGGATTATGGTTTTACATTTCTGTACTCTAATGGTTTTTAGTGCAAGATAGATGTTTTAATTTGATGTATTTGGTTTCAGTATTTTAGCTTGATGTTGTAACTGGTTTTGAGACTACGATGTTTTTCTGCTGAATAATGAAGTTTTAAATTTGCGTTGTAATTTCTATATCTATCTTGTGAGATTCTGTTTCTGTTTACCTATGATGCTTCATGGAACTTAATGCATTCTGATAAAGAGTGACATTAACAGATGTGGTGTGTGACAATGTATCTCACATTTCATCATAAGGGTACATTTCAGAAGGAAGAATATATTGGTGTAACCTTTACTATGGTAAAGGGCATTTATCCTGACTACTTCTCGTACACAGTGCTCCTGGAGTTAGTGAAGGAGGACCTTTTCTTGAACGGAATAGGAGTATTTTATATGAAAAATGGTGAGAAGGGTGGGTGGAAGTCACTGGCGAATGATGCGGACCTCTCTGAATTTGTCAATGGAGCTAACAGTTGTGGCAAATTGGAATTTTATATCGACAACGTTGTCGATACTACAATTGAGCCACTGAAGCAAATGCAGCCGCATGTAATTATTTGGCCAAGGCCACTAAATCTAGTTATAGGGGTGTGTGTGTATGTGTGTGTGTGTATATATAGAGAGAGAATTTCATTTACATATTGTGACAGTTTGATATATCCAAAAAAATGATTATGATATTATATCATTTAAAGATCATGATTATAACATCATTATATGATTTGTTGTAGCTACAAAACCACTGAAACGACACTACGTGGCGACTCATCAACTACAACAAAACAAAAAAATAAAGAAGTTAACTGAAGTCAATAGTCCTTGGAAGTCAGCACGGCTGAATAACAATGCAACTGTGAATCTAAAAGTAGCTAAGGTGAATAGTCTTCAGAAGTCGACATGGCTGAATAATCTAGAACCCAACAATGCAACCACAAATCAAAAGATAGCTGAGGTGAACAGTCCTTAAAAGTCGGCAAGGCTGAATAATCTAGAACCCAGCAATGAAACCTTTAATCTAAATTCAGCTGATATGGTAAATCATCGGAAGACGACACAGAAAAACAAAAAACTGAAAATCAGCGATTCAACTTTGAATCTGAACTCAAAAAGTGTTAAGAAGAAGTTGGAATCACGTATTACACGAGGGGAAAACGAAGATATGGATGAAAATGGCAAGCTGGTTCGAAGAATTCTAATTATGATGATCTTATTGTAACTTGAATATTTTCTACCACTCTTGTAGCATAGTTACTATGATTTTTCTGTTTATTATATACTTGCAGGATGTTCATCTACCACCTCTAAATGAGAATCCTCCACATCCACCATCTCTAAAAGACTATGTAATACAAAGAGCTGAGAATTCGATGAGGAACAATGAAATTCTTGCTTCTCTAGGTGTGCCTTCAATTTCAGTAGATCTGAGAAATACAAATAAAAAAAAGATAAAAAAAAAATAAAAGTTGCAAAAGGATGTGGATAGTGAGGAATATAATCTGGACCATGAGGAGCGTAGTGAAGATGATACTTCACAAAGTCCACAAAAGGCATGTGATAACTATATATCTTATTTTTTATGCTTCTGAAGATAATAACTATAAAATCCAATCTTATTTCCTACATATATTTACAATTTAGAGAACTAAAAAAGTTGAGAAGCCCTAGCATGTTAGTAGACCACAAACTCGTTCAACTAGTGGTAAGGCAAAGGAAAATGAAAAGTTGAGAAGCCCAAGTCCAAGCCTGTTAGCAAGTACAACTAAGAAGGATGTTGAAGGAAAAGGAACAATGGCTGATTATTTGGCTCTGTGGGAACGACAAAAGAAAATTGCTGCAAAATATAGTGCAAGTGTTATGGCAAATAAGGATGTTGCGGAGAATGTCTTGCCAGACTTTGAAAATGAAGAAGTGGAGCAGGTACTGAATTGATGTGATAATAATATTTAATATTACAGTAGAATTAATATTTAAGTACTGAATTTACATTACGATTTATGTTATTATTTGATGGGACTTTTCATTTTAATTAAAGATGAAGTTCCTAGAAGACTCAGAGGTCAAACAAAGATGTTTAATGTTCATACAAGGGTGTATGACAAAAGAGTTGTAATTGGGATGAACCAGTGGTTCCAACCTATTTCAGATGATAACAAAGTAATATCAAAACAGAGCTACTTTTTAGGAACATTGAAAAGAGATGTGCCACTTATGTATAAATCTTGGTCGGATTTTCCTGAAAAGTTGAAGCAATCTCTATGGAATTATGTTAAGGTAATCTATTATTAATTATAATGTAGCTGAATTTTACTTTAATAAGTAATAATGATCTATTAACTATAATGTAGTTGAATTATGATTTATTCTTTTTAACGTTTGATTTATATTTAAGAAACGGTATATTATTCCCGATGAATGTGAAAACTGGATGTTGAAGTCTATTCGTGACTGTTGGAGGGGGTACATGAGTCACATAAAAACAACTTATTATAAAGCTTATGAGTCTGATGAGGAGAGGCTAGAAAACAAGATGGACAACATCCCACTGGAGGACTTTAAAGCGCTCTTGAGGTATTGGGCAGACGAGGAGATTCAGGTATACATACATATTATTTATTTCACAACATAAACGAGTACTTTGTTTTTTATGAGATAAATGGGTACTTTGTTTTTGGGTATTTTTTAGAAAAGAGCCAAGAAAAATTCTGAAAATCGTAAGTCATATGAAGACACACACACCGCTGGTCCAAAGTTGTTTTCCCAGCTTCGTCATAAGATGGTATGTGGTACTTTACATTTGTTTACTAATTACATTTTTCTAGATGAGATGGCGTGGTAGCTATTGACACGAAGTAGTTAACCTAGATGCATTTTGACTGAAGAGAGTGCATGCTAAACTATCTATTGAACATGTATCAGGAGACACCATCCGATGCAGCACTTTTTCTTAAAAGTCGTAAGAGAACAGATGGACATGAGTATGTGTCTAATCCTCAAGTAATGAAGTACAAACTTGTAAGTAACAGTTTTGTTTTGTAATAATTTTGTTCTGTTTTGTACATGCTGCACATTATTCATGTCTTGCTCATGTGCATATTTGCTCATGCGTACTTTGTTGAACCTGAGTTTGGCTCTTGGCTATGTGAACCTGTTCTTGGCCATGACTTTGTTGAAACACTTGTTGAGTCTGAATTTTGCACCAGCAGCCTTGTGCACTTGTGCTCTGTGCGTGCACCAGTAATGTAACAACCCAGAATTTCTGAACCAATTTAAAATTTTCATTTTAGCTATTTTAATGGGTTTTGAATATTTAAAATGATTTATTTTAAATAATAATGACTAAAAATTTATTTAAATCCAGTGTAGAACAAATAAGTTTAAAATTTAATTAAAACGAACTCGAAATGGCGCGGTAGTTTTAAAATCCGATTTCTAATTTCAATTGAGTATACAGAATTCAATATAAATCATAATTGGATGAAACAAGAAGCATTAGGATCTACTTAACTGTATCTTTCTAATGAGTGTGAAAAACTGAGATTTCGCTTTATAAATAGTAAGTTATGGCCAGATTAAAATTTTGAATAGTTGCTCTGGAATTTATATATTTAAATTTTAATATATATATAGCCCTTAAAAATAGCCATTTTGCAAACAACCTCCGTTTCGACAAAATCACTTTTGTTGGATCCGGAATGTCAAATTATAGTCAGGTTTAAATTTCCATAATTTTTGGAATTATATGTGAGCGTAGTAAATTTAAACGTGTTTTCAATTTTAGTTTGAATTTAATCGACTAGTAGAAAGGCCATTTTTCAAACTGTCTCCAAATTTGATGAAATTAGTTTTGTTAGGACCGTATCATCAAAACATAGCTAGATTAATTTTTCTGTAATTTTTGAAGCTAGTATGTGACCCCGGTAAATTTAAATGTACGTTCAAATTCAATATTGACCGTTATATTAATTTGTATTTTAATTTTAATGAAAACTGATTGAAATAGTCGAATTGGCTTACTAAACATATTCCATTGTATCCAGAATGGGGGTATTCGATTAGAGGTGATAGTCGTTGGGTTTTATTTGGAGTTTGGACGAAATTACGCTAATTAGAGAATTATATATATATATGGTCAAAACCCAATTCAAACCCCTAATTCTCTTTCCCGTGGTCAAACCACAGAGCGCCTCCTTCTTCATGTTCGAAGGCTGAAAAGTTCCGATCTTTTCTCCTTCGATTTCACACAATCCATTTCAGTAATTTCTAAAATCTATAAAGACATTATTGTTGGCCTCGATGAGCTCGATGACATCAACGGTGGTGATCTACTGTTGTTCGACGTGGATACCTAATTTTCCTATCAAATTCACCGCGTTCGAGAGCCAATCGCCGGCGCATGGTGGCGTTGGACTCCAAGTTGCATTGGACGATGACTAAGCGGGGTGGGGCGCTTCCTGCCTCGGCGGTGAATCAACTTCCGGTCACCTCAGAAAGCGTGCGCAGGTGATTTGGAGGAGCGGAAGTAGGTTGGACGTATTTTCTGAGTAATTAAGGAAGGGGGAGGTAATTAATTATTAGTTAATTACTTTAATAATTATCTAAATAATGTAATTAACCTATAAATTAACACAACTCTCTCATACGATGTCGGAATCCAGTGAAACAGGAGCCATTGGAATCGTGATAGCATGTACTACAACATGGAACTGACCAGAATGGAAACGGAGCAAATGGAATTTTTAGCTAAATTAAACACCTGTTTAATTTAGTGTAAAAATAAATCCTCACCAAAAGATTGATGGGGTGGAAACCAAAGTGAAAACTCTCTCACTAAATATTTGTACAGTTATTTATTTTATAACTGAAAATAAGGCTGTCATTGTTGATTTTTATCTATTGTGTGTGACATTGCTTGAGTTCAACACATGAACTATTCACGACTCATTTGCACAAGAAGCGTTGTTTGAATATACGACACTTGTATTTCATACAATGTGGATAGACATTTTGTGGTTGTTGAAATGAGATGTAAATATCTATTTATAATTTAAACAATGAAGATTGATTAAGTAGAAAAATAATTCAAATTGAATTAGAATTGATTAAATTTATTAACCAATGATTTTATTTAAATCGACTGTGGTTGTTTGAAAACCCCACACGGGTATTGGGACGATATTTGACATACGCTAATCCCAATAATTAGTTGTATGTCGATTGATTAATTGATTGACAGGCTGTTGTAAGCATTATTTGTTTATTTTAATGCTTATACAGTTGTAGAATGCACTCTGGATGATGTTTTAATATTTAGTGATTATTTATCATTATTGTTGAATACATGCGATGTATGAAATCCATATTTCCGATTCAGAATATAAACGAATACTTTAAAATAATATTCAGTGAAGCATTAAATTATGATTTTGATGTCCAATTTTGGATGGACACAAAAATATTGAAATGTGAAGCCGAATTAAGCAGTAAATGCCATTTTAACTCGAATGGATTTATCAGTCGATTTTATTCATTTTATAATGGATACGAAAAGGAAACAGATTTCAAAATCAGATATTTCGAGAATATTATCATTTTCATATTATAATGATATGGAATATTCAATTTTGATTTGAAATTGAAAAATAAAGTTGAAATCGTTTTAAAATGAATTTAAAAATACATTTTAAATGGAAATCGACTATATATATATAGTTATTTAAATGGCCTGAATAGAATGCGCCGCGCAGCGATCGTTCGCGAATTTCGACCATTGACTTCAAATTGATGTGATGGGAGATCCAACCATCGGATTCTCCTAAAGCCGAAACCTTTGGGTTCGTATTGAAAAGATCTTTCCAATGAATATATGAGATTGAAATCTAATGGTTAGATTTTGAAATATGTTCAAATCAGTTTTGGAAAAGGTCGCTATGGATGAACTTCGGTGGCCGTTATTGGAAACCGCTGTAAGGGCCTTATAAAAATTATTAAAAATATAGATAAATTATATAAAATCATAATAAATGATTTGGAAAGATTTTGGATGAAAAATTTCAAGTTTGAAAAAATAAAAATATATTTTTATTGAAATGAACTAGTTATTAACTAGAATAATAATCCAATGTTTTTAAATAAATAAATTGGATTTGTAAACGGTTTTTGAAATAACCAGAATTTTCCAACGTATGAATTGGAATGGATTTGAATAGAAATAATCTTTGGAATATTTCGATATTGGATTCTGTGACGATCCAAACTTCCCCGATCTCCGAAGAGAAGGGAAAGAACGGATTGTCTGAGAACATGACAAATCAGAACATAAACAGAAGAACATTTCATTGCTTATTACAACAATTTACATCAAAGTACAAGAATATACAGAGTCTGAACAAATAATATACATTTGATAAATATCAGAGCTTTACAAACTATTATGCAGCAGAAAATAATACAAAACAAAACTGAAAGAAATACACGGATACAGAGCATTCCGAATATAGCTCCAGCTGTAAATCAGGATGCTGTGAATATAATATCTGCAAAACCAAAACTATTAGCTGCCCGTGTGGAAAATAGGGGCACCCAGAGTTTAGGTTAAAACAATAAACTCCAGGTTAGTCATGTGAATGGTGTGAGAACTAAAACAGTTATTAAATCTTTACTTTAAAATAAAGTAAATCAAGGGACCACGCCGTATAACACGGAATGGGTTTCCTGAATACCAGTGCATAAAACAAGCAGCGCAATGCTTTGTGGAAAAATGAAGCTATTATAAGACTCATGTCCCATCGCACAATGCAACTCAAGCCGGAGGATAGAGTTTTACCTTATAATAGCCAAACATGCTTGGTACGTTTAAAATAAACCATTTGATACTATTATAAGTGCATAGTGTATAAAATAACTTCAAATATAAATGTATCAATCATAGACGACATAGTATCCCATGCTACTATGTCGCCAATACAAGGCTCTACAAATAAAACCGCACAATGTCGTATTGGAAATTGGATTCCATCTATGAACCAAGGCTAGAGATCATCCTCCTGCTTCGAGTCACTCTAGCCAATGTCTCAGGACTACACACTCTGGGTGCCCTAGGTAACATGCAGGGCCAGTCCACACTAAGTGCATGGTGGATTCATAATCACTGAACATGCATTTCCCCGCCCTATGGGGCGTAATTGAGCCAGATGACTCAATATCCATCGGCTTCGTAGTAACCGATATATCCGAGGTGCCTTGAAATCCAATAACCACATAAGTAAAAATGTCTGGGCTCCATACCATGACACCACTCCTAGATAGAAGGAAACTCACTGCCCTTCCTGCTGTCCTCTCCCGTTTTTGGTTCATACTGGGGTGTGAGGCTCGCGAATTAACGCTACACAAAGCTATAATATATTAAAGCCGTGCTTTGATCATCAGCCACAAGACTTTGCTTTTCAACAGAAGCCTTGATCATTTGCATCTTAGCATGCCACACAGGTAAGTCACGTCATGCGACTGATGTCTATCGATATGTAACCTCTGAGCTCGTACGTCTCAAAGAAGGGTGTTAAGCAAGAGAATAAATTCTCCGCCACCAAATAGATATATATTTAATAGAGATCAATCCCCACAGAATAAAATCCAATGTCAGACATACATCCATTTACAAGTTCGTTCTATGTCTGAATGAAACCGGAGGCACCTTATTTCTCGTCCCGTGTCCAATACAGGAGAGAGGTCCTCACATATCCAGTCGATCTCTAAGTACGTCTGGACGATCACCACTTATTAACTTGTCTTGGGTGTACAGCCCAATCAAGACATCAATAATCATCCAAACGATGTGAAGACCTCCGGTCTTCAACCACCGTCTTCTTCATCGACTTATCATCGAATCAGTTATTCAGAATGGGTTTAAACCCGGCCTTTCCGAATGACTCGCGTATACAATAAACAAGTGCTATAAAAACACAACATGCACCTCATTCCAATTCTGAATATTCTTTTATTTAATTATTCATATCCTTTGGGAAAGGTTCCCATTAATTTTATCAAAGATAAGTTCTTTAAATTTATTCTTTAATCTTCCTTTGGATATCAATTCAAACCAAATTAAGGTTTATCCAAACTGTAACGACCCGTATTCTACACATCATAGGATTGTAGAATATTTATTTCTTTCCCGTATGAAGTCATATGGTCATGTAACTTTGGGAAACATCTATTAGAGTCATTTCCCATGTTCATGATTTTTGTCGATTTTTAAATGACCATTTTGCCCCTAGTTGGTACTGTTTTAGCCATAACTTTTGATTGGAAAGGAATTTTGACCTAAGACCACTTCCATTGGATTCGTTTGATGGTTTACCTTTCCGTAGAGTGGTCATAATAGCCAAACGGACTTACCGTTTGGGAGATATGGCTGAAATAAGGTTTGGAGGGAGAAAAACTGCTTAACCGGGCCAAATCGGGTGATTAGTGGATAGGCCCATAACCCATTTCGGGATTAGGGTTATGGAGAGGCTGAAATGAGATAGCGGATCATTCCATTTCAGTTTTCTAGCCTCCACTTATCACCAAGGAACCCTAAAAATGGCCTCTAACCTCTAAATCACCTCCAAATCATCTTTTGGTCAAGGATTAAGCTTAGCAACCCCTAATCAAGGAAGATCTTCACCAAAGCAACATAGGAGCTACTGTTTGGCATTGAAATTCACATCAAATCAGAGAATTATTTCAGATCTTAGTTTATTTGTGGCTAAGGTGAGTGATTTGCATAGTTTTACACTAATTATGGCTAGTTAAGGGTAATTAGTGTTAATTAGCGAATTTATACACTAATAAATTCGGGGAAAATGTTCATAAATTCTTAAATGATGTTTTAGACCTCTGATATGAATTTGGGTTAATTTGGTTAAGTTTTGCTAATCCTATCATTAGTTTCACCTAAACATGCTTAGGGGGAAATATGGGGTTTTGGGTATGTTTGATCCATTTTAACCTATCATGTTGATGTTTTGATGTTTGTGGTTGATTATGCATGTTGCTATGACTGTATGAAATGCTTTGTGACTGATTTCAATAGTTAGAATGGTCGAAAACGTCGTCGAATGGCGTAAACACTTGCTGGAACAGTCTCAGAAAATAGTGCAGGGTTCGGATCGGACATAGGGCTCGGATCGGATATGTTGAACTGAGCAAAGAATCCGATCGGATCGGAACTCAACACTTGGGAAAAGTGGCAAAAAGGAAGGCCACGCTAGCTGAACTGAGATCGGATCGGACTGAGGAGGACGGATCGGACCGAGGAGGACGAATCGGATCGAGGAGGATGGATCGGATCGAGGAGGACGGATCAGATCGAGGAGGACGAATCGGATCGAGGAGAACGATTCGGATCGAGGAGGACGGATCGGAGTGAAGGACGAGGACACGGATCGGAACGGAGGCACGAGCTGGAGGGGAGATGACACCCGACCCGACCCGAGGTAAAGCACCCGAACCGAACCGATGGAAGACAACCGACCCGAACCGCACCAGGAGAAGACCCGACCCGAACCAATGAAGGATACCCGACCCGAACCAATGGCTTGAAGAGGACCCGATCCGACCAGCATTGACCAATAACCCGAGATGCAAAGGTAGTCCAAAATGGGAAGTTAGAGCTCAGGATCCAGTTGGGAACCGATGAGTTCACTTCATGGTTGGACTTTGCTGCGGGACGTGTGCTAAGGAGTTGTCGATGTTCATAACTTTGATTCACCACTAAGAATGAATGATGGGCTACTTATCAGTGCAGTAGGGTCATTGTGACCTGAGGGGCAAGGTGATGCGTAGTAAGACTATGAGCCAGCGCAGATGGGGTGAATAACTCCATGGGGCAAGTGGACATAGTAAGGATTAGTAAGACTATGAGCCAGTGCAGTGGGGTTCTTGTGACTCCATGGGGCAAAGTGGACATAGTAAGGATTGGTAAGGCTATGAGCCAGTGCAGTGAGGTTCTTGTAACTCCATGGGGCAAAGTGGACATAGCAAATGATTAGTGGCTACGTTATCAGTGCAGTTAAGCCATTTATGACTTCATGGGGCATAGTGATCGTAGCAAGGTATGTTGGGTGATCGAAGTGGTGAATATCGTATGCTTTATGCACTGAGTGAGAGATGTGAGGATGGATGCTATGTTTGATTGGTTGCCATCATTATGACATGCACACCTCCCCCACCTCCGTATCTTTACACTGTTTGATATGATACCTTGGAGTGTTGTACAGTATGTAGTGCTAACTCTTTGGTTGTAGGTCTAGGTTCAGGTATGTTTTAGTCTACCTGTTATTGTTCACTTTAGATGCTTATCGCTCATACCAGGCTTTTGTCTGACCCAGAGTTTTATATCTCCTCTTATTACTCTTGGTGCTCACACGAGCAGACTAGAGACAGGTTAGCTGGTGATGCGCGAGTAGCTGATTCGGAGGTGGGCAGGAGGCTTCCACGTATGATATATATATATATATACACATTCTCCATGTGTCGTTGGTGGTCGCTACTTGGGCATTAGTATTGTACCTCATTTATCTTACTTTTGCTTTGAGACTGTTTGAAAGTTGTAATAAGCTGTATTTTGGATTTCCGCTGCTATGATGTTTAGTTCTGATTTTCATCTTATGCACTGTCTTTCCTGTTTTATGTCAAGTATGTTATTATTATATTTTGTTCTATGCGCTGTGAGACATTCTACAGGTTCTTTGTATGTTCATTTCCTTCTTCCTTTTCCTTCTGACGACCCGTTCCGTGCTAACTGGACATGTGTACAGCGCACTTTTGGAGTAAATGTCGGTTGATGCGGGGAGGGCCGTCACACTTGGTATCAGAGCTCTAGGTTGCGTAGTTAACCTAGGAAAGACACTAGGGAGAGATAGTACGTATATGAGAGCGCGTATTTGTGATTACTTTGGTTTTCAAAAGCTATGTATATATATATACTATAAGTAGTATAAGAATGAAGTCGCACTGCACTAGCACCACTATGGGGTCGTTAATCGTTTCCCTTTCTCAGATTGACGATGAGCCGAGACACGAGGGGTGCTGGTAGAGGGACCAACCAAGGGAATGCCGCTGACATGAGGGCAATGTTTACTAACCTCATGAGAGACATGCTTAGAGAAGTGCAAGGGGCAGTTCCCAATCCCGGAGTTGGTGTTAGCCCAGTAGTGTAGGCGCCTAGGGTCGATTTCGCCAAGTTGTGCAAGGATTACACTAATCTTGGTGGAAAGTCGTTCCACGGAACGGAGTCGGCCACAGATGTTCAAGATTGGATGGATAGCTGTGATCGCATCTTCGATGACTTGGGTCTTGAGGATGCGATGAAGAGAAGGCTAGCGTCTCGTCAGCTGCAAGGGCGAGCGATGAATTGGTGGAATGCCATTAGAACAGCTACTCCAGAGGATCAGGTTACTTGGGTTCAGTTCAAGGCTCGCTTTAGCGAGAAGTTCATTCCAGCTGCCCAGAAGTCAGTATTGTTCAAGAGGTTCTTGGAACTCAAGCAGGGTGGCAAGGCAGTTTCTGATTATATTGCTGAGTTCGACACTTTTTCGAAGTATGGACTGTCTCTCATTGATACTCCTGAGAAGAAGAATGAGAAGTTTATTACTGGTTTGGATGGATACTTGGGGGAAAGGCTTATCAACCACATCGATGAGACTTTTGAATCGATCGTGGGGAAAGCTTTGAGATCAGAGAGCCTTTACCCTAAGTCAAAGACTGAGGCTGCATCTGCAGAAGGGCCAAAGCCGCAAGTAGGCGGTGGAGGCAAGAATAACTCTCAGAATAAGAGGAAGCAGGACCAATCTAAAGGTGTCCAGCAAAAGAGCAAGAAGGATGTTGAGTGCTTCAGCTGTGGAAAGAAGGGCCATTATGCTAAAGAATGTCGGGCCAAGCCAGCGGAAAGGAAGTGCTACAACTGTGGTCAAGTGGGACATCAGAAGGATAAGTGTCCGCAACCTCTTAGGGAGAAGCAGATTGTGAAAGCATATGCTCTTGATGCTATTCCTTCTTCGTCGAATGCCCCAACTGCGGCGGAGAAAGGAAAGAATGTTGTTATTCAAGGTATGCTTTCTATTTATGATATACCAGTTCGAGTTTTTTTTGATACTGGGGCTTCCCGTTCCTTCATATCTAGTGACCTGGTAGATAGGTTGGGACTGGAACCCGAGATAGTCGATAGACCATTGGTTGTGACGAACCCGATTGGTGGTTCGACTAGCCTTAGTATGATTTGCAGGAATTTGGTCTTATCGAGTCATGGATGTATGTTTGTATGTGATTGCTTTGTTTTGGGCTTTACTGGGTATGGCATTATATTGGGAGTCGATTGGCTCCAAAGATACGGGGTGGTGGTAGACTGTGAGGGCTTTTTGGTGACAGTGAGGGCGGATGATGGGCGGAGGGTAGTGTTTGGTAGTCTACCTAGTGATGGGGTTATGGCTAGTTTTGTAAATTCCCTCGACATCCCGCAGGATGAGTTGTCAGATGTGCCCGTGGTTGGCCAGTATCCGGACGTCTTCGAGGAGGTGACCGGGCTTCCACCACACCGAGAGATTGAGTTCCGTATTGATTTAGTGAAAGATGCCAGACCTATAGTGATGCCACTTCGTCGTATGGCACCAAGGGAGCAGCGAGAGCTCGGGGTGCAAGTCAACAATCTTTTGAAGAAGGGATTTATTAGAAGGAGTGTCTCCGAGTGGGGAGCACCAGTTGTGTTTGCCACTAAGGCAGATGGTTCCCTTCGTTTGTGTGTGGACTATCGCGAGTTGAATAAGGTAATGAGGAAGAATAAGTATCCTCTACCGCGGATAGATGATTTGTTTGATCAGCTGGAAGGAGAAAGAGTGTTCTCCCAGTTGGACCTCGCGACATGATTTCATCAGCTTCGAGTAGCGGATGAGAGTGTTCCGAAAACGGCATTTAGGACGCCGTCTGGATTTTATGAGTGGTTGGTCATGCCGTTTGGGTTGACCAATGCACCAACCTATTTTGTGGATCTTATGAATCGAGTATTCAGAGATCAGTTGAATAAGTTTGTTCTTGTGTTCATGGATGATATCCTTGTTTATTCAAGGACAGAGGAGGAACACAAGGGACACTTGAGGATAGTGATGGAGGTGTTGAGGAAACACCAATTGAAAGCGAAATTCTCTAAGTGTCATTTTTGGAGAAGGGAAGTAAGATTCTTGGGTCATGTTGTTTCAGAGAGTGGTATTGCCGTGGACCCTACGAAGGTGGCTACGGTACAGGATTGGCCTACGCCCAAGAATGTAACAGATGTAAGAAGTTTCTTGGGATTAGCTGGATATTATCGTAAGTTTATCCAGGACTTCTCCAAGATAGCAGCACCGTTGACTCTGTTGACTAAGAAGAATCAGTCCTTCGTCTGGGACGGAGTGTGTGAGGATGCCTTCAAGAGTCTAAAGGAGAAGTTGACGCGTGCGCCAGTGTTAGTCATTCCTAAAGGGAATGAAGAGATGACGGTATACACGGATGCTTGTGGTACCGGACTGGGTGCAGTATTGATGCAAGAAGGTAGGGTTGTAGCTTATGCTAGTCGACAGCTAAAGCCGCATGAGAAGAAGTATCCTACCCATGATTTGGAATTGGCAGTGATTGTATTTGCGCTGAAGATGTGGAGACACTATCTCTTGGGAGAAAGATTTGAGTTGTTTACCGATCATAAATCGTTAAAGTATCTCTTCTCTCAGAAAGATTTGAATCTCCGTCAGCAGAGATGGTTAGAGTTCTTGGCTTCGTATGATTTTGATATCGCATACACACCTGGGAAAGGTAATGCGGTAGCCGATGCCTTGAGTAGGAAACATGCCAGCTTAGGGGCAATGTTTCTTGAGTGGAAGCAACTGGAGTATATCTCGGGGTTTGATTTCAGACCAAAGTGCGAATTGGATCCAGTCATGCTAGCTAGTTTGACGATCAGACCCACTTTGATAGAGCGGATTGGTTCCAGTCAGAGAGACGATCCAAATCTATTAGAAATCATCTCCAAATTAGAGATGGGTATCGATGAGGAGATGAATGTGTATGGGCTTGATCGAGATGGATGGCTTCGAAAGAATGGAAGGCTAGTTGTACCCAATGTCAATGGATTGAGAGATGAAGTGCTTAGAGAATGTCATCACTCAAAACTGACTATACACCCCGGTGGTAATAAGATGTATCGAGACATGAGACAGACCTACTACTGGGAAGGGATGAAAAGAGACGTTGGGAAGTTTATATCCAAATGCATGAATTGCCAGCTAGTTAAAGCCGAGCAAAAGAAGCCTAGTGGGTTGTTGCAACCATTAGAAATTCCCGAATGGAAATGGGAGCAAGTCTCGATGGATTTCATCGATGGTTTACCAAGAACTAGATCGGGACATGATAGCATTTGGGTAATTGTGGATCGATTGACTAAAAGTGCAAGATTTATACCAGTCAAATCGACCAGAACGGCAGCCAAGTTGGCAGAATTGTATATGAAGTGGGTAGTGAGATTTCTTGGAGTACCCAAAAGCATTGTGAGTGACCGAGACCCGTTGTTCACTAGTGGGTTTTGGAAGAGCTTACAAGAGGCTCTAGGGTCAGGATTACATCTCAGTACCGCATATCATCCTCAGACCGACGGTCAGATGGAGAGGGTGAATCGTATATTGGAAGATCTCTTGAGAGCATGTATATTGGATTTTGGTGGATCATGGGATGACCATTTGCATCTAGTAGAGTTTGCATATAATAATAGCTACCAATCCAATATCGGTATGGCTCCATATGAAGCTTTGTACGGAAGACCGTGCAACTCACCATCATGTTGGATAGAGACTGGCGAGAAGTTTGTGCTTGGACCAGATGTGGTGAGGGAAACTTCCGGTAAGATCAAGATCATTCAGCAACGAATGAAAGCTGCCCAAGATAGGCAGAAGAGTTATGCTGATAAGAGGAGAAGACCCGGTTTTGGTGTTTGTCAAGGTCTCTCCGTTGAAGAGCGTGATACGATTTGGCAGGAGAGGCAAATTAGCACCAAGATTTGTTGGCCCATTCCCTGTTCTTGAACTAGTCGGGAATTTGGCATACAGAGTTGGCTTACCAGAGAAAATGGCGGGAGTTCACAATGTATTTCATGTTTCCCAACTAAGGAAGTTCGTTCACGACTCAGATATGACTATTTCACCTGATCAGTTAGAGGACTTCGAGGTAGAACCCGAGGTGGTTGGGAACCGCAAGCCGATTCGTATTGTGAGGCATGATACGAAGCAACTTCGAAGGAAGTCGGTGAAGCTAGTCAAGGTTCAGTGGGGCGAGGACGAGAATGATTGTACTTGGGAGACAGAGGAGAGCATTAGGAAGGCATATCCAGAACTCTTTGCCTGGTAAGATTTACTTTGCGATTTAGTTATTCCGCATGCTAGGATAGACTTATTTTACTTGTTTTGCATGTTTGATGGTTGTTTTATGATTGATATGCATGCGGGATCTTTGTGTGTGTTTTGATTAGGGAATTTCGGGGGCGAAATTTCTTGAGGGGGGGAGAGTGTAACGACTCGTATTCTACACATCATAGGATTGTAGAATATTTATTTCTTTCTCGTATGAAGTCATATGGTCATGTAACTTTGGGAAACATCTATTAGAGTCATTTCCCATGTTCATGATTTTTGTCGATTTTTAAATGACCATTTTGCCCCTAGTTGGTACTGTTTTGGCCATAACTTTTGATTGGAAAGGAATTTTGACCTAAAACCACTTTAATTGGATTCGTTTGATGGTTTACCTTTCCGTAGAGTGGTCATAATAGCCAAACGGACTTACCGTTTGGGAGATATGGCTGAAATAAGGTTTGGAGGGTGAAAAACTGCTTAACCGGGCCAAATCGGGTGATTAGTGGATAGGCCCATAACCCATTTCAGGATTAGGGTTATGGGGAGGCTGAAATGAGATAGAGGATCATTCCATTTCAGTTTTCTAGCCTCCACTTATCACCAAGGAACCCTAAAAATGGCCTCTAACCTCTAAATCACCTCCAAATCATCTTTTGGTCAAGGATTAAGCTTAGCAACCCCTAATCAAGGAAGATCTTCACCAAAGCAACATAGGAGCTGCTGTTTGGCATTGAAATTCACATCAAATCAGAGAATTATTTCAGATCTTAGTTTATTTGTGGCTAAGGTGAGTGATTTGCATAGTTTTACACTAATTATGGCTAGTTAAGGGTAATTAGTGTTAATTAGCGAATTTATACACTAATAAATTCGGGGAAAATGTTCATAAATTCTTAAATGATGTTTTAGACCTCTGATATGAATTTGGGTTAATTTGGTTAAGTTTTTCTAATCCTATCATTAGTTTCACCTAAACATGCTTAGGGGGAAATATGGGGTTTTGGGTATGTTTGATCCATTTTAACCTATCATGTTGATGTTTTGATGTTTGTGGTTGATTATGCATGTTGCTATGACTGTATGAAATGCTTTGTGACAGATTTCAATAGTTAGAATGGTCGAAAACGTCGTCGAATGGCGTAAACACTTGCTGGAACAGTCTCAAAAAACAGTGCAGGGTTCGGATCGGATCGGACATAGGGCTCGGATCGGATATGTTGAACTGAGTAAAGAATCCGATCGGATCGGAACTCAACACTTGGGAAAAGTGGCAAAAAGGAAGGCCACGCTAGCTGAACTGAGATCGGATCGGACCGAGGAGGACGGATCGGACCGAGGAGGACGGATCGGATCGAGGAGGACGGATCGGATCGAGGAGAACGATTCGGATCGAGGAGGACGGATCGGAGTGAAGGACGAGGACACGGATCGGAACGGAGGCACGAGCTGGAGGGGAGATGACACCCGACCCGACCCGAGGTAAAGCACCCGAACCGAACCGATGGAAGACAACCGACCCGAACCGCACCAGGAGAAGACCCGACCCGAACCAATGAAGGATACCCGACCCGAACCGATGGCTTGAAGAGGACCCGATCCGACCAGTATTGACCAATAACCCGAGATGCAAAGGTAGTCCAATATGGGAAGTTAGAGCTCAGGATCCAGTTGGAAACCGATGAGTTCACTTCATGGTTGGACTTTGCTGCGGGACGTGTGCTAAGGAGTTGTCGACGTTCATAACTTCGATTCACCACTAAAAATGAATGATGGGCTACTTGTCAGTGCAGTAGGGTCATTGTGACCTGAGGGGCAAGGTGATGGTAGCAAGACTACGTTATCAGTGCAGTAGGGTCATTATGACCTGAGGGGCAAGGTGATGCGTAGTAAGACTATGAGCCAGCGGAGATGGGGTGAATAACTCCATGGGGCAAGTGGACATAGTAAGGATTAGTAAGACTATGAGCCAATGCAGTGGGGTTCTTGTGACTCCATGGGGCAAAGTGGACATAGTAAGGATTGGTAAGGCTATGAGCCAGTGCAGTGGGGTTCTTGTGACTCCATGGGGCAAAGTGGACATAGCAAATGATTAGTGGCTACGTTATCAGTGCAGTGAAGTCATTTATGACTTCATGGGGCAGAGTGATCGTAGCAAGGTATGTTGGGTGATCGAAGTGGTGAATATCGTATGCTTTATGCACTGAGTGAGAGATGTGAGGATGGATGCTATGTTTGATTGGTTGCCATCATTATGACATGCACACCTCCCCCACCTCCGTATCTTTACACTGTTTGATATGATACCTTAGAGTGTTGTACAGTATGTAGTGCTAACTCTTTGGTTGCAGGTCCAGGTTCAGGTATGTTTTAGTCTACCTGTTATTGTTCACTTTAGATGCTTATCGCTCATACCAGGCTTTATGTCTGACCCAGAGTTTTATGTCTCCTCTCATTACTCTGGGTGCTCATATGAGCAGACTAGAGACAGGTTAGCTGGTGATGCGCGAGTAGCTGATTCGGAGGCGGGCAGGAGGCTTCCACGTATGATATATATATATATATATATATATATATATATATATATATATATATATACACACACACACACACACACACACATTCTCCCTGTGTCGTTGGTGGTCGCTACTTGGGCATTAGTAGTGTACCTCATTTATCTTACTTTTGCTTTGAGACAGTTTGAAAGCTGTAATAAGCTGTATTTTGGATTTCCGCTGCTATGATGTTTAGTTCTGATTTTCAGCTTATGCACTGTCTCTCCTGTTTTATGTCAAGTATGTTATTATTATATTTTTTTTCTATGCGCTGTGAGACATTCTACAGGTTCTTTGTATGTTCATTTCCTTCTTCCTTTTCCTTCTGACGACCCGTTCCATGCTAACTGGACATGTGTACAACGCACTTTTGGAGTAAATATCGGTTGGTGCGTGGCGGGCCGTCACACAAACTAATCGGGATTAGCGCACCTTACCGAAGTAATCATTTGTCTAATTTCCAAATCCCAACCTATTCATCCCATGGAGCAAAACTGGTAATATTCCATAACTAACACCACGGTGTTATCGGTAAAATTAATTACCATTTCCCGTTCAAATCTAATTAAAGATTTAACTATCGGTAGGAGCAAAACTGGCGATACTACATTCTCGATCATTTCCCAAATTTGATAATTTAAATTATCAATTCCCATTTCAATCTAATTAAAGATTAATTAAAACTTCACTTAGTTTTAATCTTCCCAAAAATCAATATTAATGATTATTTAACTTTGGAAACACAAACATGTCGCATCGACAATCTACACCGTACTATTGATTTCTGCCGATATATAACCTCTAAGGCCGTACGTCTTAGAGAAGGGTGTTAAGCAAGAGAATAAATTCTCCACCACCAAACAAATATATATTTAGCAGAGATCAACCATACAGTTCGAAATACCATGTTAGACATGTTACCCTGTCTTTAACTGGGTTAAAGAACTAATGTCATTTAAAACACAATTCACAATAAACCCAAAATCACATTCCATTAATCATAGAATCTTCATGGAGAACAGATCAATATATATAACCGATATCAATTTCCGTATCAGACTAATAATATAAATGGAATAACGACAATGCCTTTTAAATTCCATATATATATTAACAGTCTTCCTCTACAGAAGCTCATTTCGATTATTATCAAATCGAATTCCATTCAATTCCAATTTAATATATTAGATTGGAAAACTTTACTTTGGAAAATTTCCATTAAATCTGAATAAAAAGATTTATAAATTCCAAATCACATTTCACTGTAAATCGGGTTAAAGAACGAATGTCGTTTAAAACACAGTTCACAGTAAACCCAATTCACATCCCATTTTATTCTAATTAAATGTTAATTAACTAGAAACTCTAATAATCTTAATTAAAAGATTTATTCTTTTCTCAACTGGGTTTAAGAACAGCTTTAATGAAGACACCATTCACGACAAACCCAAATCCAATTCAATATTAAATAAAAGGCTCTGAATAGAAATTATATCGGCTTATATTCAATATTAAATTCTGAAATCAACAAATATCATATTGGGAATAACGATATATATATATATATCTTCCAAATTTCTCCACAATATCTGTATAATCACATAATCCAATATCGAAATATTCCGATGATAATTTCGATTCAAATCCATTCCAATTCGTATATTGGAAATTCTGGTTATTTTTAAAACCATTTCAAATCCAATTTATTTATTTAAAAAAAATAAAATTGGATTTATAATTCTAGTTCCTAACTTGTTCATTTCGATAAAAATATATTTTTATCTTTTCAAGTATGGAATTTTTCATCCTAATTCTTTTCAAATCATTTATTATGATTTTACGCAAGTTATTGATATTTTTAATAATTTTATCAAGGCCCGTACAGTCGATTTCCAAAAACGGTCATCGAACTGCACTTACAACGACCTTTTCCAAATTTGATTTGGACATAATTCCAAATCCAACCATTATATTTCAAATCATGTATATTCCTCTTTTCGATACGAACCCAACGGTTCCGATTTTAGGAGAATCCGGCGGTCGGATCTCCCGTAATGTCAATTCGAAGTCAATGGTCGAAATTCGCAAACTACCGCGACGCGGCGCATTCTATTCAGGCCATTAAATATATAATATATATATTATATATATTTCATCGATTTCCATTTAAAACGTATTTTATAAATCGTTTTAAATTTTTTTTCAAAACGATTTCAACTTCATATTCAATTTCAAATCAGAATTGAATAGTCCATATCATTAATATATAAATGATAATATTTTCAAAACATTAGATTTTGAAATCACTTCCTTTTCGATATTCATTATAAAAATGAATAAAGTCGATATAAATATCGTTTACGTCAAAATGGCGTTAATTTAATCAACACGGCTTTATATATTTAAATATTTTCGTATCCATCCCAAATCGGACATCAAAATCATATTCTGATCCATTACTGAATATTATTATAAAATATTTATTACTCATCATTTTAAAATATTCCTTAATTTAAAATATTCGTTCTTTCCGAATTGGAATCAGACACAGTCAAGTACCATATAATTTTATTTATATGGATTTCATACACACATGTACACAACAATAATCAAACACAGTCAGCCATCATCCAGAGTGCATTACACAACTGCATAAGTGTTAAATGTGAATAATTAACGCTTACAACAGCCTGTCAACCAATCGAATGACATACAACTAAATATTGGGATTAGTGTATGTCCAATATCATCCCAATACCCGTGTGGGGTTTTCAAACAACAAACTCTGATTATTATTTGTGCAGTTGGGAGATGTGTAAAATATAACGTCCCAATCAATATCAGTCAAATGTGTGTACATAAACAAATTGTCCGATTTGTAAATGAATATTTATTTTATTCATATACACGTTAAAAATTATATTTTTAACTATAAAATATTTATTTCAACTCATGAATATTTTATACAGTTCATTTATACAATAAAAATGATATTTTTATTGTTCTAATGTTTTTAGAAAAATTTCCACAGCATAACGGCGCGATACTAGAACCGGAATAAGGTCTAGCCTTATCTCTCACCTAATAATGGCTCGCGCCATGTACAAACCAAATTCTATCAATTTAATTCATTTCCCAAACCAAATTCAACCAAATAATCCAATCAACCAAACAACCAAACAAACATGGTTTCAAACAAAGGTGTCGGGTAATACTGAGCACCGTCTGCATCCTAGTATATATATTTAACTAGAAAATAAATTAGAGTGAGAAGTTATCACCTTTGGGATCCACTCCTCCAGATTTATTTCAGAATTTATGAACCGTTTGGATTTGCCCGAAATTCCAACGCAGTCTTTTCTATGCTATTCATAGTAAAAATCACATTTTTCATATGATGTTTATATATTTAAAAATCCCATTTTTATTCCGCTATATGAAAAAAAAGATCACATCTTTATATCGTTATATATATAATAAAAATCAAATTTTTATTCAAAAATGATATATATAAAAATCATATTTTTATATCACTACTATATATATAAAAATTATATTTTTATATTGCTTCTATAAATATAAAAATCATATTTTTACATTGTTTTTATATATATAAAAATCTCATTCTTTTGTCAACGCTTGGTAGATAAAAATCACATATATATATATATATATATATATATATATACACATAAACCACTTCTATATATTTTTAAAAATCAAATCTTTTCATTTTTAAAAATCGCTTCTTTTCTATAACAATATTTATAAATAAAAATCATATTTTTAAATAGAGAAAAATCATATTTTTATATTGTTAAAAATCAATTCTTTTCTTTATTTAAAAATCATTTCTTTTCTATTTTAAAAATCATATCTTTTCTAATATAAAAATCAAATCTTTTTACATTAAAAATCAAACCTTTTTACATTAAAAAAAATCAAACCTTTTTACATTACAAATCAAACCTTTTTACATTAAAAAAAATAAAACCTTTTTACATAATAAACAAAATCAGTTTTTTATATAAACAAAATCAGATTTTATATAAAAAAACTGAAAACTCACTTTTTTTTTGTTTTCTGAGGGGAGGGGGGTGGCTGCATCAACTGGAGATGGAGGGAGCGGCGGTGGTCCTTCCTGCTGGCGGCGGCGGTGCTCTAGTGGCCGCGGTGAAGTCTGGGTGGCCGATTTGGGGACAATTGGCTTAAGGTTCGGTTTTAGAAGAGGGGGAAGGAAAGAGAGGGGTGAGCGTCGGAGGGGGAGGGGGCGCCTCTAGTGGTAAGCCTCGTCGTGGTGGCGGCGAACAGTGGAGGGGGGCGTCGCGATTTTGACGAGCAGATTTTTTTTTTCTTATTTTATTTCGTTTGAAATCACGACAAGGAGGGGAGAGAGTAAAGGGGGAAAGGGTTGACCAAGAATTATAATATATATATTTAATTAAATTAAATTCCAAAAAGTAACCTTTTATTTTGAACTCCAAATCGAACTCACTGACTGTCGTCCCTAACTAAATACCCCCATTCCGAACACAATGGGATATGTTTCGTAACCCAATTCGGCTGTTACGATCAGTCTGTGATAAATTTAAAATATGAATCATTATATTTTAAATTCAAGCGCACATTTTAATTTACTGGGGCCACATGTTGACTCCAAAAATTCCCGAAAAATAAATCTAGCTATGTTTTGATGATACAGTCCTAACAAAACTAATTTCGTCAAATTTGGAGACCATTTGAAACACGGTCGTTTTCCAGTCGATTAAATTCAAACTGAAATTGACCAAACACGTTTAAATTCACCACGCTCACATATTAATTCCAAAAATTATGAAAATTGGAATCTAGCAATAATTTGACATTCCGGATCCAACAAAAGTAGTCTCGTCAAAAACGGAGGTCGTTTGCAAAATCTCCACGTTTAAGGGCTATATTTTATTTTAAATTTCATAGCTACTATCCTGAATTTTCAACTGGACATAACTTTTTATTCCCGCTATGAAATCTGGATTTTTCAGGTTTGTTGGAAAGATATTTTCAAACAGATTTAAATATTTCTGGTTTTACTAAAATCCGGTTTATTTTGAATCTTGTACATTCATTTGAAATTTGAAATCGAATTTTCAAACTACTGCGCCATTTCCAATTCCTTTTATAATTAAAATAAATATTTATTTTCTAACTTCGATTTAAATAAATTTTTACGTTCTAGTTCTATTCAAAATAAATTTCTTGTCGTTATTATTTAAAATAAATCATTTTAAATATTCAAAATTCATTAAATTTGCCAAAATAAAATTTTAAATTGGTTCCGATTTTCCAACTTGTTACAGATTTCGTGATTATACGGATATGGTTGTGGAATTTGGAAGATACAGATATCGTTATTCCTAATACGATATCCGTTGGTTTCAGAAATTGATATTTAATATAAGCCGATATAATTTCTATTTAGAGCCTCGTATTCAATATCAAATTGGATTTTGGGTTTGTCGTGAATGGTGTCTTAAATTACACAGTTCTTAAACCCCGTTGAAAAAGGAATAAATCTTTTTATTAAGATAAAATGAAATTTTCCAATTTATAATTATAAATTGGAATTAAATGGAAGTCGATTTTGGGTTTATCGTGAACAATGTTTTAAGTAACGTTTGTTCTTTAATCAATTAATAGTGAAGTTATGATTTGGAATTTATAATCTTTTATTTAAGATTAATGGAATTTTCCAAAGTAAAGTTTTCCAATTTAATATACTATATTGGAATTGAATGGAATTCGATTTAATAATCGAGATGAGCTTCTGTGAATGAAGACCGTTACTATATATGGAATTTAAAAGGCCTCATCGCTATTTCATTTATAGTATTGATTTGATACGGTATCGATTATATACTGTTATGATTTCCATTAAGATTCCATAGTTAATGGAAGCTGATTTGGGTTTATTATGAATTGTGTTTTAAATAACATTAGTTCTTTAACCCAGTTAAAAACAAGAATAATTTCTTAAAGTTGAATAATCATAAAGTAATGATTTTTGATATTAAAACCAGTTTGGAGTTTTAATGAATCCTTAATTAGATTGGAACATGAAGGAGATAATTAAATTTATTGATTTCAGGAAATGATCGAGAATGGACTACCACCAGTTTTACTCCAGGCGATAGTTAAATCTTTAATTAGATTTGAATGTGAAATGGTAATTAAATTTACCGATAACACCATGGGTGTTAGATATGGAGTACTACCAGTTTTGCTCCATGGAATTAATAGGTTGGGAATTGGATAATAAAATAATAAATGATAACTTCGGTAAGGCTTGATAATCCCGACTAGTTAATAAACCTTGTTTTGGTTTAGATTGTGAAAAGATATAATAAATTCTTTTGAAATTGATATCCAAAGGAAGATTAAAGAAATAGTTTAAAAGAATTTATCTTTGATAAAATTAATGGGAACCTTTCCCTAAGATGTGAATATTTGAATAAAAGAATATTCTGAATTGGAATGAGGCGTATGATGTGTTTTTATAGCACTTGATTATTGATTATAATATACGCGAGTTATTCGGAAAGTCTAGGTTTAACCCATTTTGAATAACTGTTACGATGATTAAAAGTCGATGAAGACGGTGGTTGAAGACCGGAGATCTTCACATCGTATGGATGATTACTAATGTCTTAATTGGGCTGTACACCCAAGGCAAGGTAATAAGTGGTGATCGTCCAGACATACTTGGAGATCGACCGAATATGCGAGGGCCTCTCTCCTGTATTGGACATATGGGACGAGGAATAAGGTGCCTCCGGTTTCGTTCAGACCCAGAACGGACTTGTAAATGGATGTGTGTCTGACATTGGATTTCATTCTGTGTTGATTGATTCTATTAAATATATATCCGTTTGGTGGCAGAGAATTTATTCTCTTGCTTAACACCCTTCTTTGAGACATACGAGCTTAGAGGTTATATATTGGTAGACATCAGTCGTATGGCGTGGATTGTCAATGTGGCATGCTAAGATGTAAATGATTAAAGTTTTTGTTGAAAAGCAGAGTCTTGTGGATGATGATCAAAGCACAGATTTAATTAGCATAACTTTGTGTATAACGTTAATTCGCGAGCCTCACACGCGGTATGAGTCAAAAATGAGATAGCGACTGCAGGGAGTGCACGGCGTTTCTTTCTAGCTAGAAGTAGTGTTATGGTATAGAGCCCAAGCATTTTTAGTTATGTGGAGGATGGAATGAGGCGCCTGGGATATTGAGTCCCTAATGGCTCAGAGAGGTCCGATAGGACCGGGAAACAAGTGTTAAGGAATAACCAATCCACTAAAGTAAGTGTGGACCGGCCCTGAAGCATCCAACGGTTGCCCATAGGTGTGATCTTGAGGAATTTGCTAGTGTGTCTCGAATCGGGAGGAGCCATCCCTTGCCTCGACTCATCGGTGGAATCCAATTTCCAATACGACACTTTTTGGTTTTAGTTGTAAACCTATATGGCGACATAGTAGGATGGGGTGCTATGCTGTCTATAATTGATACATTTATATTTGAAGTTGTTTTGACACTATGCACTTATATTAATATCAAAATAATTTGTTTTAAACGTACCAAGCATGTTTGGCTATTATAAGGGAAAACTTTATCCTACGGCTTGCGTTGCATTGTGTGATGGGACCTGAGTCTTATAATAGCTTCATTTTTCGAAAAGCATTGCATTGTTTATAAATTGTTTTATTTCAGAGTATTCATGGGAGTGAACCCATTCCGTGTTATACGGCGTGGTCCCTTGATTTGCCCAACTTTAAAATAAAGTTAATAGCTGTTTTATTTCTCACACCAGTCCCATGACCGACTCGGAGTTTATTGTTTTAACCTAAACTCTGGGTGCTAGGCAATATAAATAAATATTATAATCAAGATTAATACAAATTACAAGTGCTGTGACATGCAATATAAGTGCTATGTGTATCCTAAGTGATTCCCCCCTAACAAACCAGAGCCTGGAGTTGGGCCAGTGTGCATAGTTTCTCCGGTCTTCACGGGGGTAACTTCTTCTTCGGAGGTAAAAGTAAGGGGATCTGTTCTAAAATCTTCTGAGTGTAAAGGGTCTCGGGCAAGGGAAGATTTCCCGAACCCCGAAATATAGAATCATCTACAGTGGAATCATCTCCTTGGGGAATGACTAAAGGAAACTCTTTTGATTTTCGTAGATATTTCTTTTCACATGATCCTGGATTACAACTGGAGCTATATTCGGAAAGCTTTGTATCCGTGTATTTCTATCAGTTGTGGTAGTTGATTTTTTTCTACTTCACATTATATTTATGTATATATTTTTCACTGTTTTGTAATTTAAAATCTCTGATATTTTTTTGCTGTATATTATTTGAAATCTGATATCTTGTACTTTGATGTAATTGTTGTATTAGCAATGAAATGTTCTGTTGTTTGTGTTCTGATGTGTCGTATTCTCAAAGCAATCTGGGCTCCTCCGTCTCTTCGGGGATCGGGGAAGTTTGGGTCGTTGCAAGTAACCTGAGTTTCATGACATTTGTGCACTTGACATCAAGATAGGCATGTAAAACCATAGCTTGATTATACATGTAACATTCTAATTGAAACATACTGCTCTTAAATCTATTTTTTTATCGTAAAATATTTATGGCTGTCGATAAAGACGTCCTTCCGTTATTCCATGTTTTGAGCAAACTTCACTAAATTATTGTATCTCTGTAAATTCGACCATGCGTTGTTATACCCAAATGGAATTCTCCCTTGTCTCTATATTGTATTGGTAGATAATTGAATGAAGACAGGGCAATGGTCGCTTGTTGACCATGGTAAAAAATTAGCATTGAAATCAATAAAGACCTCATAAAAATTAGAATTCACAAATATTCTGTCTATTTTACTATGGACAGAGAAATCCTTGCACCCCCTTCCATGTAAATTTATTACCTTTTCTGATAACTTTCACAAGACCAGTCTGCATAAAAATGTCATATTTAAGCATTTGTATTATGAATGTGGTTATCTCTGCATTACGAATGTGGCTATACATATGCCTTCTACATGCTTATAAATATATGACGATATCTGATCGCAAACATACACTGTTTTTTTCCTGTTTTTACCAGTATATATGTTACAAATTGTTTTCTAATTACTTGCACATAAACAAATTATTTTCCAAAATGTGGCTTTCTCTACATTTGATGCACACATTTGTTGCATATGTAATCATTTACTGTAGGGTAATTTGTTGCATTCTCTCCATATGTAAGTATTTGTTGCTTTCTCTCTGTATGTAAGCATTTGCAACATTCTCTGCATATGTAAGCATTTGCCGCATTCTCTGCATTTACTGTAGGGTAATTTTGATGTGGCTTTATTTTGTAAGACTTACATCCAAAGGCAATGGCCGATGGAGAAGGAGGAAATACTGTTGAAACAGTAATTTCGAATGGAATATTACATGGTCGTCCTTTGCTTATAGGGATGCATGCAAAGTGTGCAAAACAATCAGCTGAGGCTCTAACAAATGCTTATATAAAGGACTTAAGGCAAAGGCTTGTCGAAGAAATGGAAGCAAAGCTAGAATCCAAGGTAAATCAGAAGGCACAATAGAATTTGGCTTGGGTGCTTAAAAAATTAAGCATGCCAACCCAGAGTTCAATCTACAGGAACTAATTTGCACAACCAAGTCCAGTGACAATAAAAATCTGACTAGAGGCACTAGCTCTTAGTCTCATTTATGAATTGTTATGTGTACGGGATAATTTGGAGTAGATTTCTAGTCGTTTAGCTTATAAGTACTGGATATTTTGTAGTTTTTGACATGAATTATAATGTGTACAGTGTATTATGATGTTTATGTAAATTATAAGTACTATATGAAATGTGATGTGTACTATGTATTATGCAAGTGTTTATGTGATATTGTGGGTTTTAATATCTCTTTAGTATGATGTTGCAGTAGCTTTAGTGTAGTGTTGCAGTAGCTTTAGTGTAGTGTTGTAGTAGCTTTAATATAGTGCTGCCACCAGGTTATAAATGTTGCGATAATCATATAAGGTGTTGCCGTAGGGATGGGATTAGATTGGGTCGTAGGCCCAGTGGGCCCAACAATGTGGGCCTCACAAGATATATTAATAAAATTAATATTTATAGTCACGTTTTTGGAATGTTGCTACAAACACCAAAGGATGTTGCTATACACCTAAAGTTCTATTGTAATAATCTTTATTATGTTGTTGTAGATAGCCAAAATGTTGCTTTTGAGGTCTGCAGCCACGTTGAAAATTGCATCACTTTAAAAATGTTGCCAAAGACCTATGCCAACATTTTTTGGGCTTATGCCAATAATTTACTTATGTTGCATTAGGCCGTTTATGGCATGGTGATTACTGGTGGACTTAATGATGATTATGAATCAATTGTAACATTTATAGCACCTCAAAGGGCAATACCTCATCTACGGTATGTTCATTCAACTCCTCTTGCTCATGAAGCAAGAGTCGAACAAAAGAAAATGTCTTACTTTGATTTCTCTATCAACTATGCAACCACATCAAGAAATAAAAGACAATAGAGATACAATCCTAATCAAAACAGCAATTCTAACAGGGAAAGAGGCAGAGGCAGATGGAGAAATTATAACAAGCCCAAGTGCCAAATTTGTGAAAAGATAGGCCATACTTCCCTAAAGTATTATTTCAGGTACAATAGCAACTATACAGAAAATCAGAATCTAGGGAACAACAACAATCCTAGTGCAAATGTTGCACAAGTCAATTGGGATACTAATAATTCACAAAGAAGTAGTAACCAAAATGGAACTACAGTAGTGGAGCACTGTAACAACCCAGAAAATCAAAACTAATTTAAAAATGTTATTTTGGCAATTTTAATGAATTTTGAATATTTAAAATGAATTATTTTAAATAATAAGGACAAAAAATTTATTTTGAATATAATTAGAACGTATATGTTTTTTTAAATCGATGTTGGAATATAAATATTTATTTTAATTTTAAAAAGGAGTTAGAAATAGCACGGCAGTTTGAAAATTTAAATTCGAACTATGACTGACTATACATGATGCAAAATAAAACGGAATTTAGTGAAACCAAAAATATTTAAATCTATGTAAGAATATCTTTCTAACGAGTTTGAAAAATCGAAATTTCATAGCGGTAATCAAAAGTTATGGCCAAATGAATTTTCATAAAGGTCGCTATGGAATACATATATCCCATAAAAATAGACATTTTGCAAACGACCTCCGTTTTCAACGAAACCACTTTCGTTGGATCCGGAATGTTAAATTATTGCTAGATTCCAATTTTCATAATTTTTGGATTTAATATGTGAGCGTGGTAAAAGAAAACGTGTTTACTTAATTTTTGTCAATTTGAATCGACCAGAAAATGGCCATTTTTCAAACGGTCTCCAAATTCGATGAAATCTGTTTTGTTGGGACCGAATCGTTCAAACATAGCCAGATTTATTTTTCTGGAATTTTTAGAATCAGTATGTGGCCTAGACAAATTAAAATGTACGTTCAAATCCATATTTGAATGTTTTACATTTTAATTTGAAGAATAGCTGACTGAAACAGTCGAATGGGCCTACGAAACATATTCCATTGTATCCGGAATGGGGGTATTTAGCTAGGGACGCCAGTCGTTGGGTTTGAATTGGAGTTCGTTTGGAAAAAAACAGATATTTTTGGAATTGTAAATAGCACGGGCCAATCAGATTTTTTATAAAAAAAGAAAATCCATTTTCTCTCTCCCTGTATCGCGACGCACAACGGAAACCCTTCACCATCTTCCTGGCCAAATTCCGGCCAAACCAAGCCAAATTAGCTTCCACCCCAATTGGGAATTTTGTAGATCTCGACCTCCTCTTCAAATCCATACCAAGTTTGGATTTTTTTCATTGTGTATTTCGCTGGAATCACCTCCACGAAGTTTCGCCGTTCGAAGCCCCGCCGGAGCTCCTCCCCGCCGTTGCACCTGACGCGGTCCCCACTCCTTGGCGCGCCTCTCCTCCCTCTTTCACGTGGCGCCGGCCGATCGACGCGAAGCTTCACGGATTTCACGCAAAATCAAAACCTACTTTTGAACAGTTTGATGAGGTAACGACTTTGTTTATTTTAAACTGATTTCGACAATTAAAAGCGTTTCAATCGAATAAAAATCATATCTTTTTCGTTTGTGGTCGAAATCCAGTGAAACAAGAGACATTGGACTCGTGGCGACGTCCTCTACATTCTAGAAGAGACCGGAGAATTTTTGGAGCTTCCTACAATTTTTGAAGGAGTGGAACCCAATGTGAGATTTCTAAATTCAAATTTGAATGGAATGGTGATGTCTAAATTATATAATCGATGTATAAGTTATATAAGTGTTGTACACCTCATGTATAAGCATTGTATAAATTATATGTGCGATGTATAAGTTATATATACGTTGTAAAAATCTTATGTGTGTTGAATGGAGTTGAAATGAAGTTGAAATGAAATTGAAATGAAATTGAAATGAAATTGAAATATATTTATACATACATACATACATACATACATACATACATACATATATACATATACATATATATATATATAAATACACTCCCCTCGTCCACAGACCATTGACGATATATATTGATTGTGATTGTTTGGTTTTTGGTTGACATGAAATTTGGTTGATAAAATGCGAATGGTTGATAATGGTTGTTTATGGTTGAAACAAAACTGGAGTTGTTTATGGAAAAATTCAATGTGACATGAAAATGATTGAAATGATTAGATCATTAGGATAAAGCCCCTCAGGGAACGCCGCGAGGCGTAAGGTAGTGCGAGGAGCCGTACTCGGGATGGTGTCTGGTTTTAAACCCCCTGCCGTTACGCTACCAAAATTTTCTGAAATATTCATGTGTTTGGTTTATATTCATGTGTTGGAAAAATATTCATATGACGAATAAATTGTTTAAACGATAAAAATCACATTTTTATCATGTATATGAAATATATAAAATATTCATGTTTAAAATAAATTGTTTTAACAATAAAAATCACATTTTTATTATATATATGAATCGCTAAAAATAATCGTGTTTGAAATAAATTGTTTTGACAATAAAAATCATATTTTTATTATAGATAGGAAGTGTTAAAAATAGTCATGTGTTGAAATAAATATTTGTTGGATAAAAATATTATTTTTACAACATATAGGAAATGGAAATGGTTTGGAAATCGAAGAAAGGATTATATATATATATATATATATATATATAATTAAAATAAAACGAATAACAATGATGTAGTTTGTTTTTTGAAATCATGATTTAAACGAGTATTACCGGAGATCCGACCGTCGGATTTTCACGAAACCGAAATCGTTGGGCCCGCTTTGAAAATATCTTTCCAACGATACCAAATTTGTAAAGATCCAACGGTTAGATTGTGTGAAATTTTTAATTCAAATCTGAATAAAAACAGCGCCAGAATGGATTATATATATATATATATATATATATATATATATATATATATATATATATAATTAAAATAAAAAGAATAATGACGCTGTAGTTCGTATTTTGAAATCGTAATTTTAAACGATTGTATCGGCAGATCCGACCATCGTATTTTCCCAAAACTGGGACCGTTGGGTCCGTTTTCAAAAGATCTTTCCAATGAGATAAAATTTGTAAAGATCCAACGGTTAGAATTTCAGATATGTGTAAATCTAATCTGAAGAAAAACAAGGCCATGGCCGCGTTATGGCCTGAAGCGTTGTTTGAATAAATTGGATATTTTTAAATAAATAAAAATAGCGATAGATCGTTATGAAATATTGTAAACGATATGGAATGGAAATAAACTGAATTCACCCGGTTTATTGGATATTTGATGGTTGAATGTGTTTGACATGAAAATTACATTAATGAACTGAATTATGGATGTCAAATAATTTAACCATGGAAATGAATTGATTTGAATTCTAAATATATGTGGATTATTTGAAAAGGCCAAATAAATCTCATTTCAAATAATTGGTCGACGATTAGAAGTCGAAGATATGAAGACGGTACAAGACCGATGATATTCACATCGAATGGGTGGTTACCGATGCCTTTGATGGGAGTTGCTGCCCTGAAAGGGTTACAGTGGTGGTTGTCCGGACGTTCTTGTTGATCGTTCGGATGTGCGAGGGCCTCTCTCCTGTATTGGACATATGGGACGAGGATAAGGTGCCTCCGGTTTCGTTCAGACCCAGAACGGACTTGTAAATAGATGTGTGTCTGACGTTGTAGATTGATAACATGGCACGTTGAGATGCAGTGATCAAGGCTTTTGTTGAAAAGTAGAGCCTTGTGGTTGATGATCAAAGCACGGTTTTAATATAGCTAGCTTTGTGTATAGCATTGATTCGCGGGCCTCACACTCCGATATGAACCAGAAATGGGAGAGGAACTCGGGGAGGACATGCGTTTCCTTTTAGCTAGGATTGGTGTCTGGGTTTTACATGCCCGGATGTTTTACTTATGTGGATGTTGGATAGCGAGGCGCCTCGGTTATTTCGTTCTCTACGGAGCCGATGGATGGTCTTTATACGAACCAGATTTACGCCCCATAGGGCGGGGAAACGCAGTGTTCAGGCATTTTAATCCACTCCATGTGGACCAGCCCTGACGATCCAAGGGTCGATGCGTTCTGATCCTAAGACATGGGCAAGATTGTCTCGAAGCGGTAGGGACGATCCATTGCCTTGGTTCATGACGGAAATCCAATTTCCAAATACGACATCGTGCGGTTTTGATTGTAAACCTATATATGGCGACATGATATATGGTACCCATGCTGTCTATGATTTATACTTATGATTGAAATTGTTTTTAAAACATATAAACACTAGTAATAATATCAAATGCTTTTGTTTTATACGTATCAAGCATATTTTGGCCATTTTAAGATAACTCTATCCTTTGGCTTGCGTTGCATTGTGTGATGGGACCTGAGTCTTATAATGGCTTCATTTTTATAAAAAGCATGGCGACGTTTAAATGATTTACTTGTTTTAAGCACTGGCAATCCAATGGAGAAAACTCGTTCCGCGTTAGCGGCGCGGTCCTGTGATTGGCCCTATTGTAAGATAAGCTAAGTAGATTTCTCATACCAGTCCCATGACTGACTCGTAGTTTGTTTCACTTGCAAACTCTGGTGCCTCTATTTCTACACGGGCAGCCTTGTATTCAGGTTTTAGCAGGCTCTCTCTGGATAGCTATGGAGCTGAAGATGGATTCTATCACTTCTTTTATGTTGTTCAGCTCCTGTTATGTATATTATGTTTGATTCTGCTGTAAACATTTTATATAAAGCTGAAACTGTATGTTGTACTAAGTGTGATTCTGTATACTGTGTAACTCTAATGATTATGTTTATCTAGTGTATTCTGTTGTACATTATCTGGTGTAATTATTTATTTCTGTTCTGCTGTTTTACTGTTTATGTGTTATAATCCAAAGATTACCCTTGCCACCATGGAACGGGGGTTTGGGGTCGTCACATGTGGTATCAGATCTTTGGTTAAGCTTAGTTCTAGATTATAACATATTAACGAACTCGCCAAAAATAGAATCAGATGTATTCTATGACGAATAACTCATTTCAGATAGGATCAGTAATATCCTAGAATGAGTGTAGCAAAATAAAATACACCTCAATAGACACATTTACATTCAAGTATATGTCTTTATGCTTTAAAATACCTTTTCTGTTGGCCTAACACTTTGTCTGTTATTTGCAGACATCGTAGACAATGAGTGGCAAAGGTAGAAGAGGTAGGTCAGAACCAAATATTGAAGCTCTATTAAAAAAGTATCGAAATCTGGGTGGAGTACCGTTCTTGGGCAGTGAATCCATTATTCAAACACAAGCATGGATGCGCTCTGCTGAGAAAATTTTTGAAGGTTCAAAGCTGAGAGATGATCAAAAAATATTACTGGCATCTTGGGCACTCAAAGACGAAGCTTTAATCTGGTGGGAAGCTGTTATTAAGGATAATCCAAAAGGTAACATTACCTAGGATAGATTTAAAGAAATTTTTAATGAAATATTTATTCCTCCAGAAGCAACTAATCGACTATATGATGAATTCTATTATCTGATACAAGGAGATATGACCATTCCAGAATATCATAATAAATTCAGCAGACTCTCTCGTTTTGCACCCGAGCTAATTGAAAATCCTAAGAGGAGGAATTTGAGGTTTATTAACGGGCTTCAAAGAAAGTACCAAAATTGGGTAACTGCACAAGTGAAACTTCCTTTTTCTGAAATGATATACATGGCCTATCACTATGAAGATCTTGATAAGCAAGGTCTTTTGGTCGATGAAGAGGAAGTCGGTTCTAGCAATAAAAGGAAATTCGAAACTGATAGCCCAGAGGCAAGTACGACGTCTGGGGTCAGAAAGAAGCCTAGAGTCAAGAGGAAAAAGGTTAAATATGAGAAAAAACCAGTAACAATTGCCATTTGCAATAACTGCCATAAGCAAGGGCATTTGCAAGGAAATTGCAGATCTTTAAAGAAACAAAGGAAGAATGAATTTAAATCCAAGAACAAGTTTCAAGAGAATAGAAAATGCAGTCAATGCCATCAGACTGGTCATCTTGCAAAGGATTGTCGGCTCTTTAAGAAATCGGAAAAGGTACATGTAAATGAAGTGGCAGAAACTTCTGCACCCTCAGCTAGTCGGGGAAGGCCAGATGTATTAGAAGGCACGCTTACTGTCAAAGATATTCCAGTTAAAGTACTGTTTGATACAGGCAATTCGCGAAGCTTTATTGCAAGTAATGCGGTTAAGAAATTGGATTTGAAATTGAAAAAGCTTAAAGAACCCATCACTTTTTATAATCTGGTTGGGGGTTCCCTCAATCTTAGTTAGATTTGTGGGGTGCCTGTCTCTTTTTCCCGTTATCAATTCCCTACCATCGCGATCGTCATGAATTTTACCGAATTTGATCTTATTTTGGGATTGGATTGGTTAACCAAATATGAAGCTGAGGTTAAATGTGCCGATAGAGTCGTTAAGGCGAAGATTAAATCAGGGGACTATATAACTATTCCATGTGAGGGTCCAAATTCGGATAGAAAAAACTTTTGGTCGGCTCTTGATGTTTCTCTTGCTCAAATAGAAAAGATTCCTGTCATTACAGAGAATATTCCGGTCGACATAGAAAATATCCCTATCGTCAAGAATTATGCGGATGTGTTTGAAGAAGTTGTTAGCTTACCTCCGCGTAGAGAAATTGATTTCAAAATCGCTTTAATTCTGAATGCAAGGCCAGTAGTGCACGCTATTCGAAGAATGACCTTGAAGGAAAAAGAAGAGTTAGACAATCAAACTCGACAAGTTGTATGGAAGGGTATGATTAGGCCTAGTTTCTCTAATTGGGGAGCAGTAGTGGTGTTTTTCCCAAAGTCTGACGGTACTCTCCGACTATGCGTGGATTATCGTGACTTGAATAAGTAGACATTAAAGAATAAATATCTATTGCCGCGAATTGATGATTTGTCGGATCATTTGAATGGAGCGCAAGTGTTTTCCATAATGGACCTAGCTACAGGTTTCCATCAGCTTCGTATTTCCGAAGAGTGTGTTCCTTTGACAGCATTCAGAGGTTCAGATTTATTCTACGAGTGGTTAGTAATGTCGTTCGACTTATG
Source organism: Allium sativum (assembly GCA_030737875.1). Lineage (NCBI taxonomy): Eukaryota > Viridiplantae > Streptophyta > Magnoliopsida > Asparagales > Amaryllidaceae > Allium > Allium sativum. The sequence continues at coordinate 996,857,760 of CM060924.1, read as the reverse complement.
TAACGCTCCAGCTTATTTTGTCGATCTAATGAACAGAGTATTCAGAGAAGTATTGAATAAATTCGTACTGGTTTTCATTGATGACATATTGATCTTCTCTAAGTCAGAGAGCGAGCATGCAAAACATTTGGAACAAGTGTTAGAGAATCTAAGAAAGAATGTTTTAAAGGAAAAAATTTCCAAATGTATATTCTAGCAAGAAGAGGTGAAATTCCTTGGTCACGTCATATCAAAGGAAGGAATTTCTGTAGATCCAAGTAAAATCACTACTATTCAAGACTGGAAACAACCTAGTACTCCCACAGAAGTCCGAAGTTTTCTGGGATTGGCTAGTTATTATCGGAAATTCGTTAAGGATTTTTCGAAGCTATCTAGTCTATTAACGCAGCTTACTAAGAAACATTCAAGGTTTAAATGGACTCCAGAATGTGAGGCAGCTTTCCAAGAGCTGAAGTTAAAGATTGACAACTGCTCCAATATTAACGATTATCGATGGCAATCTGGATTTGACAATCTGGACGGATGCTTCTATTGGAGGTCTTGGTGCAGTATTAATGCAAAGAGGCCAAGTGGTTGCTTATGCTAGCCGTCAGTTGAAACCACATGAGAAGAATTATGCAACTCATGATCTTGAATTGTTAGCCATCGTGTTTGCTATGAAAATATAGAGGCACTATCTATTGGGTGTGAAATTTGAATTATATACTGATCATCAATCATTGAAATATTTGCTCACCCAAAAAGAATTGAATTTGAGACAGCAGCGTTGGCTAGAATTTCTTGCAGCATATGATCTAGATATTCTGTATACGCCGGGAAAAGCCAATATGGTGGCGGATGCGCTTAGTAGAAAAACCGCAATCATCGCCAATCATATAATCACACCTTCATTGATTGATAACATATCTGCTCTTCAGAAGGATGATCACTTCATTCAGAAGATCAGAGAGAGAATTCAGAAAGGCGAGCCCTCGGGTTTTCAGGTTGATAATGATGGGATTCTGAGGCTAAAAAGCCGAATTTGTGTTCCAAACATTTCTGAACTCCGGAGAGAAGTACTGGATGAATGTCACAAATCCAAATTTAGTATCCATCCAGGGGTGAGTAAAATGTATAATGATATCAAACGCACCTTCTGGTCGAGATATATGAAACGAGACATATTTCTTTATACATTAGCAAGTGTTCTACTTGTCGACAAGTCAAAAGCGATCAACATATACTCGCTGGATTGTTACAACCGTTGGGGATTCCAAATTGGAAGTGGGAACAAATTTCTATGGATTTCATAGATGGCTTGCCCAGAAATAAGAGAGGAAATGACAGTATATGGGTGATCGAAGATTGTTTCACGAAGACCGCCCACTTTATACCTGTCAAATCGAATAGAACTACTCAAAGTATGGCATGGATTTATTCTAGAGAAATTGTTAAACTGCATGGAGTTCCCATGAGTATCGTTAGTGATCGTGACCCGATTTTTGCTAGTAAATTCTGGGAAGCATTCCAAGCAGAATTGGGAACAAAACTGAACTTGAGCACTGCTTATCATCCTCAAACTGAGAGGGTGAATCGTATTCTAGAAGATATATTGCGGGCTTGTGTTATTGATTTTGGCAGATCGTGGGAAGACCATTTGCATTTGGCCAAGTTCTCATACAACAACAGCTACCAAGCGAGACTGAAAATCTCACCATTCGAGGCACTGTATGGTAGACCGTGCAGATCTCCCGCTTGTTGGGTAGAACCCGGCAATAGACTTGTATTGGGACCCGATATGATTCGCGAAGCTTCAGACAAAGTCGATTTCATTAAGAAACGATTACTAACAGCTCAAAGCCGATAGAAGAGCTATGCAGATTCGATAAGAAGAGATTTGGCTTTTTCTGTTGGTGACTATGTGTATCTGAGAGTTTCTCCGATGAGAGGAGTAGTCAGATTCGGTAAAACAGGGAAGTTGGCGCCCAGATTTATTGGTCCATTTCCTGTGCTCGAACGGATTGGAACTCTCGCTTATAGGGTTCAATTTCCTTATTGGTTGCCTGGAGTACATGATGTGTTTCACGTGTCTCAACTTCGAAAGCATGTGCATGATCTAGACTTGGTCGTGGAAGAAGCCGCGCAACAAGATTTGGAAATTACTCCAGAATTGGCAGTGAGGAGAGAGAGCCAATAAAGATTATTGGCAAAGAAACTAAAGATATGAGGAACAAGAAGGTTCACTTAGTCAAAGTTCAGTGGAATGGAGATCCGCGAGACTATACTTGGGAAACTAATGAGAGCATTAAGCAAGCTTATCCCAATTGCAGAGTGGATATCTCTGATTAACTCTGGTGCAAGGTACATTTACCATAGTTTGCATTTCCGTATTGTTTCCTACTTTACTATTGTTTTCATTTTTGGATGAGTAGTTTTAAGTATAATTTGTCATTAGCAAGTATGAAGTATATAAACAAACTATATATTTGAAAAAGTTAATCAACAAATTGATTGTTGGTTGTGTTGTGGGTTTGTTACCTTAATTAATAACATGGGAATAATAAAACCAACATGAGAATGAAGGGTAAATTTATGTAAATTGAATCGAATATTGAACTGATTTGAAAACAAATTGAAATACATGCATGTACATTATATATGTTTGAACAGGTAAATGGATTTGCTGTTGAGTAAAGAATTTATTTGCATGCCCAACAAATAGGTAAACCTTAATGAGTTGGATGCGCGATTTTATTATTATATAAACTCCTGTGAATGCCATTGGATGCGGAGTGTTGGTTGTTTTGTGTGAAATTATAAACGTCGCCATAGGATAGCAACAATTAATTTTGAACTACACTACATGGCATACTTCTTGAAGATAGCATACCCTATCATATACCACATAAGCATTTGGAGCTTGTGTGATGAGGTTGAAGATTTACTGTACAAGCAAGAGGCTTGTATGGAAATGACTATATTTCAGGTTGAACCGAAGACTGATATGGACTATATAAAATGTAACGGTAAATTGCCAGATTAATAAAAACCCCACATGGGTCTGGAGATTACAACAAACACGTCTCTCTAGTCATTAAGGCACAAAAACCATTTATAAGGTGACGAGAATTTATTCTCTGGAGGTATGATTTATACGCAATCCTCTGTGGACATCGGAATATATCATTATAAATATGTGTATGCTTTTTAGGATTTATTGGGTACCTAATACAGCCCAACAAATTTCCAAACCCCTCCCCGTACAAAGGAGGCTATGGCAAAAAATTTAGAAAATTTAGGGTGTTAGTCAAATTTTTGAAGAATTAGGAAATTCTTAGAAACTGAAAAGTTGAAGAATGGAAGCCAAAATGAAAGTTGAGTTGGTTAGTTAAACAACTTTCAACTTCATTCCTTTTCGGGGACAAAAATATTTTAAGTGAGGGAGATGGTAACAACTCGGAAAATCAGAACCAATTAAAAAATTTTATTTTGGCAATTTTGATGAATTTTGAATATTTAAAACGAATTATTTTAAATAATAAGGACAAGAAATTTATTTTGAATAGAATTAGAACGTATATATTTATTTGAATCAATGTTGGAATATAAATATTTATTTTAATTTTAAAAAGGAGTTGGAAATAGCGCGGTAGTTTGAAAATTTGAATTCGAACTTTGACTAACTGTACAGGATGCAAAATAAAATGGATTTTAGTGCAACCAAAAACTATTTAAATCTGTTTAAGAATATCTTTCTAACGAGTCTGAAAAATCGAAATTTCATAGTGGGAATCAAAAGCTATGGCCAAATGAATTTTCAGAAAGGTCGTAATGGAATAAATATAGCCCATAAAAATAGATATTTTGCAAACGACCTCCGTTTTCGACGAAACCACTTTCGTTGGATCCGGAATGTCAAATTATCGCTAGATTCCAATTTTCATAATTTTTGGAGTTAATATGTGAGCGTGGTAAAAGAAAATGTGTTTAGTTAATTTCTATCAATTTGGATCGACCAGAAAATGGCCATTTTTCAAACTGTCTCCAAATTCGACGAAATCAATTTTGTTGGGACCGTGTCATCCAAACATAGCCAGATTTATTTTTCTGGAATTTTCAGAATCAGTATGTGGCCCAAGCAAATTAAAATGTATGTTCAAATCCATATTTGAATGTTTTACATTTTAATTTGAAGAATAACCGACTGAAACAATCGAATGGGCCTACAAAGCATATTCCATTGTGTCCGGAATGGGGGTATTTAGCTAGGGACGACAGTCGTTGGGTTTGAAATGGAGTTCGTTTGGAAAAACAGATATTTTTGAAATTATAAATAGCATAGGCCAATCAGATTTAAAAAAAAAAAAAAATCAATTTTCTCTCTCCCCGTATCACGATGCACGACGGAAACCCTTCACCATCTTACCGACCAAATTCCGGCCAAACCAAGCCAAATTAGCTTCCACCGCAGTTGGGAATTTTGTAGATCTCGACCTCCTCTTCAAACCCATACCAAGTTTAGATTTTTTTCATTATGTATTTCGTTGGAATCACCTCCACGAAGTTTTGCCGTTCGAAGCCCCGCCGGAGCTCTTCCCCGTCGTCGCACCTGACGTTGTCCCTACCCCTTGGCGCGCCTCTCCTCCCTCTTTCACGTGGTGTCGGCCGATTGACGCGAAGCTTCACGGATTTCACGCAAAATCAAAACCTAGTTTTGAACAGTTTGCTGAGGTAACGGATTTGTTTATTTTAAACTGATTTCGACAGTTAAAAGCATTGCAATCTAATAAAAATCATACCTTTTTCGTTTGTGGTCGAAATCTAGTGAAACAAGAGACATTGGACTCGTGGCGACGTCCTCTACACTTTAGAAGAGACCGGAGAATTTTTGGAGCTTCCTACAATTTTTGAAGGAGCGGAACCCAATGTGAGACTTCTAAATTCAAATTTGAATGGAATGGCGATGTATAAATTATATAATCGATGTATAAGTTATATAAGCGTTGTACACCTCATGTATAAGCGTTGTATAAATTATATGAGCGATGTATAAGTTATATATACGTTGTAAAAATCATATGTGTTTTGAATGGAGTTGAAATGAAATTGATATATATTTATACATACATATATATATATATATATATATATATATATATATATATATACTCCCCTCGTCCACAGACCATTGACGATATAAATTGGTTGTGATTGTTTGGTTTTTGGGTTGACGTGAAATTTGGTTGATAAAATGCGAATGGTTGATGATGCTTGTTTGTGGTTGAAACAAAACTGGAATTATTTGTGGAAAAATTCAATGTGACATGAAAATGATTGAAATGATTAGATCATTAGGATAATCCCCTTAGGGAACGCCGCGAGGCATAAGGTAGTGCGAGGAGCCGTACTCGGGATGGTGCCGGTTTTAAACCCACTGCCTTTATGCTGTCGAAATTTTCTGAAATATTCATGTGTTTGATTTATGTTCATGTGTTGAAATATATTCATGTGTTGGAAAAATATTCATATGACGAATAAATTGTTTGAACGATAAAAATCGCATTTTTATCATGTATATGAAGTATATAAAATATACATATTTGAAATAAATTGTTTTTTTTAAATTACGTGTGGAACCTAAGACTTCACTCAAGCCATTGCTTGTTGGTCTTAGTAAACCCCACGTGTAGTGATATGCCCGATTTTTCAACGCCTTCACACTACCTTGGTAGTCACCTTGAAATAAATTGTTTTAACAATAAAAATCACATTTTTATTATATATATGAATCGCTAAATATAATCATGTTTGAAATAAATTGTTTTGACAATAAAAATCATATTTTTATTATAGATATGAAGTGTTAAAAATAGTCATATGTTGAAATAAATATTTGTTGGATAAAAATATTAATTTTACCACATATAGGAAATGGAAATGGTTTGGAAATCGAAGAACGGATTATATATATATAATTAAAATAAAACGAATAACGACGCTGCAGTTCATGTTTTGAAATCGTGATGTTAAACGAGTATTAGGGAAGATCCGACTGTCGGATTTTCCCGAAACCGAAACCGTTGGGCCCGCTTTGAAAATATCTTTCCAACGATACCAAATTTGTATAGATCCAACGGTTAGATTGTGTGAAATATTTAATTCAAATCTGAATAAAAACAGCGCCAGAACGGATTATATTTATATACATACATATATATATATATATATATATATGTGTGTGTGTGTGTGTGTGTGTGTGTGTGTGTATGATTAAAATAAAATGAATAACGACGCTGTAGTTCGTATTTTGAAATCGTAATTTTAAACGATTGTATCCGACTGTCGGATTTTCCCAAAACTGGGACCGTTGGGTCCGTTTTGAAAAGATCTTTCCAATATGATAAATTTTTTAAAGATCCAATGGTTAGAATTTCAGATATGTGTAAATCAAATCTGAAGAAAAGCATCGCCATGGCCGCGTTATGGCCTGAAGCGATGTTTGAATAAATTGGCTATTTTTAAATAAATAAAAATAGCGATAAATCATTATAAAATATTATAAACGATATGGAATGGAAATAAACCGAATTCACTCGGTTTATTGGATATTTGATGGTTGAATATGTTTGACATGAAAATTACATCAATGAACTGAATATGGATGTTAAATAATTTAACCATGGAAATGAATTGATTTGAATTCTAAATATACGTGAATTATTGGAAAAGGCCGAGTTAAATCTCATTTCAAATAATTGGTCGATTAGAAGTCGAAGATATGAAGAAGTTGCAAGACCGATGATCTTCACATCGAATGGATGGCTACTGATGCCTTTGACGGGAGTTGCTGCCCTGAAAGGGTTACAGTGGTGGTTGTCCGGACATACTTGTTGATCGTTCGGATGTGCGAGGGCATCTCTCCTGTATTGGACATATGGGACGAGGAATAAGGTGTCTCCGGTTTCGTTCAGACCCAGAATGGACTTGTAAATGGATGTGTGTCTGACGTTGTAGATTGACAACGTGCCACGCTAAGATGCAGTGATCAAGGCTTTTGTTGAAAAGCAGAGCCTTGTGGTTGATGATCAAAGCACGGTTTTAATATTGCTAGCTCTGTGTATAGCATTGATTCGCGGGCCTTACACCCCGGTATGAACCAGAAACGGGAGAGGACCTCAGGGAGGATATGCGTTTCCTTCTAGCTAGGAGTGGTGTTTGGGTTTTACATGCCCGGATGTTTTACTTATGTGGATGTTGGATAGCGAGGCGCCTCAGTTATTTCGGTCTCTGCGGAGCCGATGGATGGTCTTTATACAGACCAGATTTACGCCCCATAGGGCGGGGAAACGCAGTGTTCAGGCATTTTAATCCACTCCGTGTGGATCGGCCCTGACGATCCAAGGGTCGATGCGTTCTGATCCTGAGACATAGGCTAGATTGTCTCGAAGCGGTAGGGACGATCCCTTGCCTTGGTTCATGATGGAAATCCAATTTCCAAATACGACATCGTGCGGTTTTGATTGTAAACCTATATATGGCAACATGATATATGGTACCCATGTCGTCTATGATTTATACTTATGATTGAATTTTTTTTTGAAACATATAATCACTAGTAATAATATCAAATGCTTTTGTTTTTTACGTATCACGCATATTTTGGCCATTATAAGGTAAAACTCTATCCTCTGGCTTGTGTTGCATTGTGTGATGAGACCTGAGTCTTATAATGGCTTCATTTTTATAAAAAGCATGGCGATGCTTAAATGATTTACTTGTTTTAAGCACTGGCAATCCAATGGAGTAAACCCGTTCCGCGTTAGCGGCGTAGTCCTATGATTGGCCCTATTGTAAGATAATGTAAGTAGATTTCTCATACCAGTCCCATGACTGACTCGTAGTTTGTTTCACTTGCAAACTCGGGTGCCCCTATTTCTACACGGGCAGCCTTGTATTCAGGCTTTAGCAGGCTCTCTCTAGATAGCTATGGAGCTAAAGATGGATTATATCACTTTTTTATGCTGTTCAGCTCCTGTTCTGTATATTATGTTTGATTCCGCTGTAAACATTTTATATAAAGCTGAAACTGTATGTTGTACTACGTGTGATCCTGTATACTGTGTAACTCTGATGATTATGTTTATTTAGTGTATTCAGTTGTACATTATCTGGTGTAATTATTTATTTCTGTTCTGCTGTTTTATTGTTTATGTATTATATTCCAAAGATTACCCTTGCCATCGTGGAACGGGGGTTTGGGGTCGTCACAAGCACTTACATGATGATAAATAATAGTCTGAATGGTTCAAAAAATTACATCACTCGAAATCTTGATAACCTAAATCTTGGATGCAAGGAGTATAACGGTAATCAATCTATCTTTTTGGGTAACGGTAAGCAAATTCAAATTTCTCATATTGGTACTGGATATGTTAAAGGCCGAAAACAATTATACAACACCAAAACAAGGGATTGCCAACGAGTATAAGTGTTACAAATAATTTCTGTAACACTTTTTAAGTGTAACCAATGGCCTATGCGGAATTAGTCAGCCAAATTTGAAACACTTGTAAGTGCTACAAACAGACTAATTGCTAACACTTATAAATGTTGGAACTATATGATATTGTAACACTTATAAGTGTTACAAACAAACTAATTGCAAATGCTTATAAATATTGGAACAATAAGACGTTGTAACCCTTATAAGTGTTATAAACATATTCGTTGTTAGCACTTATAAATGTTGTAACCATAAGATATTAACACTTATAAGTGTCAGTATCATAATCCTACTGACAATTATAAATGTTGGCATACATAAATTGCCTTGTAGATTTTTTTTAGTTTTGCAACACTTATAGTCATTGCTAATGCAAAATATTAATAACACTTATATGCGTTACGATACAAAATTAAGTTCTTTTCTATCGTTTTCACAATTAATATTTAAATTCTTAAAACAAACGAGTATAACATATCTTTATGATTTCCAATCACATATATAATTCTACATATCAATTCAATATAAAGCTTAGTACACTTCCATATTTCAAATTCAACAATGTCACATTCCCATAATGCTTAAATATTTGCTACATGCTTTTAATTTCAAAGCACCATAATATCATGTTCAAATTATAAAAAGCAATAAAAAGTTTTACTAAAGACACAAAGAATTTTAGATACTGCGAAGGCGAAACGTAGACCATATCACAAAGCCTCTATCCGAAAATTCACAAAGCTTGTAATATTCGTTTTGAGGACCATTGTAAATCGGTGCTTTTGGATTCAAAACTTCTGTTATCCAAATAACTTTCTCAACACCTTGCATTATCTGTCTAAAATGACGCATGGTTTGTGTTCCATTATAAGCTTTTGCTACATTTTTCTTCAAATCAAGTGATAATATCATTACATGTTGTTTTTTCTTGTTGATGATCCAACATCATTTGATGGAATACGCAAATTAGCAGTTCCAACATTTGATGTAGATTTATCCAAACTAGAGGCGGTTTCTGTCATAGGTGTCACAACAACACCATTAACGTTATGTTGCAATCCCGGTACCACAGTAAGAAAGGATGAAGAAAATGATTTAAGAGTATCGTTGATTTGGATTGACACTTGATTCGCCACTTGACTTGCAACTTTATTTTGTAATTCCATAGACCATTTACTTTAGATAGTACAAATTCCTTAAATAATATTAAGAAACTATAGCCTATAGAGCTCTCGTATGATGATAACTTAGTCCAGGAAATGGCTAGCTGGAGATCTAACCAATGAGTTTTCTAAAACTTCCCAATTTTTACCTAACCCAAGTATTAATAAAAAATAAATGGGCCAGACTCTTTCTAAGTACCATATTAAGTGGATTGTAAATGCATAATCAAATGACTAGCAATAAACTAGTACAATAAATTGGCATCATATAAGAGTGTAATCAAAATGCATGAATATGGCAATGATCGGGATATAATCCTAATCCAAAACGATCCATAAAGAATGACCATGATAAACCAAGCATAAAGGGTGGAAATGTGGTGCAAAGAGAAAATAAAGTCAACGATAAGTTAAACGAGAAAGACCAACCGTATGTGGTTAATAATAGTGGTAGGAATGACATGAATTTGGGTAAGGCTAAATCTCTTGATGGAAGTAATCTAGATACCTTATGTAATCAAGAACTATACTCAGAGAAACTGACTCATGTTAGTGCATTGAATTTGCAAAATTGTAAACAAGTGGATGGATCAATTGCATGGGATATTAACTTGTATAAAGGTGGACTTATTCCTCAAGTCTTTACTAGCAATACGTCTATTACTGGGGATGAACAAGATGAATATTCTCGACCTTGTGCTATGTAAATTATGTAATAGACTATATAAATAGTAATGAATGAGTTAAACATGTACAAACAAAAGCATGGACATGCACATATCAGCAAATAGATTTAGGGTAGCAACCTTAGCCCGACAGTGTACATAAGCATGCACGCATATCAGTAAGGGAATACTACAACAGAAGCAAAGAACAAACATCACAAAAACAATGAAGACAAGATGGAATTGTACATACGCGAACTAAATATGCACATAGTTCATATACAAGTGGGTCAGAATTGCAAGTGCACAGAAAACATCAAACATCCAAATTAGCTTATACGAACATAAGCAAGCACAAAAATGGTGCATACAAGGGTAACGGGCAAACCAAAATCATTAGGGAAGTGCACATATGAATAGTAATTGTACGTACACAATATGCAAGCTGCAGCAGATCAACATAGACGATAGCAATATGCAAGCAAGGAACAATTACAACCACAAGAGTTTAGAAAATGTTAACAAGCATAATATGTCAGGTCTCAAGGTGGAAAACAAGTTAGAGTTATGAATTCAATCATGCTCATAGATAGATGGTGCAAGACCAACTCAGGATAAGGTGTGTGCATATGCGTGTGCAAGACCAAAAGTGAGCTCAATTTCCTAGTTGGAAGCTGACTATGTAGAGAATAGAATATGCAAAAAGGAGGGTAGGCAAATCAAGATAATTAAGCATTATTCAAATATTTATGCATACCAACAACTGATGTATGGGAGCTCCAAGTATGCATACACATATTATTGTCTAATATCACTTGCAACTTATTGTAACTTATATCAAAATCCTCAAATGGCGACAGATATAAAAAGTGACAAATATGCCTTGGTAAAAATAATATTTTTTCATCTACTTTATCCAAAACAACACTACATATCTTACGTATTTACAGATAATTAAAGTAACTAATGAATTGGCTTAATTATTAATAATTATTCGACATAATGACTTTAGTAATCTCTCTTTTAATCAATGGGTTATAGGGGGGAATTCAATGTCACCAGATTTTTAGGGGAGAGAGCTCCTAGAGAAGGAGATTTTTCTGCCATGGAGGAATTTAACGAATTCATATTAGAAAATAACCTGATAGAGATTCCGATGTATAATAGAATGTTCACATGGTCCAATGTTAGAGATATTCCTTCTTTTGCTCTATTAGATAGATTTTTTTATTAATAATGTGATTGAGGATAGATTTTCCATATGTAGAGTTAAAGGTTTACCTTTTTTTATTGTCAGATCATTGTCCAATTATTTTATCTTGTGATTCGAACTTAATGATAAGTAGGAATTTTAAATTCGAAAAGATGTGGTTACTGGACAGTAGTTTTAGTAATTTGATCTTGGTTAAATGGAATCCCTTATTTTATTTCAATAATTTGTATAAAGATAACTCAGCTAAGATTTTTGTTGCTAAACTAGGAAAGTTGAGATTTTTTCTTAATCGATGGAACAAGTTTGTATTTGGTAATGTCAGAATTAAAAAAGATAAGATTTTATGTGAAATGTTAGATATAGATAAAGTTAGTGAAATTAGAATTCTTAATAAGAATGAGTGGGATAGACTTAGTAATTTAAGATATGATCTTAAGTTGACTATGGAGAAAGAAGAGGTCATGTGGAGGCAAAGATCTAGAATACAATGGTTAAAAGAAGGTGATAATAACACGAAATTCTTCCATAGTATGGCCAATAAAAGGAGGCGTGATAATTTAATCCATTCCATTTTAATCAATGATGTAGAGGTATCCATCCAGAAGGACCTTAATGACGCTTTTACTAAGTATTACAAGCAGGTCTTAGGTACTAAGATTAAAAGAAGGATGAATATTAGATGGAATGATATCTACCCGTCTACCTCTAGGATTGATTTGTATGGCTTAGATAGTCCATTCACTGAGAATGAGATATGGAAGGCTATTAGAGATATGCCTAGTGACAAAGCACCAGGTCTTGACGGTTTTTCAGTTCTTTTTTACAAACAATTTTGGGAGATTCTAAAGTTTGATAGTATTAACATTTTTAATGATTTTTATAGTGGTAATCTGAGGTTAGGGAATTTTAATTTTGCTAATGTAATTCTCATACATAAGAGAGTTGGAGCGAATTCTCTTAAGGATTTCAGACCTATCTCATTAATTAATGTTTCGGTAAAGATCATCTCAAAAGTTCTTGCTAATAGACTTAGTACTAAGATGAATGACCTAATAGACGTATCACAAACAACGTTTATTAAGGGTAGAAACATTGCGGATGGGGTAGCGGCAGTACAGGAGTATATTAATGTTTGTATTAAAAATAACTTAACATGCGCCATCTTGAAGTTAGACTTTGAGAAGGCTTTTGACTCAGTTGATTGAGATTTTATTTGTGAGCTTTGTCTCGCTAGGGGTTTTAGTGTTCGATGGACAAATGGGATTATGTTACTTCTTAAGTCGGGTTGTTCTAGTATAGTGGCTAATGGAGTTATTGGTAAAAAGATTCAGTCTAAGAGAGGTCTCAGACAAGGCGATCCTCTCTCGCCTTTTTTATTTAATCTAGCAGTTGATGTTTTCTCAAGAATTATCAAGAGGGCCGGGAATCTAGGTGTCTTAGGTCGTGTGTGGAATGAGGAGTTTCATAATGAATTGTCTATACTTCAATTTGCAGATGATACTCTTTTATTTTCGTCTCATCTTCCTAAGCATGTTATTACTCTCAAGTTTATATTATATTGTTTTGAGATGTTGTCTGGACTTCGAATTAATTTTGATAAGAGTGCAGTCATGGTTCTTAATGATAGGTGTAATGTGGAGCCCTTAGTTGCTAACACCTTAAATTGTTCTATTATGAAATTTCCGTTTGATTATTTAGGATTTAAAATCAGACCTTCTAAGCTTAAAAAGGATGACTGGATATTTATTATTGATAAAATTAGTAATAGATTATCTAGCTGGAACAATAGATTTCTTTCTAGAGCGGGCAGATTAGTGTTAGTCAATTCGGTCTTATCAGCCATTCCCACTTATTGGATGACGGTTCATCGGTTTCCTAAGTGGGTTGTTAAGAAAATTGATAGAATTAGAAGGAATTTTCTATGGAATGGTGACCTTAATTGTAATAGTTATAAGTGTTTAGTTAATTGGGAATTGTGTTGCAAGTCTAAGAGGGACGGGGGATTGGGGATCATTAACCTTGTAAACTTTAATTCATCCTTACTTACTAAATGGTTATGGAAATTTAGGAGTCCTGATACAGTGGCTACTTGGAAGAATTTAGTTTTAAAAGCTTATTACTCTAGGGGAAAATTCTAGGGAGGTCGGGTTTTAGTTGGTCTAATAGATTATCTCATTTCTGGAAGGAAGTATTAAACTGTTTGGACGTTTTTAAGTTAGGATGCAAGATGTTAGTGCATTCTGGTAATTCAACCTTTTTTTGGCATGATGCTTGGATTTCCTGTATTCCTCTTAAAATAGAATTTGCTGATCTTTTTAATGTTTGTGACTTCAAGAATTCATTAATTGCGGATGTTTATAGAAGGAATTTAGAACCCCCATGGGAGTTTTCATTCGTTAATATTTTAGATGGAGATTTATTAAGACAATTGGCCCTATTGAAAGCAAAATTGGCCTTATACCATCCAGATGAGTATAAAGATACTATTAGTTGGGGATTGGATAAGAGGTTAATCTATTCAGTCAATTCAATGTACAAACTTATCAATTTCTCTGGTATGTCTTTGCTTCCTTTTAAGTTTATTTGGAAATCAAATTCTCCTCCTAAAGCTAAGTTTCTTATGTGGTTGATTATCCATAAGAAGCTTAACACAGTAGAGCTTTTAAAGAAGAAGAATGTTGTGTTGGATGTGAAATGTTGTTTTTGTAGTCATTCAGAGGAAGATGTTGACCATTTATTCTTTTCTTGTAACTTGTCAAATTATATTTTAACTATGGTGCTAAGGATTTGTGTTATGCCTATTGTGAATATTCTTAATAACTGTGAGAATTATTGGAATCACTATAGACTTACTTATAAATCTAAACAGAGATATGTAATGGATTCGTTAATTATTATCGTCAGTTGGTTCATTTGGATGGAAAGAAATCAAAGACTTTTTCATTTTATTTCTGTATCCCCTGATAATTTAATCATTAAGATAGTTTATTTCTGCTTGGATTGGATGACCTCCCTAGGTTATAAGTATTTTAGAGATTTGTATTATGGTAATTTGTTGCAAAAAGTTAGGTCTAATTTAGAGTTATTTAAGAGTATCATTAGATATTTTGGAAATAATAGGTTTCGTATAAGTGCTTAGGAATTAATTTTAATTTTGGAAAAGTTTTTTTTTTTTGTTTTTTTTTTACTTTTCTCAGATATATATAAGGACATATAATGTATATTTAAATATATTTCTATACATTTATATATACCAGATATACTCATACATATATGTGTTGGTAACTATCGAGGGTTGTTGTAGTTATTATCCAGGTTTTCAAGTGGAAGGAATATAGAAGAAATGCATGGATTGCTTCAAAGTTGGGGTTCTTCATAATTTTATTTCCTTTTAGCTTTTATTTCTGTTATGACACATATATGTATGGATATATAATGGGCTACATATATATATATATATATAGTTAGCTAGTTATATATATATATATATAATTATATATAGCTATATATATGCTTACATATATGTGATGATTACTAATGGTGGTTGTTCAAGTTTTATCAGGTTTTTTGTGGAAGTGCTCATTGGAGGAATATATGGATAGCTGCATGGTTTGGATGCTTGGTTTTTTTGGTGGAGCTTTTATGGTGTTTATACTTTGAGAGTTATTGTGGGTTGTACTTATTATTAGTCTTCCTGGGCGGTGTTGATTTTAGTATTGGAATAGATATACTTCTATATCGGGTGGTGGCCTTGCCGGAATTCGATATAGGGGTAGATGGGCGGTGGTTTATCCGGAGCTCATTCATCTATTACCAATACTTTCTAGAGTTGTGTTGACTTTCGAAGTGTTGTTGGTTGTTTTACTCCTTGGGAGTTGTGTTGGGACTCTGTTTTATTATGTTTTTATGATATATATGTGTGCTCTCTTCTTTTTGGAAGATCACACATTTTTTGTTTTCAAAAAAATCTCAAAAGTTTTGATTTGAGCTACAAAAGAGAAGACAAAAGCGAAGATCGAAGAAAAAGTGGTTGAATAATCTTAAAGTTTGATTTGGGTTAATCAGGTTTCGAAATCCCAAAACTGCTTACAATTATCATACCTGATGTAGATGGCATTACCAATGTAGGTGGTTATGCTAGGAGAAGAAGGTAGCGATGAGAAGTAGCCGCAAAGGAGAAGCAAAATCAGAAGCTCGACAAGTTGGATAGTTCCCTAAATGAGGGTTGAAATTGAAAAAACTGCGGCCTAAATTGTGAATGGGGAAGGGTGAGTGTTACGAAGGAAGTTCCAACCGATTATAATATATTTACCCATTTTACTTTTTAGTTGTAACACCTTTTTATGTTAGGTGAGTTTATATTAAAAAAATCATTTTTACTAACATCTTTCAAGCATGCTCACACTTTTTAGTTGTTGGTTAGCTTATAACACTTAAAAGTATCAATGTAAATTTACAAAATGCTGCAAAATCACTGTTTTGGTGTAGTGATGCTAGCATAAATTACTTAGAATGCCAAATATCATTAAAAAATTAATTAGTGTATCCCAATTTGCTAAAGATAATAATGTCTATTTTGAATTCTTTCCCAAATACTGTTTAGTTAGGGATATTCTAACCAAGGATACTCTTTTACAAGGTTATGTCATCCACAGATTGTACAAGTTTAACTCTGTTAGGTGCCAAAATGATGTTAGTGAGGAAAAATGTTTCGCTATGAATTGAAGGAAGAGTTGTAATTTGAATGAAACAGAAAATGCTGCTAAAAGGTAAGAATTTTTTTTATCTTTGGCGTTGTAAACTTGGGCGCCAAGTACAAAAACTATTTTAAAAATTCTTAATGATAATGGAATAAAGTTTGACTATATAAATTTTCCTTGTGTTTGCAAGTATTTTCAAATGGTTAAAGCCATAAAGTTCCTTTTAGTAATTCGTGTATCGAATATACAGAATCACTGCGTTTGATAGCTACAGATTTATGAGGTTCAGCCCCTGACAACTCCTATTTTGGTTATAAATATCACATCTCCTTTGTTGATGCATGTACTAGGTTTACTTGGATTTATTTTTTAAAAGCCAAATCAGAAACTTACAATGTTGTTATAACTTTATAACCATGATTGAAAAACAACTTAACTACCATGTAAAAAATTTACAATCTGATGGGGAGATGAATTCAAATGCTTAAGTAATTACCTTCAAAGCAAGAGCATTGTTCATCGTACCACCTGTCCATACACATCTCAACAAATGGACTAGTGGAATGAAAACATAGGCACATTATGGAATTTGGTTTGATACTTCTAGGTCAAGCCAATTTACCTTTGAAATTGTGGCCAGAGGCCTTTAATACATCTGTATATTTAATCAATAGACAACCAACAACTGTATTAAAGGGCTCAACACCACTGGAGAAACGATATCACATCAAACAAAACTACCGTTGCGTCAAAACCTTTGGCTACCTATGTTTTCCATTTTTAAGAACCTGTAATTCTAACAAGTTAAATTTCATGTCAAAGCAATGTACTTTTCTGGGCTATGCTACTAACCAAAAAGGGTGTAAGAGCATTGATGAAACATAGAATGTATATATCAACAGGCATGTGGTATTTAATGAAAGAGTCTATCCTTTCATCAGTAAAGATATTAAAACCACAAGCCACGTAGTTAATACCAGAACTTCCATACCTAGTATACCCAGCCTACACTGGGACTGCTAGCAAGTGGAAACAGATGAAGTTGCTGGTGCTCAAAGAACACTGCCTCCAAATGCTGAAGGACATGTTAGCATTGAGCCTCTCAGCCATACATCATCTATACATGTTTCAACTAAAAGCTAGGACCAACAGATAGAAGCAGAACAATCAAATCAACAATCATCATCAACTCAAAGTTCAATTAGTTCTGAAAGTATATATCACTTACCATAAGCTGAACAACCAGTTCAAACTGGTCATCCTATGACTACCAGGGCTAAAAGTTATATCTTTAAACCAAAATTATTTGTTGCCTTATCCAGTTCAACTGAACCTAAATCATTTGATTAGGTTGTTAAAAGAAAAAACTGGAACATAGTAATGGACGATGAGTATAATGCTCTCATCAAAGATAAATCTTGGAATCTTGTATGTCCACCTGCCAATAAAAACATAGTTGGGTGCAGATGGATATACAAATTAAAAAGAAACCCTGACGGTTCTATTAATAAGTACAAAGCTAGGTTGGTAGTTAAAGGCTTTACATAGGAATATAGATTCGATTTTCGATCAAACCTTTTCTCCTGTAGTAAAGCCAATTACTATAAGATTGATTCTAACCATAGCTTTGTACAAGAAGTGGTATATTAAACACTTAGATACTAACAATGCATCTCTTAATGGAATTCTAGAACAAGAAATTTACATGCAACAGCCATAGGGTTACAATGCTAACCCTAATTATGTTTGTAAGTTGAATAAAGCCATATATGGCTTGAAGCAGGCTCCAAGTGTCTGGTTTGATAAACTTAAAGGCACCCTGATAAATTTAGGCTTTAAGTCTACCAAATCATACACATCATTATTTACTAAAACAAATAACAATTCAGTCATTTACATATTGGTATATGTAGATGATTTAATTGTTACTGGCAATAATTTTGAGAATTTAAAAAAACTATTCCAGTATCTTGATCAACAATTTTCTATCAAAGATCCGGGTGAGGTTAATCATTTTCTAAGCATAGAAGTTAAAAGATCTAGTGCTGAAATAACTCTATGCCAAAGGAAATTTCATAAGTTACTAGTCAAGGCTAAAATGATCAATGCTAATCCCCAACTAACTCCTATGGTAACAAATCAACATTATTCCAAATATAAGGGAGAAGCCATATCAAATATCTCAGAATATAGAAGTGTTGTAGGGGCATTACAATATGTAACTATAACTAGACCAGATATTTCTTTCGGTGTTAATAAAATATCTCAATTTACGCAAAACCCATTGGATGCTCACTGGAAAGCAGTAAAAAGGATTATGCGATACCTCAAAGAAACTATCAATCATGGTTTAACTCCAAAGTTCAGCCAACATCTAAACATAAGTGCTTATGCAGATGTTGATTGACCCTCAGATCGAAATGATAGAAGATCTACTACATGTGTACATTGGTCAGAGTTTAATCTCATGATGTTCTAAAAAGCAACCTACTATTTCAAGATCTAACATTGAAGCTGAGTATTGAAGAATTGCTAACACTGCTTCTGAAATTAAGTGGCTACAATCTATGCTCTCAGAACTCATGTTAAAGTCATAAATGCAACCTACAAATATGGTGTGATAACAAAAGTGCCATGTACATGTCATAAAATCCAATATAGCATGCCAAAACTAAACACATAGAAATTGGCTTACATTTCGTTAGAGAAATGGTTCAGAAAGGAGAAGTTCAAGTAAATCACATACCATGCTATTTCCAGAGAGAAAACATTATATCTAAAGACATATCAGTTTCAAATTACCAGAAGGGATGAACGTGCTCCTCAAGGAGACAAGCTTTCTGCTGCAATTGCTGAAGTTAAGGAAGAGGTGAAACACAGAAGTCATCGAAACCCTAGAATCAATGATTCAACTACCTAGGGTTTCCATAACTCTCTCAGATCATTTGATGTTGAGCCTCCATTCCTTTCTCATTAAATATCATCAAGCCTTTCTCTTCGTTGTCAATCATCTTAGTATCAATGTTTCGAAGCGCCACTATGAAGTTTAAAACTAGGGTTTAGCGAACCCTAGTTTCCAGGGGGCCTATTGAGAAATAAATTATACAATGTTGGCTACTTGTTTTATTTCTATAACCTTAAATGTTACAGGCTCTTTTCTATTACTTATGGGTTGAAGCCCATTTTGTAAATAATTGGCTATATATAGCCTAACCATTGTATATATCCTATCATTGCAAGAAAAAGTCACATAGACATCGGCTAAAAAACTAGGCCTGCACACAACCCATATCCAATCCGACCTAACCCACCAACCGGAACCAACCCACATAAACCCAACCCAACCCTTCCTAGTTCGGGTTAGATACGGGTTACAATTTGTAACCCATACTATGTACGGGTCGGGTTTGATATTTTTTTCAACCCAACCTTATTTTAACCCATCCCAACCCTATATTAAAAAAAAAAATTAATATCAGCCTACTTAAAATTAGAATAGTGTAATACTAGAATAATATTTATGTATTTTATAGTAAATATACAAAAAAACATATTTCATGTCAATCCAAACTAGATAGAATTTGGCAAATATATTTTAAAGTGCATTTTAATGTATTTTAAAATGAAACTCTTGTTTCGCTATGTAGTAAATTAATTTCAAATGATGTGTTTTACAATGAAATTTTTATAAAATACGGCTTATAATGAATCAGTTATTTTAAATGCATTATGCTAGCTAAAATCTGATATATTATGTTGAATATTTCAATATTATTTTTAAAAAAATCCATCATACTCTTTTTTTATTATATTCAAGCAACCCAAACCAACCCTACTTAACCCGACCCAACCCAAACTTCAACCCAACTCATATCCAACCTCATATAGGATCGGATATGGTTTGAACTACCTTAAACCCATACCTATGCTGGTCAGATGAAATATTTAGTCTAACCCGACCCAACCCATACTTTGTGCTGCCGTATAAAAAACAATGTCCTTGTTTTTTTGGAGCGGTGTCTAAAGTACCCCGTTTTTACATCAATTAAAAAACGATGTCAAAGCAGCTTTAAGAAACCATAAATTAATTAATTTACCGTTGTAATAAGTATTTTACCATATCGTCTTTTGACTGATGTCTATGATGGCTTTATACTGATGTCTATAATGGCTTGTTTATGTTGTTTTCTCATCTCATATACAGAAATAAATATTTATTAAATGAAATACTATTGCATAGAATTTAATATGCAAACAATATTTTTATTTAATTAAACATTTTATTTCAACATATGAAAGAGCACAAATTTCTAACTCCAACTATTTTACATTCACATTTCTCATACACAATTCAATACATTACACAATCAGTTTTACATTGCCACCTCGCTACAACACTCATCACTCTGGCTGACTTAATTCTTCTTTTAGTTTTACATTGCCACCTCCTCCAACTGGTCCACAGTGTAACACTTACGATTCTTCTCATAGATTTTATGCTCAAATTCAGTCCAGTCACCTGTATACCTGTCATAGAAATACATAGAGTAAACTGGAACAAAAATAGATTTTAAATACAAGCAAATATAAATTTATTTCAAATTTTATTTGTCTCAGAATTTTTGTGTGTTTCTCATCATTTTTCTAGACTTGATCTGATATGTATATATATCCATCTGTGTCTAGACAACTTAACTTGTGATATTCACAGCGATTCACTGTAAATACCACAAGGTAGACATCGTATGTAGTGCTCACACACACACATATACATACATACATATATATATACATATATATATATATATATTCTGCATATGTAATACATGTATATACATACGTGTGTATGTAAATACACATATTTCTGTGCAGTGACAATACGGTCAAACAACGTGAATGGACATGTACCCAAGAATCAATGTCACAGTCCATATATATATATACACACATATACATACATACATACATACATTGTATGTATATACACAGTGACATATGAACAATGAACATGGAACTAACACCAAGGCCAAGCAAGATCAAGGCAGCCCGAATACAAGTGCTACAAGCCAGCAACAGGTTCAAGAGTGCACAAGCCAACAACAAAGATATTGGTAGCATAAAACAATACAAGGCATGTAGTGACAGTTATACAGGCCAGTAACAGGTTCAAGTGAAAATAGCAGTGGATATATACAAATTAGAAAACAACTCAACTATTGGCAAAATGAAATGGATACACAACAAATGAAGTACAACATGGCAATTACATTGGATAATGGGAGCAGCAGGATACAAATCCTCAAGGTTAAATAACACAAAACCAACAAGTATAATACGGTGGCACAAACAACACAAAACTAGGCATATGCATGAATTACGTAATGCAGGCCACAATGCACAAGTGAACGGTTTCTAAAACAAATGTGCAAAATAAAACACAAGTGAGCTATTTAAAGCATTCAACAAACTCAAAGAAGCATATGTTTATGCTCAAGCACTTCACAATGATGCCAAATACAAGTTTTAGTACAAATGATACGTGTGTTCGTACAAATTCATAAGGGAAGTTCAAGAATACACTAGCAACTGGGTAGTATCTGTTCTTATCAAGTATTACATCTGCTCAACTTTTCACGACAAAGGAAAGTATAACATCAGTTCTTATTTTCGAAAAGAATTTCAAGTTTATCTATTCTTATCTAAATATAGCAGCAACTAAAACCATGTTGAAGTTGTCAAAGAAAAGGGGAATCAATTTTCAGAAATCACTAAGTGTGTTTTTTCCAGAAAAGTAAATTCCAGTTCAAAAGCCAAAGTGTCAAATTCGAAGAAAAACAGCAAAGTCACATGCAAGATATTTCAGAATTCTGAAATCAAGCCTAATATTACGCATACATCAACAACCAAGTCTAACGAAGAAACCTCCAGAACATATGAAGACTTCAAGCCTAAAATTTATGCAATATCTCAGCCAAGTCTAATTACGAAATCAGAGCAAAAATCGGATTTGAAATCCTATTTAACACCACATCATCATTGGCATTCAGTATCGAAAATTCAAGAGAGTAGCAAAAGACTAACTGAAGGAGAAAAGAGAGGCGGAAGAAAAGGTTGCAGGTGCGAGTTTGCAGTCGCATGCTCGGATCTGGGCACGGCTTCGGAGGTGGTGGCGATGCGCTGCAGTTGCGTGGTGGCGATGGGGCGATGAACGACGAACATGAGGGATTTTCTTGGGTTTGAAGCTAGAGTCTTTTGTGGAGCTAGCTGTTTAGGCCGATGGTTAACAGGGAGGTGGTTTCAGTTTGTCAGAACGGAGGCAGTTAGGTCGGCGCGATAAGGTAGCGGCGGCAACAAGGAGGAACGATGGAGGAGCAATTTCGATTTGGGGATGGAGAATTTTCGGATGCCATGGATTTTAATTTGGGAATAAATGTGTTTGCTGGAAGAAATAAAAATGAGGAAGGAACGGATTTGATTCAGTGAAGAAAGGGAAAGGGGATTGTTGATGATGTGAAAGAGGCTGATAGGATGGTTGCGGATTAGGAGAAGTGATCAACGACTAGATATAGTAAATTATGGGTGGTGCAGATTGACAAGAAAAGCAAATTATGAGACCATTAACATCACGCATGAAGCTGATGTAAATGATGCATAGAAATTGATGTTAAAGCACATTTCAATTTATTTATTAATGAAAGATATAATTTTACTATAAAAAATAATTAATAAATATTAACTATAATTACTAAAAAATATTAACTATAATTTACTAATTATAATATTAACTATAATTAATAAATATTAACTATAATTAATAAATATTAACTATGATTAATAAAAAACATTAACTATAAAATATAATTAGTAACTAGTAACTATAATTTAATAATTATAATATTAACTATAATTAATAAATATTAACTACAACTACTAAAAAATATTAACTATAATTTACTAATTATAATATAATTAATAAATATTAACTATAATTACTAAAAGACATTAACTATAAAATATAGCTGATAAATATTAACTGTAATTTACTAATTATTAATCATTTACAATAATACATTTAACAAGTGATGTAATAGACAACAACTATTTTAATAATGATGTAATATCCATGATTTTTGGTATGACCTAAGTTCAATTTTCCAAAAGTGTATTTAAGACATCAGTCGTCCAATAAATCGATGGCTGAGAAACCAACAACATCACTTTAAAACTTATCGATGTTAAAAAACGTTTTGACATCAGCTGAATTAACGATCGATGTTATTACTGTGGTGTCTGTTCTACTTTTTCTTGTAGTGTATTATCGAAAGAATATTACAATAGTTTAACTTTTCAACTTTGTTCATTTATCTCTCTCTCAATACACAATTCATCAAAACACAAATTTACATCAATCTCAATTATGGCCTTATTGGACCGATGCAGATGAAAGTTAGAGTCGGTTCTTGGAGATGACGAATGATTTAAATGAATGGGTTAACCGAACGGTTAATTGAGCGGTTAGAACCGAGTGAACGGATGGTGCGTGTTTGTGATTTTGAACGGTGAGTTGAATCGTTAAAATGAGTGGCGTATTGAGCAGTTGTATGTATTTGGTTGTAAAAGAAATTTTATAATGGTAAAACTAGTAGGAAATGCAGATATTTTACATAACAACATAATAAAAGAAAATAACAGTACATATAACGATAATAAAAAATGGAAGTCTATTTAGATACAAAAGTTTTACATAATAGGTGACACAGTTTATTTGCACCGCTGGATCACCCCATGAATTTCATTCCTTCACATAAAGACAAAAAGATTGAATGGACGAGGCTTTGTGTCTTTTTTTGTGCTTACTTTTATGTCCAAATAGCCGACCCATAAAAAATACATCACACAAACTAAATATTACGTTTACGAAAGTTGGAGATCAAGTACGAGACAAAATCCTAGATCTCATCATTTGTGGTCTCCTTGAGAATATCTAACATTCTTGTGTCTCTCCTTAGCACCATCCTCAGCTTTCATACTTGGTAGGCGAAGCATGGCGCTACCAACCGACTACATCTCTGCACCTGATGTTGGATATGCTCTTTATATGAAGAGCCTATAGAAGACGTTGATGCAGGAGTATAACCAGCTATCGGTAGATAAGTGCATCCGTCTGCGGAAAAGATCCATAAAAAGTCGTATCATCGACAGTGAATGGAGCGACCAAAGGAATAAGGTAAACACAGATGCCATTCAAGATGCCACCCTCATGAAGCATGTCCAACTGCCTGAATCTGATGAGAGACTCACACTCGTATTTATTGTAGCATTGAACTGTAGTATTCCACCATTCATCCGGGTCTTCGATGTAATCCTTCTCCACGTTTCACTCTCTCCCAACCAGCTATATAAGGGCATTCCAGTCCTTTCAAGCCATCTCTTCAGGTTGTCCCACTTATTCTTTATCTGATGTCGTTGTGGTCTAGCCCCATCCATGCATCAAAATCTAAAGCGACAGCTGACGCCTCCTTTACCACCACGATCCTATGCTAAGGAAGTTAAACGTCCAGTCTTTACCACTATCCCATTGAACCGAAAACTCTCATATGTCAACCCATCAAATTATCATATGGTTTTGCCAGAGAAAATGTTTAGGAAGTCATAGGAACCATGGACCAACACGATTGTACTTCATCTAATAGAGTTTCACCTATCAATTCACAAATCGAAGGATACATATCCAAAATGTGGAAACCGAAAGGACAATACTTCATACACATAGGGGTAGACTTTCAGATATCAAGTCAGTTCGAGGATCCTGATGATTTCAATCGTATAACACAGTCGATCACTTATTCATACATTGGAAAATTACTAATGGTAGATATTTGGCACCCCGGCTTTGAGTTCAAAAAGTTTAACATGTCAACTATTCAAGTTTGGGCTAGACTTCTACATTTGGATATGGAAATGTGGACAACTGAAGCACTTTCTATGATTTTGAGTTATGTAGGAGAACCAACCCAGATAAATGAACAGAATACAACCAATCAATTTACCAAATATGCAAGAAATCAATTGTGCATCCACGCTGCTACTAAACTCAAGAATAAAATACCAGTACTGTTGCATATAGATGCTGCTAAAGAGATTGATGTACAATATGAATCCATACCTCCTAAATATGGCAGTTGTAAAGTATTTGGACAAAGAGACTATGTACATGAAAAAGTTTCAAAACACGGTGGATACAAAAGAAGAATGTTGATGTACCTTCTACTTCTACAACATATCCATTGTAATAACCCGGAAATTCTGAGCCAATTTAAAATTTTTATTTTGGCGAATTTAATGAATTTTGAATATTTAAAATGAATTATTTTAAATAATAACGACAATAAATTTATTTTTAATAGAAATAGAACGTATATATTTATATAGATCGTTGTTAGAATATAATTATTTATTTTAAATTATAAAAGGAATTGAAAATGGCGCGGTAGTTTGAAATTTCGATTTCGAATTTCAAATGAATGTGCAGGATTCAAAATAAACCGAATTTTAGCGAAACAAAAAATATTAGAATCTATTTGAGAACATCTTTCCAACGAATCTGGAAAATTGAAATTTCATAGTGGGGATAAAAAGTTATACTCAGTTGAAAATTCAGAATAGTTGCTATGGAAATACTGGCACTTAAAAATGGAAATTTTGCAAATGACTTCTGTTTCCGACGAAACAACTTTTGTTGGATCTGAGATGTCAAATTATTGCTAGGTTTCAAAATTCGTAATTTTCTGAATCAATATGTGAGTGTGGCGAAGTAAAACGTGTTTTATCAGTTTCAGTCAATTTCGATCGACCAGAAAATGGCCATTTTTCAAACGATCTCGAAATTTGATGAAATTAGTTTTGTTAGGACCGTATCGTCAATACGAAGCTAGAAAATATTTTTTGGGAATTTTTAGAGTCCGTATGTGGCTCCGGTAAATTGAAATGCGCGTTCAAATTCAATATATAGATTTATATTTTGATTTTGACGAAAACTGATCGCAACGATCGAATTGGCCTACGTGACATAACCCATTGTGTTCGGAATGAGGGTAATTAGCTAAGGGCGACAGTCGTTGGGTTTCGTTTGGAATTCAAAAGGAAAGTCAACTTTTTGAAGAATAAAATAAAAATAAAAATAAATAATAATATAAATTCTTTCACTTAAGCCCCCCCCCCCACTTTCTCTCTTTCACGATCAGTTCGAAACCGAATTAAAAGGAAAAAAACGCGACTGGAGGGGGGGTTCAGGCGCCAGGGCTGGCGCGTCTCTGGCGCCGCCACTAGGGGGGATCGCCGCTCTCCTCCCCAAGCCCCTCCGCCTCTCTCTCCTTCGATAACCATGAACCTGCAACCCACCGCCCCCTGGCCACCGCGCGCATCGCCGGAACCCCCTCCACAGCAGCGCTGCCAGCCTCCCACGCCACCGCGCCCAACCTCCCCCTTCCGCCTCACCCCCGACAGCCTCCACGACCCTGAAACCGCCGCCCCTTTTGTTTCAAAACCCTAGCGCGCCTCCCTAGGCTGCGCTACCACACCCTCGACCCCCCCTCTTCAAATCAGAGAAGTTGTAAGTTTTTTATTTATTTATATTTATTTCAGTTTATTTAACATATGATTTTCAGTTTTAATTCCCATAAATAGGAAGTGAAAAAGATTAGATTTTTATGGTAAATAAAAAGTAGATTTTTATATAAGAAAAGTTTATATTTTTAGAGAATAAAAATAGGAATTTTCTTGTAGGAAAGATACGGTTTTTCTAAAGGAAAAAGATTATATTTTTAACATGAAAAGGTTATATTTTCCTTTTTAAATGAAAGTATATGATTTTTAATAAGAAAAGATATGGTTTTTCCCATATTAAAAGATTCGATTTTTAGCATAGAAAAGATTCGATATTTAGCATAGAAAAGATCGCATTTTTAGAATAGTAAAGGTCGGATTTTTTATACATAGAAAAGGTTTGATCTTTAACGTGGGAAGGATTTGATTTTTATGTAGAGAAAGATTTAATTTTTATGTAGATAAAAATATAATTTTTTATCGCATATCTGAAATATTTTTATGAAGATAAAAATATGATTTATATTATATATATCGTTATATAAAAATGTGACCTTTTATATATGAAGAAGCGATAAAGATTTGATTTTTATAAATATGGTTTTAGAATAAAGATGAGATTTTTCTCATCTTGAAAACGAAGTTTAAAAAATATGATATTTATATACTAAGGAATATAAAAATGTGATTTTTATATATGTAGTGGATACGGACAACGAAAGTGACAAAAGGCGAGCACGACGAAAATTTCCTACATATGAAGAGTCGCAGTGTTTGGTTTAGCTAATCGGTGAGAACTTCTAACTTTAATTCTTGTTTTCCAGTTAAAATTATATACTAGGATGCAGAAGGTGCTTAGCAGCACCTGACACCCGTTGTCCACAGACCATGGACGACTTGTTTGATTTTGTTGTGTAGTGAAAATTGATTGTGATGTGGAATAGATGGAAATATGTTCATGTGTTGAAATAAATTAATTATCGTTAAAAATATAATTTTTAACGTGAATGTGAATAAATAAATATTCATTTACAAATCGAACGATTTGTTTATGTATACCCATTTGAAGGATATTGATTGGGACAATAAATTTTACACGTCGCCCAACTGCACAAATAATATTCAATGTTTGTGGATTGAAACCCCACACGGGTGTTGGGATGATATTTGACGTACACTAATCCCAATTGTTTAGTGGTATGTTGATCGTTTGATTGACAGACTGTATGAGCGTTAATTATTTATATTTAATGCTTATGAAGTTGTGTGGTGCACTTTGGATGATGGTTGATTATTTATCGTCGCTATTATATACATGTGTTGTATGGAATCCATATAATTAACATTATATGGTAATTGATTGGGCCTCATTCCAATTGGAAAATAATGAATATTATAAAAGAAAATTCATGTGTTGAATAGAATAAATAGTCATGTGTTGACGATGTTCAGGTGTTGAGAATTCATGTGTTGAAAGTGTATTCATGTGTTGAATACAATAAAATTTACCTTTTTATTGTAAGTAAGAAGAAATATAGATTCATGTGTTGAATAGAATAAATATTCATTTGTTGAATAGAATAACGAATTTATTGAAATATATAAAGCCGTGTTGATTAGAGATGCGCTATTTTGATGTGAACGATATTTATATTGATTATATTCGTTTTTAAAATAATTATAGAAAAGGAAGTGATTTCAAAATATAACGTTTTGAAAATATTATCATTTGTATATCGATGATGTGGAATATTCAAATTTACCTTTTTATTGTAAGTAAGAAGAAATATAGATTCATGTGTTGAATAGAATAAATAGTCATGTGTTGATGATACTCATGTGTTGAGAATATTCATGTGTTGAAATTTATCATGTGTTGAACGAAATATTTTAACAATAAAATTCACATTTTTATCATATATAAAATTAGAAGCTAGCTGGAAACTAGTTAAGATGAGTGGTTTCCTGGGTATTGATCTGATGTTGGTTTCGGCCTTCGGGGTTAATACTTAGGGAATCGTTCTCTTACTAATTTACGGTTGGAGTCTGATTAAGAATTAAACGATATAAAACACAATTTTATCAAATATATAAAATAACAAAAATAGTCATGTGTTGACGGTACTCATGTGTTGAGAATATTCATGTGTTGAAACTTATCATGTGTTGAATGAAATATTTTAACAATATAATTTACATCTTTATCATATTTAAAATTAGAAACTAACTGGAAACTAGATAAGAAGAGTGGCTTCCTGGGTATTGATCTGATGTTGGTTTCGGCCTTCGGGGTTAATACTTAGAGAATCGTTCTCTTACGAATTTACGATTGGAGTCTAAATAAGAATTAAACGACAGAAATCATAATTTTATAAAATATATTAAATAACAAAAATAGTCATGTGTTGACGATACTCATGTGTTGAGAATATTCATGTGTTGAAAGAAATATATATTCATGTGTTGAAGAAAATATTCATTTGTTGAATAGAATAACGAAGTTATTGAAATATATAAAGCCATGTTGATTAGATATGCGTCATTTTGATGCGAACGATATTTATATCGATTATATTCATTTTAATAATGAATAGCGAAAAGGAAGTGATTTCAAAATATAACGTTTTGAAAATATTATCATTTATATATTAATGATATGGAATATTCAATTTTGATTTAAAATTGAATATGAAGTTGAAATCATTTTTAAAACGAATTTAAAGGATTTATAAAATACGTTTAGCATTGAAATCGACAATATATATATAATATATATATTATGTATATTAAATGGCCTTAATAGAACGCGCTGCGTCGCGGCAGTTCGCGAATTTCGACCATTGACTTCGAATTGATGTTACGGGAGATCGGACCGTCAGATTCTCCTGAAACTGGAACCGTTGGGTTCGTATCGAAAAGTGCTTTCCAATGAATATTAGAAATTTGAAATCTAACGGTTGGATTTGGAATTATGTCCAAATCAAATTTGGAAAAGGTCGCTGTAAGTGAAGTTCGGTGACCGTTATTGGAAACCGGCTGTACGGGCCTTGATAAAATTATTAAAAATATTTATAATTTGTGAAAAATCATAATATATGAATTGGAAAGAACTAGGATGATAAATTCCACATTTGTAAGGATAAAAATATATTTTTATCGAAATGAACTAGTTATGAACTAGAATTATAATCCAATATTTTTGAATAAATAAATTGGATTTGAAGTGGTTTTAAAAATAATCAGTATTTCCAATATATGAATTGGAACGGATTTGAATCGAAATTATCTTCGGAGTATTTCGATGTTGGATTTAGTGATTATACAGATATGGTTGTAGACATTTGAAAGATATATTTATATCATTATTTCCAATACGATATATGTTAGTTTCAGAATTTGATATTGAATATAAGCCGATATATTTTCTATTCAGAGCCTTGTATTTAATATCAAATGGGATTTTGGGTTCGTCGTGAATGGTGTCTTAAATAACACCGTTCTTGGACCCGGTTTAGAAAAGAATAAATCATTTAATTAAAATTTAGTGAAATTGTCCAGTTAATTTGGTATTTAAATTGGAATTGAGTTTAAATTATTTTTTGGGTTTATTGTGAGCGGTGTTTTGAATAACACCTGTTCTTTAACCCGATTAACAATGGAATGTGATTTTGGGTTTATCGTGAACCGTGTTTTAGATGGCATTGGTTCTTTAACCCAGTTAAAGACAGGATATTTATTTTTGGGAAGATTAAAACTAAGTGGAGTTTTAATGAATCTTTAATTAGATTAAAGTGATCGAGAATGGAGTATCACCAGTTTTGCTCCAAAGCGATAGTTAAACCTTTAATTAGATTTGAACGTGAAATGGTAATTAATATTTACCGATAACACCGTAGTGTTAGATATGGAGTATTACCAGTTTTTCTCCATGGGATGAATAGGTTGGGATTGAGAAATAAAATAAATAATTACTTCAGTGTGGTTCGCTAATCCCGACTAGTTTGGAAAACCTTAACATGGTTTGAAATGATATCCAAAGGGAGATTAAAGAATAAATTTAGAAGGATTTATCTTTGATAAAATTAATGGGAACCTTTCCCTAAGAATGTGAAAATTTGAATAAAAGAATATTCTGAATTGGAATAAGACATATGTTGTGTTTGTGTAACATTTGTTTATTATATACGCGGGTTATTCGGAAAGGCCGGGTTTATACCCATTCTGAATAACCGATTCGACGATAAGTCGAAGATGAAGACGGTGGTTGAAGACCAGAGGTCTTCGCATCGTTTAAATGATTATTGATGATCTTGATTGGGTTGTACACCCAAGAGGGGGGAATCAGTTGGTGATCGTCCAGACGTACTTGGAGATCGATGGATATGCGAGGAATAAGGCTCCTCCGGTTTCGTTCAGACCCAGAATGAACTTGTAAATGGACTGTGTGTCTGACATTGGATTTTATTCTGTGTGACTGATTTCTATTAAATATATATCTATTTGGTGGCGGAGAATTTATTCTCTTGCTTAACGCCCTTCTCTGAGACGTACGAGCTTAGAGGTTATATATCGATAGATATCAATCGCATGACATGAATTGCCTGTGTGGCATGCCTAAGTGGCAAATGATCAAGGCTTCTATTGAAAAGCAAAGTCTTGTGGTTGATGATCAAAGCACGACCTGTGTGGCATAGCTTTGTGTATAGCGTTAATTCACGAGCCTCATACCTCGGTATGAGTCAAAAACGCGATAGTGACTGCAGGGAGAGCACGACGTTTCTTTCTAGCTATAGGTGATGTCAATGACCTACCAGCCCTGACATTTATATACTTTTTACCTGTGTGGTTGTTGGATGCAAGGCGCCTCGGATATAGGTCTGTTAGGGCCGGGAAACGTGTGTTCAGGAATAATTAATCCTCAAAAGTAAGAGAGGACCGACCCTGAAGATCTAGGATCACTGTGTGTGGTCCTGATACATTTGCTAGAGTGTCGAACGGAGTGGAGCTTGCCCCTTGCCTCGACTCATGATGGAACCCAATTTCCAATACGTGACATTTCGGTTTTATTTGTAGAGCCTAGTATGGCGACATAGTGGTATGGGGTACTTATGCCGTCTATGATTGAAGTTGTTTTCTTCACTTATAGTAATAATAAAAGATGAAATTTAGCGTATCAAGCATTCTTTGGCTATTATAAGGTAAAAATCCTATCCTCCGGCTTGCGTTGCATTGTGTGATGGGACCTGGGTCTTATAATAGCATCATTTTTCTTTATTTAGCATTGCGATGTTTGTTTTATGCACTGGTATTCTTGGGAGGAAACCCGTTCCGTGTTATACGGCGTGGTCCCTCGATTTACCTAACTTTAAAATAAAGATTAATAACTGTTTTAGTTCTCATACCAGTCACATGACTGACCTGGAGTTTATTGTTTTAACCTAAACTCTGGGTGCCCTTATTTTCGACACGGGCAGCTAGTAGTTTGGTTTTGCAGATTTATATTCACCGGATCCTGGTTTGCAGCTGGAATGATACTCGGAAAGCTCTGTATCCGTGTATTTCTTTCAGTTGTGTGTTGTATTATTTTTTTCGCTGCTATGTATTTAAATGTAATTTAAATCTCTGATATTTGTCAAATGTGTAATATTGATTCATACTCTGTGATATTCTTGTATTCTGATGGAATTGTTGTAATAAGCAATGAAATGTTCTTCTGTTTGTGTTCCGATGTGTGTTGTTCTCAAAGCAATTCGTGCTATCCTTACCGGGGAAGTTCGGGTCCTTATATCCAACAACCAGAAACTGAGGCAGATCCTACTGATGTGCACCACACAAATGAAGTGATTAATAAGATTGTTCAGATCATCTTGAAATTTCATACGAAGGGTTACCCTCACATATAGTGCCCGCTGATCTTGAACACATTGCTGAAAACATTGAAGAAACCCCTACTAAAGAAGATACAACAGACATGTCAAGCTATGTCAGTAGAAATGATAATTACTTACAACAAGCAAATGGTAAAACACCATTGAATACCCCAACTTCTTCTAAAGATCATTGAGAAGAAATTCCTCAATTAAATGACATTTTTAACATGGAATCTTAAGGGTATGAATACACCAAATCAGACAGCTGATGTATTCACACTTCAAACCAGATTCAAACCAAGTTCTTTTGGTTTTGTTGAAGACAAGTTAAATTCCACAAATTTAAGTCTTTTTAAAAGAAGACTACCTACTCGTTGGGATTATTCAACTACCAAGAGTATAGGTAGAACATTAATTATTTGAGACTCTTCAGTAAGGACTGTTAATACCATTTCCAATTCTGCCCAACATATAACTATGTCAGTCGTAAACCCTTGAGGTTTGATGCTACATGTCACTGTCATATACGCCAACAACTCTTTTTACGATAGGAAACAAATTTTGGATCAAATACATTAAAAGTCTACTGGTATATGAGATACTAGGATCTTAATTGGAGATTTCAATAACGCATCATCATTTCAAGACAAAAAAGGAAGTCTTCCTATACCATTTCAGCATTTGAGAGTATTCACCAATTTTCTAAACCAAAGTGGACTGACTGAAATCATACCTATTTGTTTGATTTCACTTGGAGAAGAAAAGGTATTGCAATGAATATAGATAAAATTTTGGTTAACAGTGCATGTTTACAGAAATTTATTAACAATATGCATTGGCACTTTCACAGTTATCAAGTGATCGTAATCTCCTGCTCCTAAATTTAATACCACTACTTCTCCAAAAGGTTTTCCTTTTAGATACAACAACGACTGGCATTCTTATGACGGTTATTTTGAATGCGTTCATAGAGGATTGCTTGCAAAGACATGAGGCTTTCCTAGTTAAAATTTCTAGGCTAAATTGGCAGCTTGTAAGCAAGAGTTGAAAACATGGAATAAACTTAGACCCAAGGAAGATGATCTTTTGATGCAGGTAGAAGAACTCGTTGAGGACTCAGATGTTGAGGTAGACCAGAACCCTCTTGATTTGCAGTTACATGAAGAATTCATGTAGGCAAAAGACAACCTTCAAACACAGAAAAAATTTAAGTTTTTCAAAAATCCAAATTTTCTTGGTTGCAATAGGGTGACTAACTCTAAAAAAAATTTACGCAAGAATGTCAAGCCGTAGATTCACAAATAATATACAAACCATAGTGAAAGAGAATGGGGAATTCCTGTTCAAACCTGAAGACATCGAAGGTAAAGTAATTCGTTACTTCACTAACTTGTTCAATAAACCAGTTGCTAATGAATTTCCATGCTTTCAACCGACCTACACAGTCAACACACAAGGTCAATGACTCCTTTTACGTGATATAACTTTGGAAGAAGTTAGAATGGCTATCTGCTCAACACATGATGGTTCTAGTTTGATCCTTAAGGGATTAATGCCAAATTTATAAAAATTCACAAGGACGATATAAAAACTGATCTGCAAGCGCCATATAAGATATATTTGCTTCAACAAAACTGCCTAAAGGAGTGAATCATACATTCATCACCTTGGTGCCAAAATCAGGTAGACCTTCTAATATTGCTCAATATAGACCTATATCATGTCGTAATATATACTTCAAGGCATTTAGCAAAGTACTCTGCAATAGGTTCAAACATTTCCTATGTTATTTGATATCCCAAAATCAATGTGCTTTTATTTTAGGTAGGTATATTGATGAAAAAATATTTTTAGCACATAAGCTCTTACGTGATTTCAACAAACCAGATATGCCCAAATTTTGTGTTAAAGTGTATTTGAAGAAAGCTTATGACTCTATCAGTCAAGGGATTATTCGCCACATTATGAAACTCATGGGTTTTCCAATGCATTTTACTAATGTCATATATAAATGTATCTCAACACCAACATTTTCAGTTATGATACAAGGAACTCCAAGGGGCTTTATTACTTCTAACACTACAGGGTGATCCACTCTCTCCATATTCATTTGCGATAGATATGGAATATTTTACATTCTTAATGAATGCTGAAACAACTAATAGAGATTTTATACCTACATCGAAGATAACACCAATCATTGCCCACCCTTTATGCCAACGACTTAATGGTGTTTGGTAAATCAACTTGGACATGTGCTTCTACTTTTCGAACAGTCTTCACCATATTGGGTTATTTTATGGCTTTGACTGTGAATTACTTTAAAAGATATTTTTTTAATAAAACAACTACTAATTTTAATTATATTCAAGATGTGTTAGGATTCCCAGTAGGAACGTTTCCTAGTAAATACTTAGGAGTACCTTTATCATCAAATTATCTTCAGTATAGTGTATGTCAATCGTTGATACATAAAGTGCAGACTAAATTAAAGGGATGGAAACTAAAGCTTATAAGCTTCGCAGGTAGGCCTAACTTGATTTTATTAGTGATTACTCCTATGGTTTTGTACTGGTTATTTGTCTACAAAATACCATAATACACACTAGATAAATTAAATGCATTATGTGCTGATTTCTTTTGGGCTGGTGGCAGTCAGAAGGTTGCTTGGAGAACATAATGTAGACCCAAAATGAAAGGGGTAGAGGACTCAAATACTTTCAGAACTTAAAGAAGGGTACCTCCATCAAGCATGTATGGAATTTTCTATTTAAACAAAACCCATGGTCATCTTGGACGAAAAGTAAGTACTGCAATGACCAAAAATTATGGAGTATGGCCATTGATAATAACACATCATCTACGTGGAAATCGATGCTTAAACTAAGGACTAT
This sequence comes from Allium sativum, assembly GCA_030737875.1. Lineage (NCBI taxonomy): Eukaryota > Viridiplantae > Streptophyta > Magnoliopsida > Asparagales > Amaryllidaceae > Allium > Allium sativum. The sequence continues at coordinate 996,822,168 of CM060924.1, read as the reverse complement.
AGACATATAACTATTTAACAAAACATTGGTAATTGGAGACAATACATGTTTCTAGTTTGAACCCTGGATTAATTGCAAATGCTTGGTTGATTTACTGGGTCTCAATAGGATGCAAGCCACCGCCAATGAGGCGGAGCGTGCTCCTGTGGTGATACAAGATGGTTTTGTTTGCCCTTCCTTGCATCCAGCTACTCGTGAGGCTATAGGGTACATTCATCAGATTACTACTCGATCAGATAAGCTTATTGATTATTATGCGTGGGGTGTTGGAAGAAAATTTACATTCTCTGAGGCAGTTCACACTGTTCATGAATGTGGAGTGGTTAAGCCACATTTAGGAATAGTTTGACATGCAAAAAACAGTAGGAGGATGTCATTCATAACCTACTTGACTTTGCTGGATAGATTGCATACTAAACATAGGCTTTCTCGGTATGGATTTGTGTCAAACACTACTTGTGTGTTATGTGGCAAAGATGAAGAAACTTCAAATCATTTATTTTTAACTGCGATTACTCGGCAATCGTATGGTGTGCTATAAAATTGAAGTTGGGTCTAGCTCCTACTCTACTACCTACAATCGAAGATGAGTGTTTCTACATTTTTTATTGGTGATCAAATAAAAGATGTTGCATGTACTTCTTTTAAAAATACAGCCTATTTCGTTTGAAAGGAGCACAATAAATGATTATTTGCAGGTTCATCCAATGTAATGTCCAGGCTACATCAAATTGAGAAGTAGATTATTTACCTATTTGCGAATAATGGCAGTACGTTGATTAGAACTTCGACACACTTGGCGCTTCTACGACGACGCTGGGGTATCGAGAAACATGATTCAGGATGAATTAAAGAGGGAAATTGATGGCCTTCTCCCTATTTTCCACTTATCATTTTCTTTGAGAGGATAAACTTAGCAAATTCTTTGATCAAAAGTATCTTAAGTTTGTTTTTTAGAAAAAAATCCACATTTTAGTGCATATAAATGAAGTATATGGTTGGTATTTCATAATAAAATGTACCAACTTTCAAAAAAGAAGTTGTAATACTTTTGAGGTCACATTTTTTTCATGTAAACTTAAAGTATCAAAAATGTACTTTTATAGATGTTACTGATTATCTTAAAATATGATCTAATATATGAAATTCATTTAATAATTCAAAATCCATCTTCATAAATATTTTCAAATCATATTATTCCTTTAAATTTGGATCTAATGCTAAACTATCTTGCAATGTCAAGCCTCATTTCAAATATTTCTAAAAATTAATATAATTTGAAAACAAATCCATTCTTTGTTAGTTATGATAGAAGTAAAAATTAAAATTAGATGCTAAAAAATAAAAATAAAAATTCAAACTAATGTATAATTTCAACATAAAAATATAGCTAAATTTTTATAGATAATTATTTGAGTGCATCAAATAAACATTCTATAGATTAATAATTCATGCATCAAACACATGTCATCATCAAACACGAAACGCGTACTGTAATACCCGTACACACACACACATATATATATTTATATATGTGAGTGTGTGTGTTTGTGTGTGTGTGTGAGAGAGAGAGAGAGATGATCAACAACACATTAAACAGTGCAACACCTCTACAACTTTCTGATTCCCACCATACATTCTTGTTTCTCTCTCTTTCCACTAACTCTCCTTTTTCTCACTAACTTATATTGAATATAAATGAGAGGTTGAAAATGAGGTGCATTTGGGGTGTTCCCGATTAGAGATTCCATAGATCAGAGGGTGTGTGTGTATATAGGCACGCTCTATGGCACCCCTATTTGGAAGCACCTCAAATACAACCATTTTGTAGCTACTAATTTAAATTAAAATAATTTAGTGGAAAGAGAGAGATATTTAATGGAAAGAGATAAAAACATGAATGCATGGTGGAAATCAGAGGGCTATAGGGGTATTGCACTGTTTGAGATGCTCTTAATTCTATTTCATATACATACGTGTGTGTGTGTATTAATAGTTGTAATACATTTGGTGTCACGCTTTTTTTGTGTGAACATGAACAACCAAAAATTCCCTATATAGATATTAACAAATCGAAATACCCCTTAAAATGATGATCTAAATTTTAAACTTTTTTACAATTTTAAAATATTCCCTATGCTTAAAAATAGGGTTTAATATTCGGTTGCGATACCTTTTTCAATAGTTGACAATCCTTCACCATACGTTCATGTTGTTGACAGCTGTAGCAAAGAGTTTTCCGAATTATTGCATTTCCCGGTCCAGATTGTTGCTGCAGAGATCATTATTGTGCTTTGACTCCTGGATTTTTACAGAATCTAGCTATACGGTCCATCTGCTTGCAATTATGGTATATAATGTCTTTGAGCAACCTTCCGATCCATTTTCACCCACTTTTCATTTCGTCTTGTTCTTCCATCTTGGGTTAAACTTCCTCTTGTTGGGGTTGGTGTCACTAGTTCCACTACTGCATGTAGTTTCAGTAAGCTTCTTCTTCTCTAAGCCTCATATAAACCAAATCAACGAAAGAAAATAGCCTGGAAAGTAGACATTTTGCAAATGATCTCCGAATTCGAAGAAACCAATTTTATTTGATTCAGAACATCAAATTATGGCAAGAATTCAAATTTCACATCAAACGGAGTTAGTATGTGACCGTGCAAGATTTAAATGTAAACCGACTGATAATTTGAACTCGAACTGGCACTTTTTGAGCAAACAGACTCAAATTTGGATGAGACCAATTCCGTTGGAACTGTATCTGAAAAATATAGTAGGTTTTCAAACTTCGTAGCAAACAGAATCAATATGTGGTCATGCAAGTAGAAAACGTGTTAATATATTACATGTACCATAAGCTAAGTGTTCACACCTCAACTAGTTATCTTGTATGTGTGTTTGTTTTCGTAACGACCTGGATAACTCGATGTCCGAATTTCAACAATAATACATAAACTCGTATTACTTGCCAAAACCCAAATATTGAAAACACCAGTTAGTTTATAAAAAGAAATTAGAGGGTGATATAAGAAAGATAGAAATATTAGAATAAAAGAAAATAAGAAGAAACACAACAGAATATGAGTCTCAAATCGCAGCAGAATAAAATATAATATAGAAATAAATCTTTATTAAGAGCTTTGAAATAAACTTACAATCATCAGAGTACAACTTACAGTCAACACATCTGGACAGTTATAACATCCTGTCCTCATATACAACATACAGCGGAATAAATATTAATACGTTTGAACGCCTCTAGCATATCTTCGGACTTTACAACATCCGATAACCTGAACGTGTAAAATTCGGTCTGACCCGAGCATTTCAAATGTCGGATTAGTCTAGTGAATCAGAGTGAGAAAACACACTAAGTTTAAGGGTAACATCCAACTTGATTTTAAAATTAAACAAATCTTAAAAAAAAAAGGATAATCGTAAGACCAGTCCACACATAAACACAGACGGTTTTTACCTTATGATAACCTAAAACATTTTGAAATCATATCTTATTCTTATATTATAATAGTGTCCAAATCAAATAAATAGCAATCTAGCAGAACGCATGCATCTCACGCTCTACATACATAGTATACAATAAAAAACAGCGGGCACTTATTGAAGATTGGATTCCGATTATGACAAGGTATGGAACCACCTTCCGATAGTGTATCTCTAGAGGGGAATACACTAGGTTCAACAAGAACATCTTGCAACACGGCCACACACGACCGACCATTCATTTTGCTTGAGTGTATCGAATGTATATCACTAACGGTTGGGATTAACAACCATTTCCTAAAAGGGACACAATCAAAAGAGTAAAGAAGGAAATGAATTTTCTCTAGATAGGTGATAATACACCCTAATTAGGAGCGACCCTAATTAGGAGAGATCTACTTTGCCATGCTGCCTGCCTGATTTTTGTCATTTCCCGGTTATGAGGCTTGAGGTTTAAATTAACTTTTCAGGATAGCAAACCACCATTCTCTTTGAATGCCACATCAATAGATCCATCAAATCACTAGTTGACATCCACAAATGTACTCTAGGTGTTATGCTAAAAGAAGTTTCCTTCTCTGGCACTGTACTTGGTATATTTGTAAAAATCAACGTTTGTGACTCTTAAGAAATATTCTGTCAAACATTCGTCCATACAAGTTGTCCCGAGACTAGACAAACCAAAGGCACCCTCCTACCACATCCTTGAATTATCCTATGAATCAGTAGCTAGTATTCCTTGTAATCCATAGATTTCAACCACAACCGAATTACCATCAAAATCCTCTGGTTGCAAATCAGAAAAATTTATCAAGTAGTCCTTCCGCTTATGAAGATCTACGGTCTTCAACTGCTCCATCTTCACTATCTTCGAAAATTTCATATTTGCTGGTTCGGAATGGTTTTCGAATATAAATTCGATCCCGGTCTTTCTGTACCAACAATCGTAAAGGTCAGATTTGATAGCCGGTTATTTAACTATCAAACAAACAACTATTCAATCATGAAAATAAAATGGGTTCTCCAATCCAGTACTCACCATCACTTGTCCCTTTTAATTTAAAATAATTAACGAATGTAAATTTAAAAACTCTTAAATCTTTCAATATTACGAATATAGCTTTTCACTTCTTATTTTAATATAAGAACATTCTAATAAAATCATTTTGATACTTTAGAATGAAATCATATATATATATATATATGTATTCCTAACTTTAGTTTCAAAAAATTTCATGTAAAACAATGTTATGACTTCTTTTTGTTTCATTTCTCGAAATAAATAACTAACACTTCCCTTTTGAATAAACTTATTCTAACACAACTTATTAATTCTATAAATCTAGAAAATATCGTTATATTTTCAAAAATTCTTTTTATTTCTGTTGCTTCAACATTCATTAGTCTCGACCGTAAATCGGTAAGCGAATAACTCCCTAAGTATCAACCTCGAAGACCAAAATCAAAATCAGATTAATACTCAGAAAATCACTCAACTCAACCAATCTCTAGATAGGTTCCAATTCTTTAATTCCTTATTTTAACTCCTTATCAACCTATATTATTCCACTTCTAATTCATTCAACCAATTTCCCTTTTGAAAATTTCGTTTCAATTCTATTCACTTCACTTAATTTCATTATTAAGTAATGCTAATTTAAAAATCAACGTTTTAGCTTCACATCTCTTTTATAAAACCTTATTTATAAACTCAGGTTTAATATAAAACCCTTTTTGTCTCGATTTCTGCTTAATTCAAATGTTAAGTAAACATTTATTTTAAACCAACATATTCGCTTAAAATCTCTTTATAACTTCATTATAAGAAAACTCGGGTTTAGTATAAACCCCGTTTATAACCTCTTTTCAAAATTCAACTATATTCCATTAAAAAAACGATTGCTTACTTAAATGGGTTTCATTTAAGAAATAATTAATTACCTAAATTAATAATTTATCCTTATTAACTGAAAATAAATATTAAATTTCCTTTTGAATTATTATTAAAATTAAAACAAATTTCCTGTTAAATTATTTCATTAGGTTATTAACAAACTAAATTTAATAGTCAATCTCAGTTAAAAAAGTCGACTTAGTCAACTCAAAACATAGTTATTTTGTTAACCAACTCCAATTGGTTCTTTCTTTAAATTAACTTAGAATATAATTAATTTAAATCATTCCATTCAATTGTTTCTTAGAAATAATTAATCCAACTCTTTATCCGTTAGGTTAATTTCTGCTCATACTGATAAAATATAAGAATCTGCTTTATTTAACAATTACTTAAAAGCTTAAATAATAAATGATAAATATTTATTTCCTTTTAATAAACTTTCATTTGAAATAAAAAATCTAAAAATCTATCTTAAATTATAAAATAAATTTTATAACTTCATTTCTGTTGATTCACTTAACGGTAAATCAATATTTTTAAAACGATTGATTTATAGACCATATGCTGCCAATTCTTCAACCAATACTACCCATTGGTTAAAACAAAACAAACGTTGAAATTTCCAGTCAACCATCAACAACCAAATCAATCATCCAATCAGAATAGTTCATATAATGATAATATGAAAATAAATAGCATTTAATATATTTGAGGAATCCAACTGGATCCCTCCAACCTGTTTTTACCTGCATCCAAATACATTACCTCAAATAATATCAATCAATTCAATATTTAGATAGAATTTAATAATAAACTAATAACAACAATATAAACATTTAACTATTAATTTATACATTTATATTATTATTAACGTGACCAACAAGGTAAGTTACCATAGATGGTTACAATCGTTAAAAATAACGATTGGTTTAAATTAAACGAATGTTTAATTTAATCGGCTCAGTCAATATATTCAGTAAACATTCAATAATATACAACCACAACACACAAATATTAAACCTGACTTATATAAAAAATAGGTGGGACAAAACTGAGTGAGTTGTACTCATCAGTATTTACGTTCATCATCAAATGGTTGTTTAAATTAAATTAAACAAATGTTTAATTTAATTAAAACTTCCAACTGTGCCCAACTCCATCCAGACCAGCTCCATAATGTTACGCCCGTCGATACGGTCCCAACGTTCTTTGGTTTATTCCATTCTGTTACTGTATAACACAATTATAAATTTAATACGTTATACATTATTTAATCAAATATTATTAATAACTTAATAATAATTTATTAACTAAATTCTAACTTATGTTAATTAATCTTATTTAGGCACGTACAAACATCATTAGGCCTATTTTACACTACCGTTTAGGCACGCATACAATTTACTTAAGTGTAGGATTAAACAAAACGGTTACGTTAATTCTAAAACTTTGGGCCACATCTAAAGTTGGCCACGTTATAACATAATTGGGCATGCTTGCATATATTAGGTCATGTAAATCTGCATTAGCCATTTTATAAGTAAACTTAGGCATAGTTTAACATGTCATTAGCAGTACCGGCTCTGTGTACGGCGGGGCCCTAGGCCAAAAAAAATTTTGGGCCCCAAGCTCCATACACCAGAACGCAAGTGCAACAAAACTGAGGTAGAAATGCTTCAGCAGGGAATCGAACTTTGGTCACATGAGTGGAAGCAAGCAATCTTACCACTGAACCATAGAAAACTCACATTTAGAATAGCAAATAAACTGTATCAATGTTCATTTTAATCAAAATTTTGAGGCCCCCTTCCTCCTCCCTCCTCCTCCTCTGGCGCCTGAGGCCCTAGGCGACCGCCTAGGTCGCCTATGCCCAGGGCCGGCTCTGGTCATTAGGCAGTTATACATATATATATGTACATATATATATAGATAGATTAACAGTAAACCAAACTTAATAAACATTTAATTGGGCCTTACTTGTTTAATCGAGCCCAGTCAATATACTAACCCGCTTCCTGCTTCAACAGTAGCTTCGTTTCCCACTATATTTTCCTCCCCACTGTATTACTGTTCCACTTCCCGTTTTCATATTTATAATGTATTTTTTAATTTCGAAACCTCCTACTGTTACAATTTCTTCATGCCTTTTTTCCTCCCACCTACATGCCCATTACTTCTCTCTCCTCGTTCGTTCGAACCTGTTGTTCTCTTTTTTTCCTCTGCGAATACACAAGCCTTCCACACCCCATATATATATACATATATATACATATATATATATATATATATATATATATATTCCCATCCCCATGCAAAATAGTAGCCAGTCTTGCAAACCTCCCTCTATGCTGGAATTGCCTGCTTCTGTTGAGACAAGTCCCACATTGGGGAATTTGTAAAATGAATCATGTATAACTATAATGAGTGCACCCTTCCCATTGCCAATTGGTTTTGTGATAATTCGGGGTTCTCTAACTTGGTATCAGAGCAGGTTTAATTCGTGCGCACAATGCCACACTTATCCACGTCACCCAATATAAAGATCCACGTGTTAGGCTCATGATATGCCACACGTGCGGGGGCGTGTTGAGACAAGTCCCACATTGGGGAATTTGTAAAATGAATCCTGTATAACTATAATGAGTTCACCCTTCCCATTGCCAATTGGTTTTGTGATAATTCAGGGTTCTCTAACAGCTTCCCATGTTTTCTCTCCATCCCAAAATGCCTAAACCCATTTGCTTCAGCTTCTTCAAACTTCCTAACCCATGTACAAATATCCTTCCCAAGCTGTTGCACCAACGTTCGTCGCTTAACACTGCTCCACCTCCACCGGCTATGACATCAGAGAACCCCGGCCCTCTGGCGTCGACCTCTCCCTCATTTTCAAAATATGAAATAAAATTTCCAACCCCTTTTTTTCGTTTTGCTAGAAAGAAAATACGAGGATGGTTTGATCTTGTACACAAAGGAAGGCGCCGGTTTTTATGCCTGCTGAAATGAGAAATGGGTAAAACGAGTCCAGTGTGCTATATATATATATATATATATATATATATATAGGAGGACGAAAGTATGGATCAGAACATGTCATGTTTAAATGGTATAAGGTAGACGTTAGGCGAGGTCAGCTGCAATGAAGCATAGCAGCAATCACAACTTGGAGGGGGTTGGGGGGGGGAGAAAATTGGGTACGTGATAGATCTGTACTTTACTAAGTAGGTCTGCATGCATAAATCATTTTTCGTTAGCCTGTGCGTTAGTTTAGGGCGTATGCATGCAACAAGTAATAGGGTAGATCGGTGCTTGATGGTGAAGGATTTGATGGTGAAGGTGATATCAGGACATAGGATATAGGATGGGAGAGAGCAGTGTAGTGTAGTTGTGTATATTTGTTGGTTCGTGAAAATATAACTGTACGTGGTTAAGTTAGTATTTGGGGTAGGTGATTTCTTAAGGGTTAAGAAATCTGTTTGGGTAGATTAGGTAGGCTGCACGATATTTCTTTGGTACGATTTTATCTATTTCATTTTCATTTGTATTGGCAGGCTTGTTTATGTACGGCTATTTGAATCCTATTGCTATTTATGTTATCCGTTCTATGTTCGTACTGTCACAAACGACACCCATTCGCTATGAAAGTGGATGCACCGCTGCGTCTTGACGTTCTGATCCCAATGAAATTATTTCGTTGAAAACCGGCTCTGTATGCACAACGACGTTATTTTAAACTTCAATTTATTTATCGGTTCATCTTTAAATTGCACGCACAAATAAAACAACTCCGATTGGGTCCAAACTGGAAATCTAGCAATAATTAGCTATACGTATTCCAATAAAATTTGTTTCGTCGAAAACATAAATCATTTGAAAAATAAACATTTTTAAGGCCTATATAACATCGATAAAATATAATTAAATCCAAACCAATAATAATAATAAAATATTATCGTATATCTCCAAATAAAATCTTATACAGCTTCAAAATAAACCAGTATAGATTTTGAGATCAATATTTAAAATTCCAGGTTAAATGATATTCAAATTATATAAAACCCCTTTATATTTTATTTTATAAACATTATTATTTATTAACGAATTCCATAGCAACTATTTGAAAATTTGAATTAGACATAACTCACAATATATAAGTTGAAATCTACATTTTCCTGTTTTATTAGAAAATTATAATCAAATAGATTAGAACAATTCTTGTTTCAAAGAGTTCAGACTTAACCTGAATTATGTATATTCGATTGAAGTTTAAATCATAAATTACGATCTACCACGATATTACGAGCTCGATTTGTAATTAAAAATAAATTTAATGTTCAAACTTCGTTATATAGAAGAATTATATATTTTAAATCCATTTGTAAATCTCAATCAATATTTAAAATAATAAATTAAATTAAATATTTGACTACCAAAAATATGGGACGCTACAGTTTTGAGTTGTCATGCAAAGAGGCCACCATTGTGTGCTTTCTCCATTTCATCCTACGCTGACACCTCAGTGATCCAAGGCGACTTCATTTGCCTATAAATATAATCCCTTTCTCCACTTTTTCACTTTGCATTTCCTTTTCTTTTCTTGCTCTCCCCTCTCTTCTACCTCCATCGACCCCTCCTCCCTTCAGCCTACCATGCTGCCATCCCCTTACACTCGCCACCATCCTCCTTCGGCCTTCCATCACACTGTCGTGGGCCTCTCCTCCCCTAAAAGCACCCTAAACCCCTTCAATACTTCAAAAACTCACCTCCCTTTCCATTTAAAGCCCAAATGTGCCCCTCTTGTCCCTATCTCAGCCACGCCTGGCCCCACGTAGTCTGCCTCCACCCAGCATTGCTACCTACGGGTCCCACTTCCTTAAACATGAATCCTATTTTTCCCGAAACCTACTACGTTTGCTCTTCGAACCAAAACCACGTCCATATATACACCCGTTATTTTAGAAATCCAAATAGAGTCGAACCTCTACCCAAATAATTTTCATAAAATTCTGGTAGTGCCGGGAGGCTGTTGATTTTTTCTAGGATTTCTAGGATGCCTTACAATCAAAGTTAGGAGGAGTGGAAACCTAGGTGAGAAACTATGCACGAAAAAGGACTAATTATATATTATTTAATATTTGTGAACTTGTTTGAATTATATAATGACCTATATTGGTTAATATGAGTTCATAAGATGATTTGATAATGTTCGGTATGGATTAATGATATGTAGTATGAATAGTTATGATTTTTAAGTGAAGTATATGTATTCACTTGCATATATGACACATAAAATGAATTTGTAGACATTGAAATGGGTTTGAACCTTAAATGGTCATTGAAATTGAAAGTAACTTGATATTGGTTATTGGATATGGGTATGACCCCTTTTTTTATTGAATACGTGTATTGATTGATGATTGTGTATTGCGGTTAACCTGCTAATTAACAAAACCATATAAGTGTTAATGGTTTAAGGCTTATATGGTATGCATTATGCCACAATATGTGTGGATAAATGTTATCACAGTTGTTGATAATGAGGTATGCGATTACCGTGGTTAATATGGCCAAAAAGTATGATTATTGGCTCATTGATTAAGTCTCTATTCATAAAAATGATTTTAATGAATATTCTATTGTTATAAATAATAGGCAAAAATAAAAGTCAAAATTTGATATCATATTTTTCATAGACGTAAAGTTTAAATCATTTTGATAAACTTTTGTAAAAGAAGGAAATGGTTTTGGAGAAATTAAAGACAGGTTATGGCCTGTCGAAGTTTTTATTTAAAAATTAATAGTAATGGGAAAAAGTGAAGTTTGGTTAGGGTATCAGGGAAATGTTTTAAAATGATTTTCTTTACAGAACTGTCTAATTTATTTTTATAATGGATGTAAAAAATATTTGGGTTTAAAATAATAAAGTTTGAAAAATAATATTATTTTAATGATTCAAATAATATTATAATTTTAAATAATAGAATATTTGAATTTGAAGTTGAAAACGTAGTTTCCAAAAATTATTATATATATTTTGTATAATTAATAAACAATTTTTGAAGCTATTCGACGTAGTATATAATATACGTTGAAATATGGCTAGAATAGAACTCGTCGTGCAACGGTAGTTCACGAATTTCGGCCATTGACTTCAAACTGATGTACCGAGAGATCCGACCATCGGATTCTCCCTAAACAAAAATTTTGGTTCAAAATGAAATGAGCTTTCAAATTATGTGTAGATTTTTGAAATCCAATCGCCATATGTTGAGATATGTCCAAATCAATTTGAATAAAAACGGTGTTAGGACCGTTAGTGACCCGAAAACGGAATTCATCGAAATGGACTATTTTTAAATGATTAAAATTTGGGGAAATTATTATAAAATATAGTAAATGATTTGAAAGAAGTTTGAACCAAATATATATGGTTTTGAATGATGAAAACCGGTTAAGTGGAAATTAGCTATTTTTGCAACGCCTTTTTATAACGATTTTTGAGAAACGTTTGAGATAAAGGTTTCAAATTCACAACCTGAATACAAACCTTTGGTAAACCTTTTTATATGGATAAAAAGAATTGTAAAAATAATTTTTGAAGCTAAGTAGATTAATCCAATGTGAAAAATAAGATTTAATCTTTTCCTATATAAAAATCTATTCTTTTTCTATGTAAAAATCTATTCTTTTTCTATGTAAAAATCTATTCTTTTTTATGTAAAAATCTATTCTTTTTCATAACTTAAAAATCTATTTTTCATTACCTAAAATTCGTATCCTTTCCTCGACTAAGAATCAAATCTTTATAAATTAAAAATTAGATTTTTATAACACTAAAAATCGAATCTTTATTAACAAAAAAATCAGTTCTTTGTATAAATAAAAATCACAACTTTCTTTCAATAAAAATCACAACTTTCTTTCAATAAAAATCATATTTTTCCTACATTAAAAATCGTACCTTTATACATGGTTATATAAATGGAAAATCATATCCTTATACTTCAGTTTTATACATGAAAATCCTATTTTGATTAGCAAAAAAACAAAATCAGAACAGGTAAAAACTTACATCGATCGAAGAAGGAAAAAAAGGGGGTTTCCTGCCGTGCGCGCCAGGGTGGAGGAGGTTAGCGGCGCTCACGGTAGTCTGGGCCTTGGACTGGCGGTGGCGCATCGGGTTCGCGCGGTGGTGGCCTGAAGTGGTGGCCACTGAATTTGGGTGGGTGTCTCGCGAATTAACGTCGCTGGAAGGGGAGGGTGAGGGCACAAGGTGGCGGTTGGCCGGTGGGAGGCGCGGCGCTGGGGAGCGCGACGGTGGGCGCGGTGCCTGGAGGGTGGTGGCGCAGCGATGGGGCTCCGTCGCGTTTCTTTTTTCTTTATCTTTTTTTTTATTTCCTAGATCGAACGAGAAATGGAGGGGGGAGGGGGGGTTTGACCGGGGGAAAAGGGAAAGAGGGGGTATTATATAAATTTATATATTTAATTCTATTTTTAATTCTAAAAAGTAACTTTTCCATACGATGTCCAACGGCTGTCGTCCCTAGCGTATTACCCCCATTTCGAACACAATGGGATCTGTCCCATTAGCCAATTTGACTGTTTCCATCATTTTTTCCCAAAATTAAAATATGAATCAATATATTGAATTTTAACGTACATTTTAATTTACTGGGGCCACATACGGACTCCAAAAATTCCAGAAAAATAAATCTGGCAATATTTTGACGATACGGTCCTAACAAAACTAATTTCGTCGAATTTGGAGACCGTTTGAAAAATGGTCATTTTCTGGTCGATCCAAATTGACTAAAACTGTCAAAACACGTTTTCTTTTATCACGCTCACATATTGATCCCAAAAATTATGGAAATTGGAATCCAACAATAATTTTACATTCCGGATCTAACAAAAGTGGTTTCGTCGAAAACGGAGGTCGTTTGCAAAATGACTATTTTTAAGGGCTATATTTCCATAGCGACTATTCTGAAATTTCAACAGGACATAACTTTTTATTCCCGCTATGAAATTTCAATTTTTCGGACTCGTTGGAAATATATTCTATTTTTTTTAGTTTCGCTAAAATCCGGTTTATTTTGAATCATGTACATTCATTTGAAATTTGAAATCGAATTTTCAAACTACCGCGCCATTTCCAATTCCTTTTATAATTAAAAATAAATAATTATATTCTAACGTCAAGTCAAATAAATATATACGTTCTAATTCTATTCAAAATAAATTTCTCATCGTTATTATTTAAAATAATTCATTTTAAATATCCAAAATTCATTAAAATTGGCAAAATAATTTTTTTTAATTGGTTCTGAATTTCCGGGTTGTTACAAATTACGTCTATCAATTAAGTGTTCGATTTTTGATTTACATGTTTGTATTGGCTGATTGTAGGAATGTTGTAGTTTATTGAATCTTAGTTATTGTTATTACCCTAAGTATTGCAAGTTTATAGTTTGTATGGTAATTGAATAATGTGCATATAAATTACATATTTAGCTGATTTTAGGCTTATTTTGGGATGTTTGGTGTGAGTGGGCATAATCTATTTTAGAAAATGTCAGAAATAATATTTAATTTTATATAACATATGGTTAGTTTATTAAGTTTTGAAATTATACATATATGTGATAAATTCTATGTATGTACGGTTAGATTGGAATTAAGCCATTCAAGGCTTACTAGTTTAAAATTTGTTGCTTCACGTAGACGATTGTAACAAGAGCGACACTAATATAAGTTGATTTTTAATGTACTCATCCTTGTTAATAATTTATTGGAAACTGCAGAAGAGAAAAATTCATATGATTTTGATTTTAGGAAAATTTCCATGATTTCGTATAAGTTAAAAACCATTTTTTTTAATAAGTATAAAATATTTAATATATTATATTTGTGAAACCCTTAGAGTGTTCTTGGTCCTGTCTGATAAGTATTGCATATGATCGTTAAATGGGTATTCATTTTCTTAACAGAACGAACATCTATATTCATCATATATAATATTTGTTGGATTTTTCTTTATATTGTACAAGTTATGAACACATTAACATAATCAAATCTCATAAAGCATTACATTTTAAATGTTTCACAAAATTTTGACAGCGCTTCTTTTATGTTCCATCTGTACATTCAATTGTGTACTATTCAGAGAACTAAAGCGAAGTGTTGCCAAAATTTTTTTGAATCATTTAAATTGATTTTTTTATATAATTTAACTACATTATTGTATTTTTAACGGAGGTAGGATGACCCATCAACAAAGTGTCAATAATCAATTAATATAACATTTATCTATAAAAAATTAATAAATTGTCAATGCAATTTTAATTTATATCGTACTTCTTAATTAGTACGTAGGGCAAATGGACACTTATTTTACTGATCGGAACTGGATGCACAAACAACGAAGGGAAATAAGAGGCTAAATAAGTGAACATTTTTTTAGGCAATGCCGACGGGGTTGAGTGGACCCGTACTAGTTTTATTGATATACCAAAGATGATTACATGGTAACAAAGAGAGATACAAAAAAAAAGAAAACAGAGATGACAAGGCATACTAATGTCCTAAATGAGCTAGAACACAAACACATATATACATAGATCAAGCATTATGCTTAGCCAAAAATACCATGGTTAAAAGAAAATTTTAAAAACTTAAGTCCATCCCCAATGTCATGCCAAACATGCTTCCATTGGCCAAAATTCATTGCTCTCTCCGCGTCAAAGACGCGCACATTACATTGCTTCCAAACATTACTCACTATTTTCTTCAAGTCATAGCAGAATATCCTTGATTTTGCACTTTTGCCTCTAACTTTACTGTGTATTCTCTCCCATTCTTGACTGGAGCTTGCAATCCAGGTTCTTTAATCTGCGCAAGTGCATCATTCCAAAGCTTCCTTGTTTGAGAGCATTCAAAATACAAGTGCTCAACACTTTCTGCTTGTGTGCAAAACATGCAGCACAGGTCAATTTCTATCCTATAACTGGCTAATTTGTCTCTGGTTAGCATGACAAGCTGGGTGACTTTCCACAATTTCAAGTTCTCCTTTGCTTTGTTGTCTTTATGCCAAACACTTCTATGCCATCTGCAATCATGAGTAGATGGAGCACCAAGTAATACATTGTAAAAACATTTTATATAGAATTTCTCACCATTCCAATTCCAAACTGCGTCACCACTATTGTAACCCTGCTGTGTGTAAACTTGTATTTTTATTCCAGAGAGCAGTGACATTTTTGGTTGATGCATTTGGTAATCTAACCTGGTTATCCACCAGTAAGTCTGTCACACAACAAGTCTAGGGAAATACCAGCTTGTTGTCTTCCAGGTATGTAATAGCATCAACATTTATAAATCCAAAATCAACCCATGGATCTTGCCAAAACTGTATACGTTTAAATGATTCTTGCCCAAACTTAAATTAAGGTAGGAGAAAGTTCCTGAGTTTAATCAAACACTTCCATGTCCAACTATAACTTTGTAATGCAGTTAAAGCCCAGAAGCTTCTGCCTTTAAGACCATGTTCATATGACCAATAAACCCACAAGCTATCCTTCATACTCAATATGTCATTAACATGTTTGCCATAAGCAGTTTGGTTCCGTAAATTTGTATTCACAATACCCAAACCCCCTTTGCTAATGGTGTTTTCAAGCACATCAAAGGAAACATGGGCCAGATATTTTTTATGTATGTTGGCTTTCCAAATGAACTTCATGAAAGCTGACATGATCGTATAAAATGTTTAAGTGGGAGAACAAAAGTTTGAGCCTAACAAACTTTCATAGCTATGATCATGACCTTGGCCGAGGTGATTCTGCCTGCTTGGCTCAGTAGTTTGGAGGACCAACATTTAAGTCTATTAGTTATTTTCTCGAATAAGGTTAAACATTAAAGTGTTGAAATTCTAGATGTAGCCATTGGCAGACCCAAATATGTCGTCGTAGTAGTATTGCTTTTCAACCCAGTAAGGTCATATATTTGTTGCCTTCTAGCTTGACTTACACCAGCCACTGGTATCCCAGACTTCTTATAATTAATTTTCAACCTAGTCATTAAGTAAAATTGTTCAAGTGCTCTCATAATATGGATCAAGGTATCATTCTCAGGTTTGCAAAAGATGATTAAATAATCTACAAATATGAGAGCAATAATATGAGGGTTCTTGCACTTAGGATGTAATGAAAATAAATTCTTATCAACAAGATCATTCAACATCCCAATAAGTAGTTCGATCACAGAAATGAATAGGCATGAGGAGATAGGTTGTCCTTGGCGTATGCCTTGTTTACTTTCAAAGAATCCTACAGGTGTGCCATTGACATCAATAGAAAAGCGTGCAGTGCTTATACAAGCATAAATCCATGCATTGAAGTTAGCAGGAAAGTTCATATAACTGAGAATTCACATAACCGATTGCCATTGTAATGTATCAAATGCTTACTTAATATCAAGTTTAAGCATAGCTCTTGGCGATATATTCTTAGTATTGTAACCTTTAATTAGTTCATGAGCTAACAAAACGTTCTCAAGTATGTTCCTCTTAGGAAAAAATGCAAATTGATTGTTAGAAATGAGAGTTGGTAAGACTAACTTAAGTCTACTAGGAATGACTTTGGCTATACACTTATAAATCATATTGCACCAAGAAATAGATCATTTTACAAGCTTCATACACAGAGAGGAATTGTTAATGGAGATAAGGTTTTCCACCATCTTTCCTTTTCATTTCTTCATGCTTTCCCTAACTCTTCAAATTATTTATCCTCACCTTTCTGATCTACATATTTCTCGTCTCCTCAAACCCTTGCTTTCGTCACACGTGATTTTCTCTCTGTGTACCACTTTGCCAATTCAGATCTGAGCTCTCCCATGTAATCGATCTATGATTCGATTAACCCCTCTTCCTTCGCCTCATCTCTTCAACACCCTTCTACCTGAAATATCCTCTGAAAACCTTTCCTTCCTATGTGGTTTTCCGTTTTAGGCAATTACTTGTTGCTGCAAGTTATTCAACTGGTGGAATCGGTATAAGAAGGACGACTATCATTAGTGTGGAGGCTAAATGGTGAGCAACAACTCCTTTATGCTAATTTCATTCGCGTTTTGACAACTTGTCAGTGATGATTCTTATTGACATTTAGGTCTTCAATGTTTGTTGTTTGGTGCATATTGTTGATTGTACTGGTTTTTCAGTCAGTTTTTCTGGTTTAAACTGGTGTTGTGTAGGTGTTTGGTTCATTTGCAATGGGTATTGGATCTTGGGTAACATGTGAACTGTTCGACCATTCTTCAAGTTTGTTGATTTCAAGTAAATGTTGTCTGGTTACTATATGTTTGGGTCTACACCAATGGGCAATGGCAAAAAACAATGTAACGACCCAGTTTTTGATTGATTAATTGTAAATATTAAACATTTGTTTTAAATATTTAGTTGATAATATAAATTAATTTTTATATTGAGTTATCAATTTAATAATCGAATATAATTTAATTTAGAATGTATCGAATTATTGTAATTCGAAATATAATTGAAATCGAAGTTAAAAACTAAATCAAAATGATTCAGATGATAAGTAGGAATTTTATTTGATATATACGATAATAAATAATAATTTATTATCAAAGAATTTGTGGTTTTCGAATTTAAATTATATTATATTTATTTAATATGGTACATGTGTTGAAATTAAATTTCAGAATATTTACTATTGAGTTCAGAATAGGGTTATTACATTTGAATGTCGGTCGGTACGCTAGAATAGCGGTTCGTGATTTAAATTAATGGACCCCGAGATATTTGATTGTGGATAGGTTTGAAATCAAATCGATATCCATTTAAAAAGAATAAAAATCGCTTTAATCAAATCACATTAAAGTCATTGTACTATATACTGATCTAATTCCTTAACCCCTAAGTGTTCATCACTTATAAAAACGCACTCCCCTATTTTTTCTCTATTTTTCCTTCTATAAACAAAATTAAAAATGGCCTGATTTATTTCTATTCAAACCGTATTGTTCTTCCTCAGTTCAAACAGAAGCCGATCCATTTCAGAAAATGGCGGAGACCCAAATCCGTTTCTATGAATCAATTAAAATCGCGATTTGGGGCAGGGTACAATTCTTGGTCTCGTCGAACTAGGGTTCGAAATCTAGGGTCTTCGACTGGCAATTGGCTCGAGGTTCTGGCAAGACGGCAACATCGAAGGGTTGGGTTCCTAGTTGAATGCGATACTCGTTTTTGGGGTCTCGATGTGGAAATGCTTTGCGAAGGAGTGATCGAGATTTTTTCGTAGTTTGTTGAACGAGTTTTCGTGGTATGCGATCTTTTAAGAAATTGCGATGCTGAAATTGGGTTTAGGGTACTGTGTCGGCCTGAGGAAGGGACGGCCTGGTGTTCACCAAAGATGAACTCGTAGAGGAAGTGGGTTGCGCAAATGACAAGGGTGTTGTGCTTCATGAATAATACATCGCGATTTGGTGTTTGAGGTCACAGTGATGATGAAAGGTTACTGACCCTGGTAAGGGCGTTAAACTTTGGTCAAAAGATTGTGAGGAAAAGACTGTTCGAAACCTGCAAGTGAGAAGATGTTAGCAGCAGCTTAACAACACAATTAAAGGTAAATAAACACTTAGTTAATTTGTTAATGATTTGTCTAGTTAGTTCACTTAAAATGTTAAAATGTATAATATGTATGACCGTGTCATTCGATAACAGTTTTCGACGAAGTGAAATTCGTTGGAATTGTAAGGACTTAAGCTTCACGAGGGTTGGAATTTTTGGAGTCGACAAAGATCAGCTATGGGCATTCAATTTAAATCGAATAAAGTTAAAATCGAATCGGATCTGCAAAATAAAAATCCTGGTGAGTAAATCTCACTCAATTTACATTTTCAGGATTTATTTTTAGTCGTTAAAAATAATATGTTGGTTGTTTGATTGCATGCAAATATTATTGTGTGGCTATTATTAAAAATATGTAGTAGTTATATAGGATTAGTATTTGTGGCTATTATATATATATATATATATATATATATTGGTTGTTGGATTCCCGCAGTATCATTAGCGGATGATTTCCCTATGCGCTCCACAATATATATAGTGGATAACCTTCATACCGCGATATCCTGCCTCGAAGCAAGATGGGTATTATTTATGTTGGCTAACGTTTGTGGATGCAAGAAAAACAGGTTAGAGGAATCCAACTGGATTCCTCAAAATTTATTACTATTTGTTTTCACATATATATTATCATATATGATGTGTTATAAAACCCGTGATTTGATAATTGAGTGTTTTTGGATATTTAAATATCACTGGGCTAAAATGTTGATATATAAAAATATCGTGAAAATGATATTTAAGATTTAAAGGGAAATCTATTTATCTAAAATAGAATTTGAATTTAGAATGGGCTATAGAAATATAAACTTGTTTTGAATATATAAAACAAGTATTGCATTTATAAATGAAGTTTATAAATTATACAGGAAATTGAAGGGATGAATTTATAAAAGATGTTTATAAATAAAACGGAATGATTTTCACTGGATACTCAGAGAATTGAAATGAAATTATAAACAATGTTTATAAATAAAGTGGAAAAATTATCATTTGATAATTTGAATATTTAAATTCAAATGTGAATTTAAAAATAGAAATGGGGAAATCGTTTTAAAGAAATAAACGATGGAATTTATTCTGATGTTCAGAATATAAATTGAAATAAAATAAATCCATGAGAATTTATGATTTGAATTTGATTAATTCGAATTTATTTAAATAGAAGTTGAATTGAATATGAAAATAAATTGGGTGTTATATATATATATATATATGTTATTATAAATAGAAATATTCCAAAATAAGATTTTGGTTATAAATACATTTCTAAATAGACTTGTTTAAATATAGAACAAGGAAATTTATAAAATGGTGTTTATAAATATAATGAATTAATTATCAAGAGATAATTTGAATATTTAAATTCAAAATATGAATTTAAAAATAGAATTTGAAATCATTCGAAAGGGAATAACGGTTTTTATTCCGCAATTTGGAATATCAAAGGGATGGAGTTTCAAGTAGAAATTTGAAAAGGGAACTTGTTTAAATATATGAAACAAGGAAGTTGAATTTATAAATAGTGTTATGAATTTGGTGAATAAATTATCATTTGGATAATTTAAACCATTTAAATTCAAACAGGAATTTAAAAGTAAATTGGGAAGTGTTTGAAACAAAACGATTGATTATATTTCGGAATTCGGAATATAAGTTGAATTGAGAAGAATTCAACGGGTTTATAATTGAAATTTGATTATATCGAATTTTATAAATAATTTATTTATAAAAGGAATTGAAATTTAATATAGAAGATCGAAGTATAAATAAATTTATTACCGAGTGATTGACATAGAAATGTGTTTATTTTATGCTCTTATACCTTATCTTTTGTATATAAATAAATATTACTTGGGTATTGTTTTGTTACTTTTACAGATATTCCAACCCAGCCCGCATGCAACCAGAAAATTAGAGAAATAGAGATCAGATTGCTATATATTCATATTTTGAAGAATTGTTGATGATGATCCCACATCTAGTTGCTGTTGGACAAGAAAATGACTGATAAAAAGGCCATGCACATTGCAAATCAAGGGAAGCTTGTCTAAGAACCAAGAGGAAAAGAAGAAAGGCCAAAAATTTAATAGATTTAACTAAGGCCCATTTGAAGTTCTCATTGTAAACTCTTGTGTAAATTCCATAAGGCCCATCTATCATTGTATTAGGTTTAGGGTTAGGGTTTGGTTATCCCCTATATATACCCTGGTAGTATCATTGTAGCCACCATCCTATCCATTATTCTGTATTCTCTTCTCCATTAATAAAACTCCTTTTTCTTTTATTTTTCTGCATTTTTTTCTTAGCAATCGGTGTTGTCTTCCCAATTAGTTTTGGAAGAACACCAATTGTATTTTACATTTTTTTTGTTAGTGATTAGTCGTTTGATTAGTTTCAACGACAATCCTAATTTACTTTTTGTTGTTCTTCTTTTCCTGCAATTTTACTTTCTACATTTTATTTCTATTTTGCATTTTAATTTCCAATTGATAGTTGTGATTTGATCGTCAGTTCAATTAGATTTGTTCTGAATCGGATCGCAGTTTCAATTTTTGTTGTATTCAAAACCAACCTCGAAAATCGTCTAACTCGCCCAAGAATAAATAAATAATAATTTTTAATTACACCTCCCTGTGTTCGACCTGTATGCTACACACCTGTACGCTTGCAGAATTTAATTTAAATATCGCGCTTTTCTAATTCATAGATTAGCGACGATCAAGTTTTTGTTACCGAGTAAGGAAAAATCGACGATTTGAGATAATCAGAAATATTAAGTTGGATTTGGGAAACTGATTTGATATATATTAAAAATATATCAAAATGGAGTTGAATTTATTACAAACGAAGTTCAAACGGTTATATATATAAATATAATTAAAACGAACTCGTCGCAGCGTGATAGTTCGTAGATTGGCGTTTCGAACTTCAATTGAGTATACAGAACTCAATTTAAGTCGGAATTCTATGAAACGAGAATCGTCAGGACCGATTGAATTATAGTTTACTAATAGAAGAGAAAATTTTGAATTTCGTCGTATATATTTTGAGTTACGTCAAAGTCAAATTTGCAGAAAAACAGCGCCATAACCGTTTAAAAATCATAACGGTTTATTTAAATAAATTAAAGGATTTTAAGCAAATAAAATCTGAATTTCTATCTAGAAAAATCTAGATTTGAGTTATAAAATGTATCTGAACTGAAGTAAAGTAATGTATTGATTTTTTTTTGAAACAAAAATCCGATCTTTAATTATTGAATAGAATTAACTAAATTGAACAATAATTAGTTAATGAAATTTTAAATTGAAATTGGGTTTTGAATAAGTGAATTCGATTTAGAAATTTATATTCGAAATCGAAAAGGAAAGTTGACTTGAAAATGGAATTCAATTTGTTTATAAGCAAGTTAATATTTTATTTGAACATGTTATGTTCAAAACAAAGAAGTGAAAAAGGCAAAATAGCTAACTAGAAAATAAATTAGCAAATTGGGTTAAGATGAATAGATTAAGTGAAACCAAATGGAAATATTTGGATGTGTTAAGCACGTGTGGAATGAAGAGAATGAAGTTTATAAATTTAGTGCCCGACAAAAAGGTACATGTTTGAATTTCATATGAGGTTTTATGCGCCGAATCGGCAAGCCACTTGGCTTTTTGATTTTCTTTTTTAAAAGGGCCTAGAGAGGCGAGTTGAGGTTTGAACTATTTGCCGGTACAAAGGAGGTTATGACGATTTTTTCCAGAAATTTAAGGAGTTAGAATATTTTTAAGAAAATTTGATAGTTAGAAATTAATGTATCGATATATATAGAATTCGATAAGGAAACAAACTTAAAAATAGAATATTATAAACAAAAAGGAAATATATAATTAAATCTGGTAAAATTAGAAAGAGAAACGTTACGTGTTTAAAATGAATAATTGGTTTTTATAATGTTGATTATTCGAGGTAAGTGGTTTTGTCCGTTTTGAAGTTAAGGATGTTTTCAGTCAAGGTCTAAGAGGTAGTTATACCCCAACTTGATTGATTTCATTTTTAATTGATAAATAGCAAGATCCGGTCACGAAGAGAAGTGTTTGAATAAGAGTTAGTTGAATAAAATATTTTGGGTTGCTGTAACGATGTTTTACCCAGCATTCGTTTTAACCCAAGTGGTGGAATTTTGGAAATATAAAAGTAAATATTTCCTTAGTATAATTAAAGTAGTCGGGAAAGAGATAAGTGATTGAAATTGTTTTCAATTGCAAATAGAATATATTTTCTAAGTATAGAAAATAAAAGAAGGTGATATATGGAAATGTTTTTTTCAAATAGCGTAGGAGACCAATAAGATTATTGAAAATATTTGGTTAACAAATAATGATAGGGAAATGAAGAAGTGAATTAATTAATGATATATTTATTAACAGGCCCAGTGATTGATTGATGTTATGGATGAATGTTTGTTTGTTTTTCTTCGATAGTTAAATAACCGACTATCGAACTGTTTTCCAATATCATTGTCAATATGGAGAGACCGGTTGGATTATTATCCGAGAACCACTCCGTATTGGTAGTAGCGTTGCGAATCAGATTATATGACGATAATCGAAGACGGAGTAAAGTGCAAGGACTTTTTCTATTAATAGAAATGGTGCCTTCGATTTCATTCAATCCCAGAACGAACGTAAATGGACGAATATCTGACATAGTATTTCCAATGATCGCATATGTTGGTCTGTATAGATATATATGGTAGCGGAGAATTTATACTCTTAGCATAATATCCAGAATATATTTGTGCAAATCAGTTAGTGATTAACGGATCTGACAATGTGGCATTCAAAGTGATTGTGCTATCAAGGAATGATAAGTAATCATAGCCTCAGGCCTCAACAACTGGGAAATGACAAAAATCGGGCAGGCAGCATGGCAATGTGGGTCGCTCCCATTAGGGTGTATAATCACCTATCTAGAGAAATTCCTTTTACTTCTTTAATCTATCGATGCTGTCCCTTTTCGGGAAATAGTTGTTGATCCCAACCGTTGGTGATATACATTCGATACACTCAAGCGAAA
Source organism: Allium sativum (assembly GCA_030737875.1). Classification (NCBI taxonomy): domain Eukaryota; kingdom Viridiplantae; phylum Streptophyta; class Magnoliopsida; order Asparagales; family Amaryllidaceae; genus Allium; species Allium sativum. Next base: position 996,798,055 of record CM060924.1, on the reverse strand, counting down.
TGAGTGGTCGGTCATGTGTGGGCCGGGTTGAAAGATGTTCTTGTTGAACCCAGTGTATTCCCCTCTAGAGATACACTATCGGAAGGTGGTTCCATACCTTGTCATGATGGAAATCCAATCTCCAATAAGCGCCCTGCGGTTTTTGATTTTATACTATGTATGTGGAGCGTGAGATGCAAGTGTTCTGCTATTTGGTTATTTATTTGATTAGACATTATTATAATATCACTGGATTTTCATATCAAAGTGTTTTTGGGTTATAGTAAGGTAAAAACAGTCCATGTTTATGTGTGGGCTGGTCTTACTATTATCCTTTCTTTCAAAAGGATTTTGAAAGTTAATCAATTGGTTGGAGTTTACTCACACCAATCCTATGACTGACCCAGAGTTTATTTTGTTTGTTTTCCCTAAACTCTTGGGTGCCCAAATTTGTACGGGCAGCCAAGTAGTCGGGATTTTACAGATTTAATAGGAGGAGCTTGAAGCAGGAGGCTTCACCAGTTAGCTATAGACTATCATGTATTCCGCTGTGTACCATGTTTGTATATGGAAACAGGTGTTTATAACTATTCCAGAAATATCTGTTGTACTCTGATGATGGTATGTATATAAAGTTACTAAATTATATTTCAAAGTTTATGTTATCTAATATATTTTATTCGTTCCACTGTAAGTTTGTGATCTTCGTTTTCTTCTATTCTAATATTTCTTTCTTTCTATTTATCATCCTCTAACTTCTTTCTAATAATGATTCGTATTTCTGTGCAATTTGGGTTGGACGTGTGAGGTATGTAGTCAACTCAGATAGTACGGATATGCGGGCCGTTATAGTTGGTATCAGAGCTTATGTTGAGCAAACACTTAGGCTTTGTTGGGTTGTGCTCATTAGAGATAGGGTCAGTAGTACCCTAGAATGAGTTGAGTGTATATATATGAGAGCGCGTATTTGTTAATTGATATAAAAACTGTTTTATATTGTGTTGACTTGTCTGTTGAGTAGTTTATGAATTCTGATCGAATCGTGGGACGCCACGACGACGATAAGAGTTTGTAAATACTTGAATAGAAGATTGGACACAGTATTGTTTTAAAATGGGTAAATGAAATAAATTTAGTCAAAATTCTATTTTTGATAGAAAAGGAATCATTTTATGAAATTATTATAATATATATGGATGTGTTGGATGTTAATATTATAATCAAATTAGATTATAAAAATTGGAATGGTTATATATAACCAAAATAAAATTTGTATATGAATTAATTATACAAATGAGATGAATCTGAATTGAATTCAAACCAGAATTTGGAATTTTAAATCCTGGGAAGTTTGAAAATATTTTCTGAAGTATATTAGAACAATATAGCTTATGTTTGAAGGATTCTGAATAAAATCATTTTGAGATAGATTTTGAAAGTGATTAAGCACTGAACTCACTTCAGTGGTTGGAAAATAATTTTGTTGAGGACTGCAGCTTCATCAGTGTTCTTTTTCGAGTTTCTAAGTGATGGATTGCTACCTTAGAAAAAAATTTGGTGGAAATTTGTTTGAAAGAAAACAAGATGGGTTGAAAATTCAAATGTTTTGAATTTGAGATGGTTATAAATATATGTATATATTTATGGCATTTCAAAAAGGATTTGAAATATAAACCCGGGAATTTGAGTTCTGAAATTTAAATTTTACCAAATCAAGTTAAATGGATTGAAAGGAATACATTGATTAAAATCAACTGAAATGAATTTGAATACCTATGAATGAAAAACCAAAAGTTTTGGTAGAACTAAAAATTTGTTGAAATATGAATGGTTGAGTTTCAACATAAGTGAAATTTGAAAATTAATGGGTTTAAGGCATTTTTCCTACCTTAGTAATTTCGGGGACGAAATTCTTTTAAGGGGGGAAGAATGTAACGACCCAGTCTTTGATCGATTAATTTTAAATATTTAAAATTTGTTTTAAGTATTTAGTTGATAATATAAATTAATTTTTATATTGAGTTATCGATTTAATAATCGAATATAATTTAATTTAGAATATATCGAATTATTGTAATTCGAAATATAATTGAAATCGAAGTTAAAAACTAAATCAAAATGATTCAGATGATAAGTAGGAATTTTATTTAATATATACGATAATAAATAATAATTTATTATCAAAGAATTTGTGGTTTTCGAATTTAAATTATATTATATTAATTTAATATGGTACATGTGTTGAAATTAAATTTCAGAATATTTACCGTTGAGTTCAGAATAGGGTTATTACATTTAAATGTCGGCCGGTATGCTAGAATAGCGGTTCGTGATTTAAATTAATGGACCCCGAGATATTTGATTGTGGATAGGTTTGAAAACAAATCGATATCCATTTAAAAAGAATAAAAATCGCTTTAATCAAATCACGTTGAAGTCATTGTACTATATACTGATCTAATTCCTTAACCCCTAAGTGTTCGTCACTTATAAAAATCACTCCCCTATCATTTCTATATTTTTCCTTCTGTAAACAAAATTAAAAATGGCCTGATTTATTTCTATTCAAACCGTATAGTTCTTCCTCAGTTCAAACAGAAGCCGACCCATTTCAGAAAATGGCGGAGACCCAAATTCGTTTCTACGAATCAATTAAAATCGCGATTTGGGGCATGGTACGATTCTTGGTCTCGTCGAACTTGGGTTCGAAATCTGGGGTCTTCGATCGGTAATTGGCTCGAGGTTCTAGCAAGACGGCAACATCAAAGGGTTGGGTTCCTGGTTGAATGTGATACTCATTTTTGGGGTCTCGATGTGGAAATGCTTTGCGAAGGAGTGATCGAGATTTTGTCGTAGTCTAGTGAATAATTTTTCATGGTATGCGATCTTTTAAGAAATTGCGATGCTGAAATTAGGTTTAGGGTACTGTGTCGGCCTAAGGAAGGGACGGCCTGGAGTTCGCCTGAGATGAACTCGTAGAGGAAGTGGGTTGCGCAAATGACAGAGGTGTTGTGCTTCATGAATAGTACATCGCGATTTGGTGTTTGAGGTCACGGTGATAATGAAAGGTTACTGACCCTGGAAAGGGCGTTAAACTTTGGTAAAAAGATTGTGAGGAAAAGACTGTTCGAAACCTGCAAGTGAGAAGATGTTAGCAGCAACTTAATAACACAATTAAAGGTAAATAAACACTTAGTTAATTTGTTAATGATTTGTCTAGTTAATTCACTTAAAATGTTCAAATGTATAATATGTATGACCGTGTCATTTGATAACAGTTTTCGATGAAATGAAATTCGTTGGAATTGTATGGACTTAAGCTTCACGAGGGTTGGAATTTTTGGAATCGACAAAGATCAGCTATGGGATTTCAATTTAAATCGAATAAAGTTAAAATCGAATCGGATCTGCAAAATAAAAACCCTGGTGAGTAAATCTCACTCAATTTACATTTTTAGGATTTATTTTTAGTCGTTAAAAATAATCTGTTGGTTGTTTGATTGCATGCAAATATTATTGTATGGCTATTGTTAAAGATATATAGTAGTTATATAGGATTGGTATTTGTGGCTATTATATATATATTGGTGGTTGGATTCCATAAGTATCATTAGTGGATGCCCGCGGTATCATTAGCGGATGATTTCCCTATGCGCCCCACAATATATATAGTGGATGACCTTCATACCGCGATATCCTACCTCAAAGCAGGATGGGTATTATTTATGTTGGCTAACGTCTATGGATGCAGGAAAAACAGGTTGAAGGAATCCAACTGGATTCCTCAAAATTTGTTACTGTTTGTTTTCACATATATATTATCATATATGATGTGTTATAAAACCTGTGATTTGATAATTGAGTGTTTTTGGATATATAAATATCACTGGGCAAAAATGTTGATATATAAAAATATCGTGAAAATGATATTTGAGATTTAAAGGGAAATCTATTTATCTAAAATAGAATTTGAATTTAGAATGGGCTATAGAAATATTAACTTGTTTTGAATATATAAAACAAGTATTGCATTTATAAACAAAGTTTATAAATTATACAGGAAATTGAAGGGATGAATTTATTCGATGTATATAAATAAAACGGAATGATTTTCACTGGATAATCAGAGAATGAAATGAAATTATAAACAATGTTTATAAGTAAAGTGGAAAAATTATCATTTGATAATTTGAATATTTAAATTCAAATGTGAATTTAAAAATAGAAGTGGGGAAATCGTTTTAAAGAAATAAACGATGGCATTTATTCTGATGTTCAGAATATAAATTAAAATAAAATAAATCCGTGATAATTTATGATTTGAATTCGATTAATTCGAATTTATTTAAATAGAAGTTAAATTGAATATGAAAATAAGTTGGGTGTTATATATATATATTTGTTATTATAAATAGAAATATTCCAAAATAAGATTTTGATTTTAAATAGATTTCGAAATAGACTTGTTTAAATATAAAACAAGGAAATTTATAAAATGGTGTTTATTAATATAATGAATTAGTTATCAAGAGATAACCTGAATATTTAAATTCAAAATATGAATTTAAAAATATAATTTGAAATCATTCGAAGGGGAACAACGGTTTTTATTCCGCAGTTTGGAATATCAAAGGGAGGGAGTTTCAAGTAGAAATTTGAAAAGGGAAGTTGTTTAAATATATGAAACAAGGAAGTTGAATTTATAAATAGTGTTATAAATTTGGTGAAATAAATTATCATTTGGATAATTTAAACCATTTAAATTCAAATAGGAATTTAAAAGTAAATTGGGAAGTGTTTGAAACAAAACGATTGATTATATTTCGGAATTCGGAATATAAGTTTAATTGAGAAGAATTCAACGGGTATATAATTGAAATTCGATTATATTGAATTTTATAAATAATTTATTTATAAAGGAATTGAAATTTAATATAGAAGATCAAAGTATAAATTAATTTATTACCGAGTAAGGAAAAATCGACGATTTGGGATAATCGGAAATATTGAGTTGGATTTGGGAAACTGATTTGACATATATTAAAGATATATCAGAATGGAGTTGAATTTATTATAAACGAAGTTTAAACGATTATATATATAAATTATAATTAAAACGAACTCGTCGCAGCGCGACAGTTCGTAAATTGGTGTTTCGAACTTCAATTAAGTATACATAACTCAATTTAAGACGGAATTTTATGAAACGAGAATCGTCAGGACCGATTGAATAATAGTTTTCTAATGGAAGAGAAATTTTTTAATTTCGTTGTATATATTTTGAGTTATGTCAAAATCATATTTTTAGAAAAACGGCGCCATAACCGTTTAAAAACCATAACGGTTTATTTAAATAAATTAATGGATTTTAAAAAAATAAAATCTGAATTTCTATTTAGAAAAATCCATATTTGAGTTATAAAATGTATCTGAACTGAAGTAAAGTAATGTATTGATTTTTTTGAAACAAAAATTAGATTTTTAATTAATGAATAGAATTAATTAAATTGAATAATAATTAGTTAATGAAATTTTAAATTGAAATTGGGCTTTGAATAAGTGAATTTGATTTGGAAGTTTATATTCGAAATTGAAAAGGAAAGTTGAATTGAAAATGGAATTCAATTTGTTTATAAGCAAGTTAATATTTTATTTGAACATGTTATGTTCAAAACAAAGAAGTGAAAAAGGCAAAATTGCTAATTAGAAAATAAATTAGCGAATTGGGTTAAGATGAATAGATTGAGTGAAACCAAGTGGAAATATTTGGATGTGTTAAGCAGGTATGGAATGAAGAGAAGGAAATTTATAAATTTAGTGCCCGACAAAAAGGTACATGTTTAAATTTCATATGAGGTTTTATGCGCCGAATCGGCAAGCCACTTGGCTTTTTGATTTTCTTTTTGAATGGAAAGGCCCTAGAGAGGCGAGTTGAGGTTTGAACTATTTGCCGATACAAAGGAGGTTATGGCGAATTTTTCCGAAAATTTAAGGAGTTAGAATATTTTTAAGAAAATTTGATAGTTAGAAATCAATGTATCGATATACATAGAATTCGATAAGGAAACAAACTTAAAAATAGAATATTATAAAAATAAAGGAAATATATAATTAAATCTGGTAAAATTAGAAAGAGAAACGTTACGTGTTTAAAATGAATAATTGGTTTTTATAATGTTGATTATTCGAGGTAAGTGGTTTTGTCCGTTTTGAAATTAAGGATGTTTTCAGTCAAGGTCTGAGAGGTAGTTATACCCCAACTGATTGATTTCATTTTTAATCGATAAATAGCAAGAACCGGTCTCGAAGAGAAGTGTTTGAATAAGAGTTAGTTGAATAAAATATTTTGGGTTGTTGTAACGATGTTTTACCCAGCATTCGTTTTAACCCAAGTGGTGGAATTTTGGAAATATAAAAGTAAAAATTTCCTGAGTATAATTAAAGTAGTCGGGAAAGAGATAAGTGAGTGAAATTGTTTTCAATTGCTAATAGAATATATTTTCTTAGTATAGAAAATAAAAGAAGGTGATATATGGAAACGTTTTTTTCAAATAGCGAAGGAGACCAATAAGATTATTGAAAATATTTGGTTAACAAATATTGATAGGGAAATGAAGAAGTGAATTAATTAATGAAATATTAAATAATAGGCCCAGTGATTGATTGATATTATGGATGAATGTTTGTTTGTTTTTCTTCGATAGTTAAATAACCGACTATCGAAGTGTGTGCCAATATCGTTGTCAATATGGAGAGACCGGTTGGATTATTATCCGAGAACCACTCTGTATTGACAGTAGCGTTTCGAATCAGATTATATGAAGATAATCGAAGACGGAGTAAAGTGCAAGGAATTTTTCTATTAATAGAAATGGTGCCTTCAGTTTTGTTCAATCCCACATGGACGAATGTCTGACAGAGTATTTCCAATGATCGCATATGTTGGTCTGTATAGATATATATGGTGGCGGAGTATTTATTCTCTTAGCATAATATCCAGAATATATTTGTGCAAATCAATTAGTGATTAACGGGTCTGACAATGTGGCATTCAAAGTGATTGTGCTATCAAGGAATGATAAGTAACCGTTGCCTCAGGCCTCAACAACCGGGAAATGACAAAAATCGGGCAGACAGCATGGCTATGTGGGTCGCTCTCATTAGGGTGTATAATCACTTATCCAGAGAAATTCCTTTTACTTCTTTAATCTATCGATGTTGTCCCTTTTTGGGAAACAATTGTTGATCCCAACCGTTGGTGATATACATTCGATACACTCAAGCGAAATTAGTGGTCGGTCATGTGTGGGTCGGGTGGCAAGATGTTCTTGTTGAACCCAGTGTATTCTCCTCTATAGATACTCTATCGGAAGGTGGTTCCATACCTTGCCATGTTGGAAATCCGATCTCCAATAAGCGCCCTGCGGTTTTTGATTTTATACTATGTATGTGGAGCGTGAGATGCAAGCGTTCTGCTATTTGTTTATTCATTTGATTAGACATTATTATAATATAACTGGATTTTCGTATCAAAGTGTTCTGGGTTATAGTAAGGTAAAAACCGTCCATGTTTATGCATGGGTTGGTCTTACTATTATCCTTTCTTTCAAAATGATTTTGAAAGTTAAACAATTGGTTGGAGTTTACTCACGCCAGTCCCATGACTGACCCAGAGTTTATTTTGTTTGTTTTCCCTAAACTCTTGGGTGCCCAAATTTGTACGGGCAGTCAAGTAGTCGGAATTTTACAGATTTAATTGGAGGATCTTGAAGCATGAGGCTTCACCAGTTAGCTATAGACTATCATATATTACACTGTGTACCATGTTTGTATCTGGAAACATGTGTTTATAACTGTTCTAGAAATAGTTGTTGTACTCTGATGATGGTATGTATATAAAGTTACTGAATTATATTTCAAAGTTTATGTTATCTAATAATTTTATTCGTTCCGCTGTGAGTTTGTGATCTTCATTTTCTTCTATTCTAATATTTCTTTCTTTCTATTTCTCATCCTCTAACTTCTTTCTAATAATGATTCGTATTTCTGTGCAATTTGGGTTGGATGTGTGATGTATGTAGTCAACTCAGATAGTACGGATTTGCGGACCGTTACAAACAAGATGCCTAACACTAATCTTTGTAGTTGCTTGTTTGGTGTTGTTTCTGCATGCTAGTGCAGTTTCTGGTTTATGGTTTGCTTATTATTCAACTTTTTTATGTTGAGCAGTTTATTATTCGCGGCCATGCCTGGTTTTATCAAGGATTTGGTGCTCTATTACAACATATGGTCATCAGTTCTATAGTGATCCAGGTGAAGACTTGTTCTCTCAACATTATTGTTGAAGTGGTGGCCATTGAGACCGTTTCCTTCCTATCCCCTTGGCAAGTCAGTTTGACCGCTATGCTAGTTTCTTACGTAAAAAGTTGTGCGTAAAATACTTCATATCCTCGGTGTGGAGCTCAATAAATTTGGACTTGTCACTGTTTGGTACCTTTTCTGAAGCTAGGAACATTTCAGTATTACCTACTATGGTCAAGTCATGATAGCCTTTGGATACTTTTGCCTTTATTGTAATAGTTTAGTATTGTATACATCAACTTTGAATACATCAACTTTGACGATCTGCTAATAGTGTTGATAAAAACATGGCATTAAATCCATCAGGTCCTTCACTCAAGTTAGTATTAAGAGAAAACATAGCTTCTTTGATCTCAGTGTCAGTAATAGTTGGGTTGAGCATGTCATACTGTGTAGCATGATGTTTAGGAAGAATGTAGGGGTTAATTTCATCAATATGTGGTACAAAATTATTAACATTACCAAACAATTCAGCATAGTATTGAACAAAGGCTTTTTGAATTCCAATAGAGGTAGAGTGTACCTGATCATTGTTATCAATAACGAAGTGAAAGTCTTCTTTCTTTTGTTTGCCCATGAGAGCAACATGGTAATATGAAGTATTTTTATCACCATCCTCAAACCACTTCATTCTAGATTTTTGTTTCTTCATCTGAGCTTCAGTCTGAAGAGATTCAAGGTTCTTGAGAGCAAATTCAGTTTCAAGTGGTGCAAGTGATGGGTTACTAGGATCATTAAGCATTTGATTCTGGATTTGTGTAAGCTGGCTCAGCTACAGATTCGATGCATACCCCCACTCCCAAATTTTGCATTGGCCCATGTCTTAAGAGTATCTTAGAGAGTTTTAAGTTTTCTGTGTAAATTGTATAATGGGTTACCAAAGCATGAAGTTACCCACACATTAGTAAAAATATTCATGAATTCTGGGTCTTTGGTCCATGAATTAAAAAAAAAACTAGGTTTTCTGCTGCTTATATTTTCACCAAGACGAACAATTTGAGGTGAATGGTCAGATAAAATAGGCATGTGAAGCTCATTAGAAAGACTTGACCATTTATTGAGTGAGGTTTCACTACAAAATGCATAATCAATTCGAGAAAAGGTTCTTATTCCTTCACGTTTACTATTTTCCAGGTGCACTCAGCACCAAAGGAGCTAATCTCACTGAGATCAGAGTTACTAATTGATAAATTAATTGACCTAACCTCATGTAGAGTAACAAGGAAGCCATCCACCCTATCAGATAGTTTAAGTGGTGAGTTAAAATGTAAAGTCCTGTATTTTTGGTAGTTAGATATTTTTGAATTATTTTATTATTGTAAATATTGAATTTGAAATATAAATGGATTTATAATACTGAATTTGTTTATCAAAACGAAGGTTAAATGTTGAATTTATATTTGATATAAAACGAGCTCATAATGGCATGGTAGTTCATAATATTGAGTTTTGAACTTCAATTGAATATATGGGATCTGATGTAAGTCGAATCTATGTAAAATAAGAAATTTTTGAATCTAGCTAACGATAATTTTCTAATGAAAGAGAAAAATAAAGGTTTCATGTTATTGATTGTTAGTTATGTCAAAATCAAATTTTCAAATAGTCGCTATGGAAACCGTTAATAAACGGTAATGTTTATTTAAAAAATTCAAAAGGGTTTTTGTATAATTTAGTTATCGTTTAACTCGAAAATTTGTAATGTTGAGTATAAATCCATTTTAGTTACATTTGACGCTATAGATATATTTCCATTTTGATATATACGATAATAATAATTTATTATTTATTTAATTGGATTATCTTGGAATTTAATTAATATTTTTTCGATATTATATCAGCCTTAAGAATAACCATTTTGTAAACGACCTCGATTTTCGATGAAATTAGTTTCATTGGAACCGTAATGTTAAATTATTGTACAAAACCAAATTTCGTGGCAAACCAATGTCGTATGTAACAATGGTAGTCATAAACGCCTATATTTTTATTTAATCATTTTGTCGATTTAATTTGAAAATTAAGAGTAACCAATTTTCTAACGAACTCTGTTTTCAGCGAAACTAATTTGATTAAATCCATAAAGATTTGTTTCTGCTGCACTTCAATTTTCAATTTAATTGGGTTTATCTTGTGATCGTATGCAATTTAAATGCATGTCGATTCACATATATGAGTTATAAAGGAATTTTCACAAATGATCTCAGAATTCGATGAAACCTTCTTCATCTATCCAGAATATTGTTTTATGCTAGGATTTCCATTTTCATCTTGATCAAAGGTTGTTTGTATGTGTTTTTACTTGTTACTTCGTGATGAATTTTATTTTAATAATATAACATTAATACAATCTAACTATATATATCACCAACCCACGCTATACCCTAATTTTCGTCAACTGTGTTCATCCATGGTCAATTGACCAAGTAGCCGCCAGTCCAAATCTTCAATGGCTGAAAAGTTCGAACTTTCTTCACCTCTGTTCTCGAAATCTGTTTAATAACCTTTACTCTTAACTATAATTTTCTTATGCTTGACGATATCTTTAAAGTGATCGGTGGGGATCAGCGTTGGGGCTCTGATTAGGTCGGAATCGCGTTAAACAGCGGTGATGTTCGTGGGGATACTACCAAGGGTAGGTACAACCGAGTGTCAAAATACTTGGGCACGATGGAGGAGTGGGCCATAGCTGACCTACTAATGGTGTCAGATCGGAGATCGGTGGTCTGTAGGGGTTGAGGTGGTGGATTTTTTCTGGGTGCATGGGTGTTTCAGAAAAAAGAGCGAAGGCGAGAAAGCAATGAAGACCGGGAAGGAAATAAAAGAAGGGTCAGACACATTTCATTAAGCCTGATGTAATTATATTAATTAGTTGATTAAGAAAATAATTAGGAATTAAATTAGTTTAATTTAAATTATATAATCTTAAAACATTATTAACTCTAATATACGATTATAGAATGGAACTAAACCAACTCCGTTAGGATCGTGACAACGAACTCTATAGTCTATCAGGATAGATCTGGATACAGTGGGGATTTACAGTTAAATTAAATGAATATTTAATTTAACTGTAATCGAATCGTTTCAACAATGAATCAAATCAATGTGAGTAAAACTCACTCAGTTCTTCCACTTATATTTTATATAAGCTGGGTTTTTGATGTGTGTGCTATGGTTGCTAATTATTGAATATTTGTTAGTTATATAATTATATACTGAATAAATTTGTGAAATTAAACGTTGTTTAATTTCAGTGAAACCAAATCGTTATTCTAACGATTGGACCCAATGGAGGTAACTTACCTTGTTGGTCATGTTTATAAAATAAATGTGATTAATTTAATGAATTGTTTGAGTTGCTATTGTTGTGTTAAATAAATAGGTTGATATTAAATTGTCGTTATTGACTGTTATAAAAATCATTGTTTAATTGAGTCGAATGATCTTATTTGAGGTAACCTCTTTGGTTGCAAGGAAAAACAGGTTGGTGGGATCCAACTGTAATCCTTACAGTAGTTGTTAAATTTTATTATACTATAATATATGTTGAATAATATGAAATTTTGAAGCAGGGATTGACAGGTTGGAGGAATCCAACAGGATTCCTCACTAGTATTCATATTGTTTATCAATATGATTTGTTGTGTTCATTTGGATGTGAAATTGGTTTATATTTCACGGTTTGGTACTTTACCAGATATTTACCTCTTTAGTGCCGTTGATAAAAGGGAAGATTTTGGAATTGGTAATAAATTGATTCTAAACATTTTCAAAGGTTATATTTATATATTTGTGTTTATTTTAAAAATAAACATCGAAGTTTTATTTATATTTTTATAACTATTTACATTATAAATTAAATGGTCATTTCAAGATATTAATAAATAAATAGTTGAGTGGTATAAACTTGTCCAATAAATAAACTAGGATGTTAAAAATGGTTTTGCAAGAACTTAAGCGGTGTAAATGGAAATTTAAAGGATCTAAAATGTAGAAATGAACCAACGGAATTGATTTAAAAGAATGGTAAAGTGATTTTTCTTAACCAATGAATGTTTTGGTGAAAGTTGTTTATAAATATATGAAATGCGATTAAATGAGTTTTTCATGAATGTGATTAGCGAATAAATGGAATTGAAAATAGAATATGAATATTTGGTGTATAATTGGAATTAAGACAAATATCTAATAAATGAGATTTCAAGGCAAGATTGCAAAAAGGAGTTATAAATGGGAATACAAATAAACTGAGTTATACGGGAAGAGTTGAAATTATATTTGCGAATAAGAAAGGAATTTATAAATGAATGGCTAAGGGATTTATAAACAAATTGCTAGGGAAATTATAAAGGAAAATTTAAGGATTTTATAAATAAAAAGGCGAAGGGTTTTTGACATGGAATCTGTAACATTTATTTATAGAGGTTAAGCTGAACTATTTAGTTATTTTATGACATGATATTTAAAATAATTTGGAAATGATTAGTGAGATTATAAAGAAGTATAATCATTTTAAAAATGGTTAAAAGGATTAAGATGTGGTTTTTAAAGAAATTGGAACCTGTTGTATGTTGATTGAGTTGATTAATTTTCGAGGTGTCAATCTGATGTTGTTTTCGGCCTTCGGGGTTGATACTGAGAGATTTATTCACTTAGCACATTACAATGAGGAGCCAATGAGTAGAACTGTAATGATAATTGAATATTCTTACATTAAATAAGAAAGGTAAATGTTTTCCGAATTAGCAGTTTTAATATTTGATTAACGACTAGTAAGTTAGAGAGGCTAAATGATGCTGGGTATCGAATAAGTGAATTCATTTTATTTTTATGGATGAATAGTTGTTTATTTGATAGTTAAATAACCGACTATCAAAATTTTCTTATACGACTGTTGGTATGAAAAGACCAAGAACAAATTCATATTTGAAAACCATTCCAAACCAGCAAATACGTAACATGGAAGATGTCGATTGAAGATGGAGCGTTGAAGATCGTGGATCTTCATGAGCGGAAGAACTACTCGTTAAATTTCTCTGGTGGCCAGCAGAGATATTTTGGCGATAATTCTATCTTGATTGGAATCTATGGATTGCAAGGACTACTCGCTATTGATCCTTGCTGTGATTCCTATATAAGGATGTGGTAGTATGGTACCTTCGGATCATCATGTTCCTATATGACTTATATAAACAAATGTCTAACAAAGTATTTGAGAGAACCCCTCTCTTAATTTTACAATTATCTAGTAAAGTGATAAAGTTTGATATTATTTCCTAGGTTCTTCTCTTTCTAGGTTTCATTTTTTTTCCAAAATATTTTTAGGATCAAATTCTACCAGTATATATTTTATGTTAATCTGTCTTATGTTCAAGATTATGCATAAGACATTCTATTTAAAGAAAACCAGAGTTTTTGGCACACAAGTTAAAGGTGATAAAAGGCTTTTAACCCCCTTTTTCACACAACTTAAAGGATATAATGTATTAACATTATCTTGCTGTAACACATATATAGGTCAATTAGATGTATATAGTTTAAAGGCCATAAAACAGAGTATAAGCAAGTGACAATGAAACTTAAACTGGGTTCAATCATGGTTATTTCTATGTATACTTGTCATCTAAAATATGGTCATAACTCTACTTAACTTCAATTTATTACTCTATCAAATTTATGGACCACTTTTGCCTTATTACTGGGTCATTCATGTATGTAGATTACATGTTTAAGCATTTAAGCTTGAAATAGATGGTTGTTTTCTTACCGAATTTGATTAACAAAAACAATGCATCTTCATTGACCATGTCTAAGTGTTGCCTTATGCAAAAGAGACCATTAACATGTCTAGTTCATGATATATAAACAATGTTCAATACTGCGCCTCCACATGTAGCTTTAGCATATAAAATAGGCACTTATAATTTACATGCTCCAGTGACTATGACATGGCTCATATACTCTTATATTTGAAGCTTTTATCTCTTTTGAACAAGTGCACAAATTATGGTTTATACTTGCCTTGTTTAGCTACTCAATCCAGTAACAAGATTAACAACTAAATGCATTCACATACATGTCCAGATTTCATTAACATAATTTTAACAAACATAAACTTAATAACATAATCATTCAGCTAAGGTTCAAATCTGAGTCTACTTAATTTTGCTAGTACATGCAGTCATTACATTAATATAACATACAAATTTCCCACTTAACATTTAGCAGGCTAATTCTTTCTTAATCATAACTTCATTTTCCAGCAACATTCCGTACTTCTTCTAATTTACTTCAGTATTACCTATAGAAGCATTAGCGGTCGTCTCATTTGAATTGAGACACCCCACATGCCATTAAGCAAAATAGGGTTAAAAAAATTATTTGGTGTAAGCATAAATACACTTATATAAATCTGTTTGTTTACATGTTCTTAAATGCCTTCCATGGCCTTGTTCATATATGTTAAACCACATCATATGTTCAGATTCTATCTATTAAATCATTTATAAGGAACTTCCAGTATATATATATATATATATATATATATATATATATACACACACACACACACTATGTATGGCATATTCAAGTGTGCACATACATATCAATTCCAGAATATAAACAATTATACTCAATTATACATTCACATGCCCATTCTTTTCCTAAAATAAACATGGTTTTATTTCTTTTTCCCAACCTTCACCCCCATTCAGGTTATCATATTTCACTTTTCTTGAGCCTATCACCTTACACTGAACACCAATGTGCACATTATGTGGGATCCCCCTTTCTGTTAACCCATCACACAAAGGCCTCAGGGCATTAACATGCCATGTGCATGCCTGGTTTACCACTTGAAATCCAGACAGATCAATGTAGGCTGGGGTTATTCTAACCACACTTACCCCATCATTTTACAGGCTTTATCTTCTTTTATTAATCTATTATATGTGTATATATATTCTTTCCATTTTCACCTATCATACCAGGGTTTATCGCACAGATTAATACCCCCATAGAGTGATTTATACTTTTCTGTCAACGATTTAACATACACAAACATTTTGCACATATCAACTCACCAAAAAACCATACCCAAATATTCAGGATTTCATACATTCACATCATAAATATGAAAGCACATAATACAACGAATCATATGGGTATTAAATCAGTTTCCATCACATATATGTTTCCTTCTCTTTATAATATGATCTTGTTAGCAATTATTTAGAGCATATGATTAGAGGCATAGGGAGCCTCCAAATCCCATAATCTTTTCATCAACCTCCTTATAATAAGCTGATTCATCAGAAAATATTTGGTAAAGAAGATCAACACATATATTTCATATTCCTCCTCCTTACCTTATTTATATGAAAATAGGTATAAACATGAGACCACTTGCCCATACTACCATATTTCCACACCTAAATCCTACCTCTCAATAACATATGTATAAGTTATTCTTCATGCAGATAGTACATATATCACTTGCAATATTTTATTGATTTCATACGCATGTTTAAACTTGGCGAAATAACTTATTTCTAGAGAAAACATAACAGGTAAACAATCAAAATGGTTGCCTTCAAGGAATTAATGCCTATATGAATATAGTATATACTCACAATAGTGTTTTCTCCTTTTTAATCCTTAAACACTTGATAATAGCTTCGACTCTTAGGTGCTGCAACTACTATTTGCTTATATTTAATTTTTATCCAGAAGAAAAATAATCTAGCTCACAAGCCTAGCATTTTTATGTTGGGGAAACTAGGGTTTAGGGCTATTAATGTCATATTTACCCATTCAGAGAAACAATTTTTTTGATCATGTAAAATAACTCAAAGCCATACCCATTTGCCTTTTTATTTTTTTAAAGAAATACACTATACCTTACCAGGCTATGTCATTTTATTTTTAACTATACTGGGTATTTAATTTCTCATTCTTACCCCCAAGTATCTTGCTTTTTGCATGATCATATTAGCCACGAATTATAAATGCTATATGCATATTTCCATAGCCTAATTATGTGTGTAATGACCCGTGTTTTTCGACCATTTGAATCTGAATATTTAAATTGGTTTTAAATATTTTATTTGAAATATATGTGAATTTTAAATATTTAATTCGTTATTTAAAACGAAGTTGAACGATATATATATTCATATATAATATAAAATCGAGCTTGAAAATGGCGTGCAGTTCCCAATATGGTTTTGAACTTCAACTGAAAATACAGGATTCGATATAAGTCAGATTTCTGTGAATCGAAAAACATTAGAACCGTATTGATGATAATTTTCATATGAAAGAGAAAAATCTAGATTTCGTATTACAGATTGTTAGTTATGGCTAAATCAAATTTTAAAATAATCGCTATGGAAATCGTTGTTAAATTAAAACGTTTATTAATTCATTAAAATAGGGTTTTATTATAATTTTGGATACCGTTTTAACTTGAAATTGATGATGTTGAGTTGCATAATACATATGTGTTTTTAATTAAAGCTATCCATATATTATATGTGGATATTAACGATAATAATAATTTATTTTGTTTAATTTAAATATTGTAGAGTATATTTATATTACACCGATAATACATATGCTGTAGAAATAGATTTATTTCCAAACGGTCCCCCGTTTATGACGAAGCAAATTTTATTGTAATACGCATGGCCAGTTATTGCTAGATTTCCAGTTTAGGATCAATCAGAGTTATTTTGTCGGTAGAAAAAATTTAAAAGCAAACCGAATATAATTGAGTAACGCCGTTGTTCGAACGGAGTTCGAATTTAACGAAATTTATTTTATTGGATCTGGAACATCAAGATACAATAGTGTGTCAGTTTTCGTTATTTTTGAGGTTCGTACGTGGCCACGAAAAATTCAAAACGTTGGTCAGTGGAAAACGTGGTATAGAATTTTATAAATGTTTTTGGGTTATCGTAAGGTAAAAACCGTCCGTGATTGTGTGTGGATTTGGTCTTACGATTATCCTTTTCTTTCGGAAAGATTTTGAACTTTAAAAGCAAGTTGGATGATTACCCTTAATACTGTGCGAGTTTTTCTCACTCTGGTTCACCAGACTGACCCGGTGTTTTGTAAATGCTCGGGTTAGCCCGGGTTGTACAGGTTCAGGTTTTCGAATGATGTGAAGAGACGAGCTGGAAGAGTCCAGACGTATGAGATTATATAGCTACTATTTCGTTGTGTGTTGTAAATGGGAACAGGTTACTATAACTGTCCCATTGTGTGATGTACTCTGATATTGTAAGTAATTTGAAAGCTCTCAGTAAAATTATTTCTGTATATATTTTGTTCCGCTGCGATGTGAGATTCTATGCTGTGTTGATTCTTCTTCTTCTTCTATTCTAACATTTCTTTCTTTCTTATCTCACCCTCTAAATTCTTTCTAATAACGTCCAGTGTTTTTTTGGTATTTGAAAGGTCGGCATGAGTTACGGTAAAGGTATTTACGTCGATTTTCGGGGCCGAAAATCCCTGTTCGTTACAGTGGTATCAGAGCTATTGGTTTAGTAATAACCTTGGCTCTATGGTGTAACTCGATAGAGAATGGGTTAGTAATACCTTAGATCGAAAATTGAGTGTATATATATATGAGAGCGTAATTGTAAATTTCATATACAAATGTTTTGTATTGTTTTGGTTGATCGGTTCAAGTGTTGAGAAGCATTGAACTGGCAATGGATACGGTATTGTTTTGAGAAGAAGGGTAAATGAAATAATTTTACCCAAATTATATTTTTGTATATAAAAGAAATAATTTTATCAAATTATTGAGATATTAGTGTGTTTGATCGATTTGAATGGAATTCAAATCTGATTAAAATTTTGAATTGAAACTTAACTTAGTTAAGTGTAATTAAATCAAGAAAGATATCGAAACTGAATAAAACAGAACTGGAATGAATGAATAATAGTCAAATATGGGAAACCAAAATAAATGTTAATATTGAATGTGAATTCAATTGATTTGGCTGATTTGGTAGTGTATTGATTGTGAAATGTGAAATGTTTTTATTGGATGGTAGATTGATTGAATGAAATGAATCAACGATTTAATGAGGTTGAATAAATTATAAACTAAAGTAAATAAATTCCAGTATAATATAAAAACTGGGCTGAAATTGCATATGATTTGAAATAAATGATTTAACCATGTATTTGATAATGAATTGGTACTAATGTTTGATTTTATAATTGGTGTAGTTATACCAGTTGATTGGTGAAATATTATCTCAGAATTTCATATATCTGTTACTGATATGTGAATTGAGTTGAGTACAGGTGCCAGATGGCTGAGCAGATTGATGTCGGTTGAGTAAATCGCATATACGTTGAGCAAATATGATAAATAGCGCTCGAAAAAGGTACGCCTACGCGAAAATATGAAATTTTGGGGTTCTGATTTTTATTCCGACCATTGGTCGATGGATATATATTATATGTTCTCGCGATATCACAGATGTCACTCCGTGCAGGGGAGACTCTGCCGAATTTTCCCGGGAATTTAATGTGTTAGAAATTTTTTGATATTTTTGAAAATATTTATTTATGGTATAAAATTGGTTTTTGATTTATAATAAATTGGATTTGAAAATTAATGGATTTGCAACGTTCTTTCTTACCTTAGCAATTTCGAGGACGAAATTATTTGAAGAGGGGAAGAATGTAACGACCCGTGTTTTTCGACCATTTGAATCTGAATGTTTAAATTGGTTTTAAATATTTTATTTGAAATATATGTGAATTTTAAATATTTAATTCGTTATTTAAAATGAAGTTGAATGATATATATATATATTCATATATAATATAAAATCGAGCTTGAAAATGGCGTGCAGTTCGCAATATAGAGTTTTGAACTTCAACTGAAAATACAGGATTCGATATAAGTCGGATTTCTGTGAAACGAAAAAGTTAGAACCGTATTGATGATAATTTTCATATGAAATAGAAAAATCCAGATTTCGTATTACAGATTGTTAGTTATGGCTAAATCAAATTTTAAAATAATCGCTATGGAAATCGTTGTTAAATTATAACGTTTATTAATTCATTAAAATAGGGTTTTATTATAATTTTGGATACCGTTTTAACTTTAAATTGATGATGTTGAGTTGCATAATACATATGTGTTTTTAATTAAAGCTATCCATGTATTATATGTGGATATTAACGATAATAATAATTTATTTTGTTTAATTTAAATATTGTAGAGTTTATTTATATTATATCGATAATACATATGCTGTAGAAATAGCTTTCTTTCCAAACGGTCCCCCGTTTTCGACGAAACAAATTTTATTGTAATACGTATGGCCAGTTAATGCTAGATTTCCAGTTTATGATCAACCATAGTTATTTTGTCGGTAGACAAAATTTAAAAGAAAACAGAATATAATTGAGTAACGCCGTTGTTCGAACGGAGTTCGAATTTAAAAAATTTATTTTATTGGATCCGGAACATTAAGATACAATAGTGTGTCAGTTTTCGTTATTTTTGAGGTTCGTACGTGGCCACGAAAAATTCAAAACGTTGGTCAGTAGAAAACGTGGTATAGAATTCTATAACTGTTTTCCGTGTACATTTTTTTTTACGCCCAATCTTCCTTGCTTGCAAACCAAATTATATCTTCCTGCAAGTATTATTTTAAAATTCACACCTACCCTATATTATGTTTGCAAACCTATATACTAAATAACTTGCTCACCACACTACCAAATACCAATACTATTTATATTGATATGAACACGGTGCTTCGTCCTATCTTCTTTTCTCAGCATGATTTAGAACCATAGTTATAAGAACCGAACCGGACCGTGGTTGGACCGTGAGAAACTGCCGACCGTCGGCGTCGTCGGCTCGGAGCCAAATCGGACCGCTGTCATGCATGAACCGCCGGCTAAACCTTCGAAACCGTGAAACCGTCGGCTGGACCATGTGCTGGAATCCACTTTTAAGGTTATGCGGCATTTTCCCCCAAATGTAGAAACCCTAATCTCAACAATCACCATTGCCGCAACCAACAAATCAGGTGTCGAATTAGCTCTTTTTCTTGTTGTCATCTTTGGATATTTTTGACATTTGTATTATTTTGAGTTGTATGCCTTTTTATATATAATTGGTTAATGCGTTGAAAACCATTACGCTGCGAGCCAAGCTTTATTTGAGTGACAGAAAAAGGTATGCTGGAAGAAATGAACTTTTGTAATTGTTTAATGGGGATCCTATTGTATGTTATTTACAGTGACTACACTATTTTATTTAATCATAATAAATTATTTGACTGTTTCCTTTCTTTGCTATTTCTTAGTTTATTCACTTTACTGCAAGGGTGATACATAATTCTTAATGATATTTGGTAATATATCTTTTGTGAAGATAGCAAAATGTTGTGATTTGTGATATGGGTTACTGCTTGTGATATGAATCAATATGCAGTTGTTGGACTTATAACATGCATTGCATTATGAATTTCACCAAACATTTTCATTTGTATTAGAAAAAAAATGCGCGGCTCTTGACGGTTTAACCGGTCGGACCCTCAAAACCTTAAACCTTAGGCCATTACGGTTCGATTGACAGTCCGGTCATGATAACATTGTTTAGAACCCAAATTTTCTTCCTGCAAAATCGACCTTCCTCCTCTAAACTATAACCCAACCTCTTCCACTGTATAAATTTGTAGCTTCTCAAATGTTCCGAAACAACAGTGCTCCCAACTGCTGCTGAATGGATACTGGAAGTCCATGATAGGAGCTGCTGACGGAGTCGGTGACGACTGACGCAAGTGAACCGATATCGGGGTGAAGATGCTAGTGGAGAATAGGTATCCGGTGGTTGGAAGGATGGGCGGGTGGTTTCGACGTTCTCCATGGTGGTCAAAATCTGCTCACAAATGCGGCGGGTTCGAACTTGGTTTGAAGGCTGACGGCAGCATCGAAGCACGAACGACTTCAGGTGATCGTTGAGGGGTCCTAGGTGTAGCGTTTGGGGGTTTCTGAT
Source organism: Allium sativum (assembly GCA_030737875.1). Taxonomy (NCBI): domain Eukaryota; kingdom Viridiplantae; phylum Streptophyta; class Magnoliopsida; order Asparagales; family Amaryllidaceae; genus Allium; species Allium sativum. The sequence continues at coordinate 996,776,670 of CM060924.1, read as the reverse complement.
CGGCCACCGATGGCTAGAAGGTTGGACTGTTCGAAACAGTGAGGTGGACGGTGCTCTGCGTGTGACTGTAAATGGAGAGGAACAACGTAGCAGCTATGTATCCATTGGTGAAGGGAGTGACGTGAAGTGTGCGGGTACATGGGCTTTGCATGGAGTTTGCGGGGTAAGGGACGTTTGGATGGGCGGTTCATCAGGAAAGGAAGGAAGAAGTAAATGAAATCAGAAGATGAACAGTAGGAGTGAAGTGTAAAGGTACTATAGCGCTGAGAAAATTATTCGTGATATAATTAACTACTCATACATGCCTAAACACTATTAACAATGCCTAACCGATTTATTTACATGCCTAATCACAGTTATATGAGCCTAATTATATGTGGATATATATATATATGTATGTATGTATGTATGTACACTATATATAACGGAACCGGAAACTAGTAAGTTAATGTAGGGTGTGTTCTTTGCAAGCGGAAGCGGAGAATTTAAGCGGAGTATTATAGCGGAGAATAGTAGTTAGCGGACCATGCGTTTGGCGGTTTTAGCGGAGTATTTAAGCGGAGAATTTAAGCGGAGTATTTTATTTATATTTCGTAATTTAACTAATTACATATTAAAACATAACATTATAATTATTGCATAATAACACAGTTAACAAAACATAACAGTTCATTACATAAAAACAGTACAGAAAGTGATACATTGCAGAAATACAAATAAAGCAGCTAAAGGGATACATTGCAGAAATAAGAAAACAGTAGATAAAGTGATACATTGCAGAAATCTATTAGTGCAATCCTGCTGCAACAAGCCCGTCTCTTATGTGATCGCAACGCACTGCCATATCAGCGCTGCCTTGATAGCGTTGAGCCGGTGCTAGGTCATTATTGCCTATGTTTCGCACGTCGGTGTATTCTTGCTCGTACTCTTCTGGACTAAGATTTGGATCATCATCATAAGCCATAAAATCTGGATCACCCATATTGTATTTGCGTATATAATTATGTATAGCCATCGTAGCAACAACAATTTTTGTTTGAGCTGCGAACTTGTAGGTTGACATATTTCTGAGTATAACAAATTTCTTTTTCCATATTCCGAATGTCCTCTCAATTGCCATACGTAAACTAGAATGGTAGAAATTAAAATTTTCATTATGGGGTTTCGGTTGATTTGTGGTCATACGAAACTGGGGGATGTGATATCTAACATTTCGATATGGTGGTATATACCCAGTTGTAAGTGGAAAACCGGAATCCACAACATAATACTGGCCAGTAGGAGGATGAGGAAAATTGGAACTTCTGTCATTCACCACAGAATTAAAAATTTGACTGTCGTGTGCAGTACCTTCCCATCCAGATACAACATACGTAAATAGTAAATTGAACGAGCATACAGCCAAAATATTCTGTGTAGCGTATCCTTTTCGTCCGATATACGGAACAATTCGATCTTGAGGTAAGTGTGCCATAACATGTGTGCCGTCTATTGCACCAATACAAAACAGCATGAAAATAATGAAAGATTGTGCAACCTGACCTTTGAAATCTTTCAGCCACTTGTCTGTTCGAATTAGCGGTGGCAATAGTCCATAAAAATATCCCAACCACTTCTCAAACAGTAACATTTTCTGAAGTGGTCAATTCGCAACTTTCCAGCCTATCGCATAACGAAAGAAAACATAACCGTTTCATACGAAACTGCCTTTGACATCTTGCCTGATGACCGTTAAGTATGTCGTCTATCCACATCAATCCGGTATACGTCGAAGTATGAATCCGGCGTCCTATTTCGCTTTGACGACCACGTAAGTACGCTCCAATTAGGATGATATCCTCTAAATCGTCTGAATCGGAATCACCATCATTTGGAAATGGATTCTCCATTGTAAGAAAGAGTGGAAGAAGGTGAGTTGGAAGAAGGTGAGTGAGGAGTAGATGAGTGGGGGGAGGATTTATAAGGGTAGGGGAATGGGGGGAGAAGTGCCAACGGCTCAAAGTTGATCCGTTAGCCAACGGACGCGTCCGACGCGTCCAACGCGTCCGTTGGCTAACGAACCCGTTAGGAGCCAAAGAACAACCCCGTACATTGCTCCAAAACAAATAAAGTGCGCAGGAGCCTTTTTAAATGTTAATTTAATGCGATAGGACATATTCGAATTTGCCTAATCAACTAATGTGCCTAACACTTTTATTTCAAAATGGCTAATCCCTAGTTGATCTTACCTAACCCAGTTTAAAAGTTCCACTTCAATAGAACCTAAGGAAGGTAGACCGTAGTATGTATGTCACCACCAGATTGTATAGCAACGTGATTTAAAGTAAAAATATGCCAAATCCTAGTATGCGCCCAATTATGTATTTTTAAAAGGTATAACAAAATAATAAAATAAGATTTTAATCTAGGCAAACTGATTTAGACTTAACCGTAACTTGAAAGGTGAATGATGTCCTCAAATGTCATCAGAATCGGACCCAACAAGGAGCATTGGAACCTTACCGACGAACGTGACATTTTAAAGCTGGATTGGACGGAGTTGAAAGCAATCGTGGTTCCCAGTTAAATTAAAACACTGTTTTAATTTAACTGAAACAAGCTGTTCTGACGACAAATGGAACCAGGTGAGTTAAACTCACTCAGTTTTCCCATTTAGATTTTATATAAATTGGGTTTTTATTTTGTGTGCTCTATTTGCCGATGATTGACCGTTTGCTAGTTATAAATTTTTTGTTGATTTGACTGATGAAATTAAACCGTCGTTTAATTTCAGTGAAATACCAAATCATTATTCTAACGGTTGGTTCCAATAAAGGTAACTTACCTTATTGGTCACGTTTATAAAGTAAACGTGTTCAATGGTGTAATGACCCGCATCGGCAGAGGTATTATAATTAATTTATTTAATTATTCAAAAGGTGATTAAAAGGATTTCACGGTCGTTGAATTAAATAATGGTGAATATTTAATTAAAATAATAAATTAAATAATATACTTAATTCTGAAATAATCAAAATTGACTGAAATGGCGATATGGTGTGAACTGGATCATCTATGATATTTAATTCAGCTTGGAATTTAATTTGAATAACGAATATAATATATAAACGACAGTTTGAACGTAGAGTTATAATATAATTAAAATCGAGCTCGAAATGGCGCTGCAGTTCGTAAATTGGCGATACGAACTTCAACTGAATGTACAGGATTCGTTTTAAGCCGGATTTCTGTGAAACAAGAAACGTGTGGAGCTGGTGGAGTATATCTTTCTAGTGGAAGAGAAAAATCGGGATTTCGTCGTGTAGATTTTTATTTATGTCCAAATCAAATTTTAGAAAAGTCGTTGTGGAATTCCTTTATAATTTATAAAGGAATTATTTATATTTTAAAAAGGAATTTCAATATAAATCGAATATCGGGTTGACCCAGATTTGAAATATCAAGTTATAAATCCCAGTAGAGCTGTATGGTATTCCACTGTGAATATATACAATAATATAAATTTGTTTGTATTTAATTTAATTATATTTAAATATATTTATATATTTAAAGGGGTCATCGAGAGCTTTAAAAATATGCAGTGTGAGCAAACGGAGTCGGAATTCGACGAAACCATTTTCGTTGGGACCGTAATGTCGAACTGTAGCTACATGTCCATTCTCGTGATTTTTAGGTAGCGTGTGTGAGCACACGGATTTTTAGAAGATGAATTAACAAAAGAATATTCCAAGAATATTCCCTACCTCAAAATATCTAAATCTAAACCCCTATAAGTAACCCCCCTTTTATCCTTTAACCTAATTTACTTCCTTTGAATGTCAACCAAAGGATGAGCCGTCAGTTTCTTCCTCACAGCCAAAACGAGAGATGTAAAAGTCAAAATAAATCATAAAGCTCCTCTAAAATCATGTTATATATATTGTTGGAGTCCTGAGATCAAAAGCTTGCTGTGTATGCCATCAGTTTTGGGTGCGATTGTATTTTTCGTGTTCGAACTCGAGCACAGTATTTCTAGGGTTCGGATTTCTGAAGTGTTGAGGCTTGGATATACAAATCTGGGTTGAGTAATGGAATGAGGGTGCAAAACCGAACTTGTGGGCTTGATTTTGTGGAGTACGGTGAGGATTGGTGTCGCATCTTGTAGTGGAGTTGAGCCTGTTGAGGAAGGATGGTCGGAGGTGAAAGAGTACGAGGAGAGAAGAAATCTGGTGATGATTGTTAGGTAAACAAGCGTGTATTGGGGGAGATAATGGAAGATCACTGTGGTTCGAATGCTTCTGGAGTTGGAATAAGAGAAGCGACGGTTTTCATTTGGGGAAGATCACTATTCAAAGCAGGTTTGAGCATTTGCAAATAGGGGTGGGCCGATTTAAAGTGTAAGAGGGCCCAATGAGAAATGCTTATTTAAATTAAACTATTTACAGATGTGTATAGCTTGTAAATTTAATATCTTCCTCATATGAAATCAGAATCACGAACCGTCAGTCACGTTGGGATCGTATGGACGGGAGCAACACAATGAGACTAACTGGGAGTGAATCCGAGCTCGTTACAATTTATGGCGAAATAAATTGTCCATCGAAATCAAATAACGCAAACCGTTATTAAACGGTTAACGCGCCAAAGTGAGTAAATCTCACTAACTCTGAACAGTTTATAATTTCATGTTGTATTTTTAGAACTGTTAGAAATTGTCTGATTGACTGTGTGTTGACTGTTTGATTGAACAGCTAGTCAGTTAGTGAATTTCTATATTGATTCTGTTTAACATACCATATAAACTTAAATCCAAAACCATGAATTAATACAGTACATATAAAATTTCAATTCTACGCTAAATTTAAACTCAACTTACATATCATTGGTAATTAAATAAAAATCCTTTTCAAACAAGTTATGGAAGTACGAAGGGGTCTCCCCACTTAGACGCTTCCTAATGAACGTTGATAATGCGTGCACTCATTATCAAAGTCATTACTGATGTCCGAGGAGGGATTCCACTTATTCCTTTTGAAACCATTTCCAAACCATTTTTATCATACGATATTATTTTAAACTTTAGCAAACTATCTTCGAAAACACCCAGGATCAAGTTTCAAGTTCATTTCCATTTCAATCACAAACCTTCTTATCCCTTATACTTAAAGGTATCATATCATTTTCATATATTTTCTTCGACCATTTTAAATTCCTTATTAAATTTATTATCGAATCGACCATAATAGGTATAAATTTAATATTATTACCTACCAACGACCGATGCTTATACACTTAAGACCAAAAATAATATACATAATATATATAAAATATAATCGAAACCATATTATGTCGATTCATTCCATTCGATTACTTAGGAATCCCTATCGATTCTATGGCGTCCCATATACCGACCAGAACCCATAAATATTCAACAGAACCAATCAACACAATAAAAATCACTTTATATCAAAATACAAGTACGCTCTCTCATATCACTCAAACTCATTCTAGGGCGTTTCTAACCCCATCTCTAATGAGTTAATTCCCAACAGAGCCAAGGTTATCGATAACCATTGCTCTGATACCAAATGTAACAACCCAGATTTTTGACCATTTAAATCGACAATTAAATCACACATGTCGATCCAAACAAATCGCCAACCCGGATAGTTATTGGGGAAAAGAAGAAGAAAAAGAAGAAAGGAAGAAAACAATCACAGAATCTCACAGCGGAAGGATCACATATAATAGACAAATAAGTATTCAAAAGCATTTAAACATATACATTCGAGTTACAACATTCAAATCAATCAGAGTTATACACTTACATACAGTAATGCAGCGGAAATAAAATGTAGTGATTACGTATACCAAACTCCGTCTTCGATCTCCAAGGCCAAACAATCTTCATTAACTGCAACATCTGCTGACCCGAGCGTATTGCATAAAAGAAAACACAACAAACACTCGGATCAGCACTAAATCATCTCATATTAGTCGAATTAAAATACAGAATAAATCGGTGTCATGGTGCAGTAACTCAAGAGATGTTACGGGATTTTCCATCTCTCAAGGATCCGTTAAACTAATACATACATAGTATAATACGCTATTACAATAGTGTTTATTCAGTAAAGTATAATATCGAAAATAGCGTAAGCAGGATTCCATGGTCCCCTTACACCGTTTATACCATTGCCGTACAGTTTGCATATAACACACCAGTACGTCGGTGGATAGGGATGCGCCGTGATACGACAACGTTAAATCGTAATCGTAGGAGCTCGATAAGGATAATATGACAAGGCACTGAGGAATACCCCGGTAGGATTCTACCGAATTTGCGGGCCCCAGGCCGGTGGTAACGCATAGCCGCAACTACCGCCCACCTCGAACGACATTCCCATATTCAAAGGTGCACCCAAATCGATCATAATAGTAATAGAGATGGTTTCGAAGGAGTGCGTTCGATCAGAGATGCGATCTCATTAACCCGGGGATGGCTCCTGTTTTAGTCATTTCAATTATGACCCGAAGGTCAAGGCTAATCCATCATCGTTCTCTTTCTTCAAATCCAGTAATCGCCTCCATACCAGCCTACTCCGGTTCTGGAACTTCCACCGCGTACACAGTTGTCAAAGTGGTATCGACACTGACAGAGAGTATGCCTTATGTCGACTCCGGTCTCCTTGACAACCAAACGTTTACATTTTTCACACCGGTCAGTGCTTTTACTTTTCAAAGAAGTTCATGTTTCATATCGAAATATCATGTTTCGAAATCATTTTCATATTCTAAATAGAATATTATTCAAATGGGATTTTCCATTTACGCACAACACCTCGAACTCATTCCAACTTAAATAATTTTTTTAATATCAAAATAGTTAACAATATATTTGAATAGTTCAAATGCATAATTAAAATGGTTTGAAATAATAGTTTGTAATAAAAGTAGAGTTTGACGAATTTATTAAAATATATAATTAAACAATAAAATAATTCATAAAATAATTAATTTATTATAAAAGAATTACTTATTCAAAATAATTTATAAAATAAATAGTTATAAAGGAAATAATATATAAATAAATAGTTTGAAAAATGGTTTGACATACTATTGTTGGAATTAGAATCATTCGCTCGATTTCGATTACACTTGAAATTCCATTTCAACTTCTAGTACATAAATTCAAATTCACAATTTCGATCGACTTCATTTCAAATTTACATTCATTTCAAATTCGCCAATTCAATTCAGATGGTTAACTCTAACCCGTGTTCCCATTCCAACAATTTCAATTTATTACAAATAAACCGAATTCGATTTCAATCCATATTCCCATTCAAGATTCGATTTATAACATATATCGAAATTTACAAATTCATTTCATTGTTTCAAAGATTTTCACATGTATAACGAGTGTCGAATTCAAATTCATATTTAAATTCAAAATCAAGACCGACTTACAGAAAATTTCAACTGTAGGCAAAACAATTCAATCTCGATGAATTCGATTAAATACAATTATACCCCTTTATTTGCTATCATTTCGACACAGATTTATTTCCCTTTTTACTTAAAATTCCAAATTCAAATTCAAAGGAAAATAAACTTTAAAACATCACTTATATTGTTGTTAACAATAATTTCAAAGTCCATGGTTAAACAAGATTTTTTTTATTTAACCGACCGGTGTCCGTATATAATTTGCTATCCTACGGCCAAGTGATTTTATATTTAATTTCTCGATATTCGGGATGGATCTATCATTTCAATCCAGATCGGGGTCACAGAGATTTATCATTTCACTCTGTGTTCTTAATTCATTTTACCGATAAATCCCAGGTTCATTCGATGCCCGTAACATCAAGGGTAAATTGGGATTTATCGTCACATGGGCACACAACATCATATACTGCATAACAGAACAGTCCGAGCAATATTCATCCAGAAATCAAATCAATCAAGGCAGCTATCACATCGTTTATTCAACAGTAAATTGAATCATTTTACTAGTTATCAAGTGTCGGAATTCTAACTAGAAATTTAAATTAAATTTAAATAACTAATTTATCGATTTTCAATGCATGTTAACACTTGCATGTCAAATTTCAAGCAATCATTCACCAAATCAATCACAATCATACATCCAATTCATTTCATACATTAATTTGATAAATATGGGATGGATTCAGAATTTCGTGAGTGAAGGAACACTCACCTTTCGGGTTTCAATTTGAATCGAGCGTTCAGAAAGGCCCAAAATTTGACAGTCTCAGATCGCAACCAAACTAGTGCCAAAACGTCCGCAACTCCGCCACGATCCCAACGCAACAAACCGCGTCCCAATCCGAGTCAATATGAAGAAGTTATCAGTGTTTTTCTATATGGATTTTTAAATTATATAATTAATAAAATAATTCCCTTACCAAATCATTTCGTGCCACGTCAGCAGGAGCATCTCCTTCCCGCTCCAAGTCCTTACGCGTGCTCCAGTTCAGGCCGTGAAACCAACCCATAAACCGTGATCTTTGACCGCCGAGAACTCCATGCTCCGACCATCGGAGAGGCTCCGGCCACCTTCAATCTCTTCCCGTCGTCGAGGCGCATCTGCCTATCCCCGCGCCTTGACCTCCGATTGGCCCAAGCTCCGCCTGCGAGCCGATGAACCCACCAGCCTCTGAACCCTAAACCATCGATTTCTCCACCCACACAAACTTCCAGCCTATGCCGCCACCATCATTGACTTCGTATGGCCATTCCCGACAAAACCCATATCCTAGAATCTCCAATTTCATCCCCAATCAAAAACGCCCAATTTGCATGCATGGATTTCGAAAATCCCGAGCTTTGACCGCGATTTCTGGCCAAACGGGTTGCTGCATGTCAGATCTGAAGGTAGCCGCGAGTTTGTGTCGTCGAGATCTTCGTTTTGACATATAATATGATAGGGTTTCGAGAGATTTTATTTTTGAGCTTTATTTTGATTTTAATTTAAAAATAAAATATATTTTCAGCCATTAAAGAAGAAAATGATGGAGGAGGAGTGGAAATGGGCTGACTTGATGGTAGTGGCCTAAGTATGTGTATATATAGGGCCCAAACTGATTAACACATACACAGTTATCGCGTATCCAAATTCGAACGTACATTTTTACATTACCGGGCCCACATACTGACCCCGAAAAATCCAGAAAAATTATTTTTGGTTATGTTTTGACGATACGATTCCAACGAAACTAATTTCGTTGAATTTCGAGACCGTTGGAAAAATGGCCTTTTTCGGGTCGATCCAATTTAACTGTCAACTGACAAAACGCGTTTTCACTTGCCACTCTCACAGATTAATTCGAAAAATTCTGAAAATTGAAACCTAGCAATAATTCGACATTCCGGATCCAACAGAAGTGGTTTCGTCGAAAACTGAGGTCGTTTGAAAAATGGCTATTTTACAGGCCTTTATATATTCTATAGCGACTATTCTGAATTTTCATTTGACCATAACTTTTGATTTCCATTACGGAATTTCGATTTTTCGGATTCGTTGGAAAGATATTATCAAGCAGGTTCAAATATTTCTTGTTTCGCTAAAATCCGATTTGTTTTGAGTCCTGTGCAGTCGATTGAAATTAAAAATCGAATTTTCAAACTGCCGCGCCATTTCAGGCTCATTATATAATTAAAATAAATTTATTCGGTTTTTTCTTCGATTAAAATAATTTTTCCGTCGTTATTATTTGAAATAAATCACTTTAAATATTCGAAATTCTTTAAATTAGCCAAAATGACATTTTCAAATTGGTTCGGATTTTCAGGTCGTTACATTCTCCCCCACTTAAAATCTTTTCGTCCTCGAAAAGAGAACGAACCGATATTAAGTGCATATTTATTTCAAATTCGTATTTAAAATTAATATTTCCAAAACAAGTATAGTTATAAAACTCGTAAATTTTTCTAACTCCCGAAATCACGGAAAATTTCGGCAGCATCTCCTCTGTACGGAGAGGTCCGGAAAGAATCCCAAAACATATATATACTCAATATACATCTCATCCAACTATGAGGCATCCCAAAAGTGGGGAAAACAAAATATAAAATCACAAAACCATATACCACAAGTACGTACCTCGTTTAGCGTTATTTTGCATTTTATTTACCTTTGCATTTAGTATTTAGCGCAAGCGAGCTTCAAAACGAAATGCGGCTTCTTACACCTGCCAAAACTTACATGTACATGAAAATCAACATATATACAATATATAGCAACTTACCTAACATACATTAATCATTTAACCCCAAAACCAATATTTTTATGTCAAGCCAGCAACCCAAATGAAGTTTATCCTTTGTCGCTTAAGTATACTCCCGTTCGTATCACTTGTATTAAGCAAATTTTTATTTTACCTATTCATATTATGCCATTGTCTATCTTACTCAAGTTCATTTCAACTTATTCATTTCAGTTGTTATTATCTCTTTACTCGGAAAAATGGATTTGAATTAAATTTGTTTACTCAATTCCGATACATTTCTATATTTTTCCCATTCAAGTTACATGAAATGTTATTCCATTAACATGCTTATTTACTCGACCCACCCTCTCATGATTGGAATTAAGGAAATGTTCACCCTCGAAATTTTTTCAAAATTAGTTCTCAAATCATTTTATTAAATTTCCTGAGTTAAACTCCATTTGACTCGATTCCTCTACTAAATTTAGGTTATACACCATTCGACAATATGATTTACATTCCATTTCATTGTTCATACTTATGTTCATATTCGATGTACCGTCCAATTGAGTTTTAACCCATCTAGAGTTTTATATTTTCATCCCAATTCTTCCCAAATCACTTATTATGATTTTACACAAATTTTTAATATTTTTAAAAATTTTATTATCGATATTTCAGTCGGTTTCCAATAACGGCCACCGAACTGCGGCCATAGCGACCTTTTCCAAATTTGCTTTGGACATATCTCCAAATCCAACCGTTAGATTTTAAAACTCTTATATTCGTTGGAAAGCTCTTTTCGATACGAACCCAACGGTTCCGGTTTTAGGAGAATTCGATGGTCGGATCTCCCGCTACGTCCATTCAAAGTCAATGGTCAAAATTCGCGAACGGTCATTTCGCGGCGCGTTCTATTTAAACCATTTATATATAATACCAAACTTGGAGTTAGTTTAACTTATTATCGCTCATGCATAACATTTTGACGACCCTTTCCTTTATCTTAATACTCAGATCTATTTCCTTGTTTCAAAATCTAAGACGCCAATAAATCGAGTTACTTTAGTTCTTTAAAACAATGTTATTAGTCAAAATGAACTCAAATACTTCGATTCCAGGTTTATAAACTAGGTTTTAAATAATATATGTACCTAAACCATTTTTCAAAAACCATACCATATAAACTTAAATCCAAAACCATGAATTAATACAGTACATATAAAATTTCAATTCTACGCTAAATTTAAACTCAACTTACATATCATTGGTAATTAAATAAAAATCCTTTTCAAACAAGTTATGGAAGTACGAAGGGGTCTCCCCACTTAGACGCTTCCTAATGAACGTTGATAATGCGTGCACTCATTATCAAAGTCATTACTGATGTCCGAGGAGGGATTCCACTTATTCCTTTTGAAACCATTTCCAAACCATTTTTATCATACGATATTATTTTAAACTTTAGCAAACTATCTTCGAAAACACCCAGGATCAAGTTTCAAGTTCATTTCCATTTCAATCACAAACCTTCTTATCCCTTATACTTAAAGGTATCATATCATTTTCATATATTTTCTTCGACCATTTTAAATTCCTTATTAAATTTATTATCGAATCGACCATAATAGGTATAAATTTAATATTATTACCTACCAACGACCGATGCTTATACACTTAAGACCAAAAATAATATACATAATATATATAAAATATAATCGAAACCATATTATGTCGATTCATTCCATTCGATTACTTAGGAATCCCTATCGATTCTATGGCGTCCCATATACCGACCAGAACCCATAAATATTCAACAGAACCAATCAACACAATAAAAATCACTTTATATCAAAATACAAGTACGCTCTCTCATATCACTCAAACTCATTCTAGGGCGTTTCTAACCCCATCTCTAATGAGTTAATTCCCAACAGAGCCAAGGTTATCGATAACCATTGCTCTGATACCAAATGTAACAACCCAGATTTTTGACCATTTAAATCGACAATTAAATCACACATGTCGATCCAAACAAATCGCCAACCCGGATAGTTATTGGGGAAAAGAAGAAGAAAAAGAAGAAAGGAAGAAAACAATCACAGAATCTCACAGCGGAAGGATCACATATAATAGACAAATAAGTATTCAAAAGCATTTAAACATATACATTCGAGTTACAACATTCAAATCAATCAGAGTTATACACTTACATACAGTAATGCAGCGGAAATAAAATGTAGTGATTACGTATACCAAACTCCGTCTTCGATCTCCAAGGCCAAACAATCTTCATTAACTGCAACATCTGCTGACCCGAGCGTATTGCATAAAAGAAAACACAACAAACACTCGGATCAGCACTAAATCATCTCATATTAGTCGAATTAAAATACAGAATAAATCGGTGTCATGGTGCAGTAACTCAAGAGATGTTACGGGATTTTCCATCTCTCAAGGATCCGTTAAACTAATACATACATAGTATAATACGCTATTACAATAGTGTTTATTCAGTAAAGTATAATATCGAAAATAGCGTAAGCAGGATTCCATGGTCCCCTTACACCGTTTATACCATTGCCGTACAGTTTGCATATAACACACCAGTACGTCGGTGGATAGGGATGCGCCGTGATACGACAACGTTAAATCGTAATCGTAGGAGCTCGATAAGGATAATATGACAAGGCACTGAGGAATACCCCGGTAGGATTCTACCGAATTCGCGGGCCCCAGGCCGGTGGTAACGCATAGCCGCAACTACCGCCCACCTCGAACGACATTCCCATATTCAAAGGTGCACCCAAATCGATCATAATAGTAATAGAGATGGTTTCGAAGGAGTGCGTTCGATCAGAGATGCGATCTCATTAACCCGGGGATGGCTCCTGTTTTAGTCATTTCAATTATGACCCGAAGGTCAAGGCTAATCCATCATCGTTCTCTTTCTTCAAATCCAGTAATCGCCTCCATACCAGCCTACTCCGGTTCTGGAACTTCCACCGCGTACACAGTTGTCAAAGTGGTATCGACACTGACAGAGAGTATGCCTTATGTCGACTCCGGTCTCCTTGACAACCAAACGTTTACATTTTTCACACCGGTCAGTGCTTTTACTTTTCAAAGAAGTTCATGTTTCATATCGAAATATCATGTTTCGAAATCATTTTCATATTCTAAATAGAATATTATTCAAATGGGATTTTCCATTTACGCACAACACCTCGAACTCATTCCAACTTAAATAATTTTTTTAATATCAAAATAGTTAACAATATATTTGAATAGTTCAAATGCATAATTAAAATGGTTTGAAATAATAGTTTGTAATAAAAGTAGAGTTTGACGAATTTATTAAAATATATAATTAAACAATAAAATAATTCATAAAATAATTAATTTATTATAAAAGAATTACTTATTCAAAATAATTTATAAAATAAATAGTTATAAAGGAAATAATATATAAATAAATAGTTTGAAAAATGGTTTGACATACTATTGTTGGAATTAGAATCATTCGCTCGATTTCGATTACACTTGAAATTCCATTTCAACTTCTAGTACATAAATTCAAATTCACAATTTCGATCGACTTCATTTCAAATTTACATTCATTTCAAATTCGCCAATTCAATTCAGATGGTTAACTCTAACCCGTGTTCCCATTCCAACAATTTCAATTTATTACAAATAAACCGAATTCGATTTCAATCCATATTCCCATTCAAGATTCGATTTATAACATATATCGAAATTTACAAATTCATTTCATTGTTTCAAAGATTTTCACATGTATAACGAGTGTCGAATTCAAATTCATATTTAAATTCAAAATCAAGACCGACTTACAGAAAATTTCAACTGTAGGCAAAACAATTCAATCTCGATGAATTCGATTAAATACAATTATACCCCTTTATTTGCTATCATTTCGACACAGATTTATTTCCCTTTTTACTTAAAATTCCAAATTCAAATTCAAAGGAAAATAAACTTTAAAACATCACTTATATTGTTGTTAACAATAATTTCAAAGTCCATGGTTAAACAAGATTTTTTTTATTTAACCGACCGGTGTCCGTATATAATTTGCTATCCTACGGCCAAGTGATTTTATATTTAATTTCTCGATATTCGGGATGGATCTATCATTTCAATCCAGATCGGGGTCACAGAGATTTATCATTTCACTCTGTGTTCTTAATTCATTTTACCGATAAATCCCAGGTTCATTCGATGCCCGTAACATCAAGGGTAAATTGGGATTTATCGTCACATGGGCACACAACATCATATACTGCATAACAGAACAGTCCGAGCAATATTCATCCAGAAATCAAATCAATCAAGGCAGCTATCACATCGTTTATTCAACAGTAAATTGAATCATTTTACTAGTTATCAAGTGTCGGAATTCTAACTAGAAATTTAAATTAAATTTAAATAACTAATTTATCGATTTTCAATGCATGTTAACACTTGCATGTCAAATTTCAAGCAATCATTCACCAAATCAATCACAATCATACATCCAATTCATTTCATACATTAATTTGATAAATATGGGATGGATTCAGAATTTCGTGAGTGAAGGAACACTCACCTTTCGGGTTTCAATTTGAATCGAGCGTTCAGAAAGGCCCAAAATTTGACAGTCTCAGATCGCAACCAAACCAGTGCCAAAACGTCCGCAACTCCGCCACGATCCCAACGCAACAAACCGCGTCCCAATCCGAGTCAATATGAAGAAGTTATCAGTGTTTTTCTATATGGATTTTTAAATTATATAATTAATAAAATAATTCCCTTACCAAATCATTTCGTGCCACGTCAGCAGGAGCATCTCCTTCCCGCTCCAAGTCCTTACGCGTGCTCCAGTTCAGGCCGTGAAACCAACCCATAAACCGTGATCTTTGACCGCCGAGAACTCCATGCTCCGACCATCGGAGAGGCTCCGGCCACCTTCAATCTCTTCCCGTCGTCGAGGCGCATCTGCCTATCCCCGCGCCTTGACCTCCGATTGGCCCAAGCTCCGCCTGCGAGCCGATGAACCCACCAGCCTCCGAACCCTAAACCATCGATTTCTCCACCCACACAAACTTCCAGCCTATGCCGCCACCATCATTGACTTCGTATGGCCATTCCCGACAAAACCCATATCCTAGAATCTCCAATTTCATCCCCAATCAAAAACGCCCAATTTGCATGCATGGATTTCGAAAATCCCGAGCTTTGACCGCGATTTCTGGCCAAACGGGTTGCTGCATGTCAGATCTGAAGGTAGCCGCGAGTTTGTGTCGTCGAGATCTTCGTTTTGACATATAATATGATAGGGTTTCGAGAGATTTTATTTTTGAGCTTTATTTTGATTTTAATTTAAAAATAAAATATATTTTCAGCCATTAAAGAAGAAAATGATGGAGGAGGAGTGGAAATGGGCTGACTTGATGGTAGTGGCCTAAGTATGTGTATATATAGGGCCCAAACTGATTAACACATACACAGTTATCGCGTATCCAAATTCGAACGTACATTTTTACATTACCGGGCCCACATACTGACCCCGAAAAATCCAGAAAAATTATTTTTGGTTATGTTTTGATGATACGATTCCAACGAAACTAATTTCGTTGAATTTCGAGACCGTTGAAAAAATGGCCTTTTTCGGGTCGATCCAATTTAACTATCAACTGACAAAACGCGTTTTCACTTGCCACTCTCACAGATTAATTCGAAAAATTCTGAAAATTGAAACCTAGCAATAATTCGACATTCCGGATCCAACAGAAGTGGTTTCGTCGAAAACCGAGGTCGTTTGAAAAATGGCTATTTTACAGGCCTTTATATATTCTATAGCGACTATTCTGAATTTTCATTTGACCATAACTTTTGATTTCCATTACGGAATTTCGATTTTTCGGATTCGTTGGAAAGATATTATCAAGCAGGTTCAAATATTTCTTGTTTCGCTAAAATCCGATTTGTTTTGAGTCCTGTGCAGTCGATTGAAATTAAAAATCGAATTTTCAAACTGCCGCGCCATTTCAGGCTCATTATATAATTAAAATAAATTTATTCGGTTTTTTCTTCGATTAAAATAATTTTTCCGTCGTTATTATTTGAAATAAATCACTTTAAATATTCGAAATTCTTTAAATTAGCCAAAATGACATTTTCAAATTGGTTCGGATTTTCAGGTCGTTACAGATATGTATTTGTATAAATAAGTAGAATTAAAAGGAGATATATATAGTTTAATCAAATAGAGTTAAAAGAGTAAATCAGTTAGAGTTAACTAGTGAGTTAATCAAATAGAGTTAAACAAGATTAGAAACTGACTAGAGATTAGTTAAGTTGAATAGTTTACTGAGTATCGATCTGATGTTGGTTTCGGCCTTCGGGGTTTATACTTAGAGAATTGTTCTCCTACTGGTTTACAGTCAGGGACTGATAGTTGTGAAATGACAGTGATATGTAAATATCAATGGAAATGTTTTCCAGTATTAATAACGTATATTTTCTAAACATAGAAAATAAGGAATTATATATATATGTTGAATGATGTTTGATCGATATAAATTTCCATCTGGAAATAATATCGTTGTTTGCACACGTATTTTTCTTTGATAGTTAAATCACAGACTATCGAAGTTTTGACCATTTTAACGTTGTTAATATGGAGAGACCAGTTGAATTATTATCCAAAGAACCACTCTGTATTGGCATAAGCGTTGCAAATCATATATGCCAAAGAAAATTGAAGACGGAGTAATGTACAAGGCTGTTGTATAAATCTTAGATAATAGTGCCTAAGATGGATATACTGAATAGTGCCTTCGGTTCATCCTGTTCCTGGATGACTTGTATGGACGAATGTCTGACGGAGTATTTCCAGACGATCACGTATATTGATTTCTCTAACTGTACCAAGAGTGGAAGCGGAGAAGGAAACTTCTTTAGCTAACACATAATGTATTGTTGTAGACGTCAATCGGTGATTTGATGGATTTGACGATGTGACATTCGAAGTGAATCTGGTGTGATGATAAAGCGTAGCTTCTAGCCTCATCAACCGGTAAATGACATAAATCGGGCAAGCAGCATGGCTAAGTCGGTCGCTCCGAAGTAGGGTGTATAATCACCTGATCTACAGTTTCATTTATTTCTAAAAATCTATTGTTGATGTTGTCCCATTCGGGAAACGGTTGCTGATCCCAACTGTTGGTGATATACATTCGTTACACTCAAGCGAAATGAGTGGTCGGTCATGTGTGGCCGGTTTGCAAGATGTTCTTGTTGAACCCAGTGTATTCCTCTCTAGAGGTACACTAGCGAAAGGTGGTTCCATACCTTGTCATAATTGGAAATCCATTACCCAATACGTGCTTGCGGTTTTGATTGTATATTATATATGTAGAACGTGAGATGAAAACGTTTCTGCTAGATGATTATTATATTGTGGTTGATAGGCATTATTATAATATCAAAAGGTTTTTGATATAAAGATATTTTGGATTCTCATAAGGGAAAAACCCGTTCCGTTATACGGCGTGGTCTTATGAGATATCGATTACTTGTTCAACCTGTTTTAAAACTGTTTTACTCATACCAGTCCCATGACTGACCCGGTGTTTATTTTGTTTTGTTCCCCTAAACTCTTAGGTGCCTAATTTTGTACGGGTAGTCAACTAGTCGGGATTTCATAGATACACTTGAAGAGCTGGAGCAGGAGGCTTCAGGATCATATAGCTATAGTTTATTTCCGCCGTGTTGTAAGTGTTGTACTTTGATAATGATATATATTCAAGTATAGATGTATATTTCAAAGTTATGTTACATATATTATATGTTATTCGTTTCGCTGTGAGATTCGTGTTACTCTGATGTTGTGTTCTTCTTCTTCTTCTATTCTAAGTTTCTATCTTATCTTTCCTCACCCTCTATTTTCTTTCTATTAATTTCCTGAT
This sequence comes from Allium sativum, assembly GCA_030737875.1. NCBI lineage: Eukaryota > Viridiplantae > Streptophyta > Magnoliopsida > Asparagales > Amaryllidaceae > Allium > Allium sativum. The sequence goes on along the minus strand of CM060924.1, from coordinate 996,758,483 downwards.
TTTCAGTTTAATTTGGGGTTGGACTTGTGTTTTTGGTCAGCTCAAATTGGACCGGATTTTCGGGTCATTACAATTGGTATCAGAGCATAAGGTTAAAAGAATTACCTTGGCTCTGTGGCGTGACTCAGTAGAGATGGGGTTAGTAATACCCTAGATTGAGTTGAGTGTATATATACGAGTGAGCATATTTGTTATTGATATAAAAATTCGTTTATATTGTGGTGATTTATTGGTTGAGTTGTTTATGGGTTCTGGTCGATCAGTTTGATCCACTGTATCGGTAGGAGTTTATAAACACTCGAATACGATGGGTCGGCACGATATGTTTTGAAAAGAGGGTAAATGAAAATAATTTTACCCAACGTATATTTTGATATATAGTGGATATATTGGTTGTTATTATAATCGAGTAAGATTATAAATTAAATGGTTATGTAAATAACCAATCAGAATTCATATAAGTGAAATACGTGAAATCAGATGAGTTGAATCTGAAATTTAAACCAGAAATTGAGTTAAAACTCTGGAGAATTGGATAAGTATTTGTAAATGGGTTTGGATTAAAAATAAGGAAAATTTAAGATCCTGGGAGAATTAAATTGTTTTACAAGCAGTGTGAATTATATTTTGAAATGAATTTCAAAGTGGAAATGTTTAGAAATGGTTTTATAGTATTGAACTCACTTCGATCACTGGGAAATAGATTCCGATGATGACAGCTGCATCATCAGTATTCATTTTCGAGTTGTAAGTGACGAATTACTACCAGAGATACTGTTTTGAATTTGTTTTGGGAAAGACAAGTTGTGTTGAATTTCAAAATGGGATTTATAAAATAGAATTTGAATAATAGAATTTGAATAATAGAATTTGATATATATATTTGAATAATAGAAGTGATATAAAATTTGAATAGAATTTGAATAGAATTAACTAAGTCGAAGAGGAATTAGTTAATCGAGTTTTGAATTTGAAGTTGAACTTTGAAAGGTGAATTGGATTTGTAAATGGATATTCGAAATCGAATATAAAACTTAAATTTGAAATTTGGATTCAAATTAGTTAATAAGCAAGTTAAAATATATTTGAACATGTCATGTTCAAATATAAAAGTGAAATAGACTAAAGAGTTAATTAACAAATTAATTAACGAATTGAGTTAAAACGATCAGGTATAGTTAAAATAGATTGGGCAGGTATAAATATACATGAGATAGGTATGGATAAGGTTAATGAAGGTATATAAATAGAATGCTCGACAAAAAGGTATGTATTTAATTCATATATGAGATTTTATGCGCCGTATCGGCTAGCCGCTTGGTTTTTACTTTTTCTTTTGGATTGGTGAGGCCCATGGGAGGCTATTTGAAATATCCCGATGCTCCTAGTACAAAGGAGGTTATGGCGAATTTTTCCGAGAATTTAAGGAGTTAGAATATTTTTAAGATAATTTGATAGTTAGAAATCAACGTATCAATATATATATAGAAGTCGATAAGGAAACGAACTTAGAAATAGAATAGTACAATCAAAAAGGAAAACTAAAAATAAAATTTAGTAAGAATAGAAAGAGGAAGCGTATACATGTTTAAAAGGTAATAAGTAGTTGTATGGTATTGATTATTCGAGTAAGTAGTCATATCTGTTTTGACGTTATAAATGTTATTCAGTCAAGGTCCGAGAGGTAGTTATACCCCAACTTGATTGATTTCAATATTAACAAATAAATAGTAAGATTTCAGGCTCGAAGATCAATGTTGGATAAGAGTTAGTTGAATATAGTATTTGGGTTGTTGTAACAATGTTTTACACAACATTCGTTTTAACCCAAAATAGTGTAAACTTGGAAATAGAATAATAAATATTTCCTAAGTATATAAATAACGGGATCGGAAGAGAGATACGTAATTGGAGTATTTTCCAATTATAAATAGCATATATTTTCTAAAGTTTAGAAAATAAAGGAAGGCGATATTCGGAAATGTTTTCCAAATAACTTAAAAGGCCAATATGGTTATTGAAAATATTTGGTTAACAAATATTGATAAAGAAATAGAGAAGTGATTTAACTAATGGAATATTAATTAAGGGCTTAGTGACATGTTCAAAAAGGAAATTTTGATTTTTGAAAAGAGTAAACTATTTGAAAACTCCCAGGGAAAGACTGTTTGAATTAAAAACAAATTTAACAGAAATTTGTGAAAGAAAATTTGAATTAAATTAAAGCCAGTAAAGTGGTAACTGAGATTGAATTAAAATGATATCAAGACAAATTGGATTGTGAGATTCAAATTTGAAGTGTAATGTGATAATCAAGTTAAGAGTTGGGAATCGAGAAGAAAACTCTGGTTGAAATGATATTTGGCTCAGATATAAGCGAATGGTTGTGTTATGGATAAAAGCAGTTTGGAATTTGATTGGGATGACATTGGTATATGCTGAATTAGCAGCAGGTGGAAAGGATAAAATGATATGTCGACAAAAGGTACAAGTTTATATTTCTATTGGATATAAGATTGATGAGCCGAATTGGCAAGCCGCTTGGCTGTTTGATTTTCTTCTGGGATGGAGATGGCCCAGAGAGGCGAGTTGGAGTTTGACGTATTGACCAGTACAAAGGAGGTGCTGGCGAAATTTTTCGAAAAAGTTAAGGCGTTAGAAAATTTTCAGGATTTTTGAAAAGTTTCGTTGATAAGAATTAATTAATATTTAATTGAAATTAAATTGGTTCAGTTGAAACTGGAGTTAAAGAAGTGAACAAATAAGTTCTAACTAGTCGATAGGGTCGTCCTCTACCTTTTAGCAATTTCGAGGACGAAATTATTTTAAGTGGGAAAGATTGTAATGACCCGCATTGGCAGAGGTATTATAATTAATTTATTTAATTATTTAAAAGGTGATTAAAAGGATTTCATGGTCGTTGAATTAAATAATGGTGAATATTTAATTAAAATAATAAATTAAATAATATACTTAATTCTGAAATAATCAAAATTGACTGAAATGGCGATATGGTGTGAACTGGATCATCTGTGATATTTAATTCAGCTTGGAATTTAATTTGAATAACGAATATATTATATAAACGACAGTTTGAATGTAGAGTTATAATATAATCCAAATCGAGCTCGAAATGGCGTTGCAGTTCGTAAATTGGCGATTCGAACTTCAACTGAATGTACAGGATTCGTTTTAAGCCGGATTTCTGTGAAACAAGAAACGTGTGGAGTTGGTGGAGTATATCTTTCTAGTGGAAGAGAAAAATCGGGATTTCGTCGTGTAGATTTTTATTTATGTCCAAATCAAATTTTAGAAAAGTCGCTGTGGAATTCCTTTATAATTTATAAAGGAATTATTTATATTTTAAAAAGGAATTTCAATATAAATCGAATATCGGGTTGACCCAGATTTGAAATATCAAGTTATAAATCCCAGTAGAGTTGTATGGTATTCCACTGTGAATATATACGATAATATAAATTTGTTTGTATTTAATTTAATTATATTTAAATATATTTATATATTTAAAGGGGTCATCCAGAGCTTTAAAAATATGCAGTGTGAGCAAACGGAGTCGGAATTCGACGAAACCAGTTTCGTTGGGACCGCAATGTCGAACTGTAGCTGCATGTCCATTTTCGTGATTTTTAGGTAGCGTGTGTGAGCACACGAATTTTTAGAAGACAAATTAACAAATGAATATTCCAACAATATTCTCTACCTCAAAATATCTAAATCTAAACCCCTATAAGTAACCCCCCTTTTATCCTCTAACCTAATTTACTTCCTTTGAAAGTCAACCAAAGGATGAGCCGTCAGTTTCTTCCTCACAGCCAAAACGAGAGATGTAAAAATCAAAATAAATCATAAAGCTCCTCTAAAATCATGTTATATATATTGTTGGAGTCCTGAGATCAAAAGCTTGCTGTGTATGCCATCAGTTTTGGGTGCGACTGTATTTTTCGTGTTCGAACTCGAGCACAGTATTTCTAGGGTTCGGATTTCCGAAGTATTGAGGCTTGGATATACAAATCTGGGTTGAGTAATGTAATGAGGGTGCAAAAACGAACTTGTGGGCTTGATTTTGTGGAGTACGGTGAGGATTAGTGTCGCATCCTATAGTGGAGTTGAGCCTGTCGCATTCGACGGAGGGGAGGCGAGTTGAGGAAGGATGGTCGGAGGTGAAAGAGTTCGAGGAGAGGAGAAATCTGGTGATGATTGTTGGGTAAACAAGCATGTATTGGGGAAGACAATGGAAGATCACTGAGGTTCGAGTGCTTCTGGAGTTGGAATAAGAGGAGCGACGGTTTTCATTTGGGGAAGATCACTATTCAAAGCGGGTCTGGGCATTTGCAAATTGGGGTGGGCCGATTTAAAGTGTAAGAGGGCCCAATGAGACATGCTTATTTAAATTAAACTATTTAAAGATGTGTATAGCTTGTAAATTTAATATCTTCCTCATATGAAATCAGAATCACGAACCATCAGTCACGTTGGGATCGTATGGACGGGAACAACACAATGAGACTGACTGGGAATGAATCCGAGCTCGTTACAATTTATGGCGAAATAAATTGTCCGTCGAAATCAAATAACGCAAACCGTTATTAAACGGTTAACGCGCCAAAGTGAGTAAATCTCACTAACTCTAAACAGTTTATAATTTCTTGTTGTATTTTTAGAACTGTTAGAAATTGTCTGATTGACTGTGTGTTGACTGTTTGATTGAACTGCTAGTCAGTTAGTGAATTTCTATATTGATTCTGTTTAACAGAATATATCATATGGAACTAAAAGTGATGTTATTTATATTGTTTAACATCTGTGATGCAGGGAAACAGGTTGGAGGAATCCAACTGGATTCCTCAACATTTATTTTACTGTGATTTATATATTGTGATATATAATCTGACGTTGATTATATGTGTTTGGACGATATTTATCGTTGTTATATGGCGTGTTAAATACCATAAGAAATACCAAAATGTGGAAAAGGGATTTTCAAAGTGTATTTTTGAAAATGAATTTTTTATATAAAATCGATGGATTTTATATAGAAAAGGAAAAGGATTTTATAAAGGAAGTAGATTTATATAATCGAAGGATTTTATAAAAGGAGATATTTGTTTAGAAATAAATAAATAGGATTATAAAGGTTATTGATTTAGGAAATAAATAGAATAAAATAAAGGAGATATTTATTTGTTAAATAAATAGGATGAGATAAGGAGATATGTATTTGTATAAATAAGTAGAATTAAAAGGAGATATATATAGTTTAATCAAATAGAGTTAAAAGAGTAAATCAGTTAGAGTTAACCAGTGAGTTAATCAAATAGAGTTAAAAAATTATAGAGTTAAACAAGATTAGAAACTGACTAGAGATTAGTTAAGTTGAATAGTTTACTGAGTATCGATCTGATGTTGGTTTCGGCCTTCGGGGTTTATACTTAGAGAATTGTTCTCCTACTGGTTTACAGTCAGGGACTGATAGTTGTGAAATGATAGTGATATGTAAATAATAATGGAAATGTTTTCCAGTATTAATAACGTATATTTTCTAAACATAGAAAATAAGGAAATATATATATATATGTTGAATGATGTTTGATCGATATAAATTTCCATCTGGAAATAATATCGTTGTTTGCACACATATTTTTCTTTGATAGTTAAATCACAGACTATCGAAGTTTTGACCATTTTAACGTTGTTAATATGGAGAGATCGGTTGGATTATTTTCCAAAGAACCACTCTGTATTGGCATAAGCGTTGCGAATCATATATGCCAAAGAAAATTGAAGATGGGGTAAAGTACAAGGGTTGTTGTATAAATCTTAGATAATAGTGCCTAAGAAGGATATACTGAATAGTGCCTTCGGTTCATCCTGTTCCTGGATGACTTGTATGGATGAATGTCTGACGGAGTATTTCCAGACGATCACGTATATTGATTTCTCCAACCGTACCAAGAGTGGAAGTGGAGAAGGAAACTTCTTTAGCTAACACATAATGTATTGTTGTAGACGTCAATCGGTGATTTGATGGATTTGACGATGTGACATTCGAAGTGAATCTGGTGTGATGATAAAGCGTAGCTTCTAGCCTCATCAACCAGTAAATGACAGAAATCAGGCAGGCAGCATGGCTAAGTCGGTCGCTCCGAAGTAGGGTGTATAATCACATGATCTAGAGTTTCATTTATTTCTAAAAATCTATTGTTGATGCTGTCCCATTCGGGAAACGGTTGCTGATCCCAACCGTTGGTGATATACATTCGATACACTCAAGCGAAATGAGTGGTCGGTCATGTGTGGTCGGGTTGCAAGATGTTCTTGTTGAACCCAGTGTATTCCTCTCTAGAGGTACACTAGCGAAAGGTGGTTCCATACCTTGTCATAGTTGGAAATCCATTACCCAATACGTGCTTGCGGTTTTGATTGTATACTATATATGTAGAACGTGAGATGAAAGCGTTTCTGCTAGATGATTATTATATTGTGGTTGACAGACATTATTATAATATCAAAAGGTTTTTGATATAAAGATATTTTGGATTCTCATAAAGGAAAAACCCGTTCCGTTATACAGCGTGGTCTTATGAGATATCGATTACTTGTTCAACCTGTTTTAAAACTGTTTTACTCATACCAGTCCCATGACTGACCCAAAGTTTATTTTGTTTTGTTCCCCTAAACTCTTGGGTGCCCAATTTTGTACGGGCAGTAAAGTAGTCGGTATTTTACAGATACACTTGAAGAGCTGGAGCAGGAGGCTTCAAGATCATATAGCTATAGTTTATTTCCGATGTGTTGCAAGTGTTGTACTTTGATAATGATATATATTCAAGTACAGATGTATATTTCAAAGTTATGTTACATATATTATATGTTATTCGTTCCGCTGTGAGATTTGTGTTACTCTGATGTTGTGTTCTTCTTCTTCTTCTATTCTAAGTTTCTATCTTATCTTTTCTCACCCTCTGTTTTCTTTCTATTAATTTCCTGATTTTCAGTTTAATTTGGGGTTGGACTTGTGTTTTTGGTCAGCTCAAATTGGACCGGATTTTCGGGTCATTACAAATGGTTTGAATTGTTTGATCTGTTTGATCTATTTGAATTGAACGATCGATTTGAAGATAACCATTTGAATACAGGGAAGGACAGGTTGGAGGGATCTAACTGGATTCCTCAAATATATTATTTATTTTTATATTATCATATGAACTGTCATGTTTGGGTGATTTATTTGAGTATTGATCATTGATTTGAATGTCAACATGTGTGGTGTTTTAACCAATGGGCTATATTGGTTGAGTAAACGGCAGTGAATGGCCTGAAAGTAAATTGTTTTGTTTATATTGATTTATCCTCAGGTAAATCGAAACGACCGAAGTTATAAAATTATTTTATACTAAAGATAGAATTTGAAATATATAAGAAGGAAATAAATAATTATCTTTATAATAAATGGTATATTGATTTTATAAAGGAAAATTCTGATATTAATCAGATTTGTGAATGTGAGATTAAGGAAATTAACCTTACGGTTAAAAAGTGAATAATGGTTTTGTTGAGAAATATCCCAATAAGATTATTTAAATTAATTATTAATTAATTTAAAGGGAAAAACGAATTAGAATCGGTAAACGAGATAACCGTGGTTTGAGTTGGATAAATCAACCGTTTTAAAATTAAGATTGATTACTAATTTAGTAAGTTTGAATAGACATAGTTTAATGAATATTGTTTAGATTATAATAAGATTTTAAAGAAGGGATTTACTGTTTATTTTAAATTAATAAAGAAATTAACTACTAATGTAGTTAATGGTTGAATAAAATATTATCGTAATTGATAATAATTTAGAAAATTATTTTTTAATGGGAAATCATTTAAAAAGTAATCGAGGTTGAAATGGAATTCAATTGAATGACGAAAGGAGAGTGGGAGCAGGTTTTGTTTAACACTTGAGTTTTATAACAAAGTTATGAAAAGGATGGTCAAGCAAATGTGATAGTGTAAAATAAATGTTACTTAATTATTCGAATTAAGTAAAAGGAAAGTAAGATAAAGAGTTTGATGATAAACCAAGAGTTGTATAAAAGAGATGAAGTGGTAAATCGTTAATTTTATATTAACGTTACTTAATAATGGGATTAAGTAAAATTTGGAATTTAAATGAGATTTCCAAAGCGGGATATGGTTGAATAGATTTGAAACAAGATTGGTAAAAATGAATTTGATAGAAGAAGCAAAATCGTAAGATTTGTAAACTAATCCAAATTATAAAGTGAAGTTGCTTGAAAAGAGCAAGGTGTTAAAAGTGGCATTTTTATAAGAAGTTGCTTAATTATTAAATTAAAGGATAATGGTTATATCCGAGAAAGGGAATTTCAAAATAATAAGAAGGGTTTTGAAACCATATTTTGAATAAAATAGTTCAATGGTATTTGTATTGGGATTAGAATGAAATATTGGTTTAGATTACAACTTATATTTATTTTAAGATATGAACGTTGTTGATCAAGGTCTGAGAGGTAACTAAATACCCCAACTTGAACGACTTCGGGATTATCTTAGAATGATATGAGTTGTAATGGTAAATGTGGTTAATAAACTTTGTTATTTCATTAGTGAAATGATAACGAAATAATTTTGGTGAAAACATATATAAAATGATGATTTCAAAGAAAAAGGGAAATAAATGAGATTTGCGTCAAATTATAAGGATATCCGCAAGGTTAAAAGGAAATGTAAAGTTGAGTATTGAAATAGATTTACCCTATATTAATAAGCATTTGTTATCGTTGTCAAGTAATGCACGAAGATGTTTCGTAAAGTATGATATGAGTAATAAGTTGAAATGATTTCCAAATATTATATAATAACATGGCTAATGGTTTGAAAGCGAAAATAGAAAACTAAGTATGATATAGGATTATCCTAAGTAATGAATTGGTTTTCAAGAAGAATCTCATGTTAAATAAAGAAGCGAGGAAACTATATTTATAATATCGAAAGATTTAAGAGTTTGAATTTACATTTGTTTTAATTAAAAGGCCAAGTGGTGCTGAATACTGAACCAGTGAACTCGTTGGATTGTCATGATTGAACACTGTTAATTTTGATAGTTAAATCACCGACTATCAAATCTGGCCAATACGATTGTTGGTACGGAAAGACCGGGATCGAATTTATATTCAAAACCCATTCTGATCAACAAATACGTGGAGATATCAGAAGGTGATCGAGATGGAGCATTGAAGACCGTAGATCTTCATTACACGGAAGAACCACTAATAATCTCCGGTTTAACGGCCAGAGATAAACTATGATTCGGTCGTGGTTGTAATCTATGGGTCGCAAGGACTTCTCGCTACTGATCCATGGGGTGATTCCTATATTGGATGCAGTAGGAGGGTACCTTCGGTTCATCCTGTTCCTGGATGACTTGTATGGATGGATGTCTGACAGAGTATTTCCAAAGGGATCACGTACGTTGATTTCTCCAAACGTACCATGGTTGGTGGTGGAGAAAAGGCCTTTCTCTTAGCTTATCAACCAGAGTATTTTTTTTGGATGTCAATTAGTAATATCTGGCGGATCTGACGATGTGGCACTCAAAGTAAATAGTGACCAAATGTTTCGGAGGAAATTTAAACCTCAAGCCTCATCAACCGGGAAATGGCAGAAATCGGGCAGGCAGCATGGCTATGTGGGTCGCTCCTATTAGGGTGTATAATCTCCTATCTAGAGAAACCCGTATTTGCTTCTTTAATCTATTTCGATGTTGTCCCTTTTTGGGAAACGGTGGTTTGAGCCCAACCGTTGGTGATATACATTTGGTACACTCAAGCGAAATGAGTGGTCGGTCATGTGTGGGTCGGGTTGCAAGACGTTCTTGTTGAACCCAGTGTATTCGCCTCTAGAGATACACTATCGGCAGGTGGTCCCATACCTTGTCATAGTTGGAATACAATCTCCAATAAGCGCCCGCGGTTTTGTTTTGTATAATATATATATGTGGAGCGTGAGATGCAAGCGTTCCACTAGATTGATATTTATTTGCATTTAGACATTATTATAATATCAGAAAAGATATTGATTTCAAAAATGTTTTTGGGTTATCGTAAGGTAAAAATCGTCCGTGATTGTGTGTGGATTTGGTCTTACGATTATTCTTTTCTTTCGAAAAGATTTTGAACTTTAAAAGCAAGTTGGATGATTACCCTTAATACTGTGCGAGTTTTTCTCACTCTGGTTCTCCAGACTGACCCGGTGTTTTGTAAATGCTCGGGTTAGCCCGGGTTATACAGGTTCAGGTTTTCGAATGATGTAAAGAGATGAGCTGGAAGAGTCCAGATGTATGATATTATATAGCTACTATTCCGCTGTGTGTTGTAAATGGGAACAGGTTACTATAACTGTCCCATTGTGTGATGTACTCTGATATTGTAAGTAATTTGAAAGCTCTCAATAAAATTATTTCCGTATCATATTTTGTTCCGCTGCGATGTGAGATTCTATGTTGTGTTGATTCTTCTACTTCTTCTATTCTAACATTTCTTTCTTTCTTATCTCACCCTATAAATTCTTTCTAATAACATCCAGTGTTTTTTTTAGTATTTGAAAGGTCGGCATGAGTTACGGTAAAGGTATTTACGTCGATTTTCGGGGCCGAAAATCCCTGTTCGTTACAATGTGTAGCCTCATAGGTTTTCTTCTGGGATTTTCTAACTGTCTGCAAAATGCTTATTATCATATACATAGTATTTACAAAAAGACTAAATATGTACATCCCCTTTATTTAATCTCCATTGATGATAAAATGAATTCAAGCAAGATTAATAACCCATTTTTCATGTATACTGAATATTCTTGTGCACCCTGCACCTTATTCATGCACACTTATATCTTCATATATGTCACACTCATACATATATTCATAACAATCATTATTTTTTGTGTTAAATGGTAAAACAATTCAGGGTTACCACAATATTTCCAAAGAATCGCGTACATTGATTTCTACAAACATGTCCTGTGGTGGTAGAGGAATTCATTCTTATTGCTTAGACACCCAGAGTATTTTAGTAGACATCAATTAGTGATTTGATGGATTGTCAGACGATGTGACATTTAAAGTGAATGGTGGTCATATGTTCTAAAAGATAATTACAACCTCAAGCCTCATAACCCAGGAAATGACAAAAATCGGGCAGGCAACATGGCTAAGTGGGTCGCTCCCAATTAGGGTGTACTGTCACCATCTACAGAAAATTCATTATTTGTTCTTCTTTTCGCTTATGTATCTCCTGGTAATGGTTATGTTGGTACCAACCATAGGTGACAATATATTCGGAACATTCAAGAAAAATGAATGGACGGTTATGTGTGGCAGAGTTGCAAGATGTTCTTGTTGAACTCCACTGTATCCCCTCTAGAGTAAACTAATCGGAAGGTGGTTGCAATAAGTGCCCGCAGTTTTGATTCTATACTATGTATGTGGAACGTAAGATGCAAGAATTCTTCTAGATTGTTATTTTTTTGTATTAGATATTATTATAATATCGTAAAAGTAATGATTTTATAAATGTTTTGGGTTACCGTAAGGTAAAAACCGTCCGTATTTTTGTGTGGATTTGGTCTTACGATTATTCTTTCCTTTCGAAAAGATTTTGACTTTAAAATCAAGTTGGATGATACCCTTAAACTTAGTGAGTTTTCCTCACGCTGGTTCGCCAGAATGATCCTGGCGTTTGCAATGCTCAGGTCAGATCGAGTTTTACATGTTCAGGTTATCAGATGCTGTGAAGAGAAGAGCTGGAGGAGTTCAGACATATGGTATTATCTAGTTATTATTCCATTATGTGATTGCATAGGAGGACAAGTTATTGTAACTGTCCAGATGAGTTGATGTACTCTAATGATTGTATGTTTTTATTTCAAGCTCTCAATAAAGATTTATTTCTGTATTATGTTTTGTTCCGCTGCGATGTGAGACTCTATGTTGTGTTGGTTTTTCTTCTTCGTCTATTCTAATATTTCTTTCTTTCTTTCTTTCTTTCTTATCTCACCCTCTGATTTGTTTCTATTAACCATCTGGTGTTTTCGATACTTGTGTTTTGGCAAATAGTATGGGTTTATGTATTATTGTCGAAATTCGAACGTCAAATTTCCCAAGTCATTAACAAAAAATCTCTGCACACTAACCATGGGTGTGTGTTGCCATAGAATAGGTAACAATTAAATAAAGATTCTCTAGTAGCAACTGAGTTGTGTGCATGTACAAAAGTAATGTAATAAGAGGTAGAAGATGGTATATCATAATTATGACAATGTATATGTTGACTAGATGATGTAATTTTGGAGAATCTATGAATCTTAGGGCCATAAATTAACAAAATCCTACCATAACTAGCATCAGCAAGATAATTTAACATGATTCAGTTGGAGTTAATGCACCTGGCAGCTCTAGTAGATAGAGTTTCATTTAATTTCATTTTAGAATATCAAGTGTGTTGGGATTGTAACAACTTGCATTGATCCAATTTGAGGTCAGAGTGTGCACCTCTAATGTTCTATATGCATAAGTTTTGTATCGTTGGGAAAAACTCTGCATGTTTGTTTGCATTGTTTGCCTTAGATCTGGTTATGATCTGTGATGCTTCATTACTAGAGAGGGTGCTTATAGATAAGGGTGATTCCACTGTAAATTTCCTACTTGATTTCAGGCTTTTGTTCCCTTGCATTTCTTTAAATTTCCTTCCAGTTTCATAAAAATGAGAATCAGTTGGAGATTTGTGACCAGGAGGAGGGGTAATGCTATTGTAGGAGTTTGGAATTGAAGCTTTGTTTCCATTAATATTTGCAGTGTTGTTATTTGAATTGCTACCAGCTCCTATAAGGCTCTGATTCTCTTGTTCATGCACTATTGCCACAACCTCCATATCCTCATCAGAGTGACCATCGAAGTTAGATATTGAACATAGAATGGGCATGTATGCAAGTAATGCTGGTTCAAATTCATGAGGTTCCAAATTAAAATCTTCATCATCAGTGATTGCTGGTCATTGATGCTAGCCTCAACAAGCTCAATGCCAATTAAATCATTGTTAATAAATGTAGAGACTTCTTGCAGTAGAGCTAGTTTCATCAATTCAGTGTCACTAGCACCTCACGTGGCATCATTAACTTCTTCAGCTGGTTATTCCTCCAATAGTGATTCCTTGTTATTATATTCCAACTCAAGTAACACATCAGAACTTTTATTAGTGACCAGAGTTTGAGCTTCTCCCAAATTTGCATGCATTGAAAAATTAGTGCCTTTAATTCATAATTTCTCCTTCAATTAGTTCCACTTCATGCCTGTTTTTATCAGATTATCGATTTTGGTGGAGCATTACCAACCTTAACTCTATAGCTAGTGCATTAAGAAATGAAGGATATCTTCTTCTTATTGCGTTCAACTTTCTGCCAAGTTGAGATCTATTGAGTTGTATCTTTTCTATTATAGAATTTAGCCTTGCCTTTAAAACTGGGATTATTCTGATTAACAACATTGCCATTTGCTATAATTTGACCATGCAGTTTTGTCATTGCTCCACTACTATCCTTATTGCATCCTCTTTTCCAGTTTTAATTGGTATCTTTTCAGCATTTCTTTCACATTGCTCAAGGCTATGACCAAATATTTTGCAACTAGTGAAAACTAGGGGTTTCCATAAATAGTTCACCTTGATTCTTTGTGTTTCCCCATCAGACAACTTGACCAAAAAGTTATCAACAAGCAATATACTAGGTTGAACTTCAATTAAGCACTTGGCATACTCTATCCTTTCAATCTACTTAGTCATTTCATCTAAACAAAGCAGTTTGTCTAACCTGCATGCCAACCAATTTATACCATTGTGTGATCAGGCACAGAGAGGTATATTTGAACATCGAACCCACACTGGCACAGCTTTAACTTGACCACAAACATTACTGACATAGGGATCAAAGCTTTAATGATAAAAAGCTTACTTCATAGGATAATCAGATCACCTATCAGTACGTACTTCTTTTGTAACAACCCGCATTTTACGTATTGGAGGATCCTAAAATATTTTTATTTTATTCCCTGAGGGTTGGATCATTCTCATATTTTAATATGTTGCTTATTGGGACGTGAGACATGTCCATAATTTTTATCAATTTCATTTGTGACCATTTTTCCCCTGTCAGTCTTATATAGGGCAATACTTTTGACTCAGGTCGAATCAGGTGTTGAGACCTATGCCATTGGAAAGGAAATGATGTTTCTCTTTCCGTAGAGTGGTTACATTAAAGATTTGGCTCGGCGGTTTGGGAGGAATCGCTGTTTTAAGGTTTTTCAGTTGGTTGTTCGGGTTTTGTAAGCCATAATGGGCCGATTTGTAGAGGCCCATTAGCGGGCTGGTGGAAAGCTATAAATAGGGGGTGAGAGGTATGGAGAATAGTTCACTTTCTCCATTCTCTCATTTGGTGGCCTTGTGTTCCTCCTTCCTCTAACACCTTTCTACCATCAAAATCGAGATCTAATGAAGGGAATCCAAGATCTACACCATTTGAAGCTAGATTTACATCATTTGAAGTGAGAGTTCATCGAATCAAAGGATTTGGCTCAAGTTCTTCGCTGTCTGTAATCTAATTTCACCATTTTTGCTTTGATTTGGAGAATTGGTGAGTGATATGCATCTCTGCATGGATTCAAGCAAGTATATGAGTTGCATGCACACATTTTTATCAAATTCAAGTCGTTTTCCTTGGACCTACATCATGGTAAGTCTATTTTCATATGAATCACCATAGGATCGTGTTTAGCAACTCAAAACTAGTAATTTTCATGTTATTTACATATGTTTATGCAAGTTAGTTCCATAATTATGTTCATATGTTCATTACCATGATTTTGGTGAAGTTTACTTAATTTCAATGAAAATCATCATATTCATGTTGTTAGTGGTTTCAAAACATGCTTATGATTGTGTTGAATGAATTAGATGAGTATATTTCGTCGGTTGTGTCGATTGGCGAAGTTTTAGTGGAAATTGGACTTGAATTGTGGCTGTACATGTTTTGGGTCGGTCGTACAAGCCACGGGTCGGACATATACTACAAGTGTAGTACAAATGCAGTACAACTAGGAGTACAGGTTTTGGGTCGGTCCCAAACTGGGTCGGTCCCAAAACTGGGTGGGTATTAAACTGGGTCGGTCCCAAAATGGGTAGGTACCAAATTGGGTCGGTCCCAAACTGGTTGGTACAAAACTGGGTCGGTACCAAACTGGGTCTGGTCGGATATTTCTGGTGGGACATTTCTGGTCAAAAATTTCTGGTGATGATACGACTTCGAAGTGAATTCAATGGGGAATGTCGAAGTGATGTGAAGTGTTCGTTGTTAGTCGTGTGCAATGGGTGTGATGGAAACACAAAGGAGTTCTGAGCTTGTCGGAAATGGTTGGATGATCACTGTCGATGACGACCAGTGATACCGAAGGCCGAGGAATCATCGTTGTCATAGGTTCTAGCGGGCTCAAAGTAGGGATACAATAGAGATATCTAAAAGACCGGTTGTAGGTCGAGTACCCTGGGCATCGTGTATGGCCTAGATATGTCAAATTGTATGACGTATGGGGTTTTTGCTAGGACCGGGGTTTACCATTGACCCTTGGCGGACGACAAATTGTTTGGTCGGTCATATTATTAATGATGGTTTCTAAGCAGGATTGGCGGTGATAGCCAGAGTCTGTCATGCATGCTGGATATTTTGTTTGTACTGTCTCACGTGGATTATCCAACGTCATAGGAGATGTTTCTTGGTGCTTGTCTGATATTTGTTTAGGCCTCTGGGGCTTGTGCTTGAGGGATGTTGAATTCGATTAGGATGGTTTACGTGAGACCTATAATCTTGATGCTATGAGTGCTATTGATGGTTGATCTGGTTTCCATGGATGAATGGTTGAAATGTTTGATGTAAAGGCTATCATTGTCCGATGTGGGGAAGACGGGAGTTGAGTTCTTCTCTGGTGTTGTGGTAGATTAGTTCGTTTATTTACCAATTCTTATATACTTTATTGATGAAGTTTGTTAGTTGTTTTATCGCTCACTAAGACTATTGTTTGACTCATGGTTTTATATTTCCCTCTTATTACCTTGGGTTGTTCATCCAATTGTTGGATGGGCAAACTGGGTGGCAGGTGAAAGGTGATAGCTTAGTGAGGACGATGTTCCATTTCGGAGGCGAGCAGGAGGCTGGCGTATTATCTACCTACTATATAGTATTTGGATTACCACTGTTTGCTATTCTTCTCTGAGTGCTGTAGTGAGGCAAAATTGTATAAACACTATTGTTGTAATTCAAGTCTATGGATATTACATTCTAGTTGTTATGAAAGTTTAGTGTTTTTTGCTTCACAAATTATACCTGTTCTATATGTTCTATTATATTTTATCCTTGTGCTGTGAGTTCTATGACAGGCTCCGCTTGTGTCATCATACCTTGATGATTGCCCATAGCTGTCTGGCACACCTTTCAGCGCATTATTCCCCTTGTTTAGTGCAGGGGTTATGGGCGGTCGTCACATTTGGTATCAGAGCTCCGGTTAATGATTTTAGCTAAAGTTCAAAGACGTAATCACATGTGAGAGACGTATTTGTAGATTTCAATTGGATGTATACTATATGATAATATATAGTATAGTAGCGTGTGTACTCCATTAGCAATTTTTGTAGAAAGTGGCTAATCATTCTAATTTGCAGATTCAGAATGAGTCGACGTACTTTAAGGCATACTGTTAGGGAGGAGGCTGTGCCTAGAGGGGGAAATGGCGGTGCACCAGACTACCCAACCATGTTTGAAGCCATGATAGAGGCATTCATGTGAAGGGTACCCACTCTAGTGGCAGCCACGGTAGATGTAGGTGTTCAGTTGCCTAGGGTTATGGATTTTGCGAAGCTGTGCAAAGATTATACATCTCTAAGAGAGAAGCCATTCAAAGGAACGGAACCATCTAAAAGGTTCAGAGGTGGATAGATTCTTGCGTTCGTATCTTTGGAGACTTAGGGTTGGATGATGCAAACAAGAGAAAGCTTGCGTCAAGGCAACTGCAAGGCACGACCATGGAATGGTGGAATTCAGTTACACATGAGACTCAGGAGGAAGATATTTCATGGGAACAATTCCAAGCTATGTTCGAAGCAAATTTTATCTCCATAGCTTAGAAGTTTGCAGTTTGCTTTATTCAAGAAATTTGTGGAATTGAAGTAGAATGGTCATCCTGTGCTTGACTACATTTCTGACTTTGAAGCCTTGTCCAGATATGCTCGTTCATACATTGATACACCCTATCAGAAAAACGAGAAGTTTGTTATTGGTCTAGATGCCTACATAGGAAAACCGTTGGTGGAACATCTTGAAGACTCATTTGAGAAGCTTGTGGAAAAAGCCATGAGACTTGTTTCCGAAAAATAAATTTGTTGTTGTTGCATCCAAGGAAGCTCCAAAGCCATAGGAGGGTGGTAATAATAAAAAAAAGGAAGTAGAAACAACAGAATGGAAAGGATGGCCAGAAGAAGCAGAAGGGCCATTTCTCTAGTGTGTGCAAGAACCCCCAAACTGAGAAGTGCTTCAAGTGTGGAAAGCCTGGGAATGAGAAGAAGGATTGTCCATAATCAGCGAAGGGCAAGCAGGTTGTGAAGGCATATGCTTTGGAAGTCATGCCATCTTCTTCAAGAGCTCCTACTGCAGAGGAAAAGGGTGTCGTCGTCCAAGGTACTCTTTCTGTCCGAGGTGTTTCAGTTGGAGTTTTATTTGATACTGGAGCATCGCATTCATTCATTTGTAATGAGGTAGCATGCCGCTTGGGTTTGGAACCCGAGATTTGCGATAGACCTTTTGTAGTGACTAATCTAGTTGGGGGTTCGTCCAATCTTTGAATGATTTGTCGTGGTCTAGTGTTGTCGAGTCATGGTTGCTCTTTTGTGCGTGATTGCTTTGTTCTTAACTTTGTTGGGTTTGGGATTATCTTGGGTATGGATTGGCTCAAGAGGTATGCGGAAAGAGTGAATTGCGAGAAGCTAGAGGTGAGAGTCGGGGATGTGGTAGGGCAAAAAGTGTTGATTCAGTGTAAGCCTAAAGGTGGTGTCTTCGTGAGCTATCTATATTTGCTTGAGATTCCACAGGAAGACTTGTCATCTGTGTTGATCGCTAATGAGTATGAGGATGTCTTTGAGGAAGTCAAAGGTTTACCGCTGCATCGTGAGATTGACTTTAGGATCGATTTGGTCGAGGGCGCTAGACCAATCGTTATGCCTCTTAGGCGGTTGGCGCCTAAGGAACAACGAGAGTTGGAGATGCAAGTTCGCGATCTTCTAGAAAAGGGATTCATTCGGAGAAGTGTTTTCGAATGGGGTGCATCGGTCGTGTTTGCAACCAAGGCAGATGGATCGTTAAGATTGTGTGTGGACTATCATGAGCTGAGCAAGATGACCAAGAAGAACAAGTATCCGTTGCCGAGAATAGATGACTTGTTCGATCAACTTCATGAGGCCAAAGTGTTTTCTCAGATGGATTTGGCAATAGGATTTCACCAGTTGAGGGTGGAAAAGGATAGTGTGCCAAAGACTGCTTTTAGGACACCATCCAGTTTCTTTGAATGGCTCGTGATGCCATTCGGATTGACTAACGCGTCAGTGTATTTCGTGGATCTTATGAATAGGATTTTCAGAGATCAGTTGAACAAGTTCGTGCTTGTGTTTGTGGATGACATTCTGGTTTACTCTCGGAATGAGGAAGAGCACAAGACGCACTTGAGAGTTGTTTTGGAAATCTTGCGAAAGCATCAGCTGAGAGCCAAGTTTTCGAAGTGTCACTTCTGGAAAAGCGAAGTGAGATTCTTAGGCCATGTTGTTTCTGGAAATGGGATAGCGGTTGACCTCGCTAAAGTGACAGCAATCCAGGATTGGGATAGACCTAAGAATGCGACAGATGTGATAAGTTTCCTTGGGTTGGCAGGATATTACCAATAGTTTATCAAGAATTTCTCCAAGATAGCTGCACCATTGACAGGATTGATGAAGAAGAACTAAGTGTTCGCATGGGATGCAAAGTGTGAGCAAGCGTTTGGAATCCTGAAGGAGAAACTGACGAGTTCTCCTTTGTTGACCATTCTAAGTGGGAATGAAGAGATGGTGGTATACACCGATGCTTATGGTATTGGGCTTAGAGTAGTGCTAAAGCAGAAGGATAAGGTTGTGGCCTACGCGAGTCGACTGCTAAAGCCACATGAGAGGAATTATCCAACTCATGATTTGGAGTTGGTAGCGACTGTGTTTGCTCTGAAGATGTGGAGACATTACCTGTTGGGAGTTCGGTTCGAGTTGTTTACGGACCGCAAGTCATTGAAGTATCTTTTCTCACAAAAGGACATGAATCCTCGGCATCAACGATGGTTGGAGTTTTTGGCATTATATGATTTTTGTATAGCTTATACTCTTGGCAAGGGTAACACGGTAGCAGATGCGTTGGGTTGGAGACACGCAAGTTTGGGAGCGATGTTTTCAGAATGGAAGAGCCTCGAGTACTTGGTAGGTTTTGACTTCAGGCCAAGGTGTGAATTGGAACCTAAAATATTGGTAAGCTTATCGATAAGACCTACTCTCATCAAAAGGATTGGTGATAGCCCAAAGAAAGATGCAAAGCTTGTCGAGTTTATCTAGAAACTGGAACCAGAAGATAAAGAGTTCGAGGCCGATCGAGAAGGTTGGCTTTGAAAACAAGTACGACTGGTTGTTCCTGATATCGACGGATTGAGAAATGAGGTTTTGAAGGAATGTCATCACTCAAAGTTGATGATTCATCCTAGTGGTAATAAGATGTATCAGGACATGAAGCAAGTCTACTATTGGGAGGGGATGAAGAGGGATATTGGAAAGTTCATTTCCAAGTGCATAACTTTTGACTCAGATCGAATCAGGTGTTGAGACCTGTGCCATTGGGAAGGAAATGATGTTTCCCTGTCCGTAGAGTGGTTACATTAAAGATTTGGCTCAGCGGTTTGGGAGGAATCGTTGTTTTAATGTTTTTCAGTTGGTTGTTCAGGTTTTGTAAGCCATAATGGGCTGATTTGTAGAGGCCCATTAGTGGGCTGGTGGAAAGCTATAAATAGGGGGTGAGAGGTATGGAGAATAGTTTACTTTCTCCATTCTCTCATTTGGTGGCCTTATGATCCTCCTTCCTCTAACACCTTTCCACTATTAAAATCGAGATCTAATGAAGGGAATCCAAGATCTACACCATTTGAAGCTAGATCTACATCATTTGAAGTGAGAGTTCATCGAATCGAAGGACTTGGATCAAGTTATTCATTGTCTGGAATCTAATTTCACCATTTTTTCTATGATTTAGAGAATTGGTGAGTGACATGCATCTCTCACATGGATTCAAGCAAATATATGAGTTTTATGCACACATTTTTACCAAATTCAAGTTGTTTTCCTTAAATCTACATCATGGTAAGTCTATTTTCATACGAATCATCATAGGATCTTGTTTAGCAACTTAAAACCGGTAATTTTCATGTTATTTACTTATGTTTATGCAAGTTAGTTCCATAATTACGTTCATTACCATGATTTTGGTGAAGTTTACCTAATTTCAATGAAAATTGTCATATTCATGTTGTTAGTGGTTTCAAAACATGCTTATGATTGTGTTGAACGAATTAGATGAGTATATTTCGTTGATTGTGTCGATTGGCGAAGTTTTGGTTGAAATTGGACTTGAATTGGGGCTGTACAGGTTTTGGGTCGGTCGTACAAGCCACGGGTCGGGCATGTAGTACAAGTGTAGTACAAGTGTAGTACAAATGCAGTACAAGTAGGAGTACAGGTTTTGGGTCAGTTCAAAAATTGGGTGGGTATCAAACTGGGTCGGTCTCAAAGTGGGTCAGTCCCAAACTGGGTGGGTACCAAATTGGGTCGGCCCTAAACTGGTGGGTACCAAACTGGGTCGATCCCAAACTGGGTGGGTATCAAACTGGGTCAGTCCCAAAGTGGGCCGGTCCCAAACTGGGTTGGTCATAAACTGGGTGGGTACCATACTGGGTCTGGTCGGACATTTCTAGGGGGACATTTGTGGTTGGACATTTCTGGTAATGATGTGACTTCGAAGTGAATTCAATGGGGAATGTCGAAGTGATGTGAAGTGTTCGTTGCTAGTCATAGTGCAACGGGTGTGATAGAAACTCAAAGGAGTTCTGAGCTTGTCGGAAATGGTTGGATGGTCGCTATCGATGACAACCAGTGATACTGAAGGCCGAGGAATCATCGTTGTCGTAGGTACTAGCGGGCTCAAAGCAGGGGTACAATAGAGACGTCTAAAAGACCGGTTGTAGGTCGAGTACCCTGGGCGTCGTGTATGGCCTATATATTTCAAATTGTATGACGTATAGGGTTTTTGCTAGAATCGGGGTTTAACATTGACCTTTGGCGGACAGTAAATTGTTTGGTCGGTCCTACGATTAACGATTGTTTCGAAGCAGGATTGGCTCTGATAGCCAGAGTCTGTCATGCATGCTGGATATTTTATTCGTACCGTCTCAAGTGGATTATCCAATGTCGTAAGAGATGTTCCTTGGTACTTGTTTGATATTGGTTTAGGCCTCTGGGGCTTGTGCTTGAGGGATGTTGAATTCAATTAGGATGGTTTACGTGAGATCTATAATCTGGATGCTATGAGTGCTATTAATGGTTGATCTGGTTTCCATGGATGACTGGTTGAAATGTTTGATGTAAAGGCTATCACTGTCTGATGTGGGGAAGACGGGAGTTGATTTCTTCTCTGGTGTTATCGATAGATTAGTTCATTTATTTACTCATTCTTATATACTTTATTGATAAAGTTTGCTAGCTGTTTTATCGCTCACTAAGACTGTTGTCTGACTCAAGGTTTTATGTTTCCCTCTTATTACTTTGGGTTGTTCATCTGATTACTGGATGGGCAGACTAGGTGACAGGTGATCGCTTAGTGAGGACGATGTTCCAGTTCGGAGGCGAGCAGGAGGCTGGCGTATTATCTACCTACTATATAGTATTTGGATTTCCGCTGTTTGCTATTCTTCTATGAGTGCTGTAGTGAGGCAAAATTGTATAAACACTATTGTTGTAATTCAAGTCTATGGATATTACTTTCTAGTTATTATGAAAGTTTAGCGTTTTCTGCTTCACTAATAATACCTCACAACACCAAAAAGGGTAATTGCAATGCTTATAAGCGTGACAAATTAACTTTGCCACGGTTATAACCGTTATCCCAACATGTGTGGCAGTTTTTCGTTACGGATAATGTCACGGTTATAAATTTGTAACGCTTATAACCGTTACAAAGAAAACATTCCTAACATTTATTACTGTGATGAATATAAAAATCGTAACACTTATAACCATTACAAAGTGAAAAGCTATAAAATTTATAACCATTACAAAGTGAAAACCTATAACACTTATAACCATTACGAAGTGAAAACCGATAGCACTTATAAGCATTACTGAAGACCAGCGTATCACATAACACAAATAACAATTTTATTATCTGAAAGCATATATACAGATATATAACAATTCGTTTAGAGAAAAAAATTAATTTCATCAATTAAAATATCAAATTTCATAGTACAACCATTTGCCAAAAATAACAATCATCAAAATACTTAATAATTTTGAAGTATCACAACATAGCTCGAAGTATAACAAACTATAGATAAAATATGAAGCTTACAACTAAGAAATTAAGAAGCTTACATCTAACTTTAAAGTATTTACAGTCATCATGTACTTTTTATGGCGGGGAGCAACAACCATGTTCCCAACTTTATAGTTATTTCCAGCACTGACAGCTGCCACATCAGCAAGTGCGCTGCCTTCAACCTATAATTAACATCATTAGGGAATTTTATTTTTGAGATGCATGGTATATAATCTTCCATTTCTTTTATAATAAGTCTTGTATTTACTGCAAAGTTATCTTGAGTGTAATTTCTAGAACTGCATGTTAGATGCCATAAATTCATTTTTCTGAAAGCATATCCAATGACAATTCCAGAAACTATTTATCCATATAAAATCCAAGAAAATGGATTACTTACAATTTTTTGGCTGCATATGGAAGTACTTCCCCAGTTCTTTTTCTTCTATGCACCATTTTCCAAGCCATAACTAGCATAGGCATACTCTCCGGATTTTCCCTCTCCTACATAATATGTGAATAAAAACTTATAGTATATGTAATCGTGAAGTTTAACTGTATATTAGATGCCATAAATTCATTTTTCTGAAAGCATATCCGATGACAATCAGATTATTCACTCCTTAGAATCTTTTTAGGATTTAATTAGTTTAGGCTTCAAGGCATTCATCAAAAGGTTAAATTGATCAATCAACTCATCTGGACGAAACAAGTTGAACTAAAACATTCGGATGCGGCGCTCTATTTATAACAAAAGAATGTGTTCGTCTTTTGTAGAATGTGCATCAGTCAGCATAAACCAAGTATACATGGGTATACCGTAGCATTAGTATACAACAAAATATTATATAACATACCAGAGAAAAATGAAATGGAACATGAATAAAATATTATATCTGTTTTTCAACTTTTGGTTCACTGTAACCCATGTGAGTGCTCGTGTACAGCAACTACAAGTTGCTGTGCTACCTTGAAATTGTTGTGCGACTTAGCACAGCAACTTGAAGTTGTTGTACAACAACTTCAAGTTGCTGTGCTAGTGCACAACAACTTCAAGCTGCTGTTGCACAGCAGCTTCAAGCTTGTTGTGTTGTTGTTTGTTGCACAACCACAACAGCTTCAAGCTGCTGTGGCACAGCGGCTTCAAGCTTGCAGTTGTGCAGCTGTTGTGGCACAGCAGCTTCAAGCTTGCTGTGTTGTTGTTTGTTTCACAGCCACAGCAGCTTTAAACTGCTGTGCAAGCAGCTTCAAGCTGCTGTGCAAGCAGCTTCAAGCTTGTCGTGCAACAGTTTGTTGCATAGCAACTTAGCTGTGCAGCTGCTGTGGCAGAGCAGCTTCAAAATTATGAAACCGTAGGAGAAGTGTGTATAGTTGATTAGATGCTACATATTATGTTTCCGTATATAATCCCTATGATACTTAGTAGAAAATTGGACTGTATGTAGTGAAACTGGATTGTTGTCAATATAATTATGCTTGAGTGATATATTTATTAGAATGATTACCTCCTTTTGCGACTTTCAAGAGATCCAACGTTTTCAGACTGTATAGCTCTAGTGCATTCTTGTTGTAGCACTTTCGCAAACTTTTGTTCTTTTTCTTCATTGCAACATGAACTTTCTCCATCTGCTCCTTGAAAAATCTCTCTTGGTACTCCATCTGTTAGCAAAATAGTAGCAATAGGGAGCTAAGTAACTAACAGGAATAAATGGCGAATTAGATCCTTATTGAGAAGAACAAAACATTAAACCTCATGATTTACATATATATTAGTATTAGCCAACAAATTTGGGACAGTAATTAGCTAGGGGCTATAAAATTATTCTTTGTTGCCATAGTTCTCAATTTCAACTGAACCTAGAAGGGGATAACCTGTTCAACTCTGAGGCATTATAGTATGTTTAGCTAACAACCTTACATCAATCACTATGAAAACTACGTACATGCTTGCACAATACTGAAAACCAAAACGTCAAAAAACTCTTAAAACACGAGAGAAGAAGGAAAAAAAAGCTGCCGATGAAAATCGATTATGAGTTATTATTATTTTTAGAACACAACCTCTTCATTATTTTCTTCCCGCTGCATTTTAGTTCTGAGTCTAACAATATGATTATCTTCTCGAAGCTTTTGGGTGACCTTCTCGAAGCTTTCCTCACAAGCTTTACATTGTTTCACTTGCTTTACCACCTTGTTTTTATATCACTTCAGCTTTTGATTATCTTCATCCATTTTCCACATTGGAATGACAACCGTTTCAAGGTATGATTTGATTTCATACTTAAGACGAGACTTCCCTAATTAAATTTCAATTGGTCAGAAATTGAACACCATCTAACTGGAAGAAAAGCAAGACTTAACAAGAGTACTGTATTGATTATTCCTTCAAGCAGTCATCACTTTGTACACGACATAAAAACAATTTACATTTAACATGTTATAATGGATAATCAGCTAGCCAAGCTAACCTTAGACCATATATCAAGCACAAGTTCTGCTACCATAGGCAATGGACAAAGTATTAAATCTTTAACAAATGTCATTATATTAGTGCCTTCTGGTGGTAAAATTTTCAGTTAAATTTTCCTGTTGCAATCCATACTTTTAGTAGTAAACTATACATGGAATAATAACTCAACATATTCAGGCTAATCTATTTTTAGTTTACAATTTGTAAGGAACCGTTAATTTATTTATTAAATAAAGATGCAGAATGAACTAAGACATTTTTGTGGAAAGACTTTATCAAACGAACTTTAATATGTGCTAGCGAAGATTCACATGTGTAAATATGGAGATACGATCCGGATTCTCAACCAAACAGAGCCAGATCAGCTCCCTCACAGACTATGAACATTTCCACTGTGGAGAGGTTACAGTCGCTATCCCGTGGCCAAACACAAACCCTCAAAGTAACATGACAGACACATTTTCAAGATGCAGTTCACATGAAAGCAACAGTAGCAGCAATATCCTCAGCACCACGATCATGAATCCTTTTGCTGATAGAGTAACATCGGCAACATGGCCCAAAGAGAAACTTCCGATTTCATCGAATCTCAGTAGTCCTAGAAGCAGCATTGATGTTAGTAGAAGAACCGGAAGAGCATATTTGCAGAGCAGATGTTAGTAGCAGAACCGGAAGAGCATATTTGCAGAGCAGATTGGCTTGGGGTATGGTGACTATTACTGCAGGTAGAGAAGGGCATATTAAAGTTTTTCAAAATTTAGGATTTCCTACTTAAATACGCTGTTACTGCTACATGCTGTTGAATTTGTGCATAAATATGAATATATCGGTGATGATTGTAACTGTTACATATGTGCATGTTAACCATTCAATTTGGTTATGGAAGCAAAACATGTAGAAAAGGTTGGTTCAAGCATCGTAGGACTAGATTTTTTTATTTTATTTTTCTTCCCTTTTTTTAAGTAGCCTTGGTATTATAGGATGTCAAATTAGAGTCCCTCTTACCTTCCCATTTGTTTTGTTTATAAATTATCCTTGTAGCAAGAAAGATTCAATGTAACTGAAGAATAGTTTAGTGAAGGTCTTATTTTTCGTTCGATTGTCTTCTTTCTCTTATTTTTATTTCATTTGCATTGGCCATCTTATACTGTAAGCAACTTGGATTTATTATTGGAATGTGCCGTGTCGCAAAATAAGATGTTATAGGGAAGCAATCCCACTACCAAATTAATTTGAAGAAAAGACCCAAAATTTAAACAAAAACTACAATTTGACTTTATTTTCTCCCAAAGGTTACAGGTTTGATTTTCTTGGATTGCTTTACGTTCTGTCTTAGCCTCTCTTAATATAATATAAGAGATATTAAAAGAACAAACAAGTTTTTCAAAAATTCAAAGTTACCATACATACAGAATTTCCAGAAAAATATATGAACTTACAAACAAATAATTGTTTGACATCTATATTTTTTTAAAAAAAAAATAAAGGACACTCATCAAAAATATATAACATTTACAGCACTCCAAGCTCTTAAAACTACTAATATAGTAAGAAACCAATATTTAATTTCGAACAAGATGCCTACATTACATGTAGAACTTGGTGACTAAAAATACATCTAAAAAGTGGAACCTAATTAGATGTGGAAACTTAATATGAATATATGATATAGAGTTGTTGTGCAGCATTTTATATCAGATTAAAACAATTTTTGTTAACCTCCCGAAAAAAGAAATAAAAAAATTAAAAATAATAATATGCATGTAATGATCCAGCTCTCCACGAGGCAAAAGTCTAAGTAAGAAACTAACTGTAAAGATAAGCTCTGTATTGGTTGTGTCAAATTTTAGTGCTTACTGGGATTTTCGGCGAATACTTTAGCAAAGCACACTGGACAAGCCTTATTTATGCGCAGCCATTTCCATTGTATTTCTAGCGTTGACCTTAGTATAAAAAATAGTGTATTGTTATCTTGTTCAAATTAAATAGATTTTCAGGACAATAAATGAATTTAAAATTGAGCATACTCAAGTTAAAACTGAGCGCCGTAAAATAATTTATTTAGTCTTTCTATGAAAAGATTTACATGTTTGTTAAAACTGAGCGCCGTAAAATAATTTATTTAGTCCATCTTTCTATGATTTCATATGTATAGTACAGGCTTTTGAGTATGCTGGTGTAGCATGTACACATATTCAGCTTCGAGCGAGCATCACCAACTTTTGAAAAAGTATGTGAATTTTGAATGATTTCGTGTAACAGCTTCGTAAACAAGATTCAGAGATGTTTTGATAAAAGCCATATTAGCTCAGTTAAAACAGAGTGTCGCGGCTCAGTTACCACTGAGCCTCGACGCTCAGTTATAACTGAGCCATTGCGCTCAGTTTTAACTGAGTCATTGCGCTCAGTTTTAGGTGAGCCATATCCGAGCGTATTAGAACTATTTATAACCTAGCCTTATCCGAGCTTCATAATGTGCAAGGATCATAGCAAATCTGATTACGCCTACGTTCTTAACTGATTTCTGATAATAAAAAACTAGATTACTTACATATTTTTCAACGGCACACGGAAGTACTTCCCCGGTTGTTTTGCTTATATGTGCTATTTTCCAAACAATAGTTTGCGTAGGCTCACTCTCCGGATTTTCGCTTTTCTAATAAAATATACAAATAAATTCATATATTATAATTTATAATAAAATTTCTTATGAAATCTGAAGTCTGTTTCATCATAATGGAAATAAAACTTTGCAAGACAGTAATCAAACATTCAATGATGTAGCATCATATTCACTACAGTAAGTATTTATGAATTGAAATTAAACATGGTATTGAAATTCGAAATTAAGAAAAAAATTATGAAAAGAAACCTCAAATGAGACTGGCCAATGCAACAAATTTACCATTATTGCTACAGGTGATGTTGAGTCTGCAAAGTATCATTTAAGCTAGCAAACCCATGACAGAATTTGCATTTGGATAAGTCACAACTATATTTTTTTGCATCATTGCACGTTGTAGAAATCATTTTATGGAAACTCATTATAAGAAATGTACCACACACTATTAACAAAAAATGTGTATTTTAGAACTCCAAATCTATTATAAAATATTCATTTAACAAAACCATTTACACTTAAAATAAAAGTTACGAAGACAATTCCACTTAAAATAAATTCAAACTTGGTTTGATATAGATAAAATTCTAATTTCTATGTCGAAATCCAAATATAAACATTGATTCTAACGTCAAATGTTAATTAAATTTTTTATTTAACCATCCAAAAATTAATTTAACTACTAAAACCTTAACTATAACATATCCAACTCAATGCATCAACTATTTTCATCCAGCCTAAAGTGACATTAGGTGGGCCAACCCAATGAGGTCGTGCTCCATTAAGAAATCCATCAACGCACTCTTACATTTACAGGAGGTTTGATGAGGTTAGATGTAATAACGTAGAAGTGCACTTTTATTGAACTAATCTAATGTTAAAGTGATCCTTGGTGATTTAACATAATAACTGTGTTAAAACATAGAACTTTAAAGACTGACACGGTTGACTATTATAGGTTTGCATGGATTATCTACCCTTACATGCAACTGTACGCAATTGTTTTCCTATAAAACCTAAGAAAAAAGAAAATTAAGGGAGCAAAATAAGCTAATGATTAGCATCGAATAAGACTAATTAATTCTAGGGCCATATGACATATTAGTCGTTCAGTTTCTAAGAGTGACGCCGTAGTTGGAAACAAACAGTGTATATTTACAATATGTACAAAATGTACTTTCCTTACGTATCAAAGTAGAAGAATTCATTATTATTTATCACCTCTTGTAAGTGTGTGTGTGTGTATTACTAATTTCATTAAGTTGCCTCTAACTTAATTGTTGGAAAAGAGAGAACATAAAGCAGCCACAAATTACTGATTTTAGTAAGTTGCCAATTACAAAAAGCGGGTGAAGCGGTTGTGAATGCAGAGAATTTGCAAATTATTGATTAAACTAAATTCATTTGTGGCTATCAATCATTTTAACCTACCACGTGTCTTTTTTTAGTGTCATAATTATTAACTTATAACTGTTATTAATATAAATTTACTTTATAAAATATAGGTAAACTACATATGATCTGATAACTAATCTCATTAGATTTATTATATCAATCGAATGGGTATGAAGATACATAGACAATGGTTGATCAAAAGCATATAAAAAGTGAATTTGGATATCAAGATACATACATAATTTTTTCCGACTTTAGCTATCAAGATTCATATACAATGGCTTTGGATATTAAAATAAATGTATAGTTGCTACCAACTAGTTTCTGTAAGTGCGTTTTATGTTTACAGAATCATGGAAAAGGAGCACGTGAATCAAACTATATGCACTACAAATAAAAAGATTCCATCGCATTCCATCATTTGTTGCAATCAACAAAAATGTAAAGCAACAGATTTAGAACTACACAAGTAAAGAAAGTACATTTTGTACATATTAAATGGATCAACCATATACTCGCTAGTATGACACCATGTGTGCATCAAAGCCCTAGTACATATTTATATGAAACTAAGTCTTTGTTAATGACATGATCATAAACTTTTGATTTATCTAATCATATCAATAGAAAGTTGTAGCATAAATGTTTCATCAGAAATGTATATCAGTTTGCATTTTCCTGTACTTCAGAAATAAAGAGAGAGACAGTTCATTAATCAACTTCAAAGTTCAAACAATCGGGAGGGAAGCTGCATACATCAGTAATTGTAGAGTTATTTAAAGATCATTTTGTTCTAATTCATAATTTAAACCAAATAAAGGACAAGGACAATTGTCATCATTATGTATCAACATCTGAAAATGATGGTAAAATCATTTTTGGATTGGTGGCTTCAACTAATGAGATTATTGAAAACACGCAACGAGGTCGATCAAAACGCGGATTGAACCCAATCGGAGATTAAACTCAGACTGACAGACATTAATTAAGTGACATCATAAAAAAATACCTCAGTAGTTAAATGGATCGGCATCGGCGTGGAAAGAATCGAGGTTGATCAAAACACGGCAGGCGATCCAGATGAAAGAAATCGGTCGGAGTGAGTAAACCTAGATAGGCGGCGACGTTGAAAAAATTGGGGATCCAAAGTGTTATGCCGATAACGAAAGAAACAAAAGGGTTAGAAATGTGAGTGAGAAGGAAAATTACCATTCCATCCCTTGCGTGTAAAATTATGGACTGTTGTTGTGACGGCCCGCCCCGCACCAGCCGACATTTCCTCCGAAAGTGCGCTGTACACATGCCCAACTAGCACGGAACGGTCGCCAAAGAAAGGAAAGAAGAGAATGGACTAATCGAAAACCTGTAGAATGTCTCACAGCGCATGGAACAAAATATAATAACAATATACTTGACATAAAACAGGCGAGACAATGCATAAGCTGATAACTAAAACCAACATCAACATCGTCATTAGATTAGTGGAAATTCAAATACAGCTTATTACAACTTTCCAAATTACTGTCTCCAAACAAAAGAAAGGAAGGTACACCACTAATGCCCAAAGTAGTGACCACATCAACACAGGGAGAATATCTATATATATGTATCATATGTGGAAGCCTCTTGCTCGTCTCCGGTACAGCTACTCGTGCATACCACCTAACCTGTCTCTAGTCTGCTCATGAGAGCACCCAGAGTAATAAGAAGAGACATAAAACTCTGGGTCAGACAAAAAGTCTGGTATGAGCGATAAGCAACAAAACAGAACAATAACAGGTATAATCCAATCTTACCTGAACCTGCAACCAAAGAGTTAGCACAACATACCGCTCAATACTCTAAGGTGCCACTAACATATGGTGTAAAGAATACGGGGGTGGGGGTGTGTGCATGTCATAGTGAAAGCAAACAACCAAACATAGCAACCATTCTCACATCTCTCACCCAGTGCGTAAAGTATACGATATCCACTATTTGGTCACCTAATCCTTTGGGCCCTGAACGGAGTCCAACCCCGTACAACTATCACTACAAGCCCACTATCCGTCTCTCAGTTGTGAACCAAAGTTATGAATACCGACAACCCCTTGCACACGTCCCGCAGCAAAGCCTAACTCATGAAGTCGACTCGTTGGTTCCCAACTGGATCCTGAGTACAAACTTCCCATTTGGACTACCTTTGCATCTCGGGTTTCAGACTTCTTCTCCGGATCGGTCTTCATTCAGTCCATAGCTCATATTTCGCGTTCAAGCTTCCTAGTTCAGTCTGCAGTCATCACACTGATTCAGGTCAAGTTCCTCCATTTGGACCGGGCCGCGCCATCAGCTCATGGTCCTCCAGCTCCATCAGATCAGGTCGTGGCCAAGCTTCGGGTCTGGTTGCACTCCTCCATCGCCTCGTGAAACCAGCCTTCATCAATTCATGGCGGATCGGTTCATGCTCTTCGGGTCGTGGTCATCAAGAAAAGGCGGAATGGTAAGCTTCATGGTGCGGAGTCCTCTGACGCGAGCAGGTCGGGTCGTGGCTTCTGGAGTGGTTCGGTTCGTGACCTTCTACATCGGGTCGGAGTGGCACACGAGAGGCGGATCGGGTCGTGGGCTCGGGTCCAGATCGTCTCATGGATACAACAGCTTGGAGGGGCGGTTCGGTTCGCGGAGAGGTCTCCTGATCGGTTCAGTTCGCGGAGAGGTCTCCTGATCGGTTCGGTTCGGGCTCTTCCTCCAATCCGATCCGGATCGGCCAAATTCCTGCACTTTTTCCAGCGACTGTTTATGCCATTCGACGGCGTTTTCGACCAATCTAACTATTCTAAACAATCACAATTCATACCGAACAGTCATAGGAGCATATAACATCAACCACAAACATTAAAACAATAACTTGATAGGTTAAAATAGATCAAACATAGCCAAAACCCCATATTTTCCCTTAAGCGTGTTTAACAACAACTAATGATAATTTTAGTAAAACTTAACCAAATCAACCCAAATTTCTTTCAAAGTCCTAAAATAATATTTTAGAATTTTACAATTTTTTCTAGAATTTTCTGAGTTATAATTTTGCTAATCTTCGCTAATTACCCTAATTAGCCATAATTAGTGAAAAACAATGCAAATCACTCACCTTTGCCATAAATTAAACTATAGATCTGAAATATCCTCTGTTTTGGGTCGAATCCTAATGCTTAGCAGCAGCTCCAACTTTGATTTGATGCTATCTCTCCTTAATTTAATGTAGATTAGGCCAATACTTGATTAAACAGTGATTAGAAGGTGTTTTAGATGTTGGAGGCCATGGCTAGGTTAAGAGGAATGAATATTGACAGCTGAAAAATGAGAAAAAGGTATTCTCCAAACCCTAACAGCCCTTTTTAAGCTCCTAATCCTGAAATTCCCCTTCGGGCCTAGCTGTTAATCACCCGGTTAAGCCCAATTAAGCTGTTTTTCACCATCTGAAACTTGTTTCAGCCATATCTCCCAAACGGTGAGTCCGTTTGGCTAATGTGACCACTCTACGGAATTGTAAACCATCATTCAGAGCCAATGGAAGTGGTTTCAAGTCAAAATTCCTTCCTAGTCAAAAGTTATGGCCGAAACAATATCAGCTAGGGGAAAAACGGTCATTTAAAAATCGGTAAAAATCATGAACATGGGAAATGACCCCACTAGTCGTCTCCCAAAGTTACATGACCATACGACTTCGTATGTGAAAGAAATAAATATCCTACGATCTTTCGATGCGTAGAATGCGGGTCGTTACAGTTGTCACGGTTATAACTATTGTAACTTAAAATAATGGTAATAAACGTTATTAAATAGTAACAATTATAACCGTTACTAATACGGCCCGCGAAAATGTTACAAAGTGGCATGTTTGGTGTAGTGCCTGTTGTATAAGTTCTATTATATTTCACCCTTGCGCTGTGAGTTCTACGACAGGTTCGCTTGTGTTATCATACCTTGATGATCGTCCATTGCTACCTGGCACACCTTTCAACGCATTATTCCCCTTGCTTAGTGCAGGGATTATGGGTGGTCGTCACAGCTTGTCCTCGTCGCATGTGAATTGGAATAAGAATAGAACACCATCAGACTTAATCCTAAGCTCTCCTTTTAGTTTCCAGGTTGATCGAACCTTTTGCACAACAGCAGTAAAGGAGAGTGGATTATCCTAGGAAGAAACCGACTAAAGTTTCTTTCCAAACACATGTACCAGCTTCAATGACTTCAGGCGTATGATTCATGGAAACATCAGAGAATGTGGTTTGCATATCAACGGAGATGTACTTCCCTATGTTACGAGGAGGACGTTGGAAAAGGGACGTCCATATGCATTGACAATTCAGACGAGGATTGACATTGGTGTTTGCTAGAGGAAGAGAATTGAAAGGAGGTGGGTCAGGCGGTGTAGGGGGAGGGTCGATAGCATGTAGATTGTCTGAGAGAAGTGGGTTTGAGTGGTTTGAGGTAGCGTGCGACGGTAAGGGGGAGAGATGGAAGCTACAAGTAA
Source organism: Allium sativum (assembly GCA_030737875.1). Classification (NCBI taxonomy): domain Eukaryota; kingdom Viridiplantae; phylum Streptophyta; class Magnoliopsida; order Asparagales; family Amaryllidaceae; genus Allium; species Allium sativum. The sequence goes on along the minus strand of CM060924.1, from coordinate 996,724,718 downwards.
CGGCTCTTTTGAGGAGATAGGAGCTGCCATTAATGTTTTTTTTGTGAAAATGTGTTTATTTATGATAATAAGTGAATATTTTAATAATGAGGTTCTCGTATTTATTGATTTCACTTCAAGTAATAATAGAAATGACGAAGAAATTCGTTGTCCATGTAGTAGATGCAAATTGTTAAAGCGTTTGTTACCGGAAATGGTTAGAGTTCATTTGCATCAGTACAGTTTTGTACTGAAATATTTGGTTTGGGATCATCATGGAAAACTGTTAGAATCTAATCCTATACAAGTTGAGGAGGTAGTGAGCAATGAAATTGCTACGATGAATCTCTTAGAACATATGGTTGAAGATGTTGCACGTTCAATGTTCCATGTTCCTGAGCTTGTTGATAATGATGTTAATGTTGAAGAAGAATCAAATATTGGGACCAAAAAATAAATGATTTAATAGAAGATGTGAAGAAACCCCTTTGGGAAGGATGTACAAGCGAAACCCAATTATCAGTACTTGTTTAATACATTTAGATGAAATCTAATTGCAACCTCACAGAAGCTTGATTTACAGTTGTTGTATAAGCTGCAAAGTAGAATATGCCTCCCAATAATTCAATGTGCGAAAATCATTATGAAGTGAAAAAATTGATGTCGAATTTTGGTTTACCAAACAAAAAATTAATAATATGTCTAAACGCTTGCATATTGTTATGGAAAGAAGATATCAACCTTAGGAATTGTAAAATATGTAATCAGGAAAGGTACAAATCAAGAAACAAAAAGGGAATGAAAGTCTCATATAAACGTATGCATTATTTATCTATTACTTCTGGGCTTCAAAGTATACAAATCTTTTGTCATCGCGCAACATAAGAGGTGGCACAGTGTCAGAACATGGGAAGAAGGTATGTTAAGTCGTTAACATACCCAGCTGATGGGGAAGGAAGGAAGGAAGCATTTTGACAAGAAATATCCTAATTTCGCATCCGAGAGTCATAATTTTAGAGTTGGTTTATATACAAATGGATTTTTCACCATTTTCTCAATCTGGTTCTAAATATTCGTCCTGGCCCATAATTGTCGTACCTTATAATTTAACTCCGTGGATGTGTATGAAAATCCATATATGTTTCTGACAACTGTCGTCCCTGGTCCTGATGACCTGACACAAGAAATTGATGTTTATTTACAAGATTGAAGGATTAAAAGCATTGTGGTACGAAGGAGTAGAAATATATGACATTTTCCAAAAATGGAACTTTCGCATGTATGCTTCTTTGTTGTAGATAATCAGTGATTTTCCTGCGTATGCAATGCTTTCAGGTTAGAGTACGACCAGTCGTATAGCTTGTTCTTATTGCATGGAAGAAACACGATTATTTTATTTGCCTCATAGAAATAAAATTTGTGATTTGAGTGTCACATTTTTTTTCTTCATATTAATCATCCTTTTAGAAGAGATAAGAATAACTTTACAGCTAATAGATATGAAACTTTGCAACCACATACAATTTGGTCAAGCGAAGATATTTATAAATTTATAAAGGATTATCCAAAGATACATGAAAGCAGAGAACAAACTGAAATTCAAGGTAAATCATCGATTTATAGTTGGTGCAAACAAAGCATATATTTGGAGTTGCTTTATTGAAAAATACCCCGATTCGTCATAATATTAACATGATGCATAATGAGATAAACGTGTTTGATAATGTGTTTAGTAAAATTTTGAATGTCAAGCGGAAGATGAAGGATGGTTTGAAATCAAGATGTGATATCGAAGTAATATGTAATTTTCCTGGCCTTCATATAAAGTCAAATGACACAAAAATGCCAAAAGCATGTTATGAGCTAGATAATAATCAACTTAAAATATTTTTAAAATGAGCGTAAGGATTAAAATTTCTAGATGGTATATCTTCTAATCTTCGTAGATGTGTCTAGCTACTATAAAAACAATAAATTTAGTGGGATGAAAATCCATGATTGTCATGTTATGATGGAAAATTTGTTACCCGTCACTTTCAAATAACTGTTGCCTGTAAAAGTTTGTAGTATTGTAAGAGAACCTAGTCTGTTTTATAAAGAGCTTTGTTCGTTACCCGTCACTTTCAAATAACTGTTGCCTGTAAAAGTTTGTAGTATTGTAAGAGAACCTAGTCTGTTTTATAAAGAGCTTTGTTCTACTACATTAAAAGTTGATCGTTTATGTAAACTTGATGAAGAAATCCCTATATTTCTTTGCAAACTAGAGAAAATATTTCCTTCATAATTTTTCAATGTTATGGAACATTTACCTATTCATCTTCCATTTGAAGCATGTCTTCAAGGGCCTGTGCAATATGGATGAATATATCCAATTGTAAGGTATATTAAAATTTAGTTCATAATTTGTTTAATTATATATATAAAAAATTTATTAGAAATAATTAATAGGTACTTAAATCATCTAAAGAAAAAAATGAGACAGAAAGCTTGAGTTGAAGGTTCAATTTGCAAATAATACATTGAAGAAGAAGCATTATTTTTTCTCTTATTATTTTAGTGACCATGTGAACATACTATTTGAAAGTAATATGTGTATTGATGAAGGCATTGATCAAGATGATTGTCAAGTGTCTTTATCTACTTTTTAAAAACATGGCCGAACCACTGGTAAATGTGTGGAAGTATGGCTGGATGATAGAGATTATCATGTGACACACATATATATTCTTCTCAACTGTGCCGAAATTGCACCGTTTGTTAGGTAATATACTTATATTCATCGTAATAGATTTATATCATTGTAACGACCCGGCGGATTCGACGATCGAAATTCAACAATAATATATAATCCTATATTTCCTGTCAAAACCCAAGTATCGAAAACATAAGATAGTTAATAGATAGAAAATTAGAGGATGAGAAATGGAGAGAAATATTAGAATAGAAGAAGAAGAGAAGACAAACAACACAGAATCAGAGACTCAAATTGTAGAGGAAAAAAAATAGAAATAAATCTTTATAGAGAACTTATATAAATACTTACATTCATCAAAGTACAACAGATAACCAATACATCTGAATAGTTATAACAATCGGTCCTCATATACAACACAAAGCGAAATGGATACTAAATATGTATCATTTGTCTGAACTCCTCTAGCATGTATCCCAAAGTTCGTAGCATCTTAACCTGAAATCTGTAAAACTCGGTCTGATCTGAGCATTGCAAATGCCACAGATCAGTCTGATGAACCAACATGAGAAAACTCTTTAAGTTTATAGGTATCATCCAGCGAATTTAAAATTAAAAATCCTTTTGAAAGAAAAGGATAATCGTAAGACCACTCCACACATAAACACAGAGGTTTTTACCTTATGATAACCCAAACATTTTTGATATCAAATCCGGTGATATTATAATAGTGTATATATCAAATAAATAACAATTTAGCAGAACGCTTGCATCCCACGCTCCACATACCTAGCATAAAATTAAAAACTATATGGCACTTATTGAAGAATGGATTTCCAACTATGAAAAAGTATATGACCACCTTCCAATAGCGCATCTTCAGAGAGCAATACACTAGGGTTCAACAAGAACATCTTGCAATCCGGCTACACATGACCGACTGCTTATTCAACTAAAGTGTACCAAGTTTATCATCACCAACGTTTGGGCCTAACATAACAATTTGGCAAAAATACAGAAATGGCAAAAGAACAAATAAAATTTTCTCTAGGCGGTGATAATACACCCAAATGGGAAAGACACATATAGCCATGTTGCCTTCTCGATTTCTGTCAATTTCCCGAGTGATGAGGTTTGAGGTCACAATTACTTTCAGAGAACATCACAATAACTTTGAATGTCACATCGTCAGATCCATCAAATCACTAATTGACGTCCATAAATACACTCTGGGTGTTAATCAAAAAGAAGATTCCTTCTCTGCCACCAACCTTGGTATATTTGTAAAATTCAACGTACGTGACCCTTAGGAAACACTTTGTCAGACATTCACCCATACAAGTAATCCAGGAACAAGATGAGCTGAAGACACCCTCCACTGCATCATATATAGGATTCACCCAAAGGATCAGTAGTGAGAAGTACTTGCAAATCCGTAGATTTCAACCATGATAGAATCACACTTTATCTTCGGGAGTGACCTTGAGATTATAAGTAATCCGTCCGTTTTATGAAAATCTATGGGTCGTCAAATGCTCCATCTCGGCCATCATTTGATATCTTCCATGTTTACTTATTTGGTAGTTAGGAATGGCTTTCAAATATAAATTTGATCCCGGTCTTTCCATACCAACAATCGATAATAGGCCAGATTTGATAATCGGTAATTTATTTATCAAATAAACAACCATGCAACCATGAAAATAAATGGATTCACTGGTTTGATACATAACATCACTTGGCCTCTTTAATTAAACTAATTAATGGGCGGTTAAATATTTCAATATTTGGAAAACAACATTTCACTTCTTATTTTAAATATAAGAATATCCTCAAAAACGATTTTATTTTTAATACTTAGAAAATATCTTACAACCATATCCAATTTTCCATTTGTAAATATAATTTGCTAAACATCTGCTAAAACCATTATTCATTTTCTAAAACTGGAAATAAAATTTCAATTAATTATAACTTAATCTTCGTAAAATAATGTTATGGATTCTATTTTCAATATCATTACTTTTTTCTTATACTTTGAAAATACTTGAAAACATGTTCTATAACCACATTACATTATTTAAACTTCTATCTAACAATCCCTTTCATTACAGGAAAACCAATTGATAACTCATCTCTATATAATTCAACTTATATATGCAATTCATATTAACTTTACTTTTGGGGGGAAACGCGTGCCATTTCATTACTTAGAAAATAGTGCTATATACTTAAACGAAGTGTATAAGTATAATCACACTTTATACTTGGGCCAATCAATATTAAATTATACATTGTTTACTTCAAAATCAAATAGTTCTAATTACATCTCAAATCTTGCAAATAAGTTACATTATTTCTCTTACAAAAATAATAAACTATTTTTCACATTTTTTACCATCAAAAATTAATATCATCCCTTGATAATAGTGAATTCATTCAACTTGGGGTATTCAATTTACCTCTATGACCTTGATCAACAACATTCTTATCTTAAGATGGTTAAAAATTTGTAATTCCAAAACTGATACTAGTTGTAACATCAAATTCCATTTAAAAATATTCCATGTAGAAATCTGTCATTTTACACATCTCATTCACAAAGTCCTTTTCAATTTATATTTCGAAATTAACTTTATTCAAACGACTATATAAAAAGAAAACATAAATTAAGCTACAGAATTTTTTTGAAAATAAAATTGTAGTTTACCTTTTAAGGGAATAAACTTTTTTTAAATACTCTAAACGACTATATAATCTTAAAAATGCATAGAATTAATTTTAAAATGATTCCAATAAATTTCTTATTATTTTAGTGGTACCAAAGAGCCAAACGACAACTAAAGTACCCAACTGTGAAATAAGTGTTTGTTCCATTAAATTTCTCAATCAATCAAATGTATCCAACATATATGATAAATATTATCAATATTTGTGAAGAATACTGTTGGATTCGTCCAACCTGTCTTTTCCAGCATCAAAAATTAAAATTTTCAACAAACAAATAATATATGCAATTTAACAACTAATGGTGAGGAATCCAGTTGAATCCTTCCAACCTTTCTTTTTCCTACATCACAAAAATTTTACCTCAAGATAAAATCATCCAACATATATAATTTTCAACAATCAACCAATAACAACAATCAAAACATCCGACTTTTAATTTAATATGTTTGTATCCTTAACCAATAAGGTAAGTTACCTTATTTGGTAATAATCGTTGAAATAACGATTAGGTTTCAATTAAATTAAACAAACGTTTAATTTAACCAATATACATCAATATTTAGCACACATCAAACAATTAACAAACATAACACACAAATAAAAATCCCGACTTATATGAAATATAAGTCGGTTAAACTGGGTGAGTTTTACTCACCTTGATTCCATTTGTTGCTAAAGCAATTCGTTTTCAGTTAAATTAAATAGGCGTTCAATTTAACTGAAAACTCCATCTGCTTCCAGCTTTGTCAAAACTAGCTCTAGAATATAGTGTTCTTCAATACAATCCATGCGACGCTTGTTCCATTTGATTCTGTAAACATATGCATAAGTTACACACTTTTAAGAATACGACTAATTTAAATAATTTAATTCTTTAATTATAATTAAGCTTAATTACTTGGTTAACACATAATTGAGCCACGTCATTCTCCTTCTAGCAGCGTTCCCAGTTCATTGTTTGTTCCAAAACACTTCGCCTCGACCTCGACTTCGAAATCTCACTATCGCATGATTCTACGATCACCAGACCTTGTCCCGTCCACCTGCTAGCATCGCCTGATCGAGGCACATTGACGTCGGCCCGTCCCTCTACACTCGAACTTCCCGATCGCCAGAAAATAACTCGCAACTGAAAACCCTTTGCACAACCCTATCTCCGACCAACGACCTCGTTAAACCTGAAGACCACCACCATCGAGACCACCCTAACCACCTATCCAATTATCATTCAGACACTATGGTCCTATAGCCACCAAAATCGCTATAATCGATGAGAAACCCCTACTGCCATACTCCATTTTTATCTCTTCCCCACGACGCCACAACCCGCCGTGCCTTACTAGATTTTAGCCGAAGGTTGATCTCTCCACTACAATTTCCTAGTCGAACACTATGGCCAACACTTGCATGTTTGGGAGATAAAATTGGAGTCATGAATTGAAGTGAAAGTTTTAGTTTTGTTGGAAGAATTAAGAGGATACGTGATAGATATGTATGTATGTATGTACATACACACACGAAGGAAATGGGATATGATCAATGTTATTTTCGCTACGTACATGTTAGGCAAGTGATAGGATAGGTTAGCTACGCATGTATTAAATTGAGGGGACTAAAGATTTTTTATTTGAGGTGACCAAGGATTTTTCTGAAGGTGACTAACGATATTTTATAGCGTGTAACGTTCAACGTTTACAGTTTGTACTAACCAATATGAACTCTGATTGCGATGAAATTAGAAATCATATCATAATTTAATATTTTGGACATGATGGAACTGGATTCGTCGAATTCGGAGTTCGTTTGTAAAAATACCATTCTAATTTCAAATGTGTGACGGCCCGCCCGCACCAGCCTGCATTTCCTCCGAAAGTGCGCTGTACACATGCCCGACTAGCACGGGACGGTCGTTAGAAGAAAGGAAAGAAGGAAATTGACTAACAAGGAACCTGTAGAATGTCTCACAGCGCATGGAATAAAATATAATAATAACATACTTGACATAAACAGGTGAGACAGTGCATAAGATGATAACTAAAATCAACATCAACATCAGAGCAGCGGAAATCCAAGTACAGCTTATTACAACTTTCCAAATTTACTGTCTCTAAAACAAAAGAAAGCTTAAAATAGAAGATGCACTACTAATGCCCAAGCAGTGATCTTCAACAACACAGGGAGAATACTATGTATATATTGTATGGAAGCCTCCTGCTCGTCTCCGGATCATCTACCCGTGCATCACCAGTTAACCTGTCTCTAGTCTGCTCGTGTGAGCACCCAGAGTAATAAGAAGAGACATAAAACTCTGGGTCAGACATAAAGCCTGGTATGAGCGATAAGCATCTAAATAGAACAATAACATGTATACTAAACCATACCCGAACCTGGACCTGCAACCAAAGACTTAGTACCACATACCGTACAATACTCTAAGGTGCCATAATAGATAGTGTAAAGAGTACGGGGGTGGGGTGTGTATGTCATAGTGATGACAACCAAATCAACCAAAGCAACCATCCTCACATCTCTCACTCAGTGCGTAAAGCATACGATGTCCACCACTGTCAATCACTAGACCCATCGAAGTAGTGACGGAGTTCGACTTGTACAACTACTACTACTACCAAGCTTACCACATGGAGTCATGACTAAACCTTTACAAATGACCCCACTTCATTGGTCTATAGCCCTTTAGTCATACCTAGGCCACTGTGGCCCTGAATCCGTTCATGTGCCTCCTATACATAGTGATCCAAAGTCATAGACAATGATAGCCCCTTGGCACACTTCCCGCAGCAAAGCCCAATCATGAAGCGAACTCATCGGTCCCCAACTGGATTCTGAGCCCTAACTTCCCATATTGGACTACCTTTGCATCTCGGGTTATTGGTCAATAATGGGTCGGGTCGGGTTCCCCTCCTAGCCATCGGTTCGGGTCGGGTGTCCATTCTGAGTCGGTGTGTTGTCCTCCCTTGTAGCGGTTCGGTTCGGGTTTCCAGCATTGTATCGGTTCGGGTCGGGTCGGGTGCCATCTCCCTTCCAGTTCGTGCTTCCGCTCCGATCCGCTCCCTCATTCTTCACGTGCTCCGATCCGATCCCTCCTTCTTCATCCGATCCGATCCCAGTTCAATTAGCGTGGCCTTCCTTCTTGCCAGTTCTCTCAAGTGTCAAGTTCCGATCCGAGCCCTTCGTCCTTAGGTCGATCCGATCCCCAGCTTAACCAACATGGCCTTCCTTTTTGCCAAGCCTCTTTTGTGCCAGACTTCAGTTCGGGTCAGGTTTCTTGCCCAGGTCTCCAATTCGATCCGAGCCCATATCCGATCCGATCCGAAACCCTGCACAACTTTCTGCAACTTTTTCCAGCAACTTGTTTATGCCATTCGACGACGTTCTCGACAAATCTAACTATACTAATCAATCACAAATCATCCCAAACAGTCATAACAACATAACAAACTAACCCTAAACACCAAAACAATGAATTTACATGTCAAAATGGATCAAATATACCCAAAACCCCTTATTTTCCCCTTAAGCATGTTTAAGTAAAACTAATCATAGGGTTAACAAAACTTAATCAAATTAAACCAAATTTCTACCAGAGGCATAAAATATTATTTTCGAATTTATAGATATTTTTCCAGAATTTATTAGTGTGTAAATTCGCTACTCTTCACTAATTACCCTTAATTAAATGTAATTAGTGTCAAAACAATGCTAATCACTCACCTTGGCCACAAATAAAATTCTCAGAACTGAAACCTCGCTGGTTTGGGTGAATACTGATGTCTAACAGCAGCTCTAACCTTGCTTTCGTGTTTTCTCTCCTTAATTTGATGTAGATTAAACCAAAACTTGATTAGAAAGTGATTAGAAGGTGATTTGGGTGTTGGAGGCCATTGCTAGGGTTCCAAGAATGAAAGTGGCGGCTGAAAGAAATATTTTCTAACCCTAATCAGCCCCTATACATCTCCAATCCCGAAATCCCCTTTGGGCCTAGCTGCTAATTACCCGGTTAAGCCCAATTAAGCTGTTTTTCACCATCTGAAACTTGTTTCAGCCATATCTCCCAAACGGTGAGTCCGTTTGGCTAATGTGACCACTCTACGGGATTGTAAACCATCATCCGGAGCCAATGGAAGTGGTTTCAGGTCAAAATTCCTTTCCAGTCAAAAGTTATGGCCAAAAAAGTACCAACTAGGGGTAAAATGGTCATTTAAAAATCAACAAAAATCATGAACATGGGAAATGACCCCAGTAGTCGTCTCCCAAAGTTACATGACCATACGACTTCGTATGTGAAAGAAATAAATATTCTACGATCCTATGATGCGTAGAATACGGGTCGTTACACTCTCCCCCCTTAAGAAATTTCGTCCCCGAAATTCCTTAACCCAAAACATACAAAGGATCCCGCATGCCTAACAGCCACATGCAACAATCAAACATGCAAAACAAGCAAACAAGCCTATCCTAGCATGCGGAAAACTAAATCGAAGTTAAAATCTTACCAGGCGAAGAGTTCTGGATACATCTTCCTAATACTCTCCTCTGTCTCCCAAGTACAGTCATTCTCGTTCTCGCCCCACTGAACCTTGACTAGCTTCACCGCCTTCCTTCGAAGTTGCTTCATATCGTGCTCGACAATACAGATAGGCTTGCGGTTCCCAACCGCCTCGGGTTCTACTTCGAAGTCCCCTAACTGATCAGGTGAAATAGTTATATTTGGGTCGTGAACGAACTTCCTTAGTTGGGAAACATGAAATACGTTGTGAACTCCCGCCATCTTCTCTGGTTAGTCAATTCTATATGCCAAATTCCCGACTAGTTCAAGAACAGGGAATGGGCCAACAAATCTTGGTGCTAACTTGCCTCTCCTGTCAAATCGTATCACGCCCTTCAACGTAGAAATCTTGACAAACACCAAGTCACCAACGGAGAATCTTAGGTCTCTTCTCCTTTTATCAGCATAACTCTTCTGCCTATCTTGGGCAGCCTTCATTCGTTGCTGAATGATCTTGATCTTGCCTGAAGTTTCCCTCACCACATCTGGTCCAAGCATAAACTTCTCGCCAGTCTCTATCCAACATGATGGTGAGTTGCACGGTCTTCCGTACAAAGCTTCATATGGAGCCATACCGATACTGGATCGGTAGCTATTATTATATGCAAACTCTACTAGATGCAATTGGTCATCCCATAATCCACCAAAATCCAATACACATGCTCTCAAGAGATCTTCCAAAATACGATTCACCCTCTCCGTATGACCGTCGGTCTGAGGATGATATGTGGTACTGAGATGTAACTCTGACCCTAGAGCCTCTTGTAAGCTCTTCCAAAACCCACTAGTGAACAACGGGTCTCAGTCACTCACAATGCTTTAAGGTACCCCATGAAGTCTCACTACCCACTTCATATACAATTCTTCTAACTTAGCTGCCGTTCTGGTCGATTTGACTGGTATAAATCTTGCACTCTTAGTCAATCGATTCACAATTACCCAAATGCTATCATGTCCCGATCTAGTCCTTGGTAAACCATCGATGAAATCCATCGACACTTGTTCCCATTTCCATTCTGGAATTTCTAATGGTTGCAACAACCCACTAGGATTCTTTTGCTCGGCTTTAACTAGCTGGCAATTCATGCATTTGGATATAAACTTCCCAACGTCTCTTTTCATCCCTTCCCAGTAGTAAGTCTGTCTCATGTCTCGATACATCTTATTATCACCGGGATGTATAGTCAGTTTTGAGTGATGACACTCTTTAAGTACTTCATCTCTCAATCCATTTACATTGGGTACAACAAGCTTTCCACTCTTTCTAAGCCATCCATCACGATCAAGCCCATACTTGTTCATCTCCTCATCGATACCCATCTCTAACTTGGAGATGATTTCCAATAGGTTAGGATCGTCCCTCTGACTAGAGCCGATCCGCTCAATCAAAGTGGGTCTGATCGTCAAACTTGCTAACATTTCTGGATCCAATTCGCACTTTGGTCTGAAATCATACCCAGCGATGTACTCCAGTTGCTTCCATTCTAGAAACATAGCCCCTAAACTGGCATGTCTCCTACTCAATGCATCAGCCACCGCATTGCCCTTTCCCGGTGTATATGCGATGTCAAAATCATAGGAAGCCAAGAATGTTAACCACCTTTGTTGCCGGAGATTTAGATCTTTCTAGGAGAAGAGATACTTTAACGACTTATGATCTGTAAACAGCTCAAATCTTTCTCCCAAGAGATAGTGTCTCCACATCTTCAACGCGAACACGATCGCTACTAATTCCAAATCATGGGTAGGGTATCTTCTCTCGTGCGGTTTCAATTGTCGACTTGCATAAGCTACAACCCTACCACCTTGCATCAATACAGCACCCAGTCCGGTACCACAGGCATCCGTGTATACCGTCATCTCTTCATTCCCCTTAGGAATGACTAACACTGGTGCGCTTGTCAACTTGTCCTTTAGACTCTTGAATGCATTCTCGCACCTTTCATCCCAGACAAAAGCTTGATTCTTCTTGGTCAACTGGGTCAATGGTGCTGCTGTCTTGGAGAAATCTTGGATAAACTTACGATAATATCCAGCTAATCCCAAGAAACTTCTTACATCTGTCGCATTCTTGGGCGTGGGCCAATCCTGTACCATAGCCACCTTCACCGGGTCCATGGCAATACCATTCTCGGAAACAACATGACCCAAGAACCTCACTTCCCTCCTCCAGAAGTGACACTTAGAAAACTTTGCTTTCAATTGGTGTTTTCTCAACACCTCCATCACTATTCTTAAATGTTCCTTGTGTTCTTCCTCTGTCTTCGAATAGACCAAAATATCATCAACGAACACAAGGACAAACTTATTCAACTGATCTCTGAATACCCTATTCATAAGATCCACAAAATATGTTGGGGCATTGGTCAGCCCGAATGGCATGACCAACCACTCATAAAATCCAGACGGTGTCCGAAATGCCGTTTTAGCTATACTCTCAGCTTCCACTCTAAGCTGATGAAAACCTGTCGCGAGATCCAACTGAGAAAATACTCTCGTGCCACTCAACTGATCGAACAAATCATCTATCCGCGGTAGAGGATACTTGTTCTTCCTCGTCACTTTATTCAACTCGCGGTAGTCTACACACAAACGAAGGGAACCATCCGCCTTGGTAGCAAACACAACTGGTGCTCCCCATTCAGAAACACTCCTTCCGATAAATCCCTTCTTCAAAAGATCGCTGACTTGCACCTCGAGCTCTCGCTGCTCCCTTGGTGCCATACGACGAAGTGGCATCACTATAGGTCTGGCATCTTTCACCAAATCAAAACGGAACTCAATCTCTCGATGTGGTGGAAGCCCGGTCACTTCTTCGAAAACATCCGGATACTGGCCAACCACGGGCAAACCTGACAACTCACTATGCGGAATGTCGAGGGAGTTTAGAAAAATAGCCAATACCCCCTCACTGGGTAGACCACCAAACACTATCCTCCGCCCATCATCCGCTCTAGCTGTCACCAAAAAGTCCTCACAGTCTACCACCACCCCGTATCTTTGGAGTCAATCTACTCCCAAAATAATGCCAAATCCGGTAAAGCCCAAAACAAAGCAATCACAAACAAACATGCATCCATGACTCGATAAGACCACATTACGACAAATCATGCTAAGGCTAGTCGAACCACCAATCGGGTTCGTCACTACTAAAGGTCTATCGGCAATCTCGGGCTCCAATACCAACCTATCTACCAGGTCACTAGATATGAAAGAACTGGAAGCTCCGGTATCAAACAAAACTCTAACATGAACATTATAAACAGAAAGCATACCTTGAATGACGACATTCTTTCCCTTCTCCGCCGCAGTTGGGGCATTTGACGAAGAAGGAATAGCATTAAGGGCATATGCTTTCACCATTTGCTTTTCTTTGGGGGGTTGCGGACACTTGTCCTTGTGGTGTCCTTTTTGGCCACAGTTGAAGCACTTCCTATCCGCTGGCTTCGCCCGACAATTACTAGCATAATGGCTCTTCTTACCACAGCTGAAGCACTCAACATCTTGCTTATTCTTTTTCTTCTGACCATCTTTAGTCTGACTCTGCTTTCTCTTATTCTGGGAACCACCCTTACCTCCACCACTTGCTTGTGGTTTTGGCTCTTCTGCAGATGCAACCTCAGTCTTCGGCTTAGGGTAGAGACTTTCTGATCTCAATGCTTTCCCCACAATCGACTCAAATGTCTCATCGATGTGGTTAATAAGCCTTTCCCCCAAGTACTGATCCAAACCATTTATGAATTTCTCATTCTTCTTCTCGGCAGTATCAATAAAAGATAACCCATACTTCGACAAAGTGTCGAATTCAGCAATATACTCTGAGACAGCTCTGCCATTCTGCTTGAGCTCCAAGAATTTCTTAAACAGCACTGACTTCTGAGCAGCTGGAATGAACTTCTCGTTAAAGCGAACCTTAAACTGCTCCCAAGTAATCTGATCTTTGGGAGTAGCTGCCTTTATAGCATTCCACCAATTCATTGCCCACCCTTGCAGCTGACGGGACGCTAGCTTTCTCTTCATCGCATCCTTGATACCCAAATCCTCGAAGATACGTTCGAAACTATCCAACCAATCCTAAACATCAGTAGCCGACTCCGTTCCGTGGAACGGCTTCCCACCAAGACTAGTATAATCCTTATTCAGCTTGGCGAAGTCGACTCTCGGTGCCTGCACTATTGGACCACCACCATTTCCACCATTGGGAGCTTCCCTCTGCACATCCCTAAGCATCTCTCTCATGAGGTCAGTAAACATCGTCCTCACGTCAGCAGCATTCCCATTATTGGCCCCTCTACCGGTACCTCTAGTATATCGGCTCATCGTCAATCTGAAAAAGGAAACGATTAACGACCCCATAGTGGTGCTAGTGCAGTATGACTTCATCTTTGTACTAGTAATAGTATATATATATATAGCTTTTGAAAACCAAAGTAATCACAAATACGCTCTCTCGTGTACGTATACTATCTCTCCCTGATAACTTCCCTACTAGAGCTCTGATACCAAGTGTGACGGCCCGCCCGCACCAGCCTGCATTTCCTCCGAAAGTGCGCTGTACACATGCCCGACTAGCACGGGACGGTCGTCAGAAGAAAGGAAAGAAGGAAATTGACTAACAAAGAACCTGTAGAATGTCTCACAGCGCATGGAGTAAAATATAATAATAACATACTTGACATAAACAGGTGAGACAGTGCATAAGCTGATAACTAAAATCAACATCAACATCAGAGCAGCAGAAATCCAAGTACAGCTTATTACAACTTTCCAAATTTACTGTCTCTAAAACAAAAGAAAGATTAAAATAGAAGATGCACTACTAATGCCCAAGCAGTGATCTTCAACAACACATGGAGACTACTATGTATATATTGCGTGGAAGCCTCCTGCTCGTCTCCGGATCATCTACCCGTGCATCACCAGCTAACCTGTCTCTAGTCTGCTCGTGTGAGCACCCAGAGTAATAAGAAGAGACATAAAACTCTTGGTCAGACATAAAGCCTGGTATGAGCGATAAGCATCTAAATAGAACAATAACAGGTATACTAAACCATACCTGAACCTGGACCTGCAACCAAAGAGTTAGTACCACATACCGTACAATACTCTAAGGTGCCATAATAGATAGTGTAAAGAGTACGAGGGTGGGGTGTGTATGTCATAGTGATGGCAACCAAATCAACCAAAGCAACCATCCACGCATCTCCCACTCAGTGCGTAAAGCATACGATGTCCACCACTGTCAATCACTAGACCCATCGAAGTAGTGACGGAGTTCGACTTGTACAACTACTGCTACTACCAAGCCTACCACATGGAGTCATGACTAAACCTTTACAAATGACCCCACTTCATTGGTTTATAGCCCTTTAGTCATACCTAGGCTACTGTGGCCCTGAATCCGTTCACGTGCCTCCCATACATAGTGATCCAAAGTCATAGACATCGATAGCCCCTTGGCACACTTCCCGCAGCAAAGCCCAGTAATGAAGCGAACTCATCGGTCCCCAACTGGATTCTGAGCTCTAACTTCCCATATTGGACTACCTTTGCATCTCGGGTTATTGGTCAATACTGGGTCGGGTTGGGTTCCCCTCCTAGCCATCGGTTCGGGTCGGGTGTCCATTCTGAGTCGGGTCGGTGTGTTGTCCTCCCTTGTAGCGGTTCGGTTCGGGTTTCCAGCATTGTATCGGTTCGGGTCGGGTGTCCTCCTCCGGGTCGGGTCGGGTGCCATCTCCCTTCCAATTCGTGCTTCCGCTCCGATCCGCTCCCTCGTTCTTCACGTGCTCCGATCCGATCCCTCCTTCTTCATCTGATCCGATCCCAGTTCAATTAGCGTGGCCTTCCTTCTTGCTAGTTCTCCCAAGTGTCAAGTTCCGATCTGAGCCCTTCGTCCTTAGGTCGATCCGATCCCCAGCTTAACCAACTTGGCCTTCCTTTTTGCCAAGCCTCTTTTGTGCCAGACTCCAGTTCGGGTCGGGTTCCTTGCCCAGGTCTCCAATCCGATCCGAGCCCATATCCGATCCGATCCGAAACCCTGCACAACTTTCTGCAACTTTTTCAAGCAACTTGTTTACGCCATTCGACGACGTTTTCGACAAATCTAACTATACTAATCAATCACAAATCATCCCAAACAGTCATAGTAACATAACAAACTAACCACAAACACCAAAATAATGAATTTACATGTCAAAATGGATCAAATATACCCAAAACCCCTTATTTTTCCCATAAGCATGTTTAAGTAAAACTAATCATAGGGTTAACAAAACTTAATCAAATTAAACCAAATTTCTACTAGAGGCATAAAATATTATTTTCGAATTTATAGATATTTTTCCAGAATTTATTAGTGTGTAAATTCGCTAATCTTCACTAATTACCCTTAATTAACTGTAATTAGTGTCAAAACAATGCTAATCACTCACCTTGGCCACAAATAAAATTCTCAGAACTGAAACCTCGCTGGTTTGGGTGAATACTGATGTCTAACAGTAGCTCTAACCTTGCTTTCGTGTTTTCTCTCCTTAATTTGATGTAGATTAAGCCAAAACTTGATTAGAAAGTGATTAGAAGGTGATTTGGGTGTTGGAGGCCATTGCTAGGGTTCCAAGAATGAAAGTGGTGGCTGAAAGAAATGTTTTCTAACCCTAATCAGCCCCTATACATCTCCAATCCCGAAATCTCATTTGGGCCTAGCTGCTAATTACCCGGTTAAGCCCAATTAAGATGTTTTTCACCATCTGAAACTTGTTTCAGCCATATCTCCCAAACGGTGAGTCCGTTTGGCTAATGTGACCACTCTACGGAATTGTAAACCATCATCTGGAGCCAATGGAAGTGGTTTCAGGTCAAAATTCCTTTCCAGTCAAAAGTTATGGCCAAAACAGTACCAACTAGGGGTAAAATGCTCATTTAAAAATCAACAAAAATCATGAACATGGGAAATGACCTCAGTAGTCGTCTCCCAAAGTTACATGACCATACGACTTCGTATGTGAAAGAAATAAATATTCTACGATCCTATGATGCGTAGAATACGGGTCGTTACAAAATGGTTAAACAATATACATTTATAATGTACAAGATCACAAAGAACCTCAATTGACGTGAAACTGGAAATCTCATAATGATTAACCATTACGGGTTTAATAAAATTTGTCTCGTTGAAATCCGAGTTCGTTTTAAAATTGGTTTTTCTTTAGTTCCATATTAAATCGATAAAACGGTTAAGTAAAAATTTAAACGTTTACCATTCGCACAATCATATGGTAAGTCCGATTGATATGGAAAACGAAATCCTATAATAACTTACTAACACAGACCCGATGAAACTAATTTCGTTGAAATTTTTGACTATTTCAGAATTGGTTGTTTTTAACTTGATTAATTTAATATAAAATTTTCATTTTCGCCAAATCAACATTAACTGAAATTTAAAATTCTATGAACTTCCATTATATTCCAACAACATATATTACTGTTCATAAACCATTTTGATCCTTATTAAATTTCAGGTTATAATGATATTCAGTTTATTAAAAATCATTTTATTTTATATAATAAATCCTTATGGTTTATAAACGATTCCATAACAACTTTCTGAAAATTTATTTGGACATAACACAGAATTATTAGATGAAATATTGAATTTTCTCTTTCATTAGAAAATTATAATCAAATAGATTCGGGGATTCTTGTTTCAGAGAATTCCGACTTAATTTGTATTATGTATATTCAATTGAAGTTCAAAACGTAAAACTACGAACCACCGCGACACTGCAAGCTCGTTTTTAATCAAATTATAAACTTTACATTCAAACGTTGTTTAATAAACTAATTCCTTTTATAATTTAATTCTAAACTGAATTAAATCCTTTTACATTGCACAATTCATACTATTTAGAAAATCCAACTTATTCGACTATTTTAGAATTAAATTTATTATTTTATTATCCAAATTAAATTAATATTTAAAATGATTGAATTCAAGTTAGCTGAATTTCAAATCAACATTTAAAACCATTTTTAAATGTTAAATTTAACGGTTAAAAATCTGGGTCATTACATTCCTATCCCCTTAAAAGAATTTCGTCCCCGAAATTACTAAAGTAGGAGAAATGCTACAAACCCATTAACTTTTCAAAAATCTATTTAGTTAAAATCTTACATTCTGTTTTATGAACTTTTTGGTTTTAACTAATCCATTTAGTTTTAATAGAAAACCAATTCATTTTTGTTAATGAAAATCTCAAAAATATTCTAACACTTTAAATTTTCAAGATTTTTTCCTCTATGTATGGAGGGACTTCTACAAAATTGTAGGAACAACAAATATATATACATCGACCACATGGTTTGAAAACCCAACTCATATACCAAAATTTATATTTTCGTGTAGGCGTACCTTTATAAGCACTATTAAGCATACCAGCCCAACTTATGTGTAATCAACGCAACCAAAATCAATTCTCATAGCCTTCTGGTACCTGTTCTTAAATCAATCTTCCATGTTAGTGAGAAATACATGAAATTTTTAAATAAACATTCATTGATTAACAAGTGTAACTATGAAAATTCCCCAAACAAACCATGAAGCATCATTCATCTTGAGATATATATATGCCCTACAGGGTTAAATTATTTAGTTTTAATTCATAAGTGGTTCCGTTCAAATTTGTCATATTGGAATTCATTAACTTAGCTTTCAATTTATTCAACTGTTTATTAAACCATTGATGAATTATATGTCAACCCATCTAACATACAACAAACAAATAATGCACAACCAATTTAACCCAATCATTCAACTTTTTATTAAATTTAATTCGTTTGGTTAAATCCAATTAATATTTACTAGTTTGCCTTCACTTTGGTTTAACATACTTTAACAACAATCGATTAATATCCAACTGATTTTCATTCAATTACTATTTATTATATTTCTGAATTCCAAATCTATTTTATTTAATTCGATTCAAGTCAATCAACAATCGGTACCTTAATTTAAGTAAATTATGTTTGTAGAAAAATATAATTTGGCAAAATCATTTCATTCAAAATAATATAAAAATAATTTTATATTCAATTACAAATACGCACTCTCATCTATATACACTCAAACTCAATATAGGATATTACTAACCCCATCTTTATTGAGTTATGCCACAGAGCCAATGTTATCACTAAACCTTATGCTTTGATACCACTGTAACGACCCAGCGGATTAGATGCTCGAATTTCGACAATAATACATAATCTTGTATTTCTTGCCAAAACCCAAGTATCGAAAACACCAGTAGTTAATAGAAAGAAAATTATAAGATGAGAAAAGGAAAGAAAGAAATATTAGAATAGAAGAAGAAGACTAACAACATAGTATCAAAGTCTCACATCCTAGAGGAAAAAATATAATATAGAAATAAATCCTTACAAAGAACTTGTATAAATACTTACATTCATCAAAGTACAACAGACAACCAATACATCTGGACAGTTATAACAATTCGTCCTCATATACAACACACACCGGAATGGATACTGAATACGTATCATACATCTGAACTCCTCCCGCATGTCTCCCGAGGTTCATAGCATATTAACCTAAACCTGTAAAACTCGGTTTGAACCATGCATTGCTAACACCACAGATCAGTCTGGTGAACCAGCATGAGAAAACTCATTAAGTTTATAGGTATCACCCAACAGATTTGAAATTAAAAATCCTTTTGAAAGAAAAGGATAATCATAAGACCAGTCCCCACATAAACACATATGTTTTTTACAATACGATAACCCATTTTTTTTCGATATCAAATCCGATGATATTATAATAGTGTCAATATCAAATAAATAACTGTTTAGCAGAATGCTTGCATCTCACGCTACACATACTTAGTATGAAATCAAAAAAGTATGACACTTATTGGAGAATGGATTTCCAACTATGACAAGGTATGGGATCACCTTCCGATAGTGTATCTCTTGAGAGCAATACACTAGGATTCAACAAGAACATCTTGTAACCTGGCCACACATGATCGACCACTCATTCAACTTGAATGTATCGAGTATATTATCACCAATGGTTGGGCCCAACATAACCGTTTCCCGAAGATACAGAAGTGGCAGAAGAACAAATAATTTTTTCTCTAGATGGTGATAATACACTCTAATGGGAATGACCCACATAGCCATTCTGCCTGTCCGCTTTTTATAATTTTCCTGATTGATGAGGCTTGAGGTCACAACTATCTTTCAGTGAACATCACAATAACTTTGAATGCCACATCGTCAGATCCATCAAATCACTAATTGATGTCCACAAATATACTCTGGGTGTTAAGCTAAAAGAAGTTTCCTTCTCCACCAACAAACTTGGTATATTTGTGAAAAGCAACGTACGTGACCCTTAGGAAATATTGTCAGACATTCGTCCATACAAGTCATCCAGGAACATGATGAACCGAAGACACCCTCCTATCACATCCTATATAGGAATCGCCCTAAGGATTAGTAGCAAGAAGCCCTTGTAAATTTGTAGATTTCAACCATGACATAATCATAGTTTATCTCTAGGAGCGACCTAGAGATTATAAGTAATATTTCCGTTTTATGAAAATCTGTAGGTCTTCAAATGCTCCATCTCAACCATCATCTGATATCTTCCACATTTACGTATTTGCTGGTTCATAATGGTTTTCGAATATAAATTCGATCTCATTCTTTCCGTACTAATAATCAATAATATGCCAAATATGATAGTCGTTAATTTAGGTATCAAGTAAACAACCATGCAACCATGAAAATAAAAGGATGCACTGGTTCGGTACATAGCATCACTTGGCCTCTTTAATTAAACTAATTAAAGAATGGTTAAATATTCCAATATTTGGAAAACAACATTTCACTTCTTATTTTAAATATAAGAGCGTCCTCAAAAACCATTTTATTTTCAATACTTAGAAAATATCTTACAACCATATCCAATTTTCCATTTGTAAATATCATTTGCAAAACCTCTACTAAAACCATTATTCAATTTCAAAAAGTGGAAACAGAGTTCCTTTTTTTATATAAAATATACATTTGTTAACCAAACCAGTGTAATTTAATCATCGTAAAATAATGTTATGGATTCTATTTCCAATATCATTACCCCTTTTTTATTTTACCATCACTTTGCAAATATTCGAAAACATGTTCTTTAACCAATTAACATCATTTAAACTTCTATTTAGCAATCCCTTTCATTACAAGAAAACCAATTTATAACTTTCCTCTATATAATTCAACTTATATGTGTAACTCATTATTAACTTTACTTTTAGGAAAAACCCATACTATTTCATAACTTAGAAAATAGTGCTATGTACTTAACCAAATGGTTTAAGTATAGCCACACTTTATACTTGGGCCAACCAATGTTAAATTATACGTTGTTTACTTTAAAATCCAATAGTTCTAATTGCATCTTAAATCTTGCAAATAAGTTGCAATATTTCTAAATAATAAATCATTTTCAATATCTTTTACCATTACAAACTAATATCATCTCTTAATAATAGTGACGTCGTTCAAATTAGGGTATTTTATTTATCTCTCATACCTTGATCGACATCGTTCTTATCCTAAGATGGATAAAAGTTCGTAATTCCAAAACAAATACTATTTGTCACATCAAATTCCATTTAAAAATATTCCATTTAGAAATCTGTTATTTTGCACATCTCATTCACAAAGTCCTTTTTAATTTATATTTTTAAATTAACTTCATTTAAACGACTATATAAAAAGAAAATATAAATTAAGATTTTGAATTTATTTTGAAAATAGAATTGTAGTTTACCTTTTAAGGGAATAAACTTTTCTTTAAATGACTAATTCAATATATATAAAATCTTAAAAATGTTTAGACTTGATTTTAAAGCGATTCCAATAAATTTCTTATTATATTAATGGTACCAAAGAGCTAAACGACAACTAAAGTACCAAACTGTGAAATAAGTGTTTATTTCATCCAATTTCTCAATCAATCAAACGTATCCAACATATATGATAAATATTATCAATATTTGTGAAGAATCTTATTGGATTCGTCCAACCTTTCTTTTCCGGCATCAGAAATTAAAATTTTCAACAAATATATAATAATGCAATTTAACAAATAGTGGTGAGGAATCTAGTTGAATCCCTCCAACCTTTTTTTTTCCTGCATCACAAATTTTTAACCTCAAGATAAAATCCAATAGATATAATTTCAAATGATCGACCAATAATAGCAATCCAAGCGTCCATCTTTTAATTTAATATGTTTATATTATTAACCAACAAGGTAAGTTACCTTATTTGGTAACAATCGTTGAAATAACGATTTGGTTTCAATTAAATTAAACGAACGTTTAATATAACCAATATAAATATTTTTTTAGCACATATCAAACAATTAACAAACATAACACACAAATAAAAATGCCGACTTATATGACATATAAGTGGATAAAACTGAGTGAGTTTCACTCACTTTGATTCCATTTATTGCTAAAGCAAATCGTTTTTAGTTAAATTAGACAAACGTTTAATTTAACTAAAAACTCCAATTGCTTCCAACTTTGACCAAACTAGCTCTAGAATATGGTGTTCTTCAATACGGTCCTAGCGTCACTTGTTTCGTTTGATTCTGTTAACATATGCACAAGTTATACACGTTTGAGTATACGATTTAAATTTAAATATTTTAGTTCCTTAATTATAATTTATTTAACTTAATTTATTGGTTAATACATAATTGGGCCATGTTAGTCTCCTTCTCACATCGTTCCCAGTTCGCTGTTTGTTCCAAAACACTTCGCCTCGACTTCGAAAGCTCACCGCCGCACAATTCTCCGATCATCAGACCTTTCCCTGACCACTCGCTATGATCGCTTGACTGAGGTGCATCGACGCCTTGCCCATCCCCCTGCACTCGGACCTCTTAATCGCCAGAAAATAACCCGCAACCGAAAACCCTTCACACATCACTATCTCCGACCACTAACCTCGTCAGGCCCCTAGACCACTATCATCGAGACCCCCTGACCTCCTCTCCAACTATCCTTCAGACACTGTGGAACTATAACCATCACATTCGCCAGAATCGATGAGAAACCCTTATTGCCATACTTCACGTTTATCTCCTCTACCACGACACCACAGGCCACCGCGCCTTACCAGATTTTGGTCGAAGGTTGATCTCCATATCCACTACAATTTCATAGTTGAACACCATGGCCAACACTTGCTGGTTTGAGAAATAAAAAAACGGATTCTTGAATTGAAGAGAACTTTTTAGTTTTGCTAGAAGAATGAAGGTGATACAGGGGATAAATAGATACAAGAAAGAAATGGGATATGATCAAAGTCATTTTCACTACGTACAAGCTAGGCATGTGATAGGGCAGGTTAGGCTATGCGTGTATTAAATAGAGGGGACTAAAGATTTTTTTTATTTGAGGTGACCGGGGATTTTTCTAAAGGTGGCAAACGATATTTTATAGCGTGTAGCGTTCAACGTTTATAATTCGTACGAACCCATACGAATTCTGATTGTGAAGAAATTAGAAATCATACCATAATCTAATATTTCGGACATTCCGTAACTGGTTTCGTCTAATTCCGAGTTCATTTGTAAAAAATCTAATTTAATTTCAAACGATTAAACAATATACGTTTATATTGTGCAAGGTCACAAAATAACCCTAATTGACGTGAAATGGAAATCTAACAATGATTAATTACTATGATTTTAATAAAATTAGTCTTTTTTGAAATCAAGTTCGTTTAAAAATTGGTTATTCTTTAGTTCCATATTAAATCGATAAAACAGTTAAATAAAAATTTAAGTGTTTACCATTCGCACGATCAAATGGAAAGTCCGATCGATATGGAAATCGAAATCCAATAATAACTTATTAATACAGATCCAATGAAACTGGTTTCATTGAAATCCATGACTGTTTCAGAATTGGCTATTTTTAACTTGACTAATGTAATATAACATCCTCATTTTCGCCAAATCAACATTAAACTAAAATTTAAAATTATATCAACTTCCATTATAATCCAACAACATATATAACTGTTCACAAACCATTTTGATCCTTATTAAATTCCAGGTTATAATGATATTCGGTTTATTAAAAATCCATTTATTTTATATAATAAATCGTCATGGTTTATAAACGATTCCATAACAATGTCCTAAAAATTTATTTGGACATAACTCAAAATATATAAGATAAAATTTTGATTTTTCACTTTCATTAGAAAATTATAATCAAATAGATTAGAGCGATTCTTGTTTCAAATAATTCCGACTTAATTTTGATTCTGTATATTCAATTGAAGTTCAAAACATAAAACTACGAACTACCACGACGTTGCGGGCTCATTTTTAATTAAATTATAAATTATATGTTCAAACATCATTTAATAAACGAATTTCTTATTATAATTTAATTATAAACTGAATTAAATCCTTTAACATTGCACAACTCATACTATATTGCAAATTCAACTTATTCTAACTATTTCAAAATCAAATTTATTATTTTATTTTTCAAATTAAATTAATACTTAAAATTATTGAATTCAAGTTATTTAAATTTCAAATTAACATTTAAAACCATTTTTAAATGTTAAATTTAACGGTTAAAAATCTGGCTCGTTACAATCATCTACATATGCATATGCACACATGTATCTTAATTATAATGCAATATTTGTTCTATAATTGCATTATTTATAAATCACAACATCCAAATGGAGAAATCGGCAAAGATTTCGCTACATGGTTTTATAATTATGTTTTTGATACGAAAAACTGAGTGGTAAACGAAGGATTGAAATATTTAGTCATTGGACCAAAAAGGAAAGTTAAGACCTATCCAATATTGTTTGTCAATGGATATTAATTTAATACCAAAGAATATATTGTTGAAAAATTAACTAATAATATTAGTGTATTTGCTAAAGGTAATGATGATCCAAATGATCATATAAATGATTTTTATGGTGTGTTTACCAAGGTTTTGCAATTGACAAATTTCACAAGACCTACGGAAGAAGTATTTTTGTTTAAATGCAACTGGTTCAGCCACTTTCCAGGTTCACGAATCAACGTGCACTCAAAATATAATCTTATAGAAATAAAACATTCTTCGCATTATTATAAGTACGTCCCTTTTTTATTTGCCAAATTAGCTCTTCAAGTTATTATGTTCCTTACCCATCTCTAAGAAGAGATAAAATAGATTGGTCGACAGTTTTTAAAATAAAGATATAGTTTACATTTAATGGATGGAATATTCGCGATAAATAAGCTTACCAAGCGGATATCGAGGAAAATAGAGAAATAATAATAACCGACGATGAAACAGATTTTGAACCTCTAAACGATGAATCAAATGCATTAATTTAAGCATTTAAGACTACAGAGGAACAAAATATAAAGTTTGGAACAGAGTTTGAGTCTGAAAATGCTGAGTACTGATCAATAATCTATATTTTGATTTTTTAATTTTATACTATTTTCACTAGAAATGATATATTATGCTAATATGACATGTATCGCATAACCATTTTGTGTTATGCCATAACGTATGTTTTATGTAGTCCTTTATATTCTGTTATAATGTTTTCTTATAACAGGTACAATTGATATGTCGTAACGTAGAAATACCTCTTCATATTTTGGGTCACCCTTGTCCTCTCAGAGAGGAACTGGTCCTCCTACTGGAGGTGATGGCAAAAGGCCATCACAAGAGCTAGCGCGTCTTGTGATGTGGCTGTAGCCTAAAGAAAATGGAGAGTAAATATTAAGTTGCTAAATTAGATATCATTTTAGTACAATCTATTATAAATATATATTATAGTCATGAAATATTTAATGTTTTTTTCCTTTTTAACACAATGGTTTTGAGCTAGAGTCGTATACCATATTTCTTGGCATATTGCAATAGGCATACATGAGTCGCATGACGACATGTTGGCCGAAGTGGACGAAAAATTCAGATAACGTGAAAGAGACTATTTGGTAGGACTTCTTAGTACATGTGAATTTTCAAAATTATGATATATCGATTGTTACATTATGTAGTCATGTACTCTAATTTGTTGTATATCTTACTTATTAGGTTTAAATATTAATTCATGTTTATACGGAACACTTTATGCATTGTTATTTTATTTATAGAACAATTTATACATTGTCATGTTATTTGTAGAACACTGCCATAATTATTAGGAACACGTTATATTAATTCATATTTATAGGATATCAATTCATGTTTATACTATTTATAAAAATGTATAACTCTTATTTTCTCAAACATGAAGAGTGTAGTGGACCTTTAAGAGGATGATATTTCCCTCGTACAGTGCCACTATAACAGTAAAAATTGCAAAGTACTATAGGGAAACGATAAACGACCTAAAAATAACAGGGAAGAATCCTATTTGGATGAGCACTGCTGTGTTGGATGATTTTTTTCAGATGGTGGGGCAATGAGTAGTTTTAGGTAAATTTACCACATATTTAATTTAAAATGTTCTGCGCAATTAATATATAAATTAAAAATGTAAAACGTTTTTCTTCAACTTAGATTTACAGAGGCAATCACAGAGGAATTCGATAATTAGGAGCAAGAACCCCATCACACATCGCGGTGGTTAAGTCATTCCAACATCACCGCGAGGAGTTAGTATATTAATTAACTACAGTTAAAGATTTTAAGTTCTAAGTTGTTAAAAGATAGATAATATAACAATATATAATATGAATATTTATACGTGCATATTTTAGGAGAGAGAGCATGGTGCTCGTATGTCTTATTGTGATGTTTTCACACATACTCATGCGATGACTCGGACCAACGAGTTAGACACAGTTTCATACTATTGGGACCATGAAGATAAAGAAAATGCCACATACATAAGTATAACATAATTAACTAAAAGTATAAATTAATTAAAATAATGTTATTCGAATTCAATTGTTTTTTGCATAATAACAAAAGTTCCAGCAAGCACGGACACAACTACTCGAGGACATGGGACAAGCCGATTTAATTTCTGACGAGGAGGATACCATTTTTTAGGCTGTTATGGATCCATTAACTCGCAATAAGCGCAATGAATTTGGGAAAAGCAAGTGGTGATTTTCGAATTAAATTTTAAAATAATTATTCTTCTACATGTTCAAAACTATTACACATTGTGATGAACTATAGTAAACATAACTTATAATTCCACTGGTAATTTAATGAAAACTGATATTTACATGAATTACGATTATGATGTTGGAAACACTGATAGTTTAAATTTGTTTACAGGTCAAGACAACTCAAAAGGCATATCAGAGGACTCAAGACAAAGATGAGATTGCACAGCTTCGTGCCCAAATCGCGGAGATTGAGGAGCGTGATCGTCACCGTGACACATAAATAGAAAAACTAAACCAGCGTTTGGCGGAGTTCATAGAGCAGTACAAACAGTTTCCTTCATCTGGTGATTTTTGAAGGGAGTGGTTTGAGGTATAATTTGTTATGTTTTGTTGTTATGTACATTTACGTTATGAGTGAGTCAGGATCTGGTTTATACATTGCGATGGATTATATATATTGTTGCTGGTTTGGATCATGGTTTATGTTGGTTTGGATGACGTTGATTTGGTATGGTTTGTTGGACACATTGGTTTATGTTGTGCATATCGGTCTCTATGTGTATGATTTGAGTTCAATATTATGTTTATGCATATATGTGAGTATATATGTGCTCGGAATGGAGCTGTTATTGTATATATAAGATTGTGGGTGATTGAAAGTAAGCATGTCAAAAATTTGGAAAAAATACTTAGATTTCCAACGGCTACCAACAACTTATACGTCATCATTTACCAACTACATTTTCCAACGATTTCAAATGAACTCCAACGGCTATTTAGTCGGTAATTTCTACCACATGTCCACTCATGCCGTTGGAGGCTGTAGGGAAAACCCCGTTGATGACGTTGGAAAACGGTGAGAGTTCGTTGATGCATATACCGACCACTACTAGAAAACACTTAAATTTTCTACGTAAATTTTCCTACGCCTTTCCAATGACGTAATGCAGGACGTAAGAAAGGCGTAAGAAATATGTGAAAATAGCATGTGGCGTAGGGAGGGCGTATAAAATCTTCTACGCCTTTCCTATGCCCCTAGTTAAAAAGTCATGGTGTGGGAATGGCATAGGGATTTTCTACGCTATTCCTACGCCAACAGATTAAGATGTTAAAAAGCAATCCGACCCATCATTCAATGTTTACATCCAGCTGTTGGTAGAACCAGAATCAACGGTAGGGGTGAGCAATAATTTTTATTATATTTTCAAAATTATCGATATTATAGTAAATATTTTTGGTCAATTTAGTTATTTAAGTTAATTTTAATCATCACATATGCATCAGAATTACTTTTGAGAAGCATAAGAATCATAAATAATAATATCTTAATCATATATTTATAATTTATTTCAAATTATAGTTAATATTGCGAACATAAAGTCTAAAATATTTTTGGTTCGGTTAAATCGGATAACCAACCAAACCAACCAATCTTAATTTGGTTAGTTTGGTTTGGTTTCATTTTTATCGGTTTTAGTTTGGTTTGACAATTTTCTTCATCGGATAAACCGAACCAACCAAACGCTCATCCTTAATCAACGGCATAAATAATTAATCCATGCACTCTTCTCTGATTGGTAGGGGAAACGCCACCTTTCCATTACAAACTAATTACCCATCCCAAATCAGATCGAACAAAATCACTTTCTAGATCTGCAGCAACAATCAATATCACCTTCCCCCTCGATGGAGATTTGTCTTTGCAACAATAGGTAACTAGATCTGGAGCACGCGATCTCCGATTCCTGTTAGTACACATTTTATATTCATTTTTATTTATAAAAATAAGACTCGATTTTATAGCCTGTTTCTAAAATTTATTTGACAGGAAGCCTTCAATCTTGGTGATGAAATGTGTATTTGGGCAATTGATTTTATAGCCTGCTGAAATGTGTATTTGGGCATTATCGCCTTCCCCCTCAATAAGACTCAAATTTTATAGACTCCATGCCTTCCTCTCCCTTTTTTGGTGAGTTAATATATTTATGAGGTTATTGGGTTATTGAATCTTTTTTTGTTAGGCATGTATCCTTGATTTACACTTAACTTCTTCTGTTTATGTGGATAAATGGAGATTATTCCATTAGGTTGATGCAGTTTGACTTTTTTGGTCCAAATTCTGTTTATGCAGGCGGATAATTCCATTATGTTGGTTAGCAGACGTAGGAAGTGAGTCTGTTCATGGTGTGGGTAGGGGTGTCAAATGGGTCATTTAGGGTCCTATAAGGGTCAAACAAAATTTGACCCAACCCTTTTGCAACCCATTTATTTTGATCCTTTTAACAAAACGTTTTACCTGACCCAACCCACATATTATGTGGGTTACCCATTTAACCTACACATTAAAAATTATTACTTTAAAATAACGATTTTTAAATCTAAAAATGTCAAAATTACAAAAAATCCTTTACTTTGGAAAAAGAGAAAAAAAATTTTCCAAAAAATCCAGAAAATTATGATATGAAAAGTAATAAAAGAATTATTCGAAAATAATGATTTTTAAAGCTAAAAGGACCAAAATTATGAAAACGCCCTTCATATTGAAAAAAGTGAAAAAAAAATGAAAAAAATTCAAAAAATTAGAAAATGAAAAGTTAAAAAAGAATTATTTTAGAATAACGATTTTTAAAGCTAAAAATGCTAAAATTACGAAAATGCCCATTATATTGGAAAAAGTGAAATAAATGAAAAAATTTCAGAAAATCCAGAAAATTACGAAATGAAAAGTAATAAAAGAATTATTTTAAAATAACGATTTTTAAAGCTAAAAATGCTAAAATTACGAAGATGCCCTTCATATTGGAAAAAGTGAAAAAATTTCAGAAAATCTAGAAAATTACGAAATGAAAAGCAATAAAAGAATTATTTTAAAATAACGATTTTTAAAGCTAAAAATGCTAAAATTACGAAAATGCCATTCTTATTGGATAAAGCGAAAAAAATAAAAAAATATTCAGAAAATTACGAAATTAAAAGAAAAAAAGAAATTATTTTAAAATAACGATTTTTAAAGGTAAAAATGCTAAAATTACGAAAATACCCTTTATTTTGGAAAAAGTGGAAAAAAGTGAAAAAATTTCAGAAAATTCAGTAAATTACAAAATGAAAAGTATAGAAAATTATTATTTTTTCATAATTTTTCGGATTTTTTTAAATTTATTATTGTTTTCACTTTTTTTAACATGAAGGGCATTTTCGTAATTTTGACATATTTAGCTTTAAAAATCGTAATTTTCGAATAATTTTTTATTTACTTTTCATTTCGTAATTTTCTAGATTTTTTCACTTTTTCCAATATGAAGGGCATTTTCGTAATTTTAGCATTTTTAGCTTTAAAAATTATTATTTTAAAATAATTCTTTTTTAATTTTCATTTCGTAGTTTTCTGATTTTTTTCGCTTTTTCCAAAATGAAGGGCATTTTCGTAATTTTAGCATTTTTAGCTTTAAAAATCGTTATTTTAAATAATTCTTTTTTAACTTTTCATTTCGTAATTTTCTGGATTTTCTGAATTTTTTCCAATATGAAGGGCATTTTCGTAATTTTAGCATTTTTATCTTTAAAAATCGTTATTTTAAAATAATTCTTTTTTGACTTTTCATTTTGTAATTTTCTGGATTTTTTGAATTTTTTTCAAAATGAAGGATATTTTCGTAATTTTGGCCTTTTTAACTTTAAAAATTATTATTTTCGAATAATTCTTTTATTATTTTTGAATTTTTTTTTTATTACTTTTAATTTCATAATTTTTGCTTTTTATTAGAAATAGTTCTTTTATTTTCCACTATTTTTAATGCTGAAAAATGTAGAGTTTTCCCCAATTTTTAATATTACAAAAAAATAGCGACTTCGTATGTATGCAGAGTTACATGAGTAAGTGGGTTACTCATTTGTAATCCTTTTAAAAATGGGTCAACCCTTTTATGACCAATTTAATAAAAAATATAAATGGGTTGATCCAACACGGTTGTAATTAAGGTTAAATTGGTAGGGTAAATGGGTAGTGTCATATTTTGGTAGGTCTATGTGGGAACATGTCAAATGCATTCATTTTCAACAAAAGCTATTTTATTTTTCCAAAAAAGGGACTAAATTGGCCTGAAAACGACATGATAAGGTTTGGAGATTGTCCGAGCTGATATTTAGGTCTATGTTTCAGCATTTGCATTCTTTCACATTCTTAGCATGTATGATTGTGACTTTTTATTGCTGTGGGAAACTTGGCTCTAATACAAAATTCCAAAAAGCTAACCGTTGGCTTTCTTAATTATCGACTTAAATTAATTTCAAACAGTATAATTATTGGTTATTTTGAATGGAGTTTTTCTTGGTACTTTCAAACAACCATGGCTGAGGTTATGATGTAATGATAGTTAATCTTTATCTAGAGAATTTTTCAAAATTCAAACTGCTTAATTTACAAGTCAATCATCTATTCAAACCATCCAAGTATGTTAATGTTTTTTTAGCATAAGAATGTACTCTCTAATTGCCTCTCCTCTACATGCTTGAACAGATCATATATTTTTCCTGAGCTGCACCTAGGCAGTTAGCGTGAAGGAAAGGAAAAAAAGAAGAAGAAAGAGGAAAAACAAAACGCTTTCTCATTTTATATCAATACATATCACAGCAAAGTCAAACTGCAGCCAGTTGATAATCTAGGCCTCTCTCTTTCTGGCGAAATCCCCCCATCAGTTGATTTTCTCTTTTTACTGTTTGTTTGACTTGAAGTTAGATTTCCCTGTTCTTGTAGCTGATCTCTGTTCTTGCATTTTAACATGTGAGGCCTTAGTCTATTCACGTCTGGTAACTTTACTGGTTTCAGTAAAAATTCATCAGCTTCTTCTTCTAAGCTTCTATTAATCCTTAAAAGGTACATTCTACGATGAGATGATAACAACAAGGATATCTTTCAGAGAATGCGATTCTTTAATCTCTTTTAGCTCATCATACCTAGTCATGCCAGACATACAGTAGTTTGTAATCACTAGATTTACTTCGATTTCATTGTGTTCAAACATCGAAGAAGAAGGCGAGGTTTCATGCACATTTTGCGCTAGTTTGATAAATTTCATAGTTTTCGTCATAGAATCCACAGTCGTGGCTTGATATGATGAGGTCTTAAGCAACCTTTCAATGAGCTTACGATCAATAATACTGTCATCAACCGCTAAAACATGAAACTGGGTCTCTGTAGCTATAGTCGTGGCTTCTGGTTATCTTTAACGAAACTCTAGAAAAGAAAATTCTGACCAAAATGAATGCAAAATTTATTTGGAAATTTGCACACCCTTTGTACTACGGATATTAAGTGAAATATTGTTGAAGAATAATCAATAGGGGATATGTGTGCTCCTTACCTTGTTAATGTTTGAACTACTCCGAACACCAAACATAAATTTAAATGGTTATGTTTCTCATTTTTGTATTTTTCCTTTTGCAGCTAAAATGTTGTGGATGTGGACGTGTGTGGTTTTCATCGAGAGATACCATTGCTTTATCGTCTGTTCCAAATTGAATCTGGATGAATGCCCATTTGCTATGGTTGTTATGGTCTTTTTCTCCTGTATTTTCACATTATTCACAATTTAGTCCGGGGAGACATTTTCATTATTTTAGCAGGTATTTCAGTCTCTTTAATTTGATATGCTAATTCGTCCATGAAGTGCTTCCGATCAGCAGTTTATTTGTAGCTAAGATAAAATCCTCTGATTTGTCTAATGTGTTTTGCTCTGTCATAGTCTCAATATTTGATCGTTATATGCAGGTGATGATGTGGCAATTAGAGTTGAAGTTTGAGCTTTCTCTTGGAGCAAAGAGGAGGGGTGAAGTTGTGTGCACATTTGCATGAAGGTGCTTCTGATGATAGACGTGGCAGGGGAAGGAAATTGGTGATGCAACAATGTTTTTCTTTGTGAGGTTGTGGTGATTTTGGATTTGAATGTTGCACAATGAATTAGGAAAAAGGTTAATGGATGAGGTTTAGTTTTGTAGATAATTGTGTGTTTTGGCTGCTGTGTTTGTGATGAATGAACATAGTGGAAGAAATGGTTGTTGTCTAAAAGGTTACTCATTTATTTGAGTTTTCTGATCTTTTAAGCATTGTTTTATCATTTCATTTTCTATATATGTTTATCTTATGGTTTTTTGTGTGATATCTGAGCTAATTTTGTAGGCGATTATATAATTTGTTTAGGGAAATACAAGTTTTATGGTGAGGTCTGGCAAGCTTAAGTTTTGTGTTTATGAAAATACGAGCCACAATTTAAGCTAATCTTGTTTGCAGTGGGAAATGAATGAGTAGAATGACAGTGCTGCCGTAATTACATGGAGATACATATTTGTTTTATGTTATGTATGATTTTTTTAAGTATATGTATTGTTTATTGATGCCATTTTGACTTATGGATGTAGTGGTATTTGAGCTTACCTAAATATATGTTATAAAGTATTGTTTGTCATGTTTAATGAGTATGAAATTGTACTTTGTTAACATATATTAATATTAATAATATTGTTGATTTGGTTTTATATGATTTTCTCGCATTGATTTAAGTGGTTTAAAATATAGCAATAGTAGTATAGTAGAAATTATTTGAAATGGCAGAGCTGTAGCATACGGAAATTTAAAATTTTATTTGCTTGTGCTGCGTATGCACGACGTAGCTGACACATAAGAATTAGGATGTATGGATGTATAGGGCGTGGGTAACACGTAGGAAATTTGGGCGTAGGCAAGACGTAGAGAATTTTTATGTGTAGAAGGGCATCTGGCGTAGTAAACATCTGGTGTAGGAAGGACAACTGGCATAGGAAAGGCGTAGTTTACATCTGGTGTAGGAAACCGCTGTTGTTCTTATAAAGAGTTGAATGAGAATATGAAATAAGATATAAATCTTTGGAATTTTAATCAATGTAATAATTTAATCAATTAATGTTATATTTTAAATCTTTGAATGACAATATGAAATATGAAATAGGATGTTATATTTTAAATCTTTGAATGGGTCGTTACAAGTTTGGTGAAGAATCTAAAGATTATATTGACTGATTTAGCTAATTAATTGTGTTTTAATATAATATGGCTTTGTTACATGAATTTGTTTTCAGTGCAGATCTATGCGAGTTATTGTTGTTAGAAATGCACGCATGTAGTCGAAAGGACATTTGCAGTATGTAGGTGCAGTAAAATTATAGATATATTATGACCGTCAAATGTGTAAAAACTAATTGAGCATTTGAAACACTTGGTATATGAGTTTTTTTCAGTGCAGATTTATGCGAGTTATTGTCATTAGAAATGCATGCATGTAGGTGAAAGGACACTTGCAGTATGTAAGTGCAAAGTAAAATTATAGATATTTTATGGTTAAAAAAATAAATTGTGCATTCGAACACATCATCATTCAGCCATATTACATGTAAGAACATCTTCAATGCTTTATCAATTTGAATGTAAAATCAAAGACACATCATCTTTCAACATTTTTGTTAAATATATTATCTCAATGCAATTGTTGAATGATGTTGGAAGATGATGTGTCAACAAAATTATATGATATTATGAAACATAATGTCTAGTAGTAGACATTGTATTTCACAATGTGGAAGGATGTATAACCACTACTTTTTACTTATTTATAAAATATTCCTATAATGACACATGTACAAAATTGTATATTTTATGCATTTGCATTAG
This sequence comes from Allium sativum, assembly GCA_030737875.1. Classification (NCBI taxonomy): domain Eukaryota; kingdom Viridiplantae; phylum Streptophyta; class Magnoliopsida; order Asparagales; family Amaryllidaceae; genus Allium; species Allium sativum. The sequence goes on along the minus strand of CM060924.1, from coordinate 996,689,848 downwards.
AGAACAAATTTTAAATTTATTGTAGAAGTTTTTTTTATACACTTCACATTGTAAAATAAACATGGACACATAAACATTTAATGACATTACGTTTAGTAAGGGTTGGAGATGATCTAAGTACGTAAAACATATTGTGGAACAAAATCAAGTAGCACAATATGGTTACATGTAAGGTACACGTCATCTATTCATTGCAATTTTTTTTAAATAGTGCATGTCAAATATAATCCACGGAAACCGAAATAAAACGGAGACAAATGTATAAATAAAAATTACCTTTCAGTATGACCTTTTATGGACTAAAATACAATTTTAGTGACAAAATGAAATATATTAGACCATCAATGCACTACTTGCAATTATCAGTATGAAGGATTCTGTTAAAATCAAAATTAACTTGAGGTACATCCATCTTATACCCGACCAACAATGTTTTGTGGTATACAAATTTTTAATATGAGCAAGTGAACCATGCCAACCAAATATATGACGACAATTACCATTGCGCTATCATAATATGACACCTATATTAACTTATGTGTTTTTTGCGGACCAAACTAGGTGCACTAGCCTCGGTTTTGCGACTCTTGTCGATTTCTTTTCTGAACAAATTCTAAAAAAAAAATTATAAGTGAAATTGGTGATGGATGCCTCAGTATAATATGCACATATTACCTACGATTGAAAATACCATCCACAAATTTGAGATCCTTTGACTTGTAAAGCTACCCATAAAGTGAGCATGAACCAATGGAACTGTTGGACCAAGATAACAAAAGTTATTGTTCAACGTTCTACCTAGAATATACATTTTTAAGAAGAAATATTAATTTTGTTCCAAGTACATTCCTTACTTTCTTTTGCGCATTTTGTAGAATCCATGGAGAATAGATAAAGTTATAAAAAGTAAACTACAAAGAACCAAATGGCAATATAGTGTATTAATGTCGAGCAAATGAGTCATGCGTAATAAAAAAAATGAAACAAATTGTAATAATTAAAAGTAAAAATTGTGCATACTGCAAAATATATAAAATAAAAAAACCTAACTAACTTGCAATAGTCTATGAAGATATAACAAACTAATTTTTACTTTAAAAAAGTAACAAAATTTACATATAAGAAAATGTACCATTCAATATGATCATACTCTATGGAAGAAGAAAATGTTATTTCTTTAAAAAAAAAAGTAAGCCTTGCAAAATAGAATAAATAAAATTCAAAAAAATGTAATGATACCTATTTGTCATGTAAGAGTAGAATTAAAAGACGTTCATCCAGGATGTAAAGTGTAACACCCCACATCCGTTAGTGTCACTCACAAAGGGAATGCACTAAGTTCTGTGGAGCATTTTAAGGTAAAAGATGCAGATGAATTACAAGACAGACAAAAATTAAAACAGCGGAAAATAAAACTTTGCTTTATTGATAAAATAGTTTGTACAACGATTTCTTTACAATATCAGAGTATCATCTGTCCTACAAAATAAAGAAGCATAAAACAACATTTATATTCCCCAATGTAGCAAGAGCCAGCCATAGCATCCGAAAAGACAATCCAAGCAAAACTTCGGCAAATCTTCAAGCTGGGAAAGAGTGACAATCCAACTTAACCTGAGCTATACTATTCCCTCCTTTACTACCTGGGGGGGGGGGGGGGGAACGGAAGAAAAGAAGACGAAAGAAAAATAGAGTCAGACATAAAGCCTGAGTAAGTTCAGTTACTTCTAGCATGTGAACATGGAAAAACAAAACGACATAAATTAACTGAATATAAGATAACACCATGATGATAGGGTCAGCAAGATTAGATAAGATTAACACAAGATATGCTAAGACAAGATAAACTGGATATGCTCTAATACTTTCGCCGCTTCGCTATTTCCTTGTTATACTGGTTTCTATATCTCTGCACCACCTAACTAATGTCCCAACTAGTAATGATAACGTGATCCCAATCCCGGTAATTTCGGTTGCCTTCAGGCATACATTTATTATTTATTACCTAGATCTAATCTAGGGTTTCCTATCAAGTGCTTTCTAGATTCAACTAGAGTTTACGCTATCTGCTGAACGCTTCTCGGATTCAGGGTTTATGCCACCTAGTCCAACTAGGGATTATGCTACCTGTCGAACGATGCCCCCTAGTCTAGGACACACTACCTAGAGTCGTATATGTTCCTAGACTTCCCCACGCATGTATTGTGAATCGTTATCGCTTGTCTAGATGCACATGTCCTGTAATGTGCGGCCTGAGTCCCGTGGCAGGGCTACTTTAGAAACACGGAACTCGGTTGGGAGCTTTTCAGATATCTGCCGGTGCAGATGCTAAGGTCTGTTTTTCTACCAGTGGTTATGGTCCCACGTGACCCCTCCCTCAACTAATGAAAGGCAATCCAAGAAAATCAAGCGCGAGAACTGTACTTTTGCCACCCTATGCCCTACTTTCCTATTGGCCAGCCTCACTCATAACTAGATAGCAAGTATATGGTCTGTTGGGAGTTCTCTGCCTTTCCGCATACGTACAACGATTGATTAAAGATGGTAGGTAGACGACGAGTTGCTATCACAGGGCTACTGGTCTCGCCGAATCACGCTGGTCCATCCTAGTCTTTAGGTTGCCTTGTATTGCAACCAAGGCATACCCTTGGTTCTTCTACCGCAGACCTTAACCTCTGTGAGCCCAGGAGGATCATTTGCCACCTCACAGAGAGATACCAAGAGTACCCTCACGTCCCCTCGAAGCCTCGGGCTTCGTAACCCAATTCGTTGGAGCCTTCTTTTTAATCAGACGGACGTTCGCTCCTTCCCGTGTTATACTAAGAATTACTACTTAGTTTTGCTAACTAAGGTTTACCACTTAGCTTCCAGAATTGTTGTTTTCTTGACTAAGGTTTACTACTTAGCTCCTTTTAACTAAGGTTTACTACTTATTCCTCTTTCTCGTCAATTTGGATTGGTTAAGTGTCATTAGTCAATTCAAGCTAACTTAACCCTCTTCATTTATCCTGTTAAACTGGTTAAGTGTTATCAGTAATTCATGTTGACTTAACCCTACCACAAACCAGGTTATATTGGTTAATTATTTCTTATTACTTAACCCTATTCATTCATCCTGTATTGGTTAATTGTTCCTTTTTAACTTAACCTTGCCCATCTGTTTAACTAGCATTTTATTAATGGTTAAGTATTATCCCCTCATATTTTAGACTTAACCCTATTCCTTTATCACAATCTGATGGTTAAGTGTTCAAGTTTACTTAACCTTACGGTCTAGTCCAGCTAACATATCAAATTGGCTAAGTGTATTAAATTTTACTTAATCCCAACCTCTAGTCTAGTTACCTTGTTAATTTTGGTTAAGTGTCCCTATGGACTTAACCCTCCCATTCTAGCTTAGCTGTGTTAAGTTGGTTAAGTGTTCCTATGGACTTAACCCTCCCATTCTAGCTTAACTGTGTTAAGTGTCTGTATTAACCTAACCCCACCCATCGGTTTGGTTATCATGTTGAATTGGTTAAGGGTCTTAATTAACTTAACCCTACCATTCTTGTTCTAGCTTTAACTAAATAAATTAAAGCCATGACCACTCACATTAGACAGATATTGTTGCGATTACTGGATGTGTCGGTTGGTTCCGGGCAGGTTTACATCGCAACTCAGTCTAACCTCGGGTTAGACATATTCGTGTTTTCTAAGTTCAAAGGGTTTTGATTAATTTTCAAATCATGTTTTGAAAGTAACCATCCCGTCCGTCGGATCAGTTAGGGATAGCCAGGGAGAGCAGGAAACTTGTATTTTCCAAACCCAAGCCTAGACACTATCCTCTCTGTCACCCTAGAACTTTCTGGTGGATGTATTATTAAAAGAGATGTCATTTATAAACTTTTCTTTTGTATATAAATTGTTAACAATTTATCCTCAAAATTTAACCATTTATCCTCAAAGTCCATTTTCCTTTTATAAATAAATTTGGCCTATACCATATATATTTGCCATGCCCACTAATGGACTTATATTCTAGGCCCAAATCTTGATTTGCCTATCTTACAGTTTATAGCAATTTAGATCCAACATCCTTATTTACAGTTCATGCCAAAAACTAGATTTATATTCTAGTTTACAGTTTATGCCAAAACTAGATTTCATATTCTAGTTCACCGTTTATGCCCAAAACTTAATTTGCATACCAACTACCTACTTTGTGGCCCATTTAACCATTTACCATTTACGCCCAATGTATGTAAATTATTCAAAATTATGCTAATATACTTATCATGCTTAATTTAGCCACCCAATTCTGATTTAATATTCTAATTTTAGTTCATGTCAAAACTAGACTTGTTATTCTAATTTTCATCTTAATAGTCATGCTATAATGCATGTTCCCAAATTATGCCAATTTCCAAGTTTAGTCAATTTCATGTTTTTCCCAAAACGTATTCCCATCGTTCATAAAATCGTGATTCAGCCTAGATTATAAATAAATCTAGATTCGTGGAAAAAGGGAATGAACCAAAATGCCATGAAAGAAAAGACATAATAACTGGCATAAGATGATAATTCACAGGCATATAGATTACAACATGAAAAGGGTTGAATAGTATAGATTCAAGAACATGGGTAGACCTAACTTAATAGGTAAATTCCCAAGATCAAGATCCAAGGATAACTAGAAATAGAAAGTCAAGCCTAGATCCAATATAATGCCAGTTTGGGGTACAACATGGTTTTGTAACTACAGTGTCATGGGCATAAATAATAACCTTATATCCATAGTCATAGGCAATAAATCCTCACAGTTAATGAATCACAGTCATAGGCGATGTTCATAGTCAAAGGAAAATAATTCTCACAGTCATGAGTCATAGGCAATGTTCATAGGCAATGTTCATAGTCAAAGAGGCATATGGTTTTAAGGTCCATAGTTTCATAGTCACAGTCTTATTGGTCATCGAATCATAACAGTTCTTAATTTAGGTCCAAAGATATAAGCACTGATTCAAATAGAAAGATTTGGCATATTCTTTTATTCCTTTAATTTCATGTCACAAATAGAGAAAACGTTCAAATCTAAAAAGTAACCGACTTACAGAAATTATATTAGATTCGTAGAAAAATAGTCGTTTGAATCTTCATTTGAATCCTAGCTTGTTTTGAATCCCCTCTTGAAATTCTTGAGCAACATTTCCTCGTCTTGATTTATTTTATATATTATTTTATTTATTTATACATTTTCTCAGAGGCAGCATAAGGATAGAATGAAATGGTGTAGAGAGAAGGAGGCCAGGAGGCTGTTTATATAGGATTAGGCGGACGAATCTAGGCAGAAAACGAGACCAGGTACATCAGAATGCACCCAGGCCCAAAAGTGGGTTTTTGCACCCAGGTCGACACCCATGTCGATTGGGCAGTCGACCTGATAGGGGGGGTCGACTACCCAGTCGACCTGGGTCCTGGGCGGGAATTTTCTCGTCCAGCCCGCTTCTGGGTTTTAGTTCGAATTCGAATTTCGAGCTGTTTTTTATTCTGAAAATTCATGAAACTTCGGAGGGTCATATCTCCCTCATACGGACTCCGATTCTCGCAAATTCGGACTCGTTTCCAAGAAGAATTTCGAGACGAACGCAATGGAGCAACCCGTTTCCGTTGATTTTGATTTTAAAATTTAATTCTTCCTTGATTTGTGAATCTTAGTGTTACAGAATTACGGGGTGTTACATTCTCCCCCACTTAAAAGTATTTCATCCCCGAAATCTTCAAGTTAGGAAGAATGTGTCCTACCATCCAATCACCCATCTACTCAACCTTTCAATCACAGGCATTCAATGTCCTTAAAAGACTTCTAATGCTTTCATGTTCATATGCATAGTGTGTGTATATGTCTTTATCTAATGCAAGATCAGGCGGTCTAAAGATTCAGTTGACCTCCTTAATGCAAATCATGTCAGTGCCATGCGTCCAATCATGTATGCAAGCATCCCTAGTTATGTAAATACTACATTGTGCATAGCCATTCATCTATATGCAACATTCATATGATAACATATCAAGTTAAACTTGCAAACAAATACATATCTGTAAATGCAATATGAAAGCATCTGAACTGATCTAGTGCCTAATACGTATGCATATGCATTCACGAGAAACCATTAGCAACCACTCGCAACCATCAACCATAACATGTTTCAAATACATGTTTACATCCAAAAGAGTTTCTACCTAAGGATCGAAGATACGACCTAGAGGATATACTTTGGAAAGAGAGAAACAATTATGCGTAAAGCTCCTTGCACCCTTAAGGAAAAGGGTATGATGCTAGTATCTAGCCTTCTTGAGCTTTACTCCACTATATCTTAACTAATTTAACTTCACGATTGTGAAGTTCTGACCTCCATTTCCAAAATTAGCAGATGTCAATCACGGTACCAAGTGTATGTACTAAGATGATTAGAGGTCTCCCTCTTATCCACCATGCCATAACTATAAGGGTCAAAAGGTCACTACGTGCTTTTTAGAGTGCCTGCCACAACTATTCGTCCCTCAAGCAAACCATCCTAGTCGAACTCGACATCCCTCAAGTACAAGCCCCAAAGGCCTAAACCAATATCAGACAAGCACCCAAGGAATATCTCCTCCGAATTTAGACGATCTACGTGAGATGATATAAGCAAACTCGATAGCTATTCTCAAATCCCTACTAACCAAAAATAAACTGGTCGGACCACCAATTGGATTTGAGACTCTAGTGGGATCTTTCTACTATACAAGTACTATGGTGTAGAGACTCAACTATGGAAGTGGATATGAACAAATGTGAAGCGCTAAAACCAAAGGAAAGAGTACGAACAACAAAACTAGACTCTTCCAACAGAACTTTACTACCTTTCTCCTAGGTACACTTGGTGGCGAAAGTAGGTACTTGCCCTTCTGAAAATCTTGTCCTTTGCCCTTAATTACACCTTAGTAAAGATACCTCCTCTTGTCTTAGGTTTTACAATTCCTTCCTTCTTTGTGAGCTAAATCCACATCCATGAATCCTCATCCTCTTCCGCGTGTAGTCATGTTGACAAATCTCTCGAAAGCTGCTTCCATCGTATAGAAAACCCTATAAGCTTGAAAGAAAACTGGCCGTAGGTGAAACAACTACGGTTATAGATGGAAGTCGGGCACTACTTCGCCCATCGATGAGGTTACCTCCCAGAAAGCCAGGAGCCCCAGAGACTCAAGAAAGAAGGAGACAAGAATTCAAACAGAGGAAGAGAAGATAGTGCGTATGGCTTTGGGGAATATGCCTTTAAAACAAATCTTTTCTCTTGAAAATGCTTCTTTTAAAACCGTTTTGAAAATAATTTTTCAAATCCTTTATCTGATCTGGTAACCTTCAGCTCTGATACCACGTGTAACACCCCACATCCGTTAGTGTCACTCACAAAGGGAATGCACTAAGTTCTATGAAGCATTTTAAGGTAAAAGATGCAGATGAATTACAAGACAGACAAAAGTAAAAACAGCGGAAAATAAAACTTTGCTTTATTGATAAAATAGTTTGTACAACGATTTCTTTACAATATCAGAGTATCATCTGTCCTACAAAATAAAGAAGCATAAAATAACATTTATATTCCCCAATGTAGCAAGAGCCATCCATAGCATCCGAAAAGAGAATCCAAGCAAAACTTCGACAAATCTTCAAGCTGGGAAAGAGTGACAGTCCAACTTAACCTGAGCTATACTATTCCCTCCTTTACTACCAAAGAAAAGAAAACGAAAGAAAAACAGAGTCAGACATAAAGCCTGAGTAAGTTCAGTTACTTCTAGCATGTGAACATGGAAAAACAAAACGACATGAATTAACTGAATACAAGATAACACCATGATGATAGGGTCAGCAAGATTAGATAAGATTAACACAAGATATGCTAAGACAAGATAAACTGGATATACTCTAATACTTTCGTCGCTTCGCTATTTCCTTGTTATACTGGTTTCTATATCTCTGCACCACCTAACTAGTGTCCCAACTAGTAATGATAACGTGATCCCAATCCTGGTAATTTCGGATGCCTTCAGGCATACATTTATTATTTATTACCTAGATCTAATCTAGGGTTTCCTATCAAGTGCTTTCTAGATTCAAATAGAGTTTACGCTATCTGCTGAACGCTTCTCAGATTCAGGGTTTATGCCACCTAGTCCAATTAGGGATTATGCTACCTGTCGAACGATGCCCCCTAGTCTAGGACACACTACCTAGAGTGGTATATGTTCCTAGACTTCCCCACGCATGTATTGCGAATCGTTATCGCTTGTCTAGATGCACATGTCCTGTAATGTGCAGCCCGAGTCCCGTGGCAGGGCTACTTTAGAAACACGGAACTCGGTCGGGAGCTTTTCAGATATCTGCCGGTGCAGATGCTAAGGTCTGTTTTTCTACCAGTGGTTATGGTCCCACGTGACCCCTCCCTCAACTAATGAAAGGCAATCCAAGAAAATCGAGCGCGAGAACTGTACTTTTGCCACCCTACGCCCTACTTTCCTATTGGCCAACCTCACCCATAACTAGATAACAAGTATATGGTCTGTTGGGAGTTCTCTGCCTTTCCGCATACGTACAACGATTGACAAAAGATGGTAGGTAGACGATGAGTTGCTATCACAGGGCTACTGGTCTCGCCGAATCACGCTGGTCCATCCTAGTCTTTAGGTTGCCTTGTATTGCAACCAAGGCATACCCTTGGTTCTTCTACCGCGGACCTTAACCTCTGTGAGCTCAGGAGGATCATCTGCCACCTCACAGAGGGATACCAAGAGTACCCTCGCGTCCCCTCGAAGCCTCGGGCTTTGTAACCCAATTCGTTGGAGCCTTCTTTTTAATTAGACGGGCGTTCGCTCCTTCCCGTGTTATACTAAGAATTACTACTTAGTTTTGTTAAGTAAGGTTTACCACTTAGCTTCCAGAATCGTTGTTTTCTTGACTAAGGTTTACTACTTAGCTCCTTTTAACTAAGGTTTACTACTTAGTTCTCTTTCTTGTCAATTTGGATTGGTTAAGTGTCATTAGTCAATTCAAGCTAACTTAACCCACTTCATTTATCCTGTTAAACTGGTTAAGTGTTATCAGTAATTCATGTTGACTTAACCCTACCACAAACCAGGTTATATTGGTTAAGTATTCCTTATTACTTAACCCTATTCATTCATCTTGTATTGGTTAAGTGTTCCCTTTTTACTTAACCTTGCCCATCTGTTTAACTAGCATTTTATTAATGGTTAAGTATTATCCCCTCATGTTTTAGACTTAACCCTATTCCTTTATCACAATCTGATGGTTAAGTGTTCAAGTTTTCTTAACCCTATGGTCTAGTCCAGCTAACATATCAAATTGGCTAAGTGTATTAAATTTTACTTAACCCCAACCTCTAATCTAGTTACCTTGTTAATTTTGGTTAAGTGTCCCTATGGACTTAACCCTCCCATTCTAGCTTAGCTGTGTTAAGTTGGTTAAGTGTTCCTATGGACTTAACCCTCCCATTCTAGCTTAACTGTGTTAAGTGTCTGTATGAACCTAACCCCACCCGTCGGTTTGGTTATCAAGTTGAATTGGTTAAGGGTCTTAATTAACTTAACCCTACCATTCTTGTTCTAGCTTTAACTAAATAAATTAAAGCCGCAACCACTTACATTAGACAGATATTGTTGCGATTACTGGATGTGCCGGTTGGTTCCGGACAGGTTTACATCGCAACTCAGTCTAACCTCGGGTTAGGCATATTCGTGTTTTCTAAGTTCAAAGGGTTTTGATTAATTTTCAAATTAGGTTTTGAAAGTAACCATCCCGTCCGTCGGATCAATTAGGGATAGCCAGGGAGAGCAGGAAACTTGTATTTTCCAAACCCAAGCCTAGACACTATCCTCTCTGTCACCCTATAACTTTCTGGTGTATGTATTATTAAAAGAGATGTCATTAATAAACTTTTCTTTTGTATATAAATTGTTAACAATTTATCCTCAAAGTTTAACCATTTATCCTCAAAGTCCATTTTCCCTTTATAAATAAATTTGGCCTATGCCATATACATTTGCCATGCCCACTAATGGACTTATATTCTAGGCCCAAATCTTGATTTGCCTATCTTACAATTTATAGCAATTTAGATCCAACATCCTTATTTACAGTTCATGCCAAAAACTAGATTTATATTCTAGTTTACAGTTTATGCCAAAACTAGATTTCATATTCTAGTTCACCGTTTATGCCCAAAACTTAATTTGCATACCAACTACCTACTTTGTGACCCATTTAACCATTTACCATTTACGCCCAATGTATGTAAATTATTCACAATTATGCTAATATACTTATCATGCTTAATTTAGCCACCCAATTCTGATTTAATATTCTAATTTCATTTCATGTCAAAACTAGACTTGTTATTCTAATTTTCATCTTAATAGTCATGCTATAATGCATGTTCCCAAATTATGCCAATTTCCAAGTTTAGTCAATTTCATGTTTTTCCCAAAACATATTCCCATCGTTCGTAAAATCGTGATTCAACCTAGATTATAAATAAATCTAGATTCGTGGAAAAAGGGAATGAACCAAAATGCCATGAAAGAATAGACATAATAACTGGCATAAGATGATAATTCACAGGCATATAGATTACAACATGAAAAGGGTTGAATAGTATAGGTTCAAGAACATGGGTAGACCTAACTTAATAGGTAAATTCCCAAGATCAAGATCCAAGGATAACTAGAAATAGAAAGTCAAGCCTAGATCCAATATAATGCCAGTTTGGGGTACAACATGGTTTTGTAACTACAGTGTCATGGGCATAAATAATAACCTTATATCCATAGTCATAGGCAATAAATCCTCACAGTTAATGAATCACAGTCATAGGCGGTATTCATAGTCAAAGGAAAATAATTCTCACAGTCATGAGTCACAGTCATAGGCAATGTTCATAGTCAAAGAGGCATATGGTTTTAAGGTCCATAGTTTCATAGTCACAGTCTTATTGGTCATCGAATCATAACAGTTCTTAATTTAGGTCCAAAGATATAAGCACTGATTCGAATAGAAAGATTTGGCATATTCTTTTATTGCTTTAATTTCATGTCACGAATAGAGAAAACGTTCAAATCTAAAAAGTAACCGATTTACAGAGATTATATTAGATTCGTAGAAAAACAGTCGTTTGAATCTTCATTTGAATCCTAGCTTGTTTTGAATCCCCTCTTGAAAGTCTTGAGCAGCATTTCCTCGTCTTGATTTATTTTATATATTATTTTATTTATTTATACATTTTCTCAGAGGCAGCATAAGGATAGAATGAAATGGTGTAGAGAGAAGGAGGCCAGGAGGCTGTTTATATAGGATTAGGAAGACGAATCTAGGCAGAAAACGAGACCAGGTACATCAGAATGCACCCAGGCCCAAAAGTGGGTTTTTGCACCCAGGTCGACACCCATGTCGACTGGGCAGTCGACCTGGTCAGGGGGGTCGACTACCCAGTCGACTTCCCAGTCGACCTGGGTCCTGGGCGGGAATTTTCCCGCCCAGCCCGCTTCTGGGTTTTAGTTCGAATTTCGAGCTGTTTTTGATTCTGAAAATTCCTGAAACTTCGGAGGGTCATATCTCCCTCATACGGCTCCGATTCTCGCAAACACGGACTCGTTTCCAAGCAGAATTTCGAGACGAACGCAATGGCGCAACCCGTTTTCCTTGATTTTGATTTTAAAATTTAATTCTGCCTTGATTTGTGAATCTTAGTGTTACAGAATTACGGGGTGTTACATAAAGGGTCCGTTCTCAGCGAACGGTAACGGGGGTATTTGAGCATGTCATTTGAGCGGGGTATTTGAGTGTGACACTGTTATGAACACAGAATGTGTTTTTTGCTACGAATCAAGTATTTGAGCGTGGTATTTGTATAATATGTTTTTTTAATTTTAAATGTTTGGTTTGAAAATTAAACGAGGTATTTGAGCGTGGTATTGGTATTTGAATGTGTTTTTTGCTGCCAACGGTCCAAATTATAACGTTCGCCACCGTCACTTGTGGCAGTTAATGAACGTTGCTTGCGTCCGACGCGTTGGATGCCATCGCAACAGTAATGTGCCATTTGTTTACTGTGAACAGTACCAAAAACTACAGAGGGAGATAGAATGTGCTACTGTATGAGTTGATGGATCATCCACTTTTATTACAGTGACTGTCAACTTTATCAGTAGGGGTGTCAAATGAGTCATTTAGGGTCGTATGAGAGTCAAGCAAAATTTGACCCTACCTATTTGCATCCCATTTACTCTGACCCATTTAACGTAACGCTTTACCTGATCCAACTCACATATTATGCGGGTTACCCATTTAACCGATCTAAATGTAGTCGACTATAATTTAAATACAATTACTAGAATTAGTCTGTTATTTTCAAAAAAAATTCACTTTTTCCAATAAGAAGGGCATTTTCGTAATTTTGTTCCTTTTGGCTTTAAAAATCATTTTTTTCGAATACTTCTTTTTTTAGTTTTCATTTCATAATTTTTTGGATTTTTTGAAATTTTTCATTTTTTTCCAAAATAAAGGGTATTTTCGTAATTTTGGTATTTTTAGCATTAAAGTCGTTATTTTAATTTTTTTTTTTTTTACTTTTCATATAGTAATTTTCTGGATTTTTTTCAATTGTTTCACTTTTTCCAAAACAAAGGGTATTTTCATAATTATAACATTTTTAGCTTTAAAAATCGTTATTTTAAAATAATTCTTTTTTCACTTTTCAATTCGTAATTCTCTGGATTTTCTGAAATTTTTTCATTGTTTTCACCTTTTCCAATATGAAGGACATCTTCATAATTTTGGTCCTTTTAGCTTTAAAAATCATTATTTTCGAATACTTAATTTTTTTAATTTTCATTTTTTAATTTTCTGGATTTTTTCCCAAAATAAAGGGTATTTTCGTAATTTTAAATTTTTTAACTTTAAAAATCGTTATTTTAAAGTATTACTTTTTTACTATTTGGGTAAGTGGGTTACCTATTTGTAACCCTTTTAAATATGGGTCAACCCTTTTATGACTTATTTAATAAAAAATTATAAATGGGTTGACCCAACGGAGTTGTAATTAGGGTAAAATGGGCTGGGTAAATGGGTAGGGTCATATTTCGACAGGCCTATTTATCAGTATTATCTCTACAATTTAGAAATAAGTAAATAATCAATTTCAAATTAAAACCCAAATTAAATAAATTTGAAAATGCGGAGGAAATATTTTGGGAAATAAGGAATGTAGAGCGACAAAGATTTGAAATGCAAAATCATTATCCAAAACCAATCTTTTTTGTAGTTAGGCCATCCCACACGCCGCTGGCCTAAATTTTCCAAAAATTGAATCTATGGTTTTTGTGATTGAAATTAAATCCCAGATCTGTCAAAAAACCCTTACATTGGACTCCTGTTTGTTATATGGCTAAAGATTAAATTGCATTTTAGTTTCAAATTCTAGCATGAGCTGATAGGTTAGTGTATCATCAAGAGTATGTATGTTTTGGTAATTCGTTTGGGGCCTTTGTGCTTATTATGCAAACACTTAAATAATATTAAATAATTAAGTGGGTCTGAAACATTGATTGTTGTAACCAATTGTAAAGCATGAAGCTACCACTTCACGCAAAGGTAAGACGAAGACATCTTAGGGTGTGTTTAGTGCAAGCGGAAGTAGAGAATCTTAGCGTATAATTGTAATTAGCGGAGAAAGTGTTTGACGCGTTAAGCAGACTATTTGAGTGGAGCATTTAAGAGGATCATTTTTGTTTTTTTTGTAATTTAATTAAATAATAATTAAAATATAACAGTATCATTACTGCAGAATAACACAGTTAACCAAATATAACAGTTCATTACATAATAACAATACAGAAATTGATAAAATACAGAAATACAAAGAAGTACTAATCTTTCAGTGCAACCCTGCTGCAACAAGCTCGTCTCTTATTCTATCTTAACGTATTGCCATATCAGCGCTGCCTTGATAGCGTTGAGCTGGTACAAGTTCATTATTTCGTATGTTTCTCAAGTCAGCACATTCTTCAACTTACTCATCTGGAATAAGATCTGGATCATCGTTATACGCTATAAAATCTGGATCACTCACGTTGTATTTGCATATATAATTGTGTATAGCCATTGTAGCAACAATAACTTTTGTTTGAGTTTCGAATGAGTACGTTGACATAAGTATGATAATTTTTTTTCCATATTCCGAAAGTTCTTTCAATTGCCATAGGTAAACTCGAATGGTAGAAATTAAAATTTTCATTATTTGACCTTTGGTTGATCTGTAGTTGCACGAAACCATGGAATGTGATATTTAACATTACGATATGGTGTTATATATTCAGTAGTTAGTAGGAAACCAGAATCCACTACATAATACAGTTCATCAGGAGGCTGAGGAAAAATGCAATTTTTGTCATTCACTACAGAATTAAAAATTCGACTGTCATGCAAAGTACTTCTTCAACCAGCTATAGCATCCGTTTACCCAACGGTCCATTTTGAACCGCCGAACAACACCTTATGTTCATTTCCATATATTGTACGGACCAAGTTGTGATTATAAAATTTGCTCGTGCAATTACCTACTTATCTCACAGTTAACCTCAACATCTATTTCAAAAAGCAAAATCTATTTGAATCTAAAAATATGCTGAGTAGCCCCCTATTTTATCAAAAAAATACAATAACGAAAATGCCCTTTCTATGTTATTTTTTTTCTTCAGTTTTCTACACACCTCATAGGGCATTTACGTGGTTTCTTAGTGTACCTCGTAGTAACCCTACGTGGTCTGTGAAGAAACCACGGAGAGCTGCTACGTGCTACTCTAAGCAACCACGTAGGACTGCTACGAGGTACACTAAAAACCAAAAATTCACCCTATGTGGAAAGGTATTTTTGCATATTTTTTTTAAATAGGAAAATACCCTGAAGGACAAAATGCACAAAAAATTGTTTCATAAGGACAAGGGGACAAAATTTTATCCATAAGGACAAACTTTAGTGTAAAGGGAGGAATTATAGTAAGCCCCCTGAATTCCTCCCTTTACACTAAATTTTGTCCTTGAGAATAAAATTTTTCCTCTTATTCTTATGGAACAATTTTTTGTTACTTTTGTCCTTGATGGTAAAAACCCTTTTTTTAAATCAGCGGGTGGCTACTCAACAGAATTGGGGATTTCCCAAGTTTTTCAAGTTTTGGGGGAATACTCAACAGAATGCATATCCACAGGTTCATCAACTTTCTTAACTTTGAATTGGACCTCAATGCATGCTACATTACATAAACCTACATGCACAAACCTCTACTTGTTCCTATATGGAGCTAGCTCTCCATATGCTTATCACAATCAGTTACTTCCCTACCATGCACAGTTCCTCGTCATTCACCGTCTTGTTGAAATCACGCTGTATAGCGTTTTGATTATGACAACTATACATGTACACATATATTATTATAAACTAATTTTGTTTTGCAGGAAGAAACTCAACAACAGATTCAAGAGCTCAAACTAAATATTATATGTGTTTAAAGACTGTTAGTATTAGTATTTAATTGTTAAAATCTTCCTTTGTGATACACACACATACACGTTTTCAATTTATAAGATTTTATACAAGACATACACAAGGCATAGGCATGAAGCAGAAAATAGACGTCTAAATTTTTTAAATCAGACGTCTGTCTGCTGAAAGAAAAATAAACTTATCACAATATTCAGACATCTGAATATTTTAATTCAGACATCTGAATTTTAATTCAGACATCTGAATTAAAATATTCAAACATCTGAATATTGGCTAAAATAGCCTATTTCTTTGCTGTTTGAGTTTTGTTCAAAAACAGACATCTGAATTTTTTAATTCAGACATCTGAATTTTAATTTAGACATCTGAATTAAAAAATTCAGACATCTGAATCTGAACCAAAATACACTATTTCCTTTCTGATTTGATTTTTAAAATAAACGGACATCTGAATTTTATTTTCAGACATCTGAATTCCGAAGAGTTGCATCCTTTATGAAGAGATACAACTATTTAATCCATATCTCTTCATCAAAACTCTTCACGATCAGTTGTATCTTTTTATATATTATAAATAGAAAATTGCTTAGATGATCCACCAACTGAATTTTATTCTAATTCTCTCTATCTTATTCAAAGCTCTCTAAGTTCTAAAAAGCTATCTACTTTTATACTTGAGACTTTTAAACTTCCATATTCCTTCACGCACTTCACGATTATCATCAAGGGAAGGCTATAGGAAGGGTGTACTTAATATTCGACAATCCGTGTTATCAAGAACACAAAAGAGTCAACAATTATTCTGTATTAGTGAAGACCTCTTCAGTGGTTGAGGCAAGAAATCCCGTTCAGTGGTTCGGGTAATTGTGAACCTATTCCTCCGGGTGAAGTGAGGGTTTTAGTGTTAGTGAAATTCCAGAAGTGAGTCTGGGACTGGACGTAGGACAGTGGTCCGAACCAGTATAAATCGACTGTGTGATTTACTGCTTACTATTCTATTATATACTCTACATCATATTCTCCATACTACTCGATCCTATACCGCTGCATAGCCTCTTTCAATTGGTATCAGAGCTTGGTATTCTAGAGATCATAACAACATCCTATAATAAATGGCAATAAAGAAATCTAGTAAAGGCATTAGAAGGTGGAAGAACAACAAAGCAGAAGCGACGAGCAAGAGAGCAAATGTTTAATGGCTAAAGTGAGATCACAATCGGTATGTGAGGATTCATTATATAAAGATCTTTTATTAGACCACGAAAAATTATTAAAAGAATTTAAAAGTTTAGGTAAACTTAATACAATTATTTTAGCCAAGTCTAAAAATTGTGAGCAAGAAAATTCCAAATTAAAAGAAGAAAACAATTTTTTAGTCAAACAAGCCAAATGTTTTGAAAATACCTTGGAAGAGCTTGTTTTCCAAAAAGATTTTCTTCAAAAAGAAAATGAGCGACTAGAAGATAAAAACAATGTTCTTTTAAAGGAAATTGATCTCTTGAAAAATAGAAATGAATCATTAGAAGATTCTTTAAATAATTCTAATTCTTTAGTTTCGCCTCTTGAAATAGAGAATGGAGCTTTAACTGAAAAGAATTTAGAATTATCTAAAGAATATGAGTTTTTAAAGGTTAATAATAATACTTTGCAAAATGAAACGTCTGATTCGAAAGAAAATTTTGAAAAATTACACTCTTCTTTAGTTAATTCAGGGTCTCAAATTTATCGTCTCGAAAATGAAAATAGTACTTTAAAAAGGGAGAATTCTGAATTAAATAAGAAAATTGGTTTAAAAGATTGCAAGACTTCTTTTGAATATTTCAATCGCGACTTTGGAATCAAATTTGAAAAATGTACAAATAAGTTCGCAAAATTTAATAAAGGTCAAAATGATATTTTATCTTGCTCTAGACCTTTACACGATAAAAGTGGATTAGGGTATAATAAAACTAATCATAGAACTAGTACTAGATATGCTTTCATGTATAACAAAAGTTTAACTGCTAGTACTAAAGCACGTGTAACTCGAAGATCAAATTTCTATAGAAATTCAAATGCTTCTATGACTATAAACATTTATAATAGAAGTACAAAAGGAAATATTAATAGAAATTATCTAAGTATTTGGGTTCCTGTAAATTGGAAAAACAGAGAAAGATATATCGATAATTATTTTAATTCTGTAGTCAATAATGAAAATTTTATTTTTAAAGGTTCCATTAAACCCTCTTGGGTATGGTTACCTTCTATTTAACCACTGGACCCTGACAAAGAAAGTGGGTACCAAATTTGCAGGTACACCACAACAATGAGAAGGTTATTCCAATATTTCTGAAATATTTGGAAACAGAGCTCAGAATAAATTAAAAACTCTATAATCTTATATATTTTATCATATTTCATTTGTTTGAATGTTCATGGCATCAAAACTTTGTTCCATAATTCAGTCGTCTGAATGCGCTTAAAATGATTATCATCTGTCTGTTTGTTTGTAAATACTTGTGCTTATGTTGTATGTTTGTGTGTTATGCATATTCATGTGTATTATTTACATAAGTATTTCCTTTTTGTCAATGACAAAGGGGGAGAAATATATGATAATATATGCATATTGATAGGGGGAGTTACGTATATAGTTGTCATTATCAAAAAGGGAGAGAATGTTGAAATCACGCTGTATAGCGTTTTGATTATGACAACTATACATGTACACATATATTATTATAAACTAATTTTGTTTTGCAGGAAGAAACTCAACAACAGATTCAAGAGCTCAAACTAAATATTATATGTGTTTAAAGTCTGTTAGTATTAGTATTTAATTGTTAAAATCTTCCTTGGTGATACACACACATACACATTTTCAACTTATAAGATTTTATACAAGACATACACAAGGCATAGGCATGAAGCAGAAAATAGACGTCTAAATTTTTTAAATCAGACGTCTGTCTGCTGAAAGAAAAATAAACTTATCACAATATTCAGACATCTGAATATTTTAATTCAGACATCTGAATTTTAATTCAGACATCTGAATTAAAATATTCAAACATCTGAATATTGGCTAAAATAGCCTATTTCTTTGCTGTTTGAGTTTTGTTCAAAAACAGACATCTGAATTTTTTAATTCAGACATCTGAATTTTAATTTAGACATCTGAATTAAAAAATTCAGACATCTGAATCTGAACCAAAATACACTATTTCCTTTCTGATTTGATTTTTAAAATAAACGGACATCTGAATTTTATTTTCAGACATCTGAATTCCGAAGAGTTGCATCCTTTATGAAGAGATACAACTATTTAATCCATATCTCTTCATCAAAACTCTTCACGATCAGTTGTATCTTTTTATATATTATAAATAGAAAATTGCTTAGATGATCCACCAACTGAATTTTATTCTAATTCTCTCTATCTTATTCAAAGCTCTCTAAGTTCTAAAAAGCTATCTACTTTTATACTTGAGACTTTTAAACTTCCATATTCCTTCACGCACTTCACGATTATCATCAAGGGAAGGCTATAGGAAGGGTGTACTTAATATTCGACAATCCGTGTTATCAAGAACACAAAAGAGTCAACAATTATTCTGTATTAGTGAAGACCTCTTCAGTGGTTGAGGCAAGAAATCCCGTTCAGTGGTTCGGGTAATTGTGAACCTATTCCTCCGGGTGAAGTGAGGGTTTTAGTGTTAGTGAAATTCCAGAAGTGAGTCTGGGACTGGACGTAGGACAGTGGTCCGAACCAGTATAAATCGACTGTGTGATTTACTGCTTACTATTCTATTATATACTCTACATCATATTCTCCATACTACTCGATCCTATACCGCTGCATAGCCTCTTTCAATTGGTATCAGAGCTTGGTATTCTAGAGATCATAACAACATCCTATAATAAATGGCAATAAAGAAATCTAGTAAAGGCATTAGAAGGTGGAAGAACAACAAAGCAGAAGCGACGAGCAAGAGAGCAAATGTTTAATGGCTAAAGTGAGATCACAATCGGTATGTGAGGATTCATTATATAAAGATCTTTTATTAGACCACGAAAAATTATTAAAAGAATTTAAAAGTTTAGGTAAACTTAATACAATTATTTTAGCCAAGTCTAAAAATTGTGAGCAAGAAAATTCCAAATTAAAAGAAGAAAACAATTTTTTAGTCAAACAAGCCAAATGTTTTGAAAATACCTTGGAAGAGCTTGTTTTCCAAAAAGATTTTCTTCAAAAAGAAAATGAGCGACTAGAAGATAAAAACAATGTTCTTTTAAAGGAAATTGATCTCTTGAAAAATAGAAATGAATCATTAGAAGATTCTTTAAATAATTCTAATTCTTTAGTTTCGCCTCTTGAAATAGAGAATGGAGCTTTAACTGAAAAGAATTTAGAATTATCTAAAGAATATGAGTTTTTAAAGGTTAATAATAATACTTTGCAAAATGAAACGTCTGATTCGAAAGAAAATTTTGAAAAATTACACTCTTCTTTAGTTAATTCAGGGTCTCAAATTTATCGTCTCGAAAATGAAAATAGTACTTTAAAAAGGGAGAATTCTGAATTAAATAAGAAAATTGGTTTAAAAGATTGCAAGACTTCTTTTGAATATTTCAATCGCGACTTTGGAATCAAATTTGAAAAATGTACAAATAAGTTCGCAAAATTTAATAAAGGTCAAAATGATATTTTATCTTGCTCTAGACCTTTACACGATAAAAGTGGATTAGGGTATAATAAAACTAATCATAGAACTAGTACTAGATATGCTTTCATGTATAACAAAAGTTTAACTGCTAGTACTAAAGCACGTGTAACTCGAAGATCAAATTTCTATAGAAATTCAAATGCTTCTATGACTATAAACATTTATAATAGAAGTACAAAAGGAAATATTAATAGAAATTATCTAAGTATTTGGGTTCCTGTAAATTGGAAAAACAGAGAAAGATATATCGATAATTATTTTAATTCTGTAGTCAATAATGAAAATTTTATTTTTAAAGGTTCCATTAAACCCTCTTGGGTATGGTTACCTTCTATTTAACCACTGGACCCTGACAAAGAAAGTGGGTACCAAATTTGCAGGTACACCACAACAATGAGAAGGTTATTCCAATATTTCTGAAATATTTGGAAACATAGCTCAGAATAAATTAAAAACTCTATAATCTTATATATTTTATCATATTTCATTTGTTTGAATGTTCATGGCATCAAAACTTTGTTCCATAATTCAGTCGTCTGAATGCGCTTAAAATGATTATCATCTGTCTGTTTGTTTGTAAATACTTGTGCTTATGTTGTATGTTTGTGTGTTATGCATATTCATGTGTATTATTTACATAAGTATTTCCTTTTTGTCAATGACAAAGGGGGAGAAATATATGATAATATATGCATATTGATAGGGGGAGTTACGTATATAGTTGTCATTATCAAAAAGGGAGAGAATGTTGAAATCACGCTGTATAGCGTTTTGATTATGACAACTATACATGTACACATATATTATTATAAACTAATTTTGTTTTGCAGGAAGAAACTCAACAACAGATTCAAGAGCTCAAACTAAATATTATATGTGTTTAAAGTCTGTTAGTATTAGTATTTAATTGTTAAAATCTTCCTTGGTGATACACACACATACACATTTTCAACTTATAAGATTTTATACAAGACATACACAAGGCATAGGCATGAAGCAGAAAATAGACGTCTAAATTTTTTAAATCAGACGTCTGTCTGCTGAAAGAAAAATAAACTTATCACAATATTCAGACATCTGAATATTTTAATTCAGACATCTGAATTTTAATTCAGACATCTGAATTAAAATATTCAAACATCTGAATATTGGCTAAAATAGCCTATTTCTTTGCTGTTTGAGTTTTGTTCAAAAACAGACATCTGAATTTTTTAATTCAGACGTCTGAATTTTAATTTAGACATCTGAATTAAAAAATTCAGACATCTGAATCTGAACCAAAATACACTATTTCCTTTCTGATTTGATTTTTAAAATAAACGGACATCTGAATTTTATTTTCAGACATCTGAATTCCGAAGAGTTGCATCCTTTATGAAGAGATACAACTATTTAATCCATATCTCTTCATCAAAACTCTTCACGATCAGTTGTATCTTTTTATATATTATAAATAGAAAATTGCTTAGATGATCCACCAACTGAATTTTATTCTAATTCTCTCTATCTTATTCAAAGCTCTCTAAGTTCTAAAAAGCTATCTACTTTTATACTTGAGACTTTTAAACTTCCATATTCCTTCACGCACTTCACGATTATCATCAAGGGAAGGCTATAGGAAGGGTGTACTTAATATTCGACAATCCGTGTTATCAAGAACACAAAAGAGTCAACAATTATTCTGTATTAGTGAAGACCTCTTCAGTGGTTGAGGCAAGAAATCCCGTTCAGTGGTTCGGGTAATTGTGAACCTATTCCTCCGGGTGAAGTGAGGGTTTTAGTGTTAGTGAAATTCCAGAAGTGAGTCTGGGACTGGACGTAGGACAGTGGTCCGAACCAGTATAAATCGACTGTGTGATTTACTGCTTACTATTCTATTATATACTCTACATCATATTCTCCATACTACTCGATCCTATACCGCTGCATAGCCTCTTTCAATTGGTATCAGAGCTTGGTATTCTAGAGATCATAACAACATCCTATAATAAATGGCAATAAAGAAATCTAGTAAAGGCATTAGAAGGTGGAAGAACAACAAAGCAGAAGCGACGAGCAAGAGAGCAAATGTTTAATGGCTAAAGTGAGATCACAATCGGTATGTGAGGATTCATTATATAAAGATCTTTTATTAGACCACGAAAAATTATTAAAAGAATTTAAAAGTTTAGGTAAACTTAATACAATTATTTTAGCCAAGTCTAAAAATTGTGAGCAAGAAAATTCCAAATTAAAAGAAGAAAACAATTTTTTAGTCAAACAAGCCAAATGTTTTGAAAATACCTTGGAAGAGCTTGTTTTCCAAAAAGATTTTCTTCAAAAAGAAAATGAGCGACTAGAAGATAAAAACAATGTTCTTTTAAAGGAAATTGATCTCTTGAAAAATAGAAATGAATCATTAGAAGATTCTTTAAATAATTCTAATTCTTTAGTTTCGCCTCTTGAAATAGAGAATGGAGCTTTAACTGAAAAGAATTTAGAATTATCTAAAGAATATGAGTTTTTAAAGGTTAATAATAATACTTTGCAAAATGAAACGTCTGATTCGAAAGAAAATTTTGAAAAATTACACTCTTCTTTAGTTAATTCAGGGTCTCAAATTTATCGTCTCGAAAATGAAAATAGTACTTTAAAAAGGGAGAATTCTGAATTAAATAAGAAAATTGGTTTAAAAGATTGCAAGACTTCTTTTGAATATTTCAATCGCGACTTTGGAATCAAATTTGAAAAATGTACAAATAAGTTCGCAAAATTTAATAAAGGTCAAAATGATATTTTATCTTGCTCTAGACCTTTACACGATAAAAGTGGATTAGGGTATAATAAAACTAATCATAGAACTAGTACTAGATATGCTTTCATGTATAACAAAAGTTTAACTGCTAGTACTAAAGCACGTGTAACTCGAAGATCAAATTTCTATAGAAATTCAAATGCTTCTATGACTATAAACATTTATAATAGAAGTACAAAAGGAAATATTAATAGAAATTATCTAAGTATTTGGGTTCCTGTAAATTGGAAAAACAGAGAAAGATATATCGATAATTATTTTAATTCTGTAGTCAATAATGAAAATTTTATTTTTAAAGGTTCCATTAAACCCTCTTGGGTATGGTTACCTTCTATTTAACCACTGGACCCTGACAAAGAAAGTGGGTACCAAATTTGCAGGTACACCACAACAATGAGAAGGTTATTCCAATATTTCTGAAATATTTGGAAACATAGCTCAGAATAAATTAAAAACTCTATAATCTTATATATTTTATCATATTTCATTTGTTTGAATGTTCATGGCATCAAAACTTTGTTCCATAATTCAGTCGTCTGAATGCGCTTAAAATGATTATCATCTGTCTGTTTGTTTGTAAATACTTGTGCTTATGTTGTATGTTTGTGTGTTATGCATATTCATGTGTATTATTTACATAAGTATTTCCTTTTTGTCAATGACAAAGGGGGAGAAATATATGATAATATATGCATATTGATAGGGGGAGTTACGTATATAGTTGTCATTATCAAAAAGGGAGAGAATGTTGAAATCACGCTGTATAGCGTTTTGATTATGACAACTATACATGTACACATATATTATTATAAACTAATTTTGTTTTGCAGGAAGAAACTCAACAACAGATTCAAGAGCTCAAACTAAATATTATATGTGTTTAAAGTCTGTTAGTATTAGTATTTAATTGTTAAAATCTTCCTTGGTGATACACACACATACACATTTTCAACTTATAAGATTTTATACAAGACATACACAAGGCATAGGCATGAAGCAGAAAATAGACGTCTAAATTTTTTAAATCAGACGTCTGTCTGCTGAAAGAAAAATAAACTTATCACAATATTCAGACATCTGAATATTTTAATTCAGACATCTGAATTTTAATTCAGACATCTGAATTAAAATATTCAAACATCTGAATATTGGCTAAAATAGCCTATTTCTTTGCTGTTTGAGTTTTGTTCAAAAACAGACATCTGAATTTTTTAATTCAGACATCTGAATTTTAATTTAGACATCTGAATTAAAAAATTCAGACATCTGAATCTGAACCAAAATACACTATTTCCTTTCTGATTTGATTTTTAAAATAAACAGACATCTGAATTTTATTTTCAGACATCTGAATTCCGAAGAGTTGCATCCTTTATGAAAAGATACAACTATTTAATCCATATCTCTTCATCAAAACTCTTCACGATCAGTTGTATCTTTTTATATATTATAAATAGAAAATTGCTTAGATGATCCACCAACTGAATTTTATTCTAATTCTCTCTATCTTATTCAAAGCTCTCTAAGTTCTAAAAAGCTATCTACTTTTATACTTGAGACTTTTAAACTTCCATATTCCTTCACGCACTTCACGATTATCATCAAGGAAAGACTATAGGAAGGGTGTACTTAATATTCGACAATCCGTGTTATCAAGAACACAAAAGAGTCAACAATTATTCTGTATTAGTGAAGACCTCTTCAGTGGTTGAGGCAAGAAATCCCGTTCAGTGGTACGGGTAATTGTGAACCTATTCCTCAGGGTGAAGTGAGGGTTTTAGTGTTAGTGAAATTCCAGAAGTGAGTCTGGGACTGGACGTAGGACAGTGGTGTGAACCAGTATAAATCGACTGTGTGATTTACTGCTTACTATTCTATTATATACTCTACATCATATTCTCCATACTACTCGATCCTATACCGCTGCATAGCCTCTTTCACGTCTAACCGAACAATTAGATCAACGAACAGACCGATGATTAAATCGTCGAGCAGATCCAGCATATGGAGACTTGCTTTTTGAATCCGCTGAAGGGGAATGGGTGAGGAATACTTCTCCTTCGTGTCTGCATTTTAGGCGGACAACAGATGATTTTTTTTTTTTTTGTAATTAGGAAAAGAGGATAGGAAGGTGTTAAAAATAAGCGGTTAGCGATTTAGGACTTTTGTTTTGTAAAGGGCACGGTTGGGGGCTGCGTGAAGAGAAGAGGCAGAATTTTCTCACTCGACAGGACGTGTTCTGTTGTGGTGGAGGCAACGGTTGAGGAAATCACGGAGCGAAGGAAAAGGACGTAATTTTCAAATGAGAGGATTCTCTTCTCTTCTCTTGGACATTCTCTTCTCTGCTTGTACCATTCATTTTTTTTTTTTGGGAAGACACTTGTCATCAGCCTAAAAGGCAAAGGTCGCAGTTGATCAGGTATACAAGTAATGACAAATCTGTTTAGTTATGATTCAGGTTATTAACAAGCACAGGTTTAGATCCAAACTTATGAACATGTCAGGATTACTTATTAAATGTTTATATATAAAAGCAACATAAACTCATTGTGACTGGATCTAAAGAAAGGAGAATTGATCGTTGATGTTGTAGCAGAGATTCTTGTATACGTATAAGTTGTTGTTGCAGAAGAATAAACTAATTCAATCTTAGTTGGGGCAGCACCTCGTATAAGTTGTTGTAGCAGAGATTCTTGTATAAGATAAACGATGTATATCAACAACAATGACAGAGTTAATTTGTACATTAGTTATAATTCATTTATATCAAGAATTTACCATATATTATATCATTTTTTTTGAACATTAGTAACTCTAGAACAAATTTATGCATTTTTTTGAAGATTTCTTTTCAATTTTTCCTGTTATCCTATACAGTTAAACTAACTTCGTAATTTTACATTTAACTTATACAAACAAACTTTTTTAAATAATATTTGTTAATTTATCGAATAAATTACTAACATACATCAATTTCCCCATATGTATAACTATATTAAAAACATGATTAAAAGAATTCTCAAATACACAGACGTACATATTGTTTGTGTAAGCTATAAAATATAAATTACACACAAACAATAATAAATTTTTTAATTAATAGTTTATGTTCACATCATAATTTATTGTATATTGCATAACAAACTTCTAATTTTAACACTAAAATAATAAATATTATTTTTAATAATATTGTCGTGTGCAACGTATGGTTTACGCACTATATTGGAAAAATATAGCCCACAACGCTTGCCAATCTGTGCTTCAATCATGTGTTTTATGCCCCTGACCCTGTGTTTAGTGTTGCTTCTTATCAAGTGATCATTTGCCCATTTACATTTAAGCACACTCAATTTCACGTGCATACTATAATTTAACATTTCAAATTATATGACATAGTGAAAAGATGTTCTTTTTGTCTGGTAAAAGGTCAGGAGTTCGAGTCATACTCTGACCATTATATTGGCATATTGACCAATTTTCAAAAAAAAAAAAAAAAGACATTTAAAATTATATGACAACACATAAATTATCAATACACACCAGCTAAAATCTCTGCCAAAATAGATTGTGAGTGTCTGCCTCTTTACACTTAACCCTGTCCAGTCAACATATGCAATTACCGGTAGCAGATCACCTCGATCAGGGATTTCCTGTTCGTTGGTCTGCACCAATCAAATTTCCCCATTTTGGGGGAATTTCCGGTTTGTCCTGCGTGCTCCAAGTTATACAGAAAGGACAAAATGCAAATTACTTCAAAATGGACCAATTTGATTGGTGTAGACCAGAAGAACAGGAAACCCCTAATCCGTTGATGTGCTCCTACAATTTCCGGCTTATCTCACATTAACCTCAACAACCATTTCAGAATCTGCTGCTACAGTCATAGTGTATATCCACAGGTCCATCAACTTTCTTAACTTTGATTGGACCTCAATGCATGCTAATTTAGTATAAACCTACCTACACAAACCTCTACTTGTTCCTATACGCAGCGTTCTCCTTATGCTTATCACAATCAGTTACTTGCTTACCATGCACAGCTACAGCTCCTCGTCAATCATCGTCTAACCGAACAATTAGATCAACGAGCAGACCGATGATTAGATCGTCGAATAGATCCGGCATATGGAGACCTACTTTTTGAATCCGCTGAAGGGGAATGGGTGATGAATTCTTCTCCTTCGTGTTTGTATTTTAGGCGGACAGCAGTTGATTATAGGTTTTTTTTTTTTTTTTTTTTTTTTTTTTTTTTTTTTTGTAATTAGAAAAAGAGGATAGGAAGATGTTAAAAATAAGCGGTTAGAGATTTAGGGCTTTTGTTTTGTAAAGGGCACGGTTGGAGGCTGCGTGAAGAGAAGAGGCGGAATTTTCTCACTTGACAGGACGTGTTCTGTTGTGGTGGAGGCAACGGTTGAGGAAATCACGGAGCGAAGGAAAAGGACGTAATTTTCAAATGAGAGGATTCTCTTCTCTTCTCTTGGACATTCTCTTCTCTGCTTGTACCATTCATTTTTTTGGGAGGAAGACACTTGTCATCAGCCTAAAAGACAAAGGTCGCAGTGGATCGTGCAAGTAACCACCATGCTCTCTCTAACAGGATCCTCGGTGATGGTTATTAAACAGAAATGCTAAGCAAGGGTCAAAACGCAAAAAGGAAATAATAGTGCGAATTAAATGCGGAGTAATCGGTGAACGGACTTCGCAGAAACGAGGAATTCAGATCGACAAAAAATATATTTGTCGCTTCGTTCCAATTTTTAATTTCAGGATCGCTCCCCATTCACATTTGTTGTAAGATAACCGTTGAATAATTACTCCTTAATTTTGTACTGATCATTATATTTTTCAACCCCTTCATGTTCATATCTAGCCCTTTCAGCTGAATGCCAATTTGGATTTCCTTTTGTCAACAGATGTGTAAGGCGATTTGATCAAAGTAACATATTTCGAGGTTAGATGGGTTTTTTTAGTACCATCTTCGGTTTATTTGGATTTGGATTCGGGTTGACAGCAGGTCTTGTTATTGGATACTTTCTGTTTATCTACTTTCAACCCACCGATGTAAAGGCAAGTATTGTTTTTTTAGTGCATCAACAATTTTCTTTTGGGGAGTGTATGCGTAATAATTGTGATTTTTATGTTATATTATACATTTTTATCAATTGTTTGGATGTGTTGAATCTGTAAGTTTGAGGCAGTAGATAAATTTTGCTTTGTAGGTTAAATTTAATAGCAGTTCTATACTTCTATATGACCCTACAACCTGCTTTTCATGTCCCGTGAGAACTTAGAAAGTTCAATTGACAAAACACACCTACTGTCATCACTTAAAAGTTAAAAGTCGTTTGCGTTTCTGTTATTTGTCATGCATTTGAACTTAGTACTAGTGTACTAAGAATTCAATGTGAGCAGGATCCTACCTTGATTCCGCTTGTTGAACGTGATTCAGATTCCCTGGATAGCATGCTTCCTGAAATCCCTTTGTGGGTGAAAAATCCAGATTATGATCGAGTATGTCTTGATTCAGTAATAGGCATTGAAAATTGTATCTACTTGCAAATGTTAATCTCTAATTCTTTTTTCATTTTGTTCATGAAGGTTGATTGGCTAAACAGGTTCGTGGAATTGATGTGGCCATACTTAGATAAGGTGTGAACTTGAAATTCATTGAAATTATATACGAAGTATTCAGTATCCAATACCTTTTAGCTAATTCTTAATGCTATGTGTTATTTGTTATGGTCTTGTTTGAGCTCTATAAGACTTAACTTTTTTGTACATCTATAGGCAATATGCAAAACTGTGGAGGAAACCGCTAAACCGATCATTGCTGAAAATGTCACAAAGTTTAAACTGGAATCTGTTGAATTTGAGACATTTACCTTAGGCACCCTGCCACCAACGTTTCAAGGTTATATCTGTCATCTATTACTTATACTAGTCAGAAAGCACATACTCTTAATATTTGACTACACAATGTATACACACGTGCACACACAACACCCCCCCCCCCCCTCCCCCGGCCCACCAACACCCACCCACACACTCTTTAGGAGAACCGGTAAACTCCAGAGGAAAATTAAGTTGTGCATTTCTGCTTCAACTCAAGACACATATTTATATCCCAATAATATGTTCATAAAATTTTATTTCTCATGTAATTAGTTTTTGATAAACTTCCAATTTGTTGCTTGTGATACTCAAAAGTAACAATGATGTATCAACGATTACTCAAAAACGAAGTATAATGCAAAATATACTTTGTTTTCAGTCACTAAATTCTACTTATCAAATATTAAACGCTTTCTTCAAGATAGCGTATAATGCTATATTTGTAAGAAATTCTTGTTTACAAAACAAAAACATGTACGTAGATTCTACATGCTTATTTATCTCTTATTAATTAATCTCACCTGCATGGAAGTAAGAGTAGTATTTTATGTAACTCCAAACAAAATACTTGTTCTGATTGGTTAATATGTGCTATAATATACGCTTTTACATGTGGTTCCTACCCTTCAACCAATCAAAACTAGTGTTTTGTTACAGCTACTGTCAACAAAAATCAATTCTACTGTGGACCTAGCATTTAGTATAATAATATGCACTAATGCTTTCTTCTAGGAATATCATTTACTGTTTTCATAATCAATTACACTGTGGGCCTATTTAATCCAAAACAATGGATTTGGCTAGATTTCAATAGTGAATTTGTCATCCGTTATCTCGCAAAAACATGAGACGAAATGATCTTGATTTCTTTCGGGTGGTGGGAATTATAATACTATGAAATTTATGATGCTCCTGTCATGGTTACTACTTAGTTGTGATGAATGTGACTTGGGTAGTATTTGGTTTGAAAAAAATGAGTTTTGTGTTTTATGTTTTGCTTTTTTAATGTATACTTTTAAAATGCATGGAAGATGAGAATGAAGTGAAAAAATGATTGATTTGGAAAATAGTTTTAACGTATAAAATTGAAAAAAAATCCCCAATTTATAGGAAATATAAAAAACTATATTATTCTATCTCGTTCTCCCCTGTATTGAAATGACTTTGTTTCCGAGTTTCGCGTTGTCTCTCATGTCATGTGTCATACATATTGAAAACACAAAACGCTGAACTTGTTTTCGAGCCAAAGACTACTTTGATATTTGATGAGTATTCAAAGCATCAAAGTTTTTCGATGACAGTTCGTTATTTAGTGTTTTTCAAATAGTTCCTAACATTTAGAAATCAGAAAAGCATAGTGAACTGTCATCGAAAAACTACATGGTTTTGGGTTTCAGAGTCAAGTGCATTAGTCCTCTCCTTATTGGCATGCACATGAGTTTTAAAATAACTACATGGTTTTGGGTTTCAGAGTAAATCTTGATCTGCGTTATCAATCAAAACAATCAAAATTTAGGTTTCATATTTTCTCATTTGAATTATGATTTTTGTAGGATTGAAAGTCTACACAACAGAGGAAAAAGAAGTAATTATGGAGATTTCCCTTAAATGGGCTGGTAATCCCAATATTACCGTTGAAGTAAAAGCATTTGGGTTAAAAGCTACCGCTCAAGTAAATTTAATGTCTTCACAAATCAAATATTACTTGCATCTAGACTAGACGAGTGTTGTTTCTTAATGTGCAATTACTCTAGGTGGTTGATGTGCAAGTGTTTGCTGCACCACGTATCACCTTGAAGCCTTTGGTTCCTAGTTTTCCTTGTTTTGCAAATATATTGGTGTCACTTATGGAGAAGGTTTACAAGATTATACAGCTGATTTCTTGACATTTTTTTTTGTACGTCTCTTAAGTTTATAATATTCTAATGGAAGATTAAATTCTGCAGCCACACGTAGACTTTGGATTAAAACTACTAGGTGCAGATCTGATGTCTATACCAGGCCTATACAAATTTGTTCAGGTATTGCAAAAGAATTTTCATGTACTACAACATTGTTTCTTTTCAGATTTAACTGTTGCTTAGAATAAAATGTAGACTGTATTGGTCCTTTGCAAAACGGACAAACGTACACATGCCAACACTCGATTCACTTGATAAAGATTATTCTAACTGTTAGAGATTTGCATTTTTGTTTCAGTTATTGACTTAATTTTGATATGTTCCAAATCGTAAAATATGAGATATAATAGCTAGTATATATATCTCATTATGGCCTAGCTTTTAAGGGTGGATTCTGTCTAATGGTCCGTATCATTTGGTGCTTTCACCGAGAACCGCTCGACGTAAGTACGAGCCGCGAAAGAGAGACCTATATACTGGATTAAAATACAGATAAGGAAGTGAAGCCGTCCAGAAAAAAAAGGGTTACCATCGGATCAGTGTCGATAGAGTGCGCCGACACGGACGTCGGACTTTCAAAGGACGGTGAAACAATATGTCTCATATTGTAAACAGAGCCGGCTCCAGGCCGCCTAGGGCGACCTCCTCAATTTTTTGCCCCTTCTGCCTGGGGCAATCCCCCTTTCTCAACTTTCTAGAGCCGGCACTGATTGTAAAGTATGAGATATAATATAGTATATAGCCCATTGGGCATTCTCCCCTTACAAGTCAACTTTTGAGGGTGAGTTCTACCTGTTGGACAGTATCAGTTTCCTTCTTGCTTTTATTCTGAGTCAAGATATGATATATTTTGAATCTTCAATAGCTGTATTCTAAACTACTCTGTTGTTTTTAAGAATAATGGTTCATCATTAGACATGTTCATTGCAGGATACGATCAAAAAGCAGGTTGCAAGTATGTACCTTTGGCCTAAAACGCTGGAAGTGCAAATTATGGATCCTTCTAAGTATAGTACCCTGATTCAGTAATTATTTTTTAATCTGAATTTGCACTTATAAATTAGTGTCCGCTACGTTTTGTTTTCGTAGGGCACTGAAGAAACCTGTTGGAATTGTGCTTGTAAAAGTTTTACGTGCATCTAAACTGAAAAAGAAAGATTTGATGGGTAAATCTGATCCGTATGTGAAGCTTAGGCTTACTGAGGATAACCTTCCATCCAAGAAAACTTCAGTAAAAAAAGCCAATCTTAATCCAGAATGGAATGAGGAATTTAAGTTAGTTGTTAAAGATCCGCAATCTCAAGCTCTGGAACTTGATGTTTATGACTGGGAGCAGGTATCCATTACTATTGACCAGACTTTATATGTAATCCAGCTTCTCTTGATGTAATCGTCCTAAAATAGTGTTGTCCTTATAAAAATTCATATGTATTTCAAATTTAGAAAAACCCAAGAACTAAATTTTGGCAATCCTAAACTAAATCTTTATTTTATTTTGGATAACAAGGGCTTAAAAATGAGAACAAAAAGGGAAGGTGCAGATACTCGATGGAAATTGTTCCAACGAATGGAATTGATCATGCTGGATTGGTAACTCAAATTTTACTAGAACAGAAAATGATTAATTGGACAAGAATAAAGAGATTCACATTTACATGTCAATACAAACAACGAAATTTATAGTAAGAGGGAGATTAAATGACATTAGAAACCGTGAGGGTTGAAGTCCCTCCATCCCTGTAAAATGCCCATTTTACTTATTTATTGTGATTCTCCTTCTTTTTGAATTTGAATGATGCGATGGGAGAAAGATGAGAATTCAACCCGTGTGTGGTGGATTCATAATCCTCTATCTTGATTCACTTGGCTACATCCACCCGTTATGATTTTCTCCTTCTTTTTTCCCTTCTATGTTTTATTGTATTTATTCTTACCTTCATGCTTAGATCGAGATATTCTATTTGACAAAGAATGTAGTCTTTAAAATGTTAGGAAAAAGAATCTCCTAGCATATGAATGAAAAAAAGTGCTATCTTTGTTGTGAAATAAGAAGCCTTTGTATCTTAATGCATGTATTTAATTTATTCGGATCTATTAGAGCAGGATGATTTTTATGGGAAATATGTACAGATAAAAATCTCCTTGACGATTTTTTTTCTTCCTATAGATAGATATAGGATCTATGAGACAATAACTTAGAAGTATATTTTGTGCAACAACCCTTTCTAACACACGCACATAAAGCACCCCCATGCATACTATATTTTTTGTAAAGATCATTTGTATGTAGAATGTTTTGAAACTCCCATGTATTCTACCCCTATGTGTACGTATGCATCTGTAGTGTGTTTGTATTCTACTATTTAAACCCATTCTAATCTAATCAAACTAAAAGTAAAAAAGGACAAAAAAATAGTGCTAAAAACAACACATCTAATTATTTCTTGATGTCTTGCTGCGCACTTCAATATATCTAATTTTAGCTTCTCCTATCTTCACCTCAATTTTCTTCGTATTTTGCATTATGACGCGCATGTTTTTCATTTATTTAAGGTTGGAAAACATGATAAAATGGGAATGAATGTGGTTCCAATTAGAGATCTTTACCCTGACGAGCCAAGAACGTTGACCCTGGACTTGCTTAAAAATATGGATCCCAATGATAGTCAAAATGAAAAATCACGTGGTCAACTTGTTGTGGAATTGACGTATAGGCCCTTCAAAGAAGAGGAAACGTCTGCTGATGTCAGTGAAGATGAAGATGCAACTAATAACGTAGAAAGAGCTCCTGAGGGTGTGCCCACTGGTGGTGGTTTGCTCATAGTTAATATTCACGAAGCTCAAGATCTTGAAGGGAAACACCACACAAATCCGTATGTGAAGATACTTTTTAGAGGAGAGCATAAGAAAACTAAGGTATGTTAAAAAAAAGTAAAAAAGAATAAAAATAAAGAGTAATTTTGTGACAAGTTTTATATTCTGTATGTGATTTTTTTGCTGATATCATTGTATAATACAGCACATGAAGAAAAACAGAGACCCTCGCTGGGATGAAGAGTTTCAGTTTGTGTGTGAAGAACCTCCTGTAAGTGATAAAATGCATGTGGAGGTTCTCAGTAAGGCACCTAGCATTGGCATACATTCTAAGGTATGCATCTGGAATAATGCCATGATACTCGTTTTCTTTGTTATTACATCTCTGTGAGAGATGGGATTATTTGACAACTCCCTATCCAGTCTCTCATGCTATATTCAATATTAGGTTTACCCTTCTTGCTTTCTCGAATTTATACCATCATTTATGAAAAACAAATGCAATTTTATGTCATGACAAGTGGGTAATTTAATAAAATGGGCATTAAGATTTAAGATACCAAGTATGATTATTATTTCATAGGGTGTGTCAAAAGATCCATAACTGGTGAATGGGATCAACCCAGTGTATTTATTTTTGGCTTAAGTCCCAAATTCCACTGTGGAGTTGGTACTGTATGGAATATGTGATAGCAGCTAGAATATTAGAGAAACCCTATGAAATAAATAGGCTCTTAAGATGTTTGTATACTCTAATGTGTCTTCCGTATCATCTATGTGTATAACAAAACACCTCCATAGTACACACCAAACCGTGACCGACCGGTAGTGACAATGAAATTGCCCAATTGGTAAGAACAGAGTTTATATATCATGCCAATTTGTGAAGGATGTTCGTGAGATGAAACAAAGCAAATGGACTTATAAAGGTTTTGAGACACTAGTGGTGAAGAACAGAGTTTATATATCATGCCAACTCAGGAAGGATGTTCACGACATATGAAACAAAGCAAATGCATTTATAAAGGTTTTGAGACATTATTGGTGGAATGCACATCATTGTATTCATTGTTGCATTATTTATAATTATGGACTTAATTTATGTATAGGCTTCACGAAAAATCTTACTGTAGAAAAAAAAAAAGTTCATCTTTACTACAGAAGATAAAATGCATGAACACATTTGTGGATGCGAAAATATAAATAAATAATTGTACACGTGTATTCATCGAATGAACATATATAAATTTAGAAATACGATGCCCATTCGATAAATGAGCATATAATAAGCTGAACAAGTATTGTTTTTGTGACAAGTTTCAACTTCCTGTTTGTGAAATTAATTTTTTAAGTTAGCTTGTTTGCACTTTGCGTTACCTTTTTCAGCTACATATGTTCTTAATAATTAAAATTTGATTACACCTCCCTTTTGTTTAAAAAAAAATCGCAAATATGTCTCGGCTCAGACTCGGCACAGAAATGGACTTATATCCAGACACGTGCACATTTCAAGAACACGCAAGTAAGAATAAAAATAAAAAATTAATCTGTATATACTATATAGGCATTTTGGAAATGTGTATGTCTTCAAAAAAGTTCATGCACATTTCCAAATGGAATAAGTTTGGGTTGATGTCTGTTTGTCGAAATAAATATTTCAAGGGGCGTG
The DNA here is from genome assembly GCA_030737875.1 of Allium sativum. Classification (NCBI taxonomy): domain Eukaryota; kingdom Viridiplantae; phylum Streptophyta; class Magnoliopsida; order Asparagales; family Amaryllidaceae; genus Allium; species Allium sativum. The sequence continues at coordinate 996,654,473 of CM060924.1, read as the reverse complement.
TATAACAAATGACCATTTTAATTATAGAAGCTAATGCAACATATTTATACAAATGGCATAGAGTTAAGTACCTTGACTTTTATTAATTATCACCTTATTTGTTTACGTTATAAATTCAGGAAAATCTGGGCTATGTGGTCGTTAGCCTTGCAGATGTTGTCACAAACAAACGTATAAATGAAAAGTATCATCTAATAGACTCAAAGAATGGAAGAATTCAGATAGAGATGCAGTGGAGACCTTCATAGAGAGCATACCTTTTCAGTGTAAAATGGCAGAAGAGAAGGTTGAAGCATCCTTTCTTGATAAGGAACATTTCTCAAAAATATCTGTTTGTATGCATGTTGAATTGTTAATCGCAATCCATGAAATCTTGATACGTTTTCATTTTCAACTTGAACGCTGTTATAGATTTACATGGCTAATTTTTTTCATACACACACATGAACTCATGCTAATTATATCGGAGATGGTTATAGATTTTCGCTTGGAAGTCATATGCTCTTAGTTATACTAGTATAGGAGCACACATAACAGGTTCTCTTAATTATATGACGCCCAGTCAAAAGAAGTGTTATTAAAAAATATGAATTACTACAGTACACGTTCACAATAAGAAGTTTTCAGTATAGCCTGTAATGTAGATGCAAGTTAATTGGTCAAGTTTTGTCTTGAGCTAGTATAAAGAAGTGAATAACCACAATATACCTGCATAATAATAAGTTTTCAGCATAGTCTGTAATGTAGATGCAGGTTAATTGGTCGAAGTTTGGTCTTGAGCTAGCATAAAGAAGTAATTGTGGATTGAACGAAGAAAATAGCGAAACAAGCAAAAGTTAAACTCGGAATTAACATAAATTACACTGTTCTTTAATGCCAAGAAAATAGCTTTGTAAAGCAGTATCATCTTCTTCTTTTTTTTTTTTTTTTTTTTTCTTTTTTCTTTTTTTTGAATGTTTATCGCTCTATTTTTATAATGGTAACTTATAGTATCTGTTCGATTAAAAGAAAAAGAATATAATAACTATGTTTCAATTTTACAACATTACCTTCTGCTATCATTTTTTAGTTCAATGATACCACCCAGTAGCCTTTTGTGTTTGCTATACTCGCCCCATTTTCTCATATGATGATACTGCACGATATCATTGTTTATCTGTTGTTGTTTTTGCATTAATTGATAACTGTTTAGCGAGATGAGTTGAGTAATGATGTTCTTATGAGCTGAACTATGTAAACGGAGTGGTAGGCGGCGAGTGGATGCATGATTTTTGTTTTCAGAATTTTGTTTGCAGGACAGGAGATGATAATTAGAGAGGTGCACATATGTGAGGAAGAAAGTGTTCTTGTTGCTAAGTTTTGAAGTTGATATCAGCTTAAAAACTTTGGTAGTTTGTCTCTTAATACTAAATTGGCTTTTACATTTCCGATTGGAAAAATATCGTCAATCATCAATATCTGAATTTAAAGAAAAGATTAAAAATGTATATCATTTGCATCCGTAAGAAAAAAATAATTTTCATTTTTTTTTCATTTTCTATAAAAAGATAAATTATTATACCTTCCATTCTTAAAAGATGATTATTTTAAAGTTCAATACTTGAAGCCAAGAACCATAATTTCCACTAAAAAATCTCAACCAAAAACCATATTTTCTACATATCTCTGAAAAAGAAGCCTAAACCCTCCTCTGTCTCTTGCTAAAGAGCTAGAAAACCCTTGCCAACCCCCCTAAACCAATTATGTAGCGTCTTTCTTGTTTGACTCTAATATATGTATTTAGAATCATATACTATTAAGCTTAAGTTGGTTTTGTTTTAAGTACTCAAAAGCAAGTGATGCAGAGTTATTGATTAATTCCGAAATGCTATGTAAAACCAATTTTGTAAAAAGACTAATTATGCAATCATGTGTTTAGTAACTTTATACAAAGGAAACAAGAAAAAAATACCAATTGTTGGAATGTTGCTTGAAATAATTGTATACACAAAGTTAGTATTTGAAATTGTTTTGTAAAATAACTTATAAACTATTATCTTCAAAATGTTATAAATTATCTGGTATGATGCTAAATGTAACACCCCACCTCCGCCAGGGTGACTCTTGCAAGCACTCTGGCTTTGGAGGGGCGTTTGAATCAGGTAAACATGCATAATGATATATCAAGGCAGAACAAGAACATATGTATATATGTAAACAGAGTAAATAACATAGATAAAACAGCGGAAGATTTCAAACCATTTCAAAACAAGTCTGGTACAACATAATGTCAACTTTCCAAATAAACAAGTCTAGATAAAACAACATCATCTGAAAACTGAAATACATAAGTACTATCCCCAAAATAAGTGATAACCATAGCTAGCTTCATGTCAAGACCGTACATGAGCTAAAATCCCACAAACAAGTGATCAGAAATCCAGCTAAGCTCCAATATTCCCTCCCTGAGAACCTGAGGGGGGGGGGGGGGGGAACGGAAGAAAAGAGGCGAAAGAAAACAGGTCAGTCAAAAAGACTGAGTAAGCCCTACTACAATCAATGTAAACTGATAAAGTTAACTGGCATGAGCAGCAGGGATGAACATAAGGATACTAGCATGATGATTAACTAACAAGGTAGATAAAGGTGTCATCGCATAATCAGGTTTAAGGTTTTGCACCACAGGTGTACTAGCAAACTAACATGACTGGAATAAACAAGTATTGATCCCTTGGCCCAAGCTTTGGCCCAATAACATGAAATGACCCTAATACAAGGTCCAACCAAACGGTCTAGTCGATCGGCTCCCTAAGCCTAACTCGTCACGTGTTGGTGTCAATACGACCCAAACATAATTGTAGTCGAACTGTGCCGGGTCCACCCTTCGGGTGTATCAAGCCCTAGGGTGCCAACCCCTGGACACCATAAACATGAGTGCACAGTCTCGATCTACTGGTACCCATGGGTGACTTCTCCAAATACGGACTACGTGCACGACCATAGTCCGTCCGGAACTACATCGGCGTACCACCCGGCCGTCGTTTATTTGGTCGCTTACCTCCAGCCCAGTAATCGTGCCCCCTCCCTAGCCTAGTCCCTAGGGCCTTAGTGATACAAATTTGGGATTACTGCGGAGTGGGCCCCCATTGCTAGGATTTCTCTAGTGGGTTAAGTACGGTTTAACCCCTTTACTAATCATGGATTAACTTGGTTAAGTGTAACGATGAGTTCACGACTTAACCCCGATTAATCCACCAAGCCCAAATTGGTTAAGTATTAAATGGACAATGACTTAACCCTAATCATGAGGCATTAATAAATTAATGCGCCTTAACCTCTCACATTAGACTTTGTTGTGGTTACTAGTTAAGCCGGGCGGGTCCGGGTAGCTTTACATCACAACTTGGTCTAACCTCGGGTTCAAGGTACAACATGGCCAACTTCTCACATTGGGTCCTATTGTTTGTAGCAACTAGTTAAGCCGGTCGGTTCCGGGTAGGTTTACGCTACAAACTCAACCCAACCTCGAGTTGGTCACACTTATATTTTCTAAGTGTCATGTCCATCATGTTTCCAAAACACATTACAAGTTTTCAAGCAATTGGGTAGACCTAACTTAATAGGTAAATTCCCAATGGGTAGACCTAACTTAATAGGTAAATTCCCAAGCTTATGTTTTTATGTCTTTTAAGTTTACCCAACCCCAAACGCAATCCCATCGCTTACATATCGCAATAGCGCATAAAGGATAGAAAGAGGGAACTTGGCATAATCATGACATAAAAGTGTTGAAGCCACAAGTTCAACATGGTGGCATATGAAATGTACATATGTTCATATACTTGCATTAGGCCTCAAAAGCATGCATAAAACCAAACTTATCATATTGATGATACATGGTGATAAATGACATGTAAAAATGGCCACAAGTTCGCATCTAGCCTCACATGCAAGTTATCATAAGAGATATGATAACTTACATGTTGCCAAAATGCAACCTTTAGCATAAAGCTTGAAGCTTTATGTTCATAAACCCAAGATAAGCTTGCATAACATGATAGCATGAACAAAATGTTCAACCCAAACTTGCATAACATACTTGCATATCATAACATATCAAACTTGCATAACATAACATGATGAACTTGCATATCACAACATATCAAACTTGCATATAAACTTGCATATTACAACATGATAAACTTGCATATCATAGCATAGTAACTTGCATCTAAACTTGCATATCATACATTTAACTTTAGAGTTTAAGTATGAAAGTAGAATAGGGCTTACAATGCTTAGGAAGTCACAAAAATATGACAAAGCCCTTATGAAATCAATTAAACCCAAAAATGCAAGCAAAACCCTTGAGCCAAAATGATCAAAACTCTTTCTTTATGATGCAAATATAGAAACTTGACTTGAATGCAAGCTAATGATGATCATACAAGCTTGAAAACACTTGTATGCATGGAAAATCTCATAGAAATTGATTTAGGAATTTTATGAAGAGAGTGGAGGCCATGAGAGGATTGATTTTGCCATAGTTTAGTTGCTAGAATGAATAATGATGATTTAGGGTTAGGTTAGGGCCTTATTTATAGAGATTAAGACTAGTTTCAACCTTAGGATTAAACCCTAGTTCCAATCTCAGCCCTCAAAACCGAATCTGGCCCCCAAACTCAACACAATCTCAAAATGGTGCACCAGGCTAAACAGCCCAGCTGGACCAAGTCGACAGCCAAGTCGACAGGGCTGTCGACTTGGGTCCAACCAAGTCGACTCCCAAGTCGACAGGGCTGTCGACTTGGGTACTTTGGCGGGAATTTTCCCGCCTGCGCCTGCTGCCCTAGATTCCCAAATTCAAACTTGAATTTGAAATCTGTTTTTACTTTGAAATTTTCTGAAAACTTCGTTGGGCCTTAATCGGGTCATACGGACTCCGATTTTCGAAAACTCGGACTCTATTTCGCGTATTTTTCCGAGACGAACGCAATGGCATAGCCCGTTTCCCTTGATTCAGATTTTAGAATTAAATTCTGCCTTGATTTACGTTATAACAGGTTATTGAAAATACGGGTTGTTACATTCTCTCCTCCTTAAAGGATTTCGTCCCCGAAATCTTCAAGTTAGGAAGAACGTATCCTACCATCCAACATCCATCTACTCAAAACATCATCCACGAGCAATCATTGTCCTTACAAGATTCTAAATGTTGTATGAACATATGCAAAGGTGTGTGTATATGTACTTATCTAATGCAAATATCATCAATGCAAATTGTGTTAGTGAAATGAATCCATATGTATGCAATTCCTAACATAATGTATAACATCTATATGTGTGCACATAACATACATCCATATGCAACATCCATGTGATAACACAAAAATTTTCATCCATGAATAAGCATAAACACTCATGCATATGCAATATGAGGAGTGTGTGAGCCGATCTAGTGCCTAACGTGTATAATGCATCCACGAGTAACCACTTGCAAACACTTGCAACCACTTGCAACCATCAAGCATAACATGTTTCAAACACATGTTTCATCCAAAGGGTTTCTACCTAAGGTTCTCATGACAAGATTAACACGATAAACTAGATAAACATGGATAGCAAAGAGAAAGATATGCTAACAAAGAAAAGAGATTGAGAGTGTACCCTCAAAAAGGAATGGATAAAGCCCACGCATCTTCTCCTCGGTTTCCCAAGTTGCGTCTTCTTCGGCTTCACCCCATTGAACCTTCACCAACTTGACCTCTCGATTCCTTAGCTTCTTGGTCTCCGTCCCCAAGATACGAATCGGAGCTTTCCTCAAGGTAGCCTCTTTCTCCACTTCCACATCTTTCAGAACACTTGGCTCAACAACCTCTGCTGATTCATGTAAACACTTCCGGAGATGCGAGACATGAAAAATATCATGTACTCCGGCAAGCTTCTCGGGCAACTTCACTCTATAAGCCATCTGCCCGATCCTCTCTATAATAGGGAATGGTCCAACAAACCTCGGTGCTAACTTCCCAACGGCTCCAAATCGGACCACATTCCGCAAAGGAGAAACCTTCACGAAAACCATATCCCCAACGTCAAACTCCAAATCAGTTCTTCGCTTATCAGCATAGGATTTCTATCGGTCTTGGGCCGCCTTCATCCGTCTCCGAACCAACTCGATCTTCTCGGATGTATCTCTGATCATATCAGGGCCAAGTATAAGCTCATCTGTAGTCTCCCACCAACATGTAGGCGACTTGCACGGCCTCCCATATAAAGCTTCGAATGGTGCCATCCCTATGCTTGCCTGATAACTGTTATTATATGCAAACTCAACAAGAGGAAGATGGTCTTCCCAAGTACCACCAAAATCCAGAATACAAAGCCTCAACAGATCCTCGAGTATCCTATTCACCCTTTCGGTTTGACCGTCCGTCTATGGGTGATAAGCAGTACTTAGATTCAACCTCATGCCCATGGCTTCTTGCAAGCTATTCCAGAACTGACTTGTAAAGATTGGGTCACGGTCACTGACTATACTAGAAGGGACTCCATGAAGTCTCACAATCTCACGAAGATATACAGACGCTAGCCAAGATGCGATCCTCTTGCTCTTCACCGGAATGAAATGAGCACTCTTCGTAAGTCTATCCACAATAACCCAAATGCTCGTATTCCCTTTCCTTGACCTTGGTAGCCCATCGATAAAATCCATGGAAATACTCTCCCACTTCGTCTAGAGGATGCAATAGCCCACCGGGCTTCTTTGACTCGGCCTTAACTTGCTGGCAAATGATACATCTAGAGACAAACTCTGCCACATCCTTTTTCATCCTAGGCCAAAAGAAAATACGCTTCATATCTTTATACATCTTATCTCCACCTGGATGTATAGTCAACTTAGAGCGATGCGCTTCCTCAAGAACTTTTCTTACTAAATCTTCTACCATTGGAACACATAACCTTCCGTCTCTCCTCAGCCAACCCTTGTCATCAATAGAATATCGAGCGAGATGACTAGACGCCTCTCCTCGAATCAGCTTATCCATAATCTCAACTATCTGAGGGTCTTCTCTCTGCGAAGCCCCAACTTGATCAAGAAGAGTAGGTCTGAGTTCCAGAGATGCTAAAGAACCGGTCATCGACTCAATCGCCAAAGAGAAATCAAAGGTTGCCACATACTCTAAATTCTTCATTTCAACGAATAGAGGAATCAAAGTCAACCTTTTTCTACTCAACGCATCTGCTACCACATTCCCCTTGCCAGGGGTATAGGCTATCTCAAAATCGTAGGACGCCAAGAATTCCATCCATCTTTGTTGCCTCAGATTCAGATCCTTCTGAGAAAAGAGATACTTCAATGACTTGTGATCGGTATAAAGCTCAAATCTTTCTCCCAGAAGATAATGGCGCCAAGCCTTGAGTGCATATACTATTGCTGCCAACTCTAAGTCATGAGTGGGATAATTCTTCTCATGCACTTTGAGTTGTCTACCGCCAAAGCATATCACTCTTCCTTCTTGCATTAGAACAGCTCCTAGTCCCGTGCCACATGCATCAGTGTATACTGTAAATAACTTCCCTCCATCGGGCAAGGCTAGAACAGGTGCTGATGTGAGAGCTCTCTTGAGCTTCTGAAAAGCAAGCTCGCATTCTATGCTCCAAGCAAAAACTAAATTCTTCTTCGTCAATTTAGTAAGAGGAACGTAAATCTTCGCGAAGTCCTTGATGAACTTCCGGTAAAAACCCGCAAGACCTAGAAAACTTCTCACTTCGGTTGCATTCCTTGGAGTCTTCCAATCTTGAACTGCAACTACCTTAGTGGGATCCACCGATAAGCCTTGCTTAGATACTATATGCCCAAGGAATCTAACTTCCCTTCTCCAAAAGTGACACTTGGAGAACTTGGCCTTAAACTGATGCGCTCTAAGCGTATCCATCACCTCCACGAGATGCCTTGCGTGCTCTTCCTCATCCTTAGAGAAGATCAGAATATCATCTACGAAGACCACGACAAACTTGTTCAAGAACTCCCTGAACACCCTACTCATCAAGTCCACGAAATATGCGGGTGCATTAGTCAAGCCGAACGGCATGACAAGCCATTCGAAGAATCCATATGGAGTCCTGAACGCAGTCTTGTCTATACTATCCTCAGCTACCCTGAGCTGATGGAATCCAATAGCAAGATCAAGCTGAGAGAAAACAGAAGCACCGACAAGCTGGTCAAAGAGATCATCAATCCTTGGTAACGGGTGTCTGTTCTTCTTAGTCAGCTTATTCAACTCTCGATAGTCAACACAAAGTCGGAGAGAACCATCTGCCTTGGTAGCAAATACCACAGGCGCTCCCCATTCAGATATACTTCGTCTAATGAAGTTCTTCTCAAGCAACTTCTTCACTTGCTTACTTAGCTCCCGCCTTTCACGCGGAGCCATGTGCCGAACGGGCAAAGAAACCGGCTTTGCATTATCCACCAGATAAATGCGGAAATCAATCTCTCGCTTAGGGGGCAACCCCCTAACTTCATCGAAAACATCCGGATACTCTCGAACCACTCTCACAGACTGAAGAGTCTCCATTGACGAGTCGAGCGATTCAAGATAGCACAACATGACGGGACCTCTCGGATTACAAGAAATTTCTAGGGTGTTCCCGAGGCGAGTCACGAGCCTCACAACCCTATGCTCACAATCAAGGATGGCTCCATATCTGGACAACCAATCCATGCCCAATTTCAATCCGTATCCCCTAAAACCAAGAACATAAGCACTGCACAAGAACTCTACACTCAGTATAGAGATCCTCAAATCCCCACATATCATAGACAAATGGGCGGAACCCCCAATGGGATTTGAGACACAGACGGGATCATCTACCAAGCTAGTACTAAGGTGCAAACTATCAACAAGATCAGATGAGATAAAGCTATGCGATGCACCAGAATCAAACAAGGTACGAACTGGAAAATCAGAAATATATACAAGGCTCTCAACAGAGATACTACCTCGATCGGGAACTGGAGCGGTATTGAGAGCATGAACTTGCCCTCCTGAAGGTCCAGCACGCTGAGTCTGACCCTGGCCTTGCCCTTGCTTCTTCGGGCAATCCTTACTGAAATGTCCAGTCTTACCGCAGAAAAAGCATTCACCATTCTTCCTTTTCCTCTTCTTACAATCCTTAATAAGAAGCCCAACTGAACCGCAATAATGGCACTTCTCCTTGTTGTTCTTTCCCTTGTTGTTGTTCCCCTTGTTGCCTTGGCCCTTGTTCTGATTGCCTTGACTGCTCTGACCACTTGGATTACCCTGATTTCCTTTTCCCTGGGAATCAGCCTTCTTGGCTTGAGTATCATTTTTCTTGACATCTCTCTGAAGTAACGCCATATCAACCAAGCTCTCAAACGTGGCCCCATGGGGAATATGTGACATAGCCAATCCCTGCAACGGCTCATTCAATCCTCTAGCAAAACGAAGAGCCTTCTTCTGAGGAGTATTCACCATATCCAAGCCAAAACGAGCTAACTGATTGAACTTGTTCACATATTCTTTGACAGACATATCTCCTTGCTTCAAAGTTATGAACCTTTCCATTTGCAGATTCTCCTCAGCAGAAGATAGAAACTTAAGCATGAATCTTGCCCTGAAATCGGCCCAAGTCTCAACAGGTCTAGTACCATTGGTGACCTCCCACCAATAAGCGACTTCATCCTTCATAAGCCAAACCGCCAACAAGATCTTCCTCTGATCGTCTAACCCAAAGATAGCAAATAAATCCTCGGTCTCTTTCAACCAATTTCTGGCCTCTACAAAAGTCTCAGTGCCTTGAAAATTCTTGCCACCCATTGCTTTGAAATCTTTGCAAGTCTTTGCGAAGTCGGCTTGAGGATGCTGAGGGGGAGGAGGAAGAGGAACCTCAGCGACAGGAGGAGGAGGAACATTAGCGACAAGAGGAGGAATATTAACTACTGGAGGAGGAGGAGGAGGAACGTCTGCGGGGCCGGCTTCGGTCGCCCTAGCCTCCAAAAGTCTCCTATACCAAACAGGTACGTGTACTCCCTCCGGAATAGCAAAGTTATCGGCCATACTGAAAACGAAGAAAAAGACAGATTCAGAATAGAGAAAAACGAAGGGATTTTACTAATGGCTTTTTGGGGAATAGCCTTTAAAAAGTACTAGACTTTTCTTTGAAAAATACTTTATACTTGGTTTTGAAAATAGTTTTCCAAAAGTTTTTTAAAAACCTTTTTGTTCCTTCTCGTAAACCATATGCTCTGATACCAAATGTAACACCCCACCTCCGCCAGGGTGACTCTTGCAAGCACTCTGGCTTTGGAGGGGCGTTTGAATCAGGTAAACATGCATAATGATATATCAAGGCAGAACAAGAACATATGTATATATGTAAACAGAGTAAATAACATAGATAAAACAGCGGAAGATTTCAAACCATTTCAAAACAAGTCTGGTACAACATAATGTCAACTTTCCAAATAAACAAGTCTAAATAAAACAACATCATCTGAAAACTGAAATACATAAGTACTATCCCCAAAATAAGTGATAACCATAGCTAGCTTCATGTCAAGACCGTACATGAGCTAAAATCCCACAAGCAAGTGATCAAAAATCCAGCTAAGCTCCAATATTCCCTCCCTGAGAACCTGGGGGGGGGGGGGGGGAACGGAAGAAAAGAGGCGAAAGAAAACAGGTCAGTCAAAAAGACTGAGTAAGCCCTACTACAATCAATGTAAACTGATAAAGTTAACTGGCATGAGCAGCAGGGATGAACATAAGGATAACAACATACTAGCATGATGATTAACTAACAAGGTAGATAAAGGTGTCATCGCATAATCAGGTTTAAGGTTTTGCACCACAGGTGTACTAGCAAACTAACATGACTGGAATAAACAAGTATTGATCCCTTAGCCCAAGCTTTGGCCCAATAACATGAAATGACCCTAATACAAGGTCCAACCAAACGGTCTAGTCGATCGGCTCCCTAAGCCTAACTCGTCACGTGTTGGTGTCAATACGGGCCAAACATAATTGTAGTCGAACTGTGCCGGGTCCACCCTTCGGGTGTATCAAGCCCTAGGGTGCTAACCCCCTGGACACCATAAACATGAGTGCACAGTCTCGATCTACTGGTACCCATGGGTGACTTCTCCAAATACGGACTACGTGCACGACCATAGTCCGTCCGGAACTACATCGGCGTACCACCCGGCCGTCGTTTATTTGGTCGCTTACCTCCAGCCCAGTAATCGTGCCCCCTCCCTAGCCTAGTCCCTAGGGCCTTAGTGATACAAATTTGGGATTACTGCGGAGTGGGCCCCCATTGCTAGGATTTCTCTAGTGGGTTAAGTATGGTTTAACCCCTTTACTAATCATGGATTAACTTGGTTAAGTGTAACGATGAGTTCACGACTTAACCCCGATTAATCCACCAAGCCCAAATTGGTTAAGTATTAAATGGACCATGACTTAACCCTAATCATTAATTAATGCGCCTTAACCTCTCACATTAGACTTTGTTGTGGTTACTAGTTAAGCCGGGCGGGTCCGGGTAGCTTTACACCACAACTTGGTCTAACCTCGGGTTCAAGGTACAACATGGCCAACTTCTCACATTGGGTCCTATTGTTTGTAGCAACTAGTTAAGCCGGTCGGTTCCGAGTAGGTTTACGCTACAAACTCAACCCAACCTCGAGTTGGTCACACTTATATTTTCTAAGTGTCATGTCCATCATGTTTCCAAAACACATTACAAGTTTTCAAGCAATTGGGTAGACCTAACTTAATAGGTAAATTCCCAATGGGTAGACCTAACTTAATAGGTAAATTCCCAAGCTTATGTTTTTATGTCTTTTAAGTTTACCCAACCCCAAACGCAATCCCATCGCTTACATATCGCAATAGCGCATAAAGGATAGAAAGAGGGAACTTGGCATAATCATGACATAAAAGTGTTGAAGCCACAAGTTCAACATGGTGGCATATGAAATGTACATATGTTCATATACTTGCATTAGGCCTCAAAAGCATGCATAAAACCAAACTTATCATATTGATGATACATGGTGATAAATGACATGTAAAAATGGCCATAAGTTCGCATCTAGACTCACATGCAAGTTATCATAAGAGATATGATAACTTACATGTTGCCAAAATGCAACCTTTAGCATAAAGCTTGAAGCTTTATGTTCATAAACCCAAGATAAGATTGCATAACATGATAGCATGAACAAAATGTTCAACCCAAACTTTCATAACATACTTGCATATCATAACATATCAAACTTGCATAACATAACATGATGAACTTGCATATCACAACATATCAAATTTGCATATTACAACATGATAAACTTGCATATCATAGCATAGTAACTTGCATCTAAACTTGCATATCATACATTTAACTTTAGAGTTTAAGTATGAAAGTAGAATAGGGCTTACAATGCTTAGGAAGTCACAAAAATATGACAAAGCCCTTATGAAATCAATTAAACCCAAAAATGCAAGCAAAACCCTTGAGCCAAAATGATCAAAACTCTTTCTTTATGATGCAAATATAGAAACTTGACTTGAATGAAAGCTAATGATGATCATACAAGCTTGAAAACACTTGTATGCATGGAAAATCTCATAGAAATTGATTTAGGAATTTTATGAAGAGAGTGGAGGCCATGAGAGGATTGATTTTGCCATAGTTTAGTTGCTAGAATGAATAATGATGATTTAGGGTTAGGTTAGGGCCTTATTTATAGAGATTAGGACTAGTTTCAACCTTAGGATTAAACCCTAGTTCCAATCTCAGCCCTCAAAACCGAATCTGGCCCCCAAACTCAACACAATCTCAAAATGGTGCACCACGCTAAACAGCTCGGCTGGACCAAGTCGACAGCCAAGTCGACAGGGCTGTCGACTTGGGTCCAACCAAGTCGACTCCCAAGTCGACAGGGCTGTCGACTTGGGTACTTTGGCGGGAATTTTCCCGCCTGCGCCTGCTGCCCTAGATTCCCAAATTCAAACTTGAATTTGAAATCTGTTTTTACTTTGAAATTTTCTGAAAACTTCGTTGGGCCTTAATCGGGTCATACGGACTCCGATTTTCGAAAACTCGGACTCTATTTCGCGTATTTTTCCGAGACGAACGCAATGGCATAGCCCGTTTCCCTTGAATCAGATTTTAGAATTAAATTCTGCCTCGATTTACGTTATAACAGGTTATTGAAAATACGGGTTGTTACACTAAATGACTAGTCAACGATTAAATATTTAAATTAACCAATAGTAGTAAATCTAAAACATTTACCAAACACCAAAATCAATAACAATCTCAACCCCTAGTTTACAACTTTTATGTGAAATGTTGTGCACGATTAGCTTAGTAAAACTAAGCATTTATTTTGATATTTCGAAGATTCTGAACCTATGAACTTTGGAACCTTAGTCTAAAATGTCATACTACTTGTCGCTTGAGTTAGTGGTCCTTGACATCAAATAATTAAAATTTCATAGAGTTTTATGTTAAAGTTCTTTAAATTGATAAAATATGGACTTTAATTGGTATCAATGTTTCCAACTCTAACTGTCATGTCTTCGCATCCCTTTTCATCTCTATGACCCTTCTTTCATTGCTTCCCTCTTCTTCTCGGTGGCCCTTCTCTTCTCCCTTGTCTAGGCCCCAACCATGCTTGTATCCAAATTGGAATCGTGATGAAGTAGGGCTTCATCTCTACGTTGGCCATAGGGAATCATTCTCACTCTATAATCTCTCCCACACTCGACTCTCTAGGATTTATCCTCTTTTGTTATTAGCTCCAAACAACCATTGACTGTGCATTTTTCTATTTCTGATAAGGAGAAGTCTGTTCCTCCTACGTATACTTATGTAAATATGTGCAGTTATGGTAGGACATTATAGGTATAATAAAAATTTATAATGGGGCTAAAGCAGGGATATAATAGAAAATAATGGAGGCGCAAAAAGTTTGATTAGGAACCAAACCAAATATGTAAAGTTAATTTTAATTGTTCTTATTCGCATATCATCTTTAAAAAAGGAAATATTGTTCAGTTATGTATAACAAAACCAAAGAATATCATGATTTAAGTAATTAAGGTTTGCTGATCACAATCGATTCCTAACTCATATTAAGCACTTATGACTTAAAATTAGGAAATTACCCTGATTTTGTTGATTGATTTAAAAAAAAACTAGTCAAATTAATTGTTTCATATTAACGACGCTAATAGTTGAAGAGTGCTATGCCTTATAACTGGTATTTTGCGAGGTTTTAACTACATAGTAAAAGCACACCCCTCAATATCTTTGTTGTAATAACTTTGAAATTGCATGTTGCTTATTTTCTTTACTCGTTTATCCATACACTTTAAGTCTTTATTTTAAGTCATTTTTGGCCTTACATCTAGAATATTATTAATTTTATATATATATATATATATATATATATATATATATATATATTCCAACTATGTACGCAGTCGAACAAGCGTTGGTCCACATATCAAAATTCAAGTCATCTTCCATTCATAAAAAAAGTATTAAATTTAAGCTTGTGTGCAATATATTTCACACGTTCGTCCTTATGTCACGTATCATTTCCTTCATCATCATCCAAACTTCCAAATGTGTGCTTATATGCAATTATACACACACACACACATATCGTATTTATGTTAATAGTACAAATCACCTTCTTCGTCATTGGAGTGGAAAAATTCTCAAGATGTCATGCGAGTTTAGAAGTATTAAGTCAAAAAAACGGGCTAAGGCTAAAAAGGCGAATAGGAGAGGTCCATTTCTTATGTAGAGGTGGAGGTAGGTCTTTTTTTATAGTAGTTAATGATTTTGGTGTGGTTTGTTTTCATTAGTATATTAAAGTTGATTTAAATTAATGATTTGACATGGTGAACGGTCTTTATATTGACATTTGTCACAATCCTAGAATTTGAATTGTTCAAGCGGATCACTATCTTGGTCATGATAGTGAAAAAAGCAGCATGATGGAATATTTTGAACCTTTTATCACTAGTTGTATGCAAATCTCTTTTCATTAGTTGCACTAGCTTTTCATATAGTTGATTTATCGCCTTCCCTTTGTACCGAGTATCATCCTATTTTTTTTTTCCTTGTATACTCTTGAATTAATTTTCTCTTCATAATTTGTTAACATATTTTAATCTATAATTTTTATAATATCTTTATTGCCCTCACTTTTTCACTAGCTTCTTTAAATTTTATTGTGTCTCTTTCCATATATTCAGTAGTTACTCATTTAGAGGCTCGATAAATCATCCACAACTACAATGTCTCTTCTACATATTTGATGACATATTTACACCTTTAATAACTTTAATATATCTTAGATAACATGTTTTACATCTTTGATGGGCTTTTTACCTCTTTGATAGCTCTCCTTAAGCTTTATACATGTGATAGTTCTCCATCTCTATCTTAGTACATGCAATAACTCTCACTTTTGAACATGTGATAGCACTTCGGTAGCTTCATACATGTAATAGCACTCGAGCTTTAAACATGCGTTAGCCCTCCAACTTTGAACAGTGATAGCCTTTAGCTTTATACATGCGATAACACTTCAAATATGCATACAACAACACTGCAGCTTTTACATGTGATGGCTCTCCAACTTTATGCATGCGACAGCTCTTCAACTTTTTATATACGATAACTTCCTAACTTTATACACGTGATAGCACTATAACTATATACATGTAGTAAATCTATAGCTTTTACATTTGATAACACTATGCTCTATATATGCAACCATTCTCTTGCTTTATACATGCAACAACTCTCCAATTTTACACAGTGAAACCTTTTTCTTTTATAAATTTAATGACATACTCAATGCAATGCCTACATACTCAAACAAATTTTCTAGTCTCCATTTATCATTGTACTTTATCACTAACTACTCCACAACCATCATTTTTTGAGAAAATTGGGTATAACACTTTCCATCTCACCATGTTTGGATTTGGAAAAATCGTGCGATGTCAATAAAAAAAATGAATTTATTAGCACATCATTCTACTCATAAATTGAATCCTCTCTTAAATCAAATTTTATTCATCTTTTTGAAAGGAAATAGAATAATGCCGACTTTTATATCCCTAAAAAAATTATATGAATTTTTGTAACGGTCCTTAGGTACTGCTAATGGGAGCAGTAGAGGTTGGTAATAATTTTCTAAAAGATCGTAGTGGGTCTCTTTTAAAAAATAAAAAATACCATATGAGCCTATTAGCAGTCATGCTTCATGAGATTGAAAATTGAAAGGGTCCATTAAAATCAAATATAATAAAACTACATATTTTTTGAGTTCTCGTACCCTGTTGAGAGATAATGTCTACATCAAGTTGATCGTATAATTATTGGAGGTTAAGCTTTTCATCGTAATGGTAGAGTTCCTTTATGGACCTTTCCCATGAACAGTTGTTGTTTATCCCAATTAAGTTTTTTTGTTATATATTCAATCTGAATTTTGGCCCCTTATGGGTTTGAATTAATTGGATAATTGTATTGGTGATCTTATGCATTCGAATGCCTCTACTAAATATTGAGATAAACCTAAGAGTATGTAAAGCTATAAGTGAGATCCTCAAGCAACTTATTGAGAAATTTTTGGTTGTACTATCAATGGACATGATTATCCATGTTAGTGTTTCCTAGGAAACCTGAATTTTCATTGTTTGCTAAAATTATGAACATTGCTCATATTCCGACACCAATGCCTTTTTAATGTTAAACCTATTTTTGACCTAATTGAGCCCGTAAAAAGTCCCATTTTCCAAACCTCCTACTGAAATGGAGAGTTGAAGCCCATGATCCTTCACCTACAAAGGCATAAGTTAGTTCTCAATTCTCATAATGTATTTCCTCCTTCCTTTACGCCATCCCCTGAATCTCAGCCTTATGTCAATAAACTTGTGAATTTGAAAAGATCCCTTGCTATGTTAAGGATACAACGCATATACAGTGTTTTACAACTCATTCATATCAGATAGGCTCTCAAGGCCCAAGGCTATTACACATTTGTTTCCTATTATAACATATGACCATTACGCTTTATTACATGTTTTAAACTATTGGGCTTCAGCCCATCACTCTGTATTTTCATCTATATAAAGCACTGTAACGTCTCTGTTTGTACTCAACATCTATCAATAATATTACAATTCATATTTATTTTAAAATTTCTCATACTATCTGAGAATCAAACGTGGTATCAGAGCTATTCACATCTTAACAGCTTACCCACCATAGCTTAAAAACTTTCCACTAGTCCACCATAGCTTAACAACTTTCACCAGTTCTTCTCTCTATTTTCTTCATCTGCGCACCCTGTGGTTCGAGTATTGGAGCAGCAGCAATCTTGACTTAGTCAAATATCATGATCACTTGGTTGTGCCATCAAAGATCATGATCACTTGGTTGTGCCGTCCTTGGGAAGCAAGTCAGACTGTAATCTTCATCCATGTTCCCCGGTTGCAACTTGCCATTAGTTTTGTCACCTCCTTCCTAATTCAGCTGCCATCCTAGAGCCCAGTAACTGATCTACGATTAGCATAGGTCTGGTTGCGTGCCTGAATCCGTTTACCCTCTATTCTCCCACGGTTCTCTGTTTGTTTCTTCTGCCTTCCTTGTGCTGCAAGATGGGTGACGAAACATGATCACCAATGCCAGCCTCGAGGGTTTCTCAAAATTCTCAAGAAGCCACCCTTGACCTGATAAAAGCCATCATTAAGCCGTAGACAAATCTGATCCGAGTCCAACTAGACGAGTCAAATTACCTGTTATGGAAATTACAAGTCGAAATAGCCGTTAGAGGTTATGGTCTCGAAGGTTATATCTTTGGAACCAAACAAGTTCCAACCAAATTCATATATGATGATAATGATAACTTAATAACAAATCAAGAGTACACAATTAACCAGCATCAAGATAGTCTAGTCTGCTTATGGATGATGTCAACCATCAGCACATCACTGCTACCACATATCATCGGCTGCATAACAACGCATGACGTATAGGAAGCAGTAGAAAGGAATTTCACCCTACAGTTATCTGCACGTATACTGCACTTTAAAAGGCAACTAAACAATATAAGAAAAGACAACATGACAATGAATGAATACTTGCTCAAAGTCAAAGGAATCTGCGACCAACTATCCACTGCCGTCCACAGAATCAATGAAATTGAACAAATTCTATCAATTATCAGCGGCCTTGGCGAAAGCTATGAAGCGGTCATTGCTATAATATCCTCAATTGAACCAAAACTCACTCTTCGGTATGTTTACTCTACACTTCTGGCTCATGTGGGCAGGATCGAACAAAGAAAAACAACTAATCCAGACCCAAGTATCAACTACACACTAACTACAAAGGGAAACAACCAGAACGAATCTTTGGACCCAGATAACAGCAACAGTACAACTATAACCAGAGGGGAGGACGGTCAAACAGAGCCAGAGGTAGGGGAGGTAGGTTCAATAACAACAACAGAATTCGATGTCAGATATGTGAGAAATACGGCCATAGTGCAAACAAGTGCTATTTTAGATACAATTCTAGCTACACTCCAAATCAGAACAACTCAACAATCAATGCCAACACACGCAACAACAATCAAGGGGAAGCAGAGGCACACAACACAGAAAATGCAAAAATTGAAGACATAAACAATGAGTGATTGTATCCCGACTCAGGGGCAACACACGATGTGACAAACAACTTGAACAACCTGAATCTCGTCAATAAAGAATACAAAGGTACGCAAAGCTTACTTGTAAGTAATGGTAATAATGTACACATCACACACACGGAAAATGCAAGTTTATACGAACCTAGACCTCTATTCTTAAATAACTTACTACATGTACCTGAAATTAAAAGAAATCTAATGAACATTTCACAATTCTCCAAAGATAATAATGTGTTCTTTGAAATCCAAACATATGTTTTATCAAGGATATACTGACTCGAGAAACCATCTTGAAGGTAAGGAACGTAATGGGCTATACAAGTTTCATACAACAAGTACAAGACAACCCGAATCTAGTAATAAGTATAGTCCAAATGTTAACAATGTTTCCGATTCTTGTAATAATTATAGTCTAAGTGTTGACAATGTTTCTAATTCCTGCAATTCTTTTAACCTTTGGCACAATCGACTAGGGCATCCAAGTATAAAAATTGTCAAAGCTATATGTAATGAAAATAAAAAATTTATTGATGATATTCCAAATAAATACGTGTGTGAATTCTGTCATATTGGGGTAAAAGTCATAAACATGCATTTCCACACTCTGAGACCACTTACACTACACCACTAGAACTAGTTGCCACTGATGTATGGGGACTTGCACACATTACATCTGGTTATGGATATAGATACTACATTTCTTTTATTGACATTCAGTCTAGATTTGTATGCATTTATTTCTTAAATCAAAGGCCGAAGTGAGCAGTATTACCATGCAATTTATAACTACCGCTGAAAAACAAATTGGTCACCAAGTTGAGAAAATTAAAACCGATGGAGGAACAGAGTTCCTTCCACTAAAACAATTTTTGCAAACAAAGGGATTGAACACAGAATTACATGTCGACACACCTCAGAACAAAACGGCTTTATCGAAAGTAAACACAGACATACAGTAGAGACTGGCCTAACATTGCTTGCAAAAGCCTTTGTACCGCTATAATTCTGGCCAGAGGCATTCAACACTGCTGTGTACTAGATCAATGTCATGCCAACCAAAATACTTAAATTCAAGTGCCCGCAGGAAGTGTTGTACAATGTTAGACCAGACTACAATCACTTAAAAATTTCGGATGCCAGTGTTTTCCTTGGTTAAGACCATACAATGCACACAAACTTGAATACTGGTCTACACCATGTACATTCCTAAGATATCTTAAAAGTCATAAAGGATATAAATGCATAGGTAGCAAAAGGTAAAATCTACTTCTCAAGACATGTGGTATTTAATGAAGATGTGCTCCCATTTAATACACCATATATTAGAACAACCAAAAAGGTCCAAAATGTTAGGCTGCATGAACTCAATGACGATGAATTAATCAGCCAATATGACAAAAGGAATGCAACCTAGATCAAGATAATGACACACACAAAACATCAAGTCAAAGCACCAATCAAGAAAGCAACATATATGAAGAAACCAGTAGGAATGAAAGGTAAGAAGGGAGAATACCCGGAGATGAAGCAAGTAACAGCACAAGCGCTAAACAACCGCAACCTTTCAAAGATATCGCCAACCAACACCCAATGATGACAAGGGCAAAATGTGGCATTCAAAAACCCAAAGTATTCAACACAAATCTGGAATCAACTGAACCCATGTCAAACAAGGAAGCCACAACAAATACTAAATGGAGAAATGCAATGCAAGAGAAGTTGATTGCACTTCTCAGAAACAAAACTTAGACATTGGTTGAACTGCCAAGTGACAAAAATATTATAGAAAGCAAATGGACATACAAATTGAAACGAATTGTTGATGGTCTGTATCGAAATATAAGGCTGGACTTATCGAAGGGGTATTCACAACAATGTGGATTCGATTTCACTGAAACATTTTCACCCATTGTGAAACCCACTTCAATTCGAATAATACTGACTATAGCCTTATATAAGAACTGTCCATCAAGCAGTTGGACGTTAATTACGTTTTTCACTACAAGAAAAGTGGTTATCAACAATAGCAACAGATAGCGTTTTCTCCCCTTTGTTGTCATAAACGGTCATTGAACACAAGAAAAACCAAACACAACTATGCAAAACGTTGGAATACTTATTCAGGTATTTCCCAAAGCGCGGTCCCTCTAAAATTTTCACTGCCGCGCAAAATCCATTTCCCTCTTCAACAAAAAATATGGTCCCTTTCTCAATCAAAAATTACGGCCCTTTTTCAAAATTCTTTTTTAAACCTAATTAAAAATCGTTTGAATCTCCAATGAAATTTTGGTTCATGCCGTAATTCCGGCAGCAACATCCAGGTTTCTCGAGCCCTAAATCCTTTGTATCCATCGTCAGGATTTTGAGTTCAATCGATAACTAGGGGTGCCTTGTCGATCGATTCTCTTTTGAAAGTGGATTTGAGGTTATTTTTTAATATTTGTATTCAATACTGTGTTTGAATTTGTGTTAAATAGATCTAGGAATGTTATTAACATTATTCAATACTGTGAAATGAGATCTGGTAGCTATCCTTTGTTTCAGTTTGCAATTGAATCGATTTAAGTATCAGTAAATGGTATACTGAATCTCATTTTAATAATCTTATCATAATTTCATCATGGTTTCAACAGTATATACGTGGAGTATATTGTGTTGCAAATATTTTCATTATTCTACACTCAAACTGTCATAGTTTACGATTATGTATGCAAAAATGTTTTGGTAAAGTTTCCCCATTATTAATTTACTTGTTCTTTTTTTATCACTTACCTTTAGCGCAGCTATTTATCAAATTACAGGTTAAGCTAATGCTAGTTGCTCTTCTATCAGAATCAGAAATGAGACCATTTGATGAAATAGTTGAAACAGGTTAATGTTTAATTATGTTGAGTATACAACAAATGAAACAGGTTAGTTTTCCTTTCATTGGTTATGTTTAGAATGTACAACATGGTTATTATTTTTCACTTCAACTTAATTATTCTTCAGTTTCAACGGAATTTAAAAGAGGTGTTAAATATTATTTTGATGGATCATGAACATGGTAAAACTAAATATGCGAAATGGAACTTGATTCCACGGTACATAATAGTATGATAGGAAAATTCTTTTGACAATCTTCAAGATGATGTTGAACATGATCTGTAGTTATATTGGCAGATCTGTTCTCCAAAAGCAATCTACTGGGTCTGTAAAATATGCACCGAATGTCAGATATGATTTGTAAACGACAGGCTGAATGCAGTAGAAGACATGTTTTCCATTCAGCTATGGCCCATTTTGTTCTTCCGATAATGATGTTGATGGGCTTAAATTCTTAATATGATTGGAGAAATTGATTGTTCCTTTTACCCTCCGTTTTAAGGGTTTGTTTTTTCTGTAAATCCATTGAAGTTTTACAAGGAGTATTTGGTTTACAAGAACAGGTTTTGGGCTATTAGATTTTCTTGACATTGATGTTCAATCCAGTGACTTGTTGTGTATGGGTTCAAGCTTTGTTCTCGATTGAATATTGGCCCATGAAAGTGAAATCGAGTTAGTTATATGGTATTTATGGTGGTATATCCCAATGGTGTGAAAGATCCACTGTTAAACAATCAAGTGAAACAAGGCTATTTATATTCAACATCATTATTATTGCATCAGCATAGGCATTCTGAAGTGGGATTTGCAGACATTAAATATTCGATGTCATATCATGGGCATCGCCGAGATTACGCTTTCGAAAATGCAAATTTGATTATGTCACTCCCATGTTAGTATGCTACACATCCAACATGCAAATATATTAATTAGGAGAGGGTACTTTACCTATCATCAATGAACCGTACTATAGTGTTATGGTAAAGATTTAACAGCCTTAATATCACATAATTGCATCAAACCTCCTCTCTATAAACAAAGTTAAGCCAAAGTAAGTATCTAAGTTGCACTGTATTAACCATGCCAATAGAACTACAGATCTTCCAATATAACTGCATAAAGAGTAAAGGTTTAGCAAAATGTAGGTGCAAGTCTATATTGCTAAAGGCTAACCGATTCAAGTACTTATTTCTCACGGTCACCATCGATTTTCATTTTCAATGATAGGATGGAATAGGTAAAGATTAATGAAGCTTAAGGAAGAGCAAATATCATAGGAGCTTTAGTTTTCCTAGCAAGAGCTTTTATATTCACACTATTGAAAGGACAACTCCTTGGTGGTATTAAAGATCATGCTTTGCTCGTCGCTAAAAACGACCAAGCAAATCAAAGTACAAACCAACTCAAAGAGGATTGGATTGAAGGATCTTTGATGTTGCTCATAGGCTACGATGCTAATAGCGTGTGGCTTATCATGCAAGTATAGCCACCTTATTTCCAATGGATAAGTTTAGCTTGAATAAAAAAAGGACTGTACTGTACAATAAAACTTTTTTTTTAAAACATCATAGTAATGTATTCCCTAATGTAGAGAGTGCTTTTTGAAGTTTACCCAACGAAGCTATCTATTAATGCATTGATTTGTGTCTGTGCAATAGTGCAATTTTCGGCCCTTGTACTCATATTCGACAGGAAAGCAACTTCCTGGGAACTAGGCTGGAACGTTCAACTAGTCACGGTACTTTACACGGTATGCCTTCTTTCTTCCTAAGCTGTGATTTTCCATTTTCAACATATTTAATAGAAGCAAAAAATTGGAATAACTGCTCAAAAGATGGAGCAAGTGGGGTGTATTATGCTACAAATGTGGACTTTGTTGAGTTTGGAGCAGCTTGTTCAAGACTTTAAGGAGTCCCACTTGATAGAAGATTGATTTGAAACAACCGTACGATTTTCCCACTAATTTGAATAATTTAAACTGACATATATGCGTTGAGCTTCTCTGTTTTTGTATGTTATAAAGACAGCCAATTCAAAACCTTTCGTATAGTCTTGTTTTTATCACATTGCATAAATACACAATTTGTACAGAAAATGCTGCTATGTAGTAGATATGAATAGCATTGGCCATGAATTCTTTTTTTTTTTACAGCAAATTATTTAACTAATTTCCAAAGAATTACCATTGTTTCTTTCTGGTCCATTGTTCAACTGTCCCATTATGATTCTGTTATGTTTTATTCAGTTTTTCTATTTAAAGAGAATTTATTTTAATTTTACATTAAAGTATTTATAGATAATGTCTAGTGGGTTCAGTCTCATGGCCTTTGGATTGACAGTTTAAAAGTTTTGGTACTGTCTTGGTCCAAAATTTGTTTGATATAATGATTTAAATTGATTTTAGTAATAGACTGAACATGGAGATGAGATCGTCTTGGAATATACTGGCACTCATGCTCTCAAAGGAGACTTAGTAAGGTAAAACATTTCAGATTATGTGAAAAGAAAAACAGTATATGAAAAATGGATTGCAAATCACAAGCCTACCCATGTGTGGATAACCTTTTCTGGGCATGCTAGCATTGCTGATAGAAAACAAAAGAATAAAATAAGTGGTTATATTTTCATTGAAAAATTCTTATTATCTCATCTTACCTCCAATAAGAAGTTACCTGTTTTGAAAGTTGTTTTTTTTAACTAGAATTTATTTCCATTTTCGAATTCATCGCTACTCTATTACTGATTTTTATTGTCTATGAATGTGTTTTGCGGGAAACAAATAGTGGACCTGTTGGGAAATTGCCTCAGACTAAACCAACAGTAATTTCTATCATCTTATTTACAATCATTTTATGCTCAAACAAGTTACTTGATTTATATAAACATCTATATATAAATAGGCTCTTATGTTTTATGGGAGCTACAATGTAGATGATCACTCTTTCACCAAAGTAATTGGACAATCACATAGATAGAGAGCATAAAAAAATTCTGTTTGCTCTCCTTATTATACGATGATAACTCTTTCACCAAGAAATAGAAATCTGTTTTATTTTGTGTTGAAAATATTTACATCAATTGATCCATTTCAACATATAAATAAGAACATAATACTGACAACATGTGCACCTATACCATTAAGTTTTTTAGTCTCTCATATATACTGCAAATTGAGTGTCACAGCTGATTGCTTCTTGGACATTGGAAAGATGGAGAGCATTGCACGCCACTCTTTCCTTGTCGGCCAATGCTTCTTTGCAAGATGGAGAGCATAATATTTTGACCATTCAGAAATAAAGGAATTATCAGCAAAAGGTATGGTATTATATTTACACAATCAGTTTTGATGAATTCTTGGCATGGTATTAATGTATATTATTAAATGAATTCAACCTCAAATGGTCAGTCTTGCGTGCATGATAAAGTGATAGTTTTTTCCTAGTTTCTTGAACATGTCAATGTCAATGAACAACAACTGATCACAACTTAATACATAGATATATGTCTACTAGGAATACAATATTCTGATTATTTATTTTTTGGTCAATTAACAATTGTTGGTATCAAGTACGTGGAATGTATAGTCGGATGCATTCAATCAAGAAGGTATGTACCTTATAACAATATGAACCATAACAAACAAGTCAGACGTCTGAAATAAGTTTCAGACGTGTGTACCAAGCCTAAGATGCAACAACCCGGAAAATCAGAACCAATTTAATTTTTTATTTTGGCTATTTTAATGAATTTAGAATATTTAAAATAATTTATTTTAAATAATAATGACTAAAAATTTACTTTAATCGAAGTTATAACAAATAAATTAATTTTAATTATATAACGAGTTAGAAATAGTGCTGTAGTTTTAAAATTTAACTTTGAATTTTGACTAGAGGTACAGGATTCAAAATAAACCGGATTTTAATGAAACCAAAAATATTTAAATCTGTTTATAAATATCTTTCTAAGAATCTAAAAAATCAAAATTTCATAGCGGGAATCAAAAGTTATGGCCAGTTGAATATTCAGAATGGTCGTTATGGAATAAATATATCCCTCGAAAATAGACATTTTACAAACGACCTTCATTTTCGACGAAACCACTTTGGTTGGATCCGGAATGTCAAATTATTGCTAGGTTTAAAATTCCATAATTTTTGGAATTAATATGTGAGCGTGGTAAAGGAAAACACATTTGGTAATTTCAGTTTGAATTGGATCGACCAGAAAATAGCCTTTTTTCAAACGGTCTCCAAATTCGACAAAATTAATTTTGTTGGGATCGTATCGTCCCAACATAGCTAGATTTATTTTTCTAGAATTTTTGGAATCAGTATGTGGCCCCGGCAAATTAAAATGTACGATCATATCCAAATTTGAATGTTTTATATTTTAATTTGAATAATAATTGACTGAAATAGTCGAATGGGCTTACGAAACATATTCCATTGTGTCCGGAATAGGGGTATTTAGCTAGGGGTGACAGTCGTTGGGTTTGATATGGAGTTCGGATAATGAAACACTATTTTTCGAATAAATATATAAATCGGCCAATAGAATTATTCCATTCATTATTTTTAAATTCCTAAAAATCTATTTTCTCTCTCCCGTAACCATCGACGCAAGGCGGAAAACGATCAAAACCTTCTCTCCTCCTTAACTCCAAATCCGCTCAGTAAAATCGAATGACCATGTTGGGGATTTTGTAGAGCTTCGCATTCTCTTCAAATCTATATAACCCTCACCTTCCCTCGTGGTGTATTTGGCTCGAATCGAGCTCCCAAAGTCCGACGTTTTCGACCGCCGCCACCAGCACCAGGCGTCGTCGTACCTGATGCCACCACCCTTAGTTAGCGCGCGACTCCAAGCACTCCAACGTGGTGCTGTCCGATTCTGGCCTAGCGCAACGAATTGGAAGAAAAACGCAGACCTTGTTTTGAACGAACGAGGAAGGTAACGGCTTGGTTTTAATTTAACTGTTTTCAACATTTAAAACCATCGCAAAGTGTGATAATAGTATAAAAATCATATCTTTGACATATGTTGTCGAAATCCAATGAAATCGGAAACATTGGACTCGTGACGACGTCTTCTACATTCTAAAGAGACCGGAGAATTTTTGGAGCTTCCTACAATTTTAGAAGGAGTGGAACCTAATGTGATTTTTCTAAATTCAAATTTGAATGGAATAGCGATGTATAAATTATATAATCGATGTATAAGTTATATAAGTGTTGTATATCTCATATACAAGCGTTTTATAAATTATATGTGCGATGTATAAGTTATACATACGTTGTATAAATCATATATGCGTTGAATGGAGTTGAAATGAAATTGAAATGGATATATATACATATATATATATATATATATATATATTCCCCTCGTCCACAAACCATGTACGATATGAATTGATTGTGATTGCCATGAAATTTGGTTGATATTGCGAATGGTTAATTATGGTTGTTTGTGGTTGAAACAAAATTGGATTAGTTTGTGGAAAAATTCATTATGATATGAAAAATAGTTGAAATGTTTAGATCATTGAAATAAGCCCCTTAGGTAACGCCGCAAGGCCTAAGGTAGTGCTAGGAGCCGTCCTCGGGACGGTGTCGGTTTTAAACCCCGTACCGTTATGCTGCCGAAATTTTCTAAAATATTCTTGTGCTTGAATTATATTCATATGTTGAAATATATTCATGCATTGATAATTTATTCATGATTAAAATAAATTGCTTGGACAATAAAATTAACATTTTTATTGTGTATATGAAGTTCTTAAAGTATTCATATATTGAATAAATGGATTGAACAATACAATTAACATTTTTGTTGTGTATATGAAGTGCTAAAAACGTTCATGTGTTGAATAAATATTTTGAACGATAAAAATATCATTTTTATCAAATATACGACTCGCTAAAAATAACCATGTATAGGAATAAATATTTGTTCGCTATAAAAATCATTTTTAACATGTTTATGAACTAAATAAAATAGTCATGAGTTGAAATATATTTTTGTCCGCCAAAAATATCGTTTTTATACGATGTATGAAGTGTTAAAAATAACCATGTGGTGAAATAAATATTGTTTAGTTGGAATTATTATTTTTAACATTTATAGGAAGTGTTAAAAATAACCATGTATGGAAATAAATATTTGTTCGCTAAAAATATTATTTTTAGCTTAAATATGCATTTATATACACATTGTTGAACATGTTATGGATTAGCTGTTGAGAAAAGAATTTATTTGCGTGGCCGGAAAATAGGTACGTTTTTATGAGCCTAAGGCTGGCCGCTTGGCAATTTTCTTTTCTTTTAAAGATTTATGAGCCTAAGGCTGGCCGCTTGGCAATTTTCCTTCTCTTTAAATGATTTATGAGCCTAAGACTAGCCGCTTGGCACTTTCTGTTCTTTTAGATGGATGAGAGCCATGCGAGGAGAGTTACGGATTTCCAAACCTCCCTCCATACAAAGGAGGTTATGGCGAAATTTTCCAAAATTTCAAGGCGTTAGCCAAAATTTTGAAGTAGAAACGATTTGGAAGTCGTCGAATGAATTATATATATATATATATATAAATAAATTAAATAAAACGAATAAAGATGCTGCAGTTCATGTTTTGGAATCGTAATTTTAAACGATTATATCGAGAAATTCGACCATCGGATTTCCTCGAAACTGAAACCGTCGGGTTCGCTTTGAAAATATCTTTCCAACAATACAAAATTTGTTGAGATCCAACGGTTAGATTATGTGAAATGTTTAAATCAAATTTGAGAAAAAACAGCGCCAGAATGAATTATATATATATATATATAATTAAAATAAAACGAATAAACACACTGCAGTTCGTATTTTGAAATTGTAATTTTAAACGATTATTACATGAGATCCGACCGTCAGATTTTCCCAAAACCGGAACCGTTGGGTTCGCTTTGGAAAGATCTTTCCAACGATATCAAATTCGTTAAGATCCAATGGTTAGATTTTTCTAAATGTTTAAATCAAATTTGGACAAGAGCAGCGCCAGGGCCATCGAATGACCTGAAACATGGTTCGACAGAAATGGACTATTTTTAAATAAATAAAAATAGTGAAAAATAATTTTAAAATATTTTAAAAAATGTGGAATGGAGATAAACCGATTTTGCTTTGGTTTATCAGGTATTTTGATGGTTGGATGTATTTGACATGAAAATTTTACTAATGAACCAAAATGTGGATGTCGAATAGTCTAACCATAGAAAAATTTGATTTGAATTCTATATATGCGGGAATTATTTGAAAATGCCGATTTAATTCTCATTTCAAATAATTGATCAATGATGTAAAGTCGAAGGATGAAGACGGCGGCTGAAGACTGGAGATCTTCAGATCGTTTGGATGATTACTGATGTCTTGATTGGGATGCGTCCCAAGACAGGGTAATAAGTGGTGATCGTCCAGGCGTACTTGGAGATCAACCGGATATGCGAGGGCATCTTTCCTGTACTACACATATGGGACGAGGAATAAGGTGCCTCCGGTTTCGTTCAGACCCAGAACAGACTTGCAAATAGGTGTGTGTCTGACGTTGTAGATTGACAACGTGGCATGTTGAGATGCAGTGATCAAGGCTTTTGTTGAAAAGCAGAGCCTTGTGGTTGATGATCAAAGCACGACTTTAATATAGCATAGCTTTGTGCATAGCGTTAATTCGCGAGCCTCACACCCCGGTATGAACCAGAAATGGGAGAGGACCTCAGGGAGGACATGCGTTTCTTTCTTGCTAGGAGAGGTGTCAGAGTTTTGCAAGCCCTGGCATTTTACTTATGTGGATGATGGAAAGCAAGGCCCTCGGTTATATCAGTCTCTACAAAGCCGATGGATGGTTTGGTCGATATATGACCAGTTTACGCCCCATAGGGCGGGGAAACGTATTGTTCAGGCATTTTAATCCACTTCGTGTGGACCGGCCCTAACGATCCAAGGGCCCACCTGTGTCTAGGTCTTGAGACATGGGCTAGATTTTCTCGAAGTCGGTAAGGACGATCCCTTGCCTTGGTTCATGATGGAAATCCAACTTCCAATACAACATGTGCGGTTTTGATTGTAAATCTATATATGGTGACATGATATATGGTACCCATGCCATCTATGATTGATACATTATGATTGAAATTGTTTTTGAAATATATATGCACTAGTAATAGTATCAAATGATTTTGATTTATACGTATCAAGCATATTTTGGCCATTATAAGGTAAAACTCTATCCTCCGGCTTGCGTTGCATTGTGTGATAGGACCTGAGTCTTATAATGGCTTCATTTTTGGTAAAGAGCATTGCGATATGTTTATATGTTTTAACACCAGCAATCCAATGGAGTAAACCCGTTCCGCGTTAGCGGCGTGGTCATGTGATTGGCCATATTTAGATTTCTCATACCAGTCCCATGACTGACTCATAGTTTGTTTTACTTTGCAAACTTGGGTGCCCCTATTTCTACATGGGCAACCTTGTGTTTAGATTTTAGCAGGCTCATTCTGGATAGCTATGGAGTTGAAGATGGATTCTATCATTTATATTATGTTGTTCATACTTTATTATGTATATTATGTTTTATTCATCTGCAGACATTTTATATAAAGCTAAAACTGTAATTTGTACTAAGTGTGGTCCTGTTATACTATGTAACTCCGATGATTATATTTGTTCCAGTGTAATTTATTGTACATTATCTGGTGTAATGATATATTTCTGTTCTGCTGTTATTGTTTATGTGTTATATTCCAAAGATTTTCCTTGCTTCCATGGCACGGGAGTTTAGGGTCATCACATAAGAATTGCCCAAGAACATTTTCAGATGTCTGAAATAAATTTCAGACGTCTATACCAAGCCTAGGAATTGCCCGAGAACATTTTCAAACATCTGAAATGGTCTCATGGTGTTAGCCGAAATTCATTTCTGACGTCTGAAACTTATTTTCAGACATCTGAACTGGGTCAGACGTCTGAAAATAGTTTCAGACGTCTAAAATTTACTGTTGTTTCTAGTTTTCCTTCTATCGATCGGTTGTTTGTATGCGATGTCAACTTATTACTTGTTTTTCTTGTGCAGCTTATGTCCCTTTTGTTAATGAGACATGCCTTGAGCTTTTCCAACGACGACGATGATTACGAAGCTTCTGCATATTTTTATGTAAGTAATTATATTCATCACACTACATGTTCATGTCATTTATGTAGGATTAACAAAGTATATAAAAATACAAAACATAAGTAAACTTTTATAATAATAATAACAATAAGATTTATAATAGTAGTAAATTAACTGAGATTTATAAAAAAATTAAATAAACTTATAAAAATTATCTAAGTATTATTAAAATTAACTAAATAGTATGAAAATATAACTAAGTTTATTAAATTTTTAAAAACAAAGTAGTTTATAAAAGTTAACTAAGTATATCAAAATATAAAATATTACCAATTATTCTATAATAATAATAATAACAAGAATTAAAAATTATCTAAGTATTATAAAATTAACTAACAGTTATAAAAAAATTAACTATGTTTACTAATTTTATAAAAATTAAGAAGTTTAGTTTAAAAAGTTAACTAAGTATATAAAAATATAAAATATTACCAAGTATTCTATAATAATAATTGGCACTTTTATTTCTTGTTGTTACTTTTGTTCTTCTTTTTCCACATGTATATATGGTTATATGCCTATATATATATATATGTTTATTAATATATATATATATATATATTTATATATATATACGCATATACTCATATATATGTAAGTCACTAATAGTTTGGTTCAGTTTTTCCAGATTCCAGGTTGTTGATGTAGCTGAGGAGCTCTTTGGGTAGCTGTCTGGATTGACCATTGTTGCTTGCTTTGGATATATTTGTGTATGTGGAGTTGGAGTGTTTTTGGGGTGTGTTGTACCTTTTTTTTGTATTTTGCTTGTTGTATGTATTGGAGTAGATATACTTCTATATCGGGTGGTGGCTTTGTCGGAATTCGATATGGAAGTATGATGGATGGTGGCCTTGCCGGAGCTCATCTATCTATTATCCTCTACATTCATTTTGTGGCGTCAGTATTGTGTTTTATACTTGTTTGAGTTTGTATTCGGACATTGTATCCTCTTTATTTTTATTATATATGTGTGCTCTCTTTTTCTTAGGAAGATCACACATCATTTGTTTTCAAAAATAATAATAGTAATAATAAAAAATTAGCTAAGTATAACTATTATAAAAAATTAACTAAATTTACTAATTTTATAAAAATTAACCAAGTATAAAAATTAACAAAGTATTATAAAATTAACTAAGTGTTGTAAAGTTAACTAAGTATTATAAAAATTAACTAACTATTATAAAAAATTAATTAAGTTTACTAATTTTATAAAGATTAACTAACTATTATAAAAATTAACTAACTATTCTAAAAATTAACTAAGTTTACTAATTTTATAAAAAATTAACTAAGTATTATAAAATTAACTAAGTATTATAAAATTAACCAAGTATTATAAAAATTAACCAAGTATTATAAAAATTAACCAATAAAAAACTAAATAAGTTTACTAATTTTATAAAATTAACTAACTATTATAAAAATTAACTAACTATTATAAAAATTAACTATGTATTATAAAAATTAACTATGTTTACTAATTTTATAAAAAATTAACTAAGTATTATGAAATTAACCAAGTACTATAAAAATTAACTATTATAAAATATTACCAAGAATGTTATGTTGTTATCTTCAACTTTCTCCTTGTATTCTTTTTTCTTGTTATTGAGCATTATTTTCTTGTTAATGTGTAATCATGACCAAATGCTAACATGAACACATGTGTATAGGTATTGGAGATGGGCATCGTTGAGCATTCGGCTATAATCAGAATATCGTTAGGCGTTTCTGAAGATCCCTCAACAAAAAGACCGCTTGTGGTATCTGATTGCGGAGAAAGCGGTAACTTTTAGATGTTTTATTTGTAGATATCGTGACTTTGTTCGACGGATATTGTGTAAATTTAGTTTATGGTGAAATTTTTAATGGAAATTATGTAAAGTTTGTTTAATGATGATGTCTTTGTGTATGAATATTGTGTTATATAATTAGTTGGTTGATATATATTTACATGTTGTTGATACGTTTGTGCACAAATATTTTGATACTATAGTACGTAAATGTTGTGATAGATGCAAAAAATGTTGCGATATGTGGCAAAACGCTGTGATAGTAAAGAACATGTAAATTTCCAGAAACGCTGTGATATGTGGCAAAACGCTGTGATAGTAAAGAACTTGAAAACTTCGAGAAATGTTGTGATATGCGGCTAAACGCTGCAAAAAAGGGAAGATAACAACATTTCTAGAATAATATAAAACGCTGTATAAACATAAGGACAACACCATTTGAAACGCTGTAATATGTCAATTTTCTACAGCATTTTTGAAAATGCTGTGATATACCAGGTACTATAACAACGTGTTGGTAGACAACATTCATCAAAACACTGTTAAATGCTATAACAGTGTTTTTTCAACGCTGTGAATAGACATATTTGTTGTAGTGTTTTTAAATGGTGTATTATAAGAAGAGGTCTTTATTGAACAACCACGGGGATTCATTCAGAAAGGACAAGAAACTATGGTATGCAAGCTCAATAAAACAATATACAGACTAAAACAGGCACCCGGAGTTTGGTTTGATAAACTGAAAGCAACACTGGTGAAGCAAGGCTATCAGTCAACAAAATCAGACAACTCCATATTCACAAAATTTTCCAACAACAGTATTACATATATTCTTGTGTTTGTCGACGACTTCATCATAAAAGGGAACAGTGACACAGAAATTAACAATATCACCAAGCTATTGGACAAGGAATTTTCTATAAAAAATCTCGCGGAACTCAACTACTTTCTTAGCATTGAAGTAAAGAGAAAAGCAGGAACTGAAATGCATCTTAACCAGAAAAAGTAATACACGAGATACTACAGAGAGCTAACATGGATAAAGCTAATGCACTTCCAACACCAGTGGTAACAAATCAACAACTCTCAAAGAACAAAGGACAGCCATTTTAAAACCCAAAACTATATCGAAGTATAGTAGGAGGCTTACAACACGTCACAATTACTCGGCCTGATATCGCTTACAGCGTCAATAAGGTTAGTCAATACATGCAATAGCCTACAGATGATCACTGGACGATAATTAAGAGAACTCTGTGATATCTTAAGGGCACTACAAATTAGGAACTAATACTGTAGACAAGCAAATCACTAACTATAAATGCATATGCAGACGCAGACTGAAGAACTGATCAAGATGATAGAAAATCGACAACATGATACTGTATCTTCAAGGGAAGAAACCCTATATCTTGCTGTGCAAAGAAGCAAAACACTGTGTCCCGTTCAAGTACCAAAGCAGAATTTAGGAGTGTAGCAAGCAGTGCAACAAAAATAATATGGATACAATCACTGTTGAATGAACTCAAAGTGGTAACAGACAAGAAACCTACGGTGTGATGTGATAACGTTAGCTCTATAACTCTCACAACCAATCCAATATTACACTCAAAGACTAAACACATCAAACTGGACTTATACTTTATTAGAGAGCATGTTATTGGCGGGAAAATGGAAGTAGGTTACATACCATTGAAGTGTCAAAAAGCAGATATACTCACTAAACCTTTACCGAAGTCATCGTTCATATAGTTGAAGCATGAATTTAATGTCGACGAGGAAGACACGAAGCTGCGATCCATCGCGCTGATTTATCTCCCTGAATAACATCAAGATCTCTCTCCCTTGAACCTATTACTAATTTAAGGTCTCGGATCTGCATTTTGAAGTGTTGGTAGCACGAGAATATCATTTTCCATTTCTTGTTTGCTTTTTCGGCTGCAATCCTGAATTAGGTTTAAGGGGGGTGTTAAGGATACAATGCAGATATAATGTTTTACAGTTCATTCATATCAGATAGGCTCTCAAGGCCCAAGCCCATTACACATTTGTTTCCCCTTATAACACATGACCGTTACGCTTATTACATGTTTTAAACTATTGGGCTTCAGCCCATCACTCTGTATTTTCATCTATATAAAACACTGTAACATCTCTGTTTTTACTCAACATCTATCAATAATATTACAATTCATATTTACTTTACAATTTCTCAAACTATCAGAGAATCAATTATGCTACTATGACCACTGATATCTTTACCTCCGATGCTTCTGCCTTCATGTTCGTCATCCTCCTATCAAATTCCACCTTGTAACAACCCAGAAAATTAGAACCAATTTAAAATTTTTAATTTAGCTATTTTAGTGGATTTTGAATATTTAAAATAAATTATTTTAAATAATAATGACCAAAAATCTATTTGGATCGAAGTTATAGCGAATATATTTATTTTAATTATAAAATAAGGCCTGAAATGGCGCGGTAGTTTGAAAATTTGAATTCGAACTTTGACTAATCGTACAGGATGCAAAATAAAATGGATTTTAGTGAAACCAAAAATATTTAAATATGTTTAAGAATATCTTTCTAACGGATCTGAAAAATCGAAATTTCATAGTGGGAATCAAAAGTTATGGCTAAATGAATTTTCAGAAAGGTCGCTATGGAATTAATATAGCCCGTGAAAATAGACATTTTGCAAACGACCTCCATTTTCGACGAAACCACTTTTGTTGGATCCAGGATGTCAAATTAATGCTAGGTTTCAAATTCTATAATTTTTTAAATCAATATGTGTGTGTGCCAAAGGAAAACATGTTTTGACAGTTTCAGTCAATTTGGATCGACCAGAAAATGGCCATTTTCAAACGGTCTCCAAATTCGACGAAACTAGTTTTGTTGGGACCGTATCGTCCAAACATAGCTAGATTTATTTTTCTGGAAATTTTAGGATCAGTATGTGGCCCCGGAAAATTAAAATGTACGTTCAAATCAAATATTGAATGTTTTATATTTTAATTTGAACAAAAACTGATTGAAACAGTCAAATGGGCTTACAAACATATTCCATTGTGTTCGGAATGGGGGTATTTAGCTAGGGGAGATAGTCGTTGGATTTGATTTGGGGTTCGTATGGATTGGAGGGTATTTTCGGATTTAAATAAATTAAAAATAATTATAAATTCTCCTGGCCAATCACATTTCAACGTTCATTTCTGAAAGGCCCGATACCCTATGTCGAACGACAGATTGTACTTTCCCCCTTCTCTCCTCAAAAACTCATGATCTATTCAATAAAATTCATGGCTTCAGTTGAGTGATTTGTAGATCTCATCCACAACTTTAAATCCATATAAGGTTTGTGATTTTTGGTGGCATATTCTGATCAAATCACGCCCGCAAAGTCCCGATCTTTGAACCACCGCCGAGGCTTCCTCAAGCCATCAAAGTGGGCCCCACCCTAGCGTAGAGGCGCCCCTCCCTCCCCTTCGACGCTACACTGCCTGATCGTCCAACCGTTACACGGATTGATCGCAAATTCCAAACCTATTTTGGAATCATTTCAGAAAGGTAACGGGTTTGTTAATCTATACTGATTTTAACACTTTAAAACCGTCGCAAAGTGTGATTAACTTCTAAAAATCATATCTTTTTGCTATGTTGTCGAAATCCAATGAAACAAGAGACATTGGACTCGTGTGGACGTCTTCTACATTCTAGAAGAGACCAGAGAATTTTTGGAGCTTCCTACAAATTTTGGAGGAGTGGAACCCAATGTGAGATTTCTAAATTATAAACGATATGGAATGGCGATGTATAAATTATATAATCGATGTATAAGTTATATAAGTGTTGTACACCTCATGTATAAACGTTGTACAAATTATATGTGTGATGTATAAGTTATATATGCATTGTAAAAATCATATGTGCGTTGAATGGAGTTGAAATGATATTGAAATGAAATCAAAATATATTATATATATATATATATACTCCCTTCGTCCACAAACCATGGACAATATATACTAGTTGTGATGGTTTGGGTTTTGGTTGACGTGAAATTTGGTTGATAAATGCGAATGATTGATAATTATTGTTTGTGGTTGAAACAAAATTGGAATTGTTTATGGAAAAATCCATTGTGATATGAAAATGATCGAAATATTTAGATTATAAGGACAAGCCCCTTAGGGAACGCTGCGAGGCGTAATGTAACACCCCACTTTCGTTAAGGTCACGCACAAAGGGAATGCCTTAATTTCGGTGGAACGTTATAAGTAAACAGAACAGAAATTTACAAGACAGATATATAAAGTAGTACTTGAAAATTTTATAACTTTATTACAGCAGAAACAGAAATAAGTTTAGTTACATCACAATATCAGAATTCAAGTACATAAATATCAGTCTTGCACAAAAGCCTTCAGAGTACGGAATTTTAAAGCCATAATCCCCAATAGAGACTGCCATAAATAGGAAGAATCAAAACCGAGCAATACTTCAAATACTTCAAGTAGAGAGAAATCTAAATCAAGCTCCTACGTTCCCGACCTGAGTATCGGGGAGGGGGGAACGGAAGAAAAGAGGCGAAACAAACTAGGTCAGACATACGTCTGATGAGTCCAGTGACTTTCAGCATATAAACAGATAACAGTATCATGACATGTAAATAAAACTGGATGAGAGATAACCATAACAGGAGTAGCAAGTTAACAGAAGAGACCGAATGATATAGGCTAAACTAAGCTTTTTACTTGGTTTTCACTTCTCTGCACTAATACTAGTATAACAGAATAAACAGAAAACAAAATGATCTCTTCAGAAACACGATGCTAGTAATGGGCCTTTACAACCTGAATAGAGACAGACGGTTATAGAAACAGAGTGCTAGTAATGGGCCTTTACAACCCGAACAGAGACAGATGGTATAGAAACAGAAGCAGAAACGTAATCAGAGACGGAAACAGAATATTCCATACGGAAACGGAATGTTGGAATTAGGTGTACACTAGTAATGTGCCTTTACCACCCCAACAGATGGTACCACACAAAAACAGACAGGTGTTACCACCTCAACAGAAACAGACGGTACCATAATAGAAACAGCCAGAACTAAGTGTACCTTAAATTCTACCCCAAGCGATCAGCTCCCTAATACATAAATACCATGTGTCGGCTCCGCAGGAGGGTGTATCACTCCCTAGACTGGCAACCTATAGACACAGACCTATTTACAGATGTCACAGTGTCTTACATCCTTAGAGCAGACTGGATCCATGCACGCACATGACCCGGTTGGAATGTACCATCAATACCCCTCGCCATTATCAGAGTGAACCTCTTACAATTAGTCTAGTAAGCGTGCCATGGACCCTACCTAGTGTTGGGTCCTATTTTTGGTACCAGAAAGGGTTACTGACTAATATAGGTCCCAAACAACAGATGACACAAGTAATTACCCCTCCTAACCTTGTGTCCCCAGACTAATAGATTTCAGATTAAATTCCTTATAGATTTCAGATGTACGAAGTCCAAATTAACTAGTTCTCAGATCAGACATGCAAGTTAACAAGTTTTTAGACTAACAGATCAGATATACAGATTAACAGACTTACAGATTGTTTAACCTAACCTTGTATTGGGCCTATCGATTTTCAAACGGGTTTATTAGATTTATCAATCCAGTTGTTTTAACCCTATCACTTAACACGTTTTAGGCATCACATTTATCTTAGATTTGCATTAACTAAATATTAATGCACAGACCTCTCACATTAGGTCGGTAGCTTGTAGCCACTGGATGTGCTGGGCGGTTCCGGGCAGACTTCTGCCACAAGCCAGACCTAACCTCGTGTTTAAGCAGCTTTATGCCTACGACATCTCACATTAGACTGATAGTTTGCGGTTGCTGGTTAAGTCGGTTGGGTCCGGGCAGGCTTCTACCACAAACAGAGTCTAACCTCGTGTCCCAGCATTCTTATTTTAGCTAAAGTATTCATTCACATATTATGCCAATATCAGACTAATTATGCTAATTCAACAAATTAACTTCTTTACAAGTTACAGCAGATTATCCAAAGTTCTATTAACATGTTTTGCTCAATTTTAGATCAAGCCAACATATTTCCATACCCCAAATTACCGTATTCGGTTTCAACAGATTTAGCAGATTAGACAATTTAACAGATTTAATCATCCTTTAAAATTCCATTGACATACCTCGCTTAATCATAAAATTAAGCCTAATCTTACATGCCCAAATTTTTGGTCATAATTCACAATATAACATATGCCCCAAATTTTAGTTAAATTTACATAGTACAGAATATTCTCCAAAAACCCCAAATCATGATATACAATATGAATTATGCAAAATTATAGCCTTTGATTTTAGCATATGTCAAATATCCAAAAATCCTCATTTTGGCGTATTCACAATTAATAGTTATCCTATTTTAATATAAATCTTTCACGCCTAAATCATATATCCTTTTTCTTCCAAGTCATAGATCGTCATATAAAATATGCCCCTAAATCTAGATCTTAAATTATGACATATATTATGTCCTCAAAATCAGACCATGCATCATAACATGCATTATGCCCCCAAATTACAAGTCATACGTTGTCATACAATAATACCCTCCCTTCCAAATCATAAACCGTCATATATGGTATGCCTAGATCTAGATCTTAGATTACAACATGTTGTGTTCTCAATTTAGTCACAAATCAGTTATCTCCAAATTATGCAACATTCAATATTTTCCCCAAATTTAGCGTTCGTGTGTCAATCTCTTATGAGATTTGGCTCAGGCTCGTGGTAGCCTGGCTATAGAACAGAAGGAAGGAAGAGATACAGAGTAGTTACAATAAGATAGATCTACACAGAAAAACAGATCGGATAAACAAGAATAGATCTGATAAACAGGAATATGCATAATCTCCAATTCAGATTTATAACCATGTCAAGATCATAATTAAATTTCATATCCGAAAATAACTGTACTCACAATTCATGATTTAAGAAAGAGAAGAACAATTCTAGGATCTGATTTTCTGGAGTTGGTTTAGCTTTCCGTTGATGTAGGCGTTGATTTGTTATCTTTTAATCCTATTCAGATTGGAAGAAGAAGAAGCACTAGTTCTAGCTTAGGTTTCAACAGAGTAGAGACGCCATTGATTTATTTTAATATGGATCAGAGCAGAGTATAGGCGTAATGAAATTGTGTGGAGAGAAAGTGAGGTTTGGGGGTGTTTAAATAGCTTAGGATCAACGAATCTAGTCAGAACGGGCGTCTAAATGCAGAAAAATGGATCTGTCCTCGGATCTGGAAAAGGGGGGAGGTCGACCATATAGTCGACCTACCTACCCAGGTCGACCCCCTGGTCGACCTGGGTCCTGGGCGGGAATTTTCCCGCCTAGCCCGGGTGTGTGTTTTGAATTCGAATTTTGAATTTTAGGCTGAGCTGTTTAAATTTTCTGAAAAGTTCTGAAGGTCATAACTTCTTCATATGGAGTCCGATTTACGCAAACTCAGACTTTATCTCAAGCAGAATTTTAAGACGAACGCAATGGCGTAACTCGTTTCCCTTAATTATTCTTTTAAAAATTAATTACACTATGTTTTGTTACTTTATGTTCATAGAAAATACGGGGTGTTACATTCTCCCCTCCTTAAAGGATTTCGTCCCCGAAATCTTCAAGTTAAGAAGAATGTGTCCTACCATC
Organism: Allium sativum; assembly: GCA_030737875.1. NCBI lineage: Eukaryota > Viridiplantae > Streptophyta > Magnoliopsida > Asparagales > Amaryllidaceae > Allium > Allium sativum. The sequence continues at coordinate 996,614,119 of CM060924.1, read as the reverse complement.
CAATCATTCATCTACTAAACCATCATCCACAAGCATCCATTGTCCTTAGAAAACTTCTAATGTTGTATGAACATATGCAAAAGTGTGTGTATATGTCTCTTATCTAATGTAGAGATCAGGCGGTCTACTGATTCAGTTGACCTCCTTAATGCAAATTATGTTAGTGCCATGAGTCCACTTATGTATGCAAGAAATCCTATTTGATACACATCATCTCTATATGAGTGCATAACCATTCATCAAATGCAACATCCATGTGATGATTCAATCATTTTGCATCCAAAAAAATCGAAAAAAATGCACACACATCCATATGCAGTATGAGAGTGTTTTTCAACCGAACTAGTGCTAGTGTGTGTATATGCATCCACTAGCAACCACTTGCATCCACTTGCAACCATCAAACATAACATGTCTCAAACACATGTTTACACCCATTAGTTTCTACCTAAAGGTCGAAGACTCGATCGATAGGATACAGTTGAGTGATAGAAGCAAGTACAATTAAAACAAAAGTTCTATTCCCATTAGACATCGATTAAGAAAATAAATTCCTAAGTATCAATCCTGAAGACCGAAATCAACATCAGATTGACACTCAGAGAATTACTCCCATTAAACAATGTCAAAATTGGGAATTTCACGCTTCGAGTAAAAACCCTATCCTTTTCAGAAATATTCAGATACTTACAGACTACTAGTACAGATCAGATTATCAAATGATGCTTAGGAAACTAAGCATGATAAAACCCCACCATATCCCACAAAATCCAGAATGTATGCATCACAATCAACGTAACGCTTAACATAGATACCTTCAAACCCCAACTTATCACAAACAGATGAGTCGTAATCCTCATGGGGTTTTAGACTATAGCGGGATAAAAAACAAGACCAGTATTAAAGTGTAGAGTCTTAATTACAGAATCAAAATGCCAGAATCAAAAAGAGTTTTATCTCAATATTTAGATAAGGAAATTAAACCTTCTACAGTAATTTTCCTATCTCTACCCTATCTACCAGTCACGTGAGCATTCGCCTACCCTCTAGAAGTAGGTTCTGCCCTTTGCCCTTGCCCACGTTTCTTCAGGCAGTCCCTAGTGAAGTGTCCCATTTCTCCACAGTTGAAGAAAGCGCCCTTCCTCTTTCTGCAATCCTTGTTCAGATGAGTCAAGCTTCCACAACTAAAGCACTTTTTCACCTTCTTCTCTTCAGACTTCTCATCCTTCTTTTGTATTTCCTTTTTGGGCCACGCTTTCTTGTTCTGTGGTCCTTCGAGCTTTTCCTCTTTCTTCTCACTTTTGGCTTCCTCTTTATGCATTAACGCCATGTCAACCAATTTCTCGAAGGTAGCCCCCATAGGAATATGGGTCATAGCCAACCCATGTAGCGGCTCGTTCAAATCTTTAACGAATCTCAAGGCCTTCTTCTCAGGTGTGTTCACCAAGTCTAAGCCGAATCTTGCCAATTGATTGAACTTGTTGATGTACTCCTTTATTGATAAATTCCCTTGCTTCAATGCTAAGAACCTCTCCATGTATAAATTCTCTTCTGCTCATGAAAGAAATTTCATTTTGAACCTATGCCTTAAGTCCATCCATGTATCTACTGGATGCTCTCCATTCGTGACCTCCCACCAAAACGAGGCTTCATCCTTCATTAACCAATCAACTAATTGGACCTTCCTTCCATCTTCTATCTCGAAGATACCAAACAAATATTCCACATCCTTAAGCCAATTTCGAGCTTCAAAAAACGTCTCTGATCTGTGAAAAGGTTTCCCAGCCATTGCCCAAAATTCTTTACATATCTTTGAAAAAGTATCAACGCGGGGAGGGGGAGGAGGAGGAGGAACATCCGCTGGGCCTGCAGCGGTGGCCCTAGCCTCCATATACCTTCTGAACCAAGTTGGTATCAGTATGCCCTCGGGTATCTCGGGTAACCCAGACATGCTGAAAAGAAAATAAAGAGATTCAAAACGGAGAATTTGAAAGACAAATATATGGCTTTTGGGGATTATGTTTTTCAAAATAAACTTCACATTTGAAAATACTTCCTTTTTAAAACCTTTTTGAAAATAATTTCAAAAACTTTTTGTCTAGTCCGATAACCTTCAGCTCCGATACCAAGTGTAACACCCCACTTCCGTTAAGGTCACTCACAAAGGTAATGCCTTATTTCGGCGGAACGTTATAAGTAAACAGAACATAAATTTACAAGACAGATATATAAAGTAGTATTTGAAAAATTTATAACTTTATTGCAACAGAAATAAATTTGGTTACATCTTTCAAAATCACAATATCGGAATTCAAGTACATAAATATCAGTCTTGTACAAAAGCCTTCAGAGTATGGAATTTTAAAGCCATAATCCCCAACAGAGACTGCCATAAATAGGAAGAATTAAAGCCGAGCAATACTTCAAATACTTCAAGCAGAGGGAAATCTAAATCAAGCTCCTACGTTCCCAACCTGAGTACCTGGGGGGAAATGGAAGAAAAGAGGCGAAATAAACTAGGTCAGACATACGTCTGGTGAGTCCAGTGACGTTCAGCATATAAACAGATAACGGTATCATGACATGTAAATAAAACTGGATGAGAGATAACCATAACAGGAGTAGCAGGTTAACAGAAGAGACAGAATGATATAGGCTAAACTAAGCTTCTTACTTGGTTTTCACTTCTTTGCACTAATACTAGTATAACAGAATAAACAGAAAACAAAACGATCTCTTCAGAAACACGATGCTAGTAATGGGTCTTTACCACCCGAACATAGACAGACAGTTACAGGAACAGAATGCTAGTAATGGGCCTTTACCACCCGAACAGAGACAGACGGTATAGAAACAAAAGCAGAAACGTATCAGAGACGGAAACAGAATATTCCCTATGGAAACAGAATGTTAGAATTAGGTGTACACTAGTAATGGGCCTTTACCACCCCAACAGACGGTTCCACACAAAAATAGACAGGTGTTACCACCCCAATAGAAACAGACGACACCCCAATAGAAACAGACAGAACTAAGTGTACCCTAAATTCTACCCCAAGTGATCGGCTCCCTAATACATAAATACCCTGTGTCGGCTCCGTAGAAGGGTGTATCACTCCATAGACTGGCAACCTATAGACACAGACCTATTTACAGATGTCACGGTGTCTTACATCCTCAGAGCAGACCGGATCCATGCTTGCACATGACCCGGTTGGAATGCGCCATCAACACCCCTCGCCATTATCAGAGTGAACCTCTTACAATTAGTCTAGTAAGCGTGCCCTGGACCCTACCTAGTGTTGGGTCCCAGTTTTGATACTAGAAAGGGTTACTGACTAATATGGGTCCCAAACAATAGATGACACAAGTAATTACCCCTTCTAACCTTGTGTCCCCAGACTAATAGATTTCAGATTAACTTGCTTATAGATTTCAGATGCACAAAGTCCAGATTAACTAATTCCCAGATAAGACATGCAAGTTAACAAGTTTTCAGACAAACGGATCAGATATACAGATTAACAGACTTACAGATTGTTTCACCTAACCTTGTATTGGGCCTACAGATTTTCAAACGGGTTTATTAGATTCATCAATCCAGTTTTTTTAACCCTATCCACTCAACACGTTTTAGGGATCACATTTATCTTAGATTTGCATTAATTAAATATTAATGCACATACCTCTCACATTAGGTCGGTAGCTTGTGGCTTCTGGATGTGCCTGGAGGTTCTGGGCAGACTTCTGCCATAAGCTTGACCTAACCTCGTGTCTAAGCATCTTTATGCCTGCGACCTCTCACATTAGACAGAGAGTTTGCGGTTGCTGGTTAAGCCGGTTGGGTCCGGGCAGGCTTCTACCACAAACAGAGTCTAACCTCGTGTCTCAGCATTCTTATTTTAGCTAAAGTATTCATTCACAGATTATGCCAATATCAAACTAATTATGCCAATTCAACAAATTAACTTCTTAACAAGTTATAGCAGATTATCCAAAGTTCTATTAACATGTTTTTCCCAATTTTAGATCGAGTCTACAGATTTCCATACCCCAAATTACCGTATTCAGTTTCAACAGATTTAGCAGATTAGACAATTTAACAGATTTAATCATCCCTTAAAATTCCATTGACATACCTCGCTTAATCATAAAATTAAGCCTAATTTTACATGCCCAAATTTTTGGTCATAATTCACAATATAACATATGCCCCAAATTTTAGTTAAATTTACATAGTATAGAATATTCTCCAAAAACCCCAAATCATGATATACAATATGATTTATGCCAAATTATAGCCTTTGATTCTAGCGTATGTCAAATATCCAAAAATCCCCATTTAGGCATATTCACAATTAATAGTTATCCTATTTCAATATAAATCTTTCACGCCTAAATCATATATCCTTTTTCTTCCAAGTCATAGATCGTCATATAAAATATGCCCCCAAATCTAGATCTTAAATTACAACATATATTATGTCCTCAAAATCAGATCATGCATTATGCCCAAATTACAAGTCATATGTTGTCATACAATAATTCTCCTCCTTCCAAATCATAAACCGTCATATATGGTATGCCTAGATCTAGATCTTAGATTACAACATGTTGTGTTCTCAATTTAGTCACAAATCGGTTATGTCCAATTATGCATCATTCAATATTTTCCCCAAATTTAGCGTTCGTGTGTCAGTCTCTTATGAGATTTGGCTCAGGCTCGTGGTAGCCTGGCTATAGAACAGAAGAAAGGAAGAGATACAAAGTAGTTACAATAAGATAGATCTACACAGAAAAATAGATCGGATAAACAAGAACAGATATGATAAACAGGAATATGCATAATCTCCAATTCAGATTTATAACCATGTCAAGATCATAATTAAATTTCATATATGAAAATAACTGTACTCACAATTCATGGTTTAAGAAAGAGAAGAACAATCCTGGGATCTGATTTTCTGGACTTGGTTTAGCTTTTCGTTGATGTAGGCGTTGATTTGTTATCTTTTAATCCTATTCAGATTGGAAGAAGAAGAAGCACTAGTTCTAGCTTAGGTTTCAGCGAAGTAGCGACGCCATTGATTTATTTTAATATGAATCAGAGACGAGTATAGTTGTGTGGAGAGAAAGTGAGGTTTTGGGGTGTTTAAATAGCTTAGAAGCAACGAATCTGGTCAGAACGGGCGTCTAAATGCAGAAAAATGGATCTTTCCTCGGATCTGGAAAAGGGGTTGGTCGACCCCCAAGTCGACCCTATGGTCGACCTACCTACCCAGGTCGACCCCCTGGTCGACCTAGGTCCTAGACCGGAATTTTCCGGCCGAGCCCGGGTGTGTATTTTGAATTCGAATTTTGAATTTTCGGCTGAGCTGTTTAAATATTTTGAAAACTTCTGAAGGTCATAACTTCTTCATACGGAGTCCTATTTACGCAAACTCAGACTCTATCTCAAGCAAAATTCCGAGACGAACGCAAGGGCGTAACCCGTTTCCCTTAATTATTCTTTTAAAAATTAATTACACTTTGTTTTGTTACTTTATGTTCTTAGAAAATACGGGGTGTTACACGCAAGGTAGTGCGAGGAGCCGTACTCGGGACGGTGTCGGTTTTAAACCCCCTGTCGTTATGCTGCCGAAATATTCTGAAATATTCATATGTTTGATTTATATTCATGTATTGAAATATATTCATGTGTTTGAAAAATATTCATACGACGAATAAATTATTTGAAAGATAAAAATCACATTTTTATAATGTATATGAAGTATATAAAATATACATGTTTGAAATAAATTGTTTGAACGACAAAAATAACATTTTTGTTACATATACGAATTGTTAAAAATATGTATGTTTTAAATTAATTGTTTTGACAATAAAAATCACATTTTTATTATATATATGAAGTGTTAAAAATAGTCATGTGTTGAAATAAATATGTGTTGGGTAAAATTTTTTTTTTATCAAATATATGAAATGAAAATGGTTTGGAAATCGAAGAATGGATTATATATATATATTAGTATAAATATAATTAAAATAAATCGAATAACGATGCTGCAGTTCGTATTTTGAAATCGTAATTTTAAACGATTGTACCGGGAGATCCTACCATCAGATTTTCCCGAAACCGAAATCGTTGGGTCTGCTTTGGAAATATCTTTCCAACGACACCAAATTTGTAAAGATCCAACGGTTAGATTGTGTGAAACGTTTAATTCAAATCTGAATGAAAACAGCGCCAGGATGGATTATATATATATATAATATAATTAAAATAAATCGAATAACGATGTTGTAGTTCGTATTTTGAAATCGTAACTTCAAACGATTGTACCGGGAGATCTGACCGTCGGATTTTCCCAAAACTGGAACCGTTGGGTCCGCTTTGGAAAGATCTTTCTAATGATATAAAATTTGTAAAGATCCAATGGTTAGATTTTCAGATATGTGTAAATCAAATCTAAAGAAAAACAGCGCCATGGCCGTGTTATGGCTTGAAGCGTCGTTTGAATAAAAGGGGCTATTTTCAAATAAATAAAAATAGCGATAAATCGTTATATTATATTACAAACGATATGGAATGGAAATAAACTGAATTTTCCCGGTTTATTGGATATTTGATGGTTGAATGTGTTTGACGTGAAAATTACATTAATGAACTGAATTGTGGATGTCGAATAATATAACCAGGAAATGAATTGATTTGAATTCTAAATATACGTGAATTATTTGAAAAGGCCGAGTTAATTCTCATTTCAAATAATTGATCGACGGTTAGAAGTCGAAGATATGAAGATGGTGCAAGACTGATGATCTTAACATTGAATGGATGGCTACTGATGCCTTTGATGGGAGTTGCTGCCTTGAAGGGGTTACTGTGGTGGTCGTCTGGACGTACTTGTTGATCATTTGGATGTGTGAGGGCCTCTTTCCTGTATTGGACATACTAGAGAGGAATAAGGGGCCTCCAGTTTCATTCAGACCCATAACGGACTTGTAAATGGATGCATGTATGACGTTGTAGATTCGCAACGTGACATGCAGAGATGCTGTAATCAAGGCTTTTGTTGAAAAGTAGAGCCTTGTGGTTGATGATCAAAGCATGGCTTTAAATAGCTAGCTTTGTGTTTAACGTTGATTCGCGAGCCTCACACCACGGTGTGGACTAGAAACGGGAGAGGACATCAGGGAGGGCATGCGTTTCCTCCTAGTTAGGAGTGGTGTTTTGGGTTTTACACGCTTGGGCATTTTACTTTTGTGGATGATGGAAAGCGAGATGTCTCGGTTATATCGGTCACTACAGTGCCGATGGTTGGTTTGGTCGGCATATGACCAGTTTACGCCCCATAGGGCGGGGAAATGTATTGTTCAGGCATTTTAATCCACTCCATGTGGACCGGCCCTGATGTTCCATAGGCCCACCTATGTCTGGGTCCTGAGACATGTGCTAGATTGTCTCGAAGCGGTAATGACGATCCCTTGCCTTGGTTCATGACGGAAATCCAATTTCCAAACACGACATCGTGCGGTTTTGATTATATACCTATATATGGCGACATAGTGGTATGAGGCACTTATGCCATCTATGATTGATACTTATGATAGAAATTGTTTTTGGAACATATAAACAGTAGTAATAATATCAAATGCTTTTTTTTATTCGTATCAAGCATATTTTGGCCATTATAAGGTAAAACTCTATCCTCCGGTTTGCATTGCATTGTGTGATGGGAACTGAGTATTATAATAGCTTCATTTTTGTAAAAAGCATTACGATGTTTAAATGATAAACTTGTTTTAAGCACTGGAAATCCAACGGAGTAAACCCGTTCCGCGTTAGCGGCGTGGTCCTGTGATTGGCCTTATTATAAGATAAGTTAAGTAGATTTCTCATACCAGTCCCGTGACTGACTCGTAGTTTGTTTCACTTGCAAACTCGGGTGCCCCTATTTTCTACACGGGCAGCCTTGTATTCAGATTTTAGCATGCTCTTTCTGGATAGCTATGGAGCTGAAGATGGATTCTATCACTTCTTTCTTTTTATGTTGTTCATCTCCTGTTGTACATATTTTGTTTTGATTCCGCTGTAGACATTTTATGTAAAGCTGAAACTGTATTTTGTACTAAGTATGATCCTATATACTGTGTAACTTTGATTATTATTATTTCCAGTGTATTCTATGGTACATTATCTGGTGTATTTATATATTTCTGTTTTTTTATTATTTGTTTATGTGTTATATTCCAAAGATTACCCTTGCCACCGTGGAATGGGGGTTTGGGGTCGTCACACGTGGTATCAGAGCTTTGGTTAAACTTAGTTCTGGAATATAACATACTGACGAACTCGTCAGAAATAGAATCAGAAGTATTCTATGTCGAATAACTCATTTCAAATAGGATCAGTAATATCCTAGGACGAGTGTAGCAGAATGAAATAAACCACGATAGACACATTTACATTCAAGTATATGTCTCTATGCTTTAAAATACCTTTTCTATTGGCCTAACACTTTGTCTGCTATTTGCAGACATTGAAAAATGAGTGCCAGAAGTAGAAGAGGTAGGTCAGAACCAGATATTGAAGCTCTATTAAAGAAGTATCGAAATCTGGGTGGAGTACCGTTCTTGGGCAATGAATCTATTATTCAAACACAAGCATGGATGCGCTCTGCTGAGAAATTTTTTGAAGGTTCAAAGCTACGAGATGATCAGAAAAGATTACTAGCATCTTGGGCACTCAAAGACGAAGCTTTAATCTAGTGGGAAACTGTCATTAAAGATAATGCAGAAGGTAATATTACCTGGGATAGATTTAAAGAAATTTTCAATGAAAGATTTATTCCTCCAGAAGCAACGGAACGGTTAAGTGATGAATTCTACTATCTGATACAAGGAGATATGACAATTCCGGAATATCATAAGAAATTCAATGAACTTTCTCGTTTTGCCTTGCATCTAATTCAAAATCCTAAAGGGAAGAATATGAGGTTTATTAACGGGCTCCAAAGAAAGTACCAAAGTAGTGTAACTGCACATGTGCACCTTCCTTTTTCTGAGATGATATACATGGCTTACCAGTATGAAGATCTGGATAAGCTGGGTCTTTTGGGCGATGAAGAGGAAGTCAGTACTAGCAACAAAAGGAAATTTGAAACTGATAGTCGGGAGACAAGTGCATAGCCTCAGGCCAGTATGAAGTCTGAGGTCAGAAAGAAGCCTAGAGTCAATAGGAAAGAGGTTAAATCCGAGAAAGAGCCAGTAATGACTACTGTATGCGATAATTGCAAGAAGCGAGGGCATTTTCAATGGAATTGCAGATCCTCGAAGAAAGGAAGAAATGTTGGATCCAAATATAATAAGAAGGGTAGAGAGAATAGGAAATGCAATCAATGCCACCAGGCTAGTCATATTGAAAAGAATTGTCAGCTATCACAGAAATCTGAAACAATACATGTAAATGAAGTGGCCGAAGTTCCTACACCCTCAGTCAGTCAAGTAAGGCCAGATGTTTTGGAAGGCACGCTTACTGTTAGAGATATTCTAGTTAAAGTACTGTTTGATACAGGCACGTCGCGAAGCTTTATTGCAAGTAATGCGATTAAGAAGTTGGATTTGAAATTGAAGAAGCTCAAAGAACCCATGACTGTCCATAATCCGATTGGGGGTTCCCTCAATCTTAGTTGGATATGTGGTGTGCCAGTTTCTTTTTCCCGCTATCAGTTCCCTACCATCGTGATCGTCATGAATTTTATAGAATTTGATTTTATTTTGGGATTGGATTGGTTAACCAAATATGAAGCTGAGGTTAAATGCATCGACATAGTAGTTAAGGCGAAGATTAAATCAGGGGACTATATAACCATTCCATGTGAAGGTCCGAATTCATATAGAAAAGATTTTTGGTCAGCTCTGGATGTGTCTCCTTCTCAAATCAAAAATATCCCTGTCGTTACGGAGAATATTCCGGTCGACATAGAAAATATCCTTGTCATCAAGAATTATGCAGATGTGTTCGAAGAAGTTGTTAGCTTACCTCCGCGTAGAGAAATTGATTTCAAAATCTTTTTAATTCTGAATGCAAGGCCAGTAGTTCACGCTATTCGAAGAATAACCTTGAAGGAAAAAATAAGAATTAGACAATCAAACTCGACAACTTATATGGAAGGGTCTGATCAGACCTAGTTTCTCTGATTGGGGAGCAGCAGTGGTGTTTGTCCCACGGTCAGACGGTACTCTCTGACTATGCTTAGATTATTGTGACTTGAATAAGCAGACATTAAAGAATAAACATCCATTGCCGCGAATTGATGATTTGTTGGATCGATTGAATGGCGCACACGTATTTTCCCGAATGGACCTAGCTACAGGTTTCCATTAGCTTCGAATTGCCGAAGAGTGTGTTCCTTTGACAGCATTCAGAGGTCCAAATTTATTCTACGAGTGGTTAGTAATGTTGTTCGTCTTATGTAACGCTCCAGCTTATTTTGTCGATCTAATGAACCGGGTATTCATAGAAGTATTGAATAAATTTGTACTGGTTTTCATTGATAACACATTGATCTTCTCCAAGTCAGAGAGCAAGCATGCAAAACATTTGGAACAAGTGTTAGAGATTCTGAGAAAGAATGTTTTAAAGGAAAAAATTTCCAAATCTATATTCTGGCAAGAAGAAGTAAAGTTCCTTGGTCACGTCGTGTCAAAGGAAGGAATTTATGTGGATCCCAACAAAATCACTGCTATTCAGAATTGGAAACAACCAACTACGCCCACAGAGGTTCAAAGTTTTCTTGGATCGGCTAGTTATTATCGGAAGTTCATCAAGGATTTTTCGAAGATATCTAGTTCCTTAACAAAGCTTACTAAGAAATATTCAAGGTTCAATTGGACTCCAGAATGTGAGACAGGTTTCCAAGAGCTGAAGTTAAGATTGACAACGGCTCCAGTGTTAACAATTATCGATGGAAATCAGGACTTGAAAGTCTGTACTGATGCTTCTAAAGAATGTCTTGGTGCAGTATTAATGCAAAAAGGCCAAGTAGTCGCTTATGCTAGCCGTCAATTGAAGCCACATGAGAAGAATTATGCAACTCATGACCTTGAATTGTTAGCCATCGTGTTTGCTATGAAAATCTGGAGGCATTATCTATTGGGTGAGAAGTTTGAATTATATACCGATCATCAATCATTGAAGTATTTGTTCACCCAGAAAGATTTGAATATGAGGCAGCAGCGTTGGCTATAATTTCTTGCAGCATATGATCTAGATATTTCGTATACTCCGGGGAAAGCCAATGTTGTGGCTGATGCGCTCTGCAGAAAGAATGTGATCATTGCCAATCTTATCATTACACCATTGTTGATTGATAAAATATCTATGCTTCAGAAAGACGATAGTTTTGTTAAAGAGATGATCAAAAGAATTCAAACCGGTGAAGTCTCAAGTTTCCAAGTGGATAGCGCAGGAGTTCTGAGATTGAAAGGTAGAATTTATGTTCCTGACAGCCTTGAGCTCAAAAGAGAAGTAATGGACGAGTGTCACAAGTCCAAGCTGAGTATCCACCCAGGGGTTAGTAAAATGCATAATGACCTCAAGCGAATATTCTGGTGGAAGGCGATGAAAAGAGATATCTCTATATATGTTAGCCGGTGTTCCACCTGTCAACAAGTCAAAAGCAATCAACAGAAACTCGCTGGATTGTTGCAACCGTTGGAAATTCTAGGTTGGAAGTGGGAACAGATTTCTATGGTTTCATAGATGGCTTCCCCAGAATCCAGAGAGGAAATGACAGTATTTGGGTGATCGTAGATCATTTCACGAAGACCGCACATTTCATACCCGTCAAATCTAATAGAACTGCCCAAAGTTTGGCGCAGATTTATTTTAAAGAAATTGTTAAACTACATGGAGTTCCCATGAGTATCATTAGTGATCGTGACTCGATTTTTGCTAGTAAATTTTGGGAAGCATTCCAAGCAGAATTGGAAACGAAACTGAACTTGAGCACCTCTTACCATCCTCAAACAGATGGCCAAACTGAGAGGGTGAACCGTATTCTAGAAGATTTATTACGGGCTTGTGTTATTGATTTTGGCGGATCATGGGAAGACCACTTGCATTTAGATGAGTTCTAGTACAACAACAACTACCAAGCGAGCCTGAAGATGTCACCAATCGAAGCATTGTATGGTCGACCGTGCAGATCTCCTGCTTGTTGGGTAGAACCTGGCAATAGACTTGTGTTGGGACCATATATGATTCACGAAGTTGCGGATAAAGTCGATTTCATTAAGAAACGATTACTAGCCGCTTAAAGCCGACAGAAGAGCTATGCAGATTCGAGAAGAAGAGATTTGTCTTTTTCTGTTGGTGACTATGTGTATCTAAGGGTTTCTCCAATGAGAGGAGTAGACCGATTTGGAAAAACAGGGAAGTTGCCGTCCAGATTTATTGGTCCATTTCATGTGCTCGAAAAGATTGGAACTCTCGCTTATAGGGTTCAATTGCCTGATTGGTTGCCTGGAGTACAAGATGTGTTTCACGTATCTCAACTTCGAAAGCATGTATATGATCCAGACTTGGTCGTGGAAGAAGCCGAGAAACAAGATTTGGAAATTACTCCAGAATTAGCTGTGAGGAGAGAGCCGATAAAGATTATCGGCAAAGAAACTAAAGAACTGAGGAACAAGAAGGTTCACTTAGTCAAAGTGCAATGGAGTGGAGATCCACGAGACTGTACTTGGGAAATTGAGGAGAGCATTAAGCAAGCCTATCCCGATTGCAGGGTGGATATCTCTAATTAACTCTAGTGCAAGGTACATTTACCATATTTTGCATGTCCGTATTGTTTTCTACCTTGTTGTTGTTTCCTTTTCATGGATGTAATTTTTTTAATTATATAGTCTAAATGATTTTAAAAGAGTATATGAATTAATTAATATATTTTTGAAAAGTTAATCAATAAATTGATTGCTAGTTGTGTTGTGTGATTATGAATTTGATTAATCAAAATATTGGAATAATAAAACCCATAAGAGAGTGAAGGGTAAATTTATGCAATTAAATCAAATATTGAACTGATTTGAAAATAGATAGAAATATATGCGTGTACATTATATTTGTTTGAATAGGTAAATGGATTCGCTGCTGAGTAAAGAATTTATTTGCGTGCCCGACAAATAGGTAAACCTTAATGAGTTGGATGCGCAATTTTATTTATATATCAACTCCTATGAATGCCATTGGATGCAGAGTGCTAGTTATTCTGTGTGAAATAATAAACCTCGCCATAGGATAGTAACAATTAATTTTGAACTACACTACATGGCATACTTCATGAAGATAGCATACTTTATCATATACCACATAAGCATTTGGAGCTTATGTGACGAGGTGGAAGATTTACTGTACGAGCGAGAGGCTTGTATGGCGATGACTATATTACATGTTGAACCGAAGACTGATATGGACTATATAAAATATAACGGTAAATTGCCAGATTAATAAAACCCCATACGGGTCTGGAGATGACAATAAACGCATCTCTCTGGTCATTAAGGCACAAAAAACCATTTATAGGGTGACGAGAATTTATTCTCTGAAGTTATGATCTATACACACTCCCCTGTGGACACCGGAATATATCACTATAAATATGTGTATGCTTATTAGGATTTATTGGGTACCTAATACGGCCTAATAAATTTCCAAACCCCTCCCCGTACAAAGGAGGTTATGGCGAAATTTTTCGAAAATTTAGCGTGTTTTCCAAATTTTCGAAGAATTAGGAAATTCTTAGAAATTGAAAAGTTGAAGAATGAAAGTTGAGTTGGTTAGTTAAACAACTTTCAGCTTCAATCCTTTTCGGGGACGAAAAGATTTTAAGTGGGAGAGATTGTAACAACCCGGAAAATCAGAACCGATTTAAAAATTTTAATTTGGCTATTTTAGTGGATTTTGAATATTTAAAATAAATTATTTTAAATAATAACGACCAAAAATCTATCTGGATCAAAGTTATAGTGAATATATTTATTTTAATTATAAAACAAGGCCTGAAATGCGCGGCAGTTTGAAAATTTGAATTCGAACTTTGACTGACTGTACAGGATGCAAAATAAAACGGATTTTAGTGAAACCAAAAATATTTAAATATGTTTAAGAATATCTTTCTAACGAATCTAAAAAATCAAAATTTCATAGTGGGAATCAAAAGTTATGGCTAAATGAATTTTCAGAAAGGTCGCTATGGAATTAATATACCCCGTGAAAATAGACATTTTGCAAACGACCTCCGTTTTTTACGAAACCACTTTTGTTGGATCCGGGATGTCAAATTATTGCTATGTTTCAAATTCCATATTTTTTGAAATCAATATGTGAGCATGGCAAACGAAAACGTGTTTTGACAGTTTCAATCAATTTGGATCGAATAGAAAATGGCCATTTTTCAAACATAGCTAGATTTATTTTTCTGGAATTTTTGGGATTAGTAAGTGGCCCTGGCAAATTAAAATGTACGATCAAATCAAATATTGAATGTTTTATATTTCAATTTGAAGAAAAACTTATTGAAATGGTCGAATGGGCTTACGAAACATATTCCATTGTGTTCAGAATGGGGGTATTTAGCTAAGGGAAATAGTCGTTGGATTTGATTTGGGGTTCATATGGATTGGAGGGTATTTTCGGATATAAATAAATTAAAAATAGTTATAAATTCTCCTGGCCAATCACATTTCAACGTTCATTTCTGAAAGGCCCGATACCCTTCGTCGAACGGCGGATTGTGCTTCTCCCTTCTCTCCTAAAAAAACTCACGATCTGTTCAATAAAATTCATTGCTTCAGTTGAGTAATTTATAGATCTCATCCATAGCTTTAAATCCATATAAGATTTGTGATTTTTGGTGGCATATTCTGATCAAATCACGCCCCCGAAGTTCCGATCTTTGAACCGCTGCCGAGGCTTCCTCAGACCACCGAAGTGGGCTCCCACCGCCAGCGCAAAGACGTCCCTCCCTCCCCTTCTACGCTACACCGCCCGATCGTCCAACCGTTACACGGATTGATCGCAAATTCCAAACCTAGTTTGGAACTATTTCGGAAAGATAATGGATTTGTTAATCTAAACTGGTTTTAACTCTTTAAAACCGTCGCAAAGTGTGATTAACTTCTAAAAATCATATCCTTTTGCTATGTTGTCGAAATCCAGTGAAACAAGAGACATTGGACTCGTGTGGACGTCTTCTACGTTCGAGAAGACACCGGAGAATTTTTGTAGCTTCCTACAATTTTTGGAGGAGTGGAACCCAATGTGAGATTTCTAAATTATAAACAATATGGAATGGCGATGTATAAATTATATAATCGATATATAAGTTAAATAAGCATTGTACACCTCATGTATAAGCGTTGTATAAATTATATGTGCGATGTATAAGTTATATATGCGTTGTAAAAATAATATGTGCGTTGAATGGAATTGAAATCGAAATATATTTATATACGTATATCTATAAATATATTATCCCCTCGTCCATAGGCCATGGACGATACATATTGGTTGTGATGGTTTGGATTTTGATTGACGTGAAATTTGGTTGAAAAATGCGAATGGTTGATAATGATTGTTTGCGGTTGAAACAAAATTGGAATTGTTTATGCAAAAATCCATTGTGATATGAAAATGATCGAAATATTTAGATTATAAGGATAAGCCCCTTAGGGAACGCTGCGAGGTGTAAGGTAGTGCGAGGAGTCGTACTCAGGACGGTGCCGGTTTTAAACCCTCTGCCGTTATGCTGCCGAAATTTTCTGAATTATTCATATGTTTGATTTATATTCATGTATTGAAATATATTCATGTGTTGGAAAAATATTCATACGACGAATAAATTATTTGAAAGATAAAAATCACATTTTTATCATGTATATGAAGTACATAAAATATTCATATCTGAAATAAATTGTTTGAACGATAAAAATAACATTTTTATTATATATAGAATCATTAAAAATACTTAGGTTTTAAATAAATTTTTTTGATGATAAAAATCACATTTTTATTATATATATGAAGTGTTAAAAATAGTCATGTGTTGAAATAAATATGTGTTGGGTAAAAATATTATTTTTATCAAATATATGAAATGAAAATGGTTTGGAAATCGAAGAATGGCTTATATATATAATTAAAATAAATTGAATAACGATGCTGTAGTTCATATTTTGAAATCGTAATTTTAAACGATTGTACCGGGTGATCCGACCATCGGATTTTCCCGAAGCCGAAACCGTTGGGTCCGCTTTTGAAATATCTTTCCAACAACACCAAATTTGTAAAGATCCAATGGTTAGATTGTGTGAAACGTTTAATTCAAATTTGAGTGAAAACAGCGCCAGGATGGATTTTATAAATATATATATGTATGTATATATATATATATATATATATATATATATATATATATATATAACTAAAATAAATCGAATAACGATGCTGTAGTTCGTATTTTGAAATCGTAACTTCAAACGATTGTACCAGGAGATCGGACCGTCGGATTTTCCCAAAACTGGAACCATTGGGTCTGCTTTGAAAAGAACTTTCTAATGATATAAAATTTGTAAAGATCCAACAGTTAGATTTTCAGATATGTGTAAAACAAATCTGAAGAAAAATAGCGCCATGGCCGCGTTATGGCCTGAAGCGTCATTTGAATAAAAAAGGGGCTATTTTTAAATAAATAAAAATAGAGATAAATCATTATATTATATTACAAATGATATGGAATGGAAATAAACCGAATTTACCCGGTTTATTGGATATTTGATGGTTGAATGTGTTTGACGTGAAAATTACATTAATGAACTGAATTGTGGATGTCGAATAATATAACCACGAAATGAATTGATTTGAATTCTAAATATACGTGAATTTTTTGAAAAGGCCGAATTAATTCTCATTTCAAATAACTGATTGACGGTTAGAAGTCGAAGATATGAAGACGGTGCAAGACCGATGATCTTTACATCGAATGGATGGCTACTGATGCCTTTGATGGGAGTTGCTTCCCTGAAGGGGTTACCGTGGTGGTCATCCGAACGTACTTGTTGATCATTCGGATGTATGAGGGTCTCTCTCCTGTATTGGACATACGGGAGAGGAATAAGGTGCCTCCAGTTTCGTTCAGACCTAGAACGGACTTGTAAATGGATGTGTGTCTGATGTTGTAGATTGACAACGTGGCATGCGGAGATGTTGTGATCAAGGCTTTTGTTGAAAAGCAGAGCCTTGTGGTTAATGATCAAAGCTTGGCTTTAAATAGCTAGCTTTGTGTTTAGTGTTGATTCGCGAGCCTCACACCCCGGTATGGACCAGAAATGGGAGAGGACCTCAGGGAGGGCATGCGTTTCCTTCTAGCTAGGAGTGGTGTTTTGGGTTTTACACGCTCGGGCATTTTACTTATGTGGATGATGGAAAGCGAGACGTCTCAGTTATATCGGTCACTACAGTGCCGATGGTTGGTTTGGTCGGTATATGACCAGTTTACGCCCGATAGGGCGGGGAAACGTATTGTTCAGGCATTTTAATCCACTTTGTGTGGACCGGCCCTGACGATCCAATGGCCCACCTGTGTCTGGGTCCTGAGACATAGGCTAGATTGTCTCGAAGCGGTAGGGACGATCCCTTGCCTTGGTTCATGATGGAAATCCAATTTCCAAACACGACATCGTGCAGTTTTGATTATAGACCTTTATATGGCGACATAGTGGTATGGGGAACTTATGTCGTCTATGATTGATACTTGTGATTGAAATTGTTTTTGAAACATATAAACACTAGTAATAATATCAAATGCTTTTGTTTTATTCGTATCAAGCATATTTTGTCCATTATAAGGTAAAACTCTATCCTCCGGTTTGCGTTGCATTGTGTGATGGGAACTGAGTCTTATAATGGCTTCATTTTTGTAAAAAGCATTGCGATGTTTGAATGATTAACTTGTTTTATGCACTAGCAATCCAATGGAGTAAACCCATTCCGCGTTAGCGGCATGGTCCTGTGATTGGCCTTATTATTATATAAGTTAAGTAGATTTCTCATACCAGTCCCGTGACTGACTCATAGTTTGTTTCACTTGCAAATTTGGGTGCCCCTATTTTCTACACGGGCAGCCTTGTATTCAGGTTTTAGCAGGCTCTTTCTGGATAGTTATGGAGCTGAAGATGGATTCTATCACTTCTTTCTTTTTATGTTATTCAGCTCCTGTTGTACATATTATGTTTTGATTCCGCTGTAGACATTTTATGTAAAGCTGAAACTGTATTTTGTACTAAGTATGATCATGTATACTGTGTAACTCTGATTATTATTATTTCTAGTGTATTATGTGGTGCATTATCTGGTGTATTTATGTAACAACCCGAAAATCTGGGCCAGTTTAAAATTTTTATTTTGGCAATTTTAGTGAATTTTGAATATTTAAAATGAATTATTTTAAATAATATCGACGAGAAATTTATTTTGAATGGAATTTGAACGTATATATTATATACGTCATCGTTAGAATATAAATAACTATATATAATTATAAATAGAATTGAAAATGGCGCGGTAGTTCGATAATTCGATTTCAAACTTCAATTGAATGTACCGGGTGCAAAACAATCCGGATTTTAGTGAAACCAAAAATAATGGAATCTAATTGATAATATCTTTCCAATGAATCCGAAAAATCAAAATTTCATAGCGGAAATCAATAGATATGTCCAGTTGAAAATTCTGAATAGTCGTTATGGAATTCAGGCCCTTAAAATGGGAATCTAGCAATAATTTGACATCATGGACCCAACAAAAGTGGTTTCGTCGAAATCCGAGGTCGTTTGCAAAATTCCCAAAAAATATTTTCTAGCTTCGTATTGACGATACGGTCCTAACAAAACTAGTTTCGTCGAATTCTGAGACCGTTGGAAAAATGGCCATTTTCCAGTCAATTAAAATCAACTAAAACTGGTCAAACACGTTTTCCTTTGCCACGCTCACATATTGATTCGAAAAATTATGAAATTTGAAACGTTAATCCACTAATTGATTGATGTTTGTGTTGTTTGTTTAGTTGTTTGGTAATTTTGAACCATTTAGCCTAATTGTATCAAATACTGAATTATATTGAAAATTAGTCGCATTTGCTTGCATATACATGTGCTTACATTGAACAGGTCATAGCAAGGAGGCTAGAGCAGAGAATAAAATTTGTTTGCCCGACAAATAGGTACATGTTTATCATAATTTACTGTTTTGTTTGGGTGATGATGATTTTATGAGCCGATTGGCTAGCCGCTTGGCTTTTTCTTTTTCTTTTTCTTTTTGAGATCAGAAGGCCTGTATGGCAATTTCGGGATTTTCCCGTGGCTCCCGGTGCAGGGGAGGTTATGGCGAAATTTTTCGAAAATTTAGGGTGTTAGCCAAATTTTTGAAAATTTGAAAATTCTCAAAAACTGAAATTTGGAGAATGGAAGCCAGATCGAACGTAAAGTTGATTGATCAAACCACTTTCGACTTTGTTCCTTTTCGGGGACGAAAAGTTTTAAGTGGGGGAGATTGTTTGGTACGTTTAAAACAAATCATTTGATACTATAATAAGTGTATAGTGTCAAAACAATTTCAGTCATAAATATAAATCATAGACGGCATGGGTACCATATATCATGTCGCCATACTAGTTCTACAATTAAAACCGCAATATCACGTATTGAAATTTGAATTGAATTTAAATGAATTTTAAAACGAATCTATAGGGAAAAATTCAATTTTGATTTGAATTGGAAATGGAAGCTGAAATGTTTTTGAACGAATTTAAAACTATTTATAAAATTTGTTTTAAAAAGGAATCGACGAAATATATATTATATATATAATATAATGGCTTGAATAGAACACGCCGCGCCACGGCAGTTCGTGAATTTCGACCATTGATTTCGAAGCGGAGAGGAGCTTGCCCCTTGCCTCGACTCATGACGGAAATCCAATTTCCAATACGTGATATTGCGGTTTTAATTGTAGAACTAGTATGGCGACATGATATATGGTACCCATGCCGTCTATGATTTATATTTATGATTGAAATTGTTTTGACACTATACACTTATTATAGTATCAAATGATTTGTTTTAAACGTACCAAACATGTTTGGCTATTATAAGGGAAAACTCTATCCTCCGGCTTGTGTTGCATTGTGTGATGGGACCTGGGTCTTATGATAGCTTCATTTTTTGAAAAAGCATTGCGCTGTTTATTCTATGCACTGGTATTCTTGGGAGAAAACCCGTTCCGTGTTATACGGCGTGGTCCCTTGAATTACTCTCTTTTAAAGTAAAGCTTTAAATAACTGTTTAATTTCTCACACCAGTCACATGACTGATCTGGAGTTTATTATTTTAACCTAAACTCTGGGTGCCCCTATTTTCGACACGGGCAGCTAGTAGTTTTGGTTTTGCAGATTTATATTCATAGGATCCTGATTTACAGCTGGAACGATTCTCGGAAAGCTCTGTATCCGTGTATTACTTTCAGTTGTGTTTTGTATTATTTTTCCGCTGCAATACTGTATTTAAATCTATGATATTCTTTGTTGTATAATATTTATTCATACTCTGTATATTCTTGTATTTTGATGGAATTGTTGTAATAACAATGAAATGTTCTTCTGTCTGCGTTCTTTTGTGTGTTGTGCTCAAGGTAATCCGAGCTTTCCTTCACAGGGAAGTTACGGGTCCTCGCATTTGGTATAATATATATTTAATATAATGGCTTGAATAGAACGCGTCGCGCCGCGGCAGTTCGTGAATTTCGACCATTGATTTCGAACGGACATTACGGGTCCTCACAATTTATATATTTCTGTTCTGTTGTTATTTGTTTACGTGTTATATTCCAAAGATTACCCTTGCTACCGTAGAACAGGGGTTTGGGGTCGTCACACACCTCCTTCTTTGTTCAGTGCTTTATCTTGCATCCTTCCAAAACTTTTTGACTTATATGATGATCTTGATGTAGGGGTCAAATACTGTATTTGTAACAACCCACCTAAAACAGGTCTAAATCTCGATCATAGAAAAATCCCATCGAAACTTAGGGCTGCTTTTAATAGGTCAGTGGTTTATATAAGAAAACACAATAAACAAAGAAAAACTATAATGAAATCAGAACCGACAATGGAATGGAAAAAATACAATAATTAATAAGACATACCATTTCATAAAATCACAATAATGCCAAAATAAATCAAAATTGTAATGTTATAATATTAAGTCATAGGTACTTCACCATAATAAATTCTATACAATAAGATAAGAATAAAATAAGATAACTAGCACCAACGCCAAGTCACTACAAGAAAAACAGCATATAGCAGCGGCAGAATCTGCTTCTAATCCGTCGTTAAATAGGCCATAGCGATGGATTTCCTGCATAATGGTTTGGTCAATTAAAACCATGACGGTATCTGTATCAGATTTTGTGATGGATTT
The DNA here is from genome assembly GCA_030737875.1 of Allium sativum. Classification (NCBI taxonomy): domain Eukaryota; kingdom Viridiplantae; phylum Streptophyta; class Magnoliopsida; order Asparagales; family Amaryllidaceae; genus Allium; species Allium sativum. The sequence goes on along the minus strand of CM060924.1, from coordinate 996,592,579 downwards.
AGCAAGAGTTTTCCGACATCTTTCCTTCATTTTACTAATTATATACTAAAAATAAAATTTTACTTATTAACTTAATTTTAATTTATTTACCGATGGATAATTAATTTGTAATAAAATACTATTTATAAAAGGCGTCGATAAACCCTTACTAATTGCTAAGGGATTAGCAACGGATTTTAATTTATGTAAATATTTAAACTAGCATCATCTGTTAGTAATCCGTCGCTATTCCCCTTCTAATCTGCAAATATATATTATATATATAAATATACACAAATATATATATATATACACACACACACACATATATATATATATATACACACACATAAATACATACATGTATATTTATCGAACTAATATCAATCAACTATTAACACTGAAATAAATAACATATCCAAAAATACAAAGATAGATTTGCAATTATGATTTATTTCTTCGTTCAATACATTCAATTTTGACGACTGCGTATGCCTTGAACTTTTTAATACGTCCAAACATATATAAATACTGGTAATATACATTTAAAAAAAAAGCAGTTTGATCGATAACCATCTAACATTACACCTAAAATTACAAGAGTCTGCTCTATTACCATCCAAAGAAGTTTTTTGACTCGGGATCTTGCTTCTAAAAGAACAACAAATACAGTAGCTCTTTCATTTTTTGCTTTCGTACCTCCAACATGTAATGTTGTCTGTCTCCCTTTTTTCGGTTCCAAGTTCTTGAAGCATTTGCTCTACATCACCTATAGAGAAGCAGTACCATGTCAACTAAAGCTAAACTTAATGAATTCACATAGCTAAATTTACAGTGTTGTAAATACCATAAATGGTTTAGTTACTTCAATAAATATTTTTAGGATTACTTTTTTTTTTAAAGTTGCACATGCATTTTGCATGCACTATTTTTATCATCTATAACTTGTGTTTTATGCAAGTAAGTCTTGAACAATAAGCGGACCGTGTACGATGGTATACTTGTTCCCTGATAGTATGTTATCCTATATATTTGGATATAACAAGAACATGCTAAATATCAGTTTAAATGATGGTTATTATATCTTATTTGTGCCTCATAGCAGTAGCAGCAGCAAATCACTGCTAGAACGGTGTACTTATGAAACTGTTGAAAATAATAATGTACATACCTTGCATAGCAGTTGCAGTCCATTTTCTTTCAAATGAAAAAACCTTTAGCCAACAATATTTGATCCATTGCATAGCAAATACATGCACCACTTAACCAACCTAGATTAAAAAAACAAATTTGCAAGTTTACTTCTAATAATGTACTTTCGAAAACAACTTCAGTTTACTTGACATGCATAATCAAAAACTAAAAAGTAAAAACAGTTTGATGAGCGTTTATAGAAAGGAGTGATTTTAATGGAAAAACCATTTTTTTCTCCATGCAGGAAGGGATTCCTACCAGCTTGAATTCCCCAAGAAGTTTGATGTCAGATGCCATCTCACGTTCTCCTTGGAGCACTCACACGCCTACTTGGGTTTGGTTATCGGCAGCAGCTGAAAGTACCTGTACAAAGTACATGTTAACACCCCAAGTTGCATATGTAAACATGAACCTCAATTCATAATTACTTGGTCATTCAGGGCTTAGGGTATAAAACTAAAGCGATAACATATAAGCAGTGCACATTTTCAACATCCAAGAAGTCTGTTCTTCTTCTTTTTTAGCTCCTTGAATCTACAAGTTGATTTCAATATCCAAATACTATACTACTTTCAGGTCTGATGAACCATGTGCGCATTTTCATGCACACCATGGTTTTTATGGTATCCCCAATAATTTTGTGCTGATTTGTGTCTGAAATTTTTCCTATGCTTCTTTAATTGCCAAAGGTCACACTAAAATACTTGAATCCTATCATAAATTATAAAATAAACTTAACACTTACTATGTGTGATATAGCTTTAAATCTCATCATAAATGGTAAGAACAAAGCTTTTAAGTTTTTTTGTGGAATTGCACAACACACAACCAAAATTAAAAGAGCCCATCATATGACGTTGCTCAAGACAAGCTGAATAGTTCGAAATCTCTGGTTTAGCAATAAAAAAATGCATGTTCAGAATATCTATAGCATATCATTATGTGTAAGTAGTGCTACGATGTTGTCCGACATAGTATGGAACCTGCTTTGCATTTGCACCAAGAGATTTTGAACAAATGCAGTCATATCACTTGTTAAAAAAAGTAGTGCATCAACATAATTTTGTTAATCAGGCAAGAAAGAGAAAATATTGCCCGATCGATCGTAATGATGAATCACAAAGAATTTTCTAACAAAAAACACGGGATCGTGCTATCGGTTATGGTTCATACAGGTTATAGGATACAATGATTTCAATGGAAACACTCTATCAGCATTACATTCAATTTATAATATTGCATCGATAATTATGTCAAATTTTCACCACATGAATTTTTTTACTAAGTATTGTAATATATTTTTATTTTTAAAAAAGTAAATAAATTTATACAGTTAATTCAACTATACTTATGAATGAAAAAAAAACTAATCGTAGAATTTTTTTTGTACACATGAGCATTTGACTTATGTTTGTTAAACAAATATCCTTGCTTTTGGCCTATTCATAGTGCATTTTATTTCTTACACAAGTGGAAATCTTGTTCAAACAAAAAAATCCATTATTCAGCAACACAATGGTTTTAACTTTGGTACGCGGGTTAGAAGATTGTTAACAGCCAAGCCGAATTCAATAATATTGAAATTGTCATTGATTGATTATGATAGTATAAATCCAAACGTAAATAATGTAAATATAAAACAACAGGAAAGTAACCTCCGCTGGGGAAACATAAAAACATACCAATAAGGCACAAAATCCTTCATCTCAACGGCACAGACATATGTGCTATATCTGCAGGGAAGAAAAAAAACTTCACCAAATTACTCTACTGTTATGTAAAAAATCAGTAATAATAAAAATATGGCAACATGAAATATTTATAGAATTTTGACGAAATTGTAAACGTATAATTCGAAACAATAGAATTGATAGTTCCCAAACTTCATGGAAAATACCTTTGTGCATAATAAATAAGATAAATATCCACATTATATAAGGACTGGCCAACACAGATTTGGGAACAATTAAAATTGATAAGTCAGAGAAAGAAAGATGTGAATTACCAGATGTGTATTCGACCATGATTTTCTGAATTAGCATTCGGGTTAACAATAGCGCAACTGTTGGTGATTAGTCGAACATCAATGGTATAGCTAATTGCATTGACGAACAGGCAATGGTGTTGAACGCGTTCATTCAACAGATTATCTTAGATTTAAAAAGGATTGCATTGTGTAAATACTTTCACTCATCTAAGAAATCATGTTGGATCACTCCCCGCCTTTTCCTACACTATTCTTTAAAATTCTATCATGTTAAAAATCTCATAAGTTTAATCCAAATCTCCCAAATCACGATTATACAAATCATTAGTGTAGGGCAGCAAAATTATAAAATCAAAATATGTATCATAATAGATTTTTAGCAAAAATTAGAAACATGACTTACAGTGATTATTGCTAAAGTGCATCCCCATTTATTTATTGTATTGAACTTAGTTTTCTATGTACTACCTAAATCCCAAAGGAATGTGTTAGATGTCCTTAAGCATTTTGATTTCAGTCAATCATGCAAAATGCAAATAACCGCAGAGGATGAACTGAAAGTAAGCATGTGACAAACCATCCTTATCATTGTGAAGTGCTACCAGTATATCAATGGTGAACTGAAAACATTGTAGAATAATAATACACTAAGGTTTGTCCATAAAATTTGCAAATGAGGTCATCGTGAAGTGTTGGATAAAGAGCTTAAACTAAAGATTTAATAAAAAATTAAATAATCTGTTACCAAATTTATCAACTCATAAACTCACGTGTTAAAATTGTAATCATGTTTCTAACTATTAGTTAATTCCTTTAGTCAACAACAAATACAAATCCAAACTGCGATAGTACAAATCAGTAGTACAAAAGGATTTTCTTTGTCTAACAATAATTGCAAATAAACGAAATAGGTTCTAAAAGTATAATTTTCGTAAGTCTTGAGCCTTGGGAGGACCAAAATTGGAGGTGGGCGCCATTAGAAAGATATCTAATAAACCTAGAATTTATTAATTAATTTGCCTTGCCACTTTCTGGTATTCAGAAACAAGAGGAAAAAAATAGAACATACATATACCTTAGCAGCCCCGTTTTCCAGGTAGAAGGCATAATTAAATGCTAACCGATTAAGACCTGGAAGAGGGAGGAGGCGATGATGGCGGAGGAGAAGGCGGAAGTGAGGGAGGGGAGAGCTTGGAATCGTTGAAGGCATGGAGGATGAAGAGGAGGCTTGCGAAGAAGGCGGGTTCAACGAAGGACTGGGACGAGATGGAGTAGATCTGGCGAGGCAGAGGCTCTACGACGGAGGCGGAGGAGCTCGGTGAAAGATGAATCCAAGGATTTAGTTTGGAAAGCGTAGATTTGAGAAGTGTTGCTGCAAAGAAGATAACGTAAAATATCTTGAGGGATGTAGAAAGTTCAGAAATTGGAGCCAACATTTCACGGGTTGGAGCCAAAATTAGGAGCAAAAAACAAAATGAAGTAACGAATCAAGCGGAGCACACGGGATTAGTAATAAATCACTAAAAAGCCAAAAAAAGTTAGTTAAAATAAAAAATTGAGTTGGCGCTCAAAATTCATCTTATAATCAAAAATCTCTTTAGTTAAAACAAAAAATAAACGTGCATATATGTATGTACATATATGTTAATTGAAAGTTTGAATATTTCGCAAAAGATAAAATTTATTTAAATTTATTGTTAATAATAATTATTAATTGCAATTATTTAGTATTAATTATTCAAAACTATTAAGTGTATGTTATGTAGATGAAGACAAACTATTAATTGTCAGTATTTGAATCTAAATTCCATGCTTAATTTGAATTATTGTTAGTTATTATTTAGAAATTGTTAATTATTTATTTATATATTAATAATTAAACATACTATATTATTAATTATGAAAACAATAGGGTATTTTTGTTGTAGTGAGCTAATTCAAAATAAGTAATGATTATAAGTTATTCATTATAGAACATAAATTATTATTTATTATTACTTATGAATCACTAATTAGAACAAATTAATTATTAATTATTGAACATGTTAATAATTATTCAAAAAATAACACTAAAGTATATCTTAGAAAATAATATAAACATCTCTTGCAAATATGTTGGAATTATGCTGCAAAATAGCTTCGATAAATATTTGTCGGTATTCTGTCTGGATTTGCAGCGAAAAATAGCGATAGAAATTTTCTATCGGTAATTTGACGGAATTTGCAACGGGTTAGTGAGGGGTGACAGAAGATGACGGTGATAAATAAAAGAAAACAAAGTTGAAAAAACAAAAAACTATCCCTTGCATATCACACGGAAATCCGTCGCAAATTAGCGATGGAAATTTCCGCTTCTAAATATATGACGCTAAATTTGCATTTTCTTGTGGTGAGTCCATCATCACCAAGGTTGAACGTATAGACTATCCTACCTAACTTGTTGCGGTCATAACAACAAGTTTTGATGAATAAAACCTTAAAGTTTAAACCCTTTTACCTACACTTGGGCACTATAAAAACTATCAAGGGTATATCTAGGCAATAATACAATATATATGAATATTTGTCCACTGATCTGCATAGGCAGACCATACCGTCACTTAATACCACATATAAGATAAGAGGTGGATTCCCATAATCACTTAATATCCAATAACAGACCTAGTCACTTAAGACCATTCCCAGTGGACACGGTAAATGCATAGATTCTCACAAAAATAATGCGAGAGATAGTATGCAGCCACTGAAGAACAGAAAGGCAGGTGACTACTCGATCATTTAATACCTCACAACGGCGGACCCCATATCGTAACTATATAGCCAAAAAGGTGAACTCCTAACCACTTAATAATTTCTATAGATAGACAGTCCCTTTTACATGTTAGGTGAACTCTTAAATAGCCCATCCCTATGTTAAACCCTCACTATAGTCACGAAGAGGAAGCAAACAACTTTCAAAGAACTAGTATCACAATTTGAGACATTTAATACCTTAATTGAAGGCAAATCCCATGATCACTTAATACTCAATTTAAATAATTAAAGAAAAGAGCACCCACTAATCACTTAATATTTAAGAAAGGCAGGCATTATGACTATAGCTCGCATTCCCTGAGAATAAATTCATTAGGAAAGGGGCATGTTCAACACTTAACACCGCTAATATGCGGATCAACCACTTAATACCTTTCTTAAGGCATGCATTATCACATTGATAAATGGTTCATGCATTAGATGTTTCACATTAATCCACCTTCTTATAGCTGCTGGTAACTGGATTGTTGGGGGCAGACTTCCACTATAGGAAGAGGTTAACCTCGCATCCTCGTATCATTTAATATTAGGTAATATTCCTTAACTTGCACATGAACATACAAATTCCTAGTCAGAACATTTAATTTAAAATTTTAAGTACGTATTTAAGATATGCAGACCGTGCTATAATAAGTACTAATAAATACATGTTAAAGGGGGTGCCCTACTAATCGTGCAAAATGTCAATCTATACACAAGATTATAGATTTACAAGTTATATTCCTTACAATTCATGACATGGCATCCAACAAAATAGGATTCATAGATTAAGTAGGGTAACAACAATAACATATACCAAATAAAGACTTATAACCTTAGGTTTCGGATTACTTCAGTAAACAAAGGGACTAAGTTATAAGTGACACATGTATATTTTCATTTTAGTACAATTTCACTTCCTTTCCATTTTTATATAAACTTTATACAAAAATAAGGATCATGGTTTTATGTAGTTTATAATACTCAAATCCACTATTTTACGAGTAAAATTGGGATTTAACAGTATATGATTTACTGTGCCTTAACCCATTAATTTCATATAAACCTAGGTTTTTGAATTAGAAGATGAATGAAAGCAAATATACTATTTTGATTTAGATTTAAAAATAAGATCAAATTCCCCTTTAATTCACATTCAAAACCTAAATCCCAAAATAGAAAGCATAGATTGACCCTTCCGTTTATCTAGAGATTTGAGAGGGTTTTATACTTAGTTTTCATAATCCCCAAATCTCTTAGGCATATGCAATCCAAATTTATAGACTAAACAAGATATAAAGAAAAGGAAAACTACAAAGATCCCACCCACAGTCTTTGAAGGAGAAAGTTTTTCTTAACCCTAATTGGAATCCTCTCTTGGGTTGCTACCACACAAAACAATTCCCAATCTTCTCTCTTTTTGTTTACATATGAATAGAAATCTTAAAGGAGTCATATACGTATGTAAAAGTTACATCCAAAATTACTAAAACAAAATAGAAGGAGGAGTAGAGGAGGTAGAAAAACTAACTTTTTTTAAAAGTGGACCCAAGAAGAGAAAAGAATGAAGAAGACCGCCACAAGAGAATGTGAGTTGTGAGTAGGGGTCTAGAGTTATTTTATGGATGCTAGAATGTATAGGAACTGTAAGATCTGAATAATAAAATTGAAATGTTTGTAGCATCTAAATCTAAAGAAATAGCTTATAAAACCTTAACCGCCATCTTCATTTTTCTTACGAGGCGGTCGATCTCCCCTCTATAGGGCGGTATACGGGTAGGGTAGTCGACTTCCCTTGTAACCTAGGAGTGGTGAATTTATTTCATACATCATTTGATTATGAATAGTTAATGGTAATTAATTCTTAATTAATATGTTTTAACTTATCCCTTCTTATCTAAGCATATATATATATATATATATGCACAATTCAAACCTAAATCTCGAATATCCTTTTATGCTTATCCATTTATTCCAATCAAATCTTAATCGGCTTAAATTCAAATTCTCTGGCTTATTTAATTTACATCCAAAACTTTGATTATTCATATCTTTTTCGTAAGAACTCTATTTTCAACAAATTAAATATGAATTAGGGTCTCACCAAGAATGTTATGGCATAAATTTCCTATCCAAATTCCATAAGTACTAAATATATGTACTTCTGACCTATTGTTATTTTTTAATTATTATTAAAAAAAATACAATGTCTATTTATGGTGTATTTACAGAATGTTACATTCTCCTCCCCTTAAAAGAATTATTTTCCTTAAATCATTTCGAAGGTGCGAATAACATAAACCATTCTCCTAAATAAGTTATACTACCAAGTAACTAATTTAAACATCCATTCAAAAACCAATTTTAATGTGTTTATGTGTTGCGGACATGCTAAGACAAGCAAAGTTCTGATTTCCGGACATGCTCCACGATATATGCAGTGGCATAGGGTAGACTTTGTCTCTAAGCTCTCTAGATCCCCAATATGATCTATCTCAAGTCTGATGGCAGAATCATGAAGGCACTTCCTAAGATGAGAAATATGGAAAGCGTTGTGGACCCCTGCTAATTTCTTGAGGAGTTCCACATGATAAGGCAATTTCGTAATCCTTTCTAATATTTTGAATGGCCCAATAAAACTAGGAGAAAATTTTCCAACCTTGCCAAACCTGATGGTTTTTGAGAGAAGAAAATTTCACAAAGATCAAATCTTCAACACTAAACTCAAGCTGCTTTCTCCTTCTATCAACATAAGATTTTTACTAGTCATGGGAAGCCTTAGTTCTTTGCCTAATTAGAAGAATTGTCTCCATGGAATCACAAATAAGATCTAGTCTAAGTAGGATTTTATCGGTAGCTTCCCACCAACAACATGGCGATTTGCAAGGCCATCCATAAATTGCTTCAAATGGTGTTATACCATTTGTCATTCGGAAAATATCAATGTACGAAAACTCCACCAAAGTCAAACAATACTCCCATAATCCTTCAAAGTCGATAATGCAGGCTCTCAATAGGTCTTCAAGACTTTAGGTAATCCTCTCAGTCTGTCTGTTGGTGTGAGGGTGGTAGATAGTGCTTAGATTGAGCGATGTTCCCAAAGCTGCCTACAGGCTTTTGCAAAACTCACTCGTAAACAAAGGTTCTCGATCACTTACTATAATTGTAGGTATTCTATGAAGCTGAACCATCTCCTTGATGTAAATCTAGGCTATTGAAGCTATGATTATGTTCTTCTTTATCGGAAAGAAGTATTCACACCTAGTCAATTGATTTACCACAATCCAATTCTCCTTATTTCCTTTCTGACATCTAGTAGACCACCTATAAAATCCATCGAGATAAGTTCCCATTTCCAATGGAAACCTCTAGAGGTAATGGTAACCCGTCAGCTTACCTTGCTCAGCTTTGTCTTTTTTAACAGATTAAGTACCTCTCCACAAACTCTGCTACATCCTTTTTCATCCCAATCCAAAAGAAATTTCTTTTCATGTCCTTATATTTTATCTCCCCCAAAAAGTATGGTATTTTAAATGATGACATTCCTTAAGGACTGCACTCTTCAAATTTCCAGTCTTAAGGACACAAAGTTGTCCATCCTTTTCTTAAGCAATCATTATCAACCATTGAGTACCCATATAAATGAGGAAAGCGTTTTTTAATTTTAACCATTCCTACCAATCCTTTATCTCCTCATCATTATTTTATTAAGCTTAATTTGATCCAATAGGGTTAGTCTCACTTTCAAAACGACGAAAATCCTTGAGAAGGTTATGACGGTGGTCGAAGGCAGAAAGAAAATGTGATGACCGCCCACAACCCTCGCACTAAACAAGAGGAATAATGCGTTGAAAGGTGTGCCAGGAAAATATGGACGATCATCATGGTATGATAACACAATCAGAACCTGTCGTAACTCACAGCGCAAGGATAAAATATAACAGAACATATACAATAGGTAGTAATAGTGAAGCCGAAAATACTAGACTTTCATAACAACCAAAAAGTAATATCCATACACTTGGAAATAGTGTTTATAGAAATTGCCTCACTACAACACTCATAGAATAACAAACAGCGGAAATCCAAATACCATATAGTAAAAAGATAGTACGCCAGTCTCTTGCTCGCCTCCGAATATCTACATCGTCCTCGCTAATCAATCACTTGTCACCAATCACCTAGTATGGCCATCCACAACTGGATGAACATCTCAAGATAATAAGACGGAAACATAAAACCTTAAGTCAGACAACAGTCTTAGTGAGCAATAAAACAACTAACAAACTTCATCAATAAAGTATATGAGGATAGGTAGATTAACAAACAAATCTACCAAACACCAGAGAAGAACTCAACTCCCATCTCCCCTTCATCTGACCGTGATAGCCTTTACATCAAACAATTCAGCCATTCATTCATGGAAACCAAATTACCCATTCAATCATGGTAAAGCACTCATGACATCCAATCATCCAAATTATATATCTCATGTAAACCATCCTAATCGAACTCAACATCCCTCATGCACAAGCCCCAGAGACCTAAACCAATATCAGACAAGCACCCAAGGAACATCTTCTTCGACGTTGGGCAATCCACATGAGATGGTACAAACAGAGCAACCAAACAACAAAACATCTATGACTGACTCTGGCTATCACCGCCAATCCTGCTTTGAAACTATCGTTAATCATATGACGGCCCATTATGACTGCCATATGTCAAAGGCTAATGGTACCCCCAATTCTAGCACAACTCCATACGCCATCATGACTCATATATTTGTCTTCTCAAATCTCGATAATTAGGCCCTTCACGACTGCCCAAGGTACGAGGCCTTTCCCGACTGCCCAAGGTACCCTTGCTTTGAGTTTGTTAGAACTTAAGACAACAATAATATCTTGGCCTTCGCATCTCTACTCGTCATCACCGGCGACTAATCACAAACTCAAGTCCCACTCGAGTAACCATTATCCACAACTCAACACCTTTGAGTTATCTGCTTGTTCGTTGCTTTACGCCGATCAACGAACCCATCACATCACTTCGAACATCCTCATCTGGACTCTCATCGAAGTCACCATCCCAATCGAACCAAACAACATCAATATAAGGTTCAATATATTCTATAGCATTCACACACATTTGCTAAAGAAACAAACCACTGCACTCATGCCATTAACCACAGTGTTTAAAAGCAGTATTGAAAACTACTCACGACCGACCAGGTGACCGACCCGCCCATCTAGCCAGAATCGACTTGGACGATCGACCCAATTTTGGAACCCAGCTCGACACATCTCGACCGACCCAAAATCTTAGGGTGCACAACCGACCCGGAAGTTCAAGGCAGACCGACTCGTTCTGACCCAACCAGTAGTGATCGACTCGACCCCTCCAGACCAATCCCTCCTTTGCACTTCCTCAGTGCATGACCGACTAGGATGAAAGCCGACCAACCCAAAATGAGACCGACCCGCCTGCTTCTTGATTCAGAATAAGAACTCCAATATATCCAACCCAGTTGTGACCGACCTGACCCACTCTTAACTGGACCGACCCATTTTCTGACTTATTTCCCAAGATAGGTTTTGAAGCCGACCAACCCAACCATGGCCGACCCATTTTCTGCACCTTCCCAATGCAACTCCAATTTCGACCAAAACTTCTCCAATCGACACAATTGACAAAATATACTCATCTGATTCATTCAACACAATCATAAGAATGTTATGAAGTCAATAATAACATGAATATGATTATTGTCACTAAAGTTATGCAAAATTCACCAAAATCATGATAAATAAACATATGAACCAAATTATAGATCTAACTTGCATAAACAAATGAAATAGCATATAAATTACCGGTTTAAACTTGCTAAATTAGATCCTAAGATGACTCATATGAAAATAGACTTACCAAGGTGTAGATCTGTAAGAAAACACTTGAATTTGATGAAAAACATGATCGAACACTCATACATTTGATTAAATCCATGTGAGAGATGCATATCACTCACCAATTCTCTAAAACAAGCTAAAATCAGTTAATTAAAATTCCGGACTGCAAGCAATTCGAAGCAGACTCCTTGGTCCGATGAATTCCCCTTTCGAATGATGTAGATCTATCCTCAAATGGTGTAGATCTTCGATTTCCTTCCTTTAGATTTTGATTTTAATGGTGGAAAGGTGTTAGAGGAAGGAGGAACATAGGCCACCAAATGAGAGGATAGAGAAACTAAACCATTTTTCATACCTCCCACCCCTAATTTATAATTTCCACCATCCCACTAATGGGCCTGTACAAATCAGCCCATTATGGCTCCCAAACCTGAACATCCAACTGAAAAACCTTAAAACAACGATTCCTCCCAAACTGCTGAGCTAAAACTTAATGTAACCACTCTACAGAAAGGCAATAATCATTTCCTTTCCAATGGCACAGTTCTCACCACCTGATTCGACCTTAGTCAAAAGTTATGCCCTATACAAGACCGACAGGGGCAAAATGGTCATAAAAAATTATGGACATGTCTCACATCCACATAAGAAACATATTAAAATATGAGAATAATCCAACCCTCAGGGAATAAAATAAAAATATTTTACGATCCTCCAATATGTAAAATGCGGGCTGCCCAAAGGGTCCTACATGCCTATCATCCATGAGAAGCCAATTCTATCATCCAAACTAGCAACCATCAAGCCATGCATACATAACCTTATCCTAGCACGTAGAATTCTATCAATCAACAACAAGATACAACGATGATGCGATATCAAAGGGTCCTACCGACGAAGAGTTCTAGATGAATCGCCCTAATGCTCTCTCCGTCTCCCACGTACAATCGTCGTCATCTTCACTCCATTGTACCTTGACCAACTTAAGCGTCTTCCTCCTAAGTTGTTTTATGTCATTGCCTAGCTTACAAGGTCTCTCAACTACTGTCTCTACTTCTAGGTCTTCATACCGCTCTGGAGATACCACCACATTCGAATCATGAACGAACTTCCGTGGAAACGACACATGGAAAACATTATGCGCGCTCGACATCTTCTCGGATAGCTCCAATCTATATGCGAGCTTTCCAATTTACTCGACAATCGAAAATGGTCCAACAAACCTTGTAGATAACTTTCCCTTATTTTCGAATCAAACCACATGCTTCAACGGTGAAATCTTCACAAAAACCATATCGCCTACGTCTAATTCCAAATCTTTTTGACGCTTATCAGCATAACTCTTCTGATGATCTTGGGTTGCCTTCATTTGTTGCCGAACGATCTCGATACAATCCGAGGTTTCTCTAATCATCTATGGCCCAAGTATCAACTTATCTCCAGTTTCTAACCAACATGCTGGAGAACTACACGGCCTCCCATACAACGCCTCGTATGGTGTCATCCCAATGCTAGACTAGTATCTATTATTATACACAAACTACACTAGATGTAGATGGTCTTCCCATGATCCCCCAAAATCCAACACACAAGCTCTTAGGAGAACTTCCTAAACTCGGTTAACCCTCTCGGTTTGACCATCAGTTTGGGGATGATAAGCCGTACTTAAACACAACTCGGTTCCCAAAACTTCCTGCAAACTCTTCCAAAATCCACTCGTGAGCAATGGATCTCGGTCACTCACTATGCCCTTTGGGATACCATGGAATCGAACTATCCATTTCGCATAAAGTTCAGCCAATTTTGACGACGTACTAGTCGACTTGACAGGAATGAACCTTGCACTTTTGGTCAAGCGATCCACGATGACCTAAATTCCTCCATTTCCTGCCTTGGTTCTAGGTAGTCCATTGATAAATCCATCGATATCTACTCCCACTTCCACGTAGGAACTTTTAATGGCTGAATCAATCCACTCGGCTTCTTCTGTTTAGCTTTCACCAACTGACAGTTCATGCACTTGGAAATGAACTTTCTAATATCTCGCTTCATCCCTTCCCAGTAGTAGACTCGTTTCATGTCCTGATACATCTTATTACCACTGGGGTGAATCGTCAACTTCGAATGATGACATTCTCTTAGGACCTCATATCTTAATCTGTCGATATCAGGAACAACTAGTCGCCCTTGCTTTCGAAGCCAACCTTCTCGATCGACTTCGAACTCTTTGTCATCTGGTTCCAACTTCAGGATAAACTCGACAAGATTTATATCTTGCTTTTGGCCCTAGCCAATTCTTTCGATAAGAGTAGGTCTTATCGATAAGCTTGCCAACATTTCAGGTTCCAACTCGCACCTTGGCCTGAAATCAGACCTTGCCAAATACTCGAGGCTCTTCCATTCTGAAAACATCGCCCCTGAACTTGTGTGTCTTCAAGTTAACGCATCTGCAACTGCGTTTCCTTTGCAAGGAGTATAGGCTATATCGAAATCATACGATGCCAGAAACTCTAACCCTTGTTGTTGCCGAAGATTCAAATCCTTTTGGGAGAAAAGATACTTCAACGACTTGTGATCCGTAAACAACTGGAATCGAACTCCCAACTGGTAATGTCTCCACATCTTCAGAGCAAACTCAATCGCCGCCAACTCTAAATCATGAGTTCGGTGATTTCTCTCATATGGCTTCAGCTGTCGACTAGCATAGGCCGCAACCTTATCCTTTTGCATTAGCACTGCTCCAAGTCTAGTACCACATGCATCAGTATACACAACCATCTCTCCATTCCTACTTCGAATGGTCAACACAGGAGCACTCGTCAGTCTCTCATTCAGGATTCCAAACGCTTGCTCACATTTTGCATTCCATGTGAACACTTAGTTCTTCTCCATCAATCCTATCAACGGTGCAACTATCTTGGAGAAATCCTTGATAAACCGTCGGTAATAACCAGCCAACCCAAGGAAACTTCTCACATTCATCGCATCCTTAGGTCTATCTCACTCCTGGATTGATACTACTTTAGCGGGGTCAACTGTTATCCCATTACCAGAAACAACATGGCCTAAGAACCTCACTTCGCTCTTCAAGAAGTGACACTTCGAAAACTTAGCTCTCAGTTGATGCTTTCGCATGATTTCCAATACCACTCACAAGTGCGTCTTTTGCTCTTCCTCATTTCGTGAGTACACCAAAATATCATCCAGGAACACAAGCACAAACTTGTTCAACTGATCTCTGAATACCCTATTTATAAGATCCACAAAATACGATGGCGCGTTAGTCAACCTAAATGGCATAACCAACTATTCGAAGAAACCAAATGGTGTCCTAAAAGCAGTCTTCGGCACACTATCCTTTGGCACCCTCAACTGGTGAAATCTCGTTGCTAAATCCATATGAAAAAATACTTTGGCTTTGTGAAGCTGATCGAACAAATCATATATCCTTGGCAATGGATACTTGTTCTTTTTATTCACTTTGTTCAGCTCACGATAGTCCACATACAATCTCAACGAGCCATCTGCCTTGGTTGCAAACAGTACTGGTGCACCCCATTCGGAAACACTTCTCCGAATAAATCCATTTCCTAGAAGGTCACAAAATTGCACCTCAAATTCTCGCTGTTCCTTATACGCCATCCGTCTAAGCGGCATAACAATTGGTCTATAGCACCCTCGACCAAATCGATCCTAAACTCGGTCTCATGATGCGGTGGAAACCCTTTGACCTCATCAAAGACATCTTCATACTCATTAGCAATCAGCACGGATGACAATTCTTCTTGTGAAATCCTAAGCGAATATAGATAGTTCACGAAGACACCCTCTTCGCGCTTGCATCTAATCAACACCTTTCTCCCTTCCACATCCCCAACTCTCACCTCTAGCTCTCCCAATTCACCCTTACCGCATATTTGTTGTGCCAATCCATGCACAAGATGATCCCAAACCCAACGAAGTTAAGAATAAAGCAATCATAAACAAATGAGAAACCATGACTCAAGAACACTAGACCACGATATATCATGCACAAACTGGATGAACCCCTAACCGGATTAGTCACTATGAAAGTTCTATCACAAATCTCGGGTTTCAAACCCAACCGGCACAGAAGCTCATTGCAAATGAAAGAATGTGATGCTCTAGTCTTGAACAACACACGAACTGAAACACCTCGGACAGAAAGAGTACCTTGGACGATGAAACCCTTTCCTTTCTCCTCTACAGTAGGAGCTCTTGAAGAAGTTAACACGACAGTCCTTCTTGAGATGCCCAGCCTTTCCACAATTATGACACTTCCTCTCAACCTTCGGATTCTTCCACCCATTAGCAAAATGGCATTTTTGTTGGCAGTTAAAGCAAATCATCTCACTCTTTGGCTTCTTCTTTCCATCCTTTCCTTTTTGCTATTCTTGGTTCCTCCTCTTATTGTTACCACCCTGCTGTGGTTTCTGAGCATCCTTAGTTGCAGCGACAACGTTTTCTTCCTTAGAAAACAAGTTCTTATGGCGAACAACTTTTTCGACGAGCTTCTCAAATGAATCATCAAGGTGATCCACCAATGGTCTTCCTATGTAAGCATCCAGACCCATAACAAACTTCTCGTTCTTCTGAAAGGGTGTATCAATGTATGAACGAGCATATCTGGATAAGGCCTCGAAATCAGAAACATAATCAAGCACAGAGTGACCATTCATCTTCAATTCCACAAATTTCTTGAATAGAGCAGATTTCTGAGCTGTGGAGATAAACTTTTCTTCATACTTAGCCTGGAATTTCTCCCATGAAATCTCCTCTTCTGGAGTCTCAAGTGTAATAGAATTCTACCATTCCATGGCTCTACCTTGCAGTTGCCTTGATGCAAGCTTTCTCTTGGTTGCACCATCCAATCCCAAGTCTCCAAAGATTCAGACACAAGATTCCATCCACCTCTGAACCTCTTCAGCTGGCTCAGTTCCTTTGAATGGTTTTCCTCTCAGAGATGTATAATCTTTCATTGCTTTGCAAAATTCACAACCCTGGGCAACTGAACTCCTACGTCTACCGTAGCTACCACTGGAGCAGGGAACCTTCACATGAATGCCTCCATCATGGATTCAAATATGGTAGGGTAGTCTGGTCCACTGCCATTAACCTCTCCAGTATTAGCTTCCCTAGCAGCGTGTCTTGATGCTCGTCTACTCATTCTAAATCTGCAGGTTTAGAATAATTAGCCACTTCCAAGAAAAACTGGTAAAGGAACACAACCTCTACTACCATATATGCTAATATATATAGTAAGCATCCAACTGAAATATACAAGTACATCTCTCATACGTAATTACATTTTCGAACATTGGCTAAAATCGTTAACCAGAGCTCTGATACCAAATGTGATGACCGCCCACAGTCCCTGCACTAAACAAGAGGAATAATGCGCTGAAAGGTGCGCCAGGCAACTATTGACGATCATCATGGTATGATAACACAATCGGAACCTGTCGTTACTCACAACGCAAGGATAAAATATAATGGAACATATACAATAGGCAGTAATAGTGAAGCATAAAACACTAGACTTTCATAACAACCAGAAAGTAATATCCATACACTTGGAAATAGTGTTTATCAAATTGCCTCAATACAACATTTAGAGAATAACAAACAGCAGCAATCCAAATACTATATAGTAAAAAGATAGTACGCCATCCTCCTGCTCGCCTCCGAATATCAACATCGTCCTCACTAAGTAATCACCTGTCACCTAGTCTTCCCATCCACAACCGAATGAACAACCCAAGGTAATTGTAATAACCCGAAAATCTGGGCCAGTTTAAAATTTTTATTTTGGCAATTACAGCGAATTTTCTATATTTAAAATGAATTATTTTAAATAATATCGACGTAAAATTTATTTTGAATATAGAATCGACGTATATATTATATACGTCGTCGTTAGAATATAAATAATTATATATAATTATAATAGAATTGAAAATGGCGCGGTAGTTCGATAATTCGATTTCAAACTTCAATTGAATGTACCGGGTGCAAAACAATCCGGATTTTAGTGAAACCAACAACATTAGGATCTGATTGATAATATCTTTCTAACGGATGTAAGAAACTGAGATTTCACTTTAAAAATTGAAAGATATGTCCAGTTGAAAATTCTGAATAGTCGCTATGGAATTCAGGCCCTTAAAAATGGACATTTTGCAAACGACCTCGGATTTCGACGAAACCAGTTTTGTTGGGTCCGTGATGTCAATTTATTGCTAGATTCCAAATTTCGTAATTTTTCGAATCGATATGTGAGCGTGGCATAGGAAAACGCGTTTGACCATTTCAGTTGATTTTAATCGACTGGAAATTGGCCATTTTTCCAACGGTCTCAGAATTCGACGAAACTAGTTTTGTTAGGACCGTATCGTCAATACGAAGCTAGAAAATATTTTTCTGGGATTTTTAAAGTTCGTATGTGACCCCGGTAATTTGAAATGTACGTTTAAAATTCAATATATTGATTTAAATGTAAGTTAAACGGAAACTGATTATAACGGCCGAATCATCTTGCGATACATATCCCATTGTGTTCGGAATGGGGTGAAACGCTATGGGCGACAGTCGGTGGGCCTCGTTTCGAAGTCGAATAAAAAGTCAACTCTAAGGAGAAAATAAATTAAAATAAAATTAAATATTAATAACCTTTTACATTTAAACCCCCCCCCCCCGATTCATATCAGAGCAAAATCGAAGAGGGAAAAAAAAAAGGATTAAACCTAATCGATCGACGGGGAGAGCAGCCGCCGCCTCCATCGCGCCCCCCCCCTGGCGTTCGCCACCGCCCTCCGTCCCCTTCTCCCTTCGCCTGCGACGCCCGAAACCCCCCCCCCCCTCTCCTCAAGCGACGCGACAACATTTCCCCCCCCGACCCGCATCCAACCGACGCCGCCAGGACCCGCGCCACCTTCGCCTAGCACCACCGCGAGATCCTCCTCCTCCCATTCGAAGCCCGGTGAGCGTTTAATTTTATTTTATTTTATTTTGTTTTGTTTTTAAAAGAATTACAAAAACTGTTTTAAAAGAAAATAAAAACTGTTTCTTTTTAGATTATGTAAACTGAATTTTTATATAAGTTACAAAAACTGTTTTTTTTTTTTTTTTTTAAAAGAATTATAAAAACAGAATTTTAAATGAATTATAAAAACTGTTTTTTTTCTTTTAGGAGTTTTAAAAACAGGATTTAGAAAAGAAAAAAAGATAAAAACTGCAATTTTATAAAAGAAAGAAACTGATTTTTGTTTTAGGAATTTAAAACTGATTTTTAATTTAAGTTTAAAACTGATTTTATGTTAATGTTGAAAACTGATTTTTTTTTTATGAATATTAAAACTGATTTTTTTTAAAAGATTTATAAAACTGAATTGATAATGAATTTTAAAAACTGAATTTTATTTGCTTATAAAACTGTTTTTGTTTTTAAAATTTAAAACTGTTTTTATTTTTGAGTAATTTAAAACTGATTTTATTAATATGTTATTTCTGTTTTTATTAATAAGTTTAAATACTGATTTTTATATTTTGTTAAAACTGAGTTTTTAAAAGAAACTTAAAACTGAATTTTTAAAAGAAAATAAAAACTGATTTTTCAAAAGGATTAATACTGATTAGAAAAAAAAGATTTGATTTTTAGTTAAAGAAAAATATGATTTTTATATTTTTAAAGTATTAAAAATATGATTTTTATATTTTCAAAGTATTAAAAATATAGTCTTTACTATATAGATGATGTCAAAATATGATTTTTATATTTTTAAAGTATTAAAAATATAATCTTTATAGGATAGAGGATATAAAGATATCATCTTTGTGTATGTAACGAAATAAAAATCTGATTTTTATTTTATATACGTTGAGATAAAGTGGTGATTTTTAAAGGTGAAAACTTTATTTTTTATAAAGGCGAAAACTTTATTTTTATAAAGGCGAAAACTTTATTTTTATAAAGGCGAAAACTTTATTTTTGAAAAAGCTAAATCTTTATTTTAGAAAAGGCGAAATCTTTATGTGGGAAATAGTATGATAAAAATATAATTTTTATCTATTTGACGTAGCAATAAAAATATGATTTTTAAATATTGAATAGCAAGGTAAAAATTCGATTTTTATATATTGAACTTTAAAGTAAAAATTCGATTTTTATATATTGAACTTTAAAGTAAAAATTCGATTTTTATATATTGAACTCTGAACTAAAAATTTGATTTTTATATATGGACCTTCGAAATAAAAATATGATTTTTAAATATTGAATAGCAAGGTAAAAATTCGATTTTTATATATGTAGTGGCTACGGACGACGAAGCTGACGAAGATGCGAAAACAATGAAGATTTCTATCAAAGAAGAGTCAAGATGTTTGGATAGCTATATGTGAGAACTCCTCACCTTTCAATTTCTTTTCTAGTTATATTTATATATATATATATATATACTAGGATGCAGACGGTGCTTAGTAGCACCCGACACAATCGTCCACAGACCATGGACTTGTTTGTTTGGCTGTTTGGTAATTGATTGAGATATTGATTTGAATGTGGTTTGTGGTGTGAAAAATCGAATCGATAAATTGGTTAGGATTAGACGTGCGCCGTTATAAGGCGAAGGAGTAAGGCTAGGTTAGACCCTTACTCCAAATTTTGTGGTTTGCATAACGAAAGTGAATTTGATTGATGTGTGAATGGCGTGGGCCTTCACTAGACCGGGGATAAGGCTAGGCCTTGTCCCGTTTCTAGTATCGTGCCGTTATGCCGCCGAAATTTTCTAAAATATGTTAGAAAAATAAAAATATCATTTTATTTAAAGAATAAACTGAATAGATATTCATATGTTAAAATAAAATGTTTTATCGTTAAAAATATAATTTTTAACGTGAAGTGAATAAAATAAAATATTCATTTACAAACCGGACGGTTTGTTTATGCACACTGATTTGACTGACATGGATTGGGTCGATAAATTTTACACATCGCCCAACTGCACGAATAAAATCTATGTTTGATTGTTTGAAACCCTACACGGGTGTTGGGATGAAATTTAAAGTTCACTCATCCTGACTGATTAAATATGTCGATCGATTGATTGACAGGCTGTTATAAGCGTTAGATATCTATATTTGATGCTTATACAGTGTAGTGCACTTTGGTTGATGGTTGATTATTTTCAATGCTATTAAATACATGTGTTGTATGAAAATCCATATAATTAACGTTATATGGTGATTGATTGGGCCTCATTCCAATTTGAAAAATAAAGAATATAAAATAAAGGTTCATGTGTTGACTATACTCATCCGTTGGGATTAGTCATGTGTTGAACGAATTATTTTTATAATAAAATTTACATCTTTATCAATATAAAATAAAGGTTCATGTGTTGACTATACTCATCCGTTGGGATTAGTCATGTGTTGAACGAATTATTTTTATAATAAAATTTACATCTTTATCAATATAAAATAAAGGTTCATGTGTTGACGGTACTCATTCGTTGAGATTAGTCGTGTGTTGACAAAAAGAAATATTTGAAATAGAATATATAAAGCCGTGTTGAATAGTGATGCGCCATTTTGACGCGAACGATATATATAACGATTGCGAAATGAATTGAATATATAACGATTTCGAAATGAATTGAATATATAACGATTTCGAAATGAATTGAATATATAACGATTTCGAAATGAATTGAATATATAACGATTTCGAAATGAATTGAATATATAACGATTTCGAAATGAATTGAATATATAACGATTTCGATTTGAATTGAATATATAACGATTTCGAAATGAATTGAATATATAACGATTTCGATTTGAATTGAATATATAACGATTTCGAAATGAATTGAATATATAACGATTTCGATTTGAGTTGAATATAAAACGATTTCGAATTGAATGGAATGGAAAACCAATTTGATCTCAAATTGAATATATAATGAACTTGATTCAAATAGAAAACGAAACGAATTTAATTTGAATAGGAAATGAATTTGAATCGAATAGAAAACCAATTTGAATTGAATTGAATTGAAAACGAATTCAAATTGAATTGAAAGCGAATTGAAACGAATTCAAATTGAGTTGAAATTTGAATTAAATAGGAATGAATTTTAAACCGAATTTTTAAAGAAGAATTCAATTTTGCTTTGGATTGAAATAGAAGTTGAAATGGTTCTTGAAACGAATTTAAAACTATTTATATAGTTCGTTTTAAATAGAAATCGACGAAATATATATTATATATATAATATAATGGCCTGAATAGAACGCGCCGCGCCGCGGCAGTTCGTGAATTTCGACCATTAACTTCAAACGGACATTACGGGAGATCCGACCGTCGGATTCTCCTAAAACCGGAACCGTTGGGTTCGTATCGAAAAGAGCTTTCTAACGAATATTAGAAATTTAAAATCTAACGGTTGGATTTGGAGATACGTCCAAATCAAATTCGAAAAAGGTCGCTGTAAGTGCAGTTCGATGGCCATTGTTGGAAATCGACTGTACGGGCCTTGATAAAATTATTAAAAATATCAATAATTTGTGTAAAATCATAAGAAATGATTTGGGAAAAATTGGGGTGAAAAACTCCATATTTGAAAAGATAAAAATAGATTTTTATCGAAATGAACTAGTTTTGAACTAATTTAAAACCCAATCATTTTTAAATAAATGAATTAGATTTAAAAAGGGGTTTTAAATCATCGAATTTCTAATATATTTGATTAAATTTGAAATGGGTTTATCGTGAACAGTGTTTTAAATAACACTAGTTCTTTAACCCGATAACGAATAGAATGTGATTTGGGTTTGTCGTGAACTGTGTTTTAAATAACACCTAGTTCTTTAACCCAGTAAAAGGAGTTTTATTGAATCTGCAATTAGATTGAAATTCGAATTGATAATCTAAATTACCAAATTTAGAAATGAGCGAGAATGGGGTATCGCCAGTTTTGCTCCAAAGCGATAGTTAAATCTTTAATTAGATTTGAACGGGAAATGGTAATTAATTTTACCGATAACACCACGGTGTTAGATATGGAGTATTACCAGTTTTGCTTCATGGGATGAATAGGTTGGGATTGGGAAATAAAATAAATAATTACTTCGTTACGGTTCGCTAATCTCGACTAGTTGGAAAAAACCATAATTTGGTTTTAAATGACATCCAAAGGAAGATTACAGGATAAATTTTAAAGAATTTATCTTGGATAAAATTAATGGGAACTTTTCCCTAAGAATGTGGAATTTAGAAACTAGCTGTAGGTTGGCTAAGAAGAGTGGTTTCCTGGGTATTGATCTGATGTTGGTTTCGGCCTTCGGGGTTAATGTTTGGGAAATTGTTCTCTTGCTAAATTGCAGTTAGTGACTAATGAATTGGAATGAGGCGTATGTTGTGTTTGTGTAACATTTGTTTTCAATATACGCGGGTTGTTCGGAAAGTCCGGGTTTATACCCATTCTGAATAACCGATTCGACGATAAGTCGAAGATGAAGACGGTGGTCGAAGACCGGAAGTTTTCACATCGTTTGGGTAATTACTAACGATCCTGATTGGGCTGTACACCCAAGAGGATGGAAATAGTTGGTGGTCGTCCAGACGTACTTGGAGATGGATGGATATGCGAGGAAAGTGCCTCCGGTTTCGTTCAGACCCAGAACGGACTTGTAAATGGATTGTGTGCCTGACATTGGATTTTATTCTGTGTTGATTGATTTCTATTAAATATATATCTGCTTGGCGGCGGAGAATTTATTCTCTTGCTTAACGCCCTTCTCTGAGACGTACAAGCTTAGAGGTTATATATCGATAGATATCAATCGCATGGCATGAATTGCCTGTGTGGCATGCTGAGTTGCATGGATCAAGGCTTCTGTTGAAAAGCAAAGTCTTGTGGTTGATGATCAAAGCACGGCCTTCGTGGCGTAGCTTTGTGTATAGCGTGAATTCGCGAGCCTCACACCTCGGTATGAGTTAAAAACGGGATACGGACCGCTGGGAGAGCACGACGTTTCTTTCTAGCTTTGGTGGTGTCAGTGACTTACCAGCCCTGACATTTATATACTTTTCACCTTTGTGGTAGTTGGATGAGGCGCCTCGATTATAGGTCTGTAAGGACCGGGAAACGCGTGTTCAGGCATAATTAATCCTCTAACGTAAGTGAGGACCGGCCCAGCCGCATCCAGGGGTTACCCAGTGTGCGTAATCCTGAGATATTTGCTAGAGTGTCTCGAACGCGGAGAGGAGCTTGCCCCTTGCCTCGACTCATGACGGAAATCCAATTTCCAATACGTGTATTGCGGCTTTAATTGTAGAACTAGTATGGCGACATGATATATGGTACCCATGCCGTCTATGATTTATATTTATGATTGAAACTGTTTTGACACTATACACTTATTATAGTATCAAATGATTTGTTTTAAACGTACCAAGCATGTTTGGCTATTATAAGGGAAAACCCTATCCCCCGGCTTGCGTTGCATTGTATGATAGGACCTGGGTCTTATAATAGCTTCATTTTTCGAAAAAGCATTGCGTTGTTTATTGATATGCACTGGTATTCTTGGGAGGAAACCCGTTCCGTGTTATGCGGCGTGGTCCCTTGAATTACTTTCTTTTAAAGTAAAGTTTTAAATAACTGTTTTAGTTCTCACACCAGTCACATGACTGACCTGGAGTTTATTGTTTTAACCTAAACTCTGGGTGCCCCTATTTTCCGCACGGGCAGCTAGTAGTTTTGGTTTTGCAGATTTATATTCACAGGATCCTGGTTTACAGCTGGAATGATATCCGGAAAGCTCTGTATCCGTATATCACCTTCAGTTGTGCTTTGTATTATTTTTCCGCTGCTATGTAATTTATTGTAATCTCTGATATTTATCGAATGTAATTTATTCATTTATACTCTGTATATTCTTGTAATCTGATGCATTGTTGTAATATACAATGAAATGTTCTTCTGTTTGTGTTCTGGTTTGTCCTGTTCTCAACGTTCAGGGGTTTCGAACGGTCTAGATCGGTTTAACGACTGATTCAGATCGAGCGAAATTCCAGGCCGTCACATTTGGTATCAGAGCTTTGGTTTACAGAGCTCGAGAACAAGACACATTAGAACCATACGAAAGAATTCATCAGATATTGGATTAGTAATATCCAATTAGAATGACTCGTTAGAGATAGGATCAGTAGTATCCTAGAACGAGTGTGAAGAGTATATTTTTCAAATGAAAACAATTTTGTTTTGAAAATTTAAACCATTTTAATCGTATTTGAATATTTATTTATTTTTGAATATGGACAATCGAGTATATAAAGATTTTGCATATACGCGTCATGAACGTATATTCGAAGTTTTAATATACTGGATAGATATAGAATCATACTCTAGTGGCCCGAAGATGATTCTGATGATTGACTAGTTGTCATTAGTATTCATGTTCGAGTAACGAAGGTGTGATTATCTATATATTTCCATTAGACTGGTGTGAGAACCAAAACTAATATAGCTAGAACACTTTGTTGTGAATTGGCATCAAAAACAAGATTTTATGTATATATATCAAATTTTATGGATTTGAGAACTCTAATTCACTAATTGATTGATGTTTGTGTTGTTTGTTTATTTGTTTGCTAATTTTTAGCCATTTAGCCCAATTGATCCGAATATTGAACTGTATTGAAAATTGGTCGCATTTGCTTGCATATACATATACTCACATTGAGCAGGTCATAGCAAGGAGGCTAGAGCCAGAGAATAAAATTTGTTTGCCCGACAAATAGGTACATGTTTACTACATAATTTCCTGTTTTGTTTGGGTGATGATGATTTTGTGAGCCTATTGGCTAGCCGCTTGGCTTTTTCTTTTTCTTTTTGAGATCTGAAGGACCGGGGAAGCTATTTGAAATTCCCCGATGCTCCCGGTGCAGGGGAGGTTATGGCGAAATTTTTCGAAAATTTAGGGTGTTAGCCAAATTTTTGAAATTTTGAAAATTCTCAGAAACTAAAGAGTTGGAGAATGGAAGTTAGACCGAGCGTAGAGTTGAATAATCAAACCACTTTCGACTTTGTTCCTTTTCGGGGACGAAAAGTTTTAAGTGGGGGAGATTGTAATAACCCGAAAATCTGGGCCAGTTTAAAATTTTTATTTTGGCAATTACAGCGAATTTTCTATATTTAAAATGAATTATTTTAAATAATATCGACGTAAAATTTATTTTGAATATAGAATCGACGTATATATTATATACGTCGTCGTTAGAATATAAATAATTATATATAATTATAATAGAATTGAAAATGGCGCGGTAGTTCGATAATTCGATTTCAAACTTCAATTGAATGTACCGGGTGCAAAACAATCCGGATTTTAGTGAAACCAACAACATTAGGATCTGATTGATAATATCTTTCTAACGGATGTAAGAAACTGAGATTTCACTTTAAAAATTGAAAGATATGTCCAGTTGAAAATTCTGAATAGTCGCTATGGAATTCAGGCCCTTAAAAATGGACATTTTGCAAACGACCTCGGATTTCGACGAAACCAGTTTTGTTGGGTCCGTGATGTCAATTTATTGCTAGATTCCAAATTTCGTAATTTTTCGAATCGATATGTGAGCGTGGCATAGGAAAAACGCGTTTGACCATTTCAGTTGATTTTAATCGACTGGAAATTGGCCATTTTTCCAACGGTCTCAGAATTCGACGAAACTAGTTTTGTTAGGACCGTATCGTCAATACGAAGCTAGAAAATATTTTTCTGGGATTTTTAAAGTTCGTATGTGACCCCGGTAATTTGAAATGTACGTTTAAAATTCAATATATTGATTTAAATGTAAGTTAAACGGAAACTGATTATAACGGCCGAATCATCTTGCGATACATATCCCATTGTGTTCGGAATGGGGGTGAAACGCTATGGGCGACAGTCGGTGGGCCTCGTTTCGAAGTCGAATAAAAAGTCAACTCTAAGGAGAAAATAAATTAAAATAAAATTAAATATTAATAACCTTTTACATTTAAACCCCCCCCCCCCGATTCATATCAGAGCAAAATCGAAGAGGGAAAAAAAAAAGGATTAAACCTAATCGATCGACGGGGAGAGCAGCCGCCGCCTCCATCGCGCCCCCCCTCTGGCGTTCGCCACCGCCCTCCGTCCCCTTCTCCCTTCGCCTGCGACGCCCGAAACCCCCCCCCCCCTCTCCTCAAGCGACGCGACAACATTTCCCCCCCCGACCCGCATCCAACCGACGCCGCCAGGACCCGCGCCACCTTCGCCTAGCACCACCGCGAGATCCTCCTCCTCCCATTCGAAGCCCGGTGAGCGTTTAATTTTATTTTATTTTATTTTGTTTTGTTTTTAAAAGAATTACAAAAACTGTTTTAAAAGAAAATAAAAACTGTTTCTTTTTAGATTATGTAAACTGAATTTTTATATAAGTTACAAAAACTGTTTTTTTTTTTTAAAAGAATTATAAAAACAGAATTTTAAATGAATTATAAAAACTGTTTTTTTTCTTTTAGGAGTTTTAAAAACAGGATTTAGAAAAGAAAAAAAGATAAAAACTGCAATTTTATAAAAGAAAGAAACTGATTTTTGTTTTAGGAATTTAAAACTGATTTTTAATTTAAGTTTAAAACTGATTTTATGTTAATGTTGAAAACTGATTTTTTTTTTATGAATATTAAAACTGATTTTTTTTAAAAGATTTATAAAACTGAATTGATAATGAATTTTAAAAACTGAATTTTATTTGCTTATAAAACTGTTTTTGTTTTTAAAATTTAAAACTGTTTTTATTTTTGAGTAATTTAAAACTGATTTTATTAATATGTTATTTCTGTTTTTATTAATAAGTTTAAATACTGATTTTTATATTTTGTTAAAACTGAGTTTTTAAAAGAAACTTAAAACTGAATTTTTAAAAGAAAATAAAAACTGATTTTTCAAAAGGATTAATACTGATTAGAAAAAAAAGATTTGATTTTTAGTTAAAGAAAAATATGATTTTTATATTTTTAAAGTATTAAAAATATGATTTTTATATTTTCAAAGTATTAAAAATATAGTCTTTACTATATAGATGATGTCAAAATATGATTTTTATATTTTTAAAGTATTAAAAATATAATCTTTATAGGATAGAGGATATAAAGATATCATCTTTGTGTATGTAACGAAATAAAAATCTGATTTTTATTTTATATACGTTGAGATAAAGTGGTGATTTTTAAAGGTGAAAACTTTATTTTTTATAAAGGCGAAAACTTTATTTTTATAAAGGCGAAAACTTTATTTTTATAAAGGCGAAAACTTTATTTTTGAAAAAGCTAAATCTTTATTTTAGAAAAGGCGAAATCTTTATGTGGGAAATAGTATGATAAAAATATAATTTTTATCTATTTGACGTAGCAATAAAAATATGATTTTTAAATATTGAATAGCAAGGTAAAAATTCGATTTTTATATATTGAACTTTAAAGTAAAAATTCGATTTTTATATATTGAACTTTAAAGTAAAAATTCGATTTTTATATATTGAACTCTGAACTAAAAATTTGATTTTTATATATGGACCTTCGAAATAAAAATATGATTTTTAAATATTGAATAGCAAGGTAAAAATTCGATTTTTATATATGTAGTGGCTACGGACGACGAAGCTGACGAAGATGCGAAAACAATGAAGATTTCTATCAAAGAAGAGTCAAGATGTTTGGATAGCTATATGTGAGAACTCCTCACCTTTCAATTTCTTTTCTAGTTATATTTATATATATATATATATATACTAGGATGCAGACGGTGCTTAGTAGCACCCGACACAATCGTCCACAGACCATGGACTTGTTTGTTTGGCTGTTTGGTAATTGATTGAGATATTGATTTGAATGTGGTTTGTGGTGTGAAAAATCGAATCGATAAATTGGTTAGGATTAGACGTGCGCCGTTATAAGGCGAAGGAGTAAGGCTAGGTTAGACCCTTACTCCAAATTTTGTGGTTTGCATAACGAAAGTGAATTTGATTGATGTGTGAATGGCGTGGGCCTTCACTAGACCGGGGATAAGGCTAGGCCTTGTCCCGTTTCTAGTATCGTGCCGTTATGCCGCCGAAATTTTCTAAAATATGTTAGAAAAATAAAAATATCATTTTATTTAAAGAATAAACTGAATAGATATTCATATGTTAAAATAAAATGTTTTATCGTTAAAAATATAATTTTTAACGTGAAGTGAATAAAATAAAATATTCATTTACAAACCGGACGGTTTGTTTATGCACACTGATTTGACTGACATGGATTGGGTCGATAAATTTTACACATCGCCCAACTGCACGAATAAAATCTATGTTTGATTGTTTGAAACCCTACACGGGTGTTGGGATGAAATTTAAAGTTCACTCATCCTGACTGATTAAATATGTCGATCGATTGATTGACAGGCTGTTATAAGCGTTAGATATCTATATTTGATGCTTATACAGTGTAGTGCACTTTGGTTGATGGTTGATTATTTTCAATGCTATTAAATACATGTGTTGTATGAAAATCCATATAATTAACGTTATATGGTGATTGATTGGGCCTCATTCCAATTTGAAAAATAAAGAATATAAAATAAAGGTTCATGTGTTGACTATACTCATCCGTTGGGATTAGTCATGTGTTGAACGAATTATTTTTATAATAAAATTTACATCTTTATCAATATAAAATAAAGGTTCATGTGTTGACTATACTCATCCGTTGGGATTAGTCATGTGTTGAACGAATTATTTTTATAATAAAATTTACATCTTTATCAATATAAAATAAAGGTTCATGTGTTGACGGTACTCATTCGTTGAGATTAGTCATGTGTTGAACGAAATAATTTAACCAAAAATAGTCACACATGGACGGTACTCATTCGTTGAGATTAGTCGTGTGTTGACAAAAAGAAATATTTGAAATAGAATATATAAAGCCGTGTTGAATAGTGATGCGCCATTTTGACGCGAACGATATATATAACGATTGCGAAATGAATTGAATATATAACGATTTCGAAATGAATTGAATATATAACGATTTCGAAATGAATTGAATATATAACGATTTCGAAATGAATTGAATATATAACGATTTCGAAATGAATTGAATATATAACGATTTCGAAATGAATTGAATATATAACGATTTCGATTTGAATTGAATATATAACGATTTCGAAATGAATTGAATATATAACGATTTCGATTTGAATTGAATATATAACGATTTCGAAATGAATTGAATATATAACGATTTCGATTTGAGTTGAATATAAAACGATTTCGAATTGAATGGAATGGAAAACCAATTTGATCTCAAATTGAATATATAATGAACTTGATTCAAATAGAAAACGAAACGAATTTAATTTGAATAGGAAATGAATTTGAATCGAATAGAAAACCAATTTGAATTGAATTGAATTGAAAACGAATTCAAATTGAATTGAAAGCGAATTGAAACGAATTCAAATTGAGTTGAAATTTGAATTAAATAGGAATGAATTTTAAACCGAATTTTTAAAGAAGAATTCAATTTTGCTTTGGATTGAAATAGAAGTTGAAATGGTTCTTGAAACGAATTTAAAACTATTTATATAGTTCGTTTTAAATAGAAATCGACGAAATATATATTATATATATAATATAATGGCCTGAATAGAACGCGCCGCGCCACGGCAGTTCGTGAATTTCGACCATTAACTTCAAACGGACATTACGGGAGATCCGACCGTCGGATTCTCCTAAAACCGGAACCGTTGGGTTCGTATCGAAAAGAGCTTTCTAACGAATATTAGAAATTCAAAATCTAACGGTTGGATTTGGAGATACGTCCAAATCAAATTCGAAAAAGGTCGCTGTAAGTGCAGTTCGATGGCCATTGTTGGAAATCGACTGTACGGGCCTTGATAAAATTATTAAAAATATCAATAATTTGTGTAAAATCATAAGAAATGATTTGGGAAAAATTGGGGTGAAAAACTCCATATTTGAAAAGATAAAAATAGATTTTTATCGAAATGAACTAGTTTTGAACTAATTTAAAACCCAATCATTTTTAAATAAATGAATTAGATTTAAAAAGGGGTTTTAAATCATCGAATTTCTAATATATTTGATTAAATTTGAAATGGGTTTATCGTGAACAGTGTTTTAAATAACACTAGTTCTTTAACCCGATAACGAATAGAATGTGATTTGGGTTTGTCGTGAACTGTGTTTTAAATAACACCTAGTTCTTTAACCCAGTAAAAGGAGTTTTATTGAATCTGCAATTAGATTGAAATTCGAATTGATAATCTAAATTACCAAATTTAGAAATGAGCGAGAATGGGGTATCGCCAGTTTTGCTCCAAAGCGATAGTTAAATCTTTAATTAGATTTGAACGGGAAATGGTAATTAATTTTACCGATAACACCACGGTGTTAGATATGGAGTATTACCAGTTTTGCTTCATGGGATGAATAGGTTGGGATTGGGAAATAAAATAAATAATTACTTCGTTACGGTTCGCTAATCTCGACTAGTTGGAAAAAACCATAATTTGGTTTTAAATGACATCCAAAGGAAGATTACAGGATAAATTTTAAAGAATTTATCTTGGATAAAATTAATGGGAACTTTTCCCTAAGAATGTGGAATTTAGAAACTAGCTGTAGGTTGGCTAAGAAGAGTGGTTTCCTGGGTATTGATCTGATGTTGGTTTCGGCCTTCGGGGTTAATGTTTGGGAAATTGTTCTCTTGCTAAATTGCAGTTAGTGACTAATGAATTGGAATGAGGCGTATGTTGTGTTTGTGTAACATTTGTTTTCAATATACGCGGGTTGTTCGGAAAGTCCGGGTTTATACCCATTCTGAATAACCGATTCGACGATAAGTCGAAGATGAAGACGGTGGTCGAAGACCGGAAGTTTTCACATCGTTTGGGTAATTACTAACGATCCTGATTGGGCTGTACACCCAAGAGGATGGAAATAGTTGGTGGTCGTCCAGACGTACTTGGAGATGGATGGATATGCGAGGAAAGTGCCTCCGGTTTCGTTCAGACCCAGAACGGACTTGTAAATGGATTGTGTGCCTGACATTGGATTTTATTCTGTGTTGATTGATTTCTATTAAATATATATCTGCTTGGCGGCGGAGAATTTATTCTCTTGCTTAACGCCCTTCTCTGAGACGTACAAGCTTAGAGGTTATATATCGATAGATATCAATCGCATGGCATGAATTGCCTGTGTGGCATGCTGAGTTGCATGGATCAAGGCTTCTGTTGAAAAGCAAAGTCTTGTGGTTGATGATCAAAGCACGGCCTTCGTGGCGTAGCTTTGTGTATAGCGTGAATTCGCGAGCCTCACACCTCGGTATGAGTTAAAAACGGGATACGGACCGCTGGGAGAGCACGACGTTTCTTTCTAGCTTTGGTGGTGTCAGTGACTTACCAGCCCTGACATTTATATACTTTTCACCTTTGTGGTAGTTGGATGAGGCGCCTCGATTATAGGTCTGTAAGGACCGGGAAACGCGTGTTCAGGCATAATTAATCCTCTAACGTAAGTGAGGACCGGCCCAGCCGCATCCAGGGGTTACCCAGTGTGCGTAATCCTGAGATATTTGCTAGAGTGTCTCGAACGCGGAGAGGAGCTTGCCCCTTGCCTCGACTCATGACGGAAATCCAATTTCCAATACGTGTATTGCGGCTTTAATTGTAGAACTAGTATGGCGACATGATATATGGTACCCATGCCGTCTATGATTTATATTTATGATTGAAACTGTTTTGACACTATACACTTATTATAGTATCAAATGATTTGTTTTAAACGTACCAAGCATGTTTGGCTATTATAAGGGAAAACCCTATCCCCCGGCTTGCGTTGCATTGTATGATAGGACCTGGGTCTTATAATAGCTTCATTTTTCGAAAAAGCATTGCGTTGTTTATTGATATGCACTGGTATTCTTGGGAGGAAACCCGTTCCGTGTTATGCGGCGTGGTCCCTTGAATTACTTTCTTTTAAAGTAAAGTTTTAAATAACTGTTTTAGTTCTCACACCAGTCACATGACTGACCTGGAGTTTATTGTTTTAACCTAAACTCTGGGTGCCCCTATTTTCCGCACGGGCAGCTAGTAGTTTTGGTTTTGCAGATTTATATTCACAGGATCCTGGTTTACAGCTGGAATGATATCCGGAAAGCTCTGTATCCGTATATCACCTTCAGTTGTGCTTTGTATTATTTTTCCGCTGCTATGTAATTTATTGTAATCTCTGATATTTATCGAATGTAATTTATTCATTTATACTCTGTATATTCTTGTAATCTGATGCATTGTTGTAATATACAATGAAATGTTCTTCTGTTTGTGTTCTGGTTTGTCCTGTTCTCAACGTTCAGGGGTTTCGAACGGTCTAGATCGGTTTAACGACTGATTCAGATCGAGCGAAATTCCAGGCCGTCACAGTAATAAGAGGGAAACATAAAACCTTGAGTCAGACAACAGTTTTAGTGAGCGATAAAACAACTAACAAACTTCATCAATAAAGTATATGAGGATAGGTAGATTAACAAACAAATCTACCAAACACCAAAGAAGAACTCAACTCCCGTCTTCTCCTCATCTAACAGTGATAGCATTTACATCTAACAATTCAACCATTCATTCATGGAAACCAGAACACCCATTCAATCATCGTAAAGCACTCATGACATCCAATCATCCAAATTATATATCTCACGTAAAACATCCTAATCGAACTCAACATCCCTCAAGCACAAGCCCCAGAGACCTAAACCAATATTAGACAAGCACCCAAGGAACATCTCCTTCGATGTTGGGCAATCCACATAAGATGGTAGAAACAAAGCAACCAAACAACCAAAAATCCATGACTAACTCTGGCTATCACCGCCAATCCTGCTTTGAAACTATCGTTAATCGTATGACGGCCGATTATGACTGCCATATGTTAAGGGCTAATGGTAACTCCAGTTCTAGCACAACTCCAGACACCATCATGAATCGTATGTTTGTGTTCTCAAATCTCGAAAACTAGGTCCTTCATGACTGCCCAAGGTACGAGGCCCTTCACGACTGCCTAAAGTACCCCTGCTTTGAGTTTGCTAGAACTTACGGCAACAATAATCTCTCGGGCTTCGCATCTCTAGTCATCATCACCGACGACTAATCACAAACTCAAGTCCCACTCGAGTAACCATTATCCATAACTCAACGCCTTTGAGTTGTCTGCATATTCGTTGCTTTACACCGAACAACGAACCTATCACATCACTTTGAACATCCTCGTTTGGATTCTCATCGAAGTCCCCATCCCAATCGAACCAAATAACATCAATATAAGATTAAATATATTTTATAGCATTCACATACATTTGCTAAAGAAACAAACCACAACACTCATTACATTCACCATAGCGTTTAAAAGCGCTGCTGAAAACTACTCACGACCGACCAGGTGACCGACCCGCCCATCTGGACCGAACCGACCCAGATGACCGACCCAATTCTGGAACCCAGCCCGACACATCTCGATCGACCCAAAAGCTTAGGGTGCATAACCAACTCGGAAGTTCAAGCCCGACCAACCCGTTCTAACCCAACCAGTAGCGACCGACCCGACCCCTGCAGACCAATCCCTCCTTTGCACTTCCACACTCCATGACAGACTAGGATGAAGCCAACCGACCCAAAATGAGACCGACCCGCCTGCTTCCTGATCCAGAACAAGAACTCCAATCGTGTTGACCCAGTTATGACCGACCTGACCCATTCTTCACCAGAATGATCCATTTCCTGACGTGTTTCCCAAGATAGGTTTTCAAGCTGACTGACCCAACCATAGCCGACCCATTTTATACACCTCCCCAATGCAACTCCAATTTCGACCAAAACTTCTCCAATCGACACAATCGACGAAATATATTCGTCTGATTCATTCAACACAATCATAAGCATGTCATGAAGTCAATAATAACATGAATATGACGATTATCACTAAAGTCATGCTAAATTCACCAAAATCATGATAAATGAACATATGAAACAAATTATAGATCTAACTTGCATAAACAAATTAAATGCATAGGAATTTCCGGTTTAAACTTGCTAAATTAGATCCTAAGGTGATTCATATGAAAATGGACTTACCAAGGTGTAGATCTGTAAGAAAACACTTAAATTTGATGAAAAACATGATCAAACACTTATACATTTGACTGAATCCATGTGAGAGATGCATATTACTCACCAATTCTTCAAAACAAGCGAAAATCAATGAATTAAGATTTCGGACAGCAAGCAATTCGAACCAAACTCCTTGACTCGATGAATTCTCCTTTCGAAAGATGTAGATCTAGCCTCAAATGGTGTAGATGTTCAATTTCCTTCCTTTAGATTTTGGTTTTAATGGTGGAAAGGTGTTAGAGGAAGGAGGAACATAGGCCACCAAATGAGAGAATAGAGAAACTAAACCATTTTTCATACCTCTCACCCCCTATTTATAGTTTCCACCAGCCCAATAATGGGCCTCTACAAATCAACCCATTATGGCTCCCAAAACCTGAACAACCAACTGAAAAAACCTTAAAACAACGATTCCTCCCAAACCATTGAGCCAAAACTTAAATGTAACCACTCTATGGAAAGACCATCATCATTTCCTTTCCAATGGCACAGGTCTCACCACCTGATTCGACCTAATCAAAAGTTATGCCCTATACAAGACTGACAGGGGCAAAATGGTCACAAACAAAATTGGTAAAAATTATGGACATGTCTCACATCCCCATAAGCAACATATTAAAATTTGAGAATGATCCAACCCTCAGAGAATAAAATAAATTTTTTTAAGATCCTCTGATACGTAAAATGTGGGCTGTTGTAGAAAATCCAAACGTTTCCACCTAATAATTGCACTTAAGGTAGTATGTTACTTACTCAGAGCATCCATGACAATGTTCCCTTTCTTGAGAGTATACTGAATATCAAAGTCAAATGAATCTTTGTGACACCCCACCCCAAGAATCACCCTAATAAAGAGCATTATCAAGTAATAATATTTATTAGAGCATAGTATAGGGCTTGTTAGGGGAGACCATTTGTAATTTAGCACTAAACGAGTATTGAATATGTCGGTTGGGTATATAAAATTTATTTTCTTATCGTAATGGATCAACACACTCAATAGACGTAGTATGAAACTATGATGGCTAAGGATCGAATTCAGAACAAATTACAATACATTACAAATAATAGATCATGGAACATAATACATATGAACACAACATTAAAATATAACATATACATGTGCTACACCCGAATGGTTAAACATGGCCATACAATAATACAATATCTCCAAATGAAGAGTATACACTCACTTTAATACTCGAATACAAAAATGAAATGGCTCCATAGGTAAATGTCCACGTGAATCTGCAAACGTTGAATCAGTGGAAAGCCACAACCTGAAACAATTCAGCCTGACTCGATTATTACATACATGTATTAGTCTATTTTACATATAATTATAGACAACATAAAATAAAGCATCAAGCTAACATAAATTTCTTTCCATAAGGGGAGGAATCTCAAGATCATTGGTTACACGAGAACCCATACTTGATTCAATTTTTGCAGCATAATAAAGACTATTCGCTTGGACCCATTCGAATATGATATGGATCAATAAATTTTTCACGACCCATACTCTAAACATCAACCTAGCTATAAATCCTGTACGACAAAAGAAAAGGCAGTATAATAAGGGTAGATCGAAAGCCATAAAAGCGGAAGTTAAGAAATTACTTGCAAATGGATTCATTCGAGAGGTCTTCTATCCTAGATGCTTAGCCAACCCAAATATAAATCTAGAATATCCTTTTATGCTTATCCATTCGTTCCTATTCAAATCTTAATTAGCATAAATTCAATTCTTAGTCTTATTTATTTTAAATTCAAAACTTGTTTTATTCCTATCTTTTTCGTACAAATTCCGCTTTCAGCAAATTAAATATGAAAATGAATTAGGACCTCGCCACGAATGCAATGGCATAAATTTCCTGGCCAAATTTCATAAGTACTAAATATCTGTATTTATGACCTATTATTATTATTTAATTATTATTAATTTTGTTTTCTATGTCTATTTAGGGTGCATTTTTCAGGATGTTACATTCTCCTCCCCTTAAAAGAGATTTCGTCCCTAAATCCTTACGAAGATGCGAACAACACATATCATTCTACCAATTATGTTATAATTCCAAGTAACTAGTTTAAACATCCATTTAATGTAATGGCGCGTTTTGTTAGCTGTCGAATAATTAATTTATTTAATTATTAAATATCGATTGGGCGATATCGATGACTTGAATTAAATAATATTGAATATTTAATTAAAATAAATAATATAATAATATATTATAATGTCGAAATAATCGGAAATCACCGAATTCACAATACTGTGTGAATTGGATCAGCTAAAATATTTAATTCAGTTTAGAATTGAATTTGAATAACGAATCGATTTAATAATCGACGTTAAAACGTATTAATTATATTATAATTAAAATAGAGCGCGTAACGATGCGACAGTTCGCTATTTGGCGATTCGAACTTCAACTGAATGTACAGGATTCGTTTTAAGCCGGATTTCTGTGAAACAAGAAACGTGTGGAGCTGGTGGAGTATATCTTTCTAGTGAAAGTGAAAAATCGGGATTTCGTCGTGTAGATTTTGATGTACGTCCAAATCAAATTTCAGGAAAGTCGCTGTAGAATTCCTTTATAATTTGCAACGCTTTATATACGTTATAAAAGGATTTTCGATATGAATTGAATATCGATAAATCTGAAATCTGAAATATCAAACTGTAAATTCGGATATGATATTCTGGAGCTGTACGATATCATATGTGGAGATATACGATAATATAAATTTATTTATATTTAATTTAATTTATTTAAATATATTTATATATTTAAATCGTCTATTTAGAGCTTTAAAAATAGCCACTTTTGCAAACGAAGTCGGAATTCGACGAAACCAGTTTTGTTGGATCCGCAATATCAAATAGTTGTTAGATTTCCAGTTTGGTGATTTTTAGAGTCACTGTGTGGCCGTACGGATTTTTAGAGTGTAAAATAGTCGGTATTTCGACAGTTAAAAATACGCTGTGTGAGCAAAAGGAGTCGGAATTTGACGAAACCAGTTTCGTTGGGACTGTAATGTCGAAATCTAGCTACATGTCCAGTTTGGTGATTTTTAGGTATCGTATGTAACCACTGGGATTTTTAGAAGACAGACACAAGGAGAAAATCGAGAAAATAAATTAAGAAAATCAAATTCAAAATATCCTCCCCATTTTCTGTGATCCCACACAGGCCACGCGGCCTTCGTTCTCAACCACAAATGCTACCAACCCAAAACAGCCTATATAATCTCGTATGAACTGAACACAACAAGAAAATTTTCCCCAAAGAAGAAAATCAATATCAAAATCAAACAAATCCTAAAAATCGAAATGTATGTATATTATTGTTCGCATCAACCTAAGCTTCAAGTCGGTGTCTGTTTTGTGAGACGCGGTCGCGATTCCGGAGGGTCCATTTCTACTCAGTGAGGCTAGGGCAAGAGCTCGCCGACGGTTGAAGACGTTCTGGGTTGAACGGTCACCAAGGAAATGCTTCTAGAAGCAAGGAGCCTCTGCTGGCGAAGTTGGGTAGGATAAGGCGTCAGAAAAGGTCGGCCACATCGCTGCGTCGTGAGTTTGAAGGTCGAGCTCGAGCTACACGATTTGGGTATGAGGAT
Source organism: Allium sativum (assembly GCA_030737875.1). Classification (NCBI taxonomy): domain Eukaryota; kingdom Viridiplantae; phylum Streptophyta; class Magnoliopsida; order Asparagales; family Amaryllidaceae; genus Allium; species Allium sativum. Next base: position 996,553,810 of record CM060924.1, on the reverse strand, counting down.
GAAGAGAAAACAATGAGGAGCATCAGGGTGTTAATGGATTTTGATTTCGTCGATTGTTGGAGGATCGGTGGCCGTCGATTTGGCCATGAACGAATACTGGAGCCGCGTTGAAATTTGGGGGAAGACGGGTTTTTAGTGGTAAATACGGGCGTGGGCTTATAAAGGTGAAGATGGGCCGGGTTTTAATTTAAAAAGGGGTGAGGCCCATTTATTAAGTCCAACGTTTTATTTAAATATTATATGAACTTGTATGCATCATAACTTCATCATACGATACCGGTTTTCAGTGAAACAAGATCCGTTAGGATCGTATGGACAGACACTACCCAATGGAACTGACCGGGAGTGAATCCGAGCTCGTTACAATTTATGGCAAAATAAATTGTCTAATCGAAATCAAGCGACAATTATCGTTATTAACGATGATCGTCCAATGTGAGTAAATCTCACAAACTCTAAACAGTTCTATTTTCACGTAGTATTCTTAGAACTGTTAAAATATTATCTGTTTGACTGTTTGACTGTGTGTTGACTGTTTGATTGAACTGCTAGTCAGTTAGTAGAGATTTTATATATATATTTACGTATATATATAAACCGTTAAATAGTCATATGTTGATTCTGCTATCAGAATATTTCACAGTGAAGTGAAATCGATGTTGTTGTATTGTCTAACATCTGTGGTGCAGGGAAACAGGTTGGAGGAATCCAACTGGATTCCTCAACAGTTATTTTACTATGATTTTTATATTGTGATATAAAATGTGATGTATATAATCTGTGTGATTATGTGTGGTGGGACGATATTTATCGTTGTTATATGGTGTGTTAAATACCATGAGAAATACCAAAATGTAGGAGAGGGGTTTTCAAAGTATATTTTGAAAATAGTTTATTTATATAAAATCAAGGGATTATATATATATATAAGAAAAAGGATTCTGAATATAAAGGAATATAGTTGGAAAAACAAATATAAAAGGATTATATTTGTAAATCAAATACAAGGGAATATGTATGTTAATCGAATATAAGGGGATATATTTGTTAATCAAAATATAAAGGAATTATATTCGTTAAAAGAAATATAAAGGATATTTATTTAGAGATTAAATAAATAGAATTAAACTAAAGGAGATATTTATTTGTTAAATAAATAGGAGTTAATCCAGTGAATTGGTCGAGTTAACCAAGTGAAATGGGTCGAGTTAATCAATTAGTTATTCGAATTAGATATTTGAATAGAGTTAAACACATTAGAGTGATTCGAATTTCTTATTCGAATAGAGTTAAACAAGTAATTTGTTAGGTTAACCAAAGCAAGTTAGTCGAGTTAATCAAAGTAATTGGTTAAGTTAACCAAAGTAAATTAGTTAAGATAAACTAAGCGGTTAATCGAAGTGAATTAGTTAAGTTAAACTAATTGGTAAATCAAAGTGAATTAGTTGCGTCAAACTAAGTAAATTTGTCAAGTTAAACTAATTGGTTAATCAAAGTAAATTAGTTGGTTTAATCAAAGTGAATTAGCTGAGTTAAACTAAGTAAATCGGTTAGAGTTAATCAAAGTGAATTAACTAAGTTAAACTAAGTGGATTAGTTCAGTTAATCGAGACAAGTAAATCAAGTTAGGTTAAACCATTTGAGTTAACCAGTTAAAGATAAACAGTTAGAGTGACCAGTTAAAGTTGACCTGTTAGAGTTGACCAGTTAGAGTTGACCAGTTAGAGTTGATCAGTTAGAGTTATCCAAGTAGAGTTAATCGAGTAGAGATGTCGAATATCACTTATCCGAAGTAGAGTTATCGAATATGGTGTATTCGAGAGAAGAGTTATCGAATATAGTTTATTCGAGTGGAGAAATCAAATGTTATTCATTTGAGAAGAGTTATCGAATATAGTTTATTCGAGTGGAGAAATCAAATGTTATTCATTTGAGAAGAGTTATCGAATATAGTTTATTCGAGTGGAGAAATCAAATGTGATTCATTTGAGAAGAGTTATCGAATATTATTTATTCGAAGAGTAGTTATCGAATATAGTTTATTCGAGTGGAGAAATCAAATGTTATTCATTTGAGAAGAGTTATCGAACATAGTTTATTCGAGTGGAGAAATCAAATGTTATTCATTTGAGAAGAGTTATCGAATATTATTTATTCGAAGAGTAGTTATCGAATATTGGTTATTCGAAGTTAGTTAATCCAAAGGAGTTATTCGAAGTTAGTTAATCCAAAGGAGTTATTCGAAGTTAGTTAATCCGAAGGAGTTAGTCGAAGAGTTATTCGAAGTTAGTTAATCCAAAGGAGTTATTCGAAGTTAGTTAATCCGAAGGAGTTAATCGAAGAGTTAATCCGAAGGAGTTAGTCGAAGAGTTATTCGAAGTTAGTTAATCCAAAGGAGTTATTCGAAGTTAGTTAATCCGAAGGAGCTAGTCGAAGAGTTATTCGAAGTTAGTTAATCCAAAGGAGTTATTCGAAGCTAGTTAATCCGAAGGAGTTAATCGAAGAGTTAATCCGAAGGAGTTAGTCGAAGAGTTAATCCAAAGGAGTTATTCGAAGTTAGTTAATCCAAAGGAGTTAGTCGAAGAGTTAATCGAATATAGTTATTCGAAAGAAGGTGTTAATCGAATATAGTTATTCGAGTAAAGTTAAAAGAGTTAATCGAATTTAGTTATTCGAAATGAGTTATTCGAATTTGATATTTGAATAGAGTTAAACACATTAGAGTGATTCGAATTACTTATTCAAATAGAGTTAAACACGTAAGAGTTAATTGAATATTAGTTATTCAATTAGAGTTAAATCGAATTTAGTTATTCGAAAGGAGTTAATCAATTTGAGTTAAGTTAATCGATTTGAAATAAGTTAAATCGAAATGGAGTAAATCGATTAGAATTAAGTTAATCGAGTTAGAGTAATCGAATATTGGTTATTCGAAGGTAAGTTATTTGAATTAGTTATTCGAAGGAGTTAATCAAATGAGTCGATCCAAAGGAGTTAGTCGAATATTAGTTATTCGAATAGAGTTAAAGGAGTTATCGATTTTAGTTTGATCGAAAGGAGTTATCGATTAGTAAATCGAAAGGAGATTTTCGAATATAGCATATTCGAAAGAAAGAGATCGAATATTGTTTATTCGAAAGGGAGAGATTTCGAATATGAGTTATTCGAAGAGAGATAATCGAAGATAGGTTATTCGAAGAAGAGTTAATCAAATAGAGATTACTCGAAAGAGAGTTATACGTCGAATTCGATTATAGCAAATTCGGGAAAAGTACTATTTACTTTCCAGGGTTTAAATCAAGATTTAGTTATTGATTTAGAAATTAGGTATCTGTTAAATTATTCGAGTTAGGAGATAAAGTTATAATTTAGGAGATATTGCAGAAGCAGGAATTATAACGTTATAGTTATAATCAAACGTTTTCATTTAAGAAGTGGATTCGTAACCTGAATCCGAGAATTTGCGTAAACAGATGATTGTAAAAAGTGAGTGATGAGCTTCATCTATTTCACAGTAAAGGACGTTGTTCAATTAAGGTCTGAGAGGTAATTATACCCCAACTTGATTGACTTTAGAATTGACAAAGGAATAGTTGTGGTTCGATCTAAAAGGTTGATGTGAAATATAGTTAAGTAATAAGCGATTAATGGATTAAGCGAACGATGTTTTATACAACGTTCATTGGAAATCCGTAAATGAGTTTTGGAAACGTTTTCCAAATATAGTCAGATATGTTTTCTAAACATAGAAAATGAAATGTTTTCATGATAAGAATTTAAGAAATAGAGTTAAGCAAATTCAGAAACTAACTGGAGAGGGTAAGTTGAACGGTTTTCTAAGTGACGATCTGATGTTGGTTTCGACCTTCCGGACTGATACTTAGAGAATTGTTCTCATACTAGTTACAGTTAGGGACTGATAGTTGCGAAATAATAGTGATGTGAAAATAAGCTATGGAAATGTTTTCCAATGATTAATAACATATATTTTCTAAATATATGAAAAAAGGGAAATATGAACATATGGTGATTGATCGATCGAATTTCCATTTGGAAATAAGATCGTTGTTTGTACACCGACATGTTTTCGTTTGATAGTTGAATCACAGACTATCAAAGTTTTTACCATTTTAACGTTGTTAATATGGAGAGACCGGTTGGATTATTATCCAAAGAACCACTCTGTATTGGCATAAGCGTTGCGAGCAATATCTGCCAAAGATAAATTGAAGACGGAGTAAAGTGCAAGGGCTGTTGTATAAGTCTTAGATAACAGTGACTAAGATGGATATACTGAATAGTGCCTTCGGTTTGTCCAGTCCTAGGACAACGTATATGGAAGAAGGTCTGACAGAGTATATCCAATGGATCGCGTAAGTTGATCTGTGCAAACGTATTCACGTTTGGTGGCGGAGGAGTTCGTTTCTCTTAGCTGTATACCCGTGTTATTTTTGGATAAGTCAATTTGTGATTTGGCGGGTATGACGATGTGGCATTCAAAGTGAATGGTGATCAGATGTTCTGAAGATAGACGTAGCTTCTAGCCTCACACCAGGAAGTAACAAAAATTGGGCTAGGCAGCATGGCTAGTTGGGTCATTCCCAAGCAGGGTGTATTGTCACCGATCTAGGGAATATTCATATTTATACTTCTTTTTGATTCTGTATCTTCGGATGACGGTTTGATGGCCTATAACCGTGGTGGCAATATATTCGCGACACTCAAGCTAAATGAGTGAGCGGTCATGTGTGGCCGGGTTGCAAGACGTTCTTGTTGAACCCTGAGTGTATCACCTCTAGAGTACACTATTCAGAAGGTGCTCCCATACCTTGTCTGTTGGAATCCATTCTTCGATAAGAGCCCTGCGGTTTATGATTTTTACTATGTATGTGGAACGTGAGATGCAAGTGTTTCTGCTAGATTGATACCTATTTGTACTTAGACATTATTATAATATCACAATGATATTGCTTGTCAAAGTTGTTCAGATGCTCATAAGGGGAAAACCCGTTCCGTATTCACGGCGTGGTCTTATGAGATATCCTATACCTGTTTTAAACTATTTTACTCATACCAGTCCCATGACTGACCCGGAGTTTTCTTTGTTGTTTTCCCTAAACTCTTGGGTGCCTAAATTTGTACGGGCAGTCAAGTAGTCGGGATTTACAGATATACTTGGAGAGCTTGGAGCAGAAGACTTCAAGATTCTATAGCTATAGTTATTTCCGCTGTGTTGTAAGTGTTGAACTCTGATAAGTGCTATTGTATATATATAACTGTTTACTTTAAAGTTATGTTATATATATTATATGTTATTCGTTCCGCTGTGAGATTCGTGTTACTCTGATGATTCTGATGTTCTTCTTCTTCTTCTATTCTATTAGTTCTATCTTTTCTTTCTCACCTTCTAAATTCTTTCACTAACGTCTCGGAATTTCCGACTCTCGAGGAGTCGGAAATTTCCAGCCGTTACATTTAATGACTAGTTTTAATGTGATTATGTGTTGTAGACATAAAAAGACAAGCTTGGTTCTATCATGAAATTGTAACTCATAATGCTCTATGTATGCAAAAGATCCTACTATGCATATACTTTTTATATGAGTGTATCGTACTGGTGCATCAGTGTTATAAACAATTCCTATCATTCAATCTAATAACCATAATGCAATCAAAGAAAGAAGAATTTATAGGAAATAAATACCCATGAAAAGCTCAAAATAAGTCTCTTTCGTCCTTTCTTTTGCTTTCGATGTGCTTTTGGCAGGGTTATCTCCTCATTGCACATGGACCAAATTAATGATTTGTGTGAAGCCTTTTAGTTTCTACTCCACAATATGTGCAGTGGCACGATGTGGAATTCGTCTCTAAGCTCTCTGGGTCCCCAGTCGGATCTATCTCAAGTCTGATGGCAATATCATGAAGGCGCTTCCTAAAATGAGAAATATGGAAAACATTGTGGACCCCTACTAATTTCTCGGGGAGTTCCACATGATAAGGCAGTTTACTAATCCTTTCTAAGATCTTGAATGACCCAATAAACCTAGAAGCAAACTTTCCATCCTTGCTAAACCTAATAGTTTTCTTAAGAGGAGATAATTTCACAAAGATCAAATCATCAACACTAAACTCATGTTGTTTCTCCTGCTATCAACCTAATTTTTTTATCCATCATGTGAAGTCTTAATTCATTGCCTAACTAGAAGAAATTTCTCTATGGAATCACAAATAAGATATGAGCTAAGTAGGATTTTGTTGGTATTTTCCTACCAACAACATGACAATTTGCATTGCCATCCATTAATTCCCTTAAAAGATGTCATATCAATTGTCAATTGGAAACTACTATTGTATAGAAACTCGAGCAAAGGCAAATGTTGTTGCCATAATCCTTTAAAGTTGATAATACAGGATCTCAATAAGTCTTCAAGAATTTTGTTAACCTCCTCAGTCAGTTTATCGGTCTGAGGGTGGTAAGCAGTGCTTAGATTGAGCGATGTTCCCAAAGCTATATTCAGGCTTCTCCAAAACTCACCCGTAAATAGCGGTTCTTTGTCACTTACTATACTTGTAGGTATCCCATAAAGTCGAACCATCTCCTTGATTTAAAGCTGGGCTAATGAAGCTATGGTCCTGTTCTTCTTTATTGGAAGGAAGTGTGCACTTTTAGTCAACTGATTTACCACAACCCAAATTTTCTTATTTCCTTTCTAACTTATAGCTGAACCATCTATAAATCCATCGAGATAAATTCCTATTTCCTAGTGGGAACCTCTAGAGGTAATAGTAACACTTTAGGATTACCTTACTCATCTTTGACTTTCTAACATGTTAAGCACCTCTCCACAAATTCCACTACATCCTTTTTTATCCTTATCCAAAATAAAATTCTTTTCATGTCCTTGTATATTTTATCTCCTTCGGGAAGTATGGTATTTTAAATGATGACTTTCCTTACGGACTACACTCCTCAAATTTCCAAGCTTAGAGACACAAATTTGTCTAATCCATCTTAGGAAATCATCATCAACCACTGAGAACTTATAGAAATGAGGAAAGCATTCTGTAATTTTCTACTTTCCAGCAAATCCTCTTAGCTCCTCATCATTACTTTGATCAAAATTAATCGATCCAATAGGGCTGGTTTTACGTTCAAAATAGCGGAAAATCCTTGAGAAGGTTATGATGGTGGTTGAAGGCTGAAAGTATAAAAGAATTCCAATTGTTTCCACCCAGCAATTGCACTTAAGGGAGCATTCCTCCTTCTAAGAGCATATGTGACAATGTTCCCTTTCTCGATAATACACTGAATATCAAGGTCAATAAGTCTACATTGTGACACCCCACCCCAAGACCCACCCATAAAGGGAGTATTACCAAGTAATAATGTATATTAGATCGGAGAATAGGAATGGTTAGGGACGACCGTCCGTAATTTGGCATTATACGAGTATTGAATATGTTAGTTGGGTATATAATTTTTTTCTTATCACTGTGGATCGACATACTCATTACATCTAATATGAAACTACGATGGCTAAGGATCGAATTTAAAACAAATTACGATACATCACAAATAACAGATCACAAAATAGGATGCATGTAACAACCCAGATTTTTAATAATAAATATTTAATTGACATAAATATTTAAAATGATTAATTTTAAGATTTAATGACTTGAAATATATTTAAGGAATTGAATGTTAAATTTGCTTGAAAATGAAAATATTGAATTTAATAATTGAGTTAAGTTTATTTTGAAGCTATATAAAATTCAATTTGAATATATATGATAATAATAAATGGATTTGAGTGTTCAAATTGATTTATATTTAATTGGTTTAATTTAACACATGAAAATAGCCAATTTCCAAATAACCTCGGATTTCAACAAAACTAATTTTATAAAATCCGTAATGGTTAATTATTATTAGATTTCAAGTTTCGGGTCAATTGGAGTTGTTGTGTGATCGTGCGCTATATAAACGCGTATCGATTAACGGTTTGAAATTAAAATAGGGTTTTTTCAAACGGTCTCAGAATTCGACAAAATTAGTTTCATCCAGTCTGGAACATTAAAGTATAGCAGAGTGTCAATTTTCATGGCGATTGGACGGAGTACGGGGTTGTGTGAGCTCAAAATGCACTACCATATTTACATCGATAATAATAATAAAACATCTTAACTCTTTGCCTATAGATAACCGATTATAAAACCTAATCTTCATTTTCACCATTTATAGAAATAAACAACCGCCACTTCCTCCTTCTTTTAGTCAATCAAATCTCGTGATATACTCAATGAAATCAAGCAAGCGTGGATCTATTGTGATCAGGGGTGTAAGAGCTTCATTTCGGTGTTCTCCTTTTTATGCTTGGTCGACTTTTCGAGAGCTTAACATGGGGCAACATGCCTAGGGATGAGGAAAACAAGAGCTACGGTGGTCGATTGACTATAGGAGTGGTGGCGTTGGACTTCTAGACTGGAGGCGATCTTGTAGGATGAGCCTGGGAGGTTTTAGTTTGAAAACATGTCACATATTGGGGTTCACGATCATGGCTGGTGAACAGACTTTAAGGGAAGGGTGTCGTTGGATGTTGCTAGGGTTCGTCAGAAAGATCTCGAGCAGGAGAAAACATATTTGGTTTCCATATAGAGTAGAGGAAGAGGATGAGGTTGAAGTGAACAGGAATGGTGAGGGAGGAAGTAATAGGTCGCGACATGGATGTTGGGAGGGAGAAGGGTTAAATTGGGTAATTAATTTTAAAAAGGGCGATTAGTGAAATTTGTTGTATAATAAATTCAATGAAACTTGTAAATTCAATATTTAACTCAATTTAGGTCCAAATCTAACGCGGTCAGTCGTGTTGGGTTCGTAACGATGCTATCTACGCAAAGGAACTTAATTGGATGGATTTGGAGCTTGTTGGAATTTTTGATAATTTAAAATGCCTTTGGGAATTCAATGGGACATGTAAGTGTTGTTATAACTGGAACAATTGTGATTTGACTCTCACTCTTTCTGGAATACTTCTGAATATTGTTTTTTTGTATAATAATATTCATTGTTGTTAGCATAAATTGTGTGTTTGGATGATTAGGTGATTTATTGCTAAATTGGATGGTTATGGTTATATATTCCAGTCTATGAACGGATAACCTTTGACACTATCTGCTACTAAGCGGAAAATTCATCTTAAATGAAATGGATTAGAATTTCTATTTCATATGCGTATATAAAATGATATTATGAGCTGTGATCAGAGAGAACAGGTTGGAGGGATCCAACAAGGTTCCTCAAATACTTTGTATGTTACATGTTTTCATAGTACTCAAATATGAACTGCTTGACCTAAGTAATGATAAATCTATTTTGGATGTTAATTGTTGAATTAAGTTCAACAATTATGTGGTTTTAATCAATAATCGGTATTGATTAAGTAACTGGCAACAGATGGCTTAAAATCCAACTTTTTAAGACGTTAATACGCCGTCAGGCGAGTTGACAAAGCTGAAGTTATAAAATTTATTTTTATAACTAAAACAAGGTTTTAAATTTTAATTTATATAACATATATAAAATAGAAGTTTTATAAATAAACCAATATTTATAATTGGTTTTTTATAAAGTAGTTATAAAATACTTTATATAGCAATTTGCTGTGTTTAAATAAGTTTTATAAGAAACTAACTCAGAAATTTACCGAAGTGTTAATAGTCTGAAATAATTAGTTTAAGAAAAACAATTAAGTGAGATTATGTTAAATTGAGTAATTTATTAATTAATTTAAAGGGAAGTATTAATTGAAATCAATTAACAAGTTAACTATGTTTCCAAGTTTACTAAGTCAACTATTTCAATTGAAATTGGTTATTAGATTAATTTGTTTTAATTAATTTAATAGAAATAGTTTTAATAAAGGGGTTGTTTAAACATAATGAGTGTTCATAGAAGTTAATTAAATCTTTTGATTGACTATGTATAAAGAACATTAATAAGTTGATAGCTTTAAATAAAGTTAGTTCATTTTGTCAATTTAACAATTGACCTTCGTCGAGTACTTACAGCATCTCCAACTATTCCGGAGTGTGGATTTTTGTATTTCGGTTATCCACACTCCGGAAATTGGGGAATCAAAACAGTTTTTAGTCCAAGCGGTTGTTCAACAACTGCGTGTAACTACGCGGTTGTTCAACAAACGCTTGGCTTTTTTTAAAACCAGCTCCTCAAGAAAAAAGCGGGTGTTTGTTGAACAACTGCGTAGAGCCTACGCGGTTGTTTAACAACCGCTTGAATATTTCTGCCTATATCAGGCGGAAATACTCATTTTTCCATTCATAATTTTTTTTAATTTCCCTCCTTTTAATTTTTTATATTAATATCTACGACGAAATGCCGCCACGTAAAGTTAAGTCTGGTAGACGGGTCAGCCATCCTCCGATAGATCCTAATGCCGGACCAGTACATACCGCACCAGATGCCACCGTGACTACTGTTAGCCTAAGAGTATTGCACGATCTGCCTGCGACATTTACACACCGAGTGTCTGTTGCTGTTGCGACGCCTCAGGTATAATTTTATAACTTTGTTATGTATAGCCTTTTTACTATTCATGAATGTTGTTTAATATTACATGTTTACAACAAATTTACATACGTTTAGGTTCGACATATTGCTATGCGAGGTAGTTGGTCACGTTGTACGACACTTCTTGAGCAGTTACCCCAGCCTATATTAGTTAGACTCCGTGATACACCAGTTGGCGACTTTTTAGATTTACCTAGATTTGCTCATGTTGACCGATGCCTTGTAGAGGCTATTAGTGAGCGATAGTGGCCTACTACACACACATTTCACTTTGATGATTTTGAGTTAGGGCTTACTCCTTTAGATTTTTACATCCTCACGGGCATCGAGATTGGTCGTCCAGGTCATCACCCCATTCCCTTTGATGTATCATTTGAGGAGTTTGATAGATTTTCAGAGAAGTTATCGGGATTAGATCCTCATACCGTTTCTTCAGGAGCTGTTAGCCTACCTACTCTGTATGCCTATGTCACTGCACATCGGACCACTGTGGCTATGCACACCCCCGTTATCAGGGCCTTTCTATTATACCTATTTGGTTCCGCTATTTTTAGCAACAATAGGGGGACTATTAGACTTGGTTTTTTGGCTAGCCTTGTAGACATAGAGCAGTTGCATTCGTTCAATTGGGGTACAACGATATTAAGCTATTTGTATGTAGCTTTTGATATCTACGTCGTACAGCGCTGCAAGAAGCTGTACGGTTTCTGGTAAATTCTCCCATTTTGTTATTACGAGTACATGGCGAACATGCACCCTCGACTTATTGATGAGGCCATTAGTACACAGTACATATACTTTCCGAGATTACGACGATGGGGTCCTGGTATGCATCTCGCTCGTTCTGCGCAGGGTGTGCATAACGAGCTTATTGAGGCGCGCTCGCAGATTGATATGAGGGAGCGGGATGGCATTATTCGACGTCCATGGCAGACGCACATAGATTTTATGGCTCCTCAGGATGAGCACACGCTCATTTTCAGTTCTAGTCTTTCGAGGCGTAGGGTATGCTTCCAGGTGCCTACATGCCCTTTCATTTGGTATTTGAGGGGAGCGGTGTTGGCTACAGCTATAAGGGTTAGAGCGCATTCCTTCCGATCCACTCCCATGGGATCATATGTTCGGGGATATACAGGTAGGATCAGCATATATTGAGGGTGTGAGGGCTGTAGGCTAGGTGGACGGTGAGCCTTTACAGTGCCCAGAGATTTTGATACCTATTGAGCTCGAGTTGCGCCACGCGCTTATGCTTTACCAGACTATATTCGGGGTTTGAACTCCGACCATATCGGGCCATCTTCAGTAGCAGGCAGATTCCCGGTGCATCCCCCTACCTTTGTGCCTGTATCGTCTCAGTTAACACAGAGTGGTGCTTTGGACCCTCCGCCACACATTTTTAGGGAGTATGATGTACATGGTCAGATTGTAGAGATTAGGTTGCAGTATCCACCTGTTGACCCTCCCGGAGTACCATCAGCCGGTTTGTATCATTCACATCAGGTACGTAAGAGTAATACAATAATACTGGTATACGATTTCATTATAAAAACTGCATTTATGTCACACAAAATGTCTCATTAACAGTACTCTCTATACATGGACCATGATAGACGTATATTGGCTGCTTTTGAGCGTATGACGTTGGAGTACACATAGTTGATGTACCAGAGTTTACACGGAGCTTTGGCACAGCAACAGTCTCATTACGAGGCCCGGGTTGCTTCCCTACAGGCTCAATTACAGCAGAAGGGTTCTGGTGATGGAGCACATATGGATGACGATTTGGATGACGCTCATGATGACAGTTCCGATGGGGCAGGTAGCGTTTCTATGCATATTGACTGATGGTTCATGCAGCGTCATGGTAGTATGTTTTTGTTATGGCTGACATGTTTACATCCAAGTTATCTACACTCACGCACCTCCTTCTCTTCTTCGCCTCATTATCTCAAATCTTTGATACTCCGTATACTCGCGTTGCACGTCATCCATCTGCGAAATATCCGTAAACATGACTGCATCTTCTTCCTTTCGCCGTTTTGTCTCAACAGGTTGATGAATTGCGTCAAGCCTTTCTTGGTGGTGAATGCTTCTGCTCTGGAGTGCGCTCATATACATATCGTTAGACTCCTTTAATAGTTTTCTGATTTCTCCTTCATTCGCTCCTGCCACTTGTTTTTTCTTTGCCGCCTTGGATCCTTCGGGCCTATCATATCGGTCAGCAGTAAAGTGATCATCTTCTTCTAAACCCATAGTTGCACTGTCCTGCGAATCACTCAGACTACAGCTGTCTCCAAATCTTGTAGCTTTCACACGACTACCGCTTGATTGGACGTCTTGGACTGTTTCCGAAGTGAAGATTTCCATTTCACATGATTAACCAATAGGTCATACACATGCATGAACTGATAGAAATAAGGTCCTTGTTTACTATCTGGTTTATATATTTGTTTGAATAACTTGTTTGCGGCAAGTCTCTGCATCAATAATATGAAGCTTTTACAACAACGCTAAGATATAAAGTACAAAAAAAATTAATACACATTTTTTACCATATGAGTGTCACTTCCAAATCCGCTTGAGTTACTCTGCTTCAGCTTGAACATTTGCGAATCAAAGCATTGCGTTTGACGATTAATCTTACAGTAATGACCTTTGATGGAAGCTACACTTCTATTCCGATCCATGTTCTTCTTGTTGTATGCATTAGTGATTCTACCCCAAATTGTTTCACCACTTTGATCGGCACCACGGACAGGATCTAGCGAAAGTGAACAGTAGATGTAGCTAAGATCATAGTCTTCATTAGCACTCCAACTTGAAGTAGTTAGCATTCCACCAAACGGTTGGCCTAGATCTTGTAAATCAACAGTTTCAAAGCTCATTCTTGCGGCATCGACATCAAAATCACTAATCATTTTTAAATAGAAGTGGTTGAAGATGAGTTGATGTGGAAGAAGATAGGGAAGAAGATGAGTTGATGTGGAAGAAAATAGAAGGGTGGTTTATTTGTAAGGTTAAAATATAAGCATTACTAAATGGAGCCATTGGAAACGCTCTACGCGGCTGTTCAACAGGCGCGTAGAGAATAAAGCCACTGGGCTTTACGCGCTTATTGAATAAGCACTTAGATCTGTGCGGAGGTTCAACAACCGTGTAACAAGTTTGGGGATTGCAGAACTATTCTCCCCGATTTCAGATCGGGGAGACATTTCCAACCACTGTTGGAGGCAAAAACGGGTGCGGATTTCACAAATTTTGATTTCCAAGCATTTGTTGGAGATGCCCTTACACCAGGGGTTTTAGTTCGGATTTGTGCCGTTAATGGCGATAGTTTTTTTTTCCTATTTCTCCATTTCTTTGCATTCTTCGTTCACTTTCTCGCTCCACCTCTCTAGTTGAAGAGAGGCACTTCTTCTCCTCTTCTTAATCTCCCTGATTTCGCATGCGTGGCCTCAGATCCAAACTAAGTTTTTCAGTTTCAGATCCAATCCCTCTCTCCCCTCAACTTTCCATTATTTTCTTCATTCCTTGCCTTCCTTGCTAGCTCTTAGACCGTCTCTCACCAGTCATCCCTGCATCTCCTTCGTATGGTTGCCCCCATGGTTTCATCTGCCTTCCACCGTTGTGTGAGCTATGTTGTTTAAGCGACACCCATTTTGTTCGATTTCCTGTAACGTGCTATGCCAGGTTCCCAGGCGAGTCTGCTCTATACATTGCTTGATGTCCATTGTCCGGTGATAGTCTGAACAGTGTCAGGAGTAAGGGGGGCGAAATTGGTTTTGTTGGGTTGCGTGTGTAGATTCCAGCGGATGATCTGTGTTGATTTGGGTTGGTTTCAACTTGTTTGGGTCATGGAGGTACGACAACTACGTGGAGTGACCTCGCTTGCAATAACTTCTCACACTAGGGTGGATTCGTGTTTCATCTATAGGGTTGTGATGGTTTTGATATGTGTCTGATATTCATTTTAGGTTGATTTCATCTTGTGGTTTCTGTTTTGTTGACTTTTGTGTTGCTTAGGCTAATTGTTCAGTAACTTGCGATCTTTTGGAATGTCTATTCTAGAAATTGGGGTGTTGGTGCAATTGTTCTAGAATTAAAGATGTGAACTTTTGATTTTACATGGTTGCCTTCTATTTCGTCATATCTCCCGACATGATGTTGATTTGCTTGGTGCCCATTTCTTCCAGGTGCATGTTCCCTCTTGTCCTGGCCTCAGGTTATTCAATTCATGTCAGATTATCTTGTCATGCTCTTTTGTGAAGTTATGGTGCCTTACAGTGGCACCTGTGCACTGTCAGGTTTGTTAGCTATGGTTCAAGTTAATTTCCACTTCTTGTGCTCATTTTGTCTCACCTTATGGTATTGTTTTCTGCTGAAGTGATGCAAGATAACCACTGTGCTCCATTAGTGAAGCTGTGTTAAGTTGGGTGTAGTGTAATTGATGTGTCCCTGACACTTCATGATGCTTCATTTTCTTTATTTGAATCAAGAATTTGTACTTGTTTTCTCTTTGGAATGTGTGTACTTATCTGTATGTTATGTCTATCCCGCCTCCCCGCGTAGAGTGTTTAGGATTAGGAAACTTGTTGCCTAGATAATTCTGTCTATGTACTGTAAGCTAGTTTAGTTCTAGTGGACGATCCACTTTAAAAACCACCTATGGTGGGCGGTCCACCTTAAAGACCGAATTTGTTGATTGGTAATGTGCATATATCCTATAATGATTGTAATTATTATTTTATTATAATAATAAGTGTTTGCTATCACTTAAAAAACCGGTCGGCTCTTCCAAAAAAAGAGATTAATTATTCTATTTTTAGTTAATAACAAAGTAAACTACTTATACTTTAGTTAATGTTGAAATTAATTATTATTTTAATTAATAATAATTAAAGTGATTACCGTTTTAGAATGGAATTCATTAAAGGAATTATGAATTGTTTTGTGCACCTAATGCCTGTGTTAAAAATAAGCTTTATAATTGGAGATTTCGAGTGATAAAACTTAACTAAGTTTTATAATTAAGTTTAGGAAGTGATAAAATTCTATTTATAACTAGATAATTTTATTTGTGATATCAATTATTTTGAACAAGTTTAATAAATAGTTTTGTTGAACTTGAAAACAATGCAGAAAGGATATTGGATTTAAGAAATGAAATCTATAGATGTTAAATATTCATAAAAAGTTTATAAATGATTCAAATTGATTTTAAGCTAAGTTTTAATTTGTTTGATTTTGAAAACAAACCAGGATTATAAGATCTGAAGTTTATTAAAGAAAAGGAAATCAAATTTGTGAGAAGAGTTAATTAAATTTTCATAAGGAATGTTACAAAAGGGATTTTATAATAAATACAAGTTTTATAAACGAGATTATTAAAAGAGATTTAATGCTAATGTTATGGTTTTAAATAATTGTTTACTCAATAATCAAATTAAGTGAAAATGATTTGAAATTGAGAGGAGTTTTTTTTAAATGCCAAGGAAGAATGCATAATGGATCAGTGTAAAGGATTTGGTAATGGATTTTTATAACAAATCCAAATTGTAAAGAAATTGTATTAAAGAGGTTTGCAATTAAGAGTTTTTGTTTTAATAATTATTTTCTTACTAATATTATTAAGTAAAGATGACTGTAATTGGAAGGGGATTTTCAAATATAAGTAATGGTTTATAAAACCATATTTAAATTGAATAGGATATAATACTTGTGATATTATGGTTAATATCAGCTTTTGAGTAACAAAATTTTATCTATCTTAAGATAAGAACGTTGTCGAGTCAAGGTTTGAGAGGTAAATAAAATACCTCAACTTGAACAACTTTATTATTATCCAAGGGATGGTACTAGTTTGAAATGGTAACCATGTTGGAAATAATTTATTATTTCTATAAGAAATATTGCAACCTTATTTTGTAGGGTTTAGAAATTTAATCGAGTTGTTGGGTTTTGTAGTAAACAATGTATTACTTGACATTGTTTGTCCTAGGCATGAAGTGTGACTATACTCATACTATTTGGTTAAGTATATAGCACTATTTTTCAAGTAGTGAAAATAGCTTGGTTTTTTGAAAACACTTATTTCAAGAAATAAGCGTATGGCTATGGTTTCCGAAGTAATAAAAACAAGAGGTTATACTGGTTTGAATACAAAAGTGGACGTTGGAAATTTAATTATTATTTCCATATGCATTATTGTAAACTTTAATTGGCAAAATTTTGAAGTTAAACAAAACCGTTTGGGGTTTATATAATAAATAATGTGTCACATGACAATGTTTTGGCTTGTATAAAATCTGATGATTAGACTTATACCATTTGATTAAGTATGTGTAGCGATATTTTCGAAGAAAGGGAAATAAAAAGGAATTTTGTAATATGCTTATTCTAAAGAGATACGTGTATGGTTATCATTTTCAAAGTAACGAAACAAGAGATTTGTGAATATACTTATCCCGTTGAGATAATTATATGGGATAGATTTTTAAGAATCGATGAAATGATTTTAATGAACGGTTTTAATTAAAAAGGTATATGCTGCTGATGTACTTAACTATATTGTTTGAGTTGATAGTTAAAATACTGACTATCAATAAATTCCCTTTCAACTTATGATTGTTTGATTCTAGGAACTAGGATGGGAACTGGACACAAAACCATTTTGAACCGACTTTGCTGTCAAAAATAGAATTTGCAGGTATGTTATGCGTGTTAAGATAATATGAAGGCGTAGACCTCGGAGCGAAAAGGAGTGCTCACTGATGTCTCTGGTTAATTACCAAGATTACACTTTAGTAGTAATTTCAACATTCTGGGTTTTGCATGATGCAAGGACTTCTTGTTACTAATCCTATGGGTTATCTCGACAGTATGTAGTAAAAGAGTACCTTCGGTTTGTCTTGTGATATACATGTAAATGTGTATATTTTATCCACTTATTTATCTTGTTTTCTCTTAAAAATAATTGATACTATGTATTTATAGTTGTGTTTTCAGGTTATTTATGATGAATGAAATTGATGCACTTAATTGTTGAAAAGCTTGAAGAATTGGTGTAAGAAGAGTGTTGATTTTTAGAACTAGATTAAAGCTTGAAGAAATGTTGTTGTTCAACCACCTTCTACCGCATATTTTAATGATTCAATGTCTTTTCATAAAGATAGCATGTCGCAGATGTTATGGAGTTCCTATTCATGCTCAAAACAGTTGGAGTTGATGCCATTTGATGCCCGCAAGCTATGACATTTGCAAAGCCATTCATACGCGTTCACACTTAGCTATTTGGTTTGTTTGTTATTTTTTGAAAAAGGGATTTTGCCCCACATTGTGTAATTGGCCACTTAGTCTTGGCTTGGGCAACAATAAATATACTTGTATCTAGTTCATTTGGATCATTCAATCTTAGGTTTTATTCTGTAATTCTTTGCTTGGAAAAAAATTCTTCTTCCCTGTTCCCTTTACTTTTAGTTTTTTATTTACATGTTATTATCTTTTCTGCAAGTAGATTAGATTGTTCTTTATTTTATTTTTTTCTCTTGTTTTTGTTCTATGTTGCAATCTACGTTCGTTGTTAGAATAATAAACATGAGAGGCTAATCCCTTTCAACTTAAGGGTAATGAAGCTTTCTTGATTATGTAGTTGCAACATAATTTATCTATTCATTCTCACTTTTTGTGCTTCATGTCATGTTGATTAAGTCGAGGTTGAAATCAAAAATTTGATGGTCTATAGTTCTAATTAATAGTTCATAGGTCATGCTTAAAGTATATTTCAATTTCAACTTGTTCATTTTTCATTAGAACTAGTAAGGTGATTTAGTGGGTATGATATAGTTTGATAGTTTATGTTGTGCTAGTTAATAGCACGAATAAGCTATACTTATAATAATCATATCAACTAAATTCACAAATGACCAAAAAAGAAGAGAGATCGTAATTTCATAACTTGTTGTACTACATGATCTAGAAAGTGGTTTTATTCCTAAGTTGCCATTTATTTCACAGTTTTTATTACTTATTGTTTACTAGTTTAGTTGTAGTTAAAACACCACTTGGATTTGGTTTATTTTGATTGAATATAATTAAAATTATTTCTTTCTCTGTGGATCGACTCATACTCGCTTACGTACTACAAGTTTATGCCGTGCGCTTGCGATTTATTACACTTCGTGATGGTCTTCTAATCGATAGAATATCCGTCATCGAACAAGTTTTTGGCGCCGTTGCCGGGGAAAGATTTTAATTTTAATTCTATTCTTCGGTTATATTTTTATTTTTTTACTTTTTCATTAAAAAAACCAAAAAATATTTTTATTTTATTTCCTTTTGTTTTATTTCGTATATAGAAGAAAATTCTTGGTTGGTGATTTGGTATTATTTATTGGTACTACAATCCCAAAACAAAAGAAATATATATATATATATAACTATTCTTGTGTTGTAATACATATATGAATGTTGTGAATATGCTTTTATTAGTTCTATGTTTAGTCCCACATCATGAGAATAAGTTAAAGATCAGCTCCAAAGCCTATATATATAGGAGCCAATGTAATAGAAATACATACACATATGAATGAATAGAAATGTCCTCTCTCCCTTATTTCTTCTGTTCTGTGTTCGTTTTATAACACGTTATCAGCATGAAGCTCTATTAGAGCTATTGTTTGAAATATTCTAGATCTATATCTATGGATCTATCACGTAAGTATTTTTTATTTGAGAATATCAATTCGTGGATTTCTATATTTGTTCTACAATCTGTTTGAGAATATTTGATCTATGGATCTATATTTTTTTTTTGTAGATCTAGATTATGTTCCAGTGGATCTAAACTTTTTAGATCTAATTATTATTTAACTTAGTGGTTTTTAGATATCCACCTATTCATATTTGATCTGGCATTATGGTATACCAAATATTTTTTTTAGGGAGATCCATTCATTTTCTTTTATAATATTATATATAGATCTTTTACCCCATACGCCATACATAAAACATCTTCATTTGCTACTTTATCTCTTTAATAACAGAGAAGTCATTGCTAATAGGTATGCATATATGTAAATAGCAAGCTGCTTGTTAACCAACATATGTATTACTGTGACCATTATTTTTGTTATGTAACATGATGCATGGATCCTTGACGGTTTGTATTATTTCATTATTTTGAGAAGTTCATTATAAATGCATAGAGAAAGACTTGCAGATTTGGATTTTTTTATTTATTTCGTGCCGTAATATATTCAATTTATTACACGCATGTCTACGGTCCTATTCTATTTTATGAGATCTGCAATTTTTTGAATGATATAATAGTACTACAGTTTCATCGTTTTGTCTGTTCGTTAATTCATTTTGATAATTATAGAACATGTATACTGATATGTTAATTTTGTTTAACTAAGCATCTGCAATTATTATTTTTGTGTAGTTCACAAAAATGTCGAACACTGAAATCCATTTACAATCTCAATGCTTAGAGAGTACCATTGAAAATGGTAATAATATGTCCCAGCAGGACAAAGCAAAGGCCCTGATATTTTTAAGAGGCCATATCCACGATGATCTAAAATCAAACTATTTAACTGGAAAAAAAAACCTCTCCAATTATGGAACTCCTTGGAAGGAGCATTATGACCACCAGAAGACGGCCATACTTCCAAACATAAAGCAAGAGTCGTTGAACCTGAAGTTCACATGCAAATGACCTGAAGCTCATATGATCTAAAGTTCATATACAAATTCTTTCAAATAAGGAACCTGAAGTTCATATGCAAACAAGGAACCTGAAGTTCATATGCAAACAAGGAACCCTAAGTTCATATTCGAACGAGAAACATGAAATAAAGCATAAAAGCATATAATTGCATTTAATATTTGCATATAGCAAATGACCTGTAAAAGGAAAAGATTTGAAAAATCAATGAAATGAAAAGTTTCAACAAAAGGAAAAAGCCTTACACTCCAATTTTATGCTACACATAATTTCTTGAAGAAACTTATTATTGGAAGAGACCATTACATTTATAATAAATACTATTTTCTTGAAGAAAAATAGTAAAATGACTCTCATATGTGAAAAAAGGGCACTTTCTAGAAAAGTTGCTTCAATTTAAAATATAGAATAAATATATGAATTATGATAAAACTTGAAGTTTTATTATAGTTATTTTAGAACATATCATATTTCCAGAAGAAATGTTTTTACTGTTTCTAAGGAAAAACTTTTATAAATAAAATATGCATCCTGAAGATCATAATTAGTTAAGATCTAAATATTGATCTTAATTCTGCACACCGGAAGTAAATGCAAAAATAATTTTTGCCATTACATGAAAATTTAGAACCTGCAGTTTCTAAAAAGGCAAGAAGCAATTTTGATATAAAAAGAAAGATCTAAAAGATCTTTATATGGGTTGTGTATTTTGAATAAAAAATATGTAATTTTTATGTTTGTGAATTTTATGCATAAATTTACAAGTTTTTCAAATCATTCATATTGAAGAATGAGAAAAAAATTGAATATGAGACATGTAGTTTATTTTTGTTTATAGTTGTGAATTTTATGTAAAGATCTGTAAATTTTTGAACCATTTATGTTAGAGAATGTAAAATGTTGATTATATGATTGATAAATATATTATATTACCTTATTGTCATAAATGCATTGAATGTTAGAGAATGCATTGTTATGATAATATATTATATTACCTTATTGTCATAAATGCATTGAATACATTATTATTGTTAGTTAATTGATGTATGTTTGTATTTGGAATAAAAATAAACATATGTATTATTATTCGATGTATTTAGCTAGTAATAACTAATGTTATGGAAGAAAGGATAGAACCACAACCTAAAGTTGTGCAAAGAAAATATTTATACTGGAAGTTGTATAACCCAAAAGTCTTGGACCTGAAGTCTTGAATTATATATTTATATATATGTATATGTATATATATAAACATTTTTGATAAAGTATACAAGTTTGAAATCTTGTCAATTAGCAAAAATGTAAAAGCTTCTAAATTAAAATATGTTAAAAGATTGAGAACCAGAAGTTCATCATAAATTTATAAAATTGATATGCATATGTATGTGTATATATATGCATAGGAACTCGAAGTTCCTCAATCAATGAATTTGAAATACTTCATAATTTAAAAGCCTGAAGGTTTATTCAAACCATATGAGATAATAACATTACACTCCTTAAAGAAGTTAAATCATATGCGACAATAATAATGCATCCAAAGATTGCACAATTTTCCAAATGAGTTGTATCTTGCTTATATATTTATATTTACATATTGTACTGAAGAGTAAAATTTAACAACTCGACGTTGTTATGTATTTTATTTGAACCAGAAGTTCAACATAGTGGAACCAGAAGTTCAATACAGTGGAATCATAAGTTCAATACAGTGGAACCAGAAGTTTAATACAGTTGAATCAGAAGTTCAATACAGTTTAACAAACTTGAAATTGTTTATATATTATTTGAACCAGAAGTTCAATATAGATTAACAACTCGAAGTTGTTCATATATTTCGTTTGAACCAAAAGTTCAATACAGTTCCAAATCAGATATTTTGGATATTATGAAACGACCTTTAAGATACACGTTGACATTGCTTGATAAGCAAAAATTAATGCTTGGAACATTACAAACAATTTGTTATAAAAACAATAACTTGAATGAAAGAGAATATACAAGTCAATTACATATGTAATACGTGGACGCACGTATATACACATATATGTGAAAATTTTATTAACAAGCTGAAGTTGTCATGAACTCATATTATAAATTATGCATATATTATTTTATATTTCAGAAAGTCGTTTCACATCAATATTGAATGACCTGAAGTCATGTGCATATTCAAATAATAGAAAATTCCTCCAAGTCATCAGATCAGTGAAAGGGAATAGGTAATGCAATATGAATGCATCTTATCAACTAGTAAGAGCATTATCCTCCTACAATTGAAATACATCTAATGTATTTGCTAGCTATGATGCAATAATGGATCAAAAATGAATCCAAAGTAGGTTTATTATTTAAAGTGACAATGTTTGTCAACATTGAGGGGGTGGATAAAGGAATCATCGATGTTAAATATTTGCTAACATATAGAATTATGCAAAGTATTAAGTAACTTGCATAAATTATCAATTATGTCCCTAATAGACTTTCTCCAATATACATTTGAATCCCCGAAAGATCAAAAGGTGTAAACCACAGCTGAAAATGTGGTATAAAAGTCAGTTCAAAATATCTTTGGAGTAAGTCATAAAGATGAAAAATAAAGGAGGTGAGTGTTCCTGAAGAAACACTTAAGGGTGCTTTGAAAGAAAACCATGACATGATTGTCAAAATAACCCCAGAAGTGGTTTAGGTACCTAAAGTATGATGATATTTTTTTTTTTTTTGAGTTCTCAATAAATTATGTATAGAACTGACAAGAAATAATCATCGATGATAAGTTAATAAATAATAAAGCGCTTATATTTATAAATGGATTAAAAATCCTATATTAGAGAGAAACATGATTGGCCATCATGAAATTCTCCTAAATAAGATATATGGACCTGTAGTCCATAAGATATGAACCTGTAGTCCATAAGATATGAACCTGTAGTTCATAAGATAAAAATAGAAATATTTATAATGACAAAAGCACACGGATGTTACTGAAGCATCATAGAGCGTCAACAATATGGTAAGTGCCATGAGCATTGTATTTTCAGAGGTAATTGAATTGATTAAAGTGGTGAAAGTGTTCAAAACACTTACAATGCCCTGAAGGTATAAACGATGAAAGTATATAAATTCCATAAGAATTTAAATAACTTTGGTAGTGATAAAGAGAAGGAAATGTAGATTACAACATTCTTTTAAGTATTATTGTGATGAAAATCTTGAAATAATTCATGATGAGTAGATCACTTTCTGCTTTCAAGAATTGTTGTAATAAAACTCTTAATATCCATTGAAGTGGTAGTCGCGATATGAAAAACTTATTATAATATATAAGTTCCTGAAGAACATAAATAACATTTGTCATTATAAAGAATACCAAGAACATGGATGATAGATTGCAACATTCTTCTAAGTATTGTTGTAATGAAAATCTTGATATACTTCAAGATGAGTAGATTACTTCCTGCTTAGTAATGAAAGTTGTCTTATTCATCAAATATGTTTTGCAACATGCAAGTCCGATTGAAACAGAAAATTATAAGCACCTGAAGTGTATTCATAAAAAAATATTAGTATCATACAAATCAGAAAAGGGAGGCGTTTTAAATAAAAAAGCATGCTTGAAGCATGAAAATTCACATGAAGTTTTAAAAGAAGAAAAAACTTCATTAAGAAGTATTTTTAAGCAATTTGAGTTACTGAAAGAAGAATACGAATTCAGAGGAAAATATAAAATCAGGGGGAGCATCGATAAGTATGATATAATGCACTCTTTTTCCTTAACTAATTTTTTCTCCACTGGATTTTCTTAGTAAGGTTTTAATGAGGCATGGGTCATAATCCAGAAGTATCAACCCAAAAGTAACACACAAAAATAAGTCATAATGTACTCTTTTTCCTTATTTAAGATTTTTCCCACTGGATTTTTCTTAATAAGGTTTTAACGAGGCATAACATTCATCCAGAAGTATCATATTACTTTTGACGTAGTAAATATAACATTATATGTTGTACTCTTTTCCTTCACTAAGATTTTTCCCATTGGGTTTTTCTTAGTAAGGTTTTGATGAGGCAACATTTTGATCCATAAGCATCAAACATATTTTGATGCAGTAAAATATTATTTATGAAGAAGACAAGGCAGTTTGCATGGCTCAGATTCAAGTAATTATATCAAGTATGAAAGGATGGAGCACATTTCTTCTAAATTTCTCTTCACATATGCATGAAAACAAGAAAGAGGAGAAACAAATTCAGTTTCAAGAAAAGAGGGTAAATCCTTTCTCAAAGGCAATTTCCAAATCAACATTCTAGAAGATGATATACAAAATTGGCATGCGTCGACTACATCAATAGATTAATTGAATAATGAGTTATAAGTAAGGGGAAGAATTTAAAATTATGTTATAATGTACTCTTTTCCTTCACTAATATTTTTCCCATTGGATTTTTGTTAGTAAGGTTTTTAATGAGGCATTATCTTGATCCTGAAGTATCAACCCGTACTGTAACATTGTAAAACATGTTACCTAAAGATGAAATGAATTTGCACTCTTTTCCTTATTTATGATTTTTCCCACAGGGTTTTTCATAAAAGGTTTTATAATGAGGCATTGTTTTGATCCTGAAGAAACAAACTCTTTTAAGGAATATCATTTTAATATGATATTCATAATGTTAGACGTTGTACTCTTTTTCTCGTTCAAGGTTTTTCCCATTGGGTTTTCCTGATAGATTGAAGGCAACAAATAATAATTGTATCGACTGAATGGATATATGCAAGCAAGAAAATAATAAAGGGGAGCAATCATCATATATGTTTTAAAAGGGACAACTTCAAGTTAGCAGAGCATTCAAGATTTTGAAGATGCATATTCAAGAGGGAGTGTTGTAATATATATATATATATATATATATATATATATACATATATATATATATATATGAATGTTGTGAATATGCTTTTATTAGTTCTATGTTTAGTCCCACATTATGGGAATAAGTTAAAGATCAGCTCCAAAGCCTATATATATAGGAGCCAATGTAATAGAAATACATACACATCTGAATGAATAGAAATGTCGTCTCTCCCTTATTTCTTCTGTTCTGTGTTTGTTTTATAACATCTTGCCATTTTTTCTATCATTTCCTTGCCTTTTATTTTCTCAAATTTCTTTCTCTTTTTTAGTTTCCTCTCCATTTTATTTCTACAATCTCTCTTCCCTTTTGTTTACAATTCATTTCCAAAAAAAAAAAAAACTTGCCAAATTTTCTTTCATTTCCATACATTTTTTTTTTTCCTTTTTATCCATTTATTTCTTTCTATAATTCTACAAACTCTTCCTTCTTTTACAATTCTTTAAAAAAAATTGCAGTTTTCTGTTTGACTTCTTTCCCCTTTCATTGTCACTTTTCTTCTAATTTCTTTCCCTTTTACATTTTCTATTTCTTTCTTTCAATTTCTCTTCATCTTACAACTTCCTTCTTTCTTTTCCAAAAAAGGAAAATTTTCTTTTTGTTTTATTTTCTTCATTGCTTGTGATGTTCTGCCATAATCACACAGTTTAGTTTTCCATTCCCCTACCGCTCACTTCATCTGCCAAAACCATACCACTACAAATAGTACATACACCACCATCAACCCCTCACAAAGAAGACTTCACAACATAACACCCACTGCCTCTTCAACAACCTCGTCCACACTTCACACCTCAACCACTAAAAACTTATCATCCTACCTAAACAACTTCATTCACCACTTAGCCATCAATCCAAAGCCAAATCTACAACTTTCCAGAAGTCCTTCGGCCAACTTCTTACTGCAACTCAGATCTCAAACCATTCACTTCACATCACTGCATCGGCCACCCAGTATTCAACCATCAAATCTACTCCTTGCAAACTCCATAACCATCGTTCACGCAAGCCCTAAATCACCTCCAAAAACCGCAAATGCCAAGTCCAGTTCGACACCTCCATCTTCCCCAAATCACAAACCCCAACTTCATTTCACATCTTCAACCATTGTCAATACCACCTTTAACAGCCGAACATCCAAAACTACTCCCTGTCGTTACAGTTCATAACCATTACTGCTGCTTTCTCAAACCCCCCTGTCGTGTTCACCTCTCATATCAGAACTATAACTCCATTATTCAACACCTCTAAACCACACTCAAACTCCACAAACTCAGTTCATTTTATCCTAACACAACTCCCCCTCGCCAGCAACCAAAAATTGCGTTAACCCCCGTCCATCCAAGATCCGCCCTTCTCCAATCCATCACCAATTCTTCCACAGTCAACACCATATCACAACCCCATGTCACAACAATACGGTATCACACGCAAGCCTCCCAAACCCGTGCTCCATTCTTTGCAAACTCCCAAAGTAGCCAAAATCCCTTACAATTGAAACACCTCGTACTCATCAAATCGAACCCGAGACCCAAAATTACCTCAAAACGAAACCAGAAATCACCTCAAAGTCACGATGGGTTGAATTGATTTAAGTCTCGGATTACAGAAATTTGATTTTTGTTCTAAAATACATACTTGGCAATTTAATGTTATGATCAAACAAAGGAATTAAAATGGGGTGATATTGCGTTTGTTTCTGGAGAGTTGTTTTGTTTGGGTTTATTAGCTGGCGGGCCGGTTCAGTTATTTTAGGATTGGGCTGAGTTATTTTATTTCAAGACTTGTGGGCTAAGTTGGGTTTATTGACTGTTTTTATTTGTTTATTGTTTTTTCTAACATTCTTTTCATTTGTTTTGTTTTCATGATTTTCTTTTCTTTTTTCATTTTAAAAGAAAAAGGAGGGGTGGGGGGACAAAGTGTTTGTTTTTAGATTATCAACATTTTTTTTCAGGTAGCAGAGAAATAGAAGAATTGCTCGCTTGGAACCGCGCTCTATTTTGCTTGCTAAAAAATTGTGCCGCTTAAAAAAATTGCTAATAAATTCAAACTCTCTGGTATTGTTCTCTTCTCCCTTGTTTTTATTTAATTGCATTGTTGTTTGCTTGCATTTGATTTAAAAAAATAATCCAAAAAATCAAATAGAATTTCATTCGTAGTTGCATCGTTAATTCTTGTTTAATTTCTATTTTGCATTCATCTCATTTTATTTTTATTTTCTAAGGACAATGTTATATTTTGACAAACTGGTTTCTTTCTAACGAATTATTTCTCGGTGTCTAGACTATGGCAGAGTAATAACCGTTTATAAATATTACGGTGATTCATAAATATTATATCATTTGTTCCTCTGAAGGTACTTAAACCTTCGGTTGCATTGCTAGGGTGATTCCTAGTGCACCAATAACTCCTGTCCGTTAACTAGTTCAGAAATCTTCTGTTAAAATTAATGTAACCGTCATTATATAATTCTAGAAAATTTGTAAATAAGTTATTTGCATTCATATAGGTGCATTAGGTTCATGCGTATAAAAAAATACAAAAATCCAAAATCTAAAAAAAAACAATTTTCTTTTGTGAATATTTCTTTTTCTCATACAAAAAAAAAAAGAAAAAAAAGCTTTCTTGAAAATGTCTCGATTTCCTTATTTCCATGAATTTTACGATAGTTGTGAAAATCAATATAACCCATATAATTTAACACCAAATTCATATGGATATTTTAATAACAACTATTATACAAACAATTTGGATTTTACACCACCAACTTTTCAAAATTTTCAAAATAATCCTGATTTTGCACGACAAAATTTTCAAAATCCCGACCAACCCTCAAACCTTGAAACAAATGTAAAATCTTTACTTGAAATGTGCACACAACAAAATCAAAGAATAAGTGAATGGTGTAATTCATACTTAGGCAATAATTCAAGTCAAAATTTTCAAAACAATCAAAATTTGAATTCACTTCCAAATTCAGACGATTTTGAATATAACCCTAGCCAAATCAATTTCAAACTCCAAAATGAATTTCAAATTCAAAATGGAAATGTGAATGACTTTTCAAATGATTTTGGCAATGGATATAATTTCAATTGTGGTGCAACTGAAATTTTTTGTTCTCAGCACTTTCAAATTGAAAATTCTCAGGTAAATAATTATAAATTTGATTTTGTTAAGAAAATGAATGAAATTCACGATAATCACACGAATTTGTTGTTTCAAGACTGCTTGAATTTTCGTGAAAAACAAAATAATCAAAACCGAACATGTGACAATTCGAATGATAATCCATCTTTTACCAAAATCGACAATTTTCAACTAACAACTGTTGAAATCGATGAAAATCTCAATGAAGTTATTGAAAGCTGTGTGATTGATTTGAATTTAAATTTTGTTGAAAACGAAGAGGTCAGTCTTCAATTTGATCTTCTTCTTTCAAATTCTGGAAATTTTTGAAAATTTAACAAATTTAGATTGTCAACTTGACAAAAAATGATGAAGTTGTTAACCAATGTTTAAGTGAGGACGACTTTGATGAGCGAAAACTTCTTTAACTGATTGACGAGAATTTTGTTGGGTCTGAAACTGAAAATGAAACGTTTGAAAACTTTGAAATTCTTGAGGTTGAAAACACCGAAACTGCTGAATGTGATCTTAAACACAATGACGATTTTTCTGAAACTACTGAAGCCCCTTGCGACTTGGCCGTTTCAACTGAACCTCACTTTGGTCACTTGTTTATCAATGATAAATTTCTACAGTATATGAACTCTTTCTGGAATAACACAGTTTTTGAGAAAACACAAGTTCGAAATTTACTGAAAATTCATTTGTGTGGTTTTGACTTTAGGTTTACGAATGAATCTTTAGTTAACAAAATTTCAAATATCGAAACAGAACCAAACAATATTTCTCAAAACAAGTGTGGAGGTGAGAGTGATGCTTACGTCTCTCAATTTATACATCATCTGAACAAATCAAACTGTGTTTTTGAAACTTTTACCGAACTCCGGCTTGATGACCTCTGTTTAGTGGCTACAGAAATACAATTCGATTTTAGGATCAATTGTAAGCTCAAAATTTTAAGATTAGTAACTCAAACTTTTGAAAAAACAAAATTTGTTTTTCCAAATCTGACATGTAATATACAATCCTTCATAATTTGGTTTTTTGTGCTTAAGCTGTGTCTCATAATCTTAATGAAGCTGATCCATTGGTCCATCGTGGACCGATTCATCTATTCGATGACTGCATATTTTCTGCACGCACATTTGGTAAGTCGTACTAACCCTCTTTTATACATATGTAAATATTTCTCTTCTGTTCACTCATTGTGTCATGCAATGACTGTGGGGACACAGTCGAAATCAAGTGTGGGGGAGTCTCATTTTCATTTGGTTTTACATAGTTTAAGTTTACATTTTTTTTCCTTTCTCTTTTTGCATTTTTTCCCCATTCTCTTGAAAAAAATAGAGTTTCGCACTTCTATTTACTTTTAAATAAGACATGATGGAGTTAGCATATAATTTTGGTCGTTCGATTAAAATGTTCGGAAATTTACTTCTCTTAGCGGATAACGAAAGGAAAGTTTGAATTTTGAGCACATTTGGTGTAACTGGTATATTGGGAGATTCGTAGGTGATGAGTATGAAATCTTTCTTGAATTGTAATCCGATTAAATGAATTGTTAATTTAGACTACTTGTGATAACATTTTAGATCTTTTAAGTGAAGTTGTTCTAAGATATTCTCGCTTAACTCTCTCTCTTATGTTTAAAAAAAAGAGAAGAAAAAAGATGTATATATATATAATAATCCAAGGGTATCTAATATTGCTAGTACATCTACCGTTGGTGTGCAAACTCGCCAAGCTCTTTTCGACATCTTGTTGACAAAGTCAGCGTCGGTATACCTTGGTCTCATTTTATGAGTTAGACACCTTAGGATTACCGACCCTCACGTAAGTCGTATTGCAGTGTAGGGGTGGTATACTAAGGTATTTGTAAATAATACTAATGTGAATCTTTTTTAATAAAGAGAGAGTTAGCACTTAAAATCCAAGCACACTCTTCACATATTCGACCTAACTTGTTAACAAAAAGGAAGTTGAGATGCCGTTTTACGACTGTTGATATCGATTATAGAATTCATTTCATATTTGCACTATGTTTCTACCAAAACAACTGGCCAAGCTGGAGGAGTTTGCGACGATAACATGAATTTTGTTTGAAGTTTTGATTAGTAACAGACTCAAATTTTATAGTGATGACCCAAATTTGTGTTAACTCATTCGTGTAAAATTTAAAAGTAAATTATCCATTTGTAAATATTCCTTTAAAAACATGCATTCATATTGTAAATATTTTTGAATTTTTCATTTTGTACATACTTTTCGCTTTTGGATTTTATGGGCAGTATCCGCTAAAAACCCTTACGAGACAACACTCGTCCTAATGGGGACATCCAGATGTTTAAAAGCTTGTTGCGTAGGCTCAATGCAATCGTGATCCCTACGAAAACGGATTTATCATAGTTTTTTTACTTTATTCGAGGACGAATAAAAAGATAAGTGTGGGGGTATTTGATATATACATAAATGTGTATATTTTATCCGCTTATTTATCTTTTTTTCTCTTAAAAATAATTGATATTGTGTATTTATAGTTGTGTTTTCAGGTTGTTTATGATGAATTGAATTGATGCACTTAATTGTTGAAAAGCTTGAAGAATTGGTGTAAGAAGAGTGTTGATTTTGAGAACTAGATTAAAGCTTGAAGAAGTGTTGCTGTTCAATCACCTTCTACAACATATTTTAATGATTCAATGCCTTTTCATAAAGATAGATTGTCGCAGATCTTATCAAATTCCTATTCATGATCAAAATAGTTAGAGTTGATGCCATTTGAATCCTGCAAGCTATGACATTTGCAAAGCCATTCATACACGTTCACACTTAGCTATTTGGTTTATTTGCTATTTTGAAATAGGGCTTTCGTCCCAAATTGTGTAATGGGCCACTTAATCTTGGCCTGGGAAACTATAAATATACTTGTATCTAGTTCGTTTGGATCCATTCAATCTTAGGTTTTATTCTATAATTCTTTGCTTGGAATTAAATTCTTCTTCCTTGTTCTCTTTAGTTTTAGTTTTTTATTTACATGTTATTCTCTTTTCTGCAAGTAGATCGGGTTGTCCTTTGTTTTATTTATTTATTTTTCTCTTGTTTTTGTTCTATGTTGCAAGGGGTAATGAAGCTTTCTTGATTATGTAGTTGCAACATAATTTATCTATTCATTCTCTCTTTTTGTGCTTCATGTCATGTTGATTAAGTGGAGGTTGAAATCAAAGTTTTGATGGTCTATAGTTTTAATTAATAGTCATAGGCCATGCTTAAAGTATATTTCAATTTCAACTTGTTCATTTTTCATTAGAACTAGTATGGTGATTTAGTCGGTATGATCTAGTTTGATAGTTTATGTTGTGCTAGTTGATAGCATAAATAAGCTATACTTATAATAATCTTATCAACTAAATTCACAAATGACTAAAAAAGAAGAGAGATCGTAATTTTGTAATTTGTTGTACTACATGATCTAGAAAATGGATTTATTCCTAAGTTGCCATTTATTTCATAGTTTTTATTAATTTTAGTTTACTAGTTTAGTTGTAGTTAAAACATCACTTGGATTTGGTTTAATTTGATTGAATATCATTAAAATTATTTCTTTCTCCGTGGATCGACTCGTACTCGCTAACGTACTACAAGTGTACGTCGTGCTCTTGCGGTTTATTACACTTCGTGATGGTTTTCTAATCGATAGAATATCCGTCGTCGAACATCTTGACCATGGACAACTTTTATGGATGGATGTTTGATATTGTATTTCTTAGACCACATACGTTGATTTTTACAAATATACCGAGAATGGTGGCGGAGAAGGCAACTTCTCTTAGCTTAACACCTAGAGTATCTTTGTGCAAATCAATTGGTAATTTTGCAAATTTGACAATGTGGCATTCAATGTTGAATGTGATATTTATGAAAAGGTAATCGTAGCCTCAAGCCTTATCAGCCGAGAAATGAATGAAATCGGGCAGGCATAAAGCTTTGTGGGTCATACACATTAATGTATATCATCACGTGATCCATAGAAATCAGTTGACCCTTTTGTATGCTTCAGAATGAATACGGTTGATTGGCCCAAACCTTGGTGGTGATACACTCAAGTTGAATGAGTGGTCGGTTCTGTGTGGCCAGGTTGCAAGTTGTTCTCGTTGAACCTCAGTGTTTTTATCTCTAGAGAAACACTATTCATGTGGTAGTTCCTTACCTAGTCATGTATGAAAATCTAAACTCGAATACGATTCGTACGGTTTTAGATGTAAACCAACTATGTCGAAAAGTGAGATGCAAGCTTTTCGGCTATATTCCTATTTTATTTGTGGATGTTAGACATTATTATAATATCATTGGATTTTAATAAAAGTGATTTGGTTATCATAAGGGAAAAACGCGTGCTATGTTTATGTGTGGTCTTGTCTTACGAGAGTTCCATTCTTTCAAATTATTTTCTAAAATTAAGCAAGCTGTTTATGATATGAGTTTTCTCATTGAAAGTACTCCAGACCGATCAATCCATGTGATTTTATTTTTCTTAAAATGTGCTTGGTCAGACCGGGTATAGTTTCCAGGTTGCATTGGGTTTTTGCTTGAAGCTTCAGGAAAGGAGCCAGAGTCGTGACGTATTCCCATATTTTTCGATATTAATTTATTTCCCCTTTATGTGTTGTATTTATCAGATTATATAGGTTGATCTAGTTGTGTACTATAATTTTGTTATCATGTATATACAATTTCTTTGTGTAAAGAGTATTAATATGTTATATTTTATTCATTCCTCTATGAGATTTTATTCTGCTCTTATTCTGTAGTATTGGTGTTCATCTTCTTCTTTTTCTTCTATTCTAACATTTCTTTCTTTCTTCTTCGCATCCTCTAACATCTTTTCTTTTAACTATCTGGATTTTTGATACTTGAGTTTTGCAAGTGAATACAAGTAGTATATTAGTGCCGAATTCGAGCATCGAAATTTCGGGTCATTACAATACATGAACACAACATCATAATACAACATACACATGTGCTACATCCGAATGGTTAAACATGAACCATACAATAAAACAACTTCTCCAAATGAAAGAGTATACAACGACTCTAATACTCGAATACAAATGGGAAATGGCTCCATAGGTAAATCCCCAAGGTGAATCTGCAAACCTCGAATCAATAGCAAGCCACAGCCTAAAACAACTCGGTCTGACCTGAGTATTACATACACAATCAATCTATTTTACATATCAGTTATAAACAACATAAAACAAAGCATCAAACTAACATAAATTCCTTTTTGTAAGGGGATGAATATCAAGATCATTGGTACCCGGATGTAATAATTCCATTTCATCTGAAAGGAATGTCACACACTTGGTAACAAAGTACTACATCTAAAATTCCCCCCCCCCCCCCCCACACACACACACACACACATATATATATATATATATATGTGTGTATATATATATATATATGTGTGTGTGTAATATATAAATATATATGTATGTATATGTATGTATGTGTGTGTGTATGTGTGTGAGAAACACGATCATGGACTTACGTACTATTCTAAGCATGAATTACTCAAACACCATGATTTGGGTATGAACACCAGAAGGAAACTCAGAAATCACCGAAATCTCATTAAAAACCAAAATAACAGAAATCGCTGAAATCACAAGTCTACCCAAACCAGAAACTCATATATAGTCCTATCCATAAAAATGAAATCACCATACATATATATATACATTGGAATCTTTGAATTATCAAAGTTTTATATATTCAAATAATAATGGTACCATGAAATGGTGAAATCATTAATAACACAAAATACCAAAATCAACAAATGTTGGATCCACCAACTGGAGTGGCACGCTAAAGCTACGCCTGCACATGCCAATACACCATAATGCACTAGTATAAATAACACTTGAAAGGTGCCTTACTAGATGACCAAGAAGGTCACTACACACCAGATAACAACATGACCACCGAGTTGGCCCGAAGGTCCATCGAATTGACCCGAGGAACTAGGACTCAACAACCCTTAATACTGGTGATAACACCGGAATGTGTCACAGACATGAAGACAATAACCCAAGAGGTGATAACTATGTGTCCCTTACCGTACGTTCTCACTACTGGTTTAATAACCGCTGATCAATTACATAGTGAAATCAGAAAACATGGGAAAACATGGAAAAAAAACTTGAAAGCACTGGAAAACATGAAACACAAGAGAACACCAAAAATAATAACTTCGATAATAGAGTCGGGAATTAACCGATCCCAGATGCTTTCGTGTCCCAAACTGTGAGGTTTACGATACTGCTTAATTACCATCACGCCTTCTCAAAAATTGGAGAAATATGTATTTTAATATTTGGAAAATACTTAG
Organism: Allium sativum; assembly: GCA_030737875.1. Lineage (NCBI taxonomy): Eukaryota > Viridiplantae > Streptophyta > Magnoliopsida > Asparagales > Amaryllidaceae > Allium > Allium sativum. Next base: position 996,519,064 of record CM060924.1, on the reverse strand, counting down.
TTTATGAAAAGAATTTATAAAAAAAGTTCGAAACCAATTGAATCATTTCTTTAAAATCCTTTTGTAATTGGAAATTATAGATTTCATATTGCCTTAAGATGATTATATTTCTAAAACCAATACGATAAACACAGTCCATCTCAAAGGTATAGATAACCTCATATACATATCTAAGTATAAAACTATCTTTATAAATCATGCATGCGTATCGATCCATCAAATTCATCATAAAATACAGCATCAAACCATCATAAGTTATTGAATCTGGAGAACGGATCAAATAAAATGTTGGCTTTCAGGATTGAGAATGAAGCCATAGCAAAATACCTCATAAAAACTCAGGAATTAATTAATAAAGCCATCAAAACAAGCAGGAAATACCCTCAGCATACAGAAAAGTTTTCTGCATTCAAACACTCCATGGGTCAACCCATACTATGGTCTGTCAAACCATGGGTCAACACAAGACAAACCTAGATTGACCCAAATCATGGATTTTCTATAGAATAAAAATCCTGTCTCACTTCCATCTTCCGATCAAATTCTGATACTACTGAAGCATAATTTATAAAATGCAACGGATAAAATTAAAGGAGCACAACAACGGCAACATATTAAGACCAAGATTACACAAATCTTACATGAATTGAAGGTAGCAGAGGATCTAAAAGACTAACCCAGACAAAGAATTTGCTACTGAGAATATACCGTGACTTTCATAGTTACAGTATACAATTTCTATTAATAACAATGAATCGAAACCTATAAGTAAACACTATATGCATGTAAAATAGATTGTACTGCAAACTCACCTTGCAAGGATTAGGATAAATCTTGCTTCCTACAGCTAGCATCAATGAAATTTGAAGACATTCATCTCCTAGTTATTTACTGGAATCCCTACCTTCCTGAGCTCCACAGATTGATGCAAGCTTTCCCCTTGATTCTTGCTGAGGTTCGCTGTAGTAACGAGAACATGCTATTCCCCTGATTAATTCAAATTAAAAGCTTCGGTTGGAGGAGTTAGGTGGAAGATTTTCACAACTTCCTTTTTCAAGAGGTAGAGGAAGAAGGATTTCCTTCCCGGGAAAAAAGAAATAGAACATGGCTTTGCCAAAAAAAAAAAAGAAATAGAACATACCTTTCTTTGGCTTGGATTAAGGTGGGGAAATTTCCATTTTGGTTCGTACTTCTTATTACCATTATGCGAACAAATTTTCATTATTTCATTTTTAGTCCAATCTTTTTGTTTAAGTCCAAAAGCTCTTAAATGTTTAAGTCCAAAAGCTCTAAATTCCTACTAACTTAAGTTAAACAAAACTTAAATTGCAAAAAAAATCAAAATATATAAATTTCATAAAAGTATGAACAATAACTTTTTAAACCAATACAGTGTAATTTTACAATTTAAATCATACTTTATACAATTCCAACCTAAATCTGGGTTTATAAAAGCAAAATCTTAAAATTACCTTAACATATCACCCTATAAATTTCTATGTTCACACAAAATATTTCAACAACACCTAATAATGCTTTCAAACATTATTTCCAAACTTTTTACCTTATTTAATATTTGGAACTTATGTTTATACTTATATGTTTTATTTTCTTTATTAACCTGTTTTAAATCCATTATAACCAACACAACTCAAAACGTGTTGTGCTTAATGCTTACAAAATTACACAAACATGTATACAATATTCTCAAGCCATATTAATATTAGCTTTGACATAAAAACAATAATATAACATGTTTGTCAAATACTCATTACAATACACAATTTTAAACACAGAATCCCTATTTTTTTTGTTGGGGAATACACTTGCACTTGGAAACCCAAATCCTCAGTTTATTAATTATGCATTTAAAACAACTCAAAATTAATATTTAAAATATATTCTCCACCTAAATATTTATTACAACTCAATGTTTAATATTTTCAATATTCATTCAGGTCATCAAATTATAAGATGTAACCATTGAATGGAATAAATTCCTTATTATAACAAAGACATTTAATTTATTCCAAAACACATAAATTTTGAGAACCACAAATTTACTATTTTAATGTTTTAAAATACCATACGAGTTAGGCTCATAAACTCATATTTGATTCTACTTAGTTTTAAATATATTGAAAACACACTAGAATTTGTTTCCCTCTAGATACCCAAAACCCTGGTTGTTACATACTGCCCCTTAAAAGAAATTACATCCTCGCAATTTCCTAACGAAAATTACTTACATAACAAATTTTAGATTATACTAACTACCATAAAATTTTCAAACTATATCTCTTACAGCCCCTTAACTCAATAAAGTTTTAAAAATTCCAGAGAGTACAAACAGACGTGTGGTCTTGAGAGACAGGCGTCTATCATGTGCACATACCTAATATTCTTTTTCATCTAAAATATATCCGACCAAGGAGATTGTACATTTATTTTTACTGTTGGACATAATACTATCTTACTATGAAGCTCTTGTACATAACCCTTGTGTATGTCTTCTAATCTTTGATGATATTTCTGCACATGTATATGTCATGCAAAGATAAATAGTGGAAATATATTTTGTATATCATGATTGTATAGTTGTTGTCATTAAAACCATGAGTCAGAGGATCAAACATTTATTTTGACCGTTTGGCTATGATGTGGACGCAAGATCGCTATCACCACATCCTCCAAAATTTATTATTTCCAACTAATGTAGTGGTTTAATACCATCCTCACGAATATTCTCCATTTTTTATATCCAAAAAATTCATTTAGCAATCCATAATATAATATGTTCAATCATCTCGTATAAACATTCAAGAAATTCTTATCAATATCGTTGGTCAGACATATTGATCAAAATCCCTTAAAATACTCAGTGGACAATTCAACATGAAAGATAACCACCAAATTCTTAATTTTTATATGGTTGTTCCTATTAGTTATTAATTATCACCAATACTTTAAATAAAAACAAGCCAACACCATATTTTACCAGTTATTTACCTAATCTATATTCCTAGACAAATTATCTTAATCTCGCTTATAGATTCAATAAATTTTTGAAAATTCGAAATAAATCAACTCTTTCGATTGGGCAATTATGATTTATTATTAGAATAGCACTTCTCTATCCCAACATGAATTTATTATATATATAACCTTAGATTTAATTCATATAGCCATCCCAAACAATCTATACAGCACAACAATCGGCTTAAACATGAAAAGGACGGGTTCAAATTTTGCTCAGAAATTCTAAACCCAAAGATTAAGCACCGGAAGGATCAAAGGATGGAAATTTCCATCAAGATAGACTACAAATGATACTCCACACATGGAATACTATAGAATGAAATGCATTCCTTGACGTATTCCAGAAACCTCGGCTTATACACAACTCAACTGATAAGAATCATCATGAAAGGATAACTAAGAACGTAAACAAGTAGACACATGTGTTATCCTTCTCGTTGTAACACATGTACTATTCCTGTTCTGTTCTGTGTTTATTACAGTTTGTTTTGAACCTCTACTTTGAAACCAAATGTGACACCTCACCCTAAGACCCACCCAAATAAAGAGCTTACCAAGTAATACTTTCTATTAGAGCGGAGAATAAGGTTGCTTTAGGGCGACCATCCTTATTTTGCATTAGACGAGTATTGAATGCGTCGGTTGGGTATATAAATTTTGTTGCCTTAATTATGTGGACCAACATACTGAATGCATCAAATATGAGGCTACGATGGCTAAGGACCAAATTCATATTGAATTATGATACATCACAAATAACATATTACAAAATAGAATATATATAAATACAACATCATATTACAACATATACAAGTACTACACCCGAATGGTTAAACGTGAACCATACAATAATACAACATCTTCAATGAAAGATTATACAAAGACTCTAATCTCGAACACAACAAGGAAATGGCTCCATAGGAAAATGTCCAAGGTGAATTATCTTACCGCGAATCAATTGAAAGATACAACCTGAAACAACTTGGTCTGACCCGAGTATTACATACACGGATCAATCTAGTTTACATATCAGTTATAAACAACATAAAGTAAAAATTTAGGCCGAAAAAATTCCTTTCCATAAGGGGATGAATCTCCAGATCATTGGTTACACGAGAACTTGGATGTAGCAATTCCTTTCCATCTAAAAGGAATGTTATACACGTGTAAGGAATATCATAGACACAGGGAAACAAAGTGTTATATCTAAAAGTCCATAGATATAACTATATATGTCTATGTAGGAGAAACACGATCATGGATTTAAATACCAGCTGCTCTAAGCATGAATTACTCGTAAGCCATGATCTGGGCAATATACACTAGAAATCACTCAACACCAAAAGGAAACTCATAAATCACAGAATTGCAATGACTTAGGGTTTTTGTTAATGTAAAAATCTGAAATTAAAGTAATTCTATATGATTTTGGTGATAATAAATATAATTTTGAAAGCTGAAAATTATTTGAAAATAGTTATTTTAAACTATTAATTTTAATCGGGAGAATATGTCGATAGTAGTTTCGAGTTTTGTCAAAACTAGTTGATTTAGAAGACAAAATAACTGAATAAATTCTTGAATGTTATAGCTATTGAATTGGTTTCTAAATTGGATTTAATATCTAATTTTAAATTTGGTTTACAAAATAAATAATTTATTTTAACTACAGAATACGTTTTGATAAACATACCGATAAAATAGCTATATTTATTTGAAAAGTTGTTTGATTGTTGTGCTTGTTTAATTGGTTAATTATCATTTTGTAACATAAATAAATGTAGTCAATTTGTAACACAATAAGGTGTAGGAAAAGTGTTACAATACCCAAAAAGCCTTAGGAAGATCCGATGTCAACATGCATGTGAAAGTGCTTTCTTAAGGGACATGTGTCCCATGCCCAAATTACCAAATCACCCCCTCCATGCTTATATAAACCACCTTTCCCTTTCATTTTTTCATCTCTTTTCCCTTCTTCTTCCATCTCCTTTTCTTTCTTCTTCCATGGCTTCCTAAGCCTCTTCTCCCTTCTTCTTCTCCTCCATTTTACCTCCTCCTCCCCTTCCTCTTGGCCAAACCTCCTCCTTCCCACCTCATTTCCCACGTACTTTCCCCTTTCCCTCCTCCACCTCCCTTTTCGTACACAATCGCCACCACCATGCGCCATCCCTCCTCCACTCATCATAGCCATCCACTCCCTAAGCAACCACCACCCCACCTCCGCCTCCACGCCACACTAACTACGACCACCATCTCCAAGCCCGCACCACTCCTTCCTTTGCGCCCTCCTCCTTATACATAAAAAAGAATATATATATATATATATATACACAAATATATATATATATGGTGGAAGGAAATCCGGAGTACGGTTACGCAGTCCGTTTGTACTATCAGTGTCCTATAATAAAGATTACCGGAGTGGAGATGTTGTTAACTATTTTTAGATATTTATTATAAGCATAATATGATTATATTTGTTACTTTGTGGTTGTTATGATGGTTGATGGATGTTATAGATCTTATTACAATGATTATAAGTGTTAATTACGGTAAACGCTTATACTATAAATACCGTGTGATGGATGAAATGGTTGTTACAGACGTTATCATTGTTATTAGTGATAATATAACACTCTACATCTACGTATATGGAATTATATGGGTATAAGTTAAGTCTCTTCCAAATCATGTAATATAAACAAATATTTTAATCGGTTAAGTAAGGCGAGAAAATGAAAGTTGAACTTTTTTATTTGAAACTGGTTAGAAATGAAATTGTAGTGATAATAAGAAACTTTTGTAAAGGTGGAAACGATTTCGAAAGAGATTTTGATACAATATGGCTTGTTCAATTTTCAAATGAATAGTAAATTAATTTTAAATTTGTATTTGATTTAACTATTTAAATGATGTTTTAAACTTAAATGGATTGTTACAATAAGCTTATATCATATATAATTTGAATTTGATTTTTTTCAAAGTTTGAAGCTCAAAATTTTAAAATATTAATATTTTATTAATAAAATAAAATTATAATATTCAATTATGGTAAATAATTGAATAGAAGGTTTAAATATTGGAATATCATTTTGAAATAAGTTTATATATGTTTTTAAAGTTTCATAAACATATTTGAAGTAAATCGGACAAATCTTAATTTGAAGTTATAATATGGTCCAAATGAAGGTTGCCGCGTTGCGGTAGTTCACGAATTTCGACCATAAACTTCAAATGATTATATCGAATGCAATTTAACTCGGATTTTCCTAAAATGGATTATTTTTTTTTCTTTCTAATAATAATAGCTTTTAAATAGAAAATGGAATTTCGGATTTCAATTTATATATTTTTAGTTATGTCCAAAATAAGTTTAAAATAAAATCGTGGCTTTGTAGTTCAGTGATCGAATTTGTAAACTAGTAAGAGAAGCTTTATAAAAATCGTTAAAAATATTGAAAATTACGATAAATCATTATAAATGGTTTTAAAGCATTTTTGGATGAGATATATGAAGTTTTGGTGGTCGAGCTTTTCAGTCTAGCTAAAGCATAACAGGATAATGTGAAAACGATGTTTTGAAAATCTATCTTTAATGGGCCAAATTTTACAATTTTAGTTCCTTGATATTGGAAATAGATCTTCGAACATTAGATATTAAATTATGTAGTTTAAACTTATACTATCTAAGGAATTTGAAAGGTATTTATATCGTTATTCCACTTACGGTATTTTTTATTATCGGAATTGATATTGAATATAAGTTAGTATAATTTCTATACTAATCTTATATTTAATATCAAACGGTTTTGGGTTTATTGTGGATGGTGTCTTAAATAACGTAATTCTTTAACCTTGCTCAGATTAAGCTATATTTGGAATTTAAGAAGGATTATTATCTTTTAACTATAGGTTAATGGAAATAATGATTAATTATCTTTGTTAAGAGATGGTTTTTGAAAAAGGAACCTAAGATCTTTATTAAAGCTTAATGAATGATTTTTTGAAATAATTCTTAATCAAGGAATCAATAAAGGTTTTAAATACGTCGGTTTAACGCAAGGAAAGCTATAGGAAACTACTATTAAGATTAACAAGACTTAATTATCCTTGGTTTCAAAGATATGTTTTAAATGGGGAAATTATGGAATAATTCTTTTAATTAAGATTTAATTGGAATATGGGTTTAAAAAAAACCTTGGTCAAAGATTTATAAAATCTTGGTTTAAAGGATATAAAGGAACGGATTCCTGGATCAATGAAATTTCCTAATATTGACTTAAAGATATGTTTTAAAAAGGCATGTAAAGCCTTTAAGGGATTTATTCATAGTTTGATGAATAATCATTTGGTTTAAAAGGATTTTCGATCTACCAAGTTTAAAGTGGAAGAGATTTAATTAAAATTCTGTGTAATCCATATCATTTTTACAACCCACGATAGTTATTTAAAGAGATCGAAATTAGATATAGAGAATACCTATCTAAAAACCACTTCGAATAATTTTACGATGTTACTGGAGCGAAGAAAAATACTGAAGGCGATGGTAGGAGACCAAAGCTCTTCACATCGAAGGGGCTGATTGTTGATGTCTCTGTTAGGAGGCATCCCATAACGAGGTTACTTATAGCAGTGGTCTCGACGTACTTGGAGAGATTTGGGATTGCAAGGGCTTCTCTCCTTTATTGGATGAGGAATAAAGCACATTCGGTTTCTTTCAATCCCATAACGAACTTGTATGGATTGTATGTCTGACATTGTAATTTACGGCATAACAATTGATCTTTGCTAAATATATATCTCTGTTTGGTGGTGGAGAATTTATTCTCTTAGCTTAACACACTTCTCGGAGATGAGTGAGCTCAGAGGTTATATACCGATAGACATTAGTTATATGTTATGAATTGACAATGTGGCATGTTAACTAATTGAGCTGCATGTGATTAAAGCATGGCTTTAGGGTAAAACATAGCTTTGTGTAATGAGACTTCATCAAACCTCACATCCTATAAATGACCGAAATAGGAGAAATACAGCAAGGATATTGGGTTCGCAACCCTAAGAGTATGACTATTTCCTTTTAGGTATTTTTAAAAATGATACCATGGTATAGAGCCCAGGTATTTTACTTTTGTGGTTGTTGGTGTTTGGGGCCCCGGCTAAAGGTTGGTAATGACCGGGAGGTGACATACTCGTGACAATTAGTTATCTGGTTATAGAGATAACCCGACCTTGTGTTGGCGGAGAGTCGGTCAAGTTCTCGAGACATCCCCCTAGAGGTGTACCTATCGGATAAGGAAGTTCCTTTGCCTGGTCATTGTTAGAAATCCATTCTCACTACAAACCCATATGGTTTTAGTTGTATACCTATGTCGACTTGATAGGATGGGGTATCTATGCTGGCAAAGATTGATACATTTATTTGCGATTTGATTTTCCATACTATGCACTAATAATTATATCAAATGGTTCTCGCGTATCAAGCATTTTTGTTTACCATAAGGAGAAACTTCACCCAATGTTTGCGATATCATGGTGTGTGTACCGTGAGACCTTATGGTAGCTTCATTTTCCAAAAAGCATATACAATTATTCTACACTGGTATTAATAAGTGAAAAATCCGTTCTATGTTTATATGACGTGGTCATATGAGTTACCTCATTTAAAGAATAACTATTTTAAGTTTCTCACACCAGTCCCATAACTGATATGAAGTTTATTGTTCCTTTGCTAAACTCTGGGTTCCCTTAATTTTTTCACACGGCAACCTAGTAGTTAAGGTTTACAAATAATCTTGGAGCTATTATATTTGAGCACTTTTATATTTGGATCTTGGAGCATTTTGAATTCTTCTGCTGAATTTTAGTATTTGCCACTGTGTAGTTGATGTACTCTGATATATCTTTGTAACTCTAATGTAAAATTATTGTTATGATAATAGAAGTGTTCATATTGTTTCTGTTCTAATGTGTTATTACCCTAGGCGGCGTGGACTCCGACATTTAAATCTCCCGCATTTGAATACCAGGAGGTGTTAAGTGTTGATTTTTGAAGGTCGAAAGCCCAGGTCATTATAAGAAAACTCCGAAATCATAAGTTCACCAAAACCGGAGACTCATATAGAGTCCCATCCACAAAAATGAAATCACCATATACATGTATATACATCGAAGTCATCGAATTACTTGAAGTTTTATATATTCAAATAATAATAGTATCATGAAACTGTAAAATCATTGATAACACAAAACACCAAAGATAACCAAATGTTAGATACAACCAGCGGAGTCGCAAGCTGAAGTTATGCATGCATGTGCTAATACACCAGAATGCACTAGTACATATAACACTAGAAATGCACCTTATAAGATAAGCAAAATGTTAATTACATACCAGATAACAATATGTCCACTGAATTGACCCAAAGGTCTAGGACCCAACAGCCCCTTGTATTGGTGAAAACACCAGAATATGTCATAGACGGACAGACAATAGCCCAAGAGGTAATAACTTTGCATCTCACTCCACACGTTCTCACAATTGGTTTATAACCAATATCAATTCCATACTGAAAACACACAACACGGAAAAATTCGAAAACCCGAAAAAAACACTCGAAAACACGAAACATAAGAGAACACCAGAAATAATGGCTTTGATAGTCAAGTTGGGAATTAACCTATCTAGTATGCCTTCATGTCTCATACCACGAGGTTTACGATACCATTTAATTACCGTCATGCAAACTCGAAAGGTGCAAAAATGTGTATTTTAATATATGGAAAATACTTGGTTTACGAGAATGAATTTATAAAACGATTTCGAAACCAATTAAATCGTTGTTTCTAAATTCCTTTTATAATTGGAAATTATAGATTTATATTGCCTTGAGATGATTATATTTATGAAACCAACACGATAAAAACAGTTTGTCTCAAAGTTATAGAAAACCTTATATACAAAGATAAGTTTAAAACCATCTTTATAAATCGTGCGTGCGTATTGACCCATCAAATTCATCATAAAACACAACATCAAACCATCATAAATTATTTAACCCATAGAATGGATCGAATAAAATGTTGGCTTTCATGATTAAGAATGAAGTCGCAGCAAAATACCTCATTAAAAAAAATCAGAACTCATTAACAAATCTATCAAAACTAGCAGGAAATACCCTCAGCTTACTGGAAATCTTCGTGCGTTTAGCACACTCCATGGGTCGATCCATACTATATATGTGTCGACCTATGGGTAGACATATCACAAACCTGGGCCGACACCTGGGTTGACCCAAATCACAGATTTTCTACAGGATGAATATCCTGTCTCATTTCCACCTTCTGACCAAATTCTGAACAAATAAAACATGATTTATAACATGAAACAGATTAAAGGATCACAACATCGACAACACATTAAGACCAAGATTACACAAATCTAACATGAATTAAAGGTAGTAGAGGGTTTCAAGCAAAGAAAGCAGTAGCCCAGAAGCAGCCTTCTCCAATTGGCCTGGGAGCGATGCCGCCCGTTTTCGTTTCGTGGAAGTCCCCGGCAGAGGAAAGGGCTGTAGGAGATGGCGTGTTCTGCTTCTTAGGGCGCATAAATCGTTCGGGTCGTTCGTGGCAGTTGGTATAGAAGATGAAAGGCGGCTGCTTGATTGAACCAGGATCTATTTTCAGAATCTAATAGGCGGCAAGCAAAGATGAATAGGAAAGGAGGCGACAAGCGAAAATCTTTCTCTAATGAAAGAATTGTCACAATCACTATCTGATATTTGAATTGAATGAAGGTACAAAAGAAACAGGTTCAACACAAGTGTTAAGTTGGATAGGAAAACCCTAGTCATTACCAACCTCTTTCCATTCAGGTCTAAGTGAAAATGTATCGATTTACTCTTGAGTAACTGGGCGGGGAACTGAGTGGTAATCGGTAACCGGTTAATCCGCGAGAAAACTTTTGAGAACTGGATATGTTATGAGAAGAATGACGCGAAAATGGATTTATTTCATGGTTCACATCAAAGTAGCTGATTCAAGCACACTATCAGATGGCGTCTTGTAGCTCATTTCACTTTTCATAATGTGATTGAATATTCACTACCCGAATTCATATCTACTAGAAAGAGTGAACGAAAACATAATGGAGTAGATCCCACATCTAACCCCTTTTTTTTATTTTCAATGGAACGCGAGAACTCCCACTACCGCTGGCAGGCCAACCGGGCCATGAGAGCGGTGGGAACGGGCTTCCCAAAAAGCCATCCCCGACGGAAAGATTGCTAAAGAGGGTGGAAAGCTCAAGTTGTATTACAAGCGGGACGAACCACACTTATTATGGAAGTTGCATCCGCTATATTAGCCTCCTTTTATGTTAGTCCACTTATTTGTTACTCTAATCTTTATGTGCGTATATTGAGAAAAGCCTTAAGGACTTTTGGTGGGGGTTCAAGGAAGATAAACAGAGAAACTATACATCGAAGCTGTCTATCATTAGATTGTTCTTTTGGTTTTCTAAGGGCCCGAGCCTTTGATGAGCAAGAAGCTAATGTTGTAATTCTTTAGGATGATTCTTTGAAGCAAGAGTTCTTTCTACAAGCAACGATGAACGAGTTCCTCCTTCCCATTGAGAATTGTACAGGATTTCTTATTGTGAAGAATGCAACATCCTCAAGAAATGAGGGGAATGCAAAAAAGTGCAAAGAAAGCAGTAGCCCATGAAGGAACCTTCTCCAATTGACCCGGGAGCGATGAACAACTTAAAAAGAATTGTTAGGCTATGATGAGGGTAATAGGCCAGTCTTGTTCTACCCCCTAGTGCCCTAGCCAAGAGGGTTATATTCCTTGTTATTGTTGTGATAAGTCACTTCCCTTAGTTCTCTGGCCAAGAGGGCAGTCTCTCCTTTGCTGCGTTCTTTATCTTTCTTTGCTTCCTCTCTTGCTCCTAGTTCATCCAAGTCGAACGAATGATCTCTCTTTGCTACGTAATTTAAATGGAATGAGAAGCTTCCGACAATTAGTCTAGACGTTAAAATCTCCGTTTTGCTTTAATCCCCCAGCCTATTCTCCTGTTCACTTTCACTTAGGAGGGTATTCGCAGGCCTTGTAGGCAAAAGGCTCGGGATAGTTGACGTTCTAGTGAAGAAAGATGGAAGTGCCCTTATACTTATAGAGAAAGGAAGATTCCAATTCGTTTTACTTTCTCTTATCCACTTGAGTGAGTAATAAGAAATCGATGAATGAAACTTGGAACCAGTGAAGGTAAACTGGAATAATTCTTGTGCATAATAGTTATACATTAGTAATAGGAAGAAGCCCCTTGGTTCAGCGCAGGCAGTGATAGCAGCGAAGATTTGCACAGCATATAAGTGGGGCCAATTTTCATCGTAAACATCTGTTGGATTGGAAACATAGCTAAACATATAGTATTTCTCACTCAGCATATTTATAAGCTGAATATTTCCTTTTGCGGGTATCCTCAGGGCCTAATAGTTGCTTGTTTCTTAGATGTGTCCTTATCTAAGTCCAAAGAATGACTCTCTTTGGTCGTTCGAGAGAGTGATTAACTTCGAGATCATTCTTAGTCACCTTTTTGGAGTGTATATTCAGGATTGGTTTAGGGAAGCAGCCTACAATCCGAACTGCTGCAACTCGCCTGCATGAAGCCGGAATCGCTAGTAATCACTGGTCAGCCATACGACGGTGAATTCATTCCCGGGCCTTGTACACACCGCCCGTCACACTACGGGAGTTGGCCATGCCCGAAGTCAACGTCAACGTACCAGTAACCATGACGGTTTGGTTAGGCTTGGTTACGACGACGTTGAGTTGGTAGCGGAGAAAGACTCCTCCCTATCCGATCAAAAATGGAGAAAGAGAATCTTTCTCTCTATTAGGAGATAGATAAGCACACTTCATCGAGGATCAGGGATTGCCAATAGTTAACTAGTTTTCTCAAGGGTGAAATCCAAGTATGCATCAAAATCGATAACGAACACTCTCGGGTCGAGACATACAAAGACTCACCTATGGTTATATACCAATAGACATCAGTTATACGTTATGAATTTACAATGTGGCTATGGATTGTTCATGTCATAATTACGAAAATGCCATTATGCCAGCTGTTTGACCGACCCTTCTATATGCTCAGTTCACCATAGTGTACCAACCATAAGAGGTGCGACCCATCCAATAATTAACGACCAACCTTTCAATACATGAGGTGAGCGACCCATAGGAGATGAGAGGTGATCGACCCATAGACTGTACGAACCATAGGTTGCTCGACCCAGCTAATGTTCGACCAATGTTATTGCACAAACCATGAGATGTACGACCCTTCAGTGTACGAACTACATGTTGCTCGACCCATAGGATGTGTGAACCTTCATGTACACGAGCCTTAGGTGCACTATCTTTGAGTGCACGAACCATGGATGCACGGTCTATGAGATGTACGAACCATTTATATTCTCGATCCATGTAAATGACATTTGACCAACCCATGCTAAAGACCACCGACCCACCCATAGAATTTGATAACGACTGATGCATAAAGTAGTGATAAGTTCAATCCATTATTTTTGCCTAGTTTTAATCCATCAATATGTGTATGATTTTTTAGCAGATAAGCATTTTCCTCTCGAAGTTTGTAATCTTTGATTTATGAAAGTTATAAGCTTCAAAATGGATGAAACAAAACACTGTTTGAAACATCAAATTCAATTTTCATGGGTCAACAACACTTAGGACACTATGGGTCGTTTGTTAACAACTTAGATGGGCTGGGCTTGACATGTCAGCATGGTTCGAGCGGTCCATCTAAGTTCTCCCCTTATATTAGCCTTTGACCTTCACTCTTCCATCCCGTCTTTTACACCGAAGAAACGTTTTAGTGGCGGCTGCCCTTTTCCTGATAAATTCGATTCGACTTTAAATCAATCCGAGTTCGCCCTTTTTCAGATTCAATCTGCATTGTTGATCACCAAGAGCTTCAAATCCATCGCTGAATTCAATTCTGCCGCAAAACCCCACCAATCTCAAACTGAATCAAGAGATTCTTTTCGGAATTGAAGCATCGTGCTCATTATAGGTGATTATCCCTTTAATTCCATGTCGAATTGGTTTGGAAATAATTAGGATTTTGAATCAAAATGATTTTTGGGTTTTTAGGGTTTGAATTTGGGTCGGATATTTGTAAATATGAATTGCATGTTGATTTTGTGCTTATTATCAGCAAATTTGAGTCTTGAAATACATTGTATCGATTTTTCAATGATTTGTTCATGAATTTGGATCTAAATCAGCCTATCTTGTAGGTAGTGAATGAGGTTGTATATAATCTCTTTTAATTTTGATGTACGGTTGCTTTTATGTGCTTTGAATCAGCCTTTAATGTAGCAGTTTATTTGTGATTCATGCTTAGACTTGTCATAATATTGTACAAACATAAACATCTTGATTTATTGAAGATAAAACTTTGCACACTGATCATCATTTGAGCCGGTGTTCATTACATTTGTCGTTTGTAACATAATATACTTGTCAAACTTGGCACCCAACTTTGCTTATTGCGCATTACTTGTTGAAACAGTCCTGGTGGTGTTTGGATCTTGATCATGGGTGTGAAAACCTTTTGCCTTTATCAACATTTAGATTCACATCTGCTGTGTAGAAACCATATTTCGAACTTAGCACATTTTGATCATCTGATGTCCTCCAGACTTTAATACAACCATGCAGAATTTTCAATATGTCTGCTCGACTCCTCATGTGTTGGTCACGCTCGACCCATATCATTGGTCGTTCATGCTCGATCCACGCTATGGGTTGGTCATGCTCGACTCATATTACGAGTCGGTCATGCTGGACCCATGGTACGGGTCGGTCATGCACGACCCATGTTACGGGTCGGTCATGCTCGACCATAGTATGGGTCGATCATGCTCGACCCATATTACGCGTTGGTCATGCTCGAACCATATCATGGATCGATCATGATCGTGCTTGATCCATATCATGAGTCGATCATGCCCGATCCATGAAGGATCGACGTGTTCACCTTAATGAAAATCTTTGTTCAGAGCCTTGTTGATCGTCAAGCCTTCTTAAAATGCTAAACATGTATTAGTTAAAGTACTCGCATGTTTTCGAGCTTATTATTTTGTTATTGACTGCTCACATCAACAGCAGATTAGTGTAAAAAATTAATAATGAACATAAAGAGTATCTTATGATTTAAACTGAATGATATATCTGCACAGGGTTGTTTTATTTGATCGTTTATATTTTGGTCAAACGTCTCCTGTGCAGATATAATCATTTTGATATCAAGTTGCAGCAACACTTGGAATCGACTAATCAGTACACGTTGATTATAGATTCCGAGCCTCGTATTTGTGATAACACATATAATTATGCTCAACATTCCCTTTCCCTGGGAAATGCGTACCTGTGATTCATTTTCAAACACGATTACTTGTGTAGAAATGGTAACGCGACAACAGTTACACCAACAACCTGAGGAAGCAACTGTGCCTAGTGAAGCTGGATCTTCCGCTCAGTTTCTGAAACTACGTCAGCTAATGTTTCCGAGCCAAATGTCAGTCAAGATTTTCCTCTGCCCCAGCCTCTTACTAAGATACCTCTCGAGAGACACCTAACGACACTTACCTTACAATCATTTCAACATTTGTGTACTCAATTTAAATTCTCGGAAGGTGAGGCTAAGTTGCCAGGAGATAACGATTCTGCTGACCTTCCACCTTCTGGCTATGTTTCAGTTAATCGTCAAATGCTATTGAATGGACCGGTTCCTCATTTCAACCCTTTTTTAGAGTCGGTCCTTCGGCGCTTAGCAATCGTCCCATACCAGTTGCACCCAAATGGATTTGCCATTTTGATGGGGCTTTATGTACATTTTATGAGGATCAAACAGCCTATGCCTACTTTTCAGGAGATTTTCTCTACATATGCTTTCAACAGTAGAAAATATCGTCCTTTTATTATCTTTGTTGAAGGTAGACACTTCAAGGTTATCACTAACCTGGTTGAAAGCGTCCGAGGGTTCCCAAATTAGTATTTCTATGTCCAGTGCCTTGAAAGCTTTTATGGCCAGTGGATAGAAGGAGGTGAACATATTTTCTTAAAATCTTTTTAATTTTTTTGTCTGAATCTTGATTCTCAAATCTTTTGCTCATTTTACAGAAATTCCTTCTTCTCACCAAGACGCTGCTCCTGATCAAACTCTACTCGAAACTTTAAGAGTTGTTGACGAGGGTGAGAGAAATAGAAAGTTCTTAAATACAGAAGGATACCTCTGCTAGTATCACTTACTTCATCCTTTACGATCTTTTCCATCGATGGGAACCTCTTCAAAACCTAAGTCGTTGCCTAAGACACCAGGGGCTGAGACTTCCGGAAAAGCTACAGGATTAAAAGGTTTAAAGAAATGTTCAGAACCTGCTGGCGGTAGCAAGACACCCTCACAGTCCCCGATGACTTCGATTGTTGAAGAAGAATTTAAACACCGCAAAGGCAAACATTTTATAATGGAAATGAAGCAGGTTGAGGAGGATGAAACCACCTCGGACCCAATGAAAGAGATTGAGAAATCGGGAGAGGTTGGAGCGACCTCTAAGGATAATTTAGATGCTGAAAAGGTTGATGAGAACCCTACTATTCAAGAAACGCAAGAGGAGAGTTCCACGAATACTTATAAGGATCTGAGTGACCTCAGCTCAGTTAAGGATCCCACAAGTGAGATTGTTATCCAACAACTTACGCCCTAGGCCCTAAAAACAGGAACTAATATATCTATAGCTCCAATTTCTTCATCATGAAAAACGCTTGCAGACATAGGGTTTGACTTAGAATCTCCTATTACAATCGGTTCGTTATTAGACACACATTAGCAAATGTTTTACTTATTCTATAAGTTTGCGATACATTGCGTCATCTTTTGAATTTGCCCCAGTACTTTTCAATCTAAGTACTGAAATTCTGCTTTGCCTTTTTTCTAGGTCCAGAAATGAGTCATTCTTTTGCGAAGACCTTTGAACAACAAACCAAATATTACAATCCAAATCATCTCCTGAAGTCCCACAATTCACAACACTTAAAGCATTCTCACCAATCTCAGCGTCTTCAGAATCCGCAACCTTCTCATCAGTTTCAGTAAATGCAGGATGGTTGCGAGCTTACAGATGACCAAAGGCAGTGGATGCATGATGCTGCAGATGAATTGGAGAAAAAGAGAAGGAAGAGGAGGAACACTGAAGAAGAAAAGAAGAGAGATAGGGGTGATCAAGGCAAGGATGACTCTCGGAACCATCATAAGTCGGATAAGCTTCCAGAACTTGATGTTCAGACTACTTCTGATCAAGTGTCCCTGGCCTCTCCATCCTCTGTGTCCCCCTTGCTGACATTCAGGCAATTAGAAATAGGCCTCGCTATGCTATTGGACCAGCCAATTTTGCACTGACTGAGCGATTCAAGGGTTGGTGGTCTAAGGGGAATGTACTTTGTCTTGGACATATGTCCATCTGACAAACAGATCATACTTAATGAAATGGACACCATGAAAAGATGCATGCTTACACAGTTCGATACCACTAAGAGTCAGCTTGAGACATAGTTAGATGCGATCAGAGGCCATGCTGAGAAACAATTAGGCGCATGGTACACATTTGCTCACAATCTCCAGAGGCTTAACAGAGACAACCTTGATCGAATTGCCACACTGGAGAATGACAAAGTTGAGCTGGTCAAGGTCCTTAATTCCCATGATAACACCATTGCATCTCTCACTCAAAGAAACACCGAGTTGGTAGGCTTAGAGGCTGATAATAAAAGGCTCAAAGAAGAGCTTGCTGCTGCAAAACAAAGGGAGAGTACACTAATAGTGAAAGTTCAAGAAGCTTAATCTGCCCAACGGCTTGCTGAATCTCAATTAACTGCAGAAAGGAATGCTTCTGCAACTTATCAACAAGAGAATGCTATCCTTCATGAAAAGATTACTTCTTAATGTATGGCCCTTTCTGTGGTACACACCAGGAATGAAATTCTTAAGGAGGACAGACTAAAAGCTGTGACTTTCCTTAAAAAAGCTAAAGAGGACGTCGACGCCACTTTACTCAAATTCTATGTATTCAACGTCATGAGCCGCGGGAGCTTACGCTATTTGGGAGATGACTTTGTACTGACCATGGTCTTAGTTTGGGAATCCATACTTAGACATGCTGAAGGCGATCATGAAGAAGATTACCTTTTGGAAACTCTCCTAGATGAAGAGGATTGTGCATCCCTGGCCAAAGGGAAAATACAGTTGATGAAAAAGAGAGGATTGTTAAGTGACGAGGCCGAACCTTCAGGGGGACAAGCTCAGGACATGGTCAATATTGATGCCCCTACCGATCCTGCCAATGTCGAGGCCTCTAGCTATCAAACTCCGATTAATCCTTCCATTGATCCTTCTACTGTTCCCAAAGCGAAAGGTACAACCGGTGAGGCGCATACTGCTACGAAGGATATTGTTGAGGAGCACAACTAAGATGGTAAAGGGGATGATGATGAGAATGCAGACAAATACAAAGTTGAGCACAAAAATCCTCAAGCTCTAGGTAAAACCGAGATTGAACAAACTATGTCATGCTCAGATTCTGCTTTTAATTCACCTGAAACTCTTGCATTCCAAACTCATTATACCTTTACATTAGACTTAATCTCATCACAACTTTCTTCTGCTTTAGGCAACACAACGACGACCGAGGTTATCATTACTGACTCAAACTTGATGTCAGTTACTACTACCCTGATTACCACTCCTCCTCCGGGCGGTGCGTCCTTACTTGCTGCTATGACTCCAGGATCACAAGACACACAGATTGATGCGCTTGTTTATTTGGGCGATGACTATGACTATATCCCCAGTGATGAAGATTCTGACAATGCCGATGAGACTCTAGAAAAAGATGCCGAGAATTCGGAGAAGTAGAAAACGAAGCCTTCGTCATCTTCAAGGTGCAGAGAAGGAAAGCGCACTGCTAAGAGGAAAGGAGTTATCGATTTATCTTCTCAGAGTCCTACTAGTGACACGGTGGTCAAAGATGGGAACCAGTCAGCTAATACACTTCCTCCTTCTTCTACCAAATTATCTCTGAGGTCCAGTGGCTCGAAGAATGGAAAGAAGAAGACTTAGTGCCTGTGACTAGCTTGCTTTATTTTCTATTGTTTCCTTTACGTACTGCATTTAGACCGATTGTACATACTAGTGCCGATACTCGCCTATGACTCTATGTTACTCTGTGTCTGAAACTTCTGTATTTGTGACTTGTGCTGTTGATGTGATGAAAATGTAATTTGCTTTCTGTACTTAAGCTTTTTGTTTTAGCTTTATCATACTTTTCTGTTTACATTCTGCACTTGTTTCTCTTCATAATTACACTACAAGTTTTCTTTTGAATGTGAAGTTGTGACAAGCTTATGGTATGTGTTGTGGGATGTGAAGTTATGTCAGGCTTGTGGTAAGTATTGTGAGCATTATTACTCCATCTTAATGCGGTAGTTGATGCCCCTATACCAATGGTCGTTACAACTTCGTAGGTCGGATACGTTCAATCTTAACGGGATTTTATTGGCTTATGGTTAATCACTGGATGCTCCTGCTCAATTGACTAAGTCTTTTTTCTTTTTGTCAATGTGCTTGGCGCTCCCCAACTTGCCTATTATCCATAAAATCCGGTTTGATCAATCGGATTCGTGCCTTAGTTTCCTTTCCCTACTTGAAAGGTCTTATATTTTTGGCCTAGTGTTTATCTTTTACCCGACCAATTAAATCAGACAAAGGAGACTATCGCCTGCAACTAGGCTAATGTATTCTAGTGTCGGTGATTTCACTGGGTGCCTCAGGAGAGGTCTTTGTTTAAAGCCCAACATACGTCACGGTCTGAATGAATCAGGTGCTAACCGAATTAATTGGACGCCTCCAAAGAGGTCATTTAAATCCATCAATTGTCGCAATTCGAGATACTCGACTGCTAGTCGATCTAATGGATGCATTCGGAAAGGTCTTTTGATTCTGTCGATTGCCGAGTCTGAGTTGATCAGACACTATCAATCTAATCAGATGCCCCTGCAGTGGTCTTTTTCCTTCAAAGAGGTTTTGAAGCCCAATGTTTGTCGAAATTTGGCCAGGGAGTTCCTGGCACAAACGATCTTGTTGGGTGCCTCCGAAGAGGTCTTTTAAATCCATTGATTGCCGAGTCTGTGATCAACAGATTCTAGCAATTCAATCGGATGCCTCTGAAGAGGTCTTCATTCCCCATGCTTGTTATAATCGTGTCAGATATTTTCTGACACTGACGACTTCATTGAGTACCCCCTTTCGGCTGGGAATTCTGGTTATCTTCACTATGATAGACTTTATCATTCTGTAGTTTTCACGGGGCGGGCGCCATTCCCAATACCAGATGCTCGTCATAACATGCTATCATAGTAATAGGACTAGGGTCCGGGATTTCCATTTTTTAGGAGATGCCCCTTTGGTGAAACTTGCAATGGTTTTGTCTTTTAGGTTTGACGTTGCGCCTTTTAACCATCTGACTCCTTGTGGCCTTTATTTTTTGCAAGGTAGTGCTTTACACCTTTGTAACTGTTGTGAATGGTGGTTATGGCACTTATTCCTTGAGCTATCCCCATTGGGATTTGTTGTAGCGGTCACCAGGTCCTATCAGGTTGTTGGTGGGCAATCGTTCGATGGCCTACAATCAAAATCGATTTTTCTTTCATTCATATGTATAAAGTTTGAATACAATGCATGGAAAGTATTTTTTTTATAGTAATACGAATGAAAAATTAGGTAAATTAACGACGGAGATGGTTGTTATTTCAAGCCCTGGGAATTTGAACTCCATCTGTCGTTTTTAGCTTGAAGGTTCCATCTAAGAGCTTTTGACTTATCATGAAAGGCCCTTCCCAGTTGGATCCGAAAACTCCTGTTCTAGTCATGGTTCTTTTCAATACAAGGTCCCCAGTCTCGAAGGTCCTTTGCTTGACTTTAGAATTAAAATGTTCGGCGATCCTTCTTTGATGAGCAGCAACCCTGAGCTCTGCTTCATTTACCCTTTCTTCAAGCTGATCCAGTGCTTCAAGTTGTAGCTTCTCATTCTCTTCCTGATTGTGGTGAATTCTATGGTGAGTGGAAACTTCCAGCTATACCAGGATCATGGCTTCAAATCCAAATGCTAGAGAGAACGGAGTGTGCCCAATCGCAGTTTTATGAGTGGTGCGGTAAGCCCATAGTGCAAGGAGAAGCTCGTCTACCCAACCACCTTTAGCTTTCTTATGATGCTTTTTAATGGTTGATTTTATGATCATTTTTACTGCTTTGACTTTCCCATTGGCCTACGGATGAGCCACTGCTGCAAACTCTTTCGAATTTTATATTTGGCATAGAATTCCTTAATCTCCTCACTATCAAATTGTGTCCCATTGTTTGTGATTATCTTCTGTGGCACAACAAACCTGCAAATAATGTTCTTCAAGACAAAGTTGATGACTTTCTTTGAGGTGATTGTGGCCAGTGGCTCCGCTTTAACCCACTTAGTGAAGTAATCGGCAACTACAATGGCATATTTGAAACTGGATTTCGCAGTAGGTAGTGCTTCGATTAGATCGATGCCCCAGACGGCAAATGGACATAGACTGACCATTTGAGTCAATTCAGTGGATGGTGCTCTTGGAATTTTTGCAAATCGCTGGCATTTATCACATTTCTTAGTGAAAATCATGGAATCTAGGTTCACATCTGGCCAGAAGTAGCTGTATCGTAGAATTTTCTTGGCTAATGTTTGACCACCTGTATGTCCTCCACATTCTCCTTTATGTAATTCTGCCAGGATTGCTCTTGACTCTTCTTCGGTGACACAACGGAGCAAAGGCATAGAGAAACCTCGCCTGTAAAGCCGACCATCTTGAATAAGATACGTAGGAGCTTTTCTGAGTAGCTTTGTTCTCTTTTTCTGATCATCTAGGAGTACACCACCGAGGAGATAATCTCTGATTGGGGTCATCCATGAATCTGTTTCTACGAAAGCTTCCATGATCCAATCGATATCACGGTCATCAATGCCGGGGTTTGAAATAACTTAAACCAGGGGTATCCCCAACAATTGTACATCTCCTGTGCTGGAAAACTTCGCAAGTGAATCAACCTTCCAGTTCTCTTCTCAGAGAATATGTGAGATAGTGTAGTACTCGAGTAATCGAGAAGTTCCCAAGCCTTTGATAGGTAAGCTGGCAAGTTTCCACCCATAGCTTGGAACTCTCTCTTGAATTGACATACTACCAACTGTGAATCACTAGAAATGTGTAAGGCTTTTAGCTGTAGTTCTTTTGCGATTCTCAATCCAGCAATTAGGGCTTCATATTCTGCATCGTTATTTGTGGACGGAAATTCTAATCTCAAGGCATAACATAGCGAACGTTCTTCAGGAGTCTCAAGCAGTACTGCTGCCCTTGAGCAATATTCGTTCATAGCACCATCGAAAAATAACTTCCATTAAGTGACCACTTTGATGGCTTTCTCCTTGTCATCACCTCTATCCATGAATTCTGCGATGAAATATGCCAAGGCCTATTCGTTTATTGCCCTTCTTAGATGATAAGTGATATCGTATTAACTAAGCTCGATATTCCACTTAAACAACTGTCTGGAAGTCTCTAGATGGAACAGGACCTGCTTCAAAGGCTAGTCCGTGAGAACCTTAATAAGGAGAGATTGGAAATATGGTCTTAGATTTTTGGAGGCGATAAGTAGGCAGTATGCAAGGTTTTCTAACTTAGGTTAGTTAAATTCTGCCCCTGACAACCTCTTGCTAACATAATACACCGGCCTCTGAATTTTCTAATCCTCTCTGACCAAAGCAGAGCTTAATGCATGGGATGAAACTGCCAGATGCAAAAATAGATCTTCACATCTCTAGGTTTGGACAACATTGTTGGCGATCATATGTTTGATTAACTCTTCAAAAGAAGCTTGACATTTCGTAGTCCACTAGAAATCTCTCCTTCATTTTCTTAGAGCATCGAAAAGAGGAATGAACCTATCTGTTGCCATAGAAATAAAGAGATCCAAGGCAACAACTTTCCCATTTAGACTCTGTAACTCTTTCTTCGTTCTGGGAGCTCGCATTTCTCTCAAGGCGATAATCTATGAAGGGTTGGCTTCGATGCCCCGGGAATTAACCATAAACCCAAGAAACTTTCCTGCCGCGACCCCAAATGAACACTTGAGAGGATTGAGTTTCACGCCGTATTTTCTTAGAATATCAAACATCTCGGCAAAGTTTTCTAGATGATCTGTAGCTTTTTTTGACTTTACCAGCATGTCGTCCACATACACCTCCATAGTATTGCCTATTTGAGATTTGAACATGGAATTGACGAGGCATTGGTAAGTCGCTTCAGCATTTTTTAAACCGAACAACATCGCTTTATAACAATACAAGTTAGCATCAGTTATAAAGCTCGTGTTCTCTTGGTAAGGATCATGCATCATGACTTAATTATAACCCGAGTATGCATCCATAAAAGAGAGAAGTTCATGCCCCGTCGCCGCATCAACAAGCTGGTCAATTCTAGGTAGTGGGAAACTGTCTTTAGGACATGCTTTATTAAGAAAGGAGTAATCGATGCACACTCACCATTTTCCTTTGGGTTTATTCACAAGTACAGGATTTGAGACCCAAGCAGGATATGTAGATTCTCGTATAAAGTGATTCTGCATAAGTTTATCCACTTCTTCCTTGAGTGCAGCTGACCTTTCTAGGCCTTGCATCCTTTTTTTCTGCTTAATTGGGGTGATGCTTGGGTCAATGTTGAGTGCATGAACCACCACTTCGGTGGATATGTCGCACATGTCAAAATGGCTACAAGCAAGCACATCAAGATTAGCTTTCAAAAACATGATCAATTCTTTTTGCAATTTCTGGGCTAGTAGAGTGCCTATCTTCAAAACTCTATCCGGATTTTTATCGTGAACTGGAATTGAAATTGTGACCTCAGTCGGCGCCGTATGCTCCTTCCCTGTACAGGCTTTTCTTGAATTCATCTCTTTTTGAGCCTCTCTATGCTCGCCAGTACAGGGGTCGTGCCTTAATTGCTATAATGTGTTTTCGCGAATGTAGCGGGGAGCCTCCACATCCTTTCCCTTGTCCTTCTTGCTCGCTTCTCTTAGCTCATTGATATATCATTCTCTGGCAGGGTCTTGATCTGCTTGAACTACACCGACCCCCTTGTCTGTCGGAAACTTCATTGTCAGGCACCATGGGGCTAGTATGATTATGAAGGTTGCCAAAGCTGGCTTACCCAGAAAAGCATTATATGCTGACGGCTCATCTACTAGGACAAAGGATTGCACCAAGGTGGCCTTTCTCTCTCTATCTCCAAGTTCCACAGGTAGGTCGATAACCCCAATAGGTTGTTTGGGTTCCCCCGTGAACCCTTGAACTTTCTTTTGGCAAGCTCACACATTTTCTATGGAAAGCTCCATTCTGCTAAAAATGTCTTTGAATAGTACATTCACTGAAGCTCCACAATCAACTAGAACCCGTTTGATAGTTACTGAGCATATCCCAACGGTTACCACTATGGGATCTAGGGTTGAGGCGACTATTCCCTCCTCATCCTTTCCGTTGAACATGACATCATCAAGCGAAGTTTTCTGATGTTTCACGGAAACGACATTGTTCAGAACCAAACATCATTCATCCCTCGAAGTATTCTTAAGTGCATGAGCATACTTCCCCATGTCTCCCCAACTTACCCCTGCCGGGTGAGGTCCCCCGGAAATGGTGTTGATTACGAGTCTTTGATTAACCGATGTCGGGGATTGTTCTCCTGATCTAGATGCATTCTGTTCCTAGGTAGTTTGAGGAAGATTGGCAGACTATTGTTTTTCACATACTACTATAAATAGTTTTTCCTAATCAGCTCCTCGATTAGGTTCTTAAGATGCTTGCATTCATTTTTATTATGGTCAGGTTGATTGTGGAAGTGATAGAATCTTCCAGAATTTATTTGATTATCGGTCACCTTCTGATTTGACTTGGGATATTACTCGGTATCCTTAGTGGCCACAAAGTTTTTTTCTCAAGTTTTCGTCAATGGGGTTAGCTCTGCAGGTTTGAAGAAACGGAACTTCTTTCCAGTTCGATTGTTTTTAGCATCATTTTCCTTCTTTTGGCCCCCGTTGTTCTTCTGGCCATCTGAAACATCGTTTTCTCTCTTCGATGGAGTCGTGCTACCCTTAGTTATATCCATTGCAAAGGATGGATCATCTTCCACATCGATATACTCCTCTGCCTTTGCATAGAATCTCTCTAAGGTTTTTGGATTTTTCATTTTGATCCATCTTCCAAATTTCGACTTCTTAATGATAGCGCGCTTCAGTGCCATTAGGACTAATTGAGGTTTAGGATCTGCAACTTCCGCTGCTGCGACATTAAATTGAGCGAGGAAAGCTTTGATCGACTCTCCTGGCCTCTGCTCCATGTCATTTAGTGACATAAAATCCTTGATTTTTGTAGACTACGACCTAAATTGTTCCTTGAATTTCTTAGCCAAAGTGGAAAAGTTGTCTATAGATCTCGGTGGGAGCTTAGTAAACAAGAGTGAGGCTACCCCTCTAAATACACAGGGAATACAGACATTTAAGTTCATTTGTGGCCCTGGCCCCGTCCATGTGCTGATCGTATTTGTATAAGAACAAGTTGGGATCACTGGTCCCGTTGTAAGCTTGAATCATCGGCGGATTGAACTTTCGTAGGAACTTGGTGAATTTGATCCTTTCTGTGAGTGTAGTTTAAGATGGAGCGAACTCCCACTCTTTTTTGTCATCTTATTGCTCAACACTTTCCTTCAGGATTTGTCGGATCATATCTTCGAGATGCTCTTTCTCGTTGTGCTGATCCGCGGGGTGGACGTCGTCACCTTCACCGGATGTTTGCTCATGTAAACGATCTCGGCTATGTATCTGAGGCTCGGTGCCTCCCTCATGGGGAGGTGCCCCTTTGGCGGAGCTATTCACTTTGTGAGAAGTTGCTTTCTCAATATGGTTCCGAGCAGACGGTTTTAAATCTTCATGATTGGCCCCATTCGAATCATCAACCTCATGAATGGATTGACTTCGATTTGGACTTTTGGCGGAAGAATTAGCAACTTCATCATGGGTGGCGTTAGTAGTGACATTTTCTGTGGCAGCTTGAAGAGCAAAAAGAGTTTCCAGCCTTTTCATCATGGCGGTAGTTGAGATCTCCATTTGGTACGTCAAACCTGCAACGGCTTCATCCAGCTCTTCTATAGTTACGCCAACTCCTGCTCTGGAGGATTCACCAACTTCAAATTAGTCTGCGTAGTAACAGGATCATCCGTTGCATTTCTGGAAGTTGTAGCTACCACAGTCTTAGTGGTTAGTGGCTTTTTCGACGGCATGATGTCAGATAAATATCTAAACTTCAAAGATAATTCGTCAATTGGCCCGGCTCTTAGATTTGAAGAATATATCATAGGAACGGGCTTCAAACACTAATTCCACAAAGTACTTGGACTTGAGAATGTGAACGCGACCCCACGGTGGGTGCTAAAAAGTGTTTATACCAAATATGGCACAAACACCCCCGAAGAGGATTTCACAATTCAGAGAGAATTAGATCTAGGAGACGGAACCACAATCACAAAATGGAAAGAAGAAGAAGTAAAGAACAGAGAATTTTAGAGTGGTTCGGGCTAACAATGGACTACGTCAAGTATGGAAGAAGCTTGTATTATCATCATAGCGATTACAAGATAAATAGCTTTCGATTTTGCTTACATTCTCTCTCTTTACAAGTATTTCTCTTGATCTACTCTCTTCTACGCTTTGATTCACTTAAACCACCAAGAAATAGATCTGTTTCTGTAAGTACGATGAGTATTGATGTAGATCTACAACTTCTCGAACACTTGAGTAAATTTGGATGATTCCATAGATGATTTTATGGTGAAACTTAGTTGGAGAAGGCTTAATAGAGGTTAGAATGGCTTAGAACAGTGGAGAAAACAACTGAACGGCACTTCGTGGAGCTAGGAATTGATCCCTCATAATGTGGAAGCCATGGGGTATTTATAGGTGCAGCCTGAATGAAGTGTTGAGCTGAAACTCCTATATGCAAGCTATGAATCGTTCGTGTCGTAATTATGAAAATGCTCGGTCCACCATAGTGTACGAACCATAAGAGGTGCGACCCATCCAATAACTAACGACCAACCTATCAATAAATGAGGTGAGCCACCTATAGGAGATGAGAGGTGATCGAGCCATAGACTGCACGAACCATAGGTTGCTCGACCCAGCTAATGTTCGACCCATGCTATTGCACAAACCATGGGATGTATGACCCTTCGGTATACGAACTACATGTTGTTGGACCCATAGGATGTGCGAACCTTCATGTGCACGAGCCTCGGGTGTACGATCTTTGAGTGCACGAACCATGGGTGCACGGTCCATCAGATGTACGAACCATGTAAATGCTCGATCCATGTAAATGACACCTGACCGACCCACGCTAAAGACCACCGACCTACCCCTAGAATTTGATAACGACCGACCCATAAAGTAGTGATAAGTTCGATCCATTGTTTTTGCCTAGGTTTAATCCATCAGTATGTGTATGATTTTTTAGTGGATAAACATATATATATATATATATATATATATATATATATATAACTCGATAAGGAAATGAACTTAAAATAAAATATTATGAAGAAAAAGGAAATCTATAAATTTGAATTTGGAAAGTTTAGAAGAAGAAACATATACACATTTTAATAGAGAATAATTAGCTATAGATGACGTTGATTATTCATGATAGGTAGTCTTGTCTGTTTTGAAGCTAAGGCGTTATTCAGTCTAGGTCCGAGAGGTAATTATACCTCAACTTTATTTATTTTGTTATTAACCAATAAATAGAAAGATTCAGTCTTAAAAATCAATGTTAAATATATTTAATTGAATGTAGTATTTTGGGTTGTTGTAACGATGTTTTACGCAACATTCATTTTAACCTAAGTAAAAGTAACTTGAAAACGTTTTTCCAAATAAAATGAAGAATATTTTTCTATGTATAAAAATGAATGGTTTCATGGTAGGGATAAGTAATTGGAAATGTTTTCCAATTATAAATAAGAAAATATTTTCTAAGCATAGAAAATAAGAAGATGGGATATGAAACGTTTTCCAAATACCGTGAGAGGCTAAAGCATTTTGAAAATATTGGAGTAAAGATATCGAAAGGAATTTAGGAAGTGATTTAATTAATGAAATATTAATTAAAAAGGGCCAGTGATTGTTAGATGCTTAGTCAGTAATATTTCCTGTTAGAAATTTGGATGGATGATTATTTTTCTATGATAGTTAAATAACCGACTACCGAAGTTTTTGGATCACCATTGTCAATACGGAGAGACCGATTTGATTTATTATCCGAAAGCCACTACGTATAGGCATTGTGAATTTGATTATGCTGAAGATAATCGAAGACAGAGTAAAATGCAAGGGTTGTTCTGCTTGCAGGATAGTGCCTTCGGTTTGTCCAGTCCCAGAAAAATTTGTATGGACGAATGTCTGACAATATGCACATAAGACGATCTTTTCAAGGTATTATGTTTGGTGATGGAGGAATTCGTTTCTTTTAGCTTTTTATACCCGTAATATTTTTGAGAAGATCAACTAGTGATTTGATGGGTTTGACGATGTGGCATTCAAAGTAACTGGCGGCGTGCTATTCTAGAAAAGTAAACGTGACCTCAAGCCTTACAACCGGGAAATGACAAAAATCGGGCAGGCAACATGTCTAGTTGGGTCACACCCAAGCAAGGTATATTATCACCAATCTAGAGAAAAAATCATTTGTTCTTCCTTCGATTCTGTATCTTACGGGCTACGGCTGGAGGGCCGACAACCGTGGGTGATAATACATTTGGTCCATTTAAGCTAAATGAGTGATCGATCATGTGTGGTCGGGTCGAAAGATGTTCTTGCTGAACCTCAGTGTATCCCCTCTACAGTACACTGATCGGAAGGTGGTACCATACCTTGTTATAAAAGGAATCCAATCTCCAATAAGCGCCCTACGGTTTTTGATTTTATATTATGTATGTAGAGATGAGATGCAAGTGTTCTGCTAGATGGTTATTTATATGATTAGACATTATTATAATATCATCGGATTTTGGTGTAAAAAATGTTTTGGTTATCGTAAGGTAAAAACCATCTGTATTTACGTATGGATCGATCTTATGATTACCCTTTCTTTCAAAGGTTTTTCAAAGTTAACCAAGTTGGTTGAAGTTTACTCACACCAGTCCCATGATTGACACAAAGTTTATTTTGTTTGTTTTACCCTAAACTCTTGGGTGCCCAAATTTGTACGGGCAGTCAAATGTTTCAGGATTTTACAAATACATATGGAGGAGCTTGAAGCAGGAGTCTTCACCGTTAGTTATTTAGAATTATTTCCGCTGTGATGTATATGTGTTGTACTCTGATATGATATGTATATACAATACATATTTGTATTTCAAAGTTATGGTAAATGATATTATATTTTGTTTAGTTCCGCTGTGAGATTCTGATGTTCTCTTTTGTTCTATCTTTTATCTATTTCTATTTCTTTAACCCTAATAACTCGTATTTCTGTGCAATTTGGATAGGACGTGTGTTGTTTTAGTCAACTCAGATAGTACGCTTTACATGCTAATTCTTGTCTTACAATATGTTGATACATATCTTTACAAATCAATTTTATATAATTTAATAAATTTCACTTGAATTATCTCATTTAAATTATTTCACATTGTCAATTTAAAATCATTTTGAAATTTGATTAACTTAAATAATTCAATTCATTTTAAAGGTCTAATTATCAAGTTTCACACTAAATCAAATTATACATACTTAAAAATATCATATCTTTATCAATTAGCAACACTTGATAAAATATTGCACTTGACCTTATCAAAAATTTATTATAAATATGTTACAAAAAAATTACATCTTATATTATAGTTATAAAATTATATATACATATATATGTATAATTAAGATTTTAAAGTAAATTTATTATATTATTATACTTTTTAAGTTCCAAATTATTGCTCTTATAAGTTTTTATTCTTTATATTAAATTATTAAAATTTAACTTCCAAATCATAGTTTTAAGTTAAACATCTTACTAATTATTGTTTCGTAATGCCTTTCCATTGACAAGTTAAGTTACAACAAATCTGAATTATCTTAATTTTTTTAAGTATTTACAAAACTATATTTACACTTTTTATGAATATATATATATATATATATATATATATATATTTGTGTGTGTGTGTCTGCATGTGTGTTTGTGTGTGCATTTATATAATTTAACTTACTTTAAATTTCATACAATTTAAAGTAAATAATATTAAAGTTCAAAAATCTTCAGTTTATTTTTTAAAATATTTAATAACTTATAAATTAGATTGTAGACATCCAATTTGATTTGTCTTAACTTTATATCTTTATTAACATAAAATTTAAATTTAATTTTTTTAAATAATTTTTGGTTTAATTTCAAAAATCTATATAGACGCTCGGGTATATATCATTTCAACCAATAATGATTTTCTTAAATCTACGAGAACTTGCAATGTAAGATAAAAATGCATACACGATCATTTATAAAATTTTCGCGTCAAATATCACAAGTGTGTTTGTGTCGCATGTACACAAAATACATAACAAAATTTGTGAACTTTCTAAACAATCCTAACACTTTGTATGAGCAATCGTGTTAATTTACTCAATGATTAGTTTGTTATCAGTAACTAAACTCGCCTATCGTGGACGGGACAAAAATACTGAGTAGAGACACGAATCGAACGTTATATGTCGAGCAAGACTACGTCAAACCCAGCTCGAACCAATCATGATGGTGAACCAACAAAATCAGATCCTCACAACTACCTATACATCAAAAATCAACAAACTCAACTTCCATTTATTTCATTCATTTCTACTTTTGGACTTAATTGTTTATCAAAGATTTCTATTTCATTAGAATCTACAACAAAGTGAAATTACTAGTGCTTTATCAAAGGGTTGAATTCTTTGTCTTGTATAAAACAAGTCCAGTCCACTGCTAAAAGCATCCAAGTTTGTGCTTCCTAACACCACAGCGTGGTAGCCAAAAACCAAAAATTGTGTGTTTTTTGTTCTACATGGTGGTATAATGCCAAAAACCAAAAATTGGCTACCATATGATAGTATTAGGAAGCACAAACCGATGTTCTTTTCCCGGTACACTAAATCAAGATGGCACCTTTTTCCAACAGCACAACTTGGAAGAAGTCGTCCTCGAGGTGTGGGATGCGACTACAGGGTGGCTCGGGACTGAGCTAGAAGGTGGCGTAGGCCTCATCAGTTTGGTGGACACGTGGATGCGAGGCCGCCGGGGCATGGTTGGGTAATTCCACAAAAGAATCACGATAGAAGCAACTATCGCCCACGACCCTAAATCGAACCTCGATTTCACGAATAGATCACCCAAACTCTATTAACGCCAAACCCTTAATTCAACATCAATCTAGCAAACTCCCACGAGAAAATCGCATGCTTCAAAAATCCTAGAAGCTTTTTTTTTCCAATCCAAGCTCAAAGATATAATTTTTGAGATTGTACGATTAGTGATCATTGGTTTGTTTATTTTTTCGGTGCCTGTTTGTGCTGAGGCTACAGGGCGGTTGAAGGGTTGCGAACGCGATCTTCGATGGATAGAGTAGTCGACTGATTTGGGAAGGAATGGGAAACACACAACCACTTGATAGGGATTTCATGATTTATTTATAGAAGACATGGACTTGTTTTGCCTTACTGAGGGAAGTTGTGATTTTCAGATTTAAGGAACGTGGAAATCAAATGAAGGGAGGAAGAAAAAGAAAGACGCGTGGAATATTTTCTCTGGAATAATTTGATGTGTCAAAGTAGTTTTTCTCAAAATTAAACTAGTGTTTAAGCTAATTATTTTCTTTTTAGATACCAGTACGCAGGCACGCCCGATGGGCGTGTGCATAGATAAATTTGACCAAAGCTAGAGATGAAGTTTAAAAAGAACAATACTTGTGGCAGCTTGTGTGTAGACATCTAGGATATTGCAATATGAACAAAAGAGAACATAGTAGAGCAGCAAGTTGAATGTGATGTCATATATACATGCAGAACGTAAAGTTTGGGAACATACACAGGCAAAATGTAAAGCGGTCAAAAATGATCTGAAGCATATTCAACATAAGCGCATGCTAAATGAAATTAAAAATCAATAGAAGATTGCAATATGGAAATAGTTAAAAAAATAATTCCTTTTTGGAGTACAATATGATGTGTGAGCAGCATGTACTGGTATGTTATAAATTGTATGTTTGCGTCATCAACATTAAATCTAAAACTTGCTTCTGCATTACATAATGACATTTCTTATCATCATCATATACAAACCTAAAATAAATTAAAGAGACTGAATGGAGTAATTGCATGGTGTATCTCCTGACATTCTTCAGAAGCATTCTATGCTTCATGATCTGAAAGAGAAAAAGGAGGGCACCTAGTCCAAAAATTAAACCTATGTCAAGTGAATTATTAATTGATCGAAAATGAAAAACATAGGGATGCATGAGTAACGCTCAGGTGATGATCATACGTTGACATTTCAAACATGTGTCATTTTAAACCAACAGAATCACTACAATAATTTAAGAGATTAAAGCCAGTTGTTGGGATTCATATGGATTCAAGTTCTATTAAAATGTCAATGGAATAACAGATTTTCTATTTCAATTTCTGATGCAGTTGAAATAATGTTATTTTCTATTGAAATATTATCATAATAAGTAAATAAATAAACAAATGATTTTATATTCTTTATATGAAATCATATAAGTTATAGCATTCTTTGTAGTTTGTAATGAACATCAAGCCCAAAAGAAATGCATGAATCTCAAAATACGTAGCTGAAGGAATACAGTGAAAGACGTGTAAAGGTTCTTGACGACCTCCTCTCTGAATCAAACTCCCAACTTTTAAAGAAAAAAAACCTGGAAAACAGATCAACTAAAAGGACAGGAAAAATTACACACACTAAGCCAGACACCGTAATATTGTTAATGTTATAAGATTTAAAACCTTGCCTATCGCACAATGCACTATAAATCACTGTGCACACCTGTAGAATACAATATTAGTTTGAGTGAATAATACATAGGTTGCATATAAGATTATGATGTAAAAAAATAAACTTTATAACTGGATAAATTCCCAGTTCAAACAAAGCAGCCCAAAGACAAAGTACAGTAGTCTTTTCAGAAGCAACATATGCCATTTTTGAATTTTTTATCCCTCACCCTGGCTGAGACCAAAATGGATATAATAGTTTTCATTTAAAAAGGTATTGCAACCAAAAAAGTTCATAACATAAACAGATTAATGTAGATAACAAATAATGTTGTTATGATTAGGATCAAGTAAGAATAACCAATAGGCTTCAATTTATTTGACCTATTAGACCCTTGCTTACATGACTATATTTTTTGTATTCAAGCTTCAATATTCTTCTATACAATATATCCATAACCCATGCACGGCCTTTTAATGAGAAATTGTCCAAGTATCGATTAATATGCATAAGCTATATACATGGTTATGAAAATGTGCGGTGAATGTGGCAAATGACGTTTATGGTGCAAGTGGAGCATGGTGCAAAAATGATAGTGGTTTTTTTTTGCTATTTTGTTATTCTTTTTTAAAACATTTCAGACCGATATGTAGCAATGGTTGGATGTATTATATATTACCTAGTTCATAAAAGAGAGATGATACCTGGATTTAAAGTTGCCTTTTGAGTAGTTCTCCTTCTCTTTTCAACTAATCCCTCTCTAATGTGAAACTATTCTTTTGCGCTGGCTGATATTTCACCTGCTGGAAACTTGAATTTTAAATGATCGGTCCGTACTTTTCAAACACTAATGTTGACTATATTCATTTGAAAATGAATGAGGAAGATACCTAAAGTACGCTGTTATTAAATATACTTATCGACAGGTGATTCGATTCGAAGCAAGAATGCATAATCAACACTTTAATAGTGCCCAGAAGTCCAATTCAAATAAATATACTATTAGACTTCCACATCATAAATTTTTGAGAAAAGTAATTTAGAAATTCATATTGCAAACCAAATTGTTGTACCTTGAAATACTGCTAGCCGCCCATACTCTGGTAGTTCCCAAATCAATTTATCAACATAGCTTCAAAGCACAAAATAGTTTCTGCCATTCCTTTTGCTAGGACAGTTAAGATCCAATATATCTAAAAAATTCAAATTAAACTTAAAGTGTCATCCAAAACGGTGGACTATAATCAAAATGAACAATTTGTAATAACCTACGTATTAACATGACAGATTTTTTCTTCTCGGATGCAAATTTGATTCTGGATTGAATATTCAAAATTGTAGAAAATCGGTTAATAGTTTGAGTGGCAAACAAAATAAAGTAACAGAAGTATCGTATAAACAGCGAAAGGCACTTGCGAAACAGAAGGAAGAAAAACTAAATTAGCCAAGAGTTGACGACCTGTTAACAATTAACAACTAAAAGGAAGAACAACCAAAACAAAAAAACAACTAAGTCGGCGCTAACCTGACCAATTTCTAAAATTTAGGGATCCAAATGCAGGAGATCTAAAATCGTCATAGCAGCGGGAGATAGACTCACGTCATCTCAAATCTTCATTTTGAAGGTCTTAATCGACTTCGCGGCAAGAGGTCTGGAATCGACATAGCGGCCGGAGTGCGACTTTACCAATATGTGGATGGCTCAGCTTTTGTTGCTTGGGATGATTTGCAGAAATGGAACATGAGTAATTTGCAGCAAAGAGAGAGGTAGAGATTGGAAAACGAAGAGGGGAAAAGAGAAGAATGGAAATGGTGGGGAAGTTACAGAAACGTGGACCGAGGAGAAATGCGGTAGAATATGAGAAGTGGAATGGAAACGGGGAGAAAATAAGACGAATGGGAATGACGTGGTCACGTGGATAGAGTAAGTGGTGGTAGAAAGACTGACATTCCCGCATAACTATTTGAGCAGCATAGTTGAAATAGGGGTATTTAAGGAAAGCCCAAAAAGGCTTCACTTTGACCCGTTGACCACGGGTTTTGCATTATAATATAAGATATACATATTTAAATACATGTGAGTATATATAAAAGAGGATTCTGATAAGACAGGAGACAAGATACACCTAATAACATTGTCTATTCTATGGAATTCTGACCCAAAATTATATGTTGAGGACCAGGGGCGAATATTGGATTATATATGAGAAGGGTCGCAGATTAAATAGCAACAATAACCATCTATAAAAAGTTATATATTGATATACAAAAATTTGTTATATTTTTTCATACCAAAAAACAAAAAAGTTACTTCATATAAATTTTCATCTACAATTGTTCCCGTCGAGATTTCATTGATTGAAATCTTTGCATATTGGCTTCATTGTCAATTTCTTTGAAAATAACCTTCTCAATATATGTAACCAAACAAGCATTAAGTCAATCGTCTTCCATACGACTGCGCAATCGATTCTTAACATTTTTCATAGCAGAGAAAGCTCATTCAACAGTTGCAAGTGCTACAGGTAAAGTCAATGCCAAAAAAATGAGTTTGTACACAAATGGGTAAGTTATATGTCATTTTCTTTCAACCATTTTCTTTGCAAGCGTAGTTATGTCTTTAATCGCCAAAAACTCATCATCTGAACGTATATACATCATATAAGTTTCAAGTTGGTCCTCAAGTACCACACTATCATACATATAAAAATCTTTCGGATAAAATCGACAAAATTTAAGCAACTTTCCAATGATGAAGGCAGAATATGGTCAGCAAGAAAGTGAACTAACTCTAAATAATTTCCTCAATTGATTGATGATTCAGATTCACCATGGCAACGAAATGGCAAATCTTGTTGCAATAGAAATCGAACACAATCGGTAGCAGCAGCCAATCGAGTTTTGTATGCAATTTTGCATTTGCTTGTATTGCTAGTAAATAGAGATGAAATACTTGTTGTAAGCTTTTGACTAGTGAGATCCAAACACTGTTTTTTTACTTGATTGTGGGCACTATTATGTTTTCCAACGTGTAGATCAAGTTTTTTTTTTTTTTTTTTTTCAATTTCAAAAACCAATATTAACAAATACCTCACCACAACCTTGGTTACTTTTAGGTTTGAAAAGATAACAATAAAGACAATAAACCAAATCTTTTGCTATGCTATACTCCAACCAATTAGCATATCATTCAAGCTAATCTTTATTGAATCTTCTCAATTCATCCATCATGACTGTTTGAGGAAAATCATGATGAAATGGTTGACAAGGACCTTTTTGTAAGTATGATCGCCAAACACAATCTCTATCATTTGGATTATAATTCCATATAGAACATCGTAAACCCGGGTCCGAAGGAAGATTTTCATAATCGATCTCAACACGATCTCTTTTTACCAAATTATTATATGCATCAATGTCAAGGATGAAACAGACTCGTTTATCGTGCATTTTGTTCTAGTGACAAATTTGTCTATTGTGAATGATAGAATGAAATTGCAGTATTCTACGAAAATAAGAAAAACATATCACTATGTCAGAAAAGCCAATTGTCAAGCTTGAAGCTCCCAAAATAAAACTGCAGCAAACAATCAATGGCTGCACACAAAATTGAAGCAACACTTATAGAATTTGACTTGGCTGTTGCTACATTATTAACATTTATTCAATCATTAAATTTATTGGTAGTAACAGGCTAGCAACAACAACTTAAACTATTTTTTATATGAAAAGTTACAGTTTGGGATATGAAAAATTCAAACAATTTGTAGTAGCAACATTTAATCACAAAAAAATAATATAATTTTTCAACTATAATTTTTTTCAATCACTGAAGCAACAATTATATTGAGAAAACAGTACAAATTGGGATATTAAAATTAAGATTGGAAGTTTCATACCTAATTGAGAGTAGGTTGAGTAGCAATTGCAATTAAAGCATCAATATTGGCATCAGAGACAGAGATTTAGAGAGCATCTGCAATTTTGTGAAGCAATTGATTTGAAGATGGAAAATTGTATGAGTTTTGCGGCTTTTGTCGCTCTGGCCTGTAGAGCAACGAAGATAGAAGTTATATGCTGGAAATAACTTTACTTCTTAATTTGCAACAAGGTCCTGCAATTTTCATAAATTTGAGAAGGGTCCAATTTTCTTTTTTTGAGTCCTTGGTGCAAATTTTTAAAAATTAAGGGGGATTAGCAAACCCC
Organism: Allium sativum; assembly: GCA_030737875.1. Taxonomy (NCBI): domain Eukaryota; kingdom Viridiplantae; phylum Streptophyta; class Magnoliopsida; order Asparagales; family Amaryllidaceae; genus Allium; species Allium sativum. Next base: position 996,481,568 of record CM060924.1, on the reverse strand, counting down.
CCTTCAACAGGTGCATTCGCATCTATTCGGGACAATAAATGTTCAAATTTTGCAAAACGAAAAGCATCATTCTACTTAGAATATCATTTAGTATTTTTAGACCATATTCGCCTAAATTCCAACAACATTAAATTCTCAACGATTTGTAAATGTTTAATTAATTAAAGTGAACAAAAAAACTTGTGTAATTGACAATGAAATTTATTCCTCTGTTATGTCTAGTTAAATGTATTTTAACTACTAAATTTCGTAATTTAATTCAAATTTTAGATATTGATGCTAATTATGATATATAGTTTATAATTGTCGTAAGTCGATAGTGTAATTCGATTTAAACTGAATGTCGGAACTTAGACATCTTTGTTATATAATTATTTAGATCACTTCTATATAAATTGTTATCACCAAAATTAAGTAAGGTAGATCGAGAATGAGAACCACGGTGAAGTAGTGTGAGAACTAACACCGCTACAAAGTAGGTAGCGCTAAGCTTCCGATAATGTCCCTTTGAAATATGGAAAGGCAGGAAAGAGGAATCCCTTTTTCAGACCAGAAAGCCCTTTTTAGTTCTAACTGAAAGGGAATTAACTTAAGACCTGTTGACCTTGCAAGAGAAAACAATGGAAGAAAACAAAAAGCATTGCATCAGAAGAAACAAAGAAGGATCTAAGAGCCATAAAATAGGAAAATTTGTAACGAACAAGGGCCTTCGGCCATATTCCGGAAGGTTCATCTTCTGTAAACAAAGATAATGGAAAAGCAAGCTTATCCCCTAAGGATGTCGGAAGGGAACATATTTCAAAGTACGCAACAAAGTCAAGAGGAAAGGAAAAGAGCAGAGTAGAAGCCCATCAAAAGGGATGAATGTTAGAGAAACTAACCACATACCTAACAAGAAGATTGACCATGTCAGAGAAGACGCTAACTCGAAGATAGCTGCCACTGTAAGCCGAAAGCTCGCATATACCTATGCCACTCGCAACTATTTAGACCATGACCTAAGGGGTATATCTAGAAAATATTAGTGAAATAAGGTTGCAAATGTCAGGGACTCCTTCGCATGACACTCAGGAAATCCTCCGAATCAGTGAACGGAAGAGACTCCTGATGTCGGAGGGAATCCACTTTGCACCTATAAATAGGACCCTAGAAGACCAAGATTAGGATATTCAATTCATTTCCAAAATTTGTACTCATGAATTGCAGGATTAAACCCTAATTTGTATATCAATTTTGGTAAAAAGAGTTTGTAATATCGCATATATATTCAATAAAGAGGAAACCTATGGCGATTAAAGTAATTATTGGAAATCTTATTCAATTAAGTATGTTGTTGTTATCATTCACTAACATTACCGGTACAATGTGTGAGCTATATGGGTAATTAGAACCTTTTCCAAACCCTTACCCTTGACCATCATTAGGATCGTTAAATCATAGGGATAATAACTACCCTTAATCTACCAACCATAGCAGTAACCAAAATTTTATTAGGATCCCTTTACTATTAACCTATTAGATCCATACGATCATCCAGTATTATGGTTATATTCCTACTGCTTAATTTGGTCTTTGAGAAACTAATGAAAACCTATCGCGATAGTGGATTTCAGAAGGACGAACCCCTTCAGACCACTTCTACGATCCTTGAACTCTCAAAAAGCCCGATCCGGAGCTACTGAAATCATATCCATCACTGAAAGGGTCCCACAGATTGGAACCTAATAGCCAACCTTAATCCGAGAATACCGAAAGGAACTATTCCCATGCACCAAGAAAATTCTAAGGAATTACTTTACGAAAGGATAGGTCTTCCACTTAAAATTTAAATGGAAACTCATGGCTAGTTTTCACTCTATAGGGAATTTAACTTTGGAAACCTACGGAAGTACTTCAACGAGATTTCTGAAACGAAAGCCATTTTCAATTTTAGTTCATTCCTTCTGAAGGCTGGGAATTCTACTGTCAAACTCTATCTTTGGGGTGTCAACCATAAATTAGGATAACAATTTTTGCATTAGAAGGGGGCCTTAACCTTCGTCCCTATTTCCTTCGCCAAGCATTATTAAGTTTATCCTTAAGAGGAAAGAAACCAATGGAAAATAAGCACATGATAACTCTTAACGGATTATAAAGGATCGCAAAAGCCTCGAACAATGTTTCATATGAACCAAAAGGTAAGGGTTTTGAATGGAATGAAAATCCTAACAAAGTAAGAGAGTATTCCAGTAGGAAAAAGTATCAACTCAATAGGGATATACAAAAACCTTTACAGTCCGATAAGGGAAAAGGGTTGCAATGCTTTTTGTTGTCCACATAGGGATAACCAAGGAAAATTAGGAGAAATATTAAGTCAACTTCCAAAGGAAAGGAGCGTGTTAAACTTGACACGGCGGTCCCCCAGCATGAATATCAAATCAATCAAATCGAAACAAGGTCCTTTTGAGCCCTTCCGAAAGGAAATATCTTATGTCGATTTAAGGTTTCAAATGTTGCGAATGGAAGCCTTAAGTATAATTAATCAAAAGAGAGAAGGGGCTTATGACTCCGAAAGGGTAGGAATAAACCTATCTCAAGAAGGTTTAACCTCATATTCTGACGATCAAAGCAATACGCTAGTCCATCAGATAAGGACATTTGTACAAACTTTTTTACGTGGCTCAATCTTTGAGGAAGAAATATAAAAGGATTATGTGTCCTTCTCCCAAAAATGGCAAGATACCATGGTCAAGCCTTGAGAAAATCGGTACCCATATCATCCAAGGAAGCATAGAAGCATCGCCAATAGACTTTCTTTATAATGCCCCTCAGATATAAAATCAAAAAGGAAAATTTTACGGTAGTATGGGATTGCAGCTAGAAGAAAGGAAATCAGAAGCTAATCCTTTAAGAAAAAGGGGAAACCCCAATCCAACCATGGAATACAAGTTAGCCACTTCAATAAAGGAGGAGAGAGTAAGCCTAAGGACATGCGCCGGGCTCCAATTGAAGCACACTCACCTCTGATCATTACATGATCAAGCCTTGCCTCTGCTTCGGCATAAGCATGCAATGTCTCTGTTTATGTACTATCCGGAAGAAGAGATCAAATGTGAAGAAGGAGCACTAAAGAACGTCAAGCCTCTGCTTTAAGAAATGCCTGTGATGGCCAAAAATAAATTAAAATGAAAGTGCTTTCGTAACCAAACCGGAAGAGGACATTCTGCATTTCCCTTTAAAAGGCCAAGGATGCCTCCGTCAAAGCTGGAAAAGCAATACTCTGGACTTTTAAAGAATATCAATACCTTAATCTGGGTTTCATAAGCCAAAAGGGGCTTCATCTATTTTCAGAAAGTAATCTGTAGACTTCAGTTATCATATTACCGTTTTCTAAGCCGAAAGAGGTTCCGCCAATTTCAAAAGGTAATCTCTAAACTTCTATTAGCCTATTACTCGAATCTGAGTTTCCTGAACCCAGAAGAGGCTCCATATATTTCTAGAAAATAATATCTGGACCTTTATTACCTTATCGCAAGAATCCGAGTCTTGGTCTTCATAAAGCCATATAAGGTTTTGTATATTCTTCAGGAATAAACATCTAGACTTTCATTATGGCATCACCCTAATCAGAATTTCGGTTTTTAAGACATACGAGGCTTCATACATTCATGGACCTCCACTATATCCCATCATCTAAATTCCGGTTAAGCTTTTGAATCCTAAAGAGGCTTCTCTTTCTGATGCCAAAAGAAGTTCTACCTAAGGAGTCATTCTCTTCAAAAATTTCCTGTCAAGGCTATAATGTAAAGGAAGGCTACTTATTGGCACCAACTTATTCTTTAATAAATCCTTCACTTAAATCTTTCAAGAGAAAGTGTCAAGTATCGAAGCTTAACCACAGAATGGAATGGATCTACAGGGAGTCGAGGGATTGAACTTGGAATGCCACCCCCTGGAAACAAAAAGATTTGAGCAAAGACTCACTATTTCTCTAAATAAGCTTTAATTCGCTAAGAACGTTAGCATTTCTCGTTAAAAGATACGTCTCCCATTTTATTTACGCTTCATGTTTGGTTTTTATTGAAACCTTACCCGTTTTTTTTAAAAATATATTTAGATCTAAAGTCGGTGCCTTTTTACTCCAAGAGTTCCGTAAAATAGGTGAAAACTAGAAGGTGAGAAGTGAAGGGGTTTTCTTTGTCCAAAATCGATGGCTCTTAATTTCTAAAATATTAAGCGAAGGTTTTTATTTTACTTCAACCGGACCGTTTATAAAGATGAAAGAATTTAATGGTCAGGAAACAATTTTTATCAAAGAGATAGAATATCTCGTGAAGTTATGATGAAACAAAGACGACACATTTCATAAGCATCTTTAGACATGGAAATCAAAATTCTTTAATAAACCTCGGTCCAAGTAAATTGAGGATTTATTTAGCTTTCGTAAAAAGCTTTCGTAAACAAGGTCACGAAAATATAACCATTAATAAACTATCCAAAGGTTCCTTCTTTAACTTAGTAATCCTTAAAAAGAAATATCACATGGTGAAACTTCTTAAAATTAAGATATCTATGATTATGCCACCAAAAGTTACAATTTGATTTCACTAATCCTTGCACAAGTCACAATATAAAAATATGCACAATAAGAATTTTTGAAACACCTTTTGTATAAAGATCACAAGGAAGGAAATGGAACATCTCCCCTCAAAATAAACAGAAAAATAAGTAATGATATAATTAAAAAAATTAAAAGGCATGACTAACTACTCTGATGTAAGTCTAGAAGCTAAGAAAGCTGAAGGCATAGGCCAAAATGAGTTGATAAAGCAACATAAATAATTAAATGATGGATACCAGTGTCAAAAATTAAGATTATTCACTCGCAGACTGGAAGAAGTTCATTCTCTTGGTGGAAGTTGTTATCACCTCTTCTTAAGCTCTAAGTATTATGAGAGAAATAGACGCTTTATCTCTAAAATGAATCGTTCTCCCCAAGCCATTGGCCAATGTAAGGGAATCCATATTAGGAGCCAAAGAGGATTATGGTGCATCAAAAGCCAGTTCCTTCCCAGAGTGGTGGGGAACAATGGCGTCAAGAAGGGGGGTGGGGGGGGGGGGGAAGGGGGTATCCGAGGCAATGGAAATATACCCAATGAAGCTATGGGGGTCCCTCTTAATTAGGCTAAACACTGTACCAAAATTTGAATTAAGCAGAGGCGCCAAGCAAAAAGTAGAAACTCTCAAAACATTAGGGAGACTCCTCACAAAAACTGAAGTTGTCATTTCTAAACCTAGTGTCTCCATGCTCAAGCAATAAAAACAACAATGCCAAAAGGCTTCCAAAAATCCCGAGAAGGGGAATCTACTGATTGAGGAAGTAAACACAAGCAACCAAAGGAAATTAAATTAGGGCAATCCTTGATAGTTTGCATACTGACTCACTCAATTGAATTTCATCCATTCACTTTGTTAACTGATGAAACAGAAAGGTAACAATGAAGGAGGAGGAGGCAATTTATAAAGGAACATCTTCGACATGAGACCATTGATTCAAACTCGAATGGCTAGATAGCAATATAATAAAAAGGGGAAATCAATTTGGAATTGATGCCAGCTAGAGAAATTAATGATCACAATCTGAAAGGAAGCCTGCAAATTAAAATAAAAGAAAGGAGAAAAATTCCGGTGTGCACAGAGGAAGGAACAAAAGAAATCAAGTGAAAATGTTGACCAAATCCCAGCCACCTGGGAAGAAGTGCTAAAAGGGGGATATGGTAATATAATGACACATGCGTAAGAATTCAAGCCAATTGATTTGAAAATTCAAGAACACTCCTTTACTATGGGGGAGGGAAAAGTATAGCATCAAAAATATCCAAGGTGGATCGAGAATGAGAACCATGGCGAAGAAGTATGAGAACTAACGCCACTACGAAGGAAGTAGTGCTAAGCTTTGGATAATGTCCTTTTGAAATATGCAAAGGGAGAAAAAGGGAATCCATTTTTTAGACCAAAAATCCCTTTTTAGTTCTAATCGAAAGGGCATTAACTTCCGAGTTGCTGATCCTATAAGAGAAAACGATGGATTAAAGCCAAGGACAGAGCATCTAAAGAAACAAAGAAGGAGCTAAGGCCATAAAACAGGAAAATTTGTAATGAATAAGGGCCTTCAGTCATATTCCGGAAGGTTCGTCTTCTGTAAACATAGTCTCTGACAAAGCAAGCCTATCCCTTTAGGATGTCGTAAGTGAACATATTCCAATGTACGCAATAGATTCAAGAAGAAAGGAAAAGAGTGGAGGAGAAGCCCATAGAAAGGCTTGAAAGTTAGAGAAAGTGCCCTCGGACCTAACAAGAGGATTTACCATGTCTGAGAAAATGTTGACTCGAAGATAGATGTCATTGTAAGCCGAGAGCCCGCATAGACCTATGCCTCTCACAACCATTCAGACCACGACCGAAGGGGTATAACCTAAAAATATTAATGAAACAGGGTAACTAATGCTAGGGACTCCTTCACATGACCCTCAGGAAATCCTCTGAAGTAGTGACTGGACAAGACCCCGAAGCCGAAGAAAGCAAGCCACTCTACACCTATAAATAGGACTCTAAAAGACCAAGATCGGGACATTCAATTCATTTCGAAAATTTGTACTCATAAATCGCGGAATGACACTCTAATTTGTAGATTAATTTAGGGAAAATGAGTTTGTAATATCACATATATATTCAATAAAAAGGAAATCTGGGCGATTAAGGTAATTATAAGAAATCTATTTCAGTCAAGTATGTTGTTGTTGTTATTCACTAACATTGCAGGTACGATGTGTGAGCTATATGGGTAATTAGAACCTTTTTCAAAACCTTACCCTCGACCATCATTAGGATCCTTAGATCATAGGGAAATATAATATAAATTGAAATTTTGGATTGAATAAAAGATTACAAGTATCAAACTTCGCTGCAACAAAAAAAATACCTTTTATGAATTTAATTAGTTTCTATCAAAAATTAAAATTTTAAATTGTATATTTCGAAAAGAATTTTTATATGCACATGCAAATAAGAGATTATACTATATACATATATACATACATACATACATACATACATACATACATATATATATATATATATATATATATATATATATATATATATATATATAATACTGTGTGTGTATGTGCATGTGTTTGTGTACAGTGTATAACCACGTTAATAGTTTGAATAGAAACACAATTTTTGATTCGACCATGAAGTTCCCGACATGCCCATTATATACAAATTTATTTGTTAAAATTATAGTTATTTCATGCCACCATATCACCAGAATAGGTAAAATCATCCTATAACTATTCCTGAAGTATTCAAGTACAAACATTGAATATTCTACGGTATAGTGGATTGGAACTAAAATCACATTAATGTATATACGATATTCATTTCAATACTAGATCTTGCTTCCATCTTTGAGAGAATCCTTAAAGTTAGGGATTCAACTATAGTTACATATGAAAGCTTTATACGTTAATAGTGGAGTTTAGAAAAAAGTTATAGATCCTTCTAGTAGCGTAGGAAAACTCCTTTTTAATGTAATTTATCTTACAATTGAATTCGTTCATTCATATTTGCTCTAAATTTTGTGGTCATTCTCCAACCGTTTCCGTTAATTTTCTCCACCACTCGCCGCTCCACTTTTTTTCCATCACTCGTCGCACTATCGCTTATCACCATTCTTCGTTGTTTGCTACTATAGGCCATAGTCCTTCGTCACTATCTGGTGTTAGTCCTTGTTGCTTCACACGTGTCTGTGCTAATTATTTTGATTTGCAGTTGCAAATCATGCACCTTTCCTCTAAATATGCAATCTTGCCTCTTTGGAACATGTGTTGTTTGCACAAAAACTTCTCATGTAGGAGCGCAGCGCATGCTATTGAGACTCATCTATAATCTATATAACAATCATATATGGTACTTGTCGTATGACGACAAATTAAACGTCAATGGGTTTTCATTAATATCATTATATCGGAAACAATGAATTATGGGAACAATTTAAAAACAATGCTAATAACATCTTACATCATATACCAATTATCATACCATGAAACATATGTCAACGGTCGTGTACCAACGAAAAGAAATCAATAAATATATATCTACGAATTTAATTAAATTGTAGCAGTGATTGGAAAATGAATTGAAAATAGTAATTGTATCTATGGAGGCGGAGCATGGTTGGGGATTTGTGGTGCTGGTGGCAACTTGGAGCCAACCGTACGCGTGCATTTTAGAGCTGGTGCTGGGCTTACGAGGTATCGGCTTGGGCTTTCAACAACCGACGAGGCAGCTTAGGATTTGTGAATTATAACATTTTTAATATAATGTGGTTTTCATTCACCTGACAGAATTAGGCCAAGCTACAAAATTATAAAACACAGGCTATACAATATAATGCGGCCTTCATTTTTAATACACAGCACAGCACAGTGACGGCGGATGAATTCACAAGAATAAAAAATGTTTTTTTATCCTTGCATATGATATGTTATCCTTAATTACTACCTGCATGCATTACGGAAATTTTCATAACACAATAACGCCATCAAAAGGCTACCTCCCCAGATAATCCTAAAGAAGCACAGCCGACTGCTGAAGTCGCTGTAAAGGTAATAACAATTCAATATATCATAACTGTACTTGACTGCAATTTGCATAAAAATATACAAGTCCGAAATACAAATATATATACAACATAAGAATACTACCATCAGCAGCGCCATTGATGTCAACACTCTTGGCAGAGAGAAGCAAGCACCAAGTAATCCCATGACCTATATATGCTTGACTGCTCGTTGCACATACAGTTGCAAAATTGCCATAATCTTGAGAAATAAAACATGCTTGCCTATTATGTAGAAGAGGTTTGGATTATTTAGCTGGTAAGGTTGATCTAGCTATAAATATTTTGAGAAATAAGAAATGATTATCACTTAATTCAGTCCATCTAACTTATAAGCATGATCCAGTTATAAAATCAGCAATAAAGCAGTAGCAGTGGATAAGCAGAAAGTTACTAAATGGGATACCAGTTTTCAGAACAGTTAATGACCAGAGATTGATGGAAAACAGAAAAGGGAAAAAAAAAGTAGAAAGCAATTGTAATATAGTAATTGAATGGACATACGAATATTTTGTTTGAGCAATCTTTGGAGGTATACCAAAGCAAGGCCTGTTGACGGAGAAGTAACAAAGAGCAACCACCGTTGTGAGGAAGGGACTGAAAAGGGGAAAAAAAGATAATGGTTTGTTTGAGGAAGGGAATGAGAAGGCGAAAAAAGATGATGGTTTGTTTGGAGAGGTGTTAAGGGATTGAAGGTTGATACAAAGCACAGCAGTCCGTTGTCCATCCACCGTTGAGAGCAAGGAGTTTTCGCTGCTCGAAAACAGCCTCACGCGCTGCACCCACTACTATGGCCATCGAAGCCCCCACTTGGTTACAAGCCCACGCTACTGAGCTCGGCACTTGTTCATGTGAAAAGCTCATATTTCTATGCAGCACTTCTTATGTACTTGGCAATGTGGGACTAAATAACCGTTTTCTTTTTCTTTTTGCAAGCTGTCATATCATATCAAAAGCTTACAAACATATCTACTCCTACTCTACTAGTATTTATTGCCTACGCAGTATATTGTTCACCTAAATACCTTTAACACACAGAATGGAAACATATCAGGATTTACAAACATATCCAATGCTAGTATACTGATTATAGATCTAAGATTATACCCTTAACGCACAGAATGGAAAGGAACCACAATTTCCATCCAATTTAAATACCTTCTGATCAACAAACACATTGTCAAGCCATTAACAAGTAAAACATGAATTTTTACTCCTTACATGTTAGAGGGGTTGGCTGTATACATAATGAGCTACCAAAAAAATGAATGTTTAAACCCATAAATTATTTCATGGCTGTTGCTTTTTTTATGTTACTTCACCCACCGATGATTGAATAAAATGTCAATGGCTAAATTTAACTTGGAGATAGTATAAATGGATGGATTCTGAATGTTGTTTACAGAAAGGGCCTTGAGATTTGTTTGCTGCTGTGACTTTACAAGAGTGGTAACCTTTCAAATTTAATGTTAATTGATCATCTTCGCATATTATAAGCCATGATCATACCGTGTGCTAGTACTCTATGTGTAACAACTATTTTTGGAAACATTTCTGAAACATTAAAGCTATATTCTTGTACCATGACATAGAATACAAGAATATGCAACTGTTGAAATATACATCATTTTTAATCAATGATTCAGGATTACAGCTAATTTGATGTAAAGTTTACAATTTATGATTTGAATCCCATTTTGCAAACCTTGCTTGCCACTATAACTTCAACACAAACAAATCATTTATAACCCAACACACAAAAACAAACTAATTAAATAATTGTAAAATTTTGGAATCAATAACCTTGAACACTGGAAGTATACAACAATAAATAAAAGTGGGTACGAACAATCATCAATTTGCAGGTGAGAAATGCAGAGGAGCCTAGACGTGTGAAGTTGAATTGTTACACTCGGTGATGAAGCCAACATTGTGGGATGGACATGCAATCGCCCTCTCCACGCAGCAATAATAATCGATGTTTTTTATATGCAAAGCTATTTAACCTTTGTGCATGTACAATATTTGTCTGTTCCAATGCATTTTCATTAATTAAATTGTTTTATGAAATATTTGAACATTTTCTAGTTTCTAGCAACACAAACTAGAATCCTAGCTCCATCACTAGTTGCATTATGGCGAAAATGAACGAATGAAGAGTCCTTTGTTTTAAAATTCTCAAGTAATATGTTAGGTAATTTAATAGCAAAAAAGTCAAGAAAATCCACCTTTGTTGTCTTGTTGTATGTGATCAAATCAACTCCATCGTCCATTGCACTATTTTTTTAGTATTAAAATATGTATTCTACTCACTCGGTTTGTGACCCCAACAAAAGAAAAACTGCAAAGAACAAATGGGGTATACAAAATTAAAAATAATTGTTTGGAAAATTGTATGTTAAGTTGTATATTCCATTAAGTGAATTTCAAATATAGACGATGAAGATAAAAGACTCCACTTACGAAGCATTAAAATGCAAAATAATAACTTTGTCCAGGCTCAAACTGGAGACCTCCAGTGTGTTAGACTGACATGATAACCACTACACCACAAAACCTTATTGATATATTTGTCAAATAATTAAATAAATAAATAAATCTTTACTCCTTTATCGGTACCAACACATGAATGATTGAAAAATGGAACAACGAAGTTACAGCCACGACGATATTCGAAAAGTTAAGAAGCTACTCAAAATTCGGGAAACCCAGGTTTAGTACAAAGGCATATGCATTCAAAATATAGTCATTCAGATTATGAAGATAGTAATTTATAGTATATGCGTTTCAGCAATAAAAAATTCAATTTTTACATGTATGTTTCATGAACTATTTCGTTAGTCGAGATAGAGTGAAGCATTATATGCCAAAAGTGACCATGAAGTTCAACTGGAGCCCAAACGCAGCATAATAAAAATGGATGTTTCCCATAAAAAAATTGATATAAACAAATATGGCATCAGATAACCAAAAAATAATTTCATTTTTTGCAAATAAATATGTTCTGTTTAGATTTCCAATGATTCATTTTCACTATGCAAAATAAAATAAAATTTATACCGGAATTATAATCAGATATTGATATAGCAAATAATCATGAGACAGCTGCAATTAGAAGGTAAAATAATAGCAATCAATTTAATTTGTTATTGGTAGTTTACTACTGCAGATTATGTATAAATTTTATATATATATATATATATATATATATATATATATATATATATATATATATATATATATATATAGAGAGAGAGAGAGAGAGAGAGAGAGAGAGAGAGAATGAATAAAAGAAAATGATAAACCATTAAAATTAAATTTGGAAAAAGAGTTCAAGGGAATAAAGTTACTTACCATTATTTAAAGTAATGTAAATGGATAATTATTGACTGATTATTCGTATAATTCGAAATGAAATAAAGAAGGGGGAATAAAATTATTGATACATGAAGAGGTTAAACAAATAAAGTAAGTAATTTGGTGCTTTTATTATAACCATATTTCATTTGACGAAGCAAAAAAATTCATGCTAACAACATTTAGCTGAATCCATATGCAACCTGGAATTGAATTGATATGGTGCCAAGAAAATTATAGCATTTGGTTGACAACATATGCAAGCTGGAATTGAACTGATATGTTATGTAGTGCAGAAGTGAGAACAGAAATGTACAAAAAAAATGAAACACAGCACATTAGATGTACGCTTGAACATTTAGCTACAGCGGAATTCATCTAGTCAGTACATGGAACATTTTAACAAATATTTGAAAGGAAGTTATACGAAGAAAGGAATATCCAACGAGTACATCTGAAGAGTTTATAAATTTATATAGATTACTTTACATTACCATGGTTGTTGAAAGTTGAATAAAGTAGAAAAACATGACCTATAAACTTCTTCGTACTGATTTGAAATATTTAATTGTGTATCAAGTAATCAGCATTACTTTATGCATATTTACAAGATAAACTTGAAATTGTCAAGAAAAAGCATTTTGAAACAATACAGTCGATGTTTTGAAAAGTCGAACGTCGAATTCAATGCTATGGATCATCGAATTCAGCATCTCAAATAGCGTGCACGTAACATTTTGGAATGCTAGTGTATTGTGTGTCGAAACACACACTTATCAAATTGAAGTACAATAGTCGAAGGGTGAATTGTGTTAACACAGGTGATACCTCAATGCGAGGCCGAATGAAGCATCAAAACAAATGATATAGCCCTAAAATTGCAACCTGGTCCCTAACAGATAGTCTGCAATGCTTTTACAATTCCCTCTACAGCATAAAGGATTGGTATTGACGCCGATGAACTAAAATTATTTAATTGTTTATAAGATCCATTGATCACTAATTGGTATTTAAATGCAAAGTTTGCAATTTGATATACATGACCGAATCAGAGTGAGTTTTGAATTGGCCGTTGAGCAAATTTTAAACAAAATAAAAAACACCCGAAATCCACAGACATTAGTTCTTAGTGGAAACACAAAGATCAAACTTAAGTAAATAGGTAATTTCCAAGTGCATGTTATCATGCTTTCAAAACTGTTTTCATACCAAAAAGCAGGACTATCACAAAATAATGTAACATGCCTTTAGCTTTTGAAATTAAAAGCCGTAACTCCAATTCATAGCTTCTTTTCCCAATTAAAAAGAAATGACATTTTTAAATAAGTAAACTTATGGATTCCCTTTCTTAAACACCATGCATCCAAAAAGTAGGGACAAGAACGTTGATAGTGCATTCTTAAAGTATTTTTCACTTCGTTCTCTTCACAAAAGAACAGTCATCAACTTTTTTCCCTATATACGACTAGCCTCTATCGTGCAATGGATTTAAGTTTAGTTTTTGTCTACTTAAATTGAAGTTTTTGAAGTGAGCCATTAGATTTGGGAAGAAAAAAAAATGATTTCAACAGGTAGTTATTTTTTTCAGATAATAATGTAAACTTGCTGATGAAAGAATTATGAACCTTTTTTCGTATAATATAAGGCATGTCTGGCATTTTATATCTTCCACTGGAGCTTTTGTTACCCCAGAATATTTGTAATGCCCAGCTCATGAACTGGTGCAACACTTATGTGTTAAGACTCACTTCCACTTCCTAATAATTAATATGACATATGATAAGATATCTGCAAAACCAAAGAAACATAGGAACAACTATCAATCAAACCCACAAATTCTCAATAGAACCTTTATTCAGTTCCTCGCAAACTAAACTATGTGGCAAAGTCGCAAACGAATCAAGTAAGGGTTAACGAAAATCAATCGCTACCAGTAACAAAAGAAATGACATGTTCAACAACAACAACTTTATTATTAATAATAATAACTGAAATTATAATAATCATTAAAATTACCAAATTTCATTGTCGTTCTCTGAGAATCCGGAACCAGCCTCCCTGTAGCGGATAGAGCTTGAAGGCCACTGGAAAAGCTTGATAGTCAGTGGAAGGGTAACTAAAAGGGAAGAAAGACGTAAGATGAAAAGGAGCAAAGTGAACGGACGTTGGGAAGGTTTTAGGAATGTTTGATTATTGCTTTTCACTTTTTCATGTAGAAGAGTGCAACGAAGAAGAAAAGATGGAAGGCACGGTAGTTGTGCAGCAGTTTAATTGCAAAAGGCTGACACCAGTGATTTCAACCCATGTGTAGCTGTGTAGATGTTACAGCGGAAGGAAAATAGAAGGAAAAAAACGTTTAGAAGAGAAGGAAATTTTATAAAACGGTGCTTTTAACTTTAAATTACATCCAAAATTTCAAATTCTAGAAAATGTAAACCTAGGACAGCCCGTGAATGCTGGAAAATTTTGAAATCCATCTGTTTTCATGTTCGCAAAACTAATAAATATTAACTGCATATGAAAATTATCCATCATTTTTTTTTTACAAGATTATGATTTAAATTATGTGTATGTTGGTATAATAAAATATATTTAAGTTAGAAGTTTATATTATATGCACGCATATTAATCGATCGATTTTTTTTACTATCGTATATTTGTTTATCTTTAACGCTTTAAAGATCAATGAGTCTAAAAAAAACGTTTGTGTTAAATTAAAATCATTGTTATTCGCACTCCAAATTTGATTAAGCGGTGCTCAACTTTAAGGGCGCTCGACTCATATTTAGAATTGTTATGGAGCGTACTGAACAAAAAAAGTAATATACGAAAACACTCCTACTTTACTTCTCCAAGTCACTTTTTTTTTCAAAGGATTGTTACTGACAATCCAAAAATAATTAAGGTGAGACACGGTTGAAAACAAAATTCGGTATATATTCATCGTTTTTTGTTTTTCTCATTTTCGATGGCCCTTGGCCGAATTTAAGGATGTTACTCAACCATACACCATCGAATTCCGCGAATAAATGCGATAAAGCCTTACAGAATTTCATCCGAGTCTCCCCTTAATTATTTTTGGAGTGTCAATAACAATGCTTTAAGGTAGTTTGGTCATATTATAATTTTGTTTTAGAGGAGATTTATATTCTAATGTCTTTCCCTTAGTAAATAAATAAATAAAATTTGTGTATTCCCATAATCAATTTTGAAGTGCAAATAACAATGCCCTAAATTAAAGGTCATTTATTTATCTTAATTTGTCGACCGTTGGCGGATACATTAATTAAATGTTATTTGTCGGCATTCGCAGATGCGAATATCATATATTCGAAATTGATTTCGGATGCGGATATGAGTATGACACTACCTGAATTTGAAAGTACCCGCTAACAAACAAATGTGATTGTGAAGTATGAGGATGAATGGATGGCTATGGTTGGCCGACTTCCTATTCGCCTCTCATTGGTCAAAATATATTATATTATGACTTTGGAGACGTTTTGGGGGTCCCATTAAGCTCTTTTTTTTTTTTTTTTTTTTTTTTTTTTTTGAGTTTAGTGGTTCTGTTGTTGAAAAATTAAAATTGGGAACTTGAATATTAAACAACTTAAATGGTCCACTGATTTTTGAAATCAGCCGAATAAATATGAATTTTAGTCGACTGAATTTAAAGGGTAAAATTTTTACTTTCAAGGTTCAACCAACTTAAACGGTCGTTTAGTAGACTAAGTTGGCTATTTTTAAAATAGAAAGGAATCATGTCAAAAATGGGGTGTTTCGGTCGACTGATTATGATACATTCAGTCGACTGAATTATATAAGAAATTAACATAATTTTTAGGTTCAATCAACTGGATCACATATTCAGTCGACTAAATAGGTAATTTTTGAACCAAAAAGAAATTGGTATAAAAATAGGATATTTCAGTCTATTGGAGTGTCATTTTCAGACGACTCTAAAGTTAAATTTATACAAATTCTATGGTTTAGCCTACCAAGTCAACACGTTTAGTCGACTAACCCAGTGTATTTTTGTTTTCTAAGTTTTTTCTTGCATCGTTCAGTCGTGCACGAACTTGTTTTTACTTAAACTTAATTCATATTTGATTTACAATGAATAATAAAATAGACTCTATATATATATATATATATATATATATATATATATATATATATATATATATATGGGAAATTCTATTGGGACACAAAATTTAGACACAATTGGTGACACAACTAATCTCCACCATTGGATCACCCCATGAATTACACCTCTCCACATAAAGACAAAAAGATCCAACGGTTGAGGCTTTGTGTCTCCAAGTTTGTGTCTAATTTTTTATCCCAATAGTCGCCCCCTATATATATATATATATATATATATATATATATATATATATATATACACATATACATATATATGTGTGTGTGTGTATCCATATATTCTTATATTTTACTTTTTCGAAATTTGCTCGAATGACGCAAACTATTTTGGTTGCTTTTCCCATGAGTTAGTTTCG
Organism: Allium sativum; assembly: GCA_030737875.1. Classification (NCBI taxonomy): domain Eukaryota; kingdom Viridiplantae; phylum Streptophyta; class Magnoliopsida; order Asparagales; family Amaryllidaceae; genus Allium; species Allium sativum. Next base: position 996,465,026 of record CM060924.1, on the reverse strand, counting down.
TATTCTTTGGTCGAATATTGCAGTGGTTTCATTGTGACCCGTGAATATTGACATGAGCCATGTTCCAAGTTGGTGAGGTGGGCCACCTGCATTTAAAGTTTGACCATTGCCATTGATCGGAGCTTTGATAAACTGAAGAGAACGTCGTTGGATTTTGTCAGTAATCGATGATTTTCTGCAAAAGGCTGAAATCCATCTTTCGATGAAGTTAAGGGGGAGCTCCTTCTCGTTGTTGTTCCTAATACATTTGTTTTTGCAACCTGATCATTTTTTGCTGATAGTATTATAATTCTTTGGTACGTTTTATAGGCTGATGAATGTTGAAGTTTATGGATTGTATTAAAACTAGTGTGATAAGTTGGAGAGGGGGCGACAAGAATCAAATAAGAGTTTGTAGAGGATGGAGTTGTTTTGAATGACGAGATTCCTTTTTTGTTTGAGGAGGGAGTAGCATAATCGACAGTCCATATGGTTGAATCATGGTTATCTTCCATTAAAATTTGTATGATTATTTTCAAACTTTCTTAAGCATTTTATTTATAATGAAAATAAGCTATTTTTAGTATGTAAGTTTATGATTTATAAAATATTGACTAGAAAGAGGTTTACTGTTCTATTACTATTAATACACATGATTTGTAATGAAAAACACTTTAATCTTACAGAATAATTTAAGTTCTCTATATTTTTACATATATTTATCATGTTAAGTGCGACGGAGGTATTTGGTTTTCTGAGTTAACAAAATAAAAAATTATAATTTCTTTTTTAATATTATCACGTAGAAAATGGTAAAATGTATTAGTGTGCCTTGTTCGAGAGCGATTTACTGAATTTGTAGAAAAATTTATAGCACTAGTGTTGTAACAATATACAGGTGGTTTTCAGCGTTAACAAAATTCATAAGTGTTTGTTTCATGTATATTACTTGAGCACAAGCTAGAGCAGTTGAAATATATCCTGCTTCATAAGTTGATAGTGAAACGCAATTTAGTTTCCTGCTAAGCCATGATAATCAGCATCATTATAGCAAACTAATTTGATGGTACGGTCTTTAGAGTAGAAAATACCATAATTCCCAGCACTACTTAAATAGCATGATTTTCGTTTTGCTAATCGTAAATGTGACCTTTTAGGATCCTCTTTAAAACGTGCACATAGACATACATTTATCATGATGTCTGGTCGACTGACTATTAAGTATAGAAAAATCCGATCATACTTTTATGTACTTTTTGATCTACACTTTCTCCTTTTTCATCTTTGTTATGATGAATCGTAGTACTAATAAGCATAAGTCTATTTGGTAAATTTTCCATCCTAAAATGTTTTCTCAAATTGTCACAATATTTTTCTAAGTTAATATTTTTTTTTCAATTATTTTATTAGTAGACCTAGTAAGTATGAGAGTTCCCTATATGAGACATCTCTAGTTCATTGTTCATTATTTTAGAAAGTTTAGGACATAAATTTTCATTTATAGATCTGAATATTGTATCATCAACATAAATTTGTATTAAAATATCCTTTGTGTCTTGTTTTATAAAGAGTATCTGATCTGCTTTTCCAATTTTAAAACCTGAATATGATAATTTTTTAAATGTTCATACCAAGCCCAATGTGCATCTTTAGACCACACAAAGAGGAGGTTGCTCCAAAAAAGCATTTTCTATTATAAAATCAATTTAAAAAAGGGCACTTCTAGTATTCAATTGATATATTTAAAATTATGATGACACACGAATGCTAGTAAGATATGTATAGCTTGTAGTCTTGTGATATAAGAAAAGCTTTTTCATAGTCAGTTCATTCTTACTGATTATAGTCTTGATTTACTAGTTTTTCTTTGTTGATTTATATTACCTTTTTCATCATCTTTGTTTTTATAAACCCATTTTGTTTCAATAACAACTTGATATGTTGGTCTTGAAACGAAATTGCTCCATATACGGCACTTTCAGGTTCTCGAGAAATTGTTTCCCAAGAATGAAACAGGTCTTCACTATGATGTTGCGCAACCGTCACAGAGCGACGACAAACGCAGGAAGTTGGTTTTTTCAGAACAGATCAATGAAGAAAGAAGATGCAGAGGAGAGAAAACAGAAAAACTGGTTATTAATCTCATTTTCTAACTGCCTATATATAGCCAAAAGGAGGCGTTCATTCAGGAAGAGGCACGGCCATTTGAATGGTTGTGTTTTTTGGAAAGGTTGCGACCCTTTACCAACAGGCGCAACCGTTGCATAGCTAAGATCAATGGAGGAAGAAGATGCAGAGAAGAGAAAACAGAAAAAATGGTTATTAATCTCATTTTTTGACTGCCTATATATACACAAGAGGGGGTGTCCATTCGGAAAGAGACACGACCGTTTGAATGGTCATGTTTGTTGGAAAGGTTGTGACCCTTTAACAAGAGCCCCAAGGTCCAATCTTTGACCTTTTAATATTAACTATGAAAGCATATCATGATATTACCCTCAATCCTTCTATCTCCTCATTCATTTTTATATAAAGTATTACCTTATGTAATATATAGTGGAATTAGTTTTATTTTTTTCCCGATGTGGGACTTATTGATTCTCCTAAACAACTTATTCACTTCCAACAAACTCTTCTTGCATCGCTAAGATCTAATAATCATCAATAGCAGTTTTTTTTGTGATTTTCAAGTTCAAAATTTGAAATAAATGCAACTTTCTCATTTGATTTGGCTAGTTTCTTGTTCTTACATTAGTATTTATTGCTCTGATTATATTTTATATAGGATGATTTCTTAATATTCTAGGAGTTAAACGAATATATTCTGAATCGGTGGGTTATGTTTAGTAGGAGAGTTATTGCAATAAGACCATCGTTTGAATGATGTTGATTTTTATTAATTTCTTCATCACTACAAATTTTCATCAAAAGATAAATGTAAAATTTCTTCTATTATTTTGGTTGTTTTATTATAAATTATATATATGCTTTATTTTTTTCGAATATCCAATGAACATTCCTTTAGATTTCGAATCAAATTTACCATGTTGATCTTTAATATTTAATCAAAAGCAAATTAATCCAAAAAACTTTAAAATAAGATATACTCGGTTCTTTCCTTTAAATAATTCGTATTATGTATGTTTCGTTAGAGGTCAAATAATAACAAGATGTAAAACACAACATGCGGTTGCTACTGCGTCCACCCAAAATTCTTTCAATAAGTTACTTCCATTAAGTAGAGTTCTAGCATATTCTTGTAAAGTATGACTCTTTCCTTTTACAACTCCATTTTCTTGGGGAGTTCTAAAAAATGAAGAAATATGATAAATTCTCTTTTTGTTACATTATTTTTCAAGTAAATTATTGTTGAACTTGCTGTTAGCGTAATTAATATTCTACTAAAGGACAATATAGTCTTTTGTTTTATGTTTTTCCTATATATAAAGGCCTCTTGTGTTATTTTAGGGTTAAGGCTTTCTCTTCTATCAGCCTCCACTCTCAATGTATTTTGTTTTTCATTAATGTTATCATGGTATCAGAGCCTATTTTTCTCTGTTGATATTTTTTCTAATCTCTAAAGAACAAATCTGCTGATCTCTAGTTCCCTGCCCTCTCTAATCTCTCTCAGAAATCAGCTGTCCCTTCGCTGTCCCAAATCCTAAGCCATCGAAGCAAGCAATCATTGCATTGCCGCCGTTCCTTCCTCAAATCTGAAGCCACCGAAGTCCATCGCAGCCACCGAAGCTCAGAACACCACCTGCCCTAATCCGTTGTTCCCTTGCACAAAAACCGTCGATTCCACAATCCCTACCCAAAGTCCTATACCGCCGATCCCTACCCACATCCCGCCGGTCACTGAAGCGCCTCTTCAGACCCGAAGTCCTCTTTTCAGACCCGAAATCCAAAGTAATTTCAGACCCGAAGTCCTCTATTCAGACGCGAAGCTCTCTTTTCAGACGAGAATTGTGGAGTTTTTCATATCTGAAAATTTGTTGACCCGAAGTTTTTCTTTTGAGTTTTTTTTCCTCTCTGTTTTGAGAGTTTGGTTGTTCTGTGATTTATTAATATGTCTGAAACTAGAGATGATTCACTTCAAGCAGTCAGTGTTCAGTTAGATGGTGCCATTGTCAAGCCTGTGGATAGCACAACTGCTAATTATGTGTCTTTGTTTGACAAGTGGGAAGTTGCAAATTCTAAGATTATTTCTTGGATTAATAATTCAGTCAAGCACTCAATAGGTACTCAATTAGCAAAATATGAGACAGCTAAGGAGGTTTGGGATCATCTAGCTAGATTGTATACACAGTCTAATTTTGCAAAATAGTACCAATTGGAGTCTGATATTCGTGCGCGGCAGCAGAAAAGCACGAGTATTCAGGTGTTTTATGATGCTATGACAAATTTGTGGGATCAGTTGGCGCTCACAGAATCTGCTGAATTACGCACCTTTGGACCGTATATCGCACAAAGAGAGGAGCAAAGATTAGTACAGTTTTTAATGGCTCTTCGTGACGAGTTTGAAGGACTTTGTGGGTCTATTCTACATCGTCACCCTCTACCTTCTGTTGATTCTGTTGTTAGTGAACTTTTGGCAAAGGAAATTCGTCTTCAGTCCTATGTTGCAAAGGAAGTCTCCACTCTGTCAGTCTTCGCCATACCTACACGACCAAATTCAAATTCACAAGTCAGACCTTATGTTCCAGTTGCTCGTGATGAATGCAGTTCTTGTAGACAAAAAGGTCATTGGAAATCTCAATGTCCAAAGAAAGGAAAGCAGCAGCAGCTTTATCAGCAGCCTCAGCAATTGAAAAAATTTCGACCAACAATCCCTCATAATGGACCTCCTCTTCTTCCTCGCCCTCATAATGCTCTTACAGCTCCTTCTTTAGATTCATCAATGATTGAACAATTTCAGAAATTCCTTCCATCTCAGCCACATGCTATGTCAGCTACATCTCAACAAGGTTTGTCATCTAATTCATCAAGTATATCTTCTTCTACCTGGATTTTAGATTCAGGCGCTTCAAATCATATGTCACCTAATTTATCCTCTTTCACTTCATTGGCTCATAAAGTTTTTGTGCCTGTCATGAGTGCTAATGGTACATCTATGCCTGTGCAAGGTGTTGGTTCAGTCATTACACCTTCTTTGTCCTTATCTATTGTCTATGACATTCCTAGACTTGCATTAAATCTTGCTTCTGTTGGTCAAATTTGTGACAATGGCTACTTGGTTTCTTTTTCTTCTTCTGCATGTTATGTTCAATGTCCAAAGTCTCAGAAAGTGATTGGGACCGACCATAGAAAAGGAGGACTTTATGTATTGGATCAGCTCAAAAATCCTAAGATTTCAGAGATTGCGGCTTCTGTTCCTGGTGTGGATGTTTCGTCTTTTCGTTTGAGTCAGTCATCTTCTATGTTTTATTTGTGGAATTCTCGTTTGGGTCATGTTTCTAAGTCTCGATTATAATTCTTAGCGTCTATAGGAGTTTTGGGAGAATTGAAAACTCATGACATTTCTGATTGTAGTGGTTGTAAACTTGCAAAATTTTTTGCTTTGCCTTTTCCCCAAAGTAATACATTTTCTACTGCACCTTTTGATCTTATTCTTCTGATGTTTGGGGACCCTCTCCTGTTTCTACAAAGGGACGCTCTCGTTATTATGTCTCTTTTATTAATGACTGCACTCGTTATTGTTGGATTTATCTTATGAAATGTCTCTTAGAATTTTTTGGCATCTATAATGAGTTTCGATCTCTTATTAAAACTCAGCATGGAGCTGTTATTAAATTTTTTAGATGTGACTTAGGGGGAGAATATACTTCTCATGCTTTTAAGGAACTTCTTGCTTTAGATGGCACAATTTATCAGACTTCTTGCACTGATACTCCTGAACAAAATGGGGTTGCTGCAAGGAAATATAGACATATTCTTGAGACTGCTAGATCTCTTTTATTGTCTGCTAGTGTTCCAAGTGAATTTTGGGGAGAGGCAGCTCTTTCGTCTGTTTATTTGATTAATAGAATTCCTACTTCTCATAATTCTGGCTTGTCGCCCGATGAGAAGTTGTATGGTTGTCCACCAGATTATTCTTCTCTTCGTATTTTTGGTTCCACATGCTTTGTTCTTCTTCCTCATGTCCAACGGAGTAAGCTAACTTCATGGTATGTTATATGTGTTTTTCTTGGTTATGGTGCAGGACAAAAAGGATATCGTTGTTTTGATCCAGTCAGTCATAAGCTATATGTTTCTCGTCATGTTGTTTTTCTTGAACATATTCCTTATTTTACAATTCCTGATCGTACTCACAATATATCTATATCTGGTATTGTTCATATTGATCCTTTCACTGCTGATGATGATGAGCTACCTCCTGCTGAAAATCCAGACACTTCAATTGACTCAACAACCACCCAACCACCTTCTGAGACAGTAGACACTAGTGAACGTCGATATCCTATCTGAAATCGTCAGTCTACTAGGCGACCTGATTTTGAATATTCTTGTCTTTCCAGTTCATTTTCCTCATTTCTTGCTTCTATACATTGTCTCTCTGAGCCTTCATCTTTCAAAGATGCGGTTCGTGATCCTCTTTGGCAACGTGCTATGGCTGAGGAGCTGACTGCTCTTCATCAGACTCATACTTGGGATTTAGTACCTCTTCCTGCAAGAAAACGTGCTATTGGTTCTCGTTGGATCTATAAGATTAAAACTAAAGCTGATGGATCTATTGAAAGGTATAAAGCTCGCTTGGTTGCTAAAGGTTATTCTGAAGAATATGGTATGGATTATGAGGAGACTTTTGCTCCTGTTGCAAAAATGACTACAGTTCGAACTCTTATTGCGGTTGCTTCTGTTCGCCACTAGAATATTACTAAAATGAATGTTAAAAATGCCTTTTTGAATGGAGATCTTCATGAAGAAGTCTATATGGTTCCTCCTCCTGGTATTGATCATCAACCTGGTGAAGTCTGCAAACTTAGGAAAGCTCTTTATGGTCCCAAACAGGCTCCCCGTGCTTGGTTTGAGAAATTCTCTACTGTGATTACTTCTCTTGGTTTTTGCCCGAGTAACCATGATTCCGCTTTGTTTGTCAAGTGTACCTTGGCTGGTCGAATTTTGCTTTCTCTTTATGTTGATGATATGATTATTATAGGCGATGATGTTGTTGGGATTAACTTGTTGAAGTCTGAGTTAACTCGAAGTTTTGCTATGAAAGACTTGGGTCCCCTTCGTTATTTCTTGGGTATTGAAGTTGCTTCTTCTCCAAAAGGTTATCTTCTTTCTCAATCTAAGTATATTTCTGACATTTTTGAGCGCTCTCGTCTCTCAGATAATAAGAATGTTGATACTCCAATTGAGCTCAATGCTCGATACTCTATTTCTGATGGATCTCCATTGCCAGATCCTAATCTTTATAGAACGATTGTTGGAAGTTTGGTTTATCTCACTATCACTCACCCTGACATTGCATATGTTGTTCACATAGTCAGTCAGTTTGTTACTTCTCCTACTATAGTTCATTGGGCTGTTGTTATTCGCATTTTGAGATATCTCCGTGGCACTCAGTTTCAGACTCTAGTGCTTTCTTCCACTTCATCTTTAGAGTTATGTGCTTACTCTGACGCAGATTGGGCTGGTGATCCTACTGATCGCAAATCCACTACTGGCTTTTGTATTTTTCTAGAAGATTCTCTAATCTCTTGGAAAAGTAAGAAGCGGGATGTTATATCTCGGTCTTCAACAGAGGCAGAATACCGTGCTATGGCTTCTACTACTTGTGAAATTGTTTGGCTACGATGGTTGCTTGCGGATATGGGTGTTTTCTTACAACGATCAACTCCTTTGCACTGTGATAATAAAAGTGCTATTCAGATTGCTTATAACTCCGTTTTTCACGAAAGGACCAAGCATATTGAGATTGATTGCCATATTACTTGTCACCACCTTTAGAATGGCACATTGACATTGTCTTTTGTCTCTTTCTCCTTGCAACTTGCAGATTTGTTTACTAAATCTTTGTCATCTTCACGCTTCCGGTTTTTGACTGACAAACTCTCGATGCTCATTGCTATCGCATCATGAGATTGAAGGGGGATGTTAGCGTAATTAATATTCTACTAAAGGACAATATAGTCTTTTGTTTTATGTTTTGCCTATATATAAAGGCCTCTTGTGTTATTTTAGGGTTAAGGCTTTCTCTTCTATCAGCCTCCACTCTCAATGTATTTTGTTTTTCATTAATGTTATCACTTGCCACCATGATCACTTCTAATATTTTTAATTATCAAACTTTTAATGATTTGAATTCTTCTTGCAAATTTTTTGAAGTTTTGAGACAGGTTTTAAACTTTGAGCTTTTGCAAAGGGTTTTTTAGTGTGAAGGACAAAGTCAAACAAAAATCTGTTCATAAGGACGGTCAACAAAAAAATTATTCCCAAGGACAATTTTACACTAGATAGTGGAATTCAGGGGGGCCATTGTTTTTCCACTTTACACTAAAAGTTGGCCTTTTGAGCAATTTTTTTGGCTCTTGTCCTTTTGGGCAAACTTTTTTCTTTTTTTGTCCTTCACACAAGTTTCCTGTTTTGCAAATCCACACCAATGGAGAATAGGGTAATTGCAGATTCGTCGTTGCCTTCTTCTTTCTCGCTTCGATTTCTCCACTCTTCAATTCATTGCCCTTTTCACCACTCACCCAAGCTTTTCCTGCTATTGTGATTTGTTGTACGCTTCACACAAAATCCCCTGGGTCTTCATCTCAAATTCAAAATGTTTCCTTCACATTTCGCCCTTTTATTATTTTGCTGATGAATCATCTCCATTTATCTTGATGACTACTGGATCTACCTAAGACTTCTCGGCTATCCTTCAAATCATCCAAAGAGACTTTTACAGCAAAATTGGCTAGTTTTCGTGTGGCAAGTAAGATGTCGCGCGAGTCCAATTTAGCCTCTCTGATACGGTCTCAGACGATATGCGTTTAGATATAATAAAGGTTTGTTTGGTGGATTAATTATTTGTGATATGTGATGATATTAGATGTGTTTGTTTAAGAACTTATGTATCATGCATGTTTTTAATGTCTGTTGTTATTACATTGTTTGTAGCTTTAATTGTCCCTCACGCATATTCCACACGCATTTTCTTTGCTTGAAAGTTTTTTTATACTCGACATCATTTCAACATATCAAACTACACAAACGAGAATAATCTAACATACCATAATTTATTAACCCACAATAAAAACATTCAATTCAACATATGATATAGCACATCAAATTATCATGCTACGAACACCAAATTACCATATGACATAAGTTCTTCGCTAGGAGTTCCAAACCATGCTCATTGCATATGCACGTGTATGATAATTAAAGATCTATTTCATGTTTGGTGTTTCAGATCTAGAGTCAAACATTAAAATAAATTTGTAATTTGAATATATTTATCTATACGTATGCATATATATATGTGTGTGTGTGTGTGTATATATATATGTATGCATTTATGTATATACATTAATTTTATGTGTTAATCTTCATATTCAACTGATCAGAGATATATGTTTTCTTACATGATGCATAATATAGATCTAAAAAATTTCAAATGCTTTTTTACATTCATTATGAATTATAAATGTTGAAATTAATTTTAGTATATATATATATTACTTTTCTTAAATTGATTTTTTGAACCAATAAAATTATATAAATCAATAAATGTTTCTATAATTTAATTTTACAACTTTTAATTTTTTTTCATCATATAGTTTTCCTACAAAAAATTGAATTTTTCAATTTAGATTAATATTTTTAAAAATTAATTTAATTTTGGACTCCAAAATAATTATTTGATTAAAAGTATCATTACAATATAGAACATTATTTAAAAAAATTTAAGCCCTAAAATATGTTTTCGATACCTCCAAAGAAGTTCCAAAATATTTCAAATTAATTCATTAAAATTATTTTGACTTGGGCTTTGCTATAAATTATTTACTTAAAAATAATAATTTAATAGAGAAAATTTTTGAATTTGTCCTAAGCCGAATAATGTGTTTCAACAATTAAAAAATTATAATTAGTTATATTATTATTTTATGATATTTTGGCTGAATTTGTTTAATTCAATATAACAAATAAATAAATATATCAAATGTCAAAATCTTGTACTTTCAAATCTAATACACCTATAATTAGTAATTATAAATAAAAGGAAGTTTTAATGCCCTACCAAAAAATAAGAAGTTTTAATATCTCAAAGGAATCAACAATCTCTATAATTCAGGTTGTTTTTCTTTTCGTTTTTACTAAATGCTTGTGAAACATAGCTATCATACTCTGCTATGTCACCATCGCTTTCAATATAAATCTCTATTTATGTTAATATAAATTATAACTATATTTCATTTGATGAAAGCGAAAAAAAGTCATGCTAACAACATTTAGCAGAATCCAGATGCAACCTGGAATTGAATTGATATGGTGCCAAGGAAAATATAGGATTTGGTTGACAATATATGCAAGCTGGAATTGAATTGATATAGTGATATGTTATGTAGAGCAGAAGTGAAAGCAAAAATGTACAAAAGAATGAAACACAACATATTAGATGTAGACTTGAACATTTAGTTGCAACGGAATTCATCTAGTCAGTACATGGAACATTTTGACAAATATTTGAAAGAAAGTTATATGAAAAAAGGAATATCCAATGAGTAAATCTAAAGAGTTTATAAATTTATACAGATTACTTGAAATTACTATGGTTGTTAAAAGTTGAATAAAGTAGAAAAACATGACCTATAATCTTCTCTGTACTGATTTGAAATAGTTAATTGTGTATCAAGTAATCAGCATTGTTTTTTGCATATTTACAAGATAAACTTGAAATCGTCAAGAAAAAGCATTTTAAAACAATACAGATGATGTTTTGAAAAGTCGAATGTTGAATTCAATGTTATGGATCATCGAATTCAGCATTCCAAATAGCGCGCGAGTAACATTTTGGAATGCTAGTGTAGTGTGTGTCGAAACACACACTTAACAAAATGAAGTACAATAGCCGAAGGGTGAATTGTGTTAACACAGTGAAACCTTAATGCGATGTCGAATGAAGTATCAAAACAAATGATATAACACTAAAATTGCAACCTGGTCCCTAACTAATAGATAGTCTACTACGCTTTTACAATGCCCTCTACAACATTTTGCAACTGTGGAAACATACATCATTTTTAATCAATGATTCAGGATTTAAAGCTAATTTGATGTAAAGTTTACAATTTATTATTTGAATCCCATTTTGCAAACCTTGCTTGCCACTATAACTGCAACACAAACAAATCATTTATAACCCAACACACAAAAATAAACTAATTAAATTATAGTGAAATTTCGGAATCAATAACCTTGAACACTGGAAGTAAACAATAATATATAAAAGTTGGTACGAACAATCATCAATATGTAGGTGAGAAATGCAGAGGATCCTATGTATGTGCTCAAATCAGCTCCATCATCCATTGCACTATTTTTTTTAGTATTAAAATATGTATTCTACTCACACGGTTTGTGACCCCAACAAAAGAAAAACTGCAAAGAACAAATGAGGTATACAAAATTAAAAATAATTGTTTGGAAAATTGTATGTCAAGTTGTATATTCCATTAAGTGAATTTCAAATACAGTCGATGAAGGTAAAGGACTTTACTTCCGAAGTTTTAAAATGCAAAATAATGGCTTCGTCCAGGCTTGAACTGGAGGCCTTCAGTGTGTTAGACTGACGTGATAACGAACTACACCACAAAACCTTATTGATATATTTGTCAAAAATAAAGGAAAAATCTTTACTCCTTTATAGGAACCAACACATGAATGATTGAAAAATGGAACAACGAAGTTATATCCACGACGATATTCGAAAAGTTAAGAAGCTACTCAAAATTCGGGAAACCCAGGTTTAGTGCAAAGGCATATGCATTCAAAATATAGTCACTCAGATTATGAAAATTGCAATTTATATATCTGCGTTTCAGAAATAAAAAATTCAATTTTTACATGTATGTTTCGTGAACTAATTCGTTAGTCGAGATAGAGCAAAGCGTTATATGCCAAAAGTGACCATGAAGTCCAAATGGAACCCAAACGCGGCCTAATGAAAATGGATGTTTCCCATAAAAAATTTGATATAAACAAATACTGCATTAGATAACCAAAAATTAATTTCATTTTTTGCAAATGAATATGTTCTATTTAGATTTCCAATGATTCGTTTCCATTATGCATAATAAAATAAAATTTGTACCGGAATTATAGTTAGATATTGATATAGCAAATAATCTTGAGACAACTGCAAGTAGAAGGTAAAATCATAGCAATCAATTTATTTCGTTATTGGTAAAACTACTACAGATTATGTATAAAATTATATATACATATATATGTTTGTGTATATGTATATATAAAGAGAGAGAGAAAATGAATAAAAGAAAATGATAAACCATTAAAATTAAATTTGGAAGAAGAGTTCAAGGGAAAAAATTACTTACCATTATTCAAAGTAATGTAAAGGAATAGTTATTGACTGATTAATCGTAGAATTCGAAATGAAATAAAGAAGGGAAAAGAAGCTATTGATACATGAAGAGGTTAAACAAATAAAGTAAGAAATTTGGTGCTTTTATTATAACTATATTTCATTTGATGAAAGTGAAAAAAGTCATGCTAACAACATTTAGCTAAATCCATATGCAACCTGGAATTGAATTGATATGGTGCCAAGAAAAATATAGCATTTGGTTGACAACATATGCAAGCTGGAATTGAACTGATATGTTATGTAGAGCAGAAGTGAGAGCAAAAATGTACAAAAAAATTAAACACAGCATATTAGATGTAGACTTGAACATTTAGCTATAGAGGAATTCATCTAGTAAGTACATGGAACATTTTAACAAATATTTGAAAGAAAATTATATGAAGAAAGGAGTATCCAATGAGTATATCTAAAGAGTTTGTAAATTTATATAGATTACTTTACATTAATTGTGTATCTGAAGAGTTTGTAAATTTATATAGATTACTTTACATTAAATTTATATAGATTATTTTACATTATCTGAAGAGGTTGTTGAAAGTTGAATAAAGTAGAAAACATGACCTCTAGTTTTCTCTATACTGCTTTGAAATAATTAATTGTGTATCAAGTAATCAGCATGACTTTATGCATATTTACAAGAAAAACTTGAAATCGTCTATAAAAAGCATTTTGAAACAATACAGTTGATGTTTTGGAAAGTCGAATGTCGAATTCAATGTTATCGATCCTCGAATTTAGCATCCCAAATAACGCGCATGTATCATTTTGGAATGCAAGTGTATTGTGCGTCGAAATACACACTTATTGAAATGAAGTACAATAGTCAAAGCGTGAATTGTGTTAACGCAGGTGATACCTCAATGCGAGGCTGAATGAAGCATCAAAATAAATGATATAGCACTAAAATTGCAACATGGTGCCTAATATATAGTCTACAATGATTTTACAATGCCCTCTACAACATAAAGGATTGGTATTGAAGCCGATGAGCTAAAATTATTTAATCATTTATAAGACCATCGATCACTAATTGGTATTCAAATGCAAAGTTTGCAATTTGATATACATGACCAAATTAGAGTGAGTTTTGGCCAATGAGGAAATTCTAAACAAAATAAAAAACACCAGAAATCCACAGACGTTAGTTCTTTGCAGAAACTGGAAGATCAAACGGAAGTAAATAGGTGATTTCCAAATGCATATTATCATGCTTTCAAAACTATTTTCATACCAAAAAGCATGACTGTCACAAAATAATGTAGCATGCCTTTAGCTTTTGAAATTGAAAGTCGTAACTCCAATTCATAGCTTCTTTTCCCAATTGAAAAGAAATGGCATTTTTAAATATAAGTAAACTTATGGATTCCCATTCTTAAACACCATGCATCCAAAAAGTAGGGGATATGAACGTTGCTAGTGCATTCTTAAGGTATTTTTGACTTCGTTCTCTTCGCAAAAGAACAGTCGACAATTATCAACTTTTTCCCTGTATACGACTAGCCTCTATCGTGCAATGGATTTAAGTTTAGTTTTTGTTGATGAAAGAATTATGAACCTTTTTTAGTATAATATAACGCATGTCTGGCATTTTATATCTTCCACTGGAGGTTTTGTTACCCCAGAATATTTGTAATGCCCAGCTAATGAATCGGTGCAATACTTATGTGTTAAGACTCACTTTCAGTTCCTAATTGGATCTGATGGTTATACTTATTATTTCATTCGCTTTATATGCCAGATGATAAGATATCTGCAAAAACAAAGAAATATAGGAATCAATACCAATCAAACCCACAAATTATTAATAAAACCTTTATTCCGTTCCTGGCTAACAAAACTATGTGGCAAAGCCGCAATACGAATCATGTAAGGGTTAACGAAAATATAAAGCATGAAAATCAATCGCTACCAGTAACAAAAGAAATAATATGTTCAACATCAACAACTTTATTATTAATAATAATAACTGAAATTATAATAATAATTAAAATTACCAAATTTGATTGTCATTCTATGAGAATCCGAAAGCGGCCTCGTTGTAGCGGGTAGAGGTTGATTTTCATGGAGAAGAGTGCAACGAAGACGAGAAGATGGAAGGAACGCACAATACCTATAGTAGAAGGAAAGTATTAAAAAAATAAAAATAAAAATATAAAACGGTGCTTTTAACTTCAAAATACATCCGAAGTTTCAAGTGATAAAAACTGAAACCGGAAATTTTGAAATTTATATGTTTTCTTATTCGAAAAACCAATAAATATTTGTTATTTAGAAATATATATTCTAATGTAAAGAGATCTACATTCAAAAATTATCCATCCAGTGTTTTTTTTCTTCAAAATTATGATTTAAATAATTTGTGTTTTAGTATAATAAAATATATTTAAGTTAGAAGTTTATATCATGTACGCTAGAAGCATATTAATTTTTCTAAAAAATTACTATCATATATTTGTTTATCTTAACGCTATAACAACCAACGAGATTGAAAAACATTTGTTTAAATTAAAGTTTTTCGTTTTTTTTGTTAATTTGTCGATGTTAAGTATATGATACTTGTCTATATTCACAAATGTTAACATCATATATTCAAAACTGATTTGAGATGCTGATATGGATATGAAACTATTCGAACATGAAAATATTTCTTAATAAACATAGGTAAGCTCGTGTTAATAATTTATATATCTTCATAAATTCTAGCATGTAGACACCTTACAAAATTTTCTTTACATACTCATTTCAAATCCATTTATTTTTATTTTCTAAATGTGATAACTTTTTATATATGCATCGGATTTAAGATACTATATTATGAGTCTGTTACATTAATATAATATATGCATCTATGTATATCTGATACTATTGATGTTCTCTATGTTTTTATGTTGGGTAGACGGCTTGGTTTTAGTGATAATGTGTTGAGATTGAAACGATATATGTCGCCATTTGTTTGAAACAACATTTGGTTTTTTTGAATTGGCATATGGAAAAAATAACGATAGATGAGTAAATAGAGTTAATTTTGATTTGCATAGTATATTGTTAATTGTTGCTCAACCATGGTAGTTTTCTACTTGTTTCTATTTTTTTCAAAGCAGTATAAAAGTAGTTCAATTGATGTTGGTTCATACAGTTTGTAACAACCCAGAAAATCAGAACTAATTTAAAATTTTTATTTTGGGAAGTTTAATGAATTTTGAATATTTAAAATGATTAATTTTAAATAATAACAACTAGAAATATATTTTGAATAGAATTAGAACGTATATATTTATTTAAATCAAAGTTAGAATATAAATTTTTATTTTAATTATAAAAGGAATTGGAAATGGCGCGGTAGTTTGAAAATTCGATTTCAAATTTCAAATGAATGTACATGATTCAAAATAAACCGGATTTGGTAAAACCAAACATATTAGAATCTGTTTGAAAATATCTTTCTAATGAATCTGAAAAATCCAGATTTCATACCTGAAATAAAAAGTTATGTCCAGTTGAAAATTCAGAATAGTCGCTATGGAAATATAACCCTTAAAAATAGCGATTTTGCAAACATCCTCCGTTTTCGATGAGACTACTTTTGTTGGATTCGGAATGTCAAATTATTGCTAGATACCAATTTTCAGAATTTTTAAAATCAATATGTGAGCGTGGTATATTTAAACATGTTTGGTCAATTAAGTTTGAATTTAATCAACTAGAAAATGACCATTTTTCAAACGGTCTCCAAATTTGACGAAATTAGTTTTTTTAGGACCGTATCGTCAAAACATAGCTAGATTTATTTTTCTGGAATTTTTGGAGTCAGTATATGGCTCCGGTAAATTGAAATGTACGTTTAAATTGAATATATAATGATTTATATTTCAGTTCTGAAGAAAATTGATCGAAATAGTCAAATTGGCTTACCAGACATATCCTATTGTGTCCGGATTAGGGGTATTTAGCTAGGGGAGACAGTCGTTGGGTTCGATTTGGAGTTCTTATGCAAAATCTCCCTTTTCGCGAATTAAATAATATTATTACACACACACACACACACACACACACACACACATATATATATATATATATATATATATAACCCTAATTCAACTCAATTTAGAAAATCGCGCCGTCATTCCCAAACGAACGGCGGGTGTGCTCCAAAATTCAAATCAAAATCATTCCTAATCCACTTAGAATTTTATCCTCCTTCCAAAAACCAAAAACGATGGAGATTTCTTAGCTCTTCCAATTGATACCGAAATGGAGAATTTTCGTTGTAGATTTCGATCAGAATCGTTGGCCAAAGTCAGCGCCGTCGCGCTCCTTTTCCGACGCCATCGGCGCACCACGTCTGTCGCCCCTATTTGCGAAGGTGGCCCACACCAAGGCTGTCAATGACGAGGCGTCCGATCTACCTCCGGGGCTTTAGGTGGCGTGCAAATTTGAACCCTAATGGGTGAGCTTCGATGAAGAGTAACGGCCTGAAGTAGAAGAAAGGGATTAGGTGAAAATTATGTAATTAGTTAGTTAATTTAGAAAGAAAATAGCAGTGAATGATTTTTGTTTAAAAATAGAAAATATACTTTATTTTAGAAAAATAGAAAATATACATCATTTTAGAAAAATAGAAAATATGCATTATTTTAGAAAAATAGAAAATATACATTGTTTTGAAAATAAAAATATACATTGTTTTGAAAATAAAAATTGCATTGTTTCTTTTCAGTTTTAAAAGAGAAAATGACATAGCAAAAATAAAAATATGATTTATGTATATATAACTTCAAAATAAAATGTGTGATTTTTATTTATGTATATCATTATGTTAAAAATATGATTTTCAAATTATAACATTGTTTTTTCATATATGTAGAATAAGGATCCGATTATTTTTAAATAAAATAGCCTTGTTAAAAATGAGATTTTTTAATGTATATATATATATAACATTATAGAAATGTGATTTTTATTTATAAATAAATTTGTTTTAAAAATATGATTTTTATATATATAATGATAGGATAAAAATATGATTTTTATCATACAAAAGAATATATTTTTAGTTGTATAAAAATGTGATTTTATACATGAACAGCGTAAAAAGGGGTAGCTTTGGAATTTTTGGCAAATCCAAACCGTTTAGAAATTCAGAAATAAAACTGGAGGAGTGGATCCCAAAGGTGAGAACTTCTCACTATAATTTCTTGTACAATTATTTATTTTATAACTGCATATATGAACTGCTTCCCGTCGTCCACAGACCATGGACGTCTTGTTTGATTGTATTTTGTTGTGGAAATAGATTGCGATGGTGAGGTGAAATGAAAAAAATTATTTGAACAATAAAAATATCATTTTTATTGTATAAATGAACTGTATAAAATATTCATGTATGGAATAAAATATTTGAACAATAAAAATATCATTTTTATTGTATATATGAACTGTGTGAAAAAGTCATGTATTGAAATAAATATTCATAAATAAATCGAACGATTTGTTTATGTACACTCATTTATCTGATACTGATTGGGACGATAAATTTTACACATCACCCAACTACACAAATAATAACCAGTATTTGTTGTTTGAAAACCCCACACGGGTATTGGGATGATATTTGAGATACACTGATCCCAATAATTAGTGGTATGTCAATCATTGGGTTGACAGGTTGTGATGAACGTTATTTATTTACTTCTAACACTTATGCAGTTGAGTAATGCACTATGGATGATGGTTGATTATGTTTGGTTATGGTTGTGTACATGTGTGAATGATATCCATATAAATAAAATTATATGGTAATTGACTGTGTCTGATTCCAGTTCAGAATTAACGAATATTTTAAAATAATATTCAGTGAATATTGAAATGTGAAGCTGTGTTAAGTAGTTAAACGCTATTTTAACACGAATGGGAATTTTGTCGATTTTATTCATTTTATAATGAATAATGAAAAGTGATTTCAAAATTTGATATTTTGAAAATATTATCACATTAATATTAAAATGATAAGGAATATTCAAATTTGATTTGAAATTTGAAATCAAACTGAAATCGTTCTAAAATGAATTTAAAACAAAAATGATAAGGAATATTCAAATTTGATTTGAATTTTGAAATGGAATTGAAATCGTTTTAAAATGAATTTAAAATGAATTTGTTAAGGAATATTCAAATTTGATTTGGAATTTGAAATGGAATTGAAATCATTTTAAAATGAATTTAAAACGAATTTGTTAAGGAATATTCAAATTTGATTTGAAATTTGAAATGGAATTGAAATCGTTTTAAAATGAATTTAAAACTAATTTATTAAGGAATATTCAATTTTGGTTTAAAATTGAGAATGAAGTTGAAATCGTTTTAAAATGAATTTATAAACGATTTATGAAATATGTTTTAAGTGGAAATCGACGAAATATATATTATATATAAAATTTAATGGCCTGAATAGAACGCGCCGCGCCGTGGCAGTTTGCGAATTTCGACCATTGACTTCGAATGGACATTACGGGAGATCCGACCGTCAGATCCTCCTAAAACCGGAACCTTTGGGTTCATATCGAAAAGAGCTTTCCAACGAATACAAGAAACTAGAAATCTAACAGTTGGATTTGGAATTATGTCCAAATCAAATTTGGAAAAGGTCGTTTATGGAAATCGACTGTACGGGCCTTGATAAAATTATAAAAATAGTAATAATTTGTGTAAAATCATAATAAATGATTTGAAAAGAATTGGGATGAAATATTCATTATTTAAAAGGACAAAAACATATTTTTTATCAAAATGAACTAGTTATTAACTAGATTTGAAATCCCATAATTTTTAAATAAAATAAATTGGATTTGAAATGGTTTTAAAAATAACTAGGATTTCCAATATACAAATTGGAATGGATTTGAATCGAAATTGTCTTCGGAATATTTTGATGTTGGATTTCATGATTATACAGATATTGTTATGGAAATTTGAAAGATATATTTATATCGGTATTTCCAATATGATATCTGTTTGTTGTAGAATTTGATATTGAATATAAGCCGATATGTTTTCTATTCAGAGCCTTGTGTTTAATGTCAAATGGGATTTTTTTTCGTCGTGAATGTTGTTTTCAGTAACACTATTATTGAACCCCATGTGAAGAGAATAAATCTTTTAATTAAGATTGTTAGAGTTTCTAATTATATGTAATAATTGGAATAAAATGGAATGTGAATTGGGTTTATCGTGAACTGTGTTTTTAATGACATTCGTTCTTTAACTCGATTTACAGTGAAATGTGATTTGGAATTTATAAATCTTTTGTTAAGATTTAAAGGAGATTTTCTAAAGTAAAGATTTCCAATTTAACATATTAAACTGGAATTGAATGGAATTCGATTTGGTAATAATTGAAGTGAGCTTCTATAGAGGAAGACTGTTAATATATATGGAATTTAAAAGGCTTTGCCGTTATTCCATTTATATTATCGGTTGGATATGGAAGTTTATATCGATTATATATATTGATCTGTTTTCCTTGAAGATTCCATTGTTAATGGAATGAGATTTTGGGTTTATCGTGAGCTGTGTTTTAAATGACATTAGTTCTTTAACCTAGTTAAAGATAAGATTAATTTCTTAACTTTGAAGAAAATCATTAAGCAATGATTTTTAGATTAAAACTGAAGCAGATTTTTAATGAATCTTTAATTAGATTGAAATGTGAATCTGATAACTAAAATTATCAAATCCAAGAAATGATCAAGAATGGAGTATCACTAGTTTTGCTCCAAGCGATAGTTAAATCTTTAATTAGATTTTAACATGATATGGTAATTAATTTTACCGATAACACCATGGTGTTAGATTTGCAGTATTACCACTTTTGCTCCGTGGGATGAATAGGTTGGGATTGGGAAATTAAACAAATCATTACTTCGGTAAAGTGCGTTAATCCCGACTAGTTTAGATAATA
This sequence comes from Allium sativum, assembly GCA_030737875.1. NCBI lineage: Eukaryota > Viridiplantae > Streptophyta > Magnoliopsida > Asparagales > Amaryllidaceae > Allium > Allium sativum. The sequence goes on along the minus strand of CM060924.1, from coordinate 996,444,483 downwards.
CTTAATTTGGTTTGAATTGATATCCAAAGGAAGATTAATGAATAAATTTAAAGAATTTATCTTTGATAAAATTAATGGGAACCTTCCCCAAAGGATATGAATATTTAAATAAAAGAATATTCAGAATTGGAATGAGGCATATGTTGTGTTTTTATAGCACTTGTTTATTATATACGCGAGTTATTCGGAAAGACCTGGTTTATCCCATTCCGAATAACCGAATCGGCGATGAATCGACGATGAAGACAGTGGTTAAAGACCAGAGGTCTTCACATCGTTTGGATGATTACTGATGTCTTGATTAGGCTGTACACCCAAGACGAGGTAATAAGTGTTGATTGTCCAGACGTACTTGGAGATCGACTGGATATGCGAGGACCTCTCTCCTGTACTGGACATATGGGACGAGGAATAAGCTGCCTCCAGTTTCGTCCAGACCCAGAACGAACTTGTATAAAGATGTGTGTTTGATGTCGGATTTCATTCCATGTGATTGATAGACATCGGTTGCATAGCGTGAATTGCCTGTGTGGCATGCTGATATGCAAATGATCAAGGCTTCTGTTGAAAAGCAGAGTCTTGTGGTTGATGATCAAAGCACGACTTCAATATAACACAGCTTTGTGTATAGCATTAACTCGCGAGCCTCATACCCCGGTGTGAACCAGAAACGAGAGGGCATGAGTTTCCTTCTAGCTAGGAGTGGTGTCTGGGTTTTGCAAGCCTAAACGTTTTACTTATGTAGATGATGGATAGCGAGGCGCCTCGGTTACATCGGTCACTGCCGTGCCGATGGATGGTTTGGTCGATATATGACTAGTTTACGCCCTATAGGGCGGGGAAACGTATTGTTCAGGCATTTTAATCCACTTCGTATGGACCGGCCCTGACGATCCAAGGTTTGATTCATTCTGACCCTGAGGCTCGGGCTAGAGAGTCTCGAATTCGGTAAGGACGATCCCTTGTCTTGGTTCACAGACGGAAATCCAACTTCCAGTACGTGATTTTGCGGTTTTAGTTGTAGAACTAGTATGACGACATGATATATGGTACCCATGCTATCTAGGATTGATACATTTATATTTGAAGTTGTTTTATACACTATGCACTTATAATAGTATCAAATGATTTGTTTTAAACGTACCAAGCATGTTTGGCTATTATAAGGGAAAACCCTATCCTCCAGCTTGCGTTGTATTATGTGATGGAACCTGGGTCTTATAATAGCTTCATTTTTCCAAAAAGCTTTGCGTTGTTTACTCTAGGCATTGGTATTCCTGGGAGGAAACCCGTTCCGTGTTATACGGCGTGGTCCTTTGATTTACTTTATTTTTAAAGTAAAGTTTTAACAACTGTTTTAGTTCTCACACCAGTCACATGACTGACCTAGAGTTTATTGTTTTAGCCTAAACTCTGAGTGCCCCTATTTTCCACACGGGCAGCTAGTAGTTTTGGTTTTGCAGATTTATATTCATAGGATTCTGGTTTACAGCTGGAACGATATTCGGAAAGCTCTGTATCCGTGTATTCCTTTCAGTTGTGTTTTATATTATATTCCGCTGCATTGTAATTTGTAAATCTCTGGTATTTATCAAATGCATATTATTTGTTCATACTATGTATATTCTTGCACTCTGATGTAAAATTTTGTAATAAACAATGAAATGTTCTCCTATTTGTCTTCCGATTTGTCGTGTTCTCAGACAATCCGTGCTTTCTCTTCTCTTCGGAGAACGTGGAAGTTCGGGTCGTCACATTTGGTATCAGAGCTTTGGTTTACAGAGCTCAGAGAACAAGACACGTTAGAAGCAAACGAAAGAATTCATTAGAGATTGGGTTAGTAATATCCAATGAGAATGACTCATTAGAGATAGGATCAGAAGTATCCTAGAACGAGTGTGAAGAGTGTAAATTATAAAATCAAATTTAGTTTTGAAAATTTAATCTAATTATACGTATTTGAGTATATTATTTTATTTTGGACAATCGAGTATATGAGGTTTTGCATATACGCGTCATGAACATATATTCGAAGTTTTAATATACTGGATAGATATAGAATCACACTCTATTCGCCCGGAGATAACTCTGATGATTGACTAGTCGTCATCAACATTTATGTTCGAGTTTCGAAAGTGGAATTTCTATATATTTCCAATTGACTGGTGTGAGAACCAAAACTAGATAGGGGCTACTGTTGTGACTTGGCACCAAAAATGGATTTATATATATAAAAGTTACGGGTTTGAAACGATAATCCCCTAATTGATTGCTGATTGGGTTGTTTGATTATTGGTTTGATTAATTAAAATTTTGAACCGTTAAGCCAAATTGAGTCAAATCTGAAAGTGAATTGAAAATGCATTAAAACTGTATACATGTACATGCATATATATTGAACAGGTTATGGATAAACTGCTAAGAAGAGAAATAAAATTGTATGCCCGACAAATAGGTACGTGTTTACGAGTTTTCTTTTTCTTTTAAAGATTTATGAGCCTATGGCTGGCCGCCTGGCAATTTTCTTTTTGTTTTAAAGGTTTATGAGCCTAAGGATGGCCGCTTGGCATTTTCTTTTTCTTTTAAAGTTTTATGAGCCTAAGGCTGGCTGCTTGGCATTTTTCCTTTTCTTTTAAAGATTTTATGAGCGTGGTAAATGTAAACGTGTTTGGTCAATTAAGTTTGAATTTAATCAACTAGAAAATGACCATTTTTCAAACGGTCTCCAAATTCGATGAAATATTTATTTTAGGACTGTATCGTCAAAACAAAGCTAGATTTATTTTTCTGGAATTTTTGGAGTCAGTATGTGGCTCCGATAAATTGATATGTACATTTAAATTGAATATATAATGATTTATATTTCAATTTTGATGAAAACTGATCTAAACAGTGGAATTGGCTTACCGGACATATCCCATTATGTCCGGAATAGGGGTATTTAGCAAGGGGCGATAGTCGTTGGGTTCGATTTGGAGTTCTTATGCAAAATCTCCCTTTTCGTAAATTAAATAATTTTATTAAATAAATATATTTATATTTATAAAACCCTAATTCAACTCACTTCAGAAAGTCGCGCCGTCATCCCCAAACGAACGGCGGGTTTGCTCCAAAATTCAAATCAAAATCGTTCCTAATCAACTTAGAATTTGATGCTCCTTCCAAACCAAAAACGTTGGAGATTTCTTAGCTCTTCCAACTGATACCAAAATGTAGAATTTTCGTTGAGGATTTCGATCAGAATCGCTGGCCAAAGCCAGCGCCGTCGCGCTCCTTTTCCGGCGCCATCGGTGCACCGCATCTGCCGCCCCTCTTGGCGAAGGTGGCCCACTCCAAGGCCGTCAATGACGAGGCGTCCGATCTACCTCCGGGGCTTTGGGTGGCGTGCAAATTTGAACCCTAAGGGGTGAGATTCGATGAAGAGTAACGGCCTGAAGTAGAAGAAAGGGGTTAGGTGAAATTATGTAATTAGTTAGTTAATTTAGAAAGAAAATAACAGTGAATGGTTTTTGTTTAAAAATAGAAAACATACATTATTTTAGAAAAAAAGAAAATATACATTATTTTAAAAAATAGAAAATATACATTATTTTAGAAAAATAGAAAATATACAATGTTTTGAAAATAAAAATATACATTGTATTGAAAATAAAAATATACATTGTTTTGAGAATAAAATTGCATTGTTTCTTTTCAGTTTTAAAAGAGAAAATGAAATAGCAAAAATAAAAATATATTATATATATATATATATAACTTTAAAATAAAATGTTTGATTTTTATTTATGTATATCATTGTGCTAAAAATATGATTTTCAAATCATATACATTGTTTTTTTTATATATATAGAATAAGAATCTGATTATTTTTAAATAAAATAGCCTTGTTAAAAATGAGATTTTTTAATACATATAAATATATATATAATGTTATAGAAATGTGATTTTTATTTATAAATAACTTTGTTTTAAAATTTTGATTCTTAAAAATATATAGAACAGTTTAAAAATGTAATCTCTTAATATATATACCTGTTTTAAGAATATGATTTATATATATATAATGATAGGATAAAAATATGATTTTTATCATATGAAAGAATATATTTTTAGTTGTATAAAAATGTGATTTTATATATGAACAGCGTGAAAAGGGGTAGCGTTGGAATTTCGGGAAAATCCAAACGGTTCAGAAATTCAGAAATAAAACTAGAGGAGTGGATCCCAAAGATGAGAACTTCTCACTATAATTTCTTGTATAGTTATTTATTTTATAACTGCATATATGAACTGTTCCCCGTCGTCCACAAACCATGGACAACTTGTTTGATTGTATTTTGTTGTGGAAATTGATTGCGATGGTGAGGTGAAATGAAATAAATTATTTGAACAATAAAAATATCATTTTTATTGTATAAATGAACTGTATAAAATATTCATGTATGGAATAAAATATTTAAATAATAAAAATATCATTTTTATTGTATATATGAACTGTGTGAAACAGTCATGTATTGAAATAAATATTCATAAACAAATCAGACGATTTGCTTATTTACACTCATTTATCTGATACTGATTGGGACGATAAATTTTACACATCGCCCAACTGCACAAATAATAACCAGTATTTGTTTTTTGAAAACCCCACACGGGTATTGGGATGATATTTGACATACATGATCTCAATAATTAGTGGTATGTCAATCGATGGGTTGACAGGCTGTGATAAGCGTTATTTATTTATTTTAACGCTTATACAGTCGAGTAATGCACTCTGGATAATGGTTGATTGTGTCTGATTATTGTTGTGTACATGTGTGAATGAAATCCATATAAATAAAATTATATGTTAATTGACTGTGTCTGATTCTAGTTCAGAATTAATGAATATTTTAAAATAATATTCAGTGAATATTGAAATGTGAAGCCGTGTTAAGTAGTTAAACGCCATTTTAACACGAACGGGAATTTTGTCAATTTTATTCAATTTATAATGAATATCGAAAAAGTGATTTCAAAATTTGATATTTTGAAAAATATTATCATCTTAATATTAAAATGATAAGGAATATTCAAATTTGATTTGAAATTTGAAATGGGATTGAAATCGTTTTAAAATGAATTTAAAACAAAAATGATAAGGAATATTCAAATTTGATTTGAAATTTGAAATGGAACTGAAATTGTTTTAAAATGAATTTAAAACGAATTTATTAAGGAATACTCAAATTTGATTTGAAATGGAATTGAAATCGTTTTAAAATGAATTTAAAACGAATTTGTTAAGGAATAATCAAATTTGATTTGAAATGGAATTGAAATCGTTTTAAAATGAATTTAAAACGAATTTGTTAAGGAATAATCAAATTTGATTTAAAATTTGAAATGGAATTGAAATCGTTTTAAAATGAATTTAAAACGAATTTATTAAGGAATATTCAATTTTGGTTTAAAATTGAAAATGAAGTTGAAATCATTTTAAAATGAATTTATAAACGATTTATGAAATACGTTTTAAATGGAAATAGACAAAAAATATATTATATGTAATTTAATGGCTTGAATAGAACGTGCCGCGCCACGACAGTTCGCGAATTTCGACCATTGACTTCGAAGGGACATTACGGGAGATCCGACCGTCGGATTCTCCTAAAACCGGAACCATTGGGTTCATATCGGAAAGAGCTTTCTAAAAATACCAGAAATTAAAAATCTAACAGTTGGATTTGGAATTATGTCCAAATCAAATTTGGAAAAGGTCGCTGTATGTGCAGTTCGATGACCGTTTATGGAAATCGACTATACGGGCCTTGATAAAATTATTAAAAATAGCAATAATTTGTATAAAATCATAATAAATGATTTTGAAAGAATTGGGATGAAAAATTCCATATTTGAAAGGATAAATATATATTTTTATCAAAACGAACCAGTTATTAACTAGATTTGAAATCCAATTGTTTTTAAATAAAATAATTTGGATTTGAAATGGTTTTAAAAATTACCAGGATTTCCAATATATAAATTGGAATGGATTTGAATCAAAATTGTCTTCGGAATATTTCGATGTTGGATTTCGTGATTATACAGATATTGTTATGGAAATTTGAAAGATATATTTATATCGTTATTTCCAATACGATATTTGTTGGTTGTAGAATTTAATTGTGACGATCCCAAAATCCGAGGGGCAGTATTAAGGACAATCATTAGGAAATAACACATTAATCATCATAGCAGAGTACAGATAATAGCAGAAACAATAAATAAAATAAATTTTACATGGATATGACAGCGGAATCACAACATGTAGGAATATCAGAATAGCATAACATGGGATATACTTAGTAAAAAGAAAGGGGAGTGATCAGTCATCATCGCCAGAGGAGGAATACATACATGCAGTGAGACATAATAAGAGTATCAGTCTACATCGCCGAAGGCGGAATACATATACATATAGTGAGAAATACGGAAAGTAAATCAGTCTGCATCGCCAGTGGCGGAATCATAATATGGATACAGTAATGGCGGAAAATATCTAAGTCATCTCTATGAAGTCAGCCTCGCCATGAGCCAAAAGTGCATGCTATGCAGCAGTGCAGAACCAAAAACCACCTGTCACCTGTGTACTAGGCTGCCCGTGTGAAAATAAGGGCACCCGCGTTTGCAAAGTGAAACAAACAACGAGTCAGTCATGGTGACTGGTATGAGGAATCTACTTAACAATTAAACAACAGTAATAGCAAATCATAGGACCACGCCGCTTTCGCGGAACTGGTTTACTCCAGTGATTGCTAGTGCATTTAAAACAAAGTAAATTCTTTTTAAAACAACGCAATGCTTTTAGAAAGAATGAAGCCATTATAAGACTCAGGTCCCATCACACAATGCAACGCAAGCCGGAGGATAGAGTTTTACCTTATAATAGCCAAATATGCTTGATACGTATAAAGCAAAATCATTTGATATTATTACTAGTGCATATATGTTTCAAAAACGAATAGCATCATAAATATCAATCATAGGCGACATGAGCGTCCCATGCCACTATGTCGTCATATATAAGTTACAATCGAATCCGTTATCTCGTATTGGAAATTGGATTTCCGTCATGAGTCGAGGCCAGGGGCAAGCTCCTCTCCGCTTCGAGACACTCTAGCAAATGCCTCGGGACTACACACTCTGGGTAACCCCTGGATCTTCAGGGCCGGTCCTCTCTTACGTTTGAGGATTGGAAATTCCTGAACACACGTTTCCCGGTCCTTACAGACCTATAATCGAGGCGCCTCACATTCCAACAACCACAAAGGTGAAAAATAGATATATATGTCAGGGCTGGTAAGTCACTGACACCACCATAGCTAGAAAGAAACGTCGTGCTCTCCCTGCAGTCTGTATCCCGTTTTTAACTCATACCGGGGTGTGAGGTTCGCGAATCTACGAAATACACAAAGCTAGGCCACGTAGACCTTGCTTTGATCATCATCCACAAGAGTTTGCTTTGCAACAGAAGCCTTGATCATAGCATCTTGGCATGCCACATAGGCAGTCCACTCCATACGATTGATTTCTATTGATATATAACCTCTGAGCTCGTATGTCTCAGAGAAGGGCGTTAAGCAAAAGAATAAATTCTCCACCGCCAAACAGATATATATTTAACAGAGATCAATCATTATAGAACAAAATCCAATGTCAGACACACAGTCCCTTTACAAGTCCGTCCTGGGTCTGAACGAAACCGGAGGCGTCAAATTCCTCGTATATCCGTCCAATCAACACATACATTCAGACGGCTACTACTTCCGCCCCCTTCCGGTAGCTACTCCGGTTAGGAACCTCAGTAGCGCCCATCCAACCGATACGAAGATCGTCGGTCTTGAATCGTCTTTGCATTTTCCAATTCGAATCGCTTGATAAATTATTTGAAATGAGGGTTAGCTCGGCCTTTTCAAATAATTCACGCCATTAGAATTTAAATCGATTCATTTTATGGTTATATTATTCGACATCCATCTTTCGGTTCTTTAGTGTTATTTTCATGTCATGCACATACAACCATCAAATATCAAACAATTCAAGCCCAATTGGTTTATTCTCAATCCATATTGCTTATAATATTTTATAACGATTTTTCGCCATTTTTATTTATTTAAAAATGGCCATATTTAATTAAACGACATTTCAGGTCGTGCCGTGGCTCTGGCGCTGTTTTTCTCCTAATTTGTTTTACACATATCGGAAAATCTAACTGTTGGATTTCTACGAAGTCTATATCAGTGGGAAGATATTCCCAAAGCGAACCCAACGGTTCCAGTTTCGTGAGAATCCGACGGTTGGATCTTCCACACTAGTCGTTTGAAATTACGGTTTCAAAATTCGAACTGCAGCGTCGTTATTCGATTAAATTTAATTATATTTATATTTATATATAAATATAATCGATTCTGGCGCTGTTTTTCTTCAGATTTGAATTAAACATTCCGGACAATCCAACCGTTGGATTTTTACAAGGTTGGTGCCGTTGGAAAGATATTTCCAAGGCGAACCCAGCGGTTGCGGTTTCGGGAAAATCCGATGGTCGGATTTCTCGTACTAATCGTTTCAAATTACGATTCCGAATCGCGAACTGCACGGCCTCTATTCCTTTTAATTATATTTATATTTATATATATAAATATAGTTTATTCCATAATTTCAACTATAGTTCATTTTATATTTTCAACTTCGTTTTCACTTCAAATATTTTACTAACGCCTTAATATTTCGAAAAATTTCGCCATAACCTCCTTTGTACGGAGAGGGGTTTGGAAATTTATTGGGCCGTATTAGGTACCCAATAAATCCTAAAAAGCATTCACATATTTTTAGTGATATATTTTGGTGTTTACGGGGGAGCATGTACTGATAATCACTCCAGAGAATAAATTCCCGTCACCCCGTTTCCGTGTGGAAATAAATAGTCCATGTGCCGTATCTAATAACTAGAGCGACGTGATTATTGTCAACTCCAGACCCGTGTGGGGTTTTTATTAATCTGGCAATTTATCGTTATAATTTATATAGTCCATATCAGTCATCAGTTCAACCTGTAGTATATAGTCATCGCCATACAAGCCTCTTGCTCGTATGGTAAATCTTCCACCTCGTCACACAAGCTCCAATTGATTATGTGGAATATGATGAAGTATGCCTATCGTCAAGAAGTATGCCATGTAGTGTAGTTCAAAATTAATTGTTACTATCCTATGGCGTTGTTTATTATTTCACACAGAAAAACCAGCACTCCGCATCCAATGGCATTCACAGGAGTTGATATATAAATAAAATTGCGCAGCCAACTCATCAAGGTTTACCTATTTGTCGGGCACGCAAATAATTTCTTTACTCAACAGCTAATCCATTTTTCCTGTTCAACACATGTATATATATGCAGAACAAGCTAATAATAATATTTCTAGCAAACTATTATTTATTTCAACACGTGTGTATTTTTAACTAAGCGTATACATGATAAAAGGAATATTTTTATCATCAAAAATATTTATTCGGCACATGTGTATTTTTAACTAAGCGTATACATGATAAAAGGAATATTTTTATCATCAAAAATATTTATTCGACACATGTGTATTTTTAACACTTCTTATTCACTATAAAAATATAGTTTTCCTTGTCGATTCATTTTATTCTTAGACGACGATAACATTCAACACAGGAATTTCAACTCGACGAACAAATTGCAATTCAACACATGAATATTCTATATCGTTTGTATATATAAAAATGTGATTTTTATCGTTAAAGCCATTTGTTTAAATTCAAATAATATTTAACACATGAATTTCAACTCAACGAATGAATTGCAACTCAACACATGAATATTCGATATAGTTTGTATATATATAAAAATGTGATTTTTATCGCTAAAGCCATTTGTTTAAATTCAAATAATATTCAACACATGAATTTCAACTCAACGAATGAATTGCAACTCAACACATGAATATTCGATATAGTTTGTATATATATAAAAATGTGATTTTTATCGCTAAAGCCATTTGTTTAAATTCAAATAATATTCAACACATGAATTTCAACTCAACGAATGAATTGCAACTCAACACATGAATATTCGATATAGTTTGTATATATATAAAAATGTGATTTTTATCGCTAAAGCCATTTGTTTAAATTCAAATAATATTCAACACATGAATTTCAACTCAACGAATGAATTGCAACTCAACACATGAATATCCGATATAGTTTTTATATATATAAAAATATGATTTTTATCGCTAAAGCCAATTGTTTAAATTCGAATAATATTCAACACATGAATTTCAACTCAACGAATGAATTGCAACTCAACACATGAATATTCGATATAGTTTGTATATATATATAAATGTGATTTTTATCGCTAAAGCCATTTGTTTAAATTCAAATAATATTCAACACATGAATTTCAACTCAACGAATGAATTGCAACTCAACACATGAATATTCGATATAGTTTGTATATATATAAAAATGTGATTTTTATCGCTAAAGCCATTTGTTTAAATTCAAATAATATTCAACACATGAATTTCAACTCAACGAATGAATTGCAACTCAACACATGAATATTCGATATAGTTTGTATATATATAAAAATGTGATTTTTATCGCTAAAGCCATTTGTTTAAATTCAAATAATATTCAACACATGAATTTCAACTCAACGAATGAATTGCAACTCAACACATGAATATTCGATATAGTTTGTATATATATAAAAATGTGATTTTTATCGCTAAAGCCATTTGTTTAAATTCAAATAATATTCAACACATGAATTTCAACTCAACGAATGAATTGCAACTCAACACATGAATATCCGATATAGTTTGTATATATATAAAAATGTGATTTTTATCGCTAAAGCCAATTGTTTAAATTCAAATAATATTCAACACATGAATTTCAACTCAACGAATGAATTGCAACTCAACACATGAATATTCGATATAGTTTGTATATATATATAAAATATGATTTTTATTGCTAAAGCTATTTGTTTAAATTCGAATAATATTCAACACATGAATTTCAACTCAACGAATGAATTGCAACTCAACACATGAATATTCGATATAGCATATGTAAATAATTTCAATGAAGGAAAATTATTCTAACACATAAATATTTCAGAAAATTTCGGCAGCATAATGGCAGGGTAGTTAAAACCGGGACCGTCCCTAGTACGGCTCCTCGCTCTACCTTAAAACCTCGCGGTTTTTGACAATGGGGATCATGCATCTAGTTCGCACGCAGGCGGCATGTTTTATTTTCAATTCCACAATCCTATTCTATTTTGTTTCAACCACAAGAGGGTTTTTTTTTCAACCACAAAGGTATTTTTCAACCACAAAGGTATTTTTCAACCATAATATCAACCACAAACAATTATTTCCAACCTTTCGTCAAACCATATGGTATCACGTCAATCACAAGCAATAAATATCGTCCATGGTCTGTGGACGAGGGGAGTATATATATATATATATAATATAATAATTCACTTGCATTTCATCACAATTCAAAGCATATATGTTTCAAACAACGCTTGTATAATTTATACATCGCTAATATAACTTATACAACACATGTACATGAGGTATACAATGCGTATATAATTTACACTTCGCTTATATAATTTATACAACGCGATTACATTCACACAAATAGTTTAGATTCCTCACATTGGTTCTTGCGGTGCTAAAAATCGTAGGAAGGTCAGAAAAATCCGCGGCTTCTTCTAGAATGTAGAGAGCCTCCTTGCGGTCACGGTGTCTCCTGTTTCATCGAATTTCGTTAACATAGCAAAAAGATATGATTTTTACAAATTTGCAACGCTTTAAAGTGTAAAAATCAGTTTAGCCGTATACCCCTTTTTGGTTTCGAAACTAGGGTTCGGATTTTCAGACAATCCGTGAATCTATGCTCCGATCAGAGAGTGGGACTTGAAAGAGGGGAGCGAGGCGGTCCTATCGGTGGTCGGAGGAGCAGGTGCGATCGCCTCTGGCGGTCGTGGCGTCCACGTGAAGTCGGCGGCTTTCTGGGCGTCGTTCTCGACGCTGGCGAAGGGAGGAAGAGCGGGGGTTGGTCGGATTTGAAGAGGGAGGTGGGCGGCGTCGATTGAGGGTGGTGGCGTTGGCTGGCGTCGCTTGTGGCGGCGGGATTTTTGTCGGAAAGTTTTGAACGACGTGCGTCGTTCGTTAGTTCTGGCGGCTTAGGGTTTTTAGGTTTTTTTATTTTTTATTTTTTTTTTAAAAGAAAATTTCTCATTGGCTGGTATTTATAGAAAAATTTTTAAATAGTGTTTTTGCAAACGGACTCCTTTTTAAACCCAACGACTGTCGCCCCTAGCTAAATACCCCCATTTCGGACACAATGGGATATGTTTCGTTGGCCATTTCGACTGTTACAGTCAGTTATTTTTCAATTTAAAATATAAAACATTCGATATTTAATTTAAACGTACATTTCAATTTGCCAGGGCCACAAACTGAATCGAAAAATTCCAAAAAAATAAATCTAGCTTTGTTTTGACGATACGGTCCTAACAAAACTAGTTTCGTCGAATTCTGAGCTCGTTTGCAAAACGACCATTTTTAGGTTGACCCATTTTAACAGAATTTGACCAAACACGTTATCTTTTGCTCCGCTCACATACTAGCTTCAAAAATTATGAAATTTGAAACTTAGCAATAATTTGACATCCCGGACCCAACAAAAGTGGTTTCGTCGAATTCCGAGGTCGTATGCAAAATCTCAATTTTCAAGGGCTATATATACTATATAGCGACCTTTCTGAAAATTCATTTGGCCATAACTTTTGATTTCCGTTATGAAATTTCGATTTTTCAGATTCGTTAGAAAGGTATTGATAAACAGATTTAAATATTTTCAGTTTCGTTAAAACCCGTTATATTTTCCACCCGGTACAGTCAGACTAAGTTTGTATTCAAAATTTCAAACTGCCCTATCATACCAAATTCTATATTTTATTGAAATATGCTATTTCAATCATTCAAATTTCTTGTTAATAACCTAATTAAAAAAAAAATTAAACTGGTTCACATTTTCCGGGTTATTACATTCTCCCTCACTTAAAACTTTTCGTCCTCGAAAAGGAAATAACAGTTAAGCAGGAAATAAAATGTAAATGCAAAGTATTGTAAAGGTACCTTGCACCGGAGTTAGTCAGAGATGTCCACTCTGCATTTGGGATAGGCTTGTTTAATGCTTTCCTCAGTCTCCCAAGTACAGTCTCTAGGATCACTACTCCACTGCACTTTGACTAAATGAATCTTTTTCCTCCTTAGCTCTCTAGTTTCTTTGCCAACTATCTTTAATGGATCTCTCTTGAGTGCTAATTCTGGAGTTATGTCAATATCCTGTTGCGCTGCTTCTTCTACAACAAGATCTGGATCATGAACATGTTTTCTGAGCTGAGATACGTGGAACACATCATGTACACCAGGCAACCAATCAGGTAATGAAACCCTATATGCAAGAGTTCCAATCCGTTCAAGTATAGGAAAGGGACCAATAAATCTCGGTGCCAATTTCCCAGTCTTGCCAAATCTGATTACTCCTCGCATTGGAGAAACTCTTAAATAAACATAATCACCAACGGCAAACGATATATCCCTTCTTCTCGCATCAGCATAACTTTTCTGCTGGCTCTGCGCGGTTTTTAATCGCTTCTTAATGAAATCGACTTTATCCGATGCTTCTTGAATCATATCGGGCCCTAACACAAGTCTGTTGTCAGGTTCTACCCAACATGCGGGAGATCTGCACGGTCTACCGTACAATGCTTCGAATGGAGACATTCCCAAACTTGCTTGATAGCTATTGTTGTAAGAGAATTCTGCTAAATGTAAATGATCTTCCCATGAGCCTCCAAAATCGATAACGCAAGCCCTCAATAGATCTTCTAAAATTCTATTCACCCGCTCAGTTTGGCCGTCTGTCTGAGGGTGATAAGCGGTGCTTAGATTCAATTTGGTTCCCAATTCCGTCTGGAATGCTTCCCAGAATTTGCTAGTGAACAGGGGATCTCTATCGCTGACTATATTGAGCGGTACTCCATGAAGTTTAACAATTTCTTTGAAGTAAATCTGTGCCAGACTTTGAGCCGTTCTGTTGGATCGGACAGGGATAAAATGGGCAGTCTTCGTGAAGCGATCTACGATTACCCATATACTGTCGTTTCCTTTTCTAGTTCGAGGCAGGCCATCGATGAAATCCATCGAGATTTGTTCCCACTTCCATCCTGGAATTTCTAATGGTTGTAATAATCCAGCCAATTTCTGTTGATCACTCTTAACTAGCTGACAAGTGGAGCATCTGCTAACATATATTGAAATATCTCTTTTCATCGCCTTCCACCAGAATGTGCGTTTAATATCGTTATACATTTTGCTCACACCGGGGTGGATACTTAATTTGGACTTATGGCACTCATCAAGTATTTCTCTTCTGAGCTCTGAAATTCCAGGCACACAAATTCTCCCTTTTAATCTTAGGACCCCTTGGCTATCGAGGCTAAAATCTGAGGGTCTTCCTTCTTGGATCCGCTGACTAATCCTTTTAATGAATTCATCGTCCTTCTGAAGAATAGTAATCTTATCTTGCAAGGAAGAAGTAATGATAAAACTGGCAATGATTTCATTTTTTCTGCTGAGCGCATCTGCTACAACATTGGCTTTCCCTGGAGTGTATATAATTTCAAAATCGTATGCTGCAAGGAATTCAAACCAACGCCGTTGCCTCAGGTTTAGATCTTTCTGGGTGAAACGGTATTTCAAGGATTGATGATCGGTGTATAGTTCGAATTTCTCGCCCAATAGATAATGCCTCCATATTCTTAAAGCAAACACGATAACTAATAACTCAAGATCATGAGTAGCATAGTTTCTTTCATGCGGCGTTAGTTGACGACTGGCATAAGCGATCACTTGGCCTTTTTGCATTAACACTGCGCCTAGCCCTCTAATAGAAGCATCCGTCCATACGGTCAAGTCTTGGTTACCTTCTATTATTGTCAATACCGGAGCAGTTGTCAACTTCAGTTTTAGCTCTTGGAAAGCTTCTTCACATTCGGGGGTCCATTTGAATTTCTCATGCTTCTTTGTAAGCTTTGTCAATACTCCTGATATCTTTGAAAAATCCTGAACGAATTTCCGATAGTAACTAGCTAATCCAAGGAAACTTCGAACTTCAGTGGGTGTAGTAGGATGTTTCCAGTTCTGAATTGCTGTAATTTTGCTTGGATCTACAGCAATTCCCTCTTTTGATACGACATGGCCTAGGAATTTAACTTCATTCTGCCAGAAGACACACTTAGAAAATTTAGCTTTCAAGACATTTCTCCTTAGAATTTTCAACACTTGTTCTAAATGTTTTGCATGCTCTTCTTCCGACTTAGAGTAGATTAGAATGTCATCGATGAAGACTAGAACAAATTTATTCAGTACACCACGGAACACTCTGTTCATAAGATCAACGAAGTATGCCGGAGCGTTGCACAAGCCGAACGGCATTACTAACCATTCGTAGAATAAATCGGGACCCCTGAAGGCTGTCAAAGGAACACAATCTTCAGCTATACACAATTGGTGGAAACCTGTAGCTAGGTCCATCCTGGAAAATACTGTTGCTACATTTAATTGATCTAACAGATCGTCTATTCGGGGCAAAGGATATTTGTTCTTCAGTGTTTGTTTATTGAGATCTCGGTAATCAACGCAAAGTCTTAGAGTACCGTCTGATTTCGGGACAAATACTACTGCGGCTCCCCACGCTGAAAAGCTTGGTCTGATCAGACCTTTCTAAAGTAATTCTCGGGTTTGACTACTTAGCTCTTCTTTTTCTTTCGGGGCCATTCTTCTTATTGGATGTACTACTGGTCGGGCATTCGGAATTAGATCAATTCTAAATTCAATTTCTCTTTGCGGTGGTAAGTTTTCTACTTCTTCAAACACATCCGCATAGTTTTTCACGACCGGTATCTTTTTTATTGAAGGGGGAGTAACTTCTAAAGAAGACCAAAATTCTGTTCTATTAATTTCTGAGCCATGACATGGTATAGTGATATGCCCCGATTTTGTTTCCACTTTCACGATCCTTTCGGCACATCTAACTTCGGCCTTATATTTTGTCAACCAGTCAAGTCCCAGTATAACATCAAATTCGGAAAGGTCCATAACAATCGAATCAAAGGAGAACTTATAGCATGAATAAGCGATAGGCACCCTACTGTATGAACTGAGACCAACTGAACCTCCTATCGGGTTTCGTACTTTGATTGGTTCCTTAAGTTTTCTTCGTTTCAATTTTAGTTTGTTAACAAGGATACCAGATATGAAGCTACGTGATGCACCAGTATCAAAAAGTACAGAAACAGGAATATTTTTAATAGTAAGGGTACCTCCCAAGACATCGGGTTTACCTGATCCATCGGTGGTAGCTGGCGGGGTATTCCCGTCATAGACATAGGCCACTTGTGCGCTCTTCTTCAAAGGACAATTCCTGCTGTAGTGCCCCTTCTTGTGGCAGTTGTAGCATTCGGCAGAGTCATTGGCCTTTGGCTTCTTTGGGGCCTTGCATACATTAGAGAAATGACCGGGCTTTCCGCAATTGTAGCAGCTTCCTCTCGGGATCTTTGCTGGTTTTTGCGTAGCGGCCGCGGTAATGCTAGATTCGGGTTGGTCTGTTGAAGCCTTGTGCTTATTCCCTGCTTGGTTCTTAGCGCGGTCTTGGCTAGCATGTCTCTCATCCATGTCTTCGTAGTTGCAAGCCATCTCTACTAATTCTGTAAAAGAGAGTTTGATGTTGCTCATAGCTCTATCGTGATACTTGCACTTCAGCCCAAATATGAATCTCTTATTTTTCGCTTTGTTGGTCAAAACCAGCTCTGGAGCATAGCGCGATAGCTGAGTGAACTTATTCAGATAGTCCTGAATAGAGATGTCTCCCTGCTGGAGATTAGCAAATTGCTCCGCATCCTCTCTAGAGCTTGTTCCGGTACAAACTTCTCATTGAATAAAGTCTTGAACTGCTCCCAAGTCCGGATAGTACCCGCTGCATCCCCAGAGGTAATGGCATCCCACCATAGCTCTGCTTCTTCCTGAAGGAGCCAAATGCCAAGTCGGGCCTTGTTGTTAGTTCCCATGCCCATACCCTCGAAGATTTACTCACAGGTTTTCAGCCAAGCGATAGCTTCGGTCACTGTGCCAGTGCCAGTAAAAGGTTTCCCTCCAAGATTTCTGTACCTCTTAGCTACTTTGTCGAGCTCAAAGTCTTTTGGTGCTGGTGGCGGAATAATAGGACCTTCCACTACTACGGGGATATTCCCCCGTCCTCCTGCTGCATCTCCTCGGCCTCCACGGCCTCCTCTAGCTGCTGCTCCACGCGTAGCCATCTAAGAGTACTGTATAAGCAAGAATAGAGTCAAGCTCACAGATTTGATAATTTTTATAAATGATAAAGCAAGGGAATACAAGGAAAGATAATGATGATGTACTGATCAAATTGTTTTGCTAATCTGCTTAGCTCATTCTAGGACATTGCTAATCCTATCTCTAATGAGCTACTCGTATTAGAACACTACTGATTCTATTCTGACGAGGTGTTTAATGTGTTAGATCCCGGAACTAAGGTTAACCAAAGCTCTGATACCAACTGTGACGATCCCAAAATCCGAGGGGCGGTATTAAGGACAATCATTAGGAAATAACACATTAATCATCATAGCAGAGTACAGATAATAGCAGAAACAATAAATAAAATAAATTTTACATGGATATGACAGCGGAATCACAACATGTAGGAATATCAGAATAGCATAACATGGGATATACTTAGTAAAAAGAAAGGGGAGTGATCAGTCATCATCGCCAGAGGCGGAATACATACATGCAGTGAGACATAATAAGAGTATCAGTCTACATTGCCGAAGGCGGAATACATATACATATAGTGAGAAATACGGAAAGTAAATCAGTCTGCATCGCCAGTGGCGGAATCATAATATGGATACAGTAATGGCGGAAAATATCTAAGTCATCTCTATGAAGTCAGCCTCGCCATGAGCCAAAAGTGCATGCTATGCAGCAGTGCAGAACCAAAAACCACCTGTCACCTGTGTACTAGGCTGCCCGTGTGAAAATAAGGGCACCCGCGTTTGCAAAGTGAAACAAACAACGAGTCAGTCATGGTGACTGGTATGAGGAATCTACTTAACAATTAAACAACAGTAATAGCAAATCATAGGACCACGCCGCTTTCGCGGAACTGGTTTACTCCAGTGATTGCTAGTGCATTTAAAACAAAGTAAATTCTTTTTAAAACAACGCAATGCTTTTAGAAAGAATGAAGCCATTATAAGACTCAGGTCCCATCACACAATGCAACGCAAGCCGGAGGATAGAGTTTTGCCTTATAATAGCCAAATATGCTTGATACGTATAAAGCAAAATCATTTGATATTATTACTAGTGCATATATGTTTCAAAAACGAATAGCATCATAAATATCAATCATAGGCGACATGAGCGTCCCATGCCACTATGTCGTCATATATAAGTTACAATCGAATCTGTTATCTCGTATTGGAAATTGGATTTCCGTCATGAGTCGAGGCCAGGGGCAAGCTCCTCTCCGCTTCGAGACACTCTAGCAAATGCCTCGGGACTACACACTCTGGGTAACCCCTGGATCTTCAGGGCCGGTCCTCTCTTACGTTTGAGGATTGGAAATTCCTGAACACACGTTTCCCGGTCCTTACAGACCTATAATCGAGGCGCCTCGCATTCCAACAACCACAAAGGTGAAAAATAGATATATATGTCAGGGCTGGTAAGTCACTGACACCACCATAGCTAGAAAGAAACGTCGTGCTCTCCCTGCAGTCCGTATCCCGTTTTTAACTCATACCGGGGTGTGAGGTTCGCGAATCTACGAAATACACAAAGCTAGGCCACGTAGACCTTGCTTTGATCATCATCCACAAGACTTTGCTTTGCAACAGAAGCCTTGATCATAGCATCTTGGCATGCCACATAGGCAGTCCACTCCATACGATTGATTTCTATTGATATATAACCTCTGAGCTCGTATGTCTCAGAGAAGGGCGTTAAGCAAAAGAATAAATTCTCCACCGCCAAACAGATATATATTTAACAGAGATCAATCATTATAGAACAAAATCCAATGTCAGACACACAGTCCCTTTACAAGTCCGTCCTGGGTCTGAACGAAACCGGAGGCGTCAAATTCCTCGTATATCCGTCCAATCAACACATACGTTCAGACGGCTACTACTTTCGCCCCCTTCCGGTAGCTACTCCGGTTAGGAACCTCAGTAGCGCCCATCCAACCGATACGAAGATCGTCGGTCTTGAATCGTCTTTGCATTTTCCAATTCGAATCGCTCGATAAATTATTTGAAATGAGGGTTAGCTCGGCCTTTTCAAATAATTCACGCCATTAGAATTTAAATCGATTCATTTTATGGTTATATTATTCGACATCCATCTTTCGGTTCTTTAGTGTTATTTTCATGTCATGCACATACAACCATCAAATATCAAACAATTCAAGCCCAATTGGTTTATTCTCAATCCATATTGCTTATAATATTTTATAACGATTTTTCGCCATTTTTATTTATTTAAAAATGGCCATATTTAATTAAACGACGTTTCAGGTCGTGCCGTGGCACTGGCGCTGTTTTTCTCCTAATTTGTTTTACACATATCGGAAAATCTAACCGTTGGATTTCTACGAAGTCTATATCAGTGGGAAGATATTCCCAAAGCGAACCCAACGGTTCCAGTTTCGTGAGAATCCGACGGTTGGATCTTCCACACTAGTCGTTTGAAATTACGGTTTCAAAATTCGAACTGCAGCGTCGTTATTCGATTAAATTTAATTATATTTATATTTATATTTATATATAAATATAATCGATTCTGGCGCTGTTTTTCTTCAGATTTGAATTAAACATTCCGGACAATCCAACCGTTGGATTTTTACAAGGTTGGTGCCGTTGGAAAGATATTTCCAAGGCGAACCCAGCGGTTGCGGTTTCGGGAAAATCCGATGGTCGGATTTCTCGTACTAATCGTTTCAAATTACGATTCCGAATCGCGAACTGCACGGCCTCTATTCCTTTTAATTATATTTATATTTATATATATAAATATAGTTTATTCCATAGTTTCAACTATAGTTCATTTTATATTTTCAACTTCGTTTTCACTTCAAATATTTCACTAACGCCTTAATATTTCGAAAAATTTCGCCATAACCTCCTTTGTACGGAGGGGTTTGGAAATTTATTGGGCCGTATTAGGTACCCAATAAATCCTAAAAAGCATTCACATATTTTTAGTGATATATTTTGGTGTTTACGGGGGAGCATGTACTGATAATCACTCCAGAGAATAAATTCCCGTCACCCCGTTTCCGTGTGGAAATAAATAGTCCATGTGCCGTATCTAATAACTAGAGCGACGTGATTATTGTCAACTCCAGACCCGTGTGGGGTTTTTATTAATCTGGCAATTCATCGTTATAATTTATATAGTCCATATCAGTCATCAGTTCAACCTGTAGTATATAGTCATCGCCATACAAGCCTCTTGCTCGTATGGTAAATCTTCCACCTCGTCACACAAGCTCCAATTGCTTATGTGGAATATGATGAAGTATGCCTATCGTCAAGAAGTATGCCATGTAGTGTAGTTCAAAATTAATTGTTACTATCCTATGGCGTTGTTTATTATTTCACACAGAAAAACCAGCACTCCGCATCCAATGGCATTCACAGGAGTTGATATATAAATAAAATTGCGCAGCCAACTCATCAAGGTTTACCTATTTGTCGGGCACGCAAATAATTTCTTTACTCAACAGCTAATCCATTTTTCCTGTTCAACACATGTATATATATGCAGAACAAGCTAATAATAATATTTCTAGCAAACTATTATTTATTTCAACACGTGTGTATTTTTAACTAAGCGTATACATGATAAAAGGAATATTTTTATCGTCAAAAATATTTATTCGGCACATGTGTATTTTTAACTAAGCGTATACATGATAAAAGGAATATTTTTACCATCAAAAATATTTATTCGACACATGTGTATTTTTAACACTTCTTATTCACTATAAAAATATAGTTTTCCTTGTCGATTCATTTTATTTTTAGACGACGATAACATTCAACACAGGAATTTCAACTCGACGAACAAATTGCAATTCAACACATGAATATTCTATATCGTTTGTATATATAAAAATGTGATTTTTATCGCTAAAGCCATTTATTTAAATTCAAATAATATTCAACACATGAATTTCAACTCAACGAATGAATTGCAACTCAACACATGAATATTCGATATAGTTTGTATATATATAAAAATGTGATTTTTATCGCTAAAGCCATTTGTTTAAATTCAAATAATATTCAACACATGAATTTCAACTCAACGAATGAATTGCAACTCAACACATGAATATTCGATATAGTTTGTATATATATAAAAATGTGATTTTTATCGCTAAAGCCATTTGTTTAAATTCAAATAATATTCAACACATGAATTTCAACTCAACGAATGAATTGCAACTCAACACATGAATATTCGATATAGTTTGTATATATATAAAAATGTGATTTTTATCGCTAAAGCAATTTGTTTAAATTCAAATAATATTCAACACATGAATTTCAACTCAACGAATGAATTGCAACTCAACACATGAATATCCGATATAGTTTGTATATATATAAAAATGTGATTTTTATCGCTAAAGCCAATTGTTTAAATTCAAATAATATTCAACACATGAATTTCAACTCAACGAATGAATTGCAACTCAACACATGAATATTCGATATAGTTTGTATATATATAAAAATATGATTTTTATTGCTAAAGCCATTTGTTTAAATTCGAATAATATTCAACACATGAATTTCAACTCAACGAATGAATTGCAACTCAACACATGAATATTCGATATAGTTTGTATATATATAAAAATGTGATTTTTATCGCTAAAGCCATTTGTTTAAATTCAAATAATATTCAACACATGAATTTCAACTCAACGAATGAATTGCAACTCAACACATGAATATTCGATATAGTTTGTATATATATAAAAATGTGATTTTTATCGCTAAAGCCATTTGTTTAAATTCAAATAATATTCAACACATGAATTTCAACTCAACGAATGAATTGCAACTCAACACATGAATATTCGATATAGTTTGTATATATATAAAAATGTGATTTTTATCGCTAAAGCCATCTGTTTAAATTCAAATAATATTCAACACATGAATTTCAACACAACGAATGAATTGCAACTCAACACATGAATATCCGATATAGTTTGTATATATATAAAAATGTGATTTTTATCGCTAAAGCCAATTGTTTAAATTCAAATAATATTCAACACATGAATTTCAACTCAACGAATGAATTGCAACTCAACACATGAATATTCGATATAGTTTGTATATATATAAAAATATGATTTTTATTGCTAAAGCCATTTGTTTAAATTCGAATAATATTCAACACATGAATTTCAACTCAACGAATGAATTGCAACTCAACACATGAATATTCGATATAGCATATGTAAATAATTTCAATGAAGTAAAATTATTCTAACACATAAATATTTCAGAAAATTTCGGCAGCATAACGGCAGGGTAGTTAAAACCGGGACCGTCCCTAGTACGGCTCCTCGCTCTACCTTAAAACCTCGCGGTTTTTGACAATGGGGATCATGCATCTAGTTCGCACGCAGGCGGCATGTTTTATTTTCAATTCCACAATCCTATTCTATTTTGTTTCAACCACAAGAGGGTTTTTTTTTCAACCACAAAGGTATTTTTCAACCACAAAGGTATTTTTCAACCATAATATCAACCACAAACAATTATTTCCAACCTTTCGTCAAACCATATGGTATCACGTCAATCACAAGCAATAAATATCGTCCATGGTCTGTGGACGAGGGGAGTATATATATAATATAATAATTCACTTGCATTTCATCACAATTCAAAGCATATATGTTTCAAACAACGCTTGTATAATTTATACATCGCTAATATAACTTATACAACACATGTACATGAGGTATACAATGCGTATATAATTTACACTTCGCTTATATAATTTATACAACGCGATTACATTCACACAAATAGTTTAGATTCCTCACATTGGTTCTTGCGGTGCTAAAAATCGTAGGAAGGTCAGAAAAATCCGCGGCTTCTTCTAGAATGTAGAGAGCCTCCTTGCGGTCACGGTGTCTCCTGTTTCATCGAATTTCGTTAAAATAGCAAAAAGATATGATTTTTACAAATTTGCAACGCTTTAAAGTGTAAAAATCAGTTTAGCCGTATACCCCTTTTTGGTTTCGAAACTAGGGTTCGGATTTTCAGACAATCCGTGAATCTATGCTCCGATCAGAGAGTGGGACTTGAAAGAGGGGAGCGAGGCGGTCCTATCGGTGGTCGGAGGAGCAGGTGCGATCGCCTCTGGCGGTCGTGGCGTCGACGTGAAGTCGGCGGCTTTCTGGGCGTCGTTCTCGACGCTGGCGAAGGGAGGAAGAGCGGGGGTTGGTCGGATTTGAAGAGGGAGGTGGGCGGCGTCGATTGAGGGTGGTGGCGTTGGCTGGCGTCGCCTGTGGCGGCGGGATTTTCGTCGGAAAGTTTTGAACGACGTGCGTCGTTCGTTAGTTCTGGCGGCTTAGGGTTTTTAGGTTTTTTTATTTTTTATTTTTTTTTAAAAGAAAATTTCTCATTGGCTGGTATTTATAGAAAAAAATTTAAATAGTGTTTTTGCAAACGGACTCCTTTTTAAACCCAACGACTGTCGCCCCTAGCTAAATACCCCCATTCCGGACACAATGGGATATGTTTCGTTGGCCATTTCGACTGTTACAGTCAGTTATTTTTCAATTTAAAATATAAAACATTCGATATTTAATTTAAACGTACATTTCAATTTGCCAGGGCCACAAACTGAATCGAAAAATTTCAAAAAAATAAATCTAGCTTTGTTTTGACGATACGGTCCTAACAAAACCAGTTTCGTCGAATTCTGAGCTCGTTTGCAAAACGGCCATTTTTAGGTTGACCCATTTTAACAGAATTTGACCAAACACGTTATCTTTTTCCCCGCTCACATACTAGCTTCAAAAATTATGAAATTTGAAACTTAGCAATAATTTGACATCCCGGACCCAACAAAAGTGGTTTCGTCGAATTCCGAGGTCGTATGCAAAATCTCAATTTTCAAGGGCTATATATACTATATAGCGACCTTTCTGAAAATTCATTTGGCCATAACTTTTGATTTCCGTTATGAAATTTCGATTTTTCAGATTCGTTAGAAAGGTATTGATAAACAGATTTAAATATTTTCAGTTTCGTTAAAACCCGTTATATTTTCCACCCGGTACAGTCAGGCTAAGTTTGTATTCAAAATTTCAAACTGCCCTATCATACCAAATTCTATATTTTATTGAAATATGCTATTTCAATCATTCAAATTTCTTGTTAATAACCTAATTTAAAAAAAAAATTAAACTGGTTCACATTTTCCGGGTTATTACATTAATATTGAATATAAGCCGATATATTTTCTATTCAGAGCCTTGTATTTAATATCAAATGGGATTTTGGGTTCGTCATGAATGGTGTTTTCAGTAACACTGTTCTTGAACCCCATGTGAAGAGAATAAATCTTTTAATTAAGACTGTTAGAGTTTCTAGTTATATTTAATAATTGGAATAAAATGGAATGTGAATTGGGTTTATCGTGAACTGTGTTTTTAACAACATTCGTTCTTTAACGCGATTTACAGTGAAATAAGATTTGGAATTTATAAATCTTTTGTTAAGATTTAAAGGAGATTTTCCAAAGTAAAGTTTTCCAATTTAACATATTAAATTGGAATTGAATGGAATTCGATTTGTAATAGTCGAAGCGAGCTTCGGTAGAGGAAGACTATTAATATATATGGAATTTAAAAGGCTTTGCCGTTATTCCATTTATATTATCAGTTGGATATGGAAGTTTATATCGATTATATATATTGATCTGTTTTGCGTGAAGATTCCATTATTAGTGGAATGAGATTTTGGGTTTATCGTGAGCTGTGTTTTAAATGACATTAGTTCTTTAACCCAATTAAAGATAAGATTAATTTCTTAACTTTGAAGAAAATCATTAAGCAATGATTTTTGGAAATTAAAACTGAAATAGAGTTTTAATGAATCTTTAATTAGATTGAAATGTGAATCTGATAACTAAAATTATCAAATCCAAGAAATGATTGAGAATGGAGTATCACCAGTTTTTCTCCAAGCGATGGGTATATCTTTATTCAGATTTGAACGTCAAATGGTAATTAATTTTACCGATAACACCATGGTGTTAGATATGGAGTATTACCAGTTTTGCTCCATGGGATGAATAGGTTGGGATTGGTAAATTAAACAAACGATTACTTCGGTAAGGTGCGTTAATCCCAACTAGTTTGGATAAAACTTAATTTGGTTTGAATTGATATCCAAAGGAAGATTAAAGAATAAATTTAAGGAATTTCTCTTTGATAAAATTAATGGGAACCTTTACCAAAGGATATGAACATTTAAATAAAAGAATATTCAGAATTGGAATGAGGTGTATGTTGTGTTTTTATAGCACTTGTTTATTATACACGCGAGTTATTCGGAAAGACCGGGTTTATCCCATTCTGAATAACTGAATCGACGATGAAGACGGTGGTTGAAGATCGGAGGTCTTCATATCCTTTGGATGATTACTGATGTCTTGATTGGGCTGTACACACAAGACAAGGTAATAAGTGGTGATCGTGCGGACGTACTTGGAGATCGACCGGATATGCGAGGACCTCTCTCTTGTATTGGACATATAGGACGAGGAATAAGCTACGTCCGATTTTGTTTAGACCCAGAATGAACTTGTAAATGGATGTGTGTCTGACGTCGGATTTCATTCTATGTTATTGATAGACATCGATTGCATAGCGTGAATTGCCTATGTAGCATGATGAGATGCAATTGATCAAGGCTTCTGTTGAAAAGAAGAGTCTTGTGGTTGATGATCAAAGCACGACTTTAATAAAGCATAGCTTTGTATATAGCGTTAATTCGCGAGCCTCACACCTTGGTGTGAACCAGATACGGGGGAGGACTTCAGGGAGGGCATGCGTTTCCTTCTAGCTAAGAGTGGTGTCTGGGTTTTGCAAGCCCAGACGTTTTACTTATGTGGATGATGGATAACGAGGCGCCTCAGTTATATCGGTCACTGCGGTGCCGATGGATGGTTTGGTCGATATATGACTAGTTTACGCACCATAAGGCGTGGAAACGTATTGTTCAATCATTTTAATCCACTTCATGTGGACCGGCCCTGACGATCCAAGGGTTGATGCGTTCTGATTCTGAGGCTCGGCCTAGAGAGTCTCTAATTCGGTAAGGATGATCCCTTGCCTTAGTTCACAAATGGAAATCCAACTTCCAATACGTGATTTTGCGGTTTTAGTTGTAGAACTAGTATGGCGACATGATATATGGTACCCATGCTGTCTAGGATTGATACATTTATATTTGAAGTTGTTTTATACACTATGCACTTATAATAGTATCAAATGATTTGTTTTAAATGTACCAGGCATGTTTGGCTATTACAAGGGAAAACCCTATCCTTCGACTTGCGTTGCATTGTATGATGGGACCTAGGTCTTATAATAGCTTCATTTTTTCAAAAATCATTGCGCTGTTTACTCTAGGCACTGGTAATCTTGGGAGGAAACACGTTCCGTGTTATACGGCGTAGTCCCTTGATTTACTTTATTTTTAAAGTAAAGTTTTAATAACTGTTTTAGTTCCCACACCAGTCACATGACTGACCTGGAGTTTATTGTTTTAACCTAAACTCTGAGTGCCCCTATTTTCCACACGGGAAACTAGTAGTTTTGGTTTTGTAGATTTATATTCACAGGATCTTGGTTTACAGCTGGAATGATATTCAGAAAGCTCTACATCCGTGTATTCCTTTCAACCGTGTTTTGTATTATTTTCCGCTGCACTGTAATTTGTAAATATCTGATATTTATCAAATGTATATTATTTGTTCATACTTTGTATGTTCTTGCACTCTGATGTAAATTGTTGTAATAAGCAATGAAATGTTCTCCTGTTTGTGTTCCGATTTGTCGTGTTCTCAGACAATCCGGGCTTTCTCTTCTCTTCGGAGACCGGGGAAGTTCGGGTCATCACACATTTCTTCCACCACTGTTATTTTACTAAATGGATTCATCTAGTAAAGCAAATGGTTTGGTTCTTTGGTGATTCTAATTATATATTACAATAATTATTGAGAAAAGATTTAGGTAACCAAGCATTTGTTGTTGTCTGTCGTTGGTCAACGACTTACGATTGGCCTTGAATAGCTTCACTTGTATCTTACGATACACTATACAAGGAAAGAATGCAAAGCCAACATTATTAATAAGAATGACAAAAAGATGGGTTAGGATGGATTTTCTATGCTTTAGACATGCCTCGGGTTTCTTAAACCCTGCCCTAGACCTATCTCATAGATTCGATGCGAAGGGTCTGAATTTTCGCCTCGAACCTAAAGTTTGTACGAGTTAGGATATAACTGCCCCATTTAAGACCCAGTGAGGTTTTACATTTTCTTTTTTTGAGCTAGGGTTTTACATATATATTCAAGACTGATTAATAAGTACATTTATTTATTTACTTTACTTGTAGGAGCGTTGTCAGGAAGTATTTCAATAAATATTTAAAAAATTGCAATAATAGAAGAATATGACAAATTTGAACGTTAACAACTAATAAAAAATTATGTATAATTATATATAATCATTAATGATGCAAGTTAATATTATAAAATCATATAAACTATCGAATGAAACATTATATCCATGTTAAAATTATATTTTACGCAAATACTCCATTTTCAAAATTTATTTAAAATATCATCATGTTTTGCTCAACGAAACCTTGTATTGTTTAGAACACACTAGCACCACTTGAAATGAATCTAGGATGTTTGTTTTATTTTTTTATACGTAATGAACGAATTTTCAAAAGTCACTCAATACATATAAAAATAAATAAAGATGAAACATTTGAAAAGTCATCAGTAAACAACTTTTAAAATGTTGCCCAAATTTTGAATAATAAAATAACAAGCCTTCTTCCCTTTTTATTTTAAACTTTACCAAACTTCAAACAAAAAACCTAGGGTCCTCCCTGTTATATTCATCTATAATTTCTTATATTTTGCATTAAATATAATAAAAGCTATTGTTTTAAGAGATTTACTTTAATAATAACAATATTTATGTAACACTCCTTAGTTTGGAATGAAATTAGAAGGCAGACATAGCAAAATACGTGTATAAAATGTAGATTTGTAGAGTTAAAGTGGCCTTCTAACAGCGTCAAGGATTTTCGAGAAACAAAACATCACTCCTGTACGGGGGCTAAATTAGGAACAATATACGTGTGAATGGAGGAGTGGAATATTACAGGCGTATTAGAGCCAATACCACCTAGAATTGTGGCATTTCTATTGACTATGATGCCTTAGAAAGGTATTTTTGGCTTGTATGTCGATCATAAATGCACAATGGGGACGTTGGACTTTGAAGAGAGTAGACTGTAGCACTCCTTAGTTTGCAATGAAAATAGAAGTCCGAGATAGGCAAAATAAGGGTATGAATTGAGAAGTTACATAGTGAAGCCCAAGCTCTAGATAGTGTTGAGGTCTTTTAAGGAAAAAACACTAGTTCTATATGGTAGTTAAGTGGGGAATAATATATGCATGAACTGAGGAGCGAACTGTTACAGTGTCCTCGCTCTAGATCAATCAAGGTATGGATTCCCATGCTCCGGTTTTCTAGTAGAATTGTAAATGAAAATTCAGTAATGTTAAATCCACTAATATTGTAGAATGGCTTCTAATTTAATTCCAACCATATGCTGTTATGATGTAAGCTGATTATTAATGATCAAATATATGGGAAATATTTCAGTGGTTCAGTCAAATTGGATAAAGTTCATAAACAGTTGAACTTAGAACAAGTAAAAGAGCCAAATTACAAAGAAACTCAGATAAAATCGAAGGGCCTTGATATTGATTTACTTTGCAGTTGACTAACCATACTAGATCCAAAGCAATTAAAATTGTTGATGATGACATTGAATTAATGTTTTATACCGTCTATAAAATAGAGTTATTTATTAGGAAAAACCAAAGATTAATGGCAGAACAACATGGGAACAACAACTATAGCTAACTATAATTCGCAAGCAATTCCATCTTCGACTTTTAATAATAGGCCTATAAATGTAGCGTAATACTGAAAGTTACTAAGGATCGAGTAATATATTTAATAAATATGAATGTAGACAAGAATAATATCATATAAAAATAAAATGATCACCCCAGCGATTTTTATACTGGTTTGGACCTCCAGTCCTACTTACAGTCTCACACTTTTTGGAATTTTACTAATCAACACCCTCACTTAGTCCAAAGGAATAAGCAAATGAGCAATTGAATAGGATTTCACTACATTTGCCCGAACAACTGAACATGATTTCTCTTTGGAAACCGGAGGAGACTTCAACTTTGCATGAATAACCAAACAGAACTTTGAATACAAAGGAAATTTGGTTTGGCTTAGTGTGTTCTTGATATAACACACATTGGTATTCAATTTGTATTACACATTTACTATAATCTTCTGCTCAAGTAGTATATATGTGTTTCTATGAAGACCAAAAATATATTGAATACTTAAGAATATTGAAATGATTGTACTACTGCTTGTAAACTAGAAGCAATATTAGCGTATGGAATAAAAGTATTTAAAATAGAAGATAGAGTGAGAATTGATGATTTTGATCTTGAATTTGATATATTCATATATATATATAGTTTACGGTTGCAACCTCTGGTCAAAGATATAACAATTTTAAAGAGTTGCAACCTTTCCAAGAAGAGATATCTCTCTTATGAAGAGAGATGACTTTTCAGGAAATCTGAAATTTTGACTGTTATGCATCATTAAGTAGACTTGATTTAGAAGGTTAGTTGATGTAAAATGAATTTAATAAAAAAGAAATGAAATATTTCAAAACTACCTGACTCGATCGGCTGATTTTTTAGTTAAATTGACTGAATCCTGGTTTAGTTGACCGACTAAAAACATTAGTCTAGTAAATCTGCGTCAAGTTTATAAACTTGTGCACATGTGTAGGCTCAATCGACTGAGGGGGTACGTTTAGCTGACTGAACCTACCAATTTTTCTCCCATGTTTTTATAAATATTCATGAGTGTTCTCAAGGATAAATTTTAACATATTGATGACTTTAATATAGAATTCTATATGTATTCACTTGATCTCAAGTCCTGCCAGATTGTTTGATGTCATTTATTCATTAGCTAGTCATTGCTGCTTTAACATCATCGATTTGCACATATAATTATCATTAAAATACAAAATTCAACATTCTCCCCTTTCTTAATAAGGACAACTATATGATTTCTTGACTGCTTCTTGAGATATCTCCCCCCTTGAATTTGTGCATGCCTTGTTAAATGATTTTAAGATATATCTCCCATTGAAATATTATTTTCCTACATAGAAAATGGTCATTTTTCTCCTCTTTTTTCATTGACAAAAGGAGAGATCAAACAAAATTAGGTAGATAAATATGGCATAGAACATTTAAACAAAATAGCATTGACAATATAACATAACGTTAAACATCTACAACAACATCAAACATTCAAACACAAAATATAGAGTCATAATTAAACAATCACCAACACAACATCACAAAACATTAAAAGTGGTACAACACAAGAGCTCTTAGCATGTAATAATTGCTAGTTAAAAAAAAAACTACACATAAGAAAATAGAAGAAAATTCAAATAATTTACTCGTATTAAACTCACCTGCCTCGTCGGACGACTCTTCATATCCACTGTAAAATTCTTCTTCCTCTTCATTATTTTTAGGAGATAACCAAGTAAATCATTCGGTTGACATTGGTTTTTTCTCAGAAGAAGGTTCATATGCAGATGTTGAAGTGTCGCAAGAAATCTTCTCCTATATATTACTGATAAATCCTTTGATTTCCTCGAGCTTTGAATTCATTTTTGTATTTGTGCTTTCAACCCAAGCCAAGCATTTGTCAAGCTTTTGTTAGTTCTGAGAAATGATATCATTGGTTTGGCAGGCTTACATGTTCATCTGTATTCCTCAGTTCCCTCTAATTCTTAAGGTGGTTGTGAAGATTGTAGAGGTTTTGATTGCCAATATAAGGTGGAATTAATGACTATGGTTGGTCGGCTACCTTATTAGGCTCTCATTGTTCAAAAGATTTTATACTATGAATTTGGAGACGTTTTGGGAGTACATTAAGCTAAAGGTTTTGAGTTTAATGATCCAACTAATGGAAATTTGGAATTAGAAACTTGAACATTAAGTTGGAAAGGATTCTCATAAAATAAGTGTGACAGTGGTTTGTCTTCATTCAGCCTTGGTTAAAAGAAAGGAATTCATCAAGAATTATCTTTAATCAACTTACATTCCTTTGTCCCCATATAACATATAAAGCTTGGGAATCATGTTAATAAATGTTCTTATAACTTTCAGCGGTAGACTTAATTGAATGGGTTAAAACATGATGCATTATGTAACACCCCACCTCCGCTAGGGTCACTCACAAAGGGAATGCACTAACTTTGGTGGAGCATTATCTAGGTAAACATGCATAGAAATATTACAAGACAGAACATATAAAACAGCAGAAGAAGAACCAAATTTCATTGCTTTAAAATCTAGAAAGGTCTAAAGCCTTTTACATCAAAATGCCATTAAATCCATTACATTGAAATCTGTCTTGCAATAGTAAAGAAGCATAAAACCATAGTCATAAATCATTCCCCAAATAAAGCAGCAAAGCAAGCCATAGCCAAGAGAAATCCAAGCAGTACATGAAAGAGCCTTGGAGCTTGGTAATATCCGAACTAAGCTGTATTCCCACCCTACGAACCTGAGGGGGGGGGGGGAACGGAAGAAAAAGAGGCGAAACAAACCGGGTTAGTCATAAAGATTGAGTAAGTCCTAGTGACTTTCAACATAAAAACAGGTAAAGATAATATGGCATGAATAAACTGAAAGTAAACATAAGCATGATGACAAGATAAGCTACAGGCACAATAACTAAGAATAACATCATAGGATAACATTGCAAGGTTCCCATTCAGGATGAACTAAGTATAGTTTCGCAAGATTTCTATCAAGCATCGCAAGATTTCTCTGCTTCACCATTAAAATGATATCTATTTGCTCTGATTTCCTAAATTCTCTGCACCAACTGTACTAGTATCCCAACCCGTATCATCATTTCCATGTATATGTACAGTCCCTTGCCGTATATCGTACGGGTTTCATCACGTATTTCTATACTACTTCAACGTAGTGCCACCATTCTTGAAATCATTTTGGACTGCCACCCTTGTTCTGGCTAGGTTTCCTTATCATGAACTATCGCGTATTCAACTAGGATTTAAGCCACCTAGGACCACTAGGATTATGCTACCTATTGAACGTTTACCAGATTCATTTAGGGTTTATGCCAGCTAGGACCACTAGGGATTATGCTACCTAACGAATCCCACGTAACGATCTATTAATCGATTGGATCCCTACAAGTCCTAGCTCATTCATGTGCCTGTGTCATACGGCCCAATCACGAAATGTGGTCACCTGTGCTAGGTCCACCATAGGGTGTATCAAGCCCTAGGGTGCCAACCACCGACATGAATCAAGCATGCACAGTGTAAACCTATGGGTGCCCAATGCCTGCTTTTTCTGCTCCGGAGTGTGTGCACGCCCGCACTCCGTTAGAACCTACGCTGGTGCACCCACACAGCCGTCGTTCTGGTCGCTTACAATCAGCCCAGTAATCGTGCCCCACCCTGCCTAGTTCCAGGGTACCATGATACATCTAGTGGGTTACTGCTGAAACGGACCACGTAACTAGGGTTTCCGTTTAGTAGGTTAAGTATTGTCATTTAAATTCGAGACTTAACCCCATCGGTCTAGCATGTCAAGTTGGTTAAGTGTTGTCATTCAAGTTCGTGACTTAACCCGTCTACGTGTCATGTCAAATTGGCTAAGTGTTGTCGTTTAAGTTCATGACTTAGCCCTACGAATCATGTGTCAAGTTGGTTAAGTATATTCAAGCGGTTCATGACTTAACCCTATCAAGTCATCGTGTCAAATTGGTTAAGTATATTTAAGCGGTTCATGACTTAACCCTATCAAATCATCGTGTTAAATTGGTTAAGTATATTCAAGCAGTTCAGGACTTAACCCTATCAAGTCATCGTGTCAAATTGGTTAAGTATATTCAAGCGGTTCATGCTTAACCCTATCAAATCATCGTGTTCAATTGGTTCAGTATATTCAAGCGGTTCATGACTTAACCCTATCAAATCATCATGTCCAATTGGTTAAGTATATTCAAGCGGTACATGACTTAACACTATCATGTGGCATTAATTCATTAGTGCACCCCAACCTCTCACATCAGACCTGTTGTTGTGGTCACTAGATATGTCGGGCGGTTCCGGGCAGATTTACACCACAACTCAGTCTGACCTCAGGTTTCAAGTGCGATATGACCAACTACCCACATTGGATCCTATTGTTTGCGGTAACTGGATTTGCCCGGCGGTTCCGGGCAGATTTACACTGCAAACTCAACCCAACCTCGAGTTGGCCATTTTCATGTTTATTCTAATGTCATGTCCATGTTCAAGTTTCATGTCAAGTTCGTTTCAAGTTTTCAAGGAAAGTATCATATCAAGTCGATGTCAGGTTCGTGTCCATATCCAGGTTCAAGTTATAACAGCGTTCATGTTTCAAGTTTTTCCTATTATCGAGTTCATAATTCATGTTCATAACCAATTCATGTTTTTCCTAATCTACCCAAATCGTATTCCCTTCGCACGTGAACGTAAATCGATCTCTACTACAAATAAATCCAAATCTCGAAATAGAGGGAATAGCATCAAAACTATGATAGGCAAAAGGGACTAGCATAAAGCAATAAAAGGGGTTACAAGACTAGCATGACATAACTTGAGATAATTGGCTACAACATCACTGGCATATAGGATTTCAAATATAGCAAGATTAGGTGATAGTCATGGTAAATGCTGACATAAAAGAATAGGCATGCAAAGGCAAGCCAAATACAAGAAAAATGGATCCAATGGTCTTGGTGTACATAATAGTGAATAAACCAAGCAAGTCGCACCCTTGGTATGAGATCCAACAAACTGCGAATTCGGTATACAACATGGGTTTCAATCAACTATAATAGTCCCAGGTAATTAACCCTGATAGTCATAGTCATGGTCATAGGTAGAAATCTCATAATTAAGAATCCTAAGCGATTAATCACAATAGTTATGGTTAATTATCCAAAATAGTTCTAGGCAATAGTCATAGGCAATTAACAGTAATAGTTTCAAGGTCATGGTCATAGATAATGGCCTTATGTTCATAATCATAGATAATAATTCTCATAGTCAAGAGTCATAGTTGATTAGCTACAATTGTCCTTGTCATAGTCATAGGAAACAGCCTTACGTTCACCGTCATAGGCATAGGCATAGTCTTATTAGTCATAGGCAGTCTTATGTTCACCGTCATTGTCATAGGCGTAGTCATATTAGTCATAGGCAGTCTTATGTTCTCAGTCATAGTCCTTGTCCATTAACAATAGTTTCAACGTCATAGGCATGTTAAGGTTATAGACACACGAGAATTTGATTTGCAACATGAATAGGTCCAAAGCAATATTCATGAAAGTCAAGATCCCATACGAACAAGACTAGATATGAATCAATTACCATACGTAGATCCAATTCCAATTTACAACATGGATATTAAGTTTACAGCTTTTATCTAAAAGTAACTTGAACTTACAGTGCATGGATCGAGAATTAGAAAGCAGAATTTGATTGTTGAATCTCTATTTGATCGATTGTGTTCCAATTGAAATCCCCCAATTTGCAAATCCCTAAGCGTAGTCTTGATGGAGAAGGAGCAGTCCTTTTTCTTCCTTTTTATCTTATTATTTTGATTATCTTAGAAGCAACATAAGGACAGAAAGAAATGGTGTGGAGAAATGAGGCTAGGGGGCTGTTATATAGGGTTAGACAGACGAATCTGGTCAGAAAACGAGCCTAAATACATCAGAATGCATCTGGTTCAGAAAAGTGGCTCGGGAGGTAGGTCGACCCCCAGGTCGACACTATGGTCGACCTGGTCCCTGGGAGGTCGACACTATGGTCGACCCCCAGGTCGAACTGGTCCATGGGCAGGAATTTTCCCGCCCAGCCTTTTCTAGGATTTGAATTCGAATTTCGAATTCGAATTTCGAGTTGTTTTTGATTCTGAAAATCCCTGAAACTTCAGAGGGTCATATCTCCCTCATACGGACTCCGATTTTCGAAAACTCGGACTCTATTTCATGTAAAATTTCGAGACGAACGCAATGGCGTAACCCGTTTCACTTGATTCAAATTTTAAAATTTAATTCTGCCTTGATTTCTTGTTTTAACAAGTTATATAAATACGCGCTGTTACATTCTCCCCTCCTTAAAGGATTTCGTCCCTGAAATCTTCAAGTTAAGAAGAATGTGTCCTACCATCCAATCATCCATCTACTCAATCATCAATCACAGGCATCCATTGTCCCTAAGAGATTTCTAATGCTGTATGAATATATGCAGAAAGTGTGTGTATATGTTCTTTATCTAATGCAAATGATCAGGCCTGATTGATCTTCTTAATGCAAAATATGTTTAGTGCAATGAGTCCAACATGTATGCAAATAGTACTAGTCACATAAACACTATATGTGTGCACAAACATCCATCCATATGATAACACATCCAATTTCATCTATAAACAAGCATAAACACTCATGCATATGCAATATGAAAATGTGTCTGAGCCGATCTAGTGCCTAATGTGTGTTATGCAACCACGAGCAACCACTTGCGACCATTTGCAACCACTTGCAACCATCAATCATAACATGTCTCAAACACATGTTTCACCCAATTGTTCCTACCTAAAGGTATAGTCGAACGATAGAAGCAAGTAAAAACTTTGTGCCCATTAGGCAATGTCAAAGCTGGAAATCTACGTCACATATATACTGAATAGGAGAAGAACTCCCTAAGCACCAGCCCCGAAGACCGAAATCAACATCAGGCTGACACCCAAAGAATTACTCAACCCAATGGACACCCTCAAGCCCCAACATGTATTACTAACAGATGATCCCTATGGGGTTTTGCAACAGAAATAGGATTAAGAATAGGACCGAGAGGTTATACTTAAAAGATAGCATACAAGTAAGCTCTACAGGAAAAGAGGGATCAAGGATATACTCTTAAAAAGAGATATGATACATGTATCTAGTCTTCAATCTTCTGAGTCGCATTTCGTTGATCTTAACTCCATTGTGCTTTCACCGTCTTTAACTTCACAATTCTCGTAGCTTCTTAATTCTTGTTTCCAAAATATGAGTTGGAACTCATTCCACTGTTGCCTCTCGTTCCACTTTTACTTATTCTTCTTTCTAGTATACTCGGCTTAATCATAACTGCGTACTCATGGTTTCATGCAAGCTCTCCAAAATTCACTAGTGCATCCTGGATCTCATTCACTTACTAGAAGGTATTCCACATAAATGAATTATCTCTTGAAAATAAACAAATGCCAACCATGTTGCCAAGTGTACTTACTAAGGTAATTTTCTATAACTCATGCATAAACGAAATGAACCATTCGCCTTAGTGGAGAACACTTCTCGAGCGGATTACAAATTACCAATAAATGTGTCAAGAGATTCTAGGTAACTTAATCATGACAGAACTCTAAAGGTTACACGAGACTTCGAGGGTATTACCGAGGCAAGTCAAGAGTCTAACTACCCTCCTTTCAAAACCGAGAATGGCACCCTTATTGGATAACCACTCCATCCCTAGAATCAACTCATAATCCAAAAACATAAGTGTTACATCTAAACTCAATACTTGGCATAGACATTCACAAATCCAAACAAGTCATGAATAAAGAAGCAGATTCCCCAACAGGATTTGAGACAAAAATGGGATCCTCTACTACGCTAGTACTAAGGTGCAGAGACTCAACTATCGAGGCAGAATTAAAAGGATGCGATGTATAAAAACAAAGTTCCCACGGTATGATAGAAAAGAAAAGCTAAACTTTTAACAGAAACGTTACCACCTCTGTTAGGTATGCTAGTAGTGAGAGCATACAATTTGCCCTCTCGACGATCTTGTTCTTTGCCCTTGTCCTTGTCCTATGATACTTAACTACATGTCCATTTTTACCATACCAACGATTTCCTTTCTTGTCATGGGTTTTATTATTCTTTTACTTTGACCTCTTCCCTTTCACCTTTTCCTCCTTCGTGGATTACGCCTTATCAACAAGTTTCTCATCCTTAGGCTTGTGTTCTTTATCCTCGTTCTTACTATCCTTGTAAAGTTTCTCTAAAGCTACTTCCATCACATGGCAACCCTACAAAGCTCGAGATAAGATTAGTCGCAAGTAAAACTACTGCGGCTACAAATGGAGGTTGGACACTACTTTGACCTCCGATATGCGTCGCATGCCTACAAACTATGGTGAAAAAGAAAGGGAGAAGAGACTCAAGGAGAGAATCAAAAGATAGTGAATATGGCTTTGGGGAATAGCCTTTTAAATAAAGCAAGAATTTTCTTGAAAATTGCTTTTTTGTAAACGGTTTTGAAAATAATTTCAAAAGGTTTTAAAAACTTTTGCCCAGTCTGGTAACCTTCTGCTCTGATACCAAATGTAACACCCCACCTCCGCTAGGGTCACTCACAAAGGGAATGCACTAGCTTTGGTGGAGCATTATCTAGGTAAACATGCACAG
Source organism: Allium sativum (assembly GCA_030737875.1). Classification (NCBI taxonomy): domain Eukaryota; kingdom Viridiplantae; phylum Streptophyta; class Magnoliopsida; order Asparagales; family Amaryllidaceae; genus Allium; species Allium sativum. Next base: position 996,406,275 of record CM060924.1, on the reverse strand, counting down.
AAATATTACAAGACAGAACATATAAAACAGCGGAAGAAGAACCAAATTTCATTGCTTTAAAATCTAGAAAGGTCTAATGCCTTTTACATCAAAATGCCATTAAATCCATTACATCGAAATCTGTCTTGCAATAGTAAAGAAGCATAAAACCATAGTAATAAATCATTCCCCAAATAAAGCAGCAAAGCAAGCCATAGCCAAGAGAAATCCAACCAGTACATGAAAGAGCCTTGGAGCTTGGTAAGATCCGAACTAAGCTGTATTCCCAACCTGCGAACCAGGGGGGGGGGAACGGAAGAAAAAGAGGCGAAACAAACTGGGTCAGTCATAAAGACTAAGTAAGTCCTAGTGACTTTCAGCATAAAAATAGGTAAAGATAATATGGCATGAATAAACTGAAAGTAAACATAAGCATGATGACAAGATAAGCTACAGGCACGATAACTAAGAATAACATCATAGAATAACATTGCAAGGTTCCCATTCAGGATGAAATAAGTATAGTTTCGCAAGATTTCTATCAAGCATCGCAAGATTTCTCTGCTTCACCATTAAAATGATATCTATTTGCTCTGATTTCCTAAATTCTCTGTACCAACTGTACTAGTATCCCAACCCGTATCATCCTTTCCATGTATATGTACAGTCCCTTACCGTATATCGTACGGGTTTCATCACGTATTTCTATACTACTTCAACGTAGTGCCACCATTCTTGAAATCGTTTTGGACTGCCACCCTTGTTCTAGCTAGGTTTCCTTATCATGAACTATCGCGTGTTCAGCTAGGATTTATGCCACCTAGGACCACTAGGGATTATGCTACCTATTGAACGTTTACTAGATCCGTTTAGGGTTTATGCCACCTAGGACCACTAGGGATTATGCTACCTAACGAATCCCACGTAACGATCTATTAATCGATCGGCTCCCTACAAGTCCTAGCTCGTTCATGTGTCAGTGTCATACGGTCCAATCACGAAATGTAGTCACCTGTGCTAGGTCCACCATAGGGTGTATCAAGCCCTAGGGTGCCAACCACCGACATGAATCAAGCACGCACAGTGTAAACCTACTGGTGCCCAATGCCTTCTTTTTCTGCTCCGGAGTGTGTGCACACCCGCACTCCGTTAGAACCTACACTGGCGCACCCACACAGCCATCGTTCTGGTCGCTTACAATCAACCCAATAATCGTGCCCCACCCTGCCTAGTGCCAGGGTACCATGATACATCTAGTGGGCTACTGCTGAAACGGACCGCGTAACTAGGGTTTCCGTCTAGTAGGTTAAGTATTGTCATTTAAATTCCAGACATAACCCCATCGGTCTAGCATGTCAAGTTGGTTAAGTGTTGTCATTCAAGTTCGTGACTTAACCCGTCTACGTGTCATGTCAAATTGGCTAAGTGTTGTCGTTTAAGTTCATGACTTAGCCCTACGAATCATGTGTCAAGTTGGTTAAGTATATTCAAGCGGTTCATGACTTAACCCTATCAAGTCATCGTGTCAAATTGGTTAAGTATATTCAAGCGGTTCATGACTTAACCCTATCAAATCATCATGTTAAATTGGTTAAGTATATTCAAGCGGTTCAGGACTTAACCCTATCAAGTCATCGTGTCACATTGGTTAAGTATATTCAAGCAGTTCATGACTTAACCCTATCAAATCATCATGTCCAATTGGTTAAATATATTCAAGCGGTTCATGACTTAACCCTATCAAATCATCGTGTCCAATTGTTTAAGTATATTCAAGCGGTACATGACTTAACCCTATCATGTGGCATTAATTCATTAGTGCACCCCAACCTCTCACATCAGACCTGTTGTTGTGGTCACTGGATATGTCGGGCGGTTCCGGGCAGATTTACACCATAACTCAGTCTGACCTCAGGTTTCAAGTGTGATATGACCAACTACCCACATTGGATCCTATTGTTTGCGGTAACTGGATTTGCCGGGCGGTTCCGGGCAGATTTACAATGCAAACTCAACCCAACCTCGAGTTGGCCATTTTCATGTTTATTCTAATGTCATGTCCATGTTCAAGTTTCATGTCAAGTTCGTGTCAAGTTTTCAAGGCAAGTTTCATATCAAGTGGATGTCAGGTTCATGTCCATATCCAGGTTCAAGTTAGAACAGCGTTCATGTTTCAAGTTTTGCCTATTATCGAGTTCATAATTCATGTTCATAACCAATTCATGTTTTGCCTAATCTACCCAAATCGTATTCCCTTCGCACGTGAATGTGAATCGATCTCTACTACAAATAAATCCAAATCCCGAAATAGAGGGAATAACATCAAAACTATGATAGGCAAAAGGAACTAGCATAAAGCAATAAAAGGGATTACTAGACTAGCATGACATAACTTGAGATAATTGGTTACAACATCACTGGCATATAGGATTTCAAATCTAGCAAGATAAGGTGATAGTCATGGTAAACGCTGACATAAAAGAATAGGCATCCAAAGGCAAGCCAAATACAAGAAAAATGGATCCAATGGTCTTGGTGTACATAATAGTGAATAAACTAAGCAAGTCACACCCTTGGTATGAGATCCAACAAACTACGAATTAGGTATACAACATGGGTTTCAATCAACTATAATAGTCCCAGGTAATTAACCCCAATAGTCATAGTCATGGTCATAGGTAGAAATCTCATAATTAAGAATCCTAAGCGATTAATCACAATAGTCATGGTTAATTATCCAAAATAGTTCTAGGTAATAGTCATAGGCAATTAACAGTAATAGTTTCAAGGTCATGGTCATAGATAATGGCCTTATGTTCATAATCATAGATAATAATTCTCATAGTCAAGATTCATAGTTGATTAGCTACAATTTTCCTTGTCATAGTCATAGGAAACAGCCTTACGTTCACCGTCATAGGCATAGGCATAGTCTTATTAGTCATGGGCAGTCTTATGTTCACCGTCATTGTCATAGGCGTAGTCATATTAGTCATAGGCAGTCTTATGTTCTCAGTCATAGTCCTTGTCAATTAACAATAGTTTCAATGTCATAGGCATGTTAAGGTTATAGACACGCGAGAGTTTTATTTACAACATGAATAGGTCCAAAGCAATATTCACGAAAGTCAAGATCCAAGACGAACATGAATAGATACGAATCAATTACCATACATAGATCCAATTCAAATTTACAACATGGATATTAAGTTTACAGCTTTTATCTAAAAGTAACTTGAACTTACAGTGCGTGGATCGAGAATTAGAAAGCATAATTTGATATTTGAATCTCTATTTGATCGATTGTGTTCCAATTGAAATCCCCTAATTTGCAAATCCCTAAGCGTAGTCTTGATGGAGAAGGAGCAATCCTTTTTCTTCCTTTTTATCTTATTATTTTGATTATCTTAGAAGCATCATAAGGACAGAAAGAAATGGTGTGGAGAAAATGAGGCTAAGGGGCTGTTTATATAGGGTTAGGCAGACGAATCTGGTCAGAAAACGAGCCTAAATACATCAGAATGCATCTGGTTCAGAAAAGTGGTTTGGGAGGCAGGTCGACCCCCAGGTCGACACTATGGTCGACCTGGTCCCTGGGAGGTCGACACTATGGTCGACCCCCAGGTCGCCCTGGTCCATGCGCAGGAATTTTCCCGCCCAGCCTGTTCTGGGGTTTGAATTCGAATTTCGAATTCGAATTTCGAGCTGTTTTTGATTCCGAAAATCCCTGAAACTTCGGAGGGTCATATCTCCCTCATACGGACTCCGATTTTCAAAAACTCGGACTCTATTTCATGTAAAATTTCGAGACGAACGCAATGGTGTAACCCGTTTCCCCTACTTCAAATTTTAAAATTTAATTCTGCCTTGATTTCTTGTTTTAATAGGTTATAAAAATACGAGTTGTTACACATTATATGAGCTTTTGGCCTTGCAAAGATAGCTTTTAATTTGCTCATATTGTCAGTGAGAAAGAGATGTCTTACTTGGTCTCTCTCATACAAATTAACCTCAATATCATCCAAATCCATACCTTGATATGGACATCTTATTATATCTCCTTATCATTGCAATGGAAAGCATTATTTTACTCCGTAAACTAGTGTCCAAATGCAATCTTCGGTTTTATTGGGATTTTGGTTATCGAGATTGAGATTAGCATAAAATAATTTGATAGGTAAATGACTGATTCTTACATTAGTGGTGCTAAATCAAATCAGAGAATCAATATGGCTTTGTTGAGCTATCTCCTGAATATCATAACATTATTAGAGAATTTGATAAAGGATCCTTCAAAAATTCTAAATTTTTTCATGTTATCATATCTCTGTCAACCATATCATTGTGAAGACATTCCCTAATAGTATATTCATATGGGCCAAATGTCTTTCTCTCTTTGGTTCCATTGATTAGTTGGTTTAGTTTTAGAGTTGGAAGTTAATGAGTTTTAATGATTTGAAATAAAGAGTAAAGATGGTTTGCAAAAAGTAAAAAAAAATAGTAGGTGGAAAGATACAGAAAAAAAGTGAAAAGAAATCTTTCTGGGGGATGTGTCATTTGATTAAAGCGATCGTGGCTTTTAAAAAAAAGTGAAAATTTACAAAGTCAATCGACTGAGATTGAATATCCAGTTGACTGGATGATGGGTTTTTATTTTAGAAAGAAAATAGGCTAAATTTAGCTATGTATAGTCGAAAGAAAGTGGTAATTAGTTAGCTAGTTTTTGAAATCAAACGACTGAATTTAAAGGGTGAAATTTTAACTTTAAAGGTTCGGTCGACTTAAATAGTCATTTAGAAGACTGAATTGGCTATTTTTAAAATAGAATGAATTAGGTTAAAAATGGGGTGTTTTAATCGGCTGATTGTTATATATTCAGTCGACTAAATTATACAAGGAATTAATATAATTTTTAAATTCAGCCGACTAGAACATATATTTAGTCGATTGAATAAATAATTTTCTAACAAACAAGAAAGTTTAAAATAAGATATTTCAGTCGACTAGAGAGTTATTTTCGGTCGATTGAATTAGGTGTTAAATATATATAAATTCTATGGTTCGTTCGATTGTGTTAATATGTTCAATCGATTGAACTTGTGGATTTTTGTTTTCTAGGTTTGGTTTAGTAGAAGGTTTGCATCGTTTAGCTATATTCAAAAAAAAATTATTAAAATTTAATTCATACTTGATTAACATTAATAATACAATAAACTATATATATTCATATAATTTACTTTTTCAAGCTTCACTTAAATGACGTGAACTATTTTGAATGCTTTTCCCATGAGTTAGGTTTGTATTCTTTGGTCGAATCTTGCAATGATCTCAGTTGTGACCAATGGTTATAAACAGGAGTTGTTCCAATCTTGGTCAAATGGAACAGCTTTAATGGAAGTTTATCATTATCTTTGATCAAAGTTTCGGTAAAGTGAGGAGAACGATGTTGAATGTTATCACTAGTCGATGATTTTTTGTAAATGGCTAAAATTCATCTTTCGATGAGGTTAACATGTGTAACAACCCGGAAATCAGAACCACTTTAAAATTTTATTTTAAGGAAATTTAGTTAGAAAATGCGTCAGAATTTAAAAATTCCATTTTTAAATAATAACAAAGCCCTTAAAAATAGCCGTGTTGCAAACGACCATCGTTTTCGACGAAACCACTTTTGTTGGATCCGGAATGTCAAATTATTGTTAGTTTTAAAATTCCATAAGTTTTGAAATTAATATGTGAGCGTGGTAAATTAAATCGCGTTGGGTAATTTCTATTGAATTGGATCGACCATTAAAAAACCATTTTTCAAACGGTCTCCAAATTCGACGAAATTAATTTTACTAGGACCGTATCATCAAAACATAGTTAGATTTATTTTTCGGGAATTTTTGGAATTATTATGTGGCCTCGGTAAATTAAAATGTACATTCAAATTTAATATTGAGCGTTATATATTTTAGTTTAGAGAAAAACAGACTGAAAAAGTCGAATGGGCTTACGTAGCATAGTTCATTGTGTCCGGAATGGGGTATTTAGCGAGGGGCAACAGTCATTGGGCTTGATTAGGAGTTCATATGGATTAACGGGCCTTTTTAAAATTAAGGAATTAAATAATTCAATTATAAATACTCCGGCCAATAGAAAAATTCCATAGCCCGAATTAGAAAGCTTCCGCCTCTAAATTTCATCGCAGTAAACAACTCCAATCTTCTTCCCCCAATAACTCGCGATTCCCTCAATAAAATTTAATGATTCTTTAGAGAATTTTGTAGAGAATTTCGGGATCTACAAGTCCAAATAAATTTTGTAATTTATCGGTTCGAATTGGGCTCGAATCACCTGCCCGAAGTCACCCGTCTCACCTTCTTTTTCAACGTCGTGTCGCCGTCTTGCTGGGTCCCACCATCATCGAACAACGCGCCTCTCCAAGCTCTACGCTGTGGTATCACCTGATCGTCTTCACACATCAAGGATCGAGCGAAGTTTGCAGACCTAGTTTTGAACCCTCACTTGAAAACGTCGGCCTTAACTGATAAGGGAAGAAGAAGGGTAAAATTTTAATTAGTTATTATATTAATTAATTTTAAAATGTCATGAACCTTCAAAAATACACAACTTTTTGATACGATGTCGAAATCACATGAAACAGGAACCATTGTGATTGTGACAACGTCTTCTACATTCTAGAAGGGACTGGAACATATTTGGAGCTCTCTACGAACTAAGAAGGAGTAAAACCCAATGCGAGATTTCTAAATTTAAAATAAAATTGATTGTGATTATGATATTAAATTTATATATACGCTATATAAAATACATATATGCATTGTGTAAAATTGGAATTGATTGATTGTGTTTGTGGTGAATTATTGGATTGAATTGTGTAGTTAAAATAAAAAGATTCATGTTTGAATAAAAATGTTTCAACAATAAAAATTACATTTTTATTGTATGTAGGAATCATTAAAAAGTTTCATGTTTTAATAAAAATGTTTCAACAATGAAAATTACATTTTTATTGTATGTAGGAATCATAAAAAAGATTCATGTTTGAATAAAAATGTTTCAACAATAAAAATTACATTTTTTTATGTAGGAATCATTAAAAAGATTCATGTTTGAATAAAAATGTTTCAACAATAAAAATTATATTTTTTTGTATGTAGGAATCATTAAAAAGATTCATGTTTGAATAAAAATGTTTCAACAATAAAAATTACATTTTTTTTTGTATGTAGGAATCATTAAAAAGATTCATCTTTGAATAAAAATGTTTCAACAATAAAAATTACATTTTTATTGTATGTAGGAATCATTAAAAAGATTCATGTTTGAATAAAAATGTTTTAAGAATAAAAATTACATTTTTATTGTATGTATGAATCACAAAAATATTCATTGTTTGAAATAAATTGTTTTAACAATAAAAATCACATTTTTATTGTATTTATAAACCAATAAAAATAGTCATATGTTAAATATGATTTTGTTAGATAAAGATATTATTTTTAACATGTTAGCGAAGTTAAAAAGCATCATATGTTAAAATATATTTTATTCATTAAAAATATTATTTTTAACATGTTAGTGAATTAAAAATAGTCATATGTTAAAATATATTTTGTTCGTTAAAAATATTATTTTTAACATGTTAGTGAAGTTAAAAATAGTCATATGTTAAAATATGATTTTGTTAGATAAAGATATTATTTTTAACATGTTAGCGAAGTTAAAAAGCATCATATGTTAAAATATGATTTTGTTAGATAATGATATTATTTTTAACATGTTAGTGAAGTTAAAAATAGTCATATGTTAAAATATGATTTTGTTAGATAAAAATGTTATTTTTAACATGTTAGCAAAGTTAAAAAGAATCATATGTTAAAAATATATTTTGTTTGTTAAAAATATTATTTTTAACATGTTAGTGAACTTCGAGATATTCATATGTTAAAATATATTTTGTTTGTTAAAAATATTATTTTTAACATGTTAGTGAAGTTAAAAATAGTCATATGTTAAAATATGATTTTGTTAGATAAAGATATTATTTTTAACATGTTAGTGAAGTTAAAAATAGTCATATGTTAAAATATGATTTTGTTAGATAAAAATATTATGTTTAACATGTTAGTGAAGTTAAAAATAGTCATATGTTAAAATATGATTTTGTTAGATAAAAGTATTATGTTTAACATGTTAGTGAAGTTAAAAATAGTCATATGTTAAAATATTATTTTGTTAGATGTTAAAATATTATTTTGTTAGATAAAAGAATTATTTTTAACATGTTAGCGGAGTTAAAAATAGTCATATGTTAAAATATGATTTTGGTGGATAAAAATATTATTTTTAACATGTTAGTGAAGTTAAAAATAGTCATATGTTAAAATATGATTTTGTTAGATAAAAGTATTATTTTTAACATGTTAGTGAAGTTAAAAAGAATCATATGTCAGAATATATTTTGTCAGCTAAAAATATAATTTTTAACATGTTAATGAAGTAATAAAAATAATCTTATGCGACGATCTCAAAACCCCATACGATGGTGTTAAGGATAATCATTGGAATATAACACATTAATCATCATTAGCAGAGTACAGATAATAGCATAAACAGGAAATAGAATAATTTACACAAATATGACAGCGGAATCATATATATATCACCACATCAGAGAGCACAGTGCAGGATACAACTTAGTGCAAAATAATACATAATCAGTCTACATCGCCTGAGGCGGAATCATATACATAGGAAGTACATAAACGAAACATCAGTCTGCATCGCGGGAGGCGGAATCATAATACATATATAGTAATGGAGGAAAAATCATAGTCGTCAACATGTAGTCAAACCTCGCCATGAGCCAAAAGTGCACCTCTGCTGCGGTGCCAAGCCAAAATACGTCAGCTACCTGGAACTAGGTTGCCCATGTGAAAATAAGGGCAACCGAGTTTGCAAGGTGAAACAAACTATGAGTCAGTCATGGGACTGGTATGAGAAATCTACTTAACTAATTAAACAATAATAATAAGGCAAATCAAAGGACCACGCCACTTTCGCGGAACGGGTTTACTCCAATGATTGCTAGTGCATGAAATAAATAAATTATTAAATCATCGCAACGCTTTTTATAAAAATGAAGCCATTATAAGACTCAGGTCCTATCACACAATGCAACGCAAGCCGAAGGATAGAGTTTTTACCTTATAATGGCCAAGAAATGCTTGATACGTATAAACAAAAATGCTTGATATTATTACTAGTGCATATACGTTCAAAAACAATTACCATCATAAATATCAATCCTAGGCGGCATAGCTACCATCTACTATGTCGCCATACTAGTAATACAATCACATCCACAATTTCGTATTGGAAATTGGATTCCATCATGAGTCGAGGCAAGGGGCAAGCTCCTCTCCGTTCGTGAGACTCTAGCAAATGCCTCAGGATCACACACAGTGGTCCTTGGAATCGGCTGGGCGGGTCCTCTCTTACTTTTGAGAATTGGCAATTCCTGAACACACGTTTCCCGGTCCTTACATACCTATAATCGAGGCGCCTCGCATTCCAACAACCACACAGGTGAAAAGTATATATAAATGTCAGGGCTGGTAAGTCACTGACACCACTGTAGCTAGAAAGAAACGTCGTGTTCTCCCAGCGGTCCGTATCCCGTTTTTGACTCATACCGAGGTGTGAGGCTCGCGAATCCACGCTATACACAAAGCTACGCCACACAGGCCATGCTTTGATCATCAACCACAAGACTTTGCTTTGCAACAATAGCCTTGATCATATGCCACTTTGGCGTGCCACACAGACAATTCACTCCATGCGACTGATTTCTATCGATATATAACCTCTGAGCTCGTACGTCTCAGAGAAGGGCGTTAAGCAAGAGAATAAATTCTCCGCCGCCAAACAGATATATATTTAATAGAGATCAATCAGCACAGAACAAAATCCAATGTCAGACACACAGTCCATTTACAAGTTCGTTCTGGGTATGAACGAAGCCGGAGGCACCAAATTCCTCGCATATCCGTACAATCAACATTACGTCCGGACGGCTACCACTTCAGCTCCTTCAAGGTAGCTACTCCAATCACGAGCATCAGTAGCGCCCATCCATCCTGTAATAGCCCGCACCTCCGTTCACGCAAGATATTCTCCCCAACTTAGCCACTGTATAGGTGTGGGGTTTTGTTCCTCAAAAAGCCTCGGCGTTAGTAAGAGATGGGCTCTACCATATAAGTACCCACTTCACACAGTCTTCCACGATGTGAGACTTAGGGGTGTTACACTCTCCCCTCTTATAGAGCCCAACGTCCCCGTTGGCTCACAAACACCTCACCCAGGCGCTGTGGTCCTCACAGGAGCCACAATTCCGGCTGGGTATTGGCTCTGATACCATTGTAACAGCCCGCACCTTCGTTCACGCAAGATATTGTACCCAACTTAGCCACCGTATAGGTGTGGGGTTTTGTTCCTCAAAAGGCCTCGGCTAAGTTTCGAGATCTTCCAACACATGGCGTTGCCACACAGACTGAGCCAACCTCCCTACTAACACCGATATTGTCCCTACTTTTCCACCTCTCAGGTGTCGGGTTTTCCATCACTAGGCCTCGGCGTTAGTAAGAGATGGGCTCTACCATATAAGTACCCACTTCACACTGGCTTCCACGATGTGAGACTTAGGGGTGTTACACTCTCCCCTCCTATAGAGCCCAACGTCCCCGTTGGCTCACAAACACCTCACCCAGGCGCTGTGGTCCTCACAGGAGCCACAATTCCGGCTGGGTATTGGCTCTGATACCACTGTAACAGCCCGCACCTCTGTTCATGCAAGATATTGTCCCCAACTTAGCCACCGTATAGGTGTGGGGTTTTGTTCCTCAAAAGGCCTCGGCGTTAGTAAGAGAAGGGCTCTACCATATAAGTACCCACTTCACACAGGCTTCCACGATGTGAGACTTAGGGGTGTTAAACATCCAATGTGAAGATCGTCGGTTTTGAACCGTCTTCAACTCTTCGACTTCTAACCATCGATCGATTATTTTAAATGAGAATTAACTCGGCCTTTTCAAATAATCCACGTATATTTAGATTTTCAAATCAATTCTTCACATGGTTAAATCATTCGACATTCACATTTCAGTCCTTTAGTATAGTTTTCATGTAAAACACATCCAACCATCAAATATCAAGCAAACCAAGCAAAAAAGGTTTATTTCCATTCTATATCATCTATAATATTTTATAACGATATATCGCCATTTCTATTTATTTAAAAACGACCCTATTTAATTAAACGACGTTTCAGGTCGTGCCGAGGCACTAGCGCTGTTTTTCCCAAAATTTGTTTTACCTATATCTAAAAATCTAACCGTTGGATTTCAACAAAGTTTATATCATTGGGAAGATATTCCCAAAGCGAAACCAACGGTTCTAGTTTCGTGAAAATCCAATGGTCGGATCTTTCGATATAATCGTTTGAAGTTACGATTTCAAAACGCGAACTGCACGGCCTCGATTCGTTTTAATTTAATTTATATTTATATATATAAATATAATTCATTCGGTGATTTCTATATCGTTTTCACTTCAAATATTTCACTAACACCTTTATATTTTGAAAAATTTCGCCATAACCTCCTTTAAACGGGAAGGGGGTTGGAAATTTATTGGGCCGTATTAGGTACCCAATAAATCCTAATAAGCAAACACATATTTATAGTAATATATTCCGTTGTCCACAGGGGAGTGTGTATAGATCATAACTCCAGAGAATAAATTCTCATCACCTTATAAATGGTTTTTGTGCCTTAATGACCAGAGAGACGTGTTTATTGTCATCTCCAGACCCGTGTGGGGTTTTTTATTAATCTTGCAATTTACCGTTACAATTTATATAGTCCAGATCAGTCATCAGTTCAACCTGTAATATATAGTCATCGCCATACAAGCCTCTCGCTCGTATGGTAAATCTTCAACCTCGTCACACAAGCTCCAAATGCTTATGTGGTATATGATGAAGTATGCCTATCGTTAAGAAGTATGCCATGTAGTGTATTTCAAAGTTAATTGTTACTATCCTATGGCGATGTTTATTATTACACACAGAACAACTAGCACTCCACATCCAACGACATTCACAGGAGTTGATATAATAATAAAATTTGCACATCCAACTCATTAAGGTTTACCTATTTGTCGGGTACACAAATAAATTCTTTACTCAACAGCTAATCCATTTCATGTTCAACACATGTATATATGTGCAAAACTAAGCTAAAAATTATATTTCTAGCTAATAAAGGTTTATTTCCACTTATGGTTATTTTTAACACTTCAAGTTTCACTTAAAAACTATATTTTTAGCGAACTAAAATATATTTCAACACATGACTATTTTATTTAGTCCTTATACGTGTTAAAAAATAATATTTATCGCAAAAAAATATTTATTTCAACACTTGTATATTTTAAGCAAATGACATACATGATAAAAATGGTGTTTTTACCATCAAAAATATTTATTCGACACATGAATGTTTTTTACACTTCATATTCTCAATAAAAATGTAATTTTTATTGTTCGACCTTTTATTCAACACATGAACCCTTTTCACACATGAACTTCTCAACACATGAGCATTTTCACACATTGATATATTTTATATAGTTTTTACTTATAAGAAAGATGTAATTTTTATTGTTGAAACAATTTATTTATAACGCAAATATTTTACATACTTCTTGTATAATAAAAATGTGATTTTTATTGTTAAAACAATTTATTTATTCAACAAATGAATTATTTTTGAACACATGAACTTCTCAACACATGAGCATTTCCACACATGGATATGGTTTCAACACATGAAAATAATTTCAACATATGAAAATAATTCTAATACATGAATATTATTCAAAATTTCGGCAGCATAACGACAGGTTAGTTAAAACCGGCACCGTCCCGAGTACGCCTCCTCGCTCTACCTTAAAACCTCGCGGTTTTTGACAATGGGGATTTCATACATCTAATTCGCACGTAGGCGAGTATGATTTTTCTTTTCCACAATTTATTTCAATCACAAATGGGTATTTTTCAACCACAACCAAACAATATCAACCACAAACAATTCTATCAACCATTCGCATTATTCACCAATTTTTTTTCGCACCAATTCACAATCAATAAATATCGTCCATGGTTTCCGGACGAGGGGAGTATATATATATTCATATATAAGTATATTTTATTTCCATTCCAACACACATATCATTTATACAATGCATGTATGATTCATACTTCGCTCATACAACTTATACAACGTGTGTACATAAGGTATCCAACACGTACATAATTTATATTTCACTTATATAATTTATACATCACATTTCTATTCACGTTTCAGTTTAGAAATCTCACTTTGGTTTGTCGCTCTTCTAAAAATCCTAGCAAGCTCAAAAAAATCCCTGGACACTTCTGGACTGTAGAGAGCGTCCTTGCGGTCATGATGTTTCCTATTTCATCGAATTTCATCAACACACGATAAAGATATGATTTTTCAAAGTTTGCAACACTTAAAAGTGTCATTTTCAATTTAAATAAAACAAAGGCAGTACCTTTCAGAAGTTGTTCGAAACTAGGTTTTGAAATAACTTCCAATCCGAAGAACGTTGCGTCGATCAGACTACACAACATCGAAGGGGGTGGAAAGGGGTTTCCGCGCAGGGGTGTGGGGTCGGGTTCGATGGTCGGCATTGGGCAGGGCGGCGGGTCAAAGTCACAAACTTTGCGAAGGTGATTCAGGCGATTGGGGCGACGATAGGTGGTGCAGTCGGGGTTGATTTGAAGAGGAGGGTGAGGCGAACAAAAGACTTAACTGGAGCGGGGGCTGGTTCTGCCTGTGGCGATCCAAAATCGCCTGGAAAGCGGGGAAGCTGCTTCGCCGTCGAAGTCAAGGGTTACGCCCGGGGAGGGGGGGTTCTGGTTTTTTTGAAAATAAAAATTATAAAGGAAATTTTCTATTGGGCCATGCTTTATTAAATTTTAAAATAGTGTTTCTCCACCTGGACACCAATTCGAACCCAACGACTATCGTCCCTAGCTAAGTACCCCCATATCGGACACAATGGGATATGTTTTGTAGGTCAATTTGACTGTTACAGTCAGTTATTTTTCAAATTAAAGTATAAAACATTCAATATTCGATTTGAACGTACCTTTCAATTTGCCGGGGCCACATACTGATTCTAAAAATTCCATAAAAATTAATCTAGCTATGTTTTGATGCTACGATCCCAATAAAATTAGTTTCGTCGAACTCTGAGACCGTTTGAAAAATGGCCATTTTCTGGTCGATCCAATTTAACGAAAATTAACCAAACACGTTTTCTTTTGCCACGCTCACATACTATCTTCAAAAATTACGAAATTTGAAACCTAGAAATAGTTTGACATCCCGGATCCAATAAAAGTGGTTTCGTCGAATTCCGAGGTCGTTTGCAAAATGTCTATTTTCAAGGGCTATATATACTCTATAGTGACCTTTCTGAAAATTCATTTGGCCATAACTTTTGATTCCCGCTATGAAACTTCGATTTTTCAAATTCGTTAGAAAGATATTCATAAACAGATTTAAATATTTTTGGTTTCACTAAAATCTGTTATATTTGGCACCTGGTATAGTCAGTCAAAATTTGAATTCAAAATTTCAAACTGCTGCACTATTTCTAATTCATTATTTTATTGAAATTTTCTATTTCAATTGTTTAAATTTCTTTAAAATAACCAATTTAAAAAATTTTAATTGGCTCACATTTTCCGGGTTGTTACATCTTATGTTGAATCATATTTTTGTTTGTTATAAATATCATCTTTAACATGTGTAGGAAGTGGATAAAATTTACATGTCTTGAAATATATGTTTGTTCATTAAAAATATTCTTTTTATATCATGAATATAAAGTGTAAAATATTTACATGTAATGAAATAAATGGTTTTGAAAATGTCAAACGAATTATATATATATATATATATTAAACGAATCGCGCGTGGTAGTTTGCGTTTTGGAATCGTATCTTTAAACGATTATACCGAGAGATCCAATCATCCGATTTTCCCGAAGCTGGAACCGTTGGTTTTGCTTTGGAGAGATCTTTCCGATGATATTAAGTTTATTAGGATCTAACGGTTAGATTTTGAGAAATGTGTAATTCAAATCTGAATAGAAACAGCGCCAAGGCCGCGTAACGACCTAAAATTCGTTTGAATTAAATGTGCTATTTTTATATAAATAAAAATAGCGATAAATCACTGTAAAATATTATAAATGATATGGAATGAAAATAAACCAATTTCCCTTGGTTTATAAAGTAATATGGACGGTTAGATTTATTTGACATTAATCTATAGAATTGAATTAAATTTAACCAAAGAAAGAAATGATTTGAATTATATATATTCGAGGATTATTTGAAAAGGCCGAGTTAAATCTCATTTCAAATAATTATACGACGACTTAAAGTCGAAGACATTGAAGACGGTGGTTGAAGACCGGCAATCTTTACATCGAATGGACGACTACTGATGCCCTGGATTGGTTAGCTCCAAGAAAAGGGTTAAAGTGCTAGTTGTTCGGACGTACTTGTCGATTGTCCGGATATGCGAGGACCTCTCTTCCTTATTGGACATATGGAACGAGGAATAAGGTATCTTTGGTTTCGTTCAGACCCAGAACGAACTTGTAAATGGATGTGTGTCTGACACTGGATTTTATTCCGTGTTGATTGATTTCTATTAAATACATATATGTTTGGTGGCGGAGAATTTATTATCTTGCTTAACACCCTTCTCTGAGACGTATGAGCTTAGAGGTTATATATCAATAGGCATCAGTTGCATGTCGTAGATTGTCACTATGGCATGCTAAGATGCAAATGATCAAGGCTTTTATTGAAAAGCAGAGCCTTGTGGTTGATGTTCAAAGCACAACTTTAATTAGTATAGCTTTGTGTATTGCGTTAATTCACGAGCCTCACACCTCGGTATGAGTCAAAAACGGAATGAGGACGGTAGGGAGTGCATGCGTTCCTTTCTAGTTGAGAGTGGTGTCATGGTATGGAGCCCTGACATTTTTACTTATGTGGATGATGGATCGCAAGGCCTCAAATATTGGTCGTTATTGGCCAAGTGATAGGTCTGATAGGACCAGGAAACGTATTGTTTAGGAATAACTAATCCACTAATGTATGTGTGGACCGGCCCTGCTGCTAACCAGGGTTGCCCAGAGTGTGTAATCCTGAGGCATTTGCTAGAGTGTCTCTAAATCAGTGAGGATGATCCCTGGCCTCAACTCATGTTGGAAACCTAATTTCCAATACGACATTACGGATTTGATTGTAAACCTATATATGGTGACATAGTAGGATGGGGTACTATGTCATCTAGGATTGATACATTTATATTGAAAAGTGTTTTAAACTGACTAGACACTAGTAATAATATCAAATGATTTCATTTTATTCTTATCAAGCATTTTTGGCCGTTATAAGGTAAAATTCTATCCTCCGGTTTGCGTTGCATTGTGTGATGGGGCTTGAGTCTTATAATGGTTTCATTTTTCTAAAAAGCAATGCATTGTTTAAAAGATTTACTTTATTTTATGCACTGGCAATCCAATGGAGTAAACCCGTTCTGCGTTAGCGGCATGGTTCTGCGATTAGACTTATTATTAAATAAGTTAAGTAAGATTTCTCATACCAGTCCCATGACTGACTCGTAGTTTGTTCTCACTTGCAAACGCGGGTGCCCTTATTTTTACACGGGCAGCCTAGTAAACAGGTAACTGGCTTTATTTTGGATATGCACCGTAGCATGGGGTGCACTTTTGGCTAAAGACGAAGACTATCTTTTATCTCTTATTTTGTACATTTGGACATCACCTTATCTATGCTGTATTTGATGATGTTCTAGACTTATTATCTACTTCTTGGAACCTTTTATGTACTAAGTAATATCCTGTATCTGTGCAACTCTGATGATGATGATGACATTTATGATTCTGCTGTCATGATGATGAATATTATTCTATGATGTCATGTGTTATTCTATTATATGTAATCTGCTGATGTGATAAAGGTGTTATATTTCAATGATTATCCTTGCCACCGTGGTACGGGGGTTTGGGTTGTCATAGCTTGGTATCAGAGCTTTGGTTAACCTTAGTTCTGGAATTCAACACATAAATCATCTCATCAAAAATAGAATCATCAGTATTCTAAGGCGAGTAACTCATTAGAGAAAGGATTAGTAACATCCTAGAAAGAGAACAACAGAATAGCATAATAATTTGTTCATCACATCATTATTCATGCACATGTCTTTATGCTTTTACCATCCCGTAAGATATCTTTTCTGTTGGCCTGACTTTTCTTAAAATTTGCAGAGCTAACAGAAAATGAGTGGTAGAGGCAAAGGCAGGACTAGGAGTGATCGAGGTAGAGGAAGGGGGAATATTCCCATTGTTAATGAGCCTGTAATTCAGCAGCAACCCTCACCACTAGTGTTTGATCTTGATAAGGTGGCACAGAAGTACAAGAATTTGGGTGGCATGCCATTTACTGGCCATGAAACAGTAACTGAGGCTCAAGCTTGGTTAAAGACGTGCGAACGAATCTTCGCGGGCCTAGAGTTAGAAGACCATAAGAAGAGGTTAATGGCATCTTGGCTACTTAAGTATGTTCCTTTGATATGGTGGGAGACAGTGACTATTGGTGATCTTGATGTTGACATGACATGAGCTAAGTTCAAGGAAATCTTTAATGAAAAGTTTATCCCTCAACAAGAAGTCGAGCGCTTGCATGATGAGTTTGATAATCTCCAGCAAGGGGATCAAACCATTTATGGGTATGTGAAGATTTGAAGAGCTCTCCTTCTATGCACCCAAATTGATTTAAGACCCACTTCAGAAGAACAAGCGATTCATAAACGGTCTTTTGAGAAAGTACCACAAACGAGTGACTGCACACATCGAGCTTCTATTTACCAAGGTGATTGAAATGGCTTGTATGTATGAAGAAATTTACAAGAAGAATTCTCGGTAGAACCACGAGAGAAATCAAGCTAGTAACAAAATATTCTAGTAAGAAGCCAGAAGCGAGCAACACTGAAGCCGCAAAGCCTCAAGAGAATAGAAAGGCAAAGGTCAAATGCTTCATTTGCCAACAATTCGAACATTATAATACTGAATGAAAAGCTCCAAAGAAGCCAAGGAGGAATGAATCAGGGCCTAGTACGAATCCTCGTGGTACTAGAGAGTGCTTCAATTGCCACAAGTCGGGGCATCTTATTAAGAACTGTCCATTGCTGAAGAAGTCCGAAGTGGCTCATGTGTATGATGGGGCGAGTGCGCCAGCTTCTTCTAAAGGAGCAGGTAAACCAGATGTTTTGAGAGTTACCCTTACTATTAAAAATATTCTGGTTATAGTATTATTTGACACTGGTGCATCATGAAGTTTCATTTCTAGTAACACCGTTAAAAAGTTAAATTTAAAACCAAGAGATCTTAAAGAATCGATTAGCATCCATAATCCAATATGAGGTTCTTTTGTCCTCGGTTTATACTGTAGAGTGCTGATCTCTTATTCTTGTTACCAGTTTCCTTTTGATTTAATCGTCATGAATTTTTCTTAGTACAATGTCATTCTGGGGCTGGACTGGTTAACGAAGCACGAGGCTGAAGTATTATGCGTCGAAAGAATTGTTAAGGCTAAAATGAAATTGGGGAATATTATTTCTATACCATGCCACGGCTCAGGATCAGACAGAAAAGAATTTTGGTCTGCTCTAGAAGTTACTCCTACTTCTATTGAGAATATTCCTGTAGTTAAAGTTTATGCGGATGTGTTTGTAGAAGTTGATAGCTTACCTCCGCGAAGAGAAATTGACTTCAGGATCGATTTAATTCCAAACGCAAGGTCAGTTATGCGTGCTATTCGAAGAATGACAATGAAAGAGAAAGAAGAATTGAGTAATCAAACTCAACAGCTTTTATGGAAAGGTCTAATCAGGCCCAGCTTCTCGAATTGAGGTGCAGCAGTAGTGTTTGTTCCAAAGTCATACGGTACTCTCAGATTGTGTGTGGATTACCAGGACCTCAATAAGCAGACACTAAAGAATAAATATCTATTACCGCGTATTGATGATTTATTAAATCGCTTGAATGGAGCGCAAGTGTTTTCAAGAATGGACCTGGCTACAGGTTTCCATCAATTGCGTATTGCCGAAAAATGTGTTCCTTTGACATCTTTCAAAGGTCAATACTTATTTTATGAATGGTTAGTAATGTCGTTCGGCTTATGTAACGCTCCTGCTTATTTTATCGATTTAATGAACAGAGTATTCCGCGATGTCTTGAATAAATTTGTATTGGTTTTCATTGACGACATTTTAATCTTCTCTAAGTCAACTGCCGAGCATGCGAAACATTTGGAAGAAGTTTTAGAAATTCTGAGAAAGAATGTTTTAAAAGCCAAATTTTCTAAATGCATATTCTGGCAAGAAGAAATAAAGTTCCTCGGTCATGTAGTATCGAAGAAAGGAATTTCAGTGGATCCAGGCAAAATCACAGCCATTCGAGATTGGAAGCAGCCTAGCACGTCTACAGAAGTTAGAAGTTCTCTAGGATTGGATGGCTATTATCGGAAATTCGTGAAAGATTTTTCGAAGCTATCTAGTCCATTAACGAAACTTACCAAGAAGCATACAAGGTTTAATTGGACACCTGAATGTGAGGCAGCTTTCTAAGAGCTGAAATTAAGGTTGACTACTGCTCCAGTGTTGACTATTATTGATGGCAATCAAGATTTAACAGTCTATACAGATGCTTCTCTAGAAGGTGTTGGTGTGGTATTAATGCAAAAAGGCCAAGTTGTTGCTTATGCTAGCCGTCAGTTGAAGCCGCATGAGGAGAGATATCCTACTCCTGATCTTGAGTTGTTAGCCATCGTGTTTGCTATGAAAATATGGAGGCACTATCTTTTGGGTGAGAAGTTCGAATTATATACAGATCGTAAGTCATTAAAGTATCTGTTCACCTAGAAGGACTTGAATTTGAGGCAGCAGCGTTGGTTAGAATTTCTTGCTACGTACGATCTAGATATTTTGTATACTCCGGGGAAAGCCAATGTTGTAGCTGATGCGCTTAACAGAAAGAATACGATCATCGCCAATCTTATCATTACGCCTTCATTAATTGATAAGATCTCTATTCTTCAGAAAGACGATAAGTTTATTTATATGATCAATGAACGAGTTTAAAAAGGCGAAGTTTTAAGCTTCCAAATTGATAGCAAGGGGACTCTTAGATTACAAGGGCGAATTTGTGTTCCGGATATTCCCGAGCTCAAAAGAGAGGTAATGGATGAATATCACAAATCTAAACTTAGTATCCATCTAGGAGTAAGTAAGATGTATAACGATCTTAAGTGCACATTCTGGTCGAAGGCGATGAAAAGGGACATTTCCATATATGTTAGCAGGTGTTCTACTTGCCAACAAGTCAAGAGTGATCAGCAAAAACTCGCAGGATTGTTGCAACCATTGGAGATTCCAGATTGGAAGTGGGATCGAATCTCCATGGATTTCATAGATGGTTTTCCCCCAACCAAAAAAGGCAATGACAGTATATGGGTGATCGTAGATCATTTCACAAAGACCGCCCATTTTATTCCTATCAGATCGACTAGAACAGCTCAATGTCTGGCGCAGATCTATTTCAAAGAAATTGTCAAACTACATAGAGTTCCCAGTTGTATTCACTACAAGAAAATGAGGTCTTTATCTACCAATTGTAAGCGTAGGTAAAGCTAATATAATGGTGGGTAATATATTTTAGCTACCAATATTGAATTGGTAGAAATTGGTAGGTAAATGTTAGTAGAGAAAGAGCTTTACCTACACTTATTTATATTGGTAGGTAAAAGAATCAATGGACCCCACTACGTTATGACTCAAATGATGACTCATCAGCTGATTTGTTTGATGATATGTCATCCTACATGGCTGTTGACATGGCAGATGATATGTCATCCTATATGGCTCTTGACATGGATGTCGTAATTGTATACACATGGTATTTAATGGTTGGTTCATATATCAAACAATAATTTATCCACATGTCATCATCTGATTAGTGCATATGACATCATTTTTAGGCTACATGACATTATTTACTATAAATAAATATTTACAAGAATTGAATATTTACACATAATTTATTTTTAAACAAATAACAAATATTTATTCAAATAAATATTATTACACTTTTGAATAGTATACATATTGTTTCCTCGCTATTACACGATCATTTATACATACAATTCCTCGCTACATTTCACTCGTATACATTGGCTCCTTACTACAAACTCATTCACTCATATATCTGTACACAGTCACTCAATCTCACTCTAGTTTTAGTCAATGGCTTGTTGCTCCAGAATTTGTCCAGTCCTACCTGCCATAATAAAATAGCACAGTAAATTGAAAAAAAACAATTTAATTTGCAAATATGATTTTGATTTAAATTTTATTTACCTTAGTAAGTGGATTGTTTCTCATCATTTTTCTAGATATCATCAAACGAGTGAGTGTGTGTGTGTGTGTGTATATATATATATATATATATATATATATATATATATATATATATATTCAGCAGAATAATTGCTAATTGAATACTACAAAAAATATGCGTGCCCGTTCTGTCGGTCAAGGTTATAATCAGGTTTGTGGGAAGGCAGATGTTTGGGGAGATGGTGTTGTTCTTGACAAGTCTGCACATCTAGATGGAACCCTTAATTTAAGTTTCGAGGATATACATCATTCGCCTGTTGGTTCATACGACTTAAAAAGACCATGGTATGGCTCACCTGTTATTGTTGAGAAATGTGTTCATCATCTTCTAGAATGAAGACTGGCTATATCTGCACATACATGAGAAGCAATTTAGTTCTAATTGCAAATATCGTCGTGTTAAGCTATCCTTTCTAACTATCAATGGCATTCACTGTTATATACAAAAATGTTATTCAAATTATATAAATGCAAATTATAGCACGTTAATAATAGGTTTCCAGTTCCTAAACGAATTGGGCGTTAATAGATACTATTAAGTGAACAGATAAGGAACGCAAAATCGTGAAATCAATTTAACCGTGAATGAAGGGACAAACCATCTAAAGCTGTAGTACTTGAATTAACATTTTCATTCAATATGCTTTATCTTTGTCGAAAAAAAGGAATACTACAAAAAATACAATTCCGAAGTTTCATTTATCGAATAATGACAGTTTTTGACTGTTTACAGCAAATAAATATTACAAGATTGCAAAAGCAACATTCAGAATAAGTTAAAAAGCCAAGCAACAAATTACCTTTTGACTTACTGGTGCATTAACTAGAAAAAAGCTGAAAGAAAAGTAGTAGTTAAACCCTTGAAGTTCCAAGTTTATGTTCAAAAAGGCGACATAGAAGGAATACTTGAAGAACGCTTGCTCCAACAAGCACTACTGACTCGAACATTGTCTTGTGCACTGCTCTTTTGCTCATTCCTTCGTTCACAAGTGCTTGGCGATCAGTCTGAGCCTTTAATCAGTGTTGCTCAAACTGAATGTTGTAAATAGCTTCTTCTAACTTTGCTATTTGTCCTAATAAAGGATTTACATGTTCTGGATGATTATTTCAACTAGCATAAGTCTGTTACCTTCTTATTCATACACAGTAAATTAAATGAAATACAATGAGCTTATTAAGTTACCATCTTTTGCATGCTCGTCTAAATACAATAAGCAGCCATTCACAATTGGAGGATCTGTATCCAGCTATTTATATGTATTTTTTGACCAAGCATGGAAGGAAAGGATGACAAAAGATGAGGCTGAGAAAAAAGTTTATCAACCTATAATTCCATTAAATTCAAGAAAACGAACCATGTATCAGCCAAATACACTTCGGGCCATAATAGATATGAAAATACACAGGGAGCAACATCTCATACTCGGAATAAAGAAGGCTTCAAGGAACAAATGCGGTTTTCTTTCCCTTGGATTAAGATGATAAAATTTACACTACATCAATCCTCCCACTTTCTACAAGACCTCTTATGGGTTTATAGCGAAGAACATACAGGTCATCAGCAACAAGGTCGACAATCTCATCTCCTCTACAAAAATAACAAGCAGCTCATCACAACTGAAAATTTCTATATCAAAATTCAAATCCAAAAAGATAGTCTTATGTCCCATCCAGCTGAAAAGCCCCAACATCACTCTTTGTTTTACAGAAGACAAAGGTATCAAGCTACGGCTTCGGAACTGGGACATATGGAAAACAAATTTTACTACACTTATTGATTCAATGATAAAATGATCAATCAAAGATATCAGCAAACGACGGTCAAGAGGCATTAAGCAATCTTCAAGTTATTATGAAGATATAGATGCAACATGTCAAAAATCATATTTCTTGTATTAACCTTTGTTGGTTTGCGTTAAGGTAAATCATTTAACAATAACTACCAAGAGATGATTACCAGAGAAAATTCTAGATTCTTAGCAAGCAAAAACACATAGATAAGGTGCCCAACTCATTGATGATCATTCTATTTGCCCGATAACTAATATTCATATGCAATATGACTTTCTCCCCAACAAAATATTTGATCTTATAGAAACAAACAAACTTGCAATGTCCAGTGACAGTATTTTGAAGCTATTCAACAAAACCATCCATGCGAATATTAAATAAAATTTGTGGAAAAAGACTGGAATTGGTGAAAAGCACGGAACTAAAGTTAATCAAATTTCACACAGAGCAACATGCTTTTACGCTGGTACCAAAGATCCTAAAATTTTACAGTTTAAATCCCGTTTCAAATTAGATCTCTCTCATTACAATTTGATTCTCAAATTACGATTCAAAAGTAAATTAAAACCATAATCAAGGGAGATCATTCAATCCACACTGGAATAGAAAGTACTAAGATATTTATTTCACGGTGGAGACAATTGTCTGTGGGGTGCCGATGCTGGCGTGGCCGATTAGAGGGGACCACCATGTGAATGTGAAGCTGGCGACGACACTGTGGAAGGATGGGGTAGCGGTCATAGAAATAGAGGAATGGAGGTAAAGAGCAGTGATGTCGCCAGAGGGATAGGGAAGTTGATGAGAGAGTCAAAGAGTGAAAAAATTAGGGTTAGTGGCGGCGGAGAAAATAGCAAATAAAAGAATGCGAACAAAATGTAATTGGGAAAGTTGGAAGTGGCTAGCAAAGATAAAGTGCGTATCCAAACAAAGACAATGCCATGGTGGCGTTTTTTGATTGGATGATGGGACAGTGTGTAGATTGGAAGGGTGAACTATTTTAAACCAGTGGATTGTTCATGGATGTATGGTTGTGATTTTATATAGGCTATATCATGGATTGATGAGGTAGACAGTGGATTTTATTTATAATGCTAGTTGATAGAGTTAATTTATGGTTGCCATAATTATGACAAAGGATTTGCAGTAACATTATATATATATATACATACATACATATATATATATATAATTACATATTTACTTATATTTACTAAATATATTTATCGTATAGTTATTAGCATTTGTTGAAAAATAATAATCAACTATTGGTTGGTTAATGAAAATAATTTAATAGAATTTAAAAATTATTTATAAAATATTAAGTATGAAATATTGATTATTAATAGTAAATTATTAGCTAGGATATGTAACGAAATCTTCAATTCAAAAAAATTGTTAGAATATACTTTTTGGACACATCATTACATAACTCAACATTATTTTTAATGAAAGTTTAAAATTGTATGAGAAAAATGTAGGGGCTAATCGCAAAAATCTTCCCCTTCTATATATGTGCAGGTAATACATTTTACCTACCTATAATCATTGGTACGTAACCATCCTTCAACAATTTTGTAACATTGAAAATATTTACCTACCAATAAATTTTACCATTAAATATTGGTAGATAAAGGTTCTCTTTACCTACCCATATTTATCGGTAGGTAAAATATTGGTAGGTAAAGGTCAAATTTCTTGTAGTGATTGTTAGTGATCGTGATCCGATATTCGCTAGTAAATTCCATGAAGTATTCCAGGAAGAGCTGGGGACAAAGTTAAATCTGAGCGCCACATATCATCCTCAACCGGATGGCCAAACTTAGAGGGTGAATCGTATACTAGAAGACTTGTTGCGGGCATGTATTCTTGATTTTGGCGAATCGTGGGAAGATCACTTGCATTTGGTTGAGTTTTCATATAATAACCGTTATCAAGCGAGCTTAAAAATATCACCATTCGAAGCATTGTATGGTAAACCATGTAGATCTCCCGCATGTTGGGTAGAATCAAGCAATCAACTAGTATTGGGTCCCGATATGATTCGAGAAGCTTCAGATAAAGTTGATTTCATTAAGAATCGACTGCTAACAACTCAGAATCGACAGAAGAGTTATGCTGATTCTAGAAGAAGAGATTTAGCATTTGTTGTTGGTGATTATGTATATTTGAAAGTTTCTCTGATGACAGGAGTAGTCCGATTTGGGAAAACAGGGCGCCTAAATTTATTGGTCCATTTCCTATACTTGAAAGAATTGGAACTCTTGCTTACAGGGTTCAGTTACCAGACTGGTTACCAGGAGTACATGATGTATTTCACGTGTCTCAACTTCGAAAGCATGTACATGATCCAGACTTAATTGTAGAAGAAGCAGCACAACAAGATTTGGATATCACTCCAAGCTTAGCAGTGAGAAGAGAGCCAGTAAAGATTATTGGCAAAGAAACTAGAGTTTTGAGAAACAAGAAGATACATTTAGTCAAAGTGCAGTGGAGCGGAGATCCTAGAGACTATACGTGGGAAACAAAAGATAGCATTAAATCAGCTTATCCCAAGTGCAGAGTGGACATCTCTGATTAGCTCTTGAGTTGAGGTACATTTACAATATATTCTATTTCCATTTTGTTTCCTACTTTATTGTTGTTTCCTTTTCGGGGATGAAAAGTTTTGAATAGGGGAGATTGTAACAATTCGAAAAATCAAAACCAATTTAAAAATTTATTTTAAGGAAATTTTGTTAGAAAATGCGTCAGAATTTTAAAATTACATTTTTAAATAATAACAAAGCCCTTAAAAATAACCATCTTGCAAACGACCTCCGTTTTCGACGAAACTACTTTTGTTGGTTCCAGAATGTCAAATTATTGTTAGGTTTAAAATTTCATAATTTTTGGAATTAATATGTGAGCGTGGTAAATTAAAACACATTGGGTAATTTATGTTGAATTGGATCGACCGTTAAAAAAACCATTTTTCAAACGATCTCCAGATTCGACGAAATTAATTTTGTTAGAACCGTATCATCAAAACATAGTTAGATCTATTTTTCGGGAATTTTGTAATCAGTATGTGGCCTGGTAAATTAAAATGTACATTCAAATTTAATATTGACCATCATATATTTTAATTCAAAGAAAAACAGACTGAAACAGTCGAACAGGCTCACATAACATAGTCCACTGTATCCGAAATGGGGATATTTAGCTATGGGCGACAGTCGTTGGGCTTGATTAGGAGTTCATATGGATTAACATGCCTTTTTGAAATTAAGGAATTAAATAATTCAATTATAAATACTTCGGCCAATAGAAAAATTCCATAACCCTAACTAGAAAGCTGCCGCCTCTAAATGTCAATGCATTAAACAGCTCCAATCATCTTCCCCCAATAACTCGCGATTCCCTCAATAAAATTCTATGATTCTTCAGAGAATTTTGTAGAGAATTTTGAGATCTACAAGTCCATATAAATTTTGTAATTTATTGGTTCGAGTTGGGCTCGAATCACCTGCCCGAAGTTACGCCGCCTCACCTCCTTGTTCACCGCCATGCCGCCTCCGAGCTGGGTCCCATCACCATCGACGGCGCGCCGCTCCGAGCTCTACGCTGTGGTATCACCTGATCGTCTTCAAACATCAAGGATCGAGCGAAATTTACAGACCTAGTTTTGAACCCTCACTTGAAAACGTCGGCCTTAACTGATAAAGGAAGAAGAAGGGTAATTTTTTTATTAATTATTATATTAATTAAAATTAAAATGTCATGAACCTTTAAAAATACACAACTTTTTGATACGATGTCGAAATCACAAGAAACAGGAACCATTGTGATCGTGACAACGTCTTCTACATTCTAGAAGAGACTGAAACATATTTGGAGCTTTCTACGAATTAAGGAGTAAAACCCAATGTAAGATTTCTAAATTTAAAATAAAATTGATTGTGATTATGATATTAAATTTATATATATGCTATATAAAATATATATATACACTGTATAAAATTGGAATTGATCGATTGTGGTTGCGATGAATTGTTGGATTGAATTGTGTAGTAAAAATATAAAAAATCATATTTGTATAAAAATGTTTCAACAATAAAAATTACATTTTTATTGTATATCGGAATCATTAAAAAGATTCATTTTTGAATAAAAATGTTTTAACAATAAAAATTACATTTTTATTGTATGTAGGAATCATTAAAAAGATTCAAGTTTGAATAAAAATGTTTCAACAATAAAAATTACATTTTTATTAAATGTAGGAATCAATAAAAAGATTCATGTTTAAATAAAAATGTTTCAACAATAAAAATACATTTTTTTTGTATGTAGGAATCATTAAAAATATTCAAGTTTGAATAAAAATGTTTCAACAATAAAAGTTACATTTTTTTTTTGTATGTAGGAATCACTAAAATGATTCATGTTTGAATGAAAATATTTCAACAATAAAAATTACATTTTTTATTGTATGTAGGAATCCTTAAAAAGATTCATGTTTGAATAAAAATGTTTCAACAATAAAAATTACATTTTTTTTGTATGTAGGAATCATGAAAAAGATTCATGTTTGAATAAAAATGTTTCAACAATAAAACTTACATTTTTATTATATGTAGGAATCATTAAAAAATTCATGTTTGAATAACAATGTTTTAACAATAAAAATTACAATTTTATTGTATGTATCAGTCACAAAAATATTCATTGTTTGAAATAAAATGTTTTAGCAATAAAAATCACATTTTCGTTGTTTGTATATACCAATAAATATAGTCATATGTTAAAATATATTTTGTTTGTTAAAAATATTATTTTTAACATGTTAGCGAAGTTAAAAATAGTCATATGTTAAAATATGATCTTGTTAGATAAAGATATTATTTTTAACATGTTAGTGAAGTTAAGAATAGTCATATGTTAAAATATGATTATTATTTTTTTAGATAAAGATATTACTTTTAACATGTTAGTGAAGTTAAAAATAGTCATATGTTAAAATATGATTTTGTTAGATAAAAATATTATTTTTAACATGTTAGCGAAGTTAAAAAGAATCATATGTTAAAATATATTTTGTTCGTTAAAAATATTATTTTTAACATGTTAGTGAAGTTAAAATTAGTCATATGTTAAAATATATTTTGTTCGTTAAACATATTATTTTTAACATGTTAGTGAAGTAAAAAATAGTCATATGTTAAAATATGATTTTGTTAGATAAAGATATTATTTTTAACATGTTAGTGAAGTTAAAAGTAGTCATATGTTAAAATATGATTTTGTTAGGTAAAAATATTATTTTTAACACGTTAGTGAAGTTAAAAATAATCATATCTTAAAATATGATTTTGTTAGATAAAAAAATTATTTTTAACATGTTAGTGAAGTTAAAAATAGTCATATGTTAAAATATGATTTTGTTAGATAAAAATATTATTTTTAACATGTTAGTAAAGTTAAAAATAGTCATATGTTAAAATATGATTTTGTTAGATAAAAATATTATTTTTAACATGTTAGCGATGTTAAAAATAGTCATATGATTTTGTTAGATAAAAATATTATTTTTAACATGTTAGTGAAGTTAAAAAGAATCATATGTTAGAATATATTTTGTGAGTTAAAAATAGTATTTTTAACATGTTAATGAAGTAATAAAAATAATCTTATGTTCAATCATATTTTTGTTTATTAAAAATATCATCTTTAACATGTGTATGAAGTGGATAAAATTTACATGTCTTGAAATATATGTTTGTTCATTAAAAATATTCCTTTTATAACATGAATATGAAGTGTACAAAATTAACATGTAATGAAATAAATGGTTTTGAAATCATCGAATGAATTATATATATGTATATATATATATGTATATATATAAATTAAAATTAAATGAATTACGTGTGGTAGTTCACGTTTTGGAATTGTAACTTTAAACGATTATACCGAGAGATTCGACCGTCCGATTTTCCAGAAGCTGGAACCGTTGGTTTTGCTTTGGAGAGATCTTTCCGATGATATTAAGTTTGTTAAGATCCAATGGTTAGATTTCGAGAAATGTATAATTCAAATCTGAAAAAAAACAGCGATAGGGCCGCGTAACGACCTAAAACGTCGTTTGAATTAAATGGGCTATTTTTATATAAATAAAAATAGCGATAAATCGTTATAAAATATTATAAACGATATGGAATGAAAATAAACCAATTTCCCTTGGTTTATAAAGTTTTTTGGACGGTTAGATTTATTTGACATTAATCTATAGAATTGATTTAAATTTAACCAAAGAAAGAAATTTGAATTATATATATTCGTGGACTATTTGAAAAGGCTGAGTTAAATCTCATTTCAAATAAGTATACGACGACTTAAAGTGGAAGACATTGAAGACGGTGGTTAAAGACCGACGATCTTCACATCGAATGGATTACTACTGATGCCCTGGATTGGTTACCTCCCAGGAAAGGGTTAAAGTGGTAGTTGCCCGGACGTACTTGTCGATTGTCCAGATATGCGAGGACCTCCCTTCCGTATTGGACATATGGAACGAGGAATAAGGTATCTCTGGTTTCACTCGGACCCAGAACGAACTTGTAAATGGATGTGTATCTGACATTAGATTTTATTCTGTGTTGATTGATTTCTATTAAATATATATCTGTTTGGTGGCGGAGAATTTATTCACTTTCTTAATACCCTTCTATGAGACGTATGAGCTTAGAGGTTATATATCGATAGACATCAGTCGCATGGCGTAGATTGTCAATGTGGCATGCTAAGATGCAAATGATCAAGGCTTTTGTTGAAAAGCAGAGCCTTGTGGTTGATGATCAAAGCACATATTTAATTAGCATAGCTTTAATTAGCATAGCTTTGTGTATATCGTTAATTTGCGAGACTCACACCCCTGTATGAGTCAAAAACAGAATTAGGACGGCAGGGAGTGCATGCATTTCTTTCTAGTTAAGAGTGGTGTCATGGTATGGAGCCCAGACATTTTTACTTATGTAGATGATGGATTGCGAGGCCTCGGATATTGGTCTCTACTGGCCAAGTGATAGGTCCGATAGGACCGGGAAACGTATTGTTCAGGAATAACCAATCCACTAAAGTATGTGTGGGCCGGTCCTGCTGCTAACTAGGGTTACCCAAAGTGTGTAATCCTGAGGCATGTAACAACCCGAATTTTGAATAACATGTTATAACATAAATCAAGGCAGAATTAAATTATAAAAGCTGAATCAGGGGAAACGGGCTATGCCATTGCGTTCGTCTCGGAAAAATACGCGAAATAGAGTGTGAATTTTCGAAAATCGGAGTCCGTATGACCAAGATATGGCCCGTTAAAGTTTTCAGAAAATTCTAAGTTCAAA
Source organism: Allium sativum (assembly GCA_030737875.1). NCBI lineage: Eukaryota > Viridiplantae > Streptophyta > Magnoliopsida > Asparagales > Amaryllidaceae > Allium > Allium sativum. Next base: position 996,375,467 of record CM060924.1, on the reverse strand, counting down.
ACAGTTTAAAACTAGAGCCAAGTTCGAATTCAAACACACAAGGGGCAGGGCGGGAAAATTCCCGCCCAGGTCAAGTCGACACGGGTGTCGACTGCACAGTCGACACCCTACCCCCATGTTGGCTGGGCGGTCGACATGGGTGTCGACTTGCCTGGTCAAGCCTAGTTGGCCTGGGTGCACCTGCTTGGCCTTGTGCTCTGTTCTGATGGCCTGTGACGATTTTCAGTGGTTCAGATCTAAACTAGGGTTAATCTAAGGGCCTAAACTAGTCCTAACCTCTATAAAAAGACCCTAAGACCTAGCCTAAACCACCACAAATCATTCTAACAACGAAGTGCTGCCAAAATGTCTCTTGATCATGGCCTCCATCCCCAACTTCAAAGGCTTGAGCTTTCAAACTAGATCCATGACAAAGGAGCAAGCTTTCTACATCAAATCAAGAAAGTAGAGCACCATCTCAACACCATTCTCTGACGATTCTTGCTCTTAATCCTCTAGCCACGATTTGTAAGTTCTAGTTGCTTTTAGATTGAAACGATAATATGAATATGACATGTGATAAAGTTGAAATTGGATCTATGCATGATATTCAATCCATGTTCTTTCTTGTTCATTTTTGATCTTGGCCTTTTGGGATGTTCTTATGGCATTTATTTGAACATATGCATGTTGCAAATCACTCTTTCATGTCCTTAGCATGCATGTAATGATGTTTTTCTCTCGGATCTGGTTTTATGCAAAGTTTCTACCTTCCCCTATTTATTTTCTTTTGATGAACCTTGGTTAATTTCGGACCTAGGCCTAAACTACGATTTACATGCGGTTTGTATACGGGGAAAATTTGGGGTATTGCCAATGTAATTTGCAAGTTTGGGCATGCATGGATTGGCATATGAATTAAATCACGAGTTTTGGGGACTATGCAAGTTAAATCAAGGGATTGGGCCTATGTAAATTAGGCATGAGCGAAATTGGGAACATGAACCATGATATGGGTTTATTTGGGCATGAACGTGACAAAATGTAATTTTGGTTAGAACTTGACTTGGGCAAATTGGCATAAAATTTACATACATGCAAATAGGCGAGAATTGGGTATATGTAAAGTGGCTAGAATTGGGTACATATTTTCATGGGCATGTAAGGTGGAACTTGGGCATATGCTTAGTGATATGTAAAGTGGGGACTTTGACTTAGATGACACATATGTAATTATCAATCTAATGGATGTCTTCGACACGAGGTTAGACTTGAATTGTGGTGTAATTCTGCACGGAACCGCCCAGCATATCCAGTGACCACAACAATAATAGTCTAATGTGAGAGGTCGTAGGCAAAGATTAGATTGTGATAATGCATGAACCCGAGGTTGGAATGGATTTGCGGTGTAATTCTGCCCGGAACCGCCCGGCATATCCAGTGACCGCAAATAAGTCCAATGTGAGAGGTTGATGCATTAGTAAATAATAAAACCAATATGACATGGACGAGAGGGTTAAGTAGCTTGAATTAGACTAATGACACTTAACCAATATGACATGGACGGGTGGGTTAAGTAACTTGATTAGACTAATGACACTTAACAAATATAACAAGGATGGGTGGGTTAAGTAAGACCGGACTTGATTTCTAGATGACACTTAACCATATAACACGATTAGAGGATGGGTTAGTTTAACCTGAATGGGTCGATAACACCCGACTAGTACAACGCGAGGCATGGTAAGGTTAAGTAAACTAAAAAGGGGAAACACTTAACCGTTATAATTTGATTAGGGGATGGGGTTAAGTCATGAATCGCTTGAATATACTTAACCAATCCAACACGATAACTTGATGAGGTTAAGTCATGAATCGCTTGAATATACTTAACCAATCCAACACTATAACTTGATGAGGTTAAGTCATGAATCGCTTGAATATACTTAACCAATCCAACACGATAACTTAACGAGGTTAAGTCATAAATCGCTTGAATATACTTAACCAATCCAACACGATAACTTGATGAGGTTAAGTCATGAATCGCTTGAATATACTTAACCAATCCAACACGATTACTTGATGAGGTTAAGTTATGAATCACTTGAATATACTTAACCAATCTAACACGGTAATTTGATGGGGTTAAGCTTGAATATACTTAACCAATCTAACACGGTAATTTGATGGGGTTAAGCTTGAATATACTTAACCAATCTAACATGGTAGTTTGATGGGGTTAAGATTGAATATACTTAACCAATCTAACACGGTAATTTGATGGGGTTAAGCCTAAATATACTTAACCAATTTGACACGATGATTTGGATAGGGTTTGGTCATGAACCGCTGGAATACGCTTAACCAACTTGGCACGTGATTCGTAGGGCTAAGTCATGAACTTGAATGACAACACTTAGCCAACTTGACATGACATGTAGATGGGTTAAGTCACGAACTGGAATGAACACACTTAACCAACTTGACATGTTAGACTGATAGGGGTTGAGTCTTGAATTTAGATGAAAACACTTAACCTGCTAGACGGAAACCCTAGTTACGCGGTCCTTTTCAGCAGTAACCCTCTTGGATGTATCACGATACCCTAGGTACTAGGCTAGGGTGGGGCACGATTACTGGGCTGATTGTAAGCGACCAAAACGACGGCTGAGTTTGGTGCGCCATTGTAGGTTCAGGCAGACTATGGTCGTGCACGTAGTCCGGAGTTGAAAAAGTAGGCATGGGCACCAGTAGTTTTACACTGTGCGTGCTTGGAATGGTGTCAGTGGTTGACACCCTAGGACTTGATACACCCTAGGGTGGACCTAGCACAGGGTAGCTACATTCGTGATTGGGTCGTATGACACCGACACACGACGAGCTAGGTCTTGTAGGGAGCCGATCGACTAAAGCGTAACGTAGGGCGTTGTTCGATAGGTAGCGTAATCCCTAGTGGTCCTAGGTGGCATAAACCCTAGTCGAAAATGTCCATTAGGTAGCGTAATCCCTAGTGGTCCTAGGTGGCATAAACCCTAATCAAATCTAGAAATTGTTCAATAGATAGCATAATCCCTAGTGGTCCTAGGTGGCGTAAATCCTAGTTGAACACGCGATAATTCTTGATAAGGGAATCGGGCTAGAACAAGGGTGGCAGTCCGAGCGATTCCGAGGATGGTGACACTACGTCGTGGTAGTATAGAATAATGTGATGGAGCCGTACGATGTACGGCAAGGGTCTATACATATACATGGAAGGGATGATACGAGTTAGGATGCTAGTACGGTTGGTGCAGAGGACGTTAGACATGCGATGCTATTCCGAGTTTACCTTGGTTATCCTGTTACCTTGGTTATCTTGTTACTTGAGTTTATCCTGTTATCTTAGTTTGATCTGTTTACCTTGTCATCATGCTTATATTTACTTTCGGTTTATACATGTCATGTTACTCTTACCTGTTTTTAGGCTGAAAGTCACTAGGACTTACTCAGTCTTTATGACTGACCCTGTTTTGTTTCGCCTCTTTTTCTTCCGTTCCCCCCCCCCGGTTTACAGGGAGGAAATGTTGCTACTTAGTGCGGATCTTTTTGCTTCAAGATTATCATCTATGGCTTGGACTTTCCTTGGCTATGGCTATTTTCCTGCTTTACTTGGGGAATAATTTATGACTATGGTTTTATGCTTCTTTATTATTGCAAGACAGGTTGCGATGTAAGTAATTTAATGGCACTTTGATGTAAAAGGTTTTAAGAAATGGAATCATGTTTTCTTCCGTTGTTTTTATATGTTCTGTCTTGTAATATTTCTGTGCATGTTTACCTAGATAATACTCCACCAAAGCTAGTGCATTCCCTTTGTGAGTGACCCTGGCGGAGGTGGGGTGTTACATTTGGTATCAGAGCAGAAGGTTACCAGACCGGGCAAGAGTTTTAAAACCTTCTGAAAACTATTTTCAAAGCCATTTTACAAAGAAGCATTTTTCAAGAAAAGTTTTAAAGAAAATGGCTATTCCCCAAAAATCCATTAGCATTATCCTTTGTTCCCTTGATTGAATCTCTCTTCCTTTCTTTCCTCCGCCTGTAGTCACAGTAGTTTTAACTGTGACTAACCCTTTTCTAGCTACGTAAATGCTTTCCGTGCGATGGAGGAAGTTCTCAAGAGACCCGTTACCGTGTTATACAAGAAAGGATAGGAGTGGATAAGGCGAATAAGACTCAGCACAAGAAGGTAGTTAAGTACTTTAGGACAAGGACATGGACAAAGAACAAGATCGTCGAGAGGGCAATTGTATACTCTCACCTAAGAGGGATGGTAACGTTTCTGTTAAAGGTTCCTTTCTATCATCCCGTCAGGACTTTGTTTGGTACATCGCATCCTTTTAAATCTTGCTTCGATAGTTGAATCTCTGCACCTTAGTACTAGCACAATAGAGGGTCCCGCTTGTGTCTCAAATCCTGTTGGGGGATCGTCCCATTTATTCATGACTTGTTTGGATTTGAGGACATCTATGACTTTTGGGAATAGTGCTTATGCTTTTAATCTATGGGTTTATTCTAGGAAAGGAGTGGTTATCCAGTAAGGGTGCCATTCTCGGTTCTGAAAGGAGGGTAGTTTGACTCTTGACTTGCCTCGGTAATACCCTCGAAGTCTCGTGTAACCTTTAGGGTTCTGTCATGATTGGTTATCTAGAACCTCTTGATGCATTTGTTGGTAATCCGTTCGAGTAGAGTTCACCACTAAGGCGGATGGTTCATTTCGCTTGTGCATGAGTTATGGAAATTACTCTAGTAAGTACACTTGGTAACATGGTTGGCATCTGTTTGTTTCCAAGAGATAAATTCTTCTGCGTGGAATGCCGTAGAGCAAGTAAACGAGGTCCATGATTCACTAGTTAATTTTGGAGAGCTTGCATGAAAACCAAGAGTACATGGATATGGTTGAGCCAAGTATACTAGAGGGAGAATGAGTGAAAGTGGTACGAGAGGCGATAATGAAGTGAGTTCCAGCTCATATTTGGAAATAGGAGTAAAAAGGCCACGAAATCATGAAGATTGAAGATGGTCAAAGCGCAATGGAATTTAGCTCAAGGAAATGCGACTTAGAAGGTTGAAGACAAGATACGCGCATCATATCTCTTTTTTAGAGTATATCCTTGGTCCCTGTTTTTCCTGTAGAACTTACCCGCATGCTATCTTTTATGCATATCCTCTCGGTCCTATTCTCGATCTTATTACCGTTGTAAACTCCATAGGGGGTATGACTCATCGGTTAATAATACATGTCAGGGTTTGAAGGTGTCCGTTAGGTTGACTAAACCTTTTGGGTTTTATAGGATACAGGTTGGTTTTAGGTAGGGATTCTCTTGTGACCAAAAAGGAGTCCATCATGCTTAGTTCCTCGAAACGTATATTGGTTTGACTGAGTAATTCTTTGGGTGTCAGCCTGATGTTGATTTCGGTCTCTGGGCCGGTGCTTAGGGAGTTCTTCTCCTAATCAGTATATATGTGACGTAGATTTCCAGTTTTGACATTTCCTAATGGACACAGAGTTTTTACTTGCTTCTATCTTTCGATCCTATCTTGAGAACCTTAGGTAGAACCCTATGGATGTAAACATGTGTTCGAGACATGTTATGATTGATGGTTGCAAGTGGCTGCAAGTGGTTGCTAGTGGTTGCTCGTGGATGCATTTACACATTAGGCACTAGATCGGCTCAGTCACCTTTCATATTGCATATGCATGAGTGTTTATACTTGTTTATGGATGAAATTGAATATGTTATCATGTGTATGTTGCAAGTGGATGAATGTTTATGCACACATATAGTGCTTACGTGACTAGGATTATTTGCATACATGTTGGATTCATGGCACTAAACATATTTTGCATTAGAAAGATCAATCAGGCCTGATCATCTGCATTAGATAAGGAACATATACACACACTTTCTGCATATGTTCATACAGCATTAGAATCTCTTAAGGACAATGTTTGCTTGTGGATGATGTTTTGAGTAGATGGATGATGGATGGTAGGATACGTTCTTCCTAACTTAGAGATTTCGGGGACGAAATCCTTAAAGGGGGGAAAATGTAACAACCCGAATTTTGAATAACATGTTATAACGTAAATCAAGGCAGAATTAAATTATAAAAGCTGAATCAGGGGACACGGGCTGTGCCATTGCGTTCGTCTCGGAAAAATACGCGAAATAGAGTCCGAATTTTCGAAAATCGGAGTCCGTATGACCAAGATATGGCCCGTCAAGGTTTTCAGAAAATTCCAAGTTCAAAACAGTTTAAAACTAGAGCCAAGTTCGAATTCAAACACACAGGGGGCAGGGCGGGAAAATTCTCGCCCAGGTCAAGTCGACAGGGGTGTCGACTGCACAGTCGACACCACCCCCCATGTCGACTGGGCGGTCGACATGGGTGTCGACTTGCCTGGTCAAGCCTAGTTGGCCTGGGTGCACCTGCTTGGCCTTGTGCTCTGTTCTGATGGCCTGCGACGATTTTCAGTGGTTCAGATCTAAACTAGGGTTAATCTAAGGGCCTAAACTACTCCTAACCTCTATAAAAAGACCCTAAGACCTAGCCTAAACCACCACAAATCATTCTAACAACGAAGTGCTGCCAAAATGTCTCTTGATCATGGCCTCCATTCCCAACTTCAAAGGCTTGAGCTTTCAAACTAGATCCATGACAAAGGAGCAAGCTTTCTACATCAAATCAAGGAAGTAGAGCACCATCTCAACACCATTCTATGACGATTCTTGCTCTTAATCCTCTAGCCACGATTTGTAAGTTCTAGTTGCTTTTAGATTGAAACGATAATATGAATATGACATGTGATAAAGTTGAAATTGGATCTATGCATGATATTCAATCCATGTTCTTTCTTGTTCATTTTTGATCTTGACCTTTGGGGATGTTCTTATGGCATTTATTTGAACATATGCATGTTGCAAATCACTCTTTCATGTCCTTAGCATGCATGTAATGATGTTTTTCTCTCGGGTCTTGTTTTATGCAAAGTTTCTACCTTCCCCTATTTATTTTCTTTTGATGAACCTTGGTCGATTTCGGACCTAGGCCTAAACTACGATTTACATGCGGTTTGTATACGGGGAAAATTTGGGGTATTGCCAATGTAATTTGCAAGTTTGGGCATGCATGGATTGGCATATGAATTAAATCACGAGTTTTGGGGACTATGCAAGTTAAATCAAGAGATTGGGCCTATGTAAATTAGGCATGAGCGAAATTGGGAACATGAACCATGATATGTGTTTATTTGGGCATGAACGTGACAAAATGTAATTTTGGTTAGAACTTGACTTGGGCAAATTGGCATAAAATTTACATACATGCAAATAGGCGAGAATTGGGTATATATAAAGTGGCTAGAATTGGGTACATATTTCATGGGCATGTAAGGTGGAACTTGGGCATATGCTTAGTGATATGTAAAGTGGGGACTTTGACTTAGATGACACATATGTAATTATCAATCTAACGGATGTCTTCGACACGAGGTTAGACTTGAATTGTGGTATAATTCTGCCCGGAACCGCCTGGCATATCCAGTGACCACAACAATAATAGTCTAATGTGAGAGGTCGTAGGCAAAGATTAGATTGTGATAATGCATGAACCCGAGGTTGGAATGGATTTGCGCTGTAATTCTGCCCGGAACCGCCCGGCATATCCAGTAACCGCAAATAAGTCCAATGTGAGAGGTTGATGCATTAGTAAATAATAAAACCAATATGACATGGACGGGAGGGTTAAGTAACTTGAATTAGACTAATGACACTTAACCAATATGACATGGACGGGTGGGTTAAGTAACTTGATTAGACTAATGACACTTAACCAATATAACGTGGATGGGTGGGTTAAGTAAGACCGGACTTGATTTCTAGATGACACCTAACCATATAACACGATTAGAGGATGGGTTAGTTTAACCAGAATGGGTCGATAACACCCGACTAGTACAACGCGAGGCATGGTAAGGTTAAGTAAACTAAAAAGGGGAAACACTTAACCGTTATAATTTGATTAGGGGATGGGGTTAAGTCACGAATCGCTTGAATATACTTAACCAATCCAACACGATAACTTGATGAGGTTAAGTCATGAATCGCTTGAATATACTTAACCAATCCAACACGATAACTTGATGAGGTTAAGTCAAGAATCGCTTGAATATACTTAACCAATCCAACACGATAACTTGATGAGGTTAAGTCATGAATCGCTTGAATATACTTAACCAATCCAACACGATAACTTGATGAGGTTAAGTCATGAATCGCTTGAATATACTTAACCAATCCAACACGATTACTTGATGAGGTTAAGTTATGAATCACTTGAATATACTTAACCAATCTAACATGGTAATTTGATGGGGTTAAGCTTGAATATACTTAACCAATCTAACACGGTAATTTGATGGGGTTAAGCTTGAATATACTTAACCAATCTAACACGGTAGTTTGATGGGGTTAAGCTTGAATATACTTAACCAATCTAACACGGTAATTTGATGGGGTTAGGCCTAAATATACTTAACCAATTTGACACGATGATTTGGATAGGGTTAAGTCATGAACCACTGGAATACGCTTAACCAACTTGGCACGTGATTCGTAGGGCTAAGTCATGAACTTGAATGACAACACTTAGCCAACTTGACATGACATGTAGACGGGTTAAGTCACGAACTAGAATGAACACACTTAACCAACTTGACATGCTAGACTGATAGGGGTTGAGTCTTGAATTTAGATGAAAACACTTAACCTGCTAGACGGAAACCCTAGTTACGCGGTCCTTTTCAGCAGTAACCCTCTTGGATGTATCACGATACCCTAGGTACTAGGCTAGGGTGGGGCACGATTACTGGGCTGATTGTAAGCGACCAAAACGACGGCTGAGTTTGGTGCGCCATTGTAGGTTCAGGCAGACTATGGTCGTGCACGTAGTCTGAAGTTGAAAAAGCAGGCATGGGCACCAGTAGTTTTACACTGTGCGTGCTTGGAATGGTGTCAGTGGTTGACACCCTAGGACTTGATACACCCTAGGGTGGACCTAGCACAGGGTAGCTACATTCGTGATTGGGCCGTATGACACTGACGCACGACGAGCTAGGTCTTGTAGGGAGCCGATCGACTAAAGCGTGACGTACGGCGTTGTTCGATAGGTAGCGTAATCCCTAGTGGTCCTAGGTGGCATAAACCCTAGTCGAAAACGTCTATTAGGTAGCGTACTCCCTAGTGGTCCTAGGTGGCATAAACCCTAATCAAATCTAGAAATTGTTCAATAGATAGCATAATCCCTAGTGGTCCTAGGTGGCGTAAATCCTAGTTGAACACGCGATAATTCATGACAAGGGAATCGGGCCAGAACAAGGGTGGCAGTCCGAGCGATTCCGAGGATGGTGACACTACGTCGTGGTAGTATAGAATAATGTGATAGAGCCATACGATGTACGGCAAGGGTCTATACATATACATGGAAGGGATGATACGAGTTAGGATGCTAGTACGGTTGGTGCAGAGGACGTTAGACATGCGATGCTATTCCGAGTTTACCTTTGTTATCCTGTTACCTTGGTTATCTTGTTACTTGAGTTTATCCTGTTATCTTAGTTTGATCTGTTTACCTTGTCATCATGCTTATATTTACTTTCGGTTTATACATGTCATGTTACTCTTACATGTTTTTAGGCTGAAAGTCACTAGGACTTACTCAGTCTTTATGACTGACCCTGTTTTGTTTCGCCTCTTTTTCTTCCGTTCCCCCCCCCCCCAGGTTTACAGGGAGGAAATGTTGCTACTTAGTGCGGATCTTTCTGCTTCAAGATTATCATCTATGGCTTGGACTTTCCTTGGCTATGGCTATTTTCCTGCTTTACTTGGGGAATAATTTATGACTATGGTTTTATGCTTCTTTATTATTGCAAGACAGGTTTCGATGTAAGTAATTTAATGGCACTAAAAGGTTTTAAGAAATGGAATCATGTTTTCTTCCGCTGTTTTTATATGTTCTGTCTTGTAATATTTCTGTGCATGTTTACCTAGATAATACTCCACCAAAGCTAGTGCATTCCCTTTGTGAGTGACCCTGGCGGAGGTGGGGTTTTACAAGGCATTTGCTAGAGTGTCTCAAAATCGGTGAGGATGATCCCTAGCCACGACTCATCATGGAAACCCAATTTCAAATACGACATTACGGATTTGATTGTAAACCTATATATAACGACATAGATGGATGGGGTACTATGCCATCTAGGATTGATACATTTATATTGAAATGTGTTTTAAATTGACTAGACACTAGTAGTAATATCAAATGATTTCATTTTATTCATATCAAGCATTTTTGGCCATTATAAGGTAAAACTCTATCCTCCGGTTTGCGTTGCATTGTGTGATGGGACTTGAGTCTTATAATGGTGTAACAACCCGGAAAATACAAGCCAATTAAAAATTTTTAAATTGGTTATTTCAAAGGAATTTGAACATTTGAAATAGAATATTTCAATAAAATAGTGAGTTAGAAATAGTGAGTCAGCTTGAAAATTTGAATTCAAACTTTGACTGACTGTGCAGGGTGGAAAATATAACGGATTTTAGAGAAAGCAAAAATATTTAAATCTGTTAATGAATACCTTTCTAACGAATCTGAAAAATTGAAGTTTCATAACGGGAATCAAAAGTTATGGCCGAATGAATTTTCAGAAAGGTCGCTATATAGAATATATAGCCCTGGAAAATTGATATTTTGCAAACGACCTAGGAATTCGACGAAACCACTTTTGTTTGGTCCGGGATGTCAAACTATTGCTAGGTTTCAAATTTCATAATTTTTGAAGCTAATATGTGAGCGTGGCAAAAGAAAATGTGTTTGGTCAATTTTTGTTAAATTGGATCGACCAGAAAATGGCCATTTTTCAAACGATCTCAGAATTCGACGAAACTATTTTTGTTGGGACCATAGCGTCAAAACTTAGCTAGATTTATTTTTCTGGAATTTTTCGAATCAGTTTGTGGCCCTGGCAAATTGAAATGTACGTTCAAAGTTAAAATTAAACGTTTTATACTTTAATTTGAAGAATAACTGACTGTAACATTCGAATTGGCCAACGAAACATATCCCATTGTGTCCGGGATGGGGGTAATTAGCTAGGGACGACAGTCGTTGGGTTTGAATTGGTGTCCGTGTGGAGAAACACTATTTAAAAATTTATTAAAACCATTGGCCAATCAGAAATTTCCTTTCATTATTTTAAAAATAAAAAAAATCTTAGAAAACCCTTTTTCTCCCTCGATCGACGGCGGAAATTGTTCAACCCTTTCCCCCCCCCAAATCGCCGCCGTCACAGGCGATTCCAGCCGCTGCCACCTACCCCAGTCGACGCGCCTCCCTCTCCTCTTCCAATCCGACCCAAGCTCCACCCCTATCGCCGCCTCCACCGCCCGTATCGTCGACGTAAAGTCCGACACTTCCCACCGCCGCCACGTGCGCCACCGGCCACCGAACCACCTCAGACCACCACCGACCGACTCCCCTCTCCTCCCTCTTCCTCATCATCACCTCTGATTATCCCATCGTGCCTCGGTTTTCGCGAAAACTGCAACCCTAGTTTTGAACCATCGATAAAGGTGCGTTCTTTTTGATGTTTGCACTTTGAAAAATCATATCTTTATGGTGTGTTGACGAAATTCGATGAAACAGGAAACATCGGGACCGCAAGGAAGCTCTCTACCACATAGAAGAGTCCGCGGATTTTTCTTAGTCATCTACGATTTTAAGCACTCCGAAAACCAATGTGAGAAATCTAAATTAAATGAATTTGAACGGAAAATATCATGTATAAATTATATAAGCGAAATATAAATTACACACGTGTTGTATACTTCATGTACATGCGTTGTGTAAGCTATATAAGCGAAGTATGAATTATACATGCATAGAATAACTGATATATGTGTTGAAATGCAAGTGAGATATAGAAATTATAATATATATATACATATATACTCCCCTCGTCCACAAACCATGGACGATATTTATTGTTGTGAATTGGTGTGAAATATTGGATGAAAAATGCGAATGGTTGAATAATTGTTTGTGGTTGATATTGATTGGTTGTGGTTGAAAAACACCCATTGGTGATTGAAATGAATTGGAAATAATTGTGGAAATAAAAATAAAACATGCCGCCTGCATGCGAATTAGATGCATGAATCCCCATTGTCAAAAACCACGAGGTTTTAAGGTAGAGCGAGGAGCCGTACTAGGGACGGTGCCGGTTTTAACTACCCTGCTGTTATACTGCCGAAATTTTGAATAATATTCATGTGTTAGAATTATTTTCATATATTGAAATTATCTTCATGCGTTGAAATTAAAGTCATGTGTTGAAACTATATCCATGTGTGGAAATGCTCATGTGTTGAGAAGTGATGTGTGAAAATTAAATTCATGTGTGAATGAATGAAGTGTTTAAACAATAAAAATCACATTTTTATAATATATATGAAGTATGTAAAATATTCGCCTCATATATAAATAGTTTCAACAATAAAAATTTCATCTTTCTTATACGAACAACATATACAAAATATCCATGTGTCGCGGTGCTCATGTGTTGAGAAGTGTGTGTATTGGAAAAGTTCATGTGTTGAATAAAAAGATTGAACAATAAAAATTACATTTTTATTGAAACTATGAAGTGTTAAAAACATTCATGTGTTGAATAAATATTTTAAATGATAAAAATATCTTTTTTATCATATATGTGATATGTTAAAGATATGCGAGCGTTGAAATAAATATTTGTGAAAGAAATATTATTTTTAACATGCATAGGAACTAAATAAAATAGTCGTGTGTTGAAATATATTTTAGTTCGCCGAAATTATCATCTTTGAAATGTGAAGTGTTAAAAATAGCCACTTGTTCAAATAAATATGCATGAGTTGAAATATTCATTAATTAGCTAATGATATGATTTTTTGCCTATGCATGCAACATTAGAATGAATGGTGTTCTTAAACCAAATTGAATCAAATATGAAGTTGAATGGAAAATGATAGGTGATAAGAATTGCATATATGTACATGCATATTTATTGAACAGGTTATAGCAAAGAGGCTAGAGAAGAGGAATAAAATTTTGTGCCCGACAAATAGGTACACGTTTACTGTTTTGTTTTGGGTGATGATTTTATGAGCCTGTTGGCTAGCCGCTTGGTTTTTTCTTTTTCTTTTTGACATGAGACGCCCGTGTGGCTATTTGGGAATTTTCCCAGCCCCTCCCGTACAAAGGAAGTTATGGCGAAATTTTCCAAAATTTAAAGGCGTTAGTGAAATATTTGAAGTGAAAACGATATAGGAATTTTTGAATGAACTATATTTATATAAATAAAATTAAAACGAAACGTGGCCGTGCAGTTCATGTTTTGAAACCGTGATTTCAAACGACTAGTGCGGGAAATCCGACCATTGGATTTTCCCGAAACCGCAACCGTTGGGTTCGCCTTGGAAATATCTTTCCAACGGCACCAACTTTGTGAAGATCCGACGGTTGGATTGCCTGGAATGTTTAATTCAAATCTGAAGAAAAATAGCGCCAGAAACGATTATATATATATATATAATTAAATTAAATCGAATAACGACACTGCAGTTCGTAAATTGAAATCATAACTTCAAATGGCTAGTGTGGAAGATCCGACCGTCGTATTTTCCCAAAACTGTAACCGTTGGATTCGTTTTGAAATGATCTTTCTAATGACATAATTTTTTTGAAGATCCAACGATTAGATTTTCAGATATGTGTAAAACAAATTTAGTGAAAAACACACCAGTGCATCGGCACGACCTGAATCGTCGTTTAATTAAATATGGCTGTTTTAAATAAATAAAAATGGCGATATATCGTTATAAAATACTATAGACGATATAGAGTGGAAATAAACCAATTTTGTTGTGTTTGCTTGATATGTGATGGTTGAATGTATTTAACATGAAAATCATAACTAAAGAACTGAAATGTGAATGTTGAATAGTCCGACCATGTGATAAATTGATTTGAAAATCTAAATATACGTGGGTTATTTGAAATGGCCGAGTTCATCTCATTTCAAATAATCGATCGACGTTGAGAAGTCGAAGAGTCAAAGACGGTTGAAGACCGACGATCTTCACATTGGATGGATGGGCGCTACTGATGCTCATGATTGGAGTAGCTACCGTGAAGGAGCTGAAGTAGTAGCTGTCCAGACATGCTGTTGATTGTACGGATATGCGAGTAATTGGTGCCTCCGGTTTCGTTCAAACCCAGAACGGACTTGTAAATGGACTGTGTGTCTGACATTGGATTGTGTTCAGTGCTGATTCATCTCTGTTAAATATATATCTGTTTGGCGGCGGAGAATTTATTCTCTTGCTTAACGCCCTTCTCTGAGACGTACGAGCTCAGAGGTTATGTACTGATAGAAATCAGTCGCATGGAGTGGATTGCTTGTGTGGCATGCCTAAGTGGCATATGATCAAGGCTTCTGTTGCAAAGCAAAGTCTTGTGGTTGATGATCAAAGCATGGTCTGTGTGACGTAGCTTTGTGTATAACGTGGATTCGCGAGCCTCACACCACGCTATGAGTCAAAAACGGGATAGTGACTGCAGGGAGAGCACGACTTTTCTTTCTAGCTAAGGTGGTGTCAGTGACCTACTAGCCCTGACATTATATATACTTTTCACCTGTGTGGTTGTTGGAATACGAGGCGCCTCGATAAAGGTCTGTAAGGACCGGGAAACGTGTGTTCAGGAATAACTAATCCTCAAAAGTAAGAGAGGACCGGCCTTGAAGATCTAAGGATCATAGTGGCGTCCTGGGACATTTGCTAGAGTGTCTCGAATGGGAGAGGAGCTTGCCCCTTGCCTCGACTCATGAAGGAATCCAATTTCCAATACGAAATATGCGGACGTGATTGTATTACTAGTATGGCGACATAGTAGATGGTAGTTATGCCGCCTAGGATTGATATTTATGATTGAATTTGCTTTTGAAACATATATGCACTAGTAATAATATCAAACACTTTTGTTTTATATGTATGAAGCATTTTTGGCCATTATAAGGTAAAACTCTATCCTCCGGCTTGCATTGCATTGTGTGATGGGACCTGAGTCTTATAATGGCTTCATTTTATAAAAAGCATTGCGATGATTTAATCATTTACTTTATTTCATGCACTAGCACTCATTGGAGTAAACCCGTTCCGTGAAAGTGGCGTGGTCCTTTGATTTGCCTTATTATTGTTGTTAATAAGTTAAGTAGATTTCTCATACCAGTACCATGACTGACTCGTAGTTTGTTTAACCTTGCAAACTCTGGTGCCCTCATTTTCACACGGGCAGCCTAGTTACAGGTATCTGGTGCACTTTTGGCTCATGGCGAGGCTTGACTACACCGTGCTGACTTCGACTCTTTCCGCCATTTTAGTATATGTGTTATGATTCCGCCATTGGCGATGTAGGCTGATATTTATTTTGTGTACTCTTTATGTGTGATTCCGCCTCTGGCGATGGTGACTAATTATGTATTATTATGCACTAAGTTGTATCCTACACTGTGCTCTCTGATGTGATGATATCTATATGATTCCGCTGTCATATGTGTGTAAATTATTCTATTTCTCGTTTATGCTATTATCTGTGATCTGCTAATGATGATTAATGTGTTATATTCCAATGATTATCCTTAACACCGTGTCACGGGGTTTTGGGATCATCACAAATGGTTTCATTTTTCTAAAAAGCATTGTGTTGTTTAAACGATTTACTTTATTTTATGCACTGGCAATCCAATGGAGTAAACCCGTTCCGCGTTAGCGGCGTGGTCCTGTGATTAGCCTTATTATTAAATAAGTTAAGTAAGATTTCTCATACCAGTCTCATGACTGACTCGTAGTTTGTTTTCACTTGCAAACTTGAGTGCTTTTATTTTTACATGGGAAGCCAAGTAAACAGATAACATGCTTTATTTTGGATATGCACCGTAGCATGGGGTGCTCTTTTGGCTGAAGACGAAGACTATCTTTTATTTCTAATTTTGGACATTTAGACATCACCTTATCTATGTTGTATTTGATGATGTTCTAAACTTATTATCTACTTGTTGGGACCTTTTATGTACTAAGTAGTATCCAGTATCTGTGCAACTCTGATGATGATGACATTTATGATTCCGTTGTCATGATGATGAATTTTATTCTATGAAGTCATGTGTTATGCTATTATATGTAATCTGCTGATGTGATAAATGTGTTATATTCCAATGATTATCCTTGCCACCGTGGTGCGGGGGTTTGGGTTGTCACAACATGAATTCCCCGTCGTTGTTTCCGATACATCTCTTTTTGCAACATGATTATTTCTTGCTGATAGAGTAATAATTATTCGATACATTCTATAAGAGTGTGTGTATGATGAATGTTGAAGTTTATGGATTTTTTTATTATATTGCCTTTTGGTGAAAAACCAGTGTGATAAATTGGAGAGGGGGTGATAATAGATATATATTAAGTAAGAGTTTATTGAGGAGGGAGTTGTTTTGGATGATGAGGTTCCTTTGTTGTTGAATCATAGTCATCTTTCATTAAAATTTGTATGATTGTTTGTTTTCAAACTTTCTTGATCACTTGTATTTATATTGAGAATAAAGCTATATGCAAGTTTATGGTTTGTAAAATATTGACCATAGAGAGGTTTACTGTTCTTTTACTATTAACATGCATGATTTTTAATGAAAAGCAATTTAATTTTGTAGAATTTTTTAAGTTCTCTATATTTTTACACATATTTATCATGTTGCATCTGATGGAGAGCAAATTCCAAGTTCAACTAAAGTTTCATAAATGAATTTTCATTAAGTGGCTTTGTAAAAATGTCAGGAATATGATTTTCCCAGTTAACGAAATAAACAATTATAATTCCTTTTTTAATCTTATCATGTAGAAAATAGGGTCGTATATCAATGTGTTTTTTCGATTATGATTTACTCGATTTTTAGAAAAATTTACAGCACTAGAGTTGTCACGATATATATGTATCTTTACATTGTTAAACCAAAATCCATAAGTGTTTGTTGCATGTATATTATTTGAGCGCAAGCTAGACCGGTAGAGATATATTCTACTTAAAAAATTAATAGTCAAACACGATTATTTTCTCACTAAGCCATCATACTAAACATTGTCCTATAGATTGACACGTTCCAATTGTGCTTTTTCTATTAGTTCGACATCCTCCAAAATCAGCATCGCTATAGCAAACTAATTCGAAGGTAGTCTTTAGGATATTAAAGTCAATAATTTCTAGTACCACTTAAATAACGTAAAATTCATTTTACCTATCACAAATGTGTCTCTTTAGGATCCGTTGTAAAACTTGCACATAGACAGATACTCACCATGATATCTGCTCAACTTGCTATTAAGTATAACAAAGATTCGATCATATTTTGTATAAATTTTTATCTACACTTTTTCCGTTTTCATCATTGTTAAGATGGATCATAGTACTCATAGGTACATGTTTATTAGATAAATTTTCCATTCTAAAATATTTTCTTAAATTGTCACAGTATTTTTTTTAATTAATAAAAATTCTATTTTTTAATTATTCAATTTGTAACTTAGAAAGTATGAGATTTCTCCCATATAAGATATCTCGAGTTCATTGGCCATTATTTTAGAAAATTTAGTACATAAATTTTCATTTGTAGATCCAAATATTATATCATCGACATAAATTTGTACAATTAAAATATCATTTTTATCTTGTTTTAAATAGATTGTTTGTTCTACATTTCCAATGTTAAAACCTTAATTAATAACATAATTTTTTTAAAATTCATACCGAGGACGAGATGCACATTAAAGACTATATAAAGCCAGTTCATAAACAAAATTTGAAAACTTTATGTTTGAAAAGAACAGGTTGCTAAACAAAAACATTTTCTTTTATAAAACCATATAAAAAGACACTTCTAACATCCATTTGATATAATTCAAGATTATGATGGTGCCCGAATGCAACTAAGATACATATAGCTTATAATCTTGTGACATGAGCAAATATTTCTTATAGTCGATTCCATGCTCTTGATTGTATCCTTGAGCTACTAATCTTGCTTTGTTTCGAGTTATATTACCATTTTCGTCAGCTTTGTTTTTATAAATCCATTTTGTTCCAGTAAAAGATTAATCTTTAGTTCTTGGTACTAATTCCCTAAAATCATTTCTTTTGAATTGGTTTAGCTCTTCTTGCGTAGCTAAGATCCAGTAGTCATCAGTAGAAGCTTCTTTATACTTTAGTTCTTTATGACTTTTTGGTTCAAAATTCAAAATAAATGCAACATGTCCATTTGGTTTATCTGGTTTCTAGTTCTTAAACTATTATTTATTGCTCCAATTATATTTCCTACATGACGATTTCTTGATATTCTAGGAGGTGAACGTATATTATTTTGAATCAGTGGGTTATGTTTTGTAGAACAATTATTTGTAATAAGATCATTATTGAATTACGTAGATTTTTACTATTTTCTTCATCATCACAATTCTTTAGTTTTGATTAAATTTTCATCAAAAGATATATGTAAAAAAATTCTGTTATTTGGTTCTTTTATTATAAATTAGATATGCTTTATGCTTTTTTCTCAATATCCAATGAATATTCCTTTTTTAGATATTCAGATCAAATTTACCAAGTTGATTTTAGCATTTAATAAAAAGCAGTTTAACCTAGAAACTTTAAAGTATGATATATCTAGTTTCCTTCTATTAAATAATTTGTACAGCATATATTTCATTAGAGTTCAAGTAGTAACATGAGTTAAAACATAACATCCAGTTTCTACTGCTTCTGTCCAAAATTCCTTCGATAAATTACTTCCATTAAGTAGAGTTCTAGCACATTCTTGTAAAGTACCATATTTTTTCTTTTACAACTCCCTTTTGCTGTGGAGTTCTAGAAAATGAAAAATTATGCTAAATTCTTTTTTTATTACAATAGTTTCCAAATAAACTATTGTTGAAATCGCCTTTAAACTTTTAACATATTGAATCCATTTTGCAAAAAAATTAAAGTTTTTGAATGTGTCACTTTTAAGTTTCAAGAAAATTATCCATATGTATCTTGAAAATTTGTCTACAATTACGAAAACATATTTACTACGATTTATTGATTGAATTTAATTAAAACCAGAAAGGTCAACATACAATAATACAAGTGGTTACAATGTTGATATTACTTTCTTAGATTTAAAAGAAGATTTAGTTAATTTTCCTAGCTGACATGTATCACAAATGTTATTTACTTTATAATTTCATTTTTAGTAAATTTTTATTAAGTTATTTTTGGATAATTTATTTATATAATTGAAATTTATATGATAAAACCTTTTATGCCATAGCTAAGGATTGTTGTTTGCGGCAATTAAGCACATATTTACATTATTATTAATTTTCATATTTAAAATATAAATATTATTTGCTCTACTTCCCTCAAAAATAAGATTTTTATTTTGAACGAATATTTTGTATTTATCTTTTAAAAATGATATTGTAAAACATTTATCACTTGTTGACTAATACTTAGCAAATTATGTTTTATTTTTTTAACTAGTAAAACATTAGTAATGAGAGGAGTTTTAGATGTACTGTCGTTATTTATGTCACCATTTCCCATGCATGCTCTTTTGGATTGTCATCGCTATACCTTCATTTGAGTAGATGATATTTATCATTATATCTCTTCATTTCCTGCTATCTGTTTTAAAAAATTACCATCCAATATCCACATTCTTCTCTTTTGATTACGTACGTGCAAAAAAAAAATAAATGATATTAGTACCTACTTTCTTCGTTAGGGTCCTAAGAGTTAAGTATTAGGAAACTGTATCGATGAGGCTTTTGTATATCATTTAAAATGAAATTTTGAATTTTTACTAATTGTTATAATAAATCTATCTATATAATTATCCCTTACATGAATATTATTTTTCTTTGGTACCCAAATTTTAATGACTTATTCTATTTAACATTATTCTTTTTGAAAGCTGTATGCAATGAAGCATATCTTTTAGGACTAGCTTTCTTTTTGTTAGATTTTTTTATATCCTTAACCCATTTTAGTAGAATAAGCTTGAGAATTTTTTTATGATTCTCAAAAGTTTTTCTCTTTCGTTAATGAAATTAGAAACATTTTTTGTAATATTTTCTAATTTGTATGCAAGTCCATTTTTCTCTTTCTATGCATTTAGTTGACAGTTTAAACCAAAATTTCGTTTAGCTAATAAATCATTTTTACATTTTAGTGTTTCTAATTTGAGATGTTAAGTCAACACTTAAATTTTGTGAATTTTCTAAATTCTTCTTTAAAGAATTTCTATTCATCTTTTAACATCTCAATTTCCAATTTACTTCTATCTAGTTTTGCTACAACATTTTTATACTTTCCTTTTATTATCTCTATACTTATCAAAAAATTTAGAATTGATTTCTAAATAAGTCATCAAAAAATAGTTACCTACAACATTGTATGAAGCCATAAAACATACAATTGCTTATTGCATTTCATTGTCACTTTCTAATGATGAAGAATTCGAGTCTGAATCTATATCATCTCAAGTTACTGAAAAGGTTTGCTTCTTCTTCTTTTTTAATTTTCCACTTTTGTTTTTGAAGCTATTTTCTTTATTTTTGGGAAATCTTTCTTCATATGACCTATTTTATTACATTCATAGCACTTCGCTATGGACAATGATGGATAATTTGAACTTTTAGTACTTCTGAATTCCCTACTGTTATTTCTGAATTAAAAGAACATTTTGAAATTCTTAGCAATAAAGCCATATCATCCTCACCGTCATCTGATTCTTCATTTTTTACTTAAAACATTATTGCTTTTTTTTTCCGAGCTTGGTCTCTTTTTGTCTACAAATTGACTTCATAGGACATCAAATTACCTATTGACTCTTCTGGTTTTATGGTCGAAATGTCATTTTCTTATTTAATAGCTAATTTTTTTAGCTCTCATTAATCTTTAAAGAACTAAGGATTTTTGATACAATATACAAATCAGTATATTTCTATTTTAATGTTAAAAGAGAATGATATATATATATATATATATACATATATATATATATATATATCTTGATATCTTGTATACATTTCATTTTGTTTCATTCTGAAATTTTGAAACTTCTTTTAAGCATGGATATGTTTTTTTGATTAGCTTTATTTGTACCCTCATGTATGACTTTAAATTTACGCCAAATATTATATGCAATTGTATACATACTAACTCTATTAAATTCATTTTTATCCAGTGCACAAAATAACATATTCATGGATTTTGCATTAGTGATGGAAACTAACTTTAGTGTGTTCAACCACTATGAATATTCAATAGTAAGTATAATATATTCTTGCTGAATAATATTCCAAGTCTTAAAACCATTAGCTTGCACATATATCCTCACTTAGTTGACTGGTAATTATAATTTAATACATTGAAAAATGGTGGTCATGTTATAGATTTTCCTTTAGCAAAATTTAATCCAGTATTATCCATTTTCTTTTTTATATCAAAAACTTTGTTATAGATATTTGATGTCCTTGCTCTAGTACCAATTGAAATTAAGGACGAATAATATAGATATGTTAATAAATATTATTGCAATTGTACTTAATCTCAAGTCTTCCCTTATAGATTGATATCGTTAATTCATCAGTTCGTCATTTGTAATAGATTGCATTTCTTACCACTAAAGACAACACTTAATACATCCTCTATATTTATGTGTCAATCATTTAGTCATTCAAAAGACATTTTATTAAAAGCAATAGATAAAAACTGAACAAAACGTCACAATGGAATAAATAATATATAACACAAACTGTAATCTTTACATAAATCAAAACTGTAAATTTAGTGCACACATCAGAGAACTAATTATAAATTAATCAAGAAACAAACTGTCCTTATAAATATTAAAGGATGCACCAAACATACACAATAAAAAGAATCAAGAAATATATGAGAATACATCTTAGCCATTCTGTAACAACTCGAATTCCGACAACCCTGATTTTTTTTCAAAATTCTAATCTATCGAAACTCGTGTTGGTTTGCTCCGGTATCCTGCAGAAAAGACAGATACCTAAAATATGTCAAAGCTTAGAAAATATCTCACAGCGGAATGGACAAAATATAATATAATCAAAGTATAGCCTTACCGTATTAATAATGCTGCCTAACCAGTATACAAAGCTATCATGTCTCATGTCTCTGCCACAAATCTAACCTGCGAGGGGGTCAGAACACAAGTTCTGGTGACTGGATTTAAACTATACACTTTGGATAATCCTACATATATCGTTCAATCAAATTTTCTTATTTATTAGGTTACTTGGGTTAACAGCACTCTAGGCTTACACACAAGTCGTACCCATTTACTCCTTAATGGATTAACCTAATACAATATATATGTAGCTACCCCTAATATTGAGGTACACCCCATGGTACCCTACTCGCACGGTCTCCACCGTAATGCCACAGAAATGTGTGCAGTCCCTCATCCTACGCCGCAGTGACGTATGGATCTCTATATAATAACATTACATTCCACATATATCTGTCATTAGTACGCTACGTAAGTGTACAGACTGCCTACGTCGATCTAATCAGATTTCATACCGGAGTAATGCCCTCAAGTCTACGATACACCACCCAAAGCCGACATGCATGTATCTAAATTGTCCCACGCACGTATAGTATTCGCATTCGATGCCTTAACCGCACATAATGTGCACCGGGTTCTGTGGCAGGGCTATACAAGTAACACAGAACTCGGTTGGGAGCTTTTCCATATTTGTATAGTCCCGTCTTTAAGAGCCTCCTAATATAGCTATCCCTCGAGTCTGTTTTTCATGGTGGCTATGACCCCACCTCGGTCCCTCCCTCAACTAGTAAAGACTACAAAAGCTAAGCGACTTGCCCCTAACAAACAATCTAAACATCCAGTTGGTGTCTCCTCTCAACCACCGTACCCGATAGTGAAAGGTGAATGGTCTATTGGGTTTAGCTTTAGTCTTTTCGCATCCCAATGGCTGTTGATGACGGGTACCCGACTATCTACTATCTCTGTTGGTCCTGACCTCTGACTCCCCGTTGAGGCGACCACCGAATCACCCTAGTGTTCACCACGTCACAACATTCTGACCACAAAGCTACTTTTGCAGTCAAGGCCCACCCACCTGGTAGTAATGCACAGACCCAACCTCTACGAGCACAGCATAAAAATCTGTCACCACATAGAGGACCACCAGGAGCACCTTATGTATCTCCAGAATCCGCGTGCTTCCCCTTCCAGTCCTTCAGAGCCGCCAAAATAGTCATATGAACGTGCGCTCCCCTCGTGCCTTATGACACCATGATGATCTACCCCGTTGGTTCACTCACCCTCAAACGTGCAGACTGGTCCAAGCGCCTCATTTTAATGAGTATTAGACCCTATGTCTAAACATTCTTTTATGCGTTTGCTTTACCTCACCAGGTTTCCATTTAACTTGGTTATTCCCATTCACATTGAATTCT
The DNA here is from genome assembly GCA_030737875.1 of Allium sativum. NCBI lineage: Eukaryota > Viridiplantae > Streptophyta > Magnoliopsida > Asparagales > Amaryllidaceae > Allium > Allium sativum. Next base: position 996,351,800 of record CM060924.1, on the reverse strand, counting down.
TAATCAAATTACCAAGTTCCTCTTGCTTATTAATTTCTGTCATATAACTTAACCCATATAAGTTTATTAATAAGCCCACGACATGTTATTCTCTAGATTGTGATCCAAAGTCTGTAATACACAATCTTTTTATATTCTTGTTTGATTTCAAGGTTACAATAACATGTTCTACTTAATACGTAATTAAGTAGATCTCAATTCACATGTTTTCTATTTAACATGTCACTTATCATTTATGATTAAATATAACTTAATTCATTTCATAAGTTGCCTCATTCTTTCTCATTTAATCATAATTCCATTTTACACTTTCACTACAACTTATCGTTGTTTTACTTATTAACTTAGTTCTCTTAACCAAGGTCCACTAATAAGTTTCTCTTTCCATAAATATAACTTATGTTGTCCTTATCCATAGATTTCAGTTTACTGTTCTTATAAATGACTTAATTTACAATTAAGTACATCTTATCCCCTTACATAAGTTATTCTATCCCCTTTATCGTTTATTATAACCTAAGTTATAATTTCCACTTGTCCCTAAGACAAGTCTAAACATGTTATTCTTATCAGCAGATTTCATACATCCAAGTTTATAGGTTACTTAATTTATAATTGCATACAATTTCTTACATTCCATAAACTTCCCCCTTTTCTCTACTTGTTACAAACAACTGGTTTCAAGTTTCCCCATTTACTGATTACTTAATTTACAATTAAGTGCCACTTATCTCATTTCACCACTTAACTCATTTTCTTACTAGTTTATTATAACCTAAGTTATAATCTTCATTTGTCCCTAGGACAAGTCTACCTATTATACAACATTCTTCTTAATGTAATTTATTTATAATAGGTTATTATAATTCCCCGTTCATTTCAATCCTTTTACTGTTGTAATTATCTTTTATTCAATTCCATTTATTTCCATTGATTACCATTATTTCCATTCCTTCATATCTTTATATATATATATATATATATATATATATGCACTAGATCTCACATTAAGCCTACACTTGTGGATGTTGGATTTACTGGGCAGGTCCAGGCAGACTTCTACAACTAGTTGACTTAACCTCGTGTCTTAGCACCACTGCATGTTTTATTTATTCTCTTAGACCCCTCACATTAGATTCACCACTTGTGAATGTTGGATATGTCGGGCGATTCCGGGCAGACTTCTATCACAAGTGTAATCTAACCTCATGTCTAAGCTCGCTACAGTGTCAAATTACTGTGAATCCAGGCATGTTCGTTCTTTAACAATTATTCCTATTTCATTATAGGTTTTCATGCCCCTTTCCCAAGTCATATTTATTACGTACCTTATGCCCAAATTAAATTCTTTAATCACAATTTGATTCATTCCCCAAATCCATATTTATGTATTCAATTCTATGCTAACATGAAACCATTTAATCATATAACCATTTCAATTCATACAAGTAAGGGTTCATGTATATAAATGTGACAAATTAACATGTAATACGAACAACAGTAGTTGCTACCCATATTCTAACAAGCTTATATTTCAACACATGAACTTTCCAACATATAAATATCTTAACATATTAATATTCCAACATGTCACTTTAATCTTTTTTAACAAATGTTTGAACATTTCAATATATCATATTTCAACTTGTCGTATATAACATTTCAATGCTTTTAATTATTATAGCAAATTCACATTTCATGATAACGGGGAATGCTAAACGATAATATATCATTTTCTAAAATGATATAACTTAAATCCACTCACCTCATATGCTTTTCAAATCCTGGATCTGGTCCAGATCTAGCATTCCATGGTTTTTCCCTTAATTGGATTCAGAACCTAACAACCATGGGTCTACAATATTTACTAAAAGAAAAAGGAAAGAAAGAAAAGTGAACTGAAACAGACCAGATCTAAAAAATTACCTCACTTCGATAAGAGATCTGAACACCTTCTAATTGATTTTCATCCTTTTCCTCCAGATCTAGATCCAGAATTTTCCTAAACCAATAATCTAAATTTTCTGAAGAGATTTGAGGAGGAAGAGGAATGACAAAGCTTCTACGTTGTCTCAGAAATATGAGACTTAGGGTAGGCTCTACAGGCTTATTTGTAGGTATTCAGCAACGTGTTTGGTCAAGAAACGATTCTACGTTCACAAAAATCGAATTCTTCCCAGATTTGTATGGGGTCGACCCCCCCTTTGGGTGACCCGTGGGTCGACCCTAAAGAGCCTGGGTCGACCTCTGGGTCGACCCAGCAAGCTCTAGGGCGACCCTCAGAAACGATCGGTTCTACATCCGGGTCTTCCGCTTCGCTGATTTGAATTTTTTTAATATTTTTATTTTTTTTGTATATATATAATTCTCTTACACGTATACAAACTTCTAGGCTTAATAACTTCTTTATATGAGGTCCGTTTCATGAGAACCAGGTGTCTTGACCAAAATTCTGAGACGGACGCAATAACGCAGCCCGTTTTACTTAATTCTCATTATTTAAGTTACTTATATTTTATTATCTTAAAAATGCGGGGTGTTATACATTTGGCTCCCCGCTATCATACAGTGTCTATTGCCAGGTTCTACCCAACATGCGGGAGATCTGCAGGGTCTATCATACAGTGTTTCGAATGGTGACATTTGCAAGCTTGCTTGGTAACTGTTGTTGTATGAGAACTCATCTAAATGCAAGTGGTCTTCCCATGATCCGCCAAAATCAATAATACAAGCCCGCAATAAATCTTCTAGTCTGCGATTCACCCTCGCAGTCTAACCATCTGTCTGAGGATGATAGGCGGTGCTTAGATTCAGCTTTGTCCCTAGTTCTACTTGAAATGCCTCCCAGAATTTGCTAGTAAATATTAGATCTCTATCACTAAAAATACTGATCAGTACTCCATGTAGCTTAACAAATTCTCTGAAATAAATCTGTGCTAGATTTTGAGCAGTTCTATTGGATCTGACAGGTATAAAATGGGCGGTCTTCATGAAGCGATCTACGATCACCCAAATACTGTCATTTCTTTTCTTGGTTCTGGGCAAACCATCTATGAAGTCCATGGAAATATGTTCCCACTTCCAACCCGGAATGTCCAATGGTTGCAACAATCTGGCAAGTTTCTGTTAGTCGCTTTTGACTAGTTGGTAAGTAGAGCACCTGCTAACATATAAAGAAATGTCTCTCTTCATCGATCTCCACCAGAATGTACGCTTAATATCATTATACATTTTGCTCACTCCTGGATGGGTACTAAGCTTTGACTTGTGGCATTTATCCAGTACTTCCCTTCTGAGCTCAGAAATGTTAGGAACACAAATTCGACCTTTTAGCCTTAGAACCCCTTGGTTATCAATCTGGAAACTCAAGGGTTCGCCTTTTTGTATTCTTTCTCTGATCCTCTGAATGAAGTGAGCGTCCTTCTGAAGAGCAGATATTTTATCAATCAATGAAGTCGTAATAATAAAACTGACGATTATTACATTCTTTCTACTTAGCACATCAGCCACAACATTAGCTTTCCCTGGAGTGCACAAAATGTCAAAATCGTATGCTGCAAGAAATTCTAGCCTACACTGCTGTCTCAGATTCAAGTCTTTCTAGGTGAACAAATACTTCAATGACTTATGGTCTATATACAGTTCGAATTTCTCACCCAAAAGATAGTGCCTCCAGATTTTCAAAGCAAATACTATGGCTAACAACTCAATATCATGAGTAACGTAAATTTTCTCATGCGGTTTCAGCTGACGGCTAGCATAAGCAACCACTTGACCTCTTTGCATTAATACTGCACCAAAGCCTTCTCTAGAGGGATCTGTCTAGACTTTTAAGTCTTGATTGCCATCGATAATCGTTAACACTGGAGCAGTTGTTAATCTTAATTTTAGCTTCTGAAAAGCCTCCTCACATTCGATAGTCCACTTGAATATTGCGTGCTTCTTTGTAAGCTTTGTTAAGGAACTAGATATCTTTGAAAAATCTTTAACGAATTTCCGATAATAACTAGCCAATCCAAGAAAATTTCGGACTTCTGTGGGAGTACTAGGCTGCTTCCAATTTTGAATAGCGGTGATTTTACCGGGATCCACAGAAATTCCCTCTTTTGATACAACGTGGCCAAGAAACTTGACTTCTTCTTGCCAGAATATACATTTGCAAAGATTGTCCTTTAAAACATTCCTTCGCAGAATCTCTAACACTTGTTCCAAATGTTTCGCGTGCTCGCTCTCTGACTTAAAGAAGATTAATATGTCATCATTGAAAACCAGAACAAATTTATTCAAGACTTCTCTGAATACTCTGTTCGTCAGATCGACAAAATACACTGGAGTGTTACATAAGCCGAACGTCATTACTAACCACTCATAGAATAAATCGGGACCTCTGAATGTTGTCATAGGAACACATTCCTCAACAATACGAAGTTTATGGAAACCTGTAGCTAGGCCCATTCGTGAAAATACTTGCGCACCATTCAATCGATCCGACAAATCATCAATTCCCGGCAATGGATATTTGTTCTTTAATGTCTACTTGTTCAAGTCACGATAATCCACACATAGTCTGAGAGTACCGTCTGACTTTGGGACAAACACCACTGCTGCTCCCCAATCAGAGAAACTAGGCCTGATCAGACCCTTCCATACAAGCTGCCGAGTTTGATTGTCTAATTCTTCTTTCTCCTTTAGAGTCATTCTCCGAACAGCGTGCACTACTGGCCTTGCATTCGAAATTAAAGCGATCTTGAAATCAATTTCTCTCTGTGGAGGTAAGCCAACAACTTCTTCGAACACATCCGCATAATTCTTGACGACAGGAATATCTTTTATGATGTCAAGAATATTCTCTGTGACTACAGGGATATTTTCTATTTGAGCAGGAGAAACATCTAGAGCTGACCAAAAGTCTTTTCTATCCGAATTCGGACCTTCGCATGGTATGGTTATATAATTCCCTGATTTAATCTTTGCCCTAACAACTCTCTCGGTGCATTTAACCTCTGCTTCGTATTTGGTTAACTAATACAATCCCAAAATAATATCGAATTCAGTAAAATTCATGACGATCGAGATGGTAGGGAACCTATAACAGGAAGAAGAGACAGGCACTCCACAAATCCAACTAAGATAAAGGGAACCCTAACCGAATTATGGACAGTGATGAGTTCTTTGAGCTTTTTCAAATTCAAATCCAACTTCTTAAGTGCATTCCTTGCAATAAAGCTTCGTGACGCGCCTGTATCAAACAATACTTTAACTAGAATACCTTTGACAGTAAGCGTGCCTTCCAAAACATCTGACCTTCCCTGACTAGCTGAGGGTGCTGAAGTTTCCGCCACTTCATTTACTTGAGCCACTTTGGTCTTTTTTAACAGCTAGCAATCTTGCTTTACATGACCAGCCTGATAGCAAAGATTGTATTTTCTATTCTCTTGAAACTTATTCTTGGATTTAGATTCATTCTTCCTTTGTTTCTTTAAAGATCTGCAATTCCCTTGCAAATGCCCTTGCTTATGGCAGTTATTGCATATGGCAATCGTTACTGGTTCTTTCTCATATTTGGCCCTTTTCCTCTTGGCTCCGGGCTTCTTATTGACCTCAGGCATCTTACTAGCCTCAGGACTATCAGTCTCAGACTCCCTTTTGTTACTAGAACTGACTTCCTCTTCGTCGTTCAAAAGACCTTTCTTATGGAGATCTTCATACTGATAAGCCATGTATATCATTTCAGAAAAAGGAAGCTTCACATGCCCCATTACACTACTTTGGTACTTTCTTTGAAGCCCATTAATAAACCTCAGATTCTTCCTCTTCAGATTTTGGATTAGATGCGGGGAAAAATGAGAAAGTTCATTGAATTTCTTATGATATTCTGGAATGGTCATATCTCCTTGTATCAGATAATATAATTCATCACATAACCGCTCAGTTGCTTCTGGAGGAATAAATCTTTCACCGAAAATCTCTTTAAATCTATCCCAGGTAAAATTACCTTCTGGATTATCCTTAATAATCAAATCCCACCAGAACAAAGATTCTTCTTTGAGTGACCAAGATGCCAGTAATCATTTCTGGTCATCACTCAGCTTTAAACCTTCAAAGATTTTCTCATCAAAACGAATCCAAGCTTGTGTTTCCATAATGGATTCTTTGCCCAAGAATGATGATCCACCCAGATTTCGAAACCTCTTTACTAGAGCTTCAATATCTGGTTCGGTATTCCTTCTTCTGTTTCTGCCACTCATTTTTTGTACGTCTGCAAATAGCAGACAACGTGTCAGGTCAATAGAAAAGATATTGTAAAGCATAGAGACATATACTTGAATGTAGATGCGTCTATTGGGGTGTATTTTATTCTGCTATACTCATACTAGGATATTACTGATCCTATCTGTAATGAGTTATTCGTCCTAGAACACTACTGGTTCTATTTCTGCCGAGTTCGTTAATATGTTATATTCCTGAGCTAAGATTAACCAAAGCTCTGATACCACGTGTGACGACCCCAAACCCCCATACAACAGTGGCAATGGTAATCTATGGAATATAACACATAAACAGATAACAGCAGAACAGAAATAAATAAATACACCAGATAATGTACAACAGAATATATTGGAAATAATAATCATCAGAGTTACACAGTATACAGGATCATACTTAGTACAAAATACAGTTCAGCTTTACATAAATGTCTACAGCGGAAACAAAACATAATATGTGAAACAGGAGCTGAACAGCATAAAAAGAGATAAATGATAGAATCCATCTTCAGCTCCAGCTATCCAGAAAGAGCCTGTTAAAACCTGAATACAAGGCTGCCCATGTAGAAATAAGGGCATCTGAGTTTGCAAGTGAAACAAACAACGAGTCAGTCATGGGACTGGTATGAGAAATCTACTTAACTGGTTAAACAATAATAACAAGGCAAATCATAGGACCACGCCACTTTCGCGGAACGGGTTTGCTCCAGTGATTGCCAGTGCACGAATAAAGTAAGTTATTTAAACAACACAATGCTTTTTACAAAAATGAAGACATTATAAGACTCAGGACCCATCACACAATGCAACGCAAGCCGAAGGATAGAGTTTTACCTTATAATGGCCAAGATATGCTTGATACGAATAAAACAAAAACATTTGATATTATTACTAGTGTTTATATGTTTCAAAAACAACTTCAATCATAAGTATCAATCATAGACGACATGGGTACCATATATCATGTCGCCATATATATATATATATTTGCAATCAAAACCGCAAGATGTCGTATTTGGAAATTGGATTTCCGTCATGAACCAAGGCAAAAGATAGTCCTTACCGAATTCGAGACAATCTAGCCCATGACTCCGGAACAGCCGCAACTGCACCTTGGATCGTCTGGGCCGGCCCACTCGATGTGGATTATTATGCTTGAACACTGCGTTTCCCCGTCCTTTGGGGCGTAAATGAGTCCTATGACTCCATCGGCTCCACATAGTCACCGATATATCCGAGGCGCGTCGCAATCCAACAACTAAACAGGTGAAAATAATATAAATGTCAGGGCTGGTAGGTCACTGACACCACCCTAGCTAGAAAGAAACGCATGTCCTCCCTGATGTCCTCTCCCGTTTCTGGTTCATACCGGGGTGTGAGGCTCGCGAATCAATGCTATACACAAAGATAGCTATATCAAGGCTAGCTTTGATCATCAACCACAAGACTCTGCTTTTCAACAAAAGCCTTGATCACTGTATCTCAGCATGCCACACAGGCAATTCATACCATGCAACTGACGTCTATCAATCACACAGAATGAAATCCAATGTCAGACACACAGTCCATTTACAAGTCCGTTCTGGGTCTGAACAAAACCAAAGGCACCTAATTCCTCACATATCTGGTCGATCTCCAAGTATGTCTGGACGATCACCACTAATTATCTATATCTCGGGATGCCTCCCAATCAAGACATCAGTAATCATCCAAACGATGTGAAGCTCTCTGGTCTTCGACCATCGTCTTCATCATCAACTTCTTACTGTCGATCAATTATTTGAAATGAGATTTAACTCATCCTTTTCAAATAATTCACGTATATTTAGAATTTAAATCAATTCATTTCATGGTTAAGTTATTCGACATCCATATTCAGTTCATTAATGTAAATTTCATGCCAAACACATTCAACCATCAGAATATCTAATAAACAGAATAAATTCCGTTTATTTCCATTCCATATCGTTAATAATATTTTATAACAATATTTCACTATTTTTATTTATTTAAAAATAGCTCATTTTATTTAAACGATGCTTCAGGCCATAAGGCAGCCATGGCGCTGTTTTTTTAGATCTGATTTACACATATCTGAAATTCTAACCGTTGGATCTTTACAAATTTTATATCATTGGAAATATCTTTTCAAAGCGGATCCAATTGTTCTAGTTTTGGGAAAATCCGACGGTCGGATCTCCCGATACAGTCATTTGAAGTTACGATTTCAAAATACGAACTGCAGTGTCGTTATTCGATCTATTTTAATTATATATATATATATATAATCGATTCTGGTGCTATTTTCATTTAGATTTGAATTAATCATTCCAGACAATCCAGCCGTTGGATCTTTACAAAGTTTGTGTCGTTGGAAAGATATTTCCAAAGCGAACCCAAGGTTTCGGTTTCGGGAAAATCCGATGGTCGGATCTCCCGCAATAATCATTTGAAATCACGGTTTCAAAATACGAACTACAACTTCATTTTTTTCGATTTATTTTAATTATATATATATATATATAATTCTTTCTTCGATTTCAAAAACCATATTCATTTCATATATTTGATAAAAATGTGATTTTTGGTGTTAAAACGATTTATTTAAAACACTAATATTTAATATAGTCTATATACATATGATAAATATGTTATTTTCATCTTTTAAAGAATTTATTCAATACATGAATGTCATTCAACACATGAATTTCTATTCAGCACATGAATTTCTCAACACATGAATTTTATTTATTTCATACTTATGTTAAAAATGTTATTTTTATGGTTTATTGAATTTATTCTATACATGCATATTTTTCAACACGTGAATATGGTTTCAACACATGAATATAGTTTTAACATATGAAAATAATTCTAACACATGAATATTATTGAAAATTTCGACAGCATAACGGCAAGGTATTTAAAACCGGCACCGTATCGATGTACGACTCCTCGCTCTACCTTAAAACCTTGTAGTTTTTGACAATGGGGATTTCATACATCTAGTTCGTACGCAGATGAATATGTTTTTCTTTTTCTATAACCTATACTAATTTTGTTTCAACCAAAAACGGGTGTTTTTCAATCACAAACAATTCTATCAACCATTCGCATTATTCACCAAATTTTTCACGCCAATTCACAATCAATAAATATCGTCCATGGTTTGTGGACGAGGGGAGCACATATATATATATATATATATATTCGTATATAAATATATTTCATTTCCATTCCAACTCATTTTCAACGCATATATGTTTCATACAACGCTTGTATAATTTATACATCACTTATATAGCTTATACAGCACATGTACATGAGGTATACAACGCGTATATAAATTATACTTCGCTTATATAATTTATACACCGCATCTCCATTCACATTTGAGTTTATAATTCTCACATTGGTTTTCGTGATGCCAAAAATTGTAGAAGGCTCTAAAAATTCCCCCGGTCTCTTCTAGAATGTAGAGGACGTCCACACGGTCCCGATGTCCCTTGTTTCACTGAATTTTGACCACACATGAAAAACATATGATTTTTTTGAAGTTAATCAAAGTTGGCGACGGTTTTAGAGTGTTATGAATTGTTTTAAATAGCTTTAGATGTTACCTTCATGACGGATTCAAACTAGGGTCTTGGGTTTAGCTTCAAATCCATTGACTTTGAGGAGGATCGAGCTATACCACATCGAGGAGCTTGGAGTCGCACGCCGGAGGGCACCAGTCGCGGTCAACTCGCTGTCAGATCGGAGGAGTTAGGACGGTGGTAATTCGGCGCCTTCCACGGGGTGACTCTCCCAAAATACTCAATGATGTCTGGCTAATCCTGTATGGATTTAAAGAGGAAGGCGAGCTCTTTCAAAAGCTCCACAGAACGATGGGTTTTGGTGCGTGGTTTGAGAGGAACGGAGGAGAGAAGTCGTGGGAGGGTTTCCGTCATTCGTGAAAAGGGGTAGCGGGTTTGACCTGGAACCGATAAAGTAAGGAAAGAATTTGATTGGTCCATGTATTATATTTTAATTTTTAATTTAATTAATTCGGAAAATACCATTTTATCCATACGAGCTCCAATTTAAACCCAACGACTGTCGCCCTGGCTAAATACCCCCATTTCGAACACAATGGGATATGTTTCGTAAGCCCATGCGACTGTTACAGTCAGTTATTCTTCAAATTAAAGTATAAAACATTCAATATTTGATTTGAATGTACATTTCAATTTGCCGGGGCCACATACTGATCCCAAAAATTCCAGAAAAATAAATCTAGCTATGTTTTGACGATACGGTCCCAACAAAACTAGTTTCCTCGAATTCTGAGACCGTTTGAAAAATGGTCATTTTCCGGTCGATCCAATTTAACTAAAATCAACCAAACACATTTTCCTTCGCCACGCTCACATATTGACTTCAAAAATTATGGAATTTGAAACCTAGCAATAATTTGACATCCCGGATCCAACAAAAGTGGTTTCGTCGAAAACAGAGGTCATTTGCAAAATGTCTATTTTCAAGGGCTATATATACTCTATAGCGACCTTTCTGAAAATTCATTTGGCCATAACTTTTGATTCCCGCTATGAAATTTCGATTTTTCAGATTTGTTAGAAAGATGATCATAAACAGATTTAAATATTTTTGGTTACACTAAAATCCGTTTTATTTTGCACCCGGTACAGTCAGTCAAAGTTTGAATTCAAATTTTGAAACTACCGCGCCATTTCAGGCCTTGTTTATAATTAAAATAAATATATTTATTTTCAAACATCGATTAAAATAGATTTTTCATCGTCATTATTTAAAATAACTTATTTTAAATATTTAAAATCCACTAAAATAGCCAAATTAAAAAATTTTAATTAGTTTAGATTTTCCGGGTTGTTACACGTTCACTTACTATCTATACAGGAATCCTAAACCTAAGCTCTAATACCAGATGTAACAACTCAAATTCTGACAAACCTGATTGTTTTTCAAAATTCTAATCTATCGAAACTCATGTAAGCTTGCTTTGGTATCCTGCAGAAAAGACAGAGACATGAAATATGTCAGAGCTAAGAAAATATCTCACAGCGGAATGGACAAAATATAATATAATCAAAGTATAGCCTTACCATTAATAATACTGCCTAACCAGTATCCAAAGCTATCATGTCTCTGTCACAAATCCAACCTGCGAGTATGTTATGAGGAGGGTGTCAGAACATAAGTTCTAGTGACTGGATTTAAACTATACACTTTGGATAATCCAACATATACCGTTCAATCATATTTTCTTATTTATTAGGTTACTTGGATTAACAACACTCAAGGCTTACACACACGTCGTATGCATTTACTCCTTAATGGATTAACCTAATACAATATATATGTAGCTATCCCAATATTAAGGTACACCCCATGTTACCCCACTCGCACGGTCTCCACCGTAATGCCATAAAAATGTACGCAGTCCCTCATCCTATGCCGGAGTGACGTATATATCTCTATATAATAACATTATGTTATGCATATATCTCTCTTTACTATGCTACGTAAGCGTACGGACTACCACCGTCGATCTAATCAGATTTCATACTGGAGTAATGCCCTCAAGTCTACGATACACCACCCAGAGTCGACATACATATATCTAGACTGTCCAACGTACGTATCATCAATTGTATTCGATGCCTTAACCGCGCATAATGTGCACTGGGTTCGGTGGCAGGGCTATACAAGAAACACGGAACTCAGTCAGGAGATTTTCCATATCTGTATAGGCCCGTCTTTAAGAGCCTCCTAGTACAACTATCCATCGGATCTATTTTTCATGGTGGCTATGGCCCCACCTCGGCCCAACCCTCAACCAGTAAAGACTACAAAAGCTAAGTGACTTGCCCCTAATAAACAATCTAAACATCCAGTTGGCGTCTCCCCTCAACCACCGTACCCCGATAGTGAAAGGTGAATGATCTATTGGGCTTAGCTCGAGTCTTTTGCATCCCATTGGCTGTCGATGACGGGTACCCGATGATCTACTATCTCTGTTGGTCCTAACCTTTTCCTTTCCGTTGAGGCGACCGCCGAATCACCCTAGTGTCACCACGTCACAGCATTCTGACTACAAAGTTACTTTTGCAATCAAGGCCCACCCACTTCGTAGTAATGCCCAGACCCAACCTTTGTGAGCCCAGCCTAAACATCTGCCACCACACAGAGGACCACCAGGAGCACCTTACATATCTCAAGAAGCCGCGTGCTTCCCATTCCAGTCCTTCGAAGCCGCCAGAATAGTCATATGAACGTGCGCTCCCATCGTGCCTTATGACACCACGATGATCTACCCCATTGGGTCATTCACCCTCAAACGTGCGGACTAGTCCAAACGCCTCATTTTAATGTGTCACTAGACCCTATGTCTAAACATTCTTTTACGCATTTGCTTTACCTCACCAGGTTTCCATTTAACTCGGTTATTCCCATTCACATTGAATTCTTAATCAAGTTACCAAGTTCCTCTTTCTTATTAATTTATGTCATATAACTTAACCCATTTATGTTTATTAATAATCCCATAACATGTTATTCTCTAGATTGTGATCCAAGGTCTGTAATACACAATCTTTTTATATTCTTTTTTGATTTCAAGGTTATAATAACATGTTCTACTTAATACGTAATTAAGTAGATCTCAATTCACATGTTTTCTATTTAACATGTCACTTATCATTTATGATTAAATATAACTTAATTCATTTCATAAGTTGCCTCATTCTTTCTCATTTAATCATAATTCCATTTTACACTTTCACTACAACTTATCGTTGTTTTACTTATTAACTTAGTTCTCTGAACCAAGGTCCACTAATAAGTTTCTCTTTCCATAAATATAACTTATGTTGTCCTTATCCATAGATTTCAGTTTACTGTTATTATAAATGACTTAATTTACTATTAAGTTCATCTTTTCCCCTTACATAATTTATTCTATCCCCTTTATCGTTTATTATAACCTAAGTTATAATTTCCACTTGTCCCTAAGACAAGTCTAAACATGTTATTCTTATCAGCAGATTTCATACATCCAAGTTTACAGGTTACTTAATTTATAATTACATACAATTTCTTACATTCCATAACTTCCCCATTTTCTCTACTTGTTACAAACAACTGGTTTCAAGTTTCCCCCATTTACTGGTTACTTAATTTACAATTAAGTGCCACTTATCACATTTCACCAGTTAATTCATTTTCTTACTAGTTTATTATAACCTAAGTTATAATCTTCACTTGTCCCTAGGACAAGTCTACCTTTTATACAACATTCTTCTTAATGTAATTTATTTATAATAGGTTATTATCATTCCCCGTTCATTTCAATCCTTTTACTGTTGTAATTATCTTTTATTCAATTCCATTTATTTCCATTGATTACCATTATTGTCATTCCTTCATATCTTTATATATATATATATGCACTAGATCTCACATTAAGCCTACACTTGTGGATGTTGGATTTACCGGGCAGGTCCAGGCAGACTTCTACAACAAGTTGACTTAACCTCGTGTCTTAGCACCACTGCATGTTTTATTTATTCTCTTAGACCCCTCACATTAGATTCACCACTTGTGAATGCTGGATATGCCCGGCGATTCCGGGCAGACTTCTATCACAAGTGTAATCTAACCTCATGTCTAAGCTCGTTACAGTGTCAAATTACTGTGAATCTAGGCATGTTCGTTCTTTAACAATTATTCCTATTTCATTATAGGTTTTCATGCCCCTTTCCCAAGTCATAATTATTACGTACCTTATGCCCAAATTAAATTCTTTAATCACAATTTGATTCATTCCCCAAATCCATATTCATGTATTCAATTCTATGCTAACATGAAACCATTTAATCATATAACCATTTCAATTCATACAAGTAAGGGTTCATGTATATAAATGTGACAATTTAACATGTAATACGAACAACAGTAGTTGCTACCCATATTCTAACAAGCTTATATTTCAACACGTGAACTTTCCAACATATGAATATCTTAACATATTAATATTCCAACATGTCACTTTAATCTTTTTTAACAAATGTTTGAACATTTCAATATATCATATTTCAACTTGTCGTATATAACATTTCAATGCTTTTAATTATTATTGCAAATTCACATTTCATGATAACGGGGAATGCTAAACGATAATATATCATTTTCTAAAATGATATAACTTAAATCCACTCACCTCATATGCTTTTCAAATCCTGGATCTGGTCCAGATCTTGCATTCCATGGTTTTTCCCTTAATTGGATTCAGAACCTAACAACCATGGGTCTACAATTTTTACTAAAAGAAAAAGGAAAGAAAGAAAAGAGAACTGAAACAGACCAGATCTAAAAAATTACCTCACTTCGATAAGAGATCTGAACACCTTCTAATTGATTTTCATCCTTTTCCTCCAGATCTAGATCCAGAATTTTCCTAAACCAATAATCTAAATTTTCTGAAGAGATTTGAGGAGGAAGAGGAATGACAAAGCTTCTACGTTGTCTCAGAAATATGAGACTTAGGGTAGGCTCTACAGGCTTATTTGTAGGTGTTCAGCAATGTATTTGGTCTAGAAACGAGTCTACATTCACAAAAATCGAATTCTTCCCAGATCTGTATGGGGGTCGACCCCCCCCTTTGGGTGACCCATGGGTCGACCCCAAAGAGCCTGGGTCGACCTCTGGGTCGACCCAGCGAGCTCTAGGGCGACCCTCAGAAACGGTCGGTTCTACATCTGGGTCTTCCGCTTTGCTGGTTTGAATTTTTTTTAATATTTTTATTTTTTTGTATATATTTAATTCTCTTACACGTATACAAACTTCTAGGCTTAATAACTTCTTTATATGAGGTCTGTTTCATGAAAACCAGGTGTCTTGACCAAAATTCCGAGACGAACGCAATAATGCAGTCCATTTTACTTAATTCTCATTATTTAAGTTACTTATATTTTATTATCTTAAAAATGCGGGGTGTTATACATTTGGCTCCCCGCTTGAAGCTTCAAAGCAAATTGAATCTTATCTAACTTGAAAATATACTTAGCCTAACCTGAGTGTTATAATAAAATAACACCCGGATCTGTCTGGTAAACCAGCGTAAGAAAACACAAATAATAGGTAATTATTCCTTAACTTACAAAATTTTGAAATCAAAGGTTTCTCATAAGGCCACGCTGCGCATAAATACAGATGGGATTTTACTTTACGATAGCCAAAGAACTTTTATTGTAAGTCCATTGATATTATAATAATATATAGGATCTATAAATAAATATATTAAAATAGTTGGAGTGTTTGCATCTCACGTTTCAACATAATAGTATACGATTAAGTCTGAAGGTTCGTATTGGACAATGGGTTCCAACTATGAAAGAGTAAGGGTATACTCACTGAATCTGTACACTTAGCTCAAATGTAAGGAAGGCTACAACTCGTTGCACCTCAACTGCCGAGGGCCGACCCTACCCCTTACGGATAGTGCAAAATATGATCACCCTGATTTATGAACTACCAATTTAGGCCTTGAAACATGCAAAGAGATCAACACTATAAATGGGATTATCATACCCTAATTGGGGCGACCCACATAGTGCTGCACTTATCCTTGCTTTATTCATTTACCAAAAAATGAAGCTAAAGGTTATGTTTTTACCTTTTAAAATAGCAGGCCATCTTGGAATGTTGACACTACTTTCCAAGAAAATTTGCAATGCCAAAATTCACCCATACAATTTTGTATTGGGTTCGAACAAAACCAAATAACCACATCTTTAATCATCTTCCAGATATTTCCAGTTCAAAAGGCTATAATCATATCAAATGGTTTTCGTACAATTTGGTATGATCGCGATCTCTTTGAAACACAATCAAATTTTGCACCTAGATTTGATAGTCATATACTTAACAAATATATATAAAAAATGATCATCCATGGATACGATTTCCCATAATACTCAGCAAGACTCTTTAAAATGAATCTTTCATTTACAAAATATCATTTTAGAATATTTATCTAAAATATTTCATATACTTATCTCATTGACCTAAGTATATTTGCAAAGCGTTATATTTTCAATACTTAGAAAATATATCCACAAAATAAATTATTAATAAGTAAATTAAAAAGCATTATTATTTCCAAATCATACTCAAAGGATCAAACAAACTTATTTAAAAAGAATCATATATAACAACAAATCAAAACATCTTTTATAAATATCAATTCAATTCATATTACTTTTATGAATATCAATTCCTTTTATAAATATCTTTGATTAATCCTTTTAGAAAATTTCTTATTAAAAACAAATTTATATTTTTAAGGCTTTTTTAAATAAATACTTTACGAAAAAATATTTTAAATACTTTATTAAAATGATTTATCACTCTCAACATATAAATAAGTAAGAATTTTACTTAGAACCCATATTAAAGTGTAGTATATTATTATTGGAGAATAAAATCAAACCTCATAAACGAATGATTTCTTATTTTAAACTAATACAACTAAAATAAATTATTTTATTTTAAGATATCGCTAAATGGATAATTAATTATCTTCAAACCATTATAAATAAATGATTATTAAATTTAAAGTAATTAAATAATAGCTGTTATTTTTAAATAGGGGAAATCTTTAAATCATTATCGAGTACATAGAAATTGACTATCTTTTGACAATATAAATAATTAATTATAATCATTGTTGATAAAAAAACATTCGAATTAAACATTACTGATAAGATAATTATTTAACTTTAAACCTTATTAACAAAAGTAATACTTTAACTTTTTAAGTAAATAGTTATTAAATCTTCATTTAACAGAAAATGTTTACTTTAAACATTATTACAAAATAATTGAAAACACTTTTAATTAAATAATTATTAAATTTAATTTTTGATTATCAAATAAATTAACTTTATTTTCAAATATTTTTATTATTAAATAATGATTCTTCTTTTTAAAATGACATGGAATTTAAATAAACAATGATTTTAAAACATTTGTTTCAAATGAACTTAGTGATTATAGTAATGGGATGGCTACATCCCTATCTCAGAGGAACCATGAGCAATTGTTTCCCAAAATCCATAAATATACAATATTTATTCAATAGGGATTGGCGATCGAAAAGGTACTTAAATAAGCTACCATAAATTCAATTTATCTTTCAAGTTAACAGGGTATTTGAAACGACCCGAACTTCCCCGGTGAGGAAAGCCCGGATTGAGTCGAGGACAAGCCACAAAAGAATGCAGACGGAAGAACATTTCATTGTATATTACAACAATGCATCAGAATACAAGAATATACAGAGTATAAATGTATAAATATTACACAGAAATATCAGAGATTTAAATTACATTTAAATACATCGCAGCGGAAATAATACAAAACACAACTAGAAGGAGATATACGGATACAAAGCTTTTCGGATATCGTTCCAGCTGTAAACCAGGGTCCTATGAATATAAATCTGCAAAACCAAAACTACTAGCTGCCCATGTCAAAATAAGGGCACTCAGAGTTTAGGTTAAAACAATAAACCCCAGGTCAGTCATGTGACTGGTGTGAGAACTAAAACAGTTATTAATCTTTATTTTTAAAGCTAGGTAAATCAAGGGACCACGCCGTATAACACGGAACGGGTTTCCTCCCAAGAATACCAGTGTATAAAACAAACAGCGCAATGCTAAATAAAGAACAATGAAGCTATTATAAGACCCAGGTCCCATCACACAATGCAACTCAAGCCGGAGGAGGTTTTCCCTTATAATAGCCAAACATGCTTAGTACGTTTAAAACATATCATTTGATACTATCATAAGTGCGTAGTGTATAAAACAACTTCAAATCATAAGTATCAATCATAGACGGCATGGGTACCATATATCATGTCGCTATACTAGGCTCTACAATCAAAAACGAATTATCACGTATTTGGAAGTTGGATTTCCATCTGTGAACCGAGGCAAAAGATAGTTCTCAACCGATTCGAGACTCTCTAGCCCGAGCCTCAGGCAAGCACGCAGACAAGCCTTGGAGCGACAGGGCCGGTCCACCGATGTGGATTATTATGCCTAAACACTACGTTTTCCCGCCCTTTGGGGCGTAAATAAGCCAACAAATGACTCATCGGACCCGGATCGTCCGATCTAACCGAGGCGCCTCTCAACAGCAACAACCACATAAGTCAAACTCGTCAGGGCGTGTAAAACCACTGACGCCACTTCTAACTAGAAAGAAACGCATGTCCTCCCTGAGGTCCTCTCCCGTTTTTGGTTCACCCCCGGGGTGTGAGGCTCGCGAATCAATGCTACACAAAGCTACGCCACAAAGGCCGTGCTTTGATCATCAACCACAAGACTCTGCTTTTCAACAGAAGCCTTGATCATATTGCCACTTAGGCATGCCACACAGGCAATTCACTCCATGCATTTGATATCCATTAATATATAACCCCTGAGCTCGTACGTCTCAGAGAAGGGCATTAAGCAAGAGAATAAATTCTCCGCCGCCAAACAGATATATATTTAATAGAAATAAATCACACAGACTAAAATCCAATGTCAGACACATAGTCCATTTACAAGTTCGTTCTGGGTCTGAACGAAACCGGAGGCACCTAGTACCCCGCATATCCATCGATCTCCAAGTACGTCTAGACGATCACCAACTGTTTCCATCTTCTTGGGTGTACAGCCCAATCAAGATCATCAGTAATCACCCAAACGACGTGAAGACCTCCGGTCTTCAACCATCTTCTTTATCTTCGACTAATCATTGAATCAGTTATTCAGAATGGGATAAACCCGGTCTTTCCGAATAACTCGCGTATACAATAAATAAGTGTTACACAAACACAACGTACACCTCATTCCAATTCATCAGTCACTAACCGTAAATTAATCAAGAGAATAATTCCCCAAATAATAACCCCGAAGGCCGAAACCAACATCAGATCAATACCCAGGAAATCACTTTGCTTAGCCAACCTATAGTTAGTTTCTAAATTTCACATTCTTAGGGAAAGGTTCCCATTAATTTTATCAAAGATAAATTCTTTTAAATTTATTCTTTAATCTTCCTTTTGAATATCACTTCAAACTAGTCGGGATTAACGAACCACACCGAAGCAATTATTTATTTTATTTCCCAATCCCAACCTATTTATCCCATGAAGTAAAACTGGTCATACTTCATATCTAACACCACAGTGTTATCGGTAAATTCAATTACCATTTCACGTTCAAATCTAATTAAAGATTTAACTACCGTCTGGAGTAACGCTGGTGATACTCCATTCTCGATCTTTTCAATCTAATTAAAGATTCATTAAAACTCCACTTAGTTTTAATCTTTGACTGGGTTAAAGAATCATTGTCATTTAAAACACGGTTCACGATAAACCCCAAAATCACATCACATTTCAATTAGTCCCTAACCGTTAATTAGCAAGTGAGCAATTCCCTAAATATTAACCCCGAAGGCCGAAACCAACATCAGATCAATACCCCGAAAACCATTCAACTTAACTAATATCCAATTAGTTTCTGATTTTCTTAACTCCCTTGGGTCTAAGAACAGTATAATTGAAGATAACATTCACGACAACCCCAAATCACGTTCCATTAATTATCGGGTTAAAGTTCAAGTGTCATTTAAAACACTGTTCATGATAAACCTAAAAACTAACACCAATACAATTCCAATTAAATATTATTTAATTGGTACACTTCATTAAATCTAAACAAAAAGATTTAATCTTTTTCTCAACTGGGTTTAAGAACAGTGTTGATGAAGACACCATTCACAACAAACCCAAATCACCTTTGATATTAAATACAAGGCTCTGAATAGAAAATATACCGGCTTATATTCAATATCAAATTCTACGACCAACAAATATCGTATTGGAAATAACGATATATATATATATCTTTCAAATTCCCATAACAATATCTGTATCATCACGAAATCCAACATCGAAATATTCCGAAGACAATTTCGATTCAAATCCATTCCAATATAATTATTGGAAATTCTGGTTATTTTCAAACCCATTTCAAATCCAATTTATTTATTTAAAAATAAATAGAATTATAATTCTAGTTCAAAACTAGTTCATTTCGATAAAAATCTATTTTTATCTTTTCAAATATGGAGTTTTTCATCCCAATTCTTCCCAAATCATTTCTTATGATTTTACACAAATTATTGATGTTTTTAATAATTTTATCAAGGCCCGTACAGTCTATTTCCATCAATGGCCATCGAACTGCACTTACAGCGACCTTTTCCAAATTTGATTTGGACATAATTCCAAATCCAACCATTAGATTTCTAATTTCTAATTTCTAATATTCGTTAGAAAGCTCTTTTCGATACGAACCCAACGGTTCCAGTTTTAGGAGAATCCGACGGTCGGATCTCCCGTAATGTCCGTTCGAAGTCAATGGTTGAAATTCACGAACTACCACAGCGCGGCGCGTTATATTCAGGCCATTATATTATATATATATATATATATATATATATTATATACTCCGTCGATTTCCTTTTTAAAACGTATTTTATAAATCGTTTTAAATTCGTTTTCAAAACGATTTCAACTTCTTTTTCAAATTCAAATCAAAATTGAATTTTCCCTTACAAATTCGTTTTAAATTCATTTCAAATTGATTTCAATTCAAATCGATTTTTACTTCAATTTCAGTTCATTTTCAATTCAATTCAATTTCAATTCGAATTCATTTCTATTCAATTTCAATTCGAATTCATTCCTATTCAATTTCAATTCGAACTTCAATCCTTTTCAAAATATCAGGTTTTGAAATCACTTTCGATATTCATTATAAAATGAATAAAATCGATATAAATATCGTTCACGTAAAAATGGCGTCAATCTAATCAACACGGCTTCATATATTTCTGTTTTCAAATATTCTATTTCAAATATTTCTTTTTCAAATATTTCTATTCAAATATTTTATTTCAAATATTTCTATTTCAAAACTGGAATGAGGCCCAATCAATTACCATATAATGTTAATTATATGGATTTTCTACAACACATGTATATATCAACAACGAAAAATAATCAACCAGCATCCAAAGTGTATTCTACACTGTATAAGCATCAGATATAAATATTCAACGCTCATAACAATCTGTCCATCAATCGATCGACATACAACTAATTATTGGGACTAGTATATGTCATATATCATCCCAATACCCGTGTGGGGTTTTCAAACAATCAAACAAAGATTTTATTTGTGCAGTTGGGCGATGTGTAAAATTTATCGTCCCAATCAATATCAGTCAAATGTGTGTATATTATCAAATAGTTCGATTTGCTTATATTAATTTATTTCATTTCATATACACGTTAAAAATTCTATTTTTAACTATAAAAATATTTCTAACTATATAAATATTTTTATTTCATTTCACATCACATCACACAATCAACTACACATCAAAATCAAACAATCAAACATACAAGCCATCCATAGTCTGTGGATGACGGGTGTCGGGTGCTACTAAACACCATCTACATCCTAGTATATATTTTTATAACTAGAAAATAAAATTTAAAGTAAGAAGTTCTCACCGACTAGCTAAACCAACGCCACGACTCTTCCTATGCAGAAATCTTCGTCGTGCTCGACTTTCATCAATTTCGTTGTCCGTGGCCACTACATATATAAAAATCACATTTTTACACCGCTATTCAATATATAAAAATCGAATTTTTACTTTGCTATTCAATATATAAAAATCGAATTTTTACTTTGCTATTCAATATATAAAAATCGAATTTTTTCTTTGCTATTCAATATATAAAAATCGAATTTTTACTTTGCTATTCAATATATAAAAATCTAATTTTTACTTAATTAAAAATGACATCTTTTCTTCATTAAAAATGAAATCTTTACTTCATTAAAAATGAAATCTTTTTACTTCATTAAAAATGAAATCTTTACTTCATTAAAAATGAAATCTTTTTACTAACAAAAAATGAAAATTTTACATTGTTGTTCATATATAAAAGATCAAATCTTTACATTGACAAAATCACTTCTTTTCTCCGTCGCTCCATATATAAAGATTACACCTTTATTTTAAACAAAACCCATATTTTTCTCAATCTCTTACACTAAAAAAACTGATTTTTTTTATAATTACAAAACCTATTTGCATAAAAGAAAAGAAAAATAGATGAACAAAGGACTCACAGGTTTTTTTTTCGATGGAGAGGGGGGTGGGACCTTCGCGGGTGGCCGTCGGAGGGAGGACGGGCTGTCAGGCGGAGGAGATGGTGCGAGGGGTTGTCGGTGGCAGGGAAACTGGCCGGAGGGCTCGATTGGTTGGAGGGCGGTGGAAAAGTCAGGGCGTGGGGCCAAATGAGGAGAAGGGGGAAGAAGGGAGCAGCGAAGGGGAGAAGGAGGTGGAGGTCGGAATGGGGAGGGGGTGCGGTGGCCCTCGCCATTGCTGGCGGCGGCGAACGGGATCGGATGGGGGGCGATCTGAGAAGCGGCGGAATTTTTTTTCCCCTTTTTCTAATTTTTGTTTTGACTGAAACGATGTGGAGGGGAGGGGGTTAAGGAGGATTTTTTTATTATATTTTCAAAATTTTTGATTTTTCATTCAACCACCAAACGAGACCCAACGACTGTCGCCCATAGCGTAATACCCCCGTTCCGAACACAATGGGATATATTTCGTAAGCCGATTCAACTGTTTCGATCAGTTTTCGCCAAAATCAACATATAACTCTATATATTGAATTTGAACGCACATTTCAATTTACTGGGGCCACATACTAACAAGAAAAATTCCCAAAAATATTTTCTAACTTCGTATTGACGATACGGTCCTAACAAAACTAGTTTCGTCGAATTCTGAGACCGTTTGAAAAATGACCATTTTCCAGTCGATTAAAATCGACTAAAACTGGTCAAACGCGTTTTCCTTTGCCACGCTCACATATTGATTCGAAAAATTATGAAATTTGGAATCTAGCAATAATTTGACATCGCGGATCCAAAAAAAGAGGTTTTGTCGAAATCCGAGGTCGTTTGCAAAATTTCCAATTTTAAGGGCCTGAATTCCATAGCGACTATTCAAAATTTTCAACTGGGCGTATCTTTTGATCCCCGCTATGAAATTTCAATTTTTCGGATTCGTTGGAAAGATATTCCCAGTTAGATTCAAATATTTTTGGTTTCACTATAATCCAGTTTATTTTGCCCCCGGTATATTCATTTGAAGTTTGAAATCGAATTATCTAACTACCGCGCCATTTTCAATTCCTTTTATGTATATAAATAATTATTTATATTCTAACGACGATTCAAATAAAACTATGCGTTCTAATTCTATTCAAAATAAATTTTTCGTCGTTATTATTTAAAATAATTCATTTTAAATATTCTAAATTCACTAAAATTGCCAAAATAAAAATTTTAAATTGGCTCGGATTTCCGGGTTATTACAATCTCCCCCAGTTAAAACTTTTCATCCCCGAAAAGGAACGAAGCCGAATGTTGTTTAACAAATCAACTCAACTTCCATTATTTTCATTACGGCTTAAGTTATTCAACTTTTCAGTTTCTAAGAACTTTTCAAATTTTTCAAAAATTTGGCTAACACCCTAAAATTTCGCCATAACCTCCCCCGCACCGGGGAAACCGGGAAAATCCCGAAATTGCCATACAGGCCCTCTGATCTCAAAAAGAAAAAGAAAAAGCCAAGCGGCTAGCCAATCGGCTCATAAAATCATCATCATCCAAACAAAACAGTAAATTATGGTAAACATGCACCTATTTTTCGGGCAAACAATTTTATTCTTCTGCTCTAGCCTCTTTGCTATTACCTGTTCAATGTAAGTACATGTATATGCAAGCAAAAGCGACTAATTTTCAATACAATTCACTTTTTGGTCAATTTGGCTAAATGGTACAAATTTTTATTAACTAACCAATAATCAACAACACAACCATCAATCAATTAGTTAATTAGCTTTTGAAATTCATAACTTTGATATGTAGTCAAAAAATTAGATTTTTGATGCCAAATCACAACAATAAGCCCTATCTAGTTTCGGTTCTCACACCAGTCAATTGGAAATATATTGAAATCTCACTTTCAAAACTCGAAAATAAATATTGGCGATGGTGCCCCGCCACCAGAATTATCCCCGGGCACTAGAGTGCGATTCTGTAACTATCCAATACATTAAAACTTCGGAGACACGTTTGCAAGACATATATGCAAAATCTCTATATATTGGATTGTCCAAATTCATATAAATAAATAATCGAATACGAATAATTGATTTAAATTTCAAAACAAAACTTGTTTTCATTTTATATTTCAAAAATATACTCTTCACACTCGTTCTAGGATACTACTGATCCCATCTCTAACGAGTCATTCTAATTGGATATTATTAATCCAATATCTGATGAATTCTTTCGTATGGATCTAACGTGTCTTGTTCTCTGAGCTTTGTAAACCAAAGCTCTGATACCACGCTGAAACGACCCGAACTTCCCCGGTGAGGAAAGCCCGGATTGAGTCGAGGACAAGCCACAAAAGAACGCAGACGGAAGAACATTTCATTGTATATTACAACAATGCATCAGAATACAAGAAGATACAGAGTATAAATGAATAAATATAACACAGAAATATCAGAGATTTAAATTACATTTAAATACATCACAGCGGAAATAATACAAAACACAACTTGAAGGAGATATACGGATACAAAGCTTTCCGG
Source organism: Allium sativum (assembly GCA_030737875.1). NCBI lineage: Eukaryota > Viridiplantae > Streptophyta > Magnoliopsida > Asparagales > Amaryllidaceae > Allium > Allium sativum. Next base: position 996,326,696 of record CM060924.1, on the reverse strand, counting down.
ATATCGTTCCAGCTGTAAACCAGGATCCTGTGAATATAAATCTGCAAACCCAAAACTACTAGCTGCCCGTGTCAAAATAAGGGCACCCAGAGTTTAGGTTAAAACAATAAACCCCAGGTCAGTCATGTTACTGGTGTGAGAACTAAAACAGTTGTTAATCTTTATTTTTAAAGCTAGGTAAATCAAGTGACCACGCCGTATAACACGGAACATGTTTCCTCCCAAGAATACCAGTGTATAAAACAAACAGCGCAATGCTAAATAAAGAACAATGAAGCTATTATAAGACCCAGGTCCCATCACACAATGCAACGCAAGCCAAAGGATAGGGTTTTCCCTTATAATAGCCAAACATGCTTAGTACGTTTAAAACAAATCATTTGATACTATCATAAGTGCATAGTGTATAAAACAACTTCAAATCACAAGTATCAATCATAGACGGCATGGGTACCATATATCATGTCGCCATACTAGGCTCTACAATCAAAATCGAATTATCACGTATTTGGAAGTTGGATTTCCATCCGTGAACCCAGGCAAAAGATAGTCCTCATCCGATTCGAGACTCTCTAGCCCGAGCCTCAGGCAAGCGCGCAGACAAACCTTGGAGCGACAGGACCGATCCACCGATGTGGATTATTATGCCTGAACACTACGTTTCCCCGCCCTTTGGGGCGTAAATGAGCCAAAAAATGACTCCATCGGACCTGGATCGTCCGATCTAACCGAAGCGCCTCGCAACAGCAACAACCACATAAGTCAAACTCGTCAGGGCGTGTAAAACCACTAACGCCACTTCTAACTAGAAAGAAACGCATGTCCTCCCTGAGGTCCTCTCCCGTTTTTGGTTCACCCCTGGGGTGTGAGGCTCGCGAATCAATGCTACACAAAGCTACACCACAAAGGTCGTGCTTTGATCATCAACCACAAGACTCTGCTTTTCAACAGAAGCCTTGATCATATTGCCACTTAGGCATGCCACACAGGCAATTCACTCCATGCGTTTGATATCCATCTATATATAACCCCTGAGCTCGTACGTCTCAGAGAAGAGCGTTAAGCAAGAGAATAAATTCTCCGCTGCCAAACAGATATATATTTAATAGAAATCAATCACACAGACTAAAATGCAATGTCAGACACACAGTCCATTTACAAGTTCGTTCTGGGTCTAAACGAAACTGGAGGCACCTAGTACCCCGCATATCCATCGATCTCCAAGTACGTCTGGACGATCACCAACTGTTTCCATCTTCTTAGGTGTACAGCCCAATCAAGATCATCAGTAATCACCCAAACGACGTGAAGACCTACGGTCTTCAACCATCTTCTTTATCTTCGACTAATCGTCGAATCAGTTATTCAGAATGGGATAAACCCGGTCTTTCCGAATAACTCGCGTATATAATAAATAAGTGTTACACAAACACAAAATACGCCTCATTCCAATTCATCAGTCACTAACCGTAAATTAATCAAGAGAATAATTCCCCAAATATTAACCCCGAAGGCCGAAACCAACATCAGATCAATACCTAGGAAATCACTCTGCTTAGCCAACCTACAGTTAGTTTCTAAATTTCACATTCTTAGGGAAAGGTTCCCATTAATTTTATCAAAGATAAATTCTTTTAAATTTATTCTTTAATCTTCCTTTTGAATATCACTTCAAACTAGTCGGGATTAACGAACCACACTGAAGCAATTATTTATTTTATTTCCCAATCCCAACCTATTTATCCCATGAAGTAAAACTGGTCATACTTCATATCTAACAACACAGTGTTATCGGTAAATTCAATTACCATTTCACGTTCAAATATAATTAAAGATTTAACTACCGTCTGGAGTAACGCTGGTGATACTCCATGCTCGATCTTTTCAATCTAATTAAAGATTCATTAAAACTCCACTTAGTTTTAATCTTTGACTGGGTTAAAGAATCAGTGTCATTTGAAACACGGTTCACGATAAACCCCAAAATCACATCACATTTCAATCAGTCCCTAACCGTTAATTAGCAAGTGAGCAATTCCCTAAATATTAACCCCGAAGGCCGAAACCAACATCAGATCAATACCCCAGAAACCATTCACCTTAACTAATCTCCAATTAGTTTCTGATTTTCTTAACTTCTTTGGGTCTAAGAACAGTATTATTGAAGATACCATTCACGACAACCCAAAATCACGTTCCATTAATTATCGGGTTAAAGAACAAGTGTCATTTAAACACTGTTCACGATAAACCCAAAAATTAACACCAATACAATTCCAATTAAATATTATTTAATTGGTACACTTCATTAAATCTAAACAAAAAGATTTAATCTTTTTCTCAACTGGGCTTAAGAACAGTGTTGATGAAGACACCATTCACAACAAACCCAAATCACCTTTAATATTAAATACAAGGCTCTGAATAGAAAATATACCGGCTTATATTCAATATCAAATTCTACGACCAACAAATATCATATTGGAAATAACGATATATATATATATCTTTCAAATTCCCATAACAATATCTGTATCATCACGAAATCCAACATCGAAATATTCCGAAGACAATTTCGATTCAAATCCATTCCAATATAATTATTGGAAATTCTGGTTATTTTCAAAACCATTTCAAATCCAATTTATTTATTTAAAAATAAATAGAATTATAATTCTAGTTCAAAACTAGTTCATTTCGATAAAAATCTATTTTTATCTTTTCAAATATGGAGTTTTTCATCCCAATTCTTCCCAATTCATTTCTTATGATTTTACACAAATTATTGATATTTTTAATAATTTTATCAAGGCCCGTACAGTCGATTTCCATCAATGGCCATCGAACTGCACTTATAGCGACCTTTTCCAAATTTGATTTGGACATAATTCCAAATCCTACGTTAGATTTCTAATTTCTAATATTCTTTAGAAAGCTCTTTTCGATACGAACCCAAGGGTTCTGGTTTTAGGAGAATCCGACGGTCGGATCTCCCGTAATGTCCGTTCGAAGTCAATGGTTGAAATTCGCAAACTACCGCAACGCGGCGCGTTCTATTCAGGCCATTATACTATATATATAATATATATAATACATACTTCGTCGATTTCCTTTTTAAAACGTATTTTATAAATCGTTTTAAATTCGTTTTCAAAACGATTTCAACTTCTTTTTCAAATTCAAATCAAAATTGAATTTTCCCTTACAAATTCGTTTTAAATTCATTTCAAATTGATTTCAATTCAAATCGATTTTTACTTCAATTTCAGTTCGTTTTCAATACAATTCAATTTCAATTCTAATTCATTTCTATTCAATTTCATTTCGAATTCATTCCTATTCAATTTCAATTCGAACTTCAATCCTTTTCAAAATATCAGGTTTTGAAATCACTTTCGATATTCATTATAAAATGAATAAAATCGATATAAATATCGTTCACGTAAAAATGGCGTCAATCTAATCAACACGGCTTCATATATTTCTGTTTTCAAATATTCTTTTTCAAATATTTCTTTTTCAAATATTTCTATTCAAATATTTTATTTCAAATATTTCTATTTCAAAACTGGAATGAGGCCCAATCAATTACCATATAATGTTAATTATATGGATTTTCTACAACACATGTATATATCAACAACGAAAAATAATCAACCAGCATCCAAAGTGTATTCTACACTGTATAAGCATCAAATATAAATATTCAACGCTTATAACAGCCTGTCCATCAATCGATCGACATACAACTAATTATTGGGACTAGTGTATGTCATATATCATCCCAATACCCGTGTGGGGTTTTCAAACAATCAAACAAAGATTTTATTTGTGCAGTTGGGCGATGTGTAAAATTTATCGTCCCAATCAATATCAGTCAAATGTGTTTATATAAACAAATCGTTCGATTTGTTTATATTAATTTATTTCATTTCATATACACGTTAAAAATTCTATTTTTAACTATAAAAATATTTTTAACTATATAAATATTTTTATTTCATTTCACATCACACAATCAACTACACATCAAAATCAAACAATCAAACATACAAGCCATCCATGGTCTATGGATGACGGGTGTCGGGTGCTACTAAACACCGTCTGCATCCTAGTATATATTTTTATAACTAGAAAATAAAATTTAAAGTGAGAAGTTCTCACCGACTAGCTAAACCAACGCCACGACTCTTCCTATGCAGAAATCTTCGTCGTGCTCACCTTTCATCAACTTCGTTGTCCGTGGCCACTACATATATAAAAATCACATTTTTACACCGCTATTCAATATATAAAAATCGAATTTTTACTTTGCTATTCAATATATAAAAATCGACTTTTTACTTTGCTATTCAATATATAAAAATCGAATTTTTCTTTGCTATTCAATATATAAAAATCGAATTTTTACTTTGCTATTCAATATATAAAAATCGAATTTTTACTTAATTAAAAATGACATCTTTTCTTCATTAAAAATGAAATCTTTACTTCATTAAAACTGAAATCTTTTTACTTCATTAAAAATGAAATCTTTACTTCATTAAAAATGAAATCTTTTTACTAACTAAAAATGAAATTCTTACATTGTTGTTCATATATAAAAGATCAAATCTTTACATTGACAAAATCACTTCTTTTCTCCGTCGCTCCATATATAAAGATCACACCTTTATTTTAAACAAAACCCATATTTTTCTCAATCTCTTACACTAAAAAAAACTGATTTTTTTTATAATTACAAAACCTATTTACATAAAAGAAAAGAAAAATAGATGAACAAAGGACTCACAGGTTTTTTTTTCGATGGAGAGGGGGGTGGGACCTTCGCTGCTGGCCGTCGGAGGGAGGATGGGCTGTCAGGCGGAGGAGATGGTGCGAGGGGTTGTCGGTGGCGGGGAAACTGGACGGAGGGCTCGATTGGTTGGAGGGCGGTGGAAAGGTTAGGGCGTGGGGCCAAACGAGGAGAAGGGGGAAGAAGGGAGCAGCGAAGGGGAGATGGAGGTCGAAATGGGGAGAGGGTGCGGTGGCCCTCGCTATCGCTGGCAGCGGCAAACGGGATCGGAGGGGGGGGGGGGGGGGGCGATCTGAGAAGTGGCGGATTTTTTTTCCTTTTTCTAATTTTTGTTCTGACTGAAACGATGTGGAGGGGAGGGGGTTATGGAGGATTTTTTTTATTACATTTTCAAAAATTTTGACTTTCCATTCAACCACCAAACGAGACCCAACGACTGTCGCCCATAGCGTAATACCCCCGTTCCGAACACAATGGGATATGTTTCATAAGCTGATTCGACTGTTTCGATCAGTTTTCGCCAAAATCAACATATAACTATATATATTGAATTTGAACGCACATTTCAATTTACTGGGGCCACATACTAATAAGAAAAATTCCCGAAAAATATTTTGTAACTTCGTATTGACGATACGGTCCTAACAAAACTAGTTTCGTCGAATTCTGAGACCGTTTGAAAAATGACCATTTTCCACTCGATTAAAATCGACTAAAACTGGTCAAACGCGTTTTCCTTTGCTACGCTCACATATTGATTCGAAAAATTATGAAATTTGGAATCTAACAATAAGTTGACATCGCGGATCCAAAAAAAGTTGTTTCGTCGAAATCTGAGGTCGTTTGCAAAATTTCCAATTTTAAGGGCCTGAATTCCATAGCGACTATTCAAAATTTTCAACTGGGCGTATCTTTTGATCCCCGCTATGAAATTTTAGTTTTTCGGATTCGTTGGAGAGATATTCCCAATTAGATTCAAATATTTTTGGTTTCACTAAAATCCGGTTTATTTTGCCCCCGGTATATTCATTTGAAGTTTGAAATCGAATTATCGAACTACCGCGCCATTTTCAATTCCTTTTATATATATAAATAATTATTTATATTCTATCGACGATTCAAATAAAACTATACGTTCTAATTCTATTCGAAATAAATTTCTCGTCGTTATTATTTAAAATAATTCATTTTAAATATTCTAAATTCACTAAAATTGCCAAAATAAAAATTTTAAATTGGCTCGAATTTCCGGGTTATTACAGTATTTATGTATACATGCAAATGTAAGTAAATAACAATTAGTAGTTAACGACTAATATAATACTTATTCAATATAAATTAATTGGGATAAACAAAATGTCTAAATTAATATAATACTAGAAGGAGTTTTTATTCTGCTAACATGATGTCAATTATACTTAGTTCGGTCAATTTGTAAATGGTGTTTATTCGGCCAAATAGATAACATCGAGCTTATGATTAAAGTTTACTTTATTTTAATCAAAGAATGAAATCAAATCAATATTATTTAACAATTCATGGTAATCCAATACTTGTAACAAGATTGAATATAAAATAAACTCAAAATATCTAATAGCAATTTGATATGTTATATCGTGACTCTAAATCATACTAGTAGTATTTCAAGATGCTACAGAGCATTCCTAGATTTAATTCAAACAATTCATCAATTCAAACAGACAATCGATAAAAAGATGATTGATCTTAACCAAACAACAAGCATATTTCAATAATTAAGCAGATATTTAAACTAATATAGCCATAACTCCTGCAGTTAACAAGAGGAATAATGCGCTGAAAGATGTGGCAGACAGCTATGGATAATCATTAGGGTATAACAACACAAGAGGAGCCTATCACATAACTCACAACGCAAGGATAAAATATAATAGAACATATACAACAGGCAGTAATAGTGAAGCATAATTAAGCAGAATCTTAAACTTTTCATATCATCATGAGTTATCCATATAACACTGGGATATACCATAAGAATCTGTACAAAATGACTCACTACAAGCCACTCAGAGAATACATCAAACAACAGGAAAAAATAGAAAGCAGGAAACAATACGTCAGTTTCCTACTCGTCGTCGCTCAGCAGCATTGTCATAATCAAGATATACTACATGCCCCATGCTACTCAGTCTGCCAGTTCATCACATTAATGGACAACCCAAGGTAATAAGAGGGAAACTAAAACCTTGAGTAAGACAACAGTCTTAATGTGCGATAAAACAACTATCTCACATAATTAATAAAGTTTATGTGAAATAGGTAGATCAATCAACTAATCTACCAACATATCAGAGAAGGACCCAACCCAACCCATCTCCTCCACACCCGACAGTGATAGCCTTTACAACACCAAAAAGAACAAACAATAGCAAACATAGAAATTAGTTATCATGCGTAGATCATCCTAATCGAGATCAACATCCCCCAAGCACAAACCTCAAAGGCCTAAACCAACATCAGGCAAGCACCCAAGAGATGTCTCCTTCAACGTCAAACAATCTACGCTAGATGATACAAGCAAAATAATCAGCATCCATGACTCTGGCTACACTACGCCATAAATGACCTAATGCAACAGAAAAAAATATTGGCACAAGCCCAAAAAATGTAGGTATAGGTCTTTGGCAACACTTTTACTATGGTGCAATTTTCACCCTTTTAGCAGACCTCAAAGGCAAAATTTTGACTATCTACGGCAACATAACAAATTTTGTTACAATATAACCCTATTTAGGCCTATGGCAACATTCTTAGGTGTCTGCAGCAACATTCCAAAATATTGAATAGATATTTCATCTTTATCAGGATTAAATATTTATTTAATAGAATATTTTATATCAATAAATATTCAACAATGTTTTGTGTAACGAAAAGGAATTTCGCTCAATCCGAATCAGTCGCTAGACCGACCCAGACCGTTCGAAACCCCTGATTGTTTTGAGAACACGACAAAATAGAACGCAGACGGAAGGACATTTCATTATTTATTACAACAATTCCATCAGAATACAAGAATATACAGAGTATAAATGAATAAATATTACACAAAAATATCAGAGATTACAATACATTACATAGCAGCGGAAAATAATACAATACACAACTAGAAGAGGAGATATATGGATACAAAGCTTTCCGGATACAATTCCAGCTGTAAACCAGGATCCTACGAATATAAATCTGCAAAACCGAAACTACTAGCTTCCCGTATCAAAATAAGGGCACCCAGAGTTTAGGTTAAAACAATAAACTCCAGTTCAGTCATGGGACTGGTTTGAGAACTAAAACAATTATTAATTCTTATTTTAAAGTTAGGTAAATCAAGGGACCACGCCGCTAATGCGGAACTGGTTTCCTCCCAAGAATACCAGTGCACAAAACAAACAGCGCAATGCTAAATAAAGAAAAATGAAGCTATTATAAGACCCGGTTCCCATCACACAATGCAACGCAAGCCGGAGGATAGGGTTTTTACCTTATAATAGCCAAGAATGCTTGATACGTTTAAAACAAATCATTTGATACTATTATAAGTGCATAGTGTATAAAACAACTTCAAATCATAAGTATCAATCATAGACGGCATAAGCGCCCCATCCCACTATGTCGCCATACTAGGCTCTACAAATAAAACCGCAAATGTCATGTATTTGGAAATTGGATTTCCATCTGTGAACTGAGCCAAAAGATAGTCCTCACCGACTTCGTGACTCTCTAGCCCGAGCCTCAGGCAAGTACTCAGTCAAGCCTTTGGAGCGACAGGGCCGGTCCACCAATATGGATTAAAATTCCTCGACACTGCGTTTCCCCGCCCTTTGGGGCGTAAGTGAGCCAACGAATGACTCCATCAGACCCAGATCGTCCGATCAAACCGAGGCACCTCGCAACAGCATCAACCACATAAGTCAAACTCGCCAGGGCGTGTAAAACCACTGACGCCACTTCTAACTAGAAAGAAACGCATGTCCTCCCTGAGGTCCTTCTCCCGTTTTTGGTTCACAACCGGGGTGTAAGGCTCGCGAATTCACGTTACACAAAGCTATGCCACACAGGCCGTGCTTTGATCATCAACCACAAGATTTTGCTTTTCAACAAAAGCCTTGATCAATTGCATCTTAGCATGCCACATAGGCAAACCACTCCATGCAACCGATATCCATCAATCACACAGAATGATATCCAATGTCAGACACACAGTCTATTTACAAGTTCGTTCTGGGTCTGAACGAAACCGGAGGCACCTAGTACCCCGCATATCCATCGATCTCCAAGTACGTCTGGACGATCACCAACTGATTCCCTCCTCTTGGGTGTACGGCCCAATCAAGATCATCAGTAATTATCCAAACGACGTGAAGACCTCCGGTCTTCAACCACCGTCTTCATCTTTGACTTATCGTCGTATCAGTTATTCAGAATGGGATAAACCCGGTCTTTTCGAATAACTCGTGTATATAATAAACAAGTGTTACACAAACACAACATACGCCTCATTCCAATTCATAAGTCACTAACCGTAAATTAACAAGAGAATAATTCCCCAAATATTAACCCCGAAGGCCGAAACCAACATCAGATCAATACCCAGGAAACCGTTCTGCTTAGCTAACCTACAGTTAGTTTCTAAATTTCACATTTCTTAGGGAAAGGTTCCCATTAATTTTATCAAAGATAAATTACTTTAAATTTATTCTTTAATCTTCTTTTTGAATATCAATTCAAACTAGTCGGGATTAACGAATCTTACCGAAGTAATCATTTGTTTTAATTTCCTAATCCCAACATATTCATCCCATGAAGTAAAACTGGTGATACTTCATATCTAACACCGTGGTGTTATCGGTAAATTCAATTACCATTTCACGTTCAAATCTAATTAAAGATTTAACTATCGCCTGGAGTAAAACTGGTGATACCCCATTCTCGATCTTTTCAATCTAATTAAAGATTCATTAAAACTCTACTTAGTTTTCATCTTTAACAGGGTTAAAGAATCAGTGTCCTTTAAAACACGGTTCACGATAAACCCCAAAATCACATCACATTTCAATCAGTCCCTAACCGTAAAATAGCAAGTGAGCAATTCCCTAAGTATTAACCCCGAAGGCCGAAACCAACATCAGATCAATACCTCTGAAACCATTCAACTTAACTAATCCCCAGTTAGTTTCTGATTTCCTTAACTCCTTTAGGTCTAAGAACAGTATTGTTGAAGATACCGTTCACGACAACCCAAAATCACGTTCCATTAATTATCGGGTTAAAGAACAAGTGTTATTTAAAACACTGTTCACGATAAACCCAAAAATCAATACCAATTCAATTCCAATTAAATATTATTTAATTGGTACACTTCATTAAATCTAAATAAAAAGATTTAATCTTTTCTCAACCGGGTTCAAGAACAGTGTTAATGAAGACAACATTCACGACAAACCCAAATCACATTTGATATTAAATACAAGGCTCTGAATAGAAAATATATCGGTTTATATTCAATATCAAGTTCTACGACCAACAAATATCGTATTGGAAGTAACGACATAAATATATCTTTCAAATTTCCATAACAATATCTGTATAATCCCGAAATCCAACATCGAAATATTCCAAAGACAATTTCGATTCAAATCCATTCCAATTCAACTATTGGAAATTCTGGTTATTTTTAAAACCATTTCAAAACACTTTATTTATTTTAAAAATAAATAAATTACTATTCTAGTTCATTTCGATAAAAACCTATTTTTATCTTGTCAAATATGGAGTTTTTCATCCCAATTCTTTCAAAATCATTTCTTATGATTTTACACAAATTATTACTATTTTTAATAATTTTATCAAGGCCCGTACAGTCGATTTCCATCAACGGCCATCGAACTGCACTTACAGCGACCTTTTCCAAATTTGATTTGGACATAATTCCAAATACAACCGTTACATTTCAAATTCCTAATATTCGTTAGAAAGTTCTTTTCGATACGAACCCAACAGTTCCAGTTTTAGGATAATCCGACGGTCGGATCTCCCGCAATATTCATTTGAAGTCAATAGTCGAAATTCACGAACTACCGCAGCGCGGCGCGTTCTATTCAGGCCATTATATTATATATATAATATATATACTTCATCGATTTTCTTTTAAAACGTATTTTATAAATCGTTTTAAATTCGTTTTCAAAACGATTTCAATTTCCTTTTCAAATTCAAATCAAAATTGAATTTTCCAATATAAATTCGTTTAAAATTCATTTCAATTCTATTTCAATTCAAATCCATTTTAATTCAAATCGGCTTCAATTCAAATCAATTTCAGTTCAATTTCAATACGTTTTAAATTCAATTGAAAACGATTTCAATTCTATTTCATTCTGATTCGAATTTCAATTCTATTCGGTTTAATTCGTATTTCATTTCAATTCAATTTAATTCGAATTTCAATTCTTTCAAAATATCAATCACTTTCGATACTCATTGTAAAATGAATAAAATCGATATAAATAACGTTTATGTTAAAATGGCGTCAATCTAATCAACACGGCTTCATATATTTCTATTTTCAAATATTTCTATTCAAATATTTCTATTCAAATATTTCTTTTTCACATATTTCTATTCAAATATTTCTTTTTCAAATATTTCTACTCAAAACTGGAATGAGGCCCAATCAATTTCCATAGATTTTATTTCTATGAATTTCCATACAACGCATGTATATATCAACAATGACAAATAATCAACCATCATCCAAAGTGCATTCTACACTATATAAGCATCAAATATAAATATTCAACGCTTATAACAGTCTGTCAATCAATCGATCGACATACAACTAATTATTGGGATTAGTGTATGTCATATATCACACCAATACCCGTGTGGGGTTTTCAAGCAATCAAACACAGATTTTATTTGTGCAGTTGGGCGATGTGTAAAATTTATCGTCCCAATCAATATCAGTAAAATGTGTGTATATAAACAAATCGTCCGATCTGTTTGTTTTTATTTCATTTTACATACACGTTAAAAATTCTATTCTCAACTATAAAATATTTTAACTATATAAATATTTTATTTCATTTCACATCACACAATCAACTACGCATCAAACTCAAACAAACAAGCATACAAGCCGTCCGTGGTCTGTGGACGACGGGTGTCGGGTGCTACTAAACACCGTCTGCATCCTAGTGTATGTTTTAACTAGAAGTTTAAATTAAAGGTGAGAAGTTCTCACAGAGGGTTCCACTCCGCTGTGCTTTGCTTTTGAACTGCTGAAACATTTGAATCTGTTTGAAATTCCAATGTAGTTCTTTTCACGCTGTTCACAATAAAAATTATATTTTTAACCTTTTTATATTATAAAAACTATATTTTTAACCTTCACATTATATAAAAATCATATTTTTATTCTTTACATTAGATAAAAATCATACCTTTTTAAACAATGACAATTTTCTTTTCAAAGCAATGATAATTTTCTTTTCAAAACAATGATAATTTTCTTTTCAAAACGATGATAATTTTCTTTTCAAAACAATGATAATTTTCTTTTCATAAATAAGGATATATGCTTTTATTTGTTAAAAAAACAAATCTATCATGAATAAATAAAAAATCTAATCTTTATGAATAAAAATACATGAATAAAAACTTACATAGTTTTAATTTGGGTTTCGAGTTGTCGGAGGAGGGTTGCTCGCTTGGCTGAGGAGGCGAATGGCGATTTCCAGTCAAGCATGGTGGAATAGGGTGGCTGGGGGTGTTGCGCTGGCCACTGGCGGGCCGAGGGGGGTGCTGAGGCGCAGCAGCGGGTTTGGCGTCGGGGCTGAGGTGGTCGAGGGGTGGATCAGGGGCGGTTTCAGGCTGTAGTGGGTTGAGGGGCTTCAGGGGTTCATGTATGGAAAGGGGGAGAGCAGAAACGTGGGGGAGGCCGGCGGTGGTAGGCCGGAGGGCGGCGGCTCAGGCGCGGTGGACGGGGAGGCGGTGTCGTCGGTCGATTTGGGGAGGGCGCGATTCGGTTTAGGAGCAGTCGATTTGAAAGGGGGCGGCCCATTTCTGAATTAGGTTTAGAAACGAGAGGGCTAGGTTATATATATAATATAATTATATTTTATTATTTTTATATTCTAAAAAGCAACTTTTTAATACGAACTCGAAATCGAACCCACCGACTATCGTCCATAGCTAATTACCCTCATTCCGAACACAATGGGATATATATCGCAGGCTGATTCGACTTTTTCGATCATTTTTCGTCAAAATCAACATATAACTCTATATATTGAATTTGAACGCGCGTTTCAATTTACCGAGGTCACATAATAACTCGAAAAATTCCAAAAAAATATTTTCTAGCTTCGTATTGACGATACGGTCCTAACAAAACTAATTTCATCAAATTCTGTGACCGTTTGAAAAATGTCATTTTCCAGTCGATTAAAATCAACTAAAACTGGTCAAATGCGTTTTCCTTTGCCACGCTCACATATTGATTCAAAAAATTATGAAAATTGGAATCTAGCAATAATTTGACATCACGGATCCAACAAAAGTGGTTTCGTCGAAATCCGAGGTCGTTTGCAAAATTCCCATTTTTAAGGGCTAGAATTCCATAGCGATTATTCTGAATTTTCAACTGGACATAACTTTTGATTCTCGCTATGAAATTTCAATTTTTCGGATTCGTTGGAAAGATATTCTCAATTAGATTCCATTATTTTTTGTTTCGCTAAAATCCGGTTTATTTTGAATCCTGTACATTCATTTGAATTTTGAAATCGAATTATCGAACTACCGCGCCATTTTCAATTCCTTTTATAATTTAAAATAAATATTTATATTCTAACGACAATCTATATAATATATACGTTCGAATTCTATTCAAAATAAATTTTTCCTCATTATTATTTAAAATAATTCATTTTAAATATTCAAAATTCACAAAAATTGTCAAAATAAAAATTTTAAATTGCCTCAGATTTCCGGGTTATTACATTTTGTTAAATAATTTTTTTTATTTCAATAACTAAAGTAGTACAAATTTCTGACTCCAACTATTTACAACCTAATGATTTACTACAACACCGATTATTCACATATACGGATATTTCTCACTACATCACTTAGTTCACTCATTACATATGCATTTTCAATTTATACAAACACTGACACTGACAAGTAGATGTCGAGCCAAGTAGCTGGTCCAGGCGCAACGTTGGCGGGGGTCCGAGGCCCCACAGCCCCGATGGGGGTTGACCTACTCGATTAGCTTGAACCAGTGGGCAACGCCCGATTCATCCAATTTCGAAAGACCAAGTCTTCTTTGAAACACTGCACACCAAGTCCATCATCACCTAATGCCTTAAACAACAACAACGAAAATTAGCTTCAGGCAATAAGGCATCAAATAAGTGCAACATATACAGAGGATGCATCAGGTTCAAGAATTACCAAAAATTTCAGGTAAACCATATACAAGTATGCACAAGAATAGTGCAACAAGGGTTCAAGACCAGGTAGCTCAATGGTCAAGATAGAGCAAGACATACAACAATATCAAGTGCAGAATCAAGGTGACGTAGTGAACAAACATGGCTAGTAGCATCACACAAATAAGCAAAGCATATACGACTGCACAACAACTCAATTGATTAAACCCAATATCAAACTCATGTCGAATAAAAATTTAGGGCTAACTAGGAAATAGACAGAGGTGTAGATCTTAAACTCAAACTTTTGCACAACTTACCATATAGAAACATGCATTAAACAAAAGATAAATACAACTCAATTGCTGACCTGACGAAGTTCAAAGCATATGTAATCTGCATCAACCGACACAGATATGTCAACCGAGGGCCTAACTGAACATATATCAACCACTTTTCTTCCACTTACTAGATATATCAGGATTATTCCATATGAGTACACATCAACTTTGTTGAACGTTCCTCCCTCACTGTAATATAAGAATCAAACCGTTAATTGGCATGATTTTGTTATATTCATGCAGACATTCACTTTATGTATATGGCTCCTACATGCCCACATGCACAAAAATCATAAATAGGATTTTGTACATGTTACTATGCCTAAGTATCACACATGCACATAAGTAGACAATAATTTGTATTTGCATAGCACGTCACACTCATATTGTAGGGGAATATTAGCTACTAACACAGCCAAATGACCCAGTGAATGATTGGCTACTTTCAAATAATGGACACTGAAATGCAGGTTTACGTTTATGTAAAAGAACAAGAAACACAAAAGGAAAAACTTACTGGCATATTCGGGAGCAAGGCATCCAACGACGCCTGTACTGAAAGAATTTTATTTATTAACAGGTTTCACCAAACACTACAACAGATTTTGCTTTTAATAGCACGTGAAAAATGCTACAATATGCTATAATAGCATTAGTGAAAATGCTATATAACGACATGTTATAATAGCCCTGCCATTTCTTATAGCTAAAATGTAAACGCTATAGTATTATACATTTTATAGCGCACATTCACCATCATCAAAAGTTTTACATAGTGTTCATACCTTGCAATTATATTTGCTTACTAAAATCTCAACTTAATTTTTTATAGCGTTATCAATATTTTTATAGCACATATTCATTAATATGAAAAATACTTTTCATAGCATTAACATTGTTTACATAGCTCATATTCAGTGGTATGAAAAGTTATCCACACAATTTAATAGCATTTCAGATTTTGATTCCATAAGTGGAGTTTTCTGCTATGAATATTTATAGTATATATAGCGTTATCAGTGTTTTCATAGCAAACATTCAATGATATGAAAAGTTTTTCCACACTATTTAATTTTTTACATAGCATTCGCCTTGTACTTTCATAAGGGAAAATTTCCACTATTAATATTTTCAATATATAACAACATCAGCTATAATCTTTATATAGCAAATCTCTTGTTTGTGCACAGTTTAAACAAGTAAACAATAAATTCAAAAGAAAAACTATTAATAACAAAAAGTTAATACCAAAAGCATATTTGATTTCAATTACAAAGTCAAAGTTAACAAGTCTACTAATAAATATAGAAATAAGCCAATTTAAATACGTATTGTTCAAACATCGTTTCAAAACAAGATTACATGGAAAATCCCTTAGTCTTCGGCTTGTAAGCTCGTCCAACTTCTAGACCCTGCAATTCACAAGTATAAATAATAGTTTTATAACCAAAAAATATATATAAAGCATTTGAGGATTAAGCTTGTCCAGTTAGTCAAGTCTCAGTGGAGCCAAGACGCCCAGAATTGTATATAGGAGCGAAGATGTGATTTCTTTGCATGTTTGCCAAACTCAAAATCCACATGCATTCAAGTCCATTACACACAACGCAAATAACAAAACATGGACTATTTCTTCAAACTCAAAACGTAACAGTAAAGAACATTATTACAATTTGGTCGTTGAAGCCTGACGGTTATTTTATATTAGTGGACGGATCTGATCAGTCAATCATGAAGAAGCCTGAAAAGCCGGACTGTACGTATTCATATTATCTTTACTATAACAATAGGAACGAACAAATATATGATGTTAAACAGAGCTAATATTATAGAGTTGAATTTTTTTTACATATTTTATTTATTGTTAATTAATAAGATATTTAATTTTTAGTTTATCCTATGAAACCCAGACGGTGTTAAAATTAGACTGTGCGTAGTAAATATGTATTTGCTAAAGATTCAAATTATGTAATGAACTTAAATATAAGCCTAATAGTAGATACTAACAAAACAATGGATTTTATTACCCAGCCGTTAAAACCTAAGTAAATCGACTATCGTAGGTCATAAAGAAAAGCTGATTCTTTGTGCTTTGTTTAAACATAAAGCACAGTTACTGGTAGGATGTTGTTTTTAGACATAGGTTTTATTTAAAAAATTCTATGGGTTTTGCCTCAGCACATTAACATGAATATAATGAAGAACAAGTGTTTATTGATATATGATTACTGCAAATGTATGATACTGAAAAAAAATGTGTAAAGAGGTTATAAATGTTAAATTTGATATTTGTTTTAGAGTGATGGGCAAGGGGATCAGACGTATATGATTTTCAGAATACCGTCAGTACAAATGACAGAGCATAAAGTATGAAAACATCTAAATAATAAATATGCTGCCAAGGATAGAGGAATAGATCTATAATTTAATGGCCCCTTAATAATACAATTACTTCACCCACAGACATGTAGCACCAGTAAATAGATACAGATGAATCCAACCTGATACGGTAAATCTCTTGGTATAGAGTGTTTATTTCGGTTTTCTTAGTAGGCTGGACTATATCCCATGAAATGGTTGAAAGAGATAGTGATATGGTGGGCCTATTTCAAAAAACAGCAGTGCATAGCGTATTTAATACTTTTATTGATCGTATTAAAGATACCATTGTCGTTTAATCTTTAAGTAAACTACTTTTTTTTACCGTATGTTAAGAAAGTAACATTATTTTGGAAAAAGGTTGTAAGACGGTATCAAAATAGGGTACTTACTTCCAGATCAACAGCTTCTACTCTCAAAACAGTAGCGGTTGATCCTTGTCTCCACTTAGCAACGATCAAAGCAACCTTGTAGCCTATAAAATTAAAAATAACAACAGTGTTTAATGCATTATACGCACGCAGCAGCAACTATGTGGATTTATACTAACAATTTGAAAGCAAAGAATACAATGAAATCATGGTGAGAAATTCTACCAAAATTATCGCATCATCCAATATAAGATGTATGTAGTAAAGCGTGTGGTCAAGAAGAACTTGGCGATCAAAATAGTTGCCTAGGGCAGAAAAGGCTCTAAGTTTACTCATCCACCGATGGATTCTTGGCATCCCCAACAGTGCACCATTAAAGAACTTAGCAATCAAAATAGTCGCCTAGGCCAGAGATGGCTCCAAGTTATCTCAAACCTATGGGCACAACTATAAAAAGCTTGCATGCCCATGGCTTTAGCTACTAAAACAATAATATAATGTTTCACATATGCAACATCCAACTAAGTGTATAAATCGAAACATAAAGTTTCAAAACCTTAGAATACTACAGGCAGAAACTTAGATTTTTAGCAATACAAGATTTAATTCAAGAGAGATCAATTGAATTCAGCACAACAAGCACATAACTTAGATTTTTGTTAATGGAGTTGCTAACAACACTATCTTTTCTAAGAGGGGATTGAGAAAGGGTAATCCTTTATCTCCACTACAACAAAAAACACTTTTCACAACAGACAATATCTGTTGTAGTAGACCAACTGCAACATGCCCGCGCCTCTTGGTATAGCTGAAGTTGCAAAAATTCGACAACGTTTTTTAGAAAGAGTTAGACTGAGGGTTACTCAGCTGGTAGTATTAAAATATACCAAATGGTTGATACATTTACATCTTATGTTCGTAGACGGATCTGATCACTCAAACATGAAGAAGCCTGAAAAATCCATATATGGTGTACAAATTCATATTATCTTTACTGTAACAGAGAACAGATAGGAACGAAAAGATGGGGAAAAATCCAACACATAAACCAGTTATACGATGTTAAATAGAGTTAATATTAGAATGTTGAAAATGCTATACACGTTTTATTTACAGTCCATTAATAAGAGGTTTATTTTTTAATATATCCTATGAAACCCAGACTGTGCATAGTAAATATGTATGTCAAAATATTCAAATTAAGTAATGAACTAAATTATAAGATAAGAAATGAATCCTAAGAAAAAAGACAATTAATTTATTATCCAACTGTTAAAATAAAAGTAAATTGAGCATTTTTAGTCATAAACTTAAGTTAATTCTTTGCACTTTGCTAAACATTAAAGTGCAGTTATTGGTAGGATATTATTTTTGGATATATGGTCTATTTAGCAAATTATGTATGTACTTGGGTTTTATCGCAGCATATTAGCACAAATACAATGAAGAACGCGAGATTGGTTGATATTCGGTTACTGCAAATGTACAATGGCGAAAAAAAATTGTACATATGATTTAAAGGTAAAATTTGATCTTTGTTTTTAAAGGATTGGTAAGGAGACCATACATATATAAATTTTAGAACAACATCAATATAAATGACAGAGTATAAAATATGGAAACATCTGCTAAATAATATATTGGTAAAGATAGAGGGTTATATCTGTAATTTAAGGACCCTTTACGATTATAACGACCGGCTACATTAATACAATTACTTCACCCACAGACTTGTAGTACCCGTAATCAGGTACAGACGCATGCTACTTGATACTGTACATCTCTTGGTTCAAAGAGTTTATGTCATTTTTTTGTTAATTGGCTGAACTATATACCGCTAAATGGTTGAAAGAGATAGTCATATAGTAAGCCTGTTTCAGATAACAACAGTGCAGTTCCAACATATCTAAGACTTATACTGACCACATTGAAGATACTATCGTTGTTTAATTTACAAATAAATTGTTTTCTTACTGTATTTTTAGAAAGTTAATTCATTTCGGAAAATGTTCATAATGGTATTAAGATAGGGTGCTCACTGCCAGATTAGTAGCTTCAAATCTCAAAGAAGCAATAGTTGATCCCTGTCTCCACTTAGCAACATTCAAAGCAACCTACAAAATAGAAAATAACAACAGTGTTTAATGCATTACATGCACGCATATATGCAATAAAAAGTTACGACATATTGACTGGTTCCGGCTCATCAGTTCAGATTCCAACACTTAGAACAAGTTTTTCTAGTGGTGAATTGAGTGTAGTAAAAGGCATAGTTATAATATGTTAGCTAGTATGAGAAAAATTAGAGCCAATAATATAACTGTAAAAGAATTTAACATTTTACATATGCTTGAATGCTTTTTTTCAGTTTACATAACCCCTATTCTAATATCAGATATCGTCAAAGCTATTATAGTGAAGCAGTAAGGTAAAATGATTTTAGAGGATTAATTTGATAAAGAATTGAAAATCAACAGCTGTCTGAAAGTAACATACTTTGGAATTAGGTTGGTAAGTTTACCTTATATACAAACATAAACAAAACTGAATCATGGATAGGTAAATTTCAATGTGTTAGCATTCCAATAGGTAAAGCCGTAAAGTTCAATTAAAATGCCAGACATTTAGGAAGATTGAATCATACTAAAATGACTGTCTGTCATTCCTACCTTCTTTGATGCTAATGTAGATGTAAATTATATTAACTTGAACATAACATATGAGTATGAGCACAACTATGAACATAATAGACCTAAAGGATTGAATCTCATTCTATTTGCATTTATTCTCGTTATCATTTGATTATCTATTAATTGATTTATCTCAAGTTATTGCATCATTCAACAAATAAAATAATTTGGTAGTTCGCTCCATTTGTATGCGCAACAGCTCACCAACAGAAATGTAAATAAAACCTGTAAATTAGTGATAACAAATAATACAAGCTTACATACCATTATAATCCATGTAACAGGGATTCCCATGGTTCCATGCAATCATCATTTTTCGTGTGCAAAAGTCCAATATTTTGGAGATTACAAACAGTAATTGGTAATGAATACTTTCATATTAGTTTACTGCAATTAGAGTTAAAAGTCCCGTGTAATACATTAACCTATTAATAGGTTCAAAAACTTATTAGATGTCTATATTTTAATTTTTACATGCAATAAGCATACCAATTTATTTCAGAATAAAATTAACCGTGAATATACTTGAATATATGCCTCTTAATACTAATAATTAAAGACTACTTACACATATTTGGACCTAATTGAATGTTTGCTTTATTTTTCAAAATGTAAACATAGATTTTATTGATTTATGTTACAAATTTGATTTCATTGCATAAATCTTTTCATTGTTTCCATTGTTTCATAACCAACAGTATTGTTGTTTACAAATCATACGAGATTCCATTTCATAAATCAAAATCATAACTTATGACATTTGTTGCCGAAAATCCTTTTCAATAATAAATCTTTTCCAATAATTGAAAGAATATCAAAAATTGTTAAATTTTAAAATTACTTTACCAAATAAATTTTTTAATGATATAAATAACAAGTTACAAATGAAAAAATTTCAAAATTCCTAATGGTAGCTCCACCGCTAGAGCACTACAAGATCTTAATACAATCATTGCATATCAATACAGATAATCATCATTTAATCAATATACATATAAATAAACGTCAATATGCCTACTGAAAAGTAACCCATACATTCTCATTGCACACTCTGATCACAAACAGATCAGAACACAATAATTATACTATGCCACCTGAGATTAATCATATTATATTTCATATTTGGCACATAATAATAAAGTATTATATAAAGAAAATAAAACCACCTAATATACTGACTACCACCTAATTTGAAGTAACAAAATTTAAGTTGAATTGTAGACAAGAAAGAGCTTAACTGGCCATTATTTTTTCGCAGATTCTAGCAGTGACCTGCTAATATACAATTTTTTATTATATTTTAAACAATGGACAAACACACAGAGCTATCTACCAAAATGAAAATATGCTAATAATGTAGAATTCTGAAAATAATAACCTTTTTTTTCTTCACAAATCTACAAATGTAATATCATCGTAAAGTGTATCGAGGTGGTAGATAGAAGTTATAATTGTTCCAACTCATTATATTCTTTCAGTTAATCCGCAAGCGGATTAACTTACAAATAATTTGTGGATTAAGCTGATAGGATTATATTGTGAATAAACTGAAAGAAATCTTGGATGAGAATAAAATTTAACTTTGCATTATCAATAAATGTATCAGAAGCATTCACGAACGAATAAACATAAGATGATAAACTTGTTAGTTAATTCATAACTTCTTTAGTCAAGGATAAATTCAAAATATTTCTATGGAACCTGCTGAAAGAAAACAAAAGGAAGTATATCTACATAACATGGAATTAGACAAATTAACAAAGACACATAATGATTTACCCAAGATTTAACCGTATAGTTTCTTAAATTGTATTGGCAGGTAAATATCACTACATAATTACGTATTACAAATCTGAATCAAGGTCTAAAGATATTACTGCATAATTACTGTATCGGCGTGTAAGTAATCACTGCATAATTACGTATCGCTGCGTAATTGTATCGGCATGTAAATAAGACTAAAACGGTGGCACTAAGAATTGTAGACTAACGATATTATACACATCTGAATCAAGGTCTATAGAATGCAAAAGACTAGAAACTAACAACGACATATAACAAATCATGGGAAATCAACTTAGGGATTTGGTTGAATAACAAAAGATAAACAGCGAGTGAGGCGAATTTATAAACTAAAGGAAGTAATAATATTACTGATTTCAAAAAATCGCATAATTGATTTGGAATAATCGGAGTGAATCGGGAGATGCTCTGGATTTACCATTGACTGGATCGGAGATGAATGACTTTGACGTTGGATTGAATCAGAGATGGGTCAAAGGCCACATTTCAGTGAAACGAAAATTTTAGGGATTTAGGAATAACGTGAAAGTGACGGAGGGATTTTTTATTTCGCGGCCTTCTTTTCATTTTGTCCCGCTCATGTTTTTCGCTCCCTCTTTTTCCTACCATCAATGATAATATAGCAGAATATGCTAATGCATAACATATTTTTTTGTTATTTTCTTTGCTTTCTTTATATAGCACAATATATGCATTATTTTATTTTCTTCAATTATTTTATTATAGCACTTTAATGTAAGGCTATGATATAATGCTATGTATATCATATTTTCTTGTAGTGAAACCAAAGTCCACAACTTTAGCCCTTAAGTCCTTGTCCAAAAGTATACAATTTTTTAACAGTAATTTAACAGTATAATCTTGTATAATATCGACAAAATACATGATGAGATATACAAGAATCCAACACCACATTTATCAACCTAGACCAGCGTCAAACAACAACAGTTTCACTTGTATAGAAAAATCCTTCACCTCCTGAAGTCATGCAAGTAAGCAATGGTATTACAGTAGAGTACTACCCCCTTAATGAACGTTGGTAACTTTACAAAAATGAATATAGCTACAACACCACTTCTCCCACTTTAGGTCTTTCGAATTCTCGATATCAGTCATCTTCAAAGTACGCACATTGCATATTCTGAACGCAACCCTCCGCCTCCCGTTCATTCATATATCTTTAGAAGTTAGCTTGTCATATGTTTCCACTGAACGAGTAAGTAAAACATAATATGATTACGTTATGATGTAAAAATACTACTAAAGTGTTCCTTTTTAGGTAATCTTCTAGATCTTCTCCTGTCTGTACATATTATACATGCATATGTGCAAAGTATCATGAAAAAATCGGATTTTAATACAAAAAATTCTCGATAAATTCACAATGCAGACTTCATAAAACAAAAGATGTAATATTTCTACATTCAAACATCGTTATCCTAACCTCATGCATGAATCCTGACAACAAATCCATTCTAGCCATAACTATGTTACACATCAATGACAATATTTATCCTAAGGTAATTAGATTTATCAACAAACCAAAGTATTGGCGAAAATAGGAAACAGACTACATGTTAATGCCAAAGTTCAGATATTATCCTAATGAACATAATTTAAAAAAGGAAACGAAACCCCAAATCAAAAGAAAACATTTAATATACTCATTATTCATGTAAAACAGAAATAAACGCAAAATAAAACAACAGCTTATCGATCAGATAGAACAAAAACGCAAATCAAAGGAACAAATAAAGAGATTGGAAGTAATAGAGGTAGAGAAAAGAGAAAAATAAGACATATTTGTCGACCGATAGAAAAGAAAAAGCAATGATCAGTACCACTTTTTCAACAAAACCAGTCTATAATAAAAGAAAAAATGACCTCCCTGTAGAAGAATCCGATCTAGATCAGCCACTATCTCAAATTTGACCAAAAAATGGTCATTTCTTCCTGAATACAAATCGAAACCACCACTTGATTTCCGTACACACCTAATAAAAGTAGAAAGATGGATATAATAAGGGCGAGCTCCAATAACGTACAATACCACTTGGTCGGTCCTCACTATACTGACCAGAGTCTGGAAAATTTTGTGTGGGTTACCTGAATTTCAGGAATCAAAGAAAATCATAAAACCCTAAGCAAGCCGCCACCATTGTTTTCGCCAGAGAAGTAGAGAACGGTTAGCGATTTGGAGGGAGAACAAAATAAAAAGGAAGAGGGTGAATGGAAATGTTAGTGGGAATAGAGGAAGCGTAGTAGATAGTGGATGGACGGTTAAGATTTTGTTTTAACTAATGGTGTGGATTGCCACATAAGACATGGAAAGGTCTGCTATAACAACAGTGTGTGAAAATGTTGCATCGTGTTACACTTGTTTAGCTAAAGCAACACTTTTTAATGGATAAGGTAACACCAAAAATAGAACGTTGCAGTAGGACCAAAAATTTATAGTTGTCGCCACATTTAAGCTAGCAACACCTTGCAAAACTATTGCAAAGTTTCATCTATGGCATAGTGTTATCACCGCCTATCCTGCCTTGAAACTATCGTAAATCGTATAACTGGCCCTGGAATGCCATCCGTCAAGATACTCATATTACTGACCCCAACATGCCATCCATCAAGGGCTAATGGTAAACCCGATTCTAGTCAGACAACTACATGTCCCACGTACATTTGCCTCCCTAAGACAACTAGGCCTGTGACGACTTCCGATAACCCCTGCACTTAACAAGGGGAATAATGCATTGAAAGGTGTGCCAGATAGCTATGGACGATCATTAAGGTATGATAACACAAGCGGAACCCGTCGTAGAACTCACAACGCAAGGGTAAAATATAATAGAACATATACAACATATATTATTAGCGAAGCAGAAAATACTAAACTTTCATAACAACTAGAAAGTAATATCCATAAACTTAAATTACAGTAATCGTGTTTATACAATTTTTCCTCACTACAACACTCAGAGAAGAATAGCAAACAGCAGAAATCCAAATACTATATAGTAGAAAAGATAGTATGCCAGGCTCCTACTCGCCTCCAAACTGCAACATCGTCATCACTAAGCTATCACCTGTCACCTAGTCTGCCCATCCAACAATCGGATGAACAATCCAAGGTAATAAGAGGGAAACATAAAACCTTGAGTTAGACAACAGTCTTAGTGAGCGCTAAAGCAACTAACTAACATCATCAGTAAAGTATATGAGAATGGATATATAAACAAACTAATCTACCCACAACACCAGAGAAGAACTCAACTCCTGTCTTCCTCATATTGGACAGTGATAGCCTTTACATCAAACATTTCAACCATTCAACCATAGAAATTTGAATAACCATTCATTCATGGCAATCAGAAGCAACCAACAATAACATCATAACATCCAGATTATATATCTCACATAAACCACCCAAGTCGAATTCAACATCCCTCAAGCACAAGCCCTAGAGGCCTAAACCAATATCAGACAAGCGCCCAAGAAACATCTCCTCTGACGTTGGATAATCTAAGTGAGGCGGTACAAACAGAACATCCAGCATGCATGACTGACTCTGGATATCACCACCAATCCTGCTTCAAAACCATTGTTATTCGTATGACTGGCTAAACACTTTGTCGTCAATTGTAAAGGGCCAATGGTAAACCCTAGTTCTAGGTAAACCCCACACACCATACGACGAAATGTGTCTATGCCATACACGATGCCCAGGGTACTCGACCATACGACGAAATCGTGTAACCCCTGCTTTGAGCTCGCTAGAACCTACGATAACGATAATTCCTAGGCTTTCGGTATCTATAGTTGTCATCAACGGCGACCATCAAACCATTATCAGCAAATTCAAAACATCCTTGAGTTGTCTTCACATTTGTTGCATTTTGGCAAATAATGAACATGTCACATCACTTCGACATTCTTACTTGAATTCGCTTTGAAGTCCGACTGATCCTCCCGTCCGACCGACCGACTTTCCCTTCCGACCGACCTTCCCTTCCGACCGACCTTCCCTTCCGAACGACCGACCGACCTTCCCGTCCGACCAACCGACCTTCCCGTCCGATAGACCGACTTCCCAGCCAATCGACCGACCGACTTCCCGACCGATCGACCGACCTTCCCGTCCGATCGACTGACCTATCGAACCACCAACCTCACCATCCGACCGACCGACCTTCCGTCTGATCGACCTCCCAACCTTCCGTCCGATCGATCTCTCGACCTTCTGACCAACCTCCTGTCCGAATGACCGATCCTCCCCGTCTGACCTACCTTCCGTCCGATCCAGCAAGTTTTCAACCCGCAATTCAATCAAAACTTCGTCGATCGACAATTCGACGAAACCAATTCATTCAGCACGACCGCAAACATGTTATGGAATCGCTAACATCATGAAAATGATAATTATCATAAAAAATTATGTAAAATCACCAAAACCCATGAAAAATGAACATATGAATTAAATTATGGATCTAACTTGCATAAACATAAGAAAATATGTGGAAATTACAAATTTAAAGTTGATAAATTAGATCCTATGGCGATTCATATGAAAATAGACTTACCATGATGTAGATCTAGGAGAAAACACTTGGGAATGATGAAAAACAAGACCAAACACTCATATATTTGATTGAATCCGTGTGAGAGATGCATATCACTCACCAATTCTCCAAAACAACCCAAAATGATTAAAATATGATTCCGGACAGCGAAGAATTTGATCCAAACCCTTCGATTCGATGAACTCTCCCTTGAAATGGCATAGATCAAGCTTCAAACGATGTAGATCTTCGTTTCTCTAAGCTTTAATGGTTGAATGATGAAGGAGATGGAGGAATGGAGGAACTCTAGCTCTTCTAAATGAGAGAATAGAGAAATAAACTATTCTCCACGCCTCCTACCCCTATTTATTGCCTTCCACCTGCCCACTAATGAGCCTCCCCAAATCAGCCCATTATGGCTTTACAAACCTGAACAGCCAACTGTAAAACCTTAAAACAACGATTCCTCCCAAACCGCTGAGCCAAATCTTTAATGTGACCACTCTATGGAAAGGGAAACATCATTTCTTTTTCAATGGCACAGGTCTCAACACCTGATCATTCGATTCGAGTCGATAGTTATTCCCTGTACAAGACTGACAGGGATAGAAAGGTCACAAACAAAATTGGTAAAAAGTATGGACATGTCTCACGTCCCCATAAACCACATATTAAAATATGAGAATGATCCAACCCTCAAGGAATAAAATAAAAATATTTTACAATCCTCTGAACGTAAAATGGGGGTTGTTACATTCTCCCCCTCTTAGGAATTTCGCCCCCGAAATTCCAACAAACACAAGCAACCACTACAAATCCATATGTCTATCATCCATGAACAGCCAATTCTATCATCCAAACTAGCAGCCATCAAACCATGCATCCATAGCCTTATCCCAGCATACATAATTCTATAAACAAACACAATAGTATAAGTTGCAATGATGTAAAACAATACGATACTAATGCATCATCCCGACAGAAAGTTCCGGATAGGTCGTCTTCATGCTCTCTTCCGTCTCCCATGTATAATTGTCGCCATCCTCACTCCATTGTACCTTGACAAGCTTAACCATTTTCCTCCTAAGTTGTTTCGTGTCATTCCCCACAACACAAAGTGGCTTACGAGGTCTTGCAACTAAGGTCTCTATTTCTAGGTCTTCGTACTGCTCTATGGATACCACCACATTCGAATCATGCACGAACTTCCGCAGAAATGACACGTGGAAAACATTATGCACACTTGACATCTTCTCGGGCAACTCCAACCTATATGTGAGCTTTCCAATTCGCTCGACTATCGGAAATGGTCCAACAAATCTTGGAGATAACTTTACTTTACTTCTGAATCTAACCATATGCTTTAATGGCGAGATCTTCACGAAAACCATATCGCCAACGTCGAATTCCAAATCCTTTCGATGCGTATCAGCATAACTCTTCTGACGATATTGGGCTACCTTCATTCGTTGCTGAACGATCTCAATACAATCTGATGTCTCTCTTATCATCTCAGGCCCAAGTATCAACTTATCTCCAGTTTCTAACCAACATGTTGGAGAATTACATGGTCTACCATATAACGCCTCATATGGTGTCATCCTAATGCTCGATTGGTAGCTGTTGTTATAAGCAAACTCAACTAGATGTAGATGGTCTTCCCATGATCCTCCGAAGTCTAACACACAAGCCCTTAGGAGACCTTCCAAAACTCGATTGACTGTCTTGGTCTGACCATTAGTGTGGGGATGATAAGACGTACTCAAACACAACTCAGTTCCCAAAGCTTCCTGCAAACTCTACCAAAATCCACTTGTGAACAATGGATCTCGGTCACTTACTATGCTCTTGGTATACCATGGAATCGAACTATCCATTTCACATAAAGCTAAGCTAACTTTGATGTGGTCCTAGTCGGTTTGACAGGAACGAATCTTGCACTTTTGGTCAAACGATCCCCCATGACCCAAATTCCTTCATTTCCTTCCCTCGTCCAAGGTATTCCGTCGATAAAATCCATCGATATCTGCTCCCACTTCCATGTAGGAACTTCTAATGGCTGAATCAACCCACTCATCTTCTTCTGTTCAGCTTTCACTAATTGATAGTTCATACACTTGGAAATGAACTTCCCAATATCTCTTTTCATCCCTTCCTAGTAGTAAACTCGCTTCATGTCTAACCACTGGGATGAATCGTCAACTTCGAGTGATGACATTCCCTCAGAACCTCATCTCTTAGTCCGTCGACTAGTCTCCCTTGCTTTCAAAGCCATCCTTTCGGTCGACTTCGAACCCTTTATCCTCTAGTTCAAGTTTTTGGACAAACTCGACAAGCTTTGCATCTCGCTTTGGCTCTTGCCAATCCTTTCGATAAGAGTAGGTCTTATTGATAAGCTTGTCAACATTTCATGTTCCAATTCACACCTTGGCCTGAAATCGAACCTTGCCAAATACTCGAGGCTTTTCTATTCTGAAAACATCACTCCCAAACTTGCGTATCTTCGACGTAACGCATCTGCAACCGCGTTACCTTTACCAGGAGTATAAGCTATATCAAAATCATATGATGCTAGAAACTATAGCTACCTTTGTTGCTGAAGATTCAAATCCTTTTAGGAGAAAAGATACTTCAACGACTTGTGATCCGTGAACAACTCGAATCGAACCCCCAATAGGTAATGTCTCCACATCTTCAGAGCAAACACAATCGCCGCCAACTCCAAATCATAAGTTGGGAAATTCTTCTCATGCGGCTTCTGCTGTCGACTCACGTAGGCCACAACCTTATCCTTCTGCATCAGCACTGCTCCAAGTCCAGTACCATATGCATCGGTGTATGCCACCATCTCTTCATTCCCACTCGGAATGGTCAACACAGGAACACTCGTCAGTCTCTCTTTTAGGATTCCAAATGCTTATTCACACTTTACATCCTATGTGAACACTTGGTTCTTCTTCGTCAACCTTGTTAATGGTGCAACTATCCTCGAGAAATTCTTGATAAACCGTTGGTAATATCCAGCCAACCCAAGGAAATTTCTCATATCTATCGCATTCTTAGGTCTATCCCAGTCCAGGATAGCCGGCACTTTAGCGGGGTCAACCGCTATCCCATTTCCAGAAACAACATGGCCTAAGAAACTTACTTCGCTCTTCCAGAAGTGACACTTTAAAAACTTATCCTTCAACTGATGCTTTCGCAGGATTTTCAAAACAACTCGCAAGTGTGCCTTATATTCTTCCTCATTTAGTGAGTAAACCTGAATATCATCCACGAACACAAGACCGAACTTGTTCAACTGATCCATGAAAACTATATTCATAAGATCCACAAAATACGCTGGCGCGTTAGTCAATCCAAATTGCATCACCAATCATTCGAAGAACCCGGACGGTGTCCTAAAAGCTGTCTTTGGCACACTATCCTTTGCCATCCTTAACTGGTGAAATCCCATTGCCAAATCCATCTGAGAAAACACTTTGGCCTCGTGAAGTTGATCGAACAAGTCACCGATCCTTGGCAACGGATATTTGTTTTTCTTGGTCACCTTGTTCAGCTCATGATAGTCTAAACAAAATCTTAACAAACCATCCACCTTGGTTGCAAACACCACTGGTGCTCTCCATTCGGAAACACTTCTCCGAATGAATCCCTTTCCTAAAAGGTCACGAACTTGCACCTCCAACTCTCGCTGTTCCTTAGGCGCCATCGGCCTAAGAGGCATAATGATTGGTCTAGAACCCTCGACCAAATCGATTCTAAACTCAATCTCACAATACGGCGGTAAACCTTTGACCTCATCAAAGACATCCTCAAACTCATTAGCGATCAACACAGATGACAAGTCTTCCTGTGGAATCACAAGCGAATATGGATAGCTCACGAAGACACCATCTTCGGGCTTACACCGAATCAACACTTTTCGCCCTTCCACATCCCCAACCCTCACGTCTAGCTTCTCGCAATTCACTCTTGCCGCATATCTCTTGAGCCAATCCATGCCCAAGATGATCCCAAACCCAGTGAAGTTAAGAACAAAGCAATCACACACAAAAGAGCAACCATGACACGACAACGCTAGACCATGAAAAATCATACAAGGATTGGACGAACCCCCAACTGGATTAGTTACTACGAAAGGTCTATCACAATTCTCGGGTTCCAAACCCAAGCGGCACACAAGCTCATTGCAAATGAATGAATGCGATGCTCCAGTATCAAACAAAACTCGAATTTGAAACACCTCAGACAGAAAGAGTACCTTGGACAGAAAGAGTATCAAACAAACCTGCTTGCCCTTATCTGATTCCGTATAATCTTTCTTCTCATGTCTAGGCTTTCTTGAAGCACTTCTTCTCAGCTTTGGGACTATTACAATCCTTGGAATAATGGCCCCTCTACTAGCAGTTAAAGAAAGTCGCTTCTCCTTTCTACTTCTTCTGACGATCTTTTCCCTTCTGCTGTTGTTGCTTCCTCTTCTTGTTGTTACTACCCTACTGCGGGTTTGTAGCTTCTTTAGATGAAACAACAATGACTTCCTCTTTCGGTAACAAGCTCTCATGTCTCACGGCTTTTTTCACAAGCTTCTCGAATGTATCTTCAAGATGTTCCACCAACGGTTTTCTTATGTTAGTGTCCAGACCCATAACGAACTTCTCGTTCTTTTGATAGGGTGTGTTAATGTATGAACGAGCATATCTGGAAAAGGCTTCAAAGTCAGAAATGTAAATAAGCACAGGACGACCATTCTGCTTTAATTCCATAAATTTCTTGAATAGAGTAGACTTCTGAGCTATGGAGATAAACTTTGCTTTAAACTTAGCTTGGAGTTCCTTCCATGAAAGATCTTCCTATGGAGTCTCAAGTGTAACTGAATTCCACCATTCCATGGCCCTTCCCTGCAATTGCCTTGACACAAGCTTTCTCTTAGTTGCATCATCCAACCCCAAGTCTCCAAAAAAATGGACACAAGAATCCATCCACCTCTGAACCTCTTTAGACGGTTCCGTTCCATTGAATGGCTTCCCTCCCAGGGATGTATAATCTTTGCACAGCTTCGCAAAATCCACAACCCTAGGCAACTGAACTCCTACATCTACTGTGGCTTTCACTGTAGTAGGTACTCTTGGCATGAATGCTTCCATCATGGCCTCAAACATGGAAAGGCGGTCTGGTGTACCGCCATTAGCCCCTCCAGGCACAACCCCTACCCTAGAAGTATGTATTGAAGCACGTCGACTCATTCTAAATCCGCAAGTTAGAATGATTAGCCACTTGCAAGAAAAGCTGCTAAAGAAGTACAAACGCTATTATATTATATACACTATATATTATACATCCAACTGAAATCTACAAATATGTCTCTCATACGTAATTACGTCTTTGAACTTTGGCTAAAATCACTAACCAGAGCTCTGATACCAAATGTGACGACCGCCCATAACCCCTGCCCTAAACAAGGGGAATAATGCCCTGAAAGGTGTGTTAGGCAGCTATGAACGATCATCAAGGTATGATAACACAAGCGGAACCAATCGTAGAACTCACAGCGCAAGGAAAAAATATAATAGAATATATACAACAGGTATTATTAGTATAGAAGAAAACACTAAAATTTCATAACAAGTAGAAAGTAATATCCATAAACATGAATTACAACAATAGTGTTTATACAATTTTTCCTCACTACAGCACTCAAAGAAGAATAACAAACAACAGAAATTCAAATGCTATATAGTATAAAAAATAGTACGCCAGCCTCCTACTCGCCTCCGAACTACAACATCGTCCTCACTAAGCTATCACCTATCACCTGCCACCTAGTCCGCCTATCCAACAATCGGATGAACATCCAAGGTAATAAGAGGGAAACATAAAACCTTGAGTTAGAAAACAATCTTAGTGAGCAATAAAACAATTAACAAATATCATTAATAAAGTATATGAGAATGGGTAAATAAACTAACTAATCTACCCACAACACCAAAGAAGAACTCAACTCCCGTCTTCCCCATATCGGACAGTGATAGCCTTTACATCAAACGCTTCAACCATAGAAACCAAAATAACCATTCATTCATGACAATCAAAAGAAACCAACAATGGCACTCACAGCATCCAGATTATATATCTCACATAAACCACCCTAGTCGAATTCAACATCCCTCAAGAACAAGCCCCAGAGGCCAAAACCAATATCAGACAAGCGCCCAAGAAACTTCTCCTCTGACGTTGGATAATCTAAGTGAGACAGTACAAACAAAACATCTAGCATGCATGACAGACTCTGGCTATCATCGCCAATTGTGCTTCGAAACCATCGTTAATCGTATGACTGGCTAAACACTTTGTCGTTTATTGTCAAGGGCCAATGGTAAACCCCGGTTCTAGCTAAACCCCACACACCATATGACGAAATGTGTCTAGGCTATACACGTTGCCCGGGGTACTCGACCATACGACGAATTCATGTAATCCCTACATTGAGCCCGCTGTAACCTACGATAACGATAATTCCTAGGCCTTCGGTATCTCTATTCATCATCGACGATGACCATCTAACCATTATCAACAAATTCAAAACACTCTTGAGTTGTCTTCACATTCGTTGTATTTCGGAAAACAATGAACACGTCACATCACTTCGACGTTCTTACTTGAATTCCCTTCGAAGCCCGTCCGACCGATCTCCCATCCGACCGACCTTTCGTCCGCCCGACCTTCCCGTCCGGCCGACCGATCTACCTTCCCGTCCAACCGACCTTCCCGTCCGACTGACCGACCTTCCCATCCGAACGACCGACCCTCCCGTCCGACCGACCAATCCTCCCCATCTGAATCGTCCTCCTCGTCCGAACAACCTTCTGTCCATCCGTTCAATCCATTAAGTTCTCAACCCACAATTCTATCAAAACTTCATCGAACGACAATTCGACGAAACCAACTCATCAAATATGACCACAAACATGTTAAGAAATCGCTAATATCATGAAAATGACCATTATCATAAAAAATTGTGTAAAATCACCATAACCCATGATAAATGAATATATGAACAAAATATGTATCTAATTTGCATAAACATATGAAAATATATGAAAATTACAGGTTTAAAGTTGCTAAGTTAGATCCTATGGCGACTCACATGAAAATCGACTTACCATGATATAGATCTAGGAGAAAACACTAGAAAATGGTGAAAAACAAGATTAAACACTCATATACTTGATTGAATCCGTGTGAGAGATCATATCACTCACCAATTTCCCAAAACCACCCAAAATGATTGAAATTTGATTCCGGGCAGCGAAGAATTTGATCCAAACCCTTCGATTCGATAAACACTCCCCAGAAATGGCGTAGATATAGCTTCAAACGATGTAGATCTTCGTTCTCTAATCTTTAATGGTGGAATGGTGAAGGAGATAGAGGAATGGAGGAAATCTAGCTCTTCCAAATGAGAGAATGGAGAAAGTAAACTATTCCCCATGCCTCTTACCCCCCATTTATAGCCTTCCACCAGCCCACTAATGGGTCACCCCAAATCATCCCATTATGGCTTTATAAACATGAACAACCAACTATAAAGCCTTAAAGCAGTGATTCCTACCAAACCGCTGAGCCAAATATTTAATGTGACCACTCTACGGAAAGAGAAACATCATTTCCTTTCCAATGGCCCATGTCTCAACAACTGATTCGATCCGAATCAAAAGTTATGCCATGTACAAGACTGATAGGGGCAAAATGGTCACAAACAAAATTGTTAAAAATAATGGACATTCTCACATGCCCATAAACCACATATTAAAATATGACAATGATACAACCCTCAGGGAATAAAATAAAAATATTTTAACATCCTCCGATGCGTAAAATGTGGGCTGTTACAAAGCCTATCCCATGTGCCTAGGGTACTCGACTAGTCTTTTAGGCGTCCTTACTTTACCCTTGCTTTGAGCCCGCTAAAACTTACGACAACGATAAACTCTCATCCTTCATAACTCTATTCATCATCACCGATGACTATCCACAAGCTCAAACCCCGTCTTGAGCAACCATTATCCACAAGTTCAAAACTTTGAGTCCTCTTCACATTCATTGCATTACGACGATCAACGAACACTTCTAGACACTTCGAACATTCCTTCTTGAATTCACGTCAAAGCTACATCCAACGTCGAGCCAAAATAAACATCATGTGGTCACTTATGTGATGGATCACTCATGATCTATCCATGGGTCGCTCATGATCCATCCCTTGATCACTCGTGATCCATCTCCATCCTGGATCACTCGTAATCTATCCTGGATCACTCAAGATCCATCCCCATCCTGAATCACTTGTGATCCATCCTGGACCACTTGAAATTCATCCTGGATCACTAGTGATCCATCTCCATCCTAGATCCTGGATTACTCGTGATCCATCCCCATCCTAAATTACTTGTGATCCATCCTGGATCACTAGCGATCCATCTCCATTCTAGATCGCTTGTGATACTTATGATCCATCCCCATCTTGAATCACTTGTGATCCATCCTGAATTGCTGGAGATCCATCCTGGATCACTAGTGATCCATCTCCATCCTAGATCGCTTGTGATTCATCCTGGATCACTCAAGATCCATCTTGGATCACTTGTGATCCGTCTCCATCCTGGATCGCTCGAGATCCATCCCTGGTTCGCTGGAGATCCATCCTTTCTTACGCAACAATCCATGCATCCATTTCGTCTAAATTAACCAATTTCAACATTTCAATCATCAACACTTCATGCAATCATCAAACAACACTTGCACCATAAACAATCATCATATTATCATACAAAGCTCACCAATTCATGATTAAACAATGATCAAATCAACAAAATGGATCTAAACTTGCATCAACATAGAATTAACACATGAATTTATCATTATAATCTTGCTAGATTAGATCCTATGATGATTCAAATTGAAAATATTCTACATTGATTAGATCTAGGTGAAAACAACTTGAAATGATGAAAATAAGATCATACAACCCATATACTTGATTGAATCTGTACAAGAGATGCTTATCACTCACCAAATCCACAAAATAGCTTGAAAATGATGAATCCCTAATCCAGACAGTGGAGAACAGCGAAGAACGACCTTCGAATCAATCATTTTGATGTGATCTACCTTTCATCGATGCTGATCTTCAATCTACTAATCTATATCTAAGAATTTAATGGAGTGAAGATGTATTTGATTGAGCAAGGAGGATCACGAGCTAAACCAAACGATAAATAAAGAAAGCAACCCTTCCCTCTTGCCTCTACCCCATATTTATAGCCAAACCATCAGCCCACAAATGGGCCTCACTAATCAGCCCATTAATGACTAATTAGTCTGTTGAGAAATTGTGTAGCACTAAAACAGGGATTTCTCCCAAACCGATGAACCAAATATTTAATATGACCACTCTACAGAATTGGCAACACTATTTTTGTAACAAACCAAATTTTTTGAATCAATTTAAATTTTTTATTTTATCTATTTTAATGGATTTTGAAGATTTAAATGATTTATTTTAAATAATAACGACTAAAATTTATCTGAATAGAAGTTAGAACATATAAATTTATTTTAATTATAAAACGAGCCTGAAATGGCGCGGTCGTTTGAAAATTCAATTTTATATTTCAATTGAACGTATAAGATTCAAAATAAATTGGATTGCAGTAAAATCAGAAACGTTAGAATCTATTTAACTATATCTTTCTAACAAATGTGAAAAATTGAGATTTCACTTTATAAATTGTTATTTATGTCAATTTTAAAATTTAAAATAGTCGCTATGGAATTTATATATATATTAATATAATATATAGCCCTTAAAAATAGCCATTTTGTAAATGACCTCCATTTTCGACGAAACCACTTTTCTTGGATCCGGAATATCAAATTATTGTTAGGTTTCAAATTTCATAATTTTTAGAATTAATATGTGAGCGTGGTAAATATAAACGTGTTTGGTAATTTAAGTTTGAATTTAATCAACTGGAAAATTTTCAAATGGTCTCCAAATTCTATGAAATTAGTTTTGTTAGGACCGTATCATCAAAACATAGCTAGATTTATTTTTCTGTAATTTTGGAGCCATCATGTGGCCCCGGTAAATTAAAATGCACGTTTAAATTCAATATATATTGATTTATATTTTAATTTTGATAAAAACAGATCGAAACAGTCAAATTTGCTTACAAAACATATCCCATTGTATCCAGAATGGGGGTATTTGGCTAGGGGCGTTAGTCGTTGGATTTGATTCGGAGTTCGGATACAAAACCTACTTTTTTAAATAAATAATAATAATAAAATAAAAATCTATAAAACCCCCCTTTCCCCAAACGCAGCCACCAACCCTAAACTGAACGGCCAATACAAATCTGATTTTCAAACCGAAAATTCTTCCAATCCACTTAGAAATAGAACACAAATTCAAAAGAAAATCATAGTATTCTCTTCCCTCTTCCAATCCATACCAATTTCATGGATTATCGTGAGGTGAGCGGCGCGATTTTTGGGCTTGAAGCCGCCGCGTTTGAGGCCATATCGGAGGCAATTGGGGCCACCATAGGTGGCATCGTTCAGGGCGTAGGCGCGTGGGGTGTCAGCGGTTCGCGTGGTGGGCGGCGATGGACGTCCGGTGGCGTCAGGAGGTGGAGGCGGTCAGAAAATGAAGTCGACGATGTATTTTTGATTTCCAGGGTAATTAGTGAATAAGGTAACGTTTATTTAATGTTATTAAAGTTAATTAATTACAAATTAAATTATCCAACGTATTAATTGTCGTATCTATTTCATACGAGGTCTAAATCCGACGATTTCAGTCACGTTAGGATCGTGGCAACGTACACTA
Source organism: Allium sativum (assembly GCA_030737875.1). Classification (NCBI taxonomy): domain Eukaryota; kingdom Viridiplantae; phylum Streptophyta; class Magnoliopsida; order Asparagales; family Amaryllidaceae; genus Allium; species Allium sativum. The sequence continues at coordinate 996,289,394 of CM060924.1, read as the reverse complement.
CAACATGAACTGACCAAAACAGAAATAGAGACAGCCGGGATTTTCGACAAAATTAAACGTCTGTTTAGTTCTGTTAAAAACAATTCAGAAATAAACAATGATGGAGTGGAACCCAATGTGAGAACCCCTCACTCAAAAATTACATTTTATCATGTTATTGTATTCAGGTATAAAAATATATAGAATTGCCAGTGTAGATTTTTATCAGTTTTAATCATTATAGATTGTATACAGTGCCTGTTAGCTCCCCTCCCTCGTCCACAGACCATGGACGATTTAATTGACTGTATTGTGTTTTGATTGTTATGTTGTGATGATTAACATATCAAAAATAATGTTAACATTAATGTGGTAATTGAAACTAAATTATGATATTTGTTTATAATTTAAACTGTGAAAATTGGTAAATCAGAAAAATAATCCAAATCGAATTAGAACTGATTAAATTAATCAACCTGTGATTATTTTGAATAGACTGATGTTGTTTGGAAACCCCGCATGGGTCCGGGGATGATAATTTGTTCACATCTCCCCTGAATCTAATTGTAGGTCAATCGATAGACTGACAAACTATGATGAGTGTAATTTATTTATTTTAATGCTTATACAGTTGTAAAATGCACTTTGGATAATGGTTGAATGTGTAATGATGATTTATCATTGTTGTGAATACATGCGATGTATGAAATCCATATAACTGATATTATATGGTAATAGATTGAGTCTGATTCCGATTCAAAAATAACGAATATTTTAAAATAACGAATATTTTATGATAAGGAAGATTTTAAATTAATATTTAGAATATAAATGAATATTTTAGAATAATATTCAGTGAAGAATCAAAATATGATTTTGTTGTTCGATTTTGGATGGACACAAAAATATTGAAATATCCATAACTGTGATGAATATGAAGCCGAGTAAAGTAGTTGAACGCCATTTTTAACTCAAACGAGTTTATCGATTGATTTTATTTATTTTATAAATAATATCGAAAAGAATTGATTTCAAAATCTGATATTTTGAAAATATTATCATTTTAATATTATAATGATATGGAATAATCAATTTTGATTTAAAATTGAAAGTGAAGTTGAAATCGTTTTAAAATGAGTTTATAAACGATTTATAAAATAAGTTTTAAATGGAAATCAACGATATATATATTATATATATTTAATGGCCTAAATAGGACGCGTCGCGCAGCAACCATTCGTGAATTTCGACCATTAACTTCAAATTGGTGTAACAGGAGATCCGATCGTCGGGTTCTCCTAAAATCAGAACCATTGGGTTTGTATCGAAAAGTGCTTTCCAATGAATATGAGAGATTTAAATTTGAACGGTTATATATGGAAATATGTCCAAATCAAATTTGGAAAAGGTCGCTATGGATGCATTTCGCTTGACGTTATTGGAAACCGACTGTAAGGACCTTAATAAAATTATTAAAAATATGGAAAAATAGTGTAAATTCATAATAAATGATTTGGAAAGATTTTGGGTGAAAATTTCCATATTTGTTAAGATAAAAGGTATTTTTATCCGAATGAACTAGTTAATAACTTGAATAGTGATCCAATTATTTTAGAAATAATAAATTGGATTTGTAACGGTTTTAATATAACCAAAATTTCCAACGTCTGAATTGGAATGGATTTGAGAAGAAATAATCTTTGGAATATTTCGATATTGTATTCCATGATTGTACGGATATTGTTGAGGAATTTGGAAGATATATATATATATATATATATATGTCGTTATTCCCAATACGATATTTGTTGGTTGCAGAATTTGATATTGAATATAAACCTATACTATTTTCTATTCAGAGTCTTGTATTTAATATCAAATTGGATTTTTGGTTTGTCGTGAATGATATCTTAAATAACCCTGTTCTTAAACCCAGTTGGGAAAAGAATAAATCTTTTAATTAAGATTTAGAGAAGTTTACCAATTAATTAATATTTAATTGGAATTGAAATGAAAGTTGATTGTGGGTTTATCGTGAACTGTGTTTTAAACGACATTTGTTCTTTAACCCAATCAACAGTGAAAATACGATTTGGAATTTATAAATCTTTTTATTAAGATTAAATGGAAAATTTCCAAAGTAAAGCTTTCCAATTTAATATATTAAATTGGAATTGAATGGTATTCTATTTGGTAATAATCGAGATGAGTTTCTGTGAAGGAAGACCGTTACTATATATGGAATTTAAAAGGCTTGGTCGTTATTCCATTTATATTAATAGTCTGATATGGAAATTTATATCGATTATATATATTGACCTGTTTTCCGTGAAGATTCCACAGTTAATTGAAGAGGATTTGGGTTTATCGTGGATGGTGTTTTAAATGACATTAGTTCTTTAACCCAGTTAAATACAATATTTATTTTCCTAAAGTTGAATAATCATTAAGTAATGATTTTTGAGATTAAAAACAACTAGAATTTTAATGAATCTTTAATTAGATGGAAATGAGGTAATTAAATTTACCAAATTCAAGAAATGATCGAGAACGGAGTTCCTCCAGTTTTACTCTAGGCAATAGTTAAATCTTTAATTAGATTTGAATGTGAAATGGTAATTAAATTTCGATAATCCATGGGTGTTAGATATAGAGTACTACCAGTTTTGCTCCATGGGATAAATAAGTTGGGATTGGAAATATAAAATAAATGATTACTTCGGTAAGGCTCGATAATCCTGACAAGTTTTATAAACCTTAATTTGGTTTAGAATGGTTAAAAGATAAAATAAAATCTTTAAAATGATATCCAAAGGAAGATTTAAGAATAAGTTTAAAAGGATTCATCTTTGATAAAATTATTGGGAACCTTTCCCTAAAAATGTGAATATTTGAATAAAAGGATATTCTGAATTGGAATGAGCCGTATGATGTGTTTTTAAAGCACTTGATTATTGATTATAAAATACGTGAGTTATTCGAAAAGACCGGGTTAATCCCATTCTGAATAATTGATATGCCTACTAAAATTCGACGATGGAGACGGTGGTTGAAGACCGGAGTTCTTCTCATCATTTGGATGATTACTGATGTCTTGATTGGGCTATACACCTAAGACGAGGTAATAAGTGGTGAACGTCTAGACGTACTTGGAGATCGACTGGATAGGCGAGGACCTCTCTCTTGTATTGGACATATGGGACGAGGAATAAGGTGCCCCCAGTTTCTTTCAGACCCAAAACGGACTTGCAAATGGATGGTATATCTGACATTGTATTCCTTTATACTATATTCGTTGATCTATGCTAAATATATACCTGTTTGGTGGCGGAAAATTTATTCTCTTGCTAAACACCCTTCTCTGAGACGTACGAGCTTAGAGGTTATATATTGGTGGAAATCAGTGGTACGGTATGGATTGACAGTGTGGCATGCTGAGTTGCATGGATCAAGGCTTTTGTTGAAAAGCAGAGTCTTGTGGATGATGATCAAAGCACGACTTTAATTAGCATAGCTTTGTGTATAACGTTAATTCGCGAGCCTCACTTCCGGTATGAGTCAAAAACGGGATCGTGACTGCAGGGAGTGCACGACGTTTCTTTCTAGCTAGGAGTGGTGTCATGGTATGGAGCCTAGACATTTTTACTTATGTGGATGATGGAATGAGGCGCCTCAGATATTGTGTCCCTAGTGGCTCAAAGATAGGTCCAATAGAAACGGGAAACGTGTGTTCGGGAATAACCAATCCACTAATGTAAGTATGGACCGGCCCTGAAGATCAAGGGTTGCCTAGAGTGTGTAATCCTGAGGCATTTGCTAGAGTGTCTCAAATCAGGAGGAGCCATCCCTTTCCTCGACTCATAGATGGAAATCTAATTTCCAATACGACATTTTTCGGTTTTAGTTGTAGAACTAGTATGGCGACGTGATATATGGTACACATGTCGTCTATGATTGATACATTTATATTTGAAGTTGATTTTAACACTATGCACTTATAATAATATCAAAATGATTTGTTTTAAACGTACCAAGCATGTTTGGCTATTATAAAGGAAAACTCTATCCTCCGACTTGCGTTGCATTATGTGATGGGACCTGAGTCTTATAATAGCTTCATTTTTCAAAAAGCATCGTGTTGTTTTATTTCTAAACTGATATTTACGTGGAGTAAACCCGTTCCGTGTCATACGACATGGTCCCATGATTTCCCAACTTTTAAATTAAAGATTTAATATCTGTTTTAGTTCTCACACTAGTCCCATGACCGATTTGGAGTTTATTGTTTCTACGTAAACTCTGGTTGCCCATATTTTCTACATGAGCAAACAGTAGTTTTGGTTTTGCAGATTACTTCTTTTTCTAGGATCCCGGATTATAGCTGGAGCTATATTCGGAAAGCTTTGTATCCGTGTATTTCATTTAGTTGTGCTAGTTGATGTATTTTCCGCTACACACTGTATTTATACATTTAAATTTCCGCTGCTTTGTATTTTAATCTCTGATATTATTTTATTTCCGTTGTGTAATGTTATTTATTAGAACTCTGATATCTTGTACTCTGATGTAATTGTTGTAATAGCAATGAAATGTTCTGTTGTTTGCATTCTGATGCGTCGTGTTCTCAACTCAATCCGGGCTTTTCCGTTAAGGGGAAGCTTGGGTAATTTCAGCATGGTATCAGAGCTTGGGTTTACAGAGCTCGAGAATAAGACATGTTAGAACCAAACGAAAGAATTCATTAGAGATGGGATCAGTAACATTCTATCAGAATAACTAGTTAGAGATAGGGTTAGTAATACCCTAGAATGAGTTAGAAGAGTGCTATATATTGAAAAAGAATTTAGTTTTGAAATTTATATCTTATTATTTGTATTTGAGTATTTTAATTTACATTTATTTTGGACTATCAAGTATATGAAAAATTTTCATATACACGTCACGAACGTATATTCGAAGTCTCAAATATACTGGATTGATATAGAATCACACTCTAGTCGCCCGGAGATGATTCTGATGATTGCTGCAGCATCATCAATATTTATGTTCGAGTTTCGAAAGTGGGATATCTATATATTTCCAATTGACTCGTGTGAGAACCAAAATTTAGTTAGAATTTATAGTTTGTGATTTGGCCTTAAAATTGGACTTTTGATATATATATGTATATATATATATATATATATATATATATATATAGAGAGAGAGAGAGAGAGAGAGAGAGAGACAGAGATAGAGACAGAGAGAGAGAAGTTAAATGTTTGAAAATTTAATCAACAAATTGATTGCTAGTTGTAATGTTTGATTATTAGTATAACTAATAAAAATATTGGAATGAATATTAATTTAACAAATATGAGAAAGAATGGTAAAAATTAGCCAAATTGAATTTAATATTGAACTGAATTAAGAATTAATTGGAATTGCATGCATGTACATATATATATATATATATATATATATATATATATATATATATATATATATATGAACAGGTCATAGCATGGAAGCTAAGAAGAGGAATAAAATTGTATGCCTGACAAATAGGTACATATTTACTGTATTTCTTGGGTTTGATGATTTTATGAGCCGCTTGGCTTTATCTTTTTCTTTTGGATTGATGAGGTCCCTATGAGGCAAGTTGCGGTTTTACCGATCAGCCCGTACAAAGGAGGTTATGGCGAAAATTTTTGAAATTTAGGGTGTTAGCCAAATTTTTGGAGAAATTAGAAAATTCTTAGAAACTAAAAAGTTGAAGAATGAAAGCCACAATGAAAGTTGATTTGGTTAGTTAAACAACTTTCAGCTCTGTTCCTTTTCGAGGACGAAAAATTTTTAAGTGGGGGAGATTGTAACAACCCAGAATTTCTGATCCAATTTAAAATTTTTATTTTTGCTATTTTAATGGATTTTCAAGATTTAAAATGATTTATTTTAAATAATAACAACTAAAAATTTATCTAAATAGAAGTTAGAACGTATAAATTTATTTTGATTATAAAATGAGCTTTGAAATGGCGTGGTATTATGAAAATTCGATTTTAAATTTCAATTGAATGTATAAGATTCAAAATAAATCGGATTTCAGTAAAACCAGAAACGTTAGAATCTATTTAACTATATATTTCTAAAGAATGTGAAAAATTGAGATTTCACTTTATAAATTTTTAGTTATGTCTAGTTTAAAATTTAGAATACTCGCTGTGGAATTTATATATATTTTTAATTATAGCCCTTAAAATAGCCATTTTGCAAACGACCTCCAATTTTGATGAAACCACTTTTTTGGATCCAGAATGTCAAATTATTGTTTGGTTTCAAAATTCATAATTTTTTGAATTAATACGTGATCGTGGTAAATATAAATGTGTTTGGTAATTTCAGTTTGAATTTAATCAATTGGAAAATGACCATTTTTCAAATGGTCTCCAATTCGACGAAATTAGTTTTGTTAGAACCGTATCATCAAAGCATAGCTAGATTTATTTTTCCATAATTTTAGGAGTCGGTATGTGGCTCGGGTAAATTAAAATGTACGTTTAAATTCAATATATATTGATTTATATTTTAATTTTGATGAAAACCAATCAAAACAGTCGAATTGGCTTACGAAACATATTCCATTGTGTCCGGAATGGGGGTATTTGGCTAGGGGCGTCAATCGTTGGGTTTGATTTGGAGTTCGGATACAAAACCTACTTTTTGAAATAAATAATAAAAATAAAATAAAAATCTATAAAACCCCTCTTTCCCCAAACGCAGCCGCCAACCCTAAATTGAACGGCCAATACAATCTGATTTTCAAACCGAAAATTCTTCCAATCCACTTAAAAATAGAACAAAAATTCAAAATGAAAATCATAGTATTCTTTTCCCTCTTCCAATCCATACCAGTTTCATGGATTATCGTGAGGTGAGCGGCGCGATTTTTGGGCTTGAAGCCGCTGCATTTGAGGCCATATCGGAGGCGATTGGGGCCACCGTAGGTGGCGTCGTTTACGGCATAGGTGCGTGGGGGTGTCGGCGGTTTACGTGGAGGGTGGCGGTGAACGTCTAGTGGCATCAGGAGGTGGCGGTGGTCAGAAAAGAAAGTCGACGATGTGTTTTTGATTTCCAGGGTAATTAGTGAATAAGGTAACGTTTATTTGACGTTATTAAATTTAATTAATTACAAATTTAATTTTCTAACATATTAATCATTGTATCTGTTTCAACGAGGTCCAAATCCGACGATTTCAGTAATGTTAGGATCGTGGCAACGTTCACTACAGATGGAACTGGCCAGAATGGAAATGGAGACAGTCGGGATTTTCGACAAAATTAAATCTCTGTTTAATTCTGTTAAAAACAATTAAGAAATAAACACTGATGGAGTGGAACCCAATGTAAGAACTCCTTCTCGCTCAAAAATTATATTTTATCACGTTATTGTATTCATGTATAAAAATATATAGAATTGCCAGTGTAGACTTTTACCAGTTTTAATCATTATAAATTGTATATAGTGCCTGTTAGCTCCCCCTCGTCTACAGACCATGGACGATTTAATTGACCGTATTGTGTTTTGATTGTGATGTTGTGATGATTAAAATATTAAAAATAATGTTAACATTTATGTGGTAATTGAAACTAAATTATAATATTTTTTTATAATTTAAACAGTGAAAATTGGTAAATCAGATAAATAACTCAAATCGAATTAGAACTGGTTAAATTAATCAACCAGTGATTATTTTTAATATACTGATGTTGTTTGGAAACCCCACACGGGTTTGGGGATGATAATTTATTCACATCTACCCTGAATCTAATTGTAGGTCAATCGATAGGTTGATAGACTATGATGAGCGTTATTTATTTATTTTAATGCTTATACAGTTGTAAAACGCACTCTGAATGATGGTTGAATATGTAATGATGATTTATCATTATTGTGAATACATGCGATGTATGAAATCCATATAAATGATATTATATGGTAATTGATTGAGTCTGATTCCGATTAAAAAATAATGAATATTTTAAAATAAGGAATATTTTAAAATAAGGAATATTTTTAATTAATATTCAGAATATAAATGAGTATGTTAGAATAATATTCAGTAAAGAATCAAAATATGATTTTGATGTCCGATTTTGGATGGACACAAAAATATGGAAATATCTATAACTGTGATGAATATGAAGCCGAGTTAAGTAGTTGAACGCCATTTTTAATCCGAACGGGTTTGTTGATCGGTTTTATTTGATTTATAAATAATATCGAAAAGAATTGATTTCAAAATCTGATATTTTGAAAATATTATCATAATATTATAACGATATGGAATATTCAATTTTGATTTAAAATTGAAAGAAAAGTTGAAATCGTTTTAAATTAAATTTATAAACGATATATAAAATACGTTTTAAATGGAAATCGACGATATATATATATTAAATATATTTGGTGGTCAGAATAGGATGCGCTGCGCAGCGACCATTCGCGAATTTCGACCATTAACTTCAAATTGGGGTAACGGGAGATCCGACCGTCGGATTCTCCTAAAACCTGAATCGTTGGGTTTGTATCGAAAAGAGCTTTTCGAAAAATATAAAAGATTTAGATTTTTAAGGTTAGATTTGGAAATATGTCCAAATAAAATTTGGAAAAGGTTGATATGGATGTAATTTGGTGGCCGTTATTGGAAACTGACTGTATGGACTTTAATAAAATTATTAAAAATAAAGAAAAATAGTGTAAATTCATAACAAATGATTTGGAACGATTTTGGGTGAAAAATTCCATATTTGAAAAGATAAAAGGTATTTTTATCCAAATGAACTAGTTAATAACTAGGATAATGAAACAATTATTTTAGAAATAATAAATTGGATTTGTAACGGTTTTAATATAACCAAAATTTCCAACGTATGAATTGGAATGGATTTGAGAAGAAGTAATCTTTGGAATATTTCGATATTGTTTTCCGTGATTATACGGATATTATTGAGGAATTCGGAAGATATATATATATATATCGTTATTCCCAATACGATATTTGTTGATTGCAGAATTTGATATTGAATATAAGCCAATATTATTTTCTATTCAGAGCCTTGTATTTAATATCAAACTGGATTTTGGGTTTGTCGTGAACGGTGTCTTTAATAACCCTGTTCTTAAACCCAGTTGAGAAAAGAATAAATCTTTTAATTAAGATTCAGAGAAGTTTACCAATTAATCAATATTTAATTGGAATTGAAATGAAAGTTGATTGTGAGTTTATCGTGAACTGTGTTTTAAACGACATTTGTTCTTTAACCCAATTAACAGTGAAAATATGATTTGGAATTTATAAATCTTTTTATTAAGATTTAATGGAAAATTTCCTAAGCAAAGCTTTCTAATTTAATATATTAAATTGGAATTGAATGGAATTCGATTTGGTAATAATCGAAATGAGCTTTTGTGAAGGAAGACCGTTACTATATATGGAATTTAAAAGGCTTGGCCATTATTCCATTTATATTATTAGTCTGATACGGAAATTTATATCGATTATATATATTGACCCATTTTCCGTGAAGATTCCATAGTTAATGGAAGAGGATTTGGTTTATCGTGAACGGTGTTTTAAATGACATTGGTTCTTTAACCCTGTTGAAGAAATGATTTATTTTCCTAAAGTTGAATAATCATTAAGCAATGATTTTTGAGATTAAAACTGAACTAGAGTTAATCATTAATTAGATGGAAATGGGGTAATTAAGTTTACCCGATTCAAGAAATGAATGAGAATGGAGTTCCTCCAGTTTTACTCCAGGCGATTGTTAAATCTTTTATTAGATTTGAACGTGAAATGGTGATTAAATTTACCAATAACACCGTGGGTGTTAGATATGGAGTACTACCAGTTTTGCTCTATGGGATAAATAAGTTGGGATTAGAAAAATAAAATAAATGATTACTTCGGTAAGGCTCAATATTCCCGACTAGTTTTATATACCTTAATATGGTTTAGAATAGTTAAAAGATAAAATAAAATCTTTAGAAATGATATCCAAAGAAAGATTTAAGAATTAGTTTAAAAGGATTTATCCTTGATAAAATTAAAAAATGTGAATATTTGAATAAAAGGATATTCTGAATTGGAATGAGGCATATGATGTGTTTTTTAAGCACTTGATTATTGATTAAAAAATAAGCGAGTTATTTGGAAAGACTGGGTTTATCCCATTTTGGATAATTGATACGACGACTAAAAGTCAACAAAGAAGACGGGGATTGAAGACCGGAGTTCTTCACATCGTTTGGATGATTACTGATGTCTTGATTGGGCTGTACACCCAAGATGAGGTAATAAGTCGTGATCGTCTAGACGTACTTGGAGATCGACCGGATATGCAAGGACCTCTCTCCTGTATTGGACATATGGGACGAGGAATAAGGTGTCTTCGGTTTCGTTCAGACCCAAAGTGTGTAATCCTGAGGCATTTGCTAGAGTGTCTCGAATCGGAAGGAGTCGTCCCTTGCCTCGTCGTATAGATGGAAATCCAATTTCCAATACGACATTTTTCGGTTTTAGTTATAGAACTAGTATCGCGACATGATATATGGTAACTGTGCTGTCTACGATTGATATAATTATATTTGAAGTTGATTTTGACACTATGCACTTATAGTAATATCAAAATGATTTGTTTTAAACATACCAAGCATGTTTGGCTATTATAAAGGAAAACTCTATCCTCCGGCTTGCGTTGCATTATGTGATGGGACCTGAGTCTTATAATAGCTTCATTTTTCAAAAATCATTGCGTTGTTTTATTTCTAATCTGATATTCATGTGGAGTAAACCTGTTGCGTGTCATACGACATGGTCCCATGATTTTCCAACTTTTAATTAATGATTTAATAACTGTTTTAGTTCTCACACTAGTCCCATGACTGATTCGGAGTTTATTGTTTCTACCTAAACTCTGAGTGTCTCGAATCGGGAGGAGCCATCCCTTGCCTCATCTCATAGATGGAAATCCAATTTCCAATATGAAATTTTTCGGTTTTAGTTGTAGAACTAGTACAGCGACATGATATATGGTAACTATGCCTTCTATGATTGATACATTTATATTTGAAGCTGATTTTGACACTATGCACTTATAGTAATATCAAAATGATTTGTTTTAAACGTACCAAGCATGTTTGTCTATTATAAAGGAAAACTCTGTCCTCCGGCTTGCGTTGCATTGTGTGATGGAACTTGAGTCTTATAATAGCTTCATTTTTCAAAAAGCATTGCGTTGTTTTATTTCTAAATTTATATTCATGTAGAGTAAACCCGTTCCGTGTCATATGGCATGGTTCCATGATTTCCCAACTTTTAATTAATGATTTAGTAACTGTTTTAGTTCTCACACTAGTCCCATGACTGATTCAGAGTTTATTGTTTCTACCTAAACTCTGGATGCCAATATTTTCCACACGAGCAGTCATTAGTTTTGGTTTTGTAGATTACTTCTTTTCCCAGGATCCTGGATTACAGTTGGAGCTATATTAAGAAAGCTTTGTATCCGTGTATTTCATTCAGTTGTGCTAGTTGATGTATTTTCTCTATGCATTGTATTTATACATTTAAATTTCCGCTGCTTTGTATTTTAATCTCTGATATTATTTTATTTCCGCTGTGCAATATTATTTATTTGAATTTTGATGCAATTGTTGTAACAGCAATGAAATATTTTGTTGTTTGTGTTCTAATGTGTCGTGTTCTCAACTCAATCCGGGCTTTTGCAATAAGGGGAAGTTTGGGTCATTTCAATTTCCTTTCCAATGAAATCGATTTCAGCACCTGATTCGATCCCAATGAAAAGTTATGCCCTGTACATAATAGACATGGGAAAAATGATCACAAATAAAAATAATAAAAATTATGGACATGTCTCACATCCCCATAACCAACGTATTAAAATATGAGAATGATCGACCCTTGGAAAATTAAATAAAAACATTTTACGATCCTCCGATACGTAAAATGCAGGTTGTTACAATTTAGCCAAATAGATAACATCAAGCGCATGATTTAAGTTAATTATGTTTTAATCAAAGAATGAAATCAAATCAATATTATTTAACAATTCACGATAACCCAATATTTGCAACAAGCTTGAATATAAAATAAACTCAAAATATCTAATAGCAATTAAATATGCTATATCGTGACCTTAAATCACATTAATAGTATTTTAAGATGCTACATAGCAATCCTAGATTTAATTCAAACAATTAATCAGTTCCTCAATTCAATTATCCAATCGATAACAAGATGATTGATCTTAACCAAACAACAAGCATATTTCAACAATTTAGTAGATAATCAAATTAAATCTACCATATAGTACATTGGTTAATCAGAAAGGTGAGCTTTACTCATCATCGCTCTAGTTGTCTCTTTCGTATCCCAGCTTTGTTGAATTTTAAATGGCTTTTGAAACTCACCGAATGCAAAATGTTTCACATCGATTGGATCTCCTATTAAAGACTTGTTCGTTTTATAAGTTGATTAATATTTAAACTAAGATAAATTTACTAATTACTTAATTAACACCTTAATTACCTGTATTATAACTTACTCTTCTTCCTTCTCTCATAGAACAAGTCGTGACTTGAAGCTTTCCAAACCCAACCTTTGCTCCTTCTCCTTCTCCATACCCCTCATGTCTCTTTATGGAATTCTGCAAAGACGTCTCCACATACCTCCTTTATGCTCTTTTATCCCGACTACCACCATCAGAGCGCAGTCGAAGCCCCTATCTCAAACGCGACCTGCACCGAAAATGCACACAAACTAGACTATCGCGCCTCCCTAAGGACTACTGAAGCACACAAAAAGGCTAGATCCTATGCTGCTTTGCTTGACGGACTTAAATCCACACTTCGATTCAACAATTGACGACCCAAGCAAAAAAAAAATTCCTTACCTTAATACCCATCCATTCACTATTCAGTTCAACTGCCAGGCTTCACTGATCACATAACAATCAAAATGAGGATAAGGAGTTGATGGTACACTCAATACAGCTTCAAAATTTTAGGCTTTGGAATTTTTCATGAAATGTTCGAATTTATTTTGAATTTTGAATGTGGATGTCTACAATTTTTTATTTTCCTTTCTCAGGAAGCATTAGAGAACTGGACCTACAACTGAAATAGAGAGGGAATGATTATGTTTGGAGTGTGAACTTGTATAAGTATATACGAGTTGTCTAGTTTTTTGTAATGCTAGTTTGTTTTAGTTTATATTTTAATTTATGGTGTCACGTTGCATAAAATTATATTCAACTACTAACTTCGAATAACACAAAAAATAATCATTGCGCTCAACATCCCAGAATGGTCCAATAAAAATAATAATATATACTGGTTATTGGATTTTGAAAAACCATAAAACCTGTTATTTGTTAAAAATTTATCGAATTTAATTTTAGTATTTCCCAATTAGACATTACTAGAAAAACATATAAATTAGATAAAAAAAAATCATCATTAGATATCAAGTCGTAAAACTAACTATAAATTCTTTGATTATTTATTCTGATTAATGCTCCAACTGAATTTAAATATTAATTCACCATTATTATTACAAATTAAAGCAAACCATCTAACCCATTAATTTAATATAAAATTTAGAATTCAATTGTTTGAATCGACATTAAATTTACAGTATAAATTATTTTAAATAATCTCAGTATTTGAACTTTAGTTATTAACTATAAAGTAATCCATATTTTTTGAATTCAAGTTTATTAAATATTTTTGAACTAAAACTTTAATATTTAAACTTAATTAACCATTTAGCACTGAAAACTTGGGTTGCTACATCGCCTTCACTTAAAAGAATTTTATCGTCGAAATTCGCAAAGCAAAAAGAGTGCTTTCAAACTCATTACTTCTTAAAACTTGTTAATTTGTCAAAATGTAAGATTTTAATATATAAGTTATGAAATTATGAAAATTTTCGTAGCATTTCCTTTGTGCATCTCGATCTGAAAAACTACAATATCCCTATAGGATTAAATCAATCATAAGAAAATCAAAAGGCCAAGTGGCAACACATATTTGGGATATAAATATTCATCATATTTAAAAAAAAAAATGTGTACTTATTAGTTAGGCAATAACTCTATTAATGATGTCAAAAGAAAATTAGCGATTTTGTTTCATAACTTGTATTTACTCATGTAGCTACAAGTTAGTTATACATGAAGGTCAAACAATATGAAAATATAACCAATTTACAACATGAAACTAAGCATTTCATTCTTACATGGAAATCAACATACAAAAACATGTTATATTTAAGTTACATAACTTACATTCTACAAGTGGTACAAATATAATTTTATTTAAAATCTCTTATGATATACATATGTCATTTGTATGCACTTCCAAATTCTATCGCTTGCCCAATCACAAAATTTCACTTCCGAGCTAGTATCTCTCACTCCATCACTCTATTGTGGACTCAAATCTGGTTTTTTGATTAGAAACCATCATTCTTTTGCATAGCCATATATGTGACAAAGAACCCTAGAATCACATCAAAATCCATATCCAATATTAGCCTTCAAAAATCATATGAAAAATTCTTTTCAGACCGATATAAATCACTCCAGAACCATGTGCTCGAATCTGTATCAAAACCGGTTATGCAAATAAAATGACTTACATATATCTTACACAATTATTCTTATTTGTTTATTTCTATAAAAGGATTCTTTTATTCGCCTTCATTTTCATTTAAATTATATTTTCTTTTATACTGAATTTACCTTTAGGTTAATTCATATAAACAATTATTTGAGCTCACAGTAAATCAACTATTTTTAAACTCAAATTAATACAAAATAATATTTAATAATATTCCAGATTAATTCACATCAAACTCAGTTAATCTAAAATTCATATTAAAATCGATTTAATTACCATAATGTGAACAATGCATCAATTAATTACCAAACCATTACTTAAGTCTTGAACATTATGCAAACTTAAGTTTAAACTTATCTCAACAACCGTGCTTAGGTAAATTTTTCGCTTTAAACTTAAATCTAATTTACCTCTAGTTAAAAATATTTCAAATTACATTCTTCACAACTTATTTTTGTAACGACCTAGATTTTATTAAAGAATATTTAATTAATTTAAATACTTAAAAACGATTTATTTTAAGAATCAATGACTTGGAATTTATTTAATTTAAGGTTTGAGCGTATTATTTATAATATAATTAGAAATGAGCTTATAGCGGCGCGGTAGCCCGTAATATTACGTTTTGAACTTTAAATGGATGTATAGGATCCATTATAAGCCAAAATTCGTTGAAATAAGAAATGTTTGAATATACTGAACTATAGTTTTTTTTAATGAAAGTGAAAAATCAAGATTTTGAATTGTAGATTGTGAGTTATGTAAAAACCAAAATTTAAGAATGTCACTATGGAATCATTTATAAACCATAACAATTTATTAAATAAAATAAAAAGGATTTTATTATATATTGAATATCGTTTTAGCTTGAAAACGGGAATATGAAGTTTCCAATATAGTTTATTTTGAAGCTATATGAAGTTTTATTTGAATATATATAAAGATAATAATTCGTTTACAATAGAATTTGATTATTTTGAAATTAAATTATATTTTATTGAATATTAGAAAATAACCATTTCTTAAACGACATCCGTTTTTGACGAAACAAATTTTGTTAGATCCGTATTGATTAATAATTGCTAGATTCCAAATTTCGTATCAGTCGGAGTTAGTACGTGCTCGTGCGAGCTATAAATGTTCAATGTAAATACGTATGAATATAAAATAAATAATTTGAGCTCAAACTTGCGTTATTTGAGCAAATCGACTCAAATTTCGATGAAACAAGTTTTATTAGGACACTAATGTCAAACCATAGTTGTTTGTCGATTTTCACCACCAACAGAGTTTGTATGTGATCGTACGAATTAATTAGCGCCAATCGAAGATACCGATAGGCACATGGTAATATGATAATAGAATAGAATGTTATTAAAACCAAAATATCTATCCTGTTGACATGCTTTTTTAGTCAAAGCTGTCACACGTCAAGGTTCTGGTTAGCAACATGCTCAAGCATTGAGGACATCTTTAGAAAACACAAAACGATTTTGTCGAAGTCGCATCGCAAAATAAATTGGCCCAAAACCCC
This sequence comes from Allium sativum, assembly GCA_030737875.1. Classification (NCBI taxonomy): domain Eukaryota; kingdom Viridiplantae; phylum Streptophyta; class Magnoliopsida; order Asparagales; family Amaryllidaceae; genus Allium; species Allium sativum. The sequence continues at coordinate 996,273,192 of CM060924.1, read as the reverse complement.
TTTTAGTTTACCACTTTTGGGCCCGAAAACATCAATTATAGTGCTTTGAACTGTAGATCTCTGAGTCAGCTTCAGGTACAACTTTCACTTGGCCTAAACGGTCTTACGGTTTGAAAGTTACGCCCATTTCCCTAAACGCATATAGAAATATTCTATCAGCAAAACTACTCTTGACTTGAGTATGAATTGGCATTGAGTGGCAACCGCTTGGATGAAGTGACAATGCATTGGAAAACTTGGTTTATGTGCACCAGAAGACACTGGGTTAGGTCAGAACCTCCGGAATGAATCGAGTTAAAGCTGCTCGCCATCATCAACATGGCTTCATCACTCCAACACTGATTCAAACAAGCGGGTCGGATCATCGGGTCAGGTCGAGTCTTGACCCAGCATGCATTAACAAATTGAAGCTTAGTACACGAGCATTACACCAAGTTAGGTCAAACATCATACAGCCGACCCAACCCGCCAGGATACACTCATATTTTATCGGTTCAAACTCTACATGGCTTCACATGATCTGGATACACTTTCTCCACTACTTACCGAGTTCACCTCCAGGCTTGACACATGGCACATCCGACCCAGTCTCCTCCAAATCCTACCCACAGCTATAAACACACACTCGCATGGCATTTTAATGGATCATTTTTGGCGAGATCTCTACGGCTTCCACCATTATTATAACGTAAAGTCTTTGCGCATACATAAAAGCCAATCCCACTCAAACAAAATGAGGATTTCACATATAAATTCATGTACTTAACACGAGGATTTCTTGTATAATCACACTTCTTTCTCCTCATTCTCTCAATGTGCTGGTTTCTCTTGTAATTTGTTAGTATAAACAAATAATTATAAAGTGGACGCAGGTTTGGCTTGAGCCGAACCATTATAAAGTGTAACGTCCTGGATTATTCAGCAATATAATAATCAATTTATTTAATTAATATTATAATGGTTTGATAATTTAAAAGGTTTAAATTAAATATATTTTTAATATTTAATAAATATAAATAATGGGATATAATCATATATTTATTTCCAAAATGGTCGAAAATAGTATATGTTAACGATATTTTTCGCCAACATGGAGACAGGTCGACCGGGGTGGATCTAAAGGAGGGAACGGTTGGTGGGTTGTTCCATGGGTCAAATCGGGTTACTGCCCTGGAAGTGGAATTGGGGAAAAGGGGTTTTCCAAGGACAATCAAAATGGGTTTCGAACGAAGGGACGAAGCGTGTCTTCCTAATCAAGGGCGTATTGAAGAGGAAATCCAGTTCAAGTTTGAAAAGGAAAACAAGCAAATGCAATGGTGATGATCAAAAAATGGAAATACACACTTACAGAGAAACTTTCTTGTGATAAATTCCCTATTATTCAATTTTCACTGAGAGTATATGAATATCATAGGGGGATTTCCCATTGATATCTTTGCTAAGTTAATTTTAAGAGTACAATTGTTTGGGAGGCTAAAAAATCCCTCTCTGAATGTGACCTCTGGGGTCTTATTTATAGCGGTTCAGGGCCCCTTCAATCGGAGGGCTATCAGACCCACATGGGTCTCTGCCGGTCGTTTATTCTCGGTTTTGGGTGCTAGCCTTCGACCACCTTTAGTGTATTCGATTGCGATACTCGAACTCTTGAGGGCAACTTCCGAATGTAAGCTTGTGAACATGAACTTTCATATGTAGGCTCTCGGCTTTATCGTGAATACTTAGAGGGGTTTGAACCCGTGGTGTATGTTGATAGTTGCCGGGTTGAAGCCACTACGGGTTTCGGTACTAGGTGGGCTAGTACGGGTAGCCTGTATCCTTGCCTGGGTTTCGGCTAGCCCTCCGATAGGATCTTTGCGGTAGCCTGTTTCCTTGAAAGGTGGCTATCGGTGTCACTCTTATTTATTTACGGATGTGACCTTTCGGTATTTATGCAGTAGATACTCTAGTAGTTGGTTTTGAGTATCCTTCGCATTCTCTCGGGTTAGTGCGTTCGATGCTTTCATCTTCAGGTGTAACGGTATTTGGGTAGGTCATTATCGAAGATTCCTTTGGATTTTATCCATTGGATCTATTGCTTCCGTCTTACTTGGTTTCGGGTTAGGATGATCTTTTGCTATAGGACTCCTTTATCGGGTCAGTGCTGTTGAGAATTCCTGTCGGATTGGCCTTGACGGATAAGTCTCGCCAACTACACCCCATAGCTTTCGCGACCCTTTTTCCCAGAGGGTTTCATTTGGTGTCGTGTATCGAGTTGTTCTTTCCAGCTTTTAACCCTTCCTAGTAATGAGTTCTGCTTTTTGTCGAGCTTTTAGTGGGCCTCCGGCTGTCTGATACCCCTTCACCGCCAGCGCGCTTCTTTGTTAATTTTGGTAGTAACATTTGGCTCCCTAGTGAAGGTGTGTTTTCGACTTTACAAGTCAAACTTTTGTCTTTTCTTCGGAGTGTTGCTTTTGTGCGTCCTGCCTTCCTTCGATCGGGTGCGTTGATTTATCTCCTTTTGAGTGATATGGATTGTCTTTGGATTCTGAATACAAAGTATATTTTCTTTCTCTTTACCTCCGTACATTATCATTACTTTCCTCATATGAATCTCGTTCGATGATTCAGTCTCAGGTGGACAGCCGAGAGGCAAGGTCGATCTTTTTCTCTTTCTTTCTCCTCATTTCCCTGCATAGCATTTTACCAAAGAAAGATTACTAATCATCAAAATTTGTTGTATTATTTTCCCAGGACTTCAGCTCTAGCTAGTAGTAAGTTTTTTTTTTTTGATCGTCTGAATTGACAATTAATAGCGACCCTCTACGAGGTCAAACCCATCCCGTTCACTACCGGGGTTTTGGGAAGTAAAAATCTGTATAAGCGAAAAAAAGAAAAAAAAATGTTGCAGTGGGTAATTCAACATACTGACATTAGTTTCCTTAGCTAGGATTGTCGTTCTTTAGGATAATGAAATTCCAAACCGTTCGTATACCTATGTGATGTTTGTGCAAAATCATCAAAGAAAAATTAGATTGAACTATGTGTTTATGTTATGATATCACCTGGCAGGACTATGTACAAGATTACACAAATTGGCGATTTCATTCCGAACAAGTTCGGGCTTTGTTTGACCGAGGAGGAGCTTAGGGTGAAGGAACACCAAATGAGCAACGTTTTGAGTGATATCCCATGTGTCCTGAATCAGCATTCCGAATTGTTATTCTCGAGCTTTCCCTCCGGGTATGTCTCTTCTTCTTTGGGACAAGATCTTCTAGAACAAACTTCTCCCTCTTGTTCTGCGTTTCTTGGAGAGGGTTTATTCCCCCCTCCATAGCTTCTTCTTCTCCTGAATTTTTGTTTAAGAAGAAATCTGCTTCAGTTTTGACAGCGATTCCTTTCGGAATCCTAAAAGGGTAAATTATGTTTCCCATTCTTCTGGAGATGAAATTGTTGTGTCACCTTGTCGTCGGCTACTGCATACCCCTCTTGTATTTTCTCTTGGAAGCTTTCATAACGTCTGTCCCTCCTCTACAGAGACCATTGGAAGTGATTTTGTTACTGGTTTTCTAAGATCCGATTTTCAAGAAGATCTGGATTCAGGAGAGCATGAACCTTCCCTTTTTCCTTATTATCCGTGTGACCCCGTGAGTCCCTCTCTTCAGGCCTCAGATTTTGACACAATTATAAGATCGGTTTTATCCACTGTCCATGTCTCCAACATTCAGAAACTTGCTTCCGAAGAGTGTTTTAAGTTTTATCTCAACTTCATTATATGACAACTTTTGGTTCGTATCTTTATTCCCATGTGGCTCTTTATCCTCCTTATTGATGTAGGGACTAATATCGCATCGCTCTTGCCTCCCTCTCCCCTCTTTTTTTTAGATATCAAAGAATTGGTATGTTACCAGGTCTACAGCCACCTCTCTAGTTCGGGATAAGGAAGAACTCCAGAGAGAGCCATGTTGGAGTCTAAGTTTCATGATCTAACCTTTGCGAAGAGTAGCAACAAAGAGGTTTGTAGTCAGATGAAGGAGTCCCTTAAGACGGAAAGGGTTGCCAATAGTTCACTAACTGCCGAAGTTTTGGCCCTTAGGCGTGAGAAGTCAGATATGCTGATGAAACATGTGGGGAGATTGAAAACAAGGGAAGCGACTCTTTCTGATGCCAGGCGAATAATTTATGAAACTCGGGATCAGATTTCTTTGTTCCTGAAAGTGTACTTTGCAGATATAATGTCTGACTGTTATGAAAAGGCCCTCCTCTTAGTTTACCGTGATAACTATGGAAAGTTTCCTGTCATGGACTTTCCCTTCCTTCGTCCCTTTGGAACAAAATCTTGAGATGTGTTATTGCCTTAGATCAGGGTACTGGAGATTCTAAAGGAGAGAAAGCAAGGGTTGAGGATCTTTTGTTCGTCGAAAAGATGTTCGACTACCAATCATCTAGGGATGGTGAAAATTTGATTTTGCATAAGGAAGGTGTAGTGTGCCAGCCCGTATGGAGATGATGGATTTGTGGAGGGGGTAAATCTTCTAGAGCTTGGTGAGGGAGAGAAGGCGGTGCATGCAGGTTCTCCTATTCTCCAGGTATAAATTCTATCCTCTGAATTCTTTTTTACTCGTACCAGTTGACCTTTGATGACTTATTCCCTTGGTGATAGGAATGGTATCCTTGCTGCTCATCCCTTCTCTTTTATTTTTATTTTTAAGCATGATCTTCATTCTCTTTCTAAGCTGAAGAGGGAATTTGTCACAAATCCCCCCTTTAGATCCGGCAGAGAACGCTTCTTGAAAGAACCCAAACATATTTACATGAAGTATCCTCAATTATCTTTCAACTTCTTGGGGAACGACAAGGAGATAATATTAAAGAAACTTAGGGCTCATCGTGCAAAGTTAATATGTAACATGAAGGAAAAAATACTGGGGAAAATGATCTGTTATATCTATATATTTCTTGACAACAACGTGTGTGAATGTGAATTGTATTTGTTTTTACCTCCTTTTTGTCGCATGCTTTTCCTGGGTTTGGAATACTCTTGCAAAAGATAGCTTATCTGCTTATTTAAAACGGGCGATTTACCTGAAGATATTTCCTCTTTGGTGGACAGAAATATATTTCTTTCTTTGTGTTTGGGAGATTTTTTGGGAACTTCTCCTACCACCATAGGTGGTAGATGTACCCTATCCAGGAAACGATTGGCGCAACGTTTGGCAGAACAAATATGAGTGTTGGAGACTCAAATAAGCCAAAAAGATAAAGACATCCTCGAGGCAAAGAGGAGCATAAAAACGAATCCTATTGTCGATTTTTGTGAAGAACGGGATGAGTTGCGGCGTCAAGTTAGGAACTTAGAGGCGAGATGCAAAGACGTACTAGTGAAATTCAAAGAATGGGAGGCTACATTTGGATGTGCTCTTGGGGTTTATGCCTCTAATGAGTCGTGGATCTTGACAGAATGTGTCTCTTCGGAATTTGAGATTGGGGATCCTCCCCTTGGGATAGATCATTCCTTCGCTGCCAGGTGGCATAGACAGTCAAGGAAAGCGTGAAAAGTCTTTATGACAGGAAGGAGATTGAGGGCAACTCTCGTCATGCTGACTTTTACACCTCCAAACTTAAGCAATTACAAAAGGAGAAATAGTTCTTGCACGGAGATGCTTCCGACCTGAGAAAGGAAAACAAAAATATTCGTGAGATGGGCAAGGCTTTCAATTAAGCTTTAAAGTGGAAACCTAAATCCTCAGATGATCCTGGTGTGGAGATGGGAAAGGTGCAAAAGGTCGACACGCCTTTGCATTCTACAATTCATCGTTCTACCACTTCCTCCGAGTTCCATGAATAAAGCGCTTCCTACTGGAAGCCGGTCTATTGCTCATACGGGAGTCATTATGTCGGGGCGTGCTTCCTTCCCCTTTCTTCCTCTCTTTCTCTTTTTTTTAAACATCTATGTAATGCGTAAAGTACCCTATATTTTAATAGTGGAGTGTAGCATTTTATATAAGTAGCACACACAGACAAGAGTAGGATCTATAATGATATGATTAGGCGTGCAATTGTGTATTTTAATCTAGGCGCTTTCCTTTAACCATCGCTATCTCGTGACATGGCACAAAATACTATGTTGGGGTCCGTCTCGTGGTCTTGAAAACAGTGTCTCGTACCCTGTTTGGGGTTACCAGTATCATAGTGCGTTTGGTCATGAAAGATTAAAATACTCGCTCACGTTTTGTGTGTTAGTGCAAATATTTGGTGCATCTGTGTAAATCAGAGATACTTTCCTGAGTACAAAGGGGAAATGATAAAGGCAACCGATGTGCGATTTGCGCTGTGGTCCGACGTTGAGTCGGAGTAGAATGGCATATCCCAACATTCGCAATGGATTGGGATTGACCTTGATCCGAATATGGATAGAAGACCGGAATTTCCTTCAGTATTTTTGAAGCACCAAATTGACCCAGATTCAGGTATTAGCATAAAATACCGGAACCCCCTCTGGTATTGTAAACCGCCGAATCGACTCAAATTCGGGTATCAGCATAAAAGATCGGAACCCCCTCCGGTGTTGGAAAAGCGCTGAATTGACCCTGATTCAGATATTAGTATAGAAGACCGAAACTCCCCTCCGGTATTGATTTGGAAAGCAGAGGTTGTACGTGCTTTTTGAGCCTCCCTTGGGCTTTTGATCAAAGCAGAGGATGTACGTGCTTTGTTGGCCACTCTCTGAGCCTGTGCGTCCGGAGCTCTTAGCTATCTTATCCACAAGCAGGGCCCAAGGACTTACTCGACCTCCCTCTAGGAGGTGCCTTATCTTGACCATCATAGGCGATTATAAGGGCTTAGAAACTTAGATGGGGCCATCGTAGGCACAGAACTAAGGTTTATTCTTTCGATGCTCTATACAGGCCATCATAGGCACTGATAAAGGCTTATACGCCACCCCCTCCAAGGGGTGCCCTATCCTGACCATCGTAGGCGATGATAGGAGTTTGCGTTCCCTTCTACGGCTAATGCAGAACATAAGCAGAGGTTGGACGTGCTCTTATGCAAGCAGAGGTAGGACGTGCTTAGTTCTAGCAGAGGAAGGGCGTACTCTTCCAAGTATGTGTATTAATCCATTTTCTAAGGATTTTCTCAAACTCATCTCGATTTTTTGATAAACTCCCGCAATCGGCCTTGACTGACAAATCTGACAATGGATTCCTCGAGGGTTCTGCAGTGATTAGTCTCGTGTCCATTCATCAAGTGGTAATGGCAGTAAGGTCCTCCTGTTTTTCTTTCGTATTAAGACCACTTGTTCGTGGAGGTCCAATAGTCGGGTTCATGTTTGGTTAGGAAGTAAACATTCTCCCTTGAAGTAGTGAGGTAGCATTCATGTGGTATCCTTGGCGTACACTTCCCTTTTTGTGAATGGGGTCTAATCCTCCGGTGGATCATCCCAGTTGTGGTTCCTATACTTTTGTCCTCTTTTTCCACAACATTCTGGAATCGAGTTGTCGTCTCTTTAGTCCATTTGTCGGCGAAGTGGTTGAAATCATCCATTATTTCGCATTTGAGCGTCATTCCCTTGACTTTCCTGTAGAGAGCATCCTTAAGTAGGGAAAACACTAACGTCGTCTGATGTAGATCCACTGGGTGGGAACGCCATGGTTTGTCCTATGTGGGAGGAGTTGCTATTCCTCATCTCGTAACCATGTAGTCCAATTATCTTCTTCCACTTTATTACTCGCAAAGCCTCCGCTCTTAACTCTTGTTCCTCCATTATCCTACGATTGGTGTTCTCGAATTATCCGCTCGGGATCCTGAAAGCCTTCTTCCGCGTTTCTTGCTCATAACATCGCTTCTTCAAAGCTAGTCCGATCCGGAACGGAACGACACAAGTAGATGTGTGGCTGTTAACCAGAAGGTTGGAGGTTCTGGCCCTCCTTCTAGCGCCAAAGTGTTAACGATATTTATTTTCAACACTGGAGACAGGTCGACTGGGGTGGAACTAAAGGAGGGAATAGTTGGTGGGTTGCTTCACGGATCAAATCGGGTTAATGCCCTGGAAGTGGAATTAGGGAAAAGGGGTTTGCCAAGGACAATCAAAATAGGTTTCGACCCAGGGGACGAAGTGTGTCTTCCTAATCCAAGACATATTGAAGAGGAAATCCAGTTCAAATTTTGAAAGGAAAATAAGCAACCGCAATGGTGATGATCAGAAAATGGAAATACACACTTACAGAGCAACTTTCTTGTGATAGATTCCCTTTTATTCAATTTTCACTGAGAGTACATGCATATCATAGGGGGATTTCCCCATTGATCTCTTTGCTAAGTTAATTTTAATAGTATAATTGTTTGGAAGGACAAAAAATCCCTCCCTGAATGTGACTTCTGGGGTCTTATTTATAGTGGTTCAGGGCCCTGTCTATCGGAGGGCTATCGGACCCGGATGGGTCTCTACCGGTCGTTTTATTCTCGGTTTTGAGTGCTTGACCTTCAACCACCTTTAGTGTATTCGGTTACAATACTCGAACTCTTGAGGACAACTTCTGAATGTTAGCTTGCGGACATGAACTTTCGGGTGTAGGCTCTCGGCTTTATCGTGAATACTTAGAGGGGCCTGACCCCGTGGTGTATGTTGATAGTTGCTGGGTTGAAACCGCTACGGTTTTCGGTACTAGGTAGGCTAGCAAGGGTAGCCTGTATCCTTGCTTGGGTTTCGACTAGCCCTCCGGTGGGGTCTTTGCGGTAGCCTGTTTCCTTGAAGGGTGTATCCGGTGTCACTCTTATTTATTTGCGGATGTGACCTTTCAGTATTTATGTAGTAGATATTATAGAAGTTGGTTCTGAGTGGCCTTCGCGTTCTCCCGGGTTAGTGCTTTCGATGCTTTCATCTTCAGGTGTATCGATATTTGGGTAGGTCATTATCGAAAATTCCTTTGGATTTTGTCCATCGGATCTATTGCTTCTAGTTTACTTCGTTTCGGGTTAGGATGATCTTTTGCTATAGGACTCCTCTGTCGTGCCGGCGCTGCTTGGAGAATTCATGTTGGATTGGCCCTGGCGGATAAGTCCCACCAGCACACCCCGTAGCTTTCGCGACCCTTTTTCCTAGAGGGTTTCATTTGGTTCCATGTCTCGAGTTATTCTTTCTAGCTTTTAACCCTTCCTAATAATGAGTTCCGCTTTCTGTCAAGCTTTTAGTGGGCCTTCGGCTGTCTGATACTCCTTCACCGCCAGCTTGCTTCATTGTTAATTTTGGTAGTGATAGTAGAATTGACAATATTGTGTAAACCGGATAATATGAGATATTTAGTCGAAGATATATTCGAGTTATAATAACGAATATATTTAATTTTAATTAAATATTGGTTTCGAATTTAGACAAAATTTTCAAGACGTAGTTTTAATTTAATTTATAGAATTTTAATGTAATTTTTAATTTGGAAAATAAGCAACTATTTATATTGGAGTATTTTATACCCTATACCAGCATTTTCGAATTTCACAAAGTAATTCAACTTGCTTATTTTATTTTGTTTTTCGGATAGTGGTGTTATACTTGACACGATTGCATTTTTATTTTTGTTCGTAATGATCCATATGTGAACGGAGTTGTGCATAATTTGATAACTGTAATATAGAGTAATGTTAACTTACATACTACTACTCACCATAAACACATCAGGCTTGATCATCTGATCAGCTGAGTGAATTTATCAAATCCTAAGGCCGCACCATGCTTGGACATTACGAGGACCAATGTCTATTCAGTAGCAAACCAACAAAAACCTTTCTAAGGACGCAAAACTTCTTTAAACTATTGAATATTTAATTTAACCATCAAATACCAAAATCATCCATTCTTACATAGATATTACTCGTTCATAGTTGTTTACCGTTATTTTCATCGAAGTAGAAGCAAATAAAGTTTCTGGAACATAAAGAAGAAGAAAAAGTCTGATGGGAGAATAATATCATTTTATGTTAAACAAAAAGATTAATTTCATATCATGTTGGTTTGGTTTGATACAATGTGGCAACAACCATCCTTTACATCGCACGCAGACAATACGAAATATCACCATCAACCTATCTTTCACGTAGACAATACTTCATAAATAAGTCTTCTAAGCTACATGGATTGTCACTTCCTACCATACGCTATTCCTTCATCGTGAACGAACTTTAACATATAAATACAATAATACTTCATCATGAAGGAACTTTAATATATAAATATAGCAATACTTCACTTCGGTTCGCTCTTATCGAAACCATATAGTTGAACATTTACCCGAGTTGTAAAAATTGAAATAATTGGTATACTTTAAAAGGAAAAAAATCCATAATATATGTATTTGTAACACCAGGAGGTAAGCGTGTCATGTATCGGTAATACACCGGGTTTTGACGTATTGTAACTATTTTTGGTTCAATTGATTTTGCCAAATTATCTATCGCGGTCTGATACCTTCAGCGTGAGCAAGGAGATGGTTGTTGCCAGGGTTTGTGGCGACGGTGGGAAGTTTTGGATGACGGCAATGTTGAACTAGAAGCTGGCGTTGGTGGGGTGCTGTTACGTCTGGCGTCATGATGGAAGTGGGTAGCAGTTCGGAATGGAAACTGTGAAGGAAGGTGTCTTTAGTGTGGAGGGGACTGCGAAGCTAAACAGGGAGTTTAAAACGTGTTTGCATTAAATTAGAACGGACTGAAAATAAGTCACTCGTATTTCTCTAATGGAAAAGCCTCCTTTCTAGCACAAGCCCAATCACTCGATACATTCCTATTCTGATTTATCGAGGAGCACATCTTTACAAATGTTACTCCATTTTCAGTGGGAGTTTAAAACGTGACGAAGTGGATGAATTTTGGAAGGAAGGGCATATTTGTGAGAAGGGGGGTTCAAACATGATGTATAGAAATGGGAAAGGACAAAATTTAAAGTGTCCATTTTCAGTTTTTCCGCATGAATGAAACGAGCGGATGGTGTTTTAATAGCTGGGAAAGATTATATGTTCATTTTGCGAAGTGGGTTTAAGGGGATGGCGGCAGGTCTCCTGTATCTGAAATTGGGAAGAAAGGTAGGAGTGGATGCTGAAGTTTATACATACGGGAACAAGATAGAGTCGGCCAAGGAGTTCACTGGGTAGGGTGCGAAGTGGAGCTGTCAGGTGTTTGACAGGGAGAAGTGCAAGCATTTAAATGATTTTCAGTGGGGGGCAAGTTTAAGTTTCTACCTCGAAAAATATATATAGTGGCTCGTGAAATGGACACATACTGTGTAAATAATGGAAGGTGTGGATTGTACACGAGAAGAAAAGAAAGAGAACAGAGAGAAGGAACGAAAATGGCGTTGCTGTAGCCTGTAGGGAGAAGCGTGGGTCTCGGTATTGAAGAAGATGGAGAATATACAAGTGGGTAAGGGCTCTTGGCGGATGGGCCGAAGTGTAATACAGGGCGACGCCCGAAATTTATAAATAGAAATTTTGTTTAGTTTTAATTAAATAGTACATTAACTTGTTAATTTAATATTTAATTCATACATTATCAGAATCATGAACGGTCTGATCCGTTGGAACCGTATGGATGTAGGCTACACAACGGAACTAGTCTGGAGAGATTTGGAGATTGTTTGAATTTACGGTGGAATTAAATGCCTGATATGATCAATCGAGCGTTAACGATTAACGGACGAGGTGAGTAAACTCACTAACTCTGTCTAATTTTATAATATTATAAGTGTTATTTGATATTGATAAAAATGATTGAATGCTGTGTGTGATGGTTGTTTGGATGATTTGCTAATTAATTGGTCGAAATAATATATACAGTTAAACATATATAAGTCGTAAACTTAATACTGATTATAGTTATTTCTGTATTTCAGATTAATCTGAACTTGTATTATTCATGTTGATTAACATCTATGGATGCAGGGAAACAGATTGAAGGGATCCAACCGGATTCCTCAACAATTATATTATTGTTTTTCATATATTGTATTATATGATATGATAAATAATCTGGTGTTGATTATTGTGTGTTTGGGGTGGTTGAACAATATTGACCTGAAATGGTTGGTATTAAATACCGTAAATTATATTCAAATATATTGGAATAGAAATTGGGGTTTTACAAAAGAATAATCTATTTTAAAATAGAAATTGAGTTTCAAATGGACGATAAAATAATAACTTGTTTTATTTATATTAAAACAAGTAGTTGGATTTATAAATGATATTATAAATGAAATAAAATGGAAAATTTTTTAAAAATTATTTTGGATTGTAAATTCAGGAATGAATATAAAAAGGGGAAATGGAATTTGTTTTTAAAAAGAAAGCGATGAAAACATTTAGAGGTTTGAAACGTAAATAAAATGGAAACTAGTCCATAAGAATTTCTAATGAGAATTCGACTAAGTCGGATATTAGTAAAATAAATTATTTTTAGAAATTATATATTATATAATCCAGAATTGGACAAGAAAGTTAATATTTAATTTATATTTGGATAGGTCATCAAAATTAATTAATAAACTTAATATATAATAATAAGTTGATTTATAAATGGAGTATATGAAGTGAAATATAAATATGAATTTATAAAATAAATCGATAAACAGTATGTGAACCTGTAATAGTATTAGTAGATACAAATCAAGATTTGATTTGATAAAATGAGTCAGGATTTCTGTAAAGAAATAATATTCACTTTTTAAAGTGAATAACGATTTAAAAGAAAATGTTTTGCAGATTTAAAATGGAGTTAAGGAAATTAAAAACTGAATGGAGACTAATTAAGTTGAACGACTTTCTGAGTATTGATCTGATGTTGGTTTCGACCTTCGGGGTTAATACTTATGGAGTTGTTCTCTTACATTTATGGTTAGGGACTGATGGACGTGGAGGGATAATGATTTGTAAATAAGGAATGGAAATGTTTTTTTTCCAAAGTTAATATGAATTATTTTCTGGAATATAGAAAATAAAATAGTTTAAAATAGGTGGAACGTTTTCCAAGGATCGGGAGAAGCCAAACGAGTTAGAGAAATATTTGGGTAAAGATATTGAAGAGGAATTCGGAAATGAAAATGATTATTTATAAATCTATTAAAATGAGTCAGTGTTGATTGATGATTGATCGGTAAGATTTCCATTTGGAAATACGACTGTTGTTTGTACACATGTTTTCCTTTGATAGTTAAATAACCGACTATCAAAGTTTTTGACTATTTCCATTGTCAATACAGAGAGACCGGGTTCAAATTTATTATATGAAAACAACTCCGTATGGGAATTATCATTTCGAATTAAATATATCAAAGACAACTGAAGACGGAGTTTATGCAAGGGTTATTTTGGTGATCCTAGGTAGAAATTGCCTAAGATGGATTTACTGAATAATTCCTTTGGGTTGTCCAGTCCCAGGACAACGTGTATGGACGAATGTCTGACAGAGTATATCTAATATATCGCTAAGTTAATCTCTTCAAACATATTTACGTTGGTGGCGGAGAAATTTGTTTCTCCTAGCTTTGTGCCCGTAGTATTTTTGGGGAAATCAATTTGTGATTTGGAGGGTATGACAATGTGACATTCAAGGTGAATGAAGATGTGACCTGTTAGAGATACGTTACGACCTTAAGCCTCATCAACTGGGAAACGACATAAATCGGGCAGAAAGCATGGCTAAGTGGATTGCACCAAAGTAGAATATATTGTCACCATCTAAAGAATATTCATATTTGTTACTTCTTTCAATTCTGTATCTCCCCGGAACGGCTATGTTGGTATACCAACCATAAGGTGATAATATATTCAGAACATTCAAGCGAAATGAATGACCAGTCATGTGTGGCCGAGTTACAAGATGTTCTTGTTGAACTCCAGTGTATCGCTTCCAGAGTACACTGAACGGAAGGTAGTTCCATACCTTGTCATAGCGAGAAATCCATTTTCCAATAAGAGCCCGCGGTTTTTGATTGTATATTATATGTAGAACGTGAGATGAAAGCATTCTACTAGAATGCTATTTACTTGATTTAGAGATTATTAAAATATTAGAAAATATTGATCTTAAGAAATATTTTGGGTTATCGTAAGGTAAAAACCGTCTGTGTTTATGTGTGGATCGGTCTTATGATTATCATTTCTTTTAAACGGATTTTTAAAGTTAAACCAAGTGATTAGAGTTTACTCACATGAATCACATGACTGACCCATAGTTTATTTTATTTTGTTTTCCCTAAACTCTTGGGTGCCCAAATTTGTACGGGTAGACAAGTAGCCAGGATTTACAGATATACTTGGAGGAGCTCGGAGCAGGAGGCTTCAGGGTTAGATATATATAGAGTTTATTTCCATTGTGATGTTATGTGATAATGGTATGTATATACAGTTATCATTTTGTATTTCCAAAGTTGTTATATGATATATTTTATTCGTTTCACGGTGAGATTCATGTTACCCTGATTATGTTCTGTGGTGATCTTCTTCTTCTTCTATTCTAATTTTCTTTCTATCTATTTCTCACCTTCTAACTTCTTTCTATTAATGATCTGGTATTTACGATGCTTGGATCATCAATACGGGTTTTTGTGTTGATTTTCAGGGTCGAAAATCCCTGTTCGTTACAGTGGCATCAGAGCTGAAGGTTAAGTAATTACCTTGGCTCTGTGGCGTAACTCAGTAGAGATAGGATTAGTAATATCCAAGATTGAGTTGTGTGTATATATACGAGAGAGCGTATTTGTAGATTTATATAAAAATGATTTATATTATGGGGATTTATTGATTGAGTGAATTATAAATTCTAGATCGACAGTGGGTTACCACAAGGTCGATTGGAGTTTCTAAACACTCGAATACGATGAACCGACACAATATGTTTTCAAAATGAGGGTAAATGAAATAATTTAACCCAAATTATATTTTGATATAAAAGAAGTATATATCTTTGAATTATTATAGTATATGGTATGTTGAATGTTATTATAATCAAATAAGATTATAATTGAAATGATTATAAATAACAATTCAGAATTCATATAAGAGTATATATAAAATCAGATGAATTAAATATGGATTCAATACAGAATTGGAGTTAAAATTTTGGAAATCTAGGAATTCGTTTGAAAATTGTTTTGGATTAAATATATGGAAGTTTTAGATCCCGGGTGATTTGGAAATGTTTTTCAAATGTTGTAAAGGATATTTTAAAGTGATTTCAAAAATGGAAACGGTGAAACTAAGTTTTGAAAGTGATATAGTATTAAACTCACTTCAATCACTGGAAAATAATTCTGATAATGACTACAGCATCATCAGTGTTCATTTTCGAGTTTCTAAGCGACGGATTACTACCAAAGATTTCGTTTTGAATTGATATTATTTGTAAATATATATGATTTCAAACTGATTTGAAATAATAGGAATTTGAATTCTGAAACTTAAATTTAATTTATGTAGTTAAATATATTGAAATGTTAGAAGTGAATAAACAAACTAGAATTTAACTTATACAAAGTTAAATAAAATTGGATTAGATTAGAGATAATATAGAATGGAATCGGATTATTGAGTAAGGATTTGGAATTAAGATTGGAATTTGAGTTCAAATAGTATTCAGTTTGGATATAAGAGTGATTGGTTGGAAGATGAATTGATTGAGATCGATTAGAATTGTTTGGATATATGCTAAAGAGATAGCAAATGGAAAAGATAAAGTTTGATGCCCGACAAAAAGGTACAAGTTTATATTTATATGAGTATGAGATTTATGAGCCTGTTTGGAAAGCCACTTGGTTGTTTGATTTTCTTTTGGATTGGAGAAGGCCAGTAGAGGCGAGTTGTAGTTGTATCGATTGAGCCGTGCAAAGAAGACGCTGGCGAAATTTTCAAAACTATAAATTGTTAGGAAATCTTCATGATTTTTTTAATTTTTTCGTTAATGGAAATAAATTAATATTTTGATTGAAATTAAATTACTTCCGCTGAAACTGAAGTTAAGAAGTACAATAAAAGATTTTTAATCTGGTTATAATACGGTCCATGTGGTCCATAGCATTTTCCAACCTTAGTAATTTCGGTGACGAAATTCTTTTAAGGAGGAAGGAATGTAACGTCCCGTATTTTTCAGCGATATAATAATTAATTTATTTAATTAATATTATAATGATTTGATAATTTAAATTAAATATATTTTTAATATTTAATGAATATAAATAATGGGATATAACCATATATTTATTTCCAAAATGTTCGGAAATTGTAGAATCGACAATATTGTGTAAGCTGGATAATATGAGATATTTATTTGAAGATATATTCGAGTTATAATAGTGAATATATTGAATTTTAATTAAATATTGGTTTCGAATTTAGACAAGATTTTCAAGAAGTAGTTATAATTTAATTTATAGAATTTTAATGTAAATTTTAATTTGGAAAATAAGCAGCTTTTTATTTTGGAGTATTTCATACCCTATATCAGCATTTTGGAATTTCACAAAGTAAGTCAACTAGTTTATTTTATTATATTTTTAGGATAGTGGTGTAATACTCGACACGACTTCATTTTTTTTTTTTTTGTCAGTAATAATCCATATGTGAACAGAGTTGTTAACCGTTATTTTCATAGAAGTAGAAGCAAATAAAGTTTCTGGAATATAAAGAAGAAGAAAAAGTATGATGGGAGAATAATATCATATTATGTTAAACAAAAAGGTTAATTTCATATCATGTTGGTTTGGTTTTATACAATACGACTAAGTTGCACATGATGTTTCTGCGATTAGGTGGTTTACAATTTAATTTAAACGAATGTTTTTGCAACTATGTTTCTAAACTTTAATATATAAATACTTAGTAGCCAATTCTTCGTACACCATCCTTTACATCGCACGCAGACAATACGAAACATCACCATCAACCTACCGTTCACGCAGACAATTCTTCAGAACTAAGTCTTCTAAGCTATATGAATTGCCACCTCCTACCATATGCTATTCCTTCACCATGAAGGAACTTTAATATATAAATACGGCAATACTTCATCATGAAGGAACTTTAATACATAAATACAACAATACTTCACTTCAGTTCGCTCTTCTCGAAACCATATAGTTGAACCTTTACTCGAATTGTAAAAATCGAAATAATTGGTATACTTTAAGAGGAAAAAAATCCATAATATATGTATTTGTAACACTAGGAGGCATGCACGTTGTGTATTGGTAATACACCAGGTTTCGGCGTATTGTAACCATTTTTGGTTCAATGGGTTTTGCAAAATTATCTGTCGCGATCTGATATCTTCAGCGTGAGCAAGGAGATGGTGGTTGCCAGAGTTTGTGGCAACGGTGGGAAGTTTTGGATGACAACGAAGTTGAATTAGAAGCTAACGATGGTGGGGTGCTGTTACGTCTGGCGTCATGATGGAAGTGGTAGCAGTTCGGAATGGATACAGTGAAGGAAGGTATTCGTAGTGTGGAGGGGACTGCAAAGCTAAATAGGTAGTTTAAAACGTGTTTGCAGTAAAGTAGAATAGATCGAAAATAACTAACTCATTTTTCTCTAATGGAAAAGCCTCCTTTCTAGCAAAAGCCCAATCCTTCGATACATTCCTATTCTGTTTTATCGAGGAGCATAATTGAACAAATATTACTCCATTTGCAGTGGGAGTTTAAAACGTGATGAAGCAGATGAATTCTGGAAAGAGGAGCATTTTTGTGAGAAGGGGGTTCAAACGTGAAGTATAGAAATGGGAAAGGACAAAATTCGAAGTGGCCATTTTCTATTTTTCCGCATGAGTGAAATGAGCGGATGGTGTTTTAATAGTTGGGAAAGAATCTATGTTCATATTGCGAAGTGGGTTTAAGGGAATGGCAATGGGTCTCCTGTATCCGAAACTGGGAAGAAAGGAAGGAGTGGATGCTGAAGTTTATACATACGGGAACAAGATAGAGTCGGAGAAGGAGTTCACTGGGTAGGGTGTGAAGTGGAGCTGTCAGGTGGTTGATAGGGAGAAGTGCAGGCATTTAAATGCTTTTCAGTGGAGGGCTACTTTATGTTTCTACATTGGAAAATATATACAGTAGCTCGTGAAGATGGACATTTACTGTGTAAATAATGGAAGGTGTGGATTGTACACGAGAAGAAAAGAAAGAGAACAGAGAGAAGGAACGAAAATGGCGTTGCTGTAGCCTATAGGGAGAAGCGTAGGTTTTGCTATTGAAGAAGATGGAGAATACACAAGCGTGTATGGGCTCCTGGCAGATGGGCCGAAGTGTAAAAATATAGGGTGAGGCCCGAAATTTATAAATAGAAATTTAGTTTAGTATTAATTAAATAGTACACTAACTTGTTAATTTAATATTTCATTTATACGTTTTCAGAATCACGAACAGTCTGATCCGTTGGAACCGTATGGATGCAGGCTACACAACGGAACTTGCCTGGAGAGATCTTGAGATTGTTTCAATTTATCATGGAATTAAACACCTGATATGATCGACCGAATGTTAACGATTAACGGATGAGGTGAGTGAACTAACTAACTCTGTCCAGCTTTATAATATTATATACGTTATTTAATATTGATAGAAATGAGTGAATGCTGTGTGTGATGGTTTTTTGGATGATTTGCTAATTAATTGGTCAAAATATATATATATAGTTATGTATATTTAAGTCATTAACTTTATACTGATTATAGTTATTACTGTATTTCAGATTGATCTGAACTGGTATTATTCATGTTGATTAACATTTGTGGATGCAGGGAAATAGGCTGTAAGGATCCAATTGGATTCCTCAACAATTTTATTATTGCTTTTCATATATTGTATTATATGATGTGACAAATAATCTGGTGTTGATTATTGTGTGTTTGGGGGTGGTTGAACAATATTGACCTGAAATGATTGGTATTAAATACCGTAAATTATATTTGAATATATTGGAATAGAAATTGGGGTTTTAAAAATGAATAATCTATTTTTAAATAGAAATTGAATTTTGAGTGGACGATAAAATAATAACTTGTTTTATTTATATTAAAACAAGTAGTTGGATTTATAAACGATATTTATAAATGAAATAAAAAGGAAATATTTTTTTAAAATTATTTTGGATTGTAAATTTTGGAATGAATATAAAAGGGGAAATGGAATTTATTTTCAAAAAGGAAGCGATGAAAACATTTCGAGGTTCGAAATGTAAATAAAATGGAAACTAGTCCATAAGAATTTATAATGAGAATTCGACTAAGTCATATATTAGTAAAATAAATATTTTAAGAAATTATATATTATATAATCTAGAATTGGACAAGAAAGTTAATATTTGATTTATATTTGTATAGGTCATCTAAATCAAGTAATAAACTTAATATACAATAATAAGTTGATTTATAAATGGAGTGTATGAAGTGAAATATAAATATGAATTTACAAAATAACTCGATAAACCGTATGTGAACCTGTAATAATATTAATAAATACAAATCAAGATTTGATTTGATAAAATGAGTCGGGATTTCTATAAAGAAATAATATTCACTTTTTAAAGTGAATAATAATTTAAAAGCAAACGTTTTGCAAATTTAAAATTGAGTTAAGGAAATTAGAAACTGACTGAAGACTAGTTAAGTTGAACAGCTTTCTGGGTATTATTTAATGTTGGTTCCGGCCTTCGGGGTTGATACTTAGGGAGTTGTTCTCTTACTAATTGGGATCGATGGACGTGGAGGGATAGTGATATGTAAATAAGGAACGGAAATGTTTTTTATCGAAGTTAATATGAAGTATTTTCTGGAATATGGAAAATAAAATAGTTTAAAATAGGTGGAACATTTTCCAAGGATTAAGAGAAGCCAAACGAGTTAGAGAAATATTTGGGTAAAGAAGTTAAAGGGGAATTGGGAAATGAAAATGATTATTTGTAAATCTATTAAAATGGGTCAATGTTGATTGATGATTGATTGGGTAATATTTCAATTTGGAAATAAGACCGTTGTTTGTACACATTTTTTCCTTTGATAGTTAAATAACCGACTATCAAAGCTTTTGACCTTTTCCGGTGTCAATACGGAGAGACCGGGATCAGATTTATTATCCGAAAACCACTCCATATGGGCATTGTCATTTCGAATCAAATATATCGAAGACAATTAAAGACGGAGTTTATGCAAGGGTTATTCTGGCGATCCTAGGTAGAAATTGCCTAAGATGGATTTACAGAATAATTCCTTCGGGTTGTCCAGTCCCAGGACAATGTGTATGGAAGAATGTTTGACAGAGTATTTCTAATATATCGCATAAGTTTATCTCTTCAAACATATTTACGTTGGTGGCGGAGAAATTCGTTTCTCCTAGCTTTATACCCATAGTATTTTTGGGGAAATCAATTTGTGATTTGGCGGGTATGACAATGTGACATTCAAGGTGAATGAAGAAATGACCTGTTAGATATATGTTACGACCTCAAGCCTCATCAACTGGGAAATGACAAAAGTCGGGCAGACAACATGGCTAAGTGGGTCGCACCCAAGTAGGGCATATTGTCACTATCTAGAGAATATTCATATTTTTTACTTCTTTCAATTTTGTATCTCCTAGGAACGGTTATGTTGGCATACCAACCGTAAGGTGATAATATATTCGGAACATTCAAGCGAAATGAATGGTCGGTCATGTGTGGCCGAGTTACAAGATGTTCTTGTTGAACTCCTGTGTATCACTTCTAGAGTACACTGAACGGAAGGTGGAACCATACCTTAAGCTCGCGGTTTTTGATTGTATATTATATGTGGAACGTGAGATGAAAGCGTTCTACTAGATTGCTATTTACTTGATTTAGACATTATTATAATATCGGAAAATATTGATCTTAAGAAATATTTTGGGTTATCGTAACAAAAGGACTCTACTTTTGAAGAATTAAAATGTAAAATAATGGCTTCGTCCAGACTCACTCGGTTTGTGACACCAAAAAAGGAAAACTGCAAAGAACAAATGGGTAGCAAAATAAAAAATAATTATTTGCAAAATTGTATATTTTATCAAGTGAATTTCAAATATAGACGATGAAGGTAAAGGACTCTACTTTCGAAGCATTAAAATGCAAAATAATGGCCTCGTCCAGGCTCGAACTGGAGACATTCAGTGTGTTAGACTGACGTGATAACCAACTACCCCATGAAACCTTATTAATATATTTGTCCAAAAATGTTGTTATTTATATCTTTACTCCTTTACTGGAACCAACACATGAATGATTGAAAAATGGGACTATGAAGTTACAGCCACGACGATATTTGAAAAGCCAAGAAGCTACTCCAAATTCGGGAAACCGAGGTTAATGCAAAGGCATATGCATTCAAAAATATAGTCATACAGATTATGAAGATTGTAATTTATATTATATGCATTTCAGAAAATTTCAATTTTTACATGTATTTTTCATGAACTAGTAAGTTAGTCGAGATAGAGCGAAGCGTTATATGCAAAAATGTGACCATGAAGTCCAAATGGGTCCAAACATAGCCTAATAAAAATGGATGGTTCTCATAAAAATTTTGATACAAACAAATATTCCATTAGATAACCAAAAATAATAACTTCATTTTTTGCAAATAAATATGTTCTATTTAGATTTCCAATGGTTTAATTTTCACTTTGCATAATAAGATAAAATTTATACCGGAATTATAATCAAATATTTATAAAGCAAATAATCACGAGACAACTGCAATTAGAAGGTAAATAATAGCAATCAATTTAATTCGTTACTGGTAGTAAACTACTACGGATTATGCATAAATTTATATCAATACATACATATATATACATACACACACACACACACATATATATATATATATACATATATGTGTGTGTGTGTGTAAAGAGAGAGAGAGAGAGAGAAGCAAATGAATAAAAGAAAATGATAAACCATTAAAATTAAATTGGAAGAAGAGTTCAAGAGGAAAATAATTTACTTACCATTATTAAAAGTAATATAAAGCAATATTTATTGACTGATTAATCGTATGATTCGAAATGAAATAAAGAAGGGAAAGAAAACTATTGATACATGAAGAGGCTAAACAAATAAAGAAAGTAATTTGGTGCTTTTATTATAACTATATTTCATTTGATGAAAGCGAAAAAAGTCATGCTAACTGCATTTAACTGAATCCATATGCAACCTCGAATTCAATTGATATGGTGCAAAGAAAATATAACATTTGGTTGACAACATATGCAACCTGGAATTGAACTGATATATTATGTAGAGCAGAAATGTACCAAAAAAATAATGAAACACAGCATATTACATGTAGACTTGAACATTTAGCTGCATTGGAATTCATCTAATCAGTACATGGAACATTTTAACAAATATTTGAAAGAAAATTATATGAAGAAAGGAATATCGGAAGGAAAATAGAGGGCATGATAGTAGATGTGTAGATGTTATAGCAGAAGGAAAATATAAGGGAAAAAAGTTTAGAAGAGACGGGAAATTTTATAAAATGGTACATTTAACTTTAAGGTACATCCAAAATTTCTAGTTCTAGAAAATGTAAACGTAGAACAGCCAATGAATGCCGCAAAATTTTCTTTACATACTCATCTCAAATCCATTTATTTTTATTTTCTAAATGTGATAACTTTTTATATATGCATCGGATTTAAGATATTATATTATTGGTCTGTTAGATTAATATAATATATGCATCTATGTATATTTGATATTATCAATGTTCTCTATGTTTTTATGTTGGGTAGATGGCTTGGTTTTAGTGATAATGTGTTGAGATTGAAACGATATATCTCGCCATTTGTTTGAAATAACATTTGGTTTTTTTAATTGGCATATGGAAAAATTAACGACAGATGAGTAAATAGAATTAATTTTGATTTTCAAAGTATATTGTTAATTGTTACTCATAGCCATGATAGTTTTCTACTTATTTTTATTTTTTTCAAAGCAGTATGAAAGTAGTTCAATTGATGTTGGTTCACACAGTTCTTACAACACTGGTTCTTTTATTAAGTGGATTCGTCTAGTTAAGCAAATGTTTTGGTTCTTCGGTGATTCTAGTTATCTATTACAATAAATGTTGAGAAATGATTCGAATAATCAAGCGTTTGTTGCCACCTACCGTTCGTCAAAGACTTACGATTGTCCTTGAATAGTTTCACTTGTTTCTTACAATACACTGTACAAGGAAAGAATGTAAAGCCAACGTTATTAATAAAAATGACAATAAGATAGGATGGGATGGATTTTCTATGCTTCAGACTTGCCTCAGGTTTCTTAAACTCTGCCCCAAACCCATCTCATAGATTCGATGCGAATGGTCTGAATTTTTGACTCGAACCTGAAGTTTGTACGGGTTAAGATAGACCCGCCCCACTTAAGACCCGGTGAGGTTTTACATTTTCTTTTTTTGAGCTAGGGTTTTACATACATACATACATACATACATATATATATATATATATATATATATATATATATTGAAGAATGATTAATAAGTACATTTTTTTATTTACTTTACTTGTAGGAGCGTTGTCAGGAAATGTTACAATAAATATAAAAAAATGGCAATAATAGAAGAATATGACAAATTAGAACGTCAACAACTAAAAAAATTATGTATAGTTATATATAAACATCAATGATGCAACCTAGTATTATAAAATCATATAAACTATCGAAAGAAACATTATATCCATGTTAAAATTATATATTATACAAGTACTCCATTTTCAAAACTTATTTAAAATATCGTCATGTTTTTCTCAACACAGCCTTGTATTGTTTAGAACACACTAGCACCACTTGAAATGATCTAGTATGTTTGTTTTATTTTTGTATATTCAATGAACGATTTTTCAAAAGTCATCCAATACATGTAAAAATGAAAAAAGATGCAGCATTTGAAAAGTCATCAGTAAACAACTTTTAGAATGTCGCCCAAATTTTGAATAATAAAATAACAAGCCTTCTCCCCTTTTTATTTTAAACTTTACCAAACTTCAAACAAAAAACCTAGGGCCCTCCCTGTTATATTCATCTATAATCTCTAATATTTTGCATTAAATATAATAAAAGATATTGTTTTAAGAGATTTACTTTAATAATAACAATATTTATGTAACACTACTTAGTTTGGAATGAAATTAGAAGCCAGACATAGCAAAATACGTGTATAAAATGTAGATTTATAGAGTTAACGAGGCCTTCTTATAGCATCAAGGCTTTTTGAGAAACAACACTTCACTCATGTACGGTGGCTAAGCTAGGAACAATATACATTTGAATGGAGGAGTGGACTGTTACAGTGGCATTAGAGCCAATACCACTTAGAATTGTGGCATTTCTATCGACTAGGATGCCTTAAAAAGGTATTTTTGGCTTGTATGTCGATCATAAATGAACAGTGGGGACGTTGGACTTTAAAGAAAGTAGACTGTAACACTCCTTAGTTTGTAATGAAAATAGAAGTCCAAGATAGGCAAAATAAGGGTATGAATTGAGAAGTTACATAGTAAAGCCCAACCTCTAGATAGTGTTGAGGTCTTTTAAGGAAAAAACACTAGTTCTATATGGTAGTTAAGTGGGGAAAAATATATGCATGGACTGAGGAGCGAACTGTTACAGTGTCCTCGCTCTAGATCAATCAAGGTGTGGATTCCCAGACTTCGATTTTCTAGTAGATTTGTAAATGAAAATTCAGTAATGTTAAATCCATTAATATTGTAGAATGGTTTCTAATTTTATTCCAATTGTATGCTGTTATGATGTAAGTTGATTATTGATGATCAAATGTATGGAAAATATGTCGGTGATTCTGATAAATTGGATAAAGTTCATAAACAATTGAACTTAGAACAATTAAAAGAGCTGAATTACAAAGCAAGTCAGATAAAATCGAAGGGCCTTGATATTGATTTACTTTGCAGTTGACTAACCATTCTATATCCTGAGCAATCAAAATTGTTGATGATGACATTGAATTAATGTTTTATATCGTCTTTAAAATAGAGTTATTTGTTAGGAAAAACCAAAGATTGGTGGTAGAACAACTTGGGAACAACTATAACTAAATATAATTCACAAGCAATTCTATCATTGACTTTTAATAATCAGCCTATAAATGTGGCGTAATACTGAAAATTACAAAGGATCGAGTAATATATTTAATAAATATGAATGTAGATACGAGTAATATCATATAAAAATAAAATGATCACACCAACGATTTTTATACTGGTTCGGACCTCCGGTGCTACTTACAGTCTCACACTTTTTGGAATTTTACTAATCGACACCCTCACTTAGTCCAAAGGAATAAGCAACTGAGCAATTGAATAGGATTTAGCTACATTTGCCCCAACAACTGAACATGATTTTGCTTTGGAAACCGGAGGAGACTTCCACTGTGCATGAATAACCGAGCAAGACTTTAAATACAAAAGAAATTTGGTTGGCTTAGTGTGTTCTTGATATAACACATATTGGTATTCAATTTGTATTACACTTTTCCTATAATCTTTTGCTCAAGCAGTATATATGTGTTTCTATGAAGACCAAAAATATATTGAATAATTAGGAATATTGAAATGAATGTACTATTTCTTGTAAACTAGAAGCAATATGCGCATATAGAATGAAAGTATTTAAAATAGAAGATAGTGTGACACCCCACGTCCGTTAATGTCACACATTAAGAGAATGCATTAATTTTCATGAAGCGGTATAGGTAAACATAAAAAGAAACATTACAAGAAAGATATAAAATAGCAGCGGAAAATTTAAAACTTTATTAATCATAAAGCATCATCGTTCAAAACTTGGTTACATCATATGTCTGAAATACATAAAACCTAGTACATCATTAAAACTTCTGTCTTGTACTTAAAACATCAGTGTACAATAATAAAAGAAGCATAATCCCCAAAAGAAGCATAGCCATAGTAGCAAAGTTAAGAACTTGAGCAATACAACTAAGCAGCTCCAACCACAATGATAGCAGAATCCTGATCAAGCTTGAGTATTCCCACCCTAAGAACTTGGGGGGGGGGGAAGAGAAAGAAGAGGAAACAAAATGGGTCAGACATAAAGTCTGGCGAGTCTAGTTACTTTAGCATATAAATAAATAAAAATATCATGACAGGCATATAAAGTGGATAAGAAAGGCAACAACATAAAAGGCAGGTATGACAAGGTAAACAGGATAAACATGATAGAGTATATTGCGCTTCCCTAACGATTCCTTTGCACCGATACTAGTATAACCAGAATGAGATGATCCCAACAACTGTAAGATAATAGACTTAGGTGTACTTCCAGTGAGAGATTTTCAACCCATTCAATCAACAGGCAGCCCAATGTTCCGGGATCAACTCTGAGGGTAATAACGGGCTCCTAAGCATACCGGAGTCTAAATGTACCCTAATTACTACCCTAATCTATCGGCTCCCTACTCTATAGATACCCTGTGCTGGTCCCATAGTAGGATGTATCACTCCCTAAAGCGGTAACCCTTCATTTTCCGGATATGCACAACCATATCTACTGATGTCACAGCGTCTTATTTTCCCGAGCAAGCGGAGTCATGCACGCACATGTCCCTGATGGAACACGCCGTTAGACACTGTCCCCACTTTTGCATCTCGTACAATCAGCCCAGTAAGCGTGCCCCGACTCCGACCAAGTTCGGAGTACTCATTTGATACCTATATATGGGTTACTGACTGAAATGGGTCCCACACACAAGATGATGCAAGCTCTACCCTTTTTCTTGTATCCCCACCACTAGATTTTCCACAGGTTTTGCCTACCTACTGGTGTCACAAAATTGCATAACTCCAACAGGTTAAGTTTGTGGGCTTATTTATATAAATATTAACCACCAACCCAAGATATACTTAACCCACTCACTGTTTCAAATAAGTTTACTTAACCCTTATTCAGTTTAACATGTTCATACAATCCCTATGGATTTAACCAGGTTAAGTATTCAACTTTATTTCCATATTCATTTATGGTTATAATTTGCTAGACCTCCGACATTTAGCATACCACTTGTGGATGCTGGATATGCTGGTCGGTTCCGGGCAGATTTCTTCCACAAGTTGGACTTAACCTCGTGTCTTAGCACGTCTCGTGTTTATGCACTTGACCCCTCACATTAGATTCACCACTTGCGGTCGTTGGATATGTCGGGCGGTTCCAAGCAGACTTCCACTAAAAGTGTAATCTAACCTCATGTCTAAGCGCGGTTACAGTTTCTAATTACTGTAATCCTAGGCATTTCCATTATTAACCAAATTTAACTATGTCATTATAGGTTTTCATGCCCCTTTTCCCAAGTTATGTTCATAATGAACCATATGCCCCGAATTAATATTATTACACTTTATTCAAGTTATGCCCAAATTCCCAATTATAAGTTATGCCCCCAATTCAACATTTTCCCCTCGTTACCAATCTAACGCATTCGCATATTTCAGCGGCATGCCTAGGCTTGAAGATAGCCTGGCTATATAAAAATAAAAGAGAAAAGATAGAGGGAATAGAACAGAGATGATCATACTAACTTGATGGACATATAATGGCAGAAACAGGCATAAAACATATAGTGGCATAATGACAAGGTAAGATATAGGAACAGATCTAATGAACATATAATAATAGAACTGATTCTAACATAATACGGACATGCATGATATGATCTAAACAATGATTTAGATGTCCAACTAACAACAGATCTGATTTGGCCATAAACATAATAGAACAGGTACAACGTGATCTAGACAGTGAATTAGATCCACAATCAAAGGAAGATCTGACATGATAAATAGGTATAGGTTCAGATCTAGTTTATAATCATGTCAGAATAACTATGATAAATGGGTTATAGCAGATCTGATGTGATTCAAATGGTCATAGGCATAGATCCAAGTTATAGTCATATCAAATTTAACTTCTAATTTTTTGTATCTAAAATTAACGTAGACTCACAGTGTGTGGATCTTGAAAAATAGAAAAAGGAATTGCTGGCATTGAATCACATATCTCTTAGCTTGAATAAATTGATTTCAAAATAAGAAAAGACTTGATTTGATATAGGTAGAGGCAACATCTAGTTCTCCATTATTTTTGGTGTGCAAAAACATGAGAAATGAGGCCATATTTACATATTTCCCGAAACCCTAATCTTCCAGCTCTGACGCAAGGGTGTCGACCCATGAGTCGACACCCCCCTTGAGTGTTGTCCCAGGGGTCGACACCACCCTTGAGGGGTCAACACCCCCTTGAGGGGTCGACACCCCTGAGCGGGAAATTTCCCGCTTCCCCAGTTCTGCGCAGTTTTGAATTCTAGACCTAATTTTTGAATTTCTGGACTTAATATATATATATATATATATATATATATATATTGTTCTTGCACGTATACAAACTTTAAACCTTAATAACTTCTTCATACATTGTCCATTTTACGCAAACCAGGTGTCTATTTTGACAATAATTCCGAGACGAACGCAATGGCGCATTCCGTTTCCCATAATTCCGAATATTAAATTAATTATTCTTTAATTTGTCCTCTTTAGTGGTGTTAAAATTATGGGGTGTTACATTCTCCCCTACTCAAAGGATTTCATCCCCGAAATCTCTAAGTTAAGAAGAATGTATATCCTACCATCCATCACCCATCTACTCATCCACTAATCACTAGTATCCATTATCCTTAAAGACTTCTGATGCTTATATGAACGTATGCAAAGGTGTGTGTATATGTCCTTATGCTAATGCGAAGATCAGGCAGTCTACTGACTCAGTCGACCTCCTTAATGCAATGTATGTTAGTGTTATGAATCCATCATTTATGCAAACAATCCTATTATAACATGTAAGTTCTATATGGGTGCACAATCATTCATCCAAATGCAACATCCATATGAAGATACACAAACTTTCATCCATTAAAAGGAGGAAAAATGCACACACATCCATATGCAGTTTGGGAGTGATTTAGCCGATCTAGTGCCTAATGTGTGTATATGCATCCACGAGCAACCACTAGCAAACACTTGCATCCACTTGTATCCATCAAACATAACATGTATGAAACACATGTTTACATCCATGGGATTCCTACCTAAAGGTCGAAGATCCTATCAATAGGACATACTTTAAATGATAGAAACAAGCATAAGTAAAAGCTTTGGAAATGAAGTTAAGAACATACCCTCAAAAAGAAATGGGTACGAAGCACGAATCTTGTCTTCGGTCTCCCAAGTTGCATCCTCTGGGTTATCTCCCCATTTAACCTTCATCAACTTGACCTCTCTATTGCGTAGCTTCTAACTTCTGATCCAAGAATATGGATAGGAACTCGCCTGACTGTCGCCTCCCGTTCTATCTCTACTTCCTCTATATACTCGGCTCAACTACTTCTGCGGTATCATGCAAACACTTCTGCAAATGAGAAACATGGAAAACATCATGAACGCCAGATAGTCTCTTGGGGTAGCTTTACTCTATAGTCCATTTGGCCAATCCTTTCTGTTATGGGAAACGATCCTACGAATCTTGGTTCCAATTTCCCTATAGATCCGAAGCGAACCACCTTCCTCAAAGGTGACACCTTAATGAAAGCCATGTCTCCCACCTCAAATTAAATGCCAGTCCTTCTCTTTTCTGTGCAGGATTTCTGCCTATCTTGAGCGGTATTCATTCGTCATCTAATAAGATCAATCTTCTCGGACGTTTCTCTAACCATATCTGGTACAAGTAGTAGTCTTTCTATAGATTCCCACCAACAAGTCGGTGATCTACCGGGTTGTACGTATAATGCTTCGAAGGGTGCCATGCCAATGCTAGCTTGATAACTGTTGTAATAGGCGAACTCTACTAAAGGAAGATGCTCTTCCCAAGTCCCTCCGAAGTCTAGGATACATAGTCTTAAAATATCCTCAGGAACTCTGTTCACCCTTTTCGTCTGTCTATCTGTCTGAAGGTGATAAGCGGTGCTCAAACACAACCGTGTTCCTAATGATTCTTGCAAGCTTTTCCAAAATTCACTGATGAAAATGGGGTCACGATCACTTACGATACTGGAAGGTACTCCATGAAGACGGACTATCTCACAAACATAAATTGTTGCCAACCATGTTGCCATCCTCTTGCTCTTAACTGGAATGAAATGAGCGCTCTTAGTAAGTCTGTTTACTACAACCCAAATACTGGTGTTGCCCTTCCTCGGTCTAGGCAAACCATCGATGAAATCCATAGAGACGCTCTCTTGCTTCCATTGTGGAATCTCCAAAGGATGAAGTAAACCATCGGGCTTCTTTTGCTCAGCCTTGACTTACTGGCAAATCAAACATTGAGAAACAAAATCTGCCACATCTTTTTTCATCCCAGCCCAAAAGAAAACCCTCTTCATGTCCCTATACATCTTATCTCCGCCTGGATGAATAGTCACCTTATAATGATGGGCTTCTTCTAGGACCTTCTTTAACAAACTCCCAATTTGGGGAACACAAAGCCTTCTATCTCGTCGCAACCATCCTTTATCATCTACGGAATATCTATTTAGGTGACTAGAAGTCTCCCTTTTACTGAGCCTATCCGAGATATCTGAAATCTGTGGATCCTCTCGCTGCGAGTCTCCTATCTGATCCATAAGAGTAGGTCGTATCTCTAGCGATGCAAACAAACTAGGCAAAAACTCGATGGAGGGTTTAAAGTGAAAAGCCGATATGAACTCCAAGCTTTTCCTCTCCACAAACAAAGGACTTAAGGCCATCCTCTGCCTACTCAGTGTGCCTGCCACCAAATTACCCTTGCCAGGGGTATAAGCAATCTCAAAGTCATAAGATGCTAGGAACTCCATCCACCTTTGTTGCCCTAATTTAAGATTTTTCTGTTAGAACAAGTACTTGAGAGATTTCTGATCGGTGTACAACTCGAACTTCTCCTCAAGCAAATAATGATGCCAGGTCTTAAGTGCGAATACCATGGCAGCTAGCTCTAAATCATGGGTAGGGTAGTTATTCTCATGAACCCTTAACTGTCTACCCCAATAACATACTACCTTTCTCTCTTGCATCAGAACCGCACCAAGCCTTGTGCCACATGCATCAGTGTATGCTGTAAATACTTTATTCCCATCGAGCAAGGTCAAGACTAGGGCTGTTTTCAGAGCCCTCTTCAATCGTTGGAAAGCAACATCACAATCTATATCCCATGAGAACATCATATTATTCTTCATCAGCCTGGTGAGTGGGGCCGATATCTTTGCGAAGTCCTTAATGAACTTCCTATAGTAGCCTGCCAATCCAAGAAAACTTCTCACCTCCATTGCATTCTTAGGAATTTGCCAATCTTGAACAGCAACTACCTTTGCGGGATCTACTGCTATCCCATCTTTAGAGGCCACATGCCCTAGAAATCTCACCTCTTTTCTCCAAAAATGGCATTTGGAGAACTTTGCCTCAAGCTGATGTGCACACAGAGTTTTCAAAACTTATCTTAAATGTTGGGCATGCTCTTCCTTGCTCTTTGAGAAGATCAAGATATCATCATCAAAGACCATGACGAACTTATTTAGAAACTCCCGAAACACCCTACTCATTAGATCAACGAAATAGGCAGGTGCATATGTTAACCCAAAAGGCATAATGAGCCACTCAAAGAAACCATCTAGAGTCCTAAAAGAGGTTTTATTTGTATGGTCCTCGGCCACCCTCAACTGATGAAACCCCATGGCCAAGTCTAACTGAGAGAATACTGATGCATCAACAAGCTAGTCAAACAAATCTTCCATCTTTAGGAGTGGGTGTCTGTTCATGGTGAGTTTATTCAGCTCTCTATAGTCTACCCATAAGCGAAGCAAACCATCTGCATTAGTTGCAAATACCACCGGAGCGCCTCATTCAGATATTCTTCGCCTAATAAACCCTTTCTCAAGTAGCTCCCCTACTTGCTTACTAAGCTCCCTCCTTTCCCTTGGAGTCATATGATGCATAGGTAATGCAACTGGCTTTGCAATGTCCACCAAATACATACGGAAATCGATCTTGTGCGTCGGAGGTAAGCCTCGTACCTCATCAAAAACATCAGGATAGTCAAGGACTACTGGTACAAATCGAATATCATCGATAGATGCATCAAGTGACTCTAGGAAATTAAGAATGACAGACCCTTGTGGGTCGCAAAAAATCTCGAGGGTCCTTCCATGGCAAGTCAAAGTCTAACAACCCTCCTCTCACAATCCAGAACGGCACCAAACATGGCTAGCCAATCCATCCCTAGAATCAAACCATAGCCCATAAAACCAAGCACATATACATCGCACTCAAACTCGATGCCTAACAAAGATATTCTCAAACCCCAACAAACCATGGACAAATGGGTCGAACCACTAATGGGGTATGAGAAAACTACGGGATCCACTACCATACTAGTATTTAGGTGCAGAGATTCAACCATAGAGCTAGATATAAATGAGTGTGAAGCGCCAAAATAAAAAAGAGTTCTAATAGGATGATTCGAAAGAGAAATCAAACTTCCACAAAACTTTTCCTACCTCATCTGGAGCACTGGTCACGAGAGCATGCACCTGGCCTCTTGAAGCTCCTGCCCTTTGACCTTGTCCCTATTTCTTCGGGCACTCCTTATCAAAATGTCTGGCCTCTCCATAATTGAAGCAAGTATTCTTACTTTTTTGCAGTCCTTTACCAAGTGACCCTTGCGTCCGCAACTATGGCACTTCCTCTTTTCCTTAGCCTTGTCATTCTTTCCGCCCTTCTTCTGTTGTTGTTGTTGTTGTCCTTTCTTGGGCCATACTTTCTTGTTTTGTATCTCCTCAACCTTAACTTCTTTCTTGTCGCTTTTGACTTCCTCATGCATCAAGGCTATATTAACGAGCCTTTCAAAAGTTGATCCCATTGGATTATGAGAGATAGCTAACACATGAAGGGGTGCATTTAGTCCTTTAACAAACTGCAAAGCTTTCTTATGCGGAGTATCTACCAGTTCCAATCCAAACCTTGCTGGCTAGTTCGATTTGTTCACATACTCTTTAATAGTCATGTCTCCTTGCTTGAGTTCCAAGAACCTTTCCATTTGCATGCTTTTCTCAACTTGAGATAGAAACTTCATTTCAAACCTCTATCTAAAATCATCCCAAGTCTCCACCAGACGCCCTGCTTGCGTTACTTCCCACAAGAAGGAAGCTTCATCTTTCAGTAGCCAGTTGGCTGAATGAATCTTCCTCCGGTCGTCCACATCAAAAATTCCAAACAAGTCCTTTGTTCCTTTGAGCCAATTCCTAGCCTCTACGAACGTCTCAGTTCCACGAAACGGCTTCCCTCCCATAGCACAGAAATTTTTGTAGATCTTTGAGAAGTTATCTGCATGTGGAGGAGGACATATATTGGCAGAAACATTGGATTATGGGACATACAAGTGTAATCTAACCATGTATCTAAGCGCGGTTGCAGTTTCTAATTACTGTAATCCTAGGCATTTCCATTATTAACCAAATTTACCTATGTCGTTATAGGTTTTCACGCCCCTTTTCCCAAGTTATGTTCATAATGAACTATATGCCCCAAATTAATATTATTACACTTTATTCAAGTTATGCCCAAATTCCCAATTACAAGTTATGCCCCAATTCAATGTTTTCCCCTCGTTCCCAACCTAACGCATTCACATATTTCAGCGGTATGCCTAGGCTCGAAGGTAGCCCGACTATATAAAAATAAAAGGGAAAAGATAGAGGGAATAGAATAGAGATGATCATACTAACCTGATGGACATATAATGGCAGAAATAGGCATAAAACATATAGTGGCATAATGACAAGGTAGGCATATAGGAACATATCTAATGAACATATGATAATAGAACTGATTCTAACATAATAGGGACATGCATGATATGATCTAAACAATGATTTAGATGTCCAACTAACAATAGATTTGATTTGGCCATAAACATAATAGAACATGTATAAGGTGATCTAGACAGTGAATTAGATCCACGATCAAAGGCAGATCTGACATGATAAATAAGTATAGGTTCAGATCTAGTTCATAATCATGTCAGAATAACTAAGATAAATATGTTATAGTAGATCTGATGTGATTCAAATGGCCATAGGCAAAGATCAAAGTTATAATCATATCAAGTTTAACTTTCAATTATTTCCATCTATAATTAATATAGACTCACAGTGTTTGGATCTAGAAAATAGAAAAGGAATCGCTGGTGTTGAATCACAAATCTCTATGCTTGAATAACTTGATGGCAGAAAAAGAAAAGACTTGATTTAATCTGGCCAGAGGCAGCATCTATTTCTCCATTATATTTGGTGTGCAAAAACATGATAAATGAGTCCATATTTATAGATGCGTCGGAAACTTAATCTGCCAGAACTGATGCAGGGGGGTCGACCTCCCCCTTACGGGGTCGACCCATGGGTCAACACCCCCCTTGAGGGGTTGACACCCTTAAGCAGGAAATTTCCCGCTTCCCTAATTCTGCGCGATTTTGAATTCTGGACCTAATTTTTGAATTTCCGGATCTAATATATTATATATATATATATATATTCTTGCACGTATACAAACTTTAAACCTTAATAACTTCTTCATATGGTGACCGTTTTACGCAAACCAGGTATTTATTTTGACCATAATACTGAGACGAATGTGTTAGATCAAAATTTGGACCTAACACCCAAATTGTTCTGAAGCTTATAGAGTTTCAACTGAAGAATGAGAATAAAGGAAATAACACACAGAATTTATAATGGTTCGGCGTTAACGAGCCTACGTCCACTTTATATATTATTGATTATACTTTGAAAGCTAATACAATCAAGGATTTCTCTCAATATTTCAGTAGTTTGACAACAATGGCGGATTCAGTACTCAATATTGCCCAAAAAGATCCCAAAAAATGCCAAGCTCCGGGCTATTTATAGCTGATTTTGTCAGGCGGGTCGTGGTAACACGTGGCACTAATCCCGAGAACATCGGATCGCATCGCCACCGTTGAGGAAATAGTCAAATTAGCCGTTGTGGACAGGTGTCGCGATCTGCTTGAAAATCGGATCGTGCAGATGGGGAGAATCGGTCCAAATGACGGTTAGGGACACGTGTCGCTAGATCCGTGCGATTCGGATCGCTGAAGACTAGCCCACGCTTGAACGGGTCATAGGGCTCGCCATGCACCAGGGGATCGGATCGGTTCGCTCTGGGCAACAATATAAGTTCGGATCGAGTCGCATAGCGGATTCGTTCCGCTGATGGAATGGGCGAGTCGATAGTGTGCGATCCGACGGTGGGCGAGACGATGGTGCGCGATCCGATATCGGGCGAGACGATGGTGCGATCCATTCCTTCATGTCCTTAGAGAACGTGGTTTCATGCTTTCTTCTTATGAATGATCCTGGGTGGCTTGGTCAAAAAGCTAGCCAACATTTTGCCCCCTCGAAGTATGTTTTATCGATGATGGAACATGCTTCGAAACTATAGAATCGTCTTTTCATAGCGAGTCGTGAATCAGTGAACAATTCTCTTTTCGAGATTTTTCAGTCTTCATTCCTGAATTTATCGATTCGTATCGCGGGCTCGAGTCGCGGTCCGTTAGCGAGACATTCGTTCCGTTCTTGGGTGTGCACTTGGGCCTCGGAACGAAACGGGCTCCTCCTCGAGTCGTGGTGGGCTTTCGATTCGTGGCCCACTGGTCTTTCGTGGATCGAATAGGACAAAGAAGGGGAGACAAACGGTCGCCCTCTTTGTCTATATAAGCCGACCCCCCCTCTTCACTTTCCTTCTTCTTTCTTTCTGTCGTAACGTTTCGCCTGCACTATTCGAAGAACGAACCCAAGTTTTTCAAACCTTCGAAAATCCGAGCATTTCCTCAATTTTTAGAAAGGTAACTCCACTAACAGCATTCTTATTCGTGAACACTGCTCTTCCCTGAATTTTTTCGACTAATTTGAGGGAGAAACGATGGAGATTTGCGATCTTCTGAAGGAATCATCAAGTCGCCATGGCTGACAGGCGTAGAGCTCGGAGTTCGAAAATGGGAAAGAGAGGTGGTAAACGAAGGAGGAAGAAGAAGAGGGAAGGCCAGTTCGGATCGTGGGCAAGGTGAGGAGAAGATGAAGGCGAATGGCGAGACGGAAGATCGTGGTGACAGCAAGGCGCGTATCGTTGGGGGCTGCAACGATTCGCGAAGGAGCGATCCCTTTGCTCTGCGATCCGATGGGGGACGATCCCTTCTACCTCGCGATCCAAAAAAGGGGGCGATCCCTCTGCCTTGCGATCCGACCCATAGCTGACGATGCGAAGAAATTTCAGACTTTAATCAACGCCTTGTCACCAAAAAATTCTGAACAGTTAGGCTAGAGCCTTGACGTTGGACTTTCTGGACTAAATGACCACATAATTTGACTGCATATGACGACTATTATTTTGATGATCTTGATTGCCTTCACGCTTCATTTTTAATGCACACACAAGCACACACACCGGCACTTGCACACACGGGGAACGGGTAGTGTTAAT
Organism: Allium sativum; assembly: GCA_030737875.1. NCBI lineage: Eukaryota > Viridiplantae > Streptophyta > Magnoliopsida > Asparagales > Amaryllidaceae > Allium > Allium sativum. Next base: position 996,236,612 of record CM060924.1, on the reverse strand, counting down.
CTTATTGTTCATATTTTCTCGTCCTAGCAGCAATGTCGAATGATCACTCTTCTTCAAGATCCGCAACAGAAGCGGAATCCGAGGTTCCTGAGCAGTACAACCCTGAAATTCCTCCAATTAACCCGGGAGGTGAAGATTCTGGATCTGAGTACGAGGCCACAGAATCAGATCCGGCCGAAAGTACTTCGTCTAGCGATGATTCTGAGATAGACGGGCGAGCTCCCGACGAGATTCCTGGCGCTCTTGGGATAGATAAATTTTCCGATTCTCTAGCATCTAAGCTCGACGATATAAAGCTTAAAAGAATCTACTTGAGACACGGGATTCCTTGGGATGATGTCTTGACGCCCGGAAGCGAAGATAGACCCCACCTAGCTCCAGAAGGATATATGGCGATTAGCCGAACCATGCGCTTGGTAGGAGCTATCCCTCCGTTCCCTCCGATTGCCATCGAAACTTTAAGACGACTGGGAATTGCTCCGATGCAACTCCATCCGAACGCCTACGCATCACTATATACCCTATACATTGCATATGCGGAGATCTTACATGCCGAACTTAAATTCAAAGATTTGACGTTCTTCTTTCTTTTCAAGCACCGTTCTTCAGCAACTCCAAATTTCTCTTTCTTCGAATCGGTGGCAAATAGGAAGGTCCTGTACGATGGATATAGCAATATAGGGGATCCTAAGTCTGATTGGTTTTATATATGGAAACAATACGGATGTTCACAAAGATGGCTCAAATCAAGTAAACTTTTAAGCTTCTAATCGAATATCTTGTTCAAGAAGTTTAGACATTAACATTCTCCCTTTATCTCAAACAGATCATGTCTTCCCGAAAACGGAGGGTCCACTATACAGCAATCGATTATCCATTCTTTCTCAAAGCAGATCCGACTTTTTAAGGATCAAAAAAGGCATTACTGATGACAATCTTCATAAGCATCGTCTTCTAGATAGAAGATTTGGACTTGGCACTGGCGGCAAACCTTATAAGTACGTGCCCCCAACAGAGGGAGAGGGAACTTCACAAGCGATAGAAACAACTAAATTTCGCAAGAGTTCTTCTCCGATAGTCATCCAAGACGATGAAGACTTGAACATATACAGAGGGGATGAGGTCCGCGGTGACGTGTCCAAGGAAATTCCTATCTTTGCTCCAATCGAAACCGCTGCTCCCGATGATTTGACAGAAGAGCAGTTATTTGACGAGCTGAATAAAATCCCTTTACCCGATGATGTATATACAGAGAAGGACTTTGGAGAGGGGCCTTTCTTCCCTGCTTCTGAAGAGACCATTGCTCCAACTAGAGGACGAGAAACTGGTCAGATGAGCCTGTCTTCAGGCCCGGGTCTGTTAGGGGGAATTATTGGGATGCACACATCACACACACTATCTGACCCTGCACTCTTATATCGTGGGTATTCAAAGTTTTAATATGCTCTTCTCTTTTTTGCAGGAACGATGTCCTGCAAGAAATCTTACTCGTATCGTTCTCTTCACGAGGGCACACCCAGCCTTCGTCCGGATACTGAGCGCCCTCGTGGTCCTTCTCACAGGCCGACTTCCTCGCAACCTCGGTCTCCACCAAAGTCGACCTCTACCAGGCCTTCCAGTCATCCGGCAGTTCCTACAGGGGGAAAGAAACTTCCTAAAGAGTTAACTCCTCCAAAGAGTGCACCTTCCCACAGCCGGTCGTCCAAAAGGCATCACGAATCTAAAGATAGGGACAAAGATTCATCCAAAGAGACTGAGAAGGAGAGAAGTGACACTGTCCCCTCCATCCAGCCAGAATTGGCTGCCCCCGGGTCACGGGATTACGTCTATGGTCCCGAGATCCAAGGTAGGCTGTAAAAGCTGCGGGAACAATTCCCAGACATATTCTTCGACAGGATGGTGTTTATTCCTGCCTTGGAACCGGTCCCTAAAAATTGGGATAATGAAGTTATCGGGCACATCCGCCACGTGGCCAGGCAATATGAGATGATGAAAAAGCACGCAGTTAACCTTTCAGAAGTCATCCGATCACTCGAAATAGAAGCACATAGGTCTAAGGCGAAACTTGAAAACAACGAAAGGGCCAGGACAAAAATGGAGAAGGACCTGGAAGATGCTCAGTCTCAGCTTGCTTTAGCACGGAGGGACGCTGAAAATTATAAGATTGAATTAGAGAATGCCAAGCAGCGCTTTCATTCGGAACTGGACTCCAATAGCCAAGAGAAAATGGCCTTAAAGAAGGAGGTTGAAGATCTCAAAATGGCCAACATCGAGTTGAAAACAGCACAAGGCCATTTTGAAGCTGAGAAGGCTGCTTGGGAGGCAGAAAAAGCGAGTTTAAAAGAAAGTTTGGCCTTGGCTAAAGTAGAAAAGGTGATTTTGAATGACCAGGTCGCGGATGCGGAGAGACGGGCAGCTCTCGCCGAAAAGAATGTTGAAAGTGCCATCGAATTGGCCACTGCTTCTAACAACAAGCTCCTCGAAAGAGAGAAGGAGATCGAGGGGTTTGAAGAGATGATTTTCGATTTCCTTGGCCAGGTTCTCAAAACTTGCAACATCTCTTGGATCCCGGATTACCACGTTACATTAGCCAATTTATGGGATGCCATTGTTGAGGGTGAAAAGCATAGATTGGGGGTCGAAGAAATCGATGAGGATGAGTTGATGAAGAGCATCTTATGAGACAATGATCCTGAGGACCTAGCAGAGGGTCGTCGTCTGATTCTAGCGGAGATGGAAAAGGAGAAGGCCCTGGCTAAGGGCAAGGGCAAAATTGACGAAGGTTCAAGTTCTGTCGTGGAGCCCAAAACCTCCGGAGTTGAGGAGTACCATCCTGATGATCCGCTAATCCCTTTGGGCTTAACTCCCGTAGTTGTTGGAGCTCCTGCAACTATTCAAGAAGGAGGGTCTACAGAAGGTATCTCCTTTCTTTCTCCTCAATTTGTCAAAGCAATTGTGAGTTGTCATCGTCTGGTAGAACAACCAATTGAATTAGTAACGTGTGTTCCTCGTAATACAGGTGGCGAGCCCGTCGACAAGGGTGCTGAAAAAGAGAAAGAAGTGGAGAAGGAGGCTGTCTTGCCAGGTGCTGGTATTGATGTATCAAAGCAGGCCGAGGTCACAACAACAGAAAGAAGCATCCCGGCACCTAGCGCCGATGTTCCCAAAGATGCTGAGACCATCGAAGCTTTGAAAGACATGGATGGGCGCCATGTAGATGACGAAGAAGACACTATCGGCACCAAAAAGGCCGATGATGATGACGACGAAACCTTGGCCAGCCGAAAAGCCAGGCAGGAGAAAGAGTTGGCTTCGAAGAAGGTGGGAGATGAGGCTTTGGACGTAGTCCCTCTTGCAGAATTCGATCCCAAAACTGGGATGATTGTGAAGATTCAGCCCAAATCCATCAGCCAACAGCTTCACTTTTCAAACCCTGATGACTTCCCGGCTTCCCTTTCTGATAGGAGGAAGAGAAAAGAGGTGGAAGAGGAATCTTCAGAGGAGTCGGATGTTCCCCTCATAGACAAAAGGAAAAGGAAGAAAGGGGATCCATCTGATGCTGACAAGGCGAGGTTGGAGAGGCAGAAGCAAGAGAAGAGGCCAAAGCGTAAATAGGATGTTTGTTGATATTTTGTCTTTAGGTTTTCCACTGGCCAGGAAGTGTAATTGTGAGACTGGCCCTCACCTTCTTTTCTAAGCTGTTTTTCACTTTGTTGGTTCGCAGTATATAAATGAAAGTTTATCTCTTTTTGCATCATTACGTACCTGTATTCAAATAAACTTTCCATGTTTAGTCATAGGCCATCTAATAATAACTACAAATTAGTCAAACAACAGATAGCCAAGAGAAAATTTCCATGCTGCGTTGCTGTATTAAAGCTCTGTATATGTGTATGAGTATATGTGCCCCCAGTCAGTTGTTATCATAGCAGCTGACGGGGTTTTACTAAGAATTGGTTAGCCTTGTCGGCAGGTTGCCCCCTATTTCTGAATATGGGGGACTTAGAGGATTTCATAGGATAATTGTTCTTGTGGCACCGAATTTCTGACACCTTTCTCAGTGCTTAATTACAGACTTCTTTATACTCTCCTGACGGTTGCCAAGGTTAGAGTTTGAATTCAGTAGTTCAGTCGGTCCCCGATCCTTTAGCAGGGAAAAAGTTCTTTCTCAGCGCTCAATTGGAGACGCTTTTATACTCTCTCTCTCTCTCTGGAGAGTTAGAGTTCGAGCTCAGCGATTCATTCGCTCCCCGATCCTTCAGCGGGAAAGGAGCTCTTTCTCAGCGCTCAATCGGAGACGCTTTTATACTCTCTCTCTCTCTCTCTCTGGAGAGTTAGAGTTCGAGCTCAGCGATTCATTCGCTCCCCGATCCTTCAGCGGGAAAGGAGCTCTTTCTCAGCGCTCAATCGGAGACGCTTTTATACTCTCTCTCTCTCTCTGGAGAGTTAGAGTTCGAGCTCAGCGATTCATTCGCTCCCCGATCCTTCAGCGGGGGAGGAGCTCTTTCCCAGCGCTCAATCGGAGACGCTTTTATATTCTCCTGGCGGTCGCCGAGGTTAAACTTTTGCTCAGGCGGCTCCGATCATGGTACACCGCCATGTTTCGTGGACGTCATCTTCGCGTCCTTTATACTCTCTCTCTATTCTGGAGAGTTAGAGTCACAGATCAGGCAGTCTGCAATCATGTATGTTCATCAATCTCGTCCTAGGTGTATATTTTAATCCAAGCTCCGAGGATTGAAACTAGTTGGACAAGCAGTTGGAGCCCTTGCCAAGGCTTTGAGTTCCCCCAAACAGTCTACGGGAGGAACGGTTGGCAACAGACTTCGGGTACCTGCATTATTCTTTTGATTTCCATAAAAATAAATAGGCAGATAAATAAAGATGCAATAAAGGTAAATGACACACAATATTTTATAGTGGTTCGGTCGAATCATGACCTACGTCCACTTTATAATCTTTTGCTTTAAGGAATCAGACTATTCTAGGCAAGTCATGCCTTGTACATGGTTTTTTAATAAAGCAAAAGAATAAATTTGAAACTTTCATGTTAAATATGGCCGTAAATGTTGGGCATTCCACACTCTGGGGATTTCCTTTCCATCTACGGTTACCAGCTTGAAGGTTCCATTATCAAGCTTGCTCAGAATGGAGTACGGTCCTTCCCACTTCGCTCCCATGTGAGTTGGGGGTGGGAAGACACGTTTCAGAACCAAGTCTCCGGGTTCCCAGGTTCGGGCTCGAATCTTTTTGTTGTAATATCGGGCGACCTGTTGTTTGCATCTCAAGGCACGCAGGTCTGCTTCATCCCTTTTTTCTTCGATCATATCCAGGGACTCAAGGAGCAATTCATTGTTGGTCATTGGATCATAATAAGTCACTCGGTGAGAAGGTACCTTTATCTCAACCGGGATGACTGCTTCTGTTCCAAAAGCAAGGGAGAACGGGGTATGTCCTGTTGCCGATTTATATGTTGTCCTGTAGGCCCATAGAGCCAAGGGCAATTCATCAGCCCACATGGCTCTAGCCCGCTTCATTCTTCTTTTCAGAATGGACTTAATTACTTTATTTGCCGCTTTGACTTGTCCGTTCGATTGCGGGTGCGCCACAGAGGTGTATCGATTCTCGATGTGGTATTTTTGGCAGAAGTTTCTGAATTCAGCACTATCGAACTGAGTTCCGTTATCTGTTATTACAATCTTTGGAATCCCAAATCGACAGATGATGTTTCTCACGATAAAGTTGATCACTCGTTTGGTTGTGATTGTAGTTAGTGGTTCAGCCTCGACCCACTTAGTGAAATAATCTACGGCCACAATAGCGAACTTTGCTCCGCCCCTTGCTATCGGGAGACTTCCAATGATATCAATTCCCCACATAGCGAAAGGCCATGGACTCATCATCGTTTTTAACTGATTTGGAGGTGCTCTAGGTATCTTTGAAAATCTCTGACACGCATCACACCGTCGTGCGTATCTTGCCGCATCCTTGTTTATGGTAGGCCAGAAATAACCATGCCGCAACACCTTTTTTGCCAAAGTTTGCCCTCCAGTGTGGTCGCCACATTCGCCTTCCTGGACTTCTTGCAGCACACGTTTGATGTCATCGTAGGCTACACACCGAAGGAGGGGCATTGAAAACCCTTGTCTGTAAAGAACTCCGCCTTGCAGAACGTATCGGGCGGCTTTACGAATTACTTTACGCCTCTCGCTTTTCTTGGTCGGAAGCGTTCCATCCATCAGGAAATTCTTTAGAGGGGTCATCCAGGACTCCCTTTCTGGTTCCGTCTCTAGTACTAGGTCGATTTCCATTTGATCTATGCTAGGGGACCGAAGTACTTCAACGGGGGCTAGCCCAGTCACTTCAGGATCGTCGGAACTAGCCATCTTTGCCAATTTGTCTGCCTGCTGATTCTCTGACCGCGGAATATGAGATATGTTGTAGTGATCAAAATCGTTCAACAATTCTTTCACTTTCTTTAAGTATAAAATCAATCTTGCACTTTTAGCTTGGAATTTTCCAGTGACTTGGTTCACAACTAACTTGGAGTCGCAGAAGATGTTCAGCTTTGTGACTTATAGCTCCTTTGCAATCTTTAATCCGGCTATCAGAGCTTCATATTCGGAATCGTTGTTAGTGGCGTGAAACTCCATTCGGATTGCATAGGTTATCAATCGTTTCTCGGGGGTTTCAAGCACTATTCCAGTGCCGGATCTTTCGTCATTCCTAGCGCCATCAGTATATAATCTCCAGGCATTGGGATCGAAAAGTAATTTTGAAGGATCAACTTCTTCGTTTGCTATATCTTCCTCAGGGACAGTGAACTCTGCTATGAAGTCGGCTATCACTTGCCCCCGAATTGACCGTCTGGGCTGAAAGTTCAAATCAAATTGACTTATCTCAATATTCCATTTGAGTAACCTTCCAGATGCCTCTGGTCTCTGTAGGACTTGCTTGAGTGGATGATCGGTGTATATGGTGATAGGATGTGCCTGAAAATAATGTCGAAGCTTTCTAGAGGAGATCAGTAAACTATACGCCAACTTTTCTATTCGTGGATAATTACGCTCTGCTGCTGTCAATTTTTTGCTCACATAATACACAGGTCTTTGGACCTTATCCTCTTCCCTTACCAATGCTGAGCTGATCGCATGGGATGACACTGCCAAATACACGAATAAGTCCTCGTGATCTATTGGCTTAGATAATATCGGAGGTTTCTCCAAGTGCCTGAGTAAATTCTGAAACGCTTCTACGCAGTCGGGTGTCCATTTGAAGTGGCGTTTTCCTCGCTTTATTAATTCAAAAAATGGGATGCACTTATCCGTAGCCCTGGAGATAAATCTGCTTAATGCGGCCACTTTTCCGGCAAGGCTTTGCACATCCCTAATTTGCCTAGGTTCCTGAATGTCTCTGATTGCCGCGATCTGATCTGGATTAATCTCAATACCACGGGAACTGACGATGAATCCCAAGAATTTTCCAGAAGGAACACCGAACGAACATTTGGTTGGGTTGAGTTTCATTCCGTACTTTCGAAGAATGCCGAACATCTCTGCCAAGTCAGTAGTGTGTTGAGAAGATTGCTTGGACTTAACCAACATATCGTCGACGTATACTTCCATTGTTTTCCCGATCTGGTTATAAAACATCCTGTTGACCAAACGTTGATATGTAGCGCCTGCATTCTTCAAGCCAAAGGGCATCACCACATAACAATATAATCCCAGATCCGTGATAAAACTAGTGTGCTCTTGATCTGGAACATGCATCGGAATCTGGTTGTATCCTGAATAAGCATCCATAAATGAGAGAAGCTCATGACCTGCCGTCGAGTCTACCAACTGGTCAATCCGAGGTAACGGGAAACTATCTTTTGGACAGGCTTTGTTCAAATCCGAGAAGTCGATACACGTTCGCCACTTCCCGTTGGCCTTCTTTACTAGGACTGGATTCGAAATCCAGTCTTGGTAGGTTGAATCTCTGATAAATCCATTACTCTTTAGCTTTCCGACCTCTTCTTTCAAGGCAGCAGACCTCTCCGGGCCCAACATTCGCCTTTTTTGCTTTACAGGAGGATGTTTAGGGTTAATGCTTAATGAATGGCTCATGATTGATGGGGATATCCCGCACATGTCCGCATGAGTCCAAGCAAATACATCCAAGTTATTTTTTAAGAAATCCGTCAATTCTTTAGCGAGATTCGGATTTAACTGGGATCCAATCTTAAGGACCTTCTCCGGGTCACTGTCATCGATCGGTACATCCACAGTCGTCTCGTTAGGAGTCGCCATTCTGCCCCCGGGTTCTTGATCCTCTCTGGGATCTATATCCTCGGGCATCTCTCTGGGCGACTCTCCAACGACTATCCTCTTTGGTTGCTATAAGGTCTCCGCCCCCGTAGGGGTAGAAGCACCTTTAGTTTCAATATCCCCTCCATTGCGGAGTAGTTTTAGTTCGGCAACATAACATGCTCGCGTAGCAACCTGATCCCCTCTGACGATACCAATGCCAGCTTCTGTGGGGAATTTCAATAACAAGCACCAGGGGGCTATACAGGCTCTAAACTCTGTGAGGGCTGGTCGGCCCAAGAAGGCGTTGTAGGGTGATTCAACATCCAAAACCACGAAGGGAAGGATTCTCACTCTCTGCGTTCTCCTTCCCCAAGCGTAACCGGTAATTCTACATAACCCATTGGAGCGGTAGATGCTCCGTTGAATCCACGAATCCATCCTTGACAAGGCTTCAAGTCTTTTATTTCGAGGTTCATCTGGTCAAATGTCCTTTTGAAAAGAATGTTGACGGAGCTCCCGTTGTCCACCAAAACCTTATGAACAGTGGCTGGACCAATAGGTACTGTAATTACAAATGGATCCTCTGTCGGAGCATGGACTCCAATGCTTTCTCGTTCTCGGAAGACGACATCGTCGGTCATCATCTTTTGCTGCTTCACCGGGATACTGTCCTCGGGGTTGCTACACTCCCCTACCTCGAGGTGTTGTTTGGCTGCATTGACGTATTGATCCAATGCCTTGGAACTATGCCCGGCGAGATAAAGTCCTCCGATTACGGTATTGATAACAATGTTCTTTCCCTTTTGCTGGGCAGTCGGCCTAGCAGCGAGTTGATTCTGGTTCTGATTTGGGGCCTGCACTGCTTGCCCCCTGTCTCTGGGCGTTACTCTGTATTCATCTAACTTTCCTTCTCGAAGCAGCCTTTCGACTACATCTCTTAGGTGACGGCATTCATTTGTCGAATGGTCGTGAATCTGATGAAAGAGACAAAACTTCCCCTGTTTCACGCTCTTTCTCTGTCGACTCTCTGAGAGGTGGCCTCTTATTCTGGAAGACTTCATACGCATCCATGAAGATATTTTCCAGAGTATCATTTATTGGTGTATAACTTTCAAAGGCCCTGGGACGAGTCCTTCTCTGGGAGTCTTTCCCTCGGTTCCTCTTCCGGTTGTTGCCGTTACCATTACTATTGTTGTTACCCGGCTGATGACCACCCTGATTCTGATTTCCGACATTTACTTCGACTTTCCCCGAGCTGTCTCCCGTTTGCTTTATGGCGACATTGCTCTGGATTTCCTCCTTATTGACTGTTTTTGCCTTTCGGTTAGCATATACCTCTTCCCGGCGTAAATGTACGTTGGCTTTCTCATAGAATAACTCTCTAGTGTGGGGCGGTTTTCCTACCAGGTACCTCCCGAATTCAGTGTCCCTATCTACTCCGTCAATCAGTGCTGCGACAACGGTCGGTTCATGGGGATCTTTAACCTCAGTAGCGGCCAAATTGAAACGATCCAGGTACACCCTTAAACTCTCGCCCGGTCGCTGCTTGACAAGGAACAAATCGATCACACTTTTTGTCTTCTGTGCGTAGATACGGAATTGTTCTACGAACTTCTCACTCAACTCCCTAAAGCTAGAAATCGATCTCGCCGGCAGGCGAGTAAACCATAACAAAGCCACATCCTCCAGGAATATGGGAAACGCTTTGCACTTAACAGCGTCAGAGGCTGCGGCAGCGGTCATTGACCAAGAGTATCTCATCAGATGCTGGACAGGATCAGACCTACCCGCATATCGGTTCATTTGTGGCATGTTGAAACGCCTTGGAAAAGTCGCATCCAAAATATCATCAGTGAAAGGGGTGTGACTGCGGTCGATCCCCCAATCTTCATTTCGTTGTCCACGGCTATCTGCCAGAATCTGGTGGACCATGGCTCAACATTTGCACTGGTCAAAGGAGGTTCAGGGTCAGTGCCTCTGGCTCGGCGGGGTTCTCTAATTTCTCTTTCGGGAGCAGTCACGAAATCCGGGGCTCGGATAGGGCTTCATTGCCCCCTGTTATCATGAGTACGTGTGCGGCGATGGGGCTGAGGTGGTCTGTTACGTACGGGACTGCCCACATCTCGAGCCCTGCGAGCTGTGGCTTGATTGTTCACATTACGGTTTGAGGGCCCCACCCCCAGTGCTTCTTCTTCCTGTGATGGCAGGGTTCCGAACCGAAGCTGTTCTATGTTTTCGGCTCTCTCATACGGTCGTCGCGGAGGTCTCGGCGATTCTTCAGACGAAGAAGAATATCGTGGAGTGAGTGGACGAACCGGCGGTGTTCTTTGTCTCGCAAGCTCATCAAGTCTTCTATCCATAGCAGTCAGATTTTGTCGCAGGACGGAGCTTTCCTGCCTTTGGGCTGCCAATTCATCAAACAACCTCTCCCACATTTTGGAAAAGCGAGAGAGATCCCTCTTAGTAACGGGAGCAGCAGGATCATATTGATCGTCATCACCTTCTCTTATGCGCAAAGAGCTTGAGCCGGGTCGAGCAGAGGGTCCAGGACGATAGGAGCGAGCCATAGGCTCCTTTCCAGGTCGAGTTGTGGTCTGATCATAAATTCGGATCGCTGCGGTTCGTGGGTGGCGGCTCGTAGCGCCCCCTTGAGGTCGATTCGCGGTCGCAGTGTGCGGAGGGTGCGAGGCGTTCCCTCGGGATCGAGTAACGACCCCTTCAGCAGTCCGGATCGCTTCGTTTTCGTCGACTCGGAGCGTGGTGTCTTCGTCGGATCGGTTCGTCCCCTGCGCCCTGCGATCCAGAGTTTCTTCATTGCCCAGCTCGTGCACACTTTCTTCAATTGTTTCGTTGGTCTGCGAAGCTTTAGATCTTTTTCCAGCCATGATATCCGAATCGCTGGAATCTTCAAAGAAGTGAATAGTGAAACTTTAGGATCGTCTTCTCAGTGAAAGCACCAAAATGTTAGATCAAAATTTGGACCTAACACCCAAATTGTTCTGAAGCTTATAGAGTTTCAACTGAAGAATGAGAAAAAAGGAAATAACACACAGAATTTATAGTGGTTCGGCGTTAACGAGCCTACGTCCACTTTATATATTATTGATTATACTTTGAAAGCTAATACAATCAAGGATTTCTCTCAATATTTCAGTAGTTTGACAACAATGGCGGATTCAGTACTCAATATTGCCCAAAAAGATCCCAAAAAATGCCAAGCTCCGGGCTATTTATAGCTGATTTTGTCAGGCGGGTCGTGGTAACACGTGGCACGAATCCCGAGAACATCGGATCGCATCGCCACCGTTGAGGAAATAGTCAAATTAGCCGTTGTGGACAGGTATCGCGATCTGGTTGAAAATCGGATCGTGCAGATGGGGAGAATCGGTCCAAATGACGGTTAGGGACACGTGTCGCTAGATCCGTGCGATTCGGATCGCTGAAGACTAGCCCACGCTTAAACGGGTCATAGGGTTCGCCATGCACCAGGGGATCGGATCGGTTCGCTCTGGGCAACAATATAAGTTCGGATCGAGTCGCATAGCGGATTCGTTCCGCTGATGGAATGGGCGAGTCGATAGTGTGCGATCCGACAGTGGGCGAGACGATGGTGCGCGATCCGATATCGGGCGAGACGATGGTGCGATCCATTCCTTCATGTCCTTAGAGAACGTGGTTTCATGCTTTCTTCTTATGAATGATCCTGGGTGGCTTGGTTAAAAAGCTAGCCAACAGAATGCAATGGCGCAGTTGGTTTCCCTTAGTTCTGAATATTAAATTAATTATTCTTTTATTTGTCCTCTTTAGTGTTGTTAAAATTATAGGGTGTTACAGATAGAGTGGTAATTGATGATTTTGATCTTGAATTTGATATATGCATATATATGTAGTTTACAGCTGCAACTTCTGATAAAAGATATAACAATTTTAAAGAGTTGCAACCATTCCTAGAAGAGATATCTCTCTGATGAAGAGAGATGTCTCTTCAGGAAATCTGAAATTTTGACTGTTATGCATCATTCAGTAGATTAGATTTAGAAGTTTAGTTAATGGAAAATGAATTTAATCAAAAAGACAAGAAATATTTCAAAACTACCTGGCTCAATCGGCTGATTTCTTTAGTAAATCGACTGAATCATGGTTTAGTTGATTGACCAAGAACATCAGTCTAGTAAATCTACTTCAAGTTTATAAACTTGTGCACATGTGCAGGCTCAATCGACTGAGGGAGTACGTTTAGCCGACTGAACCTGCCAATTTTTCTTCCATGTTTTTATAAATATTCATAAGTGTTCTCGACAATAGATTTTAACATATTGATGACTTCAATGTGCAATTCTAAGTATATTCACTTGATCTCGAGTCTTGCCAGATCATTTGATGTCGTTTATTCATTAACTAGTCGTTGCTGCTTTAACATCATCAATTTGCACACATATTTATCATCAAAATAAAGGATTCAACATTCTCCCCTTTCTTAATAAGGACAACCATATGATTTCTTGACTACTTCTTGAGATATCTCTCCCTTTGAATTTGTTCTTTCCTTGTTAAATGATTTTAAGATATATCTCACTTTGAAATATTATTTTCCTAAATAGAAAATGGTCATTTTTCTCCTCCTTTTTCATTGACAAAAGAAGAGATCAAACAAAATTAGGTAGATAAATATGACATAGAACATTTAAACAAAACAGCATTGATAATATAACATAATGCTAAACATCTGCAACAATACCAAACATTCAAATATAAAATATAGAGTCATAATTAAACAATCACCAACCCAACATCACAAAACACTAAAAGTTTTACAACACAAGAGATCATAGCATGGAATAATTACTTGTTAAAAAAAATATAAACTACGCATCAGAAAATAGGAGAAAATTCAAATAATTTACTTGTTATTAACCCCATCTACCTCCCCGGATGACTCTTCACATCAACTGTTAAAATCTTCTTCCTCTTCATTATTTTTGGGAGATAACCAAGTAAATCATTTGGTTGACATTGGTTTTTTTTTTCCCAGAAGAAGCTTCATATGCAGAAGTTGAAGTGTCGTAGGAAATCTTCTCCCATATATTATTGGTAAATCCTTTGATTTCCTCGAGCTTTGAATTCATTTGAGTATTTTTGCTTTCAACCCAAGCAAAGCATTTATCAAGATTCTGTTAGTTTTGAGAAATGATATCATAAGCTTGGCAGGCTTACATATTCATCCGTATTCCTTAATTCCCTCTAATTCTTAAGGTGGTTGTGAAGATTGAAGAGGTTTTGTTTGCTAATATACAGTATCGGCCCTAGCCCTAGGCCTACTAGGCAGTGGCCTAGGGGCCAAAAACTAAAGGGGCCCAAAAAAAAAAGATCACTGTTGAAAAATACGGCAATGGGTTCAAACGAAGGGAGCATCTTGAAGTAGGCTTCGATCTAGGCCCAAAAATATCTGTAGGGTTTAAACGCAGCAGTAAGACTGCGAAGGACGGAAGTGGAGAATGGAAGCGGAGGGTTTCCCTAATTGGGTAAATTAAATCAAATTCAGGATTCCAAAATTGAATTGCAGCCGAAAGATGAAATAGGCAGCGCATCTAGGGTTTCAGCTATTGGGTAAATTTATTACAACTCATTTTCTTTTACTAGAAATCAGCTTTTTTATGGCAGTTCTTTCAAATCAGCTTTTTTGTTATCCACATGTTTCTACGTATGAAGTTTGAACATATTGATATTGCAATGGTCTAGGCAGGTGGCTGTGTAATCTTTTAAAATACTACCAATTTTTTATTGTTCTACAAAGCCTCAATCAGGAAGAACGAAATAAGTCTACCAACCTATCAATTACAAAAATTTTGTATAAGTGCATTAAAGTGTTTTATTAAAAGACGAAATGTATTTTTTGTGACTGGAACTGGTAAAATATATAATAAGTTAAGTGTGATGCTAAGGGCGCCGGGGTTTGTGCTAGGGGCACCAGGAAATCGCTGACGCGAGGCCGTTTGGAAGGTTGTTGACTGCTGAACGTAGCAAAAAAGGGTCGACGGTTGATGTGGTACCGCGAAGCACAAATCGCGGTGCCTCATCACACTCAGTTAATAACCATTACAACATTTTCTTCCATTTCATTATCAATGATCAATTTCATGCTTGAGAGTTGAAAGTCTTTATTAATACAATGCTCTTGTATATGGGATGAATTCATGATGTGCCGGTATTTGTCTAAAATATTAGAATTTTGTGTCAACAAACAACCAAAAGACCAAAAACTCAGTAGTTACCATCCCTTCCATTCATCTTTATGTTAATGCATGGGTTGCTTACATAATATTATTGACTGTTCCCATGACCGTTGTCCTAGAATCTTTTCAAAATTGAAAGTGATTAAATCTTTTCTACATATGACTATGTCGCAAGAAAGATTGAATGGGTTGACGACAATATCCATTGAAAAAAGATTTTAGAATCGTTTGATTTAAATGATTTTCTTAGTAATTTTACTACTCAAAGCATAAGAAGATTAAGTATGATGTGAACTTATTTTGTAAACGTCTCTTTTGATATTTCTATGTAATCGCAACTATCATTTTGTATGAATGAAATATTATTGCTTTCTTATTTTCTTTTTTCAACATTTTTTTAAGTGTGGGGGCGTCAAAGAATTATTTTTCCTAGGGCCTTATATGACTCAGGGTCGGCCCTGCCAATATACGGTGGAATGAATGGCTATGGTTGGTCGGCTACCTTGTTAGCCTCTCATTGTTCAAAAGATATTATATTATGAATTTGGAGATGTTTTGGGAGTATATTAAGCTAAAGGTTTTGAGTTTAATGATCCAACCGATGGAAATTTGGAATCAGGAACTTGAACATTAAAGTTGGAAAGGATTCTCATAAAATTAGCTTGATGGTATATTTTCTTCATTCGACCTTGGTTAAAAGAAAGGAATTCATCGAGAATTATCTTTAATCAACTTACATTTCTTTGTCCCCATATAACATATAAAGCTTGGGAATCATGTTGATAAATTTTCTTATAACTTCCAGTGGTAGACTTAATTGAATGGGTTAAAACATGATGCATTATATGAGCTTTTGGCCTTGGAAAGATAGCTTTCAAATTGCTCATATTTTCAGTGAGAAAGAGATGTCTTACTTGGTCTCTCTCATGCAAATTAACCTCAATATCATCCAAATTCATACCTTGATATGGACATCTTAGTATATCCCATTATCATTGCAATGGTAAGCATTATTTTACTCCGTAAACTAGTGCCCAAATGCAATCTTCGACATTATAGGGATTTTGGTGATCGAGATTGAGATTAGCATAAAATAGTTTGGTAAGTAAATGATTGATTCTTATATTAGTGGTGCTAAATCAAATCAGAGAATCAATATGGCTTTGTTGAGTTATTTCCTGAATATCATAGCATTATCAGAGAATTTGATAAAGGATCCTTTAAAAATCCTAAAAGTTTTCATGTTATCATATCTCTGTACTGCCATATCATTATGAAGCCATTCCCTAATATTCATATGGGCCAAATGAAGAAGAAAATTATCTTTCTCTCTTTGGTTCCATTGATTGGTCGGTTTAGTTTTAGAGTAGGAAGTTAATGAGTTTTAATGATTTGAAATAAAGAGTAAAGATAATTTGCAAAAAGTAAAAAATATAATAGGTGAAAAGATATTAAAAAAAGTGAAAAGAAGAATTTTTGGGGGATGTGTCATTTGATTAAAGCGATCATGGCTTTTAAAAAAAGTGAAAATTTACAAAGTGAATCGACTGAGATTGTATATCCAGTTGATTGAATGATGGGTTTTTATCTTAGAAAGAAAACAGGCCAAATTTAGCTGTGTACAGTCAACGGACAGTGGTAATTAGTTAGCTGGTTTTTGAAATCGGCCGACTAGATTTGAAGGGTGAAATTTTTACTTTTAAGGTTCAATCGACTTAAATAGTCATTTAGAAGACTGAATTGGCTATGTTTAAAATAGAATGAATTAGGTCAAAAATGGGGTGTTTCAATCGACTGATTATTATATATTCAGTCAAATAAATTATACAAGGAATTAATATAATTTTTAAATCCAGCTGACTGGAACATATATTCAGTCGACTGAATAAGTAATTTTCAAACAAACAAGAAACTTTAGAATAGGATATTTCAGTCGACTAGAGAGTCAATTTCGGTCAACTGAATTAGGAGTTAAATATATATAAATTCTATGGTTCGGTCGATTGAGTTAACATGTTTAGTCGATTGAACTTGTGGATTTTTTTTCTAGGTTTGGTTTAGTAGAAGGTTTGCATCGTTTAGTTGTATTCAAAAAAAATTATTAAATTTTAATTCATACATGATTAACATTAATAATACAATAAAATATATATATATACACTCTTATAATTAACTTTTTCAAGCTTCGTTCAAATGACGTAAATTATTTTGATTGCTTTTCCCATGAGTTCGGTTTGTATTCTTTGGTCGAATCTTGCAGTGATCTCAGTGGCGACTAGTGGTTATAAATAGGAGTTTGTTCCAATCTTGGTCAAATGGAACAGCTTTAGTGGAAGTTTATCATTATCTTTGATCAGCGTTTCGGTAAAGCGAGGAGAACGATGTTGAATGCTATCAGTAGTTGATGATTTTTTGTAAATGGCTAAAATTCACCTTTCGATGAGGTTAACATGAATTCCTCGTTGTTGTTCCCCATACATCTGTTTTTGCAACCTGATCATTTCTTGATGATAGGGTAATAATTACTCGATACATTCTATAAGAGTGTGTGTATGATAAATGTTGAAGTTTATGGAATGTTTTATTCTCTTGCCTTTTGGTGAAAAACCAGTGTGATAAATTGGAGAGGGGGTGATAATTGATATGAACCAAATAATAGTTTATTGAGGAGGGAGTTGTTTTGGATGATGAGGTTCCTTTGTTGTTGAATCATAGTTATCTTTCGTTAAAATTTGTATCATTGTTTGTTTTCAAACTTTCTTAATCACTTGTATTTATAATGAGAATAAAGCTATTTTAGTATGCAATTTTATGGTTTATAAAATATTGACCATAGAGAGGTTTACTGTTCTTTTACTATTAGCACGCATGGTTTGTAATGAAAAGCAATTTAATTTTGTAGAATTTTTTAAGTTCTCTGTATTTTTACACATATTTATCATGTTACATCTGATGGAGAGCAAATTCCATGTTCAACTGAAGTTTCATAAATGAATTTTCATTAAGTGGCTTTGTAAAAATGTCAGGTATCTGATTTTCCTAGTTAACGAAATAAAAAATTATAATTTTTTTAATCTTATCACGTAGAAAATAAGTTCGTATATCAATGTGTTTTGTTCGATTGTGATTTACTCGATTTTTAGAAAAATTTACAGCACTAGTGCTATCACAATATATATTACTTGAGCGCTAGCTAGAGCGGTAGAGATATATTCTACTTCACAAATTGATAATGAAACATGATTTATTTTCTCAGTAAGCCAACATACTAAACATTGTCCTATAGAATGACACGTTCCGATCATGCTTTTTCTATTAGGTCGACATCCTCCGAAATCAACATCACTATAGCAAACTATTTCAAAGGCAGTCTTTAGGATATTAAAGTCCGTAATTTCTAGTACCACTTAAATAGCATAAAATTCATTTTACCTATCACAAATGTACCTCTATAGGATCCGTTGTAAAACTTGCACATAGACAGACACTTACCATGATATCTGCTCGACTTGTTATTAAGTATAACAAAGATTCGATCATATTTTGTATAAATTTTTCTCTACACTTTTTCCATTTTCATCATTGTTAAGATGGATCGTAGTACTCATAGTTACAGGTTTATTAGATAAATTTTCCATTCTATAATATTTTCATAAATTATCACGGTATTTTTCTTAATTAATAAAAATTCTATTTTCCGATTATTCAATTTGTAACCTAGAAAGTATGAGATTTCTCACATATAAGACATCTCGAGTTCATTGGCCATTATTTTAGAAAATTTAGTACGTAAGTTTTCATTTATAGATCCAAATATTATATCATCAACATAAATTTGTATATTTAAAATATCATTTTATCTTGTTTTAAATAAATTGTTTTCTACTTTTCCGATGTTAAAACCTTAACTAATAACATAATTTTTTTAACATTCATACCGAGGACGAGATGCATGTTAAAGACTATATAAAGCCAGATTATAAACAAATTTGTAAATTTTATGTTTGAAAAGAACAGGTTGCTCAACAAAAACATTTTCTTTTATAAAACCATATAAAAAGACACTTCTAACACCCATTGGATATAATTCAAGATTATGATGATGCCCGAATGCTACTAAGATACGTATAGCTTCTACTCTTGTGACATGAGAAAATATTTCTTATAGTCGATTCCATCCTCTTGTTTGTATCCTTGAACTACTAATCTTGCTTTGTTTCGAGTTATATTACCATTTTCGTCAGCGTTGTTTTTATAAATCCGTTTTGTTTCGGTAAAAGATTAAGTTGTAGGTCTTGGTACTAATTCCAAAAAATCATTTCTTTCGAATTATTTTAGCTCTTCTTGTGTAGCTAAGATCCAGTAGTCATTAGTATTAGCTTTTTTATATTCTAGTTCTTTATGACTTTTTGGTTCAAAATTCGAAATAAATGCAACATGTCCATTTGACTTATCTGGTTTCTAGTTCTTACACTATTATTTATTGCTCCAATTATATTTCCTACATGATGATTTTTTGATATTCTAGGAGGTGAACCTATATTATTTTGTATCAGTGGGTTATGTTTTACAGAATAATTATTTGTAATAAGATCATCATTGAATTATGTTTATTTTTTCTAGTTTCTTCATCATCACAATTCTTTTGTTCTGATTAAATTTTCATCAAAAAAATATATGTAAAATTTCTTCTATTATTTGGTTCTTTTATTATAAATTAGATATGCTTTTACTTTTTTCTCAATATCCAATGAATATTCCTTTATTGGATTCCAGATCAAATTTAACAAGCTAATTTTAGCATTTAATAAAAAGAAGTTTAACCTGAAAACTTCAAAAGTATGATATATCTAGTTTCCTTCCATTAAATAATTTGTATGACATATATTTCATCAGTGATCAAGTAGTAACATGAGTTAAAACGTAACATTCAGTTGTTATTGCTTCCGTCCAAAATTCTTTCAATAGATTACTTCCATTAAGTAGAGTTCTAGCACATTCTTGTAAAGTACCATATTTTTTCTTTTACGACTTCCATTTGCTGTGAAGTTCTACAAAATGAAAACTTATGCTAAATTATTTTTTATTGAAATATTTTCCAAATGAACTATTGCTGAAATTGAATTTAAACTTTTAATGTATTGAATCCATTTTGCAAAAAAATTAAAGTTTTCGAATGTGTCACTTTTATGTTTTAAGTAAATTATCCATGTGTATCTTTAAAATTGTCTACAATTACGAAAACATATTTACTATGATTTATTGATTGAATTTAAGCAAAACTAGAAAGATCAAAATACAAAAATACAAGTGGTTTTAAAGTCAATATTACTTTCTTAGATTTAAAAGAAGATTTAGTTAATTTTCCTAGTTGAAATGTAGCGCAAATGTTATTTACTTTATAATTCATTTTTACTAAATTTTTATTAAGTTATATTTTTGGATAATTTATTTATATAATTAAAATTTATATGACAAAACCTTTTATGCCATAGCTATGTATTGTTGTTTGTGGCAATTAAGCACATATTTACATTATTATTAATTTTCATATTTAAAATATAAATATAATTTACTCTACTTCCTTCAAAAATAAATTTTTCATTTTGAACGAATATATTGTATTTATCTTTTAAAAATGATATTGTAAAACATTTATCACTTATTGACTAATACATAACAAATTATGTTTTATTTTCTTAACTAGTAAAACATTAGTAATGAGAGTAGTTTTAGAGGTACTATCGTTATTTAAGTCACCATTTCCCATGACATGCTCTTTTGGATTGTCGTCGCTGTACCTTCATTTGAGTAGATGATATTTGTCATCATATCTCTTCATTTCCTGATATGTGTTTAGAAAAATTACGATCCAATATCCAGTTTCCTCTCTTTTGATTACGTACACGCGGAAAAAATTAAATGACACTAGTACCTACTTTCTTCGTTAGGGTCCAAAGTGTTAAGTATTAGGAAACCGTACTGATGAGGCTTTTGTATATCATTTAAAACGAAAATTTGAATTTTTACTAACTGTTATTGTAACGTCCTAGAGTTTCAACAACTAGAATATGTTATTAATTAAAGGTTAAATATGAATAATCAATTTATATTGATATGATTTAAAATCAAATATATCATTGAAGTTGAATTGAATTCCCTGTTTAAGTCAAAAATGGTTGATTAAGGGTTAAATATTTAGTGTAGAATATTTGAATGGAATTTGGTTGAATTGGATTTGAAATTCGATTGAAGAATTTAAATGGTTGAATTAAAAATAACAAAATTAACATTAAATAAATTGGAGAATTTTATCTGTTGAAATATATGGGAAAATTCGGCTTGGATATGCGTGTATTCGTGAAGTAAAATTTAACGTCTCAAATTTGAAATTAAACGATGTTGTTTTGTGAACAAACGGGATAAAATCGGTATACTGATAAATAATTTAAAATTTTGAACAACATTGTGTATGAACTGTATGAACAAAGTCAAATTACAATTAAATTAATTTTATTGGATTCCGAACATTGAAATATGATGGTTTATATATTTTTGTTTTGTTTGGATATTTCGTTAGCGGTACAAATTCAGAACGTTACATGGTAAATTACGGTAGAAATGAATATTAAAGTACAACCAGATAAAACCTCCCTCAAATAAATATTGCGCTGACCTATATGAAAAATCGTGGCCACCTAACCCTATGCGAGTTTACGTTGATCTTATCCTCACAAATCTGTAACGACCTGTATTTTTACGGTATTATAATTAATTAATTTAATTATATAAATAGTGATATAGAGATTTAAATAGCTGTTTAATTAAATAATATTGAATATTTAATTAATATAAATAATTAGATAATATATTTAATTTTGAAATAGTCGGAAATAGTGAATTGACAATATTGTATGAATTGGACAATTTAAAATACATAATCCAGTTTAGAGTTGAATTATATGAACAAATATATTATATAAACGACAGTTGAACGTATAATTATATTTAAATTATAATCGAGCTCGAAATGGCGCGGTAGTTCGTGATTTGGTGATTCAAACTTTAAACGAATATACATAATCTGTTTTAAGCCGGATTTCTGTGAAACAAGAAACGTTAGGAGCTGGTGAAGTATATTTTTCTAATGGAAGAGAAAAATCAGGATTTCGTCGGGTAGATTTTGATTTACATCCAAATCAAATTTTAAAATATTCGCTATGGAATTCCTTTATAATTTATAACGATTTATTTATATTTTAAAAAGATTTAAATATAAATCGAATATCGATATAACCGAGAAATTTGGAATATCGAGTTATGAATCCCGATACGGAGTTGTTTGATTTTCTAGTGTGAATATATACGATAATAAAAATTTATTTATATTTAATTTAATTATTTTTAAATATATTTAATATTTAAATATGTTTATTTAGAGCTTTAAAAATAGCCAGTTTTTCAATGAGCTTCGTTTTCGATGAAACTAATTTTTTTGGATCTATAATGTCAAATTATTGTTAGATTTCAAGTTTCGTAATTTTTGGGGTCAGTATGTGGCCGTACGGATTTTTAATGTGAAAAACAGTCAGTATTTTGACGGTTGAAAATAAGTTGTCTGAGCAAACGAAGTCGGAATTCGACGAAACCAGTTTCGTTGGGTCCGTAATGTCAAACTCTAGTTGCATGTCCATTTTCATGATTTTTGGATATTGATATTGTATGTGATTATAGAAATTTTTATTCAACAATACAAATAGCAGTTGCTTTAAAAAAAAATAATGAATATAAAAATTTCTATAAATACTAACACAATTCTCTAAACCCTAAACTTATTCTCCCTAGTCAATAGAACGTAGCGCCTCCAATGTTCCTAGGAAAAACAGTTTCGTTACTGTAAAAAGAAAATGAATCGATCCAAAGGAAATTCCAAAACAACTTCAATTCTCCACAATAAATTCTAAAACATATGTATATGTGTTCGCAATGAATTGGTCTTCATCTTCATGGGATTTTCGAAAGCCTCGAATGCCATTTTTGTTCGATGCCCTGTTCAGTGCATGACTAGGGTTGGGTTTTAAGTTCTATTGAGTTGTTGATTTCATAAATGGAATTTAGAAATATTTTTCTAGGATCGAGAGTTTGGAGTTGGCTAATTTTGATGGAGTTCCGTTCAGGAAGATGTCGCGGTCTCCTTGGGGGACAACGTGAATTGGTCTTCTACGCAAAGCAGAAAGGGGGATCGAGTTTAACAAAGTTGGGGCGGAAGTGTAGAGAAATGGAAAAGGAGATCAACAGTGAAGAGTATGCGAGGTTTCATGAAGGAATGGCGTAGAACATGGCATGTGAAGCGGTTGAAATGGCCATGTTTTTACTATTCGGTTTGAAGACATACGGAGGAGGAGGAGGAAGTAAATAGGCGAGTTTGGGTTTGTCAAGGTAAATAGGCTGAGAAAAGGGGTGAGGCCCAATGAAAATTGAAATTCTATGTTTTTATTTAATATAAATGTATATTAACTTCTTAATACCATAACTTTATCATACGTTATCAGAATTGGGCAAAACAGGATCCGTTGGGATCGTGTGGACGGATACTACACGACAAAACTGACTGGGAGTGAATTGGAGCTCGTTACAGTTTATAGTGAAATAAATTGTCCGATCTGAATCAAGCGACAATTATCGTTATTTAACGATGATCGTCCAATGTGAGTAAAACTCACCAACTCTACCAGTTCATATTTTTATAATGTATATTTAGAACTGATAAATGATGACTGATTGCTGTGTGTTGACTGTTTGTATGAACTGCTAATATATTGTTTGAAATTATAGAAAACGATATATATATATATATATCGTTAATCAAATATTGATTCTGTTTAGCAGAATATTTCATAGTGAAATAAAATTGATGTTAATTGTATTGTTTAACATCTGTGGATGCAGGGAAATGGGTCGGAGGAATCCAACTGGATTCCTTAACATTTATTTTACTATTTTTCATTTATTGAAATATATGATGTGATATATAGTCTGATGTTGATTAGGTGTTTGATGATATTGATCATTGTTATAGGGTATGTAAATTACCATAAGAAATACTGGAATATAGAAAGAGAATTTTTAAAGTGTAAATAGAAAGAGAAATATTTGTAAAACATTTACAAATAAAATAGAAAGAGAAATATTTGTAAAACATTTACAAATAAAATAGAAAGAGAAATATTTGTAAAACATTCACAAATAAAATAGAAAGAGTAATATTTGTAAAACATTTACAAATAAAATAGAAAGGGAAATATTTGTAAAACATTTTTAAATAGAATTGAAAAGGAAATATATGGAAAATAAATAGAAAGATAAAAGGAATATTTATTTGTTAAATAAATAGAATTGAAATGGAAATATTTATTTGTTAAATAAATAGAATTGAAAAGGAAATATTTATTTGTTAAATAAACAAATAGAAAAGGGAATATTTGTAAAACCAATAGAAAAGGAAATATTTGTATAAACAAATAGAAAAGGAAGTATTTGTTATCAAATAGTGTTAGTCGAATTAAAGTTGGTCAAATATTGGTTATTCGAAAAGAGTTATCGAATATTGGTTATTCGAAAAGGAGTTAATCAAATATAGTTTATTCGAAAAGAGTTATCGAATAGAGTTTATTCGAAAGGAGTTAATCGAATATAGTTTATTCGGAAGGAGTTAATCGAATATAGTTTATTCGGAAGGAGCTAGTTGAATATAGTTTATTCGAAACGAGTTATCGAATATAGTTTATTCGTAAAGGAGTTATCGAATAGAGATTATCGAAAGAGAGTTATACATTGAAATTCGATTATATCGAATTCGAGAAAGTACACTTTCCGTTTTTAATCGAGATTTAATGATTTATTTATAAATTGCCAACTTAGTTATTTAGTTAAATTAAGGAATAAAAGTTATATTATGAAGTTAGATATTTCAGAAGTAGGGATTATAACATTATAGTTATAATCAGTGTTTTGAATAAAGAAGTGGATTCGTAAATAGAATCTGAGAATTTCATAAGGAAGTTGTTAAAGATTTAGATGGTGAACTTTGTCTATTTCGAAATTAGAAATGTTGTTCAGTTAAGGTCTGAGAGGTAATTATACCCCAACTTGATTGACTCCATATTTAACTACGGAGTGGTTAAGGTTCGATAGTAAAGGTAGGTTAAGTGAATTTAGTTAATGAGTGTAATGTTTTGAGTTGGCATAGCGATGTTTTATTTAAACATCTATTTAAATCCAAAGGTAGGAGTTTTGGAAATGTTTTCCAAATAAGAATTAGAAATATTTTCTAATATAGAAAATAAGAAATGGATATGTTTTACAATGTTAATAATGTATATTTTCTAAATTTAGAAAATAAGAAATGTTGAATATATGGAAATAGGAAATGAATAAATTAATGAACTAAAGAGATAAATGTTCAGTGGTGATTGATCGATAAAATTTCCATCTGGAAATAATATCATTGTTTGCACATGTGTTTTTCTTTGATAGTTAACTCACCGACTATCAGAGTTTTTGACCATTTTTCCTTCGTCAATTTGGAGAGACCGGGATCGGATTCATTATCTGAAAACCACTTTGTATGGGCGTTAGCGTTGCGATCAAATATGATGAAGATAATTAAAGACGGAGTTTGTGCAAGGGTCGTTCTGTCAAATCCTAGGTAGAAATTGCCTAAGATGGATTTACAAAATAGTGCTTTCGATTTGTCCAGTCCCAGGGCAACCTGTATGGAAGAATCTCTGATAGTGTATATTTAATAGATCGCGTAAGTTGATCTCTTCAAACGTATATACATTTGGTGGCGGAGGAATTTGTTTCTCTTAGCTGTATACCCATTGTATTTTTGGGGAAATCAATTTGTGATTTGGCAGGTATGACGATGTGACATTCGAAGTGAATAAATGTGTGATCTGTCAGAGATAAGCGTAGCCTCTAGCCTCACAACTGGGAAATGACAAAAATCGGCCAGGCAGCATGGCTATGTGGGTTGCTTCCATTAGGGTGTATTATCACCTATCTAGATATATTCATTTCATTCTTTAATTTATTCGATGCTGTCCCATTTGGGAAACGGTTGTTGATCCTAACCGTTGGTGATATATATTCGATACACTCAAGAGAAATGAGTAGTCGGTCATGTGTGGCCGAGTTGCAAGATGTTCTTGTTGAACCCAGTGTATTCCTCTCTAGAGGTACACTATCGGAAGGTGGTTCCATACCTTGTCATAGTTGGAAATCCATTATCTAATAAGTGCTCGAGATTTTAATTGTATACTATGTTTGTAGAAGGTGAGATGAAAGTGTTCTACTAGATGATTATTATATTGTGATTGATAGACACTATTATAATATCAACGAGTTCTGATATAAAGATTATCGTTTCTTTCAAAATGATTTGAAAGTTAAATCAAATTGATTTGGATTCTCATAAGGGAAAAACCCATTCCGTTATATGGCATGGTCTTATGAGATCTCGTTTAATTACTCAAACAGTTTTAAACTATTTTACTGACACCAGTCACATGACTGACCCAGAGTTTATTTTGTTTTGTTTTCCCTAAACTCTTGGGTGCCCAATTTTGTACGAGTAGTCAAGTAGTCAGGATTTTATATATATACTTGGAGAGCTTGGAGCAGGAGGCTTTAGGATTATATAGCAATTGTTATTTTCACTGTGTTGTAAGTGTTATACTCTGATAATGTTACTGTATACATATACTGATTTTGTTTCAAGGTTATGTATCTATTATATATTGTGCGTTCCGCTATGGGATTCGTGTTTACTCTGATGTTGTATGCTCTTCTTCTTCTTCAATTCTAAGTTTCTATCTTATCTATTCTCACCCTCTAATTTCTTTCATGGACTATCTGGTGTTTCCGATGCTTGAATAGTCGACATGGTGTTGTATGCCGATATCCAAGGTCGAAAATTCCCCGGGTCGTTACAAATCCCTCTTCTATAAAAATCGCTATTTCCCCAATTCTTCAGCAAAATAATCCATTTCTTCCTTTCAATTTTTAAGGCCAAAACTATAATGATTCTTCTTCTTCAAAATCGGAATTTCTCCCAAACTCTAAAGTGGAATCAAATCACACCGTTCTTCGTCCATTGGCCCCAACTTCCTCACTTACGTCAGAGCTATCTCCATCCATCTCTAGCAGCCTCCCTACCTCGACTTCACCCACCGCAGTTCCATCCACATTTGAATCAGCTCGTGGACCATGTTGACCGCTTAGAAGCGCACCCCAAATTATGCTTTCCCCTTCCCGATTAAAGACCAGGAAACCTAAAATAAAAGGAGACAGAGAAGCAGCGACACACACTCCGATCGAGACAACTACACTTCGACCCTACTGCGCTGTTTAAGGTGAGTATTCACTCACGATTAAGCATTGATTCAATTACATTAACTTCGATAATAAGGTTAAATTAAATAGTTAACTTGCGTTGTTTGGATTGGGTGACTCCACTTCGTGTTTCGCTGCCTTGTTAAGATTCACTTGATTTGGGTTTTATAGTATTCTTATTGTAAACATCTCGCTCCTGTATCTCTGTTTTTGCTAGTGTGGATGTTGATAAATTTAACTGTATATGTGTAAAGGCTAAGTTGAATACGGGTATACATATACTTAGTATATGTTTATTCAAATCAGTTAGCATATGTATATAAACAAGACCATTATCTGCTTGTTCGAAATCGATCACGAATACTCGGATTTACTTATTGCCTAGTTAAACTGAAACTGCTTTAAGAGTGATCTCCACTGTTTTTATTTTTATTTTTTTATTTTGAGAAAAATGTATTATTCAATACATACATGATTCTAAAGAAACTGCTTCTTTTTTATTTTCGCTATTCCCCTATATATTCGAGAAATGGTCCAGCAATATATAACTTATAAATATTCCATCCCTAGTGACGAAAGGCTTGTTTAAAATCTGGAAGTAGCTTTGCTTAAGTAGCATGTACTCAAATTGCTTGACATTCTCACCAAGCCGATTAATTCATATATTGGTTAATAGTGAAATTTGTTCATGGATATAGGCATGACATTTTGTTCCTACTTTATAAATGTCTATTTAGATCAGCGAATATGGTGTCATATTGGATTTACAAACTATTAATAGTTTTAAACAATGAAATTCTCTACCCTTTCCGGATGTTAACTGTTTTTGAATATACTGTTACTATGCCACTCATTCAAAATATGTATACCGCCTGGGTATGACATCCGGTGTCAACGTCTATAAGATAAGTGCGACTAGTAATAATGCCAGTAACATATGGATTACCACATGGAATTGTTAAAGCATGTGGGCTTGATGTTTGGTACCCTCTCACATTGAAACTGTAAATAATTAGGGGTGAATACCTGAAATAATTATACTATGGTTGCTTTAATGTTATGATGGGTCTTAGCCGGTTTTGCTTTGTTAACCTGAACACACGCAATACCCTTATAATGTTCTAACTCCTTGGTACATTATGTAATGTATAATGTTTTTCATCTATATAGCGGTAACATGAACATGTGTGTATGGGACAAACGTTTGAAGTTGAATAACACAGTAAATGTATTAAAGAATGGGTGAAGGTCTATAAATGAACATTGGTTAGGAAACTGTGTTTCTACTTTCTACCCAAACCCACAAAGTAGAAAATGAGAAATGTTTAGTTTAGTTCAAAAGTCATTGTTATTAAGTATCACCTTTTATACTAACTTGTTCATTCAATTGGCTACATGATCATTTGTTGTAGAAACACATTGGATCATAGAAGGTCAACGTAATCCATAGGCACCAAAAGGTTAGTGTATTAAAGAAAGGACTAAATATACTTATAATTAAACATTACATTGAAGTATACCAAAAGGTGGTGAGCATCAGTGTTACAAACCAATAGATGACTTGTCTTTGCACAACAAAGTGCTAAGTTGCTAACTTGTTGTTTGTGGAAAACTGAAACAGTTTTAAGTCATCCCCTACATTTATATATAAAACACCTACTGAACTTGAATTGGACACATTGTTGATTAGGCTGACTCCCCATACTCATTGTCGGCACTGTCGGAACTGTAGTATTCATTGTTGGAACTGTAGTATGCACTGTTGATCTAGTACATTGATTTTGCAAGTAGAACTTGTTACCAGTTTTAGTTAATACTGAAATGAAAACTACCTTCATCTTCTTGCATGCTAACTTGAATCCAACTATATCCCACTGTAGATTTCCTTATAATTGATCATGTTATTGCCTTGTATATTTCCATCCTTGCGATGGTCTTGTGCATCTAGCCTTGGTACCTATGTGTCATTGGACTTCCCTTTGATCTGCGCATATATATACGTTCTCATGATTGACTTACTGTCACAAAATTTGGGACTGGGATAGTTTGATCACTTGTATGAGTTGGTTTTGATCATCTACGGTAGTACTGGGTACATTGAAATAAAATAGGCTTTGCATGCACATGCCATGACATGCTTTCCCTTACATACCGTGGTCAACCCCTTTGCATGCTTGTTTTCCCGTTGTCGATTTTTATATTTATACTGCTAAGTTATCTTTGTTACCCCTATTTGTTATATCTGACGTGTTTCATGTAACACCTGCATGCTGCATGTATATTTTGATATATCCCCACTTGCAGAGACGTTCGCTTGGTGTTGTACCCACTTAGTTAACTCAGTACTCTTGCTGCCCTTTATTGATTGCTTATTCATGATGGCTTTGTGACCTTTACCACACTTGTACCTGTACATGTGTGCATATGCAGGCTCCCGTGATCATTTGACACTGAAATAAATCCGATATAGCACAGGCAATGTACCAATGTATTTGGCACATGACTGATGTGAGGATAAATTATTTATTTCATTTTATATTGAAGATATTTTACTTAAACTATGATTTAATCCTGACTCGAGTGTTTTACGTTTTTGCATGGAACGCTCGAGTCAGACTCGAGTGTTACAGATTAGAGAGTATAACTTAAGGATTCGAGGATTGGCAAAGCTGAGGAATTCCAAATATGTGAACTCTGAAGATTTCAAACTAGTAAATGTTTTTATTAAATTCAATTGTACTTTTATTTCCGCTGTACAGAAAAATGTTGTATCAAAATTCAGATTTATAAATAAAAGATTTATTTTGTTGTTCAATATTGTGCTATTTATTTATTTTGTGTAGATTCTGTTATTAAACTCTGTATGCTAAATAACGATCCGTCGATTTGAACGTTTAAAGTTGGTTTAATTACTGATTTTAAGCGGTCAAAAAGGCGGGACGTTACAAGTGGTATCAGAGCTTTGGTTTATTCAAAGCATAGCTTATCGTGTTTAAAGTGGGTAGGATCGACACCAGAAAAGTGGGTTTTGAAAATAAAAAGATTTTGAAATGTAAATTTTGGAAAATGTAAATAATTTAAAAAAAATAAAATTTTGAAAGGGAAATTATTTTGGAATTGTTATATATTTTGAAAATTAGTCTTTTGAATTTGATACAACCAAATTTTTTTTTTGGGATTTGAAATTTGTTCGGAATCCCTGGTCTTCGAATCCAGGTCTGTGAGAGCTTTTCTTCAATAAGACCCCCTTAGGTTTGATTCTCGAATCCATTTGTGAATGTTATATAAAGAAGATAAGTATAAGAGAATCAATAAAGCGATTTCTCTAATCATGTATTTTAGGGTGTATTTTAGCAATCGAAGATAACTGAAATTGATTGGAAAATAAGAATTTCGATGGGCATTTGAATGAAAAAGGAATTTTCGATATTCGGAATATAAATTAGTGAAAATAGAATCAGAAAAAGGTGTAATTGGAATTTAATTATGTCAAATTGTATTACGAATTTATTTAAAATAATCAGAATTTGGCAAGATGATTTATAATCAGGTTCAAACCAATAATAATAGAATACAAGAATTCGATAATGAAGTATAAACTGGTAAATTAATTGACAAGAAGTGAATTGTAAATGAGAACTATAATTGAAGCGATATATGAATGAAGAAAGTGAAGATATTTTTGTCGATATATATATATATATATATATGAAATCAAAAGCTAATTTGATGTGACGTTTTAATAATTCGATAAAAGGAATAATATTTACTTTTTAGAAGTAAATAACTTTTGAAATCAATTATGTTGCAAACGAATTTGGGAACAGCGGAAATGGAGTTAATCGGTACGGAGAGATTATTCTAAAGTTCAGAATACAAGTCAAATGACATTTTCCGAAATTCGGGATATGGTATCGGATAATAAATTATTCAAAAGGAAGTTATTTATGGGAGACAATTGTGTCGAATTTCAGGAAAGTATTATTTACTTTCCGTTTAATTTAAAAATTAATATATTGTCAATAAATTGGTTATTCAGATTAAAGAATGAAGTATAATTTTAAAGCTAAATATTTTGAAGGTGTGAATTATGGTTACAATCAACGATTATTGTAAAAGAAGAAAATTCTTAACTTAAATTTAGAAGTTACGAGAATGAATGTGTGACGGCCCGCCCCGCACCAGTCGGCATTTCCTCCAAAAGTGCGTTGTACACATGCCCAGCTTGCACGGAACGGTCGTCAGAAGAAAAGAAAGAAGAGAATTAACTAATCAAGAACCTGTAGAATGTCTCACAGCACATAGGATAAAATATAATAACAACATACTTGACATAAAACAGGCGAGACAGTGCATAAGATGAAAACTAAAACTACACATCATAGCAGCGGAAATCCAAATACAGCTTATGTTTCACATCACCATTATTACAACTTTTCAAACTGTCTCTAAATCTAAGCAAAGGAATAGGTACACTACTAATGCCCAAAGTAGTGACCCGCAGCGACACAGGGAGAATATCTATATATATCATACGTGGAAGCCACCTGCTCGTCTCCGGCATAACTACTCGTGCATCACCAGCTAACCTGTCTCTAGTATGCTCGTGAGAGCACCCAGAGTAATAAGAAGAGACATAAAACTCTAGGTCATACAAAAAGTCTAGTATGAGCGATAAGCAGCTAAACAGAACAATAACAGGTATACTAAACCATACCTGAACCTGGACCTGCAACCAAAGAGTTAGCATTACATACCGTACAATACTCTAAGGTGCCACTAAAAATGGTATAAAGATAATGGGGGAGGGGGGTGTGCATGTCATAGTGATAACAAACAAATCAATCATAGAAACCATCCTCACATCTCTTACTCGGTGCATAAACCATACGATGCCCACCACTGTCAATCACTAGACGCATTGAAGTAGTGACGGAGTTCGACTTGTACAACTACTGCTACTACCAAGCTTACCACATGGAGTCATGACCAAATCTTTACAAATGATCCCACTTTATTGGTCTATAGCTCTTTAGTCGTACCTAGGCCACTGTGGCCCAGAATCCGTCCACGTACCTCCCATACATAGTGATCCAAAGTCATAGACATCGACATCCCCTTGGCACACGTCCCACAGCAAAGCCCACTCATTGGTTCCCAACTAGATCCTGAGTCAAAGCTCCTCATTTGGACTTCCTTTGCATCTTGGGTTTTGATCGAATTGGAGTTGGTTTTCAAAATAGTCGTTCCGTAGAAGAGATGGAAGTTCAATTCAGTTCAGTTCAATCTGCTTCAGTCAGTTCGGTTCGGATAAATCATCTCCAGGCTTCCCATTCGGTTCGGTTCGGGTGCCACGCTCCATTCGGTTCGGTTCATCCCTCCTGCTCCAGCTTGCCTGCTCCGATCCTATCCCACTTGCTTGCCTACTTTGATCTGATCCCGCTCCCTAGCTCCGATCCGATCCTCTATCCAACTCCAACTCCAAGAAATGGCTTTCCTTCTTGCCAAACTTCCTTTGTGCCAGACTTCAGTTCGGTTCGGATTCCTTGCCCAGCTCTCCTATCTGATCCGAGCCCCTAACCCGATCCGAAACTCTGCACAATTTTCTGCGACTTTTTCCAGCGACTTGTTTACGTCATTCGACGACGTTTTCGACCAATCTAACTTTTCTAAACAACCACAAATCATTCCAAACAGTCATAGCAACAAATAGAAGTGACCTTAAACACCAAAACAACAATCTTAACATGTGAAATGGATCAAACATACCCAAAATCCCGTATTTTCCGTTAAACATGTTTAGGCAAAACTAATGATATGATTAGCAAAACTTAATCAAATTAAACCAAATTTATAACATAAACATTATTTTAGAATATATAAATATTTTTCCAGAATTTATTGGTGTATAAATTCAATAATCTTCACTAATTACCCTTAATTAACCGTAATTAGTGCAAAACTATGCAAATCAATCACCTTAGCCACAAATAAAACCACAAAACTGAAATGAATCTCTATTTGGCGCTATTCCCAATACAACACAGCAGCTCCAACCTTGCTTTGGTGCTAATCCCCGTTTGATTTGATGTTGCTTAAGCCAAAACATGATTAAGAAGTGATTAGAGGTGTTTTTAGATGATGGAGGCCATTGTTAGATTGAAGAGGGAGTTTGTGGCGGCTGGAAAATGAGTGAAAAACTGAAATCCTAACCGTAGCAGCCCTCAAATACCTTAATCCTGAAATCCCCATTGGACCTAGCTGCCAATCACCCGATTAAGCCCAATTAAGCTGTTTTTCACTATCTGAAACTTGTTTCAGCCATATCTCCCAAACGGTAAGTCCGTTTGGCTAATGTGACCACTCTACGGAATTGTAAACCATCATCCGGAGCCGATGAAAGTGGTTTCTGGTCAAAACTCCTTTCCAATCAAAAGTTATGGGCAAAACAGTATCGGCTAGGGGCAAAACAGTCATTTAAAAATCGGCAAAAATCATGAACATGGGAAATGACTCCAATAATCGTCTCCCAAAGTTACATGACCATACGACTTCGTATGTGAAAGAAATAAATATTCTATGATCCTTCGATGCGTAGAATGCGGGTCGTTACACTCTCCCCCCTTAAGAAATTTCGTCCTTGAAATTCCTTTACCCAAAACATACAAAGAATCCCGCATGCCTACCAGCCACAGACAACAATCAAACATGCAAAACAAACAAAACAAGCCTATCCTAGCATGTGGAAAGACTAAATCGAAATTGAAATCTTACCAGGCGAAGAGTTTTGGATACGTCTTCCTAAAGCTCTCCTCTGTCTCCCAAGTACAGTCATTCTCATTCTCGCCCCACTGAACTTTGACTAGATTCACCGCTTTCCTTCGAAGTTGCTTCATATCGTTCCCAACAATACGCATATGCTTGCGATTCCCAACTGCCTCGGGTTCAACTTCAATATCATCCAACTGATCAGGTGAAATAGTCACATCTGGGTCGTGTACGAACTTCCTTAATTGGGAAACATGAAATACGTTGTGAACTCCTGCCATCTTCTCTGGTAATCCAACTTCGTATGCCAAATTCCCAATTTGCTCAAGAACTAGGAATGGACCAACAAATCTTGGTGCTAACTTGCCTCTCCTGCCAAATCATATCACTCTCTTCAATGGAGAAATTTTGATAAACACCAAGTCGCCAATGGAGAACTTTAATTCTCTTCTCCTTTTATCAGCATAACTCTTCTTCCTATCTTGGGCAGCCTTCATTCGCTGTTGGATAACCTTAATCTTGTCTGAAGTTTCTCTTATCACATCGGGTCCAAGCACAAATTTCTCACCAGTTTCTACCCAACATGACGGTGAGTTGCACGGTCTTCCGTACAAAGCTTCAAATGGAGCCATACCAATACTGTATTAATAACTATTATTATATGCAAACTCTACTAGATGCAAATGGTCATCCAATGATCCACCAAAATCCAATATACAAGCTCTCAAGAGATCTTCTAACACTCGATTCACCCTCTCAGTCATTCCGTCAGTTTGAGGATGATACACGGTACTGAGATGTAATTTTGATCCTAACGTCTTTTGTAAGCTCTTCCAAAATCCACTAGTGAACAACGGATCTCGGTCACTCACAATGCCTTTGGTTATTCCATGAAATCTCACTACCCACTTTATATACAGTTCCGCTAACTTAGCTGTCGTCCTGTTTGACTTGACGGGTATAAATCTTGAACTTTTGGTCAATCGGTCCACAATCACTCAAATGCTATCATGGCCCGATCTAGTCCTTGGTAACCCATCAATGAAATCCATTGACACTTGTTCCCATTTCCATTCTGGAATTTCTAATGGTTGTAACAAACCACTAGGCTTCTTTTGCTCAGCTTTAACTAGCTGGCAATTCATGCATTTGGATATAAACTTCCCAATGTCTCTTTTCATCCTTTCCCAGTAGTAGGTTTGCTTCATGTTTCGATACATTTTGTTACCACCGGGGTGTATAGTCAGTTTTGAGTGATGACATTCTCTAAGCACTTCATCTCTCAATCCATTGATATTGGGCACAACTAGTCTTCCATTCTTCCTAAGCCATCCATCTCGATCAAGCCCATACTTGTTCATCTCCTCATCGATAACCATCTCTAACTTGGAGATGATTTCCAATAGATTAGGATCGTCCCTCTGACTAGAGCCAATCCGCTCAATCAAAGTGGGTCTGATCGTTAAACTTGCTAATATTTCTGGATCCAATTCGCACTTTGGTCTGAAATCATACCCAGCAATGTACTCCAGTTGCTTCCATTCTAGAAACATAGCCACTAAACTGGCATGTCTCCTACTCAATGCATCAGCCACCGCATTGCCCTTTCCTGGTGTATATGCGATGTTAAAATCATAGGAAGCCAAGAATTCTAACCATCTTCGCTGTCGGAGATTTAAATCCTTTTGGGAGAAGAGGTACTTTAACGATTTATGATCGGTAAACAGCTCAAACCTTTCTCCCTATAGATAATGTCTCCACATCTTCAACGCGAACACGATTGCTGCTAATTCCAAATCATGGATAGGGTATCTTCTCTTGTGCGGTTTCAATTGCCGACTTGCATAAGCTATAACCCTAACTCCTTGCATCAATACATCACCTAGTCCGGTACCACATGCATCTGTGTATACCGTCGTCTCTTTATTCCCCTTAGGAATGACTAACACTGGTGCACATGTCATCTTGTCCTTTA
Source organism: Allium sativum (assembly GCA_030737875.1). Taxonomy (NCBI): domain Eukaryota; kingdom Viridiplantae; phylum Streptophyta; class Magnoliopsida; order Asparagales; family Amaryllidaceae; genus Allium; species Allium sativum. Next base: position 996,200,946 of record CM060924.1, on the reverse strand, counting down.
GACTCTTAAATGCATTCTCGCACCTTTCGTTCCAGACGAAGGCTTGATTCTTCTTGGTCAACTGAGTCAACGGTGCTGCTATCTTGGAGAAGTCTTGGATAAACTTACGATAATATCCAGCTAACCCCAAGAATCTTCTTATATCCGTTGCATTCTTGGGCGTAGAACAATCTTGTACCGTAGCTACCTTCGCAGGATCCACGGCAATACCATTCTCTGAAACAACATGGCCCAAGAATCTCACTTCCCTCCTCCAGAAGTGACACTTAGAAAACTTTGCTTTCAACTGGTGTTTTCTCAACACCTACATCACTATCCTCAAATGTTCCTTGTGTTCTTCCTCTGTCCTCGAGTAGAACAAAATATCATCCACGAACACAAGGACAAACTTATTCAACTTATCTCTGAATACCCTATTCATAAGATCCACAAAATATGCTGGGGCATTGGTCAGCCCGAATGGCATGACCAACCACTCATAAAATCCAGACGGCGTCCCAAAAACCGTTTTAGCTATACTCTCAGCTTCCACTCTAAGCTGATGAAAACCTATTGCGAGATCTACCTGAGAGAATACTCTCGTGCCAATCAACTGATCAAACAAATCATCTATCCGTGGTAGAGGATACTTGTTCTTCCTCGTCACTTTATTCAACTCGCGGTAGTCAACACACAAACGAAGGGAACCATCCGCCTTGGTAACAAACTCAACTTGTGCTCCCCATTCAGAAACACTCCTTCTGATAAATCCCTTCTTCAAAAGATCACTGACTTGCACCCCGAGCTCTCGCTGCTACCTTGGTGCCATGAGACGAAGTGGCATCACTATAGGTCTAGCATCTTTCACTAAATCAATATGTAACTCAATCTCTCGGTGTGGCAGAAGCCCAGTCACTTCCTCGAAAACGTCCGGATACTAGCCAACCACTGGCAAACCTGACAGCTCACTATGCGAGATGTCGACGGAATTTAGAAAACTAGCCATTACCCCATCAACGGGTAGACCACCACCAAAAAGCCCTCACAATCTACCACCACCCCATATCTTTGGAGCCAACCGACTCCCAAAATAATGTCAAACCCAGTAAAGCCCAAAACAAAGCAATCACAAACAAACATGCATCCATGACTCGATAAGACCACATTACGACAAATCATGCTAAGGTTAGTCGAACCACCAATCGGGTTCGTCACTACTAAAGGTTTATCGAAAATCTCGGGATCCAATCCCAATCAATCTACCAGGTTACTAGATATGAAAGAACTGGAAGCCCCGGTATCAAACAAAACTCTAACAGGAACATCATAAACAGAAAGCATACCTTGAATAACAACATTCTTTCCCTTCTCCGTTGCAGTTGGGGCATTCGACGAAGAAGGAGTAGCATTAAGGGCATATGCTTTCACCATCTGCTTTTCTTTAGGGGGTTGCGGACACTTGTCCTTGTGATGTCCCACTTGGCCACAGTTGAAGCACTTCCTATCCGCTGGCTTGGCCCGGCAATTACTAGCATAATGGCCCTTCTTACCACAACTGAAGCACTCAACATCATTCTTATTCTTTTTCTGGCCATCCTTATTCTTGTTATGCTTCCTCTTATTTTGAGAACCACTCTTGCCTCCACCACTTTCTTGCGGCTTTGGCTCCTCTACAGATGCAACCTCAGTCTTTGACTTAGGGTAAAGATTCTCTGACCTCAATGCTTTGCCCACAATCGATTCAAACGTCTCATCGATGTGGTTAATAAGCCTTTCCCCCAAGTAATGATCCAAGTCAGTTATGAACTTCTCATTCTTCTTCTCGGCAGTATCAATAAGAGATAACCCATACTTCGACAAAGTGTCGAATTCAGCAATATACTCCGAGATAGCTCTGCCATTTTGCTTGAGCTCCAAAAATTTCTTAAACAATACTTACTTCTGAGCAGCTGGAATAAACTTATCGCTAAAGCGAACCTTAAACTGCTCCCAAGTAATCTGATCTTCAGGAGTACTTGCCTCTATAGCATTCCACCAATTCATTGCCCGTCCTTGCAACTGACGGGATGCTAGCCTTCTCTTCATCGCATCTTCGATACCCAAATCTTCGAAGATACGCTCGCAGCTATCCAACCAATCCTGAACATCCGTAGCCAATTCTGTTCCGCGGAACGGCTTCCCATCAAGACTACTATAATCCTTGTTCAGCTTGGCGAAATCGGCCCTATGAGCCTGCACTATTGGACCACCACCATTGGGAGCTGCCCTCTGTACATCCCTAAGCATCTCCCTCATGAGGTCAGTAAACATCATCCTCATTGCAGCAGCATTCCCATTATTGGCTCCCCTACCGGCACGTCTTGCGTATCGGCTCATCGCTCAATCTGTAAAGATAAAACGATTAACCATCTCCATAGTGGTGCTAGTACAGTGCGACTTCATCCTTAGCTATACTAATAGTATATATATATAGCTTTTAAAAATCAAAATAACCACAAATACGCGCTATCATATACGTATACTATCTCTCCCTGATGACTTCCCTAGGTTAACAACGCAACCTAAAGCTCTGGTACCAAGTGTGACGGCCCGCCCCGCACCAGCCGGCATTTCCTCCAAAAGTGAGCTGTACACATGCCCAGCTAGCATGGAACAATCATCAGAAGAAAAGAAAGAAGAGAATTAACTAATCAAGAACCTGTAGAATGTCTCACAGCGCATAGGATAAAATATAATAAAAACATACTTGACATAAAACAGGCGAGACATTGCATAAGCAGAAAACTAAAACTACACATCATAGCAGCGAAAATCCAAATACAACTTATTTTTCACATCACCATTATTACAACTTTTCAAACTGTCTCTAAATCTAAGCAAAGTAAAAGGTACACTACTAATGCCCAAAGTTGTGACCCGCAGTGACACAGGGGGAATATATATATATATCATACGTAGAAGCCTCCTGCTTGTCTCCGACATAGATATCATACGTAGAAGCCTCCTGCTCATCTCCGACATAGCTACTCGTGCATCACCAGCTAACCTATCTCTAGTCTGCTCATGAGAGCACCCAGAGCAATAAGAAGACACATAAAACTCTGGGTCAGACAAAAAGTCTGGTATGAGCGATAAGCAGCTAAACAGAACAATAACAGGTATACTAAACCATACCTGAACCTGGACCTGCAACCAAAGAGTTTGCACTACATACCGTACAATACACTAAGGTGCCACTAAACATGGTATATAGATAACGGGGGAGGGGTGTGCATGTCATAGTGGTAACAAACAAATCAATCATAGAAACCATCCTCACATCTCTCACTCAGTGCATAAAGCATACCATGCCCACCACTGTCAATCACTAGACCCATTGAAGTAGTGACGGAGTTCGACTTGTACAACTACTGCTACTAACAAGCTTACCACATGGAGTCATGACCAAATCTCTACAAATGATCCCACTTCATTGGTCTATAGCTCTTTAGTCGTACCTAGGCCACTGTGGCCCTGAATCTGTCCACGTACCTCCCACACATAATGATCCAAAGTCATAGACATCGACAGCCCCTTGGCATATGTACCGCAGCAAAGCCCAATCATGAAGCCCACTCATTAGTTCCCAACTGGATCCTGAGTCAAAGCTCCTTACTTGGACTTCCTTTGCATCTCGGGTTTTGATCGAATTGGAGTTGGTCTTCAAAAAAGTCGTCATGTAAAAGAGATGGAAGTTCAATTCGGTTTAGTTCAATCTTCTTCAGTCGGTTCGGTTCGGATAAATCATCTCCAGGCTTCCCTTTCAGTTCGGTTCGGGTGCCACGCTCCATTCGGTTCGGTTCATCCCTCCTGCTCCAGCTTGCCTGCTCCGATCCGATCCCACTCGCTTGCCTACTCCGATCCGATCCCGCTGCCTAGCTCCAATCCGATCCTCTATCCAACTCCAACTCCAAGAAATGGCCTTCCTTCTTGCCAAACTTCCTTTGTGCCAGACTTCAGTTCGGTTCGGATTCCTTGCCCAGCTCTCCTATCTGATCCGAGCCCCTAACCCGATCCGATCTGAAACCCTGCACAATTTTCTGCAACTTTTTCCAGCGACTTGTTTACGTCATTCGACGACGTTTTCGACCAATCTAACTTTTCTAAACAACCACAAATCATCCCAAATAGTCATAGCAACAAATAGAAGTGACCTTAAACACCAAAACAACAATCTTAACATGTGAAATGGATCAAACATACCCAAAATCCCGTATTTTCCGTTAAGCATGTTTAGGCAAAACTAATGATATGATTAGCAAAACTTAATCAAATTAAACCAAATCTCTAACAAAGGTCTAAAACATTATTTTAGAATTTATAAATATTTTTCCAGAATTTATTGGTGTATAAATTCACTAATTACCCTTAATTAACCGTAATTAGTGCAAAACTATGCAAATCACTCACCTTAGCCACAAATAAAACCACAAAACTAAAATGAATCTCTATTTGGCGCTGTTCCCAATGCAACAAAGTAGCTCCAACCTTGCTTTGGTGCTAATCCCCTTTGATTTGATGTTGCTTAAGCCAAAACTTGATTAAGAAGTGATTAGAGGTGTTTTTAGATGATGGAGGCCATTGTTAGATTGAAGAGGGAGTTTTTGGCGGCTGGAGAATGAGTGAAAAACTGAAATCCTAACCGTAGCAGCCCTCAAATAGCTTAATCCAGAAATCCCCATTGGGTCTAGCTGTTAATCACCCTGTTAAGCCCAATTAAGCTGTTTTTCACTATCTGAAATTTGTTTATGCCATATCTCCCAAACTGTAAGTCCGTTTGGCTAATGTGACCACTCTACGGAATTGTAAACCATCATCCGGAGCCAATGGAAGTGGTTTTTGGTCAAAACTCCTTTCCAATCAAAGGTTATGGGCAAAACAATATCGGCTAGGGGCAAAATAGTTATTTAAAAATCGGCAAAAATCATGAACATGGGAAATGACTCCATTAGTCATCTCCCAAAGTTACATGACCATACGACTTCATATGTGAAAGAAATAAATATTTTACGATCTTTCGATGCATATAATGCCGGTCGTTACAGAATGTTTTACTGATATTCGAAGCTGTGAACTTGATCTATTTCAAATTTAATAATGTTGTTCAGTTAAGGTCTGAGAGGTAAATATACCCCAACATGATTGACTTCATTATTGACTAAGAAATGGTTAAGGGTCGATAACCAAAATGGGTGAATGGAGTAAGATATGAGTGTTAGCAGTTAAGTGAAAATAGCGGTGTGTATTTATTTAATATTTGTTTTAATCCAAATAACGAATTTAGAAATGTTCCCCCTGAGAATAAAGTTTATTTTCCATAGAAAATAAAAATTTGTGAATATATTGAAATATCCTCGAATGGTAATAAGAAATTTTCTTGAATTAATAAATAAATAAATATGATAATTGGAAATGTTTTTCAAAGGATCGTGGGAGACTAACGGGTTTTGATAAATTAGAATGGTAAGAAATGAAGAACAAAAACTGCACGTCGAAAACCAAGGGCGGAAGAACGTAAGAGAAATGGATTTGCAGATTGAATCCGGGAGTTGTGTAAGAAATAATTTGACAAGAAATTAAGAAACGGAGTTAAGGAAATTAGTAATGGACTGGAGATTAGTTAAGTTGAATAATTTTATGAGTGTTGATTTGATGTTGGTTTTGGCCTTCGGGATTGATACTTAGGGAGTTGTTCGCTTGCTAATTTACGATCGAAGGATGTGAATATGAAAAAGAAATAGAGCGTGAATAAGAAAGTTGTTGTAAGGAGGAAGAAAATAAATTTGGAATTTTGGAAGTGTAATGATTTGAATTAAGTGAGGAACTCGATAATTGGAAAATGGGAAGAAAATTTGGTTTGAAAAGGATATCAAATATCTAAATTGAAAATTTAGGGGATCAAATATATGAGAGATCAAAACTGAAATTTTGGGAATTTGAATAGAACTTTGAGGGTATTCGATTTGAGATACTGAATAGAAAAATTTCCGAAACTTATATATATAAGAATTAAATGGATTTGGAAACTAGTGATTTGGAATGTAGTCGATTTAAAATGAAATCTTATACAATGGGGCTATGTAAGAATGAGGTGTTTGAAATTACGATTTGGAAAGGAAAATATTATGTAAGTTAACATAAGTGTGATTTTTGAGAAGTATGAAATAAAGTATTATATGCTTTCAAAGCAAAATAAGGAAAGTACCTTCCTTCTCTTCTGAATTTCAAGCTTAGTGTGCTGCTGGTGGTAGTAGGTTGTCCGGACATAAAACTTGAGTTGTCTGAAAGAATACGACCGTGTGGCCTAATTCGTAGGGCTGAAGATGGCCTACGACATACGGATGTTTCTTGGGGAAACGAAGCGTAACCATTGTGTCTGCTGCGATCTACGGTCGTGATAAGGGCATAATCGGTAGAGCTGTGAAAGATTACGAGTATTGATGTTTTCTGAGGGAATCAGGTGTAACCGTTGTGTAACTCCGATCCCCATGGCACATCTACAAGTGAAAGAGATGTAACCACTAGAGTTATTAAAGGTAGAATGGAGCCATGTAATGTGTGGAATTTCTTAATGATGGTGAGCCACCTAGTTGATGCAGCACTGTCTTGGTGACTTGATTGGTCTTCATGACCTAATTTATTTTTCGGACTTAATTTGTCCTCGTAACTTGAAGTATCTTCATAATTCCATGATTTGTTTTCGTGATCTTAAGATAGAGCAGTCAACGCTCAAAGACCTCAGATTTTCTTTTGATTCTTAAATATCTTTTGTTGATCGGTCCATGACGAAATTCACAAGAAAGTGATTTCCTACGGATACAGATGTTTTCTAGGGGATCCAGATGAAACCATTGTGTATCTGCGATTCATGAACAATCAACCTATCAATATCACATTGGTACTTTCCATATCTATTTTCTTTAAAAGAAATTTTGAAATATTTTCACTTGGGAATTGAAGCAAGGATATTTAGTACTTGGAGATTTTAGTCGTGCACCTAGCCAGCGTATGCCTAACATCTATGAGAACGACAACAGACTTGTCAAACTTTGAGTTATCAAATATTTTTAAACAAATAATTTGAAACTAAAATATACCTAATCAAGTTAAGAAAAAGGATTTCGAGTAATATTGCAAATATTTTCTGCCTGTATTTCGGGTTATGTATAAAAGTTATAAAAATATTTCGAAATTGGAAAATATCAAGTCGATAAATTGTAACTTGAAGAAAAGATGTTATTTATACTCTTCACTGAGTGTTGGAAAAGATTAAATGGATTGAATGTAAGGAGATTGAGTTGAGGGTTGCCGAGCATAGACCCATTACAGTTGCAACGATGGATAAGTAACATTGATAGCTCATGTTTATAATGAAGTTGGAATAGTTTGAGATGTATAAATACAACTTATGGAGAAATTGAAATTTAAAACGAGAATGGTTTTAAAAAGAAATTGCATAACTTTGAATTTGTTAGAATATTAGATAAAATGAGGATTGGGAGATATCTCAAAATAAATTGAGATGAAAATTGGTGTGAGGAAATAGAATATAGTTTAAAAAGAAGAGAAATAAATAAGACCCAATTTAGAAGATAAAGAAAATCGTGTTCGATAAAAATTGATCTCCAATTATAAGAAAGAAAATGTGATTTTTCAGGTTAATTGGATACAATGGATAAAGAAAAAGGATCGATGAATGAAATATTGATATTTAATTTGGTTATGGGGGAAAACTTGCACATGTATGAAAATTTGAATTATACGTTGGTATAACTCTAACGATCTTTCCTTTTCGAGGACGAAAAGTTTTAAAGGAGGGAAGATTGTAACGTCCTAGAGTTTCGACAACTGGAATATGTAATTAATTAAAGATTAAATATAAATAATCAATTTATATTGATATGAGTTAAAATCAAATATATCGTTTGAGTTGAATTGAATTCCATGTTTAAGTCAAAAATGGTTGATTAAGGGTCAAATATTTAGTATAGAATATTTGAATATAATTTGGTTGAATTGGATTTGAAATCTGATTGAAGAATTTAAATGGTTAAATTAAAAATAACAAAATTAACATTAAATAAATTGGAGAATTTTATCTGTCGAAATATATGGAAAAATTCGGCTTGGGTATGCGTGTATTTGTGAAGTAAAATTTAATGTCTCAAATTTGAAATTAAACGACGTTGTTTTATAAACAAACTGGATAAAATCGGTATACCGATAAATAATTTAAAATTTTGAACAACAATGTGTATAAACATAGTCAAATTACAATTAAATTAATTTTATTGGATTACGAACATTGAAATAAGACGGTTCGTATATTTTTGTTTCGTTTGGATATTTCGTTAGCAGTACAAATTCAGAACGTTAAACTGTAAATTACGGTAGAAATGAATATTAAAGTACAACCAGATAAAACCTCCCTCAAATATATATTGCGCTGACCTATATGAGAAATCGTGGGTACCTAACCCTATGTGAGTTTACGTTGATCTTATCCTCACAAATCCCGGTTCTATAAAAATCGCTACTTCCCCAATTCTTCAGCAAAATAATCCATTTCTTTCTTTCAATTTTTAATTTCTTCCTTTCAATTTTTATGGCTGAAACTGAAATATTTCTTCTTCTCCAAAATCGGAATTTCCCCCAAACTCCAAAGTGAAATCAAATCGCACCGTTCTTCATCCACTGACCCCAACTTCCTCACCCATGTCGGAGCCATCTCCATCCATCTCTAGCAACCACCCTACCTCGACTTCACCCACCGCAGTTCCATCCACATTTGAATCAGCTCGTGGACCACGATGACCGCCTGGAGGCGCACCCCAAATTATGCTTTCACCTTCCCGATTAAAGACCTGGAAACCCAAAATAAAAGGAGACAGAGCAGCAACGGCATGCACTCTGACCGAGACAACTACACTTCGACCCTACTACGCTGTTTAAGGTGAGTATTCATGTGACGATCAGGAATTTCGCTCGATCTGAATCAGTCGTTAAACCGATCTAGACCGTTCGAAACCCCTGACTGTTTGAGAACAGGACAAATCAGAATACAAACAGAAGAACATTTCATTGCTATTACAACAATTCCATCAGATACAAGAATATACAGAGTATAAATGAATAAATTTACATTCGATAAATATCAGAGATTACAATAAGTTACATAGCAGCGGAAAATAATACAAAGCACAACTGAAGGTGATATACGGATACAGAGCTTTCCGGATATCATTCCAGCTGTAAACCAGGATCCTGTGAATATAAATCTGCAAAACCAAAACTACTAGCTGCCCGTGCGGAAAATAGGGGCACCCAGAGTTTAGGTTAAAACAATAAACTCCAGGTCAGTCATGTGACTGGTGTGAGAACTAAAACAGTTATTAAAACTTTATTTTAAAAGATAGTAATTCAAGGGACCACGCCGTATAACACGGAACGGGTTTCCTCCCAAGAATACCAGTGCATAGAATAAACAGCGCAATGCTTTTTCGAAAAATGAAGCTGTTATAAGACCCAGGTCCCATCACACAATGCAACGCAAGCCGGAGGATAGGGTTTTCCCTTATAACAGCCAAACATGCTTGATACGTTTAAAACAAATCATTTGATACTATAATATGTGTATAGTGTCAAAACATTTCAATCATAAATATAAATCATAGACGGCATGAGTGCCCTATCCCACTATGTCGCCATACTAGGCTCTACAAATAAAGCCGAAATACACGTATTGGAAATTGGATTTCCGTCATGAGTCGAGGCAAGGGGCAAGCTCCTCTCCGCGTTCGAGACACTCTAGCAAATGCCTCAGGATTACGCACACTGGGTAACCCCTGGATGCTTCAGGGCCGGTCCTCACTTACGTTAGAGGATTAATTATGCCTGAACACACGTTTCCCGGTCCTTACAGACCTATAATCGAGGCGCCTCATCCAACAACCACAAAGGTGAAAAGTATATATATGTCAGGGCTGGTAAGTCACTGACACCACCAAAGCTAGAAAGAAACGTCGTGCTCTCCCTGCAGTCCGTATCCCATTTTTAACTCATACCGAGGTGTGAGGCTCGCGAATTCACGTTATACACAAAGCTGCCACGTAGGCTGTGCTTTGATCATCAACCACAAGACTTTACTTTTCAACAGAAGCCTTGATCCATGCAACTCAGCATGCCACACAGGCAATTCATGCCATGCGATTGATATATATTGATATATAACCTCTAAGCTCGTACGTCTCAGAGAAGGGCGTTAAGCAAGAGAATAAATTCTCCGCTGCCAAACAGATATATATTTAACAGAAATCAATCAACACAGAATAAAATCCAATGTCAGACACACAATCCATTTACAAGTTCGTTCTGGGTCTGAATGAAACCGGAGGCACTTTCCTCGCATATCCATCCATCTCCAAGTACGTCTGGACGACCACCAACTATTTCCATCCTCTTGGGTGTACAGCCCAATCAGGATCGTCAGTAATTACCCAAACGATGTGAAGACTTCCGGTCTTCGACCACCGTCTTCATCTTCGACTTATCGTCGAATCGGTTATTCAGAGTGGGTAAAAACCCGGACTTTCCGAACAACCCGCGTATATTAAAACAAATGTTACACGAACACAACATACGCCTCATTCCAATTCATCAGTCACTAACCGTAAATTAATCAAGAGAATAATTCCCCAAATATTAACCCCGAAGGCCGAAACCAACATCAGATCAATATTCAGAAAACCATTCTGCTTGGCTAACCGACAGTTAGTTCCAAAATTTCTCATTCATAGGGAAAGGTTCCCATTAATTTTATCCAAGATAAATTCCTTGAATTTATTCTTTATTCTATTCTTTTGAATTTCGATTCAACTAGCCGGGATTAACGAAACTTACCGAAGTAATCATTTGTTTTAATTTCCCAATCCCAACCTATTTATCCCATGAAGTAAAACTGGTAATACTTCATATCTAACACCACAGTGTTATCGGTAAATTCAATTACCATTTCACGTTCAAATCTAATTAAAGATTTAACTATCGCCTGGAGCAAAACTGGTGATACTCCGTTCTCGATTATTTCAATCTTAATTAAAGATTCATTAAAACTCCACTTAGTTTTAATCGTTAACTGGGTTAAAGAATCAGTGTCATTTAAAACACGGTTCACGATAAACCCAAAATCCCATTCCATTAATTATCGGGTTAAAGAACAAGTGTTATTTAAAACACTGTTCACGATAAACCCAAAAATCAATATCAATTCAATTCCAATTAAATATTATTTAATTGGTACACTTCATTAAATCTAAATAAAAAGATTTAATCTTTTCTCAACTGGGTTCAAGAACAGTGTTAGTGAAGACACCATTCACGACAAACCCAAATCACATTTGATATTCAATATAAGGCTCTGAATAGAAAATATATCGGCCTATATTCAATATCAAATTCTACGATTAACAAATGTCGTATTGGAAATAACGATATAAATATATATCTTTCAAATTTCCATAACAACATCTGTATAATCACGAATTCCAACATCGAAATATCCCGAAGACAATTTCGATTCAAATCCATTCCAATGCGATCATTGGAAATTTTGGTTATTTTCAAAACCCTTTTCGAATTCAATTTATTTATTTAAAAATAAATAGAATTATAATTCTAGTTCGAAACTAGTTCATTTCGATAAAAATCTATTTTTATCTTTTCAAATATGGAGTTTTTCATCCCAATCCTTTCTAAATCATTTCTTATGATTTTACACAAATTATTACTATTTTTAATAATTTTATCAAGGCCCGTACAGTCGATTTCCATCAACGGCCATCGAACTGCACTTACAGCGACCCTTTTCGAATTTGATTTGGACGTATCTCCAAATCCAACCGTCATATTTTGAATTTCAAATATTCGTTAAAAAGCTCTTTTCGATACGAACCCAACGGTTCTGGTTTTAGGAGAATCCGACGGTCGGATCTCCCGTAATGTCCGTTTGAAATAAATGGTCGAAATTCACGAACTGCCGCGGCGCGTTCTATTCAGGCCATTATATTATATATATAATATATATAATACATATTTCGTCGATTTCTATTTAAAACGAATTATATAAATAGTTTTAAATTCGTTTCAAAAGCAAATTCAACTTCCATTTCAATTCAAATCAAAATTGAATTCTTCTTTATAAATTCGTTTTAAAATTCATTTCTATTCAATTCAAATTTCAATTCAATTTGAATTCATTTCACTTTGCTTTCGATTCAATTTGAATTCGTTTTCAATTCAATCCAATTTCAAAGTCGTTTTCTATTCGATTCAATTCAAATTGGTTTTCTATTCGATTCAAATTCATTTTCTATTCAAATCAAATTCGTTTCGTTTTCTATTTGAATCCAATTCATTATATATTCAATTGAAATCAAATTGGTTTTCTATTTCATTCAATTCGAAATCGTTTTATATTCAATTCAAATCGAAATCGTTATATATTCACTTCATTTCGAAATCGTTATATATTCAATTCATTTCGAAATCGTTATATATTCAATTCATTTCGAAATCGTTATATATTCAATTCATTTCGAAATCGTTATATATTCAATTCATTTCGAAATCGTTATATATTCAATTCATTTCGAAATCGTTATATATTCAATTCATTTCGAAATCGTTATATATTCAATTCATTTCGAAATCGTTAAAATCGATATAAATATCGTTCACGTCAAAATGGCGTCAATCTAATCAAGACGGCTTTATATATTCTATTTCAAATATTTCTTTTTGTCAGCACACGACTAATCTCAACGAATGAGTACCGTCCGTGTGTGACTATTTTTGTTAAAATATTTCGTTCAACACATGACTAATCTCAACGGATGAGTATAGTCAACACATGAACCTTTATTTTACATTGATAAAGATGTAAATTTTATTATAAAAATAATTCGTTCAACACATGACTGATCTCAACGGATGAGTATAGTCAACACATGAACCTTAATTTTACATTATTCTTTATCTTCTAAATTGGAATGAGGCCCAATCAATCACCATATAAAATTAATTATATGGGTTTTCATACAACACATGTATATAATAACATTGAAAAAGAATCAATCATCAACCAAAGTGCACTACACTGTATAAGCATCAAATATAGATATCTAACGCTTATATAGCCTGTCAATCAATCGATCGACATATTTAATTAATCAGGATGAGTGGAATTCATATTTCATCCCAACACCCGTGTGGGGTTTCACACAATCAAACACAGATTTTATTTGTGCAGTTGGGCGATGTGTAAAATTTATCGACCCAATCAATGTCCTTCAAATAGGTGTACATAAACAAACCGTCCGGTTTGTAAATGAATATTTTATTTATTCACACTCACGTTAAAAATTATATTTTTAACGATAAAACATTTTATTTTAACATATGAATATCTATTCAGTTCATTCTTTAAATAAAATGATATTTTTATTTTTCTAATATATTTTAGAAAATTTCGGCGGCATAACGGCACGATACTAGAAACGGGACAAGGCCTAGCCTTATCCCCGGACTAGTGAAGGCCCACGCCATTCACACATCAATCAATTCATTCATTTCAACAAACAATTCAATTTCAAATCAAATCATTTTACTAATCTATGCAACCAAACAAACAAGTCCATGGTCTGTGGACGATTGTGTCGGGTGCTACTAAGCACCGTCTGCATCCTAGTATATATATATAACTAGAGAAAGAAATTTTGAGTGAGAAGTTCTCACATATAGCTATCCTAGCTCCACGGCACTTCATTGATAGAAATCTTCATCGCTATCGCATCTTCGTCGTCTTCGTTGCCCGTAGCCACTATATATATAAAAATCACACATTTTTACATTTCGATGACTTTAAAATAAAAATCACATTTTTATTTATTCATTCTCAATTTAAAAATCATATTTTTATAATCACTTCATATATTTAAAAATCGAATTTTTACTATGCTATTCAATATATAAAAATCAGCATATTTTCACAACGCTACTATATAGATAAAAATTATATTTTTACATCGTTATCATCTACATAAAGATCTCGCCTTTTCAACTATAAAGATTTCTCCTTTTCAAATATAAAGACTTTATCTTTTTCAAAAATATAGATTTCATCGTTATGAAAATCATCACTTTATTTCAACGTATATAAAATAAAAATCAGATTTTTATTTCGCTACATATACGAAGATGATATTTTTATATTCTCTATTCTATAAAGATTACATTTTTAATACTTTAAAAATATAAGAATCGTATTTTTAATATTTCTATATAGTAAAGATTATATTTCTAATACTTTAAAAATATAAAAATCATATTTTCACTACGATGTTAATCCTATATTTTCATAACAATGACCTCTACATTTTCGAAACAACGACTATATTTTCAAAACCATGACTATATTTTTATGTTGCTGCCATATAAATACAATCACACTTTACATGCTAAAAATCGGATTTTTACCTAACTAAAAATCAAGCCTTTTTATAAATAAAAATCAGTTTTCTAAACTATAAATTCCGTTTTTAAACAAAATAAAATTCAGATTTTAAATAAAATAAAATTCAGTTTTTTTTCTATTTATATAAAATAAAAATAAAATAAATAAATTAAAAAAACTTACAGAGGGGGGGGGGGGGCTCGGGGTTGGTGGAGGAGAAGAAGGAGGGGAGGCGGAGGTGGTGGTGGTGCTCGGTGGTGTCGCGGCAGGGTGGTGGGGTGTTGCTTCGGGGTCTTCGTCGGCGACTTCGAGATGTTGTTCGGTGGGAGGAGGAGGCTGAACGGAGGGGGGGGGGGGCGCGATGATGCTCGTCGGCGTCGATGTCTGGAGGGCGGCGGCTTCCAGGTAAGGCGGCGGCACGATTTAATTTAGGTTTTTTTTTCGTTTCTGAATAATGAATCGGGGGGGGGGGGGGGGGGCAGAGCGGTTTTAAGGAGGAGGGGTTTTTTTATTTTTTTTATTTTTAATTATATTATTTTAATTATTTTATTTGCAAATAGTTGACTTTTACATACGACCTCGAAACGAGGTCCACCGCCTGTCGTCCATAGCGTTTAACCCCCATTCCGAACACAATGGGATATGTATCGTAGGCTGATTCGACTGTTTGAATCAGTTTCCGTTAAATTTACATTTAAATCACTATATTGAATTTTAAACGTACATTTCGAATTACCGGGGTCACATACGAACTTTAAAAATTCCAGAAAATATTTTCTAGCTTCGTATTGACGATACGGTCCTAACAAAACTAGTTTCGTCGAAATCTGAGACCATTAGAAAAATGGCCAATTTCCAGTCGATTAAAATCAACTGAAACTGGTCAAACGCGTTTTCCTTTGCCACGCTCACATATTGATTCGAAAAATTATGAAATTTAAAACCTAGCAATAACTTGACACTGCGGATCCAACAAAACTGGTTTCGTCGAAATCCGAGGTTATTTGCAAAATGTCCATTTCTAAGGGCCTGAATTCCATAGCGACTATTCAGAATTTTCAACTGGACATATCTTTTGATTCTCGCTATGAAATCTTGATTTGTCGGATTCGTTGGAAAGATGTTCACAATTAGATTCCATTATTTTTGGTTTCCCTAAAATCCGGATTGTTTTGCACCCGGTACATTCAATTGAAGTTTGAAATCGAATTATCGAACTACCGCGCCTTTTCAATTCCTATTTATAATTATATATAAATATTTATATTCTAACGACGACGTATATAATATATACGTTGAATTCTATTCAAAATAAATTTTCTCGTCGATTTTATTTAAAATAATTCATTTTAAATATTCTAAATTCGCTAAAATTGCCAAAATAAAATTTTAAACTGGCCCAGATTTTCGGGTTATTACAATCTCGCCCACTTAAAACTTTTCGTCCCCGAAAAGGAACAAAGTCGAAAGTGGTTTGATCAATCAACTCTACGTTCGATCTGGCTTGCATTCTCCAACTTTTCAGTTTCTGAGAATTTTCCAATTCTTCAAAAATTTGGCTAACACCCTAAATTTTCAAAAAATTTCGCCATAACCTCCCCTGCACCGGGAGCATCGGGGAATTTCAAATAGCTTCCCCGGTCCTTCAGATCTCAAAAAGAAAAAGAAAAAGCCAAGCGGCTAGCCAATAGGCTCACAAAATCATCATCACCCAAACAAAACAGTAAATTATGTAGTAAACATGTACCTATTTGTCGGGCAAACAAATTTTATTCTTCGGCTCTAACCTCCTTGCTATGACCTGTTCAATATAAGTATATGTATATGCAAGCAAATGCGACCAATTATCAATACAGTTCAATATTTGATTCAATTAGGCTAATTGACTAAAAATTAGCAAACAAATAAACAAACAACACAAACATCAATCAATTAGTGAATTAGAGTTTCAAATTCATAATTTGATACATATACAGAAAATCATGTTTTTGATGCCAATTCACAACAATGTGTTCTAGCTATATTAGTTTTGGTTCTCACACCAGTCTAATGGAAATATATAGACATCACACCTTCGTTACTCGAACATGAATACTAATGACGACTAGTCAATCATCAGAATCATCTTCGGGCCACTAGAGTATGATTCTATATCTATCTAATATATTAAAACTTCGAATATACGTTCATGACGCGTATATGCAAAATCTTTATATACTCGATTGTCCATATTCAAAATAAATAAATAATCAAATACGTTTAAAATGGTTTAAATTTTCAAAACAAAATTGTTTTCATTTGAAAAATATACTCTTCACACTCGTTCTAGGATACTACTGATCCTATCTCTAACGAGTCATTCTAATTGGATACTACTAATCCAATATCTGATGAATTCTTTCGTATGGTTCTAATGTGTCTTGTTCTCGAGCTCTGTAAACCAAAGCTCTGATACCAAATGTGACGATCAGGAATTTCTCTCGATCTGAATCAGTCGTTAAACCGATCTAGACCGTTCGAAACCCCTGACTGTTTGAGAACAGGACAAATCAGAATACAAACAGAAGAACATTTCATTGCTATTACAACAATTCCATCAGATACAAGAATATACAGAGTATAAATGAATAAATTTACATTCGATAAATATCAGAGATTACAATAAGTTACATAGCAGCGGAAAATAATACAAAGCACAACTGAAGGTGATATACGGATACAGAGCTTTCCGGATATCATTCCAGCTGTAAACCAGGATCCTGTGAATATAAATCTGCAAAACCAAAACTACTAGCTGCCCGTGCGGAAAATAGGGGCACCCAGAGTTTAGGTTAAAACAATAAACTCCAGGTCAGTCATGTGACTGGTGTGAGAACTAAAACAGTTATTAAAACTTTATTTTAAAAGATAGTAATTCAAGGGACCACGCCGTATAACACGGAACGGGTTTCCTCCCAAGAATACCAGTGCATAGAATAAACAGCGCAATGCTTTTTCGAAAAATGAAGCTGTTATAAGACCCAGGTCCCATCACACAATGCAACGCAAGCCGGAGGATAGGGTTTTCCCTTATAACAGCCAAACATGCTTGATACGTTTAAAACAAATCATTTGATACTATAATATGTGTATAGTGTCAAAACATTTCAATCATAAATATAAATCATAGACGGCATGAGTGCCCCATCCCACTATGTCGCCATACTAGGCTCTACAAATAAAGCCGAAATACACGTATTGGAAATTGGATTTCCGTCATGAGTCGAGGCAAGGGGCAAGCTCCTCTCCGCGTTCGAGACACTCTAGCAAATGCCTCAGGATTACGCACACTGGGTAACCCCTGGATGCTTCAGGGCCGGTCCTCACTTACGTTAGAGGATTAATTATGCCTGAACACACGTTTCCCGGTCCTTACAGACCTATAATCGAGGCGCCTCATCCAACAACCACAAAGGTGAAAAGTATATATATGTCAGGGCTGGTAAGTCACTGACACCACCAAAGCTAGAAAGAAACGTCGTGCTCTCCCTGCAGTCCGTATCCCGTTTTTAACTCATACCGAGGTGTGAGGCTCGCGAATTCACGTTATACACAAAGCTTCCACGTAGGTTGTGCTTTGATCATCAACCACAAGACTTTGCTTTTCAACAGAAGCCTTGATCCATGCAACTCAGCATGCCACACAGGCAATTCATGCCATGCGATTGATATCTATCGATATATAACCTCTAAGCTCGTACGTCTCAGAGAAGGGCGTTAAGCAAGAGAATAAATTCTCCGCCGCCAAACAGATATATATTTAACAGAAATCAATCAACACAGAATAAAATCCAATGTCAGACACACAATCCATTTACAAGTTCGTTCTGGGTCTGAACGAAACCGGAGGCACTTTCCTCGCATATCCATCCATCTCCAAGTACGTCTGGACGACCACCAACTATTTCCATCCTCTTGGGTGTACAGCCCAATCAGGATCGTCAGTAATTACCCAAACGATGTGAAGACTTCCGGTCTTCGACCACCGTCTTCATCTTCGACTTATCGTCGAATCGGTTATTCAGAGTGGGTAAAAACCCGGACTTTCCGAACAACCCGCGTATATTAAAACAAATGTTACACGAACACAACATACGCCTCATTCCAATTCATCAGTCACTAACCGTAAATTAATCAAGAGAATAATTCCCCAAATATTAACCCCGAAGGCCGAAACCAACATCAGATCAATATTCAGAAAACCATTCTGCTTGGCTAACCGACAGTTAGTTCCAAAATTTCTCATTCATAGGGAAAGGTTCCCATTAATTTTATCCAAGATAAATTCCTTGAATTTATTCTTTATTCTATTCTTTTGAATTTCGATTCAACTAGCCGGGATTAACGAAACTTACCGAAGTAATCATTTGTTTTAATTTCCCAATCCCAACCTATTTATCCCATGAAGTAAAACTGGTAATACTTCATATCTAACACCACAGTGTTATCGGTAAATTCAATTACCATTTCACGTTCAAATCTAATTAAAGATTTAACTATCGCCTGGAGCAAAACTGGTGATACTCCGTTCTCGATTATTTCAATCTTAATTAAAGATTCATTAAAACTCCACTTAGTTTTAATCGTTAACTGGGTTAAAGAATCAGTGTCATTTAAAACACGGTTCACGATAAACCCAAAATCCCATTCCATTAATTATCGGGTTAAAGAACAAGTGTTATTTAAAACACTGTTCACGATAAACCCAAAAATCAATATCAATTCAATTCCAATTAAATATTATTTAATTGGTACACTTCATTAAATCTAAATAAAAAGATTTAATCTTTTCTCAACTGGGTTCAAGAACAGTGTTAGTGAAGACACCATTCACGACAAACCCAAATCACATTTGATATTCAATATAAGGCTCTGAATAGAAAATATATCGGCCTATATTCAATATCAAATTCTACGATTAACAAATGTCGTATTGGAAATAACGATATAAATATATATCTTTCAAATTTCCATAACAACATCTGTATAATCACGAATTCCAACATCGAAATATCCCGAAGACAATTTCGATTCAAATCCATTCCAATGCGATCATTGGAAATTTTGGTTATTTTCAAAACCCTTTTCGAATTCAATTTATTTATTTAAAAATAAATAGAATTATAATTCTAGTTCGAAACTAGTTCATTTCGATAAAAATCTATTTTTATCTTTTCAAATATGGAGTTTTTCATCCCAATCCTTTCTAAATCATTTCTTATGATTTTACACAAATTATTACTATTTTTAATAATTTTATCAAGGCCCGTACAGTCGATTTCCATCAACGGCCATCGAACTGCACTTACAGCGACCCTTTTCGAATTTGATTTGGACGTATCTCCAAATCCAACCGTCAGATTTTGAATTTCAAATATTCGTTAAAAAGCTCTTTTCGATACGAACCCAACGGTTCCGGTTTTAGGAGAATCCGACGGTCGGATCTCCCGTAATGTCCGTTTGAAATAAATGGTCGAAATTCACGAACTGCCGCGGCGCGGCGCGTTCTATTCAGGCCATTATATTATATATATAATATATATAATATATATTTCGTTGATTTCTATTTAAAACGAATTATATAAATAGTTTTAAATTCGTTTCAAAAGCAAATTCAACTTCCATTTCAATTCAAATCAAAATTGAATTCTTATTTATAATTTCGTTTTAAAATTCATTTCTATTCAATTCAAATTTCAATTCAATTTGAATTCATTTCACTTTGCTTTCGATTCAATTTGAATTCGTTTTCAATTCAATCCAATTTCAAAGTCGTTTTCTATTCGATTCAATTCAAATTGGTTTTCTATTCGATTCAAATTCATTTTCTATTCAAATCAAATTCGTTTCGTTTTCTATTTGAATCCAATTCATTATATATTCAATTGAAATCAAATTGGTTTTCTATTTCATTCAATTCGAAATCGTTTTATATTCAATTCAAATCGAAATCGTTATATATTCACTTCATTTCGAAATCGTTATATATTCAATTCATTTCGAAATCGTTATATATTCAATTCATTTCGAAATCGTTATATATTCAAATTATTTCGAAATCGTTATATATTCAATTCATTTCGAAATCGTTATATATTCAATTCATTTCGAAATCGTTATATATTCAATTCATTTCGAAATCGTTATATATTCAATTCATTTCGAAATCTTTATATATTCAATTCATTTCGAAATCGTTATATATTCAATTCATTTCGAAATCGTTATATATTCAATTCATTTCGAAATCGTTATATATTCAATTCATTTCGAAATCGTTATATATTCAATTCATTTCGAAATCGTTAAAATCGATATAAATATCGTTCACGTCAAAATGGCATCAATCTAATCAACACGGCTTTATATATTCTATTTCAAATATTTCTTTTTGTCAGCACACGACTAATCTCAACGAATGAGTACCGTCCGTGTTTGACTATTTTTGTTAAAATATTTCGTTCAACACATGACTAATCTCAACGGATGAGTATAGTCAACACATGAACCTTTATTTTACATTGATAAAGATGTAAATTTTATTATAAAAATAATTCGTTCAATACATGACTGATCTCAACGGATGAGTATAGTCAACACATGAACCTTAATTTTACATTATTCTTTATCTTCTAAATTGGAATGAGGCCCAATCAATCACCATATAAAATTAATTATATGGGTTTTCATACAACACATGTATATAATAACATTGAAAAAGAATCAATCATCAACCAAAGTGCACTACACTGTATAAGCATCAAATATAGATATCTAACGCTTATACAGCCTGTCAATCAATCGATCGACATATTTAATTAATCAGGATGAGTGGAATTCATATTTCATCCCAACACCCGTGTGGGGTTTCACACAATCAAACACAGATTTTATTTGTGCACTTGGGCGATGTGTAAAATTTATCGACACAATCAATGTCCTTCAAATAGGTGTACATAAACAAACCGTCCGGTTTGTAAATGAATATTTTATTTATTCACACTCACGTTAAAAATTATATTTTTAACGATAAAACATTTTATTTTAACATATGAATATCTATTCAGTTCATTTTTTAAATAAAATGATATTTTTATTTTTCTAATATATTTTAGAAAATTTCGGCGGTATAACGGCACGATACTAGAAACGGGACAAGGCCTAGCCTTATCCCCGGACTAGTGAAGGCCCACGCCATTCACACATCAATCAATTTATTCATTTCACCAAACAATTCAATTTCAAATCAAATCATTTTACTAATCTATGCAATCAAACAAACAAGTCCATGGTCTGTGGACGATTGTGTCGGGTGCTACTAAGCACCGTCTGCATCCTAGTATATATATATAACTAGAGAAAGAAATTTTGAGTGAGAAGTTCTCACATATAGCTATCCTAGCTCCACGGCACTTCATTGATAGAAATCTTCATCGCTATCGCATCTTCGTCGTCTTCGTTGCCCGTAGCCACTATATATATAAAAATCACACATTTTTACATTTCGATGACTTTAAAATAAAAATCACATTTTTATTTATTCATTCTCAATTTAAAAATCATATTTTTATAATCACTTCATATATTTAAAAATCGAATTTTTACTATGCTATTCAATATATAAAAATCAGCATATTTTCACAACGCTACTATATAGATAAAAATTATATTTTTACATCGTTATCATCTACATAAAGATCTCGCCTTTTCAACTATAAAGATTTCTCCTTTTCAAATATAAAGACTTTATCTTTTTCAAAAATATAGATTTCATCGTTATGAAAATCATCACTTTATTTCAACGTATATAAAATAAAAATCAGATTTTTATTTCGCTACATATACAAAGATGATATTTTTATATTCTCTATTCTATAAAGATTACATTTTTAATACTTTAAAAATATAAGAATCGTATTTTTAATATTTCTATATAGTAAAGATTATATTTTTAATACTTTAAAAATATAAAAATCATATTTTTATCACTTTAAAAATATATAAATCATATTTTCACTACGATGTTAATCCTATATTTTCATAACAATGACCTCTACATTTTCGAAACAACGACTATATTTTCAAAACCATGACTATATTTTTATGTTGCTGCCATATAAATACAATCACACTTTACATGCTAAAAATCGGATTTTTACTTAACTAAAAATCAAGTCTTTTTATAAATAAAAATCAGTTTTCTAAACTATAAAATTCCGTTTTTAAACAAAATAAAATTCAGATTTTAAATAAAATAAAATTCAGTTTTTTTTTCTATTTATATAAAATAAAAATAAAATAAATAAATTAAAAAAACTTACAGAGGGGGGGGCTCGGGGTTGGTGGAGGAGAAGAAGGAGGGGAGGCGGAGGTGGTGGTGGTGCTCGGTGGTGTCGCGGCAGGGTGGTGGGGTGTTGCTTCGGGGTCTTCGTCGGCGACTTCGAGATGTTGTTCGGTGGGAGGAGGAGGCTGAACGGAGGGGGGGGGCGGCGCGATGATGCTCGTCGGCGTCGATGTCTGGAGGGCGGCGGCTTCCAGGTAAGGCGGCGGCACGATTTAATTTAGGTTTTTTTTTTTTCGTTTCTGAGTAATGAATCGGGGGGGAGGGGGGGCCAGAGCGGTTTTAAGGAGGAGGGGTTTTTTTTTATTTTTAATTATTTTATTTTAATTATTTTATTTGCAAATAGTTGACTTTTACATACGACCTCGAAACGAGGTCCACCGCCTGTCGTCCATAGCGTTTAACCCCCATTCCGAACACAATGGGATATGTATCGTAGGCTGATTCGACTGTTTGAATCAGTTTCCGTTAAATTTACATTTAAATCACTATATTGAATTTTAAACGTACATTTCGAATTACCGGGGTCACATACGAACTTTAAAAATTCCAGAAAATATTTTCTAGCTTCGTATTAACGATACGGTCCTAACAAAACTAGTTTCGTCGAAATCTGAGACCATTAGAAAAATGGTCAATTTCCAGTCGATTAAAATCAACTGAAACTGGTCAAACGCGTTTTCCTTTGCCACGCTCACATATTGATTCGAAAAATTATGAAATTTAAAACCTAGCAATAACTTGACACTGTGGATCCAACAAAACTGGTTTCGTCGAAATCCGAGGTTATTTGCAAAATGTCCATTTCTAAGGGCCTGAATTCCATAGCGACTATTCAGAATTTTCAACTGGACATATCTTTTGATTCTCGCTATGAAATCTTGATTTGTCGGATTCGTTGGAAAGATGTTCACAATTAGATTCCATTATTTTTGGTTTCCCTAAAATCCGGATTGTTTTGCACCCGGTACGTTCAATTAAAGTTTGAAATTGAATTATCGAACTACCGCGCCTTTTCAATTCCTATTTATAATTATATATAAATATTTATATTCTAACGACGACGTATATAATATATACGTTGAATTCTATTCAAAATAAATTTTCTCGTCGATTTTATTTAAAATAATTCATTTTAAATATTCTAAATTCGCTAAAATTGCCAAAATAAAATTTTTAAACTGGCCCAGATTTTCGGGTTATTACAATTCACTCACGATTAAGCATTGATTCAAGTACATTAACGTCGATAATTAGTTTAAATTAAATAGTTAACTTGCATTGTTTGGATTGGGTGACTCCACTTCATGTTTCGCTGCCTTGTTGAGATTCACTTGATTTGGGTTTTACTGTATTCTTGTTGTTAGCATCTTGCTCTTGTACCTCTGTCTTTACTAGCGTGGATGTTGATAAATTTAACTGTATACATGTGGAGGCTAAGTTGAATATGGGTATACATATACTTAGTATATGTATATTCAAATCAGTAAGCATATGTATATACACAAGACCACTATCTACTTGTTCGAAATCGAACACGAATACTCGGATTTACTTATTGCCTAGTTGAAATTGAAACTGCTTTCAAAGTGGTCTCCACTGTTTTTATTTTTATTTAATTTTTTATTTTGAGAAAAATGTATTATTCGGTACATACACGATTCTAAAGAAATTGCTTTCTCATTGATTTCCACTACTCCCTTATATATTCGAAAAATGGTCCAGCTATATATAACCTATAAATATTCCATCCCTGGTGAAGAAAGGCTTGTTTAAAATCTGGAAGTATCTTTGCTTATGTAGCATGTACTCAAATTGCTTGACATTCTCACCAAGCCGATTAATTCATATATTGGTTAATTAGTGAAATTTGTTCATGGATATAGGCATGACATTTTGTTCCTGCTTTATAAATGACTATTTAGATCAGTGAATATGGTGTCATATTGGATTTACAAACTATTAACAGTTTTGAGCAATGAAATTCTCTACCCTTTCTGGATGTTAACAGTTTTCGAATATACTATTACTATGCCACTCATTCAAAATATATATACCACCTGGGTATGACATCCGGTGTCAACATCTATAAGATAAGTGCGACTAGTAATAATGCCAGCAATATATGGATTAACGCATGCAATTGTTAACGCATGTGGGCTTGATGTTTGGTACCCTGTCACATTGAAACTGTAAATAAGTAGGGGTAAGTATCTAAAATATTATACTTTTGTTGCTTTAATGTTATGATCCGTCTTAGCCGGTTTTTCTTTGTTAACTCGAACACATGCGGCACCCTTATAATGTTCTGACTCCTTGGTACATTCTGTAATTATAATGTTTTGCGTCTATATAGCGGTAACAGGAACATGTGTGTATGGGACAAACATATGAAGTTGAATATCACAGTAAATGTATTAAAGAATGGGTGAAGGTCTATAGATGAGCATTGGTTAGAAAACTGTGTTTCTACTTTCTACCCAAACCCATGAAGTAGAAAATTGAGAAATGTTTAGTTTTGTTCAAAAGTCGTTATTACCAAGTATCATCTTTTATACTAACTTGTTCATCCAACTGGCTGCATGATCATTTGCTGAAGAAACACATTGGATCACAGAAGGTCAACGTAAACCATAGGCACCAAAAGGTTAGTGTACTAAAGAAAGGACTAAATATACTTAAAATTAAACATTACATTGAAGTATACCAAAAGGTGGTGAGCATCAGTGTTACTAAACAATAGATGACTTGTTTTTTCACAACAAAGTGCTAAGTTGCTAACTTGTTGTTTGCGGAAAACTGAAACAGTTTTAAGTCATCCATTACATCTATATATAAAACACCTACTGAACTTGAATTGGACACATTGTTGATTGGGCTGACTCCCTGTACTCATTGTTGGCACTGTCGGAACTGTAGTATTCACTGTTGGAACTGTAATATGCATTGTTGATCTAATACATTGATTTTGCAAGTAGAGCTTGTTACCCGTTTTAGTTAATACTAAAATAAAACTACCTTCATCTTCTTGCATGCTAACTTGAATCCAACTATATCCCACTATAGATTTCCTTATAATTGGTCATGTTATTGCCTTGTATATTTCCATCCTTGCGATGGTCTTGTGCATCTAGACTTGGTACCTATGTGTTGTTGGACTTCCCTTTGATCTACGCATATATATATATGTATGTATGTATGTATGTACGTACGTACGTATGTATGTATATATATGTTCTCACAATTGACTTACTATCATAAAGTTTGGGATTGGGATAGTTTGATCACTTGTATGAGTTGGTTTTGATCATCGATAGTAGTACTGGGTACATTGAAATAAAATTGGCTTTGCATGCACATGCCATGACATACTTGCCCTTGCATACCGTGGCCAACCCCTTTGCATGCTTGTTTTCCCGTTGTCGATTTATATATTTATACTGCTAAGTTATCTTTGTTACCCCTATTTGTTGTATCTGACATGTTTCATGTAGCACCTACATGCTGAATGTATATTTTGATATATCCCTACTTGCAGAGACGTCTGCATGGTGTTGTACCCTCTTCGTTAACTCGGTACTTTTGCTTCCCTGTATTGATTGCTAATTCGTGCTGGCTTTGTGACCTTTACCACACTTGTTAGTTCTTGTTGTGGGACGCTGAGGCAGTGCACACATGTACCTGTACATGTGTGCAAATGCAGGCCCCCATGATCATTTGTCACTGAAATAAAACTTATATAGCACAGGCAATGTACCAATGTATTTAGCACATGACTGACATGCGGATAAATTGTTTATTTCAGTTTATACTGAAATTAATTTACTTGAACTATGATTTGATCCTGACTCGAGTGTTTTATGTTTTAGCATGGAACGCTCGGGTCAGACTCGAGTGTTACAGATTAGAGAGTACAACTTAAGGATTCGAGGATTGACAAAGCTGGGGTATTCCGAAGATGTGCACTCTGAAGATTTCAAACCAATAAATATTTTTATTATATTCAACTGCACTTTAAATTCCGCTGTATAGAAAAATGTTGTATCAAAATTCTGTTTTATAAATAAAAGATTTATTTTGTTGTTCAATATTGTGTTATTTATTTACTTTGTGTTGATCTGTTACTAAACTCTGTAAGCTAAATAACGATCCATCGGTTTGAACGTTTTCAGTTGGTTTAATTATCGATATGAAGTGATCAAAAAGGCGGGACGTTACAATTATAATAAATGTATCTATATACTTGTCCCTTACATGAATATTGTTTGTCTTTGGTACCCAAATTTTAATAGATTTTAATGACTTATTCCATTGAACATTATTCTTTTTGAAACCTATATACTATGAAGCATATCTTTTAGGACTAGCTATCTTTTTGTTAGATTTTTTATATCCTTAACCCTTTTTAGTAGAATAATCTTGAGAATTTTTTATGATTCTCAAAAGCTTTTCTCTTTCATTATTGAAATTAGAAACATTTTGTGTAATATTTTCTAATTTGCATGCAAGTCCATTTTTCTCTTTCTATGCATTTAATTGACAGTTTAAACCAAAATTTCATTTATCTAATAAATCATTTTCACATTTTAGTTTTTCTAATTTGACATGTTAAGTTAACACTTAAATTTTGTGAATTTTCTAGTTCTTCTTTTAAGATTTTCTATTCATCTTTTAACATCTCAATTTCCAATTTACTTCTATCCAGTTTTGCTACAACAATTTTATACTTTCTTTTATTTCCTTTATATTTATCAAAAAGTTTAGAATTGATTTCTAAATAAGTCATCAAAAAATAGTTACTTACAACATTGTATAAAGCCATAAATCAGACAATTGCTTACTGTGTTTCATTGTCACTTTCTAATGAAGAAGAATCTGAGTCTGAATCTGCATCATCTGAAGTTACTGAAAGGTTTGCTTCTTCTTTTTTTATAATTTTCTATTTTTGTTTTTGAAGCTTTTTTTTGGGAAGTCTTTCTTCATATGACCTATTTTGTTACATTCATAGCACTTCGCTACGGACAAGGATGGATAGTTTGAGCTTTTAGTACTTTTGAATTTCCCACTGTTATTTCTGAATTAAAAGAACTTTTTGAAATTCTTAGCAATGAAAGCCATATCATCCTCATCATCATCTGATTCTTCATTTTCTACTTAAAACATGATTGCTTTTTTTCCTTGAGCTTGGTCTCTTTTTGTCTACAAGTTGACTTCATAGGACATCAAATTTCCTATTGACTGGTTTTATGGTTGAAATGACATTTTCTTATTTAATAGCTAAAACTTTTTTCTCTAATTAATCTTTAAAGAGCTAAGGATTTTTGATACATTATCAAAATCAGTATATTTCTCTTTTAATGTTAAAAGAGAATGATATATATCTTGGTATCTTGTATATATTCATTTAGTTTCATTCTGAAATTTTGAAACTTCTTTTAAGCATGGATATGTTGTTTTGTTTGGCTTTATTTGTACCCTTATGTATGACTTTTAATGTACGCAAAATAATGTATGCAATTATATACATACCAACTCTATTAAATTCATTTTTATCTAGGGCCGAAATAACATATTCATGGATTTTGCATTAGTGGTGGCAATTAACTTTTGTGTGTTCAACCACAGTGAATATTCTATAGTAAGTATAATACATTCTTGTTGAGTAATATTCCAAGTCTCAAAACCACTAGCTTGCACATATATCCTCATTCTAGTTGACTGGTAATTATAATTTAATCCATTGAAAAGTGGTGGTCATGCTATGCATTGTCCTTTAGCAAAATTTAATCCAGTATTATCCATATTCTTTTTTATATCAAAAACTTTGTTATGGATATTTGATGTCCTTGCTCTAGTACCAATTGAAAGTAAGTGTAACAACCCGTATTTCGATAACACGTTAAGACGAGAATCAAGGCAGAATTTAATTTTAAATTCTGAATCAAGTAAAACGGGCTATGCCATTGCGTTCGTCTTGGAAAAATACGCGAAATAGAGTCTGAGTTTTCGAGAATCTGAGTCCGTATGACCAAGTTATGGTCCGACGAAGTTTTCAGAAAATTCAAGTTCAAAAACGAGTTCTAATTTCGAAAATTTGGCCTAGAAGGCTAGGGGGGAAAATTCCCGCCAGCCACCCCAAGTCGACAGGGCTGTCGACTTGGGAGTCGACATGGCATGACCCAAGTCGACAGCCCTGTCGACTTGGGTGTCGACTTATGGTGGCCGGGCAGTTTTGCCTGGTGCACCTGTTTTCTGTTTTGGCTAGGGTTTTGGGCCTGGTTCGAAATCTGATGGTTCAGGTTGATCCTAGGGTTAATCTAAGGGTCCTAACTAATCCTAATCTCTATAAATAAGCCCCTAACCTACCCCTAAATCCTCATTATTCATTCATGCAACTAAACTATGGCAAAATCATTCCTCTCATGGCCTCCACTCTTCATAAAATTCTTAAATAAGTTTCTATGAGAGATTTTCCATGCATACAAGTGTTTTCAAGCTTGTATGAGCATCATTAGCTTGCATTCAAGTCAAGTTTCCATATTTACATCATAAAGCAAGGGTTTTTATTGATTTGGAGCTTTCATATTGGGTTTATTTGATTGCATAAGAGCTTCGTCTCAATCTTTGTTTTGCATTTCGATTTGTGCCTTCATAGCAATGTAAGCCCTTTCCCTACTCTTAGATATTAACTATGAAGTTAAATGTTCATGTTGCAAGTTTGGGTTTGATCATTAAGTAGGATACATGCTATCATGTAATGCAAGTTTATGAAGTCATTATCTTGATCTTGTGGGCTAAAAGCTACAACCTTTATGTTGAAATGTTGCATTATGCAACATGAGAACCCTCATAACCTTTATGTCAACTTGCATATGAAGTCATAACCCTTATATGATGATATATGCGAGTTACTAGTCATCATCCCATGTCTTTTGTCACCATGATTCGCTTATGTGCCAAGTTTGGGTTTATGCATGTTTTTGAGACTTAAGAATGTAACATGCAAGTTAATGAACACATTTGTGCCTCATTTGCCACCATGATTAACTTGTGGCTTAATATCCATTTTTGTCATGCCTTTGCCAAGTCTCTTCTTTTTATCCATTACGTTGTTGCGAACGTATATGCGAGTTTAAAAGCATTGGGTTGTGTTATGGGTAATTTCTAATGACATGAAAATATAACTTAAAAACATGACTTGAAATATAACATGGAAGTTGACATGTAAGTATGCTTGAAAATATGAAATTGGGAATTTACCTATTAAGTTAGGTCTACCCATACTATGGAATTGGGAATTTACCTATTGAGTTAGGTCTACCCATATTCTTAAGAAAACTTGAATATGAACATGACACTAGGCTAAACATGAAAGTGACCAACTCGAGGTTGGGTTGAGTTTGCAACATAAAGCTACCCGGAACCGACCGGCCTAACTAGTAGTTGCAAACAATAGGACCCAATGTGAGAAGTTGGTCATGTTGTGCTTGAACCCGAGGTTAGACCAAGTTGTGGTGTAAAGCTACCCGGAACCGACCGGCTTAACTAGTAACCACAACAAAGTCTAATGTGAGAGGTTGAGGTGCATTAAATTAATTAATGCCACATAATAGGGTTAAGTTAATTTGATTAATGACTCTTAACTAAATATGACATGGACAAATGGGTTAAGTAATTTGATTAGGCTAACGATACTTAACAAAACATGACAAGGTTGAGTAGGTTAAGTAACTTGATTTGCCTAATGACACTTAACCATTTTTATACGACTAGTGGACGGGGTTAAGTTAACCAACACTTAACCAAACCAACACGTGAATTTGATACGGTTAATTAAGATTTCCTAATTACACTTAACCGTATAATACAGTTAGGGGATGTGGTTAAGTTAACCTAGACTTAACCCATCCAATTCGGTGATTTTGAAGTGGTTAAGTTAACCAACACTTAACCAATCTAACTCGGTAATTTTGAAGTGATTAAGTAACCTATACTTAAACACTCCAACTCGGTTATTTGATAAGGTTAAGTTAACCAATACTTAACCAATCTAACGTGATAACATGATAAGGCTAAGTCACGAATCGTTTGAATACACTTGACCAATTTGACTCAGTAATTTGATAGGGTCAAGTTAATACATACTTAACCAACTTGAACATGGTTTGTAGGGTTAAGTCTTGAACTTGGATACTTAGCCAATTTTGACATGATTTGTAGACGGATTAAGTCATGAACTTAAGTGACACTTAATCCATTATATAAACCCTAGTTCCGAAAATTAGGTGGATAACCGTAATTAACAAGAATAACGGGAATAAG
The DNA here is from genome assembly GCA_030737875.1 of Allium sativum. Lineage (NCBI taxonomy): Eukaryota > Viridiplantae > Streptophyta > Magnoliopsida > Asparagales > Amaryllidaceae > Allium > Allium sativum. The sequence continues at coordinate 996,169,717 of CM060924.1, read as the reverse complement.
CTAAGTGGTGAACCTTAGTTGGAGAATAGCTAAGTAATAATTCTTAGTCAAGGAATTTTGGACCAGTTCATAGATTGGATGAGTAACCCGATACGGTAGGTCATCGTTTAAGCACACGAGTAGGAGCAAGTTATCTGATTTAGATAAAGGCTCCAGCGAACTGGGTAACGAAGCAGCGGCTTCGGGGAACGTGAGGATATTCTTGGTATCCCTCTGTGAGCTGCCAGGTGATCTCACTAGGCTCATGAGAGGTTAAGGTCTGCGTTAGAAGAACCAAGAGTATGCCTTGGTTGCTATACGAGCGACCTAAATACGGGGATGGATAGGGGATAGTCGACGATACACGGTAATGCCCTAGATAGCATTTCGTCAGGCTACCTACCATCTTTGGTCAAGCGTGTACGTACAGAAAGGCAGAGAACACCCAAAAGACCATAATTGCTATCTAATTATGGTTGCGGTAAGGCTAGGATTATGGGTTGGCCAGTAGTGTGTTCTCATATAGGATTTATCCTGTCTTGTCTTTCACTAGTTGAGGGAGTGGTCTTGTGGGACCATAGCCACGTATAGGAAAAACAGACCTTAGCATCTGCATCGGCAGATAAATCGAAAGCTCCCGACCGAGTCCTGTATTGATTGATCTGCCCTGTGACAGGACTCGGATGGCACGATGTGATACATGTGCATACAGTCATGGAAAAACGATTCACGATGAATACGTGGGAAAAAGGGCGCGGTTGACGGTTAGCGTAATTCCTAGTGGCCCTGGGTGGTTGAACCCAAACCAAAATACGAAAACGTGCAATAGGTAAGCATAATCACTAGTGGTCCTAGGTGGCATAAGTCCTAGTTGCACAAACGATGATTCATGTTGGGAAAGCCTAGCTAGGTCTAGGGTAACAGTCCAAACGAGCTTAAGGATCATGGAATTACATTGGAGTAGTATAGAACCTCATGGGAAAGCCCGTACGGTCTACGGCAAGGAACTGAACATTTGCATGGAAAGAAACATACGAGTTGAGTAACCTATAAATGCGATATATTAGGTTGACATGAACCATTACACGACTTTTGAGTAAGGGTCATTCATGGTTAACACATGATACGGTGGGGATACTAGTATGGTAGGTGCAGAGCTAAAATACAGGATAGATACCATGGGATGTTACTGTGAAAACCCGTAACTTCCCCGTAAAGGAAAGTGTCGGATAGTTCGAGAACAAGCCACATCAGAACGCATATAAAAGAACACTTCATTGTATATTACAACAATGCATCAGATTACAAGAATATACAGAGTATGAATGAATATTACACAGAAATATCAGAGATTTAAATTACATTTAAATACATAGCAGCGGAAAATAATACAATACACAACTAGAAGAGATATACGGATACAAAGCTTTCCGGATATCGTTCCAGCTGAAAACCAGGATCCTGTGAATATAAATCTGCAAAACCAAAACTACTAGCTGCCCGTGTCAAAATAGGGGCACCCAGAGTTTAGGTTAAAACAATAAACTCCAGGTCAGTCATGGGACTGGTGTGAGAACTAAAACAGTTAATATTCTTTATTTTCAAAGTTAGGTAAATCAAGGGACCACGCCGTATAACACGGAACGGGTTTCCTCCCAAGAATACCAGTGCATAAAACAAACAGCGCAATGCTAAATAAAGAAAAATGAAGCTGTTATAAGACCCAGGTCCCATCACACAATGCAACGCAGCCGAGGATAGGGTTTTCCCTTATAACAGCCAAAGAATGCTTGATACGTTTAAAACAAATCCTTTGATACTATAATAAGTGCATAGTGTATAAAACAACTTCAAATCATAAGTATCAATCATAGGCGGCATGAATGCCCCATACCACTATGTCGCCATATATAGGTTATACAATCAAAATCGCAAAGTCACGTATTTGGAAATTGGATTTCCATCTATGAACCGAGGCAAAAGATAGTCCTCAACCGATTCGAGACGCTCTAGCCCGCCCCTCAGGCAAGCGCGCAGGCAAGCCTTGGATCCTCAGGGCCGGTCCACCGATGTGGATTATTATGCCTGAACACTACGTCTCCCCACCCTATGGGGTGTAAGTCTGGTCCGTCAGCCGACCAGAATGCATTCGGCCGAAACCGATATAACCGAGGCGCCTCGCAACAGCAACAACCACATAAGTCAAACTCGTCAGGGCGTGTAAAACCACTGACGCCACTTCTAGCTAGAAGGAAACGCATGCCCTCCCTGACGTCCTCTCCCGTTTTTGGTTCATACCGGGTGCGAAACTCGCGAAGCAAACGTTACACAAAGCTACGCCACAAAGGCCTTGCTTTGATCATCACCACAAGACTTTGCTTTTCAACAGAAGCCTCGATCAATTGCCACTTAGGCATGCCACACAGGCAATTCACTCCATGCGTTTGATATCCATCAATATATAACCCCTGAGCTCGTACGTCTCAGAGAAGGGCGTTAAGCAAGAGAATAAATTCCCTGCCGCCAAACAGATATATATTTAATAGAGATCAACCACACGGACTAAAATCCAATGTCAGACACACAATCCATTTACAAGTCTGTTCTGGGTCTGAACGAAACCGGAGGCACCTAGTACCCCGCATATCCATCGATCTCCAAGTACGTCTGGACGATCACCAACTATTTCCATCTTCTTGGGTGTACAGCCCAATCAAGATCATCAGTAATTACCCAAACGACGTGAAGACTTCCGGTCTTCGACCATCGTCTTCATCTTCGACTTATCGTCGTATCAGTTATTCAGAATGGGATAAACTCGGTCTTTCCGAATAACTCACGTATATATTATAAAAGCGTTACACAAACACAACATACGCCTCATTCCAATTCATCAGTCACTAACCGTAAATTAATCAAGAGAATAATTTCCCAAATATTAACCCTGAAGGCCGAAACCAACATCAGATCAATATCCAGAAAACATTCTGCTTGGCTAACCGACAGTTAGTTTCTAAATTTCACATTCATAGGGAAAGGTTCCCATTAATTTTATCCAAGATAAATTTCTTGAATTTATTCTTTAATATATTTTTGAATATCAATTCAAACTAGTCGGGATTAACGAACCTTACCGAAGTAATCATTGGTTTTAATTTCCCAATCCCAACCTATTCATCCCATGAAGTAAAACTGGTAGTACTTCATATCTAACACCACGGTGTTATCGGTAAATTCAATTACCATTTCATGTTCAAATCTAATTAACGATTTAACTATCGCCTGGAGCAAAACTGGTGATACTCCATTCTCGACCATTTCAATCTAATTAAAGATTCATTAAAACTCCACTTAGTTTTAATCGTTAACTGGGTTAAAGAATCCGTGTCATTTAAAACACGGTTCACAATAAACCCAAAGTCACATTCCATTAATTATCGGGTTAAAGAACGAGTGTTATTTTAAAACACTGTTCACGATAAACCCAAATCACATTTGATATTAAACACAAGGCTCTGAATAGAAAATATACCGGCTTATATTCAATATCAAATTCTACGACTAACAAGTATCGTATTGGAAATAACGATATATATATATATATATATATCTTTCAAATTCCCATAACAATATCTGTATCATCACGAAATCCAACATCGAAATATTCCAAAGACAATTTCGATTCAAATCCATTCCAATGCAATCATTGGATATTCTGGTTATTTTCAAAACCCTTTTTAAATTCAATTTATTTATTTAAAAATAAATAGAATTATAATTCTAGTTCAAAACCAGTTCATTTCGATAAAAATCTATTTTTATCTTTTCAAATATGGAGTTTTTCATCCCAAACTTTCACAAATCATTTCTTATGATTTTACACAAATTATTATTATTTTTAATAATTTTATCAAGGCCCGTACAGTCGATTTCCATCAATGGCCATCGAACTGCACTTACAGCGACCTTTTTCAAATTTGATTTGGACATAATTCCAAATCCAACCGTTAGATTTCAAATTTCTAATATTCATTAGAAAGCTCTTTTCGATACGAACCCAACGGTTCCGGTTTTAGGAGAATCCGACGGTCGGATCTCCCGTAATGTCCGTTTGAAATAAATGGTCGAAATTCACGAACTGCCGCGGCGCGGCGCGTTCTATTCCGGCCATTATATTATATATATAATATATATAATATATATTTCGTCGATTTCTATTTAAAACGAATTATATAAATAGTTTTAAATTCGTTTCAAAAGCAATTTCAACTTCCATTTCAATTCAAATCAAAATTGAATCCTTCTCTATAAATTCGTTTTAAAATTCATTTCTATTCAATTCAAATTTCAATTCAATTTGAATTCATTTCAATTTGCTTTCAATTCAATTCGAATTCGTTTTCAATTCATTTCGAAATCGTTTTCAATTCAATTCATTTCGAAATCGTTTTCAATTCATTTCATTTCGAAATCGTTTTCAATTCAATTCATTTCGAAATCGTTTTCAATTCAATTCATTTCGAAATCGTTTTCAATTCAATTCATTTCGAAATCGTTTTCAATTCAATTCATTTCGAAATCGTTTTCAATTCAATTCATTTCGAAATCGTTTTCAATTCAATTCATTTCGAAATCGTTTTCAATTCAATTCATTTCGAAATCGTTTTCAATTCAATTCATTTCGAAATCGTTTTCAATTCAATTCATTTCGAAATCGTTTTCAATTCAATTCATTTCGAAATCGTTTTCAATTCAATTCATTTCGAAATCGTTTTCAATTCAATTCATTTCGAAATCGTTTTCAATTCAATTCATTTCGAAATCGTTTTCAATTCAATTCATTTCGAAATCGTTTTCAATTCAATCCATTTCGAAATCGTTTTCAATTCAATTCATTTCGAAATCGTTTTCAATTCAATTCATTTCGAAATCGTTATAATCGATATAAATATCGTTCACGTCAAAATGGCGTCAAACTAATCAACACGGCTTCATAAATTTCTATTTTCAAATATTCTATTTCAAATATTTCTTTTTCAAAATAGTTGTTATTATCAAAATATTTCGTTCAACACATGACCAATCTCAATGAATGAGTACTGTCAACACATGAACTTTTATTTTATATTGATAAAGATGTAAACTTTATTATTAAAATATTTCGTTCAACACATGACCAATCTCAATGAATGAGTACTGTCAACACATGAACTTTTATTTTATATTGATAAAGATGTAAACTTTATTATTAAAATATTTCGTTCAACACATGACCAATCTCAATGGATGAGTATTGTCAACACATGAACTTTTATTTTATAATATTCTTTATTTTTCAAATTGGAACGAGGCCCAATCAATTACCATATAAAGTTAATTATATGGATTTTCATACAACACATGTATATAATAGCATGGAAAAATAATCAACCATCAACCAAAGTGCACTACACTGTATAAGCATCAAATATAGATATCTAACGCTTAAAACAGCCTGTCAATCAACCGATCGACATATTTAATCAATCAGGATGAGTGAACTTCATATTTCATCCTAACACCCGTGTGGGGTTTTCAAACAATCAAACAAATATTTTATTTGTGCTGTTGGGCGATGTGTAAAATTTATCGTCCCAATCAATGTCCTTCAAATAGGTGTACATAAACAAACCGTCTGGTTTGTAAATGAATATTTTATTTTATTCACTTTCACTATATTCATATTCACGTTAAAAATTATATTTTTAACGATAAAACATTTTATTCCAACATATGAATTTCTATTATTCATTTACACAATAAAATGATATTTTTATTTTCTAACATATTTTAGAAAATTTAGGCGGCATAACGGCACGATACTAGAAACGGGACGAGGCCTAGCCTTATCCCCGGTCTAGTGAAGGCCCACGCCATTCACACATCAATCAAAATCACCAAACAACCAAATTCAAATCAAATCATATAACTAAGCTATGCAACCAAACAAACAAGTCCATGGTCTGTGGACGATTGTGTCGGGTGCTACTAAGCACCGTCTGCATCCTAGTATATATATATAAATAGAAATGAAATTGAAAGGTGAGAAATTCTCACATATAGCTATCCTAGCTCCACGGCACTTCTTTTGCAGGAAATCTTCATCGCTATCGCATCTTCGTTGTTGTAGCCACTACATATGTAAAAATCGAATTTTTACTTCGTTATTCAATATATAAAAAATCATATTTTTCTTTCGAAGTTCAATATATAAAAATCATATTTTTATTTCGAAGTTCAATATATAAAAATCATATTTTTATTTCGAAGTTCAATATATAAAAATCATATTTTTACTTCGAAGTTCAATATATAAAAATCATATTTTTTTCACCTTTTAAAGTTCTAATCTTTTTCCATTTAAAATTCAAATCTTTTCTATTTAAAATCTTAGAATAAAATCAGTTTTAAACCTTTTTTTTAAAAAATCAGTTTTAAATGCTTTTAAAATCAGAATTAAACCCCTTTTCAAATTCAGATTTATATCCTTTTTAAAATCAGATTTTCAGAATTGAAAATAAAAATAAAATAAAGAAAAAAACTTACTGTATCGAAGAAAAAAGGGGGGGCATCGACTTCGTCGGCGGCAGGTGGTTGCGGTGGTGGGGGCTGCTTGCATCGCGATTGCTGGAACGAGGGGGGGTTTCTTCATCGCGATCGAATTCGTGGAGAGGGGGGGGGGGTTTCCGTTCTGACGAGGAGGAGGGTCTTCGCACGGCGTCGAGCAGGAGGAGAGTGGGGCGAGGGTTCGGTGGTGGGTTTGGCGCCGGCGGCGACGCCACCTGGGGGGGCGACCGATCGAGGTTTCCATTTTTCTCTTTTTTTCTTCTGAATTTAGTTTTTGAACGGGGGGGGGGGGGGCAGGAGGATTAAAGGGGAGAGAGATATGTTTTTTTTATTTAATTAATTAATTTTCAAAAAGTTGACTTTTACATACGACCTCGAAACGAGGCCCACCGCCTGTCGTCCATAGCGTTCTACCCCCATTCTGAACACAATGGGATATGTATCGCAAACTGATTTGACCGTTTCGATTAGTTTCCGTTGAATTTACATTTAAATTACTATATTGAATTTCAAACGTACATTTCAAATTACCGGGGTCGCATACAGACTTTAAAAATCCTAGAAAAATATTTTCTAGCTCCGTATTGACGATACGGTCCTAACAAAACTAGTTTCGCCGAATTCTGAGGCCGTTGGAAAAATGGCCATTTTCCAGTCGATTAAAATCAACTGAAACTGGTCAAACGCGTTTTCCTTTGCCACGCTCACATATTGATTCGAAAAATTATGAAATTTGAAATCTAGCAATAACTTCACATCCCGGACCCAACAAAACTGGTTTCGTCGAAATCCGAGGTCATTTGCAAAATGACCATTTTTAAGGGCCTGAATTCCATAGCGACTATTCAGAATTTTCAACTGGACATATCTTTTGATTCCCGCTACGAACTTTTAATTTTTCGGATTCGTTGGAAAGATATTCACTATTAGATTCCATTATTTTTGGTTTCATTAAAATCCGGATTGTTTTGCACCCGGTACATTCAATTGAAGTTTGAAATCGAATTATCGAACTACCGCGCCATTTTCAATTCCTTTTATAATTATATATAATTATTTATATTCTAATGACGACGCGTATAATATATACGCTCGAATTATATTCAAAATAAATTTCTCGTCGATATTATTTAAAATAATCTATTTTAAATATTCAAAATTCGCTTAAATTGCCAAAATAAAAAATTTTAAACTGGCCCAGATTTTCGGGTTATTACAGTTATACGTGATAGATATCTTGGGGATATTATACTTGATAGGAACCTGACGATGGGATACCTTGTTTTATCTTGACATCGTAATTTATCATGACACCTTAGTTTATCTGAGTTCAGTAGTTCATCCTGTTATTTTGATTTAGCTTATCTATCTTGTCATCATGCTTATGTTCATCTCAGTTTCTCATGTCAGTTAACTTTACTAGTTTTTATGCTGATAGTAGATAGGGCTTACTCAGTCTTTTTGACTGACCCGTTTTGTTTCGCTTCTTGTCTTCCGTTTCCCCCCAGGTTACAGGGAGGAAATATTGTTGTTTAATTCGGACTTCTTCTGCTTGAAGGTCATCATGGATGGCTTGGACTTTTCTTGGCTATGGCTACTTTACTGTTTTATTTGGGGAATAATTTTCGAAAAATGTCTTTATGCTTCTTTACTATTGCAAGACAGGTTTTGATGTACTCTGATGTAAAAGGCTTTAGACCTTATTTATTCATGTTATGAAAGTTTGATTTTACTTCCGCTATTTTATATGTTATGTCTTGTGATATTTCTGTGCATGTTTACCAATAATGCCCCTCTAAAGCTAGTGCATTCCTTTGCGAGTGACACTAGCGGAGGCGGGGTGTTACACGTGGTATCAGAGCAGAAGGTTACCAGACTGGGCAAAAGTTTTTAAAGACCTTCTGAAAACTATTTGAAAATCGTTTACAAAGAAGCATTTTTCAAGAAAATTTTCTTTTAAAAGAAAAAGGCTATTCCCCAAAGGCCATTAGCACTATCCTTGTTTCCTTAATTGAACCTCTTTTCCTTTCTTTCCTCCATCTGTAGTCACAGTGGTTTTAACTGCGACTAGTCATTTCTATCTACGAAAGTGCTTTCCATACGATGGAGTGGTTCTCGAGAGACCAGTGGCCGCGTTATAAGAAAGGATAGTGAGAAAGAGGATAAAGGATACGAGCTTAAGGATGAGCAACTTGTTGGTATGGCTTAGTCCTCAAAGGAGGGAGAAAGATGAACAATGAAACCCATGACGAGAGAGTACCTTTGGCATGGTAAAACGGGGCGGATAGTTAAGTATTATGGGACAAGGACAAGATCATCGGGAGGGCAATAGTATGCTCTCATTTCTAGGGTACCTCGGAAGGAGGATAACGATCTTGTTAAAGGTTTAGCTTTTCTTCTTTATCATCCCATTAGGACTTCGTTTTTCGTATCATTTAAGTCTGCTTCGATAGTTGAGTCTCTGCACCTTAAGTACTAGCGTAATAGAGAACCCCATTTTTGTCTCAAAGTCCTATTGGAGAATCAGTCCATTTATACATGACTTGTTTGGATTTGAGAATGTCTATGCCAAGTGTTGAGTTTGGAAATAATGCTTATGTTTATAAGCTATGGATGGATTCTAGGGATGAAGTGGTTATCCAGTAGGGGGTGCCACTCTCGGTTTTGATAGGAGGGTAGTTAGACCTTTTGACTAGCCTTGGTAATACCCTCGAAGTATCGTGTAAACTTTTTGAGGTTCTGTCATGACTAGTTACTTAGAATCCCTTGATGCCTTTATTGGAAATTTGAAGCCCGATCGAGTGGTGTTCGCCGATAAGACGGATGGTTTACTTCATTTATGCATGGGTTATAGAGATCACCCTAGTAAGTGCGCTTGATAACCTGGTTGACATCTGTTTACTTTCAAGAGAAAGTTCTTCTACATGGAATACCTTATAGTATATAAACGAGATTCAAGATTCACTAGTGAATTTTGGAAAGCTTGCATGAGATCATGATTACGCAGTCATGTTTGCGCCAAGTATTCTAGAAAAAGGATAAGTGCAAGTGGAACGAGAGGCGACGAAGAAATGAGTTCCAGCTCATATTATGGAAACAGGAAATAAGAAGCTACGAAATCGAGAAGTTAAAAGACGGCCAAGGCACAATGGAATTAAGCTCAAGGAAATACGACTTTGATGGTCAAAGACTAGATACGCGCATGATATCTCTTTTTGGGAGTACATCCTTGGTCCCTGTTTTCTGTAGAGCTTACATGTAGGCTATCTTTTGTGGACATCCTCTCGGTCCTATTTTCTGTTACAAACTCCGTAAGGAGTTTGTTTTGTTTATCTTCTCGACCCTGTTTCAGGGAATCCTAGGTAGAACCCTATGGATGTAAACATGTATTTGATACATGTTATGATTGATATGGTTGCAAGTGGTTGCAAGTGGTTGCTCGTGGATGCGTGAATACACATTGGATACTAGCTCGACTCGGTCACATTTCATATTGCATATGCACGAGTATTTATATTTTTTATGGATGAAATCGAATGTATTATCATGCGGTTGTTGCATATGAATGAATGATTGTGCACGCATATAGTATCTATATGACTAGGACTTTTTGCATACATGCTGGATTCATGGCACTATACATATTTTGCATTAGAAAGATTATTCAGGCCTGATCATTAGCATTAGCTAAAGAACATGTACACACACGTTTTGCATATATTCATACAGCATTAGAAATCATCTAAGGACAATGGTTGCTTGTGGATGATGTTTTGAGTAGATGAATGATGGATGGTAGGATATGTTCTTCCTAACTTGGAGATTTCGGGGACGAAATCCTAAAAGGTGGGGAGAATGTAACAACCCGTATTTCGATAACATGTTAAGACGAGAATCAAGGCACAATTTAATTTTAAATTCTGAATCTAGTAAAACGGGCTATGCCATTGCGTTCGTCTCGGAAAAATACGCGAAATAGAGTCTGAGTTTTCGAGAATCGAAGTCCGTATGACCAAGTTATGGTCCGACGAAGTTTTCAGAAAATTCAAGTTCAAAAACGAGTTCTAATTTCAAAAATTTGGCCTAGAAGGCTAGGCGGGAAAATTCCCGCCAGCCACCCCAAGTCGACAGGGCTGTCGACTTGGGAGTCTACATGGCATGACCCAAGTCGACAGCCCTGTCGACTTGGGTGTCGACTTATGGTGGCCGGGCAGTTTTGCCTGGTGCACCTGTTTTCTGTTTTGGCTAGGGTTTTGGGCCTGGTTCGAAATCTGATGGTTCAGGTTGATCCTAGGGTTAATCTAAGGGTCCTAACTAATCCTAATCTCTATAAATAAGCCCCTAACCTACCCCTAAATCCTCATTATTCATTCATGTAACTAAACTATGGCAAAATCATTCCTCTCATGGCCTCCACTCTCTTCATAAAATTCCTAAATAAATTTCTATGAGAGATTTTCCATGCATACAAGTGTTTTCAAGCTTGTATGAGCATCATTAGCTTGCATTCAAGTCAAGTTTCCATATTTACATCATAAAGCAAGGGTTTTTATTGATTTGGAGCTTTCATATTGGGTTTATTTGATTGCATAAGAGCTTCGTCTCAATCTTTGTTTTGCATTTCGATTTGTGCCTTCATAGCAATGTAAGCCCTTTCCCTACTCTTAGATATTAACTATGAAGTTAAATGTTCATGTTGCAAGTTTGGGTTTGATCATTAAGTAGGATACATGCTATCATGTCATGCAAGTTTATGAAGTCATTATCTTGATCTTATGGGCTAAAAGCTACAACCTTTATGTTGAAATGTTGCATTATGCAACATGAGAACCCTCATAACCTTTATGTCAACTTGCATATGAAGTCATAACCCTTATATGATGATATATGCGAGTTACTAGTCATCATTCCATGTCTTTTGTCACCATGATTCGCTTATGTGCCAAGTTTGGGTTTATGCATGTTTTTGAGGCTTAAGAATGTAACATGCAAGTTAATGAACACATTTGTGCCTCATTTGCCACCATGATTAACTTGTGGCTTAATATCCATTTTTGTCATGCCTTTGCCAAGTCTCTTCTTTTAATCCATTACGTTGTTGCGAACGTATATGCGAGTTTAAAAGCGTTGGGTTGTGTTATGGGTAATTTCTAATGACATGAAAATATAACTTAAAAACATGACTTGAAATATAACATGGAAGTTGACATGTAAGTATGCTTGAAAATATGAAATTGGGAATTTACCTATTAAGTTAGGTCTACCCATACTATGGAATTGGGAATTTACCTATTGAGTTAGGTCTACCCATATTCTTAAGAAAACTTGAATATGAACATGACACTAGGCTAAACATGAAAGTGACCAACTCGAGGTTGGGTTGAGTTTGCAACATAAAGCTACCCGGAACCGACCGGCCTAACTAGTAGTTGCAAACAATAAGACCCAATGTGAGAAGTTGGTCATGTTGTGCTTGAACCCGAGGTTAGACCAAGTTGTGGTGTAAAGCTACCCGGAACCGACTGGCTTAACTAGTAACCACAACAAAGTCTAATGTGAGAGGTTGAGGTGCATTAAATTAATTAAAGCCACATAATAGGGTTAAGTTAATTTGATTAATGACTCTTAACCAAATATGACATGGACAAATGGGTTAAGTAATTTGATTAGGCTAACGATACTTAACAAAACATGACAAGGTTGGGTAGGTTAAGTAACTTGATTTGCCTAATGACACTTAACCATTTTTATACAACTAGTGGACGGGGTTAAGTTAACCAACACTTAACCAAACCAACACGTGAATTTGATACGGTTAATTAAGCTTTCCTAATTACACTTAACCGTATAATACAGTTAGGGGATGTGGTTAAGTTAACCTAGACTTAACCCATCCAATTCGGTGATTTTGAAGTGGTTAAGTTAACCAACACTTAACCAATCTAACTCGGTAATTTTGAAGTAATTAAGTAACCTATACTTAAACACTCCAACTCGGTTATTTGATAAGGTTAAGTTAACCAATACTTAACCAATCTAACGTGATAACATGATAAGGCTAAGTCACGAATCGTTTGAATACACTTGACCAATTTGACTCAGTAATTTGATAGGGTCAAGTTAATACATACAACCAACTTGAACATGGTTTGTAGGGTTAAGTCTTGAACTTGGATACTTAGCCAATTTTGACATGATTTGTAGACGGATTAAGTCATGAACTTAAGTGACACTTAATCCATTATATAAACCCTAGTTCCGAAAATTAGGTGGATAACCGTAATTAACAAGAATAACGGGAATAAGCTAAGTGGTGAACCTTAGTTGGAGAATAGCTAAGTAATAATTCTTAGTCAAGGAATTTTGGACCAGTTCATAGATTGGATGAGTAACCCGATACGGTAGGTCATCGTTTAAGCACACGAGTAGGAGCAAGTTATCTGATTTAGATAAAGGCTCCAACGAACTGGGTAACGAAGCAGCGGCTTCGGGGAACGTGAGGATATTCTTGGTATCCCTCTGTGAGCTGCCAGGTGATCTCACTAGGCTCATGAGAGGTTAAGGTCTGCGTTAGAAGAACCAAGATTATGCCTTGGTTGCTATACGAGCGACCTAAAGACGAGGATGGATAGGGGATAGTCGACGATACACGGTAGTGCCCTAGATAGCATTTCGTCAGGATACCTACCATCTTTGGTCAAGCGTGTACGTACGGAAAGGCAGAGAACACCCAAAAGACCATAATTGCTATCTAATTATGGTTGCGGTAAGGCTAGGATTATGGGTTGGCCAGTAGTGTGTTCTCATACAAGATTTATCCTGTCTTGTCTTTCACTAGTTGAGGGAGTGGTCTTGTGGGACCATAGCCACGTATAGGAAAAACAGACCTTAGCATCTGCATCGGCAGATAAATCGAAAGCTCCCGACCGAGTCATGTATTTCTTGATCTGCCCTGTGACAGGACTCGGATGGCACGATGTGATACATGTGCATACAGTCATGGAAAAACGATTCACGATGAATACGTGGGAAAAAGGGCGCGGTTGACGGTTAGCGTAATTCCTAGTGGCCCTGGGTGGTTGAACCCAAACCGAAATACGAAAACGTGCAATAGGTAAGCATAATCACTAGTGGTCCTAGGTGGCATAAGTCCTAGTTGCACAAACGATGATTCATGTTGGGAAAGCCTAGCTAGGTCTAGGGTAACAGTCCAAACGAGCTTAAGGATCATGGAATTACATTGGAGTAGTATAGAACCTCATGGGAAAGCCCGTACGGTCTACGGCAAGGAACTGAACATTTGCATGGAAAGAAACATACGAGTTGAGTAACCTATAAATGCGATATATTAGGTTGACATGAACCATTACACGACTTTTGAGTAAGGGTCATTCATGGTTAACACATGATACGGTGGGGATACTAGTATGGTAGGTGCAGAGCTAAAATACAGGATAGATACCATGAGATGTTATTCGTGATAGATATCTTGGGGATATTATACTTGATAGGAACCTGACGATGGGATACCTTGTTTTATCTTGACATCGTAATTTATCATGACACCTTAGTTTATCTGAGTTCAGTAGTTCATCCTTTTATTTTGATTTAGCTTATCTATCTTGTCATCATGCTTATGTTCATCTCAGTTTCTCATGTCAGTTAACTTTACTAGTTTTTATGCTGATAGTAGATAGGGCTTACTCAGTCTTTTTGACTGACCCGTTTTGTTTCGCTTCTTGTCTTCCGTTTCCCCCCCAGGTTACAGGGAGGAAATACTGTTGTTTAATTCGGACTTCTTCTGCTTGAAGGTCATCATGGATGGCTTGGACTTTTCTTGGCTATGGCTACTTTACTGTTTTACTTGGGGAATAATTTTCGAAAAATGTCTTTATGCTTCTTTACTATTGCAAGACAGGTTTTGATGTACTCTGATGTAAAAGGCTTTAGACCTTATTTATTCATGTTATGAAAGTTTGATTTTACTTCCGCTGTTTTATATGTTCTGTCTTGTGATATTTCTGTGCATGTTTACCAATAATGCCCCTCGAAAGCTAGTGCATTCCTTTGCGAGTGACCCTAGCGGAGGCGGGGTGTTACAGTAAGTAAGGACCGAGTAATATAGATATGTTAATAAATATGATTTCATTTGTACTTAATCTCAAGTCTTCCCATATAGATTGATATCGTTGATTCATGAGCTAGTCATTTGTAATAGACTAGTTCGAACTCGTGCTTCACACACGGTCTAGAAATATAGATAAAACCATATATGGAATACAACAGTTTAACAATTTTTTTGCTTGATTTGGGTAGTATAAAATAATCATATGAAGAAGCCGCAATATGTAAAATGCTTTTTTCTTTTCTTACGATCTGATTGTATTTTTGGAAAGGGGTTTTTTTTTGGGGGGGGGGGGGGGAGGATAAGTAATAGAAGCTTGTCGTGATGAACCACATTGTTTTAAGTATAATTTTGAAAAAATTGTTTGTTGTACTGTAATTTATCAATTTCATTGCTATGCGTCAAAGTATGTATGTTTAGTTGCACCGTAATTTGATGTCATTTATGATTTCCTATCTTGATTTGTTCAAAAGTGTTGATGTATTTCTAACGCGAAGAGACAGTAAACATGTACCAGAGATAATATAGTCAGTTGTTTAGATATACAGAAATAATGTGAGTAAACATAAAAAGCATTAATTTTTTTGCATGTGCTCAAACATAAGGTCAATTATCCAAGACAAACGTGGAAAGTTGTGTTCTGTCTCGAGAATATTAGTACAATTTAGTAGCCTTGAAGACATCATCAAAAATATCATGTATGACTAATTTTAGATAATAACGTCCTTTATTTGTACAAAATTTCGTCTAATAATAGCCTCTAAGACACCAAAAAAGTTGCACAGTAAGTATAAACACGTGACCGTCAGTACTGGAAAAGTAAACGAGATGAAAGCAAACTTGATGATCGCTTCAAATACTGAGCGAGCTAAAGATGGGTAATATCATTGTAGTCATGACAGCAGACGTCATTTGCAAAAAATTATAGCAACTGGAAAGTTATCCATCCTAGAATAAGATGCAGGAAGAACCAGCCACTGAAATTGTTTTTATTGTTCTTCATGCTGTTCACGATAAGTTACAGGAAGAGGTGAACTTTAGCCAGCTTGTGCATTTTATGACTGTAAACTCAATAGGTCCAAGGCATCAAGTTGCAGAAGAGATGTGCCCAATAAAATGGAGAATACAGGCGAAATGCAAAACCACAACATTTTCATGTCCATTAGGAATAAATGCAATCTGCAAATCAAAAGAGTGCATGTTATATTAGGAATAAATGGCATTATTAAAGAAGGAAAGAAAAAAAGCTTTTTGTTAATAGTAAGAGCGATATTATAACTGCATTATTCAAAGAAAAGTTTTAAAATTTGAATGAGAGATCTGTTTTTAAGAAAAGTATGTAGTTAACACTTAGAACGATAGTATCATTATGTTGTTTATATATATTTTCAATTTCTCAACAGAACCAAAATAAATGTTAATAGATCTGTAGCTGAAAATCTTTCCTTCAATTCATATTGAGTATGATTCTTAACTGTTATTTAAAAGATTGAAGAAAGTGGAAAAAAACAACACTAATACAATGACTTAACAATTTGTTGCTCCAAATTCAAGTAGTCAGCCATAAATAAATGGATTATCTTAATATATAACCAGTATTTCATTGTCTGCCATAAGTTCAACTTTTCATCCACTTGTGAATTTTTTTTTTTATAGTTTTGTATTTTATAATCATAACAGCAGCTATAGAAATATACATACATAGTATAATTCTTTCTTATTTTTGTTTAATTTAGAGATGTACTAAAATCTCAACATGTCATATTTTTTTATATTTATTAGAACTTATTTTCTCTTAAATTGTTTCCTGTGTGTAAACTTTAAAAACACTTCCTTTTTTTACTCCAAACTAAAGTGGTTGCAAAGTGATAAAACGTGAAAGGCGTACATGAAGCATTTCAAATACATGTGGCGAGGCATAAACCTCGAAACGTTGAGGGGTAAGCTGTTTGGGTAGAGATAAAACGTAAACAAATAGTTTTTTTTGACACTTTAAAATAACAAATGAAAAAAAATGAAAAAGTAAATAATTTAAGATCCGACTTTTACCAAGTATATATTTTTACTATAATATTAGTACCTGGTCCAATGCAGGTTCTAAAACAAAAGGCTGTTACTTTCGTAGCTGTGGATCCATTTTGTCAGAAAGCAAAAAATGAACATATAAAGGTGATTATGTAATGAATTGAATATTACTATTAATGTCCATGTAGCTATTGTTGGGAAACATTTTATTGTAAAAAGTTCAGTAAGACTTCTATATTTCTGTGTACAATTCATATACGAAATACATAAGTATAGATTAAAAATATTTCAGCAAGTAAAAAGTTATTTTAATACAGTCCAATTGTGCGTGTTATGTACATATGGTTATAAGTTAGACTGTGCAGTGCATTAAAAAGTGGTAAATTTCTGGAAAAAAAATGGAAGTATACTATAGAGAAAATTATTAATAGAGTTACAATGTTCATGTATAACTACTAACCCAAAAATGATAACCCCTATAACAAATTTAGTGCATGCTACTTACGGATGATCCAGCATGGTCCAATTTGCACATAGAACGGTATATTCCATCTAAATGGTAAAATACTATCGTTCATGCATAATTTTAAGCTATATCATACGAATAATGTCTGGTGGTTGTGCATAATTAAGTTATTGTAGGACAAAATAGTAGAGAACGTGAAAGACGAACCAAACTGTGTCTATGAGCAGACCTCCAATTTAATGCCACATCATCTTCAATAACAGTATCTGTACTCCAAAAGGCAAGCAATATCAATGCGGGGAGATATCCGCAGCAATACCCGGCTTACAGAAGAATGATTATTGGAATGCTAATCTGATACGATTACCTAGGAGGGTAATGAACCAAATACATTACCAAAGGGGTTGCCAGTTCGTTAGAATAAGAATGTGAAGCAGTGCTACCTTTTTTTATTTTCTGTTATTTGCTTTAATTTGTTACTAGCCAGCGCCATGTTACTTTTATTGCAAATCGGTTATCATTTTGGCGCCTAAATGTTTAACCATGTATTAAAGTAGGTTGCATTGTACTGCTATATATATGTATCTTGCCAGTAGTAATGAATATAGAAGAATTAATTTGCAAAATCTGTCCCTATTATCCTTCTTTTCCAGTTTCCCCCCTTCTTAAACAATCAATTGAATATGTTATAACCAAATTTAGTATGAAAGCAGCAGTAAACTTTTATTCAAGAAGCAGTAGATACATGTATTAAATGCAGACTTGGAAACAAAAGAACGAAAAGCAACTACAACATGTTAAAAGAATCTTTGAGGGATGGATTTTATTAGAGCTATTGCAAAGGGAAAAAGGAGAAAGGAGCCGACCTTCGTTAAGCAAACAAAATTGATATTGTAAACCCAAAAATTTTGTCATTCAATGCCTGTGGAGACAAAATAAAATAAATTTATTCTCACTGCTTTTCACTCGGTTATAAGACAAAAATAATATAACACAAACAACCCGATGACACATTTATTTTTAAACACCCATAAAGAGAAACCATATACAATTGAGTTTCAAGGCACAAACAACAATTCGATAAGGAGCTTAAAACAAAAAATTTAAAGAAGGTAACATGGTGATTAGTTATTAAGCTGACAGCTGGAAAAGGTTGGTATTGACGCAAATATGCAATGGTGTTTTGATGAAATGAATCAAATGATCAGTCAGGTTGCTATTTGGAGAAAAAAGCATTGAACGGTATGTGAAAGCAAAGCAAAAAGCAAAAATTTCCTAGTCGCATGAAGGAGACTAACACTAATTTCTTTATGCCAAAATGAGCATGAGAAAATAAAAAAATAACATAAAAACCTAATATATTGACAATAAGGAACTCATATAAGATACAGACCATGTTCAACATGAAGTTGTTCGATGTTGCACAAATCTACTCAGTGGAGATCGAGGAAATATTGCACACTTATGACCTCTTACACTAAAAAAAGTTATTAAAGAACGGAGATATTTTTCACCTAGTTCAACCACCAGCATAAAAAGTAGTGCATAATGCAACTGAATAGGTTTAAAAATTAACAATGTCTAATGGTTTCCCATCCAAGTTCTACATAATACCTACAGCTAAAAATTGAGTTACATACATGCAGTAAATATGTTTTTTCGTCTGTTGATGTACCAGAAAACTCAAACCATACATTTATCACATTAATCCCATAATTGACATGCTTACTGATATATCACTTTAGGGTCGTAGCCTGTTGCAATATTTTGTTTATATAAAATTATCTCAAAATTAAATTGCAACAGAATACTACTTAACATTTGAATCTCAATACGAATAATCATTTATTCCTAATAGGAATTAGAAGTACAGAACGTAAGTGTAATTCTTACAGAAAGTGAAAGCCTAACCTGAATAAAACAAAGACTATAAATTAATCAAAATGGAAAAGAAAAAAAAGAAAAAAATAGTATGCAGATTTTGGTGGATAGAAGTTGTTTACTATTGTGGTCAGTCGTCTCCATTCCTAATACTTCCTTTTCTCTCTTCCAAAGATCTTTTGCTTGCCACAATTGTTTTAAGAGTCGACCTGGAAATTAGAGCAACACACAACTCGGTTTGTACTCTGGTTATGAAACAATGTAGTAGTAAAATCAGTACCTAATGACTGCCACGTTGAGCTGTAGTCCTAGTTTCCATACTCTATCCAGATTCTTTACTTGCAAATTATTTGGTTTCATGATAGAATATTCGTTGCTTTCATTCAAAAGAATGCTACTAAGTGTTACTTCTGGATGTCTCCGTTGTTCTTTACTTTGCATCATGAATATACACAGATATTCACACACACACACATGATACATACGTATGTGTATATGTCTCTATCTGTGTGTGTGTCTAAGAAGAACAAAAAAAACCAAATAAAAATCAATTAATCTTAAAAACTTTAACAAATATGCTGCTAACGTGCATAATTTGACTAACCTAAAATGGGGAGCTTGGTTCGACCACCATTACATAACAAAATATTCATATGACTTTGTGATAAAAGAAGAAATAACATATTGAGTATGGGACAGTGTGATGTTGCCATGATAGAAACCTGAATACTTATGAAACTACTAATCATAATTGTTTTAAACCCTAAATTATTGTCAGATATGGGAATGATCAAATTTCTTCTTAATCTTACAATTAGTTCTTTTTAATTATTTGCTTGTGTTCATCAAGTATAACTATCAAAATTAATCAATTAATTGATAATGTACTTCGCATAACTGTCCAAGGAGAAACAAAAAACTGGTCCAATTTATAGAAAATTTGATAAGTGAGAGGATTATTAGACAATCCAAAGATTTGAACAGTTATATTTACATGTGACCATGTCCATATTCCCATATACATCAAATTTTGCGCAATAGTCAAAGGTTATTGCTGATTTGCTGACTCATTATTACCTATTTGAATATAAGTTTCTATATTTCAGTTATCTGCATATAAAGATTAGACTTATGTCTATGTTCTAATAAAACATCACTATGAATGGTTAAAGTTCGACTAATACGCGCCACTATAAATAAAGAAAGAATTTTCATAAATTTGGTATATATTTCTATATATACCGAATTATCTTCGAAAGTTGTTGAAGCTACCTCCATTTTAAGAATTCCACAATTTTTATCACATTATCTTTGTTATCTCTCAGAATTATTGTGTCAAACATCATGTGCAATTTAATAAAATATATTATACAAATAATAATGCTTACCATTTTGAATTTTCAGTATTTTTTTTTCATATGTTTATCATTTACCTGGTGGAAAAAGGAATGATTTTGAAGCATAATAAAACACCCTTGGAAGAATTATTTACATATTTAGGAGCAACAATGTAGAAAAAGCATATTTAAATGCCAAAAATGTCGGGCATTCAAATGAAAATGTGTTAAACATTGTAATTCAACAAAGAAGCTTGAATTCTCAGTTCAATCCTATAAGAAGCAAACACGATGAGGTAGCAATACAATTATATCCAGTTCAGAAAATTATACGAACAATTCAGATGAAGGGTGGAGAATGATAATAGTAAAATCATTGTTATAAAATCCAATTAGGCATTTTTCGAGAAAAAAATATTATTTACTTTAAGCAAGACTGTTATATGGCATGACGGTAGTATCAAACATTTAAAGATTGAATTTTCTTAGATATAGTCAGTTCACTAAGAAGATTAACCAAACCTTTCTAGGAATTTACCCAAACATTATTAAATACATAAACAATTTTGATGAAGGAAAAAAGATAAACAAAATCAACTATCAATTATATAGGTCTGTATATTATATTTTATTAATTGAATATTATTTTTAGCTATTCTTTACACATTTGGCAAATGAATGAAATTAACAACATTCATGCATATATGAACACACATATGTATGTGTGTGTGTGTCGAACTCATGATATGGAAAAAACTAAGATTTTCGTTTGCCAGTTAATATATAACCTGGAATTCTAATGGTTTATATAGAGTACTTAAAGATTCTACAGATCACATGTTTGCATTATGCACCACTCTATAGACATATCAAATGGACGAAAAATAACCATTTTATTAAAGTCTGAGAATGGAGATATCGATCAACTATTAATATTTATTTTTGGAAGAACCATAACATTATCAAAGGGACAGTAGACCACCAACTCACATAAAATCTCAACAGACATTCTTTATTTATGCCTCAACTTCATTATCTTTTTGGGCTCAAGTGTGTCAACTTGCCCCAGTATCTATATTTGTTTCTTCTTCAAAGATTCAATTTTTTGGGGGGGGGGGGGGGGTGGGGGGAGGGAGGGGGGTTTAGTGGATGGAACTAAATGGTATATGTTCTTCAAACATACATTTTTTTGTTTTATATGGTATTCATTATGGCCGAAATACATTGATTTAATTAAAAATAAAAGTAGCATGTTTTTCTTTGGGTGCTATGACACTCCCACTTGATACCTCTACAGTGATAGTTTTATAAATAAAATGGCTATTATGCTAACTGCTGAGTGTTTATTGGTCCAAGGGACTCAAAGTCATGCACTAAAAATAATTTACTTGTCATGATAAAGAATTGTTTGTAGACTATTTCATCTAACATAAAATAACATATCATAATTATAAATTAGAAATATACGATCAGCATCGCTAAGAAGCATAACTAACACCAAGGAAATAACCAAAAATCAATCATACTTAATTCTTTAATAATCAAATCAATACACGCATAGGAAATTCAGATCCATCAATTGTCGAATAACTAAAAATCATTATTGGGTGAAACACACCTTAATAAGACATAGGGAGAAAATGGCAGGGACACCCCCCAGCTAGTAAACGCTACCATGTCCTTGTACCGAAAGTAGGTGCGAGGGCCTAACTTAAAGATTGATCCTAACTGTGGTGCCACTGTTGGATAAAAAGAACAATAACAATAATATCAGGTTGTTTTTTCCTGTACCAAATAGGAAATAAAGAACAAAGATTGTTAGAGCAACATATTGGGAAGAAACCTGTTTATGCAGGACTGTATTTCCCTAACGATGGCATTAATAAAATGATACTCGTATGAATCAGGTGCAACGAAGATACAGTCAAATCCCATACCGTAGCACGATTATCGATGGATACAGAAAATCTTGGTATGGACTTGCGATTTTTTGGCCATATCGGATTTAGATGGAGAATAGATACGAAAGGCAAGATGTGCCCAGATATGGAGAAAACAAAAAAGGCAAAGAGGGAAAGTAAACATGGAAAGGAGTTGGCGATGCTTCATTTTGAAGTTCAGGAACGCCCCTGCGCTCTCAAAATGCCACTCGTTGATAATTAGACTAGGCAGTGGAAGGAGCAATTGGTTTGCTGAGAAAACATGAGAGATAACTGCCAAATTCTAGAGCCGCCAGTCGAAGGAAACATGGGGTAGGTAGGGTTTTATAACATCTCTAATCACATTATCCAGCTTTCAATAAATGTATAGTCACACTAAACCCTAGAAGAAGCTCCACCGTCCCTCATATCATCGGAGATGAACATCATACCTGATAAAGCCTTTACAGTGGTTGCTGATCCGATGGAAAGAGCACTTGAATGAATACCAGGTCTCCAGCATGTGTGCACGTGCACCACATGTCAGTGTGTACGTCTATTTAATATTGCGATTACAGTGCAATCTGTGTATTGGATAATTGTAATTGTGACCGTTGGGCTAATTGCTATATAAGGAGCATAAGACCCCTATACAGATTATCGATTAATTAAAAGAAATTCCTTTCCTTGCTTTGCCCTAATTTTCCTCTGTTCTTAATTCTATCTATATTCTTCCCCAATTTGTGTTCTCTTTCTTAATCCCTAATTTCATCAAATACTTCTTATTATGTCCAATTTTTCTACTGTAACACCTATCTTCTTCTCAATCTGAACCAAATCCCCTTCTTCTATCTCTCAACCTTCTTTCCCCTTCGTCTCCATTTATCTACTTTTAAACCTGCAGTTAAAAGCATTTCGTCAAACATTTGTTAAAATGTCAAATTCAGGTTTAGAGCATAGCAAAGTGGTATCAGAGAAAACGGATGAGCATGATTCAGACCCTTGACCAGCTGATGCGAATCATGCTTTTCTTGCATTTCTGCCTGATCAAGAGGAGTTCATAATTCATCAAGAAGAAATTAATAACAAGGCCTCACAAACCCTAGCAAGTCTCAATGACAAAATCGATCAGAACATCAAAGATGATAAGCAAAAATTTGAGGGTATATACAACATGTTGTAGACCATAGCACAAGATGTGCAACAAATCAAAAGAAAACCTTCAAATGGCCACACAAACACCCATCCTCTTAAAGGAATTCTTGCGGTGAATCCACATAACCGTCCATCTACCTCTTCTGCCATTCCACCAGTAACACAACCACCACCTAGGCATAATTCCTCCACTATTCCTCCAGTGACTACAACCCTTACATCCAATTCCAGTGATGTATTACCCATGGGTATAGATCAATTATTACCCCCAACCTCCAACCACCCCACTGATATTATGTTATGGAACAAGAACTCACCATTTCCAAACCTGAAACTAGATTTCCCCACTTACAATGGTGATGATATGGTCTTAGAATGGATGAACCAGGCAGAACAGTTCTTCAAGTTTCATCAAGTAGCAGACCACTTATGGGTGGCTATTTCTTCTTTCTACCCGCGTAATGATGCATTGAAATGGTATGGATGGTATACCAAGTGTAACACCCCACGTCCATTATTGTCACTCACAAAGGGAATGCATTAACTTCCATGGAGGTTTTAAGTGAATATAGAACAGTAAAATTACAACAAGACAGATATAAAATAGTACTTGGAAATTCAAAA
This sequence comes from Allium sativum, assembly GCA_030737875.1. NCBI lineage: Eukaryota > Viridiplantae > Streptophyta > Magnoliopsida > Asparagales > Amaryllidaceae > Allium > Allium sativum. The sequence goes on along the minus strand of CM060924.1, from coordinate 996,145,600 downwards.
ACTTTATTTCATTGTAGCAGAAGTCAAAACATGTTTGATTACATCATAACACCACATTCAATGTCAAGTACAATATCTATCTTGATAAAACAAGTACATAATCCCATTACATGAATAGCCATTAAAAAGAAAGATAACAAGCTGGACTTTACTTCAACAGTCCAAGCTTTCCAGAAGATAAGTGATCCAACTAGACTCCACTAGAACTTGGCCCAACCTGCGGACCTGAAGGGAGAAAAAGGATGGAAAAGAGGGGGTCAGACATAAAGTCTGGTGAATATGATAATTCTACAATACTATTACCAAAATAACTGGACTAAGGCATAAGCTGGAAAACAAGAAAATGTCTATGAAGAGCAGATTAAGGACATAGACAATCGCTAAAGGCAACGTTATAGGCGCTCCTAAATACTAAAGGATAAACACTATACTGCACCACACCAGTCACCCTAAAGATTCATCCCACTTAGCTTCACTTAGAAACTTTCCCAATGGCTTTACGTACCCCTAGCTGACTACATAGGTGCCGCCTGCCCCTATCTCCACTAGGTGTACCCTACTTCTCATTATTCGATCGGCTCCCTAACTCGTAGATACCCGTGCTGGCCCCACAGTGGGGTGTATCACTCCCCTAAAGTGGCAACCTGATACAACGGACATGCACGGTTTATACCTACATGATGCAACAACGTCTTACCTACCAGCCCGGGTCCACACACGCATATGAAACCCGTTGGACTTGCATTGCCACCGCTCCCTGTTTTGGCCTCTTATAGTCAAACCCAGTATGCGTGTCCCGTCCTCGACTTGGGTCGAGCCCACAAAGATACGTTTTGGGATACTGGTTGAAATGGGCCCCCACTATTTACCACAAGCATTCCACCTAAGCTTGTCCCCATTAGTCCATCCCACTTAACCCACTTAGTCATGTTCATTTACATGTGTGTTTGGTTAAGTCTAATCGTATTTCAAATGCCTCTAAAGGCAACCACCAGATTCCTCATGCCACCCAAGGCACCTACTTAACCCCCATGTCCCACCTTACATGATTATCTGGTTAAGTATTTCTTAGTTCATTAAGGCCATAACCTCATAAAGACCTCTCACATTAGACTGGCATTTATGGCAGCTGGATTTGCCGGGCGGGTCCGGGCAGTCTTACACCATAAAAGAGTCTAACCTCGTGTCTTTACAACTGTTATGCTTTAGTTTGGGCCTAGGACCTCTCACATTGGGCCGACATTTGTGACTACTGGATTTGCCGGGCGGGTCCGGGCAGGTTTACATCACAAACGGGTCCAACCTCGTGTCCTAAGCATTGATTATTAATAATAGTCCACTTTCCCCCAATTTTAATAATTCCCTACTTGAATTATTAATTACTTACAATTTTTAACAATGTCCATAATTGACTCAATTATGGACATTCATTCATGGTATGCAACATCTTACAAAATTGCACCCAATTTATTAATTCCTAATATTACCCCTACCCCACGTTTGAACGTTTATTCGCAAAATATATGTTAGACTCGAATAGCCTAACTCATAGCATAAAAGAGATTATCATAATAACAACATGTATATGTGACCAAATGAATCATAATAAGGGGTGAAACTTGCATATGTCCAACTTGCATAGATTATACATGTCATGGATCTAAAGGTGTCAACTTGTTCAAAATTCACCTCATATGATCTCAATCAATTTTCATAAACTTACATATGAACATGTGTGAATCAACATCATCTAATTTTTTAACAACATGGTTTTATATGGGTACACCTAACTCAATAGGCAAATTCCCATAATCAAGTTTTATTTAATTATAGTTTCAAGTTTATGGGTACACCTAACCTAATAGGCAAATTCCCAATAACAAGATCCATTTAAATTAAGAAAAAAAAAACATAACTTTAAGCATGATCCAACAACATCATGATTTTTCAACATAATATAGCATGATTTATAACATGGCATAGTATGATAGTATAACATAGCTTGACATGATTCTCAACATAGCACGACATAGCATAAGAGAATTTACAACATAGCATGACATAGCATATATAATTTACATCATACGACAACATAATAACATAATAAGAGATCCACAATATATAGAATTTACAATTACAAATCACATCACTTTCTTGTGATCCATTCATAACTGAGTCAAATTAGTTTGTAATAGTCTTGTGAGAATCATCATACTCACCAACAAAAGAAAAGAATTAGAGAAAGAGAGATCTTTTGATTTGATTTGTTGAGAAGAATTTAGTTGTAGTAGATTAGGCTTCTTCTTTTTAGATTTGTGACGGCTATGCTGAACTCCATGGCAGCAGCATGATGGTAGTCTTGTCTAATTTTACAAGTGATTTAGGTCTAAGGTCTACCCACTTATTTATAGATTTTAGAATTCATTTAGGCCATTAGATTTAACCTAGAAATAACCGCAGCCGTCCAGACAAGATGGGGTTTATCTTGTTGACTCAGCAATGAGTCAGAAGTGACTCAGCAAACACTCAGCAAATTAATAAACTTCTATTCATGTTTGCATTAACTGCCCATATATATATATATATATATATATATATATTCTACAATGTGCACATTAGATACATCCCCCCTTTTACACACTTATTATTGTTTTTATATACATATTAGATACATCCCCTCTCTTACACACTTATTAATATTTTAGCAACTTTAGTGTTAATAGAAAATTCGGGGTGTTACATTCTCCCCTCCTTTTAGGATTTCGTCCCCGAAATCTTCAAGTCTGGAAGAATGTATATCCTACCATCCAAACGTCCATCTACTCATCCATCATACACAGGCATCCATTGTCCTTAAAAGACTTCTAATGCTTTATGATCATATGCAAGTGTGTGTACATGTCCTTACCTAATGCGAAATCAGGCGGTCTACTGATTCAGTTGACCTCCTTAATGCAAATTATGTAAGTGTCATGAATCCATTATGTATGCAAAAGATCCTAATTGCTTACATACTACTACTATATGCGTGCACACCCATTCAACCGAATGCAGCATCCATATGATGGTACAACCATTATACATCCATTATACTAAATACATCCATATATATGCAATATGCAATATGAAGTGACTGAGCCGATCTAGTGCCTAAAGTGTGTGTATATATGCATCCACGAGCAACCACTAGCAAACACTTGCATCCATTTTGCATCCATCATACATAACATGTCTCAAACACATGTTTCAACCATAGGATTATCCTAACTAAAGGTCAAAGATACTAATGAGAGGACATACTAAAGATAAGATAAGATAAGCTAAGCGATAAAGGAGAAATTAAAAGACATACCCTCAAAAAGAAAAGGGTACAACGAACGCATCTTCTCTTCTGTCTCCCAAGTTGCGTTGCTCTCATCATCTCCCCATTGCACTTTAACCAGTCTGACCTCTCGATTCCTCAACTTTTTGATCTCCGACCCAAGAATGCATGTAGGAGCTCGTCTAATTGTTGCATCACGCTCTATTTCCACCTCTTTAAGCAAGCTCGGCTCTACCACCTCCGCGGTCTTGTGCAAACACTTCCTCAAATGTGATACATGGAATACGTCGTGTACTCCACTAAGTTTCTCAGGCAACTCCACCCTATATGCCATCTTCCCAATCCTGTTTTTTTTTACAGGAAACGGCCCTACAAACCTTGGTGCTAATTTCCCCACGGACCCAAAGCGAACAACATTCTGTAACGGAGATACTTTGATAAAAACCATGTCCCCAATGTCAAACTCAAGATCTGTCCTCCTCTTATCAGCATACGATTTTTGCCTATCTTGTGCTGCTTTCATCCTCCTTCGAATCAACTCAATCTTCTCCGAGGTTTCCCTAACCATATCGGGCCCAAGTAGGATTTTATCGGTAGATTCCCACCAACATGTAGGCGAATGGCAAGGCCTTCCATAAAGAGCTTCGAAAGGTGCCATGCCAATACTAGACTGAAAGCTATTATTATATGCGAATTCTACTAATGGAAGGTGCTCTTCCCATGTACCCCCAAAGTCTAGGATACAAAGCCTTAAAAGATCCTCTAGAATGCGATTCACCCTCTCGGTCTGGCCGTCTGTCTGAGGATGATATGCGGTGCTCAAACATAGCTGAGTCCCTACCACCTCTTGTAAACTCTTCCAAAATTCGCTAGTAAAGATGGGGTCACGGTCGCTTACTATACTAGAAGGAATACCATGCAAACGAACTATCTCCTTAATGTATATAGAAGCCAACCACGGAGCAGTCCTCTTACTTTTCACGGGAATAAAATGGGCGCTTTTAGTAAGTCTATCTACTATAACCCAAATCCCCGTGTTACCCTTCCTTGATCTTGGTAATCCATCCACAAAATCCATTGAGATGCTTTCCCATTTCCATAGTGGAACTTCTAATGGGTGAAGCAACCCACCGGGTTTCTTTTGTTCTGCTTTAACTCGTTGGCACACCAAGCATCTAGCGACGTACTCGGCCACATCCTTTTTCATACCGGCCCAAAAGAAAACCCGCTTCATATCTTTGTACATCTTATCCCCGCCGGGATGAATGGTCATTTTTGAGCGATGAGCATCATCAAGAATGGCCTTCCTTAAGTCTTCGTCTTGTGGTACACAAAGTCTATTATCCCTTCGTAACCAACCCTTATCGTCTAGGGTATACCTACGAAGATGGCTTGACGACTCCCCCCCTTTGAGCTTTTCTACTATCTCAACCAACTGTGGGTCGTCTCGCTGTGCCTCACCAACCCGTCCTAGAAGTGTAGGTCTAACCTCCAAGGATGCTAACAGACCGGGTACTAAGTCAACGGAGGGTGTAAAGTCAAACATAGAGATGAATTCTAAGCTTTGTCGTTCAACAAAAAACGGACTCAAGGACAACCTTTTCCTACTTAAGGCGTCTGCCACCACGTTACCCTTGCCCGGGGTATATGCTATTTCAAAATCGTAGGAGGCTAAGAATTCCATCCACCGTTGCTGCCTTAAATCCTTCTGAGAGAATAAGTATTTTAATGATTTGTGGTCAGTGAACAGTTCGAATTTCTCACCAAGAAGATAGTGACGCCAAGACTTAAGCGCGAAAACAATTGCGGCTAGCTCTAAGTCATGCGTGGGGTAATTCTTTTCATGAACCCTCAACTGCCTTCCACCATAGGCTATTACTCTTCCCTCTTGCATGAGGACCGCGCCAAGTCCCGTCCCACAAGCATCAGTATAGATGGTAAACGGTTTATTCCCGTCTGGCAGCACTAAGACTGGGGCTGAAGTTAAGGCTCTCTTTAAACGTTGGAACGCATCATCGCAATCTTTGTCCCACGTAAAAACCAGGTTCTTCTTCGTTAACCGTGTTAATGGAGCTGATATTTTTGCGAAGTCTTTGATAAACTTCCTATAATAGCCAGCCAACCCAAAGAAACTTCTTACTTCGGTTGCATTTTTAGGGACCTTCCAATCTTGGATGGCCACCACCTTTGCGGGATCCACTGCTATCCCTTCTTTGGAAACCACATGCCCTAAGAACCGTACTTCCTTCCTCCAGAAGTGACACTTAGAAAATTTTGCCTTAAGGTTATGCGCTCGAAGGGTTTCCAACACTTCCCTAAGATGTAGGGAGTGCTCTTCTTTATTCTTAGAAAAGACTAATATGTCATCCACAAAGACTACCACGAATTTGTTAAGGTATTCCCTAAACACCCTACTCATCAAATCAACAAAATATGCAGGGGCGTTTGTCAAACCAAAGGGCATCACTAGCCATTCATAGAATCCGTCAGGAGTCCTAAAAGCAGTCTTATCTATACTATCCTCAGCCACTCTCAGTTGATGAAAGCCAGTGGCTAAGTCCAACTGCGAAAACACTGAGGCGCCAACTAACTGATCAAAGAGATCGTCAATCCTCGGCAGTGGGTGTCGATTCTTTTTAGTAAGCTTGTTTAGTTCTCTATAATCCATACAAAGTCTAAGAGACCCATCCGCCTTTGTGGCAAAAACTACTGGAGCACCCCACTCCGATATACTATGTCTTATGAACCCCTTCTCAAGCAACTCCTTTACTTGCTTATTGAGTTCCCTCCTTTCACGAGGAGCCATGTGGCGCACTGGCAAAGATACGGGTTTAGCATTATCCACAAGATAAATTCGAAAGTCTATCTCCCGCTTTGGAGGTAAGCCCTTCACCTCCTCAAACACATCCGGATATTCCCGGACCACTTCTACCGATCGCAGGTTCTCTACAGACGCGTCAAGCGACTCAAGATAACTTAGCATAACGGAATTTATGGGTTTACAAAAGATGTCGAGAGCATTACCAAGGCGAGTCACAAGCCTAACTACTCTCCTTTCACAATCAAGAATGGCCCTATTTCTAGACAACCAATCCATTCCTAAAATTAGCCCATATCCCGTGAAGCCCAATACATAAGCATCACATCTAAATTCAACGCTAAGTATAGAGATTTTCAAATCCAAACATATCATGGTCAAATGAGCCGAACCCCCAATTGGATTTGAAACGACCAAGGGATCCTCTACTAAACTGGTGTTCAAGTGCAGTGATTCAACTAAAGATGCAGAGATAAACGAATGAGATGCGCCAGAATCGAATAAGGTACGGACAGGATGATCAAACAGAAAAACTAAGCTTTCAACAGAAATTGTTCTACCTCTTTCTTACAGCGGTGGGGCCGCAATAGCCTGAACTTGCCCCCTTGCCTGCCCTGGTGCCATAAGAGCCTGCACCTGTCCTCCCGAGGTAGACCCTGCCCTCTGCCCCTTCTTTGGACAGTCCTTTACTAAATGTCCCGCATCTCCACAATGAAAACAACCAGTCTTCTTTTTCTTTCTACAATCTTTGCTGAGATGGCCAGACGTCCCACAATTGAAGCATTTCTTCTTCCCTTTGCCATTATTGTTTTTACCACCCTTCTTATTTTGCTGTTGGGGTTTCTTCTGATCCCCTTTCTTTTCAACTGCCTTATCCTCATGCATAAGTGCCATTTCTACTAGCTTTTCAAAGGTGGCTCCCATAGGGAAGTGGGTCATAGCCAACCCTTGCAACGGTTCATTCAAGCCTCTAACGAACCTCAAAGCTTTCTTCTCTGGCGTGTTCACCAACTCCAAGCCAAACCTTGCTAACTGATTAAATTTATTGACATATTCCTTTACTGATGAGCTCCCTTGCTTTAGTGCCAGGAATTTTTCCATATTTAAGTTCTCCTCTGCCCTTGAAAGAAACTTTGCCTCAAACCTTCGTCTGAAATCCGCCCATGAATCAACTGGACGTTCCCCGTTAGTGACCTCCCACCAAAACGAGGCCTCTCCCTTCATTAACCAAGCAGCTAAACGGACTTTCCTCCCATCTTCCACTTCAAAGATATCCAACAATTCCTCAGTCTCCTTAAGCCAATCTCTGGCCTCCACAAACGTCTCAGTCCCTTGAAAAGGTTTTCCTCCCATAGCCTTGAATTCCTTGCACGTCTTTGCAAAAGTGTCAACACGAGGAGGAGGAGGAGGAGGAATGGGTGCAACTAGGGGTGGAGGAGTATCCGCTGGGCCTGCAGTGGTGGCCCTAGCCTCCAAGTATCTCCTAAACCACCCTGGAATCGTCACACCTTCTGGGAGATTAAGATCTTCAGCCATGCTGAAACGAAAAAGGAAAGATTCAAAATGGAGAATTCGAAAGATAAAGATAAGGATATGGCTATTTGGGATTATGTTTTTCATAAAAACTCTCTTTAAATAACATGTTTTTTTTTGAAAGCACTTCTTCCAAAAATACTTTAGAAAAAAAATATTTTTCTAAAATTTTTTTTTTATCTGTTCTGGTAACCTTATGCTCTGATACCACGTGTAACACCCCACGTCCATTAATGTCACTCACAAAGGGAATGCATTAACTTCCATGGAGGTTTTAAGTGAATATAGAACAGTAAAATTACAACAAGACAGATATAAAATAGTACTTGGAAATTCAAAAACTTTATTTCATTGTAGCAGAAGTCAAAACATGTTTGATTACATCATAACACCACATTCAATGTCAAGTACAATATCTATCTTGATAAAACAAGTACATAATCCCATTACATGAATAACCATTAAAAAGAAAGATAACAAGCTGGACTTTACTTCAACAGTCCAAGCTTTCCAGAAGATAAGCGATCCAACTAGACTCCACTAGAACTTGGCCCAACCTACGGACCTAAAGGGAGAAAAAGGATGGAAAAGAGGGGGTCAGACATAAAGTCTGGTGAATATGATAATTCTACAATACTATTACCAAAATAACTGGACTAAGGCATAAGCTGGAAAACAAGAAAATGTCTACGAAGAGCAGATTAAGGACATAGACAATCGCTAAAGGCAACGTTATAGGCGCTCCTAAATACTAAAGGATAAACACTATACTGCACCACACCAGTCACCCTAAAGATTCATCCCACTTAGCTTCACTTAGAAACTTTCCCAATGGCTTTACGTACCCCTAGCTGACTACATAGGTGCCGCCTGCCCCTATCTCCACTAGGTGTACCCTACTTCCCATTATTCGATCGGCTCCCTAACTCGTAGATACCCGTGCTGGCCCCACAGTGGGGTGTATCACTCCCCTAAAGTGGCAACCTGATACAACGGACATGCACGGCTTATACCTACACGATGCAACAACGTCTTACCTACCAGCCCGGGTCCACACACGCATATGAAACCCGTTGGACTTGCGTTGCCACCGCTCCCTGTTTTGGCCTCTTATAGTCAAACCCAGTATGCGTGTCCCTTCCTCGACTTGGGTCGAGCCCACAAAGATACGTTTTGGGATACTGGTTGAAATGGGCCCCCACTATTTACCACAAGCATTCCACCTAAGCTTGTCCCCATTAGTCCATCCCACTTAACCCACTTAGTCATGTTCATTTACATGTGTGTTTGGTTAAGTCTAATCGTATTTCAAATGCCTCTAAAGGCAACCACCAGATTCCTCATGCCACCCAAGGCACCTACTTAACCCCCATGTCCCACCTTACATGATTATCTGGTTAAGTATTTCTTAGTTCATTAAGGCCATAACCTCATAAAGACCTCTCACATTAGACTGGCATTTATGGCAGCTGGATTTGCCGGGCGGGTCCGGGCAGTCTTACACCATAAAAGAGTCTAACCTCGTGTCTTTACAACTGTTATGCTTTAGTTTGGGCCTAGGACCTCTCACATTGGGCCGACATTTGTGACTACTGGATTTGCCGGGCGGGTCCGGGCGGGTTTACATTACAAACGGGTCCAACCTCGTGTCCTAAGTATTGATTATTAATAATAGTCCACTTTCCCCCAATTTTAATAATTCCCTACTTGAATTATTAATTACTTCCAATTTTTAACAATGTCCATAATTGACTCAATTATGGACATTCATTCATGGTATGCAACATCTTACAAAATTGCACCCAATTTATTAATTCCTAATATTACCCCTACCCCACGTTTGAACGTTTATTCGCAAAATATATGTTAGACTCGAATAGCCTAACTCATAGCATAAAAGAGATTATCATAATAACAACATGTATATGTGACCAAATGAATCATAATAAGGGGTGAAACTTGCATATGTCCAACTTGCATAGATTATACATGTCATGGATCTAAAGGTGTCAACTTGTTCAAAATTCACCTAATATGATCTCAATCAATTTTCATAAACTTACATATGAACATGTGTGAATCAACATCATCTAATTTTTTAACAACATGGTTTTATATGGGTACACCTAACTCAATAGGCAAATTCCCATAATCAAGTTTTATTTAATTATAGTTTCAAGTTTATGGGTACACCTAACCTAATAGGCAAATTCCCATAAACAAGATCCATTTAAATTAAGAAAAAAAAAACATAACTTTAAGCATGATCCAACAACATCATGATTTTTCAACATAATATAGCATGATTTATAACATGGCATAGTATGATAGTATAACATAGCTTGACATGATTCTCAACATAGCACGACATAGCATAAGAGAATTTACAACATAGCATGACATAGCATATATAATTTACATCATACGACAACATAATAACATAATAAGAGATCCACAATATATAGAATTTACAATTACAAATCACATCACTTTCTTGTGATCCATTCATAACTGAGTCAAATTAGTTTGTAATAGTCTTGTGAGAATCATCATACTCACCAACAAAAGAAAAGAATTAGAGAAAGAGAGATCGTTTGATTTGATTTGTTGAGAAGAATTTAGTTGTAGTAGATTAGGCTTCTTCTTCTTAGATTTGTGACGGCTATGCTGAACTCCATGGCAGCAGCATGACGGTAGTCTTGTCTAATTTTACAAGTGATTTAGGTCTAAGGTCTACCCACTTATTTATAGATTTTAGAATTCATTTAGGCCATTAGATTTAACCTAGAAATAACCGCAGCCGTCCAGACAAGATGGGGTTTATCTTGTTGACTCTGCAATGAGTCAGAAGTGACTCAGCAAACACTCAGCAAATTAATAAACTTCTATTCATGTTTGCATTAACTACCCATGTATATATATATATATATATATTCTACAATGTACACATTAGATACATCCCCCCTTTTACACACTTATTATTGTTTTTATATACATATTAGATACATCCCCTCTCTTACACACTGATTAATATTTTAGCAACTTTAGTGTTAATAGAAAATTCGGGGTGTTACACCAAGAATGTCGACAAATGCGAATCTTGGAGAAGAAATCTTGACCAGATTCAACCCTGAAGACATGGAGAACCCGTATGAAACTCTATGTAAACTAAAACAAACTACTACTGTCTCTGCTTAACTGACCAGATTTGAAAGCCTTCTAGCCCTTACTGAAACTTTACCGGCACAATTCTTATTGGATAGATTCAAAGGTGGCCTCACAGAAGAAATAAGGTACGATGTCTTCACCTCTCGACCTACAAACTTTAAACAAGCTGTAGCATTAGCCAAGATGTTTGAGAGAGTTTGTAATTTAACCAAGAAAGGCAAGGCTACACGTGTCTTGCCTAAGGGAAACTCCATTACCTATCCTAAACCTGCATTAACCAGTAATGAAATAAACCCTACCAATCTTGATAAATTAGCTAAGAGCAAGGGCTTAACCCTACAGCAGTTGCTGGACATGAGGAGAAAGAATCTTTGCTATGGCTATGGAGAGAAGTGGAGTGAAGAACATAAATGCAAGAATCCAAGGGTATACATATTGGAAGGAGTGATGTTATTAGAAGAGGAAACTGGTGAAGACCTTGGTAATGAGACAGAGGATGAAGACAACCCTAACATCACCCAAGTAACACATTCTATCACACTACAAGCCATTTGTGGTATACATGCACTTTCCACCAAAAAAGTACAAGGCATAATCAAGGGCAAACCTGTGCAGATTCTAGTTCAACCCACAGCTTTATTGATGGATCTTTAGCCCATAAGCTTAAGTTAAAAATAGATGCATCCAAGGTTTATCAAGTGATGGTGGCCAATGGTGAGAAGTTACAAGGATCTGGTATTTGTCACAATGTAAGTATTAGCTGTCAAGGATGTAAAATGCTGGTGGACCTGCTATTATTACCTCTAGAAGGATGTCAGGTAGTACTTGGTGCCCAATGTTTGAAGAATCTAGGTGAAGTCACTCTAAACCTAGAAAAATTATCAGTTAAATTCACATATGGAGACAAAACATTTGTATGGCAAGGCATACAGCAACAGGATATCAAAGTAGTGGATAATAAATCTCTAAGCAAGGAACATGTGCATGGGCAGATCACTATGATGCTATGTACATCTAAAATACATAACTCTGAAGCATCAGAAATGATAAATCAGATACCTTATGAAGTGCAGAAATTATTAGAGGCTTTTCCAGAAATTACCAATTGCAAGGATCTTCTACCTCCTTAAAGGAAACATGATCACCATATTCCCTTGGTTCCAGAAGCAAAACCTGTTTGTTTGAAGCCATACAGACATTAATTTCATATCAACAATGAGTTAGAAAAAATAATCAAAGGAATGTTGGAATCTGGAATTATAAGGCACAGCTCCAGTCCTTACTCTTCTCCAGTGGTTATGGTCAGGAAAAGGGATGGTTCATGGAGATTATGCATTGACTACAGAAGCCTTAATGCACTGACTATTAAAGATAAGTACCCTATACCCTTAATTGATGACTTATTTGATGAGTTATTTGGTTCAAAGTACTTTTCAAGAATTGATTTAAAATTAGGGTATCATTAAATTAGGATGTGCGATCAAGAAATTTATAAAACTGCTTTTAGAACTCATGAAGGACATTATGAATTCACTGTTATGCCTTTTGGCTTAGTAAATGCACCATCAACTTTCCAGTCACTTATGAATGATATTTTCGGACCCCACTTAAGAAAGTTTATTTTGGTTTTTTTGATGGCATACTAATTTATAGCCAAACATGGTCTGAGCATTTAGAACATATTAGAGTTGCATTTCAAGTACTGAAAGAGAATCAGTTAATAATCAAGCCAGCTAAATGTAGTTTTGCACAAGTGAGTATTGAATACTTAGGGCATATTATCTCCTCTCAAGGCTTAGCTATGGATCCCAAGAAAATTGAAGAAATAATGAAGTGGCCTTTACCAACAAATTTGAAGTCATTAAGGTTTTTTTAGGACTGTCAGGGTACTACAGAAAATTTATAAGAAGCTATGGTTTGATTGCAAAACCCCTCACTGAGTTGTTGAAAAAGAATGCTTTTTCATGGACAGATGAAGCCACTAAAGCATTTGAACAGCTGAAGCAATATTTGGTACAACCACCAATTCTCACAATGCTTGATTTCACAGAACCATTTGTATTGGAATTTGATGCTAGTGGGACAGGTATAGGGGCTATGTTGACTCAACAAGGGAAACCTATTGCATACTTGAGCAAGGCATTGCATGGAAAAATCTCTCTTTGTCCACTTATGAAAAAGAACTGATGGCTATCATAATAGCTACTAGAAAATGGGCACAATATCTCTAAGGAAGACAATTTATAATAAAGACAGACCACCAAAGCTTGAAGTTTTTATTAACTCAGAAGCTACATACTGGAGTACAAAATAAATGGCTCGCAAAATTGCATGGATTTGACAATTGTTGTGGAGTACAAAAAAGGAAAAGATAATGTGGTGGCAAATGCTCTCTCTAGAAGAAATGAAGAATCTCTAGAAAATAATGCAGTATCAATGGTTCAGACCCCCTGGCTTGTCGAGTTAAAAAAAGAATTATTAAGCTCAGAATGGTATCAAGAATTGAAGAAAAAAACTTTAAGCAAGGAAAAAAAATGAAGGCAGATACAGGATAGTTGATGAACTAATTTTCTACAAAGGAAAAATTCTTATTGATCATCATTTAGAGTTTTTACTTCAAATCATTATTGGTGAACACCACTCCACTCCCTTAGGTGGACACGCAGGAATTAAGGGTACCATAAAAAAAAAATTTAAGCAAGTGTTTTACTGGAAACACATGAAAAATACAGTAGAGAAATTCATGAAAGAATGTGATGTATGCCAGAGTAACAAGCATGAGAATGTACAAATGCCTGGACTCTTACACCCTCTTCCCATTCCCAACAATATATGGGAAGATATTTCTATGGATTTCATTACTTGCTTGCCTAAAAGTCATCAGTGCACTGTCATTTTTGTGGTGGTAGACCGACTCAGTAAATACTCACATTTCTTTGCATTAAAACACCCATACACAACAAAGGAAGTAGCTAAAGTATTTTTTAATAGGGTGTTTAAACTTCATGGTTTGCCAAAAATAATAGTGAGTGATCGAGACACAATGTTTACAAGCACGTTTCGGCAAGAGTTATTTAAATTACAGAGCTATAGTTTAAAATTGAGTTCTTCCTACTACCCACAAAGTGATGGACAAAAGAGGTGATTAACAAGATACTTGAATGCTATTTAAGATGCTTTGTTAATTATAGATCTCATGAATGGATGGATTGGTTACCACTAGCTGAATTTTGGTATAACACATCATGGAAGGTGACTACCAATACTACACCATTTAAGGAAGTTTATGTGAGAGACCCACCAGACCTATTAACCTATGTTCCTAACACAGCTAAGGTGGAGGTAGTGGAAGATATTTTGTTAGGTAGAGATATTACTTTGAAATTTCTCATAGACAGTTTGAGAGCTGCACAGTCAAGAATGAAAAAATATGCAGACTTGAAGAGATCAGAGAGAAGTTTTGAAGTCAATGACTAAGTATATTAAAAATTACAACCGTATAAACAAGTTACAGCAAGAAATCATAAAACACACAAATTATCTCCAAAGTACTACGGACCACTTCAAATTGAAGAAAAGATTGGTACCGTAGCCTACAAGTTGAAATTCCCTAAGCAAATCAAAATACACCCAATCTTCCATGTTTCACAGTTGAAGAAAAAGCTTAGTGATCATATTGTTCTTCAGGAAAGTATTCCCAGTTATGAAGAGGAAAAGGTCCTGCAGCCTGAAAAACATTTAGATAAAAGATTGATACCTCGTAATGGGAAATATGTAGTGTAGGTGCTAATAAAATGGAGGGGCAAGGATGTTGATGAAGCCACGTGGGAGGATTACTGGCCTCTGGTTCGAAGGTTGCCTTTATTGGATCTTGAGACAAGATCCATTTTTCAAGGGGGGGGGGGGAGTTGTAACATCTCTAATCACATTATCCAACTTTCAATAAATGCACAGTCACACCAAACCTAAAAGAAGCTCCACTGTCCCTCAGATCATTGGAGATGAACATCATACCTGATAAAGCCTCTACAGTGGTTGTTGATCCGATGGCAAGAGCACTTGAATGAATACCAGTTCTCCAGCATGTGTGCAAATGCACCACATGTCAGTGTGTATGTCTGTTTAATATTGCAATTACAGTGCAATCTGTGTATTGCCTAATTGTAATTGTAACCGTTGGGCTAATTGCTATATAAGGAGCATGAGACCCCTGTACAGATTATCGATTAATTAAATGAATTTTCTTTCCTTGCTTCGCCCTAATTTTCCTCTATTCTTAATTCTGTCTGTGTTCTTCCCCAATTTTTTCTTCTCTTTCTTAATCCCTAATTTCGTCAAATACTTCTTATTCTGTCCAATTTTTCTACTGTAACACCTATCTTCTTCTCAGTCTGAACCTAATCCCCTTCTTCTATCTCTCAACCTTCTTTCCCCTTCGTTTCCATTTATCTACTTTTAAACCTGCAGTTAAAAGCATTTCGTCAAACATTTGTTAAAATGTCAAATTCAGGTTTAGAGCATAACAGTTTGGGAGAGAAGGAGATTTTCGATCTGAAGGGGGAAAAAAAGAATTAGGCATGAAAATAAAGTGCGAGAAGCAAACATGAGTAAGACCCAGGAAAAAGCGAGGCGGTTGAGCAAACAATCCACGTGTCATGCGGAGAAGAGATCCTGGAGGAAGCCTGTGAGCTATGAAAACATAACTCAGCTTTAAAAGTATAGTATAGATTGTCTTTCTTACTACTAAAGACAACACTTAATACATCCTCTATATTTATGTGTCAATCATTTAGTCGTTCAAAAGACAATTTGTTAAAAGTAACTGATAAAAACCGAACAAAACATCATAGCGGAATAAATAATGTATAACACAAATTGTAATCTTTACATAAATCAAAACTATAATTTAGTGCACACATCAGAGAACAAACTAATTTATAAATTAATCAAGAAATAAACTATCCTTATAAATATTAGAGGATGCACCAAATGGACACAATAAAAGAATCAAGAAATATATGAGAATACATCTTAGCCATTCGGCTCCCCATTTGAAGCTTCAAAGCAAACTGAATCTTATCTAACCTTAAAATATACTTGGTCTAACTTGAGTGTTATAATAAAATAACACCCTGATCTTCCTGGTAAACCAGCATAAGGAAACTCAAATCACAGGTAATTATTTCTTAACTTACAAAATTTGGAAATCAAAGGTTTCTCGTAAGGCCACACTGCACATAAATACAGATGGCCTTTTACTTTACGATAACCAAAAATCTTTTATTATAAGTCCATTGATATTATAATACTATATAGGTTCTATAAATAATTATATTAAAATAGTTGGAGTGCTTGCATCTCACGTTTCAACATAATAGTATACAATCAAGTTTGAAGGTTCGTATTGGAGAATGAGTTCCAACTACGAAAGGGTAAGGGTATACTCACTGAATCTATACACCTAGCTCAAATGTAAGGAATGCTACAACTCGTTACACCTCAACTACCTAGGGTTGACCCTATCCCTTACAGATAGTGCCAAATATGATCATCCTGATTTATGAACAACCAATTTAGGCCTTGAAACATACAAAGAGATCAACATTATATATGGGATTATCATACCCTAATGGGAGTGACCTACGTAGTGCTGCGCTTTTCCTTCCTTTATTCATTCACCAAAAAAATGAAGCTAAAGGTTATGTTTTTACCTTTTAAAATAGCAAACCATCTTGGAATGTTGACACTACTTTCCAAGAAAATTTGCAATGCCAACATTCACCCATACAATTTTGTATTGGGTTCGAACAAAACCAAATAACCACATCTTTAATCATCTTCAAAATATTTCCAGTTCGAAATGCTATAATAAAATCAAAATGGTTTTCATATAATTTGGTCTGATCTCGATCTCTTTGAAACGACAATCAAATTTTTCACGTAGATTTTATAGTGAGTTACTTAACAAATATATAAACAATGATCATCCATAGATACGATTTCCCATAATAATCAGCAAGCCTCTTTAAAATGAATCTTTCATTTATAAAATATCATTTTTAGAATATTTATCTAAAATATTTAGTATATTTATCTCATCGACCTAAGTATATTTGCAAAATGTTATATTTTCAATACTTAAAAATATATCCACAAAATAAATTATTAATAAGTATATTAAAAAAGCATTCTTATTTCCAAATCATACTTAAAGGATCAAACAAACTTATTTAAAAAGAATAATATATAACAACAAATCAAAACATCTTTTATAGATATCAATTCAATTCATATTCCTTTTTTAAATATCAATTCCTTTTATAAATATCTTCGATAAATCCTTTTATAAAATTTCTATTAAAAACAAATTTATATTTTAAGGCTTTTTTAAATAAATATTTTATGAAAAATTATATTTTAAATACATTATTAAAATGATTTATCGCTCTCAACATATAAATAAGAATTTTACTTAGAACCCATATTAAAGTGTAGTATATTATTATTGGAGAATAAAATCAAACCTCATAAATGAATGATTTGTTATTTTAAACTAATACAAATAAAATAAATTATTTTATTTTGAGATATCGCTAAATGGATAATTAATTATCTTTAAACCTTTACAAATAAATTATTATTAAATTTAAAGTAATAAAATAATAGTTGTTATTTTTAAATACTGGAAATCTTTAAATCCTTATCGAGTACATAGAAATTGACTATCTTTTGACAATATAAATAATTAATTATAATCATTGTTGATAAAACAAACATTCGAATTAAAACGTTATTGATAAGATAATTATTTAACTTTAAACCTTATTAACAAAAGTACTACTTTAACTTTTTAAGTAAATAGTTATTAAATCTTAATTTAACAAAAAATGTTTACTTTAAACATTATTACAAAATAATTGAAAACACTTTTAAGTAAATAATTATTAACTTTAATTTTGATTATAAAATAAATTAACTTTATTTTAAAATATTTTTATTATTAAATAATGATTCTTCTTTTTAAAATGACATGGAATTTAAATAAACAATGATTTGAAAACATTTGTTTCAAATGAACTTAGTGACTGTAGTTATGGGATGGCTCAGTCCCTATCTCGGAGGAACCATAAGCAACTGTTTCCTAAAATCCATAAATTTACAATATTTATTCAATAAGGATTAGCGATCGAATTGGTACTTAAATAGGCTACCATAAATTCAGTTTATCTTTCAAGTTAACATGGTATTTATGTAAATATGCAAATGTAAGTAAATAACAATTAGTAGTTAACGACTAATATAATACTTATCAATATAAATTAATTGGGATAAACAAAATGACTAAATTAATATAATATCAGAATGAGTTTTTATTTTGCTAACATGATGTCAATTATACTTAGTTCGGTCAATTTGTATACGGTGTTTATTTGGCCAAATAGATAGCATTGAGTGTATGATTTAAGTTAACTATGTTTTAATCAAAGAATGAAATCAAATCAGTATTATTTAACAATTCATGGTAACCCAATACTTGCAACAAGATTGAATATAAAATAAACTCAAAATATCTAATAGCAATTCGATATGTTATATCGTGACCCTATATCATACTAGTAGTATTTCAAGATGCTACAGAGCGTTCCTAGATTTAATTCAAACGATTAATCAATTCATCAATTCAAATAGACAATCGAAACAAGATGATTGATCGCAACCAAACAACAAGTATATTTCAACAATTAAGCGGATATTTAAACAAACATAGTAATGTAATTACTGCCCATAACTCCTTCACTTAACAAGAGGAACAATGCACTGAAAGATGTGGCATGCAGCTATGGATGATCATAGGGGTATAACAACACAAGCGGAACCTATCACAGAACTCACAGCGCAAGGATAAAATATAATACAACAGGTAGTAAAGGTGAAGCATAATTAAGCAGAATCTTAAACTTTCCATATCATCATGAGTTATCCATATAGTACCGGGATATACCATAAGAATATGTACAAAATGCCTCACTACAAGTCACTCAGAGAATACATCAAGCAACAGAAAAAAATAGATAGTAGGAAATAAGACGGTAGTCTCCTGCTCGTTGTCGCTTAGCAGCATCGTCCCCATCAAGATCTACTAACTATCACCTGCTACTCAGTCTGCCCGTTCATCACATGAATGAACAGCCTAAGGTAATAAGAGGGAAACATAAAACCTTGAGTTAGACAACATTCTTAATAAGCGATAAAACAGTTATCTAACATCATCAATAAAATATATGTGAAATAGGTAGATCAATCAACTAATCTACCAACATATCAGAGAAGAACCCAACCCAACCCGTCTCCTCCACACCTACAGTGATAGCCTTTACAAAAATCAGAAAGAACAAACAATAGCAGACATAACAATTGATTATCCTGCATATATCATCCTAATCGAGATCAACATCCCCAAGCACAAGCCCCAAAGGACTAAACCAACATCAGACAAGCACTCAAGAGATGTCTCCTTCAACGTCGAACAATCTACGCAAGATGATACAAGCAAAACAATCAACATCCATGACTCTGGCTACATTACACCATAAACGGCCTAATGCAACAGGAAAAAATGTTGGCACAAGCCCAAAAAATGTTGGTATAGATCTTTGGAAACACTTTTACTACGATGCAATTTTCACCGTTTCAGCAGACCTCAAAGGAAAAACTTTGACTATCTACGGCAACATAACATATTTTGTTATAATAGAACCCTATTTGGGTCTATGGCAACATCCTTAGGTGTCTGTAGCAACATTCCAAAATGTTGCTACAGATATTTCATCTCTAACAGGATTATTTATTTAATAAAATATTTTATTTCAATAACTATTCGATATTGTTTTGTTAAATATTTTTTTGTAATAACCCGGAAATCCGAGCCAATTTAAAATTTTTATTTTGGCAATTTTGATGAATTTTGATTATTTAAAATGGATTATTTTAAATAATAACGACGAGAAATCTATTTTGAATAGAATTAGAACATATATATTTATATAGATCGACGTTAGAATATAAATATTTTATTTATAATTATGAAAGGAATTGAAAATGGCGCGGTAGTTTGAAAATTCGATTTCAAACTTCGAATGAATGTACAAGATTCAATATAAACCGGATTTTAGTGAAACTGAAAATATTAGAATCTATTTGAGAATATCTTTCCAACGAATCCGAAAAATTGAAATTTCATAGCGGGGATAAAAAGTTATGCCCATTTGAAAATTCAGAATAGTCGCTATGGAATTCTGGCCCTTAAAAATGGAAATTTTGCGAACGACCTCGATTTTCGACGAAACCACTTTTGTGGGATCCGTGATGTCAAGTTATTGCTAGATTCCAAAATTCGTAATTTTCTAAATCATTACGTGAGCGTGGCAAAGGAAAACGCGTTTGACCAGTTTCAGTTGATTTTAATTGACTGGAAGGTGGCCATTTTTCAAACGGTCTCAGAATTTGACGAAATTAGTTTTGTTAAGATCGTATCGTCAATATGAAGCTAGAAAATATTTTTTCTGGAATTTCTGAGTCAGTATGTGACCCCAGTAAATTGAAATGTACATTTAAAATAGAATATATTGATTTAAATTTTGACGAAAACTGAAGAAACGATCGAATCAGCCTGCGATACATATCCCATTGTGTTCGGAAAGGGGGTAATTAGCTATAAATGACAGTCGGTGGGTTCGATTTCGAAATTAAAAGTTGCTTTTTAAAATTAAATAATTAAATAAATAAATTCCCTCTTTCATCTCCTATATCCTTTCAGGCCCCCTCCCGGTAGTTATTCTTCAGGAAGAAAAAAAAGAAAAAACCTAAATCGATCGCCCCCCCCAACTGTTGCAACGCCAGCTCACCGCGCTGCCTGCCTAGACCACCGCTCACCCCTCGCGCCCCCTCCTACCATCTCGAGCACCCCCCTCCACTCGAAAACCCCGCCGCTTCAGAAAACCGCGCAACCCTAGAAACACGACCCCCATGCGACTGAAGCCCCCCTCCGATGCAAGAAAGGCCGCCGCCAGTTGGAGTGAGCCCGCCTCTGACCTCCACGGTCAGCCTTGCCCCCCTCCCCTTGGCCTGCGAACGACAGCACCCTTTTTTTCCTCCCGATTTGGGCTGTGAGTTTTTTTTTCCTTTCTTTTCTGTTTTTTATATACAACATTGTTTTCTATTTTATTCGGTTTTAATTATAAAAAAAATCAAATTTGATTTTTAATAAAGAAAAGATTTGATTTTTCATGTAAGAAAGATTAGATTTTTTAACTTAGAAAGAACGGATTTATATATAGGAAAATGTTTGATTTTTAAAGTAGACATCGATTATAAAAATATGATTTTTATATTAGTAGAAGATTAAAAATATGATTTTTATATTAGTAGAAGATTAAAAATAGAATTTTTTATATTAGTAGAAGATTAAAAATATGATTTTTATATTATAGAAGTACTAAAAATTCGATCTTTATTATATAGAAGGATCAAAGATGTGATCTTTATATAAGTGGTGATATAAAAATATAATCTTTATTATATGAAAACCATTTTAAAAATAGAATTTTTATATAGTAGCGGTATAAAAATAGAATTTTTATCTATATAAAGAGCGATATAAAAATATAATTTTTATATAGAGAATAGTGTGATGAAAATATAATTTTTATTATATTACTAGCGGTGTAAAAATAGAATTTTTATCTATAGAATAGCGGTGTAAAAATGTGATTTTTATATACATAGCAACAATATAAAAATGTGATTTTTATATATGTAATGGCTACGGACAATGAAATTGACAAAAGGCGAGCACGACGAAGATTTCTACATATGAAGAGTCGTGGCGTTTGGTTTAGCTAATCGGTGAGAACTCCTCACTTTTGTTTTTAATTTCTAGTTGAAATATATACTAGGATGCAGACGGTGCTTAGCAGCACCCGACACCCGTCGTCCACAGACCATGGATGACTTGTTTGTTTGATTGTTGTGTAGTGAAATTTGATTGTGTGGTGGTGAATGAAATAAAATATTTTATGGTGGAAAATATTTTATAGTTAAAAGTATGATTTTTAACGTATATATAAAATAAATATTTATAAACAAATCGGACGATTTGTTTATATACACTGATTTGACTGATATTGATTGGGACGTTAAATTTTACACATCGCCCAACCGCACAAATAAAATATGTGTTTGTTGATTTGAAACCCCACACGGGTATTAGGATGATATTTGACGTACACTAATGCCGATTGTTTAGTTGTATGTCAATCGATGGGTTGACAGACTGTATAAGCGTTAATTATTTATATTTAATGCTTATGCAGTTGTGGGGTGCACTCTGGATGATGGTTGATTATTTATTGTTGCTATTATATACATGTGTTGTATGGAAATCCATATAATAAATGTTATATGGTAATTGATTGGGCCTCATTCCAATATTGAAAATAAATTCATGTGTTGAATTGAAAATAAATTCATGTGTTGAATAGAAATAAATTCATGTGTTGAATAGAAAATAAATTCATGTGTTGAATTGAAGATAAATTCATGTGTTGAATTGAAAATAAATTCATGTGTTGAATAGAATAAACATTCATGTGTTGAATAAAAGCCGTGTTGATTAGATTGACGCCATTTTGACGTGAACGATATTTATATCGATTTTATTCAATTTTATAATGAATATAGAAAAGGAAGTCATTTCAAAATTTAACATTTTGAAAGTATTATCATTTGTATATCGATGATATGGAATATTAAATTTTGATTTGAAATTGAATACGAAGTTGAAATGGTTTTGAAAACGAATTTAAAACGATTTATAAAATACGTTTTCAAAGGAAATCGACGAAATATAATATATATATATATATATAATGGCCTGAATAGAACGAGCCGCGTCGCGGTAGTTGGCGAATTTCGACCATTGACTTCGAATGGATATTGCGGGAGATCCGACCGTCGGATTCTCCTAAAACCGGAACCGTTGGGTTCCTATCGAAAAGAGCTTTCTAACGAATAATAGAGATTTGAAATCTAATGGTTGGATTTGGAATTATGTCCAAATCAAATTTGGAAAAGGTCGCTGTAAGTGCAGTTCGATGGCCGTTGATGGAAATCGATTGTACGAGCCTTGATAAAATTATTAAAAATAGTAATAATTTGTGCAAAATCATAAGAAATGATTTGTGAAGAAGTGGGATGAAAATATCCATATTTGAAAAGGTAAAAATAGATTTTTATCGAAATAAACTAGTTTTGAACTAGAATAATAATTTATTTATTTTTAAATCAATAAAGTGGATTTGAAATGGTTTTGAAAATAACTAGAATTTCCAATAATTGAATTGGAATGGATTTGAATCGAAATTGTCTTTGGAATATTTCGATGTTGGATTTCGTGATTATACAGATATTGTTTTGGAAATTCGAAAGATATATTTATATCGTTACTTCCAATATGATATTTGTTGATCGAAGAATTTGATATTGAATATAAGCCGATATATTTTCTATTCAAAGCCTTGTATTTAATATCAAATGTGATTTGGGTTTGTCGTGAATAGTGTATTCATTAACACTGTTCTTAAACCCAGTTGAGAAAAAGATTAAATCTTTTTATTTAGATTTAATGAAGTGTGCCAATTAAATAATATTTAATTGGAATTGAATTGGGATTGATTTTTGGGTTTATCGTGAACGGTATTTTAAATAACACTAGTTCTTTTACCCGATAATTAATGGAATGTGATTTTGGGTTTATCGTGAACCGTGTTTTAAATAACATTGGTTCTTTAACCCAGTTAAAGACAAGATATTAATTTCTGTAAAGATTAAAACTAAGTGGGGTTTTAATGAGTCTTTAATTAGATTGAAATGGTCGAGAATGGAGTATCACCAGTTTTGCTCCAATCGATAGTTAAATCTTTAATTAGATTTGAATGTGAAATGGTAATTGAATTTACCGATAACACCATGGTGTTAGATATGAAGTATTACCAGTTTTACTTCATGGGATGAATAGGTTGAGATTGGGAAATAAAATAAATGATTACTTCGGTGTGGTTCGCTAATCCCGACTAGTTTGAATTGATATTCAAAAGAAGATTAAAGAATAAATTTAAAGAATTTATCTTTGATAAAATTAATGGGAACCTTTCCCAAAGTATAAGAATATTTGAATAAAAGAATATTCTAAATTGGAATGAGACACATGTTGTGTTTCCGTAACACTTGTTTATTATATACGCGAGTTATTCAGAAAGACCGGGTTTATCCCATTCTGAATAACTGATTCGACATGGTGTCGAGGATGAAGACGGTGGTCGAAGACCGGAGGTCTTCACGTCGTTTAAGTGATTACTGATGATCTTGATTGGGTTGTACACCCAAAAGAAGGGAATCAGTTGGTGATCGTCCAGACGTACTTAGAGATCGATGGATATGCGAGGTACAAGGTGCCTCCGGTTTCGTTCAGACCCAGAATGGACTTGTAAATGGACTGTGTGTCTGACATTGGATTTTATTCTGTGTGATTGATTTCTATTAAATATATATCTGTTTGGCGGTGGAGAATTTATTCTCTTGCTTAACTCCCTTCTCTGAGACGTACGAGCTCATGGGTTATATATTGATGAATATCAATTGCATGGAGTGAATTGCCTGTGTGGCATGCCTAAGTGGCAATTGATCAAGGCTTTTGTTGAAAAGCAAAGTCTTGTGGTTGATGATCAAATCACGGCCTGTGTGGCATAGCTTTTTGTAGCGTTGATTCGCGAGCCTCACACCCCGGTTGTGAACCAAAAACGGGAGAGGACGACAAGGAGGGCATGCGTTTCTTTCTAGCTAGAGGTGGTGTCAGTGCTTATACTGGCTGACATTTATATTATTTTCACTGTGTGGTCGTTGCTGTTGCGAGGAGCCTCGGTTATATCGGTCGATCCGGGACCGATGGAGTCATTCGTTTGCTCGTTTATGCCCCTAAAGGGCGGGGAAACGCATGTTCAGGGTTTAAGTTTAATCCACATAGGTGGACTGGCCCTGCATGTTGCCTAGGTACAGTTGCGGCTGAAGCCTGAGACATGGTAGGCTAGATTGTCTCGAAACGGTAAGGATTACGCCTAGCCTTGGTTCACCATTGGAAATCCAACTTCCAATACGTGACTTTGCGGTTTTGATTGTAGAGCCTAGTATGGCGACATGATATATGGTATCTATGCCGTCTATGATTGATACTTATGATTGAAATTGTTTTAAACACTTATTATAGTATCAAATGACTTGTTTTAAACGTTTCAAGCATGCTTTGGCTATTATAAGGGAAAACCCAATCCTCCGGTTTGTGTTGCATTGTCTGATGGGACCTGGGTCTTATAATAACTTCATTGTTCTTTATTTAGCATTACGCTGTTGTTTTATGCACTGGTATTCTTGGGAGGAAACCCGTTCCGTGTTATATGGCGTGGTCCCTTGATTTACCTAACCTTAAAATAAAGATAAATAACTGTTTTAGTTCTCACACCAGTCACATGACTGACCTGGAGTTAATTGTTTTAACCTAAACTGTGGGTGCCCTTATTTGGACACGGGCAGCTAGTAGTTTTGGTTTTGCAGATTTATATTCACAGGATCCTAGGTTACAGCTGGAACGATACTCGGAAAGCTCTGTATCTGTGTATTACTTTCAGTTGTGTTTTGTATTATTTTCCGCTGCTATGTAATTTATTATAATCTTTGTTATTTATCGAATGTATTTTTTTATTTATACTCTGTATGTTCTTGTATTCTGATGAAATTGTTGTAATAAGCAATGAAATTTTCTTCTGTCTGCATTCTTTTGTGTGTTGTTCTCAAAGTATCCGCTCTTTCCTTACCGGAGAAGTTACGGGTTATGACAGTGGTATCAGAGCTTTGGTTTACAAAGCTCGAGAACAATGCACATTAGAACCATACGAAAGAATTCATCAGATATTGGATTAGTAATATCCATTGAGAATGACTCGTTAGAGATGGGATCAGTAGTATCCTAGAACGAGTGTGAAGAGTACATAAATAAAATTGAAAATGAGTTTTTTTTTTTGAAAATTTAATTCAATTATTCATATTTGATTATTTATTTTATATTGAATTTGGACAAACCAATATATAAAGATTTGCAAATACGCCTTGCAAACATATATTCGAAGTTTTAATATACTGGATAGATATAGAATCATACTCTAGTGGCCCGAAGATGATTCTGGTGATTGAGTACTCATCGTCAGAATTTCTGTTCGAGTGACGAAAGTGTGATATTTATATATTTCCAATTGACTGGTGTGAGAACAAAAATTAGATAGGGCTTATTGTTGTGATTTGGTACCAAAAATCTGATTTTTGGACTATATATCAAAATTATGAATTTGAAATGCTAATCAACTAATTGATTGCTGGTTGTGTTGTTTGATTACTGGTTGATTAATTAAAATTTGAACCATTTAACCAAATTGAACCAAATATTGAGTTGTATTGAAAATTAGTCGCATTTTCATGCATATACATGTACTTACATTGGATAGGTCATAGCAAGGAGGCTAGAGCAGAAGAATAAAATTGTTTGCCCGACAAATAGGTACATGTTTACTAATTTATTGGGTTTTGGATGATTTTATGAGCCGATTGGCTAGCCGCTTAGCTGTTTCTTTTTCTTTTTGAGTTGATGAATGCCATGGGAGCCTTTTTGAAATTGTAACAACCTGAAAATCTGGGCCAGTTTAAAATTTTTATTTTGGCAATTTTAGCGAATTTTGATTATTTAAAATGAATTATTTTAAATAATATCGACGATAAATTTATTTTGAATATAATTCGTACGTATATATTTATACGCGTCGTCGTTAGAATATAAATATTTATATATAATTATAAAAGGAATTGAAAATGGCGCGGTAGTTCGATAATTCGATTTCAAACTTCAATTGAATGTACCGGGTGCAAAACAATCCGGATTTTAGTGAAACCAAAAACGATAGGATCTAATTGATAATATCTTTCCAACGAATTCGAAAAATCGAGATTTCATAGCGGGAATCAAAAGATATGTCCAGTTGAAAATTCTGAATAGTCGCTATGGAATTCAGGCCCTTAAAAATAGAAATTTTGCAAACGACCTCGGATTTCGACGAAACCAGTTTTGTTAGATCCGTGTTGTCAAATTATTGTTAGATTCCAAATTTCATAATTTTTCGAATCAATATGTGAGCGTGGCAAAAGAAAATGCGTTTGACCAGTTTCAGTTGATTTTAATCGACTGGAAATTGGCCATTTTTCCAACGGTCTCAGAATTCGACGAAACTAGTTTTGTTAGGACCGTATCGTCAATACGAAGCTAGAAAATATTTTTCGGGAATTTTTAGAGTTAGTATGTGGCCCTGGTAAATTGAAATGTACGTTTAAAATTCAATATAATGATTTAAATGTTAATTTAAACGAAAACTGATCGTAACAGCCGAGTTGGGTTACGCAGCATATCCCATTGTGTTCAGAATGGGGGTAATTAGCTATGGGCGCCAGTCGTTGGGTTTGATTTCGTGTTAGAATGAAAAGGTCAACCATTTAGAAAATAAAATAATATAAAATAAATATATATATTCTCTCTCCCTTACCATTCTCTCTCTTCCTCAGAAAATAAAACGAGAAAAAAAAAACAAACAAAACCCTTTTCCCCGATCGATCTCTTGCGCCGCCCTTTCATCCTCATCGTCGGAGCCCCAGCCTGCCTCGTCGCCGCTCCAATGTCGCCAGCGACCGATAGCACCCCCTCTCCTTTCCACCGTCTCTCCTTCCCCACCTTCTCCAGCCTCGCACGGAACCCCATACCCCAGATCGACGTGAAACCCTCCAGATCCCACCGCCATGTCGCGAGACCCTCATTCTGCCTCCACCACCGATGTCCGGCGCCGCGCGGCCCACTGAGCCACCACCAGCGAGCTGCTCTGGCAATGAAACCTAGAAAAAATCAACGTAAGTTTCCTAGTTTTAAATTCCTATATGAATATGATTTTAATTTCAATATGAATGTGGTTTTAACCTTATAGGAATATATGAATTTTTATTTAGCAAAGATTTCATTTTTTTTAGGAGATATGCGATTTTTTTCTAATTTAAAGATGAGACTTTTATTCATGTAAAAGTATGATTTTTAGTCGAGTAAAAATATTTTTTTTATATCATAAAAAGGTTAAAAATACAATTTTTATTCGAGTGGTAAATTAGAAATAAAATACTATATTGTAGAAGAAGAAAAATGAAATCTTTATATTTGAAAAGACGAAATCTTCATAGAGAGAATAACGGTGTAAAAATAGGATTTTTATATTTTGAATAGCGAAGTAAAAATTCGATTTTTATATTTCGAATAGCGAAGTAAAAATTCGATTTTTATATTTTGAACAGCGAAGTAAAAATTCGATTTTTTATATATTGAATAGCGAAGTAAAAATTCGATTTTTATATATGTAGTGGCTACGGTCAACGAAGATGACAAAAAGGCGAAACGACGAAGACTTCTGCAAATGAAGAGCCGTGGAGCTAGGATAGCTATTTGTGAGAACTTCTCACCTTTCAATTTAAATTTTCTAGTTATATATATATATATACTAGGATGCAGACGGTGTTTAGTAGCACCCGACACCCGTCATCCACAGACCATGGATGGCTTGTTTGTTAAATTGTTTGGTTGTGTAGTTGGTTAGATTATTTGATTGAAATTTGAATTTGTTGGTGAAATGAAATTGATTTGATTGATGTGTGAATGGCGTGGGCCTTCACTAGACCGGGGATAAGGCTAGGCCTCGTCCCGTTTCTAGTATCGTGCCGTTATGCCGCCGAAATTTTCTAAAATAAGGTTGAAATAAAATGTTTTATCGTTAAAAAATATAATTTTTAACGTGAAGTGAATAAAATAAAATATTCATTTATAAAGCAGATGGTTTGTTTATGTACACCCATTTGAATGACATTGATTTGGGACGATAAATTTTACACATCGCCCAACGGCACAAATAAAATATGTGTTTGATTGTTTGAAACCCCACACGGGTGTTGGGATGAAATTTGAAGTTCACTCATCCTGATTGATTAAAAATGTCGATCGATTGATTGACAGGCTGTTATAAGCGTTGAATATCTATATTTGATGCTTATACAGTGTAGTGCACTTTGGTTGATGGTTGATTATTTTCAATGCTATTATATACATGTGTTGTGTGAAAATCCATATAATTAATTTTATATGGTAATTGATTGGGCCTCATTCCAATTTGAAAAACAAAGAATAATATAAAATAAAGGTTCATGTGTTGACAGTACTCATCCATTGAGATTGGTCATGTGTTGAACGAAATATTTTAATAATAGAAATATTTGAAATAGAATATTTGAAAATAGAAATATATTAAGCCGTGTTGATTAGATTGACGCCATTTTGACGTGAACGATATTTATATCAATTTTATTCATTTTAAAATGAATATTGAAAAGTGATTTCGAAATCGAATATTTTGAAATGAAATTTGAATCAAATTGAATAGAAAACGAATTCGAATCGAATTTGTTTTGAATATATAACGAATTTGATTTCAATGGAATATACAACGAATTGAATCGAATAGAAAACCAATTTGAATTGAATCGAATAGAAAACCAATTTGAATTGAATCGAATAGAAAACGACTTTGGAAATGAATTAAATTGAAAACGAATTCAAATTGAATTGAAAGCAAATTGAAATGAATTCAAATTGAATCGAAATTTGAATTGAATAGAAATGAATTTTAAAACGAATTTATAAAGAAGAATTCAATTTTGATTTGAATTGAAATGGAAGTTGAAATTGCTTTTGAAATGAAATTAAAACGATTTATATAATTCGTTTTAAATAGAAATCGACGAAATATATATAATATATGTATATATATTATATATATAATGGCCTGAATAGAACGCGCCGCACCGCGGCAGTTCGTGAATTTCGACCATTTATTTCAAACGGACATTACGGGAGATCCGACCGTCGGATTCTCCTAAAACCGGAACCGTTGGGTTCGTATCGAAAAGAGCTTTCTAATGAATATTCGAAATTCAAAATCTAACGGTTGGATTTGGAGATACGTACAAATCAAATTCGAAAAAGGTCGCTGTAAGTGCAGTTCGATGGCCATTGATGGAAATCGACTGTACGGGCCTTGATAAAATTATTAAAAATAGAAATAATTTATGTAAAATCATAAGAAATGATTTAGAAAGAATTGGGATGAAAAACTCCATATTTGAAAAGATAAAAATAGATTTTTATCGAAATGAACTAGTTTTGAACTAGAAATATAATTCTATTTATTTTTAAATAAATAAATTGAATTTGAAAAGGGTTTTAGAAATAACCAGAATTTCCAATGATTGCATTGGAGTGGATTTGATTCGAAATTGTCTTCGGAATATTTCGATGTTGGAATTCGTGATTATACAGATGTTGTTATGGAAATTTGAAAGATATATATCTATATCGTTATTTCCAATACGACATTTGTTAATCATAGAATTTGATATTGAATATAAGCCGATATATTTTCTATTCAGAGCCTTATATTGAATATCAAATGTGATTTGGGTTTGTCGTGAATGGTGTCTTCACTAACACTGTTCTTGAACCCAGTTGAGGAAAGATTAAATCTTTTTATTTAGATTTAATGAAGTGTACCAATTAAATAATATTTAATTGGAATTGAATTGATATTGATTTTTGGGTTTATCGTGAACAGTGTTTTAAATAACACTCGTTCTTTAACCCGATAATTAATGGAATGTGACTTTGGGTTTATCGTGAACCGTGTTTTAAATGACACGGATTCTTTAACCCAGTTAACGATTAAAACTAAGTGGATTTTTAATGAATCTTTAATTAGATTGAGATGATCGAGAATGGAGTATCACCAGTTTTGCTCCAGGCAATAGTTAAATCTTTAATTAGATTTGAACGTGAAATGGTAATTGAATTTACCGATAACACTGTGGTGTTAGAGATGAAGTATTACCAGTTTTACTTCATGGGATAAATAGGTTGGGATTGGGAAATTAAAACAAATGATTACTTCGGTAAGTTTCGTTAATCTCGATAGTTGAATTGATATTCAAAGATGGATTAAAGAATAAATATAAAGAATTTATCTTTGATAAAATTAATGGGAACCTTTCCCTATGAATGTGAAATTTAGAAACTAACTGTCGGTTAGCCAAGCAGAATGGTTTTCTGGATATTGATCTGATGTTGGTTTCGGCCTTCGGGGTTAATATTTGGGAAATTATTCTCTTGATTAATTTACGGTTAGTGACTAATGAATTGGAATGAGGCGTATGTTGTGTTTGTGTAACACTTATTTAAAATATACGCGAGTTATTCGGAAAGGCCGGGTTTATCCCATTCTGAATAACTGATACGACGATAAGTCGAAGATGAAGACGATGGTCGAAGACCGGAGGTCTTCGCGTCGTTTGGGTGATTACTGATGATCTTGATTGGGCTGTACACCCAAGAAGATGGAAACAGTTAGTGATCGTCCAGACGTATTTGGAGATCGATGGATATGCGGGGTACTAGGTGCCTCCGGTTTCGTTCAGACCCAGAACGGACTTGTAAATGGACTGTGTGTCTGACATTGGATTTTAGTCCGTGTGATTGATCTCTATTAAATATATATCTGTTTGGCGGCGGAGAATTTATTCTCTTGCTTAACGCCCTTCTCTGAGACATACGAGCTCAGGGGTTATATATTGATGGATATCAAACGCATGGAGTGAATTGCCTGTGTGGCATGCCTAAGTGGCACTTGATCGAGGCTTCTGTTGAAAAGCAAAGTCTTGTGGTGAGGATCAAAGCACGGCCTTTGTGGCGTAGCTTTGTGTAACGTTTACTTCGCGAGTTTCACACCCGGTATGAACCAGAAACGGGAGATGGACCTCAGGGAGGACTTACGTTTCTTTCTAGCTAAAAGTGGCGTCAGTGGTTTTACACGCCCTGACGAGTTTGACTTATGTGGTTGTTGCTATTGCGAGGCGCCTCGGTTTGATCTCACGATCCGGGTCCGATGGAGTCATTCGTTGGCTCGTTTGCGCCCCAAAGGGCGGGGAGACGTATTGTTCAGGCATAATAATCCACATCGGTGGACCGGCCCTGACGATCCAGGGGGCAGTTGCGGCTGTTCCTGAGACATGGTAGGCTAGATTGTCTCGAATCGGTAGAGGACGATCCCTGGCCTCGGTTCATAGACGGAAATCCAATTTCCAAATACGTGACATTTGCGGTTTTATTTGTAAACCTATATATGGCGACATGATATATGGTACCCATGCCGCCTATGATTGATACTTATGATTTGAAGTTGTTTTATACACTGTACACCTATTATAGTATCAAATGATCTGTTTTAAACGTATCAAGCATTCTTTGGCTGTTATAAGGGAAAACCCTATCCCCCGGCTTGCGTTGCATTGTGTGATAGGACTTGGGTCTTATAACAGCTTCATTTTTTCTTTATTTAGCATTGCGCTGTTGTTTATGCACTGGTATTCTTGGGAGGAAACCCGTTCCGTGTTATACGGCGTGGTCCCTTGATTTACCAAACTTTAAAAATAATGATTAACTATTTTAGTTCTCACACCAGTCACATGACTGACCTGGAGTTTATTGTTTTAACCTAAACTCTGGGTGCCCCTATTTTCCGCACGGGCAGCTAGTAGTTTTGGTTTTGCAGATCTATTTTCACGGGAGCCTGATTTACAGCTGGAATGATATCCGGAAAGCTCTGTATCCGTATATCACCTTCAGTTGTGCTTTGTATCATTTTCCGCTGCTTTGTAATTTATTGTAATCTCTGTTATTTATCGAATGTAATTTATTCAATTACTCTGTATATTCTTGTATCTGATGGAATTGTTGTAATATACAATGAAATGTTCTTTTGTATGCTTTTTCTGTGGCTTGTTCTCGAACTATCCGACACTTTCCTTTACGGGGAAGTTACGGCTTTTCACAGTTGGTATCAGAGCTTTGGTTTACCAAGCTCAGAGAACAAGGCACATTAGAACCATACGAAAGAATTCATCAGATATTGGATTAGTAATATCCAATGAGAATGACTCGTTAGAGATAGGATCAGTAGTGTCCTAGAACGAGTGTGAAGAGTATATTTTTAAAATGAAAGTCAATTTTGTTTTGAAAATTTAAATCAATTATTCGTATTTGATTATCTATTTATATTGATGTGGACAATCCAGTATATATAGATTTTGCGTATACGTCTGATCCGCGTGTATTCGAAATTTTAATATACTGGATAGATATAGAATTACACTCTAATCGCCTGGAGATGATTTTGATGATGGAGCTCCATCATTAGAATTTATGTTTGAGTGACGAAAGTGAGATTTCTATATATTTCCTATTGACTGGTGTGAGAACCAAAATTAGATAGGGCTTATTGTTGTGATGTGGCATCAAAAAGAAATCTGATTTTTGACTATATATCAAAGTTATGCATTTGAAAAGCTAATCAACTAATTGATTGATGGTTGTGTTGTTTGTTTATTTGGTTGATAATTTTGAACCATTTAGCCTAATTGAACCAAGTATTGAATTGTATTGAAAATTGGTCGCATATGCTTGCATATATATGTACTTACCTTGAACAGGTCATAGCAAGGAGGCTAGAGCAGAGAATAGAATTTGTTTGCCCGACAAATAGGTACATGTTTACTACATAATTTACTGTTTTGTTTGGGTGATGATGATTTTATGAGCCTATTGGCTAGCCGCTTGGCTTTTTCTTTTTCTTTTTGAGATTAGAAGGACCGGGGAAGCTATTTGAAATTCCCCGATGCTCCCATTGCAGGGGAGGTTATGGCGAAATTTTTCGAAAATTTAGGGTGTTAGCCAAATTTTTGAAGTTTTAGAAAATTCTCAGAAACTGAAAAGTTGGAGAATGAAAGCCAGATCGAGCGTAGAGTAAATTAATCAAACCACTTCCGACTTTGTTCCTTTTCGGGGACGAAAAGTTTTAAGTGGGGGAGATTGTAACAACCCGAAAATCTGGGCCAGTTTAAAATTTTTATTTTGGCAATTTTAGCGAATTTTTATTATTTAAAATGAATTATTTTAAATAATATCGACGATAAATTTATTTTGAATATAATTCGTACGTATATATTTATACGCGTCGTCGTTAGAATATAAATATTTATATATAATTATAAAAGGAAATGAAAATGGCGCGGTAGTTCGATAATTCGATTTCAAACTTCAATTGAATGTACCGGGTGCAAAACAATCCGGATTTTAGTGAAACCAAAAACGATAGGATCTAATTGATAATATCTTTCCAACGAATTCGAAAAATCGAGATTTCATAGCGGGAATCAAAAGATATGTCCAGTTGAAAATTCTGAATAGTCGCTATGGAATTCAGGCCCTTAAAAATAGAAATTTTGCAAACGACCTCGGATTTCGACGAAACCAGTTTTGTTAGGTCCGTGTTGTCAAATTATTGCTAGATTCCAAATTTCATAATTTTTCGAATCAATATGTGAGCGTGGCAAAAGAAAATGCGTTTGACCAGTTTCAGTTGATTTTAATCGACTGGAAATTGGCCATTTTTGCAACGGTCTCAGAATTCGACGAAACTAGTTTTGTTAGGACCGTATCGTCAATACGAAGCTAGAAAATATTTTTTGGGAATTTTTAGAGTTAGTATGTGGCCCTGGTAAATTGAAATGTACGTTTAAAATTCAATATAATGATTTAAATGTTAATTTAAACGAAAACTGATCGTAACAGCCGAGTTGGGTTACACAGCATATCCCATTGTGTTCAGAATGGGGGTAATTAGCTATGGGCGCCAGTCGTTGGGTTTGATTTCGTGTTAGAATGAAAAGGTCAACCATTTAGAAAATAAAATAATATAAAATAAATATATATATTCTCTCTCCCTTACCATTCTCTCTCTTCCTCAGAAAATAAAACGAGAAAAAAAAACAAACAAAACCCTTTTCCCCGATCGATCTCTTGCGCCGCCCTTTCATCCTCATCGTCGGAGCCCCAGCCTGCCTCGCCGCCGCTCCAATGTCGCCAGCCACCGATAGCACCCCCTCTCCTTTCCGCCGTCTCTCCTTCCCCACCTTCTCCAGCCTCGCACGGAACCCCATACCCCAGATCGACGTGAAACCCTCCAGATCCCACCGCCACGTCGCGAGACCCTCATTCTGCCTCCACCACCGAAGTCCGGCGCCGCGCGGCCCACTGAGCCACCACCAGCGAGCTGCTCTGGCAATGAAACCTAGAAAAAATCAACGTAAGTTTCCTAGTTTTAAATTCCTATATGAATATGATTTTAATTTCAATATGAATGTGGTTTTAACCTTATAGGAATATATGAATTTTTATTTAGCAAAGATTTCATTTTTTTTAGGAGATATGCGATTTTTTTTCTAATTTAAAGATGAGACTTTTATTCATGTAAAAGTATGATTTTTAGTCGAGTAAATTTTTTTTTTTATATTATAAAAAGGTTAAAAATTCAATTTTTATTCGAGTGGTAAATTAGAAATAAAATACTATATTGTAGAAGAAGAAAAATGAAATCTTTATATTTGAAAAGACGAAATCTTCATAGAGAGAATAACGGTGTAAAAATAGGATTTTTATATTTTGAATAGCGAAGTAAAAATTCGATTTTTATATTTCGAATAGCGAAGTAAAAATTCGATTTTTATATTTTGAATAGCGAAGTAAAAATTCGATTTTTTATATATTGAATAGCGAAGTAAAAATTCGATTTTTATATATGTAGTGGCTACGGTCAACGAAGGTGACAAAAAGGCGAAACGACGAAGACTTCTGCAAATGAAGAGCCGTGGAGCTAGGATAGCTATTTGTGAGAACTTCTCACCTTTCAATTTAAATTTTCTAGTTATATATATATATAATAGGATGCAGACGGTGTTTAGTAGCACCCGACACCCGTCATCCACAGACCATGGATGGCTTGTTTGTTAAATTGTTTGGTTGTGTAGTTGGTTAGATTATTTGATTGAAATTTGAATTTGTTGGTGAAATGAAATTGATTTGATTGATGTGTGAATGGCGTGGGCCTTCACTAGACCGGGGATAAGGCTAGGCCTCGTCCCGTTTCTAGTATCGTGCCGTTATGCCGCCGAAATTTTCTAAAATAAGGTTGAAATAAAATGTTTTATCGTTAAAAAATATAATTTTTAACGTGAAGTGAATAAAATAAAATATTCATTTATAAACCGGACGGTTTATTTATGTACACCCATTTGAATGACCTTGATTTGGGACGATAAATTTTACACATCGCCCAACGGCACAAATAAAATATGTGTTTGATTGTTTGAAACCCCACACGGGTGTTGGGATGAAATTTGAAGTTCACTCATCCTGATTGATTAAAAATGTCGATCGATTGATTGACAGGCTGTTATAAGCGTTGAATATCTATATTTGATGCTTATACAGTGTAGTGCACTTTGGTTGATGGTTGATTATTTTCAATGCTATTATATACATGTGTTGTGTGAAAATCCATATAATTAATTTTATATGGTAATTGATTGGGCCTCATTCCAATTTGAAAAACAAAGAATAATATAAAATAAAGGTTCATGTGTTGACAGTACTCATCCATTGAGATTGGTCATGTGTTGAACGAAATATTTTAATAATAGAAATATTTGAAATAGAATATTTGAAAATAGAAATATATGAAGCCGTGTTGATTAGATTGACGCCATTTTGACGTGAACGATATTTATATCGATTTTATTCATTTTAAAATGAATATTGAAAAGTGATTTCGAAATCGAATATTTTGAAATGAAATTTGAATCAAATTGAATAGAAAACGAATTCGAATCGAATTTGTTTTGAATATATAACGAATTTGATTTCAATGGAATATACAACGAATTGAATCGAATAGAAAACCAATTTGAATTGAATCGAATAGAAAACCAATTTGAATTGAATCGAATAGAAAACGACTTTGGAAATGAATTAAATTGAAAACGAATTCAAATTGAATTGAAAGCAAATTGAAATGAATTCAAATTGAATCGAAATTTGAATTGAATAGAAATGAATTTTAAAACGAATTTATAAAGAAGAATTCAATTTTGATTTGAATTGAAATGGAAGTTGAAATTGCTTTTGAAATGAAATTAAAACAATTTATATAATTCTTTTTAAATAGAAATCGACGAAATATATATAATATATATATATATATATATAATGGCCTGAATAGAACGCGCCGCGCCGCGGTAGTTCGTGAATTTCGACCATTTATTTCAAACGGACATTACGGGAGATCCGACCGTCGGATTCTCCTAAAACCGGAACCGTTGGGTTCGTATCGAAAAGAGCTTTCTAATGAATATTCGAAATTCAAAATCTAACGGTTGGATTTGGAGATACGTCCAAATCAAATTCGAAAAAGGTCGCTGTAAGTGCAGTTCGATGGCCATTGATGGAAATCGACTGTACGGGCCTTGATAAAATTATTAAAAATAGAAATAATTTATGTAAAATCATAAGAAATGATTTAGAAAGAATTGGGATGAAAAACTCCATATTTGAAAAGATAAAAATAGATTTTTATCGAAATGAACTAGTTTTGAACTAGAAATATAATTCTATTTATTTTTAAATAAATAAATTGAATTTGAAAAGGGTTTTAAAAATAACCAGAATTTCCAATGATTGCATTGGAGTGGATTTGAATCGAAATTGTCTTCGGAATATTTCGATGTTGGAATTCGTGATTATACAGATGTTGTTATGGAAATTTGAAAGATATATATCTATATCGTTATTTCCAATACGACATTTGTTAATCGTAGAATTTGATATTGAATATAAGCCGATATATTTTCTATTCAGAGCCTTATATTGAATATCAAATGTGATTTGGGTTTGTCGTGAATGGTGTCTTCACTAACACTGTTCTTGAACCCAGTTGAGAAAAGATTAAATCTTTTTATTTAGATTTAATGAAGTGTACCAATTAAATAATATTTAATTGGAATTGAATTGATATTGATTTTTGGGTTTATCGTGAACAGTGTTTTAAATAACACTCGTTCTTTAACCCGATAATTAATGGAATGTGACTTTGGGTTTATCGTGAACCGTGTTTTAAATGACACGGATTCTTTAACCCAGTTAACGATTAAAACTAAGTGGAGTTTTAATGAATCTTTAATTAGATTGAGATGATCGAGAATGGAGTATCACCAGTTTTGCTCCAGGCGATAGTTAAATCTTTAATTAGATTTGAACGTGAAATGGTAATTGAATTTACCGATAACACTGTGGTGTTAGAGATGAAGTATTACCAGTTTTACTTCATGGGATAAATGGGTTGGGATTGGGAAATTAAAACAAATGATTACTTCGGTAAGTTTCGTTAATCCCGACTAGTTGAATTGATATTCAAAGATGGATTAAAGAATAAATATAAAGAATTTATCTTTGATAAAATTAATGGGAACCTTTCCCTATGAATGTGAAATTTAGAAACTAACTGTCGGTTAGCCAAGCAGAATGGTTTTCTAGATATTGATCTGATGTTGGTTTCGGCCTTCGGGGTTAATATTTGGGAAATTATTCTCTTGATTAATTTACGGTTAGTGACTAATGAATTGGAATGAGGCGTATGTTGTGTTTGTGTAACACTTATTTAAAATATACGCGAGTTATTCGGAAAGGCCGGGTTTATCCCATTCTGAATAACTGATACGACGATAAGTCGAAGATGAAGACGATGGTCGAAGACCGGAGGTCTTCGCGTCGTTTGGGTGATTACTGATGATCTTGATTGGGCTGTACACCCAAGAAGATGGAAACAGTTAGTGATCGTCCAGACGTATTTGGAGATCGATGGATATGCGGGGTACTAGGTGCCTCCGGTTTCGTTCAGACCCAGAACGGACTTGTAAATGGACTGTGTGTCTGACATTGGATTTTAGTCCGTGTGATTGATCTCTATTAAATATATATCTATTTGGCGGCGGAGAATTTATTCTCTTGCTTAACGCCCTTCTCTGAGACGTACGAGCTCAGGGGTTATATATTGATGGATATCAAACGCATGGAGTGAATTGCCTATGTGGCATGCCTAAGTGGCAATTGATCGAGGCTTCTGTTGAAAAGCAAAGTCTTGTGGTGAGGATCAAAGCACGGCCTTTGTGGCGTAGCTTTGTGTAACGTTTACTTCGCGAGTTTCACACCCTGTATGAACCAGAAACGGGAGATGGACCTCAGGGAGGACTTGCGTTTCTTTCTAGCTAAAAGTGGCGTCAGTGGTTTTACACGCCCTGACGAGTTTTACTTATGTGGTTGTTGCTGTTGCGAGGCGCCTCGGTTTGATCGGACGATCCGGGTCCGATGGAGTCATTCGTTGGCTCGTTTGCGCCCCAAAGGGCGGGGAGACGTATTGTTCAGGCATAATAATCCACATCGGTGGACCGACCCTGACGATCCGGGGGGCAGTTGCGACTGTTCCTGAGACATGGTAGGCTAGATTGTCTCGAATCGGTAGAGGACGATCCCTGGCCTCGGTTCATAGATGGAAATCCAATTTCCAAATACGTGACATTTGAGGTTTTATTTGTAAACCTATATATGGCGACATGATATATGGTACCCATGCCGCCTATGATTGATACTTATGATTTGAAGTTGTTTTATACACTGTACACCTATTATAGTATCAAATGATCTGTTTTAAACGTATCAAGCATTCTTTGGCTGTTATAAGGGAAAACCTTATCCCCCGGCTTGCGTTGCATTGTGTGATAGGAGTTCGGTCTTATAACAGCTTCATTTTTTCTTTATTTAGCATTGCGCTGTTGTTTATGCACTGGTATTCTTGGGAGGAAACCCGTTCCGTGTTATGCGGCGTGGTCCCTTGATTTACCAAACTTTAAAAATAAAGATTAACTGTTTTAGTTCTCACACCAGTCACATGACTGACCTGGAGTTTATTGTTTTAACCTAAACTCTGGGTGCCCCTATTTTCCGCACGGGCAGCTAGTAGTTTTGGTTTTGCAGATCTATTTTCACGGGAGCCTGGTTTACAGCTGGAATGATATCCGGAAAGCTCTGTATCCGTATATCACCTTCAGTTGTGCTTTTATCATTTTCCACTGCTTTGTAATTTATTGTAATCTCTGATATTTATCGAATGTAATTTATTCAATTACTCTGTATATTCTTGTATCTGATGGAATTGTTGTAATATACAATGAAATGTTCTTTTGTATGCGTTTTTCTGTGGCTTGTTCTCGAACTATCCGACACTTTCCTTTACGGGGAAGTTACGGGTTTTCACAGTAATATCCCAAGTTCCCGGTGCATGGGGAGGTTATGGCGAAATTTTTCAAAAATTTAGGGTGTTAGCCAAATTTTTGAAAAATCTGAAAAGTTCTTAGAAACTGAAAAGTTGAACTTAAGCCGTAAAGAAAATAAAGAAAGTTGAGTTGATTTGTGAAACAACTTTCGGCTTCGTTCCTTTTCGGGGACGAAAAGTTTTAATTGGGGGAGATTGTAATAACCCGGAAATCCGAGCCAATTTAAATTTTTTATTTTGGCAATTTTGATGAATTTTGATTATTTAAAATGGGTTATTTTAAATAATAACGACGATAAATCTATTTTGAATAGAATTCGAATGTATATATTTATATAGATCGACGTTAGAATATAAATATTTTATTTATAATTATAAAAGGAATTGAAAATGGCGCGGTAGTTTGAAAATTCGATTTCAAACTTCAAATGAATGTACAGGATTCAATATAAACCGGATTTTAGTGAAACTGAAAATATTAGAATCTATTTGAGAATATCTTTCCAACGAATCCCAAAAATTGAAATTTCATAGCGGGGATAAAAAGTTATGCCCAGTTGAAAATTCAGAATAGTCGCTATGGAATTCTGGCCCTTAAAAATGGAAAATTTTCAAACGACCTCGGTTTTCGACGAAACAACTTTTATTGGATCTGTGATGTCAAGTTATTACTAGATTTCAAAATCCGTAATTTTCTGAATCATTATGTCAGCGTGGCAAAGGAAAACGCGTTTGACCAGTTTTAGTTGATTTTAATCGACTGGAAAATGGCCATTTTTCAAACGGTCTCAGAATTTGACGAAATTAGTTTTGTTAGGACCGTATCGCCAATACGAAGCTAGAAAATATTTTTTCTGGAATTTTATGAGTCAGTGTGTGACCCCAGTAAATTGAAATGTAAGTTTAAAATAGAATATATTGATTTAAATTTTGATTTTGATGAAAACTGATCGAAACGACCGAATCAGCCTGCGATACATATCCCATTGTGTTCGGAAAGGGGCTAATTAGCCATGAATGACAGTCGGTGGGTTCGATTTCGAGTTCGAAATTAAAAGATGCTTTCTAAAATTAAATAATTAAATAAATAAATAAATAATATTTCCCTCTTTCATTTCCTATATCCTTTCAGGAACCCCCTTCGTTATTCTTCAGTTAGAAAAAAAGAAAAACCCTAAATCAATCCCCCCCCAGCTGTGGCAACGCCACCTCCCCGCGTCGCCCCGCCTACCTAAACCACCGTTCACCCCTCGCGCCCCCTCCGACCTTCTCGAGCTCCCCCTCCACTCGAAAACCCCGTCGCTTAAGAAAACCGCACAACCCTAGAAACCCGACCCCCCCCCCACGACTGAAGCCCCCCCCCCCCCCCCCCGATGCAAGAAAGGCCACCGCCAGCTGGAGTGAGCCCGCCTCCGACCGCCACGGTCAGCCCTGCCCCCACTCTTGGCCTGCGAACGACAGCACCCTTTTTTTTCTCCTGATTTGGGCTTTGAGTTTTTTTTCCTTTCTTTTCTGTTTTTTTATATACAACATTGTTTTCTATTTTATTCGGTTTTAATTATAAAAAAAAATAAGAAATCAGATTTGATTGTTAATCAAGAAAAGATTTGATTTTTCATGTAAGAAAGATTAGATTTTTTAACTTCGAAAGAACGGATTTTTATATAGGAAAATGTTTGATTTTTAAAGTAGACATCGATTATAAAAATATGATTTTTATATTAGTAGAAGATTAAAAATATGATTTTTATATTAGTAGAAGATTAAAAATATGATTTTTATATTAGTAGAAGATTAAAAATATGATTTTTATATTATAGAAGTATTAAAAATTCAATCTTTATTATATAGAAGGATCAAAGATGTGATCTTTATATGAGTCGCGATATAAAAATATAATCTTTATTATATGAACACCGTTTTAAAAATAGAATTTTTATCTATATGGTAGCGATATAAAAATAGAATTTTTATCTATATAAAGAGCGATATAAAAATATAACTTTTATATAGAGAATAGTGTGATGAAAATATAATTTTTATTATATTACTAGTGGTGTAAAAATAGAATTTTTATCTACAGAATAGCGGTGTAAAAATGTGATTATTGTATACATAGCAACAATATAAAAATGTGATTTTTATATATGTAGTGGCTACGGACAATGAAATTGACAAAAGGCGAGCACGACGAAGATTTCTACATATGAAGAGTCGTGACGTTTGGTTTAGCTAATCGGTGAGAACTCCTCACTTTTGTTTTTAATTTCTAGTTGAAATGTATACTAGGATGCAGACGGTGCTTAGCAGCACCCGACACCCGTCATCCACAGACCATGGACGACTTGTTTGTTTGATTGTTGTGTAGTGAAATTTGATTGTGTGATGGTGAATGAAATAAAATATTTTATAGTGGAAAATATTTTATAGTTAAAAATATGATTTTTAACGTATATATAAAATAAATACTTATAAACAAATCGGACAATTTGTTTATATACACTGATTTGACTGATATTGATTGGGACGATAAATTTTACACATCGCCCAACCGCATAAATAAAATATGTGTTTGTTGATTTGAAACCCCACACGGGTATTAGGATGATATTTGACGTACACTAATCCCGATTGTTTAGTTGTATGTCAATAGATGGGTTGACAGACTGTATAAGCGTTAATTATTTATATTTAATGCTTATGCAGTTGTGGGGTGCACCCTGGATGATGGTTGATTATTTATCGTTGCTATTATATACATGTGTTGTATGGTTCCATATAATAAACGTTATATGGTAATTGATTGGGCCTCATTCCAATATTGAAAATAAATTCATGTGTTGAATTGAAAATAAATTCATGTGTTGAATAGAAATAAATTCATGTGTTGAATAGAAAATAAATTAATGTGTTGAATTGAAGATAAGTTCATGTGTTGAATTGAAAATAAATTCATGTATTGAATAGAATAAACATTCATGTGTTGAATAAAAGCCGTGTTGATTAGATTGACGACATTTTGACGTAAACGATATTTATATCGATTTTATTCATTTTTATAATGAATATAGAAAAGGAAGGGATTTCAAAATTTAACGTTTTGAAAATATTATCATTTGTATATCGACGATGTGGAATATTAAATTTTTATTTGAAATTGAATATGAAGTTGAAATCGTTTTGAAAACGAATTTAAAACGATTTATAAAATACGTTTTCAAAGGAAATCGACGAAATATAATATATATATATATATATATATATATATATGGCCAGAATAGAACGCGCCGTGCCGTGGTAGTTCGCGAATTTCGACCATTGACTTCGAATGGATATTGCGGGAGATCCGACCGTCGGATTCTCCTAAAATCAGAACCGTTGGGTTCATATCGAAAAGAGCTTTCTAACGAATATTAGAGATTTGAAATCTAACAGTTGGATTTGGAATTATGTCCAAATCAAATTTGGAAAAGGTCGCTGTAAGTGCAGTTCGATGGCCGTTGATGGAAATC
This sequence comes from Allium sativum, assembly GCA_030737875.1. Classification (NCBI taxonomy): domain Eukaryota; kingdom Viridiplantae; phylum Streptophyta; class Magnoliopsida; order Asparagales; family Amaryllidaceae; genus Allium; species Allium sativum. The sequence goes on along the minus strand of CM060924.1, from coordinate 996,101,743 downwards.
GACTGTACGGGCCTTGATAAAATTATTAAAAATAGTAATAATTTGTGTAAAATCATAAGAAATGATTTGTGAAGATTTAGGATGAAAATTTCCATATTTGAAAAGGTAAAAATAGTTTTTTATCGAAATGAACTAGTTTTGAACTAGAATAATAATTTATTTATTTTTAAATCAATAAAGTGGATTTGAAATGGTTTTGAAAATAACCAGAATTTCCTATAATTGAATTGGAATGGATTTGAATCGAAATTGTCTTTAGAATATTTCGATGTTGGATTTCGTGATTATACGGATATTGTTATGGAAATTTGAAAGATATATTTATATCGTTATTTCCAATACGATATTTGTTGATCGAAGAATTTGATATTGAATATAAGCCGATATATTTTCTATTCAGAGCCTTGTATTTAATATCAAATGTGATTTGGGTTTGTCGTGAATGGTGTCTTCATTAACACTGTTCTTAAACCCAGTTGAGAAAAAGATTAAATCTTTTTATTTAGATTTAATGAAGTGTGCCAATTAAATAATATTTAATTGGAATAGAATTGGGATTGATTTTTGGGTTTATCGTGAACGGTGTTTTAAATAACACTGGTTCTTTAACCTGATAATTAATGGAATGTGATTTTGGGTTTATCGTGAACCGTGTTTTAAATGACATTGGTTCTTTAACCCAGTTAAAGATAGGATATTGATTTCTGTAAAGATTAAAATTAAGTGGGGTTTTAATGAATCTTTAATTAGATTGAAATGGTCAAGAATGGAGTATCACCAGCTTTGCTCCAGTCGATAGTTAAATCTTTAATTAGATTTGAACGTGAAATGGTAATTGAATTTACCGATAACACCGTGGTGTTAGATATGAAGTATCACCAGTTTTACTTCATGGGATGAATAGGTTGGGATTAGGAAATAAAATAAATGATTACTTCGGTGTGGTTCGCTAATCCCGACTAGTTTGAATTGATATTCAAAAGAAGATTAAAGAATAAATTTAAAGAATTTATCTTTGATATAATTAATGGGAACATTTCCCAAAGTATAAGAATATTTGAATAAAAGAATATTCTGAATTGGAATGAGGCGTATGTTGTGTTTGTGTAACACTTGTTTATTATATACGCGAGTTATTCAGAAAGACCAGGTTTATCCCATTCTGAATAACTGATTCGACGTGGTGTCGAGGATGAAGACGGTGGTCGAAGACCGGAGGTCTTCACGTCATTTAGTGATTACTGATGATCTTGATTGGGCTGTACACCCAAAAGGAGGGAATTAGTTGGTGATCGTCCATACGTACTTGGAGATCGATGGATATGCGAGGTACAAGGTGCCGGTTTCGTTCAGACCCAGAACGGACTTGTAAATGGACTATGTGTGTGACATTGGATTTTATTCTGTGTGATTGATTTCTATTAAATATATATCTGTTTGGCGGCGGAGAATTTATTCTCTTGCTTAACGCCCTTCTCTGAGACGTACGAGCTCAGGGGTTATATATTGATGAATATAATTCACATGGAATGAATTGCCTCTGTGGCATGCCTAAGTGGCAATTGATCAAGGCTTTTGTTGAAAAGCAAAGTCTTGTGGTTGATGATCAAAGCACGGCCTGTGTGGCATAGCTTTGTGTAGCATTGATTCGCGTGCCTCACACCCCGGTTTTGAACCAAAAACAGGAGAGGACGACAGGGAGGGCATGCGTTTCTTTCTAGCTAGAGGTGGTGTTAGTGCTTAAACTGGCTGACATTTATATTATTTTCACCTGTGTGGTTATTGCTGTTGCGAGGCGCCTGGGTTATATCGGTCGATCCAGGACCGATGGAGTCATTCGTTGGCTCGTTTACGCCCCAAAGGGCGGGGAAACGCGTGTTCAGGGTTTAAGTTTAATCCACATCGGTGGACTGGCCCTGCATGTTGCCTAGGTACAGTTACGGCTAAAAGTCTGAGACATGGTAGGTTAGATTGTCTCGAAACGGTAAGGGTTGCGCCTAGCCTTGGTTCACCAATGGAAATCCAACTTCCAGTACGTGATTTTGCGGTTTTGATTGTAGAGCCTAGTATGGCGACATGATATATGGTACCCATGCCGTCTATGATTGATACTTATGATTGAAATTGTTTTAAACACTATACACTTATTATAGTATCAAATGACTTGTTTTAAACGTATCAAGCAAGCTTTGGCTATTATAAGGGAAAACCCTATCCTCCGTTTTGTGTTGCGTTGTGTAATGTAACCTGGGTCTTATAATAGCTTCATTGTTCTTTATTTAGTATTGCGTTGTTGTTTTATGCACTGGTATTCTTGGGAGGAAACCCGTTCCGTGTTATACGGCGTGGTCCCTTGATTTACCTAACCTTAAATAAAGATAAATAACTGTTTTAGTTCTCACACTCGTCACATGACTGACCTAGAGTTTATTGTTTTAACCTAAACTCTGGGTGCCCTTATTTTGACATGGGCAGCTAGTAGTTTTGGTTTTGCAGATTTATATTCATAGGATCTAGGTTACAGCTGGAACGATACTCGGAAAGCTCTGTATTCGTGTATTACTTTCAGTTGTGTTTTGTATTCTTTTCCGCTGCTATGTAATTCATTGTAATCTCTGATATTTATCGAATGTATTTTTTTATTTATACTCTGTATATTCTTGTATTCTGATGAAATTGTTGTAGTAAGCAATGAAATGTTCTTCTGTCAGCGTTCTTTTGTGTATTGTTCTCAAAGTATCCTCTCTTTCCTTACCGGGGAAGTTACTGGTTATGACATTTTTTAGTCCAATAACTGAAAAAGTACAAATTTCTGACTCTAACTATTTGCAACTCAATGATTTACTATAACACCGATTATTCACATAAACAGATATTCCTCACTACATCACTTAGTTCACTCATTACATATGCATCTTCAATTTATACAGACACGGATATTGACAAATAGATGTCGATAAAAGTAGTTGGTCCGGACGCAGCGCCGGCGGGGGACCCGAGTCCCCGCAGTCCCGGCACAGATTGACCTACCCGGTTAGGTTGAATAAGTGGGCACAGCCCGATTCATCTAATTTCGGAAGACCAAGCCTTCTTTGAAACGCTGCACACCAAGTCCATCATCACCCAAAGCCTTAAACAACAACAACAAAAATTAGCTTCAGGCAATAAGGCATTAAATAAGTGTAGCATATACAGAGGATACATCAGGTTCAAGAATTACCAAAAATTTCTAGTAAACCGTATACAAGTATGCTCAAGTATGGTGCAACAAGGGTTCAAGACCAGATAGCTCAATGGCCAAGATAGAGCAAGACATACAACAATATCAAGTGCAGAATCAAGGTGACATAGTGAACAAACATGGCCAGTAGCGTCACACAAATAAGTGCAGCATATACGACTACACAACAGCTCAATTAATTAAACCCAATATCAAACTCATGTTGAAAAACAAATTAGGGCTAATTGGGAAATAGACACAGGTGTAGATCTTAAAATCAAACCTATGTACAATTTACCATGTAGAAATACACATTAAAGAAAAGATAAATACAACTCAATTGTTGATCGGATGAAGTTCAAGGCATACGAAATCAGCATCAACCGGCACAGATATGTCAACCGAGGGCCTTAACTGAACATATATTAACCACTTTTCTTCCACTTACTATATCTATCAGGATTATGCCATATGAGTACACATCAACTTTGTTGAAAGTCCCCCCCTCACTGTAATATAAGAGTCAAACAGTTAACTGGCTTGATTTTGTTATATTCATGAAGACATTCACTTTACATATACAGGCTCCTGCATGCCCACATGCAAAAAAAATCCTAAATAGGATTTTGTACATGTTGTTGTACCTAAGCATCACACATGCACATAAGTAGACAATAATTTGTATTTGCATAGCATGTCACACTCATATTTAGGGGAATATTAGCTACTAACACAGCTAAATGACCCAGTGAATGATTGGCTACTTTCAAATAATGGAAACTAAAATATAGGTTTGCGTCTATGTAAAAGAACAAGAAATACAAAAGGAAGAACTTACTGACATATTCGGGAGCAAGGTATCCAGCGACGCCTGTACTGAAAGAATTTTATTTATTAACAAGTTTCACCGAACCAAAATCTACAACTTTAGCCCTTAAGTCCTTGTCCAAAAGTATTCATTTTTTTAACAGTATTTCAACACTATAATCTTGTATAATATCGGCAAAATACCTGATGAGATATACAAGAATCCAACGCCACATTAATCAACCTAGGCCAGTGTCTAACGACAACAGTTTCGCTTGTATAGAAAAATGCTTCGCTTCTCCTACTTTAGGTCTTTCCAATATAGCCCAAAAAAAGCATCTCCCTTTTCGATACCAGTCATCTTCAAAGTACGCACATTACGTATTCTGAACGCAACCTCCCGCCTCCCGTTCATTCATATATCTTTAGAAGTTAGCTTGTCATATGTTTCCACTGAACGAATAAGTAACATATAATACGATTACGTTATGATGTACAAATACTACTAAAGCGTTCCTTTTTAGATAATCTTCTAGATCTGCTCCTGTCTATACATATTATATAGGCATATGTGAAAAGTATCATGAAAAAAATCGGATTTTAATACCAAAAATTCTTGAAAAATTCATAATGCAGACTTCATAAAATGAAAGTTGTAATATTTCTTCATTCAAACATCATTATCCTAACCTCATGCATGAATCCTGACAGCAAATCCATTCTAGCCATAACTATGTTACACATCAATGACAATATTTATCCCAAGGTAATCGGATTTATCAACAAACCAAAGTATTGGCGAAAATAGGAAACATACTACATGTTAATGCCAAAGTTCATATATTATCCTAATGAACATAATTTAAAAAAAGAATCGAAACCCCAAATCAGAAGAAAACATTTTAATATATTTGTTATTCATGTAAACAGAAATAAATGCAAAATCAAACAACAGCTCATCGATCAGATAGAACAAAAATGCAAATCAAAGGAACGAATAAAGAGATTGGAAGTAATAGAGGCTAAGAAAAGAGAAAAATATGACCAATTTGTTTACCGATAGAAAAGAAAGAGCAATGACCGGTACAACTTTTTCAACAAAACCAGTATATTGTCAAAGAAAAAATTACCTCCCTTTAGAAGAATCCAACCTAGATCAGTCACTATCTTAAATTTGACCAAAAAATGGCCATTTCTTCCCGCATACAAATCGAAACCACCACTTGGTTTCCGTACACACCTAATAAAAGTAGAAAGATGGACATAAGAAGGGCGAGCTCCAGTAACGTACAATACCACTTGGTCGGCCCTCACTATACTGACCGGAGGCTGGAAAATTTTGCATGGGTCGCCTGTATTTCAGGAATCAAAGAAAATCGTAAAACTCTAAGCAAGCCGCCACCATTATTTTCTCCAGAGAAGTAGAGAACGGTTATCGATTTAGAGGGAGAAAAAAATAAAAAGGAAGTACATGAATAAAAATATTAGCGGAAATAGAGGAAGCATAGTAGATAGTGGATGGTTGGTTGAGATTTTGTTTAACTACTGGTGTGGATTGCCACGTATGACCTGGAAAAGTCTGCTACAACAACACTGTATCAAAATGTTGCATCGTGTTACACTTGTTTAGCTAGAGCAACACATTTTAATGGCTAAGGTAACACATAAAATAGAATGTTGCAGTAGGACCAAAAATTTATAGTTATCGCCACATTTTAGCTGGCAGCACCTTGCAAAACTGTTGCAAAAGGTCATCTATGGCATAGTTCTATCATCGCCTATCCTGCCTTGAAACTTTCGTAAATCGTATGGCTGACCCTGACATGCCAGCCGTCAAGATACTCGTATGACTGGCCCCGACATGCCATCAGTCAAGGGCTAATGGTAACCCCAGTTCTAGTCAAACTACTACACGTCCCACGTACATTTGCCTCCCTAAGACAACTAGGCCTGTGCCGACCGCCCGTAACTCTTGCACTAAACAAGGGGAATAATGCATTGAAAGGTGTGCTAGGAAGTTATGGATGATCATCAGGGTATGATAACACAAGCAGAACCTGTCGTAGAACTCACTGCGCAAGAATAAAATAAAATAGAACATATACAATAGGTATTATTAGTGAAGCAAAAAACACCAAACTTTCACAACAACTAGAAAGTAATATCCATAAACTTGAATGGCAACAATAATGTTTATACAATTTTGCGTAACTACAACACTTAGAGAAGAATAGCAAACAGCGGAAATCCAAATACTATATAGTAGAAAAGATAGTACGTCATACTGCTGCTTGCCTCCGAACTGCAACATTGTTCTCACTAAGCTATCACCTGCCACCTAATCTGCCCATCCAACAATCGGATGAACAACTCAAGGTAATAAGAGGGAAACATAAAACCTTGAGTCAGACAACAGTTTAGTGAGTGACAAAACAACTAACTAACATCATCAATAAAGTATATGGGAATGGATAAATAAACAAACTAATCTACCCACAACACCAGAGAAGAACTCAACTCCCGTCTTCCCCACATCGGATAGTGATAGCCTTTACATCAAACATTTCAACCACTCAACCAAAGAAACCAGAATAACCATTCATTCATGGCAATCAAAAGCAACCAACAATAGCACTAATAGCATCCAGATTATATATCTCACATAAACCATCCTAGTCGAAATCAACATCCCTCAGGCACAAGCCCAAGAGGCCTAAACCAATATCAGACAAGCGCCCAAGAAATATCTCCTCCGACGTTGGATAATCTAAGTGGGACGGTACAAACGAAACATCCAGTATGCATGACAGACTTTGGCTATCACCGCCAATCCTTTTTCGAAACAATCGTTAATCGTATGACTGGCTAAACACTTTGCCGTCAATTGTCAAGGGCCAATGGTAAACCCCGGTTCTAGCTAAACCCCGCACACCATACGACGAAATGTGTCTAGGCCATACACGATGCCAGGTGTACTCGACCATATGACGAAATCGTGTAACACCTGCTTTGAGCCTGCTAAAACCTACGATAATGATAATTCCTATGCCTTTGGTATCTCTAGTCGTCATCGACGAAGACCATCCAACCATTATCAACAAACTCAAAACACCCTTGAGTTGTCTTCACGTTCGTTGCATATCAGCAAAAAACGAACACGTCACATCACTTCGACATTTTTACTTAAATTCGCTTTGAAGTCCGTCCGCCTCCCTATCGGTCTAAGAAGCGTACGTCCCCTCCCTAGCCTTCCTTCTTACCTGGGATCAAACTTATATGTCGGACTATGGTTGGGCCTTGTAGACTTAACACCCACCCATTTGACGTCCGATTTTCCGTCCGCATTTTTACGTCAAAGGGGTCCGTAATGCGCTTTTGAACGGAGCATCCTGACACTGCAAATTATATATCGTTGTGTCCGTCTCGTCGCGCTGATTTCCACAATATATCCATTTGTCAGTTTTGGTGTTCGGTTCGCGCTGAAATTGTGAAAATGCTTGCACAGTTCATTTTTGAAACGGAGCCATTTGAGTTCGATGTGTCCCTATTTGGATCCTGCATATTTTTGCGATGAATTTTTTCCAAACCCTTCGATTCGATGAACTCTCCATTGAAATGGTGGAGATCTAGCTCCAAACGATGTAGATCTTCGATTCTCTAAGTTTTAATGGTGGAATGGTGAAGGAGATGGATGAACTCTAGCTCTTCCGAATGAGATAATGGAGAAAGTAAACTATTCTCCATGCCTCCTACCCCCTATTTATAGCCTTCCACCGGCCCAATAATGGGCCTCCCCAAATCAGCTCATTATGGCTTTATAAACCTGAACATCCAACTATAAAAGCTTAAAACAACGATACCTCCCAAAACGTTGAGCCAAATATTTAATGTGACCACTCTACGGAAAGAGAAACATCATTTCCTTCTCAATGGCACAGGTCTCAATACCTGGTTCAATCCGAGTCAAAAGTTATTCCCCTTACAAGACCGACAGGGGAAAAATGGTCACAAACAAAATTGGTAAAAATAATGGACATGTCTCCCATCCCCATGAGCCACATATTAAAATATTAGAATTTTCCAACCCTCAGGGAATAAAATAAAAATGTTTTATGATCCTCTGATGCGTAAAATACGGGCTGTTACATTTTCCCCCTTAGGAATTTCACCCCAAAATTTTCAACAAACACAAGCAGCCACTACAATTATGTATGCCTATCATCCATGAGCAGCCAATTCTATCATCCAAACTAACAGCCATCAAACCATGCATCCATAACCTTATCCTAGCACGTGGAATTCTAGAAACAAACACAATAGTATAGTTACAATGATGTAAGGCGAAACGATACTAAGGGGTCATATCGGTGAAAAGTTCCGGATGGGTCGCCTTCATGCTATCTTCCGTCTCCCATGTACAATCGTCACCATCCTCACTCCATTGTACCTTGACTAACGTAACCATTTTCCTTTTAAGATGTTTCGTGTCATTCCCCACAACATGAAGCGACTTACGAGGTCTCGCAACCGCGCTCTATTTCTAGGTCTTCATACTGCTCTGGATATACCACCACATTCAAATCATGCACGGACTTCCATAGAAATGACTCATCGAAAAAAATATGCAAACTTGACATCTTCTAGGGTAACTCCAACCTATATGAGAGCTTTCTAATTCGCTCGACTATCTGAAATGGTCCAACAAATCTTGGAGATAACTTTCCCTTACTTCTGAATCTAACCATATGCTTTAATGGCAAGATCTTCATGAAAATCATATCGCCAACTTCGAATTCCAAATCCTTTCGACGCTTATCAACATGACTCTTCTGACGATCTTGGGCTTCCTTCATTCGTTGTCAAACGATCTCGATACAATCCGATGTCTCTCTTATCATCTCAGGCCCAAGTTTCAAATTATCTCTAGTTTCTAACCAACATGTTGGAGAATTACATGGTCTACCATACAACGCCTCATATGGTGCCCTCCCAATACTCGACTGGTAGATGTTGTTATAAGAAAACTCAACTAGATGTAGATAGTCTTCCTATGATCCTCCAAAGTCTAACACACAAGCCCTTAGGAGAACTTCCAAAACTCAGTTGGCTCTCTCAGTCTGACCATCAGTTTGGGGATGATAAGCCGTACTCAAACACAAATCAGTTCCCAAAGCTTCCCGCAAACTCTTCCAAAATCCACTTGTGAACAATGGATCTTGGTCACTTACTATACTCCTCAGGATACGATGGAAGCAAACTATCCATTTCGCAGAAAGCTCAGCCAACATTGATGCTTCCCTAGTCGATTGGACAGGAATGAATCTTGCGCTTTTGGTCAAATGATCCACTATGACCCAAATTCCTTCATTTCTTGTCCTCATCCTAGGTAATCCATCGATAAAATCCATCGATATCTGCTCCCACTTCCACATATGAACTTCTAATGGCTGAAGCAACCCACTCGGCTTCTTCTGTTCAGATTTCACTAACTGACATTTCATAAACTTGGAAATGAACTTCCCAGTATCTCTTTTCATCCCTTCCCAGTAGTAAACTCACTTCATGTTCTGATACATCTTATTACCACAGGGATGAATCGTCAACTTCGAGTGATGACATTCACTCAGAACCTCATCTCTCAGTCCGTCGATATCAGGAACAACAAGTCACCCTTGCTTTCGAAGCCAGCCTTCTCCATCGACTTCCTCTGGTTCAAGTTTCTGCACAAACTCGACAAGCTTCGCATATCGATTTTGGCTCTTGCCAATCCTTTCGATAAGAGTAGGTCTTATTGATAAGCTTGCCAGCATTTCATGTTCCAACTCACACCTTGGCCTGAAATCGAACCTTGCCAAACACTCGAGGCTTTTCCATTCTGAAAACATCACTCCCAAACTTGCATGTTTTCAACTAAATACATCTGCAACCCTGTTACCTTTACCAGGAGTATAGGCTATACCAAAATCATACGATGCCAGAAACTATAGCCACCTTTGTTGTTGAAGATTCAAATCCTTTTGGGGGAAAAGATGCTTCAACGACTTGTGATTCATTAACAACTCAAATCGAACCCCCAATAGGTAATGTCTCTGCATCTTCAGAGCAAACACAATCGCCGCCAACTCCAAATCATGAGTTGGGTAATTATTCTCATGTGGCTTCAGCTATCGACTCATGTAACACACCGTGAATTCTATAATGTTAAGCTTCACAAATTAAAGTGTAATTAATTATAAATAAAAGAATTAAGGGAAATGGGTTACGCCATTGAATTCATCTCGGAATTCTGCTTGAGATAGAGTCCAAGTTTGCACGAATCGGACTCCATATGAAGGAGTTATGACCTTCGGAAGTTTCAGAATAAAATTTAAATTCAAACAGCTCAGTTTAAAATTCAAAATTTCGAATTTCAGGTTCAAACTGGGCTGGGTGGGAGAATTCCCTCCCAGAGACCAGGTCGACCATAGGGTCGACCATGGTGTCGACCTGGCCTCCCCAGGTCGACCAAAGTGTCAACCTGGCCACCCCAGGTCGACCATAGTGTCGACCTGGGTGTCGACCTGCCTGGTCGACCTGCCTGGCTAGGTCTAGCTCTGGCTCGAATTTCTATGGCTCTGTGTGTCACTAGGGCTGACGTGTCACCTCTTGATTGGCTCTTTGAACTTTGTATGGCCTAGATTCCTCCTGTCTTCATCTGACGGCTCAAAATAATTTAAAAATCTATAAATACACCCTAAGTCTCAACTGAAAATTCACACAAAAAAATAAGAAAGGAGTCGTCATGCTGTCAGGGAGGAATTGAACATAGCCGTCAAGAGAGAAAAACCTAGAGACGAATCAAATTAAGAAGAAGAACAAAGTTTAATCAAATTAATCAACGCAACGTTAGTCTACCCAAAGGAGCGCATCTCAATTTCAGAATTCAGAATCCAGAATTCAAGATTCTGCATTCGTTGTAAGTATAGTGACCTTTCAGAATATGAATAAAAACTGTGATGTGATTCGATGTAAATGAAAATAGAATTTTGTTATTGTATAGATTCTCTGTATTGTAATGGTTCTATCATGACTTGTGTATTGATGTTTGTGGCATAAATTGGTTGATGCAAGCCTATTGAACAATTGTATATGAAAACAATGGCACTTGCAAGTTTGTGACAAAAACTAGAAATTGATCCCTTTATGTATATGTCGATGGCATGGACTATGTGTATTCCCTTAGTCTAAATTAGAATTTATGTAAACATGTTCTAGATTTGAAACCTTTTATGCCTACATGACCCAAAACCTATGATGTCATTTTTATGTTTATTTGCAAGTATAATTGGGTCTATGTTAAGTATCATTTGGGTTTCATAAACTATGCAAGTTCATGTTTATTTGCAAGTATAATTGGATCTATGTTAAGTATCGTTTGGGTTTCATAAACTACGCAAGTTCATGTTGAAATAGGCTATGTGATTAGATGTTATAATTGGACATTTTGGTGAATATACAACATGCTAGTTTTGTGGTTGACATTATGCCAAGTTCAACATGTTTAAACACAAGTTTGTATTAACCAAAACTATGCCATTTCATATGTCACCTACTTAGTTATACTTTGATTTTAATGCAAGTTGACATGAGCCATCGTTTATGTTAGTATCGCTAAATTGCAAGTTCATGCGCCACACATCCTTATATGTTGTAAAATATTACATGTTCTTAATTTCCCCTTTTCTTGCGCATATAAAGTTGGGATGAATTGTCTCGAGCCCAACATTTGTCATAACGTTGCGAATGTATAAACGGGGGTAATAACGTTTGGTGTAAAACATGAAAATATATGTTGGCATGTTTGGCACATGCCAATGACAATGACATTTAAAGCGGTGTGAATTGTTATACCCAAGAATAAAAGACATGACATTTACATATATAATTGAGAAGTAATAAAATATGTAAATTTAGAAAACACGATATGCTTAACCCGAGGTTGGATTGAGTTGTGATGTAAACCTGCCCGGAACCGCCCGGCTGCCCAGTAGTCACAACAATACCTATCCAATGTGGGTGGTTAAGCATTGAGCCCAATAATGACCCGAGGTTAGACAGAGCTACGGTGTAAACCTGCCCGGAAACGGCCGGCATATCCAATAACCGTAGCAGTGTAATGTGAGTGGTCAGGTGCTCCTAAGAGGCTAAGGACAGATGGTAGGGTTAAGTCAACTATAACACTTAACCAAATTCAACATGTTAACAAGAATTGATTGGTGGGGTTAGGTAAATACAGACACTTAACCCCTTAACATGTTTGGCTAGAAAATCCTGGTAACGAGGGACCCATTTCAGCAGTAACCCAAGCTAGGTATCAACGGTACCCTGAAACTAGGCAGGGTGGGGCACGATTACTGGGCTGATTGTAAGCGGTCAAAACGACGACGGTGGGTGCACAGTGTAGGTATAACGGGGTGCGGGCATGCACACACTCCGGAGCAGACAACCAGGGCACTGGGGACACAAGTAGTATAACCTATGCCTTCTAGAATTTGTGTCGGGGCCGCCACCATGGGTCTTGATACACCCCATGGTGGGACCAGCATAGGTATCTACAATTCTTGGGGGCCGTATGACACATGTTAACGCATGTAGGATCCGATCTTTAGAAAATGGGGATCACTTCACCCTCAAAATGGGGTGCTGGTTAGAATAAACTCAAGTAGATGCAGAGATATAGTGTGGGGTGCGATAGTATATTCGGTTCTAAGCGACACTTCCTTAGCTTGTGACACTTTCCTATTTTCAGTATATATCTATCATGCCCTTTTCTTATTCATATACTGAAGAGTTACTAGATTTACTCAGGCTTTACGTCTGACTCTATTTTCTCTTCGTCTTCTTCTCTTTCGTTCCCCCCCACCCCCAGGTCCACAGGGAGGAAACAGCTCAGCTTAGTCAAGCTCTTTACAAGCTCCAAGATCGTAGATGTATGATTTGGATCTCTTTTGCTCGGATTATGGCTTTGGATACCACTATAGGGGTTTTTGTCACTTTATTTATGTTTTATGCTTCTTTAATAATCAAGACAGTTATGAGGTTGTAATGTTGGAAGTATTTTGAGACAATTATGGAAATGTTTTGTTTGAACACGTATTGATGGAATAAAAGTCTGTTTGGTTTCCACTGTTTTAAAATATGTGTATTTACATCTGTCTTGAGTTTATATGTGGCTTTTACTTATAAACCTCCACCAAAGTTAAGGCACTCCCTTTGTTAGTGACCTTAACGGAGGTGGGGTGTTGCACTTGGTATCAGAGCATAGGTTTACCAGACAAGATAAAAGTTTTTGAAATTGTTTTCAAAAAGAAAGTTTAAAGAATCATTTTTTCAAGAAAAAGTGTTATATTTATAAAAAAAACAAAATTCCCCAAAGTCATGTGCCCTATCTACCTCTCTCTGTCCTTCGTTTTGAATTTTTCCTTTCTGTTTCAGCATGTCTGGAGACCTTAACCTCCCGGATGGAGTGCCGATTCCCGGTTGGTTAGGAGGTACTTAGAAGCAAGGGCCAATGGCGCGGGCCCAGCAGACATCCCTCCTCCAGTGGCCGCGGTTCCTCCTCCTCCTCGTGGAAATGCCTTCGCAAAAACATGTAGAGACTTCAAGGCTATGGGTGGAAAAGACTTTTATGGGACAGAATTCTTTGTAGGGGCAAGAAACTGGCTAAAGGAGACTGAGGATATGTTTGTCGTCTTTGGAGTTGATGACAGGCAAAAGATACAACTAGCGGTATGGTTACTTAAGGATGAAGCTTCCTATTGGTGGGAAATTACCAATGCTCAAAGGGCAGTGGAAACATGGGAAGATTTCAGGACAAGGTTTGAGATGAGATTTCTCTCCCAAGCTGAAAGAAGCCTGCAAATGGAGAAGTTTCTAACTCTGAAACAAGGGAGCATGACGATCAGGGAATATGTTAATCAGTTTAATCAGTTGGCCAGATTTGGGCTAGACTTAGTAAACGCCCAACACAAGAAGGCGCTTCGCTTTGTCAAAGGTTTGAATGAGCCTTTGCACAGCCTTGCTATGAACCATGTATCCACGGGAGCGACTTATGAAAGCTTGGTGGACATGACGTTGCTACACGAGGAAGACCACGGCAAGAAAGAAACTAAGGGCAAAGAGAAGAAAGAGGGTCTACAAGGAAAGAAAACAGACTTCAAGAAAGGAGAGAAGAACAATAAGCCCTGTGAGAAGAGAAGGTGCAATTTTTGTGGCATTGTGGGACATATATCAAAAGACTGCCGAAAAAGGAAGGCGAAGATGTGTGGTTGCTTCCATTGTGGAGAGACTGGGCACCAAGCTAAGGACTGCCCAAAGAAGAAAGGGCAGGGACAGAAAGCCGGATCCACTTCAGGGGGTCAGGTTCATGCGCTAGTGGCACCTCAGCAGGAACGAGGTAGTAATATTTCTGTAGAAAGTGTAGTCTATCTTTATGATCATCCAGTTCATACACTTTTTGACTCCGGCGCATCACAATCTTTTAATTCATCTGCCTTAGTAGAATCTCTGCATCTAGACACTAGTATGGTAGAAGATCCCTTAGTAGTTTCAAATCCAATTGGGGGCTCTGCTTACTTGTCAATGGTTTGTTTGGGTTTGAAAATCTCTATTCTCAACGTTGAGTTTAGTTGTGATGCCTTAGTTTTGGGCTTCTCAGGATATGGTTTGATCTTAGGCATGGACTGGTTATCCAGTAATAGTGCCATTCTTGATTGTGAGAAAAGAGTAGTTAGACTCTTGACTCGGCTTGGTAACACTCTAGAAATTTCTTGTAATCCCTTGTATGCTGTTATGCTTAGTTATCTAGAGTCGCTTGATGCTTCTGATAAGAATTTGCAATCAGTAAGAGTAGTCTGGGAATATTCGGATGTCTTTGAGGAGGTGAAAGGCTTACCTCCGAGGCGGGAAATAGACTTCCACATATATCTTGTGGATAATGCAAAGCCTGTAGCTTTACCTGTTTGACACTTGGCTCCAAAGGAGATAAGGGAGCTTAGTAAGCAGGTTAAAGAACTTCCCGAAAAGGGGTTCATTAGACGGAGCATTTCGGAATGGGGTGCTCTAGTGGTGTTCGCAACCAAAGCGGATGGTTCGCTTCGCCTTTGCGTCGACTATAGGGAGTTAAACAAATTGACCAAGAAAAATAGGCACCCTCTTCCCCGAATCGACGATTTGTTTGATCAGCTTGTTGGTGCGACGGTCTTCTCCCAACTT
Organism: Allium sativum; assembly: GCA_030737875.1. Classification (NCBI taxonomy): domain Eukaryota; kingdom Viridiplantae; phylum Streptophyta; class Magnoliopsida; order Asparagales; family Amaryllidaceae; genus Allium; species Allium sativum. The sequence goes on along the minus strand of CM060924.1, from coordinate 996,086,463 downwards.
GATCTAGCAACTGGGTTCCATCAGCTAAGAGTAGCTGAAGATAGCATTGATAAAACGGCGTTCAGAACCCCAGACGGTTTCTTCGAGTGGCTTGTCATGCCTTTCGTTTTGACAAACGCACCCGCTTATTTGATAGACCTAATGAGCAGGGTGTTCAGAGAATTCCTCAACAAATTTGTGGTTGTCTTCGTAGATGATATTTTAATCTTCTCAAAGAGTGAGGAAGAGCATGCCTAGCATCTGAAAGAAATCATGGAAACTCTTCGAGCTCATCAACTAAAAGCCAAATTCTCCAAGTGTCACTTCTGGAGAAAAGAAGTAAGATTTCTGGGGCATATAGTGTCCAAAGAGGGGTTGGCCGTGGACCCCGCGAAAGTGGTGGCAGTGCAAGATTGGAAGACACCAAGAAATGCAACCGAAGTTCGAAGCTTTCTTGGGCTAGCCGGTTTTTATCGAAAGTTTATTAGGGATTTCGCGAAAATCTCAGCCCCACTCACAAGGCTAACAAAGAAGAATCTGGCGTTCACTTGGGATTTGGATTGCGAGTTTGCTTTCCAACGATTAAAAAGGGCTCTCACAACAGCCCCAGTTCTGACTTTGCCTGATGGAAGCAAAATATTCACAGTATACACGGATGCATGTGGAACGGGACTAGGCGCTGTTCTAATGCAAGAAGGAAGGGTAGTAGCGTATGGTGGAAGACAATTGAAAGTTCATGAAAAGAACTACCCAACGCATGACCTTGAGTTAGCTGCCATCGTCTTTGCGCTTAAGACTTGGCGCCATTATCTCCTAGGTGAGAAGTTTGAATTATACACTGACCATAAATCGTTAAAATATCTCTTCTCGCAGAAGGATGTTAACTTGAGGCAGCAAAGATGGATGGAGTTTCTTGCCTCGTATGACTTTGAAATTTGCTATACTCCCGGCAAAGGCAACGTAGTAGCAGACGCGTTGAGCCGAAAGAAACTGACCTTAAGCCCACTCTTCGTAGAGAGGCGAAGCTTGGAGTATATAGCCAGTTTTAACTTTAGGCCCTCCTCGGGTTTTATACCGGGTTTGTTAGCATCTCTCGAAGTACGCCCTACTCTCTTAGACTCAATAGGGGCTGCACAACGCGAAGACCCTCAGCTTGCGGATGTGATTGATAAACTTATTAGGGGTGAGACTTCTAGTCACCTTAGTGGATATGCCATCGATGATAAGGGTTGGCTGAGGCGAGATGGAAGATTATGCGTCCCACAAGCAAGGGAGTTGATAAAGAAGGTTCTCGAGGAAGCGCATCATTCCAAGATGACTATACACCCTGGCAGTGATAAGACGTACAAGGATATAAAAAGGACTTTCTTTTGGAGGGGCATGAAGCAAGACGTGGCAGATTTTGTCTTTAAGTGCATGACCTGCCAACGGGTCAAGGTGGAACAGAAGAAACCTGGAGGACTACTTCACCCTTTAGAGGTCCCACAGTGGAAGTGGGAAAGCATTTCAATGGACTTCATTGATGGACTACCTAGGTCGAGAAGAGGCAATACTAACATTTGGGTAATAGTGGATAGGCTTACTAAGAGCGCCCACTTTATACCTCTCAAGATTAGAAGGACCGCCTCATCTCTAGCATCTCTTTATCTCAAGGAAATAGTTTGACTCCATGGGAAACCCTCCAGCATTGTTAGTGACCGAGACCCTATCTTCACAAGCGTGTTTTGGCGGAGTCTGCAAGAAGCTGTAGGCACATAGTTATGTTTGAGCACGGCCTATCACCCCCAAACTGATGGCCAGACGGAAAGGGTGAATAGAGTTTTAGAGGATATTTTAAGACTTTGCGTTCTTGACTTTGGAGGGACGTGGGAGGATCACCTTCCTTTAGTGGAATTCGCCTACAACAACAGCTACCATCGGTATGGCACCCTTCGAAGCCTTGTACGGAAGACCGTGCAAATCACCAACTTGTTGGTGGGAGTCTACAGATAAAATTATACTTGGGCCGGACATGATTCGAGAGACTTCGGAGAAAGTGGACCTAATACGAAGGAGAATGAAGACGGCCCAAGACAGACAGAAATCATACGCCGACAAAAGAAGGACCGACCTTGAGTTTGAGGTTGGGGACAGGGTTTTCCTTAAGGTATCACCTTTAAGGAACGTCGTTCATTTTGGATCCACAGGAAAGCTAGCACCAAGATTTGTAGGGCCGTTTCCTATCATCGAGAAGGTTGGGAAGATGGCCTACAGATTAGAACTACTCGAGAGACTGGCCGGAGTTCACAACGTCTTTCATGTTTCTCACCTCCGGAAGTGTTTGCATGTGTCTGCGGAAGTGGTGGAACCTAACATTCTAGAAGAAGCCGAAGTGGAACGTGAAGCAACTATGAGGAGAGTTCCAACCCGCATCTTAGGAACTGAAGTAAAAAAGCTACGCAACCACGAAGTCAAACTCGTTAAAGTTCAGTGGAGCGACGCCGAGGAAGACGCGACTTGGGAAACTGAGGACAAAATACATGCTGCCTACCCTCTTCTTTTTGAGGGTACATCTTCGATCTCTCTTTTTCCTTAAGTTATGCTTTATCTATCTTTTTAGGTATATCTCCTCGGTCCTTTTCCTAACTCCTTAGGTAGAAAACAAATGGATGCAAACATGTATTTGAAAACATGTTATGGATGATGGCTGCAAATGGTTGCTAGTGGTTGCTCGTGGATGCATATACACACACACCCTAGGTTATAGATCGGCTCAATCACTTCATATTGCATATGCATATATATGTATTCTCATTTGTATATGGTTGAAACTTGATATGCTGTCATATGGTTGTCGCATGTCTATGAATAAGATGTGCACTCATGTAGAATTATGAGTAGGAAAATTTTGCATACATAATGGATTCATGACACTTACATGATTCGCATTAAGGAGGTCAGCTGAATCAGCAGACTGCCTGATTTCTACATTAGATAAGGACATACACACACTATGAATATGATCACGAAGCATTAGAAATCTTTTAAGGACAGTAGATGCCTATGTTTATTGGTTGAGTAGATGAACTGTTGGATGGTAGGATATACATTCTTCCTAACTTGAAGATTTCGGGGACGAAATCCTTTTAAGGGGGGAGAGTGTAACACCCCGTGAATTCTATAACGTTAAGCTTCACAAATTAAAGTGTAATTAATTCTAAATAAAAGAATTAAGGGAAATGGGTTATGCCATCGCGTTCGTCTCGGAATTCTGCTTGAGATAGAATCCGAGTTTGCGCGAATCGGACTCTGTATGAAGGAGTTATGACCTTCGGAAGTTTCAGAATAAAATTTAAATTCAAACAGCTCAGTTTAAAATTCAAAATTTCGAATTTCATGTTCAAACTGGGCCGGGCAGGGAAATTCCCGCCCATAGACCAGGTCGACCATAGGGTCGACCATGGTGTCGACCTGGCCACCCCAGGTCGACCATAGTGTCGACCTGGGTATCGACCTGCCTGGTCGACCTGCCTGGCTAGGTCTGGCTCTGGCTCGAATTTCTGTGGCTCTGTGTGTCACTAGGGCTGACGTGTCACCTCTTGATTAGCTCTTTGAACTTTGTATGGCCTAGATTCCTCCTGTCTTCATCTGACGGCTCAAAACAATTTAAAAATCTATAAATACACCCTAAGTCTCAACTGAAAATTCACACAAAAAAATAAGAAAGGAGTCGTCATGCTGCCAGGGAGGAATTGAACATAGCCGTCAAGAGAGAAAAACCTAGAGATGAATCAAATTAAGAAGAAGAACAAAGTTTAATCAAATTAATCAACGCAACGTTAGTCTACCCAAAGGAGCGCATCTCCATTTCAAAATTCAGAATCCTGAATTCAAGATTCTGCATTCGTTGTAAGTATAGTGACCTTTCAGAATATGAATAAAAACTGTGATGTGATTCGATGTAAATGAAAATAGAATTGTGTTATTGTATAGATTCCGTGTATTGTAATGGTTCTATCATGACTTGTGTATTGATGTTTCTGGCATAAATTGATTGATGCAAGCCTATTGAACAATTGTATTCGAAAACAATGGCACTTGCAAGTTTGTGGCAAAAACTAGAAATTGATCCCTTTATGTATATGTCTATGGCATGGACTATGTATATTCCCTTAGTCTAAATTAGAATTTATGTAAACATGTTCTAGATTTGAAACCTTTTATGCCTACATGACCCAAAACCTATTATGTCATTATTATGTTTATTTGCAAGTATAACTGGATCTATGTTAAGTATCGTTTGGGTTTCATAAACTGTGCAAGTTCATGTTTATTTGCAAGTATAATTGGATCTATGTTAAGTAACGTTTGGGTTTCATAAACTATGCAAGTTCATGTTGAAATAGGCTATGTGATTAGATGTTATAATTGGACATTTTGGTGAATATACAACATGCTAGTTTTGTGGTTGAAATTATGCCAAGTTCAACATGTTTAAACACAAGTTTGTATTAACCAAAACTATGCCATTTCATATGTCACCTAATTAGTTATACTTTGATTTTAATGCAAGTTCACATAAGCCATCGTTTATGTTAGTATCGCTAAATTACAAGTTCATGCGCCACACATCCTTATATGTTGTAAAATATTACATGTTCTTGATTTCCCCTTTTCTTGCGCTTATAAAGTTGGGATGAATTGTGTCGAGACCAACATTTGTCATAACATTGCGAACGTATAAACGGGGGTAATAACGTTGGGTGTAAAACATGAAAATATATGTTGGCATGCTTGGCACATGCCAACGACAATGACATTTAAAGCGGTGTGAATTGTTATACCCAAGAATAAAAGACATGACATTTACATATATAATTGAGAAGTAATAAAATATGTAAATTTAGAAAACACGATATGCTTAACCCGAGGTTGGATTGAGTTGTGATGTAAACCTGCCCGTAACCGCCCGGCTGTCCAGTAGTTACAACAATACCTATCCAATGTGGGTGGTTAAGCATTGAGCCCAATAATGACCCGATCTTTAGAAAATGGGGATCACTTCACCCTCAAAATGGGGTGCCGGTTAGAATAAACTCAAGTAGATGCAGAGATATAGTGTGGGGTGCGATAGTATATTCGGTTCTAAGCGACACTTCCTTAGCTTGTGACACTTTCCTATTTTCAGTATATATCTATCATGCCCTTTTCTTATTCATATACTGAAGAGTTACTAGATTTACTCAGACTTTATGTCTGACTCTATTTTCTCTTCGTCTTCTTTTCTTTCGTCCCCCCCCAGGTCCACAGGGAGGAAACAGCTCAGCTCAGTCAGGCTCTTTACAAGCTCTAAGACCGTTGATGTATGATTTGGATCTCTTTTGCTTGGATTATGGCTTTGGATATCACTATGGGGATTTTTGTCACTTTATTTTTGTTTTATTCTTCTTTAATAATCAAGACAGTTATGAGGTTGTAATGTTGGAAGTATTTTGAGACAATTATGGAAATGTTTTGTTTGAACACGTACTAATGGAATAAAAGTCTGTTTGGTTTCCGCTGTTTTAAAATATGTGTATTTACATCTGTCTTGAGTTTATCTGTGGCTTTTACTTATAAACCTCCACCAAAGTTAAGGCATTCCCTTTGTGAGTGACCTTAACGGAGGTGGGGTGTTGCAACTCACGTAGGCCACAACCTTATCCTTCGGCATCAGCACTACTCCAGGTCCAGTGCCACATGCATTAGTATATAGCACCATCTCTTCATTCCCACTCTAAATGGTCAACACGAGAGCACTCGTCAGTCTCTCTTTCAAGATTCCAAACGTTTGTTTACACTTTACATCCCATGTGAACACTTGGTTCTTCTTCGTCAATCCTATTAATGGGGAAGCTAACTTCGAGAAATCCTCGATAAACCATTGGTAATGTCTAGCCAACCCAATGAAACTTCTCACATTTGTCGCATTCTTAGGTCTATCCCAGTCCTGGACCGCTACCACTTTAGCTGGGTCAACCGTTATCCCATTTCCAGAAACACCATGGCCTACGAATCTCACTACGCTCTTCCCGAAGTGACATTTTGAAAACTTAATCCTCGGCTGATGCTTTCGCAAGATTTCCAAAACAAATCGCAAGTGTGTCATATGTTATTCCTCATTTCGTGAGTAAACCAGAATATCATCCACGAACACAAGAACGAACTAGTTCAACTGTTCCTTGAAAACTCTATTCATAAGATCCACAAAATACATTGGTGCGTTAGCAACCCAAATGGCATCACCAACCATTCGAAGAACCTGGATGCATGGTGTCCTAAAAGCTGTCTTTGGCACAATATCATTTGCCACCCTTAACTGGTGAAATCCCATTGCCAAATCCATCTGAGAAAACACTTTGGCCTCGTGAAGTTGATCGAACAAGTCATAGATCCTTGGCAACGGATATTTGTTCTTCTTGGCTACCTTGTTCAGCTCACGATAGTCTCTACAAAATCTTAACAAGCCATCAGCCTTGGTTGCAAACACCACTTGTGCTCCCCATTCGAAAACACTTCTCTGAATGAATCCCTTTCCTAAAAGCTCACGAACTTGCACCTCCAACTCTCGTTGTTCCTTAAGAGCCATCTGCCTAAGAGGCATAACGATTGGTCTAGCACCCTCGATCAAATCGATCCTAAACTCAATCTCACGATGCAGTGGTAAACCTTAACCTCGTCAAAAACATCCTCAAACTCATTAGCGATCAACACAGATAACAAGTCTTCCTGTGGAATCACAAGCGTATATAGATAGCTCACGAAGATACCATCTTCGGGTTTACAACGAATCAACACTTTTCGCCTCCCACATCCTCGACTTTCACCTCTAGCTTCTCGTAATTCACTCTCACCGCATATCTCTTGAGCCAATCCGTGCCCAAGATGATCCCAAACCCAGCGAAGTTAAGAACAAAGCAGTGACAAAAAAAAGAGCAACCATGACTCGTCAACGCTAGACTACGACAAATCATACAAAGATTGGACGAACCCCTAACTGGATTAGTCATTACGAATGGTCTATCACAAATCTCGGTTCCAAACCCAAGTGGCACGCAAGCTCAATGCAAATGAATGAACGCGATGCTCCAATATCAAACAAAACTGGAACTGGAACACCTCGGATGGAAAGTGTATCTTGGTAGATGACACCCTTTCCTTTCTCCTCTGTAGTAGGGGCTCTAGAAGAAGATGGCACGGCTCCCAAAGCATATGCTTTCATAACCTGCTTTCCCTTATCTGATTCTGGACAATCTTTCTTCTCATTCCCAGGCTATCCACACTTAAAGCACTTCTTCTTAGCTTTGGGATTCTTACAATGCTTGGTATAATGGCCCTTCTACCAGCAGTTAAAGCAAGTCACGTCGCCTTTATGATTCTTCTGACCATCTTTTCCCTTCTGTGGTTGTTGCTTCCTCTTCTTGTTGTTACCACCCTACTGTTGTTTTGGAGCTTATTCAGATGCAACAACGATGACTTCCTCTTTCGGAAACAAGCTCTCATGTCTCACGGCTTTTTCCACAAGCTTCTCGAATGAATCTTCAAGATGTTCCACCAACGGTTTTCCTATGTAAGTATCCAGATCCATAATGAACTTCTCATTCTTTTAATAGGGTGTGTTAATGTATGAACGAGCATATCTAGACAAGGCTTCAAAGTCAGAAATGTAGACAAGCACAAGACAAACATTCTGCTTCTATTTCACAAATTTCTTGAATAGAGCAGAAGTCTGAGCTATGGAGATAAATTTTGCTTCAAACTTTGCTTGGAATTGCTCCCATGAAATCTCTTCCATTGGAGTCACAAGTGTAAATGGATTCCACCATTCCATGGCCCTGCTCTGTAATTACCTTGATGCAAGCTTTCTCTTAGTTGTGTCATCCAACCCCAAGTCTCCAAAAATACGGACACAAGAATCCTTCCACCTCTGAACCTCTTCAGATGGTTACGTTCCTTTGAATGGCTTCCTTCCTATGGATGTATAATCTTTGCACAGCTTCGCAAAATCCATAACCCTAGGCAACTGAACTCCTACATCTACCGTGGATGCGACTGGAGCGGGTACCTTTCGCATGAATGCTTCCATCATGGCCTCAAACATGTTTGGGTAGTATACCTCCATTACCCCCTCTAGGCACAGCCCCTTCCCTTGCAGTATGTCTTGAAGCACGTCTACTCATTCAAAATCTGCAAATTAGAATCATTAGCCACTTGCAAGAAAAGCTGCTAAAGAAGTACAAACACTACTATATTATATACACTATATAGTATACATCCAACTGAAATCTACAAATACGCCTCTCATACTTAATTACATCTTCGAACTTTGGCTAAAATCGTTAATCAGAGCTCTAATACCAAATGTGACGACTGCCCATAATCCCTGCACTAAATAAGCGAAATAATGCACCGAAAGGTGTGCCAGGAAGCTATGGACGATCATCAAGGTATGATAACACAAGCGGAACCTATCGTAGAACTCACTGTACGGTATGATTACACAAGAGGAATCTTTCATAACAACTAGAAAGTAAAATCCATAAACTTGAATTACAACAATAGTGCTTATATAATTTTGCCTCACTACATCACTTAGAGAAGAATTGTAAACAACGGAAATCCAAATACTATATAGTAGAAAAGATAGTATGCCAGCCTCCTGCTCGCCTCCGAACTACAACATCGTCCTCAGTAAGGTATCACCTATCACCTACCACCTAGTCTGCCCAGCCAATGATCAGATGAACAACCCAAGGTAATAAGAGGGAAACATAAAATCTTGAGTCAAACAACAGTCTTAGTGAGTGATAAAACAGCTAACTAACATCATAAATAAAGTATATGAGAATGGGTAAATAAACGAACTAATCTACCCACAACACCAGAGAAGAACTAAATTCCCGTCTTCCCCATATCGGACAGGGACAGCCTTTACATAGAACACTTCAACCATAGAAACCAGAATAACCATTCATTCATGGAAATCAAAAGAAACCAACAATAGCACTCATAGCATCCAGATTATATATCTTACATAAACCACCCTAGTCGAATTCAACATCCCTCAAGCACAAGCCCAAAGGCCTAAACCAATATCAGACAAGCGTCCAAGAAACATCTCATCCGACATTGGATAATATAAGTGAGACGGTACAAATAAAACATCCAGCATGCATGACAGACTCTAGCTATCACCGCCAATCCTGCTTCGAAACCATCATTAATCGTATGACTGGCTAAACATTTTGTCGTCAATTGTCAAGGGCCAATGATAAACTTCAGTTGTAGCTAAACCCCACACACCATACGAGGAAATGTGTTTAGGCCATACACGACATCCGGGGTACTCGACCATACGACGAAATCATGTAACCCCTGCTTTGAACCAGCTAGAACCTACGATAACGATAATTCCTAGGCCTTCGGTATCTCTAGTCTTCATCGACGGCGACCATCCAACCATTATCAACAAACTCAAAACACCCTTGAGTTGTCTTCACGTTCGTCGAATTTCGACAAACAACGAACACATCACATCACTTCGACATTCTTACTTGAATACGCTTCAAAGTTCATCCGGCCGACCTTCCGTCCGATCGACCAACCTTCCCATCCAACTGATCGACCTTCCCGTCCGATCGACCGACCGACCTTTACACCAACCGACCGACTTCCCGACCAACCGACCTCTTGACTGACTGACCTCCCTTCCGACCTTCCCGTCCGACCGACCGACCGACCGATCCTCCCCGTTCGACCGACCTTCTATTCATCCGATCCAGCAAGTTTTCAACCCGCATTTCAACCAAAACTTCACCGAACGACAATTCGACGAAAGAAACTCATCCAATACGACAACAAACATGTTGTGAAATCGCTAACATCATGAAAATGACAATTATCATGAAAAATTATGTAAAATCACCAAAACCCATGATAAATGAACATTTGAACTAAATTATGGATCTAACTTGCATAAATATACGAAAATATAAGGAAAATATCGGTTTAAAGTTGTTAAATTAGATCCGATGGCGATTCATATGAAAATAGACTTACCATGATGTAGATCTAGGAGAAAACACATGAAAATGGTGAAAAACTAGATTAAACACTCATATACTTGATTGAATCCGTGTGAGAGATGCATATCACTCGCCATTTCTCCAAAACAACCCAAAATGATTAGAATATGATTTCGGACAGCGAAGAATTTGATCCAAACTCTTTGATTCAATGAACTCTCCCTCGAAATGGCGTAGATCTAGCTTCAAACGATATAGATCTTCGATTCCCTAAGCTTTAATGGTGGAATGGTGAAGGAGATGGAGGAATGGAGGAACTCTAGCTCTTCCAAACGAGATAATGTAGAAAGTAAACTATTCTCCATAGCCTTCCACCAGCCCACTAATGGGCCTCCCTAAATCAGCCCATTATGGCTTTATAAACCTAAACAACCAACTGTAAAACCTTGAAATAACGATTCCTTCCAAACCGCTGAGCCAAATCTTTAATGTGACCACTATATGGAAAGACAAACATCATTTCCTTTCCAATGGCACAGGTCTCAACACCTGATTCGATCCGAGTCAAAAGTTATTCCCTATACAAGACTGACAGGCACAAAATGGTCACAAACAAAATTGGTAAAAATAATGGACATGTCTCCCATTCCATAAACCACATATTGAAATATGAGAATGATCCATCCCTCAGGGAATAAAATAAAAATATTTTACGATCCTTAGATACGTTAAATGTGGGCTGTTACAAGGCCTATCCCATGTGCCCATGGTACTCGACTAGTCTTTTAGGCGTCCCAACTTTACCCTTGCTTTGAGTCCGCTAAAACTTACGACAACGATAATCTCCAACCTTCATAACTCTAGTCCTCATTACCAGTGGCTATTCACAAGCTCAGACCCCGACTCGAGCAACCAAGCAACCATTATACACGAGCTCATAACTTTGAGTCATCTTCACATTCATTGCATTACGACGATCAACGAACACATCAAAACACTTTGAACATTCCTTCTTGAATTCACGTCGGAGCTACATCCAATGTCGAGCCAAAATAAACACCATTTGGTCACTTATGTGATGGACCACTCATGATCCATCCATGGATCTCTCATGATCCATCCCTAGATCACTCATGATCCATCTCCATCCTGGATCACTCGTAATCCATCCTGGATCGCTTGAGATCCATCCTGGATCACTTGTGATCCATCTCCATCCTGGATTGCTTGAGATCCATCCTAGATTGCTCGAGATCCATCTTGGATCGCTCGAGATCCATCCCTGGATTGGTGGAGATCCATCCTTTCTTGCGCAACAATCGATGCATCTAATTCGTCCAAATCAACCAATTTCAACATTTCAATCATCAACACTTCATGCAATCATCAAGCAACACTTGCACCACAAACAATCATTGTATTATCGTATAAAGCTCACCAAATAATGATTAAACAATGATCAAAACAATAAAATGTATCTAAACTTGCATCAATATAGAATTAGCACATGAATTTATCGTTATAATCTTGATAGATTAGATCTAATGGTGATTCAAATTGAAAATATACTTACAATGATTAGATCTAGGTGAAAATAACTTGAAATTACGAAAATAAGATCAAACAACTCATATACTTGATTGAATCCGTGCGAGAGATGCTTATCACTCACCAAATCCACAAAATAGCTTGAAAACGATGAATCCTTAATCCAGACAGCGAAGAACGGCCTCCGAAACAATCATTTTGATGTGCTCTACCTTTCTTCGATGTTGATCTTCAATCTACTAATCTAGATCTAAGAATTTAATGGAGTGGAGATGTATTTGATTGAGCAAGGTGGATCACGGGCTCAACCAAATGAGAAATGAAGAAAGTAACCCTTACCCCTTGCCTCTACCCCCGTATTTATGGCCAAACCATCAGCCCACTAATGGGCCTCACTAATCAGCCCACTGATGACTAATTAGTCTGTTCAGAAATTGTGTAGCATTAAAACAGAGATTTCTCCTAAACTGTTAAACCAAATCTTCAATGTGACCACTCTACAGAATTGGCAATACCATTTCCTTTCCAATGAAATCAATTTTAGCACCTAACTCGATCTCAATGAAAAGTTATGCACTGTACAAAACTGACATGGGCAAAATGATCACAAATAAAATTGATAAAAAATATGGACATGTCTCACATCCCCATAACCATCATATTAAAAGATGAGAATGAACAACCCTCGGAAAATTAAATAAAAATATTTTACGATCCTCCGATACGTAAAATGTGGGTCGTTACAATTTAGCCAAATAGATAACATCGAGTGTATGATTGAAGTTAACTATGTTTAATCAAAGAACAAAATCAAATCAATATTATTTAGCAATTCACAATAACCAAATACTTGCAACAAGCTTGAATATAAATTAAACTCAAAATATCTAATAGCAATTCGATATGCTATATCGTGACCCTAATCATATTAATAGTATTTCAAGATGCTACATAGCAATCCAAGATTTAATTCAAACAATTAATCAATTTATCAATTCAAATAGACAATCGATAACAAGATGATTGATCTTAACCAAACAACAAGCGTATTTCAACAATTAAGTAGATAATCAAATTAAATCTATTATATAGTACATTGGTTAATCAGAAAGGTGAGCTTTACTCACCATCCCTCTAGTTGTCACTTTCCTGTTCCGATTTTGTTGAATTTTAGATGGCTTTCGAAATTCACCAAATGCAAAATGTTTCACCTCGATTGGATCTCCTATTAACAACTTGTTCATTTTATAAGTTGATTAATATTTAAACTAAGATAGATTTGCTAATTACTTAATTAACACCTTAATTACCTGTATTATAACTTACTCTTCTTCCTTCTCTCATAAAACAAGTCGTGACTTGAAGCTTTCCAAACCCAACCTTCGCTCCTTCTCTTTCCCGTTACCCCTCACGTCTCTTTATGGAATTCTGTGACAACGTCTCCATACACCTCCTTTACGCTCTTTTATCCCGACTACCAACATCAGAGCATAGTAGAAGCCCCTATCCCAAATGCGACCTGCACCGAAAATGCACACAACTAGACTATCGCGCCTCCCTAAGGACTACCGAAGTACACAAAAGGCCGGATCCCAGGCTCCTTTGCTTGACGAACTGAAAACCACACTTTGATTCAACAATCGACGACCCAAGAAAAACAAATCTGACCATAATACCTATCCATTCACTATTCAGTTCAATTGCCAGGCTTCACTGATCACACAACAATAAAAACAAGGATAAGGAGTTGATGGTACACTCAATACAACTTCAAAGTATTAGGCTTTGGATTTTTTCATGAAATGTTTGAGTTTATTTTGAATGTGGAAGTCTACAAATTTATTATTTTCCTTTATCGGGAAGCGTGAGAGAACTGGACCTGCAAATGAAATAGAGAGGGAATGATTATGTTTGGTGTGTGAACTTGCATAAGTATATATATGAGTTGTCTAGTTTTTGGTAATGCTAGTTTATTTTAGTTTATATTGTAATTTCTGGTGTCACGTTGCATAAAATTATATTCAACTACTAACTTCGGATAACCCAAGAAATAATCATTGCGCTCAACATCCCAGAACGATCAAATAAAAATAATAATATAAACAGGTTATTGGATTTCGAAAAATCGCAAAACACTGCTATTCGTTAAAAAATTATCAAATTTAATTTTAGTATTTCCCAATTAGAAATTAATAGAAAAACAAATAAATTAGATAAATAAAATACAACATTAGATATCGAGTCATAATACTAACTATAAATTCTTTGATTATTTATTCTGATTAATGCTCAAATTGAATTTATATATTGAATTCATAATTACTATTACAATTTAAAGCAAACCATCTAACCCATTAATTTAATATAAAATTTAGAATTCAATTGTTTGAATCAACATTAAATTTACAGTATAAATTATTTTAAAAAATCTCAGTATTTGAAGTTTAGTAATTAATTGGAAAGTAATCCATATTTTTTGAATTCAAGTTTATTAAATCTTTTTGAACTAACACTTTAATATTCAATCTTAATTAACCATTTAGCATCGAAAAACTTGGGTTGCTACACTCGATTTCACTTAAAAGAATTTTGTCCTTGAAATTCGCAAAGCAAAAAGAGTGCTTCCAAACTCATTACTTCTTAAAACTTGTTAATTTGTCGAAATGTAAGATTTTAATATCTAAGTTATGAAATTATGAAAATTTTCATAGCATTTCCATTGAACATCTCTATCTGAAAAACTACAATAACCCTATAGGCTTAAATCAATCACAAGAAAATCAAAAGGCCAGGTGGCAACACATATGTAACAACCCGTATTTTAATAACATGTTAAAACCATAAATCAAGGCAGAATTAATTTTTAAAATAAGAATTAAGGGGAATGGGTTGCACCATTGCGTTTGTTTCGAAATTCTGCTTGGAAACAAGTCCGAGTTTTCGAAAAAGGGATTCCGTATGAGGGAGATATGACCCTCCGAAGTTTCAGGAATTTTCAGAATCGAAAACAGCTTGAAATTCGAATTCGAAATTCGAATTCAAACCCCAGCGCAGACTGGGCGGGAAATTTCCCGCCCAGGACCAGGTCGACCAGGGGGTCGACACTATGGTTGACCTCCCAGAGGCCAGGTCGACCCTATGGTCGACCTGGCGGTCGACCTGGTGCCAAACCCAGTTTTGAGTCTGCATTCATTCTGATGTTTCTGGTCTCGTTTTCAGTCTAGGTCCGTTCGCCTAATCCTATATAAACAGCCCCTAGCCCCATTCTCTTTACACCATTCTTCTCTAAACTTATGCTGCACAAATTCTTGATGGACATGGCTTCTTCTTCTTCTTCTTCAAATTAAATAAATAAGTTAAAATAAAACACGAAGACTATTCCTTGAAGACTACGGCTAGGAATTGCATATTGGGGATTTTCTTCTACAATCAAATCAAGATTCAACGTTTCAACCATTCGACGACTAGTTTCTAGATTTGACTTCTGCATCTCAATTTCTTAGTCCACGATCTGTAAGTTCTAGTTACTTTGAGATTTAAACTTGTTAATTGTAATTTGGACATGAGATAAAGTGAAATTGGACTTAAGTATGATAATCGATTCACATCTATTCTAGTTTCCATCTTGGATCTTGACATTTGGGAATATTGCTATGAAATCAGTTTGGACCTATTCATGTAGTAAATCAAACCCCTTTATGTTGAATCAATCTACTTTTCACAAGTTTGGATTATCACCTTTATCATGACTATCACCTTATTATGCTAGATCTGTTTTGGGAAAATTATTCTATATGCCAGTGATGTTATAACCAATTATCTCAAGTTATATCATGCTAGATTTATCACCTTGTGCTCGTTCTTTTGCCTGTCATAGTTTTGATGTTATTCCCTTTAATTTTGGATTTGGATTTACTTATAATCTAGATCGATTCACGTTTACGTGCGATGGGAATACGATTTGGGTAGATTAGGCAAAAAACATGAATTGGTTATGAACATGAATCATGAACTTGACAATAGACATAAGTTGAAACTTGGCACGAACTTGACATGAAATTTGAACATGGACATGACACTAGAATGAACTTGAAGAGGTTGGGTTGAGTTTTGCAGTGTAATTCTGCTCGGAATCGCCCGACAAATCCAGTGACTACAAACAATAGGATGCAATGTGGGTAGTTGGTCATATCGCGCTCGAAACCCCAGGTCAGACTGAGTTGTGGTGTAATTCTTCCCGGAACCGCCCAGCATATCCAGTGACCACAACAATAGGTCTGATGTGAGAGGTTATGGTGCATTAATAAATTAATGCCACATGATAGGGTTAAGTCATGAACATGAAAGACAACACTTAACCAACTTGATACATGATTAGTGGGGTTAAGTCATGAAATTGAAAGACAACACTTAACCAAATTGACATGCTAGATGGATAAGGGTTAAGTCACGAATTTAAATGACAACACTTAACCTATTGGACGGAAACCCTAGTTACGCGGTCCATTTCAGCAGTAACCCACTTAGATGTATCATGGTACCCTAGAACTAAGCAGGGTGGGGCACGATTACTGAGCTGATTGTAAGTGACCAGAACGACTGCTGAGTTGGTGTGCCAGTGTAGGTTCAGGCGGACTATGGTCATGCACGTAGTCCGGAGTTGAAAAAGCAGGCATTGGGCATCAGTAGGTTTACACTGTGCGTGCTTGATTCGTGTCGGTGGTTGGCACCCTAGGGCTTGATACACCCTATGGTGGACCTAGCACAAGTAACTACATTCGTGATAGGGCTGTATGACACAGACACATGACGAGCTAGAATTTGTAGGGAGCCGATCGATTAATGGATCGTTCCGTAGGACCCCCAAAATGGGTCATTTCAAGATATTGGGCTAAGGGATCATTTCGTGGTTAATATATGACATGGGTTTGGGATACTAGTACAGTTGGTGTAGCGAGTCTTGAACATGCGATGCTATACTTGATTTATACTTGAATTATCATGCTATCTTAGTCTATCTTGCCCATCTTGAAAGCATCCTTATGTTTAGTTTCAGTTTATACATGTCACGTTACCTTTACCTGTTTTTATGCTGAAAGTCACTAAGACTTACCAGTCTTTATGATTGACCCGTTTTCGTTCGCCTCTTTTTCTTTCGTTCCGCCCCTAGGTTCTCAGGGAGGAAACTCTAGCACTTAGCTTGGATTTCGCTTGCTTTCGATTCAGCTCATGTACGGTTTGATCTTGAACTATGCTATGGCTGCATTTCTGCTACCTTTGGGGAATTAAGCTACTTTTGTTGTTTTAAGTTTTATGCCTCTTTATTTATTCAAGGCAGAACTTGTTGTAATGGAAAATGATAGTTGGTACATACAGACCCCAAAAATTACAGAAAATATATTTCTAGCTTCGTATTGATGATACGGTCCTAACAAAACCAGTTTCATCGAATTTTGAGACCATTTGAAAAATGGCCATTTCCAGTCGATTAAAATCAACTAAAACTGCTCAAACGCGTTTTCCTTTGCCACGCTCACATATTGATTCGAAAATTACGAATTTTGGAATCTAGCAATAACTTGACATCATAGATCCAACAAAAGTGGTTTCGTCGAAAACAGAGGTCGTTTGCAAAATTTCCATTTTTAAGGGCCAGAATTCCAAAGCGACTATTCTGAATTTTTAACTGGGCATATCTTTTGATTCCCACTATGAAATTTTGATTCTTTGGATTCGTTGGAAAGATTTTCACAAATAGATTCTAATATTTTTGGTTTCACTAAAATTCGGTTTATTTTGTATCCTGTACATTCATTTGAAATTTGAAGTTGAATTATCGAACTACCGCGCCATTTTCAATTCCTTTTACAATTATAAATAATTATTTATATTCAAACGACGATCTATATAAATTTATACATTCTAATTCTATTCAAAATAAATTTCTCGTCGTTATTATTTAAAATAATTCATCTTACATAATCAAAATTCATTAAAATTGCCAATAAAAAAAATTAAATTGGCTCGGATTTCCGGGTTATAACAATCTCCCCTACTTAAAACTTTTCGTCCCTGAAAAGGAACGAAGCCGAAAGTCGTTTCACAAATCAACTCAACTTCCAGTATTTTCTTTACGACTTAAGTTCTTCAACTTTTAAGTTTCTAAGAACTTTTCAAATTTTTCAAAAATTTGGCTAACACCCTAAATTTTCGAAAAATTTCGCCATAACCTCCCCTGCACTGGAGACTTCGGGATATTTCATATAGCCTCCCATGGCCTTCTTCAATCCAAAAGAAAAAGCCAAGAGGCTAGCCAATCGGCTCACAAAATCATCCAAACCCAAAGAAATACAATAAACATGTACCTATTTGTCGGGCAAACAATTTTATTCTTCTGCACTAGCCTCCTCGCTATGACCTGTTCAATGTAAGTACATGTATATGCATGCAAATGCGACTAATTTTCAATACAATTTACTATTTGGTTCAAATTGGCTATATGGTTCAAATTTATGAATCAGACAATAATCAAACAACATAATCAGCAATCAATTAGTTAATTAACATTTCAAATTCATAATTTTGGTACATAGTCAAAAAATTAGATTTTTGATGCCAAATCACAACAATAAGCCCTATCTAGTTTCGGTTCTCACACCAGTCGATTGGAAATATACAGAAATCTCACTTTCGAAACTCGAAAATAAATACTGGCGATGGTGTCCCGTCACCAGAATTATCCCCGGGCAACTAGAGTGTGATTCTATAACTATCCAGTACATTAAAACTTCAAATACGCGTTTGCAAGGAGTATATGCAAAAATCATTATATATTGGATTGTCCCAATTAATTTAATATAAATAAATCTTCAAATTCGTATAAAACGATTTAAATTTCAAAATAAAACTGTTTTCATTTTAAAACATACCCTTCACACTCGTTTTAGGATACTACTGATCCTATCTCTAACGAGTCATTCTCATTGGATATTACTAATTCAATATCTGATGAATTTTTTCTTATGGTTCTAATGTGTCTTGTTCTCGAGCTCTGTAAACCAAAGCTCTGATACCACTGTAAGGACCCGTAACTTCCCCGGTAAGGAAAGAGCGGATACTTTGAGAACAACACAAAAAAGAACGCAGACGGAAGAACATTTCATTGTTAATTACAACAATTCCATCAGAATACAAGAATATACAAGTATAAATAAATATTACACAGAAAAGATTAGATATTTAAATACATTTAAATACATCGCAGCAGAAAATAATACAAAACACAACAAGAAGTAATACACGGATACAGAGCTTTCCGAGTATCGTTCCAGCTGTAAATCAGGATCATGTGAATATAAATCTGCAAAACCAAAACTACTAGCTGCCCGTGTCAAAAATTAGGGCACCCAGAGTTTAGGTTAAAACAATAAACTCCAGGTCAGTCATGGGACTAGTGTGAGAACTAAAACAGTTATTAATCTTTATTTTAAAGTTAGGTAAATCAAGGGACCACGCCGTATAACACGGAACGGGTTTCCTCCCAAGAATACCAATGCATAAAACAATAGCGCAATGCTAAATAAAGAACAATGAAGCTATTATAAGACCCAGGTCCCATCACACAATGCAACGCAAGCCGGAGGATAGGGTTTTTACCTTATACTAGCCAAGAATGCTTGATACGTTTAAAACAAATCATTTGATACTATAATAAGTGCATAGTGTATAAAACAACTTCAAATCATAAGTATCCATCGTAGACGGCATAAGCGCCCCATCCCACTATGTCGCCATACTAGGCTCTACAAATAAAACCACAAAGTCATGTATTGGAAGTTGGATTTCCATCTGTGAACCGAGGCAAAAGATAGTACTCTACCGATTCGAGATGCTCTAGCTTGCCCCTCAGGACCCAGACTCAGGTGCGCCCTCGGATCGTCAGGGCCGGTCCACCGATGTGGATTAAAATGCCTGAACATTGCGTTCCCCCACCCTTTGGGGTGTCAATGAGCCAACGAATGACTCCATCGGCTTCACATAGTCACCGATATATCTGAGGCGCCTCGCAATAGCAACAACCACATAAGTCAAACTCGTCAGGGCGTGTAAAACCACTGACACCACTTCTAACTAGAAAGAAACGCATGTCCTCCCTGAGGTCCTTCTCCCGTTTCTAGTTCACAACCTGGGTGTGAGGCTCGCGAATCAACGTTACACAAAGCTATGCCACACAGGCTGTGCTTTGATCATCCACCACAAGACTCTGCTTTTCAACAGAATCCTTGATCATATTGCCACTTAGGCATGCCACACAGGCAATTCACTCCATGCGTTTGATATCCATCAATATATAACCTCTAAGCTCGTATGTCTCAGAGAAGGGCGTTAAGCAAGAGAATAAATTCTCCGCTTCCAAACAGATATATATTTGATAGAAATCAACCACACAGAATAAAATCCAATGCCAGACACACAGTCCATTTACAAGTTCGTTCTGGGTCTGAACGAAACCGGAGGCACCTAGTACCCTGCATATCCATCGATCTCCAAGTACGTCTGGATGATCACTAACTGATTCCCTCCTCTTGGGTGTACGACCCAATCAAGATCATCAGTAATCACCCAAACAATGTGAAGGCTTCCTGTCTTCGACCACCGTCTTCATCCTCGACATCACGTCGAATCAGTTTTCAGAATGGGATAAACCCGGTCTTTCTGAATAACTCGCGTATATAATAAACAAGTGTTACACAAACACAACATATGCCTCATTCCAATTCATCAGTCACTAACCGTAAATTAGCTAGAGAATAATTCACCAAACATTAACCCCGAAGGCCGAAACCAACATCAGATCAATACCCAGGAAACCATTCTTCTTAGCTAACCTACAGTTAGTTTCTAAATATCACATTCTTAGGGAAAGGTTCCCATTAATTTTATCAAAGATAAATTCTTATAAATTTATTCTTTAATCTTCTTTTGAATATCAATTCAACTAGTCGGGATTAGCAAACCACACCGAAGTAATTATTTATTTTATTTCCCAATCCCAACCTATTCATCCCATGAAGTAAAACTGGTCATACTTCATATCTAACACCACGGTGTTATCGGTAAATTCAATTACCATTTCACGTTCAAATCTAATTAAAGATTTAACTATCGCCTGGAGCAAAACTGGTAATACTCCATTCTCGATCATTTCAATCTAATTAAAGATTCATTAAAACTCCACTTAGTTTTAATCTTTAACTGGGTTAAAGAATCAATGCCATTTAAAACACGGTTCACGATAAACCCTAAAATACATTCCATTCTATCAGCCTTTAATTGTAAAATAGCAAGTGAGCAATTCCCTAAGTATTAATCCCGAAGGCCGAAACCAACATCAGATCAATACCCAAGAAACCATTCAACTTAACTAATCTCCAGTTAGTTTTTGATTTTCTTAACTTAGTTAGGTCTAAGAACAGTATTATTGAAGACACCGTTCACGACAACCCAATATCACATTCCATTAATTATCGGGTTAAAGAACAAGTATTATTTAAAACACCGTTCACGATAAACCCAAAAATCAATTCAAATTCAATTCCAATTAAATATCATTTAATTGGTACACTTCATTAAATCTAAATAAAAAGATTTAATCTTTTTCTCAACTGGGCTTAAGAACAGTGTTAATGAAGACACCATTGACGACAAACCCAAATCCCATTTGATATTAAATACAAGGCTCTGAATAAAAAATATATCAGCTTATATTCGACATCAAATTCTACGACCAACAAATATCGTATTGGAAATAACGATATAAATATATCTTTCAAATTTCATATCATTATCTGTATAATCACGAAATCCAACATCGAAATATTCCAAAGACAATTTCGATTCCAATCCATTCCAATTCAATTATTGGAAATTCTGTTATTTTCAAAACCAATTCAAATCTACTTTATTTATTTTAAACATAAATAGAATTATAATTCTAGTTCAAAACTAGTTCATTTCGATAAAAATCAATTTTTATCTTTTCAAATTTGGAGTTTTTCATCCCAATTCTTCACAAATCATTTCTTATGATTTTACACAAATTATTACTATTTTTAATAATTTTATCAAGGCCCGTACAGTAGATTTCCATCAACGGCCATCGAACAGCATTTACAGTGACCTTTTCCAAATTTGATTTGTACATAATTCCAAATCCAACCGTTAGATTTTACATCTCTAATATTCGTTAGAAATCTCTTTTCGATATGAACCCAACGGCTCTGGTTTTAGGAGAATCCGACGGCCGGATATCCCGCAATGTCCATTCGAAGTCAATGGTCGAAATTCACGAACTGCCGCAGCGCGGCGCGTTCTATTCAAGCCATTATATATATGATATATATATATTATATATATTTCGTCGATTTCCTTTTAAAACGTATTTTATAAATCATTTTAAATTCATCTTCAAAATGATTTCAACTTCATTTCAAATTCAAATCAAAATTGAATTTTTCCTTATAAATTCGTTTTAAATTAATTTCAAATTGATTTCAATTCAAATCGATTTTTAATTCAATTTTAGTTCGTTTTCAATTCAATTTGAATTTCAAATTTATTCAATTTCAATTTGAATTCATTTCTATTCAATTTCAATTCGAATTCAATTCTATTCAATTTCAATTCGAATTCATTTCTATTCAATTTCAATTCGAATTCATTTCTATTCAATTTCAATTCGAATTCATTTCTATTCAATTTCAATTCGAATTCATTTCAAAATATTCGATTTTGAAATTATTTTCAATATTCATTATCAAATCGACCAAATTCCCACTCGTGTTAAAATGACGTCTAACTACTTAACATGGCTTCACATTTCAATATTCAAAGAATATTATTTTTAAAATATTCGATAATTCTGAACTGGAATCAGACATAGTCAATTACTATATAATTTCAGTTATATGGATTTCATCAAATTCATATATACAACAATGACGATAAACACCCTACCATCATCCAAACTGCGTTCTACACTGTATAAGCATCAAATATAAATATTTAACGCTTGTAACAGCCTGTCAATCAATCGATCGACATACAACTAATTATTGGGACTAGTGTATGTCATATATCATCCCAATACCCGTGTGGGGTTTCAAACAATCAAACACATATTTTATTTGTGCAGTCGGACGATGTGTAAAATTTATCGTCCCAATCAATATCAGTCAAATGTGTGTATATAAACAAATCGTCCGATTTGTTTATATTTATTTCATTTTAAATACACGTTAAAATTTTTATTTTCAACTATAAAATATTTTTAACTATATAAATATTTTATTTCATTTCACATCACACAATCAATTTTCACCACAACAAACAATCAAACATACAAGCCATCCATGGTCTGTGGACGACGGGTGTCGGGTGCTACTAAACACCGTCTGCATCCCAGCATATATTTCAAACTAAAAATAAAAGTGAGGAGTTCTCACCGACTGGCTAAACCAAACGCCACGACTCTTCATATGTAGGAAACCTTCGTCGTGCTCGCCTTTCGTCACTTTCGTTGCCCGTATTCACTACATCTATAAGAATCACATTTTTATAATCATTCTTTATATAAAAATCATATTTTTACACTACTACTATATAGATAAATTTTTACACCGCTACTATATAGATAAAAATTCTATTTTTACACCGCTACTATATAGATAAAAATTCTATTTTTACACCGCTATTATATAGATAAAAATTCTATTTTTACACTGCTATTATATAGATAAAAATTCTATTTTTACACCACTATTATATAGATAAAAATTCTATTTTTAGACCGCTAGTAATATAAATAAAATTATATTTTTATTACTCTACATGAATAAAAGTCCTATTTTTATTCTTCCTATGATATAAAGATCGAATTTTTATTATCTATATAATACAAAAATCATATTATTATTATACTTCTCTTATGATAAAAATCACAATTTTATTCTTCTCCCTACATAAAAATCATATTCTTATCGCTCTACTACATATGTAAAGGTTATATTTTTATCGCTCTACTACATGTGTAAAAATTATATTTTTATCGCTCCACTACATGTGTAAAGATTATATTTTTCCTTCTTTAAAAAAAATTGGATTTTTTCTTCTTTACTATGATAGAAATTTCTTCTTTACCATGATAAAAATCTAATCTTTTTCAACGTTAAAAATGAAATCTTTATACATACAAAAACACAAACTTTATGGTTTTTAAAAATCAAATCCTTATGGTCTTAAAAATCAAATCTTTATAAATTAAAACCCTAACCTTATGTACAAAAATCCCTAAAACTAATTACATTGATTAATAAAATAATAAAAATAAAAAGGAGGGACTTACAGCGCTTGACAGAGGCAAAGGGGCTCGGGGTGGCGCTGGGTTGTACGGAGCATGGCGGTTGTCTAATGGTGGCGTCATGGAGGTGCTACAGGCCGGCGGTGGCCCTAGGGTGAGGTGCCATGCGGTTTTACGGTGGTTGGGGCGTTTCGAAACTGGACAGAGGGAGGGGTTTCAAAGGAGAGAGGGCGCGAGAGGAGGGGTGGCCGGAGGGGGAGAAGGAGGTGCGACGGTGGGTAGGTCTGGCTCCGGCGACGGCGATTGGCCTGGGAGGGGGCGCGATTGTTTCATCTTTTTTCTGTTTGTTGAATAATGAAAGAGGAGAAAGAGAGGGGGCTTAGTACAGGGGAAAATATAATTTAATTATTTAATTTAATTTAATTCTCCTTTAAGGTTGACTTTTCATACAAACTCGAAATCAAGTCCACTGACTGTCGCCCCCAGCTAATTACCCCTATTCCGAACACAATGGATATGTATTGAAAGCCAATTCAATCGTTACAATCAGTTTTCGTTAAATTTAAAATATAAATCTATATATTCAATTTTAAACGTACATTTCAGTTTACTGGGATCACATACGGACCCCAAAAATTACAGAAAAATTATTTCTAGCTTCGTATTGACGATACGGTCCTAACAAAACTAGTTTCATCGAATTATGAGACCGTTTGAAAAATGGCCATTTTCCAGTCGATTAAAATCAACTAAAACTGGTCAAACGCTTTTTCCTTTGCCACGCTTACATATTGATTCGAAAAATTACGAATTTTGGAATCTAGCAATAACTTGACATCACGGATCCAAAAAAAGTAGTTTCATCGAAACAGAGGTCGTTTGCAAAATTTCCATTTTTAAGGGCCAGAATTCCATAGCGACTATTCTGAATTTTCAACTGGGCATATCTTTTGATTCCCGCTATGAAATTTTGATTCTTTGGATTCGTTGGAAAGATATTCACAAATAGATTCTAATATTTTTGGTTTCACTAAAATCCGGTTTATTTTGAATCATGTACATTCATTTCAAATTTGAAGTTGAATTATCAAAATACTACGCCATTTTCAATTCCTTTTATAATTATAAATAATTATTTATATTCAAACGAAGATCTATATAAATATATACCTTCTAATTCTATTCAAAATAAACTTCTCGTCGTTATTATTTAAAATAATTCGTCTTACATAATCAAAATTCATTAAAATTGCCAAAATAAAAAATTTTAATTGGCTCGGATTTCCGGGTTATTACAAAGTTCATTAAGGACTTCGCTAAGATTCTAGCCCCTCTTACTAGGTTAACGAAGAAGAACTTAGCTTTTGCATGGGACATAGAGTGTGACGTTGCTTTTCAAAGGCTTAAGAGAGCCCTTACCACAGCTCCAGTTTCGGCATTACCCGACGGAGGTAAGATGTTTACGGTGTAGACAGATGCGTGTGGCACGGGATTGGGTGCTGTCCTAATACAAGAAGGGAAAGTGATATGCTATGGGGGTAGACAACTTAAAGTTCATGAGAAAAACTATCCCACACATGACTTGGAATTACCGGCGATTGTTTTTGCGCTTAAGTCTTGGCGCCACTATCTTCTAGGTGAAAAGTTCGAGTTGTATACCGATCACAAATCGCTTAAGTACCTCTTTTTTCAAAAAGATTTGAATCTAAGGCAACAGAGGTGGATGAAATTCTTGGCATCATATGACTTCGGTATAGCTTATACCCCTGGCAAGGGTAACGTGGTGGCAGATGCGCTAAGCAGGAAAAGGTTGACTTTGAGTCCTTTGTTTGTTGAAAGGAAAAGTCTAGAGTTTATAGCAACCTTTGATTTCACACCTGTTGTTGAGTCGCTGGTTAGCACATTAGCATCTCTTGAGTTAAGGCCTACGCTTCTAGACCAAGTAGGGACTTCACAGAAGGAAGACCCACAAATAGTCGAGATCATGGACAAGTTGATTAGAGGTGAGATATCAAGTCATCTCAGTAGGTATGCCATAGATGACAAGGGATGGCTAAGGTGTGATGGTAGACTATGTGTCCCACAAGTGGTAGACTTAGTAAAGAGAGTTCTCGAAGAGGCACATCACTCGAAGATGACTATACATCCCGGAGGGGATAAAATGCACAAGGATATAAAGCGCATTTTCTTTTGGAACGGGATGAAAAAGGACGTGGCGGAATTCGTTTCTAAGTGCATGATGTGCCAACAAGTAAAGGCGGAGTCGAAAAAGCCCGGTGGGCTATTGCATCCTTTGGATGTTCCGCTGTGGAAATGGGAGAGTGTCTCGATGGATTTCGTGGATGGATTGCCTAGGTCAAGGAAGGGCAATACTAGCATATGGGTTATAGTAGATAGACTCACGAAGAGCGCTCACTTCATTCCTGTGAAGAGAAAGAGGACCGCATCATGGCTAGCGTCTATATACCTTCGAGAAATAGTACGGTTGACAGAGTTCCTTCTTGTATAGTTAGCGATCGTGACCCGATTTTCACTAGCGAATTTTGGAATAGTTTACAAGAAGCAATGAGTACACGACTAAGTTCAAGCATGGCCTATCACCCACAGATGGATGGACAAACCGAAAGGGTAAATAGTGTACTAGAGGATCTTTTGAGACTATGCATTCTTGACTTTGGTGGTACTTGGGAAGATCACCTACATCTCGTTGAGTTCGCGTATAATAATAGTTACCAAGCTAGCATAGGAATGGCACCATTCGAAGCTTTATATGGAAGACCGTGCAAGTCACTAACTTGTTGGTGGGAGTCGACAAACAAGCTCATACTTGGACCCGACATGACAAGGGATACTTCCGAGAAGGTTGAGTTGATACGAAGACGGATGAAAACGGCCCAAGATAGACAGAAATCCTACGCGGACAAGAGAAGGACAGACCTAAAATTCGAAGTTGGAGATATGGTCTTTATAAAAGTTTATCCTTTACGCAATGTGGTTCGTTTTGGAGCGGTTGGAAAGTTAGCAACGAGGTTCTTAGGACTGTGCCCTATCATCGAGAGGATTGGACAGATGGCCTATAAGGTAGAGTTACCCGAGAGGCTGGCCGGAGTACACAATGTCTTTCACGTTTCGCATCTCCGAAAGTGCTTACATGAGTCTGTCGAAGTGGTTGAGCCAAGCATCCTTGAAGGCGTAGAAGTGGAGAAGGAAGCAACATTGAGGCGATTTCCGATTCGTATCTTAGGAATGGAGATCAAGAAGCTAAGGAATTGAGAAGTCAAGCTAGTTAAAGTACAATGGAGTGAAGCCCAAGAAGATGCAACTTGGGAAACTAAAGAGAAGATACGCCCGCTATAATCATTTCTTTTTTAGGGTACTTTCTCGATCTCTTTTTCCTATAAGTTTACATACCTTCGTATCATGTACATGCTTTTGCTATCCATGTTTGTCTTGTTATCTTCTCGATCATATCTTGAGAACCTTAGGTAGAACCCTTTTGGATGTAAACATGTAATTGAAACATGTTATGGTTGATGATTGCAAGTGGTTGCAAGTGGTTGCTCGTGGTTGCATAACACACATTAGGCACTAGATCGGCTCAGTCACATATCTCATATTGCATATGCATGGGTGCTCATACTTGTATATGGATGGAAACTTGATATGCTATCATTTGGATGTTGCATATGAATGAATGTTTGTGCACTCATATAGAGATTATAAAGTATGTTAGGAATTTACATACAAGTTGGACTCATTACACTAACATATTTTGCATTAAGGAGGTCTACTGAATCAGTAACTGCCTGATCTTTTGCATTAGATAAGTACATATAAACACATTCTTGCATGAGTTCATACAGCATTAGAAATCTTTTAAGGACAATGGTTGCTTGTGGATGATGGTTGAGTAGATGGATGAATGGATGATAGGATGCATTCTTCTTAACTTGAAGATTTCGGGGACGAAATCCTTTAAGGAAGGGAGAATGCAACAATCTGTATTTTAATAACATGTTAAAACCATAAACCAAGGCAGAATTAATTTTTAAAATAAGAATCAAGGGGAATTGGTTGCGCCATTGCATTCGTCTCAAAATTCTTCTTGGAAACGAGTCCGAGTTTTTGAAAAACGGATTTCGTATGAGGGAGAAATGACCCTCCGAAGTTTCAGGAATTTTCAGAATCGAAAACAGCTCGAAATTTGAGTTCAAACCCCAGCGCAGACTGGGCGGGAATTTTCCCGCCTAAGACTAGGTCGACCTTTGGGTCGACACTATGGTCGACCTCCCAGGGGCCAAGTCGACCCTATGGTCGACCTGGTGCTAAAACCTAGTTTTGAGTCTGGGTTTATTCTGATGTTTCTGGTCTCGTTTTCAGTCTAGGTTCGTTCGCCTAATCCTATATAAACAGCCCCCTAGCTCCATTCTCTTTACACCATTCTTCTCTAACCTTATGCTGCACAAATTCTTGTTGAACATGGCTTCTTCTTCTTCTTCAAATTAAATAAATAAGTTAAAATAAAACACGAAGACTATTCCTTGAAGACTACGGCTAGGAATTGCATATTGGGGATTTTCTTCTACAATCAAATCAAGATTCAACGATTCAACCATTCGACGACTAGTTTCTAGATTTGACTTCTGCATCTCAATTTCTTAGTCCATGATCTGTAAGTTCTAGTTACTTTGAGATTTAAACTTGTTAATTGTAATTTGGACATGAGATAAAGTGAAATTGGACTTAAGTATGACAATCGATTCACATCTATTCTAGTTTCCATCTTGGATCTTGACATTTGGGAATATTTCTATGAAATCAGTTTGGACCTATTCATGTAGTAAATCAAACCCCTTCATGTCTGTAGTATTATCATGCCTGTGATGTTGAATAAATCTACTTTTCACAAGTTTGGATTATCACCTTTATCATGACTATCACCTTATTATGCTAGATCAGTTTTGGGACTATTATTCTATATGTCAGTGATGTTATAACCAATTATCTCAAGTTATATCGTGCTAGATTTATCACCTTGTGCTCATTCCTTTTCCTATCATAGTTTTGATGTTATTCCCTTTTATTTTGGATTTGGATTTACTTGTAATCTAGATCGATTCACGTTTACGTGCGATGGGAATACGATTTGGGTACATTAGGCAAACCATGAATTGGTTATGAACATGAATCATGAACTTGACAATTGGCATAAGTTGAAACTTGGCACGAACTTAACATGAAATTTGAACATGGACATTGTAACGACCCGTGTTTTTCGACCCTTTGAATACGAATATTTAAATTAGTTTGAAATATTATATTAGGAATATTAATGAAATTTAATATTGAATTCGCTATTTAAAACGAAGTTGAACGTTATATATTTATATAAAATATAAATCGAGCCTGAAATGGCGCTGCAGTTCGCAATATAGAGTTTTGAACTTCCATGGAGAATACAGGATTCGATATAAGTCGGATTTCTGTGAAACAAGACACGTTGGAGCCGTATTGGCGATAGCTTTCATATGAAAGAGAAAAATTCAGATTTCGTATTATAAATAGTAAGTTATGGTCAAATCAAATTTTGAAATAGTCGCTATGGAAAATCGTTATTAAATTATAGGCCTTTAAAATGGCCGTTTTGCAAACGAACTCAGATTTCGACGAAATCAGTTTCATTAGAACCGTATCGTTAAATTATTGTACGGTGATGAATGGCGTGGCAAACCGATATCGCATGTGACCACGGTAGCAGTAAATGTCCGCTCATTTGCTATAGCGCGTATTTAAATAAATAAAGGGTATTTGGCATAACTTGAGCAGACAATCGAAGTAGGCCACGAAACCAGTTCCGTTGAGTTCGTATCGTCGATTAGAGTCAGGATATGTATATAGTTTGTTATTTTTAGAGACCGAGAAATTTGGCGTTAAAAATGGTAGGGCGGTTCGGGGTAAAAATAGCCTTCCGGGGCAACAGTCTCAAAATGCGACGAAATTAGTGCCGTTGGGTTCGTATCGAAAAGTTATTGTCGATGTTCGCAGTTTCAAGTGGATTTGATTTATCTGGTGACCGTGGAAAAATTAAATGCGTGTTCATTTCCGGTTTCATAAAGGAAAATTTTTCATACGACCTCGGTTTTCGACGATACTTGTCCCATTGGATCCGGAATACCTTTTTACACTAAGATTGACATTTTTATCAGAAAAACGAAAATCTTTTATGGTGATTTTGGTGTGTGACTTCACGACGAAGTATCATTTAATAATATTTTAACCATTTGCTCCTACCTAAAGCTATCTGAACACAACTCCATACTAAAAATATTCCGTACTGAATAAATGCGAAATGCACGGTAGCCACCCTACATCCTTACAACCCGATACCCTCTCTTTTCAATAGCAGGTGTATTTCCATTGTCTCCGAATTTCATTTTCGTGCCGACCAAGTTTTCTTGGCATTGGCGACCAACAGCTGACCTATAACCTCTCTGCAAACCTATATCTAAATGCCTTGCCACCCACGAAGTCCTCTCCTATAAAAGCCACTTTTATTCCTTCAGTTTTTTTTCGTTTTTTTCGTTTGTTTCAGTAAAGCAAACCAACTCTCTTTCAACGAAAAAAAAGGGGGAAGAAACAAAAAAATGCGAACAGGAAGTCCACGGTGGAAACCGCAAGGAGAAAAGTAGCTGCGGTTCTTGGTCGATTTCAATGGAAAGGGGAGATCGAGGAGGGTGTTGGTCCAGGCGAGGGGAGAGTAAGGTGAGTCGGGTGCTGTGGCACCATCAGATCGTTGGCCAGGATGCTGCTGGAGTGAGCGGTGGTGGAAATCGATTGGTGTGTGGTGCGTGCCAACGTGAGCATCGAAGAAATTGGGGTGTGCGGCAGTCAAATTCTGGGAGGCGAGAGTTCACGTGAGTATATACCCAAGCAGAGGTTTGGAGTAGAACGTAGAGAATACCTAGAAGAAATGAAAACGAAGAGGCCTTGGGTTTTGAGAGTTAAGGTCGGCCTGTGTACATTAATACAAGGAGTAATTAGTTTAAATTTGTTCAGGTTTAAGGAATTTATTAGTTCAATTAAAATGAAATTTACAATTAACAAATCTTATAATTGACGCAGGCATGGGTACAGAAAGAGCAAGAACAGCGGGAGCAGAAGGACGTTGGTCTGGGTTATATTGTCAAGCTAATTAGTTGGTTAACCAAAGTAATTAAGTTTATTAATTTAAAATTAGGATTAATGATAGAATTGAATCGCATAAACTTGTATTATTTCTAACTCATGTCTGTGTTATCAGAACTGAGCCAAACAAGAAGAGTTGTGACCATATTGCCGAACATTACGTAGTGTAACTAATCTAAACAGCAATGGAGACAAGGAATTTACGGTTAAATTAAACAACGGTTTAATTTAACTGTAATCGAACCGTTTCAACAATATCAACTCAAGGTGAGTTAAACTCACTCAGTTATTTTCCCATTTATATTTTATATAAATTGGGTATTTTTATTTTGTGTGCTCTGCTTGCCAATGGTTGACTGTTTGCTAGTTATCTGCTTAGCTGTTGATTTAACCGATGAAATTAAACTGTGTTTAATTTCAGTGAAATACCAAATCGTTATTTTTAACGATTGGTTCCAATAAAGGTAACCCACCTTGGTTGGTCACGTTTATCTATAAACGTGTTTAAAATGGTTGAATTGGTTGAATTGCTTATGGTTGATGGTAAATGGTCGTTATTTAATTTATCAGTTAAACAAAACTGAACCGTCTGATTTGAGATAACCATTTGAATACAGGGACGAACAGGTTGGAGGGATCCAACCGGATTCCTCAAATGTATTATTTATTTTCATATTATCATATATGAACTGATCTGTTTGTGTGATTGATTTGATGGTTGATTATTAATTGAATATTCAACCTTTGTTTGGTTTGAACCAATAGGTGATATTGGTTAAGTGTTTGGCAGAGTATGGCCTTTAAAAATCAATCGGTTTATAGATATGGATTCACCGTTAGGTGAGTCGATAAAAGTAAAGTTATAAAGTTTATTTTATAACTGGACTCAGATCTTGAAATATATTATTTAAATAAAGTAAAAAAGGGAGTTAAACAAATATTTTATTTATTTAAGACCTTGATTTATGGTTGGTTTATTTTATAAAGTATATGCTGATGTTAATCAGATTTTCAAGTATGAAGATAAGAAATGAATCGAAAGGTTTAAACTTTGATCATTGCTGTGTAAAGAAAACAAATAATTAGAATTTATTTAAATTAATTATATTTTTAATTAATTTAAAGCGAGGATTGTTGAAATCGGTTAATGAGAAAATCAAGTTTTTGAGTTAATTAAATCGACCGTTTGGAATTAGAATTGTTTATCAAGTTAATGTGTTTTGACTAAAATAGTTAAATGAATATTGTTTGAATTTAAATAAGGATTTAAAAAGGGATTTAGTAGTTAATTTAGATAATAAAGGGATTAACTACTAAAGTAGTTAATGCTTGAAATAAGTTATTATTTTAATTAATGATAAAGTTAGGAATATATTTTTAAATGGGAATTCATTTAAAAAGGTTACCGAATGTGAGATGCAAGCCAATTGAATGGTGAAAGGAAATAAACGTACTCAATTATATGAATTAAGTGAAAGGAGATTACGATAAAAAGGGTTTATTATAAACCAGAGGTTTTAAGTGAGATTCAAAGTGTTAAGACGTTAATTTTACATTAACGTTATTTGAAAACGAGATCTAGTAAAAATGAGAATTTTAAATGAGATTTCAAAATGGGAAATTGAATATATTTATTCGAGATAGAATTAGCCAAACATAAATATTGGGCTAAGTTGCCATTTCGGACGACTGCTAGCGTAATTCGCAGGGCTGCAGATAGCCTACGGCGGTCGGATGTTTCCTGAGGGAATCGGGCGTAACCATTGTGATCGCTGTGATCTAGAGTCAAGCGAATGGAGTTAAGGCGAATGTAATTAATCAATTAGAGTTATTCAAATATCGTATTTTTGAATATTAAAGAATTAGAAGTTTTAATTTAACAAAAAGGAAATTAGTTTGTTAAAGGCCAAGTGATGCTGAATACTGAACCAGTGAACTCATTGGAGTGTCATGATTGAAACACTGTATATTTTGATAGTTAAAACACCGACTATCAAACCTGTCCAATACGATTGTTGGTATGGAAAGACCGGGATCGAATTTATTCGAAAACCATTCCGACCAACAAATACGTGAAGATATCAGAAGATGGTCGAGATGGTGCTGTGAAGACCGTTGATTTTCATAAACGGAAGAACCACTAATGTTCTCTGCCTGGCAAGCGGAGATAAACTGTGATTCTGTCGTAGTTGGAATCTACGGGTTGCAAGGACTTCTCGCTACTGATCCATGGGGTGATTCCTATATGGATACAGTAGGAGAGTGCCTTCGGTTCATCCTGTTCCTGGATGACGTAGATGGACGGATGTCTGACATAGTATTTCCAAAGTGTCACGTACGTTGATTTCTTCAAACGTACGATAGTTGTTGGCAGGGAATTGCCATTCTCTAGCTTTCAGCTAGAGTATTTTTGTGGACGTCAATTAGTGATATCTGGCGGATCTGACGATGTGGCATTCAAAGTAAATGGCGACCAGATGTCAAGAGTTAATTCTGGCCTCGAGCCTCATCAACCGGGAAATGACAAAAATCGGGCAGGCAGCATGACAATGTGGGTCGCTCCCATTAGGGTGTATGATCACCTATCTAGAGGAAGTCCTATTTGTTTCTTAAATCTATGTTCGATGCTGTCCCTTGTCGGGAGGCGGTTGCTGATCCCAACCGTCGGTGATATACATTCGATACTCTCAAGCGAAATGAGGGGTCGGTCATGTGAGGGCCGGGTTGCAAGAAGTTCTTGTTGAACCCAGTGTATTCGTCTCTAGAGATAC
Source organism: Allium sativum (assembly GCA_030737875.1). Lineage (NCBI taxonomy): Eukaryota > Viridiplantae > Streptophyta > Magnoliopsida > Asparagales > Amaryllidaceae > Allium > Allium sativum. Next base: position 996,052,579 of record CM060924.1, on the reverse strand, counting down.
ACTATCGGAAGGTGGACCCATACCTTGTCAAGTCGGAATCCAATTACCAATAAGCGCCCGCGGTTTTGATTGTATACTATATATGTGGAGCGTGAGATGCAAGCGTTCTACTAGATCCTATTTACTTGTATTTAGACATTATTATAATATCAGACAAGATATTGTTTTCAAAGATGGTTTGGGTTATCGTAAGGTAAAAACCGTCCGTGTTTATGTGTGGATTTGGTCTTACGATTATCCTTTTCTTTTGAAAAGATTTTGAACTTTAAAATCATGATTGGATGGTTCACCCTTATTACTGTGCGAGTTTATCTCACTCTGGTTCACCAGACTGACCCGGTGTTTTGTAAATGCTCGGGTTAGGCCGGGTTGTACAGGTCCAGGTTATCGACTGTTGTGAAGAGACGAAGTGGAAGATTCCAGACGTATGATATTACTATTCCGCTGTGTGTTCTATGAGGACAGATTATTATCACTGTCCAGTTGTGTACTCTGATATTGTAAGTATTTCAAAAGCTTTCAATAAAGGTTATTTCTGTATTATATTTTGTTCCGCTGCGATGTGAGACTCTGTGTTGTGGTGTTCTTCTTCTTCTTCTTCTATTCTAATATTTCTTTCTTTCTTATCTCATCCTCTAACTTCTTCCTATTAATGATCTGGAATGTTCGATGTCTGAATGGTCAACATGGTAATTTGATGTTGATTTTCGGAGTCGAAAATCCCAGTTCGTTACAGACATGACACTAGAATGAACTTGAAAATGGCCAACTCGAGGTTGGGTTGAGTTTGCAGTGTAATTCAGCCCGGAACCGCCCGACAAATCCAATGACTGCAAACAATAGGATCCAATGTGGGTAGTTGGTCATATCGCACTTAAAACCCGATGTCAGACTGAGTTGTGGTGTAGTTCTGCCCGGAACCGCCCGGCATATCCAGTGACCACAACAACAGGTCCGATGTGAGAGGTTGGGGTGCATTAATAAATTAATGCCACATGATAGGGTTAAGTCATGAACATGAAAGACAACACTTAACCAACTTGACACAGATTAATGGGGTTAAGTCATGAAATCGAAAGACAACACTTAACCAACTTGAAATGCTAGACTGATAAGAGTTAAGTCACAAATTTAAATGACAACACTTAACCTATTGGACGGAAACCCTAGTTACGCGGTCCATTTCAGCAGTAACACACTTAGATGTATCATGGTACCCTGGAACAAGGCAGGGTGGGGCACGATTACTGGGATGATTGTAAGCGACCAGAACGATGGCTGAGTTGGTGCGCCATTGTAGATTCAGGCGGACTATGGTCTTGCACGTAGTCCGGAGTTGAAAAAGCAGGCATTGGGCATCAGTAGGTTTACACTGTGCGTGCTTGATTCGTGTCGGTGGTTTGCACCCTAGGGCTTGATACACCCTATGGTGGACCTAGCACGGGTAATTACATTCGTGATAGGGCCGTATGACATAGACACACGACGAGCTAGAACTTGTAGGGAGTCGATCGATTAATGGCTCGTTCCGTAGGACCCCGAAATGGGTCATTTCATGATATTGGGCCAAGGGATCATTTCATGGTTAATATATGACATGGGTTTGGGATACTAGTACAGTTGGTGCAGCGAGTCTTGAACATGCGATGCTATACTTGATTTATACTTGAATTATCATGCTATCTTAGTCTATCTCGCCCATCTTGACAGCATCCTTATGTTTACTTTCAGTCTATACATGTTATGTTACCTTTACCTGTTTTTATGCTGAAAGTCACTAGGACTTACCAGTCTTTATGACTGACCCGTTTTCTTTCTCCTCTTTTTCTTTCGTTCCCCCCTAGTTTCTCAGGGAGGAAACTCTAGCACTTAGCTTGGATTTCGCTTGCTTTCGATTTAGCTCATGTACGGTTTGATCTTGAGCTATGCTATGGCTGCATTTCTGCTACCTTTGGGGAATTAAGCTACTTTTGTTGTTTTAAGTTTTATGCTTCTTTATTTATTCAAGGCAGAACTTGCTGTAATGGAAAATGATAGTTGGTACTTTAAATGTAAAAGGTTTTGACTCTTTTTGAAAGTAATGAAATTTAACTTTTGATTCTTCCGTTGTTTTATTCATGTTCTGTCTTGTAATATTTTTGTGTTTGTTTACCTTGATAACGCTCCTCCAAAACTTGTGCATTCCCTTTGTAAGTGACCCTAGCGGAGGTGGGGTGTTACAACATATTTGGGATATAAATCATTCATCATATTTAAAAATATAAATATGTACTTATTAGTTAGGAAATAACTCTATTAATGAAGTCAAAAGAAAATTAGCGATTTTATTTCATAACTTTAATTTACATATGTAGCTACAAGTGAGTTATACATGAAGGTCAAACAATATGAAAATATAACCAATGTACAACATGAAACTAAGCATTTCATTCTTATATGGAAATCAACATACAAAAACATGTTATATTTAAGTTACGTAACTTACATTCTGCAAGTGGCACAAATATAATTTTATTTAAAGTCTCTTATGATATGCATATGTCATTTGTATGAACTTCCAAATTCTACTGCTCGATCAATCACAAAATTCCACTTCCGAGCTAGTATCCCTCACTCCATCACTCATTGTGGACACAAATCTGGTTTTTTGATTAGAAATTGTCACTCTCTTGCATAGCCATATACAAGACAAAGAACCTTAGAATCACATCAAAATTTCAAAAATCATATGAAAAATTCTTTCCAGACCAATATAAATCACTCCAAAACCATGTGCTCGAATCTGTATCCAAACCAGTTATGCAAATAAAATGACTTATGTATATCTTACACAATTATTTTAAGTTGTTTATTTCTATAAAAAAATTCTTTTATTCATCTTCATTTTCATTTAAATTATATTTTCATTTGTACTGAATTTACCTTTAGGTTACTTCATATAGACAATTATTTGAGTTCACAGTAAATCAACTATTTTTAAACTCAAATTAATACAAAATAATATTGCAGATTAATTCACGTCAAACTCATTTAATCTAAAATTCATATTAAAATCGATTTAATTACCATAACGTGAACAATCAATCAATTAATAACAAAACCATTACTTAAGTCTTGAACATTTTGCAAACTTAAGTTTAAACTTATCTCGAGAACCATGCTTAGGTAAATTTCTCGCTTTAAACATAAATCCAATTTACTTCTAGTTGAAAGTATTTCAAATTACATTCGTTCACAACTTATATTTTATAACGACCTAGATTTTATTAAAGAATATTTAATTAATTTAAATATTTAGAAACGATTTATTTTAAGAATTAAAGACTTGGAATTTATTTAATTTAAGGTTTGAACGTATAATTTATAATATAATTAGAAATGAGCTCATAGCGGCGCGGTAGTCCATAATATTATGATTTGAACTTTAAATGGATATAAAGGATCCAATATAAGCCAAAATTCGTTGAAATAAGAAATGTTCGAATATATTGAACCAAATTTTTTTTAATGAAAGTGAAAAATCAAGATTTCGAATTGTAGATTGCGAGTTATGTCCAAACCAAATTTACAGATTGTCGCTATGGAATTATTTATAAACCATAACAAATTATTAAATAAAATAAAAAGTATTTTATTATACATTATATCGATTTAGCTTGAAAACGGGAATATCGAGTTCCAATATAGTTTATTTTGAAGCTATATGAAGTTTTATTTGAATATATATAAAGATAATAATTCGTTTACAATAGAATTTGCTTATTTCGAAATTAAATTATATTTTATTGATTTAATCGAATATTAGAAAATAACCATTTCTTAAACAACCTCCGTTTTCGGCGAAACAAATTTTATTAGATCCGTAATGATTAATAATTGCTAGATTTCTAATTTCGGATCAATCGGAGTTAGTATGTGTCCATGTGAGCTATAAACATTCAATGTAAATACGTATGAATATAAAACCAATAATTTGAGCTCAGACTAGCGCTTTTTGAGCAAACTGACTCGAATTTCGAAGAAACAAGTTTCATTAGGACTGTAATGTCAAACCATAATTGTATATCAATTTTCACCGCCAACAGAGTTCGTATGTGATCGTGCAAATTAATTAACATCAATCAAAAATACCAATAGGCACATAGTAATATAATAATAGAATGTTATTAAAGCCAAAATATTTATCCTGTCAACACGCTTTTTAGTCAAAGCTGTCACACGTCAAGGTTCTGGTTTGCAACGTGCTCAAGCATTTAGGACATCATCAGAAAACACAAAATGATTTGGTCGAAGTCGCATCACAAAATAAAATGGCCTGAAACCCCTTTTAGATGACCTCTTTCGGACCCGAAAACATCAATTATAGTGCTTTGCACTGTAGGCCTCTGAGTCAGTTTCAGGTACAACATTCGTTTGGCCTAAATGGCCTTACGGTTTGAAAGTTACTCCCATTCCCTTAAACGTGTATAGAAATATTCTATCAGCAAAACTACTCATGACTTGAGTATAAATTGGCATTGATTGGCAACCGCTTGGATGAAGTGACAACGCATTGGAAAACTTGGTTTATGCACACCAGAAGACACCGGGTTGGGTCAGAACTTCCGGAACAGATCGAGTTAAAGCTGCTCGCCATCATCAACATAACTTCATCACTCTAACACTGATTCAAACAGACGGGTCGGATCATGGGGTTGGGTCGGGTCTCGACCCCGCATGCATTAACAAATTGAAGCTCAGTGCACGAGCATTACACCGGGTCGGGTCGAACATCATACACCCGACCGGCTAGGATACACTCCTATTTTATCGGTTCAAACTCCACAAGGCTTCACACAATCCGGATACACTTTCTCCACTACTTCCCGAGATCACCTTCAGGTTTGCCACATGGCACATCCGACCCGATATCCTCCAAATCTCTACGGCTTCCACCATTATTATAACGCAAAGTCTTTGCACATACATAAAATCCAATCCCACTCAAACAACACGAGGATTTCGTATATAAATTCATGTACTTAACACGAGGATTTCTTGTTAATCACTCTTCTTTCTCCTCATTCTCTCAATATGTTGGTTTCTCTTGTAATTTGTTAGCATAAACAAAAGATTATAAAGTGGTCATAAGCTTGGTTTGAACCGAACCATTATAAAATATTGTGTGTTCCAGTATTATTTACTGCATTTATCATCTGTGATATTTGTTTGTGCGAATTTCAAAATAATTATACTTGTATTTTCAAAATAGTTACTCTAAATACTTTTTCGAAAAATCTTTTACTGTTAAAATCATTTTTAGGAGTGCTAAAACCTGATGTTGACGCTAGTTGTGACAACCCGCTCCCTTCTTTCACCCAAAACTCGGTCGTATCAAAGGGTATAGAAGGTCAGCTAGAAATAATACCATGCTGAGACTAAGATACCTACATATGATAAAAATAATAACACAGCAGAAGAGTGCTATAATATAGAAAAACTAATTAAATAACTATTCTCAGAAATATCAATAATTTTAAATCAAATATATTAGTCTTAAATACCATTACATACTTTAAAACATCAAAGTATATAAACTAGTCCATCTCAAACAAACCAAAAGAAAATGCACTCATAAAATAATATAAAAATGATTGAGTGATCTAGCTAAGCACCACGAAACACTATCCAATAGTACCAATCAATTGCCACCATGTCCACTCGAGGTACCGATAAATGATTAGGTCAGACACAAGGTCTGGTGAATGAAAAATAAACTAAAAGAAAAAGATCATTTGCAATTGGTTTTAGATTTACTCTAGGTTTCATAGAGTAAGCAGTGTATATGCCTCCATAAAGACCTAGTTCCTAAAAGGGAACCTATATGCATTATTAGACCTAAATTATTGGTCAACCCAAACCTAACCAAAGGTCGGCCAATGGGGATATTCTATCCGTTTTTCTACTCTACTATGCCTAGAGATGAAGAACGTGAAATATATAATTGCTACATAACTTAGCGAATACACACACACCCCCTCCTTTTATACGTAGTAGCATAATGCCCTTTAATGCCTACTCCGGTGTTTGCCTCGAACAAAAACACCAGGACTAGAAGTTTTGTAACAAACATAAGATTAAAAGTTTGTACCTATTCCAACCAAAAAAAAATATTTTCTCCTATATTCTCAATTTATTTTTATTGAACTATGTAGAGATTTCAAACTTAGTACTTTAATAAAGAGCTCTATATGCTATTATGATCTGCCTTAGTGTTGAAGTTATGTAATGACTCGTATTTTCTACGATATATAATTAATTTATTTAATTATTTAAATAGTGGTTTAGAATTAAAATGGTCGTTGAATTGAATAATAGTGAATGTTTAATTAATATAATAATTAAATAATATATTAAATTTTGAAATAATCAGAATTGGCTGAAATGGCGATATGGTGTGAATTGGATTATTCAAAGTATATAATTCAGTTTAGAGTTGAATTATAATAACGAATATATTATTTGAACGAAGTTTTAAAGTATAATTATATTATAATTAAAATCGAGCTTGAAATGGAGCAGCAGTTCGTTTTTTGGCGATTTGAACTTCAACTGAAGGTACAGGATTCGTTTTAAACCGGATTTCTGTGAAACAAGAAACGTTCGGCGCTGGTGAAGTATATTTTTCTAGTAGGAGAGAAAAATCGGGATTCCGTCGTGTACATTTTGATTTATGTTCAAATCAAATTTCAGAAAAGTCGCTATGGAATTCCTTTATACTTTATAAGGGAATTATTTATATTTTAAAAAGGAATTTCATTATAAATCAAATATCGATTTAATCGGGAATTGAAATATCGAGTTAGAAATCCATATAGGATTTTTCTGAGCTGTATGATATTTTGTTGTGAATATATACGATAATATTTATTTTTTAAATATTAAATTTAATTGTTTTTAAATATATTTATATATTTAAAAGGGTTATTTAGAGCTTTAAAAATAGCCAGTTTTGCAAACGAAGTCGGAACTCGACGAAACTAATTTTGTTGGATCCGCAACATCAAATTATTGCTAGATTCCACGTTCCTCGATTTTTAGAGTCACTGTGTGGCCGTACGGATTTTTAGAGTTAAAAAAGTCAGTATTTTGATGGTTGAAAATACGTTGTTTGAGCAAACGAAGTCGGCATTCGACGATGCCGGCTTTACCGTGTTCGAAATGCTGTAGTGTAGCAGCATGACAAATTTCGTGGGCATTAGATTTAATATGAAGTCAAACGGGGTTTAAACGTTCGAATGAATTTAAAACCAATATAATAATAAAAAATATCCTACCAAAATATCTAAAATAAATTCTCTATAAGTGCCCTCACCTTACCGTAACCCTTAAGGATTTCATTCTCTAGTCAACACAAAAGTAGCAGCCAGTGTTCTTCACTCAAAAACAAAACCTTGGATTCTAAATTCTCTAAGAATTCAAATAATTTCCAAAAAATAACAAGTACATATATTTGTAATCTAGAAGCATTTCTCTTCAATCGGGCAGTAGTTTTGGACAGTTCAACACTTCCTATACTCGTGGTTTCCTGAGCGTGTGATTCTGTGAACCCTAGGTTCGACATTATCGGAGTTCGAAGCTTCGATGGCTATTCAAATGTTCTAGTTGAATTTGTGACTTTAAGGATAAGAAGTTGTGAAAAAATTGTAGAGCTTTGGGATAAAAATGTTCGGTAGTCTGCTGTGTGTCTTGGGTTAGGCCGATGGACGGAGATTTATGGGTGAGTGCAAGTTTGTCATTGTTGGGTGAGGGGTGTAGAGATTTTACAGGAGATTTCAGTGATGTATTTGATTCCGATTTTCATAAAATAGAAGTGGTGATTTGGGGAGAGGAAGAAGTCGTAATGGCAGTGTTAAATGATGAAGAACGGACTGGGTAAATGTCTGGGAGGAGAAGTATCGAGTTCAACTTGATGGGTATGCGGAGATGGGTCTCGCGAAGAGGAAGCTATTGGTATTTTTAATTTGGATTAACAATGAAAAATATAGGAGGGTTGGCCTTCAAGGAGCACGGTGAATGGTGAAGGAATGAGGAGCGAGTTCAGTTAATTGAATTGGAGAAGATGGAATACGTTGGATGGGCTTGGATATGCGGGGGAGTAATTGGGCAGAGGTGAGGCCCAACAATGAATATATTAAAGTTTAAATCTCTTCTAATTACCTGTATAACTTGTAAAATGCATATCTAATTCATACATAAACGAAATCGAACAAAACAGGATCCGTTAGGATCATATGGAGGAGGGCTACACCATGGAACTGACCGGGAGTAGATTGGAGCTCGTTACAATTTATAGCGAAATAAATTGTCCGTCTGAATCAAGAGATGATTATCGTTATTAACGATGATCGTCCAATGTGAGTAAAACTCACCAACTCTGAACAGTTACATTTTTATAATGTATTTTTAGAACTATTAATCATCTGTTGATTTCTGTGTGATAACTGTTTGGTTGAATTGCTTGTGTATTGGTTGAAATCATAGATAACGATATATATATATATATATATATATATATATATATATATAAATCGTTGGTCAAATATTGATTTTGTTTAGCAGAATATTTCATATTGAAATGAAATCGATGTTAATTATGTTGTTTAATATTTGTGATGCAGGGAGACAGGTTGGAGGAATCCGACGGGATTCCTTAACATTTATTTTACTGTTTTTCATATACTGTGTTATATGATGTGATATGAAATCTGTTGTTGATTTTGTGTATTTGAAATGATACCGATCATTGTTATATGGTACGTTAAAAACCATAAGAAATACCAGAATGATAAAAGGGAATGAACATTGAAAATGAAATGTTTATAAAATCAAAGGATTTTGTAAAGAGAATATTTATAACATCAAAGGATATTATAAAAGGATTTATTTAGAAAATAAATAGAATAGAAAAAAGAAATGGTTGGAATATACAAAGGGAATTTTCAAATTGTATATTGAAATATAAATTATATTTGTAAATCAAATATAATTGAATTGGAAATATTTGTGAAAACAAATAAAATTGAATAGGAATATTTGTGAATAAAAAATATAGAAGAAATATTTATTGGTTCAACAAATAGAATTGAAAGGGTTATTTGTTAAATAAATAGAATAAAAATGGAATATTTATTTAGGAAATAAATAGAAGGATAAGAAGAATATTCATTTAGAAAATAAATAAAACAAATATAAAGGAAATATATTTGTAAAACAAATATAAAGGAAATTATTTGTGAAAACAAATATAAAGGAAATATATTTGTAAAACAAATATAAAGGAAATTATTTGTGAAAACAAATATAAAGGAAATTATTTGTGAAAACAAATATAAAGGAAATATTTGTAAAACATTTACAAATAGAAGTATAAAGGAAATATTTATTTAGGAAATAAATAGAAGGATAAAAGGAATATTCATTTGGGAAATAAATAGAAAATATAAAAGAAATATTTATTGGTTAAATAAATAGAATTGGAAGGGAATAGTTATTTGTTAAGTAAACAAATAGGAAAGGAGATAATTCAAAGGAGATAATTGAAAAGGAATGATTCAAAGGAGTTTATCGAATATTAGTTATTCGGTTAGAGTTAATCGATTAGAGTTAGAGTTAATCAGTTAGAATTAATCAGTTAGAATTAATCAGTTAGAGTTAATCAGTTAGAATTAATCAGTTAGAGTTAATCAGTTAGAGTTAATCAGTTAGAATTAATCATTTAGAATTAATCAGTTAGAGTGAATCATTTAGAATTAATCAGTTAGAATTAATCAGTTAGAGTTAACTAGTCAGAGTTAATCAGTTAGAATAAATCAGTTAGAATTAGTCAGTTAGAGTTAAACAGTTAAAGTTATTCAAATAGAGTAAATCGAGTAGAGTTATCAAATATCACTTATTCGAAGTAGAGTTATCGAATATAGTGTATTCGAGAGAAGAGTAATCAAATATAGTTTGTTCGAGAAGAGTAATCGAATATAGTGTATTCGAGAGAAGAGTAATCGAATATAGTTTATTCGAGAAGAGTAATCGAATATTGGTTATTTGAAGGAGTTAATCGAATATAGTTTATTCGAATAGAATTAAAGGAGTTAATCGAATATAGTTTATTGGAGTAGAATTAAAAGGAGTTATCGAATATAGTTTATTCGAAAGGAGTTAAGTAAATAGAGTTAATCAATTAGAGTTAAATCAAAAAGAGTTAATCCAATAGGGTTAATTGATAAGAGTTAATTGAATAGAGTTAATCGAATATAGTTTATTCGAAGAAAGGTTTTCGAATCTAGTTATTCATAAGAGAGATTATCGAATATAGTTATTCGAAGGGAGGAGTTATCGAATAGAGATTATTCAAAAGAGAGTTACGTAAGGAAGATTGTTAAAGGTTTAAAAGATAAACTTTGACTATTTCGAAGTTAAAACGTTGTTCAAATAAGGTCTGAGAGGTAATTATACCCTAACTTGATTGACTTCCTTCTTAACTAAGGAATGGTAAGGTTTGATAGTGAATGATGGTTAAGTGAATTTAGTAAATGGTTTGAGTTGGCATAGCGATGTTTAATTTAAACATCTGTCAAAATCCAATAAAGGAGCTTTGGATATGTTTTCCAAATAAGAAATCAGAAATATTTTCTAATATAGAAAACAAGAAATGGAAATGTTTTCCATTGTCACTAACGTATATTTTCAAAATTTAGAAAATAAGAAATGTTGAATACATGGAAACAGGAGATGAAAAATGAATAAGATAAATAGAGAGATAAATGTTAAATGATGATTGATTGATATATTTCCATTTGGAAATAATATCGTTGGTTGCACATGTGTTTTTCTTTGATAGTTAACTCACCGACTATCGAAGTTTCCGACCATTTTAACGTTGTTAATATGGAGAGACTGGTTGGATTATTATCTGAAGAACCACTCTGTATTGGCATAAGCGTTGCGAATTGTAACACCCCGTGAGTTCTATAACGCTAAGATTCACAAATTAAAGTATAATTAATTCTAAATGAAATAATTAAGGGAAACGGGTTACGCCATTGCGTTCTTCTCGGAATTCTGCTTGAGATAGAGTCCGAGTTTGCGCGAATCGGGCTCCGTATGAAGGAGTTATGGACTTCGGAAGTTTCAGAATCAAATTTAAATTCAAACAGCTCAGTTTAATTTCAAAATTTCGAATTTCAGGTTCAAACTGGGCTGGGCAGGAAAATTACCGCACAGAGACCAGGTTGACCATAGGGTCGACCATGGTGTCGACCTGGTCCCCCCCAGGTCGACCATAGTGTCGACCTGGGTGTCGACCTGGATGGTCGACCTGGCTGGCCAGGTCTGGCACTGGCTCGAATTTCTGAGGCCCTGTGTGTCACTAGGGCTGACGTGTCACCTCTTGATTGGCTCTCTGAATTTTTAATGGCCTAGATTCCTCCTATCTTCATCTAACGGCTCAAAACAACTTAAAAATCTATAAATACACCCTAACTCTCAACTGAAAATTCACACAAAAATATGAGAAAGGAGTCGTCATGCTGCTAGGGAGGAATTGAACATAGCCGTCAAGAGAAAAGCCTAGAGACGATTCAAACTAAGAAGAAGATTTAAAGTTTAAATCAAAAGTTTTCAACGCAACGTTAGTCTACCCAAAGGAGCACATTTCAATTTCAGAATCCAGAATTCAAGATTCTGCAGTCGTCGTGAGTATAGTAACCTTTCAGAATATGAATAAGAATTGCGATGTGATTCGATGTGAATGAAAATAGAATTGTGTTATTGTATTGTATAAAATTCTATGTATTTTGATGATTCTATCATGACTTGTGTATTGACGTTTGTGGCATAAATTGATTGATGCAAGCCTATTGAATAATTGTATATGAAAACAATGGCACTTGCAAGTTTGTGGCAAAAGAATAGAACTGATCCCTTTATGTATATGTCGATTGCATGGACTATGTATATTCCTTTAGTCTAAATTAGAATTTATGTAAACATGATTTAGACTTGAAACCTTTTATGTCTACATGACCCAAAGCCTATGTTATCACTTTCATGTTTGTTTGCAAGTATAATTGGGTCTACGTTAAGCATCGTTTGGGTTTCAAAAATTATGCGAGTTCATGTTTATTTGCAAGTGAAATTGGATCTATGTTAAGTATCGTTTGTGTTTCATAAACTATGCAAGTTCATGTTGAAATAGGCTATGTGAATTAAATGTTATAATTGGAACTTTTGGTGAATATACATCATGCTAGTTTTGTGTTTGACATTATGCCAAGGTAAACATGTTTAAACACAAGTTTGTATTAGCCTAAACTATGCCATCTCATATGCCACCTACTTAGTTATACTTTGATTTGAATGCAAGTTCACATGACCCATCATTTATGTTAGTATCGCTAAATTGCAAGTTCATGCGCCACACCCTTATATGTTGTCAAATATTACATGTTCTTAATTTCCCCTTTTCTTAGGCTTATAAAGTTGGGCTGAATTGTGTCGAGCCCAACATTTGTTATAACGTTGCGAACGTATAAACGGGGGTAATAACGTTGGGTGTAAAACATGAAAATATATGTTGGCATGTTTGGCACACACCAATGACAATGACATTTAAAGCGGTATGAATTATTATACCCAAAAATAATAGATATGACATTTACATATATACATTTGAGAAATAATAAAATATGTAAATTTAGAAAACACGACGTGCTTAACCCGACGTTGGATTGAGTTGTGATGTAAACCTGCCCGGAACCGCCCGGCTGTCCAGTAGTCACAACAATACCTATCCAATGTGGGTGGTTAAGCATTGAGCCCAATAAAGGCACGAGGTTAGATTGAGCTACGGTGTAAACCTGCCCGGAACTGACCGGCATATCCAGTAACCGTAGTAATACCTGTCTAATGTGAGTGGTTTGGTGCTCCTAAGAGGCTAAGGACAGGTGGTAGCGTTAAGTCAACTATAACACTTAACCAAATTCAACATGTTAACAAGAATTGATGGGTGGGGGTTAGGTAAATACAGACACTTAACCACTTAACATGTTTGACTAGAAAATCCTGGTAATAAGGGACCCGTTTCAGCAGTAACCCAATTTAGGTATCAACGATACCCTGAAACTAGGCAGGGTGGGGCACGATTACTGGGCTGATTGTAAGCGGTCAAACGACGGTGGTGGGTGCAGTGTAGGTCTAACGGAGTGCGGGCGTGCACACACTTCGGAGAAGACAACCAGGGCACTGGGGACACCAGTAGCATAACCTATGCCTTATAGAATTTGTGTCGGGGCCGCCACCATGGGTCTTGATACACCCCATGGTGGGACCAGCATAGGTATCTACAATTCTTGGGGGCCGTATGACACATGTTAACGCGAGTAGGAGCCGATCTTTAAATAAAGTTGGGGATCACTTCACCCTTACCATGGGGTGCCAGTTAGAGTAAACTCAAGTAGATCCAGAGATATAATATGGGTGCGATAGTACATTCGACACTCCTTTAGCTTGTGACACCATCCTATTTTCAGTATATATCTATCATGCCCTTTTCTTATTCACATACTGAAGAGTTACTAGATTTACTCAGGCTTTATGTCTGACCCTATTTTCTTTTCGTCTTCTTTTCTTTTGTCCCCCCCCAAGGTCCACAGGGAGGAAACAGCTCAGCTCAGTCAGGTTCTGTTCAAGCTCCAAGAACGTAGATGTATGATTTGGGTCTCTTTTGCTCAAACTATGGCTTCGGATATCACTATGGGGATTTTTGTCACTTTATTTATGTTTTATGCTTCTTTAATAATCAAGACAGTTATGATGTAGTAATGACGGAAGTATTTTGAGACAATTATGGAATGTTTTGTTTTGGAACACGTATTGATGAATAAAAGTCTGTTGGTTTCCGCTGTTTAAAATATGTGTATTTATATCTGTCTTGAGTCTATCTGTGGCTTTTACTTATAAACCTCCACCAAAATTAAGACATTCCCTTTGTGAGTGACCTTAACGGAGGTGGGGTGTTTCACTTGGTATCAGAGCATAGGTTTGCCAGACAAGATAAAAGTATTTGAAATTGTTTTCAAAAGAAAGTTTAAAGAAGCATTTTTCAAGAAAAAGTGTTATATTTATAAAAGACAAAATCCCCCAAAGCCTTGTGCCCTATCTATCTCTCTCTATCCGTCATTTTGAATGTTTCCCTTTCTGTTTCAGCATGTCTGGAGACCTTAACCTCCCGGAAGGAGTGCCGATTCCCGGCTGGTTTAGGAGGTACTTAGAAGGAAGGGCCAATGGCGCGGGCCCAGCAGACATCCCTCCTCCAGTGGCCACGGTTCCTCCTCCTCCTCCGCCTCCTCATGGAAATGCCTTCGCAAAAACATGTTGAGACTTCAAGGCAATAGGTGGAAAAGATTTTTATGGGACAGAATCCTTTGTAGGGGCAAGAAACTAGCTAAAGGAGACTGAGGATCTGTTTGTCATCTTTGTAGTGGATGACAGGCAAAAGATACAACTAGCGGTATGGTTGCTTAAGGATGAGGCTTCCTATTGGTGGGAAGTTACCAATGCTCAAAGGGCGGTGGAAACATGGGAAGACTTCAGGACAAGGTTTGAAATGAAATTTCTCTCCCAAGCAGAATGGAGCCTGCAAATGGAAAAGTTCCTAACTCTGAAACAGGGAAGCATGACGATCAATGAATATGTTAATCAGTTTAACCAGCTGGCCAGATTTGGGTTAGACTTAGTAAACACCCAACACAAGAAGGCACTTCGCTTCGTCAAGGGTTTGAATGAGCCTCTACACAGCCTTGCCATGACCCATGTATTTACAGGAGCGACTTATGAAAGCTTGGTGGACATGGCGTTGCTACACGAGGAAGATCACGGTAAGAAAGAAGTTAAGGTGGAAGAGAAGAAAGAGGATCTACAAGCAAAGAAAACAGACTTCAAGAGAGGAGAAAAGAACAATAAGCCCCATGAGAAGAGAAGGCGTTATTTCTGTGGCATTGTGGGCCATATATCAGAAGACTGCCGGAAAAGAAAGGCGAAGATGGGTGGTTGCTTCCAGTGCGGAGAGACTGGGCACCAAGCTAAGGACTGCCCAAAGAAGAAATGGAAGGGACAGAAAGATGGATCCACTTCAGGGGGTCAGGTTCATGCGCTAGTGGCACCTCAGCAAGAAAGAGGTAGTAATATTTCTGTAGAAAGTGTAGTCTATCTTTATGATCATCCAGTTCGTACACTTTTTGACTCTGGCGCATCACACTCTTTTATTTCCTCTGCCTTAGTAGAATCTCTGCATCTAGACACTAGTATGGTAGAAGATCCCTTAGTAGTTTCAAATCCAATTGGGGGCTCCGCTTACTTGTCAATGGTTTGTTTGGGTTTGAAAATCACTATTCTCAGCGTTGAGTTTAGTTGTGATGCCTTTGTCTTAGGCTTCTCGGGATATGGTTTGATCTTAGGCATGGACTGGTTATCCAGTAATAGTGCCATTCTTGATTCTGAGAAAAGAGTAGTTAGGCTCTTCACTCGGCTTGGTAACACTCTAGAAATTTCTTGTAATCCCTTGAATGCTGTTATGCTAAGTTATCTAGAGTCGCTTGATGCTTCTGATGAGAATTTGCAATTAGTGAGAGTGGTCCGGGAATATCCGGATGTCTTTGAGGAGGTGAAAGGCTTACCTCCGAGGCGGGAAATAGACTTCCGCATATATCTTGTGGATAACGCAAAGCCTGTAGCTTTACTTGTCAGACACATGGCTCCAAAGGAGAGAAAGGAGCTCAGTAAGATGGTTAAAGAACTTCTCGAAAAGGGGTTCATTAGATGGAGCATTTCGGAATGGGGTGCTCCAGTGGTGTTCGCAACTAAAGCGGACGGTTCGCTTCGCCTTTGCGTCGACTATAGGGAGTTAAACAAATTGACCAAGAAAAATAGGCACCCTCTTCCCCGAATCGACGATTTGTTTGATCAGCTTGTAGGTGCAACGGTCTTCTCCCAACTTGATCTGGCAACTGGGTTCCATCAGCTAAGAGTAGCTGAAGATAGTATTGATAAAACGGCGTTCAGAACCCCAGACGGTCTCTTCAAGTGGCTTGTCATGCCTTTCGGCTTGACAAATGCACCCGCTTATTTCGTAGACCTAATGAGCAGGGTGTTCAGAGAATTCCTCAACAAATTTGTGGTTGTCTTCGTAGATGATATCTTAATCTTCTCAAAGAATGAGGAAGAGCATGCCCAACATCTGAAAGAAATCATGGAAACTCTTTGAGCTCATCAACTAAAAGCCAAATTCTCCAAGTGTCACTTCTGGAGAAAAGAAGTAAGATTTCTGGGGCATATAGTGTCCAAAGAGGGGTTGTTTATGGACCCCGCAAAAGTGGTGGCAGTGCAAGATTGGAAGACACCATGAAATGCAACCGAAGTTCGAAGCTTTCTTGGGCTAACCGGTTTTTACCGAAAGTTTATTAGGGATTTCGCGAAAATCTCAGCCCCACTCATAAGGCTAACAAAGAAAAATCTGGCGTTCACTTGGGATTTGGATTGCGAGTTTGCTTTCCAACGATTAAAAAGGGCTCTCACAACGGCCCCAGTTCTGACTTTTCCAGATGGAAGCAAAATGTTCATGGTATACACGGATGCATGTGGAACGGGACTAGGCGTTGTTCTAATGCAAGAAGGAAAGGTAGTAGCTTATGGTGGAAGACAATTAAAAGTTCATAAAAAGAACTACCCAACCCACGATCTTGAGTTAGCCGCCATCGTCTTTGCGCTCAAATCTTGGCGCCATTATCTCCTAGGTGAGAAGTTCGAATTATACACTGACCATAAATCGTTGAAATATCTCTTCTCGCAGAAGGATCTTAACTTGAGGTAGCAAAGATGGATGGAGTTTCTTGCCTCGTATGATTTTGAAATTTCCTATACTCCCGGCAAAGGCAACGTAGTAGCAGACGCGTTGAGCCGTAAGAAACTAACCTTAAGCCCTCTCTTTGTGGAAAGGCAAAGCTTGGAGTATATAGCCAGTTTTAACTTTAGTCCCTCCTCAGATTTTGTACCGGGTTTGCTAGCATCTCTCGAAGTACGCCCTACTCTCTTAGACTCAATAGGGGCTGCACAACGTGAAGACCCTCAGCTTGTTGATGTGATTGTTAAACTTATTAGGGCTGAGACTTCTAGTCACCTCAGTAGGTATGCCATCGATGATAAGGGTTGGCTGAGGCGAGATGGAATATTATGCGTCCCATAAGCAAGGGAGTTGACAAAGAAGGTTCTCGAAGAAGCACATCATTCCAAGATGACCATACACCCTGGCGGCGATAAGATGTACAAGGATATAAAAAGGACTTTCTTTTGGAACGGCATGAAACAAGACGTGGAAGATTTCGTTTCTAAGTGCGTGACCTGCCAATGGGTCAAGGCGGAACAAAAGAAGCCTGGAGGACTACTTCATCCTTTAGAGGTCCCACAGTGGAAGTGGGATAACATTTCAATGGACTTCATTGATGGACTACCTAGGTCGAGAAAAGGCAACACTAGCATTTGGGTAATAGTGGATAGGCTTACTAAGAGCGCCCACTTCATGCCTATCAAGAGTAGAAGGACTGCCGCATCTCTAGCATCTCTTTATCTCAAGGAAATAGTTCGACTCCATGGGATACCCTCCAGCATTGTTAGTGACCGAGACCCTATCTTCACAAGCGAGTTTTGGCGGAGTTTACAAGAAGCTGTAGGCCCACAGTTATGTCTGAGCACGACCTATCACCCCCAAGCCGATGGCCAGACGGAAAGGGTGAATAGAGTTTTAGAGGATCTTTTAAGACTTTGCTTTCTTGACTTTGGAGGGACGTGGGAGGATCACCTTCCTTTAGTGGAATTTGCCTATAACAACAGCTACCAAGCTACCATCGGTATGGCGCCCTTCGAAGCCTTGTATGGAAGACCATGCAAATCACCAACTTGTTGGTACGAGTCTACAGATAAGCTTATACTTGGACCAGATATGATTCGAGAGACTTCTGAGAAAGTAGACTTGATACGTAGGAGAATGAAGACTGCCCAAGACCGACAGAAATCCTACGCCGACAAAAGAAGGACCAACCTTGAGTTTGAGGTTGGGGACAGGGTTTTCCTTAAGGTATCACCTTTAAGGAACGTCGTTCGTTTTGGATCCGCCGGAAAGCTAGCACCAAGATTTATAGGACCGTTTCCTATCATCGAGAAGGCTGGAAAGATGGCCTATAGATTAGAGCTACCCGAGAGACTGGCCGGAGTTCACAACGTCTTTCATGTTTCTGTAAAAACCCGTAACTTCCCCGTAAAGGAAAGTGTCGGATAGTTCGAGAACAAGCCACAACAAAACGCATACGAAAGAACATTTCACTGTATATTACAACAATGCATCAGATTACAAGAATATACAGAGTATAAATGAATATTACATAGAAATATCAGAGATTTAAATTACATTTAAATACATAGCAGCGGAAAATAATACAATACACAACTGAAGGAGATATACGGATACAAAGCTTTCCGGATATCGTTCCAGCTGTAAACCAGGATCCTGTGAATATAAATCTGCAAAACCAAAACTACTAGCTGCCCGTGTCAAAATAAGGGCACCCAGAGTTTAGGTTAAAAACAATAAACTGCAGGTCAGTCATGGGACTGGTGTGAGAACTAAAAACAGTTATTATTCTTTATTTTTAATGTTAGGTAAATCAAGGGACCACGCCGCTAACGCGGAACGGGTTTCCTCCCAAGAATACCAGTGCATAAAACAAACAGCGCAATGCTAAATAAAGAAAAATGAAGCTATTATAAGACCCAGGTCCTATCACACAATGCAACGCAGCCGAGGATAGGGTTTTCCCTTATAATAGCCAAACATGCTTAATACGTTTAAAACAAATCATTTGATACTACTATAAGTGCATAGTGTATAAAACAACTTCAAATCATAAGTATCAATCATAGGCGGCATGAATGCCCCATAACACTATGTCGCCATATATAAGTCTACAATCAAAACCGCAAGACGTCGTATTGGAAGTTGGGTTATCATTTATGGTATGAACCGAGGCTAGGGGCAAGATCCTCACTGATTCGAGACTGCCTAGCCCGAGTCTCAGGCAAGCGCGCAGGCAAGCCTTGGAGCGATAGGGCCGGTCCACCGATGTGGATTATTATACCTGAGCACTACGTTTCGCCGCACTTTGGGGCGTAAGCGAGCCAACTAAATGACTCCATCGGTTCGAGAACGACCGATCAATCCGAGGCGCCTCGCAACAGCAACAACCACATAAGTCAAACTCGTCAGGGCGTGTAAAATCACTGACGCCACTTTTAGCTAGGAGGAAATGTAGGCCCTCCCTGAGGTCCGTCTCCCGTTTTTGGTTCATACCGGGTGTGAAACTCGCGAAGTAAACGTTACACAAAGCTACGCCACAAAGGCCGTGCTTCGATCATCAACCACAAGACTTTGCTTTTCAACAGAAGCCCTGATCAATTGCCACTTAGGCATGCCACACAGGCAATTCACTCCATGCGTTTGATATCCATCAATATATAACCCCTGAGCTCGTACGTCTCAGAGAAGGGCGTTAAGCAAGAGAATAAATTCTCCGCCGCCAAACAGATATATATTTAATAGAGATCAATCACACGGACTAAAATCCAAAGTCAGACACACAGTCCATTTACAAGTCCGTTCTGGGTCTGAACGAAACCGGAGGCACCTAGTACCCCGCATATCCATCGATCTCCAAGTACGTCTGAACGATCACTAACGGTTTCCATCTTCTTGGGTGTACAGCCCAATCAAGATCATCAGTAATCACCCAAACGACGTGAAGACTTCCGGTCTTCGACCATCGTCTTCATCTTCGACTTATCGTCGTATCAGTTATTCAGAATGGGATAAACCCGGTCTTTCCGAATAACTCGCGTATATTTTAAATAAGTGTTACACAAACACAACATATGCCTCATTCCAATTCATCAGTCACTAACCGTAAATTAATCAAGAGAATAATTCCCCAAATATTAACCCCGAAGACCGAAACCAACATCAGATCAATATCCAGAAAACCATTCTGCTTGGCTAACCGACAGTTAGTTTCTAAATTTCACATTCATAGGGAAAGGTTCCCATTAATTTTATCCAAGATAAATTTCTTGAATTTATTCTTTAATCTATTTTTGAATATCAATTCAAACTAGTCGGGATTAGCGAACCTTACCGAAGCAATCATTTGTTTTAATTTCCCACCTATTCATCCCATGAAGTAAAACTGGTTATACTTCATATCTAACACCACGGTGTTATCGGTAAATTCAATTACCATTTCACGTTCAAATCTAATTAAAGATTTAACTATCGCCAGGAGCAAAACTGGTGGCACTCCATTTTCGATCTTTTCAATCTAATTAAAGATTCATTAAAACTCCACTCAGTTTTAATCTTTAACTGGGTTAAAGAATCAGTGTCATTTAAAACACGGTTCACGATAAACCCAAAATCACATTCATTAATTATCGGGTTAAAGAACGAGTGTTATTTAAAACACTGTTCACGATAAACCAAAAAATCAATATCAATTCAATTTCAATTAAATATTATTTAATTGGTACACTTCATTAAATCTAAATAAAAAGATTTAATCTTTTCTCAACTGGGTTCAAGAACAGTGTTAGTGAAGACACCATTCACGACAAACCCAAATCACATTTGATATTCAATACAAGGCTTTGAATGGAAAATATATCGGCTTATATTCAATATCAAATTCTACGATTAACAAATGTCGTATTGGAAATAACGATATAAATTTATATCTTTCAAATTCCCATAACAACATCTGTATAATCACGAATTCCAACATCGAAATATTCCGAAGACAATTTCGATTCAAATCCACTCCAATGCAATCATTGGATATTCTGGTTATTTTTAAAACCCTTTTTAAATTCAATTTATTTATTTAAAAATAAATAGAATTATAATTCTAGTTCAAAACTAGTTCATTTCGATAAAAATCTATTTTTATCTTTTCAAATATGGAGTTTTTCATCCCAATCCTTTCTAAATCATTTCTTATGATTTTACACAAATTATTACTATTTTTAATAATTTTATCGAGGCCTGTACAGTCGATTTCCATCAACGGTCATCGAACTGCACTTACAGCGACCTTTTTCAAATTTGATTTGGACATAATTCCAAATCCAACCGTTAGATTTCAAATTTCTAATATTCGTTAGAAAGCTCTTTTCGATACGAACCCAACGGTTCCGGTTTTAGGAGAATCCGACGGTCGGATCTCCCGTTTTGTCCGTTTGAAATAAATGGTCGAAATTCACGAACTGCTGCGGCGCGGCGCGTTCTATTTAGGCCATTATATTATATATATAATATATATAATATATATTTCGTCGATTTCTATTTAAAACGAATTATATAAATAGTTTTAAATTCGTTTCAAAAGCAATTTCAACTTCCTTTTCAATTCAAATCAAAATTGAATTCTTCTTTATAAATTCGTTTTAAAATTCATTTCTATTCAATTCAAATTTCAATTCAATTTGAATTCATTTCAATTCGCTTTCAATTCAATTTGAATTCGTTTTCAATTCAATTCATTTCGAAATCGTTTTCAATTCAATTCATTTCGAAATCGTTTTCAATTCAATTCCTTTCGAAATCGTTTTCAATTCAATTCATTTCGAAATCGTTTTCAATTCAATTCATTTCGAAATCGTTTTCAATTCAATTCATTTCGAAATCGTTTTCAATTCAATTCGTTTCGAAATCGTTTTCAATTCAATTCGTTTCGAAATCGTTTTCAATTCAATTCGTTTCGAAATCGCTTTCAATTCAATTCATTTCGAAATCGCTTTCAATTCAATTCATTTCGAAATCGCTTTCAATTCAATTCATTTCGAAATCGTTTTCAATTCAATTCATTTCGAAATCGTTTTCAATTCAATTCATTTCGAAATCGTTTTCAATTCAATTCATTTCGAAATCGTTTTCAATTCAATTCATTTCGAAATCGTTTTCAATTCAATTAATTTCGAAATCGGTTTCAATTCAATTAATTTCGAAATCGGTTTCAATTCAATTCATTTCGAAATCGGTTTCAATTCAATTCATTTCGAAATCGTTTTCAATTCAATTCATTTCGAAATCGTTTTCAATTCATTCAAAATGAATAAAATCGATATAAATATCGTTCACGTCAAAATGGCGTCAATCTAATCAACACGGCTTCATAAATTTCTATTTTCAAATATTCTATTTCAAATATTTCTTTTTCAAAATAGTTGTTATTATCAAAATATTTCGTTCAACACATGACCAATCTCAATGGATGAGTACTGTCAACACATGAACCTTTATTTTATATTGATAAAGATGTAAATTTTATTACTAAAATATTTCGTTCAACACATGACCAATCTCAAGGGATGAGTACTGTCAACACATGAACCTTTTATTTTATATTAATAAAGATGTAAATTTTATTACTAAAATATTTCGTTCAACACATGACCAATCTCAATGGATGAGTACTGTCAACACATGAACCTTTATTTTATATTAATCTTTATTTTTCAAATTGGAATGAGGCCCAATCAATTACCATAAAACGTTAATTATATGGATTTTCATACATCACATGTATATAATAGCATTGAAAAATAATCAACCATCAACCAAAGTGCACTACACTGTATAAGCATCAAATATAAATATCTAACGCTTATAACAGCCTGTCAATCAATCGATCGACATATTTAATCAATCAGGATGAGTGAACTTCAAATTTCATCCCAACACCCGTGTGGGGTTTCAAAAAATCAAACACAGATTTTATTTGTGCAGTTGGGCGATGTGTAAAATTTATCGACCCAATCAATGTCCTTCAAATAGGTGTACATAAACAAACCGTCTGGTTTGTAAATGAATATTTATTTATTCACATTCACGTTAAAAATTATATTTTTTAACGATAAAACATTTTATTCCAACATATGAATTTCTATTCAGTTCATTCTTTAAATAAAATGATATTTTTATTTATCTAACTTATTTTAGAAAATTTCGGCGGCATAACGGCACGATACTAGAAACGGTACGAGGCCTAGCCTTATCCCCGGTCTAGTGAAGGCCCACGCCATTCACACATCAATCAAATCAATTTCATTTCACCAAACAATTCAATTCAAACCAAATCACCTAACTAATCTATGCAACCAAACAAACAAGTCCATGGTCTGTGGACGATTGTGTCGGGTGCTACTAAGCACCGTCTGCATCCTAGTATATATATATATATATATATATATATATATATATATATATAACTAGAAAAAGAAATTGAAAGGTGAGAAATTCTCACCAATAGCTATCCAACTATCTTGACTCTTCTTTGATAGAAATCTTCATCGTTATCGCATTCTTTCCATCTTCGTTGCTGTAGCCACTACATACGTAAAAATCGAATTTTTACTTCGCTATTCAATATATAAAAATCGAATTTTTACTACGATGTTCAATATAGATAAAAATTCCATTTCAAAATTATAGATTCCGCCTTTATAAAAATACAGATTCCGCCTTTATAAAAATAAAGATTTCGCCTTTATAAAAATATCATTATAAAAATCACATTTTTAATTCAACGTATATATAATAAAAATCAGATTTTTTATTCCTCTACATATACAAAAATGATATTTTTATATTCTCTATCACATAAAGATTATATTTTTAATCCACTACATAAGTAAAAAATCAAATTTTTATCGCTACTACTTCATATAGAAAAATTATATTTTTACATTGCTAAAAATCACGTCTTTCTAACACGAAAATCATATTTTTCCTACATGAAAAATCTCATCTTTTCGTTTTTAAAAATCTCGTCTTTTCTATTCTAAAAATCTTTTTCTTTTTAAAGTTCAAATCTTTTTCTTTTTAAAGTTCAAATCTTTTTCTTTTTAAAGTTCAAATCTTTTTCTTTTTAAAGTTCAAATCTTTTTTCTTTTTAAAGTTCAAATCTTTTTCTTTTTAAAGTTCAAATCTTTTTCTTTTTAAAGTTCAAATCTTTTTCTTTTTATGAAAATCAGTTTTTACAAGCGAACAAAAATCAGTTTTTACACAATAAAAATTTCAGTTTTAACATAATAAAGATTTCAGTTTTAACATATTAAAAATTTCAGTTTTAACATATTAAAGATTTCAGTTTTAACATATTAAAAATTTCAGTTTTAACATATTAAAGATTTCAGTTTTAACATATTAAAAATTTCAGTTTTAACATATTAAAGATTTCAGTTTTAACATAATAAAGATTTCAGATTTAACATATAACTATATAAATAAAAGGGAAAAAGGAATAAACTAAATAAATAAGTAAGCAAATCTCACAGCGTTGAGGTGGCGGCCTCCCTGGGGTGGCACGCTCGACAATGGAGGGGCGAGGCGCAGATCGCCATCATGGGGCCCAATGTGAGGGCGCTCGAGCTAGGGGTTCCGGGGGGTCTCGCTGCGTCGGAGTGGAGAAAGGAAGGAGGGAGAAAGTCTGAAGGGGGTGCGTCAGTCGGGTGTGTGGGAGTTAGGGTTTCAAGGCGGGTTTGCATCGGAGGAGGCGGTTCTTTTGGAAGAAAGGGGGGTTTCGAGAATGGGGCTGAAACGTGCGAGGTGGCGGAGAAGAGGGGGCTTGGGGGAAGCGTCGGCCGATCGCCAGAGGGAGGGAGGGGTCGCGGTCAACGCTGCGCTGGCGGAGGAGGATTCCGTCGATCAAGAGCAGCGTTTTTTTTTCTTTTTTCTTTCTTCTGATTGAATCGAAAAGGGGGGGCAACATATAAGGGAAGGGGAGAGAGAAGAATTTTATTTTATAATTATTTAATTATTTTATTTTCCATCAAAAAACAACTTTTATTTTTGACCTCAAAACGAGGCCCACCGCCTGCCGTCTATAGCGTTTTACCCCAATTCCGAACACAATGGGATATGTATCGTAGCCTGATTCGGCTGTTACAATCAGTTTCCGTTAAATTTACATTTAACTCACTATATTGAATTTTAAACGTACATTTCAAATTACCGGGGTCACATACTGTCTCTAAAAATTCTAGAAAAATATTTTCTAGCTTCGTATTGACGATACGGTCCTAACAAAACTAGTTTCATCGAATTCTGAGGCCGTTGGAAAAATGGCCATTTTCCAGTCGATTAAAATCAACTGAAACTGGTCAAACGCGTTTTCCTTTGCCACGCTCACATATTGATTCGAAAAATTATGAAATTTGGAATCTAGCAATAATTTTACACCACGGACCCAACGAAAGTGGTTTCGTCGAAATCCGAGGTCATTTGCAAAATTTCCATTTTTAAGGGCCTGAATTCCATAGCGACTATTCAGAACTTTCAACTGGACATATCTTTTGATTCCCGCTATGAAATTTCGATTATTCGAATTCGTTGGAAAGATATTCACAAAGAGATCCTAATGTTTTTGGTTTCACTAAAATCCAGATTGTTTTGCACCAGGTACATTCAATTGAAGTTTGAAATCGAATTATCGAACTACCGCGCCATTTTCAATTCCTTTTATAATTATATAATAAATATTATATTCTAACGACGACGTATATAATATATACGATAGAATTTTATTCAAAATAAATTTCTCGTCGATATTATTTAAAATAATTCAATTTAAATAATCAAAATTCGTTAAAATTGCCAAAATAAAAATTTTAAACTGGCCCAGATTTTCGGGTTGTTACAGTTTCTCACCTCCGGAAGTGTTTGCATGAGTCAGCGGAAGTGGTGGAACCTAGCATTCTAGAAGAAGCCGAAGTGGAACGTGAAGCAACTGTGAGGAGAGTTCCAACCCGCATCTTAGGAACGGAAGTGAAAAAGCTACGCAACCGCGAAGTCAAACTCGTTAAAGTTCAGTGGAGCGACGCCGAGGAAGACGCGACTTGGGAAACTGAGGACAGAATACGCGCTGCCTACCCTCTTCTTTTTGAGGGTACATCTTTGATCTCTCTCTTTTTCCTTAAGTTATGCTTTATCTATCTTTTAGGTATATCTCCTCGGTCCTTTTTCCTTACTCCTTAGGTAGAAAACAAATGGATGCAAACATGTATTTGAAAACATGTTATGGATGATGGCTGCAAATGGTTGCTAGTGGTTGCTAGTGGTTGCTCGTGGATGCATAGACACACACCCTAGGTTATAGATCGGATCAGTCACTTCATATTGCATATGCATATGTGTATTCTCATTTGTATATGGTTGAAGCTTGATATGCTGTCATATGGTTGTAACATTTGTATAAATAGTTGTGCACTCATGTAGAATTATGAGTAGGAAAAAATTTGCATACATAATGGATTCATGACACTTACATAATTCGAATTAAGGAGTTCAACTGAATCAGTAGACCGCCTGATTTCTTCATTAGATAAGGACATATACACTCACTATGCAAATGATCACGAAGCATTAGAAGTCTTTTAAGGACAGTGGATGCCTATGTTTGTTGGTTGAGTAGATGGACTGTTGGATGGTAGGATATACATTCTTCCTAAGTTAAAGATTTCGGGGACGAAATCCTTTTAAGGGGGAGAATGTAACACCCCGTGAGTTCTATAACGCTAAGCTTCACAAATTAAAGTATAATTAATTGTAAATGAAAGAATTAAGGGAAACGGGTTACGCCATTGTGTTCGTCTTGGAATTCTGCTTGAGATAGAGTCCGAGTTTGTGCGAATCGGACTCCGTATGAAGGAGTTATGGCCTTCGGAAGTTTGAGAATCAAATTTAAATTCAAACATCTCAGTTTAATTTCAAAATTTTGAATTTCAGGTTCAAACTGGGCTGGGCGGGAAAATTCCCGCCCAGAGACCAGGTCGACCATGGTGTCGACCTGGTCCCCCCCAGGTCGACCATGGTGTCGACCTGGTCCCCCCCCAGGTCGACCATAGAGTCGACCTGGATGGTCGACCTGGCTAGCCAGGTCTGGCTCTGGCTCGAATTTCTGACGCTTTGTGTGTCACTAGGGCTGACGTGTCACCTCTTGATTGGCTCTCTGAATTTTGAATGGCCTAGATTCCTCCTATCTTCATCTGATGGCTCAAAACAACTTAAAAAACTATAAAAACACCCTAACTCTCAACTGAAAATTCACACAAAAATATGAGAAAGGAGTCGTCATGCTGCTAGGGAGGAATTGAACATAGCCGTCAAGAGAAAAGCCTAGAGACGATTCAAACTAAGAAGAAGATTTAAAGTTTAAATCAAAAGTTTTCAACGCAACGTTAGTCTACACAAAGGAGCGCATTTCAATTTCAGAATTCAGAATCCAGAATACAAGATTCTGCATTCGTTGTAATTATAGTAACCTTTCAGAATATGAATAAGAATTGCGATGTGATTCGATGTGAATGAAAATAGAGTTGTGTTATTGTATTGTATAAAATTCTATGCATTTTGATGATTCTATCATGACTTGTGTATTGACGTTTGTGGCATAAATTGATTGATGCAAGCCTATTGAACAATTGTATATGAAAACAATGACACTTGCAAGTTTGTGGCAAAAGAATAGAACTGATCCCTTTATATATATGTCGATGGCATGGACTATGTATATTCCTTAAGTATAAATTAGAATTTATGTAAACATGATTTAGACTTGAAACCTTTTACGTCTACATGACCCAAAGCTTATGTTATCACTTTCATGTTTGTTTGCAAGTATAATTGGATCTACGTTAAGCATCGTTTGGGTTTCATAAATCATTCGAGTTCATGTTTATTTGCAAGTGAAATTGGATCTATGTTAAGTATCGTTTGTGTTTCATAAACTATGCAAGTTCATGTTGAAATAGGCTATGTGAATTAAATGTTATAATTGGACCTTTTGGTGAATATACATCATGCTAGTTTTGTGTTTGACATTATGCCAAGTTAAACATATTTAAACACAAGTTTGTATTAGACTAAACTATGCCATCTCATATGCCCCCTACTTAGTTATACTTTGGTTTGAATGCAAGTTCACATGACCCATCATTTATGTTAGTATCGCTAAATTGCAAGTTTATGCGCCACACACCCTTATATGTTGTCAAATATTACATGTTCTTAATTTCCCCTTTTCTTACGCTTATAAAGTTGGGCTGAATTGTGTCGAGCCCAACATTTGTTATAACGTTGCGAACGTATAAACGTGGGTAATAACGTTGGGTGTAAAACATGAAAATATATGTTGGCATGTTTGGCATATGCCAATGACATTTAAAGCGGTATGAATTATTATACCCAAAAATAATATATATGACATTTACATATATACATTTGAGAAATAATAAAATATGTAAATTTAGAAAACACGACGTGCTTAACCCGACGTTGGATTGAGTTGTGATGTAAACCTGCCCGGAACCGCCCGGCTGTCCAGTAGTCACAACAATACCTATCCAATATGGGTGGTTAAGCATTGAGCCAGATAAAGACCTGAGGTTAGACTGAGCTACGGTGTAAACCTGCCCGGAGCCGACCGACATATCCAGTAACCGTAGTAATACCTGTCTAATGTGAGTGGTCTGGTGCTCCTAAGAAGCTAAGGACAGGTGGTAGGGTTAAGTCAACTATAACACTTAACCAAATTCAACATGTTAACAAGAATTGATGGGTGGGGGTTAGGTAAATACAGACACTTAACCACTTAACATGTTTGACTAGAAAATCCTGGTAACGAGGGAACCGTTTCAGCAGTAACCCAATTTAGGTATCAACGGTACCCTGAAACTAGGTAGGGTGGGGCACGATTATTGGGCTGATTTTAAGCGTTCAAACGACGGCGGTGGGTGCACAGTGCAGGTCTAACGGAGTGTGGGCGTGCACACACTTCGGAGCAGACAACCAGGGCACTGGGGACGCCAGTAGCATAACCTATGCCTTCTAGAATTTGTGTCGGGGCTGCCACCATGGGTCTTGATACACCCCATGGTGGGACCAACATAGGTATCTACAATTCTTGGGGGCCGTATGACACATGTTAACGCGAGTAGGAGCCGACCTTTAAATAAAGTTGGGGATCACTTCACCCTTACCATGGGGTGCCAGTTAGAGTAAACTCAAGTAGATGCAGAGATATAATATGGGTGCGATAGTACATTCGACACTCCCTTAGCTTGTGACACCATCCTATTTTCAATATATATCAATCATGCCCTTTTCTTATTCACATACTGAAGAGTTACTAGATTTACTCAGGCTTTATGTCTGACCCTATTTTCTTTTCGTCTTCTTTTCTTTCATCCCCCCCCAGGTCCACAGGGAGGGAACAACTCAGCTCAGTCAGGTTCTGTTCAAGCTCCAAGAACAGATGTATTATTTGGGTCTCTTTTGCTCGGACTATGGCTTTGAATATCACTATGGGGATTTTTGTCACTTTATTTATGTTTTATGCTTCTTTAATAATCAAGACAGTTATGATGTAGTAATGATGGAAGTATTTTGAGACAATTATGGAATGTTTTGTTTTGGAACACATATTGATGAATAAAAGTCTGTTGGTTTCCGCTGTTTAAAATATGTGTATTTATATATGTCTTGATTTTATCTGTGGCTTTTACTTATAAACCTCCACCAAAATTAAGGCATTCCCCTTGTGAGTGACCTTAACGGAGGTGGGGTGTTTCACGAATCATATATGCCAAAGATAATTGAAGACGGAGTAAAGTGCAAGGGCTGTTGTATAAATCTTAGGTAAAGATTGCCTAAGATGGATGTACTGAATAGTGCCTTCGGTTTGTCCAGTCCCAGGGTGACCTGTATGGAAGAATGTCTGACAGAGGATATTTAATAGATCGCGGAAGTTGATCTCTTCAAACGTATTTACATTTGGTGGCGGAGGAATTCGTTTCGCTTAGCTGTATACCCGTGGTATTTTCGAGGAAAACAATTTTTGATTTGGCGGGTATGACGATTTGACATTCAAAGTGAATAAACATGTGACCTGTCAGAGATAAGCGTAGCTTCTAGCGTCACAACCGGGAAATGATAGAAATCGGGCAGGCTGCATGGCTATGTAGGTCGCACCTATTAGGGTGTATAATCACCTGATCTAGAGTTTCATTTACTTCTAAAAATCTATTGTCGATGTTGTCCCATTTGGGAAACGATTTCTGATCCCAACCATTGGTGATTTAAATTCGATACACTCAAGCAAAATGAGTGGTCGGTCATGTGTGGCCGGGTTGCAAGATGTTCTTGTTGAACCCAGTGTATTCCTCTCTAGAGGTACACTAGCGAAAGGTGGTTCCATACCTTGTCATAGTTGGAAATCCATTACCCAATACATGCTTGTGGTTTTGATTGTATACTATATATGTAGAACGTGAGATGAAAGCGTTTCTGCTAGATGATTAATATATTGTGGTTGATAGACACTATTATAATATCAATGAGTTTTGATATAAAGATCATTTTGGATTCTCATAAGGGAAAAACCCGTTCCGTTATATGACGTGGTCTTATGAGATATCGTTTATTTGTTCAAAATGTTTTAAACTGTTTTACTCATACTAGTCCCATAACTGACCCGGAGTTTGTTTTGTTTTGTTTTCCCTAAACTCTTGGGTGCCCAATTTTGTACGGGCAGTCAAGTAGTCGGGATTTACATATACTTGGAGAGCTCGGAGCAGGAGGCTTCAGGATTATATAGTTATAGTTATTTCCGTTGTGTTGTAAGTGTTGTACTCTGATAATGTTACTGTATACATATACTGATTTATTTCAAGGATAATAATATCTATTATATGTTATACGTTCCGCTGTGAGGTTCGTGTTACTCTGATGTTGTGTTCTTCTTCTTATTCTATTCTAAGTTTCTATCTTATCTATTCTCACCCTCTAATTTCTTTCATTAACCATCCGGTATTTTCGACTCTTGATGCTCGATATGTGTTGTATATCGGATAAACAAGATCGCCTTTTTCTGGGTCGTTACAGTTGGTATCAGAGCTTAAGTTAAGATATTACCTTGGCTCTGTGGCGTGACTCAGTAGAGATAGGGTTAGTAATGCCCTAGATTGAGTTGAGTGTATATATACGAGAGAGCGTATTTGTTATTTGATATAAAACGGTTCTATATTGAGTAGATTTATTGGTCGAGTTGTTTATGGGTTCTGGTCGATCAGTTTGATCCACTGTATCGGTAGAAGTTTCTAAACACTCGAATACGATGGGTCGACCCGATATGTTTTGAAAAGAGGGTAAATGAAATAAGTTTACCCAAAATATATTTTGATATAAAGGGTTTATATTGGAAAGATTACAATATATTAGATATATTGGTTGTTATTATAATCGAGTAAGATTATAAATTAAATGGTTACATATATAACCAACTAGAATTCATATAAGCGAAATACGTGAAATCAGATGAGTTAAATCTGAAATTTAAATTAGAATTGGAATTGAAATTCCCAAATGTGGAAAAGTAATTGTAAACGAATTTGAATTGAACATAAGAGAATTTTAAAATCCTCGAAGATTTTAAATTGTTTACAAACATTGAAAGGATATTTTGAACTGATTTCAAAATGGAAATATTCAGAGGTGATTTTGAAAAGCGATATAGTATTGAACTCACTTCGAAAGATGGAAATAAATTCCGATGATGATCATGACATCATCAGTGTTCAATTTCGAGTTGTAAGTGACGGATTACTACCGAAAAGATTTTGTTTTTGAATTGTTTTGAGAGAAACAAGTTGTTTGAAATCCAAAAAAGAATATTTGGTTTTAGAAAAGCAAAGCTGTTTAAAACTCCCATGAAGAGACTGTTGGAATTAAAAACAAATTTAAATAGAAATGTGTGAAACCGAGCTGGAACTGAATTGGAACTAATTAACTGGAAATTGAATTGGATATGATATATCAAGTAGAATCAGATTTTGAATTGTGAGAAAGAATCTGAAATGTTATTGGATTGATGAGCTAAGAATTTAAAAATCGAAAATGGAAATTTGATTTGAAGCTGAATTCAACTTAGGTATAAGCGAATGGTTGGATTTGTGGATAAAAACAGATTGGAGTTTGATTGGGATGACCCTTGTATCTGCTGAATTGATAACAGGTGGAAGGGATATAATGATATGCCAACAAAAAGGTACAAGTTTATATTTCATAGAAGTTTGGTGATCTATGAGCCGAATTGGAAAGCCGCTTGGCTGTTTGATTTTCTTTTGGGTTGGAGAAGGCCCAGAGAGGAGAGTTGGAGTTAGAGATATTGACCAGTACAAAGGAGGTGCTGGCGAAATTTTTCGAAATGTTAAGGTGTTAGAAAATTTTCAGGATTTTTGGAAATTTTCGTTGATAAAAATAAATTAATAATTTATTTGAGATTAAACTGGTTCAGTTGAAACTGAATTTAAGAAGTGAACATATAAGCTCTAACTGGTCGATAGGGTTTGTTTTCCACCTTAGCAATTTTAAGGGCGAAATTATTTTAAGTGGGGAAGAATGTAACGACCAGTATTTTCTGCGATATATATTTAATTTATTTAATTATTTAAATAGTGGTTTAGAACTCAAATGGTCGTTGAATTAAATAATAGCAAATATTTAATTAATATAATAATTAAATAATATATTAAATTCTGAAATAATCAGGATTGGATGAAATGGCGATATGTTGTGAATCGGATTATTCAAAGTATATAATTCAGTTTAGAGTTGAATTATAATAACAAATATATTATTTGAACAAAGTTTGAACGTATAATTATATTATAATTAAAATCGAGCATGAAATGGCATGGCGGTTCGTTATTTCGCGATTTGAACTTCAACTTAAGGTACATGATTCGTATTAAGCCGGATTTCTGTGAAACAAGAAACGTTCGGAGCTGGTGAAGTATATTTTTCTAGTGGAAGAGAAAAATCGGGATTTCATCGTATAGATTTTGATTTATGTTCAAATCAAATTTCAAAAAAGTCGCTGTGGAGTTCCTTTATGTTTTATAAAGGAATTATTCATATTTTAAAAAGGAATTTCATTATAAATCGAATATCGATTTAATCAGGATTTGAAATATCGAGTTAGAAATCCATATAGGATTTTTCTGAGCTGCATGATATTCTGTTGTGAATATATACGATAATATTTATTTTTTAAATATTAAATTTAATTGTTTTTAAATATATTTATATGTTTGAAAGGGTTATTTAGAGCTTTAAAAATAGCCAGTTTTGCAAACAAAGTCGAATTCGATGAAACTAATTTTGTTGGATCCACAACATCAAATTATTGCTAGGATCCAAGTTCCATGATTTTTAGAGTCACTGTGTGGCCATACGGATTTTTAGAGTGTAAAACAGTCAGTATTTCGATGGTTAAAAATACGCTGTGTGAGCAAACGAAGTCGGAATTCGACGAAGCCAGCTTTACCGGGTTTGAAATGCTGTAGTGTAGCAGCGTGACAAATTTCGTGGGAATCAGATTTGATATGAAGTCAAACGGGGTTAAAACGCTCGAATGAATTTAAAACCAATATAATAATAGAAAATATCCTACCAAAATATCTAAAATAATTTCTCTATAAGTACTCTCTCCTTACTGTAACCCTTAATGATTTCAATATTCTCTAGTCAAAACAAAAGTAGCCGCCAGTGTTCTTCACTCAAAAACAAAACCTTGGATTCTAAATTCTCTAAGAATTCAAATAATTCCCAAAAAAAAAACAAGTACATATATTTGTAATCTAGAAGCGTTTCTCTTCAATATGGCAGTAGTTTTGGACAGTTCGACACTACCTATACTCGTGGTTTCCTGAGCGTGCGATTCTGTGAACCCTAGTGTGACGACCCCAAACCCCAAAATACGGTGGCAAGGGTAATCTTTGAATATAACACATAAACAGATAACAGCAGAACATAAATGTAACGGCCGAGAATTTCGCTCGATCTGAATCAGTCGTTAAATCGATCTAGACCGTTCGAAACCCCTGATCGTTTGAGAACAGGACAAAACAGAACGCAGACGGAAGAACATTTCATTGTATATTACAACAATTCCATCAGATACAAGAATATACAGAGTATAAATGAATAAATTACATTCGATAAATATCAGAGATTATAATAAATTACATAGCAGCGGAAAATAATACAAAGCACAACTGAA
The DNA here is from genome assembly GCA_030737875.1 of Allium sativum. Taxonomy (NCBI): domain Eukaryota; kingdom Viridiplantae; phylum Streptophyta; class Magnoliopsida; order Asparagales; family Amaryllidaceae; genus Allium; species Allium sativum. The sequence goes on along the minus strand of CM060924.1, from coordinate 996,018,332 downwards.
GGTGATATACGGATACAGAGCTTTCCGGGTATCATTCCAGCTGTAAACCAGGATCCTGTGAATATAAATCTGCAAAACCAAAACTACTAGCTGCCCATGTGGAAATAGGGGCACCCAGAGTTTAGGTTAAAACAATAAACTCCAGGTCAGTCATGTGACTGGTGTGAGAACTAAAACAGTTATTTAAAACTTTACTTTAAAAGAAAGTAATTCAAAGGACCACGCCGTATAACACGGAACGGGTTTCCTCCCAAGAATACCAGTGCATAGAACAAACAGCGCAATGCTTTTTCGAAAAATGAAGCTATTATAAGACCCAGGTCCCATCACACAATGCAACGCAAGCCGGAGGATAGGGTTTTCCCTTATAATAGCCAAACATGCTTGGTACATTTTAAAAACAAATCATTTGATACTATAATAAGTGTATAGTGTCAAAACAATTTCAATCATAAATATCAATCATAGACGGCATAACATCCCATGCTACTATGTCGCCATACTAGGCTCTACAAATAAAGCCGAAATGTCTCGTATTGGAAATTGGATTTCCGTCATGAGTCGAGGCAAGGGGCAAGCTCCTCTCCGCGTTCGAGACACTCTAGCAAATGCCTCAGGACTACACACTCTGGGCAATCCTGGGATCCTCCAAGGCCGGTCCTCACTTACGTTAGAGGATTGGCAATTCCTGAACACACGTTTCCCAGTCCTTACAGACCTATAATCGAGGCGCCTCGCATCCAAACCACAAAGGTGAAAAGTATATAAATGTCAGGGCTGGTAGGTCACTGACACCACCCATAGCTAGAAAGAAACGTCGTGCACTCCTTGGGTCCTCATCCCGTTTTTGACTCATACCGAGGTGTGAGGCTCGCGAATCCACGCTATACACAAAGCTACGCCACGTAGGCCGTGCTTTGATCATCAACCACAAGACTTTGCTTTTCAACAGAAGCCTTGATCCATGCAACTCAGCGTGCCACACAGGCAATTCATGCCATACGATTGATATCTATCGATATATAACCTCTAAGCTTGTACGTCTCAGAGAAGGGCGTTAAGCAAGAGAATAAATTCTCCGCCGCCAAACAGATATATATTTAATAGAAATCAATCAACACAGAATAAAATCCAATGTCAGACACACAATCCATTTACAAGTTCGTTCTGGGTCTGAACAAAACCGGAGGCACTTTCCTCGCATATCCATCCATCTCCAAGTACGTCTGGACGACAACCAACTGATTCCCTCATCTTGGGTGTACAGCCCAATCAAGATCGTCAGTAATTATCCAAACGATGTGAAGACTTCCGGTCTTCGACCACCGTCTTCATCTTCGACATATCGTCGAATCGGTTATTCAGAATGGGTGTAAGCCCGGTCTTTCCGAACAACCCGCGTATATTAAAAACAAATGTTACACAAACCCAACATACGCCTCATTCCAATTCATTAGTCACTAACCGCAAATTAGCAAGAGAACAATTTCCCAAATATTAACCCCGAAGGCCGAAACCAACATCAGATCAATATCCAGGAGACCACTCATCTTAACTAATCTACAGCTAGTTTCTAAATTTCAATTCTTAGGGAAGGATTCCCATTAATTTTATCCAAGATAAATTCTTTAAAATTTATCCTTAAATCTTCCTTTGGATGACATTTCAAACCAAATTATGGTTTTCCAAACTAGTCGAGATTAGCGAACCACACCGAAGTAATTATTTATTTTATTTCCCAATCCCAACCTATTCATCCCATGAAGCAAAACTGGTAATACTCCATACCTAACACCACGGTGTTATCGGTAAAATTAATTACCATTTCACGTTCAAATCTAATTAAAGATTTAACTATCGCTTTGGAGCAAAACTGGTGATACTCCATTCTCGCTTATTTGCCAAATTTGATAATTTAGATTATCAATTCACGTTTCAATCTAATTTCAGATTCATTAAAACTCCTTTTACTGGGTTAAAGAACTAGTGTCATTTAAAACACAGTTCACGATAAACCCAAATCATATCCTATTTATTATCGGGTTAAAGAACTAGTGTTATTTAAAACACTGTTCACCATAAACCCATAAATCAATTCTAATTCAGTTCCATTTTATTTATTTAAAAATAAATAGGTTTTAATTTTAGTTCAAAACTAGTTCATTTCGATAAAAATCTATTTTTATCTTTTCAAATATGGAGTTTTTCATCCCAAATTTTCCCAAATCACTTCTTATGATTTTACACAAATTATTGATATTTTTAATAATTTTATCAAGGCCCGTACAGTCGATTTTCAACAACAGCCATCGAACTGCACTTATAGCGACCTTTTTCAAATTTGATTTGGACGTATCTCCAAATCCAACCGTTAGATTTTGAATTTCTAATATTCATTAGAAAGCTCTTTTCGATGCGAACCCAACGGTTCCGTTTTTAGGAGAATTCGACGGTCGGATCTCCCGTAATGTCCGTTTGAAATAAACGATCGAAATTCGCGAACTGTCGCGGCGCGGCGCGTTCTATTCAGGCCATTATATTATATATATAATATATATTTCGTTGATTTTTATTTAAAACGAATTATATAAATAGTTTTCAAATTCGTTTCAAAGACAATTTCAACTTCCATTTCAATTCAAATCAAAATTGAATCCTTCCTTATAAATTCGTTTCAAAATTCATTTAAATTCAATTCGAATTCAATTCGTTTTCCATTCAAATCAAATTCGTTATATATTCAATTGAAATCAAATTCATTATATATTCAATTCATTTCGAAATCGTTTTATATTCAATTCATTTCGAAATCGTTTTATATTCAATTCATTTCGAAATCGTTTTATATTCAATTCATTTCGGAATCGTTTTATATTCAATTCATTTCGAAATCGTTTTATATTCAATTCATTTCGAAATTGTTTTCAATTCAAATCAAATTTGTTTTCTATTCAATTCAAATTTGTTTTCTGTTCAATTCAATTCAAATTCCATTTCAAAATAGTTTTCTATTCAATTCAATTCAAATTCCATTTCAAAATATTCGATTTCGAAATCACTTTTCAATATTCATTTTAAAACGAATAAAATCAATATAAATATCGTTCACGTCAAAATGGCGTCAATCTAATCAACACGGCTTCATATATTTCTATTTTCAAATATTTCCTTTTCAAATATTTCGTTTTCAAATATTTCTATTTCAAATATTTCCTTTTCAAATATTTCCTTTTCAAATATTTCTATTTCAAATATTTCCTTTTCAAATATTTCGTTTTCAAATATTTCTATTTCAAATATTTCCTTTTCAAATATTTCGTTTTCAAATATTTCGATTATTAAAATATTTCGTTCAACACATGACTAATCTCAACGGATGAGTACTGTCAACACATGAACCTTTATTTTATATTGATAAAGATGTAAATTTTATTATTAAAATATTTCGTTCAACACATGACTAATCTCAACGGATGAGTACGGTCAACACATGAACCTTTATTTTATATTGATAAAGATGTAAATTTTATTATTAAAATATTTCGTTCAACACATGACTAATCTCAACGGATGAGTACGGTCAACACATAAACCTTTATTTTATATTATTCTTTATTTTCTAAATTGGAATGAGGCCCAATCAATCACCATATAATGTTAATTATATGGATTTTCATACATCACACGTATATAATAGCATGGAAAAATAATCAACCATCAACCAAAGTGCACTACACTGTATAAGCATCAAATATAGATATCTAACGCTTATAACAGCCTGTCAATCAATCGATCGACATATTTAATCAATCAGGATGAGTGAACTTCAAATTTCATCCCAACACCTGTGTGGGGTTTCAAACAATCAAACACAGATTTTATTTGTGCAGTTGGGCGATGTGTAAAATTTATCGACCCAATCAATGTCCTTCAAATAGGTGTACATAAACAAACCGTCCGGTTTGTAAATGAATATTTTATTTTATTCACATTCACTATATTCATATTCATGTTGAAAATTATATTTTTAACGACAAAACATTTTATTTTAACATATGAATTTCTATTCAGTTCATTCTTTAAATAAAATGATATATTTATTTTCTAACTTATTTTAGAAAATTTCGGCGGCATAACGACACGATACTAGAAACGGGACAAGGCCTAGCCTTATCCCCAGTCTAGTGAAGGCCCACGCCATTCACAAATCAATCCAATCAATTTCATCTCACCAAACAATCAATTCCAATCAAATAATCTAACTAATTTTTGAAATCAAACAAACAAGTCCATGGTCTGTGGACGATTGTGTCGGGTGCTACAAAACACCGTCTGCATCCTAGTATACATATATATAACTAGAAAAAGAAATTGAAGAGTGAGAAATTCTCACCGAAAGCTATCCCAACTTCACGACACTTCTATTGTAGAGATCTTCGTCGTTTTCGCCTTTTTGTCGCTTTCGTTGCCCGTAGCCACTATATATATAAAAATCGAATTATTATCTCACTATTCTATATATAAAAATTGAATTTTTACTTCGCTATTCAATATATAAAAATTGAATTTTTACTTCGCTATTCAATATATAAAAATCGAATTTTTACTTCGCTATTCAATATATAAAAATCTCGCCTTTTCAAAAATAAAGATTGAATTTTTATTATCATAACCATATAAAAATTATATTTTTACTTCTTCAACATAATAAAAATTATATTTTTATACCTCCTACATAATAAAGATCGAATTTTTATCTTACTACCTTATAAAAATAATTCCTTTGCTTCTATAAAAATCTCGTCTTTACATTATAAAAAATCTCGTCTTTACATTGTAAAAAATCTCGTTTCTTTGCTAATGCAAAAATCGAATCTTTTTATTTTAAAAACACTACTTTTCTTAAATAAAAATTATTCCTTTCATAAAACAAAATCCTAACTTTAAAATAAATAGTTTTATAACTAAAATCAGTTTTAAATGTTAAATAAAATAAACTAAAACATAAAAGAAAATTAGAAAAACTTACCTTGCTTTAAGGAGGGGGGGTTTCAGCGTGTCTGCCTGGAGGAAAAGGGAAAGAGGGGCGTCGGAGGCGGTGGACTCACGAGCAGCGGAGGAGGTGGGGTGGAGGGTGACTGCGGTTGTCGCAGGGGGGGGTGGCGAGGTGGTTTAGGGCAGAGGGGGGGCTCGATGTCGCAGGCGAGGGCGGGGGGGCTCGTGGGTGCCAGAGTTCGCGACTGGGGAAGAGGGGAGGGCTCGAGGCGGAGCTGCGGTTGGAGGGGAATGGGCGGCGACGTCAGGGACGGTGGGCGGAGGCGATGGTGAAGTGGGGCAGCGCGGTGGCGGGCGCGATTAGGTTTTTTTTATTTTTTTTATTTCGGGTTCTGTTGAAATGAATATGAATGGGGGGGACAGAGCGAAGTTAAGGGGAGAGGAAAGAGTTTAAATTTTATTATTTAATTATTTTATTTTTCACTAAAAAGCAACTTTTATTTTTGACCTCTAAACGAGGCCCACCGCCTGTCGTCCATAGCGTTTTACCCCCATTCCGAACACAATGGGATATGTATCATAGGCTGATTTGGTCGTTTTGATCAGTTTCCGTTGAATTTACATTTAAATCGCTATATTGAATTTTAAACGTACATTTCAAATTACCGGGGTCACATACTAACTAGAAAAATTCCTGAAAAATATTTTCTAGCTTCGTATTGACGATATGGTCCTAACAAAACTAGTTTCGTCGAATTCTGAGACCGTTAGAAAAATGGCCAATTTCCAGTCGATTAAAATCAACTAAAACTGGTCAAACGCGTTTTCCTTTGCCACGCTCACATATTGATTCGAAAAATTATGAAATTTGAAACCTAGCAATAACCTGACATCACGGACCCAACAAAAGTGGTTTCGTCGAAATCTGAGGTCCTTTGCAAAATGTCCATTTTTAAGGGCCTGAATTCCATAGCGACTATTCAGAATTTTCAACTGGACATATCTTTTGATCCCCGCTATGAAATTTCGATTTGTCGGATTCGTTGGAAAGATATTATCAATTAGATCCTATTATTTTTGGTTTCACTAAAATCCGGATTGTTTTGCACCTGGTACATTCAATTGAAGTTTGAAATCGAATTATCGAACTACCGCGCCATTTTCAATTCTATTTATAATTATATATAATTATTTATATTCTAATGACGGCGTATATAATATATATACGTCGAATTCAATTCAAGACATTATTCATCGTTATTATTTAAAATAATTCATTTTAAATATTCAAAATTCGCTAAAATTGCCAAAATAAAATTTTTAAACTGGCCCAGATTTTCGGGTTATTACAATAAATAAATAAATACACCAGATAATGTATAATAGAATACACTGGATAAACATAATCATCAGAGTTACACAGTATAGAGGATTATACTTAGTACAAAATACAATTCAGCTATAGATAAATGTCTACGGCGGAAAATAAACATAATATGTACAATAGGAGCTGAACAGCATAAAAGAGATAAATGATAGAATCCGTCTTCAGCTCCAGCTATCCAGAATAGCCTGATAAAACGTGAATACAAGGCTGCCCGTGTAGAAAAAGGGACACCCGAGTTTGCAAGTGAAACAAACTATGAGTCAGTCATGCATGGGACTGGTATGAGAAATCTACTTAACACATTTTATAATATGGCCAATCACAGGACCACGCCACTTTCGCGGAACGGGTTTACTCCATTGGATTGCCAGTGCTTTAAAACAAACAAATCTTTTAAGCATCGCAATGAATTTTTATAAAAATGAAGCCATTATAAGACTCAGTTCCCATCACACAATGCAACACAAACCGGAGGATAGAGTTTTACCTTATAATGGCCAAAATATGCTTGATACGAATAAAACAAAAGCATTTGATATTATTACTAGTGTTTATATGTTTCAAAAACAATTTCAAATCATAAGTATCAATCATAGACGACATTAATGCCCCATACCACTATGTCGCCATATATATGTATACAATCAAAACCGCACGGTATCGTATTTGGAAATTGTATTTCTGTCATGAACCAATGCAAAAGATAGTCCTTACCGATTCGAGACTGTCTAGCCCGAGCCTCAGGAACAGCCACAACTGCCCCTTGGATCGTCAGGGCCGATCCACCGATGTGGATTAAAATGCCTGAACACTACGTTTCCCCGCCCTTTGGGGCGTAAATGAGCCCAATAACTCCATCGGTCCCGGATCGACCGATATATCTGAGGCGCCTCGCAATAGCAACAACCACACAAGTAAAAATAATATAAATGTCAGGGCTGGTAGGTCACTGACACCACCCTAGCTAGAAAGAAAAGCATGTCCTCCCTGAGGTCCTTCTCCCGTTTCTGGCTCATACCGGGGTGTGAGGCTCGCGAATCCACGTTATACACAAAGCTATGCCACATAGGCCGTGCTTTGATCATCAACCACAAGATTTTTCTTTTCAGCAAAAGCCTTGATCATCTGCCACTTAGGCATGTCACATAGGAAATTCACTCCATACGACCGATTCCTATCGATATATAACCTCTGAGCTCGTACGTCTCAGAGAAGTGCGTTAAGCAAGAGAATAAATTCTCCGCCGCCAAACAGATATATATTTAATAGAGATCAATCAGCACAGAACAAAATCCAATGTCAGACACACAGTCCATTTACACGTTCGTTCTGGGTCTGAACGAAACCGGAGGCACTCAATACCTCGCATATCCGTACAATCAACAAGTACGTCCGGGCGGCTACTACTTCAGTCCCTTCAAGGTAGCTACACCCATCATGAGCATCAGTAGCACCCCTCCATTCAACGTGAAGATTATCGGTCTTGCACCGTCTTCATATCTTCGACTTTCACTCATCGATCAATTATTTGAAATGAGAATTAACTCGGCCTTTTCAAATAATTCACGTATATTTAGAATTTCAAATCAATTCATTTCATTGGTTAAATTATTTGATATCACTAATTTTGTTCTTTAATGTAATTTTCACGCCAAACACATTCTACCATCAAATATCACATAAACCGAGCAAATTCATTTTATTTCCATTCTATATCCTTTATAATATTTTATCACGATTTATCGCTATTTTTATTTATTTAAAAATAGCCAATTCAATCAAACGATGCTTCAGGCCATAACACGGCCGTGGCGCTGTATTTCTTCAGATTTGATTTACACATATCTGAAAATCTAACCATTGGATCTTCACAAATTTTATCTCATTAGAAAGATCTTTTCAAAACGAATCCAACTGTTTTAGTTTCGGGAAAATCCAACGGTCGGATCTCCCGCACTAGTCGTTTGAAGTTACGATTTCAAAATACGAACTGCAGCGTCGTTATTCGATTTAATTTAATTATATTTTTATATATATAAACATAATCGATTCTGGCACTATTTTTCCTCAAATTTGAATTAAACATTCCAGACAATCCAACCGTTGGATCTTCACAAAGTTAGTGTCGTTGGAAAGATATTTCCAAAGCGAACCCAACGGTTGCGGTTTCGGGAAAATCTGAAGGTCGGATCTCCCACACTAGTCGTTTGGAGTTACGATTTCAAAACACGAACTGCAGCGTCGTTATTCGATTTAATTTAATTATATATATATATAATCGATTCTGGCGCTGTTTTTCCTCAGATTTGAATTAAACATTCCAGACAATCCAACCGTTGGATCTTCACAAAGTTGGTGTCGTTGGAAAGATATTTCCAAAGCGAACCCAATGGTTGCGGTTTCGGGAAAATCCGATGGTCGGATCTCCCGCACTAGTCGTTTGAAATCACAGTTTCAAAACACGAACTACAGCTTCGTTATTCGATTTATTTTAATTATATTTACATATATATATATATATATAATTCTTTCTTTGATTTCAAAACTATATTCACGTTTTATATTTGATAAAAATGATATTTTTATCCAATAGATATTTATTTCAACACATCACTATTTTTTTAACACTTCATATTTCGCATAATAATGATATTCTTAGCGAACACAAATATCTCTCAACGCACGACTATTTTATTTAGTTCATACACATGTCAAAAATAATATTCCTATCAAACAAATATTTATTTCAACACTTGTGTATTTTTAGCGAGTCGTTCACATGATAAAAATGATATTTTTATCATCAAAAATATTTATTCAACACGTGAATATTTTTAACACTTCACATTCACAATAAAAATGTAGATTTTATTGTTCAATCTATATATTCAACACATGAACGTTTCGACTTCACACGTACGATAAAAATATGGTTTTTATCGTTCTAGTCGTTTGTTCAACACATGAATATTTTCTATAGTTTATATATGTAATACAAATGTGATTTTTATTGTAAAACAATTATTTCAAAACACGATTATTTTATATAGTCTATACATAAGGTAAAAATGTTATTTTTTGGTGTTAAAACAATTTATTTAAAATATTAATATTATAGATTGTCTATATATATAATAAAAATGCTATTTTTATTTTTTTTATAGAATTTATTTAACACATGAATTTCTTTTGAACACACGAATATAGTTTCAACACATGAAAATAATTCTAACACATGAATATTATTGAAAATTTCGCCAGCATAATGGCAGGGCTGTTAAAACCGGCACCATCCCTAGTACAGCTCCTCGCTCTACCTTAAAACCTCATGGTTTTTGATAATGGGGATTTTCAATATCTAGTCTGCACGCAGGCGAATTTTCTCATACACTAATCCTATTGGGATTTCAATCACAATCAATCATTTCAATTCAACCATTCATGATATTCACCAAATTTCACATCAACCAATAATCCAAACAATATCACAACCAATAAATATCGTCCATGGTTTGTGGACGAGGGGAGTGTGTGTGTGTGTGTGTGTGTATATATTTCGATTTCACTTCACTTCAATTTATTTCAACGCATATATTATTTTTACAACGGATATATAACTTATACATCGAACATACAACTTATAAAACTGTAGCGACCCGAATTTCCGGTACCCTTTTGAGCTGTCCAAACGACACTAATCCAACCCAAATGATACTAGAAACCTAGATGCCAGTAGAAAGAATTTAGAGGATGAGATAAGAAAGAAAGAAATATTAGAATAGAAGAAGAAGAATAACACAGAATCAGAGTCTCACATCGCAGTGGAGCAAAATATAATATAGAAATAACTTTGTATTGAGAGCTTGTAAAATACTTACAATCATAAGAGTATATCAATACATCTGGACAGTTATAACAGCATGTCCTCATATACATCACACAACGGAATATACTAGATAAGATCATACGTCTGAACTCCTCCAGCATGTCTTCTGAACTTCGTATTATCCAATGACCTGAACCTGTAACCCGGGCTAACCCGAGCATTACAAAAACCGGGTCAGTCTGGTGAACCAGAGTGAGAAAAACTCGCACAGTTTAAGGGGAATCATCCAACTTGATTTTTAAGTTCAAATTCCTTTCGAAAGAAAAGGATAATAGTAAGACCAGCCCACACCTAAACACGTACGGTTTTTACCTTACTATAACCCAAAACAGTTTTGAAATCATATCTTATTATGATATTATAATAGTGTTTAAATACAAGTAAATAACAATCTAGTGGAACGCTTGCATCTCACGCTCCACATATATAGCATACAATCAAAACTGAGGGCGCTTATTGGGGATAGGATTCCAACTATGACAAGGTATGGGACCACCTGCCGATAGTGTATCTCTAGAGACAAATACACTGGGTTCAACAAGAACGTCTTGCAACCTGGCCCACACATGACCGACCACTCATTTCGCTTGAGTGTATCGAATGTATATCACTGACGGTTGGGATCAACAACCACCTCTCGAAAAGGGACAGCATCAAAATAGATTAAAGAAGCAAATGGAATTTCTCTAGATAGGTGATCATACACCCTAATGGGAACAACCCACATAGCCATGCTGCCTGCCCGATTTTTGTCATTTACCGTTTGATGAGGCTTGAGGTTATAATCGACTTTTGGAACATCTGGCCATCATACACGTCATCCAGGAACAGGATGAACTAAAGGCACCCTCCTACCGCATCCAAAGTATCAGTAGCGAGAGGTCCTTGCAATCCGCAAAGTCTCAACCTCGACCGAAGCACGTCAGAATACCTCTTGTAGCTAATCAGAGAATATTCGACAAGTAATCCTTCCGCTTATGAAGATCCACGGTCTTCAATGCTCCACCTCGACCATCTTCTGATATCTTCAACGTTTACGTATTTATTAGTTGGAATGGGTTTTGAATATAAATTCGATCCCGGTCATTCCGAATCAACAATCGATTTGGCCAGATTTTGATAGTCGGTGATTTAACTATCAAAATAAACAATCATCATCCATAGAAAAATAAAGTGAATCCATTGGTTTAGAATACAACATCAATTGGCCTTTTTAGTAAAACAGTTGTGAATCACGCTTCTAAATCTTTCGTCATTTAGGATATCGCTTTCTCAATTCTTATTTCCAAATCCATTTATTCAACTTATAATTCTTTGAATTATAGTTTATAATATTCTCCCTGAAAATATTATTATTTTAATCTCTCCACTACCTTCGTCTTTAAACTAATATCACCCTTGGATAATTATGAAATCGTTCCAGTTGGGGTATTTTATTTACCTCTCAGACCTTGAGCCAACAACATTCTTATCTTCGGATTAAATAGAAGTTTATTAACGAAATCTCGAATTCCAATAACTATCCCAATACTTTCATCAACTATGGAATCTCTTTTAAAATCCACTCATCTCATTTGATTTAAATAACTTCATTTCTCAAAAACACTTGTTAGATCTTTACTTTAATAATCGATTCTCATCCACTTAAGCTTTCGTTCACTTTCTACTCATATTAAATCACATTTGAAATTTTCCTTTTTAGAGAATCCCTTATAAGGAATAAATTCAAAATCTGACTCATCTAATTGTGAGTAAAACTTATAAAAATCCTTTTAGCTATAAAATAAGGTCTTACCAAAACTAATTCTCTTTATCACCATTTTCATTTCACCATGGTTTCTTTCAAACCATTATTCCCTTCAAAAGTTACTATTATGCTTTTATAGAACATCGACTTGATAGATCAAATCAACTTGGTTTCCTTTGAAAACATTATCATATATTCAAACATTGTCTATCGAGTTATCTTATGAACTCATATTCATATTACATTTTTCAAATCTCGTTTATAGGTCAACTTCTCGTTAATTGTCTAACATACTTTAAATCAAATAGTTTACTTCATTATAAAATTATAAGGTAAAAATAATTATTTATTTCCTTTAATAAATATATTTAAAAATAATCTATATAAAATAGATTTCAAATTTTGTCTTTAGTTACAAAACAAAATTTTTTATAACTCTTTTCTATCGATTTACTTGACGGTAAATCAATTTATATGAATTCATTTACAGGCCATCTGCCTCCAACCAATATCACCAATTGGTTAATATCAAACAAGTGTTGAATTTGGTTTCAACAATCAATGATCAATCAAACTGTTTAACAAATCATATAAGTAAACAACATATTTGAGGAATACGGTTGGATTCCTCCAACCTGTCCGTCCCTGCATCACAATGGGTTACCTCAATTTCAATATGATAATCAGTTCAACTAATAACAATCAATAAACAATTTGTAAAGGCCATTCAAGCATCAAATGATTTGTTTAATACGTTTATTATTATGAACGTAACCAACAAGGTAAGTTAACTCGTTTGGAATCTAATCATTAAAAATAACGATTTAATTCGATTAAATTAAACAAATGCTTAATTTAATCCATGAATATTAAAATATTCATCACACATGTGAACAGTCATCTAGTTATCAACCATTAGCAAACATTGCACACAAAATAAAAATAAAACCCAGTTTATATAAAATATAAACGGGTAAACTGAGTGAGTTGAACTCTCCTAGAATCTCTATCTGTTGTCAAACAGCTTGTTTTACCAGCTTCCATCTGCGTTCAACATGACCAAAACAGCTCTATATCGGAGCGCATATGGTTCCAATGCTCCTTATTTGGTCTAATTCTGTGTACATAGGACACAGTTATAAATCTAATCGTTATTCACTTATAGAAATATTGTTGTTTATGATTTAACAATATTTTTATTACATTTAATTCTTACTTGCGTCACGTATAGTTAGGTACAAACGAAACCACAGCTATTACCACTTGCCTCCAACCCATCTATATAAGTTGATCATGATAATTTATATTTATCTTTGGACACGTTATCACGTTAAAAGTAGACTGGACATATTTGAAACAACCAGGTCAAGTTTAAAAAGCAATGGATTGGACACGTTGTACATTCGATTCGCCACAAGTATCTCTTCTGCACGTTCTAAAGACTTGGTGGCCATGATCTGGCCCTTTTAAAAAAACTTAAATCACAAGTATAAACTAATTGTTTTTAATATGTTTATGCCAACTTGGTTTGGGTCCTTTAAGAACAAGACTAGGCAGTTAATAACCCGCTAAATCACGTTAACATTTGAGTAGGTAAAATCTTTTTTTTTCACCTGCTGCATAGTAAACTATCCACGTAAGGGGTACAAAACGTGTTATGGAACTTAAACTAACCTTGGCATGTTTAAATAGGAGTTAGGCAAATTAAACAATATCAGGCACGTACTAATTAAGGCGTATATTTAAATTTATTACTGTTCGTCTTCGTCATCATGTAAATACTCAAAACTGTTCTCACCTGCTGTGCTCTTTTTCCTCCCCACTTTGCTATGCCGGACCCCCAGTGCTCCCACTAGAACTGCCTACGGACATCCACTGAATCCCATAGCTGTTGTGCATGTCTCCACTGTCGAATTCCCTTTCACCAACCAAGTCTTTCCCTTCATGAACCTGCACCTCATCCACCCACTTCAATTCTTCTTCCTCTCCTTCACTATTCAGCACCGCTCGCCATCACTTCTTGTCCCGCCATAACGATGTTGCGCCACTTCCGTGTCAACCACCTCCCAATTTCGAGAACCGAAGCTGCAGCCGTACACCGATACCAGAAACCCGTACATTACCTCACAGTTGACTGTACCACCGTTAGTTCAAGCCATCAAACTTCATTCCACTTCATTGTATCGTTTACATGAAAACCCACTGTCTTCTTCTAGATAACGTGATACTGTCACGAATGGTACCCCAAAAATTGTATACAGCGTCTACTTTTTATACTGCTCCTTTCGCTGTTTGTGCAAACCGCATTCTCCCCTTGTCAGGTTTCAAAACGTTATAGCATTATTCCCATATATTTGAATTTTCCGCAACTTCATGACCTGGTATAAAACTTCCCACCATCCATTTGCAGTTGCTCACACACCTTTGTGTTTTCCAGGTTGCCACTTTCGTTTGTTTTTTTTTTATATTGAAGGGAGACGCCATTTTGTTTTTGCTGAAAGAAAGCGACGGGTAGAGGGTATTTATATAAGAAGATTACGTGGGGGCGGAGGCTTTGCTGAAAGAGGTTGTGTGGCGTGCAAGGAACATTGGTTTGGCAAGAAAGGAATGCACAGTGATGTTGATTTCTCTTTAGGGGAAATAAAACGCAGACAGTAGTACAGCCCATTATAGGCATGTGCCTAAGATGAGTTGTTAACTCCTTTAGTATGTATAGTCTATACGAACTATAAAGAAAGAGGCCTGTGTGATTTTCGTTTCATCAGTCCAGCGTGTTTTCAACTTGTTTTTCATAGGTGGTACGTGATTTAACATGTGAAAACTATAGCATATGGGATGGAACCGGGGAAAGTTATCTGTGGAAGACTTCACCCTGAAGGAATGGGGTAGATTAGGTCTGCACTTCATGAATTTTCATTTCGTGGGATGTTACGTTAGATTTGAAAACTTAGGTGGCAGTCACTTCATCATTTTCATGTAGAAAAGTGAAGGCATGACCTTAGGCTGTGATTTAGACAACACAGTTATAGGAAAGCTTAGTTCTGTCGTTGAAATGTTTAGGATAGATTGAAATTTAATTTGTTTTCTTAGCATATAAAGTTTAGTGTACCCAACCATATAATACTCCGTTTACATACAGACCCCTATGGATAGAAATAAAAATATAGTCATGTCTAGCGAGGTGTCACGATCCCAAAAATATAATAATATTGGTAGGTTAACTCATATTGTGAAACCCCAAAATACTGATACAGGGTGCAAAATTCTTCAAATAAAAAGCTTCATATTTAATTTATAAAAAATTACAGTAAAATTCTAAAAATTAATTTATAACTACTTCTCAAAAGAACCTCGTCCAAATTCGAGTCTGATATGCAGTTATATCAATTAAACTGTTACGGTCGATGAACGATTCTATAACGACTATTGGGAATTTCAATCTGGACATATCTTACCATCTACACAATGAAATCATGATTTTTCTCCTTTATTAGAAAAATATAATCAAATCGGCTCAAACGTTTCTTGTTTCACAGAATTCCGACTTAAAACGGATTCTGTATATTCAATTAAAGTTCAGATCGAAAATTACAAACTGCCGCGTCGTTTTCAAGCTCGTTTTAATTATATTATAAATTATATATTTTTGAACTTGATTTTATAAAATAAATTCGATATAAAATCTGCTAATATCACCAAATCAATATTTAAACCAATTTAAATATTCATAAATAACATTCAAAAATCTGGGATGTTACATTCTTCCCCCCTTAAAATAATTTCGTCCTTGAAATTGCTAAGCAGTAAAGATGCCATAACTCTAACTTCTCACAACCTACTTGGTTGAAATTCCATATATCCACATTCGGTTCTTACACTTAACCTCTAAATCTTATATCGATACCCGATCTTTTAAAATGACCCACCCACTATTTTTGGACGACCCATTATCACATTCTTATATATATGCTCTCCTGCGTATTCCACATTGATTCTAAATCAATTCATTACTTTGCTTAACCAAATCGGGTTTTCTAATTCCATATATTATCAACATATCGATTTTCAATTATCAAAACTTTCTAAAAGAATTTCTAACTCTTTAAATTTCGAAAAATTTCGCCAGCATCTCCTTTGCACGGCTCAATCAGTACAACCATAAATCGCCTTTCTAGGCCTTCTCCAATCCAAAAGAAAATCAAAAAGCCAAGCGGCTTGCCCCATAGGCTCATAAAATCATCAAACCCAAGTAATATTGTAAACGTGTACCTTTTTGTCGGCATACTTCTATCTCTTGCATTCGCTTCCATTCAATATCTGCTCAGCATACATATATCCATTTCTAGTTGGTTTCAAACCAATTCAACCTTTAGTCTTTAACTTTTATAGTCAACTTTCTGATTAGCTCACTTCAATTCATTAATCCAAACTGAGTTCTATTTCCCAAAACCAAAACTCCTATTCTGTTTGAGTTCAATTCCATCACGGTTTAATTCCAAACAACAACAACCAAAATATATTCAACTTGCTTATTCATGAGTTGATTTCACTTTATTAATTCCAATTTCAAGCATTTCATTTTGTTTCATTTCATTCAGGGTTATCTCTACTCTAGTTCAAATTTATTTAACTTAAGTTAAATTTTAATTTCAGAATTCAAATTCCTGGGTTTTATTTCAAATTAGTTTGAAATCATATATATTTATATACATATATTTATAATCAACTCAATTCAAAACATTTGAATTTATAAATCATCATGTCCTTTCCAAACAAATTTTTCATTCCCAAATCACAATAGTAGCAATCCATCACTCAGAAATTTGAAAATGAATACCGATAATGTCGCGATCCATTATTAGAATTATTTTCTCACCACTGAAGTGATTTCAGTGCTTAATCCTTTTTAAAATCCATTTAAAATTATTCTTATTCAAAAATTCTTCAAAGCAATGTTATATTACTTTTAAAAATACTTCAGAAAATATTTCTAATCCTCCAAGATTTAAATTCCAAATTCTGGTTTGAATTAAATTTCAATTCATCTTATTTATGTATATTTCCCATATACAAGTTACATTTGGTTATATATATAACCATTTCAATATTTTATAATTCCATTTGATTGTAATAACAATCAACACATTCATATACAATAATTTAGAAATTATTCCTTTTATACGAAAATAGTTTTTGGGCAAATTCCTTCATTTACCCATTTTAAATCAAATACTGCGTCGAATTGTTCTGTTCAAGAATTTAGAAACATTATCGATACAGTTGTACATCCTGTATCGACCAGAATTCATAAACCACTCAACAAACCAGTCAACACAATATAAAACAATTTTATATCAAAATTACAAATACGCGCTCACGCATACACACTCAAACTCAATCTAGGGTATCACCAACCCCATATCTATTAAGTTATGCTACAGAGCCAAGGTTACTTCTCAACCTTCTGCTCTGATACCAAATGTAGCGACCCGAATTTCCGGTACCCTTTTGAGCTGTCCAAACGATACTAATCCAACCCAAATGATACTAGAAACCCAGATGCCAGTAGAAAGAATTTAGAGGATGAGATAAGAAAGAAAGAAATATTAGAATAGAAGAAGAAGAATAACACAGAATCAGAGTCTCACATCGCAGTGGAGCAAAATATAATATAGAAATAACTTTTTATTGAGAGCTTGTAAAATACTTACAATCCTAAGAGTATATCAATACATCTAGACAGTTATAACAGCATGTCCTCATATACATCACACAACGGAATATACTAGATAAGATCATACGTCTGAACTCCTCCAGCACGTCTTCTGAACTTCGTATTATCCATTGACCTGAACCTGTAACCCGGGCTAACCCGAGCATTACAAAAACCGGGTCAGTCTGGTGAACCAGAGTGAGAAAAACTCGCACAATTTAAGGGGAATCATCCAACTTGATTTTTAAGTTCAAATTCCTTTTGAAAGAAAAAGGATAATAGTAAGACCAGCCCACACCTAAACACGAACGGTTTTTACCTTACTATAACCCAAAACAGTTTTGAAATCATATCTTATTATGATATTATAATATTGTTTAAATACAAGTAAATAACAATCTAGTGGAACGCTTGCATCTCACGCTCCACATATATAGCATACAATCAAAACCGAGGGCGCTTATTGGGGATTGGATTCCAACTATGACAAGGTATGGGACCACCTGCCGATAGTGAATCTCTAGAGACAAATACACTGGGTTCAACAAGAACGTCTTGCAACCCGGCCCACACATGACCGACAACTCATTTCGCTTGAGTGTATCGAATGTATATCACCGACGGTTGGGATCAGCAACCACATCTCGAAAAGGGACAGCATCAAAATAGATTAAAGAAGCAAATGGAATTTCTCTAGATAGGTGATCATACACCCTAATGGGAGCGACCCACATAGCCATGTTGCCTGCCTGATTTTTGTCATTTACCGTTTGATGAGGCTTGAGGTTATAATCGACTTTTGGAACATCTGGCCATCATACACGTCATCCAGGAACAGGATGAACTGAAGGCACCCTCCTACCGCATCCAAAGTATCAGTAGCGAGAGGTCCTTGCAATCCGCAAAGTCTCAACCACGACTGAATCACGTCAGAATACCTCTTGTAGCTAATCAAAGAATATTCGACAAGTAATGTGGCGGCCCGCCCCGCACCAACCGACATTTTCTCCAAAAGTGCGCTGTACACATATTCAGTTAGCACGGTACGGTCGCCAGAAGAAAAAGAAAGAAGAGAATGGGCTAATCAAGGAACATGTAATATGTCTCACAGCGCATAGAACAAAATATAATAATAACATACTTGACATAAAACAGGAGAGACAGTGCATAGGCTAAAAACCAGAACTAAGCATCGTAGCAGCGGAAATCCAAAATACAGCTTATTACAACTTTTCAAACTGTCTCAAAGCAAAAGCAAGATAAAGGAGGTACACTGCTAATGCCCAAGTAGTGACCACCAACGACACAGGGAGAATATCTATATATCATACGTGGAAGCCTCCTGCTCGCCTCCGAATCAGCTACTCGCGCATCACCAGCTAACCATAACCTGTCTCTAGTCTGCTCGTGTGAGCACCCAGAGTAATAAGAAGAGACATAAAACTCTGGGTCAGACATAAAGCCTGGTATGAGCGATAAGCAACAAAACATAACAATAACAGGTATAATCCAATCATACCTGAACCTGGACCTGCAACCAAGAGTTAGCACTACATACTGTACAACATTCTAAGGTGCCCTTTCAAATGGTATAAAGATAACGGGGGTGGGGGTGTGCATGTCATAGTGATGTCAAACAATCAAGCATAGCAATCATCCTCACATCCCTCACTCAGTGCGTAAAGCATACGATATCCACTACTTTGGTCACCTAATACTTTGGGCCATGACGGAATACAATCCCGTGTAACTATCACTACAAGCCCACTATCCATCTCTCAGTGGTGAACCAAAGTTATGAATACCGACAACCCCTTTGCACACGTCCCGCAGCAAAGCCCAATCATGAAGTGAACTCGTTGGTTCCCATCTGGATCCTGAGCTCTAACTTCCATTTGGACTACCTTTGCATCTCGGGTTTTGGTTGTCATCTCCATCCAGATCGGTCTTCCTTTCTTCACTTCACTTTGCTTCAGGTCGTGGTCTTCCTTCAGGTTCGGATCGTGCTCCGCCCTCCAACAGTTCGGGTCGCACTACTCTGGTTCGGTTCGCAGTCACTAGCTCGTGGTTACCCTCTGTTTCGGATCGTGCGCTCCCCTCCAGATCGATTCGTGACAAGCTCCTTCAGCTCGGATCGTGGTCGTCTGCATATGGTTCGGATCGTGGTTCGTGATTCCTTGGTCATCGGTCCCTTAGCTTCTGAAGCAGTTCGTGGCTTTCTCTCCCAAGCGGATCGTGGTGATGACTCGCGAATGGTGATGACTCGCGATCGGGTCGTGGGAGATAGGGGGCGATCCGATCCGGGTTCTGCATATTCCCTTCAACTACTTCCAGCGACTGTTTTACGCCATACGACGGCGTTTTCGACCAATCTAACTTTTCTAATCAGTCACAAAGCACATCATACAGTCATAGCAACATGTATAAACATCCACAAACAGCAAAACAACAATATGATATGTCAAAACGGATCAAACATACCCAAAAATCCATATTTCCCTCTTAAGCATGTTTAAGAACAACTAAGCATAGGATTAACAAAACTTAACAAAATTATCCCAAATTCACATTAGAGGTCTAAAATAATATTTCAGAATTTATGAATATTTTTCCAGATTTTTAACATGCACAAATTCGCTAATTATCACTAATTACCCCTTAATCCCCCAAATTCCGGGATTTGCAAAATTAGTCGAAATTAACCCAAATTCATATCAGAGGCATAAAATGATGTTTTAGAATTTTAGGAATTTTTCTAGATTTTTCTGAGCCATAATTTCGCTAATCTTTGCTAATTACCATAATTAGTCATAATTAGTGAGGAACTATGCAAATCACTCACCTTAGCCACAAACAAACTTTAGATCTGAAATAATTTCTGATTTGGATCCAATCCCTATGTGTTCCAGCAGCTCTCTCTCTGATTTGGTGCTACCCTCCCTTGATTTGATGTAGTTTTGCTTAATCTTCGATTAGAAAGTGATTAGAGATTATTTGGGATGAAATTAGAAGGTGGAGGCCATTGCTAGAGCTTGAAGGAGGTAAGTGGCGGCTGGAAAAATGAGTCTAAAACCGAAATCCTAACCCTAGCAGCCCTTAAATACCCCAAATCCCGAAATCCCCCATTGGGCTTAGTTGCTAATCACCCGGTTAAGCCCGATTAGCTGTTTTTCACCTTCTAAACCTTGTTTCAGCCATATCTCCCAAACGGTAAGTCCGTTTGGCTAGTGTAACCACTCTACGGAAAGAGAAACCATCATTCGAAATCAATGGAAGTGGTTTCAGATCAAAATTCCTTTCCAGTCAAAAGTTATGGCCAAAATAGTACCAACTAGAGGCAAAACGGTCATTTAAAAATCGACAAAAATCATGAACATGGGAAATGACCCCAATAATCGTCTCCCAAAGTTACATGACCATACGACTTCATATGTGAAAGAAATAAATATTCTACGATCCTATGATGCGTAGAATGCGGGTTGTTACAAGTAATCCTTCCGCTTATGAAGATCCACGTTCTTCAATGCTCCACCTGGACCATCTTCTGATATCTTCAACGTTTAGGTATTTATTAGTCGGAATGGGTTTTGAATATAAATTCGATCCTGGTCTTTCCGAATCAACAATCGATTTGGCCAGATTTTGACAATCGGTGATTTAACTATCAAAATAAACAACCATCATCCATAGAAAAATAAAGTGAATCCATTGGTTCAGAATACAACATCACTTGGCCTTTTTAGTAAAACAGTTGTGAATCACGCTTCTAAATCTTTCGACATTTAGGATATCGCTTTCTCAATTCTTATTTCCAAATCCATTTATTCAACTTATAATTCTTTGAATTATTGTTTATAATATTCTCCCTGAAAATATTATTATTTTAATCTCTCCACTACCTTCGTCTTTAAACTAATATCACCCTTGGATAATCATGAAATCGTTCCAGTTAGGGTATTTTATTTACCTCTCAGACCTTGAGCCAACAACATTCTTATCTTCGGATTAAATAGAAGTTTATTAACGAAATCTCGAATTCCAATAACTATCCCAATACTTTCATCAACTATTGAATCTCTTTTAAAATCCACTCATCTTATTTGATTTAAATAACTTCATTTCTCAAAAACACTTGTTAGATCTTTACTTTAATAATTGATTCTCATCCACTTAAGCTTTCGTTCGCTTTCTACTCATATTAAATCACATTTGAAATTTTCATTTTTAGAGAATCCCTTACAAGGAATAAATTCAAAATCTGACTCATCTAATTGTGAGTAAAACTTAAAAATCCTTTTAGCTATAAAATAAGGTCTTACCAAAACTAATTCTCTTTATCACCATTTTCATTTCACCATGGTTTCTTTCAAACCATTATTCCCTTCAAAATTTACTATTATGCTTTTATAGAACATTGACTCGATAGATCAAATCAACTTGGTTTCCTTTGAAAACATTATCATATATTCAAACATTGTATATCGAGTTATCTTATGAATTCATATTCATATTACATTTTTCAAATCTTGTTTATAGGTCAACATCTCGTTAATCGTCTAACATACTTTAAATCAAATAGTTTACTTCATTATAATATTATAAGGTAAAAATAATTATTTATTTCCTTTAATAACTATATTTAAAAATAATCTATATAAAATAGATTTCAAATTTTGTCTTTAGTTATAAAACAAATTTTTTTATAACTCTTTTCTATTGATTTACTTAACGGTAAATCAATCTGTATGAATTCATTTACAGGCCATCTGCCGATAATTATCCAACCAATATCACCCATTGGTTAATATCAAACAAGTGTTGAATTTGGTTTCAACAATCAATGATCAATCAAACTGATTAACAAATCATATAATTAAACAACATATTTGAGGAATCCGGTTGGATTCCTCTAACCTGTCCGTCCCTGCATCACAATGGGTTGCCTCAATTTCAATACGATAAACAGTTCAACTAATAACAATCAATAAACAATTTGTAAAGGCCATTCACGCATCAAATGATTTGTTTAATACGTTTATTATTATGAACGTAACCAACTAGTTAAGTTACCTCATTTGGAATCTAATCATTAAAAATAACGTTTTAATTCGATTAAATTAAACAAACGCTTAATTTAATCCATGAATATTAAAATATTCATCACACATGTAAACAGTCATCTAGTTATCAACCATTAGCAAACATTGCACACAAAATAAAAATAAAAATCCAGTTTATATAAAATATAAACGGGTAAACTGAGTGAGTTGAACTCACCTGGAATCTCTATCTGTTGTCAAACAGCTTGTTTTACCAGCTTCCATCTGCGTTCAACATTGACCAAAACAGCTCTATATCGGAGCGCATATGGTTCCAATGCTCCTTATTTGGTCTAATTCTGTGTACAAAGGACACAGTTATAAATCTAATCGTTATTCACTTATAGAAATATTGTTGTTTATGATTTAACAATATTTTTATTACATTTAATTCTTACTTGCGTCACGTATAGTTAGGTACAAACGAAACCACAGCTATTATCACTTGCCTCCAACCCATCTATATAAGTTGACCATGTTAATTTATATTTATCTTTGGACACGTTATCACATAAAAAGTAGACTGGAAATATTTGAAACAACCAGGTCAAGTTTAAAAAGCAATGGATTGGACACGTTGTACATTCGATTCGCCACAAGTATCTCTTATGCACGTTCTAAACACTTGGTGGCCATGATCTGGCCCTTTTAAAAAAACTTAAATCACAAGTATAAACTAATTGTTTTTAATACGTTTATGCCAACTTGGTTTGGGTCCTTTAAGAACAAGATTAGGCAATTAATAACCCGCTAAATCACGTTAACATTTGAGTAGGCAATTTTTTTTTCACCTGCTGCATAGTAAACTGTCCACATAAGGGGTACAAAACGTGTTATGGCACTTAAACTAACCTTGGCGTGTTTAAATAGGAGTTAGGCAAATTAAACAATATTAGGCACGTACTAATTAAGGTGTATATTTAAATTTATTATTGTTCGTCTTCGTCATCATGTAAGTACTCAAAACCGTTCTCACCTGCAGTGCTCTTTTTCCTCCCCACTTTGCTATGCCGGACCCCCAGTGCTCCCACTAGAACTGCCTGCGGACATCCACCGGATCCCATAGCTGTTGTGCATGTCTCCACTGTCGAATTCCCTTTCACCAACCAAGTATTTCCCTTCGTGAACCTGCACCTCATCCACCCACTTCAATTCTTCTTCCTCTCCTTCACTATTCAGCACCACTCGCCATCACTCCTTGTCCCGCCATAACGATGCTGCGCCACTTCAGTGTCAACCACCTCCTAATTTCGAGAACCGAAGCTGCAGTCGTACACCGATACCAGAAACCCGTACATCACCTCACAGTTGACTGTACCACCGTTAGTTCAAGCCATCAAGCTTCATTCCACTTCACTGTATCGTTTACATGAAAACCCACTGTCTTCTTTCAGATAACGTGATACTGTCACGAACGGTACCCCAAAAATTGTATACAACGTCTACTTTTTATACTGCTCCTTTCGCTGTTTGTGCAAACCGCATTCTCCCCTTATCAGGTTTCAAAACGTTATAGCATTATTCCCATATATTTGAATTTTCCGCAACTTCATGACCTGGTTTAAAACTTCCCACCATCCATTTGCAGTTGCTCACACACCTTTGTGTTTTCCAGGTTGCCACTTTTTTTTTATATATATTGAAGGGAGACGCCATTTTGTTTTTGCTGAAAGAAAGCGACGGGTAGAGGGTATTTATATAAGAAGATTACGTGGGGGCAGAGGCTTTGCTGAAAGAGGTTGTGTGGCGTGCAAGTTGTGTGGCATGCAAGGAACATTGGTTTGGCGAGCAAGGAATGCACAGTTATGTTTATAGTGATGTTGATTTCTCTTTAAGGGAAAGAAAACGCAGACAGTAGTACAGCCCAGTATAGGTATGTGCCTAAGTTGAGTTGTTAACTCCTTTAGGATGTATAGTCTATACGAACTATAAAGGAAGAGGCCTGTGTGATTTTCGTTTCATCAGTCCAGCGTGTTTTCAACTTGTTTTTCATAGGTGGTACGTGATTTAACATGTGAAAACTATAGCATATGGGATGGAACCAGGGAAAGTTATCTGTGGAAGACTTCACCCTGAAGGAACGGGGTAGATTAGGTCTGCACTTCATGAATTTTCATTTCGTGGGATGTTACGTTAGATTTGAAAACTCAAGTGGCAGTCACTTCATCATTTTCATGTAGAAAAGTGAAGGCATGACCTTAGGCTGTGATTTAGACAACACAGTTATAGGAAAGCTTAGTTCTGTCGTTGAAATGTTTAGGAGAGATTGAAATTTAATTTGTTTTCTTAGCATATAAAGTTTAGCGTACCCCACCATATAATACTCCATTTACATACAGACCCCTATGGACAGAAATAAAAATATAGTCGTGTCTAGCGAGGTGTCACGATCCCAAAAATATAATATTGGTAGGTTAACTCATATTGTGAAACCCCAAAATACTAATACAGGGTGCAAAATACTTCAAATAAAAAGCTGCATATTTAATTTATAAAAAATTACAGTAAAATTCTAAAAATTAATTTATAACTACGTCTCAAAAGAAGCTCGTCCACATTCGAGTCCGATATGCAGTTATATCAATTAAACCATTACGGTCGATGAACGATTCTATAACGACTATTGGGAATTTCAATCTGGACATATCTTACCATCTACACAATGAAATCACGATTTTTCTCCTTTATTAGAAAAATATAATCAAATCGGCTCAAACGTTTCTTGTTTCACAGAATTCCGACTTAAAACGGATTTTGTATATTCAATTAAAGTTCAGATCGAAGATTACAAACTGCCGCGTCGTTTTCGAGCTCGTTTTAATTATATTATAAATTATATATTTTTGAACTCGATTTTATAAAATAAATTCGATATAAAATCTGCTAATATCGCCAAATCAATATTTAAACCAATTTAAATATTCATAAATAACGTTCAAAAATCTGGGATGTTACAACAACGCTTATACATGAGGTGTACAACGCTTATATAACTCATACATCGACTCTATAATTTATACATTGTTGTTTTCCATATCGTTTATAAATTAGAAATCTCACCTTGGGTTCCACTCCACCAAAAATAGCAGAAGGCTTAGAAAAACATGCGGTCTCTTCTAGAATGTAGAAGACGCCACACGAGTCCACTGTCTCTTGTTCACTGAATTTCGTCAACATAGCAAAAAGATATGATTTTTATAGTGAAATCAAAAATCGTAGTGCTTTAAAGTGCTATAGAACAGTTAAAAATAAAACAGCCGTTACCTCTCTGATTTCTTCAAAACTAGGTTTGCGATTTCCATGTAATCCGTGAATCGATAGGACGATCGGCCTTCACCACGAAGAAGAGCAAGGAGAGGCGCGTGTGCGCCAGGAAGGGGGCCCACTTCGGTGGCCTGTGCTGATGTCGGCAGCGAGTTGAAGCCCGTGACTTCCAGGGCACGATTCAAGCTCGATACACTACGAAAAAATCTGTAGTTTGTATGGATTTGAAGCTCTCTTCGAGCTCTACGAAAAACTCAACTAGGTGGAGTGCTAATTCGGCGTGTGGAGGGAGTTAGAGAGGAGAGAAGGAAAGGACCTCTTTCCGTCGTTCGTCGAGAGGGTTACGGGGAGAGAGAATTTTTAATGGGCCAATAGGATTTTTCTACTTATTTATATATTTTTAAATTTCTAAAATATCCCTCTTCACATACTAGCTCCAATCCAAACCTAATGACTGTCGTCCCTAGCTAAAAAACCCCATTCCGAACATAATGGGATATTTTTCGTTGGCCCATCCGACTGTTTCAGTCAGTTTTCCTTCAAACTAAAATATAACACATTCAATATTTAATTTGAACGTACATTTCAATTTTCCAGGGCCACAAACTGATTCGAAAAATTCCAGAAAAATAAATCCAGCTATGTTTTGATGATACGGTCCCAACAAAACTAGTTTCGTCGAATTCTGAGACCGTTTGAAATATGACCCTTTTCTGGTCGATCCAATTTAACTATAGTTGACCAAAACACATTTTCCTTCACCACGCTCACATATTAACTTCAAAAATTATGAAATTTGAAACCTATCAATAATTTGACATCCCAGATCCAACAAAAGTGGTTTCGTTGAATTCTGAGGTCGTTTGCGAAATGTCTATTATCAAGGGCGATATAATCTCTATAGCGACCTTTCTAAAAATTCATTTGGCCATAACTTTTGACTCCTACTATGAAATTCGATTTTTCAGATTCGTTAGAAAGATATTCACTAACAGATTTAAATATTTTTGGTTTCACTAAAATCCATTTTATTCTGCACCCGGTATAGTCAGTCAAAGTTTGAATTCAAATTTTGAAACTGCCTTGCCATTACAGGCCATGTTTATAATTCAAAATAATTATATTTATTTTCAAACTTTGATTCAAACATACTTTTCTTCGTTATTATTTAAAATATTTTATTTTAAATATTTAAAATCCACTAAAATAGCCAAATTAAAAATTTTAAACTGGCTTAGATTTTCCGGGTTCTTACACCTAGGTTCGACATTATCGGAGTTCGAAGCTTCGATGGGCTATTCAAATGTTCTAGTTGAATTTGTGGCTTTAAGGAGAAGCAGTTGTGAAAAAATTGTAGATCTTTGGGATAAAAATGTTCGGTGGTCTTCTGTGTGTCTTGGGTTAGGCCGATGGACGGAGATTTATGGGTGAGTGCGAGTTTGCCATTGTTGGGTGAGGGATGTAGAGATTTTACAGGAGATTTCAGTGATGTATTTGATTCCAATTTTCATGAAATAGAAGTGGTGATTTAGGGAGAGGAAGAAGTCATAATGGTAGTGCTAAATGATGAAGAACAGACTGGGTAAATGTCTAGGAGGAGAAGTACCGAGTTCAACTTGATGGGTATGCGGAGATGGATCTCGCGAAGAGGGAGTTGTTGGTATTTTTAATTTGGATTAACAATGAAAAATGGAGGAGGGTTGGCCTTCAAGGAGCATGGTAAATGGTGAAGGAATGAGGAGCGAGTTCAGTTAACTGAACTGGAGAAGATGGAATACGTTGGATGGGCTCAGATATGCAGGGGAGTAATTGGGCTGAGGTGAGGCCCAACAATGAATATATTAAAGTTCAAATCTCTTTTAATTACCTATATAACTTGTAAAATGCATATCTAATTCATACGTAAACGAAATCGAACAAAACGGGATCCGTTATGATCGTATGGAGGAAGGCTACACCATGGAACTGACCGGGAGTGGATTGGAGCTCGTTACAATTTATAGCGAAATAAATTGTCCGTCTGAATCAAGAGATGATTATCATTGTTAACGATGATCGTCCAATGTGAGTAAAACTCACCAACTCGGAACAGTTATATTTTTATAACGTATTTTTAGAACTGTTAATCATCTATTGATTTCTGTGTGTTAACTATTTGGTTGAACTGCTTGTGTATTGGTTGAAATTATAGATAACGATATATATATATATATATCGTTGATCAAATAATGATTCTGTTTAGCAGAATATTTCGTATTGAAATGAAATCAATGTTAATTATGTTGTTTAACATCTGTGATGCAGGGAGACAGGTTGGAGGAATCCGACGGGATTCCTCAACATTTATTTTACTGTTTTTCATATATTGTGTTATATGATGTGATATGAAATCTGTTGCTGATTTTGTGTATTTGAAATGATACCGATCATTGTTATATGGTAGGTTAAAAACCATAAGAAATACCAGAATGATAAAAGGGAATTTTCAAAATGTATATTGAAAATGAAATGTTTATAAAATCAAAGGATTTTGTAAAGAGAATATTTATAACATCAAAGGATATTATAAAAGGATTTATTTAAAAAATAAATAGAATAGAAAAAAAGAAATGGTTGGAATATACAAAGGGATTTTTCAAATTGTATATTGAAATATAAATTATATTTGTAAATCAAATATAATTGAATTGGAAATATTTGTAAATCAAATATAATTGAATTGGAAATATTAGTAAATCAAATATTATTGAATTGGAAATATTTGTGAAAGCAAATAAAATGACAGAAATCGGGCAGAGATAAGCGTAGCTTCTAGCCTCACAACCGGGAAATGACAGAAATCGGGCAGGAAACATGGCTATGTAGGTCGCACCTATTAGGGTGTATAATCACCTGATCTAGAGTTTCATTTTCTTCTAAAAATCTATTGTCGATGTTGTCCCATTCGGGAAACGGTTGCTGTAATAACCCGGAAAATCTGAGCTAGTTTAAATTTTTTATTTTGGCAATTTTATTGAATTTTGAATATTTAAAATGATTTATTTTAAATAATAACGACAAGAAATTTATTTTGAATAGAATTAGAAAGTATATATTTATTTGAATCGTCGTTAGAATATAAATATTTATTTTAAATAATAAAAGGAAATGAAAATGGTGCAGTAGTTTGATAACTCGATTTCAAAATTCAAATGAATGTACAAGATTCAAAATGAACCGGATTTTAGCGAAACCAAAATTATTAGAATCTAATTGAGAATATCTTTCTAACGAATCCGAAAAATCAAAATTTCATTGCGGGAATCAAAAGTTATGCTCAGTTCAAAATTTAGAATAGTCACCATGGAAATTATACATGGCCAAAAAGTCATATTATGCACACGGATGAATTTGGACTCGAAACCACTTCTATTGAGTTCAAAATGCCGTTTAGAACTCCGAAAAGTATAAGCTTCGATATATTCCGATATCCGGAATAGTGGCAATTTGCTGGAGCTTTTCGGTTAGCAATACATAGCCCTTAAAAAGTGAAATTTTGCATATGAGCTCAGAATTTGACGAGATAAATTTTTATGGATTCATAATGACAAATTATTGTTGAGTTCCAAAGGGCACGTCGAACGGATTTAGTATGTGGCCGTGCGAGCTAAAATAGTTCAGGGTAAAACAGGCAATCATTTTACAAAGGAACATTATTGAGACGACCTCAGAATTCGATTTTTTTTTTTTTTTTTTGGATTCGTATCGTCTAATAATGGTTAAATCCAAAAGGGCATGATTTTTGGGGTTAGCATGTGAGCGTGCAAGAAGAAATGGTGTGCCAAAATCGCATTTTTAGAGCTTATCTGAGCATTTTTGAGAATTTTAACGGAAGATCAAACGAACTCGGAATTCGACGAAACTTGTTTCGTTGGGCTCGTCTTCACGTCTACTATGTTGTGTCCGAAATCTGCGGCAATTGGATATCGTCGGCGTTCGGACGATAGGCGAGAAACTAGCATATAATCACTTTTACTCCATTTCTCTCTTCATAATTTCACTTCTCTCTTCCTCTTCAAAAAAAGAAAAAATGGCCTCCTCCTCCACCATGTTGCTGCCGCACCCCCTCCGGCCACCCTCCTCCCCTTCTCTCTCCTCTTCTCTTTCTCTCTCTCCCTTCACAAACCTAAACCCTAGACCCCCAAACCACCACCACACGCCTCCGTGGACCCCACCCTGCCACCAGCAGCCTCCCCCACGTCCATCAGGTCCGGCGCCTCCCCAACTAACTCCGGCCGTGGGCCCCTCCTCCTCAAAAATTACATTTTTCACTAATTTTCCATTTCGCACAAAACACCCTGTCCTTATTTCGCGAATAACTCCCAACCCGTGCGTTTCTAGCCAAAGATCCTCAAGACCAAAGTCGAAGAGCACAATTTTCTCTTCGATTTGGTATATGATAGTCCCATTTTGCATTGCGGAGTTGTCGGGAAAACGCGTCCAAAGTTTGTTGTCCAAACATTGTCAAAATGCTGTCTTTTCACGATTTCCGACGAAATGGCACATTTTCGGAAGGAAGACCACTAGGAGAAAGTTGTCCGGAATGGCGCGTTTAAACCAGAAAAAAATATGGTGTGAAGATTAAAGCTCGTTTGCAAATCCTGGAACTAGAACAGCGAATCCGGGCGTTGGAAAAAAGTGAGTTTTCTCCGCTTTAAAACTTCCATGGTTTTTGACGAATGAAGTATGCAAAAATATGATTTTTATATAATGAAAAGAATAAAACTATTATTTTTATAATATATAGATAGAAAAAATTTGATCTTTATATATGTGGCGAAACAAAATTCTGATTTTTATTATATATATGATGAAATAAAAATGTGATTTTTATAGCGATGATATAAAAATTCGATCTTTATTATGTAGGATGTATAAAAATATGATTTTTATTATGTAGAAGATGCAAAGATGTAATTTTTATATGAGTGGCAATATAAAAATATAATCTTTATTATATGAACAGCGGTATAAAAATAGAATTTTTATCAATATAGTAGCTGTAACAACCCGTATTTTTGAATAACATGTTATAACATAAATGGAGGCAGAATTAAACTGTAAAATCTGAATCAAGGGAAACGGGCTATGCCATTGCGTTCGTCTCGGAAAAATACGCGAAATAGAGTCCGAGTTTTCGAAAATCGGAGTCCGTATGACCAAGATATGGCCTCGCGAAGTTTCACGAAAAATTCACAAATTAAAGTATACTTAATTAAGTGAAATGGGTTGCGCAGAGAAATATATATATATATATATATATTGATATATATATATATAATTGAAAATTAAATAAATAAATATGCAAAAATGTTCAAAACAGCGAATTGGGAGAGGGGAATAACTGAAGCGGCCGATTTTTGAGGTCGACCCGAGCTCGCTGGGTCGACTAGAGGTTAATTCAGGGTGTTTGGCTGTCAACCCGTGGGCCGATTCGCTCAAATGCAGATTTTGCATTTGAATGGTTCTCATGGTTCAGCTTTAATCTAAAGGCCCTAGATGGTTCCTACACTTGACTTCTTCCCCAAGACATGCTTTGATGGCTTGGATAGAATCTAGGGTTAATCCTATGGCTAATACTATCCTAATCCTCTATAAAAAGACCCCAAACCTAGCCTAAATCACCATTAATCAATTCTACAACTAAACTATGTCAAATTTGTTCCTCTCATGGCCTCCACTCTCATGCTAAAATTTCTACGTTAATTTCTATGAGAGATTTTGAGTTCATACAAGTGTTTTCAAACTTGTATGAGTGTTCTTAGCTTGCATTCAAGTCAAGTTGCAACATTTCTATTTCAAAGCAAGGGTTTTTATTGAATTGGCTCAAGGGTTTTCATTTGGAGCTTGCATATTTGGGTTTTTGGTGCTTGCATAAGGGCTTCGTCTCAATCTTTATAATAAATATTTATTTGTGTCTTCATAGCATTGTAAGCCCTTTTCTACTTTCTTTCTTTGAACTCTAAAGTTAAATGAATGATGCAAGTTTGGGGTTGATCATTATATGCAAGTTTGGTTGATCATTATATGCAAGTTTGGTTGGTTATTATATGCAAGTTTGGTTGATCATTATATGCAAGTTTGGTTGATCATTATATGCAAGTTTGGATGATCATTATGCAAGTTGGTTTAATCATTATGTATGACACATGTTGCTATGTTATGCAAGTTTGGGTTGATCATGTTATCATGTTATGCAAGTTAAACTTGAGGTTTTGAGCATAAAGCTCCAAGCTTTATATTAAAGGTTGCATTTTGGCAACATGAAAGTTATCATATCCCTTATGATAACTTGCATGTGAGGCAAAATGCGAACTTCTAGCAACTTCTACATGTCATTTATCACCATGTATCACTCATATGCTAAGTTTGGTTTTATGCATGCTTTTGAAGCCTAATAATGCAATATGCAAGTATATGAACATATGTACATTTCATATGCCACCATGTTAAACTTATGGCTTCAACACCTTTATGTCATGGTTATGCCAAGTTCCCTATTTTAACCTTTATGCGTTGTTGCGATTATGTAAACGGTGGGATTACGTTGGGGTTGGGTAACATAATGACATGAACATGATTTTTGTAACATGACGTGATATGTTAACTTGTAATTATGTTTTGGAAACATAATGGACATGACACTTAGAAAATATGAGTGTGGCCAACTCGAGTTGGGTTGAGTTTGTAGCATAAATCTACCCGGACCCGCCCGGCTTAACTAGTGGCTACAAACAATAGAACCCAATGTGAGAAGTTGGTCATGTTGTGCTCGAACCCGAGGTTAGACCTAGTTGTGGTGTAAAGCTACCCGAACCCGCCCGGCTTAACTAGTAACCACAACAAAGTCTAATGTGAGAGGTTAAAGCGCATTAAGTTAATTAATGCCTCCTGATTAGGGTTAAGTCATGGTCCACTTAATACTTAACCAATTTGGGCTTGATGGATTAATCGAGGTTAAGTCAGGAGCCTTAGGTACTCTTAACCGATTTAATCCACGTTTGGATCGGGTTAACCACATTTAACCCGTTAAGAAACCCTAGTTGCGTGGTCCTTTTCAGCAGTAACCTTCTAGATGTATCATAAGACCCTAGGACTAGGCTAGGGTGGGGCACGGTTACTGGGCTGATTGTAAGAGACCAAAAGAGATGGCTAAATGATGCCCCGGTTGTTCAGGCGGACCATGGTCCTGCACATCAAGTCCGGAGTTGAACACGGGCAACGGTAGGTTTGGACTGTGCATCATGGTATGGTGTCAGAGGGTTACACCGTAGGGCCAGATACACCCTAGGGTGGACCCTGCACAGTCAACTACATTACATGATTAAGCCGCATGACACCGACACTTGACGAGTTAGGCTTATAGGGAGCCGATCGACTAGACTGTGTAGTTGGACCTTGATTTAGGTCACCTCATTATATTGGGCCAAGCTTGGGCCAAGGGATCAATTCTTGTTTTTACTTGACATGTTAGAATGCTAGTACACTCGTGGTGCAAAACTTAACCTTGATTATGCGATGACACCTTTATCTACCTTGTTAGTTAATCATCATGCCAGTATGTTATTATCCTTATGTTCATCTCAGCTTCTCATGCCAGTTAACTTTACTAGTTCATAGACAGATAGTAGTAGGGCTTACCAGTCTTTTTGACTGACCTGTTTTCTTTCGCCTCTTGTCTTCCGTTCCCCCCCCCCCCTCAGGTCCTCAGGGTGGGAACATTGGAGCTTAGCTTGGATCTTTCTAGCTTGCTTACTGGATTCTCTCATGTACGGGTTTGGACATTGAGCTAGCTATGGTTTATCACTTCACTTTGGGGATAGTACTTTATGTATTTCAGTTTTTCAGTTTATGCTTTTGTCTAGACTTTGTTTGTTGGAAAATAATGCTCAAGTACTTTGTTGTAATATGACTATGGTTTTGAAATGCTAGTTTAATCCGCTGCTTTACTACTCTGTTTTACTTATATGTTCTGTCTTGTGATATCTGCATGCATGTTTACCTTGTTTAAACGCCCCTCCAAAGCCAGTGTGCTTGCAAGTGTGGCACTGGCGGACGTGGGGTGTTACATTTGGTATCAGAGCATAAGGTTTACAAGATTTGAGCAAAAGTGTTTTTGAAACTTACCTTTTGAAAAACTATTTTCAAAACCAATTAAGTATTTTCCAAGAAAAGTCTAGTTATTTTAAAAATGCTATTCCCCAAAAGCCATAGCACTATCCTTCGTTTCTTCATTCTGAATCTATCTTTTTCTTCGTTTTAGTATGGCCCATCGCTTTAACATCCCGGAAGGCGTACAAGTACCCGTCTGGTTCTGGAGATTTATGGAGGCAAGGACGAATGAAGCCGGCCCCGCGAACATTCCTCCTCCTTCCCCCGTCGCTAACATCTCTCCTCCTCCCGTAGCTGAGGTTCCTCCTCCCCCTCAGCATCCGCAAGAGGATTTCGCAAAGCATTGCAAAGACTTTAAGGCGATGGGTTGCAAGAATTTTGTCGGAACGGAGACTCCCGTGGAGCCAAGAAACTGGTTAAAGGAAACTGAAGACCTCTTTGCTATCTTTGATGTGGAAGATCGTAGGAAAGTTTTGTTGGCGGTATGGCTATTGAAAGGGGAAGCTGCTTATTGGTGGGTAGTCACCACCACTACTAGACCCATTGAGACTTGGGATGACTTTAGGAGAAGGTTTGTACTAAAGTTTCTATCATCGACAGAAGAGAACCTTCAGCTAAAGAGGTTCCTATCACTAAAGCAAGGGGACATGACCGTTAGAGAATACGTGGATAAGTTTAATCAACTTGCTCAGTTCGGTCTAGAATGGGTTAACACCGCTCGGAAGAAGGCCCTACGCTTTGCTCTAGGATTAAATGAGCCCTTGCGCGGTTTGGCCATATCTCATATACCCCTGGGGGCGACCTTCGAGAGTTTGGTGAATATGACCCTACTTCAAGAGGAAGATAAGAGTGGCAAGAAGGAGGTCAAGGCAAATGAGTCCCAAGGCAAGAAGGAAGATACCGAGAAAAGAGATAAGAACAACAACAAGGCGAGAAAGACAAGAAAGTGCAACTTCTGTAGGATCACTGGGCACATAACCAAGGATTGCTGGAAGAAGAAGAGGAAGTTAGGCAAGTGTTTTCATTGTGGAGAATCTGGACATCTTAGCAAGGATTGTCCCAAGAAGCATGGACAAGGGCAAGGACAAACTCAGCAAGTAGGACCCTCTGGAGGGCAATTGCAGGCTCTCCTCGCTCTTCCAGCTTTTGTTCGAGGTTGGGTTTTTATAGAAATTCATGTTTACATTTCTGATTTTTCTGTTCGCACCTTATTTGATTCTGGCGCATCGCATAGTTTTATCTCTTCTGATATTGTTGAAAGTTTGCACCTAAGTACTAGCTTAGTTTAGGATCCCGTTTGTGTTTCAAATCCAATTGGGGGTTCCGCCCATCTGTCTATGATTTGTGTGGATTTGAAAATTTCTATCTTGGCCGTAGAATTCACGTGTAGTGCTTATGTTCTCGGGGTCACGGGATATGGGTTGGTCTTGGACATGGATTGGTTGTCCAGTTATGGAGCCATCCTCGATTGTGAGCATAGGGTGGAGAGGCTCATGACTCGCCTCGGTAACACCCTAGAAATTTCTTGTAACCCTAGAGGTCCCGTCATGTTATGTTATCTTGAATCTCTCGACTTGTCCATCAATGATCTGCAATCTGTAAGGGTGGTCCGAGACTATCCCGATGTCTTTGAAGAAGTTAAGGGGTTACCCCCTAAACGAGAGATAGATTTCCGCATTTATCTAGTTGATAATGCCAAGCCAGTATCATTGCCCGTTAGGCACATGGCCCCTCGTGAAAGAAGGAAGCTCAGTAAGCAAATCAAGGAGTTGCTTGAGAAGAATTTTATTAGGCGAAGCATTTCTGAATGTGGTACTCCGGTGGTATTCGCTACTAAGGCGGATGGTTCGCTTCGTCTATGTGTTGATTATCGAGAGTTGAACAAGCTGATAAAGAAGAATAGGCACCCGTTACCGAGAATTGATGATCTCTTTGACCAACTTGTAGGTGCTTCTGTTTTCTCTCAGCTCGATCTAGCCACCGGATTCCATCAGCTTAGAGTGGCTGAGGATAGCATTGATAAAACTGCGTTTAGGACTCCAGATGGATTCTTTGAATGGCTTGTCATGCCATTCGGTTTGACTAATGCACCCGCCTACTTCGTAGATTTGATGAGTAGGGTGTTCAGGGAGTTCCTTAACAAGTTTGTTGTTGTCTTCGTGGATGATATTCTGATCTTCTCAAAGGATGAGGAAGATCATGCTAGGCATCTCAAGGAAGTGATGAATACGCTAAGAGCGCATCAGTTGAAAGCCAAGTTCTCCAAATGTCATTTCTGGAGAAGGGAAGTTCGGTTTCTTGGACATATAGTTTCTAAGCAAGGCATAGCGGTGGATCCCGCGAAAGTGGTTGTGGAAGACTCCTAGGAGTGCAACCGAAGTAAGAAGCTTTCTCGGTTTGGCGGGCTACTATAGGAAGTTCATCAGGGACTTCGCTAAGATTTCAGCCCCTCTTACTAAGTTGACGAAGAAGAACTTAGTCTGTGCATGGGACTTGGAGTGTGAGCTTGCTTTTCAAAGGCTCAAGAGAGCCCTTACCTCAGCTCCAGTTTGGCAACGTGGATTGGCACTGTTTTTAAGAGATAGTTTTCTGCATGGGATACCGTATAGTATGTAAATGAGATCCAAGATTCACTAACGAATCTTGGAAAGCTTGCATGAACCATGAGCACGCAGTTATGTTTAAGCCAAGTATTTTAGGCAAAGAATAAGTGGAAGTGGAACGAGAAGCAACGGTGAAATGAGTTCTAACTCATATTTTGGGAACAAGAATTAAGAACTACGGAATTGCGAAGATAAAAGACGGTCAGGGCACGATGGGATTAAGCACAAGAAAATGCGGCTTAGAAGATTGAAGTCTAGATACGCGCATTTAATCTCTTTCTAAGAGTATATCCTTGATCCCTATTGTTCCGTAGAGCTTACTCGCATGCTACCTTTTAAGTATATCCTCTCAGTCCTATCCTCAATCTTAGTTCTGTTACAAACCCCCTAAGGAGTATGGCTAGCCTATTTGGGGTATATGGTTGGGGTGAAGAAGTTCGCCACCAAACTATTTGGGCTTTATGGGATATGGGTAATAATTGATAGATTTACAAAGAGAGCCCATTTTATTCCGATGAAAAGCAAGAGGACCGTATCACGGCTAGCATCTGTTTATCTTCAAAAGATAGTGCGGCTGCATGGAGTTCCTTCTATCATAGTTAGCGATCGTGACCCAATTTTCACTAGCCAGTTCTGGAACAGTTTGCAAGAAGCAATGGGTACGCGATTGAATCTGAGTACAGCCTATCACCCCCGGACGGATGGCCAAACCGAAAGGGTGAATAGAGTGCTAGAAGATCTTTTGAGGTTTTGTGTTCTCGACTTCGGTGGTACTTGGGAAGACCACCTTACTCTTGTAGAGTTTGCTTATAATAATAACTATCAAGCCAGCATAGGGATGGCACCATTTGAAGATTCGTATGGGAGGCCGTGCAAGCCACCAACATGTTGGTGGGAAGACGACGGATAAGCTTATAATTGAGCCCGACATGATAAGGGACACATCCGAGAGGGTTGAATTGATTCGAAGACGGATAAGAACGGCCCAAGACAGACAGAAATTCTATGCAGACAAGCGAAGGACAGACTTGGAATTTAAAATTGGAGATATGGTCTTTGTGAAGATTTCTCCTTTGCGAAATATGGTTCGCTGACACCAAGGATCGTAGGACCCTTCCCTACTATAGAAAGAGTCGGGAAGATAACTTTTAAGGTGGAATTGCTGAGAAGCTGGCCGGAATGCATAATGTCTTTCATGTCTCGCATCTCCGGAAGTGTTTGCACAGACCCTCCAAAGTGGTTGAACCAAGTATTCTTGAAGACATGGAGGTAGAGGATGAAGCAACCCTGAGACGAGCTCCGATTCGTATCATGGAAATGAAGACAAAGAAGCTAAGAAGCAAAGAAGTTAAGCTTGTTAAGGCGCAATGGAGTGAAACAGAGGGAGACGCAACTTGGGAAACCAAGGAGAAGAAGCGCGTGCTTTAACCATTTCTCTTGGAGGATACATTTTCAATCTCTTTTCCTAGATTGGTATATCTTCCCTTTGCTATCCATGCTTATCTAGTTTATCTTGTTTCGTAAATCTTGTCACGAGAACCTTAGGTAGAAACTCTTGGTTGAAACATGTATTTGAAACATGTTATGTTTGATGTTTGCAAGTGGTTGCAAGTGTTTGCAAGTGGATACTCGTGGATGCATAATACACGTTAGGCACTAAGATCGGCTCACACACTTTCATACCGCATATGCATGAGTGTTTATGCTTATTCATGGATGAAAACTTGTTATGCTATCACGTGGATGTTGCATATGGATGAATGTTATGTGCACTCATGTAGAGATTATAAATTATGTTAGGAATTTGCATACATATGGACTCATTTCACTAACATATTTTGCATTAAGGGGGTTTACTAAATCAGTAACCTCCTGATTTTCGCATTAGATAAGTACATATACACACACCTTTGCATATGATCATACAGCATTTAGAACCTTTTAAGGACAATGATTGCTCGTGGATGATGTTTTGAGTAGATGGATGATGGATGGTAGGATACGTTCTTCCTAACTTTGGGATTTCGGGGACGAAATCCTTTAAGGAGGGGAGAATGTAACAACCTGTATTTTTGAATAACATGTTATAACATAAATGGAGGAAGAATTAAACTGTAAAATATGAATCAAGGGAAACGGGCTGTGCCATTGCGTTCGTCTCGCAAAAATACACGAAATAGAGTCCGAGTTTTCGAAATCGGAGTCCGTATGACCAAGATATGGCCTCGCGAAGTTTCACGAAAAATTCACAAATTAAAGTATACTTAATTAAGTGAAATGGGTTGCGCAGAGAAATATATATATATATATATTGATATATATATATATATATAATTGAAAATTAAATAAATAAATA
The DNA here is from genome assembly GCA_030737875.1 of Allium sativum. Classification (NCBI taxonomy): domain Eukaryota; kingdom Viridiplantae; phylum Streptophyta; class Magnoliopsida; order Asparagales; family Amaryllidaceae; genus Allium; species Allium sativum. Next base: position 995,979,131 of record CM060924.1, on the reverse strand, counting down.
TGCAAAAATGTTCAAAACAGCGAATTGGGAGAGGGGAATAACTGAAGCGGCCGATTTTTGAGGTCGACCCGAGCTCGCTGGGTCGACTAGAGGTTAATTCAGGGTGTTTGGCTGTCAACCCGTGGGCCGATTCGCTCAAATGCAGATTTTGCATTTGAATGGTTCTCATGGTTCAGCTTTAATCTAAAGGCCCTAGATGGTTCCTACACTTGACTTCTTCCCCAAGACATGCTTTGATGGCTTGGATAGAATCTAGGGTTAATCCTATGGCTAATACTATCCTAATCCTCTATAAAAAGACCCCAAACCTAGCCTAAATCACCATTAATCAATTCTACAACTAAACTATGTCAAATTTGTTCCTCTCATGGCCTCCACTCTCATGCTAAAATTTCTACGTTAATTTCTATGAGAGATTTTGAGTTCATACAAGTGTTTTCAAACTTGTATGAGTGTTCTTAGCTTGCATTCAAGTCAAGTTGCAACATTTCTATTTCAAAGCAAGGGTTTTTATTGAATTGGCTCAAGGGTTTTCATTTGGAGCTTGCATATTTGGGTTTTTGGTGCTTGCATAAGGGCTTCGTCTCAATCTTTATAATAAATATTTATTTGTGTCTTCATAGCATTGTAAGCCCTTTTCTACTTTCTTTCTTTGAACTCTAAAGTTAAATGAATGATGCAAGTTTGGGGTTGATCATTATATGCAAGTTTGGTTGATCATTATATGCAAGTTTGGTTGGTTATTATATGCAAGTTTGGTTGATCATTATATGCAAGTTTGGTTGATCATTATATGCAAGTTTGGATGATCATTATGCAAGTTGGTTTAATCATTATGTATGACACATGTTGCTATGTTATGCAAGTTTGGGTTGATCATGTTATCATGTTATGCAAGTTAAACTTGAGATTTTGAGCATAAAGCTCCAAGCTTTATATTAAAGGTTGCATTTTGGCAACATGAAAGTTATCATATCCCTTATGATAACTTGCATGTGAGGCAAAATGCGAACTTCTAGCAACATCTACATGTCATTTATCACCATGTATCACTCATATGCTAAGTTTGGTTTTATGCATGCTTTTGAAGCCTAATAATGCAATATGCAAGTATATGAACATATGTACATTTCATATGCCACCATGTTAAACTTATGGCTTCAACACCTTTATGTCATGGTTATGCCAAGTTCCCTATTTTAACCTTTATGCGTTGTTGCGATTATGTAAACGGTGGGATTACGTTGGGGTTGGGTAACATAATGACATGAACATGATTTTTGTAACATGACGTGATATGTTAACTTGTAACTATGTTTTGGAAACATAATGGACATGACACTTAGAAAATATGAGTGTGGCCAACTCGAGTTGGGTTGAGTTTGTAGCATAAATCTACCCGGACCCGCCCGGCTTAACTAGTGGCTACAAACAATAGAACCCAATGTGAGAAGTTGGTCATGTTGTGCTCGAACCCGAGGTTAGACCTAGTTGTGGTGTAAAGCTACCCGGACCCGCCCGGCTTAACTAGTAACCACAACAAAGTCTAATGTGAGAGGTTAAAGCGCATTAAGTTAATTAATGCCTCCTGATTAGGGTTAAGTCATGGTCCACTTAATACTTAACCAATTTGGGCTTGATGGATTAATCGAGGTTAAGTCAGGAGCCTTGGGTACTCTTAACCGATTTAATCCACGTTTGGATCGGGTTAACCACATTTAACCCGTTAAGAAACCCTAGTTGCGTGGTCCTTTTCAGCAGTAACCTTCTAGATGTATCATAAGACCCTAGGACTAGGCTAGGGTGGGGCACGATTACTGGGCTGATTGTAAGAGACCAAAAGAGACGGCTGCCCGGTTGTTCAGGCGGACCATGGTCGTGCACATCAAGTCCGGAGTTGAACACGGGCAACGGTAGGTTTGGACTGTGCATCATGGTATGGTGTCAGAGGGTTACACCGTAGGGCCAGATACACCCTAGGGTGGACCCTGCACAGTCAACTACATTACATGATTAAGCCGCATGACACCGACACTTGACGAGTTAGGCTTATTGGGAGCCGATCGACTAAACTGTGTAGTTGGACCTTGATTTAGGCCACCTCATTATATTGGGCCAAGCTTGGGCCAAGGGATCAATTCTTGTTTTTACTTGACATGTTAGAATGCTAGTACACCCGTGGTGCAAAACTTAACCTTGATTATGCGATGACACCTTTATCTACCTTGTTAGTTAATCATCATGCCAGTATGTTATTATCCTTATGTTCATCTCAGCTTCTCATGCCAGTTAAATTTACTAGTTCATAGACAGATAGTAGTAGGGCTTACCAGTCTTTTTGACTGACCTGTTTTCTTTCGCCTCTTGTCTTCCGTTTCCCCCCCCCCCCTCAGGTCCTCAGGGTGGGAACATTGGAGCTTAGCTTGGATCTTTCTAGCTTGCTTACTGGATTCGCTCATGTACGGGTTTGGACATTGAGCTAGCTATGGTTTATCACTTTACTTTGGGGATAGTACTTTATGTATTTCAGTTTTTCAGTTTATGCTTTTGTCTAGACTTTGTTTGTTGGAAAATAATGCTCAAGTACTTTATTGTAATATGACTATGGTTTTGAAATGCTAGTTTAATCCGCTGCTTTACTACTCTGTTTTACTTATATGTTCTGTCTTGTGATATCTGCATGCATGTTTACCTTGTTTAAACGCCCCTCCAAAGCCAGTGTGCTTGCAAGAGTGGCACTGGCGGACGTGGGGTGTTACATTTGGTATCAGAGCATAAGGTTTACAAGATTTGAGCAAAAGTGTTTTTGAAACTTACCTTTTGAAAAACTATTTTCAAAACCAATTAAGTATTTTCCAAGAAAAGTCTAGTTATTTAAAAAGGCTATTCCCCAAAAGCCATAGCACTATCCTTCATTTCCTCGTTCTGAATCTATCTTTTTCTTCGTTTTAGTATGGCCGATCGCTTTAACATCCCGGAAGGCGTACAAGTACCCGTCTGGTTCTGGAGATTTATGGAGGCAAGGACGAATGAAGCCGGCCCCGCGAACATTCCTCCTCCTTCCCCCGTCGCTAACATCTCTCCTCCTCCCGTAGCTGAGGTTCCTCCTCCCCCTCAGCATCCGCAAGAGGATTTCGCAAAGCTTTGCAAAGACTTTAAGGCGATGGGTTGCAAGAATTTTGTCGGAACGGAGACTCCCGTGGAGGCAAGAAACTGGTTAAAGGAAACTGAAGACCTCTTTGCTATCTTTGATGTGGAAGATCGTAGGAAAGTTTTGTTGGCGGTATGGCTATTGAAAGGGGAAGCTGCTTATTAGTGGGTAGTCACCACCACTACTAGACCCATTGAGACTTGGGATGACTTTAGGAGAAGGTTTAGACTAAAGTTTCTATCATCGACAGAAGAGAACCTTCGGCTAAAGAGGTTCCTATCACTAAAGCAAGGGGACATGACCGTTAGAGAATACGTGGATAAGTTTAATCAACTTGCTCAGTTCGGTCTAGAATGGGTTAACACCGCTCGGAAGAAGGCCCTACGCTTTGCTCTAGGATTAAATGAGCCCTTGCGCGGTTTGGCCATATCTCATATACCCCTGGGGGCGACCTTCGAGAGTTTGGTGAATATGACCCTACTTCAAGAGGAAGATAAGAGTGGCAAGAAGGAGGTCAAGGCAAATGAGTCCCAAGGCAAAAAGGAAGATACCGAGAAAAGAGATAAGAACAACAACAAGGCAAGAAAGACAAGAAAGTGCAACTTCTGTAGGATCACTGGGCACATAGCCAAGGATTGCTGGAAGAAGAAGAGGAAGTTAGGCAAGTGTTTTCATTGCGGAGAATCTGGACATCTTAGCAAGGATTTTCCCAAGAAGCATGGACAAGGGCAAGGACAAACTCAGCAAGTAGGACCCTCTGGAGGGCAATTGCAGGCTCTCCTCGCTCTTCCAGCTTTTGATCGAGGTAGAGTTTTTATAGAAATTCATGTTTACATTTCTGATTTTCCTGTTCGCACCTTATTTGATTCTGGCGCATCGCATAGTTTTATCTCTTCTGATATTGTTGAAAGTTTTCACCTAAGTACTAGCTTAGTTTAGGATCCCGTTTGTGTTTCAAATCCAATTGGGGGTTCCGCCCATCTGTCTATGATTTGTGTGGATTTGAAAATTTATATCTTGGCCATAGAATTCACGTGTAGTGCTTATGTTCTCGGGGTCACGGGATATGGGTTGGTCTTGGGCATGGATTGGTTGTCCAGTTATGGAGCCATCCTCGATTGTGAGCATAGGGTGGAGAGGCTCATGACTCGCCTCGGTAACACCCTAGAAATTTCTTGTAACCCTAGAGGTCCCATAATGTTATGTTATCTTGAATCTCTCGACTTGTCCATCAATGATCTGCAATCTGTAAGGGTGGTCCGAGACTATCCCGATGTCTTTGAAGAAGTTAAGGGGTTACCCCCTAAACAAGAGATAGATTTCCGCATTTATCTAGTTGATAATGCCAAGCCAGTATCATTGACCGTTAGGCACATGGCCCCTCGTGAAAGAAGGAAGCTCAGTAAGTAAATCAAGGAGTTGCTTGAGAAGAATTTTATTAGGCGAAGCATTTCTGAATGGGGTGCTCCGGTGGTATTCGCTACTAAGGAGGATGGTTCGCTTCGTCTATGTGTTGATTATCGAGAGTTGAACAAGCTGATAAAGAAGAATAGGCACCCGTTACCGAGAATTGATGATCTCTTTGACCAGCTTGTAGGTGCTTCTGTTTTCTCTCAGCTCGATCTAGCCACCGGATTCCATCAGCTTAGAGTGGCTGAGGATAGCATTGATAAAACTGCGTTTAGGACTCCAGATGGATTCTTTGAATGGCTTGTCATGCCATTCGGTTTGACTAATGCACCCGCCTACTTCGTAGATTTGATGAGTAGGGTGTTCAGGGAGTTCCTTAACAAGTTTGTTGTTGTCTTCGTGGATGATATTCTGATCTTCTCAAAGGATGAGGAAGAGCATGCTAGGCATCTCAAGGAAGTGATGAATACGCTAAGAGCGCATCAGTTGAAAGCCAAGTTCTCCAAATGTCATTTCTGGAGAAGGGAAGTTCGGTTTCTTGGACATATAGTTTCTAAGCAAGGCATAGCGGTGGATCCCGCGAAAGTGGTTGTGGAAGACTCCTAGGAGTGCAACCGAAGTAAGAAGCTTTCTCGGTTTGGCGGGCTACTATAGGAAGTTCATCAGGGACTTCGCTAAGATTTCAGCCCCTCTTACTAAGTTGACGAAGAAGAACTTAGTCTGTGCATGGGACTTGGAGTGTGATCTTGCTTTTCAAAGGCTCAAGAGAGCCCTTACCTCAGCTCCAGTTTGGCAACGTGGATTGGCACTGTTTTCAAGAGATAGTTTTCTGCGTGGGATACCGTATAGTATGTAAATGAGATCCAAGATTCACTAACGAATCTTGGAAAGCTTGCATGAACCATGAGCACGCAGTTATGTTTAAGACAAGTATTTTAGGCAAAGAATAAGTGGAAGTGGAACGAGAAGCAACGGTGAAATGAGTTCTAACTCATATTTTGGGAACAAGAATTAAGAACTACGGAATTGCGAAGATAAAAGACGGTCAGGGCACGATGGGATTAAGCACAAGAAAATGCGGCTTAGAAGATTGAAGTCCAGATACGCGCATTTAATCTCTTTCTAAGAGTATATCCTTGATCCCTATTGTTCCGTAGAGCTTACTCGCATGCTACCTTTTAAGTATATCCTCTCAGTCCTATCCTCAATCTTAGTTCTGTTACAAACCCCCTAAGGAGTATGGCTAGCCTATTTGGGGTATATAGTTGGGGTGAAGAAGTTCGCCACCAAACTATTTGGGCTTTATGGGATATGGGTAATAATTGATAGATTTACAAAGAGAGCCCATTTTATTCCGATGAAAAGCAAGAGGACCGTATCACGGCTAGCATCTGTTTATCTTCAAAAGATAATGCGGCTGCATGGAGTTCCTTCTAGCATAGTTAGCGATCGTGACCCAATTTTCACTAGCCAGTTCTGGAACAGTTTGCAAGAAGCAATGGGTACGCGATTGAATCTGAGTACAGCCTATCACCCCCGGACGGATGGCCAAACCGAAAGGGTGAATAGAGTGCTAGAAGATCTTTTGAGGTTTTGTGTTCTCGACTTCGGTGGTACTTGGGAAGACCACCTTACTCTTGTAGAGTTTGCTTATAATAATAACTATCAAGCCAGCATAGGGATGGCACCATTTGAAGATTCGTATGGGAGGCCGTGCAAGCCACCAACATGTTGGTGGGAAGACGACGGATAAGCTTATAATTGAGCCCGACATGATAAGGGACACATCCGAGAGGGTTGAATTGATTCGAAGACGGATAAGAACAGCCCAAGACAGACAGAAATCCTATGCAGACAAGCGAAGGACAGACTTGGAATTTAAAATTGGAGATATGGTCTTTGTGAAGATTTCTCCTTTGCGAAATATGGTTCGCTGACACCAAGGATCGTAGGACCCTTCTCTACTATAGAAAGAGTCGGGAAGATGACTTATAAGGTGGAATTGCCGAGAAGCTGGCCGGAATGCATAATGTCTTTCATGTCTCGCATCTCCGGAAGTGTTTGCACAGACCCGCCAAAGTGGTTGAACCAAGTATTCTTGAAGACATGGAGGTAGAGGATGAAGCAACCCTGAGACGAGCTCCGATTCGTATCATGGAAATGAAGACAAAGAAGCTAAGAAGCAAAGAAGTTAAGCTTGTTAAGGCGCAATGGAGTGAAACAGAGGGAGACGCAACTTGGGAAACCAAGGAGAAGAGGCGCGTGCTTTATCCATTTCTCTTGGAGGATACATTTTCAATCTCTTTTCCTAGATTGGTATATCTTCCCTTTGCTATCCATGCTTATCTAGTTTATCTTGTTTCGTAAATCTTGTCATGAGAACCTTAGGTAGAAACCCTCGGTTGAAACATGTATTTGAAACATGTTATGTTTGATGTTTGCAAGTGGTTGCAAGTGTTTGCAAGTGGATACTCGTGGATGCATAATACACGTTAGGCACTAAGATCGGCTCACACACTTTCATACCGCATATGCATGAGTGTTTATGCTTATTCATGGATGAAAACTTGTTATGCTATCACGTGGATGTTGCATATGGATGAATGTTATGTGCACTCATGTAGAGATTATAAATTATGTTAGGAATTTGCATACATATGGACTCATTTCACTAACATATTTTGCATTAAGGGGGTTTACTGAATCAGTAACCTCCTGATTTTCACATTAGATAAGTACATATACACACACATTTGCATATGATCATACAGCATTTAGAACCTTTTAAGCACAATGATTGCTCGTGGATGATGTTTTGAGTAGATGGATGATGGATGGTAGGATACGTTCTTCCTAACTTGGAGATTTCGGGGACGAAATCCTTTAAGGAGGGGAGAATGTAACAACCCGTATTTTTGAATAACATGTTATAACATAAATGGAGGAAGAATTAAACTGTAAAATCTGAATCAAGGGAAACGGGCTGTGCCATTGCGTTCGTCTCGCCAAAATACGCGAAATAGAGTCCGAGTTTTCGAAAATCGGAGTCCGTATGACCAAGATATGGCCTCGCGAAGTTTCACGAAAAATTCACAAATTAAAGTATACTTAATTAAGTGAAATGGGTTGCGCAGAGAAATATATATATTGATATATATATATATATATATATAATTGAAAATTAAATAAATAAATATGCAAAAAATTTCAAAACAGCGAATTGGGAGAGGGGAATAACCGAACCGGCCGATTTTTGAGGTCGACCCGAGCTCGCTGGGTCGACTAGGGGTTAATCCAGGGTGTTTGGCTGTCAACCCGTGGGCCGATTCGCTCAAATGCAGATTTTGCATTTGAATGGTTCTCATGGTTCAGCTTTAATCTAAAGGCCCTAGATGGTTCCTACACTTGACTTCTTCCCCAAGACATGCTTTGATGGCTTGGATTGAATCTAGGGTTAATCCTATGGCTAATACTATCCTAATCCTCTATAAAAAGACCCCAAACCTAGCCTAAATCACCATTATTCAATCCTACAACTAAACTATGTCAAATTTGTTCCTCTCATGGCCTCCACTCTCATGCTAAAATTTCTAAGTTAATTTCTATGAGAGATTTTGAGTTCATACAAGTGTTTTCAAACTTGTATGAGTGTTCTTAGCTTGCATTCAAGTCAAGTTGCAACATTTCTATTTCAAAGCAAGGGTTTTTATTGAATTGGCTCAAGGGTTTTCATTTGGAGCTTGCATATTTGGGTTTTTGGTGCTTGCATAAGGGCTTCGTCTCAATCTTTATAATAAATATTTATTTGTGTCTTCATAGCATTGTAAGCCCTTTTCTACTTTCTTTCTTTGAACTCTAAAGTTAAATGAATGATGCAAGTTTGGGGTTGATCATTATATGCAAGTTTGGTTGATCATTATATGCAAGTTTGGTTGGTCATTATATGCAAGTTTGGTTGATCATTATATGCAAGTTTGGTTGATCATTATGCAAGTTGGTTTAATCATTATGTATGACACATGTTGCTATGTTATGCAAGTTTGGGTTGATCATGTTATCATGTTATGCAAGTTAAACTTGAGGTTTTGAGCATAAAGCTCCAAGCTTTATATTAAAGGTTGCATTTTGGCAACATGAAAGTTATCATATCCCTTATGATAACTTGCATGTGAGGCAAAATGCGAACTTCTAGCAACTTCTACATGTCATTTATCACCATGTATCACTCATATGCTAAGTTTGGTTTTATGCATGCTTTTGAAGCCTAATAATGCAATATGCAAGTATATGAACATATGTACATTTCATATGCCACCATGTTAAACTTGTGGCTTCAACACCTTTATGTCATGGTTATGCCAAGTTCCCTATTTTATCCTTTATGCGTTGTTGCGATTATGTAAACGATGGGATTACGTTGGGGTTGGGTAACATAATGACATGAACATGATTTTTGTAACATGACGTGATATGTTAACTTGTAATTATGTTTTGGAAACATAATGGACATGACACTTAGAAAATATGAGTGTGGCCAACTCGAGGTTGGGTTGAGTTTGTAGCATAAATCTACCCGGACCCGCCCGGCTTAACTAGTGGCTACAAACAATAGGACCCAATGTGAGAAGTTGGTCATGTTGTGCTCGAACCCGAGGTTAGACATAGTTGTGGTGTAAAGCTACCCGGACCCGCCCGGCTTAACTAGTAACCACAACAAAGTCTAATGTGAGAGGTTAAAGCGCATTAAGTTAATTAATGCCTCCTGATTAGGGTTAAGTCATGGTCCACTTAATACTTAACCAATTTGGGCTTGATGGATTAATCGAGGTTAAGTCAGGAGCCTTGGGTACTCTTAACCGATTTAATCCACGTTAGGATCGGGTTAACCACATTTAACCTGTTAAGAAACCCTAGTTGCGTGGTCCTTTTCAGCAGTAACCTTTTAGATGTATCATAAGACCCTATGACTAGGCTAGTGTGGGGCATGATTACTGGGCTGATTGTAAGAGACCAAAAGAGACGGCTGCCCGGTTGTTCAGGCGGACCATGGTCGTGCACATCAAGTCCGGAGTTGAACACGGGCAACGGTAGGTTTGGACTGTGCATCATGGTATGGTGTCAGAGGGTTACACCGTAGGGCCAGATACACCCTAGGGTGGACCCTGCACAGTCAACTACATTACATGATTAAGCCGCATGACACCGACACTTGACGAGTTAGGCTTATAGGGAGCTGATCGACTAGACTGTGTAGTTGGACCTTGATTTAGGTCACCTCATTATATTGGGCCAAGCTTGGGCCAAGGGATCAACTCTTGTTTTTACTTGACATGTTAGAATGCTAGTACACCCGTGGTGCAAAACTTAACCTTGATTATGCGATGACACCTTTATCTACCTTGTTAGTTAATCATCATGCCAGTATGTTATTATCCTTATGTTCATCTCAGCTTCTCATGCCAGTTAACTTTACTAGTTCATAGACAGATAGTAGTAGGGCTTACCAGTCTTTTTGACTAACCTGTTTTCTTTCGCCTCTTGTCTTTCGTCCCCCCCCCCTCAGGTCCTCAGGGTGGGAACATTGGAGCTTAGCTTGGATCTTTCTAGCTTGCTTACTGGATTCGCTCATGTACGGGTTTGGACATTGAGCTAGCTATGGTTTATCACTTCACTTTGGGGATAGTACTTTATGTATTTCAGTTTTTCAGTTTATGCTTTTGTCTAGACTTTGTTTGTTGGAAAATAATGCTCAATTACTTTGTTGTAATATGACTATGGTTTTGAAATGCTAGTTTAATCCGCTTCTTTACTACTCTGTTTTACTTATATGTTCTGTCTTGTGATATCTGCATGCATGTTTACCTTGTTTAAACGCCCCTCCAAAGCCAGTGTGCTTGCAAGAGTGGCACTGGCGGAGGTGGGGTGTTACAGTAGCGGTGTAAAAATAGAATTTTTATCTATATAATATCAGTATAAAAATGTGATTTTTATCCATGTAGTGGCTACGGACAATGAAATTGACAAAAGGTGAGCGCGACGAAGATTTCTGCAAATGGAGAGTCGTGGCATTGGTTTAGCTAATCAGTGAGAACTTCTCACTTTGAATTTTCTTTTCTAGTTAAAATATATACTAGGATGCAGACGGTGCTTATTAGCACCCGACACCCGTCGTCCACAGACCATGGACGACTTGTTTGTTTGGTTGTGTAGTTGATTGGATGATTGGTTTGAATTTGGTTGTTTGGTTAAATGAGATTGATTAGATTGGTATGTGTATGGCGTAGGCCATTATTAGACCGGGGATAAGGCTAGACCTTATCCCGCTTCTAGTATCGTGCCGTTATGCCGCCGAAATTTTCTAAAATATGTTAGAAAAATAAAAATATCATTTTATTGAATAAATGAACCGAATAGAATATTCATAGGTTGAATAAAATATTTTGGTCGTTAAAAATATTTTTTTTAACGAGAATGTGAAAAAAATAAATATTCATTTATAAATCGAACGATTTGTTTATGTACACTGATTTGACTGATATTGATTGAGACGATAAATTTTACATATCGCCCAACTGCACAAATAAAATCTGTGTTTGATTGTTTGAAACCCCTCATCGGTATTGGGATGATATATGACATACACTAATCCCAATAATTAGTTGTATGTCGATCGATTGATTGACAAACTGTTATAAGCGTTAGATATTTATATTTAATGCTTATGCAGTTGTGTGGTGCACTTTGGATGATGGTTGATTATATATCGTTGCTATTATATACATATGTTGTATGGAATCCATATAATTAGCATTATATGGTAATTGATTGGGCCTCATTCCAATTGGGGAAATAAAGAAAATTACAAAATAAAGATTCATGTGTTGACAGTACTCATGTGTTGAGAATAGTCATGTGTTGAAAGAAATATTTTAACAATAAAATTTACATCTTTATCATATATAAAATCAGAAACTAACTGGAAAATAGATAAGATGAATGGTTTCTTGGGTGTTGATCAGATGTTGGTTTCGGCCTTCGGGGTTAATACTTAGGGAATCATTCTCTTATTAATTTACGGTTGGAGTCTGATTAAGAATTAAATGATAGAAATCAAAATTTTATAAAATATATTAAATAGCAAAAATAGTCATGTGTTGACAGTACTCATGTGTTGAGATTAGTCATGTGTTGAAAGACATATAGATTCATGTGTTGAATAGAATAAATATTCATTTGTTGAATAGAATAACGAAGTTGTTAAAATATATAAAGCTGTGTTGATTAGTGATGCGCCATTTGAACGCGAGCGATATTTATATCGATTATATTTGTTTTTATAATGAATATAGAAAAGGAAGTGATTTCAAAATATAACGTTTTGAAAATATTATCATTTGTATATCGATGATGTGAAATATTCAATTTCGATTCGAAATTGAATAGGAAGTTGAAATCGTTCCGAAAACGAATTAAAAACGATTTATAAAATACGTTTTAAAAGGGAAATCGACGAAATATATAATATATATATATATATTATATATATAATGGCCTGAATAGAACGCGCCGCGCCGCGGCGGTTCGTGAATTTCGACCATTGATTTCGAATGGACATTGCGGGAGATCCGACCGTCGGATTCTCCTAAAACCGGAATCGTCGGTTTCGTATTGAAAAGAGATTTCTAACGAATATTAGAGATTTGAAATCTAACGGTTGGATTTGGAATTATGTCCAAATCAAATTTGGAAAAGGTCGCTGTAAGTGCAGTTCGATGGCCGTTGATGGAAATCGACTGTACGGGCCTTGATGAAATTATTAAAAATAGTAATAATTTGTGTAAAATCATAAGAAATGATTTGTAAAGAATTGGGATGAAAAATTCCATATTTGAAAAGATAAGAATAGATTTTTATCGAAATGAACTAGGTTTGAAGTAGAATTAGGAATCCAATTATTTTTAAATAAATAAAGTGAATTTGAAGTAGTTTTGAAAATAATCAGAATTTCCAATAATTGAATTGGAATGGATTTGAATCGAAATTATCTTTGGAATATTTCGATGTTGGATTTCATGATTATACATATATGGTTGTGGAAATTTGAAAGATATATTTATATCGTTATTTCCAATACGATATTTGTTGGTCGTAGAATTTGATATTGAATATAAGCCGATATATTTTCTATTCAGAGCCTTGTATTTAATATCAAACATGATTTGGGTTTGTCGTGAATGATGTCTTCATTAACACTGTTCTTAAGCCCAATTGAGAAAAAGATTAAATCTTTCTATTTAGATTTAATGAAGTGTACCAATTAAATAATATAAATTGGAGTTGAATTTAAATTGGTTTTGGGTTTATCGTGAGCGGTGTTTTGAATAACACTTGTTCTTTAACTCGATTAACAATAGAAGATGATTTGGGGTTTATCATGAATCATGTTTTAGATGACATTGGTTTTTTAACCCAGTTAAAAACGGGATATTGATTTTTGAGAAGATTAAAACTAAGTGGAGTTTTAATGAATCTTTAATTAGATTGAAATGATCGAAAATGGAGTATCACCAGTTTTGCTCCAAAGCGATAGTTAAATATTTAATTAGATTTGAACGTGAAATGGTAATTAATATTTACCGATAACACCGTGGTGTTAGATATGGAGTATTACCAGTTTTTCTCCATGGGATAAATAGGTTGGGATTGGGAAATAAAATAAATAATTACTTCGGTGTGGTTCGCTAATCCTGACTAGTTTGGAAAACCTTAACATGGTTTGAAATGATATCCGAAGGAAGATTAAAGAATAAATTTAGAAGAATTTATCTTTGATAAAATTAATGGGAACCTTTCCCTAAGAATGTGAAATTTAGAAACTAACTGTAGGTTAGCTAAGAAGGATGGTTTCCTGGGTATTGATCTGATGTTGGTTTCGGCCTTCGGGGTTAATATTTGGGGAATTGTTCTCTTGCTAATTTACGGTTAGTGACTGATTAATTGGAATGAGGCGTATGTCGTGTTTGTGTAGCACTTGTTTATTATATACGCAGGTTATTCAGAAAGGCTGGGTTTATACCCATTCTGAATAACCGATTCGATGACAAGTCAAAGTTGAAGACGGTGGTTGAAGACCGGAAGTCTTCACATCGTTTGGGTGATTACTGATGATCTTGATTGGGTTGTACACCCAAGAGGAGAGAAACAGTTGGTGATCATCCAGACGTACTTGGAGATCGATGGATATGCGAGGAAAGTGCCTCCGGTTTCGTTCAGACCCAGAACGAACTTGTAAATGGAATGTGTGTTTGACATTGGATTTTATTCTGTGTTGATTGATCTCTATTAAATATACATCTGTTTCGCGGCGGAGAATTTATTCTCTTGCTTAACGCCCTTCTCTGAGACGTACAAGCTCAGAGGTTGTATATCGATGGACATCAGTCGCACGGAGTGAATTGCCTATGTGGCATGCCTAAGTGGCATGCCTAAGTTGCAAATGATCAAGGCTTCTGTTGAAAAGCAAAGTCTTGTGGTTGATGATCAAAGCACGACGTGTGTGGTGCATCTTTGTGTATAGCGTTGATTCGCGAGCCTCACACCTCGATATGAGTCAAAAACGGGATGAGGACCCAAGGAGTGCACGACGGTTCTTTCTAGCTATGGGTAGTGTCAGTGCTTAAACTGGCTGACGTTTATATACTTTTTACCTATGTGGTTATTGGATGCGAGTCACCTCGATTATAGGTCCTATAGGACCGAGAAACGTGTGTTCAGGAATTGCCAATCCTCAAGCGTAAGAGAGGACCGGCCATGGAGGTTTCCAGGGGTTACCCAGAGTGTGTAGTCCTGAGGCATTTGCTAGAGTGTCTCGAAGCGGAGAGGAGCTTGCCCCTTGCCTCGACTTATGACGGAAATCCAATTTCCAATACGTGATATTTCGGTTTTATTTGTAGATCCTAGTATGGCGACATGATATATGGTACCCATGCCGTCTATGATTGATATTTATGATTGAAATTGTTTTGACACTATACACTTATAATAGTATCAAATGATTTGTTTTAAACGTACCAAGCATGTTTGGCTATTATAAGGGAAAACGCTATCCTCCAGCTTGCGTTGCATTGTGTGATGGGACCTGGGTCTTATAATAGCTTCATTTTTTGAAAAAGCATTGCGTTGTTTATTCTAAGCACTGGTATTCTTGGGAGGAAACCCGTTCTGTGTTATACGGCGTGGTCCCTTAAATTATTCTCTTTTAAAGTAATGTTTAAATAACTGTTTTAGTTCTCACACCAGTCACATGACTGAGCTGGAGTTTATTTTTTTAACCTAAACTCTGGGTGCCCTTATTTCCGCACGGGCAGCTAGTAGTTTTGGTTTTGCAGATTTATATTCACAGGATCCTGATTTACAGCTGGAACGATACTCGGAAAGCTCTGTATCCGTGTATTACTTTCAGTTGTGTTTTATATTGTTTTTCCACTGCTATGTAATTTATTGTAATCTTTGATATTTATCAAATGTATTTTATTTATTCATACCCTGTATATTCTTGTATTCTGATGGAATTGTTGTAATAAGCAATGAAATGTTCTTCTGTTTGTGTTCTGATTCGTCTTGTCCTCAATTCTATCCGTGCTTTCCTTCACGGGGAAGTTCGGGTCGTTTCATTTGGTATCATAGCTTTGGTTTACAGAGCTCGAGAACAAGACACGTTAGAACCATACGGAAGAATTCATCAGATATTGGATTAGTAATATCCAATGAGAGTAACTCGTTAGAGATAGGATCAGTAGTATCCTAGAACGAGTGTGAAGAGTATATTTTTCAATTGAAAACAATATTATTTCGAAAATTTAAACCAATTTATACGTATTTGAATATTTTATTTGTATTGAATTTGGACAATCCAATATATAAAGATTTTGCATATACGCGTCATGAACGTATATTCGAAGTTTAAATATATTGGATTGATATAGAATCACATCCTAGACACCCGGGGATAATTCTGGTGATGTCCGGACATCATCAGTATTTATGTTCATGTTTCGAAGGTGTGGTATCTATATATTTCCATTAGACTGGTGTGAGAACCAAAACTATATATGATTATTTATTGTGATTTGGCATCAAAAACATAATTTTCTGTATATATATATCAAAATTATGAATTTGAAATTCTAATTCACTAATTGTTTGATGGTTGTGTTATTTGATTATTTTTTTGTCTAATTAAATTTTGAACCATTTAGCCTAATTGAACCAAATTTAGAACTGTATTGAAAAATTGTTTGAAAATGCATGCATATACATGTACTTACATTGAACAGGTCATTGCAAGGAGGCTAGAGCAGAAGAATAAAATTGTTTGCCCGACAAATAGGTACATGTTTACAAATTTATTGGGTTTGGATGATTTTATGAGCCGATTGGCTAGCCGCTTGGCTGTTTCTTTTTCTTTTTGGATTGATAAGTGCCATTGGAGGCTATTTGAAATATCCCGAAGTCCCCGGTGCAGGGGAGGTTATGGCGAAATTTTTCGAAAATTTAGGGTGTTAGCCAAATTTTTGAAAAATTTGAAAAGTTCTTAGAAACTGAAAAGTTGAAGAACTTCAGCCGTAAAGAAAATAATGAAAGTTGAGTTGGTTTGTTAAACAAATTTCAGCTTCGTTCCTTTTCGGGGACGAAAAGTTTGAAGTGGGGGAGATTGTAATAACCTGGAAAATCTGAGCGAGTTTAAATTTTTTATTTTGGCAATTTTAATGAATTTTGAATATTTAAAATGATTTATTTTAAATAATAACGACAAGAAATTTATTTTGAATAGAATTAGAAAGTATATATTTATTTGAATCGTCGTTAGAATATAAATGTTTATTTTAAATTATAAAAGGAATTGAAAATGGCGTGGTAGTTCGATAACTCGATTTCAAAATTCAAATGAATGTACAAGATTCAAAATGAACCGGATTTTAGAGAAACCAAAAATATTAGAATTTAATTGAGAATATCTTTCCAACGAATCCGAAAAATAAAAATTTCATAGCGGGAATCAAAAGTTATGCTGAGTTCAAAATTTAGAATAGTCGCTATGGAAATTATGCATGGCCCAAAAAGTCATATTTTGCATACAGATGAATTTGTACTCGAAACCACTTCCATTGAGTTCAAAATGCCGTTTAGAACTCCGAAAAGTATAAGCTTCGATATATTCCGATATCCGGAATAGTGACAATTGGCTGGAGCTTTCCGGTTAGTAATACATAGCCCTTAAAAAGTGAAATTTTGCATATGAGCTCAGAATTCGACGAGATAAATTTTTATGGATTCATAATGACAAATTATTGTTGAGTTCCAAAGGGCGCGTCGGACAGAGTTAGTATGTGGCCGTGCGAGCTAAAATAGTTCAGGGTAAAATAGGCAGTCATTTTACAAATGAACATTATTGAGACGACCTCAGAATTCGATTTCGTTTTTTTTTGGATTCGTATCATCTAATAATGGTTAAATCCAAAAGGGAATGATTTTTGGGGTTAGCATGTGAGCGTGCAAGAAGAAATGGTGTGCCAAAATCGCATTTTTAGAGCTTATCTGAGCATTTTTGAGAATTTTAATGGACGGTCAAACGAACTCGGAATTCGATGAAACTTGTTTTTTTGGGCTCGTCTTTACGTCTACTATGTTGTGTCCGAAATCCGCGGCAATTGGATATCGTCGACGTTCGGACGATAGGCGAGAAACTAGCATATAATCACTTTTACTCTATTTCTCTTTTCATAATTTCACTTCTCTTCCTCTTCGAAAAAAGAAAAAATGGCCTCCTCCTCCACCATGTTGCTTTCGCACCCCCTCCGACCACCCTCCTCCTCCTCCTCTTCTCTCTCCTCTTCTCTTTCTCTCTCTCCCTTCACAAAGCTAAACCCTAGACCCCCAAACCACCACCGTCCGCCTCTATGGACCCCACCCTGCCACCAGTGGCCTCCCCCACGTCTATCAGGTCCGGCGCCCCCCTATGGCCACCCAACTCCGGCCGTGGGCCCCTCCTCCTCAAAAATCACATTTTTCACTAATTTCCCATTTTGTACAAAACACTCTATCCTTATTTCGCGAATAACTCCCAAACCGTGCGTTTCTAGCCAAAGTTCATCAAGACCAAAGTCGAAGAGCACGATTTTCTCTTCGATTTGGTATATGATAGTCTCATTTTGCATTGCGGAGTTGTCGGGAAAACGCGTCCAAAGTCTGTTGTCCAAACACTGTAAAAATGCTGTCTTTTCGCGATTTCCTGCGAAATGACACATTTTCGGAATGAAGACCACTAAGCGAAAGTTGTCCGGAATGGCGCGTTTAAGCTAGGAAAAAATATGGTGTGAAGATTGAAGCCCGTTTGCAAATTCTGGAACCAGACCAGCGAATCCGGGCATTGGAAAAAAAGTGAGTTTTCTCCGCTTTAAAGCTTCTATGGTTTTTGACGAATGAAGTATGTAAAAATATGATTTTTATATATTGAGAAGAATAAAAATATGATTTTTATAATATATAGATAGAAAAAATTTGATCTTTATATATGTGGCGAAATAAAAATCTGATTTTTATTATATATATGTTGAAATAAAAATGTGATTTTTATTGCGATGATATAAAAATTCGATCTTTATTATGTAAGAGGTATAAAAATATGATTTTTATTATGTAGAAGAAGCAAAGATGTGATTTTTATATGAGTGACAATATAAAAATATAATCTTTATTACATGAACAGCGGTATAAAAATAGAATTTTTATCTATATAGTAGCGGTGTAAAAATAGAATTTTTATCTATATAATATCAGTATAAAAATGTGATTTTTATCCATGTAGTGGCTACGGACAATGAATTTGACAAAAGGCGAGCGCAACGAAGATTTCTGCAAATGGAGAGTCGTGGCGCTGGTTTAGCTAATCGGTGAGAACTTCTCACTTTGAATTTTCTTTTCTAGTTAAAATATATACTAGGATGCAGACGGTGCTTAGTAGCACCCGACACCCGTTGTCCACAGACCATGGACGACTTGTTTGTTTGGTTGTGTAGTTGATTGGATGATTGGTTTGAATTTGGTTGTTTGGTGAAAGGAGATTGATTAGATTGGTATGTGTATGGCGTAGGCCATTATTAGACCGGGGATAAGGCTAGGCCTTATCCCGTGTCTAGTATCGTGCCGTTATGCCGCCGAAATTTTCTAAAATATGTTAGAAAAATAAAAAATATCATTTAATTGAATAAATGAACCGAATAGAATATTCATGGGTTGAATAAAATATTTTGGTCGTTAAAAATATAATTTTTAACGAGAATGTGAATAAAATAAATATTCATTTACAAATTGAACGATTTGTTTATGTACACTGATTTGACTAATATTGATTGGGACGATAAATTTTACACATCGCCCAACTGCACAAATAAAATCTGTGTTTGATTGTTTGAAACCCCTCACGGGTATTGGGATGATATATGACATACACTAATCCCAATAATTAGTTGTATGTCGATCGATTGATTGACAGACTGTTACAAGCGTTAGATATTTATATTTAATGCTTATGCAGTTGTGTGGTGCACTTTGGATGATGGTTGATTATATATCGTTGCTATTATATACATATGTTGTATGGAATCCATACAATTAGTATTATATGGTAATTGATTGGGCCTCATTCAAATTGGGAAAAAATATATTACAAAATAAAGATTCATGTGTTGACAGTACTCATGTGTTGAGAATTGCATGTGTTGAAAGAAATATTTTAACAATAAAATTTACATCTTTATCATATATAAAATTAGAAACTAACTGGAAAATAGATAAGATGAATGGTTTCTTGGGTGTTGATCTGATGTTGGTTTCGGCCTTCGGGGTTATTACTTAGGGAATCGTTCTCTTACTAATTTACGGTTGGAGTCTGATTAAGAATTAAACGATAGAAATCAAAATTTTTTAAAATATATTAAATAGAAAAAATAGTCATGTGTTGACAGTACTCATGTGTTGAGATTAGTCATGTGTTGAAAGAAATATAGATTCATTTGTTGAATAGAATAAATATTCATTTGTTGAATAGAATAACGAAGTTGTTAAAATATATAAAGCCGTGTTGATTAGTGATGCGTCATTTGAACGCGAGTGATATTTATATCGATTATATTCGTTTTTATAATG
Source organism: Allium sativum (assembly GCA_030737875.1). NCBI lineage: Eukaryota > Viridiplantae > Streptophyta > Magnoliopsida > Asparagales > Amaryllidaceae > Allium > Allium sativum. The sequence goes on along the minus strand of CM060924.1, from coordinate 995,959,363 downwards.
AATATAGAAAAGGAAGTGATTTTAAAATATAACGTTTTGAAAATATTATCATTTGTATATCGATGATGTGGAATATTCAATTTCGATTCGAAATTGAATATGAAGTTGAAATCGTTCCGAAAACGAATTTAAAACGATTTATAAAATGCGTTTTAAAAGGGAAATCGATGAAATATAATATATATATATATATATATATATATATATATATTATATAATGGCCTGAATAGAACGGGTCGTGCCGCGGCGGTTCGTGAATTTTGACCATTGACTTCGAATGGACATTGCGGGAGATCTGACCATCGGATTCTCCTAAAACCGGAACCGTCGGGTTCGTATCGAAAAGAGCTTTCTAATTAATATTAGAGATTTGAAATCTAACGGTTAGATTTGGAATTATGTCCAAATAAAATTTGGAAAAGGTCGTTGTAAGTGCAGTTCGATGGCCGTCGATGGAAATAGACTGTACGGGCCTTGATAAAATTATTAAAAATAGTATTAATTTGTGTAAAATCATAAGAAATGATTTGTAAATAATTGGATGAAAAATTCCATATTTGAAAAGATAAAAATATATTTTTATCGAAATGAACTAGTTTTGAACTAGAATTAGAAATCCAATTATTTTTAAATAAATAAAGTGAATTTGAAGTAGCTTTGAAAATAATCAGAATTTTTAATAATTGAATTGGAATGGATTTGAATCGAAATTATCTTTGGAATATTTCGATGTTGGATTTCATGATTATACAAGTTTGGTTGTGGAAATTTGAAAGATATATTTATATCATTATTTCCAATACGATATTTGTTGGTCATAGAATTTGATATTGAATATAAGCCGGTATATTTTCTATTCAGAGCCTTGTATATAATATCAAACATGATTTGGGTTTTTCGTGAATGGTGTCTTCATTAATACTGTTCTTAAGCCCAGTTGAGAAAAAGATAAAATCTTTCTATTTAGATTTAACGAAGTGTACCAATTAAATAATATTAATTGGAGTTGAATTTAAATTGGTTTTAGGTTTATCGTGAGCGGTGTTTTGAATAACAGTTGTTCTTTAACCCGATTAACAATAGAAGATGATTTGGGGTTTATCGTGAATCATGTTTTAGATGACATTGGTTCTTTAACCCAGTTAAAGACAAGATCTTGATTTTTGAGAAGATTAAAACTAAGTGGAGTTTTAATGAATCTTTAATTAGATTGAAATGATCGAGAATGGAGTATCACCAGTTTTGCTCCAAAGCGATAGTTAAATCTTTAATTACATTTGAACGTGAAATGGTAATTAATATTTACCGATAACATCGTGGTGTTAGATATGGAGTATTACCAGTTTTGCCCCATGGGATAAATAGGTTGGGATTGGGAAATAAAATAAATAATTACTTCGGTGTGGTTCGCTAATCCTGACTAGTTTGGAAAACCTTACCATGGTTTGAAATGATATCTGAAGGAAGATTAAAGAATAAATTTAGAAGAATTTGTCTTTGATAAAATTAATGGGAACATTTCCTTAAGAATGTGAAATTTAGAAACTAACTGTAGGTTAGCTAAGAAGGATGGTTTCCTGGGTGTTGATCTGATGTTGGTTTCGACCTTCGGGGTTAATATTTGGGGAATTATTCTCTTGCTAATTTACGGTTAGTGACTGATGAATTGAAATGAGGCGTATGTCGTGTTTGTGTAGCACTTGTTTATTATATATGCGGGTTATTCAGAAAGGCAGGGTTTATACCCTTTCTGAATAACCGATTCGACGATAAGTCGAAGATGAAGAAGGTGGTTGAAGACCGAAAGTCTTCACATCGTTTGGGTGATTACTGATGATCTTGATTGGGCTGTGCACCCAAGAGGAGAGAAACAGTTGGTGATCGTCCAGACGTACTTGGAGATCGATGGATATGCGAGGAAAGTGCCTCCGGTTTCGTTCAGACCCAAAACGAACTTGTAAATGGAATGTGTGTCTGACATTGGATTTTATTCTGTGTTGATTGATCTCTATTAAATATACATATGTTTGGCGGCGGAGAATTTATTCTCTTGCTTAACGCCCTTCTCTGAGACGTATGAGCTCAGAGGTTGTATATCGATGGACATCGGTCGCACGGAGTGAATTGCCTATGTGGCATGCCTAAGTGGCAAATGATCAAGGCTTCTGTTGAAAAGCAAAGTCTTGTGGTTGATGATCAAAGCACGGCCTGTGTGGCGCAGCTTTGTGTATAGCGTTGATTCGCGAGCCACACACCTCGATATGAGTCAAAAATAGGATGAGGACCCAAGAAGTGCACGACGTTTCTTCCTAGCTATGGGTAGTGTCAGTGCTTAAACTGGCTAACATTTATATACTTTTTACCTATGTGGTTGTTGGATGCGAGGCGCCTCGATTATAGGTCCTATAGGACCGGGAAACGTGTGTTCAGGAATTGACAATCCTCAAACGTAAGAGAGGACCGATGTTGGAGGTTCCCAGGGGTTACCCAGAGTGTGTAGTCCTGAGGCATTTGCTAGAGTGTCTCAAAGCGGAGAAGAGCTTGCCCATTGCCTCGACTTATGACGGAAATCCAATTTCCAATATGTGATATTTCTGTTTTATTTGTAGAGCCTAGTATGGCGACATGATATACGGTACCCATGCCGACTATGATTGATATTTATGATTGAAATTGTTTTGACACTATACACTTATAATAGTATCAAATGATTTGTTTTAAACATACCAAGCATGTTTGGCTATTATAAGGGAAAACCCTATCCTCCGGCTTGCGTTGCATTGTGTGATGGGACCCTGGTCTTATAATAGCTTCATTTTTTGAAAAAACATTGCATTGTTTATTCTAAGCACTGGTATTCTTGGGAGTAAACCCGTTCCGTGTTATACGGCGTGGTCCCTTGAATTATTCTCTTTTAAAGTAAAGTTTAAATAACTGTTTTAGTTCTCATACCAGTCACATGACTGACCTGGAGTTTATTGTTTTAACCTAAACTTTGGGTGCCCTTATTTTCGCATGGGCAGCTAATAGTTTTAGTTTTGTAGATTTATATTCACATGATCCTGATTTACAGCTGGAACGATGCTCGGAAAGCTCTGTATCCGTGTATTACTTTCAGTTGTGTTTTATATTGTTTTTCCGCTGCTATGTAATTTATTGTAATCTCTGATATTTATCGAATGTATTTTATTTATTAATACCCTGTATATTCTTGTATTCTGATGGAATTGTTGTAATAAGCAATGAAATGTTCTTCTGTTTGTGTTCTGATTCGTCTTGTCCCCAATTCTATCCGTGCTTTCCTTCACGGGGAAGTCCGGGTCGTTTCAGTTGCTGATCCCAACCGTTGGTGATATACATTCGATACACTCAAGCGAAATCAGTTGTCGATCATGTGCGGCCGTGTTGCAAGATGTTCTTGTTGAACCCTGTGTATTCCTCTCTAGAGGTACACTAGCGAAAGGTTGTTCCATACCTTGTCATAATTAGAAATCCATTACCCAATACGTTCTTGCGGTTTTGATTGTATACTATATATGTAGAACGTGAGATGAAAGTGTTTCTACTAAATGATTATTATATTGTGGTTGATAGACACTATTATAATATCAATGAGTTTTGATATAAAGACCATTTTGGATTCTCATAAGGGAAAAACCCGTTCCGTTATACAACGTGGTCTTATGAGATATCGTTTACTTGTTCAAACTATTTTAAACTGTTTTACTCATACTAGTCCCATGACTGACCCGGAGTTTATTTTGTTTTGTTTTCCCTAAACTCTTGGGTGCCCAATTTTGTACGAGCAGTCAAGTAGTCGGGATTTACAGATACTTGGAGAGCTCGGAGCAGGAGGATTCAGGATTATATAGCTATAGTTATTTCCGCTGTGTTGTAAGTGTTGTACTCTGATAATGTTACTATATACATATACTGATTTATTTCAAGGATATATTATCTATTATACGTTATTCGTTCCGCTGTGAGGTTCATGTTACTCTGATGTTGTGTTCTTCTTCTTCTTCTTCTATTCTAAGTTTCTATCTTATCTATTCTCACCCTCTAATTTCTTTCATTAACCATCCGGTATTTTTGACTCTTGATGTGCGATATGTGTTGTATATCGGATAATCAAGATCGCCTTTTTCCGGGTCGTTACAAGTTATTTATTAGATATGGATAGTTTGAAGAGAGATAAGAAATTAGAGGCAAGGGATGCATGTAGAATATGAAATGGTTTGGAGTGGATTTGTCATTTTGCGCCTTTTTATAATTTACTAGTATTTTTTGCCCGCTTTACTAGGCATTAAAATTTATTTTATTAAAAAAAATACTGTAACGAATAAATATCAAAAATAAAAGAAAACTAAAGTAACGTAATTAATATTAAATTGTTACATACATATTTTTAAATATTATAATCTATACGGCAACAATAATAAATTGTTCTGTTGTTCATCCAAAAATAATTTTATTATGGATGATTATTTTGATTAATTGTTCTGTTATCCATCTAATAATTTATGCGGTAACAATAATTAATTATCATGTTGTTCATCCAACAATAATTTTGTCGTGGATGATTATTTGATTAATTATTCGGTTATCCATCTAAATTTTTTGTTATGAATGGTTATTTTTTGGCATAGATATAAAAAAAATGATTATTTGTGATTTTATTTTGAAAACATGTTCTTAATTCATTACAATTTAAACTTGTTTTGTGATCTTTAAATGTGAAAAATTGAACAAATAATCGTTAAAATTATATAAATGATACAATTCAAGTAATATTACATAAATTATATACAAACTACAGTATGTTAACTTTTTTTGATGAAGCTAAAATGTGTATATGATGTCATCATATATATATATATATATATATAATATAATATAATGCAATGTATGCCTTGTTATTAAGTTTTAAATATATTTTTATATGTATAAACGGCATTCTAACCGAAATTTCAAATTACAACATAAAAATAAACATCCACAATAGAAAAATACATTAATCAGTTTTCAGAGCAAAATAAATACAAGATCATGAGTAGTTTTAATTCCAAACAAAATAAATATGAAAATCAGAGCTAAATAAATATAAGATCATGAGTAGTTTCCCTTCCAAACAAAATAAACATGAAAATTATGTTCAAGTCCAATCTTGTTCCCAGCATAACTTCATGACTTCCACTTTTTTGAATATTCTTCATTCCTGCAGTGCAATAAACATTGAATAGATGCACAATATTAATTAATCATTCCTTAGCAAAAAATAATAATATGTACACTGTATAAAAAATAACCATCAACGTACATCCACCAACTTCCAGAACTACATTTTCAGGTTTCAGTAGAACATCTATCCAAGGGGTTTTTACCAAGTGGCATGATTCAAGATCCTCATCACAATGCCCATTATAGTTGCAATCATATACTCCCCTTCTAGGAAAGCGACTATAATTCATTTTAGATTGTCAACCATTTCATTCTAGTTTTAATGAACAAATACCTTTTCCCCTATCCATGTAGTTTTCATATTACTTATGTAGACATTATACTTTATAACAGTCTTATTTGCAGTAAATTAAGTGAAGTAACAGTGTGAAAATTTTCATGTCAACTTTGAAATAGAAAATAGCAAACAGATTACAGAAAATTGGGATTTTTATTGAAGATGACTGCATGTGCTTACTTTAATATGTTGAGCAATAACTCAACTTCCATATTTGAGATATAAGTGCATTCGATGGAAAATTTAATACACTTGCAACATTGTGTTAATTTAACAAAGGGGATTGTTAAAAGCACTCCATTATTTGTTAAGGGGAGGATAAATTTAAGGGGACTCTATCTTATTTTTTATTTGTTAAGGGGGGGTTTGGAATTTTAAAAATAAAATAAAATATAGACTAAAGTACCCCGCCCTAATCGTCCCTTAAACCCTATCGATCAAAATTCAATTTCAGTTCAGTCCAAACCCGCCACAAGATAAATAAAAAAGAAAAAAAATTCAAATGTTGATAAATACCTTTTTTGAAATTTTAAATTTTGTTGAAAAAGATGAATACAATTTGCATAAAGCGGATGAATTTCATTCATTTGCGCAATGATGAATATAGTTCGTCATGGAAAGTTTGTATTTTGTTCGAGGGTGAATACAGTGTGTTACGGTTTAGATCTTACAGTTTGATAAGAAAAACAACCTCGTTGAGATGATTTGTCAAAAGTATTTACATTAAAACAGTGTACATATTCCAACATTAAAACAAATGTTTGTTTAGTGAATTTGTGCTTATGTTCATGCTGCGTTAAGTGTATGTGTATGTTATTACTCTTTTTTTTTTTCATTTGTGGCTAGTGTGTTCTGTATGTGTTTATTTGTTGTTATTGTGTTCCATGCTTACTTTGATAGTGAAACGTAAAGTAAACAATGCTTGAATATGTTATTTTCATGTGTGCAGAACGTTTATATTATTTTTCTATGTGCGGAATTAAATTAGAGTTTATTATGATTAAGGTTGCATTAATGAAGAGTATAGGGTTAGTATTGGAAATTTTATTAATATGTTTAAGGGGAGGCTAATTTATTTTAACCCCCCCTTAACAATTTAAAAAAAAAACTGAAAATGGTACTCCCCTTAACCAAAAGTGGAGTCCCTTTAACAATCCCCTTAACAAATAATCAAATACCAAAGTTAGGTCAAAATTTATCCAATAAGTAAATAAACGAAACATAACGTATACAAAGGCTAAGAAATTGAATTAGGTGGTATACATAAAGTAATTATAAACAATTTTAAAATATCCCAAGGCTAAGTTTACATTTAGGTATATGTGAAAATAATTCAAAAAAAAACATTTGTTGTGTTTGTAAGTCCTAACTAAACAACTTTCATCCTTAATTTTCTCATATCCTTTAAAGTTGTCAATATGGATGAAAAATTTGCTAAAAGATTAAATTTAATATATTATTTTGTGAATAAATCCAAAAGTGAAGGGGAATTAAAACATTCCAAACATTATCTCAATTTGAGAACAATTAATATCTGGCCCCACCTACTTAGGTCTAACACCAAATAAGTATTCAAAACTAAGCCTATTTTATATACTCAATGCAATGAATTTAGATGTGAATTTAACGAAAATGTCCTAATTTAATGAGGAATTCGAAAGAAAATTTGTCAAACTTTTAAAATCAGGAGAAGGAAAATTAAAATTTGTAATATGGCTAACATAGATATCTTTGTCTGACCCGAGCGTATTGCATAAAAATAAATACAACAAACACTCGGATCAGAACTAAATCATTCTCATATTAGTTAAATCAAATTTCATGTAATAATATGAATGCAATAACTTAAGAGATGTTACGGGAATTTCCATCTCCTAAGGATCCGTCAAACTAATATCATATAATATAATACGCTATTATAATAGTGTCTATGGTTAAATATAACATAATAAAATAATGTAAGCGGGATTACCATTATTACCCTTACACCGTTTATACCGTTGTCGTACAGTTTGCATATAACACACCAGTACGTCGGCGGATAGGGATGCGCCGTGATACGACAACGTTAAATCAAAATCGTAGGGGGCTCGATCAGGATAAATATGACAAGGCACACTAGGAATGCCCAGAGTATGAATATACTAGTTGGACGCCCGGACTGGTGGTAACGCATAGCCGCAACTACCGCCCACCTCGGACAACACTCCAAAATACTGGATGCGCATCAAATCAAATCAATCAAACCGAGGGACTATAGTAATAAAGGAAGAAGTGTTGCCGATGGAGGTTGCTAACCCCACTTGGTCACGGTATAGCCCTGTTTTACTCATTTTAATTATGACCCGAAGGTCAAGGATATCCATCATCATTCTCTTTCTTCGAATCCAGTAATCGCCTCCAAATCCATCCAACACCATTTTTGGAACTCCACCGCGTACACAGTTGTTAAAGTGGTTTTCGATATTGGCAGAGAGTATGACTGTGACGACCCTGATTTTCAGAACCAGTTTAAAATTTTTATTTCAGTTATTTTAATGAATTTTTAGTATTCAAAATGATTATTTTAAATAATAACGACTAAAAATTTAGTTTAATTAAAGTTAGAATGTATAAATTTATTTTAATTATATAATGAGCCTGAAATGGCGCGGTAGTTTGAAAATTCGATTTTTAATTTCAAATGAATGTACAGGATTCAAAATAAATCGGATTTCAGTAAAACAAGAAATATTAGATTCTGTTTAATAATATCTTTCTAACGAATGTAAGAAATTGAGATTTCACTTTAGAAGTTGAAAGATATGTCCAGTTTGAAATTCAGAAAAGTCGTTATGGAATTTATATATATTTTATTATAATATATAGCCCTTAAAAATAGCCATTTTGCAAACGACTGAAACACCCCACCTCCGTTAGGGTCACTCTCAAAGGGAATGCCCTAATTTTGGTGGAGGTTTATAAGTACAAATCACAGATATACAAGACAGATATAAGAACACATATTTGTAAACAGCGGAAAAACAACAACTTTTATTTCATAAAAAGCAAATACGTGTTACAACAACATCACCATAATTGTCTTACATCTTTCCCAAAAACATAACATAACATTTTCATAATCTTTCTTGATTACATTATTTAAAGAAGCATAAATAAAACATAGATAAACTGCAAAAGCCCCATAGTGGTTGTCCAAAAGCCATAGTTCAAAACGAAAAGGTCCAAGCAATACATTTCTCTTCTTCAAGCTGGATGTTAAGGCTGGTCAAGCTGCAGTGTTCCCTCCCTGTGGACCTGGGGGGGGAACGGAAGAAAAGAAGACGAAAGAAAAGTAGAGTCAGACATAAAGCCCAAGTAAGTCTAGTACTATTCTGTTTATGAATAAAGAACTGTGTATGATAAGTATAAACAAGAAGTGGGAAAGCACTATAACTTGGTTAAGTTGTCTAGGGTCGAATACACTATCGTACCCCATGTTAATCTCTGAACCCATATAAACTAGTTCCCAACTGGCACCCCATAATCAGGGTGATGTGATCCATACTATGATGATCGGCTCCTACTCGCATAGTTACATGTGTCTTACGGCCCCCGATGTTGTAGTTACCTAAGCTGGTCCCACCATGGGGTGTATCAAGTCCCATAGTGGCAGCCCGACACAATCCTAGAATGCACAGGTATGCTACTGGTGTCCAGTGCCTTATTTTTCTGCGCCGGAGTGTGTGCACGCCCGCACCCCGTTAGAACCTACACTACTACACCACCGCCGTCGATTTGACCTCTTACAATCAGCCCAGTAATCGTGCCCCACCCTGCCTAGTTTCAGGGTATCCTGATACACCTTCTAGGGTTACTGCTGAAAAGGGTCCCCCGTTACTAGGTTTTCTATCTCTAGCCAACATGCTAAGTTGGTTAAGTGTTTTCTAACCTAACCCCCACCAGTCCGTTTAGTTTAGCATTTTCCATTTTGATTAAGTCTTTAGTTCACTTAATCCTAACAATCCTGACTCAGCCTTAATTGTCTTATTAAAGCCTTGACCTCTCACATTAGACAGGTATTGTTGTGGCTGCCTGTTGCCGGTTGGTTCCGGGCAGTATTACGCCACAACTTAGTCTAACCTCGGGTCCTTATTGGGCTCCATGTTTAACCTCCCACATTGGATAGGTATTGTTGTGACTACTGGACAGCCGGGCGGTTCCGGGCAGGTTTACATCACAACTCAATCCAACATCGGGTTAAACACATCGTATGTTCTACATTTACATATTTTGTCTTTCTTCTTTATTTTCTTATATGTAAATATTTGCGGCCCATTATTAAGTTAATGGTGTAAAGGTTACACCAATCATGGGCCCAACCCATACTTGAATTTGGGCCCTTCTACTTTTATATTTTCATTTATTAATTAATTTAACCCAACGTTATTTTCCCCCGTTTAACACGTCCGTTTATTATATATATGTTGGGCTTAGCCTTTTTAAGCCCAACTTAGCCATGAGGAAAAGGGGAGGCTTAAAGCGTGAGTACATACACAAAAAGGGGAATGTGAACGCATGAACTTGCAACATAACGTTGGAATTGCAAAATAGAAACTGGTGTACTTGCATAGTAGTAATGTATACTTTGGTCATAAAGCATAAGGGACATGAATCAAAGCATGTAAACTTGTAGTTGAGATAAGAATATCATTATTGACACATAGGCTTAACTACAACATAAACCTATATTTTTATTCAGGCATAATGTCAAACATAAGCAAATCATGTTCATAAGATTACTACATGTTTACAAAGGTGTTTACTTTTGTTACTAACACAAAAGTATAGTTCAACTTAATCATGATTTTAAATCTATTCACATGGCATAAATATTTCTAACATGAAATCATGATTTTTACTTTAGTCATGCAAACTTGCAAAAGGGATTTTTGAATCTAACCTAGCTATGTATCACATATGTCATCATACAATTCTTGTTAACAATATATACCTAACATGGATTTCAATTATGCAAAATATCAATCATAGCCTAGTCATATTCATAAGTTTGCAAATAGGTTTTCTAGTACAAAAGCATGACTTAATACATAGATCATGATGCCAAATTTTCAACATAATTTCATATGGACTATGATAACCCAAACTTATTCCAATTACTTCACAAAAATGATGTTTGTATAAAAATACACATTATGATGGCATAGTAGCAAAACCCCAAACTTGCATGAATTTCAATTAATCAACTACATACATGTAGCTTCAACATAGATTACATAATTTGCGAATATTCCAAACGTATACTTGCATAAAACTACCGCATGTAGTTTTTCATAATTGAATAACATAATTCGAGAATATCCAAACGTACACAATACTCCAAATCGATGAGAATCATAGTAACGCACAAATATGAATTACTTTATCGCCACAAATCAAGTATACAAACCAACACAATTATTTGTTCATACCAAAATAATACTCTACTTACAATTGTATGGCGAATTCTCCAATTTAGGGATTTGGAGATGCGATTCCTTGTTGATTTGATTTGTTTAGGTTGCTTTATGCTTTAGAATTTGCCTCCTAATCCTCTCTCCAATTGGCGGCTACTCTTAGTCGTTCCTCAGCAACATGACGGCTTTGTTCTTATTTTTGAATGAATAGATTAGGGTTGAGTCTAGGGTCATTTTTATAGGGGTTATGAACTGATTAGGACCATTGATGTTGCTTGGATTGATCGTAGCCATTCATTCGGAAGAGAGACCAATTAGAGCCTGCCACCTAGCCCTAATGACAAAGCAAGCCTCTGAAAATCGGCCAAACACAGACCTGGCCAGCCAGGACTAGACCAGACCTGGCCAGCAGGTCATTTTTGACCTGGGCGCACTTGGCAGGTGCGCCAGGTCAAAAATGTACTGGCGCACTTCACAAGTGCGCCAGTGCATTTTTGTTCTGGCGCACTTCCCAAGTGCGCCAGTGCATTCTGACTCTTTTCCGGTTTTTCGCCCAACTTCGTTCGTTCATAACTTCTTCGTACGATATCCGTTTTTCGAAAACTCGGACTCTATTTCGCGTATTTTTCCGAGACGAACGCAATGGCGTATCCCGTTTCCCTTAATTCTTTGATTTGAAATTAATTATACTTTAATTTATGACTTTCACGGTTATAGAATACACGGGGTGTTACATTCTCCCCCACTTAAAAGGATTTCGTCCCCGAAATCTTCAAGTTAGGAGGAATGTATATCCTAACATCCAATCATCCATCTACTCATCCATCAAACACGAGCATCCATTGTCCTTAAAAGACTTCTAATGCTTCATGATCATATGCGAAGTGTGTGTGTACATGAACTTATCTAATGCAAAATCAGGCGGTCTACTGATTCAGTTGACCTCCTTAGTGCGAATTATGTAGGTGCCATGAATCCATCATGTATGCAAATTTTCCTATTTATGATTTTACATGGGTGCACAATCATTCAATACAAATGCAACATCCACATGACAACACATTAAAGTTCAACCACATACGAATGCAAACATATATGCATATGCAATATGAAGTGACTGAGCCGATCTAAAACCTAGATTGTGTGTGTATATGCAACCACGAGCAACCACTAGCAATCACTTGCAACCACTTGCAACCATCATCCATAACATGTTTCAATTACATGTTTCCATCCAAAGGGTTTCTACCTAAAAGATAAGGTCGAGGAAATATACCTAAAAAGATAGATAAAAGCGCAACTTAAGGAAAAGGAAAGATCAAGGATGTACCCTCGAACAGAAAAGGGTAGGCAGTGCGTATTCTAGCTTCAGTTTCCCAAGTTGCGTCTCCCTCGGCGTCGCTCCACTGAACTTTGACGAGCTTGACTTCGCGGTTGCGTAGCTTCTTCACTTCCGTTCCTAATATGCGGGTTGGAACTTTTCTTAAGGTTGCTTCGCGTTCCACTTCGGCCTCTTCGAGGATATTTGGCTCTACCACTTCAGCAGACTCATGTAGACATTTTCGGAGATGTGAAACGTGAAAAACGTTGTGGACTCCAGCCAATTTCTCGGGTAGCTCTAAGCTATAGGCCATTTTCCCAATTTTCTCGATGATAGGGAATGGCCCTACGAACCTTGGTGCTAGTTTTCCTGTGGTTCCAAAACAAACAACGTTTCTTAGTGGTGATACCTTGAGAAAAACTCTGTCTCCAACCTCAAATTCAAGGTCGGTTCTCCTCTTGTCGGCGTAGGACTTTTGTCTGTCTTGGGCTGTTTTCATCCTTCTTCGTATTAAGTCTACTTTCTCTGAAGTCTCTCGGATCATATCTGGTCCAAGTATGAGCTTATCAGTAGACTCCCACCAACAAGTGGGCGATCGGCACGGTCTTCCATATAAAGCTTCGAAGGGAGCCATTCCGATGGTTGCTTGATAGCTGTTGTTGTAGGCAAATTCCACCAAAGGAAGGTGGTCTTCCCATGTCCCTCCGAAGTCAAGGACGCATAGTCTTAGAAGGTCTTCCAAAACTCTGTTCACTCTCTCTGTTTGGCCGTCGGTTTGGGGATGATAGGCTGTGCTCAAGCATAACTGCGTTCCTACTGCTTCTTGTAGACTCTGCCAAAACTCACTGGTGAAGATGGGGTCTCGGTCACTAACAATGCTAGATGGTATTCCATGGAGTCGAACGATTTCCTTGAGGTAAAGTGATGCTAGGGATGAGGCAGTTCTTTTACTTTTGACAGGTAAAAAGTGGGCGCTTTTAGTAAGCCTATCCACTATTACCCAAATGCTAGTGTTGCCTCTCCTAGACCTAGGCAGCCCATCGATGAAGTCCATTGAGATGCTATCCCACTTACACTGCGGGACCTCCAGAGGATGTAGCAGTCCGCCAGGCTTTTTCTGTTCCGCCTTAACCTGTTGGCACACCATGCACTTAGAAACGAATTCTGCCACGTCTTTTTTCATGCCGTTCCAGAAGAAAGTCCTTTTTATGTCTTTGTACATTTTATCTCCGCCTGGGTGTATCGTCATCTTGGAGTGATGTGCTTCCTCGAGAACCTTCTTTATTAAATCTTTTGTCTGTGGGACGCATAGTCTTCCGTCTCGCCTTAGCAAACCCTTATCGTCGATGGAGTATCTGTTGAGGTGACTTGAAGTCTCACCCCTAATTAGCCTATCAATTGTTTCCACAAGCTGAGGGTCTTCGCGTTGTGCTGTCCCTACTGAATCCACTAAAGTTGGGCGCACTTCGAGAGATGCTAGCAAGCCTGGTACGAAATCGGTGGAAGGCCTAAAGTCGAAGCTGGCTATAAACTCTAGGCTTTGTCTTTCAACAAACAACGGGCTTAGGGTCAATTTCTTTCGGCTCAACGCGTCTGCCACTACGTTGCCTTTGCACGGAGTGTAGGAGATTTCGAAATCGTACGAGGCAAGAAACTCCATCCATCTCTGTTGCCTCAAGTTAAGATCCTTCTGCGAGAAAAGATATTTCAACGATTTATGGTCAGTGTAAAGTTCGAACTTCTCACCTAGGAGATAGTGTCGCCAAGACTTGAGTGCAAAGACGATGGCGGCTAACTCAAGATCGTGGGTTGGGTAGTTCTTTTCGTGCACCTTCAACTGCCTCCCGCCATAAGCTACTACCCTTCCTTCTTGCATTAAGACGGCGCCTAGCCCTGTCCCACATGCATCCGTGTAAACAGTGAACATCTTGCTCCCATCTGGCAGCGTCAAAACTGGGGCTGTTGTAAGAGCCCTTTTCAGTCGTTGGAAAGCAAACTCGCAATCCAAGTCCCAATTGAACACTAGATTCTTCTTGGTTAATTTCGTGAGCAGAGCTGAGATTTTCGCAAAATCCCTTATGAACTTTCGATAGAAACCTGCTAGTCCTAGAAAACTTCGGACCTCAGTCGCATTCCTTGGTGTCTTCCAATCTTGTACCGCCACTACCTTAGCAGGGTCCACTGCTAACCCTTGTTTGGATACTATGTGCCCAAGGAACCTCACCTCTTCTCTCCAAAAGTGGCATTTGGAGAATTTGGCTTTTAGTTGATGGACTCGCAAAGTTTCCATGATTGCCCTTAAGTGCTGAGCATGTTCCTCTTCACTTTTTGAGAAGATAAGGATATCATCTACGAAGACCACTACGAATTTGTTGAGAAAATCTCTGAATACCCTACTCATCAGGTCCACGAAGTAAGCAGGTGCATTTGTCAAGCCGAATGGCATGACAAGCCATTCAAAGAAGCCGTCTGGGGTTCTGAACGTCGTTTTATCGATGCTATCTTCAGCCACCCTTAGCTGATGAAAACCGGTTGCTAAATCGAGCTGGGAGAAAACAGACGCTCCTACAAGCTGATCAAATAAATCGTCAATTCTAGGGAGAGGGTGCCTATACTTTTTCGTTAGCTTGTTGAGCTCCCTATAGTCAACACATAAACGGAGTGAACCATCCGCCTTTGTAGCGAACACCACTGGAGCGCCCCATTCTGAAATGCTTCTCCTAATGAACCCATTTTCTAGAAGCTCTTTAATCTGTTTACTAAGCTCTTTCCTTTCTCGTGGAGCCATGTGTCTAACGGGTAACGCAACGGGCTTTGCATTATCCACAAGATATATGCGGAAGTCTATTTCCCGCTTCGGAGGCAAGCCCTTCACCTCTTCGAAGACATCCGGATATTCCCGGACCACTTTAACTGATTGCAAATTTTCAACAGAGTCATCTAGCAACTCAAGGTAACTAAGCATAACCGCGTATGAGGGATTACAAGAAATTTCCAAAGTATTACCAAGCTGGGTTAGGAGCCTAACAACCCTTTTCTCACAATCAAGGATGACCCCATTACTGGATAGCCAATCCATACCCAAAATCAAACCATACCCCGAAAAGCCCAAAACAAAGGCACTACATTGAAATTCTACACTTAGAATAGAAATTTTCAATCCCAAACAGATCATAGACAAATGAGATGGGCCCCCAATTGGGTTTGAAACAATTAAGGGGTCCTCTACCATACTAGTTTTTAGGTGCAGAGATTCTACTAAAGCAGACGAGATAAAGGAGTGTGATGCGCCAGAATCAAATAAAGTGCGAAAGGGGTGATCATAAAGATAAACTACACTTTCTACAGAAGTATTTATACCTCGCTGCTGCAGAGGTGGCGCTTCCAGCACATGAACCTGTGCCCCTGGGGTGGATCCAGCCCTCTGCCCCTGTCCTCGTTTCTTTGGGCAGTCCTTAGCCCTGTGGCCTGTCTCACCGTAAGAAAAGCACCCACCATTTTCCTTGGCCTTCTTTTTCCGGCAGTCCTTTACTAAGTGCCCCACTTTGCCACAGAAATTGCACTTCCTCTTCTCTTTGTTGCCTTTCCCGCCCTTCTTAAAGTCTGTCTTCTTAGGCTGCAAACCCTCTTTCTTCCCTTGAGAGCTTCCTGCCTTTGTCTCCTTCTTGCCCTTATCCTCTTCATTCAGCAATGCCATTTGCACCAATCTCTCATACGTGGCTCCCATGGGTATATGGGTCATGGCCAAACTGTGTAATGGCTCATTCAACCCTTTGACGAAACGGAGAGCCTTCTTGTGCGGGCTGTTGACTAGGTCAAGCCCAAACCTAGCCAGCTCATCGAACTGATTCACATACTCTCTGACCGTCTTGTCCCCTTGCTTAAGGAATAAGAACTTTTCCAACTGCAAACTTCTTTCCGCATCTGAGAGAAATTTAGTCTCAAATCTTGCCCTAAAGTCCTCCCATGTCTCCACTGGTCTTTCAGCATTAGTGACTTCCCACCAGTAGGAAGCCTCACCCTTTAGTAGCCATACTGCCAGTTGTACTTTCTGTCTATCTTCTACCTCAAAGATGATGAATAAGTCCTCGGTTTCTTTCAGCCAATTTCTAGCTGCCACGAAGGACTCAGTTCCATGAAAATCCTTTCCTCCCATAGCTTTAAAATCTTTACATATCTTAGCAAACGTGTTTCCCCGTGGAGGAGGTGGAGGAAGAGGTGCTGCTGCAGCTGGCTGATTTCCTACAGCTGGGGGAGGAGGAACGGTAGGACCTGGCTGAGTGGCTCTTGCTTCTAAGAACCGTCTAAACCAACCAGGTATTGGCACCCCTTCTGGCAAGTTAAGTTCTTCGGACATGCTGAAACAAAAAGGATAGATTCAAAACGAAGGATAAGAGATAATACCTATGGCTTTGGGGAGTGGACTTTGCCTTTTTAAAATAAAATAATATCTTTCTTTTAAAAATGCTTCTTTAAATTTCCTTTTTGAAAATAATTTTTTTTTTTTTTAGAACTTTTTATCTTATCTGGTAAACCTATGCTCTGATACCAAGTGAAACACCCCACCTCCGTTAGGGTCACTCTCAAAGGTAATGCCCTAATTTTGGTGGAGGTTTATAAGTACAAATCACAGATATACAAGACAGATATAAGAACACATATTTGTAAACAGCGGAAAAACAACAACTTTTATTTCATAAAAAGCAAATACGTGTTACAACAACATCACCATAATTGTCTTACATCTTTCCCAAAAACATAACATAACATTTTCATAATCTGTCTTGATTACATTATTTAAAGAAGCATAAATAAAACATAGATAAACTGCAAAAGCCCCATAGTGGTTGTCCAAAAGCCATAGTTCAAAACGAAAAGGTCCAAGCAATACATTTCTCTTCTTCAAGCTGGATGTTAAGGCTGGTCAAGCTGCAGTGTTCCCTCCCTGTGGACCTGGGGGGGGGGGAAACGGAAGAAAAGAAGACGAAAGAAAAGTAGAGTCAGACATAAAGCCCGAGTAAGTCTAGTACTATTATGTCTATGAATAAAGAACTGGGTATGATAAGTATAAACAAGAAGTGGGAAAGCACTATAACTTGGTTAAGTTGTCTAGGGTCGAATACACTATCGTACCCCATGTTAATCTCTGAACCCATATAAACTAGTTCCCAACTGGCACCCCATAATCAGGGTGATGTGATACATACTATGATGATCGGCTCCTACTCGCATAGTTACATGTGTCTTACGGCCCCCGATGTTGTAGTTACCTATGCTGGTCCCACCATGGGGTGTATCAAGTCCCATAGTGGCAGCCCGACACAATCCTAGAATGCACAGGTATGCTACTGGTGTCCAGTGCCTTATTTTTCTGCGCCGGAGTGTGTGCACGCCCGCACCCCGTTAGAACCTACACTGCTACACCACCGCCGTCGATTTGACCTCTTACAATCAGCCCAGTAATCGTGCCCCACCCTGCCTAGTTTCAGGGTATCCTGATACACCTTCTAGGGTTACTGCTGAAAAGGGTCCCCCGTTACTAGGTTTTCTATCTCTAGCCAACATGCTAAGTTGGTTAAGTGTTTTCTAACCTAACCCCCACCAGTCCGTTTAGTTTAGCATGTTCCATTTTGATTAAGTCTTTAGTTCACTTAATCCTAACAATCCTGACTCAGCCTTAATTGTAACGACCCGGAGTTTTGGCCGTTGAATTCTGAATATTTAAATTTTGTTTTAAGAATTTTAATTGAATTACATATAGGGTTTTATTAATTAAAAACGAAGTTTGAATGTATAATATACAATATAATATAAAACGAGCTCGAAATCGCGCGGCAGTTCGTAATATGGAGTTTTGAACTTCAACTGAGTATACAGAACTCGTTATAAATCGGATTTCTATGAAACAAGATACGTTGGAATCATATTTATTATAATTTTCATATGAAAGAGAAAAATCTAGATTTCTTGTTATAATTTGTTAGTTATGGTCAAATCAAATTTTGAGATAGTCGCTGTGGAAATCGTTATTTAAAATATACGCGTTAAAATAGTCGTTTTGCAAACAGACTCAGATTTCGACGAAATCAGTTTCATTGGGACCGTATCGTTAAATTATTGTACGGTGGTGAGTGGCGTGGAAAACCGATGTCGTATGTAACCACGGTAGCCGTAAACGCTCGTTCAGTGCAATTAAATTAATTCAACTGAATAAAGGGTTATTAGAGTGTAACTTGAACAGACGATCGAATCAGGCCACGAAACCAGTTCCGGTGAGTTCGTAGCGTCGGATATAGTCAGGGTAGGTATATAGTTTGTTATTTTTAGAGATCGGCAAATTTGGCGTTCAGAAGGGCAGTGCGGTACGCGCCAAAAACAGTCTACCGGGACAACAGTCTCAGAATGCGACGAAACTAGTGCCGTTAGGTTCGTATCGAAAAGTTATTGTCAGTGTTCGCAGTTTCGAGTTGATTTGATTTATTTGGTGATCGTGAAAAATTTAAATGCGAGTTCATTTCTGGTTTTATAAAGGAAATTTTTTCAAACGATGTCGGAATTCGACGAAACTTGTCCCATTGGGTTCAGAATACTTTTTTACACCAAGATAAGCTTTTTTATCAGTAAACAGAAGTCAACTGTGGTTGATTTTACTTGATACTTCACCGCGAAGTTTCGTTACAATATAAAATAATATAATATAACAAATGAACGCACATGAAAAGCTAAAATAGTACAAGCCTAACAGAGCAGAAAATTCATTTCCACATGCCTAGCTTATGAAATAAACCAAGCCTATCAGTACGAACCGTGTATGCCAAGCTTTTCATTTTCGTGACCCCCAAACTAGCAAAGCCGTGCCTGCCACGCCATCTCAACTCCGTGCTTACCAAGTAAATCATACTTCCGTGCTACCCAAGGTGTTTTCCTTTTAAATACTGGAAAAAAAAAAACACCATTTTCGTTTCTTTCTCATTCACGAAACCAAATGAAATCCCTAACTACTTATTTGTTTTCTCCATTCCTGATTCTTTCAGCAAACACGAAATTTTTTCCACCGCAAAAGTTCGATTAAAAATCGAGTAGCAAATGAAATCTAAAATCATTTAACCCCTCCACTTCAAATTCGCATGTTCCCCAATTCTTTCCCGCGTCCTCCGTTCTTCCTCTTCTTTCTGTAAAACAACAGTCGGTTTCAATTCTGATGGGGCGAGCTTGGACTGATGGACATCGGCTTGCTAACTTTGAGGAGGGGAGTTCGTCAAGGTCGGGAGGAGGTGATTCCGTGGACGGTGGGATGAGCGACAATGGGAGGGGTGAGCTGGGTTTTCCTGGCGTCGACTAGGGCACGGAATTTCTGGGTGTATAGGAGACCGGAAAATGATGTGGGGAACTGAGGAGTGCAGCAGCGAGTCCATTAATTAAAAAGAAAGAAAAAAAGAGTAGAAGAAGAAGGGAGCGTTGAAGGATAGAAGGGATGGAGAGTGTGACAATGGTGCGGGGTTCCTGTGGCTTGTTCCTTGACTAGCCGAAGTGCAACCGAGAGTGTGATGCTCAAAGATTCGAGTTTGAACGTATGGTTGCGAAGTGAATAGGGGGCCGGGGTGGAAGAGTGCAGCGTTCAAAGTGAAGCTATTAGGTGTGAAAAAAATACTTGGTGGCAGCGGCTATGATGGTGAAAAATTTAACAGTAGCAAATTTGTTTTATTTTACTGGGGAGGGAGATGGAGTACCTAAGGACCAAGATGACTTTGAGAAAGGCTACAGAATTCAAATTTGTTTTTGGTGGCAGTAAACATGAAGTAAAGCCATATAGCGTGCAATTTGGGCCAACAAGAGACCAGCGTTGAAACTTTGGAATTGGGGTCAGGAGATGGTTAAAGCTTAACTACGAAATTCACGAAAATAAGGTCCACTGGGATCGTAACGAAGAAATGCACGTTATGGAACTGGTTTTTACTGAGTACAAAGCTATTGGAATTCGGTATAAAGGTCAAATGCCTGTTTTAAACAAAACGAAAGCAGAATCGCCAACTGCGAACCAAAGTGAGTAAACTCACTAACTCTGCTTCGTTTATATTTTTATATAAACGAGTTTTAAATTTATTTTATACTGTGAAATGGTTGCTTGGTTGAATGGTTGATAAAATTGGTTGAAATGATTGCATCATTGATCAATTATTAGTTCTGATATTTCACATTGACGTGAAATAATATTATTGATGTTACTAACATCTGTGGATGCAGGGAAACAGGTTGGAGGGATCTAACTGGATCCCTCAACATTTTATTTACTGTTTTATTTGATAGTGATATATGTTATGCTACATTATCCATGGTTGAATTTGTGTGTTTGATTTACCCTGGCCTTAGGAACCTGGTATTTTAGATACCGTAAAATATCATCGAATGTGAAAAAGGAAATTAGAATTTAAAAGCAGAGTTTATTTCCAAAATTCGAAATAATTTCTTTTCATTAAGTTGCAAATGGAAACCTATTCCATTGGGTAAACCAAGAAAAATGTTATGAATAAAGATATAAATCAAGTGGATCATTAACCATTGGATAAATTAAAAGGCGAGTTCAAATATGAATGTATATTTGAAAGTGAGTATCGGTTTTGAAACCAATATTGGAAATGGATTTGAATTTAGCAAAGTACAGAGGAAAGTTTAAAGAAAGATTTTCAAATGCTTTAAACAAGGAAATACTTTGCAAATAAAATGTATATAAAAAGGGGATTGATAGAAATCGAATTAAGTGGTTAGAAGAATGTATAGTTTATAAATATGTTAAAGGAGAACTTGAATTGTTTAAAATAAACAGAGTTTATAAATGAACAACGGAAGCGTGTGCGTCGCACACGGTATTTTATTCAAAACAGCAATCATAACGCTGTTGTTATAAGAAATGTTTTTTTTTAATTTTTAAACAACGGTTTTAACGCTGTCTTTGTAAGAAATGCTTTTATAAAACTAAACAGTGATTTTAGCGCTGTTGTCATAATAGATATTGTAAATCTATACAGCAATTTTAGACGCTGCTGTTATAATAAACGTCTTGGTAAATCTAAATAGCAATTTTAACGCTGCCGTTATAATAACTGTTTTAATAGCAATCTTAATGCTATGGTTATGATAAGTGTTCTCTAATGCTAGACAGCGGTCTTAACGCTGTTGTTGAAAGCAATGTTTTATAAATCAAACATGTGAAGACAACAATTATAACGCTACCGTTATAATCAATATTTTTATAAAGAAGGTGCGTTCGTAGATCAAATCCGAGAGTCGCGTAAGCAATATTTGGTTTAAAGTTGTGAGCTTTGACTATTCCAAAGTTAAGAATGTCGTTCAGTTAAGGTCTGAGAGGTAATTATACCCCAACTTGACTAACTGCATTATTGACGGAAAAATGGTTAAGGCTCGATAGCAAGGGTTGGTTAGTGATATCGTTAGTTAACGAATGATTTATGATTTGAGTTATAATAACGATGTTTATAACATCAGTTAATTCAAGGGATTTAGAAATGTTTTCTAACTGGAGAAAAAGATATTTTCTCAAGAAAGGAATTATAATATTGGAAATGTTTTCCAATGATCGAGAGAGAAAATAGTGCTTTGAAAGAACACGAAAGATGGGAAATGGGAATGGGAAATGATAATGTAATAAAGAACTAATATAAAAAGGGCCCAGTGTTGAATGATGTTTGGTCGAAAGAATTTCCTTCCGGAAATAATATCATTGTTTGCACACCGACATGTTTTCATTTGATAGTTAACTCACCGACTATCAAGGTTTTGACCATTTTAACGTTGTTAATATGGAGAGACCGGTTGGATTATTATCCAGAGAACCACTCCGTATTGGCATAAGCGCTGCGAATCAAGTATGCTGAATATCTTGAAGACGGAGTGAAGTGCAAGGGCTATCCTGTTTACAGAATAGTGCCTTCGGTTTGTCCAGTCCCAGGACAAACGTGTATGGACGAGTGTCTGACAGAGTATATCCAATGGATCGCATAAGTTGATCTCTTCAAACGTACTTACGTTTGGTGGCGGAGGAATTCGTTTCTCTTAGCTGTATACCCGTGGTATTTTTGGTGAAATCAATTTGTGGTTTGGCGGGTATGACGATGTGGCATTCAAAGTAATGGAGGTGGGATCTATCAAAAGATACGTTATGACCTCAAGCCTCATCAACCAGGAATTGGACAAAAATCGGGCAGGCAGCATGGCTATGTGGGTCGCACCCATTAGGATGTATGATCACCTATCTAGAGAAATTCCTTTTGTTCTTAAATCTATCGATGCTGTCCCTTGCCGGGAGGCGGTTGCTGATCCCAACCGTCGGTGGTATACATTCGATACACTCAAGCGAAATGAGTGGTCGGTCATGTGTGGGCCGGGTTGCAAGATGTTCTTGTTGAACCCAGTGTATTTGCCTCTAGAGATACACGTTCGGAAGGTGGTCCCATACCTTGTCAAGTTGGAATCCAATCTCCAATAAGTGCCTGCGAGTTTGATTGTATATTATATATGTAGAGCGTGAGATGCAAGCGTTCTGCTAGATTGTTAATTACTTGTGATTAGACATTATTATAATATCAGATAATATATGATTTCCAAAGTGTTTTGGGTTATCGTAAGGTAAAAGCCATCCGTATTTATGTGTGGATCGGTCTTACGATTATCTTTCTTTGAAAAGGATTTTGAAAAGTTAAACCAAATGATTGGAGTTTACTCACACCAGTCCCATGACTGACCCAGAGTTTATTTTGTTTGTTTTCCCTAAACTCTTGGGTGCCCAAATTTGTACGGGCAGTCAAGTAGTCAGGATTTTTTCAGATATACTTGGAGAGCTTGGAGCAGGAGGCTTCACCAGTTAGCTATAGACTATCATATTTTCCGCTGTGTATTTTGTTGTATCTGGAAATAGGTGATTATAACTGTTCCAGAGATAACTGTTGTGCTCTGATGATGGTATGTATATATACAGTTACTGATTTGTATTTCAAAGTTATATTATATAATATATTTTATTCGTTCCGCTGTGAGTTTGTGATCTTCGTTTTCTCCTATTCTAATATTTCTTTCTTTCTATTTCTCATCCTCTAACTTCTTTCTAAAAATGGTTCGTATTTCTGTGCAATTTGGGTTGGACGTGTGGTATGATTAGTCAACTCAAAGGGTACGGATTTGCGGGTCGTTTCATTTGGTATCAGAGCTGAAGGTTAAGTGATTACCTTGGCTCTGTGGCGTGACTCAATAGAGATGGGGTTAGTAACACCCTAGATTGGGTTTGAATGTATATATATGAGCGCGTATTTGTAAATTCGATATAAAATTGTTTTATATTGTGTTGGCTGGTTTGTTGAGTGATTTATGAATTCTGGTCGATACAGGAAGTACAACTGTATCGATAGGTGTTTCTAAACTCTCGAACAGAACATATCGACTCAGTATTGTTTTAAAGTGGGTAAGTGATATAATTTGCCCAAAAGTTATTTTGATATAAAGGGATAATTTTCTGAAATTATCGAATGTGTTGATTGTTACTACAATCAAAGGAAATTATAAAATATTGAAATGGTTGTATAAAACCAAATTGAATTTGTATAAGAATAGGATATACAAATAAGCTGAACTGAAATTTAATTCAAACCATAATTTGAATTTAAATCCCGGAAGTTTTGAAATATTCCTTGAAGTATTTTAAAGGTAATATGGCATTAGTTTGAAGAAAATTTTGAATTAGAATGTTTTAAATGGATTTCAAAAGCGATTAAGCATTGAAATCACTTCAGGGGCGAGAAAATAGTACTGATAATGGGTCACGACATTATCGATATCCATTTTCAAGTTTCTGAGTGATGGATTGCTACCGTAGTGATTTGGGAATAGAAATTTGTTTGAAAATGACAAGATGTTTTAGAAATTCAAAAGTTTTGAATTGGGTTGATTAGAAGTATATGGGTATAAATATATACGATTTCAAACCAATTTGAAATAAAGCCGGGAATTTGAATTCTAAAATTAAAATATAATTTGTATAAGTTGAACAGATTGAAATGGTAAAAATGTATCAAATGAATTGAAATTTAAGTTAAGATAAGTTAAATAAAAATTTGGATTGAATTAGAAATAATTCAGAATGGAATTAAATAAAGAAGATGTTGAGATTCGAATTATTAATATGAATCGACTTATGAAGAAGCAAGTGAATATATTGGATGTTGTTGATTGGAATTGAATTAGATTCAAACTAAATAAGTGGGTTGACGTAAATAGGAATCATATTTGAATGGATATAATGAAAGTAAACTAATCAGAAGTTGATTAGAGATTTCAAACTGGAAGTTGGATTGATTTGAAACCAACTGGAGATGGATATATGTATGCTGAGCAGATATTGAATGGAAGCAAGTGCAAGAGGTAGAATTTGCCCGACAAAAAGGTACATGTTTACAATATTGTTTGGGTTGATGATTTTATGAGCCTATGAGGCAAGCCACTTGGCTTTTTGATTTTATTTTGGATTGGAGAAGGCCTAAAAAGGCGAGTTGTGGTTGTGCCGATTGAGTCGTGCAGAGGAGATGCTGCCGAAATTTTTCAGAATTTAAAGTGTTAGAAAATTTTCAGAATTTTTGAAAATTTTCGTTAGTAAGAATAAATTAATATTTTAATTGAAATAAATTGGTCCAGTTAAACCAAAGTTAAAAAGTAAACTAAAGGATTTTGGACCTAGTTAATAGGATATGTAACATCTTTTTCTACCTTAGCAATTTCGAGGACGAAATTATTTTAAGGGGGAAGGAATGTAACGACCTGGATTTTTGGCCGTTGAATTCTGAATATTTAAATTTTGTTTTAAGAATTTTAATTGAATTACATATAGGGTTTTATTAATTAAAAACGAAGTTTGAACGTATAATATATAATATAATATAAAACGAGCTCGAAATCGCGCGGCAGTTCGTAATATGGAGTTTTGAACTTCAACTGAGTATACAGAACTCGTTATAAATCGGATTTCTATGAAACAAGATACGTTGGAATCATATTTATTATAATTTTCATATGAAAGAGAAAAATCTAGATTTCTTGTTATAATTTGTTAGTTATGGTCAAATCAAATTTTGAGATAGTCGCTGTGGAAACCGTTATTTAAAATATACGCGTTAAAATAGTCGTTTTGCAAACAGACTCAGATTTCGACGAAATCAGTTTCATTGGGACCGTATCGTTAAATTATTGTACGGTGGTGAGTGGCGTGGAAAACCGATGTCGTATGTAACCACGGTAGCCGTAAACGCTCGTTCAGTGCAATTAAATTAATTCAACTGAATAAAGGGATATTAGAGTGTAACTTGAACAGACGATCGAATCAGGCCACGAAACCAGTTCCGGTGAGTTCGTAGCGTCGGATATAGTCAGGGTAGGTATATAGTTTGTTATTTTTAGAGATCGGCAAATTTGGCGTTCAGAAGGGCAGTGCGGTACGCGCCAAAAACAGTCTACCGGGACAACAGTCTCAGAATGCGACGAAACTAGTGCCGTTAGGTTCGTATCGAAAAGTTATTGTCAGTGTTCGCAGTTTCGAGTTGATTTGATTTATTTGGTGATCGTGAAAAATTTAAATGCGAGTTCATTTCTGGTTTTATAAAGGAAATTTTTTCAAACGATGTCGGAATTCGACGAAACTTGTCCCATTGGGTTCAGAATACTTTTTTACACCAAGATAAGCTTTTTTATCAGTAAACAGAAGTCAACTGTGGTTGATTTTACTTGATACTTCACCGCGAAGTTTCGTTACAATATAAAATAATATAATATAACAAATGAACGCACATGAAAAGCTAAAATAGTACAAGCCTAACAGAGCAGAAAATTCATTTCCACATGCCTAGCTTATGAAATAAACCAAGCCTATCAGTACGAACCGTGTATGCCAAGCTTTTCATTTTCGTGACCCCCAAACTAGCAAAGCCGTGCCTGCCACGCCATCTCAACTCCGTGCTTACCAAGTAAATCATACTTCCGTGCTACCCAAGGTGTTTTCCTTTTAAATACTGGAAAAAAAAAACACCATTTTCGTTTCTTTCTCATTCACGAAACCAAATGAAATCCCTAACTACTTATTTGTTTTCTCCATTCCTGATTCTTTCAGCAAACACGAAAATTTTTCCACCGCAAAAGTTCGATTAAAAATCGAGTAGCAAATGAAATCTAAAATCATTTAACCCCTCCACTTCAAATTCGCATGTTCCCCAATTCTTTCCCGCGTCCTCCGTTCTTCCTCTTCTTTCTGTAAAACAACAGTCGGTTTCAATTCTGATGGGGCGAGCTTGGACTGATGGACATCGGCTTGCTAACTTTGAGGAGGGGAGTTCGTCAAGGTCGGGAGGAGGTGATTCCGTGGATGGTGGGATGAGCGACAATGGGAGGGGTGAGCTGGGTTTTCCTGGCGTCGACTAGGGCACGGAATTTCTAGGTGTATAGGAGACCGGAAAATGATGTGGGGAACTGAGGAGTGCAGCAGCGAGTCCATTAATTAAAAAGAAAGAAAAAAAGAGTAGAAGAAGAAGGGAGCGTTGAAGGATAGAAGGGATGGAGAGTGTGACAATGGTGCGGGGTTCCTGTGGCTTGTTCCTTGACTAGCCGAAGTGCAACCGAGAGTGTGATGCTCAAAGATTCGAGTTTGAACGTATGGTTGCGAAGTGAATAGGGGGCCGGGGTGGAAGAGTGCAGCGTTCAAAGTGAAGCTATTAGGTGTGAAAAAAATACTTGGTGGCAGCGGCTATGATGGTGAAAAATTTAACAGTAGCAAATTTGTTTTATTTTACTGGGGAGGGAGATGGAGTACCTAAGGACCAAGATGACTTTGAGAAAGGCTACAGAATTCAAATTTGTTTTTGGTGGCAGTAAACATGAAGTAAAGCCATATAGCGTGCAATTTGGGCCAACAAGAGACCAGCGTTGAAACTTTGGAATTGGGGTCAGGAGATGGTTAAAGCTTAACTACGAAATTCACGAAAATAAGGTCCACTGGGATCGTAACGAAGAAATGCACGTTATGGAACTGGTTTTTACTGAGTACAAAGCTATTGGAATTCGGTATAAAGGTCAAATGCCTGTTTTAAACAAAACAAAAGCAGAATCGCCAACTGCGAACCAAAGTGAGTAAACTCACTAACTCTGCTTCGTTTATATTTTTATATAAACGAGTTTTAAATTTATTTTATACTGTGAAATGGTTGCTTGGTTGAATGGTTGATAAAATTGGTTGAAATGATTGCATCATTGATCAATTATTAGTTCTGATATTTCACATTGACGTGAAATAATATTATTGATGTTACTAACATCTGTGGATGCAGGGAAACAGGTTGGAGGGATCTAACTGGATCCCTCAACATTTTATTTACTGTTTTATTTGATAGTGATATATGTTATGCTACATTATCCATGGTTGAATTTGTGTGTTTGATTTACCCTGGCCTTAGGAACCTGGTATTTTAGATACCGTAAAATATCATCGAATGTGAAAAAGGAAATTAGAATTTAAAAGCAGAGTTTATTTCCAAAATTAGAAATAATTTCTTTTCATTAAGTTGCAAATGGAAACCTATTCCATTGGGTAAACCAAGAAAAATGTTATGAATAAAGATATAAATCAAGTGGATCATTAACCATTGGATAAATTAAAAGGCGAGTTCAAATATGAATGTATATTTGAAAGTGAGTATCGGTTTTGAAACCAATATTGGAAATGGATTTGAATTTAGCAAAGTACAGAGGAAAGTTTAAAGAAAGATTTTCAAATGCTTTAAACAAGGAAATACTTTGCAAATAAAATGTATATAAAAAGGGGATTGATAGAAATCGAATTAAGTGGTTAGAAGAATGTATAGTTTATAAATATGTTAAAGGAGAACTTGAATTGTTTAAAATAAACAGAGTTTATAAATGAACAACGGAAGCGTGTGCGTCGCACACGGTATTTTATTCAAAACAGAAATCATAACGCTGTTGTTATAAGAAATGTTTTTTTTAAATTTTTAAACAACGGTTTTAACGCTGTCTTTGTAAGAAATGCTTTTATAAAACTAAACAGTGATTTTAGCGCTGTTGTCATAATAGATATTGTAAATCTATACAGCAATTTTAGACGCTGCTGTTATAATAAACGTCTTGGTAAATCTAAATAGCAATTTTAACGCTGCCGTTATAATAACTGTTTTAATAGCAATCTTAATGCTATGGTTATGATAAGTGTTCTCTAATGCTAGACAGCGGTCTTAACGCTGTTGTTGAAAGCAATGTTTTATAAATCAAACATGTGAAGACAACAATTATAACGCTACCGTTATAATCAATATTTTTATAAAGAAGGTGCGTTCGTAGATCAAATCCGAGAGTCGCGTAAGCAATATTTGGTTTAAAGTTGTGAGCTCTAACTATTCCAAAGTTAAGAATGTCGTTCAGTTAAGGTCTGAGAGGTAATTATACCCCAACTTGACTAACTGCATTATTGACGGAAAAATGGTTAAGGCTCGATAGCAAGGGTTGGTTAGTGATATCGTTAGTTAACGAATGATTTATGATTTGAGTTATAATAACGATGTTTATAACATCAGTTAATTCAAGGGATTTAGAAATGTTTTCTAACTGGAGAAAAAGATATTTTCTCAAGAAAGGAATTATAATATTGGAAATGTTTTCCAATGATCGAGAGAGAAAATAGTGCTTTGAAAGAACACGAAAGATGGGAAATGGGAATGGGAAATGATAATGTAATAAAGAACTAATATAAAAAGGGCCCAGTGTTGAATGATGTTTGGTCGAAAGAATTTCCTTCCGGAAATAATATCATTGTTTGCACACCGACATGTTTTCATTTGATAGTTAACTCACCGACTATCAAGGTTTTGACCATTTTAACGTTGTTAATATGGAGAGACCGGTTGGATTATTATCCAGAGAACCACTCCGTATTGGCATAAGCGCTGCGAATCAAGTATGCTGAATATCTTGAAGACGGAGTGAAGTGCAAGGGCTATCCTGTTTACAGAATAGTGCCTTCGGTTTGTCCAGTCCCAGGACAAACGTGTATGGACGAGTGTCTGACAGAGTATATCCAATGGATCGCATAAGTTGATCTCTTCAAACGTACTTACGTTTGGTGGCGGAGGAATTCGTTTCTCTTAGCTGTATACCCGTGGTATTTTTGGTGAAATCAATTTGTGGTTTGGCGGGTATGACGATGTGGCATTCAAAGTAATGGAGGTGGGATCTATCAAAAGATACGTTATGACCTCAAGCCTCATCAACCAGGAATTGGACAAAAATCGGGCAGGCAGCATGGCTATGTGGGTCGCACCCATTAGGATGTATGATCACCTATCTAGAGAAATTCCTTTTGTTCTTAAATCTATCGATGCTGTCCCTTGCCGGGAGGCGGTTGCTGATCCCAACCGTCGGTGGTATACATTCGATACACTCAAGCGAAATGAGTGGTCGGTCATGTGTGGGCCGGGTTGCAAGATGTTCTTGTTGAACCCAGTGTATTTGCCTCTAGAGATACACGTTCGGAAGGTGGTCCCATACCTTGTCAAGTTGGAATCCAATCTCCAATAAGTGCCTGCGAGTTTGATTGTATATTATATATGTAGAGCGTGAGATGCAAGCGTTCTGCTAGATTGTTAATTACTTGTGATTAGACATTATTATAATATCAGATAATATATGATTTCCAAAGTGTTTTGGGTTATCGTAAGGTAAAAGCCATCCGTATTTATGTGTGGATCGGTCTTACGATTATCTTTCTTTGAAAAGGATTTTGAAAAGTTAAACCAAATGATTGGAGTTTACTCACACCAGTCCCATGACTGACCCAGAGTTTATTTTGTTTGTTTTCCCTAAACTCTTGGGTGCCCAAATTTGTACGGGCAGTCAAGTAGTCAGGATTTTTTCAGATATACTTGGAGAGCTTGGAGCAGGAGGCTTCACCAGTTAGCTATAGACTATCATATTTTCCGTTGTGTATTTTGTTGTATCTGGAAACAGGTGATTATAACTGTTCCAGAGATAACTGTTGTGCTCTGATGATGGTATGTATATATACAGTTACTGATTTGTATTTCAAAGTTATATTATATAATATATTTTATTCGTTCCGCTGTGAGTTTGTGATCTTCGTTTTCTCCTATTCTAATATTTCTTTCTTTCTATTTCTCATCCTCTAACTTCTTTCTAAAAATGGTTCGTATTTCTGTGCAATTTGGGTTGGACGTGTGGTATGATTAGTCAACTCAAAGGGTACGGATTTGCGGGTCGTTTCATTAATTGTCTTATTAAAGCCTTGACCTCTCACATTAGACAGGTATTGTTGTGGCTGCCTGTTGCCGGTTGGTTCCGGGCAGTCTTACGCCACAACTTAGTCTAACGTCGGGTCCTTATTGGGCTCCATGTTTAACCTCCCACATTGGATAGGTATTGTTGTGACTACTGGACAGCCGGGCGGTTCCGGGCAGGTTTACATCACAACTCAATCCAACCTCGGGTTAAACACATCGTATGTTCTACATTTACATATTTTGTCTTTCTTCTTTATTTTCTTATATGTAAATATTTGCGGCCCATTATTAAGTTAATGGTGTAAAGGTTACACCAATCATGGGCCCAACCCATACTTGAATTTGGGCCCTTCTACTTTTATATTTTCATTTATTAATTAATTTAACCCAACGTTATTTTCCCCCGTTTAACACGTCCGTTTATTATATATATGTTGGGCTTAGCCTTTTTAAGCCCAACTTAGCCATGAGGAAAAGGGGAGGCTTAAAGCGTGAGTACATACACAAAAAGGGGAATGTGAACGCATGAACTTGCAACATAACGTTGGAATTGCAAAATAGAAACTGGTGTACTTGCATAGTAGTAATGTATACTTTGGTCATAAAGCATAAGGGACATGAATCAAAGCATGTAAACTTGTAGTTGAGATAAGAATATCATTATTGACACATAGGCTTAACTACAACATAAACCTATATTTTTATTCAGGCATAATGTCAAACATAAGCAAATCATGTTCATAAGATTACTACATGTTTACAAAGGTGTTTACTTTTGTTACTAACACAAAAGTATAGTTCAACTTAATCATGATTTTAAATCTATTCACATGGCATAAATATTTCTAACATGAAATCATGATTTTTACTTTAGTCATGCAAACTTGCAAAAGGGATTTTTGAATCTAACCTAGCTATGTATCACATATGTCATCATACAATTCTTGTTAACAATATAGACCTAACATGGATTTCAATTATGCAAAATATCAATCATAGCCTAGTCATATTCATAAGTTTGCAAATAGGTTTTCTAGTACAAAAGCATGACTTAATACATAGATCATGATGCCAAATTTTCAACATAATTTCATATGGACTATGATAACCCAAACTTATTCCAATTACTTCACAAAAATGATGTTTGTATAAAAATACACATTATGATGGCATAGTAGCAAAACCCCAAACTTGCATGAATTTCAATTAATCAACTACATACATGTAGCTTCAACATAGATTACATAATTTGCGAATATTCCAAACGTATACTTGCATAAAACTACCGCATGTAGTTTTTCATAATTGAATAACATAATTCGAGAATATCCAAACGTACACAATACTCCAAATCGATGAGAATCATAGTAACGCACAAATATGAATTACTTTATCGCCACAAATCAAGTATACAAACCAACACAATTATTTGTTCATACCAAAATAATACTCTACTTACAATTGTATGGCGAATTCTCCAATTTAGGGATTTGGAGATGCGATTCCTTGTTGATTTGATTTGTTTAGGTTGCTTTATGCTTTAGAATTTGCCTCCTAATCCTCTCTCCAATTGGCGGCTACTCTTAGTCGTTCCTCAGCAACATGACGGCTTTGTTCTTATTTTTGAATGAATAGATTAGGGTTGAGTCTAGGGTCATTTTTATAGGGGTTATGAACTGATTAGGACCATTGATGTTGCTTGGATTGATCGTAGCCATTCATTCGGAAGAGAGACCAATTAGAGCCTGCCACCTAGCCCTAATGACAAAGCAAGCCTCTGAAAATCGGCCAAACACAGACCTGGCCAGCCAGGACTAGACCAGACCTGGCCAGCCAGGACTAGACCAGACCTGGCCAGCCAGGACTAGACCATACCTGGCCAGCAGGTCATTTTTGACCTGGGCGCACTTGGCAGGTGCGCCAGGTCAAAAATGTACTGGCGCACTTCACAAGTGCGCCAGTGCATTTTTGTTCTGGCGCACTTCCCAAGTGCGCCAGTGCATTCTGACCCTTTTCCGGTTTTTCGCCCAACTTCGTTCGTTCATAACTTCTTCGTACGATATCCGTTTTTCGAAAACTCGGACTCTATTTCGCGTATTTTTCCGAGACAAACGCAATGGCGTATCCCGTTTCCCTTAATTCTTTGATTTGAAATTAATTATACTTTAATTTATGACTTTCACGGTTATAGAATACACGGGGTGTTACAACGACCTTCGTTTTCGATGAAACCACTTTTGTTGTATCCGGAATGTCAAATTATTGTTAGGTTTCAATTTTCATAATTTTTGAATTTAATATGTGAGCATGGCAAAAGAAAACGTGTTTTGTCAATTTCAGTTTGAATTGGATCGACCAGAAAATGGCCATTTTACAAACGGTCTTCAAATTCGACGAAATTAGTTTTGTTAGGACCGTATCATCAAAACATAGCTAGATTTATTTTTCGGGAATTTTTAGAGTCAATATGTGCCCCTGGTAATTTAAAATGTACGTTTAAAATTCAATAAACTGATTTTTATTTTATTTTTAATGAAAACCGATTAAAACAGTCGAATTGCCTTGTGAAACATATCCCATTGTGTTCGGAATGGGGGTATTTGGTTAGGGACGACATTCGTTGGAGTTTGTTTGGAGTTCAGATGTAAAAACGACAAGCTAAACAATTATTGAATTAAATATTATTTAAATATTATTATATATACCCTCTACTCATCAAACCCTAGTTCCAGAAATAAGCCGCCGCCGTTCTGAAATCTAAGGGCCTAGGCGATCCGGTTTTCTTCAATCAATTTCTTCAAATCCACTAAATAATTTCGAATGATTATTAAACAAAAATCAGAGAGGGTGGTGAGCTCTATAATCTGATCGGTAGAGATCAAATTTTGTTCAGCATAGAGTTCGATTTTTGGTCAAGAACCACCGCCGGTTGGGTTCGATTTCCAGGCGCCAGAGGGGGGCGGGTTCGTCGCGACGTGGGGAGGAGGAAGCGCAGGTTCCGACGCTTCTGGTGAGGGGGTGCGAACAAATTCCGGTGGTCGAGATTTACGGATGGCGGCGGATTTTGTTTGGGAACGATGGGTTTCGACACTTCGGTTTGCTCCAGAATTAGTAACGAGAAGGGAATCGTAATTAAGGTTAAAACAGGGATTAATTTTCTTAATTAATTATTTAATTAATTTATGGTTAGTCAATTAAATGTAATTAATATGTAAATAAGGTCATATCTTTTACATATGAACACGGAATGGAACGAAACTGGATGCGTTGGACTCGCACTGGCGAGAGCTACGCGATGGAACTGACTAGAACAAAAACAAAGCATATTAGAAATTCAGGCGAATTCAAAATCCGAACCGTAATAAAATAGAAATTCAGAATTTCAGAACTAGAAACTGACGGAGTGGAACCCAATGTGAGTTTTCTCACACTGCAAAAATATTCACATTTCTGTGAAATTGAAATCTGTGATTGTTTTGATTATATTGTGTGTTGGTTGCTATTTTAAGTGGACATCTGATTTAAACTGCTAAAAATAAAATTGACAGTTCGTTTATATTTTTGAATTGAACTGCTAGTTAGACCCCGACATATATAACCAGTTAATTATTGTATATTGAACTGTTTTGGGTGATGGTTGTGATGAGTGTTTATTTATTTATATATTGAACTGTACGAATGTTGTTTATATGTTTATATCATTGTTACCACCTTGAATGTTACGGGCATCATTATAAACAATCATTCCAAATTGAAATATATTGAAATGTCAAAATTGAAATATACTGAAATGTCAAAATTTAAATATATCGAAATGTCAAAATTGAACTATATCGAAATGTTGAAATTGAACTATATTGAAATGTCAAAATTGAAATATATTGAAATGTTGAAATTGAATTATACTGAAATATTGAAATTGAATCATATTAAAATGTTGAAATTGAATTATTTCAAAGGTTTAAATCTTTATTTAAACTTTGAAATCAAATTCAAACTGAAACGATCAAAATGTGTTATTTTGAAATTTGAAATAAAACCGACTATAATGTGAATCATTTCAAAGGTTTAAATCTTTATTTAAACTTTGAAACCAAATTCAAACTGAAATGATCAAAATTTGTTATTTTGAAATTTGAACTAAAAAGGATTATAATGTGAATTATTTCAAAGGTTTAGATCTTTATTTAAACTTTGAAATCAAATTCGAACTGAAATGATCAAAATGTGTTATTTTGAAATTTGAAATAAAACTGACTATAATGTGAATCATTTCAAAGGTTTAGATCTTTATTCAAACTTTGAAATCAAATTCAAACTGAAATGATGAAAATGTGTTATTTGGAAATTTGAAGTAAAACTGACTAAAATGTGAATCATTTCAAAGGTTTAGATCTTTATTTAAACTTGAAATCAAATTCAAATTGAAATGATCTAAATTTGTTAATTTGAAATTTGAACTAAAATTGGTTATGAACTGAAATCATTCCAAATTGAATTATTTTGAAATGTTGAAATTGAATTATTTCAAAGTTTTAAATCTTTATTTGAACTTTGAAAATTTAATTCGAATTAAATGACTTAAATAAATATTATGAACTTGAACTTGAACTCGGATTTGGTTTGAATCGAATAGATTCAAATAATATTGAAAATGGGAAGTTATCCTTAAAAATGGATTGTTCTCAAATAAATTTGATTTTGGGAATCGATTTGGACTGGATATTGGAAATCGATTTGGTTTGTTTTGAGATTTGAACTTAGGTTCAGATTTATTGAAAATGGGAAGAAACAGTTGATTTGAAATTATTTATATAAAAACAAATTTATATATAAACTATTTTATGAAATTTATTCCTTTGATATATGGAGTGCTTTATATAAATTGTTTTTCAAAACATATTCTTTCTATATATATAAGTAGTTTATTTTATAAAATATTTTAATATACATAAAACCATTTTCAACACTCAAGCTGTTTTTGATTTTCAAACTATTCCAAATCTCCCAAACTATTTACAATTATTCAAAGATTTATTTAAAACCCCAAAACTATTTCAAACTTATAAACTGTTTTAGAAGTGAAAAGTGTTTACATTTAAATCTGTGATTTAAAAGTAAATATGACAATTTTGACGTTAAAAATCAGAAATGAATTCAAACGAATTTTGAAGTAAATTGAATGATCCGAAGAAAATGTGGTTAATTGAAGTTATAACCAATTGTTGAAATGGAAATTTATCTCAAAGTGAATATGAATTTTGAAAGTAAATATTATTTTGATTTAAAATAATATGATATTTTAAAGTGAAATTGGTTTAGTTGAATATGATATTTTGATATCATAACGATTCACTTTTGAAATATAAAAGTACCAATTGTTGTGTAACATGACGTTTTGTTGTTAAAGAGACCGGGGCCTCTTATTGACATATTCTCTGTCAATGTTGGAACCACTTTAACAATTGTGTACGCGGTGGAGTTCCAGAAATGAAGTAGGATGATTTTGGAGGCGATTACTGGATTTGAAGAAAGTGAACGATAATGGATGACCCCGACACTTGTGTCGATTTGAAATGACTAAAACAGGAGCCGTGCCAGACCAAATGAGGCTTGACTACCTCTTAGTGGACATCTGCTCTTCGATTTTCCTGGGCCTTGGGTCCATACTATTACTATTCAGTTGTTGTTGTTTTATTGGTGCGCACCCTTGATGGAATGTATTTTCCTCTGATTCGATATGGGGCGGATGTCTACGGTGGGCCGTTAATTAGGGGTAACCATCAGTCTGGATCAGGCAAACTGGTAGCATACTACCTTGGGCATTGCCTCACGTTCCTTTTCATACGTTTATCCTTATTCGAGACAACTACGATTTTTGATTTTGGCATAGGTCTATAGGGGACTCACTGGCTACCGACGTTTTACTGGTTGTGTTACAGGACCTGCATAGACCAATGTGCTTGTAAACTATGTAAGGGTAATCAATATAACCCCGCTTACGCTAATTTTCTGACAAGTATTTGTGAATAGACACTATTATAATAGCGAAATTATATTATATAGTATCTAGTTTGACAGATCCTTAGGAGATGGAATTTCCCGTAACATCTCTTGAGTTATGTGTGTGCATGTTCATGTGATATCAATTTGACTTAGATGAGAATATTTTTGCCTGATCCGAGCTTGTTTTATTTTCACGCTATTACGCTCGGGTCAGACTTGAGCATTCCAGTTTCAAAGCTTATCTTCTAAAGGATGAAGACGAAGACGGTATACTATTATTACTATTGTATCCCACTACTATTCTGCTGCATTACTCTGTATTATCAATTATATATATAGATTGTATAACTGTAATGATAATGTATAACTCTGATAAATGTTGTAAAATGATCAAATGTTTATTTTAAACAGCTTCATGAACTGTTATTTGATTATTATATTTTGTTCATTCCGTTGCGAGATTCGGTGCTTGTTTTTCTTCTTTCTTTCTAATTCTAAATTAATCCCCTTGATTATCTATATTTTTGACTATAATGGTTAAAGATGTGGATCGTCATTTAACAATCTATAAATACGTACAGTTTTGAGTTAGACATGTGTGGATTATTGTCGATTCAAAAGGTACGGGTTTCCGGGTCGTTACAGTTGGTATCAGAGCTTAAGATTTAGCGGTAAACCTTGGCTCTATTGGGATTTACTCATTAGAGATAGGGTTGGTAACACCCTAGAATGAGTTCTGAGTGTATATATATACGAGAGAGCGTACTTGTACTTTTGATATAAAAAATTTGGTTTTATATTGTGTTGTTCGGCTTATTGAGTTGAGTTCTAGTCGATGCATGTTGCAAGCGTTATCGAATGGGATTTCAAAACACTTGAAGAAGGCATTCTAACACAATATTATTTTCATACATATTTCATATATGTAAAATAAATAATTTTGAAATTTGATGGAAAATTAGTCAATACTCTTTACCTATTGACTATAACAATAAATCGATCTTTTATATACGACTTATAATTAACTGTAAACCAAATGAATTTAAAAGGAGAATACGAAATCTTTAAATTCCGATGATTTGTAAAAAAAATTCAAGGTTTTGAAAAATAATAGTAGTAATATTTGAAGTATATTCAAATAGAAAAATTGGTTAAGCACTCTATTTTGCTACTGGGAAATAAATTTCGGTGATGAGATGATCATAGTCATCGACTTTCATTTTTGAGTCTCATAGAGGGGAAGACCATTTAGTAGCATTGCTACATATTCGTTTTGAAAATAATTTATATAAAAATTATGTATAGTATATAGTATTTCCAAATATTTTGAAAAGAAATTGGTATTTAGGATTCTCAAGTCTCCATTTATATAAATTACTCTCCTTGTTGATAATCAATGAAATAAATAATTCTTAGTATTAATATCAAATGGAATTTTGAATAGTGAATAAAAAAATACAATAAATGAATAAGAGAAATATAAATGAAAATACAATATAATATTATATATAAAAAAATTGAAAATTGAAACATAAAGTGAGGAAAATGGTAAAATATATATATATATAATAATAAAATAGAAACAAAATACTCATGTTACTTTGATAGTAAAGAGTAAAGTTGTGAAATAATAAATTTCATTTGTAATATATACAGACCTACCTAAATGAAAAGTTTAAGAGTATATAAATATGTAATGAAATATTTTACAAATGAAATTTAAATAAATAACATGTTCCAAAATGATATGTTGAATCATAGAAATGTTATAAAGATAAAGAAAAGTAAAGAAGTTCAAAATGAATTAGAACCAAAGAAATGTTTATTAGGTTAATCAAGTGGTTATAATAATTTTTTTTTAATTGGTAAATGTTTGAAACGATTAACAAATGGATGGAATATTTGCAAAGGATTGGTAATAACTAAAATTTTAACCTCCTCAGATAATTGTAAACTTGAATAGGATTGTATCAAAAAGGAAACGAGTCTTAAGTAACGAATAAACTTAAGAAATTAAGTAACAAGTCATTTCATAGTAATAAATTTATAAAGTAACGTAAATAACAAAGGACCTAAAGTCTATAAATTGTGAAATAATGTGAATTAACAATAAATTACAAATTTGGTTAGTTATGAATAAAGGAAAATGGACTTAGATTCTGATTGAATAAAATGCCAAAGATAAGCTTAAGAAAAATTAAAATAATATTTAAGCAAGTTAATTAAAAACATAGAGAGCATAAGATGCAGATGAATTAAAGTATTAACATATATAGAAATTGAAATGAGTAAGTATGTAAATTTCAAATATATTGAGAATAAGTCTATACAAAATGAAATGCCAGCATATAGAAAATTTTAATATAGTTGAAATAAGTAGTATAAAAATCCAACAGTTTAAATAACAAATTGGATTGCGAATGGTTTTATTAACCAGAATTTTCCAATGTATGGATTTGAATGGAAATTTTCTTCGGATATTTCAATATTGGGTTCCGTGATTATACGGATATCATTGAGGAATTTGAAAGATATAGATATCGTTATTCCCAATACGATATCCGTTGGTTTCAGAATTTGATATTGGATATAGGCGGATATAATTACTATTCAAAGCCTTGTATATAAAAAAAAAATATTTGGATTTTGGGTTGTCGTGGATGATGTCTTAAATAACAGTGTTCTTGAACCCATTTGAGAAAAGAATAAATCTTTTAACTGAGGCTTAAAAGAAGTTTTCCAGTTAAATAATATAATTAGAATGAGTTGGAAGAGTGTTATTTATGAAAACAAATTCAGTTTTGAAAATTTATAACTTATTATAGGTATTTGAGTATTTTATTTTATATTGAATTTGGACTATCGAGTATAAGAAGATTTTGCATATACGTCTGATCCACGTGTATATGAAGTCTCAAATATACTGAGTAGATATAGAATCGCATTCTAGTTGCCCGGAGATGACCCTGATGATAGCTCGAGCATCATTAGTGTTTATGTTCGAGTTTCGAAAGTGGGATATCTATATATTTCCAACTGACTGGTGTGAAAACCAAAATTTAGCTAAAATTTATTGTTTGTAAATTTACACCGAAGATATGATTTTTACTATATATTAAAGGTATATGATTGAAAAGCTAATCAACAAATTGATTGCTGGTTGTGTTATATGATCATTAGTCTAATTAATTAAAATTATTGGAACGATAAAACCAATATGCTAATGAATAGTAAATTTAGCCAAATCAAATCAAATATTGAACCAGATTGAAAATTGTTTGAAACTGCATATATGTACATGTATATATATTGAGCAGGTCATAGCACGGAAGCTAAGAAGAGGAATAAAATTGTGCGCCCGACCAATAGGTACATGTTTACTATATTGATTGGGATTTGATGATTTTATGAGCTGATTGGCTAGCCGCTTGGCTTTTTCTTTTTCTTTTTGAGATGAGAGGGCCTATGTGGCGGTTTGGGGATTTTCTCGGTAACCCCGTACAAAGGAGGTTATGGCGAAATTTTTCGAAAATTTAGGGTGTTAGCCAAATTTTTGAGAAATTTGAAAATTCTTAGAGACTGAAAAGTTGAAGAATGAAAGCCAGAATGGAAGTTGAGTTGGTTGGTTAAACGACTTTCGGCTTCGTTCCTTTTCGAGGACGAAAAGTTTTAAGTGGAGGAGAATGTGACGACCCTGATTTTCAGAACTAGTTTAAATTTTTTTATTTCAGTTATTTTAATGAATCTTTAATATTCAAAATGATTATTTTAAATAATAACGACTAAAAATTTAGTTTAATCGAAGTTAGAATGTATAAATTTATTTTTATTATATAACGAGCCTGAAATGGAGCGGTAGTTTGAAAATTCGATTTTTAATTTCAAATGCATGTACAGGATTCAAAATAAATCGGATTTCAGTAAAACAAGAAATATTAGATTATGTTTAATAATATCTTTCTAACGAATGTAAGAAACTGAGATTTCACTTTAGAAGTTGAAAGATATGTCCAGTTTAAAATTCAAAAAAGTCGCTATGGAATTTATATATATTTTAATATAATATATAGCCCTTAAAAATAGCCATTTTGCAAATGACTTTCGTTTTCGACGAAACCACTTTTGTTGTATCCGGAATGTCAAATTATTGTTAGGTTTCAATTTTCATAATTTTTGAATTTAATATGTGAGCATGGCAAAAGAAAACGTGTTTTGTCAATTTCAGTTTGAATTGGATCGACCAGAAAATGGCCATTTTACAAACGGTCTTCAAATTCGACGAAATTAGTTTTGTTAGGACCGTATCATCAAAACATAGCTAGATTTATTTTTCGGGAATTTTTAGAGTCAGTATGTGCCCCTGGTAATTTAAATGTACGTTTAAAATTCAGTAAATTGATTTATATTTTATTTTTAATGAAAACTGATTAAAACAGTCGAATTGGCTTGTGAAACATATCCCATTGTGTTCGGAATGGGGGTATTTGGTTAGGGACGACAGTCGTTGGAGTTTGTTTGGAGTTCAGATGTAAAAACGACAAGCTAAACAATTATTGAATTAAATATTATTTAAATATTATTATATATACCCTCTACTCATCAAACCCTAGTTCCAGAAATAAGCCGCCGCCGTTTTGAAATCTAAGGGCCTAGGCGATCCGGTTTTCTTCAATCAATTTCTTCAAATCCACTAAATAATTTCGAATGATTATTAAACAAAAATCAGAGAGGGTGGTGAGCTCTATAATCTGATCGGTAGAGATCAAATTTTGTTCAGCGTAGAGTTCGATTTTTGGTCAAGAACCACCGCCGGTTGGGTTCGATTTCCAGGCGCCAGAGGGGGGGCCGGTTCGTCGCGACGTGGGTAGGAGGAAGCGTAGGTTCCGACGCTTCTGGTGAGGGGGTGCGAACAAATTCCGGTGGTCGAGATTTACGGAAGGCGGCGGATTTTGTTTGGGAACGATGGGTTTCGACACTTCGGTTTGCTCCAGAATTAGTAACGAGAAGGGAGACGTAATTAAGGT
Organism: Allium sativum; assembly: GCA_030737875.1. NCBI lineage: Eukaryota > Viridiplantae > Streptophyta > Magnoliopsida > Asparagales > Amaryllidaceae > Allium > Allium sativum. The sequence goes on along the minus strand of CM060924.1, from coordinate 995,917,685 downwards.
TAAAGCAAGGATTAATTTTCTTAATTAATTATTTAATTAATTTATGGTTAGTCAATTAAATGTAATTAATATGTAAATATGGTCATATCTTTTACATATGAACACGGAATGGAACAAAACTGGATGCGTTGGACTCGCACTGGCGAGAGCTACGCGATGGAACTGACTAGAACAAAAATAAAGCAGATTAGAAATTCAGGCGAATTCAAAATCCGAACCGTAATAAAATAGAAATTCAGAATTTCAGAACTAGAATCTGACGGAGTGGAACCCAATGTGAGTTTTCTCACACTGCAAAAATATTCACATTTCTGTGAAATTGAAATCTGTGATTGTTTTGATTATATTGTGTGTTGGTTGCTATTTTAAGTGGACATCTGATTTAAACTGCTAAAAATAAAATTGACAGTTAGTTTATATTTTTGAATTGAACTGCTATTTAAACCCCGACATATATAACCAGTTAATTATTGTATATTGAACTGTTTTGGATGATGGTTGTGATGAGTGTTTATTTATTTATATATTGAACTGCACGGATGTTGTTTATATGTTTATATCATTGTTATCACCTTGAATGTTACGGGCATCATTATAAACAATCATTCCAAATTGAAATATATTGAAATGTCAAAATTGAAATATATTGAAATGTCAAAATTAAAATATATCGAAATGTCAAAATTGAACTATATTGAAATGTTGAGATTGAACTATATTGAAATGTCAAAATTGAAACATATTGAAATGTTGAAATTGAATTATACTGAAATATTGAAATTGAATCATATTGAAATGTTGAAATTGAATTATTTCAAAGGTTTAAATCTTTATTTAAACTTTGAAATCAAATTCAAACTGAAATGATCAAAATGTGTTATTTTGAAAGTTGAAATAAAACTGACTATAATGTGAATCATTTCAAAGGTTTAAATCTTTATTTAAACTTTGAAACCAAATTCAAACTGAAATGATCAAAATTTGTTATTTTTAAATTTGAACTAAAATGGATTATAATGTGAATTATTTCAAAGGTTTAGATCTTTATTTAAACTTTGAAATCAAATTCGAACTGAAATGATCAAAATGTGTTATTTTGAAATTTGAAATAAAGCTGACTATAATGTGAATCATTTCAAAGGTTTAGATCTTTATTCAAACTTTGAAATCAAATTCAAACTGAAATGATCAAAATGTGTTATTTTGAAATTTGAAATAAAACTGACTAAAATGTGAATCATTTCAAAGGTTTAGATCTTTATTTAAACTTGAAATCAAATTCAAATTGAAATGATCAAAATTTGTTAATTTTAAATTTGAACTAAAATTGGTTATGAACTGAAATCATTCCAAATTGAATTATTTTGAAATGTTGAAATTGAATTATTTCAAAGTTTTAAATCTTTATTTGAACTTTGAAAATTTAATTCGAATTAAATGACTTAAATAAATATTATGAACTTGAACTTGAACTCGGATTTGGTTTGAACCGAATAGATTCAGATAATATTGAAAATGGGAAGTTATCCTTAAAAATGGATTGTTCTCAAATAAATTTGATTTTGGGAATCGATTTGGACTGGATATTAGAAATCGATTTGGTTTGTTTTGAGATTTGAACTTAGGTTCAGATTTATTGAAAATGGGAAGAAACAGTTGATTTGAAATTATTTATATATAAACAAATTTATATATAAACTATTTTATGAAATTTATTCCTTTGATATATGGAGAGCTTTATATAAATTGTTTTTCAAAACATATTCTATCTATATATATAAGTAGTTTATTTTATAAAATATTTTAATATACATAAAACCATTTTCAACACTCAAGCTGTTTTTGATTTTCAAACTATTCTAAATCTCCCAAACTATTTACAATTACTCAAAGATTTATTTAAAACCCCAAAACTATTTCAAACTTATAAACTGTTTTAGAAGTGAAAAGTGTTTACATTTAAATCTGTGATTTAAAAGTAAATATGACAATTTTGATGTTAAAAATCAGAAATGAATTCAAACGAATTTTAAAGTAAAATGAATGATTCGAAGAAAATGTGGTTAATTGAAGTTATAACCAATTGTTGAAATGGAAATTTATCTCAAAGTGAATATGAATTTTGAAAGTAAATATTATTTTGATTTAAAATAATATGATATTTTAAAGTGAAATTGGTTTAGTTGAATATGATATTTTGATATCATAACGATTCACTTTTGAAATATAAAAGTACCAATCGTTGTGCAACATGACGTTTTGTTGTTAAAGAGACCGGGGCCTCTTATTGACATATTCTCTGTCAATGTTGGAACCACTTTAACAATTGTGTACGCGGTGGAGTTCCAGAAATGAAGTAGGATGATTTTGGAGGCGATTACTGGATTTGAAGAAAGTGAACGATAATGGATGACCCCGACACTTGTGTCGATTTGAAATGACTAAAACAGGAGTCGTGCCAGACCAAAATGTGTTATTTTAAAATCTTGAAACAATTCCAACTTTAAATAATTTGAATATTAAAATAATTAAAAGTATATTTAAAATAGTTTTGGATATAGAATTGAAATAGTTTGAAAATAAATAGTTAATTATAAAATGATTTATTTAAAATGATTTATAAAATAAAATAATAATAAAATAAAATAGTTTATAAAGAAAATAAATTTTTTATTATTAAAATAGTTTATATAATGATTTGAAATACTATAGTTGGAATTAGAATCGTTTCTCTAACATTTTCAATTAACCAACTCAATTTTCAATAATTCCATTGATTAAACTTCCAATTTACATTCATTTCAATTCGATCAAATTAATTCAACTAGTGACATTACAAATCAGATTCACATTTTCAATGATTTCAATTTATGTCAAATATAGTTCACAATTCATATATAATTCAACTCAATGTTGATTCATAATAAATTTCAAAGGTGGATGAAACAATTCAATTTCAATAAATTCGATTTACATTATATTTCACTTTATTTAGCTTCAGTTACAATACTAATTTATTTCCCCTTTTTGTTTATATTTCAAAATTCCATGTTCAAGTTCAAAGGAAATAAATTATAAAACATCGCTTATATTGTCTTTAAAACAACATTTCAAAATTCATGGTTAAAACAATTTTATTTAACCAACCGGTGTCCGTATATAATTTTCTATCCTATGGCCAAGTGATACTTAAAATTTAATTTTAGTACTTTGGGAAAGGATATATATCATTTCAATCCAGATCAGGGTCATAGGTATTTATCATTTCAACCTACGTTCTTAATTCATTTTAATGATTAATCCCTGGTTTATTCGATGCCCGTAACATCTAGGGTAATGGTTGGGATTAATCAGCACAAATAATGGTCATATATGAATGAATGTGAATAACAGGTAAGTTCACACAATTAACATCAATATGTCAAACATATTAAATTCAAGTCATTCATCGTATCAATACATACAAAACAGTCCAATATCATATAAACTTACAAAATTTCAGATGTCAGGTTTTAAACTGTAATTAAATGTCGAATTTTTACTTAACTATAAAATTATATTTAACAGTCAAATTTAACTACACCATCGGTACAAATAAATATAAACATGCAATTTAAACTGTCAAACATCAATCCATACAATCATACCATGACATGATATTAATTTAACTAATATTAGAATGCTTTAGTTACGCGTGAGTGAGTTTAATCACTCACCTTGGCTCTATATGCGATTGAAATTCCAGTTTTAGCCAAAAATTCAACATTCTCAAAATTATCCCAAACCAGCGGCATCGCGAAGAGCTCGTCGATATGATTCCAACACAACAAACCGCGTGTCATTCTGAAGTCATATGCAAAAGTTATACAAGTTTTAGCGATTAGAATTAAATAAATTGTTAAAAACGAAAATGGAACAAATTCATCCATACTTGCCACATCATCTTGTTTTTGTACCCCCTTCTTCTTCCTAAACGCATACGCTACTTCCAAGGAAAACCATAACCTAATTTTCCAAATGAACCCAAATTCACGCATCCATTTGCAAGGCTTTGTACCTCGATATGATGATCAAAGTGTAACCCTAGCCACGCTACCACGAAATGGAGCCCAACTTGATGACGTCGAACCCGAAACAAAAGCTATAGAGATGAAGCCCTCCTACTCATGAGCTCAACGAATCAAGATTTGAGCAATTTCATTAAGAATGGATTTATAATTAATTTTTGAAATTGAATAAGCAAGAGGCCATTGAACATTTGTTTTGAAAAGGTGTGCCTTCATGTTTATGAACAAAATAGCATCCGGCGGCTATAGGAATGAAGAGATTAGGTTAAGAATAAATTAGATTAGAATTATGGCTATTTATTTGTAAAAGAATCTCAATGGTTAATGAGATAAATAAAACATTCAAGCTTTTCCTATTTACATTTAATATAATTCCAAACGTTGCTAACCTACAATAAGACAAATGTCAGTTATAGGAATCAATAATATATGTTACAATTGCCAAATTCAATTATAATTTACCAATTTATGCTGAACATTAATTATATTAAATTAATCAACTTTCCTTTTTATTCAACTTTCATAAGTAGCAAATTTTATTGTTTTGATTACTCAAAATTTTAGCATAGTCTAAAACAAATTCACATATAAAATTCAATGTTAATTATTACACTAATTTTCAATATACGAGGAATTCCAAAATTATAAATTTATTTTATATATTGTTAATTCAGTGTTAATTTCAAAAGTCATAATAAAATACTTTACCGAGCAATCTTTCTTATATTACCAAAAACAAGTTATAATCATATATAACTATTGAAAGTCCAGCTTAATAAACTAGATTAAATTCATATCGTATCGATTTATAAAATGAATCCTAAATTTTGATTTGATTACATTTCAAGAATTATTCACAAAACCAATTCTTTATTTGCATTAACTATCAACAACAATTTTGTCCATCGTAAAAGGAAGTATATGCTTTGTAGGCCTGCGAATATGAATGTTTCCTTTTTTTTATTAATCTATTTGTTCTTTCGTTGAAATTTGAAATAATACAATTTGCATGACAATTCAAACATTTACAACAACTGATATCAAAATACAAAACTATCTACATATGAAAACGTATGTAAAAGATATATCATTAAATCATACCAAAATTAAAGATCATATTAAATTGGATATACAAATTAAACTGAGCAATTAATTTTAAAATTAATCAATTTCAATTTATGTCTTAATAACTTTCTATAAAATCCTCAATTACATTTCTAACCACTTTTTTCCAATTAAACATTTATTTCAATTTAATTTCAAAACATGTTAGTTTTACTCAAATCAAAATAATTTCAAACTAACTTTGCGAATTGATTTTGTTTGTATTTAATTCCAACATTATTTTTTTTTCTTTTCTTTTTTTTACAATTCAATTGAATTTCAACTATAAATTCTTTAACTCAATTCCATTCATTTTCTTTAGGATTTCAAATTTTCATTATTAATTGCTATAAACAAAATCAAAGTTAAGTTTACAATCAATGCAACTTATTCTTGTTATAACAAGTTGAAATTCATTACCTAATTCTCTATAATTATGTTCACACATCAAAATTTATATAGTTAAATCATTAAATTTTGTTTGTAAAAATATATATATTCAAAAGTCATATTAAATTTAATAATCTAAATTATCGAAAAATAGGGGTTGTTACACTCTCCCCCACTTAAAACTTTTCATCCTCGAAAAGGCGTAGTAAGGAAGTTGTCAATTTATAAAACAAATCTTATATATATATTAAGCAATATATTAAGCAATATGTTTTGAAAATTATTTAAGGCTTAACAAATACACCTGACAAATTTCTAACTTGTATTCATCCAAAAATTTAACAATAATTTTCATTTAAACTTTCTAATATCAATATTTAATCTATTACACTACCATTTCTTACAAATATACAATTGATTACATTTATTGGTAGCATTCATTTTTATTGCACTTTAGTTGTTTTAATTCTTTTCAAATTTGATCCATTACAATTTATTTGGTTTATATGATTTATTTTCTTATAATGAATTCATATTCAATTTATGCATATTAATTCATATCCAATTGACTCATTTACAATCATCTATGTTCACAATTTTTGTTTCACTTCGTAAATTAGATTCATTTCCTTATTACATCAATTTCATTTCATATTCCTTAAATTAATGTATATTTCATCATTTCTCTAATTTATTACACAAGTTCAACCATTTCAATTTGATTCAAATTCACTATTTAAAATTTCTAAGAGTTCCCACTTTATTTATTTCTCTTAGATTTATTTCATAGTTCAATAATTTTACTGTTCATTTCTTCAATTATTCTAGAACCTAAGAATTTAACCACAGGTTCATTTCCAAATCAACTTTCAAATATTAAATATTTTATATCTTTTATATAAAACCATAGTATAAAAGATTTAAATGAAATCCAGTTTCACAAAATAAAGTATAAAAGTTCTAAGTGATCTCCCCCACATAGTCTGTTGAAAATAAATGTCGATGATGCGTGCACTCATCACCGAAATCATTTTCCAAAGGCAAGAGGGAAGTATACACATATTTCAAAAATTCATTTGAAAACAATTTCTATATGAAACAACTTTTAAAATATAATGACATAAAAAATCATTTTTAAATTAATATTGCAAAACCACCCAAAATTAAATTCCAAAATTTGTATTTAACTTCTTGTCTCATTATCAATAAATTTTCAATATTTGATTTTCTATAACCGTTCAATAATCAATGGTTCTAATTATTAATTAATGGAATGATAAATGATGAAAAATTTAATATTATCATCAACAAAATTAAAATTCATATATTTTCAAATAATTCTGTATATATATGAAATATAATTCAAAACAAGATTATGTCGATAAGCCCTGTTCGAGTGCTTAGAAATCCCTATCGATGCCTTGGCGTCCCAAGTACTGACCAGAATTCATAAATACTCAACAGAACAACCAACACAATATAAAACCATTTTTATATCAACATACAAATACGTTCTCTCATATACACTCAAACTCATTCTAGAGTATTACTACCCTATCACTAATGAGTTAATCCCAAAAAGAGCCAAGGTTTTCGCTAAACCGAAGCTCTGATACCAAATGTAACATCCGCAATTTTTACACCGTTCAAATCGACAATGATCCTTAATGTCGACATAAACAGATCAAAAATACGGATAGTTATTGGGATTAAAATAAGAAAAAGAAGAAAGAAGAAACAAATACAGAATCTCGCAGCAGAAGGACAAAATATAATAAATAAATAACAGTTCATGAAGCTGTTAAAACATACATTTTATTATATTTTACAACGATTATCAGAGTAAATTAACATACAACATACCAATGCATTTGCAGCGGAATAATAATAATACGTCTGTTGAGCTCCATCTTCATCTTCATAATGGTATCTTCAAAGCAAGTGAAACTTCACTAACTGCAACTCTGTCTGACCCGAGCGTATTGCATAAAAAGAAACACAACAAACACACGGATCAGAACTAAATCATTCTCATATTAGTTAAATCAAATTTCATGTAATAATATGAATGCAATAACTTAAGAGATGTTACGGGAATTTCCATCTCCTAAGGATCCGTCAAACTAATATCATATAATATAATATGCTATTATAATAGTGTCTATGGTTAAATATAACATAATAAAATAATGTAAGCGGGATTACCATTATTACCCTTACACCGTTTATACCGTTGTCGTACAGTTTGCATATAACACACCAGTACGTCGGCGGATAGGGATGCGCCGTGATACGACAACGTTAAATCAAAATCGTAGGGCGCTCGATCAGGATAAATATGACAAGGCACACTAGGAATGCCCAGAGTATGAATATACTAGTTGCACGCCCGGACTGGTGGTAACACATAGCCGCAACTACCGCCCACCTCAGACAACACTCCAAAATCACAGATGCGCATCAAATCAAATCAATCAAACCGAGGGACTATAGTAATAAAGGAAGAAGTGTTGCCGATGGAGGTAGCTAACCCCACTTGGTTACGGTATAGCCCTATTTTAGTCATTTTAATTATGACCCGAAGGTCAAGGATATCCATCATCGTTCTCTTTCTTCGAATCCAGTAATCGCCTCCAAATCCATCCAACACCATTTCTGGAACTCCACCGCGTACACAGTTATTAAAGTGGTTTTCGGTATTGGCAGAGTGTATGACAATATCCGATCCCGGTCTCTTTAACAACCAATCATTTACATTTTTCACACCGGTCAATTCTTTTACATTTCAAAGAGGTTCGTACTTCATATCAAAATATCATGTTTCAAAAGTCATTTTAATATTCAAGATAGAATATTATTCATAATAAAATCTCCATTTAAACCAATTTAAAATCTTGAAACAATTCCAACTTTAAATAATTTGAATATTAAAATAATTAAAAGTATATTTAAAATAGTTTTGGATATAGAATTGAAATAGTTTGAAAATAAATAGTTAATTATAAAATGATTTATTTAAAAAGATTTATAAAATAAAATAATAATAAAATAAAATAGTTTATAAAGAAAATAAATTTTTTTATTATTAAAATAGTTTATAAAATGATTTGAAATACTATAGTTGGAATTAGAATCGTTTCTCTAACATTTTCAATTAACCAACTCAATTTTCAATAATTCCATTGATTAAACTTCCAATTTACATTCATTTCAATTCGATCAAATTAATTCAACTAGTGACATTCCAAATCAGATTCACATTTTCAATGATTTCAATTTATGTCAAATATAGTTCACAATTCATATATAATTCAACTCAATGTTGATTCATAATAAATTTCAAAGTTGGATGAAACAATTCAATTTCAATAAATTCGATTTACATTATATTTCACTTTATTTAGCTTCAGTTACAATACTAATTTATTTCCCCTTTTTGTTTATATTTCAAAATTCCATGTTCAAGTTCAAAGGAAATAAATTATAAAACATCGCTTATATTGTCTTTAAAACAACATTTCGAAATTCATGGTTAAAACAATTTTATTTAACCAACCGGTGTCCGTATATAATTTTCTATCCTATGGCTAAGTGATACTTAAAAATTTAATTTTAGTACTTTGGGAAAGGATATATATCATTTCAATCCAGATCAGGGTCATAGGTATTTATCATTTCAACCTACGTTCTTAATTCATTTTAATGATTAATCCTGGGTTTATTCGATGCCCGTAACATCTAGGGTAATGGTTGGGATTAATCAGCACAAATAATGGTCATATATGAATGAATGTGAATAACAAGTATGTTCACACAATTAACATCAATATGTCAAACATATTAAATTCAAGTCATTCATCGTATCAATACATACAAAACAATCCAATATCATACAAACTTACAAAATTTCAGATGTCAGGTTTTAAACAGTATTTAAATGTCGAATTTTTACTTAACTATAAAATTATATTTAACAGTCAAGTTTAACTACACCATCGGTACAAATAAATATAAACATGCAATTTAAACTGTCAAACATCAATCCATACAATCATATCATGACATGATATTAATTTAACTAATATTAGAATGCTTTAGTTACGCGTGAGTGAGTTTAATCACTCACCTTGGCTCTATATGCGATTGAAATTCCAATTTTAGCCCAAAATTCAACATTCTCAAAATTAGCCCAAACCAGCGGCATCGCGAAGAGCTCGTCGATATGATTCCAACACAACAAACCGCGTGTCATTCTGAAGTCGTATGCAAAAGTTATACAAGTTTTAGCGATTAGAATTAAATAAATTGTAAAAAACGAAAATGGAACAAATTCATCCATACTTGCCACATCATCTTGTTTTTGCGCCCCCTTCTTCTTCCTAAATGCATACGCTACTTCCAAGGAAAACCATAACCTAATTTTCCAAACGAACCCAAATTCACGCATCCATTTGCAAGGCTTTGTACCTCGATATGATGATCAAAGTGTAACCCTAGCCACGCTGCCACGAAATGGAGCTCAACTTGATGACGTCGAACCCGAAACAAAAGCTATAGAGATGAAGCCCTCCTACTCATGAGCTCAACGAATCAAGATTTGCGCAATTTCATTGAGAATGGATTTATAATTAATTTTTGAAATTGAATAAGCAAGAGGCCATTGTACATTTGTTTTGAAAAGGTGTGCCTTCATGTTTATGAACAAAATAGCATCCGGCGGCTATAGGAATGAAGAGATTAGGTTAAGAATAAATTAGATTAGAATTATGGTTATTTATTTGTAAAAGAATCTCAATGGTTAATGAGATAAATAAAACATTCAAGCTTTTCCTATTTACATTTAATATAATTCCAAACGTTGCTAACCTACATTAAGACAAATGTCAGTTATAGGAATCAATAATATATGTTACAATTGCCAAATTCAATTATAATTTACCAATTTATGATGAACATTAATTATATTAAATTAATCAACTTTCCTTTTTATTCAACTTTCATAAGTAGCCAATTTTATCGTTTTGATTACTCAAAATTTTAGCATAGTCTAAAACAAATTCACATATAAAATTCAATGTTAATTATTACACTAATTTTCAATATACGAGGAATTCCAAAATTATAAATTTATTTTATATATTGTTAATTCAATGTTAATTTCAAAAGTCATAATAAAATACTTTACCGAACAATCTTTCTTATATTACCAAATACAAGTTATAATCATATATAACTATTGAAAGTCCAGCTTAATAAACTAGATTAAATTCATATCGTATCGATTTATAAAATGAATCCTAAATTTTGATTTGATTACATTTCAAGAATTATTCACAAAACCAATTCTTTATTTGCATTAACTATCAACAACAATTTTGTCCATCGTAAAAGGAAGTATATGCTTTGTAGGCCTGCGAATATGAATGTTTCCTCTTTTTTTATTAATCTATTTGTTCTTTCGTTGAAATTTGAAATAATACAATTTGCATGACAATTCAAACATTTGCAACAACTGATATCAAAATACCAAACTATCTACATATGAAAACGTATGTAAAAGATATATCATTAAATCATACCAAAATTAAAGATCATATTAAATTGGATATACAAATTAAACTGAGCAATTAATTTTAAAATTAATCAATTTCAATTTAAGTCTTAATAACTTTCTATAAATTCCTCAATTACATTTCTAACCACTTTCTTCCAGTTAAACATTTATTTCAATTTAATTTCAAAACATGTTAGTTTTACTCAAATCAAAATAATTTCAAACTAACTGGGCGAATTGATTTTGTTTGTATTTAATTCCAACATTATTTTTTTTCTTTTCTTTTTTTTACAATTCAATTGAATTTCAACTATAAATTCTTTAACTCAATTCCATTCATTTTCTTTAGGATTTCAAATTTTCATTATTAATTGCTATAAAAAAAATCAAAGTTAAGTTTACAATCAATGCAACTTATTCTTGTTATAATAAGTTGAAATTCATTACCTAATTCTCTATAATTATGTTCACACATCAAAATTTATATAGTTAAATCATTAAATTTTGTTTGTAACAAAATATATATTCAAAAGTCATATTAAATTTAATAATCTAAATTATCGAAAAATAGGGGTTGTTACATATATACACACAGACAGACTCGCAGAGAGTACAATTTAATTAATATTATGTTAGAACAAATATTACTGAATTAAAAACGAAATTATTTTATTAAATATCCAAGACTGGAACGTATAACATCTATACTAATGATAAAAATACATTGTTCCAAACAAGTGCCACGGGAGATAAAAATGAAATGTTTGTGAATATGACGTTGGAATACCTCTTAAACCACATTAACAGCTAAATAGAAATGACGGCTCTGTTATGTTAGAAGACCTTTAATATTTTATTTTTTAACTGGGTTGCGTTATAAGGCCAAGCCCAAATCATTTTTTTACTTCCGCATTGTATATATATCAGGCCAATGTATAAACGTTGTACAGACTTTACATTTGTACAATTTTCTTTGCATTAATAAAAAGAATTCTCAGTTTATATTCAGAATTCCAACTTGGTATCAGAGTCATGATTGACTCAGGTGAAAAGATCATCAGCAGTGTTGATCTTTCAGGCGATCCATCAGAGAGTTTTTCATCATTTGGATCTCCCTTCATCTAAGATGCAGCTTATCACTTGAAGGTTGTGGCTTCATTCAAGAATCAAGTGCCTCGCCAACATTTCTGAAGCTGCATCTTGATTCAAGAATAAAGCTTGTGACAGTTCAGATTTGTGATCAAGAAACTGATCAGAAAGCATCAAGAAATCATCTCCTTTGAATATGTGCCATCACAGATTGCTTATCAGGTTTTCCTTATCTGTTCTATGCAGAATTAATCTGTGTTTGCCATCATTTAAGCAATCTGTGTTGCATCGTTCTTCAACAAAAGAGATCTCCTGAAAATACTTTACAATTCAAAGTTTCTGATAACAAATCCTACCTGTTCATTTCTGCATCAGTATTCATCATCTTTCATCATGGTAGAAACTAATAATTCAAATCCAAGTCCACAAGGTTCTAGTGCTCAAGTTTCCACCGAACTCAGATTGATCTAATCCAAGATTTGATGAAGACTATCATCAAACTGCAAAGCCAATTGATCTCAACACATCTTGATGAAACAAACTACCTGTTATGGAAATTACAGGTAGAAACAGCTGTTAGAGCATATGGTTTAGAAGACTACATTCTTGGAACAAAAATTGTTCCACCCAAGTTTATTAGAGACAGTGAAGAAAGGTTAGTGAGTAATCCTGAATATGTCATGCATCAGAGACAAGATGGTCTAGTTTGTGCATGGTTAATGTCATCTATTGGTCCAGCTATATTACCACAATTAATTGGGGTTAAGACAACCCAAGAAGTCTAGGAAACTGTGCAAAGAAACTTCTCTAATCAATCTTCTACATGGGTTATGCACTATAGAAGACAGTTGCATAGTATAAAGAAAGGTGATTCATCCATGAATGAGTACTTGCCTAAAGTAAAAAACATACGTGATCAATTAAACTCAGCAGGTCAAAGAATACCTGAATCTGAACAAGTTATTGCATTTGTGAGTGGTTTAGACGATGAATATGAAGCAGTCACAGCAATCATATTGTCAATGGATCCAACACCCTCATTAAAATATGTTCACTCTACCCTATTGTCTCATGAAGGAAGAATTGAGCATAAGAAAAATATTAATTCAGATTTATCTGTTAACTACACAACATATGGTAGAGGTAAGAATCAAGATAAGGCAAATAGATCAAGAAGTTAAGCCAATAATCAAAGAGGAGATTGGTCAGGCAGAGGTAGAAGAGGTGATAGAAGCAATAATAATAATAGAACCAGATGTCAAATATGTGAAAAAGTGGGACACATTGCCAGCAAATGTTATTTCAAGTATAATTCTAACTACACACCCCCACAACAAAACAATTCAAGTGCAAATCTGGTCAATACTATAAAGGATGGCAGTAACGCTCAAGCAGAAATTCAAAGTACTGAAGCTACCACAAGTGATGATGTGTCAGATGATTGCTGGTATCCAGATTCAGGTGCAACCAATCATGTCACCAACAGTTTAAGCAATTTAAACTTGGGAAATAAAGAGTACAAAGGTATGCAAAATCTTACTGTTGGTAATGGTAAACTTGCACTTATAACACACTGGAAATGCAAGTTTGGATGGAACCAGAGAATTATTTTTAAAAAATTTGTTGATAGTTCCATCTATAAAGAAAAATTTAATGAGTGTTTCCCAATTTGCTAAAGACAATAATGTCTTTTTTAAATTTTACCCTAATGCATGTATTGTCAAGGACATACTGACACACAAAATTCTTTTGTTGGGTAAAGAAAGTGGGGGGTTATACAAGTTTGATATTAGTTCTATTGATTCTGGTCATAAAAATAACAAATGTATAATGTCTGTTACTGATGATTCTAATAGATTCAAGGAATTTGATATGTGGCATTGTAAACTTGGACATTGTAACGACCCAGAAAATCTGAACCAATTTAAAAATTTTAAATTGGCTAAAATAGTGGATTTTAAATAATAGCAATGAAAAGTGAGTTTGAATCGACGTTTGAAAACGAATATAATCAATTCTAATTATAAACAAGGCCTGAAATGGCGCTGCAGTTTCAAAAATTGAATTCAAACTTTGTCGGACTGTACCGGGTGCAAAACAAAACGGATTTGAATGAAACCAAAAATATTTAAATCTGTTAGTGAATACCTTTCTAACGAATCTAAAAAATCGAAGTTTCATAGCGGAAAGCAAAAGTTATGGCCAAATGAATTTTCAGAAAGGTCGCTATGGAATTTATGTAGCCCGTGAAATTGGCCATTTTGCATACAACCTCGGAATTCGACGAAAACACTTTTGTTGGATCCGGGATGTGAAGTTATTGCTAGGTTTCAAATTTCATAATTTTTGAAGCTAGTATGTGAGCGTGGCAAAGGAAAACGTGTTCTGGTCGATTATAGTTAAATTGGATCGGCCAGAAATGGGCCTTTTTGCAAACGGTCTTAGAATTTGACGAAACTAGTTTTGTTGGGACCGTATCGTCAAAACATAGCCAGATTTATTTTTCTGGAATTTTTCGAATCAGTTTGTGGCCCTGGCAAATTGAATTGTACGTTCAAATCGAATATTGAATGTTATATATTTTAAATTGAATGGAAACTGACTGAAACAGTGGAATGGGCCTACGAAACATATTCCATTGTGTTCGGAATGGGGGTAAAACACTAGGGATGACAGTCGTTGGGTTTAGATTGGTGGTCGTGTCAGAAAACCCCTTTAAAACCCATCGGCCAATCATAATTTTTATAAAAAAAAAATTCCTTTTTTCTCTTTCCCCGATCGAAGGCGGAAACCGCTCGAGATCTTCCCATTCATTTTCCGATCAATCCACGCAAAATTATCCCCTCCTCCAGTTGAAGATTTTGTAGAGCTTCGCGAGATTTTCAAATCCATATAGGGGTTGATTTTTTTTCGTGTAGTATTTGGGGAGATATCGTGCTCGAAAGTCGAGCATTTCAAATCGCCGCCGCCGCCACCTCCGACGACCGAGTTCGACGAGGTTGCCCTCGTTCTGCGCGCCTCTCCTTCCTCTTCCAGATGGCAGTGGCCGATTGTCTTATAGTGCAACGGTTGTTGAGAAAAATCAAAACCTAGTTCTGAACAGGTTTAGGGAGGTACGGCTTATTTAATATTTAACTATATTATAGCAGTTTAAAGCGCTGCGGTTTTTGATTTCACTGTAAAAATCATATCTTTTTCGTTTCTTGATGAAATTCAGTGAAACAACAGACAGTGGACTCGTGTGGACGTCATCTACATTTTTGAAGAGACCGCATATTTTTCTGAGCCTGCTGCTATTTTTGGTGGAGTGGAACCCAATGTGAGATTTCTAATTTATAAACAATATGGAAAACGATGATGTATAAATTATATAGTCGATGTATGGGTTATATAAGCATTGTACACCTCATGTATAATAAGCGTTGTATAAGTTGTACGTTCGATGTATAAGTTATATATGCATTGTAAAAATTATTTATGTGTTGAAATAGAAGTGAATTGATATATATAAATATATATATATATATATATATATATATATATACGCCCCTCGTCCACAAACCATGGACGATATTTATTGGTTGTGATTGGTGTGAAAATTGACTGATAGCGAATGGTTGATTATGATTGTTTGTGGTTGATATTGGTTGATTGTGGTTGAAAATACCCATTTGTGGTTGAGAAATATTTGGCTGAAACCACATAGGATTAGCTAGTGGAAATGAAATAAATATACATGCCGCCTGTGTGCGAACTAGATGCATGATTCCCCGTTGTCAAAAACCGCGAGATTTTAAGGTAGAGCGAGGAGCCGTACTAGGGACGGTCCCGGTTTTAACTACCCTACCGTTATGCTGTCGAAATTTTGAATAATATTCATGTGTTTGAATTATTTTTATTCGTTGAATTATTTTCATTCGTTGAATTGAAATTCATGTGTTGAATGGAATTCGTGTTATAAATATAAAAATCACATTTTTATTACCTATATGAACAATATAAAATAATAGTGTTTTGAAATGAATTGTTTTACAATAAAAATCACATTTTTATTATATACATGAATTGTTAAATATAGTGAAGTGTTGAAATAAAAGACAATTAGACAAAAATATCATTTTTATCAAATGTATGAAAAGAATATAGCTTTGAAATCGAAGAATGATATATATATATATATATATATATATATAATTATAATTAATCGAATAACGACGCTGCAGTTCGTATTTTGAAATCAAACTTCAAACGATTATACCGGGAGATCCGACTGTCGGATTTTCCCGAAACTGGAACCGCTGGATTCGTTTTGAAAAGATCTTTCTAATGATGTAAATTTTGTGAAGATCCAACGGTTAGATTTTCAGATATGTGTAAATCAAATATGAAGAAAAACAGCGCCATGGCCACGTTATGGCCCGAAGCGTCGTTTTGAATAAATTGGCTATTTAAAATAAATAAAAATAGCGATAAATCGTTATAAAATATCATAAACAATATGGAATGGAAATAAACTGAATTTGCTCGATTTATGTGGTATTTGACGGTTGAATGTGTTTGGTGTGAAAATTACATTAAAGAACAAAATTGGTGGTGTCGAATGATTTAACCACTGAAATAAATTGATTTAAAATTCTAAATACGTGAATTATTTGAAAAGGCCGAGTTAGTTCTCATTTCAAATAATTGACCGACGATTGAAAGTCGAAGATGAAGACGGTGGTAGAAGACCGGAGATCTTCACCTCGTTTGGATGGTAACCGAGGTCCTGATTGGGTGGCATCCCGAAATATGGATGATGAGTGGTGATCGTCCAGACGTACGTGGTGGTCGATGGGTTTGCGAGGTATATAGTGCCTCCGATTTCGTTCAGACCCAAAACGGACTTGTAAATGGACTGTGTGTCTGACATTGGATTTTATTCTGTGTTGATTGATCTCTATTAAATATACATCTGTTTGGCGGTGGAGAATCTATTCTTTTGCTTAACGCTCTTCTCTGAAACGCACGAGCTCAGAGGTTGTATATCGATGGACATCAGTTGCATGGCATGAATTGCTAGTGTGGCATGCCTAAGGGGCAAATGATCAGGGCTTCTGTTGAAAAGCAAAGTCTTGTGGTGATGATCAAAGCACCGCCTGTGTGGCGTAGCTTTGTGTAGAACGTGAATTCGCGAGCCTCACTCCCCGATATGAACCAGAAACGGGAGAAGGACCTCAGGGAGGGCATGCGTTTCTTTCTAGCTAGGAGTTGTGTCAGTGTTTTTACACGGCCTGACATTTTACTTATGTGGTTGTTACTGTTGCGAGGCGCCTCGGTTAGATCGGACGATCCGGGTCTGATGGAGTCATTCGTTGGCTCATTTGTGCCCCATAGGGCGGGGAGACGTATTGCTCAGACATTTTAATCCATATCGGTGGACCGGCCCTGACGATCCAAGGGTCACTCGAGCTCTGATACCAAATGAGACGACCCTCGCCACCGTCAGTACGGGGTTTGGGGTCGTCTCAACATCCTAGCATTAAAGTTACTAAACATGTCATGTTGAATAATAATTTTTCTAATAATCAAATTCCAGACTCTTATATTTGCAATGCATGCCAATTGGGAAAGAGTCATAAACTTGCATTTCCAGACTCACACTACAACAAAATTATCCTATTACAACGGCTTTTTTACAACGGGCAATAATTGCCCGTTGTAATAGAATGATATGACAACGGTCCCATAAGGACCGTTGTAATAAATACACATACAATTCCCTTTTTACAACAGGCAATGACTGGCCGTTGTAATAAAATGCTATTATAACGACCATTTATTGCCCATTGTAATAGATGACAATTTTACAATGGGCTAAAATGCCCATTGTAATAGGTGCCAATTTTACAAGTGGCTAAAAATGACCGTTGTAATAAACGACAATCTATAATTGATAATCACACTGTTATCTTAAAACTAATAATTATTATTTATTAATATTTCATGATTAATCTTAAATAATATTATATTAATCATATGTTACTAATTACTATTTATAATATTAACTACTAATTGTTATTATTCCAACAGATTTAATTTACTTTCTAGTTATTAGTAAGTAATATCGAGTAATTAAATTTAATATATAATAATTTATAATTAACAAGACATATTAATAATTGCTACTAAATTTAATAATTAATATTAAAAATTAATAATATATACATATTAATTATTAATAGTTAATAATTAACATTAAATTATAATTAATAAATATGAAGTAACATTTTAATAATAATTTTCTACCAATTAATAACTATGATTAAATAATTAAGAAAAATGAATGAATAACAATATATACTTAATATTAAATAATTAATTATAATTCATAATTAATAATCCAAAATTATGATTAATAATTTGAATTAATTATTTATGACATGATGAATTATGATTAATATTTTTAATAATTAACATGTAATATTTTAGTTATTATTATTTTTCATAATATACACTTATTCGTATTAAATAAATACTAATTAATACTAAATACTTTTGAAATTTTTGAAAGAACTCAATTTTTCATAACTTTCAAAGATTTATTATTATTTAATAAGTTTTCCTCCGTCATTTGAGTCCTTCTAAATTTTAGGATTAGCCTGTTTGTTTTAAATTTCTATAGAACTTTTGAACTTGTTCCTAAGAAAAAATTATTTCCACTGACTTTTTTTTCCAAATAGTATATCCTTTAAAAATATTCTATTTAAGATTTTTCATTTTATTGTTTTCTTTAGAATTTCCACTAACTTTTATTATATTAATATCTACCACTTTCTATGCTGAGGTCTTATTTAACTACAATTTGGTTATTATTTTTATTATTTCTATAACAAGTCTAGTTACAACGTGTTTATATGTTAAGATCTTAATCATTAATTATTAAGTCCCACGATGTAGTCATTTAATGGAGTTAGGTTTCAGCCGCCTCCTGTAACGAACCAAGAATTTTGACATTTTAAAATTATGAAAGTAATTTGAATTTTGTAGTTAAGAATTATATTTGTTATGATTCTGGAATCTAGCCTATTTAATTTAATTTTGAGTTGATTTTATGAGTGTGAATTTTTAAATTATTATTTTGAATCTAAATTTGTTTTGTTGAATTTTAGCGATGTAAATATTTTAAACTAATTACATGTCATTAAGAGATTTTTTAAGTTCGATTTAAAATTAGAAACTTAAAGTCTATTTATTATATTTTTGATTTGAATTTTTTTATAAGTATTCAAGTTTGAATTTAGCTTTTAAATTAAAGTCTAGATATGCATTGAAAATATTAAATAGACTTGTATTGTGTATATACATTGTATCATAATGGTATATACACTTGAGAAAATTATATTTGTTTATTTTGTTTTGCCATTTGCTCTAATTTCTAACATTTTTTGATACTTGGTTAAATTTGCTATAATTGGTTTACATCTGTCCTTGTGTTGACCGTGCCACCTGCCTTTTCCTCCGTTCCCTCTTTCTTTATTTACTTTTCCTTTTTCTTTTTCTTAGTTAAACGACATGCCCCAAAATCAAATAATGTCCTTTTACTAGAAATTAATCTTCCCCAATTCGAACTGATTTCATGGCCTCCTGCCATTTTCATTTTTCTCCACCCAGCGTTGCTTCCCCTTTTCCTTCGAAGCCCGCCTTTGCAATCGTTCTATGGCTGCGGACCGCCTACCCACAATCGTTTAGACCCTCTGGACACCACTACACAAATCGAACCTCAGCCTCACCCATTAGCCGCTACGGAGCTCACCGCACCTCCTCGCATTCACTCTCTGTGTGGTCTCGTCGAAACCGCAGCCATGTTGAAGAGTTGCTTCCCTACTTTCAGTAAAACCGCTCCTATCGCCATCGATGACCTAGCGGCAACAGCCACCAAAGCTGAACCCTTACTCCTTTTGAAAGTCGCGCACCCGCCTGAGCGCCACAACAACTAAATCCGTCGCTTCCATCTCCTTCGCCTCCCTCCAAACCCGCTGAGACCACCGCAGTCGTTGCTCAAGGTCGTGCATCCGCTGACCGTCAGCCTGGACCCCACTTTGCTGGCTCGAACTCCTCCTTTCCAGCATGACGCTGCCTTCCATTTCAGAAACTCAGCACCACCGTGTACTATTGCCATTCGCCGCCTTTGTTTTCTGCTGTTCAAGGTGAGTTCTAACTCACGATTTACCTTTGTTCAAGTTATAACATCGATTACCACTGAAATACCATAACGCATGATTGGGTATTGAACTGTCTTTGTCTTGGTTGTGTTGCGTCTCTATTCCATTGCTTGATTTTTGTATGCTGACCATTGCTTGGCATTTATGTACATGCCCAGTTCTTTTTCTGAATCATGCATACATCTTGCACATATTTTAGTTCAGTATGGTGGCTCAACTTGTCAGCTTAATCACATTTGTGTGTATTTATATGGGTACAAGTTAACAGAACCAAATTCATACATTTCTGCTTTGTTAGGAAATATGGACAAATATTTGTGCAATGCGCGCGAGGTGAATAATTTATTCGTAATTTATATCTTATTGCAAGTTCATAAAATTTATAAATTACTATAATTATAGTTGTAAATTTAATGAATTATTTAACTGGTTGTTCGTTAAATTTTGCAGTCTTCTCTAATGCATAAGACTTCCAAGCACAAACTATCAATCCCATAGGTATATGGTTTGGTACATAAATTTTCGTCCATTCTCCTCCTCTTCGCTCTAGTGTTGTTTCGTTTGTTTTCTCCTATGCCCTATTTGAATATCTACTTCCCTTTTCTCCTGTAATAGGCACCGCCTTCCTCCGTTTCCGTCTCCCCCACTGTTTTTCGGCCTCATCTTCTTACTTCCCTATTGATTATCCCTCATGTGATGGAGTTCCCTCTTTTTTCTTTCAGTCCCTCCTTTTCTTTTTCTCCGCCTCAATTCTCACTCGAATGAGCGAACCTCGACCCTCCATACTCTACTCCTTGTCTTTACAAGCAAATCATTTTTAGTGTATGTCTACGTTTTGATCGAGCTTTGCTCGACGAGTTCGGTGTTCTTCAGGTCGGGAATGGTGTTAGCGCGGGATAGAGAGTTTTCTTCGTGTTTCGCCTTGCCTTTTTGGTTGATGGATTGCGAAGGTAAGCTTCTGGCCGGTTTTCTTATGGTCATTCATCCTTTGGTTGTTTGTGGATGGTCTTCATTTTGCTGGCATGTAGATCGGGTGGTAGTTATACTGCATATAACAATTTAGTCACTGCAAGTTTGTGGTCTAATGTTGAAAATTATTATGAAGTGATATTAGCTAATATTAAAGTGCACTTTACTACAGCAAAATCACACGCCTAACACTAAAAGTAACTTCATGTTGAAGTCTCATCTTGGTTGGCTGTGTGCCTTCAAAAACAACTTTTGATATATTATCATCATATATGGACCATCACGTTGCAATAGCTTAACTAGAGTTAAGCTGATGGATTATGAACTCCTCCTGCAAAAACATCTAAATGAATTGAAAAGCCTTTTCGGAACTATTGATTTCCATCTTATTTACCAATTTGGATTCTGCTCTTATTCAGGAGTATTTTGATTTTAGTTTCCGTAAATTGATACATTACTAAGTAGTTTTCATATCCTCATGCAGATCTTAGCTTCTATGCAATAGCGTTGAGAGGATATTTATTTGATTTTGGCTTCAGGTTGCTACAATTGCATGGTTTGAAGCTGATTCTAAAGTCATTCAATTGTGATTCCTTTGGTTCTTGTGCTTGATCCATATCTGTGCCGTCTGTTTCAGTGTATACGGCAGTACAAGGATACCAAGGAGAAAACTTCCCTCTTAAATGGTACTGCTTTTGCCGTATTTTACTATTGATCGCTTGTTCCTTTTCCAGTTCTCTTTTACTCTCCTGGGAATTTGGCAAAAGTACCTTTATATGATTTGATATCTCTTCTAATTATTTTAAATATGACGCTCCATGGGTTTTGAACCACCTCTTTATAACACCAGTAGGTAAAACAAGAATACACAATGAAATTATATTTTTTCTTTTTAAAGCCAAACAGGAAAAAATTAAAACTTGATTCAAAATTTTGAGGTTACCAAATGTGGTTCTTGGGAAAAAATTAAAATTTGATTCAAAATTTTGAGGTTACCAAATGTGGTTCTTGTCAGTATCAAAACAAAACTTAATAACTGATTCTTGTTCAAAATAAAAATCAAATTTTACTTCCAAATATACTGAGATTTGTTTTATGTGATCAGAAGAATTTTATTTTTCATAATAGGATAACCTTATAACATTTCACTTTATATGTTTTGCATTTACATTAAATACTGAATTTTTTTATGTTGGTTTGCTATGTAGACTCAATTCCTTTTTTGTCAATGCACCGATCCCCATGTGTCAAATTAGATTTCATATGTGTGCTGTTAGTTCCAGTAATAGCTTAGAAGATATGGTTCAGGATCGTTCATAAGAATGTGTAATATCATCCCAACGTAGTTGAACGGTTGTTAACCATGGTTAAATTGGAACGGTCTATAAAAGTTCCAAAATTTCCGCTAACCATGTTCCAAAATTGCTGTTATGGTGTAGTGTAATAACTAAAATAAAATATAGACTATTGTACTGTTGTTGCTTGTTATCAGTACAAGTGGGAAGATGACATGTTGCCTACTATTAATAAACATTAGTTTGGACCGAGCCTTCTATTAGCAAAACCGTTGATTCAAATATTTCAATTCGGATATAACGAATTTAATTAACTGGTGAATTAGTGATTACTATATTGGTTTTCATTAATTAATTAAGATTGTTTGATAACATATCAAATTTAATGAATTATTTAATGAACACAAAGTGGATTTGTAAATTACAGTATTACTATTTATAATCATTCATTAATTTATTATAAAGTTTTGACTAAACATTGTTATATAAATAAATAATCCAAGATCCTTAGGGATTATGTTGTGTTTAGTGGTCTATGAGACTGAGTTGGTCATACCTGTATTTTATATAACTGTAAGGTAATACTTTGAGGGCTACTTAAGCCACCTTTCAATGAAGAAACTTAAATTTGTAATTATTAATTTGAGTGTATAATGAATTTGCAGGTGAAGATTTGAAACCTTTTCTCTTCCTTAAATATCAGTTTTTTTATTTCTCACGGTAAGTAGATTTTTGCCAAATGCAAACTATATCGTTTGATCAGGAATATAACAAAGCCTTCTTCGTTACTACTTTCGACTTATGGCATTTATTTAGCCTGCTATTCGTATTGATTGTGCTGAGCTCCAAAGTTAATAATTCACCCATGTTCTTATGCTGTTTTTGTAATTGTAAATTGTCATCTTTATTTAAAATAAAATAAAAAGACTAAAATTAAAATTTGAAAAAAGTCATGTATACATTTGTTGCTTATAGGGAAGCAGAAGGCTGCTGCCACCGAGCCGTACAGCCATTCTGCCACGAAGCAACTGCATGGGGTGGCTGTTGTCATATATGGCTATAGCAGGAAAAAAAAGGAAGCAACACATGAATTATATTAGCACTGCTGAAGAAAATAAGTGTGTTAGTTATTGAAGTATTGGTCAATTTACTCAAACTGCGGTCTGTTGTTGGCATCGCACTTCAAGCATTGGGCCTGTGCTGTTTTGTGTCTTTCTTCATTTACTTAGGTAATTTTTTGGCCAGGTCTTTAACATTATCTTTATGGTTTTGTAAATGATTATAATTATATGAATTTTTTCTTTAATGTTTGTTTAGCTATTGAAAATAATTGGCCTTGCATTTTTCTCTTAATATGCTTTTTTCTAATACTTCCCATGCTTATATGTACTCAGGTGTTGAAAATAATTGTCTTGCATTTTCCTTTTAATACGATCTTGAATCAATCTTTTGTACATATATTACTTTAGGCGACACATTCAAATGGAGGATTGGAGTATTTGAGAGATTTTTTTTAGTTGATGTGTGTGCAGTATGCTGATGTGAAAATGCAAGATGTTATTGATGAAGAGACTAAGGCCATTGACAAGTTGGTGGGGCCTGATGATCACATCATTTGTGCACTACTCGGAGTAGATTCTACTATTGCAGCTACGCTTGTTCACAAGGCAATTGGAGGACAACTTCACAGTGTTTTTGTTGACAGTGGCTCACTAAGGTAACCCACCTGACTGAATTTTTGCTCACCCATGAGGAAAATAAAACATATAGCCTTAGAACTGTGTTTCTTTTATAAAACTACCAACTCGGCATGCATCAAAATGTTTATATTGATTATGCTTACATTAACTATGCACTACATTCATTTCTAGCTACTTGTTTTTTGGTTTGAGTACAAATTTGAGGAGCTTCATAGACTTAGCAATTGGTTTTGGGTCAATCGCTGAAGATGAAGACATTGAGAGTGAGAGTGAGTGTAACGGAGTGTATGTAGTGCGACAATACTTGTACAAATAAACATTTTGTATAGTTATTATGTAACAAAGATAAACATAACTTTGTATTATTCAAAAGTATAATAAAATATTTATTTGATTTGAATGGTTATTATGTATGGTCGATGGCCTGTTCTAAAATAGGTTTACCAAGTAGTACAGTAATATATTACAACGGTCAATGACCGTTGTAATATACTGTATTACAACGGGCAAAAACCGCTTGTAATTTATTAGCTATTACAACGGGCTTATAACCATTATCATAGAGTCATTGCACGTGACAGAGCAAGTTATTACAACGGTCCTTTACAACAGTCATTTGCCCGTTTTCAAATAGTTAGGAGCTATTACGACAACACATATTAAGACGGGCATACGCCCGTTGTGAAATACATATTACAACGGTTTTTGCCCGTTGTAAAAGGACTGTTTTGTTTTAGTGTCATAAACCACATATACTAGACCACTTGAGTTAATTGCCATAGACATATTGGGTCCAGCACATGTTAGTTCTAATTATGGGCACAAGTATTATATTTCATTTATTGATGCTTATTCAAGATTTGTCTGGATATACGTGTTAAAATCCAAATCAGAAACCAGTAGTGTTGTTGTTCAATTTATTAATAAAGTTGAAAACAGTACTGGAAACAGGGTAAACATTTTTCAGACAGATGGTGGTAGAGAATTTCTACCCTTAAGATCCTTCTTTGAAAAGAAACGTATCAGTCATAGAACTACTTGTCCCTATACTTCAGAGCAGAATAGTCTAATTGAAAGGAAACATAGGCATATAGTTGAAACAGGCTTGACATTACTAGCTCAAGCCTCAATGCCATTTAAATATTGGGCAGATGCATTTTATACAGCAGTACATTTGATTAACTTAATGCCTACTAAGTATTAAAATTCAAATGTCCTCAAGAAATGCTAACTAAAATCACACCTGATTATAAACATTTGACGGTGTTTGGATGTTAATGTTTTCCTTTCTTAAGGCCATATAATAATCATAAACTAGATTACAGATCCACTGCCTGTACTTTCTTGGGATATTGTTCTAAACAAAAAGGATACAAATATTTAGATAGTAAAGGAAGAATTTATATTTCTAGACATGTAAGATTTAATGAGTATGCATATCCTTTTAGCAAATCAAGTGAGAGTACTTCAGATAAAACTGTAAGTGCTAGACAAATCAGATATGACATACCAGATGAAATTGAAGTATTGGTGCCTGTTCATCATGAACAACATAACACCAATACTAGCTCCCAACACAACATGCCTTCAAGTAGGCCAGGTCAAGAGCAATCAGCTTCCAGCATTGGTGATAGTGAAGAACAACAAAGACAATATGTTAGTGAAACTCATATTGATCAAGCTGCAGATAATAATATCACAAGTGAAAATCATGATGCAGAAGTTAGAGATGCAGACAATCAAGCCACTACAGTCAGAGAAGCTAGAAATCAGCATCCTATGATTACTAGAGCTAAACGTGGTATTTTCAAGCCAAAAATTTATAATATTGCTATTGTTACTGAAGAACCATCATCATATTTTGAAGTAGTCCAAAATAACAACTGGAATTCAGCCATGCAGGATGAGTACAATGCTTTAATTAACAAAGGAACTTGGATATTGGTTGAAAAACCAGATCATAAAAATATTATTGGCTGTAGATGGGTTTTTAAATTAAAAAGAAATGCTGATGGTTCAATTTCTAAGTACAAAGCAAGAATGGTTGCAAAAGCATATTCACAACAGTATGGTTTTGATTTTTCAGAAACTTTTTCACCTATTGTGAAACCAGTTTCAATTAGAATTATATTAACTATTGCTTTGTATAGAAATTGGAGCATCAAACAATTAGATGTTAATAATGCCTTTCTTAATGGTGAATTGCAGGATGAAGTATACATAGAGCAACCTCAATGTTTCATTCAGCATGAAAACAAAAATTTGGTGTGCAAATTGAATAAGGCCATCTATGGTTTAAAGCAGGCACCAAGGGTTTGGTTTGACAAGCTCAAGGCTACACTTGTCAATTATGGCTACACATCATCTAAATCTGACAACTCAATATTTATAAAAATTTCTAATGTTACTGTAACATATATACTTATTTATGTTGATGATTTTATTGTTACAGGAAGCAGTGTTGCTGAGATTAAAAACATTACAAACATGTTGAATTCAGAATTTTCTATCAAGGATCTGGGTGACTTAAAATATTTCCTGGGTATAGAAGTTAAAAGAACATCTGATTCTGAAATTCATCTTAATCAGAAAAAGTACATATCAGAAATCCTTGACAGAGCACAGATGAAACAAGCCAACCCATTGCCTACTCCAATGATTATCAGCACACAATTATCTAAACACAAGGGAGAGACTTTTCAAAATGGAAAATTATATAGAAGCATTGTTGATGCTCTCCAATATGCCACTATAACTAGACCAGGCATAGCTTTTAGTGTTAATAAAGTAAGTCAATATATGCAAAATCCATTAGACAATCATTGGAAGACAGTCAAAAGAATTCTCAGATATCTTAAAGGAACTATAGATCATGGTCTAATTCTAAGGACAAGTAATTCCTTAAATATTAATGCATATGCTGATGTAGATTGGGGAACAGATTGTGATGACAGAAAATCAACATTAGGTTTCTGTAGATTTTTGGGTAAAAATCCAGTGTCTTGGTGTGTTAAAAAGCAAAATACTGTTTCTAGATCCAGCATTGAAACAGAATTTCGAAGTGTAGCAAGTTGTACAGCAGAAGTCATGTGGATACAATCGTTGTTAAGTGAGTTACAAATTACTACATCAAAGCATCCTACAATATGGTGTGATAATATTAGTGCTATCTCTCTATCTTCTAATCCAGTGTTACACTAAAAAACAAAGCATATTGAGCTAGATCTCTACTTCATCAGAGAACAAGTTATCTAAGAGAAACTAAAGATTGGATATATACCTTCCGCAGATCAAAAAGCAGATATACTTACGAAGCCCTTGTCAAAACCTAGCTTCGTCACGCTCAAAGAAGAATTGAACGTGGATGTGGCCAACAAAGCTCAAAAATCCAATAGATTGACTTATGTTCCGGATCTCTGACTAAACACAAATTTCTCTTGTTGATGATGCCTCTGATTGTTGTCAGATCAACTCCTTCAGTCAGGTTTTCTTCAGAATTAACCTAGGTCAACTCTGATTCATCAATTCGAACCTCTCTCAACAAATCTAGAAGTCTCGGGCGTTTAAACTCAAGATTAGCTAGATTTATCTGTCATGGAGGCCTGCCTGAAAGAAGATCTTCCATCAATCGGAGGCGATGATGCCAAAGGAGTCGCCACTTTTCTGTGTTCTCGAGAGCAAACCCTATCTCGAAGTAGGGTTTGAAGGGGGCAAATAGAAATGACAGCTCTGTTATGTTAGAAGACCTTTTATATTTTATTTTGTAACTGGACTGTGTTATAAGGCCAAGCCCAAATCATTTTTTTACATCCGCATTGTATATATATTAGGCCAATGTACAAACGATGTACAGACTTTACATTTTTACAATTTGCTTTGTATTAATAAAAAGAATTCTCAGTTTATATTCAGAATTCCAACTCAGCTATACAAATAAATAATTTCCATTCGGACTATACTGTACATATGATGCGTACATGGAAGACAACAATAACAGCTCAATATGAATAGATTTATATGAAAAATATACAGATGTGCAGCAAGAAGATGGAAATTTGATATACATGATATAAGTGGAAAAGAAAATTATAAAGATTCTGTGTTAAAAAATTGGATATATGCGTACAAATAAAAAGAGTTTGTTAGCAGTCAAAACTACTAGAAACATATGATGCACCCCAATGCATCAAATGTAACCATCCACATATTCTTCTTTCCATATACAGATACATGAATATCATTTTTATAACAGATCAGGAATAACGCCATCAAAAAGCTCCCTCCCCAGATAATCCTAAAGAAGCACAGACGAGTACTGAAGTCGCTGTAAAGGTAATAACAATTCAATATATCATAACTGTACTTGACTGCAATTTTCATAAAATATGAGTAACACAAACATACAACATAAGCAGTCTATTACTACCATCAACTGCAAAAGCAATAGCGCCATTGATTTCAACACGATTGGCAGAGAGAAGCAAGCACCAAGCAATCCCATGACGTATATATGGTTGACTGGTCGCTGCACATACAGTTGCAAAATTGTCATAATCTAAAGAAATAAAACGTGCTTGCTTATTATGTAGAAGAGGTTTGGATTATTTAGCTGGTAAGACTGATCTAGCTATAAATATTTTGTTTTTATCTGGATATTTTGAGAAATAAGAAATGATTATTGCTTAATTCAGTCCATCTACCTTATAAGCATGATCCAGCTAACAAATCAGTAATAAAGCAGTAGCAGTGGATAAGCAGAAAGTTACTAAATGGGATACCAGTTTTCAGAACAGTAGATAACCAGAGATTGATAGGGAAAAAAAAAAGCAGAAAACAATTATAATGTAGTAACTGAATGGGCTGAATACTTTGTTTGAGCAATCTTTGCAAGTATACCAAAGCAAGGCCTGTTGCCAGACAAGCCACAAACAGCAGCCACCGTTGTGAGGAAGGATTGAAAAGTGGAAAAAAGATGATGGTTTGTCTGGAGAGGTGTTAACGGATTGAAGGTGGATACAGAGCACAGCAGTCCGTTGTCCATCCACCGTTGAGAGCAAGGAGTTTTCGCTGCTCTGTCAAACCAGCCTCAAGCGCTGCCCCCTCTGCTACGGCCACCGAAGCCAGACCTTTCAGCCTAGCCACAGAAGACAGCCACTCACCAACTTGGATCGGACGGACCACCAAGTTGTACTGTGTACCCAAATCCGATAACATGACCCAACATTCCATCAACTTAGTGCCCTACTTGGCTCATGCTACTGAGCTCAGCATTTTGTTCATGTGAAAAGCTCATATTTGAATGCAGCACTTCTTATGTACTTGGTAGGGCTCTTATGGTAATGGTAAATTTACCAGTACCATACCAATACCAAGTAATTGGTAAAAAAATTGAGCCACTTTGGTTTGCCAATGTTATCGGTATGGTAACGGTAAATTTACCATTGTTAACGGCAAAATGTAGCGGTAAAGAAAAGTCGAAACCAGTGGTAACGGTAAATTTACCAATCATATTAAATTTATTTTTCACTATTAGATCAAACCTTAACCATAGACACTTTTAACGATTCATCGTGGTTTTTAAGAAGATTTTGTAGTATTATTTATGAAGATGATTCTTTTTAAGTTTTGTTAGGCTCAAAGTTTAATATTATAAATGTTATTATCTCATATTATTGTAAATAAGATGTGATGGTTTAAGAAATACTTAGATGTCAACTAAAACATGTCGTAATACTAATATAAATATCATAAAGTAATAATAAAAAACAAGATAATTGCTTCTTCTTCTTCTTCTTTTTTTTTTTTTTTTTTTTTTCTGAATTTTAGTGCAACAAAATTTGAATGTTTGTTGTACTGGTAAATTTCCCATTACCGGCCAACGGTATACCAGTTTATCGATATACCAATGAATATTTTACCATTGGTAACAGTAAATTATCGGTAGTTAATTTTGATTTACTATCAGTACTGGTACGGTAATGGTTCTCGTGTATCGGTAGCGGTTACCATTACCATAACAGCCCTACTACTAGACAACGTGGGACTAAATAACCGTTTCCTGTTTCTTCTTGTAAGCTGTCATATCAGGAGCTTACAAACATATATCCAATACTAGTATTTAACGCCTACGCAGTATATTGTTCACCTAAATACCTTTAACACACAGAATGGAACATGTCAGGATTTACAAACATATCCAATACTAACATACTAATTATAGATCTAAGATTATACCCTGAACACACAGAATAAAAAGGAAGCACAATATCCTTCCAATTTAAATGCCTTTTGATCAACAAACACATTTGTCAAGCCATTAACATGTAAAACATGGATTTACTCCTTACATGTTAGAGCGGTTGGCTGAATATGCAATGCACTACCAAAAAATGAATGTCTAAGGCCATAAAATATTTCATGGCTATTGCCTTTTTGATGTTACTTCACGCGCCGATGATTGAATCAATGTCAATGTCTAATTTTATCTTGGAGATGGTATAAATGGTTGGATTCTGAATGTTGTCTAAAGAAAGGGCCTTGAGATACGTTTGTTGCTGTGACTTTTAGTTTTAAGCTTCCAAATTTAATGTTAATTCATCATCTTTGCATATTATAGCCATGATCATACCATGCGCTAATACTCTATGTGTAACAACTATTTTTGGAAACATTAGAGCTATATTCTTGTATCATGGCATAGAATACAAGGATACGAAACTGTTGAAACATACATAATTTTTTAATCAATGATTCAGGATTTAAAGCTAATTTAACGTAAAGTTTACAATTTATGATTTGAATCCCATTTTGCAAACGTTGCTTGCCACTATAACTTCAGCATAAACAAATCATTTATAACCCAACACACAAAAATAAACTAATTAAATTATAGTGAAATTCTGGAATCAATAACTATGAACACTGGAAGTATACAACAATAAATAAAAGTTTGTACGAACAATCATCAATTTGCAAGTGAGAAATGCTGAGGAGCCTAGAGGTGTGAAGTTAAATTGTTACACTCGGTGATGAAGCCGACGTTGTGGGCTGGACAGGCAATCGCCCTCTCCACGCAGCAAACTAGTAATCGATGTTTTTTATATGCAAAGCTTTTTAACTTTTGTGCATGTACAATATTCGTCCGTTCCAATGCATTTTCATTAATTAAATTGCTTTTATAAGAAATCTGAACATTTTTTAGTTTCGCCCAACACAAAATAGAATCCTAGCTCCATCGCTGGTTGCATTGTGGTGAAAATGAACGAATGCATAAACCAACGAAGAGTCCTTTTTTTTTAATACAAATGTTGTCTTGATGTATGTGCTCAAATCAACTCCATCATCTATTGCACTATTTTTTTAGTATTAAAATATGTATTCTACTCACTTGGGTTGTGAACCCAACAAAAGAAAAAATGCAAAGAACGAATCGGGTATACAAAATTAAAAATAATTGTTCGCAAAATTGTATGTCATGTTGTATATTCCATCAAGTGAATTTCAAATATAAACGATGAAGGTATATGACTCTACTTTCGGAGTATTAAAATGTAAAATAATGGCTTTGTGCAGACTCACTCGCTGTGTGACCCCAACAAAAAGGAAAACTGCAAAGAACAAATGGGGTATACAAAATAAAAAATAATTGTATGTCAAGTTGAATATTCCATCAAGTATACAACGAAGGTAAAAGACTCTACTTTCGAAGCAATAAAATGCAAATTAATGGCTTTGCCCAGGCTCAAACGGGAGACCTTAAGTGTGTTAGACTGACGCGATAACCAACTACACCACGAAACCTTATCGGTATATTTGTTAAAAAAAAAAATGTTATTTATATCTTTACTCCTTTATCGGAACCAACACATGAATGATTGAAAAATGGAACTACGAAGTTACAACCATAGAAACAAGGAACGTGGGACGTGGCCACGATCTACGAACCGATTTGTTCGTCCCCGATCTCGAAATGAAACGCAACCCGAAAACGTTAGCGGTCGCGAAAAGAAAATGATGACGCACAAGTTTTTGAAAAGAATAAACGACTCTTCGATTTGTGTTGTACAATTGTATATGGTTGTAATATATATTGGAAGGACTACTATATAATATATCAATTTGTATATAGATTGAAAGGGCAGCTGTAAATTTGCAAGATCTTCAGAAAATTTAGTAATTTACATAGAAAATAAATAGATTAGTTTTTCCAAAGTAGAAAAAAAAACATGTTTCGTACCCTTGCGTTCCCTCGTACCCATGCGTTCCCTCGTACTGGAAACATTCAAGACAGCCTTCCACATATTAGTTTTCGTACCGCGTTTCATATCGAACCACGTTCTATGTAACCATGGTTACAACCACGACAATATTCGAAAAGTTAAGAAGCTACTCCAAATTCGGGAAACCCAGGTTACTACAAAGGCATATGCATACAAAATATAGTCATTTAGTTTATGAAGATTGTAATTTATATTATATGCGTTTCAGCAATAAAAAAATTCAACTTTTACATGTATTTTCCATGAACTAATAAGTTAGTCAAGATAGAGGGAAGCGTTATATGCACAAAAGTGACCATAAAGTCCAAATGGAGCCCAAACGCGGCCTAATAAAAATGAATGGTTCCTATAAAAAATTTGATATAAACAAATATTGCATTAGATAACCAAAAGAATAACTTCGTTTTTCAACAAATAAACATGATCTATTTAGATTTTCAATGGTTTAATTTTCACTATGCATAATAAAATAATATTTATACCGGAATTATATTCAAATACTGATATAGCAAATAATTATGAGATAGCTGCAATTAGAAGG
Source organism: Allium sativum (assembly GCA_030737875.1). Taxonomy (NCBI): domain Eukaryota; kingdom Viridiplantae; phylum Streptophyta; class Magnoliopsida; order Asparagales; family Amaryllidaceae; genus Allium; species Allium sativum. Next base: position 995,884,493 of record CM060924.1, on the reverse strand, counting down.
TAATAGCAACCAATTTAAATCGGTATTGGTAGTAAACTACTACAATTTTTTTTTTTTTGGTGTGTGTGTAGAGAGAGAGAGAGAATGAATAAAATAAAACGATAAACTATTAAAAATAAATTTAGAAGAAGAGTTCAAGGGGGGCGGGGGGATGAATTGTTACAGTGTATTGTTTTTACACTCGGTGATGAAGGCTGCGTGTGAAGTTGGATTAATTGTTACACTCGATGATGAAGCCGACGTTATGGGGTGGATGGGCAATCGCCCTCACCATGTAGCAAACTAGTAATCAAAGTTTTTTATATGCTAAGATTTTTAACTGTTGTGCATGTACAATATTTGTCCGTTCCAATGCATTTTAATTAAATTGTTTTTATAAAATATTTGAACATTTCCTAGTTTCGCCCAACATAAACTAGAATCCTAGCTTCATGATCATCGCTTGTTGCATTGTGGTGAAAATGAAACGAATGTATAAACCTACAAAGAGTAATTTGTTTTAATATACATGTTGTTGTCTTGTTGTATGTCCTCAAATCAACTCCATCATCCATTGCACTATTTTTTTAGTATTAAAATGTGTATTCTACTCTCTTGGGTTGTGACCCCAAATAAAGAAAAACTGCAAAGAATGAATGAGATATACTGTTAAATTTTGGCGATTAAAATATATTAATGAGAGGACATTATTTGTTTCCATAATCAAGTCAATTATAGAAAACAAGTTAATATGGAGAGGGCAATTGATTTAAAGAATCAATCAAGAATTGGTGGGGTGAGAGAGACATTAATTGTTCTCATAATCAAAACAAATATGGGAAACAATTAATTGATTTGGAGAATCAATCAAGAATTTATATAGGTGGAAACCAAACTAATGCGCAAGATTTGTGGTGAATCAAATCAAGGAAATTCCTAAATATCTTCATTCTTATCTTCTAGAATTCTCTATTCTTTCTATATATATGAAGTCATTTGCTAACTTTTGTATCATCATAAGAAAAGATATCTCTCCATACTATTCCTCAATAGATCCCTATTTTCTGTATCTTAGGGTGAGAATTAGTATTGAGGTTTAGTTGTAATTCTTCTCATTTTTGTATCCTCCTCTTAAAGTAAAGAAATAAAGAAGTTGTTGGGTCTCCGTGGACGTAGGATATTCATATCCGAACCACGTTAAATCTTTTGTTTCTTCTTCTCTCTTCTATTTTTTTTCCTTGGTGATTATTTTTATTGAGTTAGTGGTTGATAACTAATCGACAAGCTAGATCCATTTTTTGCATCGCTTCCGCATTTACGCAATTTTTGCACAACATATACAAAATTGTTTGCAAAGTTGTATGTCATGTTGTATATTTCATCAAGTGAATTTCAAATATAGACGAAGAAGGCATAGGACTCTACTTTCAAGTATTAAAATGTAAAATAATAGAAGAGTAATTTGTTTTAATACACATGTTGTCTTGTTGTATGTGCTCAAATCAAGTCTATCATCCATTGCACTATTTTTTTAGTATTAAAATATGTATTCTACTCACTTGGGTTGTGACCCCAACAAAAGAAAAACTGCAAAGAACGAATGGGGTATACAAAATTAAAAATAATTGTTTGCAAAATTGTATGGTTGTATATTCCATCAAGTGAATTTCAAATATAGATGAAGAAGATATAGGACTCTACTTTCGAAGTATTAAAATGTAAAATAATGGCTTCATTCATACTCACTCGGTGTGTGACCCCAACAAGAGGAAAACTGCAAAGAACAAATGGGGTATACAAAATTAAAAATAACTGTTTGCAAAATTGCATGTCAAGTTGTATATTCCATCAAGTAGACAATGAAGGTAAAGGACTCTACTTTCGAAGCAATAAAATGCAAAATAATGGCTTCGTCCAGGCTCGAAGTGGAGACCTTCAGTGTGGTAGACTAACGTGGTAACCAACTACACCATGAAACCTTATTGATATACTTAGCAAAAAAAATGTTATTTATATCTATACTCCTTTATCGAAACCAACAGATAAATGGTTGAAAAATGGAACTACGAAGTTACAGCCACGACGATATTCGAAAAGTTAAGAAGCTACTACAAATTCGGGAAACCCAAGGTTAATGCAAAGGCATATGCATTCAAAATATAGTCATTCAGATTATGAAGATTGTAATTTATATTATATGCATTTCAGCAATAAAAATTTCAACTTTTACATGTATTTTTTATGAACAAATAAGATAGTCGAGATAGAGCGAAGCATTAGATGCAAAAAAGTGACCATGAAGTCCAAATGGAGCCCAAACGTGGCCTAACAAAAATGAATGGTTCCCATAAAAAAATTGATATAAACAAATATTGCATTAGATAACCAAAAATAATAACTTCATTTTTTGCAAATAAACATGTTATATTTATATTTCCAATGGTTTAATTTTCACTATGCATAATAAAATAAAATTTACACTGGAATTATAATCAAATACTGATATAACGAATAATCATGAGACAACTGCAATTAGAAGGTAAAATAATAGCAACCAATTTAATTCGTTATTGGTAGTAAACTATTACAGATTATGAGAGAGAGTGTGTGTGTGTAGGGAGAGAGAGAGAGAATGAATAAAAGAAAACAGTAAACTATTAAAATTAAATTTGGAAGAAGAGTTCAACGGGAAAAAAAATGAATTGTTACAGTGTATCGTTGTTACACTCGGTGATGAAGCCGACGTGTGAAGCTGAATTGTTACACTCGGTGATGAAGCTGACGTCGTGGTTGGATAGGCGTTGCCCTCACCACACAACAAACTTGTAATTGGTGTTTTTTATATGCAAAACTTTTCAACTTTTGTGCATGTACAATATTTGTCTGTTCCAATGCATTTTCATTAATTAAATTGTTTTTATAAAATATTTGAACATTTCCTTGTTTCGCCCAACACAAACTAGAATCCTAGCTTCATCTTTAGTTGCATTGTGGTGAAAATGAAACGAATGCATAATCCTACGAAGAGTAATTTGTTTTAATACACATGTTGTCTTGTTATATGTGCTCAAATCAACTCCATCTTCCATTGCACTATTTTTTTAGTATTAAAATATGTGTTCTACTCTCTTCGGTTGTGACCCCAACAAAAGAAAAACAGCAAAGAACGAATGGGGTATACAAAATTAAAAATAAATTTTGCAGAATTGTATGGTGGTACAAGTGAATTTCAAATATAGACGAAGAAGGTATAGGACTCTACTTTCAAAGTATTAAAATGTAAAATAATGGCTTCGTCCAGACTCACTCGGTGTGTGACCCAACAAAAGGAAAACTGCAAAGAACAAATGGATTATACAAAATTAAAAATAATTGTTTGCAAAATTGCATGTCAATTTGTATATTCCATCAAGTAGACAATGAAGGTAAAGGACTCTACTTTTGTAGAAATAAAATGCAAAATATTGGCTTCGTCCAGGCTAGAATTGGAGACCTTCAGTGTGTTAGACTAACGTGATAACCAACTATACCACGAAACCTTAATGATATATTTATCAAAAAAAAGTTATTTATATCTGTACTCCTTTATCGGAACCAACACATGGATGACTAAAAAATGGAACTACGAAGTTACAACCACGACAATATTCGAAAAGTTAAGAAGCTACTCCAAATTCGGGAAATCCAGGTTATTGCATAGGCATACAAAATATAATCATTCAGATTACGAATATTGTAATTTAGATTATATGCGTTTCAGTAATAAAAATTTCAATTTTTACATGTATTTTTCATGAACTAATAAGTTAATCGAGATAGAGCGAAGCGTTATATGCAAAAAAGTGACCATGAAGTCCAAATGGAGCCCAAACGCGGCCTGATAAAAATGGATGGTTCCCTTAAAAAATTTGATATAAACAAATATTGCATTAGATAACCAAAAATAATTACATTTTTTGCAAATAAACATGTTCTATTTAGATTTCCAATGGTTTAATTTTCACTATGCATAATAAAATAAAATTTACATCGGAATTATAATCAAATAATGATATAGCAAATAATCATGAGATAGCTGCAATTAGAAGGTAATAGCAACCAGTTTAAATAGGTATTGGTAGTAAACTACTACAGATTATGTGTGTGAGTGTAGAGAGAAAGAGAGAGACAGAATAAAAGAAAACGATAAACTATTAAAAATAAATTTAGAAGAAGAGTTCAAAGGGGGGGATGAATTGTTACAGTGTATCGTTGTTACACTCGGTGATGAAGCATACATGTGAAGTTGAATTGTTACACTCGGTGATGAAGCCGACATTATGGGTTGGATGGGCAATCGCCCTCACCACGCAGCAAACTAGTAATCGGTGTTTTTTAGATGCAAAGCTTTTTAACTTTTGTGCATGTAAAATATTTGTCCGTTCCAATGCATTTTCATCAATTAAATTGTTTTTATAAAATATTTGAACATTTCCTAGTTTTGCCCAACACAAACTAGAATCCCAGCTTCATGATCATCGCTGGTTGCATTGTGGTGAAAACGAAACGAATGCATAAACCTACAAAGAGTAATTTGTTTTAATACACATGTTGTCTTGTTGTATGTGCTCAAATAAACTCCATCATCCATTGCACTATTTTTTTAGTATTATTCTACGCACTTGGGTTGTGACCCCAACAAAAGAAAAACTGCAAAGAATGAATGGGGTATACACAATTTAAAATAATTGTTTGCAAAATTGTATGTCATGTTGTATATTCCATCAAGAAAATTTCAAATATAGACGAAGAAGGTGTAGGACTCTACTTTCCTAGTTTCGCCCAACACAAACTAGAATCCTGGCTTCATGATCATCACTTGTTGCTTTGTGGTGAAAATGAAACGAATGCATAAACCTACAAAGAGTAATTTGTTTTAATACACATGTTGTCTTGTTGTATGTGCTCAAATCAACTCCATCATCCATTGCACTATTTTTTTAGTATTAAAATATGTATTCTACACACTTGGGTTGTGACCCCAACAAAAGAAAAACTGGAAAGAATGAATGGGGTATACAAAATAAAAAAATAATTGTTTGCAAAATTGTATGTCATGTTGTATATTCCATCAAGTGAATTTCAAATATAGAAGAAGGAAGGACTTTAGTTTCGAAGTATTAAAATGTAAAATAATGGAAGAGTAATCTGCTTTTGTAAACATGTTGTCTTGTTGTATGTTCTCAAATCAACTCCATCATCCATTGCACTATTTTTTTAGTATTAAAATTTGTATTCTACTCACTTGGGTTGTGACCCCAACAAAAGAAAGACTGCAAAGAATGGATGGGGTATACAAAATTAAAAATAATTGTTTGCAAAAATTGTATGTCGTGTTGTATATTCCATCAAGTGAATTTCAAATATAGACGAAGAAGGTATCGGACTCTACTTTCGAAATATTAAAATGTAAAATAATGGTTTCGTCCAGACTCACTCGGTGTGTGACCCCAACAAAAGGAAAACTGCAAAGAACAAATGGGTTATACAAAATTAAAAATAATTGTTTGCAAAATTGTGTGTCAAGTATATTCCATCAAGTAGACAATGAAGGTAAGTAAAGGACCCTACTTTCGAAGCAATAAAATGCAAAGTAATGACTTCGTCCAGGCTCGAACTGGAGACCTTCAGTGTATTAGAATGACGTGATAACCAACTACACCATGAAACCTTATCTATTTATTTAGCAAAAAAAAGTTATTTATATCTGTACTCATTTATCAGAACCAACAGATGAATGGTTGAAAAATGTAACTACGAAGTTACAGCCACGACGATATTCGAAAAGTTAAGAAGCTACTCCAAATTCGGGAAACCCAGGTTAATGCAAAGGCATATGCATTCAAAATATAGTTATTCAGATTATGAAGATTGTAATTTACATTATATGTGTTTCAACAATAAAAATTTCAACTTTTACATGTATTTTTCATGAATTAATAAGAAAGTCGAGATAGAGCGAAGCGTTATATGCAAAAATTGACCATGAAATCCAAATGGAGCCCAAACGCGGCCTAATAAAAATGAATGGTTCCCATAAAAAATTTGATATAAACAAATATTGCATTATATAACCAAAAATAATAACTTCATTTTTTGCAAATAAACAGGTTCTATTTAGATTTGCAATGGTTTAATTTTCACTATGCATATTGAAATAAAATTTACACCGGAATTATAATCAAATACTGATATAATGAATAATCATGAGACAGCTGCAATTAGAAGGTAAAATAATAGAAACCAATTTAATTCGTTATTGGAAGTAAACTATTACAGATTATGAGAGTGTGTGTGTGTGTAGAGAGACAAAGAGAGAGAGAGAGAGAATGAATAAAAGAAAACAATAAACTATTAAAATTAAGTTTGGAAGAAGAGTTCAACGGGAAAAAAAATGAATTGTTATAGTGTATCGTTGTTACACTCGGTGATGAAGCCGACATGTGAAGTTGAATTGTTACACTCGTTGATGACGCCGACGTTGTGGGTTTGATGGGCAGTCGCCCTCACCGCACAGCAAACTAGTATTCGGTGTTTTTTATATGCAAAGCTTTTTAACTATTGTGCATGTACAGTATTTGTCTGTTCCAATGCATTTTCATTAATTAAATTGTTTTCATAAAATATTTGAACATTTCCTAGCTTCGCCCAACACAAACTAGAATCCTAACTTCATCGTTGGTTGCATTGTGGTGAAAATGAAACAAATGCATAAACCTACGGAGAGTAATTTGTTTTAATACACATGTTGTCTTGTTGTATGTGCTCAAATCAACTCCATCATCCATTGCACTATTTTTTTAATATTAAAATATGTATTCTACTCACTTGGGTTGTGACCCCAACAAAAGAAAAACTGCAAAGAACGAATGAGGTATACAAAATTAAAAATAATTGTTTGCAAAATTGTATGGTTGTATATTCCATCAAGTGAATTTCCAATATAGACGAAGAAGGTATAGGACTCTACTTTCGAAGTATTAAAATGTAAAATAATGGCTTCGTCTAGACTCACTCGGTGTGTGACCCCAACAAAAGGAAAACTGCAAAGAACAAATGGAGTATACAAAATTAAAAATAATTGTTTGCAAAATTGCATGTTAAGTTTTATATTCCATCAAGTAGACAATGAAGGTAAAGGACTCTACTTTCGAAGCAATAAAATGTAAAATATTGGCTTCGTCCAGGCTTGAACTGGAGACCTTCAATGTGTTAGATTGACGTGATAACCAACTACACCACAAAACCTTAATGATATATTTGTCAAAAAAATATTATTTATATCTGTATTCCTTTATCGGAACCAACACATGGATGACTGAAAAATGGAACTACGAAGTTACAGCCACGACAATATTCGAAAAGTTAAGAAGCTACTCCAAATTCGGAAATCCAGGTTATTGCATAGGCATATGCATACAAAATACAGACATTCATATTACGAAGATTGTAATTTAGATTAAACGCATTTCAACAATAAAAAATTCAATTTTTACTTGTATTTTTCATGAACTAATAAGTTAATCGAGATAGAGCGAAGAAGTCCAAATGAGCCCAAACGCGGCCTGATAAAAATGGATGGTTCCCTTTAAAAATTTGATATAAACAAATATTGCATTAGATAACCAAAAATAATTACATTTTTTGCAAATAAACATGTTCTATTTAGATTTCCAATGGTTTAATTTTCACTATGCATAATAAAATAAAATTTATATCGGAATTATAATCAAATACTAATATAGCAAATAATCATGAGACAGCTGCAATTAGAAGGTAATAGCAACCAGTTTAAATAGGTATTGGTAGTAAACTACTACAAATTATGTGTGTGTGTGTGTGTGTGTGTGTGTGTGTGTGTGTGTGTAGAGAGAGAGAGAGAGACAGAATAAAAGAAAACGATAAACAATTAAAAATAAATTTAGAAGAAGAGTTCAAAGGGGGTATGAATTGTTACAGTGTATCGTTGTTACACTCGGTGATGAAGCATACATGTGAAGTTGAATTGTTACACTCGGTGATGAAGCCGACGTTATGGGTTGGATGGGCAATCGCCCTCACCACGCAGCAAACTAGTAATCGATGTTTTTTTAGATGCAAAGCTTTTTAACTTTTGTGCATGTACAATATTTGTCCGTTCCAATGCATTTTCATCAATTAAATTGTTTTTATAAAATATTTGAACATTTCCTAGTTTCACCCAACACAAACTAGAATCCTAGCTTCATGATCATCGCTGGTTGCATTGTGGTGAAAACGACTCGAATGCATAAACCTACAAAGAGTAATTTGTTTTAATACACATGTTGTCTTGTTCTATGTGCTCAAATCAACTCCATCATACATTGCACTATTTTTTTAGTATTAAAATATGTATTCTACGCACTTGGGTTGTGACCCCAACAAAAGAAAAACGGCAAAGAATGAATGGGGTATACACAATTAAAAATAATTGTTTGCAAAATTGTATGTCATGTTGTATATTCCATCAAGTGAATTTCAAATATAGACGAAGAAGGCGTAGGACTCTACTCTCCTAGTTTCGCCCAACACAAACTAGAATCCTAGCTTCATGATCATCGTTGGTTGCTTTGTGGTGAAAATGAAACGAATGCATAAACCAACAAAGAGTAATTTTTTTTAATACACATGTTGTCTTGTTGTATGTGCTCAAATCAACTCCATCATCCATTGCACTATTTTTTTAGTATTAAAATATGTATTCTACACGCTTGGGTTGTGACCCTAACAAAAGAAAAACTGCAAAGAATGAATGGGGTATACAAAATAAAAAAATAATTGTTTGCAAAATTGTATGTTATGTTGTATATTCCATCAAGTGAATTTCAAATATAGAAGAAGGTAGGACTCTAGTTTCGAAGTATTAAAATGTAAAATAATGGAAGAGTAATTTGCTTTAGTACACATGTTGTCTTGTTGTATGTGCTCAAATCGACTCCATCATCCATTGCACTATCTTTTTAGTATTAAAATATGTATTCTACTCACTTGGGTTGTGACCCCAACAAAAGAAAGACTGCAAAGAATGGATGGGGTATACAAAATTAAAAATAATTGTTTGCAAAATTGTATGTCATGTTGTATATTCCATCAAGTGAATTTCAAATATAGACGAAGAAGGTATAGGACTCTACTTTCGAAATATTAAAATGTAAAATAATGGTTTCGTCTAGACTCACTCGGTGTGTGACCCCAACAAAAGGAAAACTGCAAAGAACAAATGGGGTATACAAAATAAAAAATAATTGTTTGCAAAATTGTGTGACAAGTATATTCCATCAAGTAGACAATGAAGGTAAAGGACTCTACTTTAGAAGCAATAAAATGCAAAGTAATGGCTTCGTCCAGGCTCGAACTGGAGACCTTCAGTGTGTTAGACTGACGTGATAACCAACTACACCACGAAACCTTATCGATTTATTTAGAAAAAAAAATGTTATTTATATCTGTACTCCTTTATCAGAACCAACAGATGAATGGTTGAAAAATGGAACTACGAAGTTACAGCCACGACGATATTCGAAAAGTTAAGAAGCTACTCCAAATTCGGGAAACCCAAGTTAATGCAAAGGCATATGCATTCAAAGTATAGTTATTCAGATTATGAAGATTTTAATTTATATTATATGCGTTTCAACAATAAAAATTTCAACTTTTACATGTATTTTTCATGAATTAATAAGATAGTCGAGATAGAGCGGAGCATTATATGCAAAAAGTGACCATGAAGTCCAAATGGAGCCCAAACGCGGCCTAATAAAAATGAATGGTTCCCATAAAAAATTTGATATAAACAAATATTGCATTAGATAACCAAAAATAATAACTTCATTTTTTGCAAATAAATAGGTTCTATTTAGATTTCCAATGGTTTAATTTTCACTATGCATAATGAAATAAAATTTACACCAGAATTATAATCAAATACTTATATAACGAATAATCATGAGACAGCTGCAATTAGAAGGTAAAATAATAGAAACCAATTTAATTCGTTATTGGCAGTAAACTATTACAGATTATGAGAGTGTGTGTGTGTAGAGAGAGAAAGAGAGATAGAGAGAATGAATAAAAGAAAACAATAAACTATTAAAATTAAGTTTGGAAGAAGAGTTCAACGGGAAAAAAATGAATTGTTACAGTGTATCGTTGTTACACTCGGTGATGAAGCCGACGTTGTGGGTTGGATGGGCAGTCGCCCTCACCGCACAACAAACTAGTATTCGGTGTTTTTTATATGCAAAGCTTTTTAACTATTGTGCATGTACAGTATTTGTCTGTTCCAATGCATTTTCATTAATTAAATTGTATTCATAAAATATTTGAACATTTCCTAGCTTCGCCCAACACAAACTAGAATCCTAGCTTCATCGTTTGTTGCATTGTGGTGAAAATGAAACAAATGCATAAACCTACGAAGAGTAATTTGTTTTAATACACATGTTGTCTTGTTGTATGTGCTCAAATCAACTCCATCATCCATTGCACTATTTTTCTTAGTATTAAAATATGTATTCTACTCACTTGGGTTGTGACCCCAACAAAAGAACAACTGCAAAGAACGAATGAGGTATACAAAATTAAAAATAATTGTTTGCAAAATTGTATGGTTGTATATTCCATCAAGTGAGTTTCAAATATAGACGAAGAAGGTATAGGACTCTACTTTTGAAGTATTAAAATGTAAAATAATGGCTTTGTCTATACTCACTCGGTGTGTGACCCCAACAAAAGGAAAACTGCAAAGAACAAATGGAGTATACAAAATTAAAAATAATTGTTTGCAAAATTGCATGTCAAGTTGTATATTCCATCAAGTAGACAATGAAGGTAAAGGACTCTACTTTCGAAGCAATAAAATGCAAAATATTGGCTTCGTCCAAGCTTGAACTGGAGACCTTCAATGTGTTAAACTGACGTGATAACCAACTACACCACGAATCATTAATGATATATTTGTCAAAAAAATATTATTTATATCTGTATTCCTTTATCGGAACCAACACATGAATGACTGAAAAATGGAACTACGAAGTTACAGCCACGGCAATATTCAAAAAGTTAAGAAGCTACTCCAAATTCGGGAAACCCAGGTTATTGCATAGGCATATGCATACAAAATATAGTCATTCAGATTACGAAGATTGTAATTTATATTATATGCGTTTCAGCAATAAAAATTCAATTTTTACATATATTTTTCATGAACTAATAAGTTAGTCGAGATAGAGTGAAGCGTTATATGCAAAAAAGTGACCATGAAGTCCAAATGGAGCCCAAACGCGGCCTAATAAAAATGGATGGTTCCCATAAAAAATTTGATATAAACAAATATTGCATTAGATAACCAAAAATAATTTCATTTTTTTGCAAACAAATAAGTTCTATTTAGATTTCCAATGGTTTAATTTTCACTACGCATAATAAACTAAAATTTATACCGGAATTATAATCAAATTAAATATTGATATAGCAAATAATCATGATGCAATTAGAAGGTAAAATAATAGCAATCAATTTAATTCGTTATTGGTAGTAAACTACTACCAATTATGTATAAAATTATATATACACACACACACACACACACACACACACACACACACACATATATATATATATATATATATATATTGATAAATAGAGAGAGAAAACTAATAAATGAAAATGATAAACCATTAAAATTAAATTTGGAAGAAGAGTTCAAGGGGAAAAAAATTTACATACCATTATTTAAAGTAATGTAAAGGAATGGTTATTGACCGATTAATCGTATAATTCAAAATGAAATAAAGAAGGAAAAAAAACTATTGATACATGAAGAGGTTAAACAAATACAGTAAGTAATTTGGTACTTTTATTTTAACTATATTTCATTTGATGAAAGCGAAAAAAGTCATGCTAACAACATTTAGCTGAATCCATATGCAACTTGGAATTGAATTGATATGGTGCTAAGAAAAATATAGCAATTGGTTGACAACATATCCAAGCTGGAATTGAACTGATATGTTATGTAGAGCAGAATTGAAAGCAGAAATGTGCAAAAGAATGAAACAAAGGAAAAAAAAACTATTGATACATGAAGAGGTTAAACAAATACAATAAGTAATTTAGTGCTTTTATTATAGCTATATTTTATTTGATGAAAGCGAAAAAAGTCATGCTAACAACATTTAGCTGAATCCATATGCAACCTGGAATTGAATTGATATGGTGCCAAGAAAAATATAGCAATTGGTTGACAACATATGCAAGCTGGAATAGAACTGATATGTTATGTAGAGCAGAATTGAAAGCAGAAATGTACAAAAGAATGAAACACAACATATTAGTTGTAGACTTGAACATTTAGCTGCAGCGGAATTCATCTAGTCAGTACATGGAACATTTTGACAAATATTTGAAAGAAAATTATATGAAGAAAGGAATATCCAATGAGTACATCTGAAGAGTTTATAAATTTATATAGATTACATTACTATGGTTTTACTATGGTTGTTGAAAGTTGAATAATGTAGAAAAACATGACCTATAATCTTCTCCGTACTGATTTGAAATAGTTAATTGTGTATCAAGTAATCAGCATTACTTTATGCATATTTACAAGATAAACTTGAAATTGTCAAGAAAAAGCATTTTGAAACAATACAGCAGATGTTTTGAATTGTTTATAAGATCCACAGATCACTAATTGGTATTTTAATGCAAAGTTAGCAATTTGATATATGTGACCGAATCAGACTCAGTTTGAATTGGCCGATGAGGAAATTTTAAACAAAATAAAAAACAATAGAAATCCACAGACATTACGTCTTTGTGGAAACTCAAAGATCAAATGGAAGTAAAAAGGTAATTTCCGAATGCATGTTATCACGCTTCCAAAACTGTTTTCAAACTAAAAAGCAGGACCATCACAAAATAATGTAACATGCCTTTAGCTTTTGAAATTAAAAGCCGCTAACCCCAATTCATAGATTCTTTTCCCAATAAAAAAATGGCAATTTTAAATAAGTGAACTTATGGATTGCCTTTCTTAAACACCATCCATCCAAAAATAGGGGACAAGAACACTGCCAGTGCATTCTAAAAGGATTTTTGACTTCATTCTTTTCACAAAAGAACAGTCGACAATTATCAACTTTTTGCCCTGTATACAACTAGCCTCTATCGTGCAATGGATTTAAGTTTAGTTTTTGTCTGCTTAAATTGAAGTTTTTGAAGTGAGCCATTAGATTTGGAAAAAGAAAAATGATTTCAATAGGTAGTTATTTTTTTCAGATAATAATGGAAACTAATAAAAATTATGCTCATGAAAAAATTATGAACCTTTTTCAGTATAATATAACGCATGTATGGCATTTTATATCTTCCACAGGAGCTTTTGTTATCCCAAAATATTTGTAATGCCCACCTCATTAACTGGTGAAACACCTATGTGTTAAGACTCACTTCCACTTCCTAATATACATATGACAAGATATCTGCAAAACCAAAGAAACATAGGAATAAATACCAATCAAAACCACAAATTCTCAATAGAACCTTTATTCCTTTCCTGGCAAACTAAACTATGTGGCAAAGTCGCAATACGAATCATGTTAGGGTTAACGAAAATATAAAGCATAAAAATCAATCGCTACCAGTAACAAAAGAAATTGTTAGGAAATTAGTGGAGCAGTAGATGACTAAATGAACCAGGATTATCTTTGAGGCACGTCGATCAGACGTTGTCTTTAAGAAGTTGATCGCCCCCACTATAAAGTTTTGTTTTTGTCTGCTTAAATTAAAGTTTTTTAAGTGAGCTATAAGATTTGGAAAAAGAAAAATGATTTCAACAGGTAGTTATTTTTTCAGATAAAAATGGAAACTAATAAAAATTATGCTCATGAAAGAATTGTGAACCTTTTTCAATATAATATAACGCATGTCTGGCATTTTATATCTTCCACAGGAGCTTTTGTTACCCCAGAATATTTGTAATGCCCAGCTCATTAACTGGTGAAACACCATATGTGTTAAGACTCACTTCCACTTCCTAATATGACATATGACAAGATATCTGCAAAACCAAAGAAACGTAGGAATAAATACCAATCAAACTTTCCTGGAAAACTAAACTATGTGGCAAAGTCGCAATACGAATCATATTAGGGTTAACGAAAATATAAAGCATAAAAATCAATCGCTACCAGTAACAAAAGAAATTGTTAGGAAATTAGCGGAGTAGCAGATGATTGAATGAACCAGGAATATCTTTGAGGCACGTCGATCAGACGCTGTCTTTAAGAAGTTTATCGCCCCCACTACAAAGTAGATAGCTGAAGGGTTTGACGACGACATTTCTCCAGGATATAACAAAGATTAGTTTTCGCAGTTAGCAATGGACTGCAAAAACGTGGAATAGTTTATTTATGAAGAACAGGGAAGGGAAGAGATCGAAAAAAGAAAAGTGAAGTGTTTTGGCATAGAAGCAGGTTTAAATAGAGGCTGAGAAGGCATTTCGAAGGGACATAACGTTTTGAATGGACGCATCTTTTAAAAATCAATAATCACGACAGTCGAACCCGATTCGTTTTAATCACGTATGCGCCACATGCCCCAAGTGCCCAAGTGCCATCATTGACCTTTTAATATGATCTTATATATATAGGCCCAAGCCCATATGTGCACATCCTTTAGCCCAATTCTTTTCATTTCACAATCTTATAACAACCACTCTTAATATATAAATAGGAGTTGTTTATGATATTTGCCAATGTGGGACAAATAATATTTCAATCTTCCCAATAATCCCCCACTAGATTGTAAAATTATACTTATGCATCAACGAAAGTACCTTTCAGTTTAAACTTTCGTGTTAGTTTAAATATCTAAACCTTAACAGAATTTTTGATGGCTATTAGCTTAAACCAAAATCCTATTTGTTATAGGCGAGATATTTAATCACATAAGTATGTTTTTCTTCTAGAAATATCTTATGATCCTAATTGATCTTCAACATCCTCCTGGTATTCGTGAACATTTATAAGATTAACCTCTAATCTTATTGAAACTTTGTTTCTTATGTTCATATAGATATCAGTTCTAATCCGTCCTTGTTACTGTGGACAAACAGATATCTCTTAACGTAACATATAAACATTTAATAATCAATGTTTATCAATTACCTAACTGCAACTTGTTATTACCCTTTAAACCTTAGGCTAAGTGACATAAGGTTGGGTTCCTATTGCAGGTAATCAGAAAGGTTTTAGACCCATCACCCAAGTAGTTGTTTTAATCATTTCTCTAGGCAATCCTTTAGTTAACGGGTCTGCCAAGTTTTTCGTGGACCTAACATATATTATGGTAATAACTCCATTCATAATTAATTCCCTGACATATGCATGTCTCAAGCTTATATGTCTAGACTTTCCATTATAAATTTTATTATAGGCTCTTGACATAGTAGCTTCACTGTCACAATATACAGAAATGGCTGATGATGGTTGTGGCCACAACTCTATTTCCGTTAAAAGATTCCTTAGCCATTCTGCTTCCAAAGCCAATGCATCCAAAGCAATAAATTCCACTTCCATTGTAGAATATGTGATAACAGTTTGTTTCTTGGAAGCCCATGATATAGCACCGCCTCCAAGAGTGAAAATCCATCCAGTGGTTCCTTTATTGTTCTTTTAAGATATCCTAGGACCCTGCCTATTGCTTTCCAGTGCACAATACCAGGATTATTTGTGTACCTTGATAACTTACACATGGCATAAGAAATATTAGGACGTGTGCAATGTATGGCATACATGAGACTTCCAATGACACTTGCGTATGCTAGTTGAGCAATAGCTCTTTATGAGTTTTCAAATATTTTAACAGAAGAGTCATAGGGGCTACTTGCTTCTTTAATATTTAAATGTTTATACTTGAAAATTAAATTTTCACTGTAATGAGATCGACATAATGCATAACCCCCATCGTATTTCTTTACTTTAATGCCTAGAATAGTGTTAACTTCGTTTAAATCTTTCATCTTGAAACACGAAGTTAAATATTTCTTCATCTCATTTATGCCTTCCATATTAGTTCCAAATATAAGCATATCATCCACATATAGACAAATTATGACACTATAACGTTCTGTGAATTTTGAATAAATGCACTTGTCAGCATTGTTATGCTTGAAGCCATTCGACAAAATTACAGAATCAAATTTCTCATGCCATTGTTTTGGTGCTTGATTTAGCCCATATAAAGACTTAATTAATTTACTGACTTTATTTTCATTTCCAGTTATGACAAAACCTTCAGGTTGTTCCATGTATACTTCCTCATCTAAATCACTATTAAGAAAAGCGGTCTTGACATCCATTTGATGCACATGTAGCCCATGAATAGATACAAGGGCAAAAAGTGTTCTTATTGATGCCAATCTAGCAACTGGAGCATATGCATCGAAATAATCTATGCCTTCTTTTTGTTTGAAACCTTTTGTAACACCCCGTATATTCTATAACCGTGAAAGTCATAAATTAAAGTATAATTAATTTGAAATCAAGGAACTAAGGGAAACGGGATACGCCATTGCGTTCGTCTCGGAAAAATACGCGAAATAGAGTCCGAGTTTTCAAAAAACGGAGTCCGTATGAAGAAGATATAGCCTCTGGAAGTTTCTGAATTAAGTTTAAAATTCGAACAGCTCAGAATAAAACAGTTTAAAATTAAAACCGGGCCCAATTGGCCAGGGCGGGAAAAATCCCGCCAGATGCACCCAGGTCGACTGGGCTGTCGACCTGGTCTAACCAGGTCGACAGGGCTGTCGACAGGGTTGTCGACAGGGCTGTCGACCTGGTCCAGAGACAGGTCGAACCCAGTCCAACCCGGCTGGCCTATTCTCTGTTAGTCGATTTTCTGTGGTCTGCTTTGTCATTAGGGCTAGGTGGCAGGCTCTAATTGGTCTCTCTTTCGAATGAATGGCTACGATCAATCCAAGCAACATCAATGGTCCTAATCAGTTCCTAACCTCTATAAAAAGGACCCTAGACTCTACCTAGGTTTCTTGCACAATTCTCTAGCCTCCATTGCTCTCTTCTTCTAATAAAAAAATAAAAATGGCGTCTCTGCTCTGCTGGAATTAAAACTAGAAGATAATCAACATCAGCCTAAGCAACTCAATTCAAACTAGAGGTTAAAGTTCTGCAAAAGATTCTACAACAAGTTAAAAGTTCTTTCTTTAATCCAATCAAGGCAAGTACAGTTATTCTCTGCTATAAACGTTAATTATAATTTTGATATGCATTTAAATCTGAGTTTGAGGTTGTATTCTCTTCTGTTAGATCTGTTTTCTGTGACTGTTCTATATTCCTTTCTTCTTTTCTGTTTCTATAGCCAGGCTACCACGAGCCTGTGCCTAATCTCATAAGAGATGAACGTATGAACGCAAGTTTTGGGATGAATGATGAGAAATTTGACAAAACCAAATTGAATGTATGACTTTAGGTCTGAGGCATAAAATATATTGGACATATGACTTGGGATTGGATGCATAAATTTGACTATGAACATATAATTTATGCATGTTGTATGCATAGTTATGTTGTAATTTAGACCTGTAATTAATTAGAAAAAAAATAGCATATGTTATAAACTAGTTTTAGACCTATGCATATTTTGTGATAAAAGAAGAAGAGGAACCACTGTAAAGATTACATATGATTTGAGACTTTGGACAAAATGCATATAAAAAGGCAAGATCTGATTTTTAGAAGATATGGTTTAAAGATTTATATTATTGGGGATAGTTTGCATAATAATTCATGACATGAAAAGAAGGAAGATATGGAAACTTAAGATTTACATTAATTAGGATATCTATTATTGTAATTACACCTAAATAGGGATTTTTGGATATATGACATGCATTGAAATTAATGGTTATATTTGGTATAATCTATATTAGAACATATGTTATATGGCAAATTATGTCCATATTCTGCGCTTAAGCAAACATGGAATATATGTTGTGAATCATGAAAAAATTATGTAGGCATATGAATTTAGGCCTAATTTATGACTAGGCAAGGCATGTAAATAGAACCTTTAGAATTATTAGGTTTGCTAAATCTGCTAATTTGCTAAGTTGCCTAAACTGCTAGTTTTGTTATGTTGCCTAGACTACTAATTAGATTGAAATGCCAAATCTGTTAAATTTGTCTGTTGAGATGCCTAATCTGTTATATGCCAAAATCTGCTAAGTACTAAATCGGTTAAATCTGTTAAGTCACCCAATCTGCTAAAATCTGTTATCTGCTATATCAGTTGAGTTGATGTGATCATTCTGTTATTGATATAATCTGAATTGGCATATATATTGGGTGTGCGCATAAACGGTAAATAATTAATTAATTGGCAGCAAAGATGAATATGGCTAACTCGAGGTTAGAATGAGTTTGCGACGTAAATCTGCCCGGAACTGCCCGGCACATCCAGTGGCCGCAAACAATAGGTTCTAATGTGAGAAGTCAGTCATAACATGCGTAAGACACGAGGTTAGGTCTGGCTTGTGGCAGAAGTCTGCCCGGAACCGCCCGGCATATCCAGCGGCCACAAGCTACCGACCTAATGTGAGAGGTCTGTGCATTAATAATTAATTAATGCAAATCTAAGATAAGAATGACGTCTAAAACGTATTGGGGGAAAATAGGGTTAAACCAAAGGGATTAATAGATGTAGTAAAACCCGTCCATGAATCTGTAGGCCCAATACAAAGTTAGACAAATCTGAAAAATCTGTACATCTGATCCGTTAGTCTGAAAACTTGTTAACTCAATTTGTGAACTAGTAAATCTGAATTATGTATGTCTGAACTTGTAAACAAATAAATCTGAAATCTGTTAGTTTGGGGACACAAGGTTAGGAGGGGAATCACTTGTGTCATCTGTTGTTTGGGACCCATATTAGTCAGTAACCCTTTCTGGTATCAAAACTTTGACCCAAAAGTAGGTAGGGTCCGGGCACGCTTACTGAACTAATTATAAGTGGTTCATTCTGATAATGGCGAGGGGTGTTGATGGTGCGTTCCAACCGGGTCATGTGCGTGCATGGATCCCGGTCTGCCTCTGAGGATGTAAGACGCCGTGACATCTGTAAATAGGTCTGTGCCAATTGGTTGTCACTTTAGGGAGTGATACACCCTATTGTGGGGCCGACACAGGATATTTATGTATTAGGGAGCCGATCGCTTGGGGTAGGGTTTTAGGGTACGCTTAGTTCTGTCTGTTTCTGTTGGTACCGTCTGTTTCTGTTGGGTGGTAACACCTGTCTGTTTCTGTGTGGTACCGTCTGTTCGGGTGGTAAAGGCCCATTACTAGTGTACACCTAATTCCACATTCTGTTTCCATAGGGATAAATCTGTTTCTTCTTCTGTTTGTTTCTGATCGGGTAGTAAAGGCCCATTATTAGCATTCTGTTTCTGTTAAAGTATTCTGTACCCGTTCCTGCTTCAATTTAGACATTAGGGTGACACCTAATTCTGTTATACTAGTATTAGTGCAAAGAAGTGTAAAACAATAGTTTATATCATTCTGTTTTTCTGTTATATCTGCTACACCTGTTATAGTTATCTCACATCCAGTTTTATGTTCATATCATATTATTATTATCTGTTCATATGCTGAAAGTCACTGGACTTGCCAGACTTTTTGTCTGACCCTTGTTGTTTTCGCCTCCTTTCTTCCGTTCCCCCCCAGGTTATCCAAGGAGGGAAATACTTTAGCTTGATCCGGATTTCTCTTTGCTTGAAGTGCTTAAAGTATGGCTTGGCTCTGTATAGCTTCCGTTCTATGGGGATTATGATTTTAAACTATGCATTTTGAAGGCTTTTGTACAAGACTGATATTTTGTACTTGAATTCTGAAATTTGAGAGGATGTAACCATATTAATTTATGTTTCCGCTGTAATAAAGTTAAAAAATTTCAAGTACTGTTTTATCTGTCTTGTAAGTTTCTGTTCTGTTTACAAAAATGCTCCACCAAAGTTAAGGCATTCCCTTTGTGAGTGACCTTAACGGAGGTGGGGTGTTACACTTGGTATCAGAGCTGAAGGTTACCAGATTGGGTAAAGTTTTTGAAAACTTTTTTCAAAAAGGTTTTGGAAAGGAAGTATTTTCAAAAATAAAGCTTATTTTTGAAAAAAACCTGATCCCCAAGAGCCATATATCTTTCTTTCAGTCCTTTTTTGTATTGAACCTTTCCTTTTTCGTTCCAGCATGTCTGAAGCATCTGAGATACCAGAGGGTGTTCATGTACCCGGTTGGTTTCGTCAATATCTTGAGGCTAGGACCGCCGCTGCAGGTCCAGCAAATGATCCCCCTCCTCCACCCCCTCCTCCTGCTATTGCTTTCTCAAAAATCTGTAGAGATTTTAGGGCCATGGGTGGGAAGGATTTCAAAGGAACTGAATCATTCGTAGAAGCAAGGAATTGGCTCAAAGAAACTGAGGATCTGTTCGTTATCTTCGAGGTGGACGATAGGCAGAAGGTACAGTTGGCAGTATGGCTGCTCAAAGACGAAGCTTCCTACTGGTGGGAAGTCACTAACGCCGAGAGGCCGGTGGAGACATGGATGGATTTCAGAACAAGGTTTGAGACAAAATTCCTCTCGCAAGCTGAACGAAGTTTACAATTGGAAAAGTTCTTGTCTCTTAAGCAAGGAAGTATGACGGTCAAGGAATACGTCAACCAGTTCAACCAACTAGCAAGATTCGGATTGGATTTAGTCAACACTCAGCATAAAAAGGCTCTCCGCTTTGTTAAAGGATTGAATGAGCCACTGCACAGCCTAGCCATGACCCATGTACCCATGGGAGCAACTTACGAGAAATTGGTGGATATGGCAATACTGCACGAGGAAGACAAGGGCCCGAAAGAGACAAAGAAGGAAGAACCACAGAATAAGAAAGCGGGGCCCAAAAAGGAAACACAAAAGAAGGATGAGAAGTCTGAAGATAAGAAGGGGAAAAAGTGCTTTACTTGTGGGAGCTCAACTCATCTGAACAAGGATTGCAGAAAAAGGAAGGGCGCTTGCTTCAACTGTGGGGAGATGGGACACTTCACTAGAGACTGCCCGAAGAGACGAGGACAAGGAGGGCAGGCGAACACTCTTGAGGCTAGTGGCTAGGATAGAAATAGGAAATTTTCTATAGTAGGTTTAATTTATTTATCTGATTATGAAGTCAAGACTTTTTCTGATTCTGGTATTTTGATTTTGTAATCGATACTCTGCACTTTAATACTAGTATTATTTCTGAATTCCGCTGTAGACTCAGACCCATAAGGGTTATGGATCATCTGTTTGGGACTGGGGTTTGAGGGATATCTGTGTTAGGCGTCAAGTATGACGCATACATTCTGAGTTTTCGTGGGGTATCAATTTGATGTTGGTTCCGGTCTTTGGGGCCGATACTTAGGACCCATGTCTAATGGGAACCAAAATTTCGTTCTATCTGTACTCGCTTCCATCATTCGACTGTATCCTATCGATCGAATATTTGAACTTTAGGTAGAAACTAATGGGTGTAAACATGTGTTTGAGACATGTTATGTTTGATGGTTGCAAGTGGATGCAAGTGGTTGCTAGTGGTTGCTCGTGGATGCATATACACACACTAGGCACTAGATCGGCCCGAAAGCACTCTCATACTGCATATGGATGTGTGAGCATTTTTAATTTTTTATGGATGCAAAATGGTCGAATCAGCATATGGATGTTGCATATGAATGAGCAGTTGTGCACTCATATAGAAATGATATGTCTCAAGTAGGAAAATTTGCATACATATTGAACTCATGGCACTAACATGATTTGCATTAAGGAGGTCGACTGAATCAGTGGGCCGCCTGATTTTGCATTAGATACGGACATGAACACACACTGTGCATTTAAACATGAAAGCATTAGAAGTCTATAAGGACAATGGATGCCTGTGGTTGATGATTGAGTAGATGGATGATTGGATGGTAGGACACATTCTTCTTAACTTGAAGATTTCGGGGACGAAATCCTTTTAAGTGGGGGAGAATGTAACACCCCGTATATTCTATAACCGTGAAAGTAATAAATTAAAGTATAATTAATTTGAAATCAAGGAACTAAGGGAAACGGGATACGCCATTGCGTTCGTCTCGGAAAAATACGCGAAATAGAGTCCGAGTTTTCAAAAAACGGAGTCCGTATGAAGAAGATATAGCCTCTGGAAGTTTCTGAATTAAGTTTAAAATTCGAACAGCTCAGAATAAAATAGTTTAAAATTAAAACCGGGCCCAATTGGCCAGGGCGGGAAAAATCCCGCCAGATGCACCCAGGTCGACTGGGCTGTCGACCTGGTCTAACCAGGTCGACAGGGCTGTCGACAGGGTTGTCGACAGGGCTGTCGACCTGGTCCAGAGACAGGTCGAACCCAGTCCAACCCGGCTGGCCTATTCTCTGTTAGTCGATTTTCTGTGGTCTGCTTTGTCATTAGGGCTAGGTGGCAGGCTCTAATTGGTCTCTCTTTCGAATGAATGGCTACGATCAATCCAAGCAACATCAATGGTCCTAATCAGTTCCTAACCTCTATAAAAAGGACCCTAGACTCTACCTAGGTTTCTTGCACAATTCTCTAGCCTCCATTGCTCTCTTCTTCTAATAAAAAAATAAAAATGGCGTCTCTGCTCTGCTGGAATTAAAACTAGAAGATAATCAACATCAGCCTAAGCAACTCAATTCAAACTAGAGGTTAAAGTTCTGCAAAAGATTCTACAACAAGTTAAAAGTTCTTTCTTTAATCCAATCAAGGCAAGTACAGTTATTCTCTGCTATAAACGTTAATTATAATTTTGATATGCATTTAAATCTGAGTTTGAGGTTGTATTCTCTTCTGTTAGATCTGTTTTCTGTGACTGTTCTATATTCCTTTCTTCTTTTTTGTTTCTATAGCCAGGCTACCACGAGCCTGTGCCTAATCTCATAAGAGATGAACGTATGAACGCAAGTTTTGGGATGAATGATGAGAAATTTGACAAAACCAAATTGAATGTATGACTTTAGGTCTGAGGCATAAAATATATTGGACATATGACTTGGGATTGGATGCATAAATTTGACTATGAACATATAATTTATGCATGTTGTATGCATAGTTATGTTGTAATTTAGACCTGTAATTAATTAGAAAAAAAATAGCATATGTTATAAACTAGTTTTAGACCTATGCATATTTTGTGATAAAAGAAGAAGAGGAACCACTGTAAAGATTACATATGATTTGAGACTTTGGACAAAATGCATATAAAAAGGCAAGATCTGATTTTTAGAAGATATGGTTTGAAGATTTATATTATTGGGCATAGTTTGCATAATAATTCATGACATGAAAAGAAGGAAGATATGGAAACTTAAGATTTACATTAATTAGGATATCTATTATTGTAATTACACCTAAATAGGGATTTTTGGATATATGACATGCATTGAAATTAATGGTTATATTTGGTATTATCTATATTAGAACATATGTTATATGGCAAATTATGTCCATATTCTGCGCTTAAGCAAACATGGAATATATGTTGTGAATCATGAAAAAATTATGTAGGCATATGAATTTAGGCCTAATTTATGACTAGGCAAGGCATGTAAATAGAACCTTTAGAATTATTAGGTTTGCTAAATCTGCTAATTTGCTAAGTTGCCTAAACTGCTAGTTTTGTTATGTTGCCTAGACTACTAATTAGATTGAAATGCCAAATCTGTTAAATTTGTCTGTTGAGATGCCTAATCTGTTATATGCCAAAATCTGCTAAGTACTAAATCGGTTAAATCTGTTAAGTCACCCAATCTACTAAAATCTGTTATCTGCTATATCAGTTGAGTTGATGTGATCATTCTGTTATTGATATAATCTGAATTGGCATATATATTGGGTGTGCGCATAAACGGTAAATAATTAATTAATTGGCCGCAAAGATGAATATGGCTAACTCGAGGTTAGAATGAGTTTGCGACGTAAATCTGCCCGGAACCGCCCGGCACATCCAGTGGCCGCAAACAATAGGTTCTAATGTGAGAAGTTAGTCATAACATGCGTAAGACACGAGGTTAGGTCTGGCTTGTGGCAGAAGTCTGCCAGGAACCGCCCGGCATATCCAGCGGCCACAAGCTACCGACCTAATGTGAGAGGTCTGTGCATTAATAATTAATTAATGCAAATCTAAGATAAGAATGACGTCTAAAACGTATTGGGGGAAAATAGGGTTAAACCAAAGGAATTAATAGATGTAGTAAAACCCGTCCATGAATCTGTAGGCCCAATACAAAGTTAGACAAATCTGAAAAATCTTTACATCTGATCCGTTAGTCTGAAAACTTGTTAACTCAATTTGTGAACTAGTAAATCTGAATTCTATATGTCTGAACTTGTAAACAAATAAATCTGAAATCTGTTAGTTTGGGGACACAAGGTTAGGAGGGGAATCACTTGTGTCATCTGTTGTTTGGGACCCATATTAGTCAGTAACCCTTTCTGGTATCAAAACTTTGACCCAACAGTAGGTAGGATCCGGGCACGCTTACTGAACTAATTATAAGTGGTTCATTCTGATAATGGCGAGGGGTGTTGATGGTGCGTTCCAACCGGGTCATGTGCGTGCATGGATCCCGGTCTGCCTCTGAGGATGTAAGACGCCGTGACATCTGTAAATAGGTCTGTGCCAATTGGTTGTCACTTTAGGGAGTGATACACCCTACTGTGGGGCCGACACAGGATATTTATGTATTAGGGAGCCGATCACTTGGGGTAGGGTTTTAGGGTACGCTTAGTTCTGTCTGTTTCTGTTGGTACCGTCTGTTTCTGTTGGGTGGTAACACCTGTTTGTTTCTATGTGGTACCGTCTGTTCGGGTGGTAAAGGCCCATTACTAGTGTACACCTAATTCCACATTCTGTTTCCATAGGGATAAATCTGTTTCTTCTTCTGTTTGTTTCTGATCGGGTAGTAAAGGCCCATTATTAGCATTCTGTTTCTGTTAAAGTATTCTGTACCCGTTCCTGCTTCAATTTAGACATTAGGGTGACACCTAATTCTGTTATACTAGTATTAGTGCAGAGAAGTGTAAAACAATAGTTTATATCATTCTGTTTTTCTGTTATATCTGCTACACCTGTTATAGTTATCTCACATCCAGTTTTATGTTCATATCATATTATTATTATCTGTTCATATGCTGAAAGTCACTGGACTTGCCAGACTTTTTGTCTGACCCTTGTTGTTTTCGCCTCCTTTCTTCCGTTCCCCCCCAGGTTATCCAAGGAGGGAAATACTTTAGCTTGATCCGGATTTCTCTTTGCTTGAAGTGCTTAAAGTATGGCTTGGCTCTGTATAGCTTCCGTTCCATGGGGATTATGATTTTAAACTATGCATTTTGAAGGCTTTTGTACAAGACTGATATTTTGTACTTGAATTCTGAAATTTGAGAGGATGTAACCATATTAATTTATGTTTCCGCTGTAATAAAGTTAAAATTTTTCAAGTACTGTTTTATCTGTCTTGTAAGTTTCTGTTCTGTTTACTAAAATGCTCCACCAAAGTTAAGGCATTCCCTTTGTGAGTGACCTTAACGGAGGTGGGGTGTTACACCTTTGGCTACTAGCCTTGCTTTGAAAGTTTGAATGGACCCATCAGTATTATATTTTCTTCGAAATACCCACTTACAACCAATTGGTTTAGATCCAGGAGGCAAATCTGCTAGAACCCAAGTATTGTTAGCAATAATTGAGTCCATTTCATCTTGTATTGCTTCCTTCCAGAAAGCTACATCTCTCAAGGTCATTGCTTCCTAAAAGTTTTAGGATCCTCTTCATTATTCAAAACGTAAACTATATCATTTACAATTTCAGTTCTATTTCCATTTACAAGATGAATCACATCATCAGGTGCTACAAAATCAGGATCTCATCCTTTGCTTTTCCTTGTTCTTTTGCTTCTTCTTGGTTCTTCAGGTATGTACGTATTCTTTCTTTTATCAGAAGAAGTATTCATGTTATTTTCTTTGTCATCATCATTGATAACTTGTGTAGGATATGAAATATGTGTGGAATCACATATAAATTTATTTTCAATGAATTCGACATCTCTTGATTCCACGATCACATTAGATTTGAGATCTAATAATCTATATGCTTTTGAAAGTTCAACATATCCTACAAATACACTTTTCAGAGCCCTTGGTCCAATTTTAACTCTTTTTGGATCTATGATTCGATAAAAGGCTAAACATCCCCAAACTTTAAGATATTTCAAGCTCGGTTGCCTACCTTTCCATAATTCATACGGAGAAATCTTTGTCTTCTATGATGGGATTCTATTATGTAAATGACATGCTGTCAGAAGTGCTTCTCCCTATAAATTTATATTTTGTTTAGCATTCAAAATCATGGCATTAGTCATTTCCACTAATGTTCTATTTTTTCTTTCTGCCAAACCACTCTGTTGTGGGGTATAAGGTGCTGTCGATTGGTGGATTATGCCATTTTCTTCACAAAATGATGAGAATTCATTTGAAAAATATTCTCCACCTATGTCTGTTCGCAACACCTTTATTTTCTTTTCCTTCTGATTTTCAACACTAATTTTGAAACGTTTAAACATTCCAAATGCTTGATCTTTTGATCTCATCAAATAAACATGTGTGTATCTAGAGTAATCATCTATAAATATGATGAAATATCGATTGCCCCCTCTAGTCAACACACCATTTAATTCACATATATCTGAATGAATTAGTTTGATTAGTTGAGTATTTCTTTCAGATTTTGGAAATGTTTTTTACACATCTTTGCTTCGATGCAAATCTTGCACTTAGATTGTTTTATAAGATCACAGGAAATCAACCCTTCCTTAGACATATATTGCAAAGATTTAAAATTTAAGTGAGCCAATTTATTATGCCATAAATGAAATGAATCAACAATATAAGCAAATTCATTCATTTTATTGATATTGAGTTTATACATTCCATTACAAGCATTGCCTTTTCCAACAAACTTCCCTCCTTTAGACATAATCAGACTGTTACCATCAAGAACGCATTTAACACCCTTTTTACATAGAAGATATGCAGAAACTAAGTTCTTTTAACATCCGGAACATGCAAGACATTCTGGAGAATTAGTTTCTTTCCCGAAGTGAACTCCAATTCAACTGTCCCTTTTCCACTACAACAGATGTATTGTGGTTTCCCATAATCAACTTGTTATCATCAGAAACCTTTTCGTAGAACTTAAACATGGAATGGTTATTACAGACATGAATAGTGGCACTAGAATCATACCACCAATCCATATCTTTTGAAGTATCAGCCATGTTTAACTCCATTGTCGTGTCAGTATCCAACTTGGTTATCATTGCAATGATTTCAGATTCATTCTGTTCAACCATGTTGGCGGAGTTTGCATTCTTTTTTCCTTTTTGCTCGGTTTTCTGTCTTTTGTAAAACCTGCAATCATGTTTAAAATGTCCTGGTTTTCCACAGAAATTGCAGTCTCCCTTCTCTTTGGCTTTGTTTTGATGGTTGTTTCCGCCGTCTCTCTTTCTTTTTCCAGATTCCTTATGCCCGTTTTCATTATCAACAATATTCACATCAGATTCAAAAACTTTCTTCTCACGAATTCTAGTTTCCTCTTAGATACGAAGATGTTTCTGAAACTGCTCCATTGAGAAGTCTTCTAACGAGTGCATAAATTTCTTTCTGTAATCACTCCAACTTTGGGGAGTTTAGCCATGACAGCCCCAACCTATAATGCTTCAGGGATGCTTATTTTGACATCCTTTAGTTTTTTGAAAATAACTTGTAGTTCGTGTACTTGATTAAGAACAGAATCATTTTCAAGCATTTCATATTCAAAAAAATCGAAAATCAGAAACTTATCAGCTTCTTGCTTTGCGTTGCTGTACTTTGATTCAAGAGTTGCCCATATTTCCCTTGGTGACTTGACAGAAGTAAAAAGATTATATAGGCGATTGGATAATGTATTGAGTATGTGCCCTCTGCAAACCACTTCATCTTCCTCTCATTTTCTGCGTTTCTCAATCAGTTCTTGGCTGTCTTTGTCGGTAGAAGGAGGTATTGGTTGCAGTTTTGGATCAAGGACGTATGCAATTTTAAGGGTAGTAAGCAAGAACATTATCTTATCTTGCCACCGCATATAGTTGGTGCCATCGAAGCATCAAGTTTTGTAAATTCTTGATTCATGATTTCGTATGTCAACTCAGATGCCTTCGTTGTCGCCATTATCAACTTCTTAAAATTGTTAGGAAATTAGCGGAGCAGCAGATGACTGAATGAACCAAGATTATCTTTGAGGCACGTCGATCAGACGCTGTCTTTAAGAAGTTGATCGCCCCCACTACAAAGTAGATTGCTGAAGGGTTTGATGGCGGCACTTCTCCAGGATACAACAAAGATTAGTTTTCGCAGTTAGCAATGGACTGTAAAAACGTGGAATAGTTTATTTCTGAAGAACAGAGAAGGGAAGAGATCGAAAAAAGAAAAGTGAAGTGTTTGGGCATAGAAGCAGGTTTAAATAGAGGCTGAGAAGGCATTTCGAAGGGACATAACGTTTTGAATGGGCGCATCTTTTAAAAATCAAAAATCACGACAGTCGAACCCGATTCGTTTTAATAATGTACGCGCCACGTGACCTAAGTGCCTAAGTGCCATCTTTGACCTTTTAATATGATCTTATATATATATAGGCCCAAGCCCATATGGGCACATCCTTTAGCCTAATTCTTTTCATTTCACAATCTTATAACAACAACTCTTAATATATAAGTAGGAGTTTTTTTATGATATTTGCCAATGTGGGAAAAATAATATTTCAATCCTCCCAATAGAAATTGCATGTTCAACAACAACAACAACTCTATTATTGATAATAATAACTGAAATTATAATAATAGTTTAGATTACCAAATTTCATTGTCGTTCTCTGAGAATCCGAAATCAGCCTCGTTGTAGCGGATAGAGCTTGAAGGTCACTGGAAAAGCTTGAAAGGCGTAAGATGACAAGGAGCAAAATGAACGCACGGTACTACTATAGCAATGTTTTAGGAAAGTTTCATTATAGCTTTTTTACTGTATAATATTTATTTTCATGGAGAAGAGTGCAACGAAGATGAAAAGATGGAAGGCACGCACAGTACCTACTATAGCAGAAGGAAAGTATTAAAAAAAATATAAAACAGTGCTTTTAACTTCAAAATACATCTAAAGTTTCAAGTCCAAGAAAATGTAAAGCTAGTTCGGTCAGCTGAACACAAGAAATTTTGAAATTTATATGTTTTGGTATTCGAAAAAGAATAAATATTTGTTATTTAGAAGAAAAAAAATTCCGATGTAAATATACCTACATCCAAAAATTATCCATCAAAGGTTTTTTTATATGTAAAATCATGATTTAAGTTATGCGTATTTTAGTACAATAAAATATATTTAATTTAGAAGTTTATATTATATACGCTAGACGCATATTAATTGTTGTTACCTTAACGTTATAACAATCAATGAGACTAAAAAACATTTGTTCAAATTAAAGATTTCACTTTTTTTGTATTTATCTATGATAATTATATCATATCTATCTATATTTGTGAATGTGAACATCATATATTCGAAATTGATTTGAGATGCGGATATGGATATGACACTATTCGAACATGAAACTATTTGTTAATAGGCTTATATAACTCGTGCTAATAATTTATATCTTCGTAAATTCTAGCCAGACCCGGCCTTGTACCTAGGCGTACCAGGCCACTACCTAGGGCCTCAACATAATTTGGGGCCTCAGATTTCCAAAAAAAAAAAACACAACAGCCCACTGCACACATAAAAGAAAACAAGCCTGCTCCCAGCTCACACAAAAGAAAGCCGATATTTCAATGCTCCTGAAACTGAAAGTAGTAAAACGCGAATGGGAATCTTCTTCAAACAGCGGTTCGTGATTCGTTGATTCTGCAACCGATTGTGTTCTTCTGTGCTTCACCAGTTTGAACGAATTATCAGGTATGAATTATTAAAATGTTAACTAATTTGTACGAATTGATATATTATTAAATTAGGTTTGGTAAAGACTATTTAATCAGTTCTTAATTAGCAAACACTGATTTGATAGTGGATTTGAATTAAATGATTAATTGATGTTTATTAATTAGGTTCATTTTTTCTTCTAATTTGGTAATTGATTTGATTTTGAGTGATACTATAGAAAAGGAAAAGCAGATTTATAACTATTTCATGGTATATGATAACTTCTACTTCATAGTATGTATACAAGGATTTTTGTACAAAATTTATGAGAAATAATGTTTAGTTCATCTACAAATAGCTTCTCTGCCGAAGATACTGTGATGCCCAAAACACTAATATGCCAAAAGTATGGTACATTTAAAAAAAATTATGGTAGGGCCTCAAATATGTTTTTTGCCTAGGGTCACCCACACTTCAGGGTCGACCCTGATTCTAGCATGTAGACAGCTTACAAAATTTGCTGTATATACTCCTCTCAAATCCATTTATTTTTATTTTCTAAATATGATAACTTTTTATATATGCATCGGATTTAAGATACTATATTATGGGTCTTTTACATTAATATAATAAATGCATCTGTGTATATATGATATTATCGATGTTCTCTATATTTTTATGTTGGGTAGATGGCTTGGTTTTAGTGATATTGTGTCGAGATTGGAACGATATATGTCTCCGTTTTTTGAAATAACTTTTGGTTTTTTTTTTGAATTGGCATATGGAAAAAATAACGAGAGATGAGTAAATAGAATTAATTTTGATTTGCGTAGTATATTGTTAATTGTTTCTCGTAGCTACATTAGTTTTCTGCTTGTTTCTATTTTTTTCAAAGTAGTATAAAAGTAGTACAATTGATGTTGGTTCATACAGTTCTTCCACCATTGGTTCTTTTACTAAATGGATTCGTCTACTTAAGAAAATGATTTGGTTTTTCGGTGATTCTAGTTATCTATTACAATAATTATTGAGAAATGATACAAGTAATTAAGTGTTTGCTGCCGCTTGCCATTGGTCAACGACTTACGATTGGCCCTGAATAGTTTCGCTTGTATCTTATGATATACTGTACAAGGAAAGAATGTAAAGCTAACGTTATTAATAAGAATGACAAGAAGACGGGTTGGGATGGATTTTCTATGCTTCAGACTTGCCTCAGGTTTCTTAATTTCTGCCCCAAATCCGTCTCACAGATTCGATGCGAAGGGTCTGAATTTTCTCCTCGAACCTAAAGTTTGTACGGGTTAGGATAGACCCGCCCCACTTAAGACTCGGTGAGGTTTTACATTTTCTTTTCTTTTTTTTAGCCAGGGTTTTACACATTTATTCAAAACTGATTAATAAGTACATTTATTTAACTTGTAAGAGCGCTGTCAGGAAATGTCACGATAAATAAATAAATAAATAATGCAATAATAGAAGAATATGACAAATTTGAACGTTAACAACTAATTTTTTTTGTATAGTTATGTATAAACATCAATGATGCAAGTTAATATTATAAAATCATACACACTATCGAATGAAACATTATATCCATATTAAAAGTATATATTATGCAAATACTCCATTTTCAAAACTTATTTAAAATATCATCATGTTTTGCTCAACGCAGCCTTGTATTGTTTAGAACACATTAGCACCACTTGAAATGACTCTAGTATTTTTGTTTTATTTTTTATATACGTAATGAACAATTTTCCAAAAAATCACTCAATACATGCAAAAATAAATAAAGATCATTAGTAAACGATTTTTCAAATGTCACCCAAATTTTGAATAATAAAATAACAAACCTTCTCTCCTTTTTATTTTAAACTTTACTAAACTTCAAACAAAAAACCAAGGGCCCTCCTGTTATATTCATCTGTAATTTCTTATATTTTGCATTAAATATAATGAAAGCTATTGTTTAAAGAGATTTACTCAAATAATAACAATATTTATGTAACATTCCTTAGTTTCGAATGAAATTAGAAGCCTCACATAGCAAAATATGTGTATAAAATGTATAGAATAAACGAGCCCTTCTAACAGCGTAAAGGCTTTCCGAGGAACAAAACTTCACTACTAGGGCTAAGTTGGGAGCAGTATATGAGCGAATGGAGGAGTGGACTATTACAGTGTCATTAGAGCCAATACCACCTTGAATTGTGGCATTTCTATCGACCGTGACGCCTTCGAGGTATTTTTGGTTTGTATGTCGATCATAAATGCACAATAGGGACGTTGGACTTTCAAGAGAGTAGACTGTAACATTCCTTAGTTTGTAATGAAAATAGAAGTCCAAGATAGAAAAAATAAGGGTATGAATTGAGAAGTTGCATAGTAAAGCCCAACCTCTAAATAATGTTGAGGTCTTTTAAGGAAAAAATACTAGTCCTTTATGGTAGTTAAGTAGGAAAAATATATGCACGGACTAAGGAGCGAACAGTTGCAGTGTCCTTGCTCTAGATCAATGTAACAACTAGGAAAATCAGAACCAATTTGAAAATTTTATTTTGGAAATTTTAATGAATTTTGAATATTTAAATTGATTTTTTTTAAATAACAACGACGAGAAATTTATTTTGAATAGAATTAGAATGTATATATTTATTTGAATCATTGTTAGAATATAAAATATTTATTTTAATTATAAAAGGAATTGGAAATGGCGCGGTAGTTTGAAAATTCGATTTCAAATTTCAAATGAATGTATGGGATTCAAAATAAACCGGATTTTAGCGAAACCAAAAATATTTGAATCTATTTGAGAATATCATTCCAATGAATCCGAAAAATCCAAATTTCATAGTGGGAATAAAAAGTTTGGCCAGTTGAAAATACAGAATAGTCGCTATGAAAATATAGCCCTTAAAAATGGAAATTTTGCAAACGACCTCCGTTTTCGACGAAACCACTTTTGTTGGATCCGGGATGTCAAGTTATTGCTCGATTCCAAAGTTCATAATTTCTTAAAACAATATGTGAGCGTGGTAAAGTAAAACGTGTTTTGACAGTTTCAGTCAATTTGAATCGACTAGAAAATGACCATTCTTCAAACGGTCTTCAAATTTGATGAAATTGGTTTTGTTAGGACCATATCGTCAATACGAAGCTAGAAATAATTTTTTTTGGAATTTTTGGGTCTGCATGTGTCCTAGTAAATTGAAATGTACGCTCAAATTCAATATATACTGATTTATATTTTGAATTTGATGAAAATTGATTGTAATAGTCGAATTGGCTAATGAAACATATCCCATTTTGTTCGGAATGTGAGTAATTAGCTTGAGACGACAGTCGTCGGGTTCGATTTGAAGATTAAATGAAAAAGTAACTTGAGGACATTCAAAATTAAAAATAAATAATAATTAAAAATTATATAAAACCCCCTTACCTTCTCCACTTAGTCCACGGTCAAAATCGAAGAGAATAAAAAAAAACCTCGCGCAACTCGATCTCGTCGACGCCCTGGCCTCCATCAACTGTCGCGACCGCCGCTGTTGGGGGCCTCCAGCTCCACCGCCTTCCCCCTGTCCTCAGCACCTCCCCATGCCGCCTCTTTCTCCTTTCCCCTTCCCTATCGATCGAAGCCAACCCATAAAACCCCGCCTCTAAACCCGTTCAGACCCACGCCCACCACTCTGCACCACCGTGATCTGCACCTCCTGTCCTCGACTGACGCAGACCCTCCCCTCTCTCTTCGCTGAAAAAAAAAAATTATATGTTCCCTTTTTATTACTATTTATTTTTATTATTTTCTTTTAGGTAATAAAAAATGATTTTACAAAGTAATAAAAGATGATTTTATAAGGTAATGAAAACTGATTTGATAAAGTAATAAAAAACTGATTTTATAAGGCAATAAAAACTAATTTTATTTGGTTATAAAAACTGATTTGATTTAATTATAAAAAGCATGGATTTTTAAGAAATGATTTTTAGTATGTATCAAAATTAGATTTCTTTGATATGGAAAATTAGATTTCTTTGACGTGAAAAATATGATTTCTAAGTTAAGAAAAATGTATTTTTATGTAGATAAAATTATGATTTTTTATAGTATGTTTGAAATATTTTATCGTACGGAAAATATGATTTTTATCAATAGGAAGTAGCATTAAAAATTGGATTTTATTTATATGAACAACATATAAAGTTGTGATTTTAATAATGAAAAAGAATTTATTAAAGTTATGACTTTTATTTTATAATAAAAATGTGATTTTTATTGTAAAGTTAGCAATATAAAAATTCGGTTTTTATATATATGAAGTAGAAATCAAAATATGATTTTATTTATATAATAGCGATGTAAAGATGTGATTTCTACATTGAACAGCATGGAAAAGTTGAGTTGGAACTTCACGCAAATCTGAATCCTTCAGAAATAAGGAATGACGGAGTGGAACTCAAAGGTGAGAACTTCTCACTTTAAAATTTATTTTCTAGTTAAAAATATATGCTATGATGCAGATGATGCTTAGCAGCACCCGACACTCATCGTCCACAGATCATGGATGACTTGTTTGTTTGTTTGATTGTGTTGTGAAATTTGATTGTGTGATGTGGAAAGGAATAAAAGATTTAATATAGTTAAAAATATAATTTTTAACATGTATATGAATGAGATAAATATTCATAAACAAATCGGACGATTTGTTTAGGTACACACATTTGACTGATATTGATTAGGATGATATATTTTACACATCGCCCAACTGCACAAATAAAATTCATTATTTGTTGACTGAAACCCCACACGGGTATTTGGATGATATATGACATACACTAGTCCCATTAATTAGCTGTATGTCGATCGATTGATTGACGGACTGTTATAAGCGTTAAATTTTTATATTTGATGCTTATGCAGTGTAGAATGCACTCTGGATGATGGTTAACTGTGTTTGATTGTTGTTGTATACATGTGTGTATGAAATCCATATAAATAAAATTATATGCTAATTGAATGCGTATGATTCCAGTTCAGAAATAATGAATATTTTAAAATAACGATTATTTTAAAATAATGATTATTTTATTTTAAAATAATATTCTGCAAAAGATCAAAATTTTATTTTGATGTCTGATTTGGGATGGAGATGAATATATTAAATATATAAAGCCGTGTTGATTTGATATGCGCCATTTTGACGTGAAAGATATTTATATCGATTTTATTTATTTATATAAGGAATAACGAATAGGAAGAGATTTCAAAATACAATGTTCTGAGAATACTATCATTTATATATCGATGATATGGAATATTCAATTTGGATTTGAAATTGAAAATGAAGTTGAAATCGTTTTGAAAACGATTTATTAAATACGTGTTAAATGGAAATCGACGATAAATATATATATATATATATATAATGGTCTGAATAGAATGCGCCATGCTGCGGCAGTTCGCGAATTTCGACCATTGACTTCGAATGGACATTACGGGAGATCCGCCACCGGATTCTCCTAAAACCAGAACCGTTTGGTTCGTATCGAAAAGAGCTTTCTAACGAATATTAGATATTTGAAATCTAACGGTTGGATTTGGGACTATGTCCAAATCAAATTTGGAAAAGGCGCTGTAAGTGCAGTTCGATGGCCGTTTATGGAAATCGACTGTACGGGTCTTGATAAAATTATTAAAAATAGCAATAATAAGTGTAAAATCATAAGAAATGATTTAAAAGATTTAGGACGAAAAATTCCATATTGAAAAGATAAAAATAGATTTTTTATCGAAATGAACTAGTTTTGAACTAGAATTATAATCCAATTATTTTTAAAATAAATAAATTGGATTTGAAATGGTTTTAAAAATAACCCAAATTTCCAATATATGAATTGGAATGGATTTGAATCGAAATTATCTTCGGAATATTTCGATATTGGATTCCGTGATTATACGGACATTATGGAGGAATTTGGAAGATATATATATCTCGTTATTCCAATACGATATTTGTTGATTTCAGAATTTGATATTGAATATAAGTCGATATATTTTCTATTCAGAGTCTTGTATTTAATATCAAATGGGATTTTGGGTTTGTCGTGAAGGGTTTCTTCAGTAACACTGTTTTTGAACCCCATGTGAAAAGAATAAATATTTTAATTAAGAATGTTAGAGTTTCCAATTATATTAAATAATTGGAATAAAATGGGATGTGAATTGGGTTTATCGTGGACTATGTATTAAATAACACTCGTTCTTAAACCCGATTTACAATGAAATGTAATTTGGAATTTTTAAATCTTTTGTTAAGATTTAAAGGAAATTTTCCAAAGGGAAGTTTTCCAATTTAGTAAAATTAATTGGAATGGAATGGAATTCGATTTGGTAATAATCGAAGTGGACTTCTATGGAGGAAGACTATTACTATATATGGAATTTAAGAGGCTTTACCGTTATTCCATTTATAGTATTGGTTGGATATGGAAGTTCATATCGATTATATATATTGATCTGTTTTCCGTGAAGATTCCATTGTTAATGGATTGCGATTTTGGGTTTATCGTGAGCTGTGTTTGAAATGACATTAGTTCTTTAACCTAGTTTAAGATAAGATTTATTTCTTAACTTTGAATAATCATTAAGTAATGATTTTTGGAAATTAAAACTGAAATAGAGTTTTAATGAATCTTTAAGTAGATTGAAAGGTGAATTTGATAATTAAAATTATCAAATTCAAGAAATGATCGAGAATGGAGTACCACCAGTTTTACTCCAGGCGATAGGTAAATCTTTAATTAGATTTGAACATGAAATGGTAATTAATTTTACCGATAACACTGTGGTGTTAGATATGAAGTATTACCAGTTTTGCTTCATG
Organism: Allium sativum; assembly: GCA_030737875.1. Classification (NCBI taxonomy): domain Eukaryota; kingdom Viridiplantae; phylum Streptophyta; class Magnoliopsida; order Asparagales; family Amaryllidaceae; genus Allium; species Allium sativum. Next base: position 995,847,516 of record CM060924.1, on the reverse strand, counting down.
GGATGAATAGGTTAAAACGGGGGAAATTAAAACAAATGATTACTTCAGTAAGGCGCGCTAATCCTAACTAGTTTAGACAAACCATAATTTGGTTTGAATTGATATTCAAAGGAAGATTAAAGAATTTATCTTTGATAAAATTAATGGGAACCTTTCCCAAAGTATGAGAATATTTGAATAAAGGAATATTTTGGATTGGAATAAGGCTTATGTTGTGTTTTTATAACACTTGTTTATTATATATGCGAGTTATTTAGAAAGACCGGGTTTATCCCATTCTGAATAACCAATTCAATGATATGTCGAGGATGAAGACGGTGGTCAAAGACCGGAGGTCTTCACATAGTTTGGAAGATTACCGATGTCTTGATTGGGCTGTACACCCAAGACATGGTAATAAGTGGTGATCGTCCAGACATACTTGGAGATCGACCGGATATGCGAGGGCCTCTCTCCTGTATTGAACATACGGGATGAGGAATAAGGTGCCTCCAGTTTCGTTCAGACCCAGAACGAACTTGTAAATGGATGTGTGTCTGACATTGGATTTCATTCGGTGTGATTGATATACATCGGTTGCATAGCGTGAATTGCTTGTGTGGCATGCTGAGATGAAAATGATTAAGTCTTCTATTGAAAAGCAGAGTCTTGTGGTTGATTATCAAAGCACAGCTTTAATATAGCATAGCTTTATGTAGCGTTAATTCGCAAGCCTCTCACCCCGGTGTGAACCAGAAATGGGAGAGGACCTCAGGGAGGGCATGCGTTTCCTTCTAGCTAGGAGTGGTGTCAGCGTTTTACTAGCCCTGGCATTTTACTTATGTCGATGATGGATTGCGAGGCGCCTCAGTTATTTCGGCCTTTGCGGAGCTGATGGATGGTCCTTATACATACTAGATTTACGCCTCATAGGGCAAGGAAACATAGTGTTCAGGCATTTTAATCCACATCGAGTGGACCGGCCCTAACGATCCAAGGGCTTGACAGAGTACTTGCCTGAGACATGGGTTAGATTGTCTCGAAGCGGTAAGGACGATCCCTTGCCTTGGTTCACAGACGGAAATCCAACTTCCAATACGTGACAATTGCGGTTTTGATTGTAGAGCCTAGTATTGGCGACATGATATATGGTACCCATGTCGTCTAGGATTGATACATTTATATTTGAAGTTGTTTTATACACTATGCACTTATAATAGTATCAAATGATTTGTTTTAAACGTACCAAGCATGTTTGGCTATTATAAGGGAAAACCCTATCCTCCGGCTTGTGTTGCATTGTATGATGAGACCTGGGTCTTATAATAGCCTCATTTTTCCAAAAAGTATTGCGTTGTTTTGTTATATGAACTGGTATTCTTGGGAGGAAACCTGTTTCGTGTTATACGGCATGGTCCCTTGATATATCTGATTAAAGTAAAGTTTTAAATAACTGTTTTAGTTCTCACACCAATAACATGACTGACCTGGAGTTTATTGTTTTAACCTAAACTCTGGGTGCCCCTATTTCCACACGGGCATCTTGTAGTTTTGGTTTTGCAGATTTATATTCATAGGATCCTGGTTTACAGCTAGAATGATATTCGGAAAGCTCTGTATCCGTATATTCTTTTTAGTTGTGTTTTGTATTATTTTCCACTGCATTGTAACTTGTAAATCTCTGATATTTAGTAAATGTGTAATATTTATTCATACTCTGTATATTCTTGTATTCTGATGAAATTGTTGTAATAAGCCATGAAATGTTATTCTATTTGTGTTCTGATTTGTTGTGTTCTCAATGCAATCCGGACTTTCCTCCATGGGGAAGTTCGGATCGTTATATTTGGTATCAGAGCTTTGGTTTATAGAGCTCGAGAACAAGACACATTAGAACCAAACGAAAGAATTCATCAGAGATTGGATTAGTAACATCCAGTGAGAATGACTCGTTAGAGATAGGATCAGTAGTATCCTAGAACGAGTGTGAAGAGTATATTTTTAAATTAAAAACAAAGTTTGTTTTGAAAATTTAAATCGTATTATATGTATTTGAATATTTATTTTATATCGAATTTGGACAATCTAGTATATGAAGATTTTGCATATGCGCCGAGCTAGCGTGTATACGAAGTCCCAAATATACTGGATAGATATAGAATCACACTCTAGTCGCCCAGAGATGATTCTGTTGATGACTACGTAGCATCAGCAGTTTGTATTCGAGTTTCGAAAGTGGGATGTCTATATATTTCCAAATGACTGGTGTGAGAACCAAAATTAGGTAGGGCTTATTGTTGTGATTTGGCACCAAAAAAATGGATTTTTGTATATATATCAAAATTATAAATTTGAAAAGATAATCAACTAATTGATGGATGATTGTGTTGTGTGATTATTCATTTGAACCAACATGTAGATATATGGTAAATTTGATCCAAATTGTATCAAATGTTGAACTGAATTGAGAATTGTTTGAGATTGCCTGCATATACATGTACATACATTGAACAAGTCATTGCAAGGTGGCTAGAGCAGAGGAATAAAATTGTATGCCCGAAAAATAGGTACATGTTTATTAATTAATTGGGTTTGGATGATTTTATGAGCCGCTTGGCTTTTTCTTTTTCTTTTTGAGATGAGAGGGCCTATGTGGCGGTTTGGGGATTTTCCCGGTGCTCCCGTACAAAGGAGGTTATTTTGAAAATTTTCGAAAATTTAGGGTGTTAGCCATATTTTTGAAAAATTTGAAAAGTTCTTAGAAACTGAAAAGTTGAAGAACTTAGGCCATGATGAAAATAATGAAAGTTGAGTTGATTAGTTATACAACTTTCAGCTCCGTTCCTTTTCGTGGACGAAAAGATTTTAAGTGGGAGAGACTGTAACAACCCGAAAAATCAAAACCAATTTAAAATTATTATTTTGGCAATTTTAATGAATTTTGAATAGTTAGAATGATTTATTTTAAATAATCATGACGAGAAATTTATTTTGAATAGAATTAGAACGTATATATTAATTTGAATCGTTGTTAGAATATAAAATAAATAATAATAATAATTTGAGGACATTCAAAATTAAAATAAATAATAATTAAAAATTATATAAAACCCCCTTACCTTCTCCACTTAGTCCATGGTCAAAATCGAAGAGAATAAAAAAAAAAACCTCGCGCATCTCGATCTCGTCGACGCCCTGGCCTCCGTCAACTGTCGCGACCGCCGCCGTTGGGGGCCTCCAGCTCCACTGCTGTAACGACCCAACTTTCGAACACATCTCAAGTTGTGCCATTTATGAGAAATGAGGATAGACAGAAGGCAAAACACAGAACATCAGAATCTCACAGCAGAATTTTTCACAAAAAGATAATACTTTATAATGTTACACAACAGTACATAATACATCGGATCATCACATGTCCAGTGATACAACTATTTCATGGTACATCAGTAATTATACATAACCTTCTTGACTAACTGCAGACTTATAATTATACAGTAGATAGGGTAGGTAGACGAGCACACTGATAATCTTCATTCAGCTTCACAAGTTTATCCGAATCCTGATTCACTTGTCTATTCATAACAAGCGTTATGAATACCCAAGAGTTTAAGGGAAAACACAGAAAAATAAACTCCGGGTCAGTCAGGGGACTGGTATGAGTAAACAGTTTAAAAACAAATAAAAATATCTCATAAGACCATGCCGTAAATACGGAACGGGTTTTTACCTTATGAGATCAAAACACTTTGTATACTTGAAAACGGATATTTTTATAATATCAAGGGTTTTCACAAATAATTTAGAAATCTAGGAAAATGCTTGCATCTCACATTTTCCGATATAGTATACAAATACAAACCGCTTGGCTCTTAGGGAAATTGGATTTCCAACTTGAAAAGGTATGGGTCCACCTTCCGCTGATGTATCTCTAGAGGCAAATACATCTGGGTTCAACAAGAACTTCTTGCAACCCGGCCCTCACATGACCGACCACTCATTTCTCTTGAGTGTATCGAATGTATATCACCGATGGTTGTGCGCGGCAACCATCCCCGCATGGGCAGAATCGATAGATTTAGAAACAAAAGGAATTTCTCTAGATAGGTGATACTACACCCTAATGGGAGCGACCCACATAGCCATGCTGCCTGCCCGATTTTTGTCATTTCCTGGGTGTGAGGCTTGAGGCTAGACTCGCTTCATCACCACTGGTTCATTACTTTGAGTGCCACATCATCCAGACTTCCCGATCACTAATTGACTTCCTCAAAAATACACTATAGGTATACGGCGAGAGAAACGAATTCCTCTGCCACCATATAATTACGTTTGAAAAGATCAACGTACGTGACCAGTCAGAATTACTTTGTCGGAAACTCGTCCATGCAAGTTGTTCTGGGTTTGAACAAACCGAAGGCACTATTCTGAAAACAGAACAGCCCTTGCACAACTCCGTCTTCAATTGTCTTTGATAATTTCTGACGCGCATCGTAGAATCAATTCAAAGTGGAATATAGATTCCGGTCTCTTTGAAATGATTAACGAACAAATTTCACTTCAAATTATAATTCTAACAGGATTATAATCTAATCTGTATATATGGTTACAGTCAAACCAAACAGCTCATGATCATCTTGTCAATATCTGATATATTGATCATCTTTCCAAAACGGTGAATTTTGCCGTGTGCGTAGCACGGGTTTTCTCTTTCCGTTTTGTTCATCCCTTTTAAAAATAAATTCTTACTTTATTTGTCTTCAGAAAAATATTACTTACTCTGGTTATTCTTGAACGAACAGATTTGATGATTTATAATCAATTCAATGACTTTTACACTTTGTACCGTTTCGTCAAATTCTCCATCGATTCTTTATCCTTGATCTTCTTTTTCTCCTTTTCATACTGATAAAATTCTCCTCTTTTATTTTATATATCAATAAAATCTCTCTTTCTAATTTAATCCAACATGATTAAAATATCATTTACAGTTATTATCCAGTACAAAACTGTCTGTGATCAGTTCCTTGTATCCGGATGTTAAGACTACATTTCCAACGTATACTTTACATACAGTTTCCTGGTTAAAATATAAATATCTCCTTAGAAAACAAATTTAAATAAAAATTAAATTTATAATCTAAATAAACTATACTTCCTCTGCTGACTGCTTGACGTTTGTCAAAACATCGTCCGATCCTTCACACTTGATCGACTATCCTTTCGTTGACCTTACAGTTTAAATAATTCATTAGAAACTATTTCTAATTCCCCCTTTTTCAATTAAATTAAATTTAATTTAATATTACAGTTCCAGTAATTCAAATTCCAGTACTTGACGGAAAAACAGCATTTTCCTGATTCACTTCCTTCCTTTCTCTATTTAAAAAAAAATTCTATTTTATTTAAATATTTATTTTCCTTGTAAATTAAATAAAAATATTATTTTTCTTAAACATTTATTTTCCCTTTATAATTAAACCTTATTTAATTTAAAACCCAGTTTAAATTAAAATTATGGTTTAAAATCTTCATTTTTAAGTTGAATTGGCAAAGTACCACTTGTTTAACAAAGTACCAAGGCCAGAACCCTGGTGCGCTCACAAAAATAGCAGGTCAACCTCCATGATCCCCCCAGTACCACATAAATCTGGTACTACCACTTTCCTTCTCTAGCAAACCACCAAATACCTAAGTACCAATGCCCAGAAATCATTGCCCGATCAGGCAAAAATCCCGGTGGCCACTCACGTTTCAACAAAGTACCACCTTCCAACTTTTCCTTCCCCAACATATACACGCGTATCCGTGCACGTGCACACCCCTGCCAGCCACCGGACAATGCTCCGACCACCACCCGCAAATCACATCTGCAACCCTGATCACCAATGACCAGCCACTCCAACTCCAGGCCTCCTTCTTCTCGAAAACCCCTCTCCACCATTAAACAGTAAAACACAACAGTAGTTCATCCTCCAAACTCAGCCTCCCCAGTTCGACTTCGTCCACCAGAAGTGACCGCACCACCTCCACAAGCTTCGCCAGCCTCGGACGCGCCTCCAGCATGGGTCCTGGTCAACTCGGTTCAGTGTGGACCCCACACGACGCGGCAAAAGCCTATGAACCCAAAACTGTACTCAGGAACACAAATCGACCTCGTTCCCCCAATTCACCCATTAGAAAATTATTAGGGTATTTTTCCTAGCATCCTAGGTCGTAGACGATCCTTCACCATCAACCCCTCGGCCTCAGATCGTGTGGGTGGCCGGAATTTGGCCAAAGTTCATAATTGGGTCATCTCCATTTTTCTCTTAATCCACTTTATTAAAAATCGTGATTTCTAGTTTAAAAATCATCATTTCATTCCTATGTTGTGATTATACAATCAAATACTGTTTTTATTTGGTTTGAAAAACCATTTTGAGAAAGAGGAACAGAGAGGATACTGTGTTGTTTATTTTCAACAGCAGCAAGGTTCTTGTTTTTCTCTTCTCCTTTTTCAAAGAGTTCCTTTACTCTAACACTTGAATGTGATGTCAGGGTTTTTAAAACACGGTTAACATTCTATTTTAATCCACTACATATAGATCTACTGTTCTATTTGATTTTGTCAGTGTTTGCATAACAAAACAGGGATTTGTTAGAACAAAGCAACAACACAGACAATGCACCTTTTTCTCCTTATGATATTAAGGTTTTGTCAACACAACTCAAGGGTTTCCATATCATGATAAGTGGCAATACAAACAGGACATGTTATTCGCACAGGATCACAAAGAACACAAAGCTCACCTCATAGTTTGAGTACACATCTGCAGTAAACAAACAGAATTCAAAAGAGAAAGTTTACTCACCTGAATAACTTAAGAATCTTGCTGTTTCTTTTTGCTAAAATCTTGAATTGCTGTGTGTTTTTGTGTGAGTGAAATATGTGCATGGCCGGGCCTTTATATAGGGTAGAAAAACAATATAATATGCAGTGCATTAAATGCATGTTTTGAAAGGAGAGACAAAAACAGTTTTCAGGCTGTGCTTGACAAATGAAAGACCATACATACAGCCGTATTTCTCTCTAAAAATCCCTGCCAACCCTCATCCATTCACATGGTATACTCAGCCTAGCCATCACATCCTAAACCCCTAAGCATTGTACTAATGTCTCCCCTTTAGCCTTGAAAAAAAACACACATTAACTGGCAATGTACCACCTTTCTTTCTACCATCTTTTCCTTTGGTTCTAGCAACATGTTGAGGCCATTTCATGTACTAAAACGCTCAGTTTTAAATGTGTTGTCAATCCATATTTCCTCTCATGTCAAACTGATTTTACAATGCATATATATTAAATACCAACTTGTCTTGCAAGTATGGCTAAAACTGAAAATAACTTATCTAAATTTACCTTGCCATGTGCCTAGACTTTATCCTACTTGCTAGTATGATTTATGATGTAGGTGTTTCATAGATGATATCATGAAGTGAAAGTGATTTTGAAAATACAAGTTCATCTTTTAATGCATATGCATGTTCAAATAATTGTCATGAGATCAAATCGTATTTATGGTGTTTGAAAATATGATTTTACCAAGGGTTTTGACAATACATGTTTGATTTTAAACATATATAAATTCACATATTTTCTTGTATTTTATTTTGAGAACAAAAAGGTGATTAACATGTCTTAAGCAAGGGGTTTAATTGAGTTTGAAACAAGGGGTTTGCTAAAACAAATATTTTAAAGCTTTTTGAAAACATGAACAAGTATTTGCAAAGTCATAGCATTTAAATTTTTTTTTTTTTGCTATGTAAAAGTGTTGCTTAACATACATTAAATATGAATTTAACAAGTGCTATTAAATACATGCTATCATATATACACGTGTAAAATAAAATTATACAAACGCTATTAAATTTGTGCTATCATACCTTAATATATCAAAAATGGATTTTGATAAATGCTGCACATATACATGCTATTATATATATGTCAACAAATTCTGAAATTAATAAATTCAATTTTTAAATCGTATTTGAAAATACGTATTCACGATCAAGTATAATCTGTGTTAGTGTCAAAATCCCGGGTCATTACATTCTACCCCCCTTATAAAAATTTCGTCCCCGAAATTTGTAAGTAGTAGATTTGAGTTATCGACTTATACAAATAACCACACATCAAAAATAAAACACACATCAGCAATATCCTATTCAAAACCAAAAATATCCATCCAAATCCCCTTTCTAACTCATCGGCCAATTTGCTTAACTCCGTTAAGTATTATTCAAAATCTTTATTCACGTACTTAACGATCTTTATTTTTGGAATTCCCAATCTGATTTGACTTCACAAATCGACCAATTCACTTTTGCCCGAGTTCATATCCAATAAATTTTCAAGTCCAGCCTCGATCCCAGGAAATCCAAATTTTAACTCAATTTAAAATTCTAACTTGATTTCCGGTATCAATATGAATGGATATTCTTCTATTTTAATCCAACCATATTAAATTATCTCGTGGCTGACCCTAGTAAATTAACTCCCTTTTGTAAGAAAAGAGTAAAGTACCTTCTGAAGCTCCTTCCATTTTCACATCCTCAGAAGTTGATGACTTATCTATCAAAGCGTAGACCTTTGGTTGCTGTGCCTTCTTCAGTGGACAGTCTCTAACCAAGTGTCCCGGCTGATGACAATGGTAGCATGAAAAGTTTTGGGGAATAACGTCACTTGTTCTCTTTGGTTGAGGTTGCTCCGGTTGCTGAGTCTGTTGTGGCTTTTCTGCTGCTGGCTTGGTGCAGAACCTGGCAATATGTCCTTTCTCCAAACAGTTGTGGCATATGGTATCTTTGAATCATTCTTTGGCTTTTTCTCCCATCTTAGGTACTCCGTTGTTGTTGTTGTTCCAGTTCAGATTGAATTTCCTCTTGTTTGGATTTTCCCCACTAGATCCTCCTGTTTGTGCTGCCTTTGCAACTGGCTTCTTACCCTCCAGTGCCTCATAACGAACTGCCATATCAACAAGATCAACGAATGGAATCTTGAGATGTCCAATCATCTGAACTTGCAGGCTATCCTTAAATCCTGCTATGAACATTTCGTTCTTCTTAAGTGGGGTATTGATCAGTTCTGGCCCGAAACAAGAAAGTGAGTTGAATTTGTTCTCATATTCAGATACTTTCATGTTCCCTTGTTTGAGATCAATAAAATCTCTATACATCCTCGTCTTCCCTGCTGCAGGTAGAAACTGTGCTTCGAAAGCTTCTTTGAATTTTTCCCAAGTGAAATCTTCCTCAGGAACATTAGCAGTTTGAGCATCCCACCAAATCGCGGCAGTTCCTTGAAGTTGCCATGATGCTAAAAGACGTTTCTGATCGTCATTCAACTTCAACCCTTTGAAAATCCTTTCACAAGACCTCATCCAAGCTTGAACTTCAGTAAACGATTCAGTTCCCTTGAAAACTTTTCCTCCCACAGTCGTATACTCCTTACAAATGGTCGCAAAGCTCTTATCCTGTTGAACTGGTGCAACTTCTTCTACCGTTTCCCCTTGGTCTTGGGATCCAGTAGTACGACCAGTAACAGTGGATGACCCCCTAGCTCGACCTCTTCGTGCACGGGTGCTCATTTTGATTACCTGATTATAACAGGTTGTCAATCGAGTCTTGATAGGATATAACTACCTTAGGTATATCATCCAAGTTATGTTAAATTCATTTTAAATTTTTATATAAAAATACGCTCTCTCACGCTCACCCAAAGCCTAGGTAATCAGTAACCTAAGCTCTGATACCAACTGTAACGACCCAACTTTCGAACACATCTCAAGTTGTGCCATTTATGAGAAATGAGGATAGATAGAAGACAAAACACAGAACATCAGAATCTCACAGCGGAATTTTTCACAAAAAGATAATACTTTATAATGTTACACAACAGTACATAATACATCGGATCATCACATGTCCAGTGATACAACTATTTCATGGTACATCAGTAATTATACATAACCTTCTTGACTAACTGCAGACTTATAATTATACAGTAGATAGGGTAGGTAGACCAGCACACTGATAATCTTCATTCAGCTTCACAAGTTTATCCGAATCCCGATTCACTTGTCTATTCATAACAAGCGTTATGAATACCCAAGAGTTTAAGGGAAAACACAGAAAAATAAACTCCGGGTCAGTCAGGGGACTGGTATGAGTAAACAGTTTAAAAACAAATAAAAATATCTCATAAGACCACGCCGTAAATACGGAACGGGTTTTTACCTTATGAGATCAAAACACTTTGTATACTTGAAAACGGATATTTTTATAATATCAAGGGTTTTCACAAATAATTTAGAAATCTAGGAAAATGCTTGCATCTCACATTTTCCGATATAGTATACAAATACAAACCGCTTGGCTCTTAGGGAAATTGGATTTCCAACTTGACAAGGTATGGGTCCACCTTCCGCTGATGTATCTCTAGAGGCAAATACATCTGGGTTCAACAAGAACTTCTTGCAACCCGGCCCTCACATGACCGACCACTCAGTTCTCTTGAGTGTATCGAATGTATATCACCGATGGTTGTGCGCGGCAACCATCCCCGCATGGGCAGAATCGATAGATTTAGAAACAAAAGGAATTTCTCTAGATAGGTGATACTACACCCTAATGGGAGCGACCCACATAGCCATGCTGCCTGCCCGATTTTTGTCATTTCCTGGGTGTGAGGCTTGAGGCTAGACTCGCTTCATCACCACTGGTTCATTACTTTGAGTGCCACATCGTCCAGACTTCCCGATCACTAATTGACTTCCTCAAAAATACACTATAGGTATACGGCGAGAGAAACGAATTCCTCTGCCACCATATAATTACGTTTGAAAAGATCAACGTACGTGACCAGTCAGAATTACTTTGTCGGACACTCGTCCATGCAAGTTGTTCTGGGTTTGAACAAACCGAAGGCACTATTCTGAAAACAGAACAACCCTTGCACAACTCCGTCTTCAATTGTCTTTGATAATTTCTGACGCGCATCGTAGAATCAATTCAAAGTGGAATATAGATTCCGGTCTCTTTGAAATGATTAACGAACAAATTTCACTTCAAATTATAATTCTAACAGGATTATAATCTAATCTGTATATATGGTTACAGTCAAACCAAACAGCTCATGATCATCTTGTCAATATCTGATATATTGATCATCTTTCCAAAACGGTGAATTTTGCCGTGTGCGTAGCACAGGTTTTCTCTTTCCGTTTTGTTCATCCCTTTTAAAAATAAATTCTTACTTTATTTGTCTTCAGAAAAATATTACTTACTCTGGTTATTCTTGAACGAACAGATTTGATGATTTATAATCAATTCAATGACTTTTACACTTTGTACCGTTTCGTCAAATTCTCCATCGATTCTTTATCCTTGATCTTCTTTTTCTCCTTTTCATACTGATAAAATTCTCCTCTTTTATTTTATATATCAATAAAATCTCTCTTTCTAATTTAATCCAACATGATTAAAATATCATTTACAGTTATTATCCAGTACAAAACTGTCTGTGATCAGTTCCTTGTATCCGGATGTTAAGACTACATATCCAACGTATACTTTACATACAGTTTCCTGGTTAAAATATAAATATCTCCTTAGACAACAAATTTAAATAAAAATTAAATTTATAATCTAAATAAACTATACTTCCTCTGCTGACTGCTTGACGTCTGTCAAAACATCGTCCGATCCTTCACACTTGATCGACTCTCCTTTCGTTGACCTTACAGTTTAAATAATTCATTAGAAACTATTTCTAATTCCCCCTTTTTCAATTAAATTAAATTTAATTTAATATTACAGTTCCAGTAATTCAAATTCCAGTACTTGACGGAAAAACAGCATTTTCCTGATTCACTTCCTTCCTTTCTCTATTTAAAAAAAATTCTATTTTATTTAAATATTTATTTTCCTTGTAAATTAAATAAAAATATTATTTTTCTTAAACATTTATTTTCCCTTTATAATTAAACCTTATTTAATTTAAAACCCAGTTTAAATTAAAATTATGGTTTAAAATCTTCATTTTTAAGTTGAATTGGCAAAGTACCACTTGTTTAACAAAGTACCAAGGCCAGAACCCTGGTGCGCTCACAAAAATAGCAGGTCAACCTCCATGATCCGCCCAGTACCACATAAATCTGGTACTACCACTTTCCTTCTCTAGCAAACCACCAAATACCTAAGTACCAATGCCCAGAAATCATTGCCCGATCAGGCAAAAATCCCGTTGGCCACTCACGTTTCAACAAAGTACCACCTTCCAACTTTTCCTTCACCAACATATACACGCGTATCCGTGCACGTGCACACCCCTGCCAGCCACCGGACAATGCTCCGACCACCACCCGCAAATCACATCTGCAACCCTGATCACCAATGACCAGCCACTCCAACTCCAGGCCTCCTTCTTCTCGAAAACCCCTCTCCACCATTAAACAGTAAAACACAACAGTAGTTCATCCTCCAAACTCAGCCTCCCCAGTTCGACTTCGTCCACCAGAAGTGACCGCACCACCTCCACAAGCTTCGCCAGCCTCGGACGCGCCTCCAGCATGGGTCCTGGTCAACTCGGTTCAGTATGGACCCCACACGACGCGGCAAAAGCCTATGAACCCAAAACTGTACTCAGGAACACAAATCGACCTCGTTCCCCCAATTCACCCATTAGAAAATTATTAGGGTATTTTTCCTAGCATCCTAGGTCGTAGACGATCCTTCACCATCAACCCCTCGGCCTCAGATCGTGTGGGTGGCCGGAATTTGGCCAAAGTTCATAATTGGGTCATCTCCATTTTTCTCTTAATCCACTTTATTAAAAATCGTGATTTCTAGTTTAAAAATCATCATTTCATTCCTATGTTGTGATTATACAATCAAATACTGTTTTTATTTGGTTTGAAAAACCATTTTGAGAAAGAGGAACAGAGAGGATACTGTGTTGTTTATTTTCAACAGCAGCAAGGTTCTTGTTTTGCTCTTCTCCTTTTTCAAAGAGTTCCTTTACTCTAACACTTGAATGTGATGTCAGGGTTTTTAAAACACGGTTAACATTCTATTTTAATCCACTACATATAGATCTACTGTTCTATTTGATTTTGTCAGTGTTTGCATAACAAAACAGGGATTTGTTAGAACAAAGCAACAACACAGACAATGCACCTTTTTCTCCTTATGATATTAAGGTTTTGTCAACACAACTCAAGGGTTTCCATATCATGATAAGTGGCAATACAAACAGGACATGTTATTCGCACAGGATCACAAAGAACACAAAGCTCACCTCATAGTTTGAGTACACATCTGCAGTAAACAAACAGAATTCTAAAGAGAAAGTTTACTCACCTGAATAACTTAAGAATCTTGCTGTTTCTTTTTGCTAAAATCTTGAATTGCTGTGTGTTTTTGTGTGAGTGAAATATGTGCATGGTCGGGCCTTTATATAGGGTAGAAAAACAATATAATATGCGGTGCATTAAATGCATGTTTTGAAAGGAGAGACAAAAACAGTTTTCAGGCTGTGCTTGACAAATGAAAGACCATACATACAGCCGTATTTCTCTCTAAAAATCCCTGCCAACCCTCATCCATTCACATGGTATACTCAGCCTAGCCATCACATCCTAAACCCCTAAGCATTGTACCAATGTCTCCCCTTTAGCCTTGAAAAAAAACACACATTAACTGGCAATGTACCACCATTCTTTCTACCATCTTTTCCTTTGGTTCTAGCAACATGTTGAGGCCATTTCATGTACTAAAACGCTCAGTTTTAAATGTGTTGTCAATCCATATTTCCTCTCATGTCAAACTGATTTTACAATGCATATATATTAAATACCAACTTGTCTTGCAAGTATGGCTAAAACTGAAAATAACTTATCTAAATTTACCTTGCCATGTGCCTAGACTTTATCCTACTTGCTAGTATGATTTATGATGTAGGTGTTTCATAGATGATATCATGAAGTGAAAGTGATTTTGAAAATACAAGTTCATCTTTTAATGCATATGCATGTTCAAATAATTGTCATGAGATCAAATCGTATTTATGGTGTTTGAAAATATGATTTTACCAAGGGTTTTGACAATACATGTTTGATTTTAAACATATATAAATTCACATATTTTCTTGTATTTTATTTTGAGAACAAAAAGGTGATTAACATGTCTTAAGCAAGGGGTTTAATTGAGTTTGAAACAAGGGGTTTGCTAAAACAAATATTTTAAAGCTTTTTGAAAACATGAACAAGTATTTGCAAAGTCATAGCATTTAATTTAATTTTTTTTTTTTGCTATGTAAAAGTGTTGCTTAACATACATTAAATATGAATTTAACAAGTGCTATTAAATACATGCTATCATATATACACGTGTAAAATAAAATTATACAAACGCTATTAAATTTGTGCTATCATACCTTAATATATCAAAAATGGATTTTGATAAATGCTGCACATATACATGCTATTATATATATGTCAACAAATTCTGAAATTAATAAATTCAATTTTTAAATCGTATTTGAAAATACGTATTCACGATCAAGTATAATCTGTGTTAGTGTCAAAATCCCGGGTCATTACAACTGCCTTCCCCTTGTCCTCAGAACCTCCCCACGCCGCCTCTTTCTCCCTTCCCCTTCCCTATCGATCGAAGCCAACCCATAAAACCCTGCCTCTAAACCCGTTCAGACCCGCGCCCGCCACCCTGCACCACCGCGATCTGCACCTCCTGCCCCTCGACTGACGCAGACCCTCCCCTCTCTCTTCGCTGAAAAAAAAACTTTAAGTTCCCTTTTTATTACTGTTTACTTTTATTATTTTCTTTTAGGTAATAAAAACAGATTTTACAAAGTAATAAAAACTGATTTTATAAGGTAATAAAAACTGATTTTATAAAGTATTAAAAATCTGACTTTATAAGGCAATAAAAACCGATTTTATTTGGTTGTAAAAACTGATTTGATTTAATTATAAAAAGCATAGATTTTTAAGAAATGATTTTTAGTATGTATCAAAATTAGATTTCTTTGATATGGAAAATAAGATTTCTTTGACGTGAAATTTTTTATTTCTAAGTTAAGAAAAAAATATTTTTATGTAGATAAAAATATGATTTTTTTATAGTATGTTTGAAATATTTATCATATGGAAAATATGATTTTTATCAATAGGAAGTAGCATTAAAATTTGGATTTTTATTTATATGAACAACATATAAAGCTGCGATTTTTATAATGAAAAAGAATTTATAAAATTATGACTTTTTTTATAATAAAAATGCGATTTTTATTGTAAAGTTAGCAATATAAAATTTTGATTTTTATATATATGAAGTAGAAATAAAAATATGATTCTATTTATATAATAGCGACGTAAAAATGTGATTTTTACATTGAACAGCGTGGAAAATTTGAGTTGAAACTTCGTGCAAATCTGAATCGTTCAGAAATAAGGAATGATGGAGTGGAACCCAATGGTGAGAACTTCTTACTTTAAAATTTATTTTCTAGTTAAAAATATATGCTAGGATGCAGACGGTGCTTAGCAGCACCCGACACTCATCGTCCACAGACCATGGATGACTTGTTTGTTTGATTGATTGTGTTGTGAAATTTGATTGTGTGATGTGGAAAGGAATAAAATATTTTATATAGTTAAAAAATAATTTTTAATGTGTATTTGAATGAAAAAAATATTCATAAACAAATCGGATGATTTGTTTAGGTACACACATTTGACTGATATTGATTAGGATGTGAGACGACCCGATTTCCCGTTCTCACGGAAACAAGGTTATCTTTGGAATATAACACAGAAACATATAATAGCAGAACAGAATTTAAATAAATACACCAGATAATGAACAACAAAATATACTGGATAAAAGTAATCATCAGAGTTACACAGTATACAGGATCTTACTTAGCACAAATACAGTTCAGCTATACATAAATGTCTACAGCGGAAATAAACAAAGTATGTACAATAGGAGCTGAACAGCATAAAAAGAAATAAATGATAGAATCCATCTTCAGCTCCAGCTATCCAGAAAAAGAACCAGCTAAACCTGAATACAAGGTTGCCCGTGTAGAAAAAGGGGCACCCAAGTTTGAAAGTGAAACAAACTACGAGTCAGTCATGGGACTGGTATGAGAAATCTACTCAACACATATATAATTTAGCTAATCACAGGACAACGCCACTTTCGTGGAACGGGTTTACTCCATTGGATTGCCAGTGCTTTACAACAAATCTTTCTTTTAAACATCGCTATGCTTTTTATAAAAATGAAGCCGTTATAAGACTCAGTTCCCATCACACAATGCAACGCAAACCGGAGGATAGAGTTTTTACCTTATAACGGCCAAGATATGCTTGATACGAATAAAACAAAGGCGTTTGATATTATTGCTAGTGTTTATATGTTTTGAAAACAATTTCAAATCATAACTATCAATCATAGACGGCATGGGTACCATATATCATGTCGCCATATATATATATACAATCAAAACCGCACGATGTCGTATTTGGAAATTGGATTTCCGTCATGAACCAAGGCAAAAGATAGTCCTTACCGAATTCGAGACTGTCTAGCCCGAGTCTCAGGTACAGCCGCAACCATACCCTGGATCGTCAGGGCCGGTCCACACGAAGTGGATTATAATGCCTGAACAATGCGTTTCTCCACCCTTTGGGGTGTAAATGAGCCAACGAATGACTCCATCGGAACAGGATCGTCCGATCAAACCGAGGCGCCTCGCAACAGCAACAACCACATAGGTGAAAAGTATATAAATGTCAGGGCTGGTAGGTCACTGACACCACCCTAGCTAGAAAGAAAACGCACGTCCCCCCTGATGTCCTTCTCCCGTTTTAGGTTCATACCGGGGTGTGAGGCTCGCGAATTCACGTTATACACAAAGCTACGCCACACAGGCGGTGCTTTGATCATCACCACAAGACTTTGCTTTTCAACAGAAGCCCTGATCACTACATCTTAGCATGCCACACAGGCAATTCACGCCATGCGATTGATGTCCATCGATATACAACCTCTGAGCTCGTACGTCTCAGAGAAGAGCGTTAAGCAAAAGAATAAATTCTCCGCCGCCAAACAGATGTATATTTAACAGAAATCAATCAACACAGAATAAACTCCAATGTCAGACACACAGTCCATTTACAAGTCCGTTCTGGGTCTGAACGAAACCGGAGGCACTAAATACCTCGCAAACCCTTCGATCACCACGTACGTCTGGACGATCACCACTCATTATCCATATTTCGGGATGCCTCCCAATCAGGACCTCGGTTACCATCCAAACGAGGCGAAGATCTCCGGTCTTCGACCACCGTCTTTATCTTCGACTTTCAATCGTCGGTCAATTATTTGAAATGAGAATTAACTCGGCCTTCTCAAATAATTCACGTATATTTAGAATTTCAATTCAATTTATTTCAATGGTTAAATTATTCGACAACACCAATTTTGTCCTTTAATGTAATTTTCACACCAAACACATTCAACCATCAAACATCACATAAATCAAGCAAATTCAGTTTATTTCCATTCCATATCGCTTATGATATTTTATAACTATTTATCGCTATTTTTATTTATTTTAAAATAGCCATTTTATTCAAAACGACGCTTCGGGCCATAAGGCGGCCGTGGCGCTGTTTTTCTTCAGATTTGATTTACACATATCTGAAAATCTAACCGTTGGATCTTCACAAAATTTACATCATTAGAAAGGTCTTTTCAAAACGAATCCAACGGTTCCAGTTTCGGGAAAATCCGACGGTCGGATCTCCCGGTACAATCGTTTGAATTTTCGATTTCAAAATACGAACTGCAGCGTCGTTATTCGATTAAATATATAATTATATTTATATTTATATATATATATATAAATATAATCGCTTCTGGCGCTGTTTTTCTTCAGATTTGAATTAAACATTCCAGACAATCCAACCGTTGGATCTTTACAAGTTTGGTGCCGTTGGAAAGATTATTCCAAGGCGAACCCGACGGTTGAGATTTTGGGAAAATCCGATGGTCGGATTTCCCCCACTAGTCGTTTGAAATTACGGTTTCAAAATACGAAATGCACGGCTTCGTTTCGTTTTAATTTTATTTATATTTATATAGTTATATAAATATAGTTTATTCAATGGTTTCCATATCGTTTTCACTTCAAATATTTTTCTAACGCCTTAAATTTTGGAAAAATTTCGCCATAACCTCCCCTGCACCGGGAGCATCGGGAAATCGCAAATAGCGTTCCCGGTCCTTCTAATCTCAAAAAGAAAAAGGAAAAGCCAAGCGGCTAGCCAACAGGCTCAAAATCATCACCCAAACAAATCAGTAAATGTGTACCTATTTGTCGGGCACAAAATTTTATTCCTCTTCTCTAGCCCCTTTGGTATAACCTGTTCAATGAATATTGCATGTACATATATATACAGTTCTTATCATTTATCAATTTCTATTCGACTTCATATTTGATTTCTATTTGGTTTAAAAACTCCATTCATTCTAATGTTACATAAATAGGTGCAAATAATTTCATTAGCTAATTAATGAATATTTCAACTCATATATGTTTATTTTGAACAAGTGGCTATTTTTAACACTTCACACTTCAACGATTTCTGCATACAATAAAAATGTAATTTTTATTGTAAAACGATTCATTTCAAAACCCTATTTTTCTATATAGTTCATATAGTCGATAAAAGGTGATTTTTATTATCAAACAATTTATTTCAAAATATGAATACCATTCAACACATGAATTTCTAATCAACGAATGAATATCAATTCAACACATGAATGTTTCTTATGGTTTTTATATATAGATAAAAATGTGATTTTTATTATCAAACAATTTATTTCAAAATATGAATACCATTCCACACATGAATTTCTAATCAACGAATGAATATCAATTCAACACATGAATGTTTTCTATAGTTTTTATATATAGATAAAAATGTGATTTTTATTATCGAACAATTTATTTCAAAATATGAATACCATTCAACACATGAATTTCTAATCAACGAATGAATATCAATTCAACACATGAATGTTTTCTATAGTTTTTATATATAGATAAAAATGTGATTTTTATTATCGAACAATTTATTTCAAAATATGAATACCATTCAACACATGAATTTCTAAACAACGGATGAATATCAATTCAACACATGAATGTTTTCTATAGTTTTTATATATAGATAAAAATGTGATTTTTATTATCGAACAATTTATTTCAAAATATGAATACCATTCAACACATGAATTTCTAAACAACGAATGAATATCAATTCAACACATGAAGGTTTTCTATTCAATGAATAAATATAGTTTAAGCAAATGAAAATAATTCAAACACACGAATATTATTCAAAATTTCGGCAGCATAACGGCAGGGTAGTTACACCGGCACCGTCCCTAGTACGGCTCCTCGCTCTACCTTAAAACCTCGCGGTTTTTGACAATGGGGATCATGCATCTAGTTCGCACGTAGGCGGCATGTATATATTTATTTCATTTCCACAAGCTAATCCTATGTGGTTTCAACCAAATATTTTCCAATCACAAACGGGTATTTTTCAACCACAATCAACCAATATCAATCACAAACAATCCCAAACAATCATTCGCTATCAAGCAATTTTCACAACAATTTCAACCAATAGATATCGTCCATGGTTTGTGGACGAGGGGCGTATATATATATATATATATATATATATAGATATTTATATATAGCTATTCACTTTCATTTCACACATATATAATATTTTTAAATCAGAAATCTCACCAATAGCTATTCAACTTCACTTAGAGAAATCTTCGCCTATTTCGCCTTCTTGTTGCTTTCGTTGCTTGTATTCTCTACATAGGTAAAAAATCGAATTTTTACTATGTTATTCAATATATAAAAATCTAGTAAAAATCGAATTTTTACTATGTTATTCAATATATAAAAATCTAGTTTTGACGTCGCTATTCAATATATAAAAATATGATTTTTACTTCGACTTTCAATATATAAAAATATGATTTTTTTTCTTTTCTACAAATCTGATCTTTTTAAAGTTTAAACCTTTTTCTTTTAACTTAAAATTCAAATCAGTTTTAATCCTTTATATAAAAAAAACAGTTTTAAATCTTTATTAAAATTTCAGTTTTAAACCTAATTAAATTTTCAGTTTAAACCTAATTAAAATTTCAGTTTTAATTCTTTAAACAAATCAGTTTTAATTCTTTAAACAAAAATCAGTTTTAATCCTTTAAAATCAGTTTTAATTCTTTAAACAAAAATCAGTTTTAATCCTTTAAAATCAGTTTTAATTCTTTAAACAAAAATCAGTTTTAATCCTTTAAAATCAGTTTTAATTCTTTAAACAAATCAGTTTTAATTCTTTAAACAAAAACCAGTTTTACAGAATAAATAAGAAAGAAAATAAAAAAAAAAAGAAAATGCTCACCGAAGCTGCGACGGGGGGGGGGGGGGGGGAAAGAAGAAGGAGCGTCGGCGATGTGGTGTGGTGCTCGGTGGTGTCGCGGCGTCGATGTCTTCAGGAGGGGGCTGCTTCGATTGCGTCGCGGCGGCTTCGAGGTAAGGCGGTGGCTTCGGGGTGAGGCGGCGGCTTCGGGGTGAGGCGGCGGCTTGATTCGATTTAGGTTTTTTTTTTTCTTTTTCTTCGTTGCTGCTAAATGAATCGGGGGGGGGGGGGCAAGCAGAAGAAAAGGAGGGAAGAGTATATATATATTTTTTTATTTATTTATTATTTAATTATTATATTTTGCAAAAAGGTTGACTTTTACATATGACCTCGAAACGAGGCCTACCGCCTATCGTCCATAGCGTTTCACCCCCATTCCGAACACAATGGGATATGTATCGCAAGCTGATTTGCTCGTTACAATCAGTTTCCTTTTGAATTTTCATTTAAACCACTATATTGAATTTTAAACGCACATTTCAAATTACTGGGGTCACATACTAACTAGAAAAATTCCAGAAAAATATTTTCTAGCTTCGTATTGACGATACGGTCCTAACAAAACTAGTTTCGTCGAATTCTGAGACCGTTTGAAAAATGGCCAATTTCCAGTCGATTAAAATCAACTAAAACTGGTCAAACGCGTTTTCCTTTGCCACGCTCACATATTGATTCGAAAAATTATGAAATTCGAAACCTAGCAATAACTTGACACTGCGGATCTAACAAAAGTGGTTTCATCGAAATCCGAGGTCGTTTGCAAAATGTCCATTTTTAAGGGCCTGAATTCCATAGCGACTATTCAGAATTTTCAACTGGATATATCTTTTGATTCCCTCTATCAAACTTCGATTGGTCAGATTCGTTGGAAAGATATTATCAATTAGATTCCACTATTTTTGGTTTCACTAAAATCCGGATTGTTTTGCACCCGGTATATTCAATTGAAGTTTGAAATCGAATTATCGAACTACCGCGCCATTTTCAATTCTATATATAATTATAATTAATTATATTGGTTTTCAAATGTCGATTTCAACTCAGTTTTCATCGCCATTATTTAAAATATTTATTTTAAATATTTAAAATCCATTATTTTAGCCAATTTAAAAAATTTAAATTGGTTCAGATTTTCTGGGTCGTTACAATCTCCCCCACTTAAAACTTTTCGTCCCCGAAAAGGAATAAAGTCGAAATTGGTTTGATAAATCTAAAATCACACAACACAACAACCAATCCAATTACTTTTAACCTTCAAAATATACTAATCAAATCCTATATTCCTTCAAAAATTATTCAGAGTATATAATTAAAAGTGTTTATCTACGAAAATAAAATAACAATAGAGTAGAGAATTGAATGGTAATGCAAAGTATGGTAAATGTACCTTGCACCGGAGTCAATCAGAGATATCTACTCGGCATCTGGGATAAGCTTTTTGAATGCTCTCCTTAGTTTCCCAAGTACAATCTCGCGGATCTTCACTCCATTGCACTTTGACTAAGTGAACCTTCTTGTTTCTCAGCTCTTTGGTTTCTTTGCCGATAATCTTTAGCGGCTCACGCCTCACAGCTAGTTCTGGAGTAATTTCAATATCCTGCTGAGCTGCTTCTTCCACGATCAAGTCTGGATCATGAACGTGCTTTCGAAGTTGAGATATATGAAATACATCATGAACTCCAGGCAACCAGTCTGGCAATTTAACTTTATATGCGAGAGTTCCAATCCGTTCCAGAATAGGAAACGGACCAATGAATTTGGGGGCTAATTTTCCAGTTTTACCGAACCGGATAACTCCTCTCATCGGCGATACTTTCAAATATACGTAGTCGCCAACTTCATAGGATATATCTCTTCTTCTTCTATCGGCATAGCTCTTTTGTCGGCTTTGAGCGGCGAGTAATCGCTTCTTAATAAAATCGACTTTGTCGGCAGCTTCTTGAATCATATCGGGACCCAACACAAGTCTATTCCCGGGCTCGACCCAACAAGCAGGAGATCGGCACGGTCTACCATACAATGCTTCGAATGGCGACATTGTCAGACTCGCCTGGTAGCTATTGTTATAAGAGAATTCAGCCAAATGTAGATGGTCTTCCCATGATCCACCGAAATCTATAACACAAGCCCGCAAGAGATCTTCTAAAATGCGATTCACCCTCTCAGTCTGACCGTCTGTCTGAGGATGATAAGCGGTGCTCAAGTTTAACTTCGTTCCGAGCTCGACTTGAAATGCTTCCCAGAATTTGCTAGTGAATATTGTATCTCTATCACTTACTATGCTGAGCGGCACTCTATGTAGTCTAACTATTTCCCTGAAGTAAATCTGCGCCAGACTCTGAGCAGTTCTGTTTGATTTGACAGGTATGAAATGGGCGGTCTTCGTGAAGCGATCTACGATCACCCAAATACTGTCATTCCCTTTTCTGGTTCTGGGCAGACCATCAATGAAATCCATAGAAATATGCTCCCACTTCCAACCAGGAACTTCCAGTGGTTGTAACAATCCAGCCAGTTTTTGTTGGTCGCTTTTGACTAGCTGGCAAGTAGGGCATCGACTAACATATATTGAAACGTCTCTTTTCATAGCCTTCCACCAGAATGTTCTTTTGAGATCGTTATACATTTTGGCCACACCAGGATGGATACTCAGCTTGGACTTGTGACACTCGTCTAACACTTCCCTTTTAAGTTCGGGGATGTCAGGAACACAAATCCTTCCTTTCAATCTCAGGGTCTCGTCGTTATCTATTTGAAAACACGAGGGTTCACCTTTTTGAATCCTTTTGATCATATCTTTAATAAAGTTATCCTCCTTCTGAAGAATAGATATTTTGTCAATCAAGGATGTCGTGATAATAAAGCTGGCAATCATTACATTCTTTCGGCTCAGAGCATCGGTCACGACATTGGCTTTCCCTGGAGTATATATAATTTCAAAGTCATATGCTGCAAGAAACTCCAGCCAACGCTGCTGCCTCAAATTTAAGTCCTTCTGAGTGAACAAATACTTTAACGACTGGTGATCTATAAACAATTCAAATCTCTCGCCCAAAAGATAGTGTCTCCAGATTTTCAAAGAGAATATGATAGCCAATAACTCAAGATCATGAGTTACATAGTTTTTCTCGTGCGGTTTCAGTTGACGGCTAGCATAAGCAATTACTTGGCCTCTTTGCATTAACACTGCGCCAAGGCCTTCTCTAGAAGCATCAGTCCAGACTTTTAAATCCTGGTTGCCATCAATGATGGTTAACACTGGAGCTGTGGTTAATCTCAACTTCAGCTCTTCGAAAGCCTCCTCACTCTCTTGAGTCCATTTGAATTTAGAATGCTTCTTTGTAAGCTTCGTTAAGTGACCAGATATCTTCGAAAAGTCTTTAACGAACTTTCGGTAATAGCTAGCCAATCCGAGAAAACTGCGGACTTCAGTGGGAGTACTAGGCTGTTTCCAGTTCTGAATAGCTGTGATTTTACTTGGATCCACAGCAATTCCTTCTTTCGATACGACGTGGCCTAGAAATTTTACTTCATCTTGCCAGAATATACATTTGGAAAATTTGGCTTTTAATACATTCCGTCTGAGAATTTCTAACACTTGTTCCAGATGCTTTTCATGTTCGGCCTTTGATTTAGAGAAGATTAGAATATCGTCAATGAAAACCAGAACAAATTTATTCAATACTCCTCTGAATACCCTGTTCATTAGATCGACGAAGTAAGCAGGGGCGTTACATAAGCCGAACGGCATTACTAACCACTCGTAGAATAAGTCGGGGCCTCTGAACGCTGTCATTGGAACACACTCTTCGGCAATTCGAAGTTGATGGAAACCTGTAGCTAGGTCCATTCGTGAAAATACTTGTGCTCCATTTAATCGATCCAACAAATCATCAATCCTTGGCAATGGATACTTGTTCTTTATTGTCTGCTTGTTCAAATCACGATAATCCACACATAGACGTAGAGTACCGTCAGATTTTGGGACAAACACCACTGCTGCACCCCAATCAGAGAAACTAGGCCTGATCAGACCCTTCCATACTAGCTGTCGTGTTTGATTGTCTAATTCCTCCTTCTCTTTCAAGGACATTCTTCGAATAGCGTGAACTACCGGCCTTGCATTGGGAATCAAAGCAATCTTGAAATCTATTTCTCTCTGCGGAGGTAAACGAACAACTTCTTCGAACACATCCGCATAATTTTTGACGACAGGGATATCTTTAATGAGGTCAGGAATATTCTCTGTGACTTCAGGAACATTTTCTATTTGGTCCGGAGAAACATTTAGAGCTGCCCAGAAGTCTTTTCTATTAGCATTCTGACCTTCACACGGTATGGTTATATAACTCCCGGATTTAATCTTAGCTCTAACAACTCTCTCGGCGCATCTAACCTCTGCTTCATATTTGGTTAACCAATCTAATCCCAAAATAAGATCGAATTCATCAAAATTCATGACGACAGAGATAATAGGGAATTTATAGCAAGAAAAGGAGACGGGTACTGCACAAACCCAACTGAGATTGATGGAACCTCCAACTGGATTTCGGACAGTCATTGGCTCCTTGAGCTTCCTCAAATTCAAATCTAGCTTCTTAGCGGCACCCTTTGAAATGAAGCTTCGGGACGCGCCTGTGTCAAACAGTACTTTAACTGGAATGTTTTTGACAGCAAGCGTTCCTTCTAAAACATCAGTCCTTTCTTGACTTGCTGAGGGATCAGAAGTTTCTGCCAATTCATTCACCTGAACTTCTTTGGTCGTTTTTAACAGCCGGCAATCTTGCTTTACATGACCAAACCGATGGCATTGATTACATCTTTTACTTTCCCGGAGCTTCTTGCCGGATTTAAACCGATCCTCCTTACGTTTCTTCGAGGATTTACACTTCCTGGTCAGATGCCCCTGTTTATTGCAGTTAGAGCATGTGGCAGTCGTGGCAGTTTCTTTTTCAGATCTCGCCCTTTTTCGATTTACTTCGGGCTCCTTACCGACTTCAGATATTGTACTGGCCTCAGGACGATCTGTTTCAGACTCAATTTTATTACTAGAGCTGACTTCCTCTTCGTACTGTAGCATACCTTTCTTATCTAGATCTTCATATTGATAAGCCATATAAATCATTTCAGAAAAAGGAAGCTTCACATGCCCTAATACTTTATTCTGGTATCTCCTTTGCAGGCCATGAATAAATCTCAGATTTTTCCTCTTTGGATCTTGAATCAGATGAGGAGCAAAGTGAGCTAGTTCGTTGAATTTCTTATGATATTCGGAAATGGTCATGTCACCTTGTATTAGATAAGAAAATTCATCACATAATCTCTCGGTCGCTTCGGGAGGAGTAAATCTTTCTAGGAAAATCACTTTAAATCTGTCCCAGGTGATATCACCTTCTGGATTATCTTTGATGATGGTTTCCCACCAAATTAAAGCTTCTTCTTTAAGCGCCCAAGATGCTACTAACCGTTTCTGGTCATCTCTCAGCTGGATATGCTCAAAGATTCTTTCTGCAGAGCTCACCCAAGCTTGAGTTTGAATAATAGATTCATTGCCCGAGAATTGTGCTCCACCCAGATTTCGATATCTCTTGAATAGAGCCTCTAGATCGGGTTATGTATTCCTTCTGTTTCTGGCACTCATTTTTCTAGTACCTCTGCAATTAGCAGATCAAGTGTCAGGTCACAGAAAAGATAGTTTAAAATATAGAAACACATACTTCAATGTAAATGTGTCTATCGAGGTGTAATCATTCTGCTTTACTCATACTAGGATATTGCTGATCCTATCTGTATTGAGTTACCCGTCCTAGAACACTACTGGTTCTATTTCTGACGAGTTCGTTCAAATGTTATATTCCAGAACTAAGCTTAACCAAAGCTCCGATACCACGTTGAGACGACCCGATTTCCCGTTCTCACGGAAACAAGGTTATCTTTGGAATATAACACAGAAACATATAATAGCAGAACAGAATTTAAATAAATACACCAGATAATGAACAACAAAATATACTGGATAAAAGTAATCATCAGAGTTACACAGTATACAGGATCTTACTTAGCACAAATACAGTTCAGCTATACATAAATGTCTACAACGGAAATAAACAAAGTATGTACAATAGGAGCTGAACAGCATAAAAAGAAATATATGATAGAATCCATCTTCAGCTCCAGCTATCCAGAAAAAGAACCAGCTAAACCTGAATACAAGGCTGCCCGTGTAGAAAAAGGGGCACCCGAGTTTGAAAGTGAAACAAACTACGAGTCAGTCATGGGACTGGTATGAGAAATCTACTCAACACATATATAATTTGGCTAATCACAGGACCACGCCACTTTCGTGGAACGGGTTTACTCCATTGGATTGCCAGTGCTTTACAACAAATCTTTCTTTTAAACATCGCTATGCTTTTTATAAAAATGAAGCCGTTATAAGACTCAGTTCCCATCACACAATGCAACGCAAACCGAAGGATAGAGTTTTTACCTTATAACGGCCAAGATATGCTTGATACGAATAAAACAAAGGCATTTGATATTATTGCTAGTGTTTATATGTTTTGAAAACAATTTCAAATCATAACTATCAATCATAGACTGCATGGGTACCATATATCATGTCGCCATATATATATACAATCAAAACCGCACGATGTCGTATTTGGAAATTGGATTTCCGTCATGAACCAAGGCAAAAGATAGTCCTTACCGAATTCGAGACTGTCTAGCCCGAGTCTCAGGTACAGCCGCAACCATACCCTGGATCGTCAGGGCCGGTCCACACGAAGTGGATTATAATGCCTGAACAATGCGTTTCTCTACCCTTTGGGGTGTAAATGAGCCAACGAATGACTCCATCGGACCCGGATCGTCCGATCAAACCGAGGCGCCTCGCAACAGCAACAACCACATAGGTGAAAAGTATATAAATGTCAGGGCTGGTAGGTCACTGACACCACTCTAGCTAGAAAGAAAACGCACGTCCCCCCTGATGTCCTTCTCCCGTTTTAGGTTCATACCGGGGTGTGAGGCTCGCGAATTCACGTTATACACAAAGCTACGCCACACAGGCGGTGCTTTGATCATCACCACAAGACTTTGCTTTTCAACAGAAGCCCTGATCACTACATCTTAGCATGCCACACAGGCAATTCACGCCATGCGATTGATGTCCATCGATATACAACCTCTGAGCTCGTACGTCTCAGAGAAGGGCGTTAAGCAAAAGAATAAATTCTCCGCCGCCAAACAGATGTATATTTAACAGAAATCAATCAACACAGAATAAACTCCAATGTCAGACACACAGTCCATTTACAAGTCCGTTCTGGGTCTGAACGAAACCGGAGGCACTAAATACCTCGCAAACCCTTCGATCACCACGTACGTCTGGACGATCACCACTCATTATCCATATTTCGGGATGCCTCCCAATCAGGACCTCGGTTACCATCCAAACGAGGCGAAGATCTCCGGTCTTCGACCACCGTCTTTATCTTCGACTTTCAATCGTCGGTCAATTATTTGAAATGAGAATTAACTCGGCCTTCTCAAATAATTCACGTATATTTAGAATTTCAATTCAATTTATTTCAATGGTTAAATTATTCGACAACACCAATTTTGTCCTTTAATGTAATTTTCACACCAAACACATTCAACCATCAAACATCACATAAATCAAGCAAATTCAGTTTATTTCCATTCCATATCGCTTATGATATTTTATAACTATTTATCACTATTTTTATTTATTTTAAAATAGCCATTTTATTCAAAACGACGCTTCGGGCCATAAGGCGGCCGTGGCGCTGTTTTTCTTCAGATTTGATTTACACATATCTGAAAATCTAACCGTTGGATCTTCACAAAATTTACATCATTAGAAAGGTCTTTTCAAAACGAATCCAACGGTTCCAGTTTCGGGAAAATCCGACGGTCGGATCTCCCGGTACAATCGTTTGAATTTTCGATTTCAAAATACGAACTGCAGCGTCGTTATTCGATTAAATATATAATTATATTTATATATATATATATAAATATAATCGCTTCTGGCGCTGTTTTTCTTCAGATTTGAATTAAACATTCCAGACAATCCAACCGTTGGATCTTTACAAGGTTGGTGCCGTTGGAAAGATTATTCCAAGGCGAACCCGACGGTTGAGATTTCGGGAAAATCCGATGGTCGGATTTCCCCCACTAGTCGTTTGAAATTACGATTTCAAAATACGAACTGCACGGCTTCGTTTCGTTTTAATTTTATTTATATTTATATAGTTATATAAATATAGTTTATTCAATGGTTTCCATATCGTTTTCACTTCAAATATTTTTCTAACGCCTTAAATTTTGGAAAAATTTCGCCATAACCTCCCCTGCACCGGGAGCATCGGGAAATCGCAAATAGCGTTCCCGGTCCTTCTAATCTCAAAAAGAAAAAGGAAAAGCCAAGCGGCTAGCCAACAGGCTCAAAATCATCACCCAAACAAATCAGTAAATGTGTACCTATTTGTCGGGCACAAAATTTTATTCCTCTTCTCTAGCCCCTTTGGTATAACCTGTTCAATGAATATTGCATGTACATATATATACAGTTCTTATCATTTATCAATTTCTATTCGACTTCATATTTGATTTCTATTTGGTTTAAAAACTCCATTCATTCTAATGTTACATAAATAGGTGCAAATCATTTCATTAGCTAATTAATGAATATTTCAACTCATATATGTTTATTTTGAACAAGTGGCTATTTTTAACACTTCACACTTCAACGATTTCTGCATACAATAAAAATGTAATTTTTATTGTAAAACGATTCATTTAAAAACCCTATTTTTCTATATAGTTCATATAGTCGATAAAAGGTGATTTTTATTATCAAACAATTTATTTCAAAATATGAATACCAGTCAACACATGAATTTCTAATCAACGAATGAATATCAAGTCAACACATGAATGTTTCTTATGGTTTTTATATATAGATTAAAATGTGATTTTTATTATCAAACAATTTATTTCAAAATATGAATACCATTCAACACATGAATTTCTAATCAACGAATGAATATCAATTCAACACATGAATGTTTTCTATAGTTTTTATATATAGATAAAAATGTGATTTTTATTATCGAACAATTTATTTCAAAATATGAATACCATTCAACACATGAATTTCTAATCAACGAATGAATATCAATTCAACACATGAATGTTTTCTATAGTTTTTATATATAGATAAAAATGTGATTTTTATTATCGAACAATTTATTTCAAAATATGAATACCATTCAACACATGAATTTCTAAACAACGGATGAATATCAATTCAACACATGAATGTTTTCTATAGTTTTTATATATAGATAAAAATGTGATTTTTATTATCGAACAATTTATTTCAAAATATGAATACCATTCAACACATGAATTTCTAAACAACGAATGAATATCAATTCGACACATGAAGGTTTTCTATTCAATGAATAAATATAGTTTAAGCAAATGAAAATAATTAAAACACATGAATATTATTCAAAATTTCGGCAGCATAACGGCAGGGTAGTTACACCAGCACCGTCCCTAGTACGGCTCCTCGCTCTACCTTAAAACCTTGCGGTTTTTAACAATGGGGATCATGCATCTAGTTCGCACGCAGGCGGCATGTATATATTTATTTCATTTCCACAAGCTAATCCTATGTGGTTTCAACCAAATATTTTCCAATCACAAACGGGTATTTTTCAACCACAATCAACCAATATCAATCACAAACAATCCCAAACAATCATTCGCTATCAAGCAATTTTCACAACAATTTCTACCAATAGATATCGTCCATGGTTTGTGGACGAGGGGCGTACATATATATATATATATATATATATATATAGAGATAGATATTTATATATAGCTATTCACTTTCATTTCACACATATATAATATTTTTAAATCAGAAATCTCACCAATAGCTATTCAACTTCACTTAGAGAAATCTTCGCCTATTTCGCCTTCTTGTTGCTTTCGTTGCTTGTATTCTCTACATAGGTAAAAAATCGAATTTTTACTATGTTATTCAATATATAAAAATCTAGTAAAAATCGAATTTTTACTATGTTATTCAATATATAAAAATCTAGTTTTGACGTCGCTATTCAATATATAAAAATATGATTTTTACTTCGACTTTCAATATATAAAAATATGATTTTTTTTCTTTTCTACAAATCTGATCTTTTTAAAGTTTAAACCTTTTTCTTTTAACTTAAAATTAAAATCAGTTTTAATCCTTTATATAAAAAAAAACAGTTTTAAATCTTTATTAAAATTTCAGTTTTAAACCGAATTAAATTTTCAGTTTAAACCTAATTAAAATTTCAGTTTTAATTCTTTAAACAAATCAGTTTTAATTCTTTAAACAAAAATCAGTTTTAATCCTTTAAAATCAGTTTTAATTCTTTAAACAAAAATCAGTTTTAATCCTTTAAAATCAGTTTTAATTCTTTAAACAAAAATCAGTTTTAATCCTTTAAAATCAGTTTTAATTCTTTAAACAAATCAGTTTTAATTCTTTAAACAAAAATCAGTTTTACAGAATAAATAAGAAAGAAAATAAAAAAAAAAGAAAATGCTCACCGAAGCTGCGAAGGGGGAGGGGAAAGAAGAAGGAGCGTCGGCGATGTGGTGTGGTGCTCGGTGGTGTCGCGGCGTCGATGTCTTCAGGGGGGGCTGCTTCGATTGCGTCGCGGCGGCTTCGAGGTAAGGCGGTGGCTTCGGGGTGAGGCGGCGGCTTCGGGGTGAGGCGGCGGCTTGATTCGATTTAGGTTTTCTTTCTTCTTTTTTTTTCTTTTTCTTCGTTGCTACTAAATGAATCGGGGGGGGGGGGCAAGCAGAAGAAAAGGAGGGAAGAGTATATTTTTATTTATTTATTATTTAATTATTATATTTTGCAAAAAGGTTGACTTTTACATATGACCTCGAAACGAGGCCTACCGCCTGTCGTCCATAGCGTTTCACCCCCATTCCGAACACAATGGGATATGTATCGCAAGCTGATTTGCTCGTTACAATCAGTTTCCTTTTGAATTTTCATTTAAACCACTATATTGAATTTTAAACGCACATTTCAAATTACTGGGGTCACATACTAACTAGAAAATTTCCAGAAAAATATTTTCTAGCTTCGTATTGACGATACGGTCCTAACAAAACTAGTTTCGTCGAATTCTGAGACCGTTTGAAAAATGGCCAATTTCCAGTCGATTAAAATCAACTGAAACTGGTCAAACGCGTTTTCCTTTGCCACGCTCACATATTGATTCGAAAAATTATGAAATTCGAAACCTAGCAATAACTTGACACTGCGGATCTAACAAAAGTGGTTTCATCGAAATCCGAGGTCGTTTGCAAAATGTCCATTTTTAAGGGCCTGAATTCCATAGCGACTATTCAGAATTTTCAACTGGACATATCTTTTGATTCCCGCTATCAAACTTCGATTGGTCAGATTCGTTGGAAAGATATTATCAATTAGATTCCACTATTTTTGGTTTCACTAAAATCCGGATTGTTTTGCACCCGGTATATTCAATTGAAGTTTGAAATCGAATTATCGAACTACCGCGCCATTTTCAATTCTATATATAATTATAATTAATTATATTGGTTTTCAAATGTCGATTTCAACTCAGTTTTCATCGCCATTATTTAAAATATTTATTTTAAATATTTAAAATCCATTATTTTAGCCAATTTAAAAATTTTAAATTGGTTCAGATTTTCTGGGTCGTTACAGGATGATATATTTTACACATCGCCCAACTGCACAAATAAAATTCATTATTTATTGATTGAAACCCCACACGGGTATTGGGATGATATATGACATACACTAGTCCTAATAATTAGTTGTATGTCGATCGATTGATTGACAAACTGTTAGAAGCGTTAAATATTTATATTTGATACTTATGCAGTGTAGAATGCACTCTAGATGATGGTTGACTGTGTTTGATTGTTGTTATATACATGTGTGTACGAAATCCATATAAATTAAATTATATGGTAATTGACTTTGTCTGATTCTAGTTCAGAAATAATGAATATTTTAAAATAACCATTATTTTAAAATAACGATTATTTTAAAATAATGAATATTTTAAAATAATATTCAGCAACAAATCAAAATTTGATTTTGATGTCCGATTTGGTATGGACACGAATATATTTAAATATATAAAGCCGTGTTGATTTGATATGCGCCATTTTGATGTGAACGATATTTATATCGATTTTATTCATTTATATAATGAATAACGGAAAGGAAGAGATTTCAAAGTACAATGTTTTTAAAATACTATCATTAATATATCGACGATATGGAATATTCAATTTTGATTTGAAATTGAATATGAAATCATTTTGAAAACGAATTTAAAACGATTTATAAAATATGTTTTAAATGGAAATCAACGAAATATATATATATATATAATATATATATATATATATAATACATATATATATATTATATATATAATGGCCTGAATAGAACGCGCTGCGCTACGGTAGTTCGCGAATTTCGACCATTGACTTTGAGTGGATGCTACGAGAGACCCGACCGTTGGATTCTCCTAAAATCGGAATCATTGGGTTCGTATCGAAAAGAGCTTTCTAACGAATATTAGAGATTTAAAATCTAATGGTTGGATTTGGAACTATGCCGAAATCAAATTTGGAAAAGGTCGCTGTACGTGCAGTTCAATGGCCGTTTATGGAAATCGACTGTACGGGCCTTAATAAAATTATTACAAATAGCAATAATTGGTGTGGAATCATAAGAAATGATTTGGAAAGAATTGGGATGAAAATTTCCATATTTGAAAAGAAAAAATAGATTTTTTTATTGAAATGAACTAGTTTTGAACTAGAATTTTAATCCAATTATTTTTAAAATAAATAAATTTGATTTGAAATGTTTTTAAAAATAACCGGAATTTCCAGTATATGAATTGGAATGGATTTGAATCGAAATTATCTTCGGAATATTTCGATATTGGATTCCGTAATTATACGGACATTGCGGAGGAATTTGGAAGATATATATATATATATATATCATTATTCCAATACGATATTTGTTGATTTCAGAATTTGATATTGAATATAGGCCGATATATTTTCTATTCAGAGTCTTGTATTTAATATCAAATGGGATTTTGGGTTTGTCATGAACGGTGTCTTCAGTAACACTGTTCTTGAACCCCATGTGAAAAGAATAAATCTTTTATTTAAGATTGTTTGAGTTTCCAATTATATTTATTAATTGGAATAAAAGGGGATGTGAATTGGGTTTATCGTTGGACTGTGTTTTAAATAACACTCGTTCTTTAACCCGATTTACAGTGAAATGTAATTTGGAATTTATAAATCTTTTGTTAAGATTTAAAGGAAAATAGGAAATTTTCGAAAGGGAAGTTTTCCAATTTAATAAAATAAATTGGAATGGAATGGAATTCGATTTGGTAATAATCGAAGTGGACTTCTGTGGAGGAAGACTGTTACTATATATGGAATTTAAGAGGCTTTGCCATTATTCCATTTATAGTATCGGTTGGATATGGAAGTTCATATCATTTATATATATTGATCTGTTTTCCGTTAAGATTCCATTGTTAATGGAATGCGATTTTGGGTTTATCATGAGCTGTGCTTTAAATGACATTAGTTATTTAACCCAGTTAAAGATAAGATTTATTTCTTAACTTTGAATAATCATTAAGTAATGATTTTTGGAAATTAAAACTGAAATAGAGTTTTAATGAATCTTTAAATAGATTGAAAGGTGAATTTGATAACTAAAATTATCAAATTCAAGAAATGATCGAGAATGGAGTACCACTAGTTTTACTCCAGGCAATAGTTAAATCTTTAATTAGATTTAAACGTGAAATGGTAATTAATTTTACCGATAACACCGTGGTGTTAGATATGAAGTATTACTAGTTTTTCTTTATGGGATGAATAGGTTGGGATGGGGAAATTAAAACAAATGATTACTTCGGTAAGGCTCGCTAATCCCGACTAGTTTAGATAAACCATAATTTGGTTTGAATTGATATTCAAAGGAAGGTTAAAGAATAAATTTAAAGAATATATCTTTGATAAAATTAATGGGAACCTTTCCCAAAGTTTGAGAATATTTGAATAAAGGAATATTCTGGATTGGAATAAGGCATATGTTGTGTTTTTTATAACACTTGTTTATTATATCTTCAAGTTAATTTTGAATGTCCTCAAGTTACTTTTTCATTTAATCTTCAAGGCAAGGGGGTTTTATATATTCTTGTATTCTGATGAAATTGTTGTAATAAGCAATGAAATGTTCTTCTGTTTGTGTTTTGATTTGTCGTGTTCTCAAAGCAATCCGGGCTTTCCTCCATGGGGAAGTTCGGGTTGTTATAATCAATCAAGGCATGAATTCCCAAACTCCAGTTTTCTATTAGATTTGTAAATGAAAACTCAGTGATGTTAAATCCATTAATATTGTAGAATGGCTTCTAATTCAATTCCAACTATATGTTGTTATGATGTAAGTTGATGTTGATGATCAAATGTGTGGAAAATATATCGGTGGTTCTGACAAATTGGATAAAGTTCATAAACAAATGAACTTAGAACGATTAAAAGGGTCGAATTACAAAGCAACTCAGATAAAATCAAAGGGCCTTGATATTGATTTACTTTGTAGTTGACTGTCCATTCTAGATCCAAAGCAATTAAAATTGCTAATGATGGCATTGAATTATTGTTTTATACCATATCTAAAATAGAGTTAGGAAAAACGAAATGTTAGTGGTAGAGCAACCTGGGAACAACATCTATAGCTAACTATAATTCACGAGCAATTCTATCTTTAACTTTTAATAATCATCCTATAAATGTAGCATAATACTGAAAGTTACTTAGGACCGAGTAATATATTTAATAAATATGAATGTATATAAGAATAATATCATATAAAAATAAAATGATCACACTAGCTATTTTTATACTGGTTCGGACCTTCAGTCTTACTTACAATCTCACAATTTTTGGAATTTTACTAATCGATATCCTCACTTAGTCCAAAGGAATAAGCAACTAAGAAATTGAATAGGATTTTACTACATTTGCCCAAACAACTGAACATTCTTTCGCTTGGGAAACTAGAGGAGACTTCAACCTTGCATGAATAACCGAACAGGAATTTGAATACAAAAGAAATTTGGTTTGGCTTAGTGTGTTCTTAACACAATACATATTAATTTTCAATTTGTATTACACTTTTTCTATAATCTTTTGCTCAAGTAGTACATATGTGTTTCTATGACGACCAAAAATATATTGAATACTTAAGAATATTGAAATGAATGTACTATTGCTTGTAAACTGAAGCAATATGAGCATATAGAGCGGAAGTATTTAAAATGGAAGCTAGAATGAGAATTGATGGTTTTGATCTTGAAATTGATATATGCATATACAGATAGTTTACGGTTGCAACTTTTAATAAAAGATATAACAATTTTAAAGAGTTGCAACCTTTCCAAGAAGAGACATCTCTCCAATAAAGAGAGATGTTTCTTCAGGAAATATGAAATTTTGACTATTATGCATCATTCAATAGACTGGATTTAGAAGTTTAGTTGATGGAAAATGAATTTAATCAAAAAGAAAAGAAATATTTCAAAATTTCCTGACTCAATCGGCTGATATCTTTAGTTAAATAGACTAAATCATGGTTTAGTTGACTGACTAAGAACATTAGTCTAGTAAATTTGCGTCAAGTTTATAAACTTGTGCACATGTGTAGGCTCAATCGACTGAGGGGGTATGTTTTGACGACTGAAACTGCCAAATTTTTCTTTCATGTTTTTATAAATATCCTAGAGTTTCATGCGTATGTATGTACTTCTCGAGGATAGATTTTAACATATTAATGACTTTAATATGTAATTCTAAGTATATTTACTTGATCTCGAGTCTTGTCAGAATGTTTGATGTCGTTCATTCATTAGCTAGTTGTTTCTGCTTTAACGTCATCGATTTGCACATATACTTATCATTAAAATACAAGATTCAACTCTTAATGAGGACAATTATATGATTTCTTGATTGCTTCTTGAGATATCTCTTCCCTTGAATTTGTGCTTGCCTTGTCAAATGATTTTAAGATATATCTCCCTTTGCAATATAATTTTCCTTCATAGAAAATGACAATTTTTCTCCTCTTTTTTCATTGACAAAAGGAGATCTCAAACAGAATTAGGAAGATAAATATGGCATAGAACGTTTAAATAAAATATCATTGACAATATAACATAACGTTAAATATCTACAACTACATCAAACATTCAAACACAAAAAATAGAGTAATAATTAAAGAATCACCAACGCAAAATCACAAAACATTAAAAAATTTACAGCACAAGAGTCTTAGTACGAAATAATTACTAGTTAAAAAATATAAACTACGCATAAGAAAATAGGAGAAAATTCAAATCATTTACTCGTTATTAACTCCACCTACCTCGTTGGGCGACTCTTCACATCCACTTTAAAATTCTTCTTCCTCTTCATTATTTTTGGAAAATAACTAAGTAAATCATTCGGTTGACAGTGGTTTTCCCCAAAAGAAGGGTCATATGCTGAAGTTGAAGTGCCACAAGAAATCGTCTCCCATATATTACTGATAAATCCTTTGATTTCCTCGAGCTTTGAATTCATTCTAGTCTTTGTGCTTTACACCCAAGCCAAGCATTTGTCAAGCTCCTGTTAATTCTGAGAAATTATATAATAGACTTGGAAGGCTTACATGTTCATCCTTATTCCTTAATTCCCTCTAATTCTTAAGGTGGCTGTGAAGATTGAATAGGTTTTGATTGCCAATACAAGGATGAATGAATGGCTATGGTTGGTCGGTTACCTTATTCTACTCCCATTGTTCAAAAGATATTATATTATGAATTTGGAGATGTTTTGGGAGTACATTAAGCAAAAGGTTATGATTTTAATGATCCAACTGATGAAAAATTGGAATCAGGAACTTGAACATTAATATTGGAAAGGATTCTCATAAAATACGCATGATAGTGGATTGTCTTCATTTGGCCTTGGTTAAAAGAAAGGAATTCATCGAGAATTATCTTCAATAGATATGTATATATATAAGTTATAAATGCGAATTTCCCATCCGGGAGATGCGGATTTCGCATCCCGTGGAATGCGAATTTTGCATCCATAGGATGCGAATTTCACATTCGAGGGATGCGAACCGTTGAATGGACGGAGGATGTGGGGGTTGCAATGCGGCATGGTGCATGGTGAGGTGAAGAGATGCAAAATATTGTTGTTGAAGGATTCGAGGTTCCTAAACACAAAATGGGAGGGGGGAGGGGTTTCGTGTTTTCCTGGGTTCATACTGGAGGGATCCGAGCTTCCGGCTTAAATAAAATCGGATGAATCGGTTGATCACCACTGGGATTGTAGGGCCCCAGATCCCCACTCGCGCTGCGCCCAGACATGCTGAAGGCTCGCCATTGGCTCAGAGGACGGTTCGCCTTCTACAGGAGTTATGGTGAAAAGCGTCGAGATAGATGTTCTCGGACCCAAAAGTGGTTGTCTGATAGGAGTTCTAGGCCTTCTTATGTTTGCAACGCGACTTCGACCAAATCGCTTTCTGTTTCCTGACGATGTTCTTGATGCTTGAGTGTGTTGCTGATGGGGAGCTTGATGCATGACAGCTTTGACCAAAAAGCGTTTCAACATTTGCCTCCCCCCTCCCCCAATATGCATCGTTAGAGAACGCCACGACTTGTTACCTCAAACACACAGGGCTACAAGGCATGATATGCCATGCATATACTTAATCTATACATCCTGAGATTAAGCAGGTCAAAAGCATCCTTGGAATATCACCCTCCCATGTGTGTAATTATATATTTTTCTGCGACTTGTTAAATGTGTATATAACCCTTCCCCTTATTTCCTTGTACCGATTTAATTATTCAAATATAAATACCCACAAATATGCTGCCCTTATATACACAAAAATCATACACATATCAACCATTAATAGACAAATCATTGATCAAAACCATCCATGCATTATTCCGACATAAAAATTGATTCAACATTCAAATGTTCATATTTACTTGATCTATTAATTTCTGGGTATTTATAGATATTTATATATATCATTGTGCATATCATATTTATCGTATTATGCTGTGAGAATATGACTAAATATTCCTAGTATATTCGACCTTTATTTATTTGTCAAATAATAAGATTATGAGAGATTAACTTGCATCATTGTTACTTTATTAATTAAGGGGTACGCATAAGCACAAACTCTCTTGTTTGTACTGCTTACACCTTAATTAATCAAAGTCCTACCTCAAAGAAAATATATCCATTAAATCATGTAATAAAACCTCATATTCATGCACAATGCACATATATTTTACCCTACAAATAAATCAAATAAATCTAAAACAGTGTATTATTAAGCATATTCAGGCATCAAAATCACATGGACATCACTTTGGCTGCCTGCAATAGGTCTTAATTCCTTCAATACATTTTTATGATGATAAATATTCACTTTATTATACAAGATTCTCCCTATCCCCGAGGAATATCTACCTAGACTTTTATTTTGCCTATTTTTTGAATATTCTACTAGAGAAAATGTCCTAACCTTAGTATACCGGCTAATGGCCTTTTCATAACAACTATTAGGGTTTCTATTTTTGGGAAAATCCAATTTTATCCTTCATAAGAATGTGAATTATCTCAGTTATAATGTGGTCCTACATCCACATTTTTACCCCTCTTAAAATGTTATTTTATGTTTTGAATTTCTAAATGACCTTATCCATACCATTTTCATACTTCACACTATATACATGATCGTCCTTCATGTGATATTTTTATAGAGAAAACTTAACTATATTATTTATAAAACATAATGTGTGCACAACTTCTTTTTTGGTTTTCCAGGTTACATTCCCTTTCATATAATTTTTATAAAAGCTTCTAGCCTCTTCTACCAGCCCTCTTTGCCACATTATACTTTGCATATTTATTTTATCTATGTATGTGTATATGCATAATGGTTATTCAAGTTACTAAAATTATAATTTTTATTGTCTATTTAAATCTAGGTCTTCACACACTCCCCCTCTAAAAGGAATTGTGTCCCACAATAAGTTTTCTATTTCACTTCAGTATTTGCATAATTTAACACAAAAGAATCACACATTTTTCCTTTATCAAAGCTCCTTCATGTAGTGAATAAACCAGGATATTTAGCCATAACTTTATCCTCAACTTCCCATGTGCAATCATTTGTGTCTAAGCTCCATTGAACCTTCACCAATTTTATGCTTTTATTTCTTAACTTTTTCTCTTTTTTAGCAACAATACCCACTGGTTCCTTCACATAAATTAGATTCTCTTTAACTTTTACCTGAGTTGGTAATTCAAGTATAGTTTCCTTGTCATGCACCCACCTTCTCAATTGTGATACATGAAACACATCATGTATCTTCCCCAATTCCTCTGGTAGCTTCAGCATGTATGCCCTATCATCTGGATGATTTCATATGGTCCAATGTATCTTGGTGATAGCTTACCTTCCTTCCCAAATCTCAACACTTATCTCATAGGTGAAATTTTAAGAAACGCAAAATCCCTTACATTATACTCCACTGGCCTTCTACCCTTGTCTGCATATGCCTTTTGCCTCTCATGTGCACTCCTCATTCTTTGCGTAACTAATTCAATCTTTTCTAAAGTTTCTTTTACTTGTTCTAGTCCAAGCAAAATTTTCTCTCCCACATTCAACGAGCAAGCTGGTGACATACAAGGCCTGCCATAAAGAGCCTCAAATGGTGCCATTCCTATGGTAGCTTTATAGATATTATTATATGCAAATTCAACGAAGCATATATGATCTTCATAGATGCCTCCAAAGTCAAGAACACAAGCTCATAATAAATCCTCTAATACCTTGTTCACAATTTCAGTTTGCCCATCTGTTTGTGGATGATATGTTGTGCTCAAGCATAATTCTACACGCATAGCCTCTTAAAAGCTTCCCCAAAACCTAGATGTAAACAAAGAATCCCTATCACTTATGATTGTCTTTGGCACACCATGAAATCTCACTATTTTCTTTAGAAACAATTTAGCCCATCTATTAGCATTCCTATCAGACTTTATGGGAATGAAATGAGCTGATTGGAAATCCATCTATGAAATCCATTGAAATACTTTCCCATTTCCATTTAGTCACCTCTAATGGTTGCAACATGCCTGATGGCTTTTGATAATCTGCTTTAACATGTTGACAAGTTAAACACTTTCCCACATTTTTTTCTATTGCAGCTTTCATTCCTGGCCACCAATAAACCCTTTTTAATTCATGATACATTTTTATTGAACCTGGATGTATTGTGTATTTAGTCTTGTAATGTTCATACAAAATTTCTACCTTTAGTTCTTCAATGTCCGGTACACAAAGCCTTTTATTTTCCTGAGACACCCTTGATGATCCAGTTCATAATTCTCTATTACTTCCTGGTTTGGTGGCTTTTATTTCTTCTCTTTCAGCTTCTTATCTTTATCCTGCATTCTCTTAACTTTATCAGTAAGACTTCATTTTATAGACACCAAACATAATTTTCCATACTCTATCATCTCACATTGATTTTCTAGGAAATCTCCTCCCTTATATTTCATTTTTGCTTCACTTAAAGTTGACAAATCATTAAATTCTTCTACCATTAACTTTGCCAAAATACCATGGTGCCTAATCAAAGCATCTGCTACTTTGTTTGCTTTGCCAGGGGTATATAAAATATCCAAATCATTGACATCAAAAAATTCCACCCATCTACGTTGCCTCATGTAAAGGTCTTTTTGAGAAAATAAATATCTAAGTGATTTGTGGTCAGTGTAAAACTCATATTTGGCTCCTAATAGATAATGCCTCCATAGTTTAAAAGCATATACAATAGAAGCAAGTTCTATGTCATATGTTACATATCTTTTTTCATTAACCTTCAATTGCCTAGATGCATAGGCAATCAATTGACCATTCTGCGTAAGCATAGCCCCTAAACCAGGTCCACTTGGGTCAGTATACACCACTAATCCCTCACTTCCCTCTGGAACCTATAGGATAGTTTGCTTCTACCAATGCCTTCTTTAAATTCTCAAAGGCTTCTTCACACTTTTCTGTTCAAATATAGGGTTGCTCTTTTATGGTCAATTTGGTTAAAGGTAATTCTATCCTTACAAAGTATTTTGTAAACCTCCTATAGTACTCTGCCATCCCTAAGAATGATCTGATTGTAGTCACATTCCTTGGCTTATTCCATGTCTGAACAGCTAATACTTTGCTAGGATCTACTATTGTGCCTTGTGATGAAATTATATGACCCAAAAGTTTGACTTCACTTCTCCAAAATGCGTACTTGATAAATTTTGCTTTCAGGTCGTGTTCCCTTAATCTTGACAAACTAGATGCAAATGACTTTCATGTTCTTTTTCTATCTTAGAAGAAACTAATATTTCATTAACAAACACTAGTAAGAATTTATCCAGAAAATCTCTAAATGTTCTATTCATTAAATCCACAAAATAAGATGGTGCATTTGTCAAACCAAAAGGAATAACCAAGAGTTCATACAATCCATACCTTGTGTTGAATGCAGTGTATTTAATACTCTCCTCCTCCACCTTTATTTGATGAAATCCAGAAGCTAAATCCAGTCTTGAAAACACTTTTGCTCCACTGAGTTGATCAAAGAGATCATTTATCCTTGACAGTGGATATTTGTTCTTGACTTTAACCTTGTTTAGCTCCCTACAATCAATGTATATCCTTAAAGTACCATCTTATTTCTTAACAAATGCTACTGGATCTCCCCAACATGAACTGCTTGGCGTAATGAATCCTTTCTGCTCCAAATCTTCTAACTGAATTTTTAATTCTGCCATTCTTTTGGCCCCATTCTGGTTGACTTCTTAATGATTGGGGTAGCACCAGGTATCAACCAGATTTAAAACTCAACTGGCCTATTGTGTGATGCAACATTTATTTCCCTATATACATCTGCATATTCATTAAATATGGGGATTTTCTCTAATTCCTGATTTGCCTCTTTTTCAGTTAATCCCCAAACACCCCCTGGACAATTGTTTTTCTCCATTTCACATATTATTGTTATGTTATTACCATCTTTAGTTTTTAGTGATATTATGAAATTTTCTAAATTTAAAATAGCTTTAAATTTACTTATCCAGTTGACCCCTATATAGTGCCTATACCCTCATAATTCAGCATATATAGGCCTGGTAAAAATATCTTTCCACCTATATTTAATTCTACACACACACACATATTCCATCCCTAGCTTGCATGAACTCCCTATAAGGCTCTATATAAACAAAGGCCTATCAACCATAACACAGGTAAATCCCAGTTTTCTAGCTACTTCATGGGATATAAATGGGTGTGTAGCTATTGTTTCATAGATTACTATTATGGGTTGAGATTTTATAAAGAGTATACCTTCCAATTGTCCAGTACCCCCGCATTAGCTTCCAAAACAGCTCCTTCTTTTCCTTCTAATGCCCTAACTTTTTGCTGCTTTCCTTGTTTCTGGGAAGTTTTCCTTGATGTTACCCTCTTTTCCACAATTATAGCATATAGCTGCACTGGCTGGACATTTGTTTTTCATGTGTCCTTCTTTACCACATTTATAACAGATGATTTTCTTCTTGGCTTCAGTGGAGACTCCTCCTTCACCCTTCTTAGTTTCAATGTTCTTCTTGTTATAGGGATGGACCTTACCCTTTCCTTTCTTGTTGTTATTGTTCCTGAAACTCTTAAAATTTTCCCTTTCTTTGTCATGTTGTTCAAAGAAAGTGTTAAATCTATCACTTGATCAAAAGTTCTTTCCTTATAAGGTAGCATAGCTCTGCTAAAACCTGAATTCAAGCCTTTAATATATCTGGCATTCTTAGATACTTCATCTCCTATTAAAATTGTGCCATACTTTGTAAGACTTTCAAACCTCTAAGTGTATTCAGTAACACTCATAGTACCTTGCCTCAGCTTAATAAATTCCTCCAGAAGTGATTTCTTTGCTGATGGTGGTGCAAACCTAGCTTTCAGCATATCTTTAAACTGATTCCAGGTAATTTCTTTCTCTGGTCTACCTACTACAATGACCTCCCACCAATCTAATGTTGCTCCTTTTAGCATTCTTGAAGCTATTTGTCTCTTCTTCAGGTCATCTACTTGCTTATCAGTGAAAATTCTTTCCAAAGTTCTAAGCCAGGTTTGCACTCCCGTCACCCATTTAGTGCCTTCAATGTCCTTGCTTCCTAAGTTTGAGTATTTCTTCAGCCGCTTGGATAATTATTTATGAGGGTTTTCTGGTCTATGTCCAACCCCATCTCTTAAACATTGAACAAAATCTTGCATATTCAGCATTGGTGGTGCACTTGTTGATCCCCTGCCTACCATACTTATATATACTTGATATTATGTTAGTTTCAATATTCTCACCAAATTATGTGTATATAGTTATATTTAGAATTTCATCCATGCCTAGCTAGCTTTTTCCTACCCATTTGTATTGTATATGCATGCTATATATTTTTGTTTTCTAGCCATGTTTAGTTTTAACATAGCTTTGATGCCAAAACTGAAGTGACCCACTTCATACATCTACTCTTATTTGATATAAAATCTAAGGTTTTTTTTTCTCTATATTACCCCCTGATTCTTTTCCCAAGATCCTGGGTACCAATATATATATATTAGTGCATTACACATACATATAATTTACATATTTGAAGATATGCAAATGTTCACTAATTTGTAATGTAGGCTTACAGTAGTTAAAAACGGGTAAGCAAAGCATTGATGTTTTTTCCATGTGACTGGGAATAAAATCAGAGTCGAAACAAACTTGATTTGTTTGTTTATAAATCCTATCATGTAGTATGATATGGGATAATAGGTCAAAACAATTTACGTCTTAACATAGCCATGTGTGCACGAATGTCAAGTATTTTCATCTCCAAAATACTTATATGATCAGTCATTATAATGTGTGCATTTGTGCAGCATTAATGGACTAAACCGGTCCATTTTTCTTGCTTGTAAAAACATGTATAAACACTAGATTATCATGCATACAGAACTTAAGTACCAGGGTGACTTTTAGTACACATACAGGTGCATTTATCTTGTATGAGTACACTAGTTCAAGCCTATTTATATGAATATCAATAACATTAGCAATATTGGATAATTCTTTTTAACATGTACTTATCTATATATTTGGCTA
The DNA here is from genome assembly GCA_030737875.1 of Allium sativum. NCBI lineage: Eukaryota > Viridiplantae > Streptophyta > Magnoliopsida > Asparagales > Amaryllidaceae > Allium > Allium sativum. The sequence goes on along the minus strand of CM060924.1, from coordinate 995,802,530 downwards.
TGTTACCTATCACTTTGCACATAGAATATTTTTCTAATATCCGATAGTTACCATTTTCTTTGTAAAATGCACTGCTACATATGCAAGTGCACCTAACTATTGATTTCAGCTTTTTACATACATTTGCTCATAGAACTGAGCCATTCTTTGTGCATATACCATCATATATTGAGTATATCACATGCACATACAAGTCAGGCTACATAAATTCATTTCTAAGCATTTTAATAACTAAACTGAGCAAATTCAATAGGTTCATACATCATTAACTATTGAATTACATGTCCAAAACATACTTAAATATCACTGAAAATACACTACTTAAGATACTACATTAAACCATACTGCTCCATAAGTATTAGCATTTTCTTCCACTTAACATATTTAAAACATTAAAGCCTTTAAATCTTCATCACATAAATTCCAGCAAGCAACTTTTAAGCAACCTGAAATCAATCACTGAGCTGCCTCATTATCAATGAGACACCCATTAGATTGCAAGGAAATCAAACCAGGTCAGATTAAATCTGGTATGAATATTCATCACTATATTGTATAAACTGATGCATAACATTTGTGAATAAATTATTCTGCTATATCCAAATTACTGGATAACATATAGACATAATCTAAATGTAAACAAGACATTCAACACAGTAACAAACACATCAAACCATTTTTTTTGTTTCTTGGTTTTACCTACCCACCCCTTTCTCCAGATTATTACTTCATTTAACAGGCTTACCCCCGCTTGCCATTGAACACAAAGTATGCATTGTTTGAGGACCCCACGATTTGTTACCTTAAATACCCTGGCCTACATGGCATGATATGCTATATGCCATGCATATACTTAATCTCTACGTCCTGAGATTAAGCAAATCAAAAGCATCCTTGGGATATCACCCTCCCATGTGTTTTTTGACTTGTTAAATATGTATATAAACCTTCCCATTATTTACCTATATCATTATTCAGATATAAATACCCTTAAATAGGCTGCCCTTGTATACGTAAAATCACACACATATCAACCATTAATAGACATGGCCATTGATCATAACCAACCATGTATTATTCCGGCATAAAAATTCATTCAACATTCAGACATTCATATTTGATCTATTAATTTCTAGGTATTTATATATATTATTGCGCATGTCATGTTCATTATATTATGATGTGAGCATATAACTAAAGATTCGTAGTACATTCGACCTTTGTATTTGTCAAAGAATAAGATCATGAGAGATAAACTTGCATCATTTCTAAGGGGAAAGCATAAGAACAAAACCTCTTATTTGTACTGCTTACACCTTAATCAATCAAAGTCCTATGTAACAACCCGAAAATCTGGGCCAGTTTAATTTTTTTTATTTTGGCAATTTTAATGAATTTTGAACATTTAAAATGAATTGTTTTAAATAATATCGATGTGAAATTTATTTTGAATGGAATTCGAACGTATATATTATATACGTCGTCGTTAGAATACAAATAATTATATAAAATTATAAATAGAATTGAAAATGGCGCGGTAGTTCGATAATTCGATTTCAAACTTCAATTGAACGTACCGGGTGCAAAACAATCCGGATTTTAGTGAAACCAAAAAAATTAGGATCTAATTGGGAATATCTTTCCAACGAATCCGAAAAATCAAGATTTCATAGCGGGGATCAAAAGATATGTCCAGTTGAAAATTCTGAATAGTCGCTATGGAATTCAGGGCCTTAAAAATGAGAATTTTGCAAACGACCTCGGATTTCGACGAAACCACTTTTTTTGGATCCGTGATGTCAAATTATTGCTAGGTTTCAAATATCATAATTTTTCGAATCAATATGTGAGCGTGGAAAAGGAAAACGCGTTTGACCAGTTTCAGTTGATTTTAATCGACTGGGAAATGGCCATTTTTCTAACGGTCTCAGAATTCGACGAAATTAGTTTTGTTAGGACCGTATCGTCAATACAAAGCCAGAAAATATTTTTCTGGGATTTATAAAGTTCGTATGTGACCACGGTAAATTGAAATACGCGTTCAAATTCAATATATAGAGAGATATGTTGATTTTGACGAAAACTGATCGAAACGATCGAATCAGCTTGCGATACATATCCCATTATGTTCGGAATGGGGGTAAAACGCTATGGACGACAGGCGGTGGGCCTCGTTTAGAGGTCGTATGAAAAAGTCAACCTTTTTGAAATTAAATAATTAAAATAAAATAAAATAAAAACTCTTCCCACTCTCCCCCTATCTCTTTATCTGCCCCCTCCCCCTGCGTATCATTTCAGAAACGAAAAAAGAAAAAGAAAAAAAAGAAGAAAACGGGAGGGCGACGGAGCCTCCCCCCCGCCTCAGCAACCGCCGCCGACCTTCTCCACCTCTTCCCCTCCCCCTCCCCCTCCGACAGGCGCGCGCCCCTCCACCCTCTCTCTCCAATCCACCACTCGTGCGCAGCCAAACCCTAGCCCCCTTCAGCCGAAAACTGCACCCTCTCCACTTGCGCGCACCACCCTCCTCCTCTTCCTGAAGTGAATCAGTCCCCCTCCTCTGCAAAACACTATAAGCTCCCTTCTATTTTATTTTTAATATGTAATTAATCAGTGATTTTTATATAGTTGTTTAAGGAATAAAAATTCGATTTTTATTTTATGAATAGAATTGAAATGATTATATTTTTAAGTGAAAAGTTTTGATTGATTTTTTTTAAAATAACAAAGCATTGATTTTTAAACAACATGAAGTTTATAAAAATATGATTATATATATATATATATATATATATATAGAGAGAGAGAGAGAGAGAGAGAGCTATGGTTTTTATACACAAAAAGGTTATATTTTTCTAAGAAGAAAGCTATAATTTTTATTAAGGAAAGATAAGATTTTTATTCGACAAAAGTTATAATTTTAAATAGAAAAGATTACATTTTTAAAATAGAAAAGATTAGATTTTTAAAATAGAAAAGATTAGATTTTTGAAATGGAAAAGGCGAAATCTATATATAGAATAGCGTTGTAAAAATAGGATTTTTATATATTGAATAGCAAAGTAAAAATCTGATTTTTATATATTGAATATCGAAGTAAAAATTCGATTTTTATATATTGAATAGCAAAGTAAAAATCTGATTTTATATATTGAATATCAAAGTAAAAATTCGATTTTTATATATTGAATAGCGAAGTAAAAATTCGATTTTTATATATGTAGTGACTACGGGCGACGAAAGTGACGAAGGGCAAGAACGACGAGGATTTCTATAAATGAAGTGTCGTGGAGTTGGGATAGCTATAGGTGAGAACTTCTCACTCTAAATTTCCTTTTTCTAGTTATATATATATATACTAGGATGCAGACGGTGCTTAGTCGCACCCGACACCCGTCATCCACAGACCATGGATGGCTGTATGCTTGTTTGATGTGTTGTGAAATTTGTTTGTGATGTTGATGTGAAATCGATAATAAAAGTAGATGGTTAAAATAAATAAATTATCGTTGAAAATATAAATTTTAACGTGAATGTGAATAAATAAATATTTATAAACAAATCGGCCGATTTGTTTATATACACTGATTTGACTGATATTGATTGGGATGATAAATTTTACACATCGTCCAACTTCACAAATAAAAATCTGTGTTTGTTGATTTGAAACCCCACACGGGTGTTGGGATGATACTTGGGTACACTAATCCCAATTATTTCATCGTATGTCGATCGATTGGTCGACAGACTGTGTAAGCGTCGATTATTTATATTTGATGCTTATGCAGTTGTGTGGTGCACTTTGGATAATGGTTGATTGTTTATTGTTGCTATTATATACAAGTGTTGTATAGAACCCATATAATTAACGTTATATGGTAATTGATTGGGCCTCATTCCAATTGGGGAAATAATGAATATTATAAAAGAAAATTCAGGTGTTGAAACTATTTATGTGTTGAGTAAAATATTTTAATAATAAAATTTACATCTTTATCATATTTAAAATTAGAACTACTTCACGGTGGAGTCTAATTAAAATCAAACGATAGATACCATAATTTTATAAAATATTTTACATAACAAAAATAGTGATGCGTTGACAGTACTCATGTGTTGAGATTAGTCGTGTGTTGAAAGAAATATAGATTCATGTGTTGAATGGAATATATATATTCATTTATTGAATAAAATAACGAATTTATTGAAATATATAAAGCCGTGTTGATTAGAGTTGCGCTATTTTGACGTGAACGATGCTTATATCAATTTTATTCGTTTTACAATGAATATTGAAAAGTTATTTCAAAATTTAATATTTTGAAATGAAATTCAAATTAAATTAGATTAAAATTCAAATTGAAATTTTATTGAATCAATTTGAAATGAATTCGAATCGAATAGAAAATGAATTTGATTCGAATTGAATAGAAAGTGAATTTCAATTCAAATTGAATAGAAAGTGAATTTGAATTCGAATTAAATAGAAATGAATTCAAATTGAATTAAATTGAAATTGAGTTAAAAACGAATTGAAATCGTTTTGAATGAAATTTAAAACGAACTGAAATTGAATTGAAATCAATTTGAAATAAATTCGAATTGAAGTAAATAGAAGGTAAATTCAAATTGAATTGAATTAAAATGAATTAGAATTTGAATTGAATTGAAACGAATTTGAATTCGAATTGAAATGAATTCGAATTGAAATCAAATCGATTTGAGACTGAAGATGAAGTTGAAATTGTTTTTGAAACGAATTTAGAACTATTTATAAAATTCGTTTTAAAAGGGAAATCGATGAAATATATATAATATATATATATATTATATATAATGGCCTGAATAGAACGCACCGCGCCGCGGCAGTTCGTGAATTTCGACCATTGACTTCGAATTGACGTTGCGGGAGATCCGACCGTCGGATTCTCCTAAAACCGGAACCGTTGGGTTCGTATCGAAAAGAGCTTTCCAATGAATATTAGAAATTTGAAATCTAACAGTTGGATTTGGAATTATGTCCAAATCAAATTTGGAAAAGGTCGCTGTAAGTGCAGTTCGATGGCCGTTGATGGAAATCGACTGTACGGGCCTTGATAAAATTATTAAAAATATCTATAATTTGTGTAAAATCATAAGAAACGATTTGGAAAAAATTGGGCTGAAAAATTCCATATTTGAAAAGATAAAAATAGATTTTTATCGAAATGAACTAGTTTTGAACTAGAATTAAAATCAATTTATTTTTGAAATAAATAAATTGAATTTGAAAGTGATTTTAAAAATAATCAATATTCCCAATACGTGGATTGGACTGGAGTTGAATCGAAATTATCTTCGGAATATTTCGATGTTGGATTTCGTGACTATACAGATATTGTTATGGGAATTTGAAAGATATATTTTATATCGTTATTTCCAATACGATATTTGTTGGTTTTAGAATTTGATATTGAATATAAGCCGGTATATTTTCTATTCAGAGCCTTGTATTTAATATCAAATGTGATTTGGGTTTATCGTGAATCGTGTTTTAGATGACATTGGTTCTTTAACCCAGTTAAAGGCAAGATGTTGATTTTTGAAAGGATTAACACTAAGTGGAGTTTTAATGAATCTTTAATTAGATTAAAATGTGAATTGATAATTTAAATTATCAAATCTGAAATGTGATCGAGAGTGAAGTATCACCAGTTTTGCTCCTAAGCGATAGTTAAATCTTTAATTAGATTTGAACGTGAAATGGTAATTAATTTTACCGATAACACCGTAGTGTTATATATGGAGTATTACCAGTTTTTCTCCATGGGATATATAGGTTGGGATTGGAAAATAAAATAAATAATTACTTCGGTGTGGTTCGCTAATCCGGACTAGTTTGAAATGATATCCAAAGGAAGATCAAAGAATAAATTTAGAAGAATTTATCTTGGATAAAATTAATGGGAAACTTTCCCTAAGAATGTGATTTTGTGAATAAAAGAATAATCTGAATTGGAATGAGGTGTTCGTTGTCTTTGTGTAAAATTTGTTTACTATATAGTGGGTTATTCAGAAAGGCCGGGGTTATACCCATTCTGAATAACCGATTCGACGAGATGTCGAAGGTGAAGACGGTGGTTGAAGACCGGAAGTCTTCACATCGTTTGGATGATTACTAATGATCTTGATTGGGCTGTACACCCAAGATAAGGGAAACAGTTGGTGATCATCCAGACGTACTTGGAGATCGATGGATATGCGAGGAAAGTGCCTCCGGTTTCGTTCAGACCCAGAACGAACTTGTAAATTGATTGTGTGTCTGACATTGGATTTTATTCTGTATTGATTGATCTCTATTAAATATACATCTGTTTGGCGGCGGAGAATTTATTCTCTTGCTTAACGCCCTTCTCTGAGACGTACGAGCTCAGAGGTTGTATAACGATGGACATCAGTCGCATGGAGTGAATTGCTAGTGTGGCACGCGTAAGTGGTAATTGATCAAGGCTTCTGTTGAAAAGCAAAGTCTTGTGGTTGATGATCAAAGCACGGCCTACGTGGCGTAGCTTTGTGTATAACGTGAATTCGCGAGCCTCACACCTCGGTATGAGTCAAAAACGGGATACGGACCCAAGGAGTGCACGACGTTTCTTTCTAGCTAGGGTGGTGTCAGTGACCTACCAGCCCTGACATTTATATACTTTTCACCTGTGTGGTTGTTGGATACGAGGTGCCTCGGATATAGGTCTGTAAGGACCGGGAAACGTGTGTTCAGGAATTGCCAATCCTCAAAAGTAAGAAAGGACCGGCCTTGGAGGTTTCAAAGGATCATAGTGGGGTCCTGAGGCATTGCTAGAGTGTCTCGAACGCGGAGAGGAGCTTGCCCCTTGCCTTGGCTCATGACGGAATCCAATTTCCAATACGTGATATTGCAGTTTTAATTGTAGAACTAGTATGGAGACATGATATATGGTACCCATGCCGTCTATGATTGATATTTATGATTGAAATTGTTTTGACACTATACACCTATAATAGTATCAAATGATTTGTTTTAAACGTATCAAGCATTATTTGGCTATTATAAGGAAAAACCCTATCCTCCGGCTTGCGTTGCATTGTGTGATGGGACCTGGGTCTTATAATAGCTTCATTTTTCCAAAAAGCATTGCGTTGTTTTGTTATATGCACTAGTATTCTTGGGAGGAAACCCGTTCCGTGTTATACGGCGTGGTCCCTTGAATTACTATCTTTAAAGTAAAGTTTAAATAACTGTTTTAGTTCTCACACCAGTCCCATGACTGACCTGGAGTTTATTGTTTTAACCTAAACTCTGGGTGCCCCTACTTTCCACACGGGCAGCTAGTTGTTTTTGGTTTTGCAGATTTATATTCACAGGGTGCTGATTTACAGCTGGAACGATGCTCGGGAAGCTCTGTATCCGTGTATCACTTCTAGTTGTGCTTTTGTATTATTTTCCGCTGCTATGTAATTTATTGTAATCTCTGATATTTATCGAATGTAATTTATTCATTTATACTCTGTATATTCTTGTATCTGATGGAATTGTTGTAAAAACAATGAAATGTTCTTCTGTTTGCGTTCTGATTTGTCCTGTTCTCAAACGATCAGGGATTTTCGAACGGTCTTAGTCGGTTTAACGATTGATTCGGATCGAGCGAAATTCCTTGCCGTTACATCCTACCTCACAACAAATATATCCATTAAATCATATAATAAAGCCTTATATTCATGCACAATGTATATACATTTTACACTACAAATAAATATGAAACAATGTATTATTATGCACATTCCTGCATCAAAAGCATATGCACACCACTTAAGCTGCGTGCAATATGTCTTAGTGCCTTCAATACATTTTTATTTTGATAAATATCCACCTTATTATATCTAATTCTCCCTAGCCCTGAGGAATATCTACCCAGACTTTTATTTTGCCTATTTTCTGAATATTATACTAGAGAAAATGTCCTGACCTTGGTATACAGGCTAATGGCCTTTTTATAACAGCTATTAGGGTTTCCATTTTTGGGAAAATCCAATCTTATCCTTCACAAAAATGAGAATTATCTCGGTTATAATGTGGTCTTGCATCCACATTTTTACCCCTCTGAAAATGTTACTTTCTGTTTCGAATTTCTAAATGACCTTATCCATACTATTTTCATACTTCACACCATATACATGATCGTCCTTCACGTGATATTTTTATAGAGATAAACTTAACTATATTATTTATAAAACATAACGTGCGCATAACTTCTTTTTTTGGTTTTCCAGGTTACACTCCCTTTTATGTATTTTTTATAAAAGCTTCTAACCTCTTCTACTAGCCCTCTTTGCCACATTATACTTTGCATACTTATTTTATCTATGTACATGTATATACATATAGGTTATTCAAGTTACTAAAATTATAATTTTTATTGTCTATTTAAATATGGGTCTCCACGTTCTTACTTCTAATTTAAAAATGCACAATAAATGAGAAGAAAACTGAAATGTAATGCTTTAATTTTATTGGGCACTGATATTTCTGGAAGTTAAAAAATTAGAAAGCGTCTAGCTTCAACTTCCACCATACATACACACATACTAATTAGAACGCGCATTATAGATGCAAATATCATACACTACACTAGAAATCGAGTCATACGACAGATATCCATCGGTTTCTAATTTCATATCTTCATGTCGTTAAATCTCGTGTCGTCTCATTCTACATCATACCACAAACATAACCCGTTGTCTGATTTGAACTAGGGTAACATATTAAAACATAGTCATGTGTTGACTGATGCGGTGTTCTTGTTTTACAGATAGTTGTGATGAATATTATATCTCGTCTGAAAGTAAATAAAATAGCTATTTTACGTTATCTTAACGGAATGCACATTTCCACTAATTTTCACAACCTTCTTCTTATAACAGATAAATGTTTTTTAAAGCAATTAAAATAACTCAAATTAGATTTTGTATGTGTTGTTCCTTCTCAAATGAGATGACATAAATCAATTCAATTAACACAGAGCAATTCAGATAACACAGCAGTTCAGATAACACAAAGCAGTTTAGATTTCTACTGCATATACCAATATCAACATCGACACAAAGTCCAAATACATTCTACAAGCATTAGCTTAACATGAACCACGTAAACTAGGTAACTGAACCCATGTGTACACAAAATTCAACAAAACTAAATTAGAGAAGCTGTCTAATAAGGGTTCAATTGGCAGTCACATATATAATTCAGGTGCTATGATAATACAAAGTTGTAGACATGTGCATCCCATTCAACCTGCATGACATCAATATCCTTTTGTGAAAAAATACTGTTTGTACTCTTCGTGCACTGCAACAAATGAGAAATGCAAAGGTTAACTTTACCCCGCATGTATCTCGATATATGGCTATATACAAATATGGTAGTGCGTGAGTTTTAAACAGCCTAACACAAGGGTTCGAGGAAAGCGCAGGTAATCATGCAACAACAATTTCAAAGTATCTAACATGGTCATACAATGATACTTGAGACACATGAAAATGGTCATGACGAGTCAGCAAGGAAGTAAGTCAGTAAAGATTTATGCCAACAACATATGATAAATGAGTAGTACAATAGACAGTAGTGCGTATAAGTGCAGCAAACAGTGGTAAGGCCCGAGCAACAAGGAGAATGAGTAGATCGCATTATAGACATCACATAAAGTAGCAGCAAGACATGTGGATTTCAGAAATCAAATTTGCACAAGACATTAGATGTGAACAATTGTGTCATGCAGGTGTATACGCCATGCTAATGGATGGCATTTTAAAATGGGTGCAAACCTATCATTACAACAGCCGCGATTCACACTTAAATAAATAGACCATAGTGCACGTAAATTATTTATACAAGAACTATACCCACATGCAAGTGCAATATTGGATAGGAGAAAAATTCACAATGACATGGTGCATCAACAATGGACACAACATGACTTCAATAATGGCAGAGACACAACATAATAATGGACACAACAAGGGTGTAGTGTACTAGAAGTATATTTTTCAAAGCATAAGGATTTACAATGCAAGACATATATATATATACATATATATATATATATATATATGTGTGTGTGTGTGTGTGTGTATGTATGTATGTGTATATGTATATATTACTTCAGCAACCCATAGTTGATTCTTGTCTCCCATGATGTCTTTCATGTAATGCATAACCCACAATCCACGCGTCAAATGACCTCTCTGTTTTGGAGCTCCCTGAAGCATGCATAAATATCAAGTAAACATATAATTTAGCATGCAGGTAAGTGATGTTAAATCGCATTTTCGGACCATCAAATGTCAAAATTTTGGAAAACACTACAAATGAAAGTTCTAACCTTTCTAGAATGAGTAAATCATCAAAAACCGACAAATCATTTGAAAGGTATGCTAATAATTTCAGATTTTCCCGAAGTGTAAATGCAAGTCATCTTTGCGATATTTAAATTTTAGCCTTATAAACCTCAAAATATTACAAAATACTTAAAATTATAAATTGGGTTCTTAGGTTTCAAGGATGTTAAAATCGTCAAAATCAGACAAATCAATTAAAATTTATGATTAAATGAATTTCTTCAATGTATGCATATAAAAATAAAATAAACCACCTATAAAATATTTGGAAGAAGGTGGGTTTCTCTGTTCAGTTTCCCAAATAAATTCAGGTTTGTCTGATGACCAATAGCAATATCTATAATGAACACACCCGTTTATTTAATTAATCAACCGCTTCAAAAAATGGAAATAAAATAATGAACACACTTGTTACACATTGCTTAAATACTGTGCAAAGCTAAAGTTTCTAAACGAATTAATAAGTAGATGAAACAAAACAAATTAATAAGTAGATGCAACAATTAAATTCAAAAAGAACAAACTTAAAGATAAAAACCGATAAAGCAAGCTAAAGTTCAACATATTTACTTGAATTCTAGACAGAAGTTCAACCTGATCTACGAATAATCTTTATTACAATTTCCTTTTTGCTCAAAGCTTCTGCAAGGTCATCATTCTTCATTGGGAGAGGTTAGCAATATTCCTTTAGTGTAAAGACCTGGCTTTTTAACTGGTTTTCGCCGGTAATTAAACCAACTTAAACCGTTTATAAAGACGGATAGTTATGGGTACTTACATATTTGCACAAAAAATAACAGAACTTTTCATTTCATTACCATAATATAACATCAGAGTTACAAGGAATACATCAGAGTACATTGATTTCACAGCGGAAGAGATATTAACTCAGCGGAAGAATGTGAATTCTTCAAAACATATAGCTGCAGCTAAAACCAGAATCCTGCTCCAAATAAATCCAAGGCTAACTCTGCAAACCAAACTACTAGGCTGCCCGTATAAAAATATGGGCACACAGAGTTCAGGTGTGGGAACAATAAACTCCAGGTCAGTCGTGGGAATGGTATGAGAACTCAAAAATAGTAGTTATTTAGGATTCATTTTAAAGTTGGGTAATTCAACGGACTATGCCCCTAATGTGGAACATGTTTACTCCATGTGAATTCCCGTGCATAGAAATTCGCTATGACTTTTGAAAAATGAAACTACCATAAGGTCTCGAGGCACACACACAATGCAAATGCACACATGGGCGAGATTTCTCCTTATGATAGTCAAAAATGCTTGATACATGAAAATCCTATGATAGTATTATTAGTGCATAGTGTGAAAACAATTTCGCAAATAAATGTATTAATCATAGCCAACATAATGCCCCATCCCATTATAATGACATAATTGTGCTAGTAGCAGGCTATACAACTAAAATCGTACGGGCTCGTAGTGGAAAATTGGATTTCCAACAAATGACCAGGCAAAGGAACTTCCTTACCGAACCGATGGGTACGCCTATGGAGGTACGCCCCGAGTACCAAATCGGGCTCCCTGCCAACACGAGGCCGAGTTACCCCTTAACTGGGTAACTTAGAGCACGCCTGAGTATATCACTTCCCGGTCGTTACCAACCTTTAAACCGAGCGCTCGCAACATCAACATCCATATAAATAGAAGTTATCCACATAGGTTAATACCTGGGCTCCATACCTTTGTACACCTTTTATCTAGAAGGAAATGATTACCCTTAATCTCGCTACATTTTTCCTGTTTTAGCCATTTACCGGGTTGTGAAGCTTGCCGAGGTTACGATATTCACAAAGCTATGCTTAAACAAGCCATGCTTTGATCATCCATTCCTCATCACATAACTTAAGTATGCCACATTGTCCATTCACAATGCATCACTAATTTCTATCAATATATAACCTCTAAGCTCATTCGTCTTAGAGAAGGGTGTTAAGAAAGAGAATAAACTCTCCACCACCAAGCAGATATATATTTAACAGAGATCAGTGCTACGCAGTTAATTACAATGTTAGACACACAATCCATACGATTCTGTTTTGGGTCTAAACGAAACCACCTTCCGGAAATCTCCAAATATTTTCAAACCTCATGCCACTTATAACCTCATATCATGGGATCAGCCCAAATAAGACATCATCAATCAATCCAAACAATTCAAAGAATCATGGTCTTCATTCGTCATTTTCCAAGTCTTGAATTTCTTCATAACGTCATATTATTACTTGGAATGGTTTTCGAGCATATATTCGATCCCGGTCTTTCCAAGTAATAAGTGTACTTTTAAAACAATAATTACGGTTTACACAGGCTTTTCAATCCAAATCTCCTTCCAAATAGTTATAAATTCAAGATTGGAATACTCTTATTTCAAAATCTCGTTACCATCTTAATTCTTTAATCTAAATCAAAAGATTTCCTTTTCATTCAAATTTCTTACTTTTATTTCCTCAAATCAAAGACTTGATTAAATCCCAAATTACGATATGAATTCCCACAAATCAATCTCATTGGGTTTCAAGAATGGTATTATTGAAGATACGATTCACGACAAAACCCAAATCAATTGATACTGAACATAAGTTACACAGAAATTGTATCTACTTATATTCGATATCAATTCTCATAATCAACGAATATTATAAGTGTAATAACTATATAATAATAATATCTTCCAAATTCCTCAAATAGTACACGTTTACACAACAAAATTTCATATCAAATCTCCGATGATTATTTCTATCCAACTATTTCAATCAGATTGAGAAACCCGTATCTTAATTAAAAGATTTATTCAACTCTCTGACGTTAGATGTAGATAGAAATACTATCAATCTATCTTCAATATTAATCTCTGTATCCAACTCACACTACAAGCGTAATAACGGTGAACTATCTTTTAAATTCGCCAAATAGCAAGAGTCATCATTTACTAGATCAATATCAAACATTTGAAGATTTATCTTCAACCATATCCAGTTATTTAAAATTGGAAAACCCATTTTTTATATCAAATAATTAAATTTTAATTCCATATAAAATATTTCTAAAACTTTCCAAACCATTTTATAAATGTTTTGTTTTACTGTTTTAAATAATGGTTCGCGATTTATAACTTCAAAACCAATTTATCTTTGAAACTTTTAGAATAACGTTTGAAAACGTTACTAAAAGTGCTGCTGTAAAATAACCATTTAAATCAAATAGATTGCAGATTATTCCAAATTCAAATATTTCATATCTAAACACTTTAAAATCATAAAATTATATTTATCAAACTTTTCTGCTATTTTAAAATAATTTTATAAACCTGTTTTATTCGATTCTTCGATATGGTCATCGAACTGCACATGTAGTGATATTTTCCAAATTTGTTTTAAACATAACTTGAAAATCATACGTTGGAATTTGAACATTCCTTTTCTATTAAAAAGATGTTATCATTTGAAATCCAACGTTTCTTATTTCAAGTCAAACTGATTTCAAATAATCAAGTTATAAACATTTGAAAATTAAAACTGATATTTATGAACTGTCGCACTGCAGAGCATTATATAATGACTTAAATATAAATTGTTCAAACCCTTTTCAAGTTGAATTTATATTCCAATTCATTTGGAAAATAGTTCAAAATATATTTCACATTAGATTTCGAATTAACCATCTCGTTTGTCGGATCAGTTAGGGATAGCCAGGGAGAGCAGGAAACTATGTTTCCAAACCCAAGCCTAGACACTATCCTCTCTGTCATTCTTGAACATTCTGGTGTAAATATATTATATTTTAAAACATTGTCAATACATAAAGCCATATTCAAATTTTCAAAATTTCATTTTGAAGTAAACTGAACTTGATAATATTTTAATATTAGAAAATCAATCTTCATTTATATGGAAGGAGAATAAAATCGATCACCTGTATAATTCCACAACGACAGTGTGTGTGTGAATTCATGCAACCATAATAAATCAACCATATAAATCAGAAGAACATGAATTATAATCACAACAAATAAACAACCATCTCAGTTGTGCATAAGCGTTACGGACAATAATGCTTATCGGTGTTCAGTGTGCTATCTACACGTCCTTTCAGACAATAACATCCATATAATTTATCACAGCAAATTATTCAACCTCTATCAATTTAAATAAATACTTTAAATTAGGAGCTCTCACCATTATAGATCCAAAATCTTCATTATCAGGACGAACAATCCAACAAACACTGCTACCGCTACTCGTACTGCTTTCAATCCACTTTTATTAGTAGCCGGTGGTTTTTATGCTAATTTTTACATTGGGAATAAATAAATAATGATGTTCATTATATAGTACTATATATACATATATAAGGACATTTATTTTATTTTTATTATAATTTATACTTAACTACAATTACCAAAATTATATACGAATGGGTTCTATTTTCAGATGTGATTTTAACGGACCCAACAGCTAGTCGAACGGATTAAAATTGAACGAGATATTAATGTTTAAAGTTCTAAACTAAATTAAACTAAAAAATATATATAAATAAAACGTACCCAAAGTCCAAAGCCCATTTGTTCCAACCGACTTCAAAATCTGGCCCGTGTTCTCCTCCCTCCTTTCTTCTTCCTCCCGCTCTTTCTTTCTCATGCCACTAGAACCTATTGAACCATGCACGACGTGCACATGTACGCACCAACCATTTCACCAAACTCCAATCCGAGATCACCAACATATCTCTCTTCACGTCCTCATTCGATTGCACAACATCAATGCCACTCAAGTTGCCTCAACTGAAATCTGATTCCTCCGCCGAAACCTGGAACCAAACAACATCGCGTGAACCCCAAAATAATATCGACACTTATTCTTCTAGATTTCCACCAAACTTTGCCAAATTGAAGCCTACACCATCCTCATTGCAAATCCACACACCACTTCGCCAATCATTGCATGATTATCCGACGATCTCCAACCCTAATTTTGAACATTTTCGATCATCGACATGAAATTGAACCAAGCTTATATCAAAAATACTACGTGTTCTGCTGATCTTAATGGCGAAGACGACGTCGAGCGATTCAAAGAGGATTGAGAGATACGATTTTTTTGAAGTTTTGAACACAAATCTTCCATTCTATGTAAATCAGAGATTTTTCTTCTGATATTCAAAGAAACCTGGATCCGTCAATTTCTAAAAATCAAAAACGATGATGCGAACAACTTTCGTGCATATCATTTTGGCTAAAATTGAACGGATTGGAAGATGTGGATTTTTGAATGAGAGGAAATGTAATTTTCTATTTACAGGAAATGTTAATAGAGAGCTTAGAAAGAAGAATAGCTTTGAACGTGAGATCCATGAAGGAGAATGGGTGTTTATATAAGCTCTTGGAGGGGTATTTTTGTCATTCATTCATAGGACACTTGGATCATTTCATGAAATCTTCACCATGCATTAAGACACCTAATGGGATACTCATCTTCATCCTTATCTTAAGGAGATTTTTAATTTATTTAAATTGGCAACACTTTTGTGATACTTATAAATGTAGCCAAATTTAGTTATACTTATAAATGTAACCACTATATTACTTAAGGTCTATAAAAATATATATAGCTTATTAATATTTCAAAAATATTTATCCATAATATTTATCAAATACAACATTTATACTAAAATTGGTCTAAAATAAATGCTTAACAAATCTTAGAAAAATTTATAACACCATTTTAATTTATCCAAATAATAAAAATAAAAATCATTCTTGTACACTATCTTAAAAATAACTTATCTTTTTCCAAATCATTTTCTTACTTTAATATCAAAGCTAGATAATATCATTACATATTAATATTGAAATATAGATCTCATAAAATCGTATAAGTTAAATATTACTTTTAAAAAATAAGTTCTTTTATACAAAATCATATATATAAAATAAACAAGATACTTATTCAATATTAAATCTATAATTTAAAACTTATTAAAATCAATTTATATACAGGAAAACTAAATTATGCAATAAAATTCAAATTAAACTTAGTTAAAAATTCTGGGATATTACAGTTAGAACCTATTTTGGTCAGTTCGGTTCAGTTTTGAAACTAAATCGGTTTGAATTTGGTTTGTAAAATATATTTTTTTGGTTATCAATTTAACAGAATCAAACGAACTTTTACTATATTATCTAATTTGTTAATGTCGCATTTGAAATAATTAGATTAGTGAAGAAATACAAAAACATTTGTTAAAGATAGTCATATTTTATTGTAAACATAAAATTTCTCGAAACATAAATTTATGTTGTTGTTTAGGTGAGTTAATCATTTGAACAATAAGATATCCTTCAAGTTCGGTCAAATCGGTTACCCATCGAATAAATCGAAATTATTTTGGTTTGGTTTTGAAAATTTTCGGTTCTAATTCGGTTTGAATCTTTTTACCTCAAAACTAACCGAACCGACAAAATGCTCATCCATATTCCTTGGTTTATGTAGAGCATCGGGGCCAAGCTCAGACACGGAAAATACATACATACATATATATATATATTAAATGATAAGAAATGAATTGGATTAGATTGTCGTTCCCATTGATTGTAGGACTTGGTAATAGGAATCTTCCCAATTTTTATGTTATTCAACTCTAGCCTCATTAATATCAATAATCGAGATTGCAATTTCGATTATTGATATTGATGAGGCAAGAGCCTAAAATAAATTGTCTTCATCCCCTTTAGGCGATCAGTTAAGAAGAAACTGAGTTACCCTATGTAACATAATGCTTCTCCTGAGCCTATAGGGAAATTTTTATGATATGTATTAATTATATAACAACATAGTTTTTTAGGATATGCTTCTCCTGAGCCAAGATGAATGTTTGAAGATCCTGGCACTGGTAAGTAGTACTGCCAGAAAATTTATTTTCGAACCTTGTCACGAGGTGTTAAGTATCTTTAAGATACTACGTCCAAATTCCATGAAAACATTCACTTTTTATTAAGTACTAAATCACGAGTTATATGCGTATACTTGAAGATAAGAGAGGTACCGAACAAACTTTCTGTGGGTTGGTTGGGAAAACACTTCAAAATGATAAAGTGATCATATGGACGAATATTTTCAGCTTGAGGAAACACTTCACATCATGACCTGGGATGATCTTTATTACTTTATGGAAGTTTTCGTTAACAAACCAACAAACATCAATTTATCTTGGGAGTTACTAAATTGATGCATTGAAACTTCTCCATCTTCGTAACTTCAATTACTAAATTGGTGTGATTAACGAACCCTAGGCATATTGTGAAGCTCTTTAATGACTGAAAACTTTATTTTATAGTTTTCATCATTTCGAAGAGTTTCCTCAACCAGTCCACAGAAAGCTAGGTCAATACCTCTCTTACCTCCACATATACGCATACAACTCATGATTTGTTTCTTAATAACACACGAATGTTCCATTTTCATGGAACTAACTGGTAGTTTCCTAAAAATACTAAACACCCTTCCGACATGGATCTGAAATATACCTCCTGATAGCACTACTATACACTAACAATGAACTTTGGTAGGAGATCCTACCATGTTAGTGCTACGTTTCAAATTAATTGGCAATCCATTAAATGTAGTCACCTAATTTAGTAACTCCCAAGATAAATCGACCTTCATTTGTGGAAGTACGGAAAACGACGAAGCTCGAAGGCACTGGCAGCAGTACATTTACAGGTCCAAAACTAGCAAAAGAAAGTGGATTATATAGAAGTAACAATAGGATGCAAGTATTTTCGGTAAAAAGTGTAAAGTCAGGATAATATCATTACAAGATTTATTGTACTATTTCTAAAAATATTATATCAAATATCTAATTTTAGTCATAAAGAAAAAATTGTCTGTTATACAGGCATAGCATGAACAAATCCTTAACTATTATAGTTTATAATGCTGGAAAATTGAATCTTACCTTAAGCAAACCAAGTAAAATAGAAACTTGGGTAGCATTTGGCTTTGAGAGAACCTTGCAGTCTGAAAACTAAATTCAGATATTCTGTGAAAATGTTACACACACAGAGCACATGAAGAAATGATCAAACTTGTAGGATTGTTGTAACATACTTATGGCCTATTAGCATGTGCTAGGGTCTTCAGTTGATTCCAAAATGTTGGCCAATTAGCAGAAATTTATGGCCTGGAGCAACAGTAATCTTTGACTATAATTAAAACAAGCACCTGGTCACCATTTTCAATTATCAGATATATAAATATAATCAAGTTGCTCTAGACCTTCACATGCTGCAAGAAATAGTAGAATACAATCATCCCTTATAGTAGAATAATAATGATTACAAACCTTCACATGTTGCACTATGCAAGAAATTGGCCTATTTGGACAAAATTGGCTATTCTTTGGACTATGCAAGAAATTGGACTGTCATAACAACAAAATACAAAAGGAGTATTTGACCAATAATCAAGAATTGAGGCTAGCATACATGGGTCAGGGTCACTACGCAAGTCCATGACAGCAAAGGGAAGTGCCCGAGATTCCAAATACAAGGTGATGACTTTAATGACTTATGGACAACATCAATGTTTATTACTTAATGAAGGGCCAAATCAGACATAAATGAAATGGTCAACTATTATATATCTAGTATTTCATGTGATTCAATAAACTTGAAACTAACGTTAATCATGAGTGAAATCTCACCTTACAGCACTACAACAAAACACTCCATTTACAACGGGCCAAAACCGTTGTTATATGCTTTTTACAACGGGCAAAAGCCCGTCCTAATATGAACCGTCGTAATAGGTCCTTTCTAATTTACAACGGTCACAGACTGTTGTAAAAGACCGTTGTAATAACGTGCCTCTATCACGTGCACGGGCTCTATGACAATGGCTATAAACCCATTGTAATAGCTGATTAATTACAAGTGGCTTCTGCCCGTTGTAATACAGTATATAACAACGATTTTTGCCCGTTGCGAAATAAATGCAGATTTAAATATAATTACTGTGCTATACATCCATAATAATAATGAATATTTTAACATGCAATAAATACTCTAATGCAACAATCGAAATCACATAATAACACATACTAAAAGACGAAAGCAAGTCATATAATTCCAACACATTTCAAAAAGTTCGATAAGTTTACACTCCAAAAGACTAGATAAGTTTACATTACAAAAGGTTAGATAAGTTACGTCGACATAGTTCTAACATAAATTACATAACTAGTTTCATAAGTACCTACACTAGACCAAGGAAACATAATCTTTGTGCTACGTGATGGTAGATCCAACGACATGTTTGATAATGGACATCTCCGAATTTGGCCTAAACAAAAAAGCTTCTGGTTCCACCGCTACATTCACACATATCTTCCAAACATCAGCTTCTGGTAGAAAATATTGCAGTACCATACACACTAGGAGATATATATATCAAAGGCTAACACAGCTGTGATAACATCACATCCATTCAGAGGCATACCCAGTCTCATTATGGTTCGGCACTTCATCATTCAGGTTATCCATTGACATCGAACTAAATCTGCATAAAAAATGCATATATCAGGCAAATGATATAGGTATACACTTACAATTGCATTATGAAATAGCATGTCAATTGAACAAAGCTAAGCTGGCAATTACCCAATCTGTAAACGTGAGTTGCATCCTTGAACAAGCTGGAAGAAATCTTCGGATTGAGATGGGTGATTACACTGTCCACTTGATTCACCACCACCGTCATTTTGCCAACAAAGGTGTAATGGGTTTTCTTGTCCTGCTTCCTCAATCTAACAACAATATAATAAATTAACAAATGTATGTGTGTGGAATATATATACATACATACAACAATAATATAATAAACTAACAAATATATGTGTGTGGAATATATATGCATACATACATACAGCGCACCATCCATGTTCGGATTTCATCTAAACTGTTAGAATTTTTTGTTCTTATATGAAAGGTGAAAAATTAAGATGGAAATTAATTATGTCAGCAATTCTGTTTATATTTTGTGTTTAAATACTTCCCTAAACACACAAGTTATACTAGAAAATTACACAGAAAATCGCTAAAGAAACTAGTACCATACCTTCCGACTCAGTGTTCTATTAGCGTCTTGTAACATTTGCTCCTGCATTAACCAAAACATAGTGCTTCAAAGAAATGATCGATTCAAATTCTATTGTTATGAAATAGTATACTTATAATACATTTGATAAATTTTATGTATAATCCACCTTTCTCTTTAGATCACAAAGCTGATCAAGCAAAATCTTTGTCTGCAAGCACATAGAATCAGAACATATACTTTGATATTTTGTATAGGAATATTTGAGAAGTCTACAATGATATGTCAATAAGAAAATATATAAATGCAAAGTATGTTGCCTTTGAGGATCTTATCTGCTTTATTGACTCTTCTAGTTGATTCTCGATTTGATCGAGTTCATTAGTGTTGAGTTGGCCGATGTAACACCCCGCGAATTCTATAACTGTGAAATTTACAAATTTAAGAATAATCAAATTCAAATCAAAGAACTAAGGGAAACGGGATACGCCATTGCATTCATCTCGGAAAAATACGCGAAATAGAGTCCGAGTTTTCGAAAAACGGAGTCCGTATGAAGAAGATATGGCCTTCGGAAGTTTTTAAATTTAGTTTAAAATTCAAACAGAATTAAATAATTAAATATTCCGAAGTGGGGCCCAACGGGCCAGGGTGGAAGAACACCCGCCTGGGCCACCCAGGTCGACTGGGCTGTCGACCTGGGCTACCCATGTCGACAGGGCTGTCGACAGCCCTGTCGACAGGGGTATCGACCTGGTCGAGCCCAGTCCAACCTGGCTGGCCAGGTCTGTGTTTGGCCGATTTTCTGTGGTCTGCTTTGTCATTAGGGCTAGGTGGCAGGCTCTAATTGGTCTATCCTTAGGATGAATGGCTACGATCAATCCAAGCAACATCAATGGTCCTAATCAGTTCCTAACCTCTATATAAACAACCCTAGACTAAACCCTAATCTATTCATTCAAAAATAAGAACATAGCCGCCATGTTGCTGAGGCACGACTAGGAGTAGCCACCAAATTGGAGAGAGGATTAGGAGGAAGATTCTAAAGCTTAAAGCAACCTAAACAAATCAATTCAACAAAGGAATTTGCGTCTTCAATCCCTAAATTAGAGAATTCATCGCAACGATTGTAAGTAGAGTATTACTTTGGTATGAATAAACAATTGTGTTGGTTTGTATGCTTGAATTGTGGCAATAAAGTAATTCATATTTGTGCGTTCTTATCAATTTGAAATATTATATATGTTTGGATATTCTTGAATTATGTTATTCATGTTATAAAGAACTACATGCGGTAGTTCTATGCAAGTATACGTTTGGAATATTTCGCAAATTATGTAATCCATGTTGAAGCTACATGTATGTAGTCGATTTAAATTCATGCAAGTTTGGGGTTTTGCTACTATGCCATCATGATGTATATTTTTGTGCATAAATAAATTTGTAAGTAATTAAAACAAGTTTGGTTATTATAATCCATATGAAATTATGTTGAGAACTTGGCATCATGTATTAAGCCATGCTTTTGTACTAGAAAACCTATTTGAAAACTTATGAATATAGCTAGGCTATGAATGATATTTGGCATAATTGAAATCCATGATTAAGTCTATCTTATTTACAAGAATTTTATGATGACATATGCGGTACATAGTTAGGATTAGATTCAAAATCCCTTTTTGCAAGTTTACATGACTAAAGTGAGAATCATGATTTCATGTTAGAGATATTTATGCCATGCTTATGTTTGACATTATGCCATGCTTATGTTAGAAATATTTATGCCATGCTTATGTTTGACATTATGCCTAAATAAAAGTATAGGTTTATGTAGTAGTTATGACTATGTGTCAAAAATGATTCCCAATTTAGATTCTTATCTCAACTACAAGTTCACATGCTTTGATTCATGTCACCTATGCTTTATGACCAAAGTATATGTCACTACTATGCAAGTACACCAGTTTCTATTTTGTATTTCCAACGTCACATTGCAAGTTCATGCGCTCACAATCCCCTTTTTGTGTATACGCTTTAAGCCTCCCCTCTTTCATGGCTAAGTTGGGCTTAAAAAGGGATTAAGCCCAACATATAAACGAACGTGTTAAACGGGGGTAAATAACGTTGGGCTAAATTAATTTAATGAATGAAAACTAAAGTAGAAGGGCCCAAATTCAAGTATGGGTTGGGCCCATGATTGGTGTAACCTTTACACCATTAACTTAATAATGGGCCGCAAATATTTACATATAAATAAAGAAGAAAGACAAAATATGTAAATGTAGAAAAGACGATGTGTTTAACCCGAGGTTGGATTGAGTTGTGATGTAAACCTGCCCGGAACCACCCGGCTGTCCAGTAGTCACAACAATATCTATCCAATGTGAGAGGTTAAACATGGAGCCCAATAAGGACCCGAGGTTAGACTGAGTTGTGGCGTAAGACTGCCCGGAACCAACCGGCAACAGGCAGCCACAACAATACCTGTCTAATGTGAGAGGTCAGGGCCTTAATAAGACAATTAAGGCTGAGTCAGGACTGTTAGGATTAAGTGGACTAAAGACTTAATTAAAATGGAACATGCTAAACTAAACGGACTGGTGGGGTTAGGTTAGAAACACTTAACCAACTTAGCGTGTTGGCTAGAGATAGAAAACCTAGTAACGGGGGACCCTTTTCAGCAGTAACCCTATAAGGTGTATCATGATACCCTGAAACTAGGCAGGGTGGGGCACGATTACTGGGCTGATTGTAAGAGGTCAAATCGACGGCGGTGGTGTAGCAGTGTAGGTTCTAACGGGGTGCGGGCGTGCACACACTCCAGCGCAGAAAAATAAAGCACTGGGCACCAGTAGCATACCTGTGCACTCTAAGGTTGTGTCGGGCCGCTGCCATGGGACTTGATACACCCCATGGTGGGACCAGCATAGGTAACTACAACATCGGGGGCCGTAAGACACATGTAACTATGCGAGTAGGAGCCGATCATCATTGAATGGATCACATCACCCTGATTATGGGGTGCCAGTTGGGAACTAGTTTATATGGGTTCAGAGATTGACATGGGGTACGATAGTATATTCGGCCCTAGACAACTTAACCAAGTCAATAGTGCTTTCCCACTTCTTGATTATACTTATCATACCCAGTTCTTTATTCATAGACAAAATAGTACTAGACTTACTCAGGCTTTATGTCTGACTCTATTTTTCTTTCGTCTTCTTTTCTTCCATTTCCCCCCCCCCCCCCAAGGTCCACAGGGAGGGAACACTGCAGCTTGACCAGCCTCCCTCATCCAGCTTGAAGAAGAGAAATGTATTGCTTGGATCTTCCTGTTTTTGAACTATGGCTTTGGACAATCCACTATGGGCTTTTGCAGTTTATCTATGTTTTATTTATGCTTCTTTAAATGATGTAATCAAGACAGATTATGAAAGTGTTATGTTATGTTTTGGGAAAAGATGTAAGACAATTATGATGATGTGGTTGTAACATGTATTGGCTTTTATGAAATAAAAGTTTGTTGTTTTTCCGCTGTTTTCAAATATGTGTTCTTATATCTGTCTTGTATATCTGTGACTTATACTTATAAACCTCCACCAAAATTAGGGCATTCCCTTTGAGAGTGACCCTAACGGAGGTGGGGTGTTTCACTTGGTATCAGAGCATAGGTTTACCAGATAAGATAAAAAGTTTTGAAAATTTATTTTCAAAAAGGAAACTTAAAGAAGCATTTTTAAAAGATAAAAATATTATTTTATTTTAAAAGGCAAAGTCCACTCCCCAAAGCCATAGGTACTATCTCTTATCCTTCGTTTTGAACCTATCCTTTTTGTTTCAGCATGTCCGAAGATCTTAACTTGCCGGAAGGGATACCAATACCTGGTTGGTTTAGACAGTTCTTAGAAGCAAGGGCCACTCAGCCAGGTCCTACCGTTCCTCCTCCCCCAGCTGCAGGAAATCATCCAGCTGCAGCAGCACCTTTTCCTCCACCTCCTCCACGGGGAAACACATTTGCTAAGATATGTAAAGATTTTAAAGCTATGGGAGGAAGGGATTTCCATGGAACTGAGTCCTTCGTGGCAGCTAGGAATTGGCTGAAAGAAACCGAGGACCTATTCATCATCTTTGAGGTAGAGGATAGACAAAAAGTACAATTGGCAGTATGGCTATTGAAGGGCGAGGCTTCCTACTGGTGGGAAGTCACTAATGCTGAAAGACCAGTGGAGACATGGGAGGACTTTAGGGCAAGGTTTGAGACCAAATTTCTCTCAGATGCGGAAAGAAGTTTGCAGTTGGAGAAATTCTTATTTCTTAAGCAAGGAGACAAGACTGTTAGAGAGTATGTGAATCAGTTTGATGAGCTGGCTAGGTTTGGGCTTGACCTAGTCAACACCCCGCACAAGAAGGCTCTCCGTTTCGTCAAAGGGTTAAATGAGCCATTACACAGTTTGGCCATGACCCATATACCCATGGGGGCCACGTATGAAAGGTTGGTGCAAATGGCATTGCTGAATGAAGAGGATAAGGGCAAGAAGGAGACAAAGGCAGAAAGCTCTCAAGGGAAGAAAGAGGGTTTGCAGCCTAAGAAGACGGACTTTAAGAAAGACGGGAAAGGAAACAAAGAGAAGAGGAAGTGTAATTTCTATGGCAAAGTGGGGCACTTAGTAAAGGACTGCCGGAAAAAGAAGGCCAAGGAGAATGGTGGGTGCTTTTCTTGCGGTCAGACAGGCCACAGGGCTAAGGACTGCCCAAAGAAACGAGGACAGGGGCAGGGGTCTGGATCCACCTCAGGGGCACAGGTTCATGTGCTAGAAGCGCCACCTTTGCAACAGCGAGGTACAAATACTTCTGTAGAAAGTGTAGTTTATCTTTATGATCACCCCGTTCGCACTTTATTTGATTCTGGCGCATCACACTCCTTTATCTCGTCTGCTTTAGTAGAATCTCTGCACCTAAAAACTAGTATGGTAGAGGACCCCTTAATTGTTTCAAACCCAATTGGGGGCCCAGCTCATTTGTCTATGATTTGTTTGGATTTGAAAATTTCTATTCTAAGTGTAGAATTTCAATGTAGTGCCTTTGTTTTGGGCTTTTCGGGGTATGGTTTGATTTTGAGTATGGATTGGCTATCCAGTAATGGGGCCATCCTTGATTGTGAGAAAAGGGTTGTTAGGCTCCTAACCCAGCTCGGTAATACTTTGGAAATTTCTTGTAATCCCTCGTATGCGGTTATGCTTAGTTATCTTGAATCGCTAGATGCCTCTGTTGAAAATTTGCAATCAGTTAGAGTGGTCCGGGAATATCCGGATGTCTTCGAAGAGGTGAAGGGCTTGCCTCCGAAGCGGGAAATAGACTTCCGCATATATCTTGTAGATAACGCAAAGCCCGTCGCGTTGCCCGTTAGACACATGGCTCCACGAGAAAGGAGAGAGCTCAGTAAACCGATTAAAGAGCTTCTAGAAAAGGGGTTCATTAGGATTAGCATTTCAGAATGGGGCGCTCCAGTGGTGTTCGCTACAAAGGCGGATGGTTCACTCCGTCTATGTGTTGACTATAGGGAGCTCAACAAGCTAACGAAAAAGAATAGGCACCCTCTCCCTAGAATTGACGATTTATTTGACCAGCTTGTAGGAGCGTCTGTTTTCTCCCAACTCGATTTAGCAACCGGTTTTCATCAGCTAAGGGTGGCTGAAGATAGCATCGATAAAACGGCGTTCAGAACCCCAGACGGCTTCTTTGAATGGCTTGTCATGCCTTTCGGCTTGACAAATGCACCTGCTTACTTCGTGGACCTGATGAGTAGGGTATTTAGAGATTTCCTCAACAAATTCGTAGTGGTCTTCGTAGATGATATCCTTATCTTCTCAAAGAATGAAGAGGAACATGCTCAACACTTAAGGGCAATCATGGAAACGTTGCGAGCCCATCAACTAAAAGCCAAATTCTCCAAATGCCACTTTTGGAGAGAAGAGGTGAGGTTCCTTGGGCACATAGTATCCAAACAAGGGTTAGCGGTGGACCCTGTTAAGGTAGTGGCGGTACAGGATTGGAAGACACCAAGGAATGCAACTGAGGTCCGAAGCTTTCTAGGACTAGCGGGTTTCTATCGAAAATTCATAAGGGATTTTGCGAAAATCTCAGCTCCGCTCACGAAATTGACCAAGAAGAATCTAGTGTTCAATTGGGACTTGGATTGCGAGTTTGCTTTCCAACGACTGAAAAGCGCTCTTACAACAGCCCCAGTTTTGACGCTGCCAGATGGGAGCAAGATGTTCACTGTTTATACGGATGCATGTGGGACAGGGCTAGGCGCCGTCTTAATGCAAGAAGGAAGGGTAGTAGCTTATGGCGGGAGGCAGTTGAAGGTGCACGAAAAGAACTACCCAACCCACGATCTTGAGTTAGCCGCCATCGTCTTTGCACTCAAGTCTTGGCGACACTATCTCCTAGGTGAGAAGTTCGAACTTTACACTGACCATAAATCATTGAAATATCTTTTCTCGCAGAAGGATCTTAACTTGAGGCAACAAAGATGGATGGAGTTTCTTGCCTCGTACGATTTCGAAATCTCCTACACTCCGGGCAAAGGCAACGTAGTTGCAGACGCGTTGAGCCGAAAGAAATTGACCCTAAGCCCGTTGTTTGTTGAAAGACAAAGCCTAGAGTTTATAGCCAGCTTCGACTTTAGGCCTTCCTCCGATTTCGTACCAGGCTTGCTAGCATCTCTCGAAGTGCGCCCAATTTTAGTGGATTCTGTAGGGACAGCACAACGCGAAGACCCTCAGCTTGTGGAAATAATTGATAGGCTAATTAGGGGTGAGACTTCAAGTCACCTCAATAGATACTCTATTGACGATAAGGGTTTTCTAAGACGAGACGGAAGACTATGCGTCCTACAGACAAACGATTTAACAAAGAAGGTTCTCGAGGAAGCACATCACTCCAAGATGACGATAC
This sequence comes from Allium sativum, assembly GCA_030737875.1. Taxonomy (NCBI): domain Eukaryota; kingdom Viridiplantae; phylum Streptophyta; class Magnoliopsida; order Asparagales; family Amaryllidaceae; genus Allium; species Allium sativum. Next base: position 995,775,048 of record CM060924.1, on the reverse strand, counting down.
ACCCAGGCGGAGATAAAATGTACAAAGACATAAAAAGGACTTTCTTTTGGAATGGCATGAAAAAGGACGTGGCAGAGTTCGTTTCCAAGTGTATGGTGTGCCAACAGGTTAAGGCAGAACAGAAAAAGCCTGGCGGACTACTACATCCTCTGGAGGTCCCGCAGTGGAAGTGGGATAGCATCTCAATGGACTTCATCGATGGGCTGCCTAGGTCTAGGAGAGGCAACACTAGCATTTGGGTAATAGTGGATAGGCTTACTAAAAGCGCCCACTTTTTACCTGTCAAAAGTAAAAGAACCGCCTCATCCCTAGCATCACTTTACCTCAAGGAAATCGTTCGACTCCATGGAATACCATCTAGCATTGTTAGTGACCGAGACCCCATCTTCACCAGTGAATTTTGGCGGAGTCTGCAAGAAGCAGTAGGAACGCAGTTATGCTTGAGCACAGCCTATCATCCCCAAACCGACGGCCAAACGGAGAGAGTGAACAGAGTTTTGGAAGACCTTCTAAGACTAAGCGTCCTTGACTTCGGAGGGACATGGGAAGACCACCTTCCTTTGGTGGAATTTGCCTACAACAACAGCTATCAAGCAACCATCGGAATGGCGCCCTTCGAAGCTTTGTATGGAAGACCGTGCCGATCGCCCACTTGTTGGTGGGAGTCTACTGATAAGCTCATACTTGGACCGGATATGATCCGAGAGACTTCAGAGAAAGTGGACTTAATACGAAGAAGGATGAAGACGGCCCAAGACAGACAAAAGTCCTATGCCGACAAGAGAAGGACCGACCTTGAATTTGAGGTTGGAGACAGAGTTTTTCTCAAGGTATCACCACTAAGAAACGTTGTTCGTTTCGGAACCACCGGAAAGCTAGCGCCAAGATTCGTAGGGCCATTCCCTATCATCGAGAAGATTGGGAAAATGGCCTATAGATTAGAGCTACCCGAGAAGTTGGCTGGAGTCCACAACGTTTTTCACGTTTCACATCTACGAAAATGTCTACATGAGTCCGCTGAAGTGGTAGAGCCAAATATACTCGAAGAGGCCGAAGTGGAACGCGAAGCAACCATAAGCAAAGTTCCAACCCGCATACTAGGAACGGAAGTGAAGAAGCTACGCAACCGCGAAGTCAAACTCGTCAAAGTTCAGTGGAGCGACACCGAGGGAGACGCGACTTGGGAAACTGAAGCTAGAATACGCACTGCTTACCCTTTTCTTTTCGAGGGTACGTCCTTGATCTTTCTTTTTCCTTAAATCGCGCTCTTATCTATCTTTTAGGGTATATTTCCTCGACCTTATCTTTTAGGTAGAACCCTTTTGGATGAAAACATGTATTTGAAACATGTTATGTATGATGGTTGCAAGTGGTTGCAAGTGATTGCTAGTGGTTGCTCGTGGTTGCATATACACACACAATCTAGGTTTTAGATCGGCTCAATCACTTCATATTGCATATGCATATATGTTTGCATTCGTATATGGTTGAACTGTAATGTGTTGTCATATGGATGTTGCATTTGTATTGAATGATTGTGCCCTCATGTAGAATCATGAATAGGAAAATTTGCATACATAATGGATTCATGGCACTTACATGATTCGCATTAAGGAGGTCAACTGAATCAGTAGACCGCCTGATTTTGCATTAGATAAGTACATATACACACACTTCGCATATGATCATGAAGCATTAGAAGTCTTTTAAGGACAATGGATGCTCGTGTTTAATGGATGAGTAGATGGATGATTGGATGTTAGGATATACATTCCTCCTAACTTGAAGATTTCGGGGACGAAATCCTTTTAAGTGGGGGAGAATGTAACACCCCGCGAATTCTATAACTGTGAAATTTACAAATTTAAGAATAATCAAATTCAAATCAAAGAACTAAGGGAAACGGGATACGCCATTGCGTTCGTCTCGGAAAAATACGCGAAATAGAGTCCGAGTTTTCGAAAAACGGAGTCCGTATGAAGAAGATATGGCCTTCGGAAGTTTTTAAATTTAGTTTAAAATTCAAACAGAATTAAATAATTAAATATTCCAAAGTGGGGCCCAACGGGCCAGGGTGGAAGAACACCCGCCTGGGCCACCCAAGTCGACTGGGCTTTCGACCTGGGCTACCCATGTCGACAGGGCTGTCGACAGCCCTGTCGACAGGGGTATCGACCTGGTCGAGCCCAGTCCAACCTGGCTGGCCAGGTCTGTGTTTGGCCGATTTTCTGTGGTCTGCTTTGTCATTAGGGCTAGGTGGCAGGCTCTAATTGGTCTCTCCTTAGGATGAATGGCTACGATCAATCCAAGCAACATCAATGGTCCTAATCAGTTCCTAACCTCTATATAAACAACCCTAGACTAAACCCTAATCTATTCATTCAAAAATAAGAACATAGCCGCCATGTTGCTGAGGCACGACTAGGAGTAGCCACCAAATTGGAGAGAGGATTAGGAGGAAGATTCTAAAGCTTAAAGCAACCTAAACAAATCAATTCAACAAAGGAATTTGCGTCTTCAATCCCTAAATTAGAGAATTCATCGCAACGATTGTAAGTAGAGTATTACTTTGGTATGAATAAACAATTGTGTTGGTTTGTATGCTTGAATTGTGGCAATAAAGTAATTCATATTTGTGCGTTCTTATCAATTTGAAATATTATATATGTTTGGATATTCTTGAATTATGTTATTCATGTTATAAAGAACTACATGCGGTAGTTCTATGCAAGTATATGTTTGGAATATTTCGCAAATTATGTAATCCATGTTGAAGCTACATGTATGTAGTCGATTTAAATTCATGCAAGTTTGGGGTTTTGCTACTATGCCATCATGATGTATATTTTTGTGCATAAATAAATTTGTAAGTAATTAAAACAAGTTTGGTTATTATAATCCATATGAAATTATGTTGAGAACTTGGCATCATGTATTAAGCCATGCTTTTGTACTAGAAAACCTATTTGAAAACTTATGAATATAGCTAGGCTATGAATGATATTTGGCATAATTGAAATCCATGATTAAGTCTATCTTATTTACAAGAATTTTATGATGACATATGCGGTACATAGTTAGGATTAGATTCAAAATCCCTTTTTGCAAGTTTACATGACTAAAGTGAGAATCATGATTTCATGTTAGAGATATTTATGCCATGCTTATGTTTGACATTATGCCATGCTTATGTTAGAAATATTTATGCCATGCTTATGTTTGACATTATGCCTAAATAAAAGTATAGGTTTATGTAGTAGTTATGACTATGTGTCAAAAATGATTCCCAATTTAGATTCTTATCTCAACTACAAGTTCACATGCTTTGATTCATGTCACCTATGCTTTATGACCAAAGTATATGTCACTACTATGCAAGTACACCAATTTCTATTTTGTATTTCCAACGTCACATTGCAAGTTCATGCGCTCACAATCCCCTTTTTGTGTATACGCTTTAAGCCTCCCCTCTTTCATGGCTAAGTTGGGCTTAAAAAGGGATTAAGCCCAACATATAAACGAACGTGTTAAACGGGGGTAAATAACGTTGGGCTAAATTAATTTAATGAATGAAAACTAAAGTAGAAGGGCCCAAATTCAAGTATGGGTTGGGCCCATGATTGGTGTAACCTTTACACCATTAACTTAATAATGGGCCGCAAATATTTACATATAAATAAAGAAGAAAGACAAAATATGTAAATGTAGAAAAGATGATGTGTTTAACCCGAGGTTGGATTGAGTTGTGATGTAAACCTGCCCGGAACCACCCGGCTGTCCAGTAGTCACAACAATATCTATCCAATGTGAGAGGTTAAACATGGAGCCCAATAAGGACCCGAGGTTAGACCGAGTTGTGGCGTAAGACTGCCCGGAACCAACCGGCAACAGGCAGCCACAACAATACCTGTCTAATGTGAGAGGTCAGGGCCTTAATAAGACAATTATGGCTGAGTCAGGACTGTTAGGATTAAGTGGACTAAAGACTTAATCAAAATGGAACATGCTAAACTAAACGGACTGGTGGGGTTAGGTTAGAAACACTTAACCAACTTAGCGTGTTGGCTAGAGATAGAAAACCTAGTAACGGGGGACCCTTTTCAGCAGTAACCCTATAAGGTGTATCATGATACCCTGAAACTAGGCAGGGTGGGGCACGATTACTGGGCTGATTGTAAGAGGTCAAATCGACGGCGGTGGTGTAGCAGTGTAGGTTCTAACGGGGTGCGGGCGTGCACACACTCCGGCGCAGAAAAATAAAGCACTGGGCACCAGTAGCATACCTGTGCACTCTAAGGTTGTGTCGGGCCGCTGCCATGGGACTTGATACACCCCATGGTGGGACCAGCATAGGTAACTACAACATCGGGGGCCGTAAGACATATGTAACTATGCGAGTAGGAGCCGATCATCATTGAATGGATCACATCACCCTGATTATGGGGTGCCAGTTGGGAACTAGTTTATATGGGTTCAGAGATTGACATGGGGTACGATAGTATATTCGGCCCTAGACAACTTAACCAAGTCTATAGTGCTTTCCCACTTCTTGATTATACTTATCATACCCAGTTCTTTATTCATAGACAAAATAGTACTAGACTTACTCAGGCTTTATGTCTGACTCTGTTTTTCTTTCGTCTTCTTTTCTTCCGTTTCCCCCCCCCCCCCCCAGGTCCACAGGGAGGGAACACTGCAGCTTGACCAGCCTCCCTCATCCAGCTTGAAGAAGAGAAATGTATTGCTTGGATCTTCCTGTTTTTGAACTATGGCTTTGGACAATCCACTATGGGCTTTTGCAGTTTATCTATGTTTTATTTATGCTTCTTTAAATGATGTAATCAAGACAGATTATGAAAGTGTTATGTTATGTTTTGGGAAAAGATGTAAGACAATTATGATGATGTGGTTGTAACACGTATTGGCTTTTATGAAATAAAAGTTTGTTGTTTTTCCGCTGTTTTCAAATATGTGTTCTTATATCTGTCTTGTATATCTGTGACTTATACTTATAAACCTCCACCAAAATTAGGGCATTCCCTTTGAGAGTGACCCTAACGGAGGTGGGGTGTTTCAGCCGAGGTCCTCACCAAGTAGATTTCTAATATTAAAAATCCCGTTAAAGTAAAAAAAACATCGTATTATCAACTTCAAGGTTCATTACTGATTTACCTCCGGGAACGCTGCATATGCTCAACTCTAGCTTTTAACTTTAGATACTTCTAGTAACTGCTCTGCATTGTAAAACAAGATGGTGACTAGTTAGCCATGTTACGAATAAAAACATCGCACGCTTCTGAACAAGTATAACCTGCAGGTTACAGTGCTCTTTTTCTATTCCTAAATGTGACAAAAAACTAGTAGGGGATGGAGAAGCACGTTTATATTGCAATAACTCATTTACTTTAGGAACAAACAAAAATGGCTGCAGCTGAATTGCTTGGTTGCAAGTTAGCAGCTGAATTTTTTTTTTTTACATAAACGCACAAAGTCTGTTGTCAGAAATACAAAGTTTATTCGCTCTTTTAATAAATACATAACGCACCAACCAAAAGGAATTCAATTGATCTCCTGCAAATACGTATTGAACACCCAACAACTAACATGCCCATTTCTTATCATTCGTTCCGGCAAGTTGAAATCTTATTAAAATAGTTTGACACACATTTATTTAAAAAGAAAAACATTCAAACAAATACTGTTCCAACAACATGGTTTAGGACATGCTTCACATTTTCTCCATTTTGACAAACTAAGGCAACCGGTCAACTACAATACCCATTTTTATAACTAAAGCATATGTTCTCTTCTTTTTAGTTTATTTGCTGACAAATAGTGTAGTAAAAATTCAAATTTTTGCATTAAAAACACCTTGCATCATGAGTCACCATTGAAAATTATGAACCTTACAGTTCAAATACTCAAAGCATGCGAAGTACTTCTTTAACTATCCTTTATTTAATGTACTTATCACAAGTATATATTTTTCCAGTAGTAATTCTATTCTACTACACTGGTAGTTCCACTTTACTTACTAATTCTACTCTAGTATAGAAATATCAAATATTTGATTATCTAAGATTTTAGAAAAACAGCCATCAACTTATGAATACTAAAATGTAATGCATGCCCATGACAATTCTGGACACTCTTTAATGTATATCACTATATGCATGTAGTCATGCATATGGGAAAGAAGGGACAACAATTCATGGCCACGTAAAAATGATTTCTACCCAATTGTAACCTCAGCAAGTGTTTAGAGAAATAATTATTCATGAGATGTTAACATTTTTTTCTTCTTATAAAAACAGTACAGTTTCACAAAACATGGATTGTTGTCCATTTAGTGCTTTACAAATACTTGCACCCAAATATATATAACATGCACGGCAAATTTACCTCACTCAACCCAAATATATATAACATGCACGGCAAATTTTTTTCTTCTTATAAAATTTTGTATGGTTATTTGCTTTGAAGTTAAATTTCATATTAAGAATGTGCATAAACTTTGTAATTTTGGATTTTGAATAAATTAATCTATTCATATAACAATAAAGTTCTCTTATTTTTCATTTTCTAACTGGAACTAAAATTTCAACATGATTTCATTCTTTCCTGGCCAAATTGGAACAAAATGTCTGGATTTTCAAAGTTTCAACTGGAACCATCTTCATTCTAGCACAATTCTTATATTATATGTGCGCGAGCTGCACAACTCTTATATTATATGTGCGTGAGCACATGCAAATATAGGTGTGTAGAAAAACATAAAAAACGGATATTGCTCAGGACCACTCAACTTACTCTCCATATATTAGCAAGAAAACATATGATTTCCGAAACAGATCCACACCTTTCCACCACCGCCTCAATTTCAAAAAAGCTGCAGTTTTGTCGCCCTAAAAACATGAAACATGTATGCCGTATATGTACCCATCTTCGTCATAATCATTTATCAGTTTTATAAGTGACAACATGCAAACAATATAGATAATTTCCCCTTATTATGAAGATTTGCATATTAGGACATTTTGTGATACATGAAACTGTTTAACATTCATTTTTATAATTGACAATATGCAAAGAAGAAATATCACTTTCCCTAATTATGAAGATCTGCAGATTATGACATTTTGTGCTACACGAAACTGGTGCTGATTTCTGATAAAATATAAATGGTCGTATTTAAATCGTGTCAAGTTGTATGTATGTGATAGGCTATGGTGGCGTACTCAGGATACATACCTCACAATTAAGTGCTTCTTCATGTTTCCTATAGAAGTATGTATTAAATACAAAACACCCATCTTTTTGCATAGCCGTTGAAGATGGTGACCGTCGAATATATCTGGACCACAAAAAATAAGTTACTAAAATATCACACAAGAAAGGTAGTTTACAAATGTGTTGTCGATTGAGATATTATTGATAGTGTGATTAAAAAATTGCATGTAAAAGAATCAAAATAAGTAAGTTCACTAATGGCAGAAAAACTGCTTATTCGTGTATGTTGATTTGGGACTGAACTAAATTCGCATATGGTAGCTAATGCCTCTGCACTTATGATGAAATGCATTATAGAAACTTAAGATACTGCTACGTAACATTAATGCATATGATGTAACCAACGACAAAAAAATACCTCAATCGTTAGTCAAGGGATTAAAGCAACTCAATAAAGAAATTCAATGAAATCCATGATCTGAAGCGAAATCAATTTGAAGTAGTCTACCATGTATTTTTATTTGGTTAAAATACGCTTTTAATTTTCCATACAAAGCAACCTTTACATATCACAAGCTTGGAATCTGAATTTTTTTCAAATCATATATGGAACACTACCTAAGAATAACGAGGAAGCATTTGCCTGTGTATGTAATGCTGATAATGGCAGGTCTTCCCGTAGTAACTCTGACAGCTGCGACTACAACCACCATGGCTCCAGTCCTAAAGTAAATAGTACTTTGAGGTAAAATACAAGTCAACATTTGAAACCGACAGATAATGTTCACATAAAGTTTAATTAGCAAACGAATCTATCTTATCACTCCACTGAAAAGAACAGTGATAACACTGTTTAGTGAATAAGATAAGATAATTCGCTAATTAACCCACAGAGATGGTAAAAAGCTAGCTTGGAAAACTTGTTTCCATTTTAATTGACAAAATGGGACACCGAATAGCCATAAAGAACAGTATACATACTAGAGTGAGATATAAAGCAGAGTGTGCAATGATCATAACAGATGTATTATAGCATGTATTTAATTATTAATCTAATACTTTAAAATTACATAAAATTTCATTAATGAAATGAATGATATTGATCTACATGGCCCCTGTTTAGTAAGAGATCGACTAGCTATACCCAAGCACTAGCCAGTCCCATAAGAACGTCCTATAGTTTCTGATTTTTAAAATAGCTAACCTGGTGAGTTGTTGATGGAGAAAGCAAGATAAGTCACTTGCAGAACAAATGTAAGTCTTCATTCATCCTTCCTTAACTGAAATTACATATTGTAGTAACAGGTGAATAAGCTAATAAGGAAGTATGTATTAGTTGGACCTTGACCGAACAGAAACATTAAAAATAGATCGTGCAGTAATGGAGTCTACTTTCCAGTTGTCCGGACCATCTACTACTACTTTTAAGACAAAACTGCTTTATTTATATTTAATAAAAGAATTCAATTGCAATAGCCAATTGAAATCAATTTCGATGGTTACATACATCCCTTTCAGCAGGCATATTCAATCCTACATAAGACAATTAAATTCAATATAGGTACTAAAATTTATGTTGATAGTTGACTGACATACACAAATAAAATACGGTAACTATTACTGTGAACAATTGTGCCAAAAATACATTGGTTATGGTTCGTCAACCATTGTGCCACTATTTTCCTTCATAACAGTAGAATATATGAAAAAGCCAAGTCTTAAACAGTTATTATATTTCATTAACTATTACTGTAAGAGGTAGATACTTATGACAATGCACTTTTATATTCAGTTACAACTGCTGACTAGTTTTGAAGCCTTAATCTACAAATTATAACCAAACAGAAACAAAGGGCACACAGTTGGTCATTCAAGTGAATGACATAAGAGTAATATGATGAACAATGAGGTGTACGGGTGTGCACATATGTTTTAATGTCACATATAGTCCGTCAACAATTGAAACATGAAAAATCAATCATCTCTGGACATTGCAACTCCTAAATACGTATATCATGCAACATTTTGTGTGTTGAATGCAGGACGCTTACCAATAGTGCAGGAGTCGAGCTTGTGATCAAGATAAACAGTAGGATTTAAATGATTATACTATTCTAGGCAGCTGTTCGTTTACTTGATATTTATGCATGCTTCAGGGAGCTCCAAAACAGAGAGGTCATTTGACGCGTGGATTGTGGGTTATGCATTACATGAAAGACATCATGGGAGACAAGAATCAACTATGGGTTGCTGAAGTAATATATACATATACACATACATACATACACACACACACACACATATATATATATATATGTATATATATATATGTCTTGCATTGTAAATCCTTATGCTTTGAAAAATATACTTCTAGTACACTACACCCTTGTTGTGTCCATTATTATGTTGTGTCTCTGCCATTATTGAAGTCATGTTGTGTCCATTGTTGATGCACCATGTCATTGTGAATTTTTCTCCTATCCAATATTGCACTTGCATGTGGGTATAGGTACTAAAATTTATGTTGATAGTTGACTGACATACACAAATAAAATACGGTAACTATTACTGTGAACAATTGTGCCAAAAATACATTGGTTATGGTTCGTCAACCATTGTGCCACTATTTTCCTTCATAACAGTAGAATATATGAAAAAGCCAAGTCTTAAACAGTTATTATATTTCATTAACTATTACTGTAAGAGGTAGATACTTATGACAATGCACTTTTATATTCAGTTACAACTGCTGACTAGTTTTGAAGCCTTAATCTACAAATTATAACCAAACAGAAACAAAGGGCACACAGTTGGTCATTCAAGTGAATGACATAAGAGTAATATGATGAACAATGAGGTGTACGGGTGTGCACATATGTTTTAATGTCACATATAGTCCGTCAACAATTGAAACATGAAAAATCAATCATCTCTGGACATTGCAACTCCTAAATACGTATATCATGCAACATTTTGTGTGTTGAATGCAGGACGCTTACCAATAGTGCAGGAGTCGAGCTTGTGATCAAGATAAACAGTAGGATTTAAATGATTATACTATTCTAGGCAGCTGTTCGTTTATTTGGTAGCAACTGCCTCAGCAAAGAATTTCGATCTGCAATGCATAAAAATGTTAGACCTCTACATCAAAATGGTTTATTAAACACTGAAATAAAATAGCAGCAATGGTCATGTACCAGGTATTGTAAGCAGTCATACAAAGCCTGAGAAGCATTATACACAAAAAGGTGGATTATACTGAAATTATTTTTGAAGAATTATTGCAAATAGGTTGAATGCTTAAGCTAAATGAAAGTAATCTTAGCCTATACACCTAACAGTGAAATCATAATAGGTTGAATGCTTAAGCTAGATGTAGGAACACAGTATTTCAAACGCAACAAAGATATTGCTTATAAGTATTACATGGAGCTAACACATACTAAAATATTGCTTATTCATACAACGCAACAAAGATAGAAAAGGATATTATTATCCAACATTATCACTGGTGAACATAGAAACCTCACAGTAATTGCACAACATTTCAAATCTTTTTGCACATTGCAATTAACACGCTATTGGTAACGCAGCAAAGATAGAAAAGAATATTACCCAACATGATCGCTGGTGAACATAGAAACCTCACTGTAATTGCACAGCATTTCAAACCTTTTTGCACATTGCAATTAACATGCTATTGGTATTAAAAAACTAAATTTAATGAAATAAAAAAACCTAGAAATCATCGAATTTCTGATAAGGTTGCGAATTCGGTTAATCTGAAAAGTAATCGCTCGAATTCGGTGGTTTCCATGCTTGGGTTATGTCTCCCTTTAAGAAAATCGCGTACTGGAAATTAATAAAAGCAGTAATAACAAAGAAAGCAAGAACGAATTGAAGAAAAATCCTAAAAAGAAAAAAAAACGAAGTACCAGAGAACTAGGGTTTCTGACTGAAGCCCGGATTCGCGCGAGAGTAGATACAAGTGCAGATGGAAGAAAGAGAGCGCGGAGGAGAAGAGGATTCTAATTACAGATGAGAAGGATGCGAATCCAGATGGTGGATGAGAACGAAGAAGAGAAATTAGATTTACGATAGTTAGGAGGAAATCGAATTTTAGAACAACAAAAATAAATGGAGTACACGAACTAGTATTAGCTAGGCATATTAGATAGGCTTGGTAGGAAATAATTTCTTAGGGAAATTCCACAAATTTTCGTAGATTTCCATTAGGGAAATTCCACAAATTTTCGTAGATTTCCATTTTTGGTGAATCGATTTCCTTCCAAATGCATTTATCTGGATAATGATGGAAATTGAAATTGCAGGAAATAATTAGAAGAAACTCCATGGAAATCGAAATAATGAAAAAAAAACCAGCTCTAATAATAAATAACTATTATCATTTTATTAATTATTTAATTATTCAGTATTGATATTTAAGCATAATTGTTAGTTAATTATTACAACAGGCAAGAGGAAATTGTCGTAATAGACATATGTTACAACTGACAAAAAAAAGGAACTAATAAAATTATGCATATATTAAATCTAGTAAAAAAAAAGTTGTAATAGACGCTAAAATTTAAACTTAGCCGAATTTAGAGGATTGACCCAAAAATTTCAAGAGAATGTTAGAAAAAGGTTATCCATAGCATATCTAAGATATAAAGTCTATATTTTTATACTTTTAAAATTATTTTAACATTTTTGAAATTTTAAAATGTATCAAATGTTAATTTATAATTTTTATTTTATCGAAATTTCAAAATTTGATTCTAATTTTTTTGAATATTAATAAATTTATCTTGTAAATTTTCAAAATTCTAAGTTTTTTGGAATGTTAAATATAATAAGTATTTACATTATTAAATACTAAAAAGAAATAATAAATATCACTTCTTAATTATTAAAAACTACATATCAATAAAAAATTATTAAAATTAAATTGTCAAATACATAGTAAATATTAATTATTAATTATTAATTCTTTAGGATTAAATTGAAATTATCAATTATTAATTACTAAATAATAAATACTAATTATTACTATGAATTGGCATTAGTTAAAACGGGTATTTTTTGTCCGTTGTAAAATTGGCATCTATTACAACAGACATTTTTTGCTCGTTGTAAAATTGGTATCTATTAAAACCGGCATATTACGGCCGTTGTAAAATTGGCACATATTACAACGGGCATTTTCTGAACGTTGTAAAATTTACATCTATTACAATGGGCCTTAACCGACTGTTGTAATATCATTCTATTACAATGGGCATTTTCTGCCCGTTGTAAAAACGACGTTGTATAGGGAACCTGTTACAACGGGCCCGAGTTGACCGTTGTAATAGAACGATATTACAATGGGCAGGAAATGTCCGTTGTAAAATGGACGTTGTAATAAACTGTTTTTATTGTAGTGCAGCCATGCTTCCAAATCGAAGTGACAACCTAGACAAAAGTTATGAATAATCGCTACCACATATATCATTCTGAAGAAAACCACCTAGACCAACAATTTCACGAGAACATGTTTACCAAAAAGATAATAATGACTATTTCAATTGCTAATTAAGTTCTAACTGCAAAATATAGATGCCTTCATTTTTTATCAATAATATACCATCATAATATAGCATAATGCTTTATTAACGACAAGTAATCAAACGTAGAAGTACAAAACATTATTGTTTTCTGATAGCTACCTCTGACAGTAGATTTGGGCTGTTCTGATCGACCTTGTTTTCGATTACATTTCATGATGTACTATTGTATACATTATGTAAGCTGATTACCCATACAAACATTGAATAATATTCACTCTCTAAATTTTTTTATAAAAATGTTTTTGACATTAGTATTGTACTTGTTCAACTAGAAAATCACTTATTTAAGAAGAAGATTGCATAGATCATAGAGTCTAAAGAGCATACATGGAATTTCATCCAATATGAACATTAGATCAAACTTAACTAAAACAAAGAATGTCATAAACAGAAAACACATGGAAGAGGGAATGAAACTCACTTCTTTGGAAACTTGATTTGCATCTTTGGATGACCTAGCGCAGTTAACAAGCACCTGAAATAGAATTTTGAAGCAAGCAAATTAGTAGCATAAAATAGTTTGTAGAATCAATCATGTTGCATACATTATAATTTCAAAATGCATGACATACTATAAAAGAAAAGGAAAAAATGCTAAACAGTATTGAGACCATAATTATATACATGAATTATCTTGATTCAACATAGATCCATGATAGAAATATCACCTGAAAACTTATCTCCATCATCTAGAATGCGCACACACCATACATCTTAGTAAAAGATAAGATTCAAGCAATAAACTGATAAGTCGAGCCTCCATTGTAGATTTAACTGCACAAGAGATCAATAATGCAAACTTTCTAGTAAGCTGAGCATCCATTGCACTATTGATCTCTAATGTTATTAAATCTACATAAAAAATCTTTTGAAACCCCTCCATAATGAAGTACATCTCTAATCAGAACCATATCAAGCATTATTCCCAAGCTCAAGGTAATGTAATCTATCTTCATAAATCTTCTGCGTACATAACAATCAGTTGTTTTGTATTTAGAAATTTGAAACATTAAATAATAACTAATTCCAAATGATAACATGTACCATCCATTTTAAATTTTTGTAGCTACCAATGATGGAAGACGTAAAAATAATGAAATAACGAAATACATGTTCTGAACCAACCTAATATCAAAGGTATGATAAGTTGCTAAAGTACAACACATGTAAACACATTTCATGCACATATTAATTCTTGAGTAGTTGCTTTATATTTCTCTACAAAAGAATTCCAATCCAAGTATCAATCTTAATTTACAAAATCAGCTGGCATTTAACAATGCACAAATGTTGCAACAGAATTTCCGGACAGTATATGAATTGCGGAAACATAGTCATATACTTGTGTATCTAATGGCACATGCACCATAAGTAATTTTTAGTACAAACCATTTTTTATTCAATACTAGATGATAACAGATAGTAGAGTTAAAACCACTGAAAAAAACCAAAATCGATGAGTAGCTAAACCAACGAGAAGAAGAAAAATAAAAGAGTACAATTATAGTAAGCACAATAGAGAAATTTCCCAACAATAGAACAACCAATAAAAATCACCAAGTTGTCATCATAATTTCATAAACAAAAGGCAAGAGAATTAGGGTTTACCTTACTATCACATAGATTAGGGTTTCGCTGCCGAATCGTCGAGATTATGGTTCGATTGGGTTTTGAAATAGAGAGATTACCGGGAGAGAGAAAGTGAAATATAATAATAAGAAGAGGAAAAATAAAACGGCGAGTGAGAATGTAAAGAATAATATGGATCTGAACATGTAATATTTTCACAACCCGACAAACAATGCAAACGACTAAACATATAGGTGGAAACGGACCGAAAACTAAATTTTTTGACTACTTCAAACTACTGATAAATATGGTTTGAATACAAAATTAAATTATAAAAAGGAAAAGTCAAACTGTTGACCAGTTTTTGGAGGGAGAGAATTTCTTTGGAGCCAAATCTGAATTTATTATAACTCTAATCAAACAACATATAAGTATGGTATGAAATCATATTTAAAATATGAGAGGAAAACAAAATGTTGACCAACATTTTGGAGGGAAAAACATTTGTGTGAAGCAATTTATTTTATAACTGCAATTGTTGGAAATGTTTACAAACATTATGTGAATTATTAAAAATGATTGAATAAGTGTATGAATGGCTCCTATGTTTGAGTAGTCCCACATCATGGGATTATAGGGAAGAGGCAAGGATTTATACTTGTTTCTAAGAAGTCATGTTGGGGCCTTGGGCTCCCAATACATGCATTGTTGTGAGGAGGGAGACCATGCATCATGACCACCACACACGCGCGCGCGACCGACCGACTCGACTCGACCCGGCCCGGCCCGGCCCGGTTCGGTTCGGTTCGGGCTTGGGCTTTGTGGTGTAGGCACTTATATTTTTGGACCATAAAACTTAGTTGTTTTCGAACCGTTTTTTTTTTTATGGAAAAATTATTTTGCGCACCGATATTTATTCT
Organism: Allium sativum; assembly: GCA_030737875.1. NCBI lineage: Eukaryota > Viridiplantae > Streptophyta > Magnoliopsida > Asparagales > Amaryllidaceae > Allium > Allium sativum. Next base: position 995,759,717 of record CM060924.1, on the reverse strand, counting down.
GCAACGGAAAAGTTTTGCAACGGTAAAATAATTAATCCCCCCGAAATTTTAGCAGATCCGATATTTTCTCCCAAAACCTAATTCTCGTTCTATATATACTATTTTATCTGAGACGAGAAAAACACCGAATTTTATATTCTCTTCTTCTCAGCCGCCATTAAAACTTCTAAGAAATTTCGAGCAGTATTTTTCCCGAAAGTGCAAATCTGCACTGATTTGTTTGTGCAAGCAAATCAGTTACTATTTTAGAGGCTGTTTTATCCTAGAGGCGGCGGCGAAGGAACGAATTGGTTTGCACCTCTGACCAAATCGCCGAATCGTCTTCAAGAAAGCGACCTAGTCCGCGACTCAGCCATTGTTTTCCAACAATTTGAAGACGAACTGAAACAATGGCCTCCAACTCAACCATGGACGATTCTGCTCCTCCCTCTGCTTTTCACGGCCCTCTGGTGATTGCTGCTCCTTTCAAGTTCGAAGGTCTGCATTTCAAGCGCTGGCGTCAGAAGATGGAGTTCTTCCTCACGATCAGGAAGGTGGTGGCTGCTCTGACTGCTGAAAAACCGCAGCTTCCAGACAAGCCTGACGAGACTGATGCAGCAAAGATGGCATCATGGACTGAACAGTCAAAGCAACTGCAGACCTGGACTGAACAGGATTACTTATGTAAGAACTTCATACTGAATGGACTGAGCGATGATCTGTATGATTATTATAACTCAGATGAAAAGACGGCAAAGGAGATCTGGGAAGCACTAAAGAAGAAATATGACACAGAGGAGGCAGGGGCAAAGAAATACGCTGTAAGTCGCTACCTAAAGTACCAGATGACTGATGATAGATCGGTAGAGATGCAGTCTCATGAGCTTCAGAAAATAGCTCATGAGATCATCTCCGAAGGTATGGTCTTGGACGAACAATTTCAAATTGCTGTTATCATTGACAAATTACCCCCTAGCTGGAAAGATTTTAAGAACACTTTGCGACATAAGACTAAGGAATTTTCCTTAGAGAGTTTGATTACACGCCTCCGTATTGAGGAGGAAGCACGCAAGCAAGACCAGAAAGAAGAGGTGCTGATTGTGAATAACAGCAGTACTAAGAAGACCACTCCTGCTGTTCTGAAACCAAATCAGAAATCTTTTAAGAATCAGAACAGGCGCAACAAACAGAATGGGAATCCGCAAGGAAACCCAAAAGGACAGCAGAAACCAGCCCAAAAGAATGACTCTGGACAGTTGTTTCTTTGTTACAACTGTGGAAAACCAGGGCATATGGCACGAAAGTGCCGGAACAGGCCAAGCTCTGCACCGCAGGCTAACCTGACTGAGGAGCCTCTTACGGCTATGATTACTGAGATTCACCTTGTTGGTGGATCAGAGGGTTGGTGGGTAGACACTGGTGCTTCTCGCCATGTCTGCTATGATCGTGGCATGTTCTCTACATACACGGCTGCTGAAAATCAGAAAGTGCTGTTGGGAGACTCTCACACCACTACAGTTGCGGGGATTGGAAACGTGGAACTCAAGTTCACCTCTGGAAAAACTGTAATTCTGAAAGATGTTATGCACACTCCAGAGATAAGAAAGAATCTGGTCTCTGGCTTCCTCCTTAATAAGGCTGGTTTCACTCAAGTTATTGGGGCTGATTTGTACACTCTTACTTATAAGGGAACTTTTGTGGGAAAGGGTTATGCTTGTGAGGGTATGTTTAAACTGAATGTTGAATCTAATAAAGTGACTTCTTCTGCTTATATGCTTTGTGATTTTAATATTTGGCATTCTAGATTGTGTCATGTTAATAAACGAATAATTCAAAACATGAGCACCCTAGATATGATACCTAAAATGACAGAATCTGAATCTGATAAATGTGAATTCTGTACACAAGCTAAAATCACAAAGAAACCTCACAAATCTGTTGATAGAGTTTCTGAACCCTTAGACTTGATTCATTCTGACATATGTGAACTTGATGGCACTTTAACTAGACAGGGACATCGTTATTTTATCACTTTTATTGATGACTGCTCTGATTTCACATATGTATATCTTATGAAAAATAAAAGTGATGCTTTTGACATGTTTAAAACATTCAAAACTGAGATTGAGAATCAAGCAAATAGAAAAATTAAGAGATTTCGTAGTGATAGAGGAACAGAATATGAATCTAATTCTATTCTGGATTTCTATAAACAACATGGTATAGTACATGAGAGAACTGCACCCTACTCACCTGAAATGAACGGTAAAGCAGAAAGGAAAAATAGGACCTTTACCGAGCTAGTAGTTGCCATATTATTAAATTCTGGTGCAGCAAAACATTGGTGGGGGGATATTTTATTGACTGTATGCTACGTTCTGAATAGAATCCCTAAATCTAAGAATAAAATTTCACCTTATGAAATTTTAAAGAATCATAAACCCAATGTCTCATACTTTAGAACTTGGGGTTGTTTAGCATATGTTCGCATTCCAGACCCTAAGAGAATAAAATTGGCAAGTAGAGCATATGAATGTGCATTTATAGGCTATGCTATTAATAGCAAAGCATATAGATTTTATGACCTTAATGCACATAATATAATTGAATCAAATGATGCCGACTTTTATGAAACTAAATTTCCTTTCAAATTAAGGAATAGTGGGGGCACTTCAAATATGCCTATTAGAACAGAACTTAATGAAAATTCTGAAGCTGAACCTAGAAGAAGTAAAAGAGCAAGAACCATAAAAGACTTTGGTTCAGATTTTTGTGCTTTTACTATTGAGGAGGATCCTATAAACCTCCAAGAAGCCTTATCTTCTTTAGATGCCGATTTCTGGCAAGAGGCTATAAACGATGAGATGGATTCTTTAGAATCCAATAAGACTTGGCACTTGGTAGATTTACCCCCTGGTTGTAAGTCTATAGGCTGTAAATGGGTACTTAAAAAGAAATTAAAACCTGATGGCACTATAGATAAATATAAAGCACGACTAGTAGCTAAAGGTTTTAAACAAAAGGAAAATATAGACTTCTTTGACACTTTTTCACCTGTAACTAGAATAACATCCATTCGGGTATTAATCTCACTTGCTTCCATTCATAATTTACTTATACACCAAATGGATGTTAAAACTGCTTTTTTGAACGGTGAATTAGACGAAGAAATTTATATGGACCAGCCTGAAGGATTTGTAGTACATGGTCAAGAACATAAAGTATGTAAATTGGATAAATCATTATATGGTTTAAAACAAGCACCTAAACAATGGCATGAAAAATTTGATAACTTAATCATTTCAAATGGTTTTAAAGTTAATGAAAGTGACAAATGCATTTATTACAAATCTGAGAATGACATTTGCACTATTATATGCCTTTATGTAGATGACCTACTCATTTTTGGGTCAAATATTCATGCCATAAACTCAGTCAAATCCTTATTAAGTGTCAATTTTGATATGAAAGATCTAGGTGAAGCGAGTGTAATCCTTGGTATTAAGATTACTAGGTCAGAAAAGGGAATTTCTTTGGACCAATCTCATTACATTGAGAAGATACTAAAGAAATATAATTACTTTGACTGTAAACCTGCAAGTACGCCATATGATCACAGTGTAAAGTTATTTAAGAACACTGGTGAAGGTGTAAGACAGTCTGATTATGCGAGCATCATTGGCAGCCTTCGGTATGCCACTGATTGTACTAGACCCGACATTGCCTATGTCGTGGGATTATTGTGCAGGTTTACCAGTAGACCTAGTATAGAGCACTGGCAAGCTATTGAAAGGGTAATGAGATACCTTAAACGAACCATGAACCTTGGATTACATTATGAAAGGTTTCCAGCTGTACTTGAAGGGTATTCTGATGCAGACTGGAATACCTTATCTGATGATTCTAAAGCGACCAGTGGCTACATATTTAGCATCGCTGGAGGAGCTGTCTCTTGGAAATCCAAGAAACAGACTATTTTGGCTCAGTCTACTATGGAGTCTGAGATGATAGCACTAGCTACAGCTAGTGAAGAGGCAGAATATTTGAGAAATCTGCTAGCTGAGATTCCCTTATGGGAAAAACCGATACCAGCAGTGTTGATACATTGCGATAGTACCGCGGCTATTGCAAAAGTTCAGAACCGTTACTATAACGGTAAGAGACGACAAATACGTCGTAAGCACAGCACTGTTAGAGAACTACTTTCCACAGGTACCGTTAGAGTGGATTACGTACGTAGTGAGGAAAATTTGGCAGATCCTTTGACGAAAGGACTGTCCAGAGAGAAAGTCCATAACTCTTCTAAAAGAATGGGACTATTGCCCTTAGATTGTTGAGTCACGCACAATGGTAACCCGACCTAAATGACTGGAGATCCCAAGAACTAGGTTCAATGGATAATAACAAGTTGTGTAGTGATATGAGTTGAACATGCTATTTAATAAACCAAGAAGCATGTATTCCTGAAGTGATTAGAGGATGAGTTAATAGAAACTCTTAATGAGATCTATACTCTATTTGGAGTGGAGTACCTACCTTCAGGAGTGCTCTTGATAGACTCACCTTTGTGAATGTGGAAATGTGGCCGTTTCCTATGGAGTTTGGGCAAAACTTCTAGAGCATTCACTAAACTGGGATAGACGTGCAGGGCCATAAATGCACGGGCTTATCTGATTGCACTATAGAAAAGGTTGTGTGTGGTTTGATGTCAGGAATAGAGTTCAAGACTACGTGTCACTCTAGTAAAAACTGAATCTTACTCACTATGCAAAGGTTCAAGTCCTTGGACACCTTTGTTTATGCACAATCTTATGTTTTTTAAGAAACTGCTCGAAAATATTTTTAAAAATTCAAGTGGGGGATTGTTGGAAATGTTTACAAACATTATGTGAATTATTAAAAATGATTGAATAAGTGTATGAATGGCTCCTATGTTTGAGTAGTCCCACATCATGGGATTATAGGGAAGAGGCAAGGATTTATACTTGTTTCTAAGAAGTCATGTTGGGGCCTTGGGCTCCCAATACATGCATTGTTGTGAGGAGGGAGACCATGCATCATGACCACCACACACGCGCGCGCGACCGACCGACTCGACTCGACCCGGCCCGGCCCGGCCCGGTTCGGTTCGGTTCGGGCTTGGGCTTTGTGGTGTAGGCACTTATATTTTTGGACCATAAAACTTAGTTGTTTTCGAACCGTTTTTTTTTTATGGAAAAATTATTTTGCGCACCGATATTTATTCTGCAACGGAAAAGTTTTGCAACGGTAAAATAATTAATCCCCCCGAAATTTTAGCAGATCCGATATTTTCTCCCAAAACCTAATTCTCGTTCTATATATACTATTTTATCTGAGACGAGAAAAACACCGAATTTTATATTCTCTTCTTCTCAGCCGCCATTAAAACTTCTAAGAAATTTCGAGCAGTATTTTTCCCGAAAGTGCAAATCTGCACTGATTTGTTTGTGCAAGCAAATCAGTTACTATTTTAGAGGCTGTTTTATCCTAGAGGCGGCGGCGAAGGAACGAATTGGTTTGCACCTCTGACCAAATCGCCGAATCGTCTTCAAGAAAGCGACCTAGTCCGCGACTCAGCCATTGTTTTCCAACAACAAACAACATATAAAATGTTGTTTGAATGTCATGCATGAATTCTTCATAACATAATGATTTCTTGGGCTTTGCTAGACAACAGATGATTTCTCCTTATGTTGTTCAAAAAAGTGGGATAATAAAGAATCTACCTTATGTTGTGTGATCGTTGTTGTCTGATTCAATTTGTGGTGTAGTGATATTACATGCACATGCATAACACATCACACGCATTATACTTCAGGTTACAACTCACAAAACTGAAATGCGAAACATACCATTTTCTAGCCCATACAACTTGAAATCTTTAATCATATATAACTATAAATTACATAAGAAACAATAATGTACTACATCATAGAGCATAAATAATTGTTGCATCTCCAAACTTCAGAACAGCCATGCTCCGTATCCAGTCCTGACATATATCCCAAAAGCAAATTTGAAGTAGAATCCAAAGTAACATATGCAGATTCGTCTTTCACACCAATAAACTCATATGCATGTCCAAGTATAGACACTAACCACTTCATGTGTAATTTCATAAGCAAAAGTACTATACTCCGATAACAAATAACTTTCTCTTGTTTTTGGATGTGACAGTCCACTACTTACTCCAATTCCCTAAGCCTGTAGATCCAACATAATGCCGATATCGGTTAGAAGTACCCTATGATGATATAAGCTCACAGTATAGGCATGCCTTACTCAAGAGAGTTTCATCACTGAATGTTATCTCATTCCAATTGTTTCTTCTCCTTGTGTTCGAGCCCATACTTTCAATTAGGGGTGGCAATTAGACCCAACCCGATGGGCTTGGACCTGACCCAACGGGTCTCGGTTCTAGGCGGATCGGGTTTTGTCGGGTCTAAACTACACATTTCTAAAATCTAGACCCGATCCGAGCTTCTGTTCGGGCCGGGTCGGGTTCGGTTGAATATTAACACTAAAAATACATATATTTCAATGATTTTTGGCCGGGTATTTCGGATCGGGTTTTATCGGGTCTAAACTGCATTTTTCATCACCTAGACCTGACCCTTGACCCATCGAGTTTGGTTCGGATTCGGGTCTTGTTGGATCGGTTCGGTTCGGGTTTTCGGTTCTCGGTTCTAATTGCCAGCCCTACTATCAATTAGTTTATCACTATGTACATGATACAGTCTTCAGGGATGCACCATGCACACACTTGCTCAGGTTTTGCTATGAAAGACTAAACCGTGAGCACAAAGAAACTGTAAATTAGTAGTATAGTAAACTGTGCCATATAAGTAGTGTTTATCCCATATAATCCACTTGAGAAGCTTCATATTTGTTACGTTTCCACAGAGGACCCATTTTAAAACACTATAGAGATCCAATTCAAATCTAATCCAAATTCACTTATGACAAACCCACCTAATTAAATTTATTTATACTGTAATTTACAAGATGAAGCATAACAAATACTCATTCAAATCAACTAATGTCGGACCCACCGCAAGCATATTTTTATACTCTACTATGCATGATGAAATAACTCTAATATTAATCTAAATCCACTTATGCCATACACACTGCAATTGTATTTGTTATACTATAATTGAGAAATTTAGCTAAAATTCAAAAGTTTCATACCTTTGTAAGCTGGGCTTGATCTTAACTTCTCCTAACTTACTAAACAAAAAAGGAATTTGTCAAAAAGATCGGATAAGCATACATGAGAATATAGGCATTTGATGGTGAGGTAAGCTCTCAATTTCTTGTTTGTGAATTCTCCTTGTCTACAATTTCATATGTATCGTTACCATCTCTTTATAAGATCTCCAAAAAAAAAAAAAAAAAAAAAAAAAAACCCATTCCCCTTTCTTCTTTCTGCGCTTTTTGTATCTGCAATTGTCCACCTCATCTTTCTATTTAAATATTGCTTGTGCGCTCTTTGTATCTGCAATTGTCCACCTCATCTTTCTACTTAAATATTGCTTGATGTATACATTGACTTTTTATACATATGTACATGTTCGATGCATAGAAATTAGCATTCAAAGTAGGAAAAGAATGAATATGGACCGTCAATGCATAACATTTGATATTTAGTTGTGAAGCTGATTGCAAAGACATGCAAATTGTTTTTGTCTAATGGCGAATAGCAATATGCTACATTTGATTCACACAAAATGTATATGTTTCGGCACAAAGTAAAATAGAGATTCACCACATGTATATGATTGAATGGAAACACAAAATACAGTTCATGTGCCTTAAACGTTTGCAAACAGAGAACATTAGTTACACTGATTTGAATTCACTTGTGCTTTACTTTAGTTCCCTGTATACATGCCTTTTTTTGACCATAATAGTTTGGTATATTATATGTTCATGATTTCTCGTCCACAATTCTAAAGCAGAAAAAGGTTACATAGGTGTATACGCGTTTATTCCTTTAAAACAACAAGTTTCGAATAAGAATATAAAAACAAAAAAATACCTTAAAATTCGAGTTATCCTAAGTACTTCAACTTCTAAAATTGATAATACCGACAACAAAATAAACTTTACAACAGTAAATTGGTTCGTATCTAAATGAAATTAAATAATACTTCTTCGAACAATCAAACCTTAAAATCTATTTTGTTAGAACATAAGAAATACGACTAAAACTACTAAAATTTAGGGAAATATTAAACCATACAAAAAGTGATAGTGGAAGCCTTATCCAATACCTATGCTGCCATTCTTCAATCCAAACCATTGTATAATCCTATACACAGAACCTTATTCTCTTATTTTAGTTGAACTCTTTTTCGGTGAAATTTTCGTAAAAAAGTTAGAAAATGCGATGCAAAAAAATAGGGAAATTCGAAGAAAGATAAGAAAGAAAGGTTTGACGCTACTACAGGGTTTGTAATAATACTAACATCTATGTATAGATTTTCTATAAGCGTACTAGAAATAATAGAATGGGAAGTCCAAAATTCAAATTAAGTGTGAAATGGTTGTAAAGAAATAGGGAAATTCGAAGAAAGAAAAGCATAAGAAATTCGAAATAGGTTGAGACATGCCGTAGTTGTTTGAGACATGGGTCTATAAGAAAATACTTTATTAGAAATCCAAGACTGGAACATATAATATCTAAAGTAATGGTAAAAATACATTGCTCCAAACAAGTGTTACGAGAGATACTAAAGAAACGTCTGTGAATCTCAAATTAGAGTAACAAGTGTTATGAGAGATACTAAAGTAATGATAAAAATGCATATGCATTACGGATATCATTTTTATAACAGATCAGATCAGATCAGGGATAACGCCACCAAAAGGCTACGTCCCCAGATAATCCTAAAGAAGCATAGACTGCTGAAGTCGCTGTAAAGGCAATAACAATTCAATATATCATAACTGTAGTTGACTGCAATTTTCATAAATTATAAGTCTGAAATACAAATATATATACAACATAAGGATACTACCATCAACTGCAAAAGCAGTAGCAGCGCCATTGATGTCAACACTCTTGGCAGAGAGAAAAGCAAGCACCAAGCAGTAATCCCTTGACCTATATATGCTTGAATGGTCGCTGCACATAACTTTGAGCAGTTGCAAAATTGTCATAATCTTGAGAAATAAGACATGCTTGCTTATTATGAAGAAGAGGTTTGGATTATTTGGCTGGTAAGATTGTTCCAGCAATAAATATTTTGCTTCTATCTGGATATTTTGAGAAACAAGGAACGATTATCACTTAATTCAGTCCATCTAACCTATAAGCATGATCCAGTTATAAAATCAGTAATAAAGCAGTAGCAGTGGATAAGCAGAATGTTTTATTAAATGGGATACCAGTTTTCAGAGCAGTGAAGAACCAGAGATTGATGGAAAACACCAAAGGGCCTTGAGATTTGTTTGTTGTTGTGACTTTACAAGAGCGGTAACCTTTCAATTTTAATGTTAATTCATCATCTTTGCATATTATAAGCCATGAATCATGATCATACCATGTGCTAGTACTCTATGTGTAACAACTATTTTTGGAAACATTTCTGAAACATTAGAGCTATATTATTGTATCACGACATAGAATACAAGGATATGCAACTGTTGAAATATACATCATTTTTAATCAATGATTCAGGATTTAAAGCTAATTTGACGTAAAGTTTACAATTTATGATTTGAATCCCATTTTGCAAACCTTGCTTTCCACTATAACTTCAACACAAACAAATCACTTATAACCCAACACAGAAAAATAAACTAATTAAATTATAGTGAAATTTCGGAATCAACAACCTTGAACACTGGAAGTATACAGCAATAAATAAAAGTTGGTATGAACAATCATCAATTTGCAGGTGAGAACTGCAGAGGAGCCTAGACGTGTGACGTTGAATTGTTACACTCGGTGATGGAGCCGACATTGTGGGCTGGATGGGCAATCGCCCTCTTCATGCAGCAAACTAGAATTTTTATTAATTAAAATGTTTTTATAATATATTTGAACATTTCTGTGACGGCCCGCCCCGCACCAACCGACACTTCCTCCAAGTGTGCGCTGTACACATGTCCAACTGGGACGGACCGGTCATCATAAGAAAAGAAAGAAGGTGAAGAACTAACACATAACCTGTAGAATGTCTCACAGCGCATGGAATAAAATATAATAGCAAGATACTTGACATAAAACAGGCGAGACAGTGCATAAACTGAAACCAAAACTAAACAACATCAGAGTAGCGGAAATCCAAAATACAGCTTATTACAACTATTAAAACTGTCTCTAAAGCAAAAGAAAGCAACAGTAGAAGATGCACTGCTAATGCCCAAGCAGTGATCTTCAACAACACAGGGAGAATATCTATATCATACGTGGAAGCCTCCTGCTCGTCTCCGGATCAGCTACTCGTGCATACCTCCTAACCTGTCTCTAGTCTGCTCGTGTGAGCACCCAGAGTAATAAGAAGAGACATAAAACTCTGGGTCAGACAAAAAGTCTGGTATGAGCGATAAGCAGCTAAACAGAACAATAACAGGTATACTAAACCATACCTGAACCTGGACCTGCAACCAAAGAGTTAGCACTACATACTGTAAAATACTCTAAGGTGCCATCAACATATGGTGTAAAGAAATACGGGGGTGGGGGCGTGCATGTCATAGTGATAGCAAACAATTCAATCATGGCAACCATCCTCACATCTCTCACTCAGTGCGTAAAGCATACGATATCTACCACTTTGGAACACTAGACAAATTGAGGTAACGACGAATCCCGACTTGTAGAAACCCTGCTATGACCAAGCTAAACACATGGAGTCATGACCAAACATTTCAATGACCCACCACATTAGTCGTTGCCCTTGGTCCTACCAATGCCATAATGGCCCTGAATCCGCCTTCGTCCTTCCTACCATAGTGGTCCAAAGCTATAGACATCGATTACCTCTTAACACGCGTCCCGCAGCAAAGCCCAATCATGAAGCGAACTCGTTGATTCCCATCTGGATCTTGAGCTCTAGCTTCTCATTTGGACTTCCTTTGCATCTCGGGTTATTTCTTCGGTTCGGTTCGGGTCTCTTCCTCCTATTCGGTTCGGTTAGGGCATTCTCCCCCTATCTGGTTCAGTTCGGGTCTCCTCCTCTATCCGGTTCGGTTCGGATCTCCTCCTCCTATCCGGTTTGGTTCGGGTGTCTCCTCCTATCCGGTTCGGATCGGGTGTCTCCTCCTATCCGGTTCGGTTCGGATCTCCTCCTTCTATTCGGTTTGGTTCGGGTGTCTCTTCCTATCCGGTTCGGTTCGGATCTCCTCCTTCTATTCGGTTCGGTTCGGATCTCCTCCTCCTATCCGGTTCGGATCGGATGTTCTTCCTACTCGATTCGGTTCGGATCTCCTCCTTCTATCCGGTTCGGATCGGATCTCCTCCTCCTATCCGGTTCGGATCGGGTGTTCTTCCTAACCGGTTCTGAAAATCTGCAACTTTTTCCAGCAAGCTGTTTTCGCCGAACGACGGCGTTTTCAACCATTCTAAACTTCCTATGACATTACAAAACATTCCAAACAGCAGTAACAACATATAGAATCAATCAAAAACATTAAAAAATCATTTATATGAAATACTTTAGATCAAACATACCCAAAAATGCATGTTTTCCCCTTAATCCTTCTTAACCATGATTAAGCATACAATTAGCAAAACTTATCCAAATTAGCCCAAATTTTTATCAGTGCCATAAAACATCATTATAGAATTTTAGGAATTTTTCCAGAATTTATTATTGTATAAATTCGCTAATCTTCACTAATTACCCATAATTAACCGTAATTAGTGTAAAAGCAAGCTAATCACTCACCTTTGCCACAACTAAAACCCCAAAACTGAAATATTCTCTGATTTGGCGCTGTTCCCAATCTTACACAGCAGCTCTACCTCGGTTCTTGTGCTAATACTCCTTGATTTGATGTTTGCTAAGCCTAATCTTCAATTAGAAAGTGATTAAGAGGTGTTTTGAAGAGATTTAGAGGGTGGAGGCCATGGCTAGGTTAAGAGGAATGAATAGTGACGGCTGAAAAATGAGAAAAAGGTATTCTCCAAACCCTAACAGCCCTTTTAAACTCCTAATCCCGAAATTCCACTTTGGGCCTAGCTGTTAATCACCCGGTTAAGCCCAATTAAGCTTTTTTCACCATCTGAAACTTGTTTCAGCCATATCTCCCAAACGGTGAGTCCGTTTGGCTAATATGACCACTCTACGGAATTGTAAACCATCATCCGGATCCAATGGAAGTGGTTTCAGGTCAAAATTCCTTTCCAGTCAAAAGTTATGGTCAAAACAAGTTCAACTAGGGGCAAAACGGTCATTTAAAAATCGACAAAAATCATGAACATGGGAAATGACCCTACTAGTCGTTTCCCAAAAGTACACGACCATACGACTTACTAAGAAAAAGAAATAAATATTCTACGATCTTCCGATGCGTAGAATGCGGGTCGTTACATTCTCCTCCCCTTAAGAAATTTCGCTCCCGAAATTCCTTAACAAAGAAACAAACAATGAATCCCGCATGCCTAACAATCATTCACAGCAATCAAACATGCAAAACAAGCAAAACAAACATAACCTAGCATGCGGAAAACTAAATCGCTAATAAAATTTTACCAGGCAAAGAGTTCTGGATACTTCTTCTTTATGTCCTCCTCTGTTTCCCAAGTACAGTCTTTCTCATCCTCACCCCACTGGACTTTGACTAGTTTCACCGCCTTCCTTCGAAGTTGCTTCGTATCGTTCCCAACGATACGCATAGGCCTACGGTTCCCAACCGCCTCAGGTTCAACCTCGATATCGTCCAACTGATCAGGTGAAATAGCCACACTAGGTTCGTGCACAAACTTCCTTAACTGGGAAACATGAAATACGTTGTGAACTCCCGCCATCTTGTCCGGTAATTCAACTCTATATGCCAAACTTCCAACTAGTTCGAGAACTGGGAATGGGCCAACAAACCTTGGTGCCAACTTGCCTCCCCTGCCAAATCATATTACGTTCTTCAACGGAGAAATCTTGACAAACACCAAGTCACCAACGGAGAATTTTAAGTCTCTTCTCCTCTTATCGGCATAACTCTTCTGCCTATCTTGGGCAGCCTTCATTCGTTGTTGAATGGTCTTGATTTTATCTGAAGTTTCCCTCACCACATATGGTCCAAGCATAAACTTCTCGCCAGTCTCTATCCAACATGATGGTGAGTTGCATGGTCTTCCGTACAAAGCTTCAAACGGAGCTATACCGATACTGGATTGGTAGCTATTATTATATGCAAACTCTACTAGATGCAAATGGTCATCCCATGATCCACCAAAATCCAATATACATGCTCTCAAAAGATCTTCCAAAATACGATTCACCCTCTCCGTCTGACCGTCGGTCTGAGGATGATATGCGGTACTGAGATGTAACTCTGACCCTAGAGCCTCTTGTAAGCTCTTCCAAAACCCACTAGTGAACAACGGGTCTCGGTCACTCACAATGCTTTTAGGTATTCCATGAAATCTCACTACCCACTTCATATACAATTCTGCTAACTTAGCTGCCGTTCTGGTCGATTTGACAGGTATAAATCTTGCACTTTTAGTCAGTCGATCCACAACGACCCAAATGCTATCATGTCCCGATCTAGTCCTTGGTAAACCATCAATGAAATCCATCGAGACTTGCTCCCATTTCCATTCGGGAATTTCTAAGGGCTGTAACAACCCACTAGGCTTCTTTTGCTCGGCTTTAACTAGCTGGCAATTCATGCACTTGGATATAAACTTCCCAACGTCTCTTTTCATCCCTTCCCAGTAGTAAGTCTGCTTCATATCTCGATACATCTTGTTACCACCGGGGTGTATAGTCAGCTTTGAGTGATGACATTCTCTAAGCACTTCATCTCTCAATCCATTGACATTGGGTACAACAAGCTTTCCATTATTTCTAAGCCATCCATCTCGATCAAGCCCATACTTGTTCATCTCCTCATCGATACCCATCTCTAACTTGGAGATGATTTCCAATAGGTTAGGATCGTCCCTCTGACTAGCGCCGATCCGCTCAATCAAAGTGGGTCTGATCGTCAAACTTGCTAACATTTCTGGATCCAATTCGCACTTTGGTCTGAAATCATACCCAGCGATGTACTCCAGTTGCTTCCATTCTAGAAACATAGCCCCTAAGCTGGCATGTCTTCGACTCAATGCATCAGCCACCGAATTGCCCTTTCCCGGTGTATATGTGATGTCAAAATCATAGGAAGCCAAGAATTCTAACCACCTTTGTTGCCGGAGATTTAAATCCTTCTGGGAGAAGAGATACTTCAACGACCTATGATCTGTAAACAACTCAAATCTTTCTCCCAAAAGATAATGTCTCCACATCTTTAACACGAACACGATTGCTGCCAATTCCAAATCATGGGTAGGGTATCTTTTCTCGTGCGGTTTCAACTGCCGACTTGCATAGGCTACCACTCTACCACTTTGCATCAATACAGCACCTAGTCCGGTACCACAGGCATCCGTGTATACCTTCATCTCTTCATTCCCTTTAGGAATGACTAACACTGGTGCGCATGTCAACTTGTCCTTTAGACTCTTGAATGCATTCTCACACCTTTCATCCCAGGCAAAAGCTTGATTCTTCTTGGTCAACTGGGTCAATGGTGCTGCTATCTTGGAGAAACCTTGGATAAACTTACGATAATATCCAGCTAATCCCAAGAAACTTCTTACATCTGTTGCATTCTTGGGCGTAGGCCAATCCTGTACCGTAGCCACCTTCGCCGGGTCCACGACAATACCGTTCTCTGATACAACATGGCCCAAGAACCTCACTTCCCTCTTCCAGAAGTGACACTTAGAAAACTTTGCTTTCAATTGGTGTTTTCTCAACAACTCCATTACTATTCTTAAATGTTCCTTGTGTTCTTCCTCTGTCCTCGAATAGACCAAAATATCATCAACGAACACAAGGACAAACTTATTCAACTGATCTCTGAATACCCTATTCATAAGATCCACAAAATATGCTGGGGCATTGGTCAGCCCGAATGGCATGACCAACCACTCATAAAACCCAGACGGCGTCCGAAATGCCGTTTTAGCTATACTCTCAGCTTCCACTCTAAGCTGATGAAAACCTGTCGCGAGATCTAACTGAGAAAATACTCTCGTGCCACTCAACTGATCGAACAAATCATCTATCCGCGGTAGAGGATACTTGTTCTTCCTCGTCACTTTATTCAACTCGCGGTAGTCTACACACAAACGAAGGGAACCATCCGCCTTGGTAGCAAACACAACTGGTGCTCCCCATTCAGAAACACTCCTTCTGATAAATCCCTTCTTCAAAAGATCGCTGACTTGCACCTCGAGCTCTCGCTGCTCTCTTGGTGCCATACGACGAAGTGGCATCACTATAGGTCTGGCATCTTTTACCAAATAAATACGAAACTCAATCTCTCGGTGTGGTGGAAGCCCGGTCACTTCTTTAAAAACATCCGGATACTGGCCTACCACGGGAAAACCTGACAACTCACTATGCGGAATGTCGAGGGAGTTTAGAAAACTAGCCAATACCCCCTTAGTGGGTAGACCACCAAACACTATCCTCCGCCCATCATCCGCTCTAGCTGTCACTAAAAAGCCTTCACAGTCTACCACCACCCCGTATCTTTGGAGCCAATCTACTCCCAAAATAATGCCAAACCCAGTAAAGCCCAAAACAAAGCAATCACAAACAAACATGCATCCATGACTCGATAGGACCACATTACGACAAATCATGTTAAGGCTAGTCGAACCACCAATCAGGTTCGTCACTACTAAAGGTCTATCGACAATCTCGGGCTCCAATCCCAACCTATCTACCAGGTCACTAGATATGAAAGAACTGGAAGCTCCGGTATCAAATAAAACTCTAACAGGAACATCATAAACAGAAAGCATACCTTGAATGATGACATTCTTTCCCTTCTCCGCCGCAGTTGGGGCATTCGACGAAGAAGGAATAGCATTGAGAGCATATGCTTTCACCATTTGCTTTTCTTTAGGGGGCTGTGGACACTTGTCCTTGTGGTGTCCCATTTGGCCACAGTTAAAGCACTTCCTATCCGCTGGCTTGGCCCGACAATTACTAGCATAATGGCCCTTCTTACCACAGCTGAAGCACTCAACATCTTTCTTATTCTTTTTCTTCTGGCCATCCTTAGTCTGACTCTGCTTTCTTTTATTCTGGGAACCACCCTTGCCTCCACCACTTACTTGTGGCTTTGGCTCATCTGCGGATGCAACCTCAGTCTTCGGCTTAGGGTAGAGACTTTCTGATCTTAATGCTTTCCCCACAATCGATTCAAACGTCTCATCGATGTGGTTAATAAGTCTTTCCCCCAAGTACTGATCCAAACCAGTTATGGATTTCTCATTCTTTTTCTCGGCGGTATCAATAAGAGATAACCCATATTTTGACAAAGTGTCAAATTCAGCAATGTACTCCGAGACAGCTCTGCCATTCTGCTTGAGCTCCAAGAATTTCTTAAACAGCACTGACTTCTGAGCAGCTGGAATGAACTTCTCGCTAAAGCGAGCCTTAAACTGCTCCCAAGTAATCTGATCTTCGGAAGTAGCTGCCTTTATAGCATTCCACCAATTCATTGCCCGCCCTTGCAGCTGACGGGACGCTAGCTTTCTCTTCATCGCATCCTCGATACCCAAATCCTCGAAGATACGTTCGCAACTATCCAACCAATCTTGAACATCCGTGGCCGACTCCGTTCCGTGAAATGGCTTCCCACCAAGGTTAGTATAATCCTTATTCAGCTTGGCGAAGTCGACCCTCGGCGCCTGCACTATTGGACCACCACCATTTCCACCATTGGGAGCTGCCCTCTGTACATCTCTATGCATCTCTCTCATGAGGTCAGTAAACATCGTCCTCATGTTAGCAGCATTCCCATTATTGGCCCCTCTACTGGTACCTCTAACATATCGGCTCATCGTCAATCTGAAAAAGGAAACGATTAACGACCCCATAGTGGTGCTAGTGCAGCACGACTTCATTCTTATACTACTAATAGTATACATATATAGCTTTTGAAAACCAAAATAATCACAAATACGCTCTCTCGTGTACGTGTACTATCTCTCCCTGATAACGGCCCTAGGTTAACTACGCAACCTAGAGCTCTGATACCAAGTGTGACGGCCCGCCCCGCACCAACCGACACTTCCCCCAAGTGTGCGCTGTACACATGTCCAACTGGGACGGAACGGTCATCATAAGAAAAGAAAGAAGGTGAAGAACTAACACATAACCTGTAGAATGTCTCACAGCGCATGGAATAAAATATAATAGCAAGATACTTGACATAAAACAGGCGAGACAGTGCATAATCTGAAACCAAAACTAAACAACATCAGAGTAGCGGAAATCCAAAATACAGCTTATTACAACTATTAAAACTGTCTCTAAAGCAAAAGAAAGCAACAGTAGAAGATGCACTGCTAATGCCCAAGCAATGATCTTCAACAACACATGGAGAATATCTATATCATACGTGGAAGCCTCCTGCTCGTCTCCGGATCAGCTACTCGTGCATACCTCCTAACCTGTCTCTAGTCTGCTCGTGTGAGCACCCAGAGTAATAAGAAGAGACATAAAACTCTGGGTCAGACAAAAAGTCTGGTATGAGCGATAAGCAGCTAAACAGAACAATAACAGGTATACTAAACCATACCTGAACCTGGACCTGCAACCAAAGAGTTAGCACTACATACTGTACAATACTCTAAGGTGCCATCAACATATGGTGTAAAGAAATACGGGGGTGGGGGCGTGCATGTCATAGTGATAGCAAACAATTCAATCATGGCAACCATCCTCACATCTCTCACTCAGTGCGTAAAGCATACGATATCTACCACTTTGGAACACTAGACAAATTGAGGTAACGACGAATCCCGACTTGTAGAAACCCTGCTATGACCAAGCTAAACACATGGAGTCATGACCAAACATTTCAATGACCCACCACATTAGTCGTAGCCCTTGGTCCTACCAATGCCATAATGGCCCTGAATCCGCCTTCGTCCTTCCTACCATAGTGGTCCAAAGCTATAGACATCGATAACCCCTTAACACGCGTCCCGCAGCAAAGCCCAATCATGAAGCGAACTCGTTGATTCCCATCTGGATCTTGAGCTCTAGCTTCTCATTTGGACTTCCTTTGCATCTCGGGTTATTTCTTCGGTTCGGTTCGGGTCTCTTCCTCCTATTCGGTTCGGTTAGGGCATCCTCCCCCTATCTGGTTCAGTTCGGGTCTCCTCCTCTATCCGGTTCGGTTCGGATCTCCTCCTCCTATACGGTTCGGTTCGGGTGTCTCCTCCTATCCGGTTCGGATCGGTTGTCTCCTCCTATCCGGTTCGGTTCGGATCTCCTCCTTCTATTCGGTTTGGTTCGGGTGTCTCTTCCTATCCGGTTTGGTTCGGATCTCCTCCTTCTATTCGGTTCGGTTCGGATCTCCTCCTCCTATCCGGTTCGGATCGGATGATCTTCCTACTCGATTCGGTTCGGATCTCCTCCTTCTATCCGGTTCGGATCAGATCTCCTCCTCCTATCCGGTTCGGATCGGGTGTTCTTCCTAACCGGTTCTGAAAATCTGCAATTTTTTCCAGCAAGCTGTTTTCGCCGAACGACGGCGTTTTCAACCATTCTAAACTTCCTATGACATTACAAAACATTCCAAACAGCAGTAACAACATATAGAATCAATCAAAAACATTAAAAAATCATTTACATGAAATACTTTAGATCAAACATACCCAAAAATCCATGTTTTCCCCTTAATCCTTCTTAACCATGATTAAGCATACAATTAGCAAAACTTATCCAAATTAGCCCAAATTTTTATCAGTGCCATAAAACATCATTATAGTATTTTAGGAATTTTTCCAGAATTTATTATTGTATAAATTCGCTAATCTTCACTAATTACCCATAATTAACCGTAATTAGTGTAAAAGCAAGCTAATCACTCACCTTTGCCACAACTAAAACCCCAAAACTGAAATATTCTCTGATTTGGCGCTGTTCCCAATCTTACACAGCAGCTCTACCTCGGTTCTCGTGCTAATACTCCTTGATTTGATGTTTGCTAAGCCTAATCTTCAATTAGAAAGTGATTAAGAGGTGTTTTGAAGAGATTTAGAGGGTGGATGCCATGGCTAGGTTAAGAGGAATGAATAGTGACGGCTGAAAAATGAGAAAAAGGTATTCTCCAAACCCTAACAGCCCTTTTAAACTCCTAATCCCGAAATTCCCCTTTGGGCCTAGCTGTTAATCACCCGGTTAAGCCCAATTAAGCTGTTTTTCACCATCTGAAACTTGTTTCGGCCATATCTCCCAAACGGTGAGTCCGTTTGGCTAATATGACCACTCTACGGAATTGTAAACCATCATCCGGATCCAATGGAAGTGGTCTCAGGTCAAAATTCCTTTCCAGTCAAAAGTTATGGTCAAAACAAGTTCAACTAGGGGCAAAACGGTCATTTAAAAATCGACAAAAATCATGAACATGGGAAATGACCCTACTAGTCGTTTCCCAAAAGTACACGACCATACGACTTACTAAGAAAAAGAAATAAATATTCTACGATCTTCCGATGCGTAGAATGCGGGTCGTTACAATTTCCTAGTTTTGCCCGACTAGAACTAGAATCATAGCTTCATAGCTGGTTGCATTGTGGAGAAAATGAACGAACGAAGAGCCCTTTGTTTTAATTCACACATAGTATGTTAGGTAATTTAATAGCCAAAAAGTCAAGAGAATCCACCGTTGTTGTCTTGTTGTATGTGATCAAATCAACTCCATCATCCATTGCACTATTTTTTAGAATGAAAATATGTACTCACTCGGTTTGTGACCCCAACAAAAGAAAAACTGCAAAGAACAAATGAGGTATACAAAATTAAAAATAATTGTTTACAAAATTAAAAATAATTGTTTACAAAATTAAAAATAATTTCAAATATAGATAATGAAGGTAAAGGACTCTACTTTCGAAGCATTAAAATGCAAAACAATGGCTTCGTCCAGGCTCGATCTGGATACCTTCAATGTGTTAGACTGACGTGATAACCAACTACACCACAAAACCTTATTGATTTATTTGTCAAAAAAAATGTTATTTATATCGTTACTCCTTTATCGGAACCAACACATGAATGATTGAAAAATGGAAGTACTAAGTTACAGCCACGACGATATTCAAAAAGTTAAGAAGCTACCCCAAATTCGGGAAACCCAGGTTATTGCAAAGGCATATGCATTCAAAATATAGTCATTCAGATTATGAAAATTGTAATTTATATTATATGTGTTTCAACAATAAAAAAATCAATTTTTACAAGTAATTTTCATGAACTAATTAAGTCAGTCGAGATACAGCAAAGCATTATATGCAAAAAAGAGAAGTCCAAATGGAGCCCAAATGCAGCCTAATAAAAATGGATGGTTACTGCATTAGATAACCAAAAATAATAACTTCATTTTTTGCAAATAAATATGTTCTATTTAGATTTCCAATGGTTTAATTTTCACTATGCATAATAAAATAAGATTTATACCGGAATTATAATCAAATATTGATAGAGCAAATATTCATGAGACTACTGCAATTAGAAGGTAAAATAATAGCAATCAATTTAATTCGTTATTGGTAGTAAACTACTACAGATTATGTCTAGAATTATATATATATATATATGTAGATATATGTATATATATATATATATATATATGTGTGTGTGTGTGTGTGTATATATATATATATAGAGAGAGAGAGAATGAATAAAAGAAAATGATAAACCATTAAAATTAAATTTGGAAGAAGAGTTCAAGGGGGAAAAATTACTTACAATTATTTAAAGTAATGTAAAGGAATAGTTATTGACTGATTATTCGTATAATTCGAAATGAAATAAGGGAGGGAAAAAAACCATCGATACATGAAGAGGTTAAACAAGTAAAGTAAGTAATTTGATGCTTTTATTATAACTATATTTCATTTGATGAAACCGAAAAAAGTCATGCTAACAACATTTAGCTGAATCCATATGCAACCTGGAATTGAATTGATATGGTGCCAAGAAAAATATAGCATTTGGTTGACAACATATGCAAGCTGGAATTGAACTGATATGTTATGTAGAGCAGAAGTGAAATCAGAAATGTATAAAAGAATGAAACACAGCATATTAGATGTGGACTTGAACATTTAGCTGCAGCGGAATTCATCTAGTCAGTACATGGAACATTTTGACAAATATTCGAAAGAAAATTATATGAAGAAAGGAATATCCAATGAGTACATCTGAAGAGTTTATAAATTTATATAGATTAGTTTACATTACTATGGTTTTACTATGGTTGTTGAAAGTTGAATAATGTAGAAAAACATGACATATAATCTTCTCCGTACTGATTTAAAATAGTTAATTGTGTATCATGTAATCAGCATTACTTTATGCATATTTACAAGGTAAACTTGAAGTCGTCAAGAAAAAGCATTTTGAAACAATACAACCGATGTTTTGAATTGTTTATAAGATCCATAGATCACTAATTGGTATTTAAACGCAAAGTTTGCAATTTGATATACGTAACCGAATCAGAGTGAGTTTTGAATTGGTCGATGAGGAAATTTTAAACAAAATAAAAAACAACATAAATCCACAGATATTAGTTCTTTGTGGAATCTCAAAGATCAAACTAAGGGTGAGCGTTTGGTTGGTTTAGTTTATTCGATGATTAAATTTGTAAAACCAAATTAAAACCGACAAAAATCAAAACAAAACCAAACAAAACCAACCAAATTATGTTTGGTTGGTTCGGTTGGTTATCCGATTAAACCAAACTAAAAATGTTATACACTTTGTGTTTGAAATATTCACTATAATTTGAAATAAATTATAAATATATGATTTGAGTATCATTATTAATGATTTTTATGCTTTCAAATATTAATTACGACGCATATGCGATGATTAAAATATACACAAATAACATAAAATATTTATTATAATACTAATAATTTAGAATATATAGTAAAAGTTCGGTTAATTTGGTTAAACCGATAACCGAACTTAATATTTTTCCAGACCGATTAGAAACCGATTTAATTTCAAAACCGAACTAAACCGACCAAAATGAATTGGTTTGGTTGGTTTATTTGGTTTAATTGAATAATGCTCACCCCTAGATCAAACGGAAGTAAAAAGGTCATTTCCGAATGCATGTTATCATGCTTTCAAAACTGTTTTCAAACTAAAAAGCAGGACCATCACAAAATAACGTAACATGCCTTTAGCTTTTGAAATTAAAAGTCGTTAACTCCAATTCATAGATTCTTTTCCCAATAAAAAAATGACATTTTAAATAAGTGAACTTATGGATTGCCTTTCTTAAACACCATCCATCCAAAAAATAGGGGACAAGAACATTGCTAGTGCATTCTAAAAGGGATTTTGACTTCATTCTCTTCACAAAAGAACAGTCGACAATTATCAACTTTTTGCCCCGTATACAACTAGCCTCTATCGTGCAATGGATTTAAGTTTAGTTTTTGTCTGCTTAAATTGAACTTTGTGAAGTGAGCCATTTGATTTGGAAAAAGAAAAATGATTTCAACAGGTAGTTATTTTTTCCAGATAATAATGGAAACTAATAAAAATTATGCTCATGAAAGAATTATGAACCTTTTTTAGTATAATATAACGCATGTCTGGCACTTTATATCTTCCACAGAAGCTTTTGTTACCCCAGAATACTTGTGATGCCCAGCCCGTTAACTAGTGAAACACCTTATGTGTTAAGACTCACTTCCACTTCCTAATATGACATATGACAAGATATCTGCAAAACCAAAGAAACATAGGAATAAATACCAATCAAACCCACAAATTACTAATAGAACCTTTATTCCTTTCCTGGCAAACTAAACTATGTGGCAAAGTCGCAATACGAATCATGTTAGGGTTAACGAAAATATAAAGCATAAAAATCAATCGCTACCAGTAACAAAAGAAATTACATGCTCAACAACAATAACAACAACTTTGTTATTAATAATAATAACTGAAATTGTAATAATAATTAAAATTACCAAATTTCATTGTCGTTCTCTGAGAAGCCGAAATCAGCCTCGTTGTAGCGGATAGAGCTTGAAGGTCACTGGAAAAGCTTGAAAGACGTAAAATGAAAAGGAGCAAAGTGAACGCACAGTACCTACTATAGCAATGTTTTAGGAATGTTTGATTATTGCTTTTCACTGTATAATATTTATTTTCATAGAGAAGAGTGCAACGAAGATGAAAAGATGGAAGGCACGCACAGCACCTACTATAGCAGAAGGAAAGTATTAAAAAAATAATATAAAATGAAGTAAAGCTAGGTCGGTCAGCTGAATACAGGAAATTTTGAAATTTATTTGTTTCCTTATTCACAAACGAACAATATTTTTTTTTCTTTCAAAATTATGATTTAAATTATGTGTATTTTAGTATAGTAAAATATATTTAAGTTAAAAGTTTATATTATATACACTAAACGCATATTAATTGTTCAAAAAAATTACTGTCATATATTTGTTTATCTTAACGTTATAACAATGAATGAGATTGAAAAACATTTGTTTAAATTAAAGTTTTTCATTTTTTTATTTATCGATGATAATTATATGATATTTTTCTATATTCGCAGATGTGAACATCATATATTCGAAATTGATTTGAGATGCGGATATGGATATGACACTGTTCGAACATGAAAATATTTGTTAATAAACATATGTAAACTCGTGCTAATAATGCACATTCCTAGGGCTCTCCCCGTTATATTCATCTATAATTTCTTATATTTTGCATTAAATATAAATAAAGCTATTATTTAAAGAGAATTACTTTAATAATAACAATATTTATGTAACATTCCTTAGTTTGGAATGAAATTAGAAGCCTCTCATAGCAAAAATACGTTTACAAAATGTAGAATTATAGAGTAAATGCGGCCTTCTACTAGCGTCAAGGCTTTTTGAGAAACAAAACTTCACTCCAATACGGGGGCTAAGTTGGAAACAATATACGTGCAAATGGAGGAGTGGACTATTACAGTGGCACTAGAGCCAATACCAACTCGAATTGTGGCATTTCTATCAACTATGATGTCTTCGAAGTATTTTTGGCTTGTATGTCGACCATAAATGCACAATGGGGATGTTGGACTTTGAAGAGAGTAGACTGTAACACACCTTAGTTTAAAATGAAAATAGAAGTCCATGATAGGCAGAATAGGGTACGATTGAGAAGTTGCATAGTAATGCCCAACCTCTAAATAGTGTTGAGGTCTTTTAAGGAAAACACCTATCCTATATGGTAGTTAAGTGGTGAAAAAAATTTATGCACGGACTGAGGAGCGAACAGTTATAGTGCCCTTGCTCTAGATCAATCAAGGCGTCGATTCCCAAACTTCAGTTTTCTATTAGATTTGTAAATGAAAATTCAGTAATGTTAAATCCATTAGTATTGTAGAATGGCTTCAAATTTAATTCCAACTATACATTGTTATGATGTAAGTTGATTATTGATGATCAAATGTATGGAAAATATGTCAGCGGTTCTGACAAATTGGATAAAGTTCATAAACAAATGAACTTAGAACAATTAAAAGGGCCGAATTACAAAGCAACTCAGATAAAATCGAAGGACCTTGATATTGATTTACTTTATAGTTGACTAACCATTCTAGATCAAAAGCAATTAAAATTGCTGATGATGACAATGAATTAATGTTTTATACTGTCTTTAAACTAGAGTTATTTGTTAGGAAAAACCGAAGATTAGTGGTAGAGCAACCTGGGAAACAACATCTATAGCTAACTATAATTCACGAGCAATTAAATCTTTGACTTTAAATAATCGGCCAATAAATGTAGCGTAATACTGAAATTTACTATGGATTGAGTAATATATTTAATAAATATGAATGTAGATAAGAATAATACCATATAAAAATAAAATGATCACACAAGCAAATTTTATACCGGTTCGGACCTTCAGTCCTACTTACAGTCTCACAATTTTGGGAATTTCACTAATCGACGCCCTCACTTAGTCCCAAGGAATAAGGAACTGAGAAATTGAATAGGATTTCACTACATTTGCCCAAACAACCGGACATGCTTTTGCTTGTGAAACTGGAGGAGACTTCAACCTTGCATGAATAACCGAACAGGACTTTGAATACAAAAGTAATTTGGTTTGGCTTAGTGTGTTCTTGATATAACACGTTTTAGTATTCAATCCGTATTACACTCTTCCTATAATCTTCTGCTCAAGTAGTATATATGTGTTTCTACGAAGACCAAAAATATATTAAATGCTTAAGAATATTGAAATGAATGTACTATTGCTTGCAAACTAGAAGCAATATGAGCATATAGAACGGAAATATTTAAAATAGAAGATAGAGTGAGAATTGTTGATTTTGATCTTGAATTTGATATATGCATACATAGATAGTTTACGGTTGCAGCTTCTAATAAAAGACATAACAATTTTAAAGAGTTGCAACCTTTCCAAGAAGAGACATCTCTCCAACGAAGAGAGATGTTTCTTTAGGAAATCTGAAATTTTGACTATTATGCATCATTCAATAGACTGAATTTAGAAGTTTAGCCGATGGAAAATGAATTTAATCAAAAAGAAAAGAAATATTTCAAAACAGCCTAATTCAATCGGCTGATTTCTTTAGTTAAATCGACTGAATCATGATTTAGTTAACTGACTAAGAGCATTAATCTAGGAAATCTGCATCAAGTTTATTAACTTATGCACATGTGCAGGATCAATCGACTGAGGCGGAACGTTTAGCCGACTGGACTTGCCAATTTTTCTTCCATGTTTTTATAAATATCCATGATTTTCGGACTTGCCAATTTTTCTTCCATGTTTTTATAAATATCCATGAGTTTTATACGTACATATGTACTTCTCGAGGATAGATTTTAACATATTAATTACTTTAATATGGAATTCTAAGTATATTTACTTGATCTCGAGTCTTGTCAGATTGTTTGATGTCGTTTATTCATTAGCTAGTCGTTATTGCTTTAACATCATCAATTTGCACATATACTTCTCATTAAAATACAAGATTCAACATTCTTGCCTTTCTTAATGAGGACAACTATATGATTTCTTGACTGCTTCTTGAGATGTATCTTCCCTTGAATTTGTGCTTGCTTTGTTAAATAATTTTATGATATATCTCGCTATGAAATATTATTTTCCTACATAGAAAATGGTCATTTTTCTCCTTTTTTTTCATTGACAAAAGGAGAGCTCAAACAAAATTACGTAGATAAATATGGCATAGAACATTTAAACAAAACAACACTGATAATATAACATAACGTTAAATGTCTACAACAACATCAAACATTCAAACACAAAAAATAGAGTCATAATTAATAATTAAACAATCATCAACACAACATCACAAAACATAAAAATTGTACAACACAAGAGCTCTTAGTACGAAATAATTACTAGTTAAAAAATTGTTGACACCAAAAATTGGCATAACAACCAAAGAAAGGGTTGTGTAGAGAATAAATAAAGATTAATAATTGTGAAAAGTTAAAAATGGAGAAAATCATGCATGAATTTATAGTGTTTCGGCGTTAATGAGCCAACGTCCACTTTATATTCTCTTATATACTATTTCAACTATAAGACTGAATAGTTACAATGACAGTAAGATAAGAGATCCAACAATACTTTAATGCTAGAGCTTTCAGAATATGCTAAAAAAGGTCCTCCCTTTTGAATCCAAAAAGGGGTATTTATAGGTGATACAGTATTTGAGCAGATTTGGACATGTGTCGTGGGATCCAATAGAGTAGTTGATTCTGAATGAGTCAGTATCTCCTAAGGAATTAGTATTCCTTGAATTATCGGCATGAAGTGGCTCTTGATCTGTCTGATTCGGATGATCTGGAAAGGGTAAGATCGGGATGAGCTATTCTATAGGCGGGCTTTTCTGCTCACAGTTGGATGCAACGTGGCTGAACATGCTTGGTCATATCGTGCTTCTCCTGGACCGCGCCTGATAAGGGAAATAAGTTTAAATGTCGGGCCTTATCGATTGGCCCACTTCGACGCTCGGGGTATGAGCTTGTAGCATTGTTGAGCCTTGATGGGATGTCTGAAAGGCCCATCAACACTTTACCCCCCCAATGTATGGTACGTTGGAAACGGAGCATACTTTGTAAACATGTGCCCTGAACAAATCTTTTCATATCAACCGAAGAATTTCATGGGTCTGTCTGAGTCATCCATTAAATGAGCCTTGTAAATTGCAATAAATCCTATCAGCCGTTTTGGAAACGTAAACGAGTTCAGATAATAAGGATGCCTCACTGTCATCCGTCTTATCGGCTGATCCTTGGCTCGTCAACTGCTTTACACGTCAGCCAAGTCCAGTCACGTCAGCCGAATATGAATAGCCTCTCCATTATATTATAAAAGGGAAACTTCTTACACCTTTTTCTCTTTACTTTTACTATTACTATTGCAAGAACCAATTTACTGCTCCATAGGAAGAAGAAGAAGGACGATCACCATCTTCGCCCAAAGTCATATTTTTCAGGTAGAAATCGATTCTTCATCCTTTTCAAAATATTTAAATGTCATTCTTGCGTATGATCTCTCTTTCCTTTGCCTTCTTGCTGCAATTTGGGTTTAACCTGATCCATGATTGGGATAACCAACATCGGATCGCCGGAGTCAGCGGCGATGCGGTTGTTCATGGTGATACCAGTATCATTTGAGTAGGATCCAACGGTGTCGGATTCGCTGATCTGATTATATCATGTAAGTAGAAAGATTTCCCGCCTATTCATAGCTTTTCGTGTGTTAAGGTGTTACTGTACCCTGGAACACATGGTGGTGCTTGAGAGGGTGGTAAAAAAGGACAATGATCTTAATCATGATTCCTGTGGCTTGTCTTTTACTGAAATAGCACTGTAAAGGGACACTAACCCTTTCTGCATCAATCTTTAATTTCAGCTTGATAACCTTTTCACATACCGATGGATAAAGCACATGGTGCCCATAAGCGAGGATCGGGCGAGGGATTGTCCTTTTTCCATTAGAGTAGATAGTACTTCTGGGTCGTCGGATCGATCAAAATCTGAACTTGATAGCAACCCTCGAAGTCGGTCGACGAGTCCACTACCTCCCCCTAAGTAACGGTCGAATTAAATGAAGCGACACCTGTTCCCATATCACTTGACATGCTTCCGGGCACGGAAATTATAGAGAACCCTCCAGATGTGGAAAGGATCACGATAACTTTTAAATGGATACAGAATTTGATGGGTAAACATAACATTCCTTTTGACGATGTTCTTCTCCCTAAGAAAACCGATCGGCCTTTCAATCCCCTAGGTGGTTACATGGCAATATCTCTTCCAATATGTAATGTGGGAGCTATACCCCCTTTTCTTTCATTTATTTTCAACTTCTTATGACGGAAGAATTTGGTTCCGATGCAGTTTCATCCGATTGCTTATGGCAACCTCTTGTCGTTCTATTACTTGTACATGAAATATTTGTGTTACCCTCCAACCTTTGATGACTTGGCTTTCCTTTTTCATTTTAAACACAACGAGAAACAGTCCCCCTCTCTTCTTTACTTCAAGGATGCCCAAGGTTGGAAGATTATTAAAGAGATTCCGAGCAAGGTGGGTGATCCAAGGTGGGAATGGTTTTGGATTAGAGGGCAGCCTGGATGCGCTCGATATTGGCTTCAATGCATTCAGTCTCTTTGCCGGTTGATACTCCCCATACTAAAGTTCCTTATGTCGATCGCAATGCTTCTTCTTCTTTTTTTATATAGGGGAAGACCCAACAAGGCCTGAGGAGGAAGAGTTTGAGGAATTCCATGGGCGATTGATTGAGTTGGTCCCGAAGTGGCGGTGGTTTTGGAATTGCTTGACGGACAAGCATTTACATCAATATGATCTCCTTAACGAAGGTAGAACAATCGGGTCGTTGAAGGAGGAATCCGAGTCAACATTACCGAGCCAGGACGTGATGTCCTCAGCTAAGAAGAAATCGGGGGAGTGGGGTACGTAGATGACTCATTCGGTCGAGAGATCTTCTGTTCATCCCTCGACTGGGAAGAAAACTAAACTTGGTCCAAAGAAGCCTACTTTCGAAGGACGGGTTCGAGAGGCTGAGCTCGAGAAGTCGGGCATCAAGAGACCGAGCATTGAAAAAGAGAGAAGGTTCCTGCCAAGAAAATCCCAAAGAAAGCGCAAGGGAAGCCAATTAAAGAGAACCCTACTAAGAATCGCTCGAGGGATTCTGAGGTCGAGAAAGATTCTCCCATGGCCTACGATTTGCAAGAAGAACATGTTATATCCCCTCTTCCTGGGTTAGAAAAACTACAGATGCCAAATACCATTCTTTCACCATAGAGTTTAATCCCAAATCAATTTTTTGCCAATCAATCCGAGGGGATGTCTTTCTCGGTCAAACAAAAAGGTGTCAAAGGTATGATCCCATCCTTAGTATAAGGTTTATCTAAATGATTTGTTACATAGCATTTACACTGTCCTTCACAATACCATGTTCCTCTCGTGTAAATTGAATGTTGACCGTCTTAATCATGATCTTTCTTTCCTCGAAGTACATCGATGAAGAGTTTTATGGCAAAAATTTTGCCTTCCTTCCAATGATATAAGGCCAAACGAGCCCACTTTGCAGCACGTTGGGAGAGGAAACAATGATGAAGACGATAGTAGCAAGAGGAAGAAGGAGAAGAAAGATGAAACCATGAGAAGAGGCAAAGAAAGAGAGAGGGAGGAAAAGAGGAAAATAAAGGGAAGGAGAAAAAAGAAGACAGTAAGAAGGAAGCAAAGGAGAGGGAGATAGAGAGAGAAAAAGAGTTGACTCGAGATTGCGGTAAGCAAAAGAAGAGAAGCTTGGGAAAACATGATCGGACATCGGAAGACAAGGAAGAGCTGGGAAGCATGCCCAAAAAGAAAAAAGGGGATAAGTCCTCCAAGCTTCGGCTTTCTCCCTGTCCTCGGAAAAAGACCCCCGAGGAGGGAGAGAAAGCCGAACATTCTCAGGATGTGTTGAGTTGCCCCAGATCTTCGGTCGAACCTTCTTCCACTAATCGAGTTAGAGAGTTGGAACGAGATTTTCCCGACCTCATCTTTACAAGGATTGAACCTGCCCCTGAGTTACAATCATTACCGCATAGCTTTCGCCGTCTTATTCGCAACAACCTCGACCATGCTCTTTCTCAATATGATGCAGTGCGTGAGTATGACGGGCTGGTAAGTGGAGTGTTGAAGGAGAAGCTGACTGAGATCATCGATCTGAAAAGAGATATAGCTAGGGACAAGAAGACCTTCGGGTTTTTTGAAAAAGAAATTAAAGATCAGGAGCTGCAGGCAACGACCGATAAGGAGAGGTATGAAAAAACAATCTAGGATCTGGGCACTCAAGTCCAATAGAAAGGTCGGGAGTGTGATTCTATGAGGGGCGAGATCGAATCTTTGAAGGAAGACAAAGCTCGGTTGGGTATAGAGATACAGAATCTCAAAGATGCCCTTCATTCAACCGAGCTGGCCAAAAATCTGGCCGAAGAGAATGCCGCTGCGGCAATTGAGTCTGCTAATAGCCCGAAGCTCCAACATGATATCGATATTCGAACCATCAAAACCAAACACACTCAGGAGATGTCTGAGCTAAAAAAGGGTCATGGGCGTCAAGCTCTCTCATTCTTCACAAGGTTCCTTCATCATAGGGATCTGTCTTAGACGCCGAGGTATTCCACTGTGATGGCCAACGCATGGAAACTAGTTTTGAGGGAAGAGACAAAGGCGGCTCAGGGGCGTTTAGTGGATGAGGAGGCTCTGATGACCCACATTCTTAATGAAAAGGAACGAGCAATTTTGGCCGAGAGGAGAAGCCAAGAAAAGAGTGCGGCAGAGGCCGAAACCGTAGAGTGAAGGGGAAGTTTGTCCCCGAGAGAGAAGTTGGTGGTAGTCGGATCAAGGCATCCATCTCTTTCGGTTTTGCAAATATGGGAAAGGGTCATCATATGTACCTCCACCCAAACCAGTCAAAGTCATGGAAGAGCAGCTGATTGAACCCGATGTTGGAGTATGAAAACCCGTAACTTCCCCGTAAAGGAAAGTGTCGGATAGTTCGAGAACAAGCCACAACAGAACACAAACAGAAGAACATTTCACTCTATAAGCATCAAATAATCTAACCTATTTTTGCAATCAAACAAACAAGTCCATGGTCTGTGGACGATTGTATCGGGTGCTACTAAGCACCGTCTGCATCCTAATATATATATATATATATATATATATATATATAACTAGAAAAAGAAATGGAAAGGTGAGATATTCTCACCTATAGCTATCCAAACATCTTGACTCCTCTTTGATATAAATCTTCTTCGTCCTCGCCTTTTTGTCACCTTCGTTGCCCGTATCCACTACATAAATAAAAATCACAATTTTATATTCTCTTTACTTCACGATAAAATAAAGTTCAGGTTTTTATTTATTAACAATCATATTCTTACCCGTCTAAAAATACAATCTTTCATGAATAAAAATCCTATTTTTTACCTTTGCTCTTTACTCAATAAAAATCACATTTTTAATTCTTGCTTTTCGTATTAAAAACCATATTTTTATTACGTCGCTATATATATAAATCAAATTTTTATCTTCGCTTTCCTATGTATAAAAATCAAATCTTTCATATGCTAAAAATCAAATCTTTTATATGATAAAAATCAAATCTTTTATATGATAAAAATCAAATCTTTTTATATGATAAAAATCAAATCTTTTTAAGGATAAAATTCTAATCTTTTCATAAGAAAATTTCATATCATTACATAAACACATTTCTTATCTTTACATAATTATGAATTATAACTTCATATATAAAACAAACTTTTCAAACGATAAAAATCATTGTTTTCAATTAAAAATCATATCTTTTCTTTGTAAAAAAATCAGTCCTTTCCTCATGGAAAAATCGTATTATTTCATATCGAAAAAAACAAATCCTTTCACATAGGAAAATCATACGTTTTCTTATATGTAAAAATAAATGAAAATAAAATCGAAAACTCACTTTGGAAAAGGGGGGGGGGGAGAAGACCTGAGCGCTCGTTGCAGGAAAAGGGGGCTTCAGGGTGGTCGGCGGTGTTCTTCAACTGGGGATTGCTGATTTAGGGCGTCGGGGTCATTGCTGGAAGAAGGAGATCTTCACGTTGAGAAGGAGGAGGAGAGAGGCGATGGGGAGGCGAGGCCCTCGCCTGGACGGTGGCACGACGCGGCCAGCAGCCTGGTGGCGCGCTGGAGCAGGGATCGACGGGTTTCCGTCGATCTCCCCTCTTTTTTTCTTTTTTTTTGATGTAATCGGGTTTGAACGATCCATTTGAGGGAGAGAGGGTTGACCGGGTGGGTAATGAAGGGGGAAAGGGAATGGGGCCCTTATGAATAAATATATATTTATTTAATTAATTTCCTTATAGTACCTTTTTATTTCGAACTCGAAACAAGGCCCACCGCCTGTCGCCGATAGCGTATTACCCTCATTTCGAACACAATGGGATATGTATCGTAGGTTGATTCGATCGTTTGAATCAGTTTCCGTTAAATTTACATTTAAATCGCTATATTGAATTTTAAACGTACCTTTCAAATTACCGGAGTCACATACTAACTTTAAAAATTCTCGAAAAATATTTTCTAGCTTCGTATTGATGATACGGTCCTAACAAAACTAGTTTCGTTGAATTCTGAGACCGTTGGAAAAATGGCCATTTTCCAGTCGATTAAAATCAACTAAAACTGGTCAAACGCGTTTTCCTTTGCCACGCTCACATATTGATTCGAAAAATTATGAAATTTGGAATCTAGCAATAACTTAACATCACGGACCCAACAAAACTGGTTTCGTCGAAATCCGAGGTCATTTGCAAAATGTCTATTTTTAAGGGCCTGAATTCCATAGCGACTATTCAGAATTTTCAACTGGACATATCTTTTGCTTCCGCTATGAAATCTCGATTTTTCGGATTCGTTGGAAAGATATTATCAATTAGATTCCATTATTTTTGGTTTCACTAAAATCCGGATTGCTTTGCACCCGGTACATTCAATTGAAGTTTGAAATCGAATTATCGAACTACCGTGCCATTTTCAATTCTATTTATAATTATATATAAATATTTATATTCTAACGACGACGCGTATAAATTTATACGTTCGAATTATATTCAAAATAAATTTCCCGTCGATATTATTTAAAATAATTCATTTTAAATAATCAAAATTCGCCAAAATTGCCAAAATAAAAAATTTAAACTGGCCCAGATTTTCCGGGTTATTACAATCTCCCCCACTTAAAACTTTTCGTCCCCGAAAAGGAACAAAGTCGAAAGTGGTTTGATTATTCAGCTCTATGTTCGATCTGGCTTTCCTTCTCCAACTTTTCAGTTTCTGAGAATTTTCAAAATTTCAAAAATTTGGCTAACTCCCTAAATTTTCGAAAAATTTCGCCATAACCTCCCCTGCACCGGGAGCATCGGGGAATTTCAAATAGCTTCCCCGGTCCTTCAGATCTCATAAAGAAAAAGAAAAAGCCAAGCGGCTAGCCAATAGGCTCATAAAATCATCATCACCCAAACAAAACAGTAAATTACGTAGTAAACATGTACCTATTTGTCGGGCAAACAAATTCTATTCTCTGCTCTAGCCTCCTTGCTATGACCTGTTCAATGTAAGTATATGTATATGCAAGCAAATGCGACCAATTTTCAATATCGTTCAATATTTGATACAATTAGGCTAAATGGTTCAAAATTATCAAACAATTAAACAAGCAACACAAACATCAATCAATTAGTGAATTAGAGTTTCAAATTCATAATTTTGATACATATACAAAAATCAAAATTTTTGATGCCAAATCACAACAATAGGCCCTATCTAATTTTGGTTCTCACACCAGTCAATAGGAAATATATAGATATCACACCTTCGAAACACGAATACCAATTCTGATGATGTTCGAACTATCATCAGAATCATCTTCGGGCGACTAGAGTGTGATTCTATATCTATCCAGTATATTAAAATTTCAAATACACGTGGATCAGACGTATACACAAAATCTTTATATACTGGACTGTCCAACTCAATATAAATAGATAATCAGAGTACAAACGAATATTACACAGAAATATCAGAGATTTAAATTACATTTAAATTCATCGCAACGGAAAATAATACAATACACAACTAGAAAGAGATATACGGATACAAAGCTTTCCGGATATCGTTCCAGCTGTAAACCAGGATCCTGTGGGTATAAATCTGCAAAACCAAAACTACTAGCTGCCTGTGTCAAAATAAGGGCACCCAGAGTTTAGGTTAAAACAATAAACTCCAGGTCAGTCATGGGACTGGTGTGAGAACTAAAACAATTATTAATCTTTATTTTTAAAGTTGGGTAAATCAAGGGACCACGCCGCTAACGCGGAACGGGTTTCCTCCCAAGAATACCAGTGCATAAAACAACAGCGCAATGCTAAATAAAGAAAAATGAAGCTGTTATAAGACCCAGGTCCTATCACACAATGCAACGCAAGCCGGGGGATAGGGTTTTCCCTTATAACAGCCAAAGAATGCTTGATACGTTTAAAACATATTATTTGATACTATTATAAGTGCATAGTGTATAAAACAACTTCAAATCATAAGTATCAATCATGGGCGGCATGGGTACCATATATCATGTCGCCATACTAGTTCTACAATTAAAACCGCAAATGTCACATATTTGGAAGTTGGATTTCCATCTATGAACCGAGGCAAAAGATAGTCCTCAACCGATTCGAGACAATCTAGCCCATGTCTCCGGAGCAGCCGCAACTGCCCCTTGGATCGTCAGGGCCGGTCCACCGATGTGGATTATAGTGCCTGAACAATACGTTTCTCCGCCCTTTGGGGCGTAAATGAGCCAACTAAATGACTCCATCGGTTCGAGAACGACCGATCAATCCGAGGCGCCTCGCAACAGCAACAACCACATAAGTCAAACTCGTCAGGGCGTGTAAAACCACTGACGCCACTTCTAGCTAGAAAGAAACGCATGTCCTCCCTGAGGTCCTCTCCCGTTTTTGGTTCATACCGGGTGTGAAACTCGCGAAGTAAACGTTACACAAAGCTACGCCACAAAGGCCGTGCTTCGATCATCACCACAAGACTTTGTTTTTCAACAGAAGCCTCGATCAATTGCCACTTAGGCATGCCACACAGGCAATTCACTCCATGCGTTTGATATCCATCAATATATAACCCCTGAGCTCGTACGTCTCAGAGAAGGGCGTTAAGCAAGAGAATAAATTCTCCGCCGCCAAACAGATATATATTTAATAGAGATCAATCACACAGACTAAAATCCAATGTCAGACACGCAGTCCATTTACAAGTCCGTTCCGGGTCTGAACGAAACCGGAGGCACCTAGTACCCCGCATATCCATCGATCTCCAAGTACGTCTGGACGATCACTAACTTTTTCCATCTTCTTGGGTGTATAGCCCAATCAAGATCATCAGTAATTACCCAAACGACATGAAGACTTCCGGTCTTCGACCACCGTCTTCATCTTCGACTTATCGTCGTATCAGTTATTCAGAATGGGATAAACCCGGTCTTTCCGAATAACTCGCGTATATTTTAAATAAGTGTTACACAAACACAACATACGCCTCATTCCAATTCATCAGTCACTAACCGTAAATTAATCAAGAGAATAATTTCCCAAATATTAACCCCGAAGGCCGAAACCAACATCAGATCAATATCCAGAAAACCATTCTGCTTAGCTAACCGACAGTTAGTTTCTGATTTCACATAGGGAAAGGTTCCCATTAATTTTATCCAAGATAAATTCCTTGAATTTATTCTTTATTCTATTTTTGAATCTCAATTCAAACTAGTCGGGATTAGCGAACCTTACCGAAGTAATCATTTATTTTAATTTCCCCATCCCAACCTATTCACCTCATGAAGTAAAACTGGTAATACTTCATATCTAACACCACAGTGTTATCGGTAAATTCAATTACCATTTCACGTTCAAATCTAATTAAAGATTCATTAAAACTCCACTTAGTTTTAATCTTCGACTGGGTTAAAGAATCAGTGTCATTTAAAACACGGTTCACGATAAACCAAAAATCACATTCCATTAATTATCGGGTTAAAGAACAAGTGTTATTTAAAACAGTGTTCACGATAAACCCAAAATCAATACCAATTCAATTTCAATTAAATATCATTTAATTGGTGCACTTCATTAAATCTAAATAAAAAGATTTAATCTTTTCTCAACTGGGTTCAAGAACAGTGTTAGTGAAGACACCATTCACGACAAACCCAAATCACATTCGATATTCAATACAAGGCTCTGAATAGAAAATATATCGGCTTATATTCAATATCGAATTCTACGACTAACAAATGTCGTATTGGAAATAACGATATAAATATATATCTTTCAAATTTCCATAACAACACCTGTATAATCACGAATTCCAACATCGAAATATTCCGAAGACAATTTCGATTCAAATCCACTCCAATGCAATCATTGGATATTCTGGTTATTTTTAAAACCCTTTTTAAATTCAGTTTATTTATTTAAAAATAAATAGAATTTTAATTCTAGTTCAAAACCAGTTCATTTCGATAAAAATCTATTTTTATCTTTTCAAATATGGAGTTTTTCATCCCAATTCTTTCTAAATCATTTCTTATGATTTTACACAAATTATTACTATTTTTAATAATTTTATCGAGGCCTGTACAGTCAATTTCCATCAACGGTCATCGAACTGCACTTACAGCGACCTTTTTCAAATTTGATTTGGACATAATTCCAAATCCAACCGTTAGATTTCAAATTTCTAATATTCGTTAGAAAGCTCTTTTCGATACGAACCCAACGGTTCCGGTTTTAGGAGAATCCGACGGTCGGATCTCCCGCAATGTCCGTTTGAAATAAATGGTCGAAATTCACGAACTGCCGCGGCGCGGCGCGTTCTATTCAGGCCATTATATTATATATATAAAATATATATAATATATACTTCGTCGATTTATATTTAAAACGAATTATATAAATAGTTTTAAAATCGTTTCAAAAGCTATTTCAACTTTCTTTTCAATTCAAATCAAAATTGAATTCTTCTTTATAAATTCGTTTTAAAATTCATTTCTATTCAATTCAAATTTCAATTCAATTTGAATTCATTTCAATTCACTTTCAATTCAATTTGAATTCGTTTTCAATTCAATTCATTTCGAAATCGTTTTCAATTCAATTCATTTCAAAATCGTTTTCAATTCAATTCATTTCGAAATCGTTTTCAATTCAATTCATTTCGAAATCGTTTTCAATTCGATTCATTTCGAAATCGTTTTCAATTCAATTCATTTCGAAATCATTTTCAATTTAATTCATTTCGAAATCGTTTTCAATTCAATTCATTTCGAAATCGTTTTCAATTTAATTCATTTCGAAATCGTTTTCAATTTAATTCATTTCGAAATCGTTTTCAATTCAATTCATTTCGAAATCGTTTTCAATTCGATTCATTTCGAAATCGTTTTCAATTTAATTCATTTCGAAATCGTTTTCAATTCAATTCATTTCGAAATCGTTTTCAATTCAATTCATCTAAAATCGTTTTCAATTCAATTCATTTCAAAATGAATAGAATCGATATAAATCGTTCACGTCAAAAAGGCGTCAATCTAATCAACACGGCTTCATAAATTTCTATTTTCAAATATTCTATTTCAAATATTTCTTTTTCAAAATAGTTGTTGTTATCAAAATATTTCGTTCAACACATGACCAATCTCAATGGATGAGTACCGTCAACACATGAACCTTTATTTTATATTGATAAAGATGTAAATTTTATTATTAAAATATTTCGTTCAACACATGACCAATCTCAACGGATGAGTACTGTCAACACATGAACCTTTATTTTATAATATTCTTTATTTTTCAAATTGGAATGAGACCCAATCAATTACCATATAAAGTTAATTATATGGATTTTCATACAACACATGTATAATAGCATTGAAAAATAATCAACCATCAACCAAAGTGCACTACACTGTATAAGCATCAAATATAGATATCTAACGCTTATAACAGCCTGTCAATCAATCGATTGACATATTCAATCAATCAGGATGAGTGAACTTCAAATTTCATCCCAACACCCGTGTGGGGTTTCAAACAATCAAACACAGATTTTATTTGTGCAGTTGGGCGATGTGTAAAATTTATCGTCCCAATCAATGTCATTCAAATAGGTGTACATACACAAACCGTCCGGTTTGTAAATGAATATTTATTTATTCATATTCACGTTAAAAATTATATTTTTAACGATAAAACATTTTATTCCAACATATGAATTTCTATTCATTTCATTTATTCAATAAAATGATATTTTTATTTTTCTAACTTATTTTAGAAAATTTCGGCGGCATAACGGCACGATACTAGAAACGGGACGAGGCCTAGCCTTATCCCCGGTCTAGTGAAGGCCCACGCCATTCACACATCAATCAATTCATTCATTTCACCAAACAATTCAATTTCAATCAAATAATCTAACCTATTTTTGCAATCAAACAAACAAGTCCATGGTCTGTGGACGATTGTGTCGGGTGCTACTAAGCACCGTCTGCATCCTAATATATATATATATATATATATAACTAGAAAAAGAAATGGAAAGGTGAGATATAACCCGTAAAATCTGGGCCAGTTTAAAATTTTTATTTTGGTAATTTTAGCGAATTTTGATTATTTAAAATGAATTATTTTAAATAATATCGACGAGAAATTTATTTTGAATGGAATTCAAATGTATATATTATATACGCCGTCGTTAGAATATAAATATTTATTATATAATTATAAAAGGAATTGAAAATGGCGCGGTAGTTCGATAATTCGATTTCAAACTTCAATTGAATGTACCGGGTGCAAAACAATCCGGATTTTAGTGAAACCAAAAACATTAGGGTCTAATTGGTAATATCTTTCCAACGAATCCGAATAATCGAAATTTCATAACGGGAATCAAAAGATATGTCCAGTTGAAAATTCTGAATAGTCGCTATGGAATTCAGGCCCTTAAAAATGGACATTTTGCAAACGACCTCGGTTTTAGACGGAACCACTTTTGTTGGATCCGGGATGTAAAATTATTGCTATGTTCCAATTTTCGTAATTTTTCGAGTCAATATGTGAGCGTGACAATAGAAAATGCGTTTGACCGATTTTAGTTGAATTTAAACGACTGGAAAATGGCCATTTTACAAACGGTCTCAGAATTTGACGAAATTAGTTTTGTTAGGACCGTATCGTCAATACGAAGCTAGAAATAATTTTTCTGGAATTTTCTGAATCAGTATGTGGCCTCGGTAAATTAAAATGAACGTTCAAATTGAATATACTGATTTATATGTAAATTCAACGGAAACTGATTCAAACAGTCGAATTGGCCTGCGATACATATCCCATTGTGTTCGGAATGGGGGTAAAACGCTAGGGACGACAGTCGGTGGGCCTCGTTTCGAAGTCGAATAAAAAGTCAACTCCTTGGGATAAAATAAATTAAAATTAAATTAAATATATAAAACCTTTTTCATATACCCCCCTTTTTTTCTATTTCCTTCATTCGATATCCTTCCTTCCCCTTTTAGAAAGAAACCGACGCCCTAGATCCAAACCCCCCCTCGTCGAAGTCGTCGCGCCGCGACTCAGGGTGGAGGAGCCACCGCCGCCGCCGTATCTTCTCACCCCCCCTCCTTCTTCCTCCTTCCTCCTCCATCTCGAGCTCAGGAACCCACGACGTTCCTCCGCCTGACCTCCGCCGTGCCTGTGCCAACCGGAACTCCACCGCCTCCGACGAGCAACCCTGGAATGGGGCCCTTATGAATAAATATATATATATTTAATTAATTTCCTTATAGTACCTTTTTATTTCGAACTCGAAACAAGGCCCACCGCCTGTCGCCGATATCGTATTACCCTCATTTCGAACACAATGGGATATGTATCGTAGGTTGATTCGATCGTTTGAATCAGTTTCCGTTAAATTTACATTTAAATCGCTATATTGAATTTTAAACGTACCTTTCAAATTACCGGAGTCACATACTAACTCTAAAAATTCTCGAAAAATATTTTCTAGCTTCGTATTGACGATACGGTCCTAACAAAACTAGTTTCGTTGAATTCTGAGACCGTTGGAAAAATGGCCATTTTCCAGTCGATTAAAATCAACTAAAATTGGTCAAACGCGTTTTCCTTTGCCACGCTCACATATTGATTCGAAAAATTATGAAATTTGGAATCTAGCAATAACTTAACATCACGGACCCAACAAAACTGGTTTCGTCGAAATCCGAGGTCATTTGCAAAATGTCTATTTTTAAGGGCCTGAATTCCATAGCGACTATTCAGAATTTTCAACTGGACATATCTTTTGCTTCCCGCTATGAAATCTCGATTTTTCGGATTCGTTGGAAAGATATTATCAATTAGATTCCATTATTTTTGGTTTCACTAAAATCCGGATTGTTTTGCACCCGGTACATTCAATTGAAGTTTGAAATCGAATTATCGAACTACCGTGCCTTTTTCAATTCTATTTATAATTATATATAAATATTTATATTCTAACGACGACGCGTATAAATATATACGTTCGAATTATATTCAAAATAAATTTCCCGTCGATATTATTTAAAATAATTCATTTTAAATAATCAAAATTCGCCAAAATTGCCAAAATAAAAAATTTAAACTGGCCCAGATTTTCCGGGTTATTACATGGAGGTAAGCTCATTCACCAATTCTAAGTTTACTTGTCCCACCTTGACTTGTGTTTTTTGTGGTAGGTGCTTCGTTAGTGAGGGAGAGTGTAGAGGTAGAAACTGCTGCTGGGGAGAAGAGCGGCACTGAGGATACAACCAAACTTGAGAAATGAGAAAATCAACATAGCATTATCGGAGGACGATGACATCGAGTGTATCGGGGAGTCTAAGAGAGATGATCACACGTTCATGGTCGAGATCAAAGCTCAGAGTGATTAGGAAATTTCTTCCATGAAGCCTGAACCACTTGAAGACCTTTTGAGCATTCAACCCCGTCGAATTATTCACCCGACCATCTTTCTTCGATCAAGACGCTGGCTCCTGTGGATCCTGCTAACCCACAAGTCTCAGCACGAGCTCCTCTTTCATTGGGAAGCACGTTGAAGGAGACAAGGCACTGAACGACCGCCGAAGAGATGTAGGAAATGATCGAGCAGGAAAGCTAGCAGAAATGATCGAGGAGGGGAAATGTCATCTCCGTTTTAGAAGTTCTTTTGTTGTAATTTTCCTTTTAGGCCCTCTTGAATTTTCATGCAAGTGCG
The DNA here is from genome assembly GCA_030737875.1 of Allium sativum. NCBI lineage: Eukaryota > Viridiplantae > Streptophyta > Magnoliopsida > Asparagales > Amaryllidaceae > Allium > Allium sativum. The sequence goes on along the minus strand of CM060924.1, from coordinate 995,717,998 downwards.
ACCCTCGCGTTTTTGTAATTATCAAACTTTGTATCTTTGAAGATGATGTGTGATGGCCCGCCCCGGACTAGCCGACATTTCTCCATAATGCGTTGTGTCGATGTCCAACTAGCATGGGACGGTCACCAAAGAAAAAGGGTATGAAGCTAAAACTACCAAAAGAACTTGTAGTATATCTCACAATGCATGGAATAAAATATAATAACAACATAACTTTGACATAAAACAGGCGAGAAAGTGCATAAGCTGAAAACTAAATCATCATGCAGCGGAATCCATAATACAGCTTATGATCCAACATCATTATTACAACTTCTAATTACTGTCTCTAAAGCAAAAGAAAGAAAAAGTACACTACTAATGCCCAAGCAGTGACCAGCTACAACACAGGGAGTATATATGTATATCGTACGTGGAAGCCTCCTGCTCGTCTCCAGACAACTACTCGCGCATTACCACCTAACATGCCTCTAGTCTGCTTGTTTAGGAGCACCTAGAGTAATAAGAAGAGACATAAAACTATGGGTCAGACAAAAATCTGGTATGAGCGATAAGCAACAAAACAGAATAATAACAGGTATAATCCAATCATACCTGGACCTGGACCTGCAACCAAAGAGTTAGCACAACAAGATGTACAATACTCTAAGGTAACACTAACACAAAGTGTAAAAGTAATATGGGGGTGTGCATGACATGGTAATAGCAAACATCAAACATAGCAATCATCCTCACATCTCTTACTCAGTGCGTAAAGCGTATGATATCCACTACTTTGGTCACCTAATCTTTGGGCCATGACGCAGTCCAAACCCGTATAACTATCACTATGAGCCCCTAATCTGTCCCTCAGTGGTGAACCAAAGTTATAGGTATCGATAACTCCTTTGCACATGTCCCGCAGCAAAGTCCAATCATGAAGTCAACTTGTTGGTTCCCATCTGGATCTTGAGTCACAACTTCTCATTTGGACACCTTTGCATCTCGGGTTTTTGGTCATCATTCACGTTCGTCTCGTAACTTCAAGCTTTCATACATGTTCACACTTTAGTTCAGATATGTGCGGTTCGTGATTCTCCTGTCCGGGTCGTGATCCCTTATTCCTGAATTGGCTCGTGATCTGCTCGTGGACCCATGTTCGTGTTGTGACACATGCTCGCGGTCCTTCCCTCCTAGGTCGGTTCGTGATGCTTCATAACCTTTGGCTCGTGGTCAGCTTCCACTACTCGCTCTTGCATCGACTCGTGGTCCACCTTGCATCGGCTCGTAGTCCTCGTTCCTTCCTGGCGTGGTTCACGGCTCGCCATCCTGGGGTTCACCCTCTTCCTCACGGTCGCCCTCCTAGGGTTCGCCCTATTCCAAATTTTTCTGAGTTATAATTTATCTAATTAACAGTGATCACCCCTAATTAGCCGTAATTAGTGAATAACAATGCAAATCACTCACCTTAGCCACAAATAATCTTAGAGCTGAAACTTTTCTATTGTTTGGGTCGAATTCCTATGCAATACAGCAGCTCCAACTCTGATTTGGTGTTGATTTGCCTTGATGTACTTAGCTTTATCTTCGATTAGAAAGCGATTAGGGGGTGTTTAATTGAAGAATTTGAGAGCGAAGGCCATTAATAGGGTTAGGAGAATGAAAGTGGCGGCTGAAAAATGACAGTGGAGGGTTTCTCTAGCCCCTATCAGCCCTTAAATACCCCTAATCCCGAAATTCCTAATGGATCTAGCTGCTAATTACCTAATTAAGCTCATTTAAGCTGTTTTTCACTTTCCAAACCTTATTTCAGCCATATCTCCCAAACGATAAGTCTGTTTGATTATTGTGACCACTCTACGGAAAGAGAAACCATTATCCAAATCCAATGGAAGTGGTTTCAGGTCAAAACTCCTTACCAATCAAAAGTTATAGGTGAAACAAGATTCTCCAGGGGCAAAACGGTCATTTAAAAATCAGCAAAAATCAAGAACATGGGAAATGACCTTAATAGTCATTCCCCAAAGCTACACGATCATACAAAAAAAAATTTACGATCCTCCGATGCGTAGAATGCGCATCATTACATTCTCCCCCCCCCCCTTTAAGGAATTTTGGCCGTTAAGAAATTTCACCCCCGAAATTCCTTAACCAAAACATGCAAATGATCCCACATGCCTATCAATCGTTTGCGACAATCAAACATACATAACAACACAACAAGCCTATCCTAGCATGTGGTTTACTAACAAGGGAGTACTATATCGATATTAAAACCTTACCAGACAAAGAGCTCTGGATACGTCTTCCTTATGTTCTCCTCTATTTCCCAAGTACAGCCTCTTTCATTATCACCCCACTGGACTTTTACTAGTTTGGACCGTCTTCCTTTGAAGCTGCTTCGTATCGTGCTCGACAATACGAATAGGTCTGCGGTTCCCAATCGTCTCGGGTTCTACCTCGATATCATCCAACTGATCTGGTGAAATAGCCACATTAGGGTAGTGCACAAACTTCCTTAACTGGGAAACATGAAATACGTTGTGAACTCTTACCATCTTGTCTGGTAATCCAACTTTTGGTCAATCGATCCATAATTACCCAAATACTATCATGGTTCGATCTAGTCCTTGGTAAACCATCCATGAAGTCCATTGATACTTATTCCCAATTCCATTCGGGAATTTCCAACGGTTGTAACAAACCACTAGGCTTCTTTTGCTCATCTTTAACTAACTGGCAATTCATACTCTTGGATATAAACTTCCCAATGTCCCTCTTCATCCCTTCCCAATGATAGGTTTGCTTCATGTCTCAATACATTTTGTTACCACTGGGATGTATAGTCAATTTCGAGTAATGACGTTCTCTAAGCACTTCATCTCTCAATCCGTTAGCATTGGGTATAACTAGTCTCCCATTCTTTCGAAGCCATCCTTTTCTATCAAGTCCATACTTGTTCATTTTCACACCATCGGTATTTATCCCTACCTTGGAGATGATTTCCATTAGGTTAGGATCGTCCCTCTAACTGGAACCAATCCGCTCAATCAAAGTCAGTCTAACCGTTAAACTTTCTAACATTTTTGGATCGAATCCATACTTAGGTCTGAAATCATATCCCACAATATACTCCAATTACTTTCATTCAAGAAACTTAGCATCTAAACTGGCATGTCCCCTGCTCAATGCATCAATACAACACCTAGTCTGGTACCACATGCATCTGTGTATATCGTCATCTCTTCATTCTCTATTACCAGAATCCTACAAGTGATAGTCTACTCAAGGGAATAAAAATAGGAACAAACATAGCAACCATAACATCCATCAAACATGTCATATCTATCACCTGCTAAAGCCATAAATACGTCGACGCCTACCTGACTGGTTCAACCAATCCCAAGGGCTAATGGTAGCCCCGGTCGTAAACGAACTACTACACGTCCAACGCATGTTTATCCTCCAAGGATAACTAGATCACGTCCAACGGATCCAAGGTAACGGGCGTCCCTAGATACCCCTGCTTTGAGTCCGCCTAAAACACTCCAACTATCGATGATTTCTTGGTATTCTCATTAGAAGAGATACCCATATACTCAGAACCAGTCTCGAGTATCCATTCCCCACAAACTCAAGCACAAACTCAAGTCCAGCATGAGTCGTCTCCCTATTCGTTGCATCTCCAAGACCAACAAACAACCATTTTTCCTTTACGAGTTCAAGTCCAACTTGAATCATCCTATCCTTCGTTGCATCTCCACAATCAACGAGCACATCTTATCCCTTTGAAGTTCTACCATTTTAGAACCAACAAGAACATCAAAATAGGATCCTAAACAATTCATTACTTTGCAGCTTTCTCGAGTCCCACTCGAGTCGTCTCATAGCCCTATCAAATCCAACTCGGGGCACTCCATACCATTGAACAGTCTTATCATGTCACAACCGCACATCACACCTCGAGTAAGCCGAGATATCATTCAATGGAAATCACAACAACTATTTATATCTCACTCAAACCATCCTAGTTGAACTCGACATTCCCTAAGCACGAGCCCTAAAGGCCTAAAGCAATATCAGACAAGCACTCAAGGAACATCTCCTTCGAATTCAGACAATCTACGTGAGATGATACTAGCAAAACAACTAAGCAATCACAAGCAAACGTACATCCATGACTCGATAAGACCACATTACAACAAATTTTGCAAAAGGATAGTCGAACCACCGATCGGGTTCGTCACAACTAAAGGTCTATCGACAATCTCAAGTTCCAATTCCAACCTATCTACCAGGTCACTAGGTATGAAGGAATGGGATGTCTCAGTATCAAACAAAACTCGAACAAGAACATCATGAATAGAAAGCATACCTTGAATAATGACACTCTTTCCCTTCTACGCCGCAGTTGGGGCATTCGACAAAGAAGGAACAATGTTGATAGCATATGCTCTCACAATCTGCTTCTCTTTAGTGGGTTGTGGACATTTATACTTATGATGTATTTCTTGGCCGCCATTGAAGTACTTCATTTCCCCAGGATTTTCCCGACAATCTCTGGCATAGTGGCCCTTCATGTCATAGCTAAAGCACTTGCCATCATTCTTATTCTTCTTATTCCGACCATTCTTGGTTTGGTTCTACTTCCTCTTGTTCTGAGAATTCTTCCTGCCTTCACTGCCTGTTTGCGGTTTTGGCTCCCTACAAATGCAATAGCAACTTCGGTCTTTGTCTTAAGGTAAAGACTCTCCGATCTCAATGCCTTTCCCACAACTGGTTCAAACATCACATCAATGTAGTTTATAAGTCTCTCCCCCAAATACCCATCTAATCTAGTTATGAACTTCTCGTTTTTCTTCTCGGTAGTGTCGGTAAAGGATAATCCATACTTCGATAAAGTATCAAACTCAGCAATATATTCCGAGACTGCCCTACCATTCTGCTTAAGTTCCAAAAATCTCTTGAACAGTACTGACCACTGAGCAGCTGGAATAAACTTATCACTGAAGAAAATCCTAAACTGAATCCAAGTAACTTGATCCTCAGGAGTAGCTGCTTTAATAGCATTCCACCAATTCATAGGCCGTCCTTGAAGTTGACGCGATGCTAGCTTCCTCTTCATTGCATCCTCGATCCCTAAATCCTCAAAGATGCTCTCACAACTATCTATTCAATCTTGAACTTCCGTTGCCGACTCCGTTCCGTCGAACGACTTCCCACTAAGACTAGTATAATCCATGTTGAGCTTGGTGAAATCGGCTCTAGGCGCCTGCACTACTGTACCACCACCATTACCAGCATCAGGAACTGCTCCCCCGAGCATCCCTAAGCATCTCTCGCATGAAGGTAGTAAACATCGCCCTTATATCAGGGGCATTCCTACCGTTGGCCCTTGAACTTGTAATCCTCGTATATCGGCTCATCGTTCAATCTGTAAAGAGAAAACGATTAACCATCTCAATGTGGTGCCCATGCAGTACGACTTCATCCTTAGATATACTAATAGTGTATATATATAGTTTTCGAAAACCAAAATATCACAAATACGCACTCTCATATACGTGTACTATCTCTCCTTGATGTCTTCTCTTAGCTTAACTATGCAACCTAGAGCTCTGATACCAAATGTGACGGCCCGTCCCGGACTAGCCGACATTTCTCCGAAAAGCGCTGTGCCGATGTCCAACTAGCACGGGATTGTCGCCAAAGAAAAAGGGTGTAAAGCTAAAACTACCAAAGGAACCTGTAGTATATCTCACAATGCATGGAATAAAATATAATAACAACATAACTTTGACATAAAACATGCGAGACAGTGCATAAGCTGAAAACTAAATCATCATAGCAGCGGAATCCATAATACAGCTTATGATCCAACATAATATTACAACTTCAAATTACTGTCTCTAAAGCAAAAGAAATGAAAGGTACACTACTAATGCCCAAGCAGTGACCAACTACAACACAGGGAGTATATATGTATATGGTACGTGGAAGCCTCCTGCTTGTCTCCGGATAGCTACTCGCGCATTACCACCTAACATGTCTCTAGTTTACTCGTTTAGGAGCATCCAGAGTAAAAAGAAGAGACATAAAACTCTGGGTCAGACAAAAGTCTTGTATTAGCGATAAGATGCTTGTGATCTATGCAGATATGTGCGGTTCGTGGTATGTGCGGATAGTTCAGATATGTGCGGTTCGTGATTCTCCAGTCCGGGTCGTGATCCCTCATTCGTGCATCGGCTTGTGATCTGCTCGTGGACCCCTGTTCGGGTTGTGACACATGCTTGCGGTCCTCCTCTCCTGGGTTGGTTCGTGATGCTTCATAACCTCCGACTCATGGTCAGCTTCCTCGGCTCGCTGTGGCATCGGCTCGTGGTTCACCTTGCATCGGCTCGTGGTCTTCTTTCCTTCCTGGTGCAGTTCATGGCTCACTATCCTAGGGTTCGCCCTCTTCCTCACGGTCGCCCTCCTAGGGTTCGCCCTATTCCAAATTTTTCTGAGTTATAATTTAGCTGATTAACACTAATCACCCCTAATTAGCTGTAATTAGTGAAAAACAATGCAAATCACTCACCTTAGCCACAAATAATCTTAGATCTGAAACTTTTCTACTGTTTGTATTGAATTCCTATGCAACACAACAGCTCCAACTCTGATTTGGTGTTGATTTGCCTTGATTTGATGTAGCTTAGCTTAATCCTCGATTAGAAAGCGATTAGGAGGTGTTTAATTGAAGAATTTAAGAGTGAAGGCCATTACTAGGGTTAGGAGAATGAAAGTGGCGGCTGAAAAATGACAAAGGATGGTTTCTCTAGCCCCTATCAGCCCTAAAATACCACTAATCCCGAATTCCCTAATGGACCTAGCTGCTAATTACCCAATTAAGCCCATTTAAGTTGTTTTTCACTTTCCAAACATTATTTCAGCCATATTTCCCGAACGGTAAGTCTGTTTAATTAATATGACCACTCTACGAAAAGGGAAACCATCATCCAAATCCAATGGCAATGGTTTTAGGTTAAAACTCCTTACCAATCAAAATTTATAGGCGAAACAAGATTCGCCCGAGAAAACACAGTCATTTAAAAATCGGCAAAAATCATGAATATGGGAAATGACCCTAATAGTCGTTCCCCAAAGTTACACGACCATACGACTTCATAAGAAAAAGAAATAATTATTCTGCAATCTCCCGATGCGTAGAATGCGGGTCATTAAATGATGTTTAAATCGCTCCTGTCATGCAACAACATTTTGTAATCATGCCATGGTATCGTAAATGAAAATCTATTTGTTTGCAAAGACTTGTGTCAGTTATGTGTAAAAATGTCATTTGGATTTCTTATCTTGTTTTATCCTTTGAGGGTTATATAAATGCTATCCTAGACCAGGTCAGTCATCAACCCTTTTGCCTCCCATGTCGGGGTAAGTTGTTCGGATAGAGAGTATTCCAATCATATTCGAATGGATTTGACCCGAGTCGGTGGTCAGACGTCCTTTATGCAGGGGTGTCCCTAGTCTTTTATACTCACCCTTTAGTCGATAAGGGGTAGAGTTTTTAAGGATCGAGTGGTCTTTTGTTGGGGTTCACCATTCACGCTCTTCTGTCATTTATACTCTTCCTTAATCCGCGAGGATTAGAGTTATGTTCAGACAGTCAGTCGACATGCTTGGTTAGGCATTAACCTTTTCTTTAAGTTGATAGAGCAGGGGTCGATAGCTGTCCGGTCGATCTAATTTTAAGATCTGTACCTTTGATTTGGTAAAACCTTTATTCTTTTAATGGTGCTGGCCCACTATGTCTCGGACCAACGCGTTAAGGTGTCAAGATATAAGCTGCAGTTATTTGACTTACGACATTTAGCTTTTATTACAATGAAACAGAGCGGGAATAAAGTCTTTTATTCATGTGCTACTGCAATCGATGAAAGATTGCTTATTACAATACTAAAACAAATGAAAAGAAACTAAAAAGTTCTAAGAAAGATAAAGTCGTAAGTGCTCTGCATTCCATGCCCTTTGAAAGGGTTCGCCATCAATAGTCGATAGCATGAAGTTTCCATTATCAAGCTTTCGTTGAATGATGTAGGGTCCTTACCACTTGGGGCCCATGTAAACGGGGACTGGAAAGAACCACTTCAAAACGAGGTCACCTACATCGAAAGTCTTTGGTCGGACTTTCTTATTGTAGTATCGTGTTATCCTTTGTCCGTGGGCAACTGCAGTATACTTCTTCTCAATCAGATGGTCCGAGAAAGGGTTGAGTAGATAATAAATGAAGATTAATAATTGTGAAAAGTTAAAAATGGAGGAAATCACACAAGAATTTATAGTGGTTTGGCATTAATAAGCCTACATCCACTTTATAATCTCTTATATCCTATTTCAACTATCAGACAAAATAGTTACAATGGTGGTACAATAAGATATCAAACAATACTTTAATGCTAGAGCTTTCTGAATATGCTAAGAAAGGTCCTCCCTTCTGAATCCAAAAAGGGGTATTTTTAGGTGATACAATACTTGAGAAGATTTGGACACGTGTCGTGGGATCCAAGAGTGTAGTTGATGCTGAATGAGTCAGTATCTCCTAAGGAATTGTATTCCATGAATTATCGGCATGAAGTGGCACCTGGTCTGTCTGATTCAGATGATCTGGAAAGGATAAAATTGGGGATGAGCTATTCTATAGGCGGGCTTTTCGGCTCACAGTTGGATGCCACGCGGCTGAACATGCTTCGTCATATCAGGCTCGCGCCTGATGAGGGAAATAAGTTTAAATGTCGGGCCTCACTGATTGGCCCACTTCGAGCACTCAAGGTATGTGCCTACAGCATTGTTGTGTCTTGATGGGCCGTTCGTAAGGCCCATCCACAAAAATATAAACTATGCATAAGAAAATAGGAGAAAATTCAAACAATTTACTCGTTATTAACTCCACCTGCCTCGTCGGACGACTATTCATATCCACTTCAAAATTCTTCTTCCTCTTTCTTATTATTGGGAAATAACCAAGTAAATCATTCGGTTGACATTGGTTTTTTCCCAAAAGAAGGTTCATATGCTGAAGTTGAAGTGTCACAAGAAATCTTCTCCCATATATTACTGATAAATCCTTTGATTTCCTTAAGCTTTGAATTCGTGACAGTCTTTGTGCTTTCAACCTAAGCCAAGCATTTATCATGCTTCTGTTAATTCTGAGAAATGATATAATAGGCTTGGCAGGCTTACATGTTCATCCTTAATCCTCAGTTCCCTCTAATTCTTAAGGTGGTTATGAAGATTGAAGAGGTTTTGATTGCCAATATAAGGATGAATGAATGGCTATGGTTGGTTTGCTACCTTATTCGCCTCCCATTGTTCAAAAGATATTATATTATGAATTTGGAGATGTTTTGGGAGTACATTAATTAAGCTAAAGGTTTTGAGTTTAATGATCCAACTAGTGGAAATTTGGAATTAGGAACTTAAACATCAATGTTGGAAAGGATTCCCATAATATAAGCGTGATAGTGGATTGTCTTCATTTGGCCTTGGTAAAAAGAAAGGACTTCATCGAGAATTATCTTTGATTAGCTTACATTCCTTTGTCCCCATATAACATATAAAGCACGAGAATCATGTTAATAAATTTTCTTATAACTTCCAGTGGTAGATTTAATTGAATGGGTTAAAACATGATGCATTATATGAGCTTTTGGCCTTGCAAATATAGCTTTCGATTTGATCATATTATCAGTGTAATGACCTGGATTTTTGGTTGTTCAAATTGATAAAAATCTATAAATGTCGACTTAAACAAATCTGAAGATACAAATAATTATTGGGATTAATATAAGAAAAGAAGAAAGAAAGAAAATATCAAAGAGTCTCACGGTGGAAGGAATAAATATAATAAATAAATAACAGTTCATAAAGTTGTTAAAACATACATTTGATTATATTTTACAACAATTATCAGAGTTAACTACCATAAAATAGACCAATATTTGCAATGGAATAATAATAATAATAATTACGTCTGTTGAGCTCCATATTCATTTCATAACGACACCTTCAATAACCGAAAACTCAGACTGACCTGAGCACAAATGAATAGACAAAAATACTCGGATCAGAACTAAAATATTTTCATATCACTCAAATTAAAACCATGTAATAATATGAGTGTCACAGTGTTAGAGATGCTTACAATAATTCACATCCTTATCCAATGTATTCGTGAGTGCAATAACTTAAAAGATGTTACGGGAATTTCCATCTCCTAAGGATCTGTCAAACTAGATATTATATTATACAATACGCTATTATATTATTGTCTATGGTTAAATATAACATATTAAAATAGCATAAGCGGTATTACATTTTCATCCTTACACATTTTATAATACCGTAGTCTGTACAGATACCGTAAAGTCCACCGTAAACTAGTGGCTATCAGAGGGAACTCCATAGATACCATACAAATCAAAGTCGTAGGGGGATCGCTCAGGATAATATGACAAGACACAAGAGGAATGCCCAGAGTAGGAATATACTGGTTGCATACCTGGACTGGTGGTAAGGCATAGCTGCTACTACCGCCCACCTCAGACAACACTCTCAAATCAAGGATGTGCATCTTTCAAACCAAATCAACCAGGGGCTATAGTAATAAAGGAAGAAGTGTTGCCGATGGAGCTAACTAACCCACTTGGTCCGGTATAGCCTTGTTTTAGTCATTTTAGTTATGACCCGAATGACATCCATCATCGTTCTCTTACTTCATTCCAGTAGCGTTCGCCAAACCAACATACTTCATTCTGGATTCTCCACCACATATAAAGTTGTTAAAGTGGTTTTCGGTAGAGTATGACAATATCCGATCTAGGTCTCTTTAGCAACCAAACATTTATATTTTTCAGACCGGTCAGTTCTTTTACATTTAAAAGAGGTTCATACTTCATATCAAAATTTTAGATTTTTCCTTAAAAACCATTTCAATGGTCAATGTAGTATTCTTAATAAAATATCCGTTAAAAACCAAACTTAGAATCTTGAAACAATTCCAATCCTAAAATAATTTGAATATTAAAATAGTTGAAAGGGTGCCTTTCTTAGAGGTCCCTATTAAGTTTTGAAATAAACTCCACGTCCCTCCCATGTTTTAAATCCAAATCCGGTCCCTACTTTTACCAGCCGCCTCCTCAAAAATGAAACTTCCGCCTCCTGTTGCTTCCCTTCGCCTCCTCCATTTCCAGCAAAAAAATTGCGCCAGTGCATTAAAAATAATAATTCTAAAATCATAGAAAAATCCCAGAAGTCCATGCAAATAAAAAAAAGTTGCATACATGTATGCAACTATTGCCTATAGTTGCATACATGTATGCAACTATTGCATACAGGAGATTCAGCTAACGTGTTAGCCTATAAATATGTTGCACACATGTGTGCATGTTTTCCGGGTTATTTGCACAGTTGGATGCAAATAAAAATGAACTCAATTTTACTGTTATGAATATAGGGATGTGAGCCCAGTATTCACAATATTAAAAGATTTAATATTAAGAATTGGCATATATGCCATAAATGTGATGTTAATTGGTATAATTTAATATACCATAAATAGATGGACATAATTGAGTCAATTATGGACATAGTAAAATTTGTAATTGATTGACAATTTGAATAGGGAAATTAATTCAAATTGGGGATAATTAATTATGTGTAATTAATCGCCTAAGGCACGAGGTTAGGCTCGTTTATGGTGTAAGACTACCCGGACCCGCCTGGCAAATCCAGCTGCCACAAATGCCAGTCTAATGTGAGAGGTCAAAAGCATGAATTAAATGCGCAATAGTCGTAAAGACACGACGAGGTTAGGCTCGTTTGTGGTGTAAGACTGCCCGGACCCACCCGACAAATCCAGCTGCCACAAATGCCAATTTAATATGGGAGGTCTTTACATGGTTACAGTGTTAATGAATTAAGAAACACTTAACCAGATGAACATATGTAGTGGGACATGAGGGGGTTAAGTGGGTGCCTTGGGTGGCATGTGGAATTTTGTGGGTGCCTTAGGTGGCATTCGAAATATGATTAGATGCACTTAACCAAGATTGAAACATGTAAAAAAAAGACATGATTAAGAATGGGGTTATGTGGGGAAAAACCTTAGAGGGGACCAAGCGTAGGTGGAAAGCTTGTGTCATGCATGGGGGCCCTTTTCAAACCAGTAACCCATTAAGTATCTTTGTGGGCTCGACCCAAGTCGAGGACGGGACACGCGTACTGGGTTTGATTGTAAGAGGTCAAAACGGGTCAGCGGTGGCAATGCAAGTCCAACGGGTTCATATGCGTGTATGGGCCCAGGCTGGTAGGTAAGACGCTGTTGCATCATGTAGATATAAGCCCAGCATTTTTGGTTGTATCGGGTTGCCACTTTGGGGAGTGATACACCTCACTGTGGAGCCAACACGTGTATCTACGAGTTAGGGAGCCGATCGAATGGGAGTAGTGGGTACACCTAGTGGAGATAGGGGCAGACGACACCTATGAAGGTAGCTAGGGGTACACAAAACTACCATTATCGTTATTAAGTTTTGTAGGCAGGATCAACCTTTAGGGTAACTAGTGGTGGTGCAGTGTAGTAATTATCTTATAGTGATTAGGGGCGCCTTTAACGTTATCTTTGTTCGTCTTATTTCCTTGTTTGTTCTGTCATACTCAATTGTTCACAGTCATTTCCTTATTTTCCAGCTTATGCCTTATCCTAGTTATTTTGATAATTATATTGTTAAAGTTATCACACTAGAAAGACTTTATGTCTGACCCCCTTTTATTTCCACCTCTTTTCTTCCTTTCCCCCTTCAGGTTTGCAAGAAGGGAATACTACAGCTTAGTGCCAATTTCTTTCAGTTGCTTGAAGAAAGTAGATGTATCGCTTGGGACTCTCTCATCTTTATCGCTTTGCTTATGCTCAGTGAGGATTTATGCATTTATGTTATTTAAGTATTTGCTTCTTTATGTACTCTGAAGTTTTTGGAAAAGACTACTGATCCTGTTGTAATGGTTTTTGAAACTACTTATGTAAACTCGTTTGGGTTATGATGAGATAAAATAAGTTTTATCTTCCGCTGTGTTATTTTATTTATTTATTCTTGTAATTTATCTGTTCTATACAACAATAATGCTTCATGGACGTTGATGCATTCCCTTTGTGAGTGACATTAATGGACGTGGGGTGTTACACGTGGTATCAGAGCTATGGTTACAAGAACCGATAAAAATTTTCGAAAAGTGTTTTCAAAAGTATTACTTTCCTAGAAAGTTTTCAAAAACCTGTTTTAAAGAAGCTATTTTCAAGGAAAGTTTACTTTAAAGAGCATAATCCTCATAAGCCGTACATCTCGCTTTCGCTTCCCTTGTTTTAAAACTCTTTCATTTTCTTTTCAGCATGTCTGGAGCATCTAAGATACTAGAGGGTGTTCATGTACTCGGTTGGTTTCGTCAATATCTCGAGGCTAGGGCCGCTGCCACGGAGCAGCCAACGTTCCTCCTCCTCCTCCACCAACTCCAGTCATTCCTCCGCATGGAGATACTTTCTCCAAGATATGTAAAGACTTTTGTTCGATGGATGGAAAATCTTTTAGTGGGTCTGAAACGTTCATTAAAGCTAGAAATTGGTTGAAAGAAGTGGAGGATCTGTTTGGCATTTTCGATTTAGACGATTGTAAGAAGGTCCAATTGGCTGCTTGGTTGATGAAGGACGAAGCTTCGTTTTGGTGGGAAGTCACTAATAGGGAGCGTCCAGTTGATAAATGGCCAGATTTTAGACATAGGGTTGAGGCAAAGTTTCTCTCACGGGCTGAAGAGAATCTATACATGGAAAGGTTTTTGGCATTAAAGCAAGGGAATCTGTCAGTAAAAGAATACGTCAACAAGTTCAATCAGTTCGCGAGATTTGGCTTGGACTTGGTGAATACACCCGAAAAGAAGGCCCTGAGATTTTGTTGACCTGATGAGTAGGTTTTTAGGGAGTACCTTAATAAATTCGTGGTGGTCTTTGTGGATGACATCTTGGTCTTTTCCAAGAGCGTGGAAGAGCATGCCCTACATCTTAGGGAAGTGTTGGAGACCCTACGAGCGCATAACCTTAAAGATAAATTTTCTAAATGTCACTTTTGGAGGAAGGAAGTGTGATTCTTAGGGCACGTGGTTTCCAAAGAAGGGATAGCTGTGGATCCCGCGAAGGTAGTGGCCATCCAAGATTGGAAGGTCCCTAAAAATTCTACCAATGTGAGAAGTTTCTAGGGGTTGGCAGGCTACTATAGGAAGTTAATCAAGGTCTTCGCAAAAATATCAGCCCCATTAACGCGTTTGACAAAGAAGAACCTAGTATTTACGTAGGACGTAGATTGTGATGATGCGTTCCAACGTTTAAAGAGAGCTTTGACCACAGCCCCAGTCTTAGTGTTGCCAGATGGGAGTAAGCCATTTACCGTTTATACCGATGCTTGTGGGACAGGACTAGGTGCAGTCTTAATGCAAGAGGGAAGAGTAATAGCCTATGGAGGAAGGCAGTTGAGAGTACCTGAGAGAAATTACCCTACGCATGACCTAGACTTGGCCGCTATTGCTTTCGCGCTTAAGTCTTGGCGCCATTATCTTCTTGGCGAGAAATTCGAAATGTTCACTGACCACAAATCGCTAAAATACTTGTTCTCTCAGAAGGACTTAAACTTAAGGCAGCAAAGGTGGATGGAATTCCTAGCGTCCTACGATTTCAAGATAGCATATACCCCTGGCAAGGGTAACGTGGTGGCAGACGCCTTAATTAGGAAAAGGTTGTCCTTGAGTCCGTTGTTTGTTGAGCGGCGAAGCTTAGAGTTCATCTCTATGTTTGACTTTAGACCTTCCATTGACTTTGTACCCGGTTTGCTAGCATCCTTAGAGGTCAGGCCTACGCTTTTGGGATGGATTGGTGAGGCACAACGAGATGACCCACAGTTGGTTGAGTTGGTAAAGAAGCTCATAAGGGGGGAGTCATCGAGCCATCTCAGTAGGTATACCCTAGATGATAAGGGTTGGTTACGTAGGGACGGTAGACTTTGTGTACCACGACACGAGAATTTGAGAAAGACCATTCTTGACGATGCACATCGTTCGAAGATGGCCATTCATCCCGGTGGGGACAAGATGTACATGAACATGAGATGAGTTTACTTTTGGGCCGGTATGAAGAAGGAGGTGGCTGAGTTTGTCGCTAGATGCTTGGTGTGCCAACAAGTAAAAGCAGAGAAAAAGAAGCCCGATGGTTGCTTCACCCATTGGAGATCCCACAATGGAAGTGGGAGAGTGTCTCGATGGACTTTGTTGACGGGTTACCAAGATCGAGGAAGGGTAATACGAGGATTTGGGTTGTGGTAGACAGACTTACTAAGAGCGCCCATTTCATTCCCGTGAAGAGTAAGAGGACTACTCCATGATTAGCCTCCTTATACATTCGAGAGATAGTTTGTTTGCACGGTGTTCCTTCTAGCATAGTGAGCGATTGCGATCCTGTCTTTACTAGCGAGTTTTGGAAGAGCTTGCAAGAGGCGGTAGGGACTTAGTTATGTTTGAGCACCGCATATCATCCTCAGATGGATGGCCAGACCGAGAGGGTGAATCGTATTCTGGAGGACCTTTCGAGGCTATGTGTTTTAGACTTCGGAGGTACATGGGAGGAGCATCTTCCTTTGTTGGAGTTCGCATATAATAATAGCTTTTAGTTTAGCATTGGCATGGCACCTTTCGAGGCTCTTTATGGGAGGCCTTGTCGTTCGCTTACATGTTGGTGGGAATCTACGGATAAGATCTTACTTGGGCCCGATATGATTAGAGAGACTTCAGAAAAGATCGATTTGATTCGAAGGAGGATGAAGACGACGCAAGATAGGCAAAAATCTTATGCGGACAAGAGGAGGACAGATCTTGAGTTTGATATTGGGGACATGGTCATTATCAAGGTGTCTCCATTACGGAATGTTGTCCGCTTTGGGTCCGTTGGGAAGTTAGCTTCAAGGTTCGTAGGGTCGTTTCCTATTAAGGAGAGGATCGAGCAGATAGCGTATAGAGTGGAGTTGCCTAATAGACTTAGTGGTGTACATGACGTATTCCATGTATCACATTTGATGAAATGCTTGCATGAGACTGCGGAAGTGGTAGAGCCGAGCTTGCTTAGAGAGGTGGAGATAGAGCGTGATGCGACGAGCTCCTACGTGCATTCTTGGGTCAGAGATTAAGAAGTTGAGGAATTGAGAGGTCAAGCTAGTCAAAGTGCAATGGGGAGATGATGAGGGCAAAGCTACTTGGGAGATGGAAAAGAAGATGCGTTCATTGTACCCTTTTCTTTTCGAGGGTATGTCTTTTAATTTCTCCTTTATCGCTTAGCTTGTACTTGTTTTATCCTTAGTATGTCCTCTCGCTAGTATCTTTGACGTTTAGATAGGGTAGTCCTATGGTTGAAACATGTGTTTGAGACATGTTATGTATGATGGATGCATGTGGATGCAATTGTTTGCTAGTGGTTGCTCGTGGATGCATATACACACACTTTAGGCACTAGATTGGCTCAGTTACTTTCATATTGCATATTGCATATAAATGGATGTATTTAGTAAAATGAATGTACATTGAATGTGTGTATCATATGGATGTTGCATTTAAATGGATGGTTGTGCACACATATAGTAATGATATGTATAGGGTTCTCTGCATACATGATGGATACATGGCACTATCATTACTTACATTAAGGAGGTCGACTGAATCAGTGGACCACCTGATTTAGCATTAGTATACGGACATATACACACACTATGCATATGTACATGAAAAGCATTAGAAATCTTTTAAGGACCATGGTTGCTAGTGGTTGATGGTTGAGTAGATGGATGATTGTAGGATACGTTCTTCTTGACTTAGAGATTTCGAGGATGAAATCCTTTAAGTAGGGGAGAATGTAACACCCTGAATTTTTGAGTAATCGAATTAACTAAATTCAAGAATAATTAGTCTTAGACGTGAGAATTAAGGGAATCGGGTTGCGCCATTGTGTTCGTCTCCGAATTCTGGTTGAGATAGAGTCTGGGTTTGCGTAAAATGGATATCGGATGAAGGAGATATGGACGAACGAAGTTAGGCGGAAGAATCAGGGAAAATATATAATTGCACTGGCGCACTTGGGAAGTGCGCCAGTACAAATGTTGCACTGGCGCACTTGCCAAGTGCGCCCAGGCCGAGCAGGAAGCCTGCACAGCTTTCTGGTGTGATCTGATCCATATTGTGACTCATTGCTGAGTCCTTTCTGACTCCTTGCTGAGTCATTAGGGCTGAGGTGTCACCCTATCCTGACTGAATGGTTTTGATTAACCCTAAGATCATCCGACGGCTATAATTAAATTAAAATTCTATATAAACATGGGTAGACTCAAACCCTAAAATCAAAAAAAAAATTGGAACTATGGCCATCATGCTATCATCTTGTAACTTAGAGTAGCCGCCACCAATTAGAGAGGAAGAAAAGCTAATCAACTCAATTCTATTCAACTCTAATTTAAACAATAACGAATCTACTACAAAGGCGAGCTAAATCAATTTCAGAACTCAAATTTCAGAACGCAAGACCTTCTTTTTGTGAGCTCGATGTCTTTAATAAGATAATTAACAATTTAGTTGGATTGAGTTATGATTTGGATTATGTGGTTAAGTTGTGAATCATTGACTGTTATGTTATTATCTATGTTGTAAATCTATGATGTTATTATCTATGTTGTAAAGCTGTGATGTTATCATCTACGTTGTAAATCTATGTTAATTGTTGGCTTATGTACAATCAATTCATAATGATGTTTTATATGCTAGTCTGGTTATGTTGTTAGAACTGATTCATATGTTAAATCATATGTATGTATGCAAGTTTAGATGTTAATTTAGATATGGATCATATGCAAGTTAGTGAGAATCATATACAACCTTACATGTTTCATGACATCTATTTTATGTGTAAATTGGATCTAAAGTTAGGCCATGACATGTGTGAGTTAGATGCAAGTTTACATCATAGTCTATGTTGTATAAATCACACATGCAAGTATATATATGTTGGAGTATGAATCATGTAATGTAAAGTTTGTAACTATTGCCTATGCAAGTTTACACCTTATGATTAGATCTATGACATCCATAGTTTATGCAAGTTTGTAACTTTGGCCTATGCAAGTTTTTAGATGAAAACCTTATTTACACATGCAAGTTCACCCCCTTATGTTTAGATCTAGTTTTTATACTATGCATGTTGTGATGTTTTCTCTTTATTCCATAAGTTAGACTATTCGAGTCTAACGTATATTTCACGTTAAACGAACGAACGTACAACGTGGGGCAATGGGATAATATTAAAAGATTTAATATTGAGAATTGGCATAAATACCATAAATGTGATGTTAATTGGTATAATTTTATATACCATAAATAGATGGACATAATTGAGTCAATTATGGACATAGTTAAATTTGTAATTGATTGACAATTTGAATAGGGAAATTAATTCAAATTGGGGATGCTTAATTATGTGTAATTAATCGCCTAAGACACAAGGTTAGGCTCTTTTGTGGTGTAAGACTGCCCGGACCCACCCGACAAATACAGCTGCCACAAATGCCAGTCTAATGTGAGAGGTCAAAGGCATGAATTAAATGCGTAAAGTTGTAAAGACACGAGGTTAGGCTCGTTTGTGGTGTAAGACTGCCTAGACCCGCCCGACAAATCCAGCTGCTATAAATGCCAGTCTTATGTCGGAGGTCTTTACAAGGTTACAGTGTTAATGAATTAAGAAACACGTAATCAGATAAACATGTAGTGGGACATGAAGGGGTTAAGTGGGTGCCTTGGGTGGCATTTGAAATACGATTAGATGCACTTAACCAAGATTGAAACATGACATGATTAAGAATGGGGTTAAGTGGGAATAAACCTTAGAGGGGACCAAGCGTAGTGGAAAGCTTGTGTCATGCATGGGGGCCTTTTCAAACCAGTAACCCATTAAGTATCTTTGTGGGCTCGACCCAAGTCGAGGACAGGACAAAGCGTACTGGGTTTGATTTTAAGAGGTCAAAACGGGTCAGCGGTGGCAACACAAGTCCAACGGGTTCATATGAGTGTGTAGGCCCGGGCTGGTAGGTAAGACGTTGTTGCATCATGTAGATATAAGCCGTGCATTTTTGGTTGTATCGGGTTGCCACTTTGGGGAGTGATACACCCCACTGTGGGGCCAACACGGGTATCTACGAGTTAGGGAGCCGATTGAATGGGGGTAGTGGGTACACCTAGTGGAGATAGGGGCAGACGACACCTATGAATGTAGCTAGGGGTACATGAAACTACCATTATCATTATTAAGTTTTGTTGGCAGGATCAACCTTTAGAGTGACTAGTGGTGGTGCAGTGTAGTAATTATCTTATAGTGATTAGGGGCGCCTTTAACTTTATCTTTGTTCGTCTTATTTCCTTGTTTGTTCTATCATACCTAATTGTTCATAGTCATTTCCTTATTTTCCAGCTTATGCCTTATCCTAGTTAATTTGATAATCATATTGTTAATGTTATCGCACTCGCCAGACTTTATGTCTGACCCCCTTTTCTTTCCACCTCTTTTCTTCCTTCCCCCCCTCAGGTTTGCAAGGAGGGAATACTACAGCTTAGTGCCGATTTCTTTCAGTTGCTTGAAGAAAGTAGATGTATCGCTTGGCACTCTGTCATCTTTATGGCTTTGCTTATGCTCAGTGGGGATTTATGCATTTATGTTATTTAAGTATTTGCTTCTTTATGTACTCTGAAGTTTTTGGAAAAGACTACTGATCCTGTTGTAATGGTTTTGGAAACTACTTATGTAAACTCATTTTGAGTTATGATGAAATAAAATAAGTTTTATCTTCCATTGTGTTGTTTTATTTATTTATTTATTCTTGTAATTTATCTGCTCTATACAATAATAACGCTTCATGGACATTGATGCATTCCCTTTGTGAGTGACATTAATGGACGTGGGGTGTTACAATTGCGGTCACCTTAAAAATCGGTCGGCTTTGCAAAAAATATATCCAAAATGTCCGTCTTTATCATATTTGGTAAGTTAGGATAAAAACAAAAAAATTAAATATATGGTTCAAAACATAACATTTCTTTCTCAAATAACTTTAAAATCATATATTATGATTTATCATAATTTTTCCATAATTTTAATAATTTAGAAATAACTTATTTCGATAAAATCCAATTTTGGACCACGAATTGGACTAGCATGTTTTTATTCAAATTTTATTTGGACTTGTTTTAAGATCCAAGCGTTGGATCATAAAAATTATTTTTGTGTTTGAAAACTCTTTTTATTTGGAAGTAAATGTTTTTCGTTTTGGGAAAATCCGATGGTTGGATCTCCCGGTACGTCAATTTGGAGTCAATGGTTGAAATTAGCGAACTGCCGCTGCGCGACTACTCCTATTCAGACGAAACTTCGACTTATATTTAAAACCAAGTCGATTTGATTTCAAAATAATTTATGAATTGTATAAAATGTATATAATAACCTCTCGAAACTATATTTCTTATATTTAACTTTATATTCAAATATTCCATTATTTAAATATTATAATATGATTTAAATCATTAAAATAATATTAATTTTCAAACTTCATCTTTTGAAACCCAAACTTTCCCAAAACTCATTATAAAAATAAATAAGATAGTCTGGATAATAAAATATAGTTAAACTATTTTCTCTATACCTAAACTAATCTTCACTTTTCAAAGTTAATATTAGTTTTTAATTTAAAATCTGAACATGCCTTAATTACTTGAAAACTTATTCAAATAAATTTATGCCTTTATAAAACTATTGTAGTTATTTTAACTATCTTTCCAAATCATTTTAGATAAAAAATTCAAGCTTTCTTTTTCTTTATTTAATTGAATGTAACAACCCAGAAAATCAGAACTAATTTAAAAAATTATTTTAAGGAAATTTTAACAGAAATTTGGTCAGAATTTAAAAATTCTACTTTTAAATAACAACAAAGCCCTTAAAAAACAGTCATTTTGCAAACAACCTCCGTTTTCGACGAAACTACTTTTATTGGATCCGGAATATCAAATTATTGCTAGTTTTAAAATTCTATAATTTTTGGAATTAATATGTAAGTGTGGCATAAGAAAACGTGTTTTGCAAATACAGTGCAAATTTGATCGACTAGAAAAAGGCCATTTTTCAAACGGTCTCCAAATTCGATAAAATCAGTTTCGTTGGGACCGTATCGTCAAAACAAAGCTAGATTTATTTTTTGGGAAATTTTGGAATCAGTATGTGGCGCGACTAAATTAAAATGAACGTTCAAATCTAATATTGAATGTTTTATATTTTAATTTGAAGAATAACTAACTAAAAAAGTCGAATGGTCTTACGAAACATATTCCATTGTGTCTGAAATGGGGATATTAAGCTAGGGCAACAGTCGTTGGGTTTGATTTGGAGTTCGTATGGACTAATGGAAATTTTTGAAATTAAAAAGAATTAAATAATTAAATATAAATATAAACCAATCAAAATTCTCCATTCACTTTTCTCGCTCCAGAAGAAAACCCCGTAACCCTTAATCTCGACGGCGGCTACCCTTCCAAACTTCTCTCCTCATAACTCTCAATCCACTCAATAAAATCCATTGATCCTTCAGAGAATTTAGTGGAGATTTTCGTCTTTTTCAAATCCATATAAACTTCGCCCCCTATCATTGTGTAAATCATTCGAACCACCCCTCCAAAGTAGCGCCGCCTTACCTCATTTTCAGTCACCATCCGACCATCGAGCTGGACCCCACCACCATCTTCAGGCGCGTGTCTCCTAGCTCTACGTCATGGCGTAATCCGATCGTTACCTCGTGCTTCGTATTGGAGGATAATTCAAAACCTAGTTTTGAACGAAAACAGAAGGTAACAGTTGTTTAATTTTAACGGGTTATAACACTTAAAAAGCGTTGCGAAGTTCAATTTATTTATAAAAATCATATCTTTTTGATACGATGTCGAAATCCGATGAAACATGAAGCATTGGGACCGTGACATCGTACACTACATTCTATAAGAGACTAGAATGCATTTGGAGCTCTCTACAATTTTAGAAGGAGTGGAACCCAATGTGAGATTTCTAAATTCAAATAAAACGGAGAAAAATATATTAGGTTGCAAACGGGGCTTAGTAGCTCCTAACACCCTCGTCCACAGACCATGGAAGATTTGAATTGTATTGTGGTGTGAAATTGATTGTGATTGTGAATGATCGTGGTAGCCAAAAAAATTAATTGTGTTTGTGGTAAATTCATTGTGTTGTGAAAATGAGTGGTACTGTGGAAATTATGGAAATGAAATTATTGTTATGCCGTAAGGCATAGGATAGTAGAGAAGTCGTGCTGGACACGGTGCCGGTGCTAAACACCCTACCGTTGTAATGCCGAAATTTTCTAAAATATTCATGTGTTGAATAAATTGTTTGAACAATAAATATGGCATTTTTTTGTATACATGAAGTACATAAAATATTCTTGTTTGAAGTAAACTGTTTGAACAATAAAAATGGCAATTTTATTGTATGTATGAAGTACATAAAATATTCATGTTTGAAATAAATTGTTTGAACAATAAAAATCACATTTTTATTGCATGTATGAAGTATATAAAATATTTATGTTTGAAATAAATAGTTTGAACAATAAAAATCACATTTTTAATGTATGAATAAAGTAAAAATATTCACGTATTGAATAAATTGTTTGAGCAATAAAAATATTATTTTTATCATGTACGTGAAGTAATAAGAATATTCATGTGTTAAAATATATTTTTGTTCGCCAAAAATATTATTTTTATCATGTATGTGAAGTAATAAAAATGAACTGGTGTTGAGATATATTTTTGTTCGCCAAAAATATTATTTTTAACATCCTAAGGAAGCAGTAAAAATAACCATTTGTTGAAATATGTTTTTATTAGTTAAATATATTATTTTTATCACCTGTATGAAGTATTAAAGGTAACCGCGGGTTGAAATAAATGTTTTTTCATTAGAAATATTATTTTTAACATGTATATGAAGTGTTAAAAATAACCATGTATGGAAAAAATAATTTGTTTGCTAAAAAAATTATTTCTAGCTCATATATATACACATGCAAAACAGGTACATAGATTTGCTGTTGAGTAAAGAATTTATTTGTGTGTCCGACAAATAGGTGAACCTTAATGAGTTGGTTGCGCAATTTTATTTATCATATAAACTCCTGTGAATGCCATTGGATGCGGTGTGCTGGTCGTTCTGGGTGAAATTATAAACAACGCCATACGATAGTAACAATTAATTTCGCACTACATTACGTGACATACTTCATGAAGATAGCATATCTATCATATACCATGTAAGCATTTGGATCTTATGTGACAAAGTTGGAATTACCATACAAGCGAGAGTCTTGTATGGCGATGACTACATTTCAGGTTGAACCGAAGACGAACTATTGATAACATAGCATATCATATTCCATTTAAGCATTTGGAGCTTGTATGACGAGGTTGAGATTACCATACGAGCGAGACGCTCGTATGGCAATGACTGAATTACAGGTTGAACTGAGGACTTATATGGACTAAATAAAACATAACGGTAAATTGTCAGATTTAATAAAAATCCTACAAGGGTCTGGAGTTGACAATAATCACGTCTCTCTAGTTATTTGATGCGGCACATGGATTTTTTATTTTCCAACACTGGACAAGGTGACAAGAATTTATTCTCTTAAGATATAATTTTACACACTCCCATGAGCTTAGATTAGTCACAAGAAATTGTGTATGCTTATTCTGGATTTATTGGGTGCCTAATACGGCCCAATAAATTTTCAAACCCCTCCCCGTACAAAGGAGGCTGTGGCGAAATTTTTCAAAATTTAACGGCATTAGCCAAATTTTTAAAGTGAAAACGGTTTGGAAATCGTCGAATGAAGTATATATATATATTAAAATTAAATGAATCACGTGCAGTAGTTCGCGTTTTGGAATCGTAACTTTAAACAATTATACCGAGAGATCCGACCGTCAGATTTTCCCAAAACTAAAACTGCTGGGTTGGCTTTGGAAAGATCTTTCAAACGATATTAAATTTGCTAAGATCCAACGGTTAGATTTTGATAAGTGTGTAATTCGAATCTGAATAAAAACAGCGCCAGGGTCGCGTAATGACCTGAAGCGTCGTTTAATTAAAAACGGGCTATTTTTTATAAATAAAAATAGCGTTACATCGTTATAAAATATTATAAATGATATGTAATGGAAATAAACCGATTTTACTCGGTTTATTAGATATTCTGATGGTTAGATGCATTTGACATGAAATTATTATATTGAATCGAAACGTAACTGTCAAATAATTTAACCATGGAAAAAATTGATTTGAATTATATGTATACGTGAATTATTTGAAAGGCCGTGTTAATTCTCATTTCAAAAAATTGATCGACGATTAGAAGTCGAAGATATGAAGACGGTGCAAGATCGGTGATCTTCACATAGTATGGATTGCTACTAATGCCTTAGATATGGGTAGCTCCCTTGATGAGGTTACAGTGGTAGTGGTCTGGACATACTTATTTATTGTCCGGATGTGCGAGGGCCTCTTTTCCGTATTGGACATATGGAACGAGGAATAAGGTCCCTCCGGTTTCGTTCAGACCCAGAACGGACTAGTAAATTTCCTGAAACCCAAACTTTCCTGAAAACCATTATAAAAATAAATAAGAGAGTCTGTATAATAAAATCTAGTTAAACCATTTTCTCCATACCCAAACTGAACTTCACTTTTCAAAGTTAATATTCTTTTTAATTTAAAATTTGAACATGCCTTAATTAATTGAAAACTTATTCAAATAAATTTCTGCCTTTATAAAACTTTTGTAATTATTTTAACTATCTTTCCAAATCATTTTGGATAAAAAATTCAAGCTTTCTTTTTCTTTACTTAACTGAATGTAACAACCCAAAAAATCAGAACCAATTTAAAAATTTATTTTAAGGAAATTTTAACAGAAATTTGGTCAGAATTTAAAATTTCCATTTTTAAATAACAACAAGGCCCTTAAAAAAAAGCTATTTTGCAAATGACCTCCATTTTTGATGAAACCAATTTATTGGATGCGAAATATTAAATTATTGCATGGTTTAAAATTCCATAATTTTTGGAACTAATATGTGAGCATGGCATAAGAAAACGTGTTTTGCAAATATAGTGCAAATTGGATCGACCAGAAAAATGCAATTTTTCAAACGATCTCCAAATTCGACGAAATCAGTTTCGTTTGGACCGTATCGTCGAAATAAAGCTAGATTTATTTTTCGGGGATTTTTGGAATCGATATGTGGCCCCGGTAAATTAGAATGTACGTTCAAATCTAATATCGAATGTTTTATATTTTAATTTGAAGAATAACTGACTGAAACAGTCGAACGGGCTTATGAAACATATTCCATTATGTCCGGAATGGGGGTATTTAGCTAGGGCGATAGTCGTTGGGTGAGATTAGGAGTTCGTATGGACTAATGGATATTTTTGAAATAAAAAAGAATTAAATAATGAAATATAAATATAAACTAATCAAAATTCTCCGTCCACTTTTCTCGCTCCAGAAGAAAACCCCGTAACCCTTAATCTCGACGGAGGCTACCCTTCCAATCTTCTCTCCTCATTATCTTTCAATCCACCCAATAAAATCCATCGATCCTTCAGAGAATTTTGTAGAGATTTTCATCTTCTTCAAATCCATATAAACTTCGCCCCCTAACGTTGTGTAAATCGTTCGAACCACCCCTCCATAGTAGCACCGCCTTTCCTCGTTTTCAGTCGCCATCCGACCACCGAGCTGGACCCTAACACCATCTTCAGGCGCGCATCTTCTAGCTCTACGTCGAGGCATAACCTGATCGTCGCCTCGTGCTTCAGATTGGTAGATAATTCAAACCTAGTTTTGAATGAAAACAGAAGGTAACAACTGTGTAATTTTAAAGGGTTATAACAATTAAAAGTGTTGCGAAGTTTAATTTATTTATAAAAATCATATCTTTTTGATACGATGTTGAAATCTGATGAAACAGGAAGCATTGGGACCATGACATCGTACACTACATTCTAGAAGAGACAAGAACGCATTTGGAACACTCTACAATTTTACAAGGAGTGGAACCCAATGTGAGATTTCTAAATTCAAATAAAATGGAGAAAAATATATTAGGTTGCAGACGGGGCTTAGTAGCTCCTGACACCCTCGTCCAATGACCATGGACGATTTGAATTGTATTGTGGTGTGAAATTTATTGTGATTGTGAATGATCGTGGTTGCAACAAAATCGATTGTATTTGTGGTAAATTCGTTGTGTTGTGAAAATGAATGGTGTTGTGGAAATTATGGAAATGAAATTATTGTAATGCTGCAAGGCCTAGGATAGCAGAGAAGCCGTGCTGGACACGGTGCCGGTTCTAAACACCCTGTCGTTGTAATGCCAAAATTTTCGGAAATACTGATGTGTTAAATAAATTGTTTGAACAATAAAAATGGCATTTTTATTGTATGTATGAAGTACATAAAATATTCATGTTTGAAATAAATTGTTTGAACAATAAAAATGAAATTTTTATTGTATGTTTGAATTATATAAAATATTCATGTTTGAAATAAATTGTTTGAATAATAAAAATCACATTTTTATTGTATTTATGAACTATATAAATTATTCATGTTTGACTTAAATTGTTTGAACAATAAAAATTACCTTTTTAATGTATGAATGAAGTAATACAAATATTTACCTGTTGAATAAATTGTTTGAACGATAAAAATATTATTTTTATCATGTATTTGAAATAATAAAAATGATCAGGTGTTGAAATATATTTTTTTTTAGCCAAAAATATTATTCTTAACATGCTAAGGAAGTAGTAAAAATAACCGTGAGTTGAAATATGTTTTTATTAGTTAAAAATATTATTTTTATCACATGTATGAAGTGTTAAAAATAAGCATGGGTTAAAATTAATGTTTTTTCATTAGAAATATTATTTTTAACATGTATATGAAGTGTTGAAAATAACCACGTATGGAAATAATTATTTGTTCACTAAAAAAATTGTTTTTATCTTAGATATGCGTATATATACACATGCAAAATAGGTACATGGATTTGTTGTTGAGTAAAGAATTTATTTGTGTGCCCGACAAATAGATGAACCTTAATGAGTTGGCTGCGCAATTTAATTTATTAAATAAACTCCTGTGAATGCCATTGGATGCAGTGTGCTGGTCGTTCTGTGTGAAATTATAAACAACGCCATAGGATAGTCAATTAATTTTGAACTACATTACATGACATACTTCGTGAAGATAGCATACTCTATCATATACCATATAAGCATTTGGATCTTTTGTGATGAGGTTGGAATAACCATACAAGCGAGAGGCTTATATGGCGACGACTACATTTCAGGTTGAACCGTAGACGAACTATTGATGTCATAGCATATCATATTCCATATAAGCATTTGGAACTTGTATGATGAGGTTGAGATTACCATACGAGTGAGACGCCCGTATGGCGATGACTGAATTACAAGTTGAACTGAGGACTGATATTGACTAAATAAAATATAATGGTAAATTTCCATATTTAATAAAAAACCAACACGGGTCTGGAGTTGACAATAATCACGTCTCTCTAGTTATTAGATATGGCACATGGATTATTTATTTTCCAACACTAGACAAGGTGACGAGAATTTATTCTCTTAAGATACGATTTTTATAGACTCCCTTGGGCTTAGATTAGTCATTGAAAATTGTGTATGCTTATTCTGGATTTATTGGGTGCCTAATACGGCCCAATAAATTTTCAAACCCCTCCCCGCACAAAAGAGGCTATGGCGAAAAAATTCAAAATTTAAAGGCATCAGCTAAATTTTTAAACTGAAAAAGGTTTGGAAATCGTCGAATGAATTATATATATAAATTGAAATTAAATGAATCGCGTGTGGTAGTTTGCGTTTTGGAATCATAATTTTAAACGATTATACCGAGAGATCCGACCGTCGGATTTTCCTGAAACTGAAACCATTGCATTCGTTTTGGAAATATCTTTCCAACGATATTAAATTTTTTAAGATACAATGGTTAGATTTTGATAAATGTGCAATTCAAATCTGAGTAAAAACAGCGCCAGGGCCGTGTAATGACCTGAAGCGTCGTTTAATAAAAAACAGGCTATTTTTATATAAATAAAATTAGCGTTAAATCATTATAAAGTATTATAAACGATATGGAATGGAAATTAACCGATTTTACTTGTTTTATTAGATATTCTGATGGTTAGATGTATTTGACACGAAATTATTATATTGAATTGAAACGTGAATGTCAAATAATTTAACCATGGAAAGAATTGATTTGAATTCTATGTATATGTGAGTTATTTGTAAAGGTCGTGTTAATTCTCATTTCAAATAATTGTTTGACGATTAAAAGTCGAAGATATGAAGACGATGCAAGACCGGTGTTCTTCACATCGTATGGATTGCTACTAATGCCTTAGATATGGTTAGCTCCCTTGATGAGGCTACAGTGGTAGTGGTATGGACTTCCTTTTTGATTGTCCGGATGTGCGAGGGCCTCTCTTCCGTATTGGATATATGGAATGAGGAATAAGATGCCTCCGGTTTTGTTCAGACCTAGAACGGACTAGTAAATGGACGTGTGTCTGACATTGGATTTCGTTTTGCACTGATTGATCTCTATTAAATATATATTTGTTTGGTGGTGGATAATTTAATCTCTTGCTTAACACCCTTCTCTAAGACGTACGCGCTTAGAGGATATATATCGATAGACATCAGTCGCATGGCTTGGAATGTCAATGTGGCATGCAGAGATACAAGTGATCAAGTCATTGGTTGAAAAGTAGAGTCTTGTGGTTGATGATCAAAGCACAAATTTAAATAGCGTAGCTTTGTGTATAGCGTTAATTCGCGAGACTCACACCTCGGTATGAGTCAAAAACGGGATCGTGGCTGCAGGGAGTGCACTAAGTTTCTTTCTAGCTATGGGTGGTGTCATGGTATGGAGCCCAGATATTTACTTATTTTTACCTATGTGGATGTTGGATTGCGAGGTGCCTCAGTTATATCGGTCACTACGGGACCGATGGATAGGTCCGATAGGACCGAGAAGCATGTGTTCAGGAATAACTATTCCTCAAACGTAAGAGAGGACCGACCGTGAAGCATTATAGGGCTGCCCAGTGTGTGTAATCCTAAGGCAGTTTCTAGAGTGTCTCGAATTAGTGAGGAGCCATACCTGGCCTCGACTCATGATGGAAATCCAATTCCCAATACGACATTTCAGTTTTGATTGTAAACATATATATGGCGGCATAGTGGCATGGGACGCTCATGTCATCTACGATTAATACATTATGATTGAAATTTCTTTTGAAACATATATGCACTAGTAATAATATCAAATGATCTTGTTTTATACGTATTAAGCATATTTTGGCCATTATAAGGAAAAACTCTATCCTCCGACTTGCGTTGCATTGTGTAATGGGACCTGAGTCTTATAATGGCTTCAATTTTATTAAAAGCATTGCGTTGTTCAAAAGACTTACTTTATTTCATGCACTGGAAATCAATGGAGTAAACATGCTCTGCGTTAGCGGCGTGGTCCTATGATTTGCCTTATTATTATTATTGGTAAACCAGTTAAGTAGATTTCTCATACCAGTCCCATGACTGACTCGTAGTTTGTTTTACTTGCAAACTCGGGTGCCCTTATTTCTACATGGGCAGCCAAGTAACAGATAGTAGGATTTATTTTGGGTTAGCACTATAGCTTGGGGTGCTCTTTTGGCTGATGGCGAAGACTAGCTTTTATCTGTATTTTGGACTATTGACACTACCGCTTGTATTACCTTATGTATATGTACTGCTGATCGCGAAGTAGACTGATTATCTCTATTATATACTATCTGATGCATATGTACCATTGATCTCGATGTAGACTGATCATTCCTTTTATGCACTAAGTTGTATCCTATGACTATGAAACTCTGATGTTTATTACATTTTATGATTCCGCTGTCATATTGATGTAAATTATTCCATTTCATGTTTATGCTATTATCTGTAATCTGCAAATGTTGATTAATGTGTTATATTCCAATGATTATCCTTGCTTCTGTGGCACAGGGGTTTGGGGTTTTCACAATTGGTATCAGAGCTTTGGTTAATCTTAGTTCCGGAATATAACACATTAAACGCCTCGCCAAAAATAGAATCAGTAGTATTCTAAGGCGAGTAGCTCATTAGAGACAGGATTAGTAATGTACTAAATTGATCATAGCAGAGTAGCATAATAATTTGATCAATACATCATTGTTTTTCCATATGTCCTGCTTTTATCATTCCTTAAAATTATCATTTCTGTTGGCCTTACTCTTTTCTTGCTTGTACAGAACAGACTGAGATGAGTACTAGAGGTAGAGGTAAGGGAGGAAGAGGCCAAGGAAGAGGTGATATCTCCGCTGCTTTGAATCAGCCCAATCTTGAGGTTGTAGTGCCATAACAACTGCCTCGACAGCCGTTTGATCTTGATAGGGTGGCTAAGAAGTATAGGAATCTAGGTGGCCTGCCATTCTCTGGCAGTGGTACAGTAGCTGAAGCCCATGCTTGGTTGAAGTCATGCGAATGAATCTTCGTAGGACTAGAGCTAGAAGATCATAGAAAGAGGTTCATGGCATCCTGGTTGTTGAAGGATGAAGTAGTGGGACACCATCACATTAGGCGAGATTGAGGTAGATATTACATGGGCTAAATTCAAAGAAGTGTTCAATGAGAAATTCATCCCTCGACAGGAGGTCGAGTTCTTACATGACGAGTTCACTAATCTCCAGCAAGGAGATCGTACTATCCATGAGTATCTCAACAAATTCACTGAATTATCTCGCTACGCACCCGAGCTTATTTAGGATCCTATCGAAAAGAACAAGCGATTTATCCATGGTCTTCTTCGTAGGTACCAAAGTTGAACAACTGGACACATTGACCTTCCATTCACCAAGATGGTTGAGACGGCATGCATATATGAAAGTTTGGATAAGAGGAAGTTTCAGGAGGACCATGAGAATAATTAAGCCAACAACAAATGGGAATCATCTGGTAAGCAGCCCGAGGCAAGCAACACAGCAGCTGCAAAGCCTCAAGCGAATAATCAACCAAAGGGAAAATGCCATAATTGTGGTCAAAATGGACATTGGAAAAATGAATGCAACGCTCCAAAGCGGCAAAAGACAAATCAATCAGTCTCAAGTCAGAATCCCTGTAATTCTAATGAGTGTTATAACTGCCACGAGATGGGGCATATCAGAAGGAACTGTCCATTGCTCAAAAGTTCCCAAGTGGCTAATGTGTACGATGGGGCGGATACGCCAGCTTCTTCTAAGGGAGCAGGTAAACCTGATGTTTTGGAAGGTACCCTTACTATTAAAAATATTCCTGCTTCTGTATTATCTGACACTGGTGCATCACAAAGCTTCATTTCAAGTAACACAGTTAAAAAGTTAAAGTTAAAACCAAGAGATCTTAAGGAATCGATTAGAGTTCATAATCCGATAGGGGGTTCCCATGTTCTTGGTTCATGTTGTAAAGTGCCCGTTTCTTATTCTTGTTACCAGTTTCCTTTTAAATTGATCATCACGAATTTTCTAAGTTCGATATTATTCTGGAGATGGATTGGTTAACAAAATACAAGGCTAAAGTTAGAAGTGCCAAAAGAATCGTTAAAGTTGAAATGAAGCTCGGGAGTATATATATGCCATGCGTAGGTTCGGATTCAGACAGAAAAGAATTTTGGTCTGCGCTAGAAGTTACTCAAACTTTATTAGAAAAGATTCATGTCGTTAAACATTATGCGGATGTGTTTGAAGAAGTTGACAGCTTACCTCTACGAAGAGAAATTGACTTCAAGATCGATTTAATTCTGAACGCAAGGCCAGTTGTGCATGCTATTCGGAGAATGACATTGAAAGAGAAAGAAGAATTGGGCAACCAAACTCGACAATTACTCAGGAAGGGTCTGATCAGGCCGAGTTTCTCTTATTGGGGAGCAGCAACAGTGTTTGTTCCAAAGTCAGACGGTACTCACAGATTATGTGTTGATTGTTGAGACCTTAACAAGCAACCATTGAAGAATAAATATCTGTTACCGCGGATTGATGATTTATTGGATTGTTTGAATGGAGCGTAAGTATTTTCAAGAATGGACCTAGCTATAGGTTTCCATTAACTGCGTATTGCCAAAGAATGTGCTCCTTTGACAGCTTTCAGAGGTCCAGACTTATTTTATGAGTGGTTAGTAATGCCGTTCGGCTTATGCAACACTCCAGCTTATTTTGTTGATCTAATGAACAGAGTATTCAGAGAAGTCTTGAATAAATTTGTGCTGGTTTTCATTGATGATTTTTTATTCTTCTCTAAGTCAGCTAGCGAGCATGAGAAACATTTAGAACAAGTGTTGGAGATTCTGAGAAAGAACGTCTTAAAAGCCAAATTTTCTAAATGTTTATTTTGGTAAGAAGAAGTGAAGTTCCATGGTCATGTAGCTTCAAAGGAAGGAATCTCAGTGGATCCAAGCAAAATTATAGCTATTTAACATTGGAAGCAGCCTAGTACACCCACATAAATCCGAAGTTTTATAGGATTGGCTAGTTATTATCGGAAATTCGTTAAAGATTTTTCGAAGCTATCTAGTCCACTAACAAAGCTTACAAAGAAGCACGCAAGATTTAATTGGACTCCAGAATGTGAGGCAGCTTTCCATGAGCCGAAATTAAGGTTGACTACTTCTCTAGTGTTGATTATTATTGATGGCAATCAAGATTTGACAGTCTATTCAAATGCTTCTTTTGAAGGTGTTGGTGCGGTATCAATGCAAAGAGGCTAAGTAGTTGCTTATGCTAGCCATCAGTTGAAGCCGCATGAGAAGAGATATGCAACTCACGATCTTAAGTTATTAGCCGTCATGGTTGCTTTGAAAATATGAAGGCACTATCTTTTGGGTGAGAAGTTCGAATTATATACAGATCATAAGTCATTGAAGTATTTGTCCACCCAGAAAGACTTGAATTTAAGACAACGGCGTTGGCTAGAATTTCTTGCATCGTATGATCTAGATATTTTGTATACTCCGGGGAAAGCCAATGTTGTAGCCGATGCACTTAGCAGGAAGAATGTAATCATCACTAGTCCTATTATTACGCCTTCATTGATTGACAAGATCTCTGTTCTCCAAAGAGACGATGAATTTGTTCAAAAAATTAGCAAGCAAATTCAAGAAGGTAAACCTTCAGATTTCCAACTGGATAGTAAAGGGGTTCTGAAGTTACAAAGACGAATCTGTATTCCAAATATTCCAGAACTTTGGAGAGAGGTACTAGATGAATGTCATTAATCCAAGCTTCGTATCCATCCTGATGTGAGTAAGATGCATAATGATCTCAAGCGAACATTCTGGTGGAAGTCATTGAAAAGAGACATTTCAATGTATGTTAGCAGGTGTTCTACTTCCCAACAAATCAAAAGCGATCAACAGAAACTTGCTGGATTGTTACAACGATCGGAGATCCCTGATTGGAAGTGGGACCAAATTTCCATAGATTTCTTAGATGGTTTGCCTAGAACCAAGAGAGGAAATGACAGTATATGGGTGATCGTAGATCATTTCACGAAGACCGCCCATTTTATTCCTGTCAGATCGACTAGAATAGCTCAAAGTCTGGCGCAAATTTCATTGAAAGAAATCGTTAGACTATATGGAGTGCCTAGCAGTATTGTCTGCGATGGAGATTCAATTTTCGCTTGTAAATTCTGGGAAGCATTTCAAGAAGAGCTGGGAATAAAATTGAATCTTAGAACCGCATATCATCCTCAGACAAATGGCCAAACTGAGAGGGTGAATCGTATATTAGAAGATTTATTGCGGGCTTGTATTATTGATTTTGGCGGATCGTGGGAAGATCACTTGCATTTGGCTGAATTCTCATATAATAATAACTATTAATCAAGCTTAAAAATGTCACCATTCGAAGCATTGTATGGTAGACCATGTTGATCTCCTGCTTGTTTTGTAGAATCAGGCAATCGACTAATATTAGGTCCTGACATGATTCGAGAAGCTTCAGATAAAGCCGATTTCATTAAGAAGCGACTGCAAGTAGCTCAAAGCTGAGAGAAGAGTTATGCAAACTCTAGAAGAGAGATTTAACAATTGCTGTTGGTGATTATGTGCATTTGAGAGTTTCTCCGATGAGCGGAGTAGTTCGATTCGGGAAAACAGGGAAGTTGGCACCTAGATTTATTGGTCCATTTCCTATACTTGAAAGGACTGGAACTCTTGCCTACAGGGTTCAGTTATCGGACTGGTTTCCAGAAGTACATGATGTATTTCATATTTCACTACTTCGAAAGTATGTACATGATTCAGATCTGATTATAGAAGAAGCAGCGCAACAAGATTTTGATATTACACCAAAATTAGCAGTGAGAAGAGAGCCACTGAAAAATTATTGGCAAACAAACCAAGGTTCTAAGGAACAAGAATGTTCACTTAGTCAAAGTGCAGTGGAGCGGAGGCCCTAGAGACTGTACAAGGTAGACATAAGATAGCATTAAACAATCTTATCCCAAGTGCAGAGT
Source organism: Allium sativum (assembly GCA_030737875.1). NCBI lineage: Eukaryota > Viridiplantae > Streptophyta > Magnoliopsida > Asparagales > Amaryllidaceae > Allium > Allium sativum. Next base: position 995,683,164 of record CM060924.1, on the reverse strand, counting down.
GGACATCTCTGATTAGCTCTGGTGCATTTACAATATATTTTATTTCTGTCTTGTTTCCTACTTTACTGTTGTTCCCTTGTCGAGGACGAAAAGTTTTAAGTTGGGGAGACTGTAACAACATGAAAATCAGGACCAATTTAAAAATTTATTTTAAGGAAATTTTAACAGAAATTTGGTCAGAATTAAAAATTCCATTTTTAAATAAAAACAAGGCCCTTAAAAAATAGTCATTTTTGCAAACGACCTCTGTTTTCGACGAAAACACTTTTGTTGGATCCGGAATGTCAAATTATTGCAAGGTTTAAAATTACATAATTTTTGGAATTAATATGTAAGCGTGGCATAAGAAAACATGTTTTGCAAATGCAGTGCAAATTGGATCAACCAGAAAAAGGCCTTTTTCAAACGGTCTCTAAACTCGCGAACTCAGTTTCGTTGGGACCATATTGTCAAAACAAGCTAGATTTATTTTTCGGAAATTTTCGGAATCAGTATATGGCCCTGGTAAATTAAAATGTACATTCAAATCTAATATTGAATGTTTTAGATTTTAATTTGAAGAATAACTGACTGAAACAGTCGAACGGGCTTACGAAACATATTTCATTATGTCCGGAACGTGGGTATTTAGCTGGGGGCGACAGTCGTTGGGTTTGATTTAGAGTTCGTATGGACTAATGGATATTTTTGAAATTAAAAAAGAATTAAATAATTAAATATAAATATAAACCAATCAAAATTCTCCATTCACTTTCTCGCACCATAAGAAAACCCCATAACCCTTAATCTCGACGCGGCTACCCTTCTAATCTTCTCTCCTCATTAACTCCCAATCCACTCAATAAAATCCATCGATCCTTCAGAGAATTTTATAGAGATTTTCATCTTCTTCAACTCCATATAAACTTCAGCCCCAATCGTTGTGTAAATCATTCAAACCATCTCTCCAAAGTAGCGCCGCCTCACCTCGTTTTCTATCACCGTCCAACCACTGAGCTGGACCCCATCACCATCATCAGGCGTGCGTTTACTAGGTCTATGTCGTGGCATAACCCGATCGTCGCCTCGTGCTTTGGATTGGAAGATAATTCAAAACCTAGTTTTGAAAGAAAACAGAAGGTAATGGCTATTTAAATTTTAGAGGGTTATAACACTTAAAAGAGTTGCGAAGTTCAATTTATTTATAAAAATCGTGTCTTTTAGATGCGATGTCACAATCTGATGAAACAAGAAGCATTGGGACCGTGACATCGTACACTTCTTCAACGCATTTGGAGCTCTCCGCAATTTTAGAAGGAGAGGAACACAATGTGAGATTTCTAAATTCAAATAAATTAGAGAAAAATATATTAGGTTGCAGACAGAGCTTAGTAGCTCATGACACCCTCGTCCGCAGACCACGGACTATTTGAATTGTATTGTGGTGTGAAATTGATTGTGAATGAATGATTGTGGTTGCAACAAAATTGATTGTGTTTTTGGTAAATTCATTGTTTTGTGAAAATGAATGGTATTGTGGAAATTATGGAAATGAAATTAATGTAATGCTACAAGACCTAGGATAGCAGAGGAGCCGTGCTGGACACTGTGCCGGTGCTAAATACACTGCCGTTGTAATGTCGAAATTTTCTAAAATATTCGTTTGTTGAATAAATTGTTTGTACAATAAAAGTGACATTACTATTGTATGTATGAAGTATATAAAATATTCATGTTTGAAATAAATTGTCTAAACAATAGAAATGACATTTTTATTGTATGTATGAAGTATATAAAATATTCATGTTTGAAATAAATTGTTTGAACAAATAAAATCACATTTTTATTGTATGTATAAAATATATAAAATATTCACGTTTGAAATAAATTGTTTGAACAATAAAAATCACATTTTTATTATATGTATGAAGCAATAAAAATATCCATGTGTTGAATAAATTGTTTGAATGATAAAAATATTATTTTTATCATGTACGTGAAGTAATAAAGATATTCATGTGTTAACATATATATTTGTTCGCCAAAAATATTATTTTTATCACGTATGTGAAGTAATAAAATGACCAGGTGTTGAAATATATTTTTGTTCGCCAAAAATATTATTTTTAACAAGCTAAGGAAGTAATAAAAGTAACCGTGTGTTGAAATATATTTTTATCAGTTAAAAATATTATTTTTATCACATGTATAAAGTGTTAAAAATAACCATGGGTTGAAATAAATGTTTGTTCATTAGAAATATTATTTTTAACATGTATATGAAGTGTTAAAAATAACCATGTATGGAAATAATTAATTGTTCGCTAAATTTTTTTTTTTAGCTTAGATATGCAAATATATACACATGCAAAACAGGTAAATGGATTTGTTGTTGGGTAAAGAATTAATTTGTGTGCCCGACAAATAGGTAAACCTTAATGAGTTGGCTGCGGAATTTTATTTATTATATAAACTCCTGTGAATGTCAGTGGATGCGGTGTGCTGGTCGTACAAAGTGAGATTATAAACAACGCCATAGGACAGTAACAACTAATTTTGAACTACAATACATGACATACTTCATGAAGATAGCGTACTCTATCATATACCATATAAGCATTTGGAGCTTATGTGACGAGGTTGGAATTACCATACAAGCGAGAGGCTTGTATGGCAATGACTACATTTCAGGTTGATCCGAAGACGAACTATTGATGTCATAGCATATCATATTCCATATAAGCATTTGGAGCTTGCATGACGAGGTTGAGATTACCATACGAGCGAGACGCTCGTATGGCGATGACTGAATTACAGGTTGAACTGAGGACTGATACGGACTAAATAAACATAACGGTAAATAGTTAGATTTAATAAAAACCCCACATGGGTCTGGAGTTGACAATAATCACGTCTCTCTGGTAATTAGATATGGCACATGGATTATTTATTTTCCAACACTGGACAAGGTGACGAGAATTTATTCTCTTGAGATATGATTTTTACACTCTCCCTTGGGCTTAGATTTCCACTAAAAGTTGTGTATGCTTATTTTGGATTTCTTGGGTGCCTCATACGACCCAATAAATTTCCAAACCCCTCCCCGTACAAAGGAGGCTATGGTGAAATTTTTTGAAATTTAAAGGCGTTAGCCAAAATTTTAAAGTGAAAACTGTTTGGAAATCGTCTAATGATACACACACACACACACACACACATATATATATATATATATATATATATTAAAATTAAATGAATTGTGCGTGGTAGTTCGTATTTTGGAATCATAACTTTAAACGATTATACCGAGAGATTAGACCATCGGATTTTCCCGAAATTAAAACCGTTGGGTTCGCTTTGGAAAGATCTTTCTGACAATATTAAATATGTTAAGATCCAATAGTTAGATTTTGAAAAATGTGTAGTTCAAATCTAAATAAAAACAGCGTCACGGCTGCGTAATGACCTGAAGCATCGTTTAATTAAAAATGAGCTATTTTTGTGACGACTCCAAACCCCGTACTAACGGTGGTAAGGGTAATCTTTGGAATATAACACATAAACATATACCAGATAATGTACAACTAATACACTGGATAAACATAATCATCAGAGTTACTACTTAGTACAAATACAGTTCAGCTATACATAAACGTCTACAGCGGAAAACAAACATAATATGTACAATAGGAGCTGAACAGCAAAAAAAAAAGAGATAAATGATATAATCCATCTTCAGCTCCAGCTATCCAGAAAGAGCCTGCTATAATCTGAACACAAAGACTGCTCGTGTCGAAGAAGGGGCACCCGAGTTTGCAAGTGAAACAAACTACGAGTCAGTCGTGGGACTGGTATGAGAAATCTACTTAACACATTTATAATATGGCTAATCACAGGACTACGCCACTTTCGCGGAACAGGTTTACTCCATTGGATTGCCAGTGCTTTACAAAAAGTAAATCTTTTAAGCATCGCAATGCTTTTTATAAAAATGAAGCCATTATAAGACTCAGTTCCCATCACACATTGCAACGCAAACCGAAGGATAGAGTTTTACCTTATAATGGCCAAAATATGCTTGATACGAATAAAACAAAAGAATTTGATATTATTACTAGTGTTTGTATGTTTCAGAAACAATTTCAAATCATAAGTATCAATCATAGACGGCATGAGTACCATATATCATGTCGCCATATATAGGTATACAATCAAAACCGCACAGTCACGTATTTGGAAATTGGATTTCCATCATGAACCAAGGCAAAAGATAGTCCTTACCGAATTCGAGTCTCTCTAGCCCGAGCCTCCGGAACTGCCGCAACTGCACCTTGGAGCGACAGGGCCGGTCCACTCGATGTTGATTATAGTGCCTGAATAATGTGTTTCCCCGCCCTTTGGGGCGTAAATGAGCCAATGAATGACTCCATCGGTCCCGGATCGACCGATATAACCAAGGCGCCTCGCAACAGCAACAACCACACAGGTGAAAATAATATGAATGTCAGCCAGTTCAAGCACTAACACCACCTCTAGCTAGAAAGAAACGTGTTTCCTCCCTGAGGTCCTCTCCCGTTTCTGGCTCATACCGGGGTGTAAGGCTTGCGAATTCACGTTATACACAAAGTTATGCCACACAGGCCGTGCTTTGATCATCAACCATAAGACTTTGCTTTTCAACAGAAGCCTTGATCATTGCATCTTAGCATGCCACACAGGCAATTCACGCCATGAAACTGACGTCTATCAATCACACGGAATGAAATCCAATGTCAAACACACAGTCCATTTACAAGTCTGTTCTGGGTCTGAACGAAACCGGAGGCACCACATACCTCGCATATCCATCAATCTCCACGTACGTCTGGACGATCACCACTTATTATCTATATTTCGGGATGCCTCCCAATCAAGACATCAGTTACCATCCAACCGAGGTGAAGATCTCCGGTCTTCAACCACCGTCTTCATAATTGACTTCTTATCGCTGATCAATTATTTGAAATGAGATTTAACTCGGCCTTTTCAAATAATTCACGTATATTTAGAATTTAAATCAATTCATTTCAATGGTTAAATTATTCGACAACAATTCACGCCAAACACATTCAACCATCAAATATCACATAAACCTAGCAAATTCAATTTATTTCCATTCTATATTGTTTATAATATTTTATCATGATTTATCGCTATTTTTATTCATTTTAAAAATAGTCATTTCATTCAAACGATGCTTCAGGCCATAATGCGGCCGTGGCGCTGTTTTTCTTCCGATTTGATTTACACATATCTGAAAATCTAACCATTGGATCTTCACAAATTTTATATCATTAGAAAGATCTTTTCAAAATGAATCCAACGGTTTTAGTTTTAGGAAAATTCGACGGTCAGATCTCCTGGTAACTCGTTTGAAGTTTCGATTTCAAAATACAAACTGCAGTGTCGTTATTTGATTTAATTTAATTGTATATATATATATATAAATATAATCGATTCTAGCGCTGTTTTTCTTCAGATTTGAATTAAACATTTAGACAGTCCAACCATTGGATCTTCACAAAGTGGGTGTCGTTGGAAAGATATTCCAAAGGCGAACCCAATGGTTTCGATTTCGGGAAAATCCGTCGGTCGGATCTCCCGCATTAATCGTTTGAAATCAGGTTTGAAAACACGAACTGCAGCTTCGTTATTCGATATATTTTAATTATATATATATATATATATATATATATAATCGATTCTTCCATTTCAAAACCATTTTCACTTCACATATTTGATAAAAACGATATTTTTATCCAATAGATATTTATTTCAACACATGAATTTTGCTTATTTTATTTCCATACAGGAATTTCTATTCAACACATGAATTTCGTTTCAATATTCAACACATGAATATTTTCTATAGTTTATATATATATAGTAAAAATGTGATTTTTATTGCAAAACAATTTATTTCAAAACATGATTATTTTATATAGTTTATATATATGATAAAAATGTGATTTTTATTGCAAAACAATTTATTTCAAAACACGATTATTTTATATAGTTTATATATATAATAAAAATGTGATTTTTATTTTTCGAAGAATTTATTCAATACACGAACTCCATTCAACACATGAATTTAATTTCAACATTCAACACATGAATATTATTTCAACATCCAACACATGAATTTAAATCAAACACAAAAATATTTCAAAAAATTTCGACAGCATAACGGCAGGGTAGTTAAAACCAGGACCGTCCCTAGTACGGCTCCTCACTCTACCTTAAAGCCTCGCAACTTTTGGCAATGGGGATTTCATGCATCTAGTTCACACGTAGGCGGCATGTTATTTTTTTTTCTTTTCCACAAACTAATCCTATGTGGTTTCAACTAAATAATTCTCAACCACAAACAGGTATTTTTCAACCACAATCAATCAATTTCAACCACAAACAATTCTAATCAACCATTCGCTATCAACCAATTTTCACACCAATCACAACCAATAAATATCGTCCATGGTTTGTGGACGAGGGGCGTATATATATATATATAGTATATTTCACTTCACTTTCAACACATATATAGTTTTTTCAATGCATATATAACTTATACATCGAACATACAACTTATACAACGCTTATACATGAGGTGTACAATGCTTATTTAACTTATACTTCGAATATATAATTTATACATCGTCATTTCCATATCATTTATAATTCAGAAATCTCACATTGGGTTCCACTCCACCAAAAATAGCAGAAGGCTCAGAAAAATATCCGGTCTCTTCTAGAATGTAGAAGACGTCCACACGAGTCCACTGTCTCTTGTCTCACTGAATTTCGTTAACATAGCAAAAAGATATGATTTTTATAGTGAAATCAAAAACCGTAGCACTTTAAAGTGCTATAGAATAGTTTAAATTATAATCAGCCGTACCTTTCAGTTTTGTTCAAAACTTAGTTTCGATTTTTCTTCGAATCCGTGTAGTTAGGGGCCGATCGGCCTGTGCCACGTTAAAGAGCCAGGAGGGGCGCTATTGCGCTAGAAGTAGGGCCCACTTCGGTGGCCAGAGGCGGTTGGAAGTGGGAAACTTCCTGACGTCGATCCGATTGATTCAGGCAACAAAAAAAATCCAAACCCGCCATGGATTTGAAGATCTCGACGAGCTCTACAAAATCCCCAACATGATGGAGGTCTAATTTTGAGTGGATTGAGAGGAATCGAGGAGGGATGGTGGGAACTAACTTCCGCCGTGCGTGATTGACAATCGGGGAGAGAGAATATAGATGAACCAATGATATATTTTTTATATAGTTTTAAAATCCAAAAACACCCTTCTTTACATACTAGCTCCAATCCATACCCAACGACTGTCATCCCTAGCCAAATACCCTCATTCCGAACACAATGGGATATGTTTCGTAGGCCCATTCGACCGTTTCAGTCAGTTTTTCATCAAATTAAAATATAAAACATTCAATATTTAATTTGAACGAACATTTCAATTTGCCGGGGCCACATACGGATCCCAAAAATTCCAGAAAATTAAATCTAGCCATGTTTTGACGATACGGTCCCAACAAACTAGTTTCGTCGAATTCTGAGATCGTTTGAAAAATGACCCTTTTCTGGTAGATCCAATTTAACAGAAATCGACCAAACACATTTTCCTTTGCAACGCTCACATACTAGCTTCAAAAATTATGAAATTTGAAACCTAGCAATAATTTGACATCCCAGATCCAAAAAAAGTGGTTTCGTCGAATTCTGAGGTCGTTTGCAAAATGGCCATTTTCACGGGCTATATAAACTCTATAGCGACCTTTCTGAAAATTCATTTAACCATAACTTTTGCTTCCCGCCACGAAATTTCGATTTTTCAGATTCATTAGAAAGATATTCACTAACAGACTTAAATATTTTTGGTTTCACTAAAACCCGTTTTGTTTTGCTCCCGGTACAGTCAGGCAAAGTTTGAATTCAAATTTTGAAACTGCCGCGCCATTTCATGCCTTGTTTATAATTAAAATTAATTATATTTATTTTCAAACGTTGATTCAAACTTACTTTTCATTGTTATTATTTAAAATATTTATTTTAAATATTTAAAATTCACTAAAATAGCCAAATTAAAAATTTTAAATTGGCTCAAATTTTCCGGGTTGTTACAATCTCCCCCACTTAAAACTTTTCATCCTTGAAAAGGAACTAAGTCCAAAGTTGTTTAATTAACCAACTCAACTTTCCTTCTGGCTTCCATTCTTCAACTTTTCAGTTTCTAAGAATTTTCAAATTCTTCAAAAATTTGGCTAACACCATAAATTTTCGAAAAATTTCGCCATAACCTCCTTTGTACGGGGAGGGGTTTGGAAATTTATTGGGCCGTATTAGGCACCCAATAAATCCGAATAAGCATTCACATATTTATAGTGATATATTCCGGTGTCCACAGGGGAGTGTGTATAGATCATAACTCCAGAGAATAAATTCTCGTCACCCTATAAATGGTTTTTGTGCCGTAATGACCAGAGAGACGTGTTTATTGTCATCTCCAGACCCGTGTGGTTTTTTTATTAATATTGCAATTTACCGTTACATTTTATATGGTCCATATCAATCATCAGTTTAACCTGTAATATATAGTCATCGCCATACAAGCCTCTCGCTCGTATGGTAAATCTTCAACCTCGTTACACAAGCTCCAAATGCTTATGAGGTATATGATGAAGTATGCCTATCTTCAAGAAGTATGCCATGTAGTGCAGTTTAAAATTAATTGTTACTATCCTATGGCGACATTTATTATTACACACATAATAACCAGCACTCTGCATCCAATGACATTCACAGGAGTTGATATAATAGTAAAATCGCGCATCCAACTCATTAAGGTTTACCTATTTGTCGGGCACGCAAATAAATTCTTTACTCAACAACAAATCCTTTACCTGTTCAAACATATATAATGCACATGTATATATTTCTATCTATTTTTAAATCAGTTCAATACTTGATTTAATTAACTATCATTCTAATAAATTAATTAACCAAATCCATAATCACATCACACAAACAACAATCAATTTGTTTTTAGCTATTCAAAAATATACTAATCGATTCATATACTCTTTTTAAAATAATCAGACTATAGAACTAAAAGTTCACATCCATGAAAAGAAAATAACAACAAAGTAGAGAACAAAATGTTAATTTGAAAATATGGTAAATGTACCTTGCACCAGAGTCAATCAGAGATATCCACCCTACACTTAGGATAGGCTTTCTTAATGCTTTCCTCCGTTTCCCAAGTACAAACTCGCGGATCTCCACTCCATTGCACTTTGACTAAGTGAACCTTCTTGTTCCTCAGCTGATTGGTTTCTTTGCCAATTATCTTTAGCGGCTCTCTTCTCATAGCCAATTATGGAGTAATTTCTATATCCTGTTGTGCGGCTTCTTCCACAACCAAGTCTGGATCATGAACATGCTTTCGAAGTTGAGATACGTGAAATACATCTTGCACTCCAGGCAACCAATCAGGTAATTGAACTCTGTAAACGAAAGTTCCAACCCGTTCAAGAATAGGGAATGGTCCAATGAATCTGGGCGCCAACTTCCCAGTTTTTCCAAATCGAATCACTCCTCTCATTGGAGAAACCCTTAGATACACATAATCACCAACAGAATAAGCCAAATCTCTTCTTCTCGAATCAGCATAGCTCTTCTGTCGACTTTGAGCGGCGAGTAATTGTTTCTTAACGAAATCGACTTTGTTTACAGCTTCTTGGATCATATCAGGTCCCAATACAAGCCTATTGCCAGGTTCGACCCAACAAGCAAGAGATCGGCACGGTCTACCATACAATGCTTCGAATGGTGACATTGTCAGGCTTGCTTGGTAGCTGTTGTTGTATGAGAACTCAGCCAAATGTAAATGGTCTTCCTATGATCCACCAAAATCTAGAACACAAGCCCGCAATAAATCTTCTAGTATACGATTCACCTCTCAGTTTGACCATCTGTCTGAGGATGATAAGCGGTGCTCAAGTTCAGTTTCATTCCCAGTTCTACTTGAAATGCCTCCCAGAATTTGCTAGTAAATTTTGGATCTCTATCACTGACTATACTGATCGGCACTCCATGTAGCCTAACAATTTCCTTGAAATAAATCTGGGCCAGACTCTAAGCAGTTCTGTTCGATCTGACAGGTATGAAATGGGCGGTCTTCATGAAGCGATATACGATCACCCAAATACTGTCATTTCCTTTCCTGGTTCTGGGCAAACCACTTATGTAGTCCATGGAAATATGTTCCCACTTCCAACCTGGAATGTCCAGTGGTTGCAACAATCCAGCAAGTTTCTGTTGGTCTCTTTTGACTAGTTGGCAAGTAGAGCACATGCTAACATATAAAGAAATGTCTCTTTTCATAGATCTCCACCAGAAAGTGCGTTTGATGTCATTATACATTTTGCTCACTCCTGGATGGATACTAAGCTTTGACTTGTGGCATTCATCCAACAATTCCTTTCGGAGCTCAGAATTGTTAGGAAAACAAATTCGACCCTTTAGCCTTAGAATCCCTTGGTTATCGATCTGGAAACTCAAATGTTCGCCTTTTTGTATTCTTTCTTTGATCCTCTAAATAAAGTGATCGTCTTTCTGAAGAGAAGATATTTTATCCATCAATGAAGTCGTAATAATAAAATTGGCGATCATTACATTCTTTCTACTTAGCGCATCAGCCATAACATTGGCTTTTCATGGAGCGTACAAAATCTCAAAATCGTATGCTCAAGAAACTCTAGCCAATGTTGCTGCCTTAGATGCAAGTCTTTCTGGGTGAACAGATACTTTAGCGACTGATGATCTGTAAACAGTCCAAATTTCTCACCTAGAAGATAGTGCCTCCATATTTTTAAAGCAAATACAATGGCTAACAGTTCAAGATCATGAGTAACGTACTTTTTCTCATGCGGCTTCAGCTGACGGCTAGCATAAGCAACCACTTGACACTTTGCATTAAGACTGCACCAAGGCCTTCTCTAGAGGAATCCGTCCAGACTTTCAAGTCTTGATTGCCATAGATAATCGTTAATACTGGAGCAGTTGTTAATCTTAATTTTAGCTTCTGAAAAGCCTCCTCACATTCGGGAATCCAGTTGAATCTCGAATGTTTCTTGGTAAGCTTCGTTAAGGAACTAGATATCTTCGAAAAATCTTTAACGAACTTCCGATAATAACTAGCTAATCCAAGAAAACTTCGAACTTCCGTCGGAGTACTAGGCTGCTTCCAATTTTGAATAGCGGTGATTTTACTTGGATCCACAACAATTCCCTCTTTTGATACGACGTGGCCAAGAAACTTTACTTCATCTTACCAGAATATACATTTGGAAAGTTTAGCTTTCAATACATTCCTTCTCAGAATTTCTAGAACTTGCTCCAAATGTTTTTCATGTTCAGACTTTGACTTAGAGAAGATTAGAATATCATCAATAAAAACCAGAACAAACTTATTCAAGACTCCTCTGAACACTCGATTCATCAAATCGACGAAGTAAGCTGGAGCGTTACATAAGCCGAACGACATTACTAACCACTCATAGAACAAATCAGGACCTCTGAATGATGTCATAGGAACACACTCTTCGGCAATACAAAGCTGATGGAAGCCTGTAGCTAGGTCCATCCTTGAAAATACTTGTGCTCCATTCAGACGATCCAATAAATCATCGATTCGCGGCAATGGATATTTATTCTTTAATGTCTGCTTATTCAAGTCACTATAATACACACATAGTCACAGAGTACCGTCAGACTTTGGGACAAACACCACTGCTGCTCCCCAATCAAAGAAACTAGGCCTGATCAGACCCTTCCATACAAGCTATCGAGTTTGATTGTCTAGTTCGTCTTTCTCCTTTAGAGTCATCCTCCGAATAGCATGCACTACTGGCCTTGCATTCAGAATTAAAGCGATCTTGAAATCATTTTCTCTCTGCGGAGGTAAGCTAACAACTTCTTCGAACACATCTGCATAATTCTTTATGACAGGAATATCTTTTATGAGGTCCGGAATATTCTCTGTGACTACAGGGATATTTTCTATTTGAGCAGGAGAAAAATCAAGAGCTGACCAAAAGTCTTTTCTATCAGAATTCAGACCTTCACATGGTATGGTTATATAGTTCCCTAATTGAGCCTTTGCCTTAAAAACTCTCTCGGCGCATTTAACCTCAGCCTCGTATTTGGTTAACCAATTTAATCCCAAAATAAGATCAAATTCAGTAAAATTCATGACGATCGAGATGGTAGGGAACTTATAACTGGGAAAAGAGACAGGTACCCCATAAATCCAACTAAGATCAAGGGAACTCCCAACCGGATTATGTACCGTGATGGGTTCTTTGAGCCTTTTCAATTTCAAATCCAACTTCTTAACTGCATTCTTTGCAATAAAGCTTCGCGATGCGCCCGTATCAAACAGTACTTTAATTGGAATTTTTTTGACATTAAGCGTTCCTTCCAAAACATCAGACCTTCTCTGACTAGCTGAGGGTGCTGAGGTTTCTGCCACTTCATTTACCTGAGCCTCTTTGGTCGCTTTTAACAGCCGGCAATCTTGCTTTACATGGCCAAACCGATGGCAAATGTTGCATTCTCTGGTCTCTTGAAACTTCTTATTCGACTTAGATCCTTCCTTTCTTTGTTTCTTCAGAGATCTACAACTTGTTGACAAATGTCCTTGCTTATTGCAGTTACAGCATGTGGCAGTCATTACCGATTCTTTCTCAGATTTAACCCTTTTCCGCTCGACTTTGGGCTTCTTACTGACCTCATACATCGTCCTGGCCTCAGGACTATCAGTTTCAGACTCACCTTTATTACTAGAACAGACTTCCTCATCGTAGCGCAACATACCTTTCTTGTCGAGATCTTCATACTGGTAAGCCATGTAAATCATTTTAGAGAAAGGAAGCTTCACATGCCCCATTACTTTACTTTGGTACTTTATTTGAAGCCCCTCAGATTCTTCCTCTTTGGATCCTGAATTAGATGCGGGACAAAATGAGAAAGTTCATTGAATTTTTTATGATATTCTGGAATGGTCATATCTCCTTGTATCAGATAAAGGAGTTCATCACATAACCGCTTAGTTGCTTCAGGAAGAGTAAATCTTTCTAGTAAAATCACCTTAAATCTATCCCAGGTAATATTACCTTCTGGATTATCCTTAGTAATCGAATCCCACTAGAACAAAGCTTCGTCTTTAAGTGCCCAAGATGCCAGTAATCTTTTCTAGTCATCCCTCAGCTTTAAACCGTCAAAGATTTTCTCAGCAGAACGAATCCAAGCTTGTGTTTTCATAATAGATTCTTTGCCCAAGAACGGTATTCCACCCATATATCGATACTTAATTAATAGAGCCTCAATAACTGGTTCTGCATTCTTTCTGTTTCTGACAATCATTTTCTAGTACTTCTGCAAATAGCAGATAAAGTGTCAGGTCAACAGAAAAGATATTATAAAGCATAAAGACATATACTTGAATGTAAATGTGTCTATCAAGGTGTTATTTCATTCTGCTATACTCATACTAGGATATTACTGATCCTATCTGTAATGAGTTATTCGTCCTAGAACAGCACTGGTTTTATTTCTGACGAGTTCGTTAATATGTTATATTCCAGCACTAAGCCTGACCAAAGCTCTGATACCATGTTGTGACAACCCCAAATCCTGTATTGACAGTGGCAAGGGTAATCTTTGGAATATAACACATAAACAGATAATAGTAGAACAAAATTAAATAAATACACCAGATAATGTACAACTAATACACTGGATAAACATAATCATCAGAGTTACACAGTATACAGGATCAAACTTAGTACAAATACAGTTCAGCTATACATAAATATCTACAGCGGAAAACAAACATAATATGTACAATAGGAGCTGAACAGAAAAAAAGAGATAAATGATATAATCCATCTTCAGCTCCAGCTATCCAGAAAGAGCCTACTAAAACCTGAACACAAGGCTGCCTGTGTAGAAAAGGGGCACCCGAGTTTGCAAGTGAAACAAACTACGAGTCATTCATGGGACTGCTATGAGAAATCTACTTAACACATTTAATAAAATGGCTAATCACAGGACCATGCCACTTTCGCAGAACGGGTTTACTCCATTGGATTGCCAGTGCTTTACAACAAGTAAATCTTTTAAACATCGCAATGCTTTTTATAAAAATGAAGCCATTATAAGACTCAGTTCCCATCACACAATGCAACGCGAACCGGAGGATAGAGGTTTACCTTATAATGGCCAAAATATGCTTGATACAAATAAAACAAAAGAATTTGATATTATTACAAGTGTTCATATGTTTCAAAAACAATTTCAAATCATAAGTGTCAATCATAAACGGCATGGGTACCATATATCATGTCGCCATATATAGGTATACAATCAAAACCGCAGAGTCACCTATTTGGAAATTGGATTTCCATCATGAACCAAGGCAAAAGATAGTCCTTACCGAATTCGGGACTCTCTAGCCCGAGCCTCCGGAACACCCGCAACTACACCTTGGAGCGACAGGGCCGGTCCAATCGATGTGGATTATAGTGCCTGAACAATGCGTTTTCCCGCACTTTGGGGCGTAAATGAGGCAACAAATGACTTCATCGGTCCCGTATCGACCGATATAACTGAGGCGCCTCGCAACAGCAACAACCACACAGGTTAAAATAATAAGAATGTCAGCCAGTTTAAGCACTGACACCACCTCTAGCTAGAAATAAACGCATGTCCTCCCTGAGGTCCTCTCCCGTTTCTGGCTCATACCAGGGTGTGAAGTTCGTGAATTCACGTTATACACAAAGCTATGCCACACAGGCCGTTCTTTGATCATCAACCATAAGACTTTGCTTTTCAACAGAAGCCTTGATCATTGCATCTTAGCATGCCACACAGGCAATTAACGCCATGTAACTGATGTCTATCAATCACAAAGAATGAAATCCAATGTCAGACACATAGTCCATTTACAAGTCTGTTCTGGGTCTGAACGAAACCGGAGGCACTACATACCTCGTATATCCATCGATCTCCACGTATGTCTGGACGATCACCACTTATTATCTATATTTCGGTATGCCTCCCAATCAAGACATCAGTTACCATCCAACCGAGGTGAAGATCTCTGGTCTTCAACCATCAAATTCATCATCGACTTCTTATCGCCGATCAATTATTTGAAATGAGATTTAACTCGGCTTAAATCAATTCATTTCAATGGTTAAATTATTCGACCACAATTCACGCCAAACACATTCAACCATCAAATATCACATAAACCGAGCAAATTCAGTTTATTTCCATTCCATATCGTTTATAATATTTTATCATGATTTATCGCTATTTTTATTCATTTTAAAAATAGCCATTTCATTCAAACAACGCTTCAGGCCATAACGTGGCCGTGGCACTGTTTTTCTTCAGATTTGATTTACACATATCTGAAAATCTAACAGTTGGATCTTCACAAATTTTATATCATTAGAAAATCTTTTCAAAACGAATCCAACGGTTTTAGTTTTGGGAAAATCCAACGGTCGGATCTCCCGGTACACTCATTTGAAGTTTCGATTTCAAAATACAAACTGCAGTGTCATTATTCGGTTTAATTTAATTATATATATATATATATATACATATAAATATATATAATCGATTCTAGCGCTGTTTTTCTTCAGATTTGAATTAAACATTCCAGACAATCCAACCGTTGGATCTTCACAAAGTGGGTGTTTTTGGAAAGATATTTGTAAGGCGAACCCAACGGTTTCAGTTTCGGGAAAATCCAACGGTTCGGATCTCCCGCACTAATCGTTTGAAATCACGGTTTCAAAACACGAACTACAGCTTCGTTATTCGATATATTTTAATATATTTATTTATATATATATATATAAATATAATCGATTCTTCGATTTCAAAACCATTTTCACTTCACATATTTGATAAAAACGATATTTTTATCCAACAGATATTTATTTCAACACATGAATTTTGCTTATTTTATTTCCACACAGGAATTTCTATTCAACACATGAATTTCTATTTAACACATGAATTTCGTTTCACCATTCAACACATGAATATTTTCTATAGTTTATATATATAGTAAAAATGTGATTTTTATTGCAAAACAATTTATTTCAAAACACGATTATTTTATATAGTTTATATACATGATAAAAATGTGATTTTAATTGCAAAAAATTTTATTTCAAAACATGATTATTTTATATAGTTTATATATATAATAAAAATGTGATTTTTATTTTTCGAATAATTTATTCAATACACGAACTCCATTCAACTCATGAATTTAATTTCAACATTCAACACATGAATATTATTTCAACATCCAACACATGAATTTAAATCAAACACAGAAATATTTCCGAAAATTTCAGCAGCATAACGGCAGGGTAGTTATAACCAGGACCGTCCGTAGTACGGCTCCTCGCTCTACCATAAAGCCTCGCAGCTTTTGACAATGGGGATTTCATGCATCTAGTTCACACGCAGGCGGCATGCTATTATTTTCTTTCCTTTTCCGCAAACTAATCCTATGTGGTTTCAGTCAAATAATTCTCAACCACAAACGGGTATTTTTCAACCACAATCAATCAATTTCAACCACAAACAATTCTAATCAACTATTCGCTATCAACCAATTTTCACACCAATCACAACCAATAAATATCGTCTATGGTTTGTGGACGAGGGGCGTGTGTATATATATATTTATATAAGTATATTTCACTTCACTTTCAACACATATATTATTTTTACAACGCATATATAACTTATACATCAAACATACAACTTATACAACGATTATACTTGCGGTGTACAACGCTTATATAGCTCATACTTCGAATATATAATTTATACATCATCATTTCCATATCGTTTATAATTCAGAAATCTCACATTGGGTTCCACTCCACCAAAAATAGCAGAAGGCTCAGAAAAATATCCGGTCTCTTCAAAAATGTAGAAGACGTCCACACGAGTCCACTGTCTCTTGTTTCACTGAATTTCGTCAACATAGCAAAAAGATATGATTTTTACAGTGAAATCAAAAACCGTAGCGCTTTAAAGTGCTATAGGATAGTTTAAATTATAATCAGCCGTACCTTTCAGTCTTGTTCAAAACAAGGTTTCAATTTTTCTTCGAATCTGTGTAGCTAGGGGCCGATCGGCCTGCGCCACGTTGAGGAGCCAGGAGGTTCGCTCCTGCGCCTGAAGTAGGGCCTACTTCAGTGGCCAAAGGCGAGCTCGGCGGCGGTTGGAAGTGGGAAACTTCCTGACGTCGATCTGATTGATTCTGGCGACGAAAAAAAATCTAAACCTGCTATGGATTTGAAGATCTTGACGAGCTCTACAAAATCCCCAACATGATGGAGGTCTAATTTTGAGTGGATTGAGAGGAATCGAGGAGGGAAGGTGGGAACTAACTTCCGCCGTGCGCGATTGACAATCGGGGAGAGAGAATATAGATGAACCAATGATATTTTTTTGTTTATATATTTTTAAAATCCAAAAATACCCTTCTTTACATACTAGCTCCAATCCAAATCCAACAACTGTCGTCCCTAGCCAAATACCCCCATTCTGAACACAATGGGATATGTTTTGTAGGCCCATTCGACTATTTCAGTCAGTTTTTCATCAAATTAAAATATAAAACATTCAATATTTAATTTGAACATACATTTCAATTTGCCGGGGCCACATACGGATCCCAAAAATTCCATAAAAATAATTCTATCTTTTTTTTGATGATACGGTCCCAAAAAAACTAGTTTCGTCGAATTTTGAGATCGTCTGAAAAATGGCCCTTTTCTGGTCGATCCAATTCAATAGAAATCGACCGAACACATTTTCCTTTGCCACGCTCACATACTAGCTTCAAAAATTATGAAATTTGAAACCTATTAATAATTTGACATCCTGGATCGAACAAAAGTGGTTTCGTCGAATTCTGAGGTCGTTTACAAAATGGCCATTTTCACGGGCTATATAAACTCTATAACGACCTTTCTGAAATTTCATTTGGCCATAACTTTTGCTTCCTGCTACGATACTTCGATTTTTCAGATTCGTTAGAAAGATATTCACTAACAGATTTAAATATTTTTGGTTTCACTAAAATTCGTTTTGTTTTGCTCCCGGTAAAGTCAGTCAAAGTTTGAATTCAAATTTTGAAACTACCGCGCCATTTCAGCCCCTGTTTATAATTAAAATTAATTATATTTATTTTCAAACATCGATTCAAACTTACTTTTCATTGTTATTATTTAAAATATTTATTTTTAATATTTAAAATTCACTAAAGTAGCCAAATTAAAAAATTTTAATTGGCTCAGATTTTCCGGGTTTTTACAATTTTTATATAAATAAAAATAGCATTAAATCGTTATAAAATATTATAAGCAATATGGAATGGAAATAAACTGATTTTACTTGGTTTATTAGATATTTTGATGGTTAGATGTATTTGACATGAAATTATTATATTGAATTGAAACGTGAATGTCAAATAATTTAACCATGGAAAGAATTGATTTGAATTATATGTATATGAGAATTATTTGAAAAGGCAAAGTTAATTCTCATTTCAAATAATTGATCGATGATTAAAGGTCGAAGATATGAAGATGGTGCAAGACCAGTGATCTTCACATCGTATGGATTGCTACAGATGCCTTAGATATGGGTAGCTCCCTTGATGAGGTTACAATGTTAGTGGTCTGGACGTACTTGTTGATTGTCCGGATGTGCGATGGCCTCTCTTCCGTATTGGACATATGCAACGAGGAATAAGGTGCCTTCGGTTTTGTTCAGACCCAGAACGGACTAGTAAATGGACGTGTGTCTTACATTGGATTTCGTTCTGCGTTGATTGATCTCTATTAAATATATATCCGTTTGGCGGCGGAGAATTTATTCTCTTGCTTAACACCCTTCTCTAAGACGTACGATCTTAAAGGTTATATATCGATAGACATCAGTTGCATGGCGTGGAATGTCAATGTGGCATGCAGAGATGCAAGTGATCAAGGCTTTTGTTGAAAAGCAGAGTCTTGTGGTTGATGATCAATTCACGGCTTTAAATAGCATATATTTGTGTATAGTGTTAATTCGCGAGCCTCACACCTCGGTGTGAGCCAAAAACGGGATCGTGACTGTAGGGAGTGCACGACATTTTTTTTCTAGCTGCGGGTGGTGTCATGGTATAGAGCACAGAAAATTATTTATTTTTACCGTGGATGTTGGATCGCAAGGCGCCTCGGTTATATCGGTCACTACGGGGTCGATGGATAGGCCCGATTGGACCGGGAAGCGTGTGTTCAGGAATAACTAATCCTCAAACGTAAGAGAGGACCGACCCTGAAGCCTCACAGGGTTGCCTAGAGTGTGTAATCCTGAGTCATTTGCTAGAGTGTCTCGAATTGGTAAGGAGCCATCCCTGGTCTCGACTCATGACGGAAATCCAATTTCCAATACGACATTTCAGTTTTGATTGTAAACCTATATATGGCGGCATAGTGGCATGGGACGCTCATGTCGTCTATGATTAATACATTATGATTGAAATTTCTTTTGGAACATATATGCACTAGTAATAATATCAAATGACCTTGTTTTATACATATTAAGCATATTTTGGCCATTTTAAGGGAAAACTCTATCCTCCGGCTTGCGCTGCATTGTGTGATGGGACCTGAGTCTTATAATGGCTTCATTTTTGTAAAAAGCATTGCGTTGTTCAAAAGATTTACTTTATTTCATGCACTGGTAATCAATGAAGTAAACCCTTTTCGCGTTAGCGGCGTGGTCCTATGATTTGCCTTATTATTATTGTTAAACCAGTTAGGTTGATTTCTCATACCAATCCCATGATTGACTCGTAGTTTGTTTCACTTGTAAACTCGGGTGCCCTTATTTCCACACGGGCAACCAAGTAACAGGTAGAAGGATTAATTTTGGCTTAGAACTATAGCTTGGAGTGCGCTTTTGGCTGATGGCGAAGACTAGCTTTTATTAGTATTTTGGACTATTGACACTACCGCCTGTGTTAACTTTTTGTATATAAACCGCTGATCGCGATGTATACTGATTATCTCTATTATGTACTATCTGATGTATATGTACCGTTGATCTCGATGTAGATTGATCATTTCTTTTATGCACTAAGTTGTATCCTATGACTGTGCAACTCTGATGTATATTACATGTTATGATTCTGCTGTCATATTGATGTAAATTATTCCATTTCATGTTAATGCTATTAACTGTAATCTGCAAATGTTGATTAATGTGTTATATTCCAATGATTATCCTTGCTTCTGTAGCACGGGGGTTTGGGGTTTTCACATTGAATATAATATTAAATTAAATCATTGAAATGATATGAGACTTAACCATTCCTATATCTTCCACATATTTGTGTGTAGTTAGCACATAATCACTATCAACTTTTTAAATCACATTTCATAATTAAATCATTCATTCATACATACCTATATGCATACATACATGATGTATGTATATACATGTATCATGGTATAATTCATACCGTATAAGCATTAAAAAATTAACGCTTATATTTTTGTCAATCAACTGATTAACCGTAATTATACAATCATCAATCAACCATAAGTATCCATAACAACCACATTATCATCCAAACCAAATAATCATTTATTTATGGTTTTAACTTCATAATCATTTGGGTAGCTGCTTTAATTATTAAACCACTAAGTAATTAACCTACATGACATCTTTATATGCTTACTAATTTCACTAAATCAGTAGCAAACCAACTTTAAAATTAACCAAATTTTCAAGTTAACTACTTTAACAAAGTTTACCAAACGTGAGTGAGAATCGCTCACCATAGCTTATCCACTCCTCCAAACTTTAACTGTAGGACTCTTCTAACTTTGCTACAACTCCATACTTCCACTTGGAAAACAAGTTATCACCTTTTCTACTTCAAACACTACGTATGATAGTATATATATTTTTACTTGCATTTAAATGAAGAAAGATGGAATTTTTAGTGGTTAAAAGCTCAATTAAGGAGTGTGGAACCCACGACATGAAGGGAGAGTGCTAGAAGGGGCTTCCACGTGGCAAGGGGTGGGTGTATGGGTGGTGGCAGCTCAAGTAGGGTCCGGTTGCCTTGGATCTAAGGTTTCAAGCTGGTTTAAGGCATAAAATGTAAGCAAAGGTGCAATCTTTAAGAGGTGGGGCCCACTTGGATGGTAAGAGGCGTTAAGGGTTGTTATGTGTGTTGTGTGTGCTGGTGTGGCATTTGGGTAAGTGGTGGTGGTGGTAGGAAGGAGGTAGAGTGCTTAAGATGGTATAAAAAGGGTTAAAGGTGGTATTTTTAAGGTTTTATAGAAGGAAAGGAGGAAGCTTTGGGATAAAGGGGCCCACGTGGGGTAGGGTTGCGTTGGCGCTAATGCGTGTGCTAGTAGGGATGAGGGTGGTGGTGGTTGGTGGTAGGAAGGAGGTAGAGGCCATTAGAGAGGAGGAAGAAGAAGAAAAATGGAAAATAAAATAAAAATGAAAACAAATGAAAATGAAATCATTATTTAAACTATCTAATTGCTTGGGAAGGTAGCAAAGTGAGAGGGAGCGATATGTGGAGGGGAGAGGTGATGAGGTGTTAAAAGGGAGGAGTGTTTAAAAAGTTGTACGTTAGTTTGATTTTGATTTGTTTAATCTTGAATTTAATTAAATGACATTTATACGTTTTCAACTCGTACGATCAAACCGTAAGTTCGGGTGATACGAAACCTTGAAATCCAATTATTTTACAGATACTGACCCAATGAAACTAGTCTCGTCGAATTTTGAGACCATTTGAAAATTGCCTATTTCTGTGCTATTATTAAATTTTAATTGAATTGTCGACATGCATTTATATCGCGCACGCTTACATACTAACTCCGATTAATATGAAATTTGAGACCTTACAATATTTTAACATTTGAATCCGGTGAAATTGGTTTCGTTAAGATCTGAGATTGTTAGAAAAATTTCTATTTATTAGACTATTAAAATAATATTAAATTATCAAATTTTAATATACTTACTTTAATTTAAATTTTATAAGTTCATTAACCTTATTCAAACTTCAATAAAATATAAAACAAAGTTAGAATTCATTTTCAATTGTTTTCAGGTCTAGATTCGATATTTGACCATTGAAAATCCACTAAAAACCTATTTAAAATCCATATTTTAAATTGACTAAAAATACGGGTCGTTACAATCTCCCATGCTTAAAAAGATTTCGTCCTCGAAATCGAAGACAAAATTGAAGGTCGTTTACTTAACCAACAAAGCCATATCCTATCAAATCGAACTTCGAACTTAACTCCATAAGTTATACATAGATCATCGATGGAGAATATCTATTTCGTTTCTTTCAAATACACAACTTATTTTCGAACAATCACTGATCCCTCGATCCCTTAGTATCGACACTAATCTGGACCTTGATCATAAAACTCTAACTTTCCTTACATAGCTCACAACTATGATAGAAAACTCAGGCACCTCACCATAAACCCTCATCCAGGTTCGTCTCCAAACATCGAGTGGTAAATTCTTTCTCAGATCGGTGTAAATACACCTCTAAGTTCCGCATTCAAATAGAATCTATTTAAGGAAATGATCCACGTAAACCTACATAGTTATTCCTATGGTTTTTCCTTCTTCAACCTATCCTAACATGTCATCTACAACTTAAGCATATTTCATAACTTGTCAAATGACCAAGATCATCAAGAATTCCGACTTCTTACCTTAACCTAATTGGTTTACAACTTAACTTAATTTTTTTAGCTTTCCAAAAAAATTCCCAATTCTTGAATTTCTCTAATGCCTTAAGTTTTCAAAAAAATTCGCCATAACCTCCTTTGTATTGTTCAGTCAATATAACCTCAAAAAACCTTTATAATCACTCGCCAATCAAAAAGAAAATCGAAAAGCCAAGCAACTAGCCAACTAGGCTCATAAAATCATCAAACCCAATCAATACAGTAAACATGTACCTTTTAGATGAGCATCCAATTTTATTCCTCACCTTAGCTTCCATTCAATAACCCGCTCAATATATCTCCTATATATATCCAGTTCCAACTAATTTCCAAATCAATTCAACACTAACATTCAATTTATTAATTATTTCTTAATTAGTTCAATTTTAATTCTACCCAATTAATTTTCCATAATTTACCAAAATACCAAACCATTCTTATTTTGGTTTTACCATTCCATATTCTTTACCTAACAGGTTTTAGAATTTATCGAATGTCCAAAATCGACACATAGCAATAGTAATAATTAAATTGTGCAATCAAGATAATAAATATGCACCTTTGGTTGGGCACGTAATTTATTCCTATACTTAGCTTTAAATCAATAACCTATTTAACATATATATGTATATATATCCAATTCCAACTAATTTTCAATTCAAATAAATAACAAGTGTTTTCATATATTCAATGTCCAAAATCGCTGAAGATTCCGTCTAATTTATCTAAATCAGGCATCTTAGGTAATTAATTAGGAAATCAAACAATCACACTAACAATCAATTGAATAACAAATTTTATAGACTCTAAGTATACTTTCAAAATCAGGTTATATATACATATAATAATCACAAATACGTTTCTTATAAACATATCACTCTCCACTCATTTTAGGGTATTACGAACCTCATCTCTAATGAGTTCCTCATCCTAGGATACTACTGATCCTATCTTTAATGAATATTTTTAAATAGAATGTTACTAATTCAACCTCAAAAGAATTCTTTCGTTTGGTTCTAATGTGTCTTATTCTCGATCTCTCTAAACCAGAGCTCTAATACTCCCCTTTAATGACCCAAAATCCCTGGCCGGTCTAAACTAAGCAAGAACCCGGATTGTTTTTGTAATAACCTGGAAATCTGGGCCAATTTAAAATTTTTATTTTGGCAAGTTTAGCGAATTTTGATTATTTAAAATGAATTATTTTAAATAATATCGACAAGAAATTTATTTTGAATAGAATTAGAACGTGTATATTTATATACGTCGTCGATAGAATATAAATATTTATTTTAAATTATAAAAGGAATTGAAAATGGCGCGGTAGTTCGATAATTCGATTTCAAATTTCATATGAATGTACTGGTTGCAAAATAAATCGGATTTTAGTGAAACCAAAAATATTAGAATCTAATTGAGAATATCTTTCCAACGAATCCGAAAAACCAAAATTTCATAGCGGGAATCAAAAGTTATTCCCAGTTGAAGATTCAGAATAGTCGCTATGGAATTCTTACCCTTAAAAATGGAAATTTTGCAAACGACCACGGATTTCGACGAAACCACTTTTGTTGGATCCGTGATGTCAAATTATTGCTAGATTCCAGTTTTCATAATTTTTGAATTCAATATGTGAGCGTGCCAAAGGAAAACGCGTTTGACCAGTTTTAGTTGATTTTAATCGACTGGAAAATGGCCATTTTTCAAATGGTCTCAGAATTTGACGAGACTAGTTTTGTTAGGACCGTATCGTCAGTACGAAGCTAGAAAATATTTTTCGGGAATTTTTAGAGTTCGTATATGGCCCCGGTAAATTGAAATGTGCGTTCAAATTCAATATATAGAGTTATATTTTGATTTTGACGAAAACTGATCGAAATGATCGAATCAGCTTACGATACATATCCCATTGTGTTTGAAATGGGGGTAATTAGCTATGGACGACAGACAGT
Organism: Allium sativum; assembly: GCA_030737875.1. Classification (NCBI taxonomy): domain Eukaryota; kingdom Viridiplantae; phylum Streptophyta; class Magnoliopsida; order Asparagales; family Amaryllidaceae; genus Allium; species Allium sativum. The sequence goes on along the minus strand of CM060924.1, from coordinate 995,658,307 downwards.
GGGTCTCGTTTCGAGGTCGAAAATAAAAGTTGCTTTTTAGAAAATTTAATAATAAAATATATATTTAATTATATAATAGCCCCCCTTCTTCTTTCTCTCTCCCCGTTCGTTACTTTCAGAAAAAAGGAAAATCGATCCCCCCCCCGCGCCCCCATGCAGCCACCGGAGTTGGCGCCTCCCCCTCCGACTTCCATTCCCCTCCGCCTCTCTTCCATCCTCTCCTTCCTCTTCTCCTCTTCCACCAGCGAACGCCCCAATTCAACAAACCCTAGCGCGCCACACCAGAATCGCACCCGCCACCACCTCGCCCAGATCTCGGCCGCCGCTGACGTTCAACGTCTCCCCCCTCGAACGCAGCAGACTCCAAGCCCCTCCGGCGTGAGTTAGCAGTGAAGAACAGTAAGTCTTTTACCTTTATTTATTTTATTTTATTTCATGTAGACTTTAATATTTAACTTATTCAGTATTGTTTTAAATGTTAGAATAGTTTTAAAATCTGAGATTTGTTATATATATATATTGTTTGAAATATATATATAATGTTAGAGTATATATAATGTTTGAAGTATATATAATGTATGATGAATATAAAGGTTCGATTTTGAATGAATATAAAGGTTCGATTTTAAGAGAATATAAAGGTTTGGTTTTTATTTGATAAAAGGATTGAAATATATATATATGGTAGGATTTTTATATTCGAAGAATAAAAATATAATTTTTATATTATAGAAAGAATAAAAATATGATTTTTATATTGGTAGAGTATTAAAAATATGATTTTTAATGTATAGAACATCATATTAAAAATGTGATTTTTATTTGAACAACGTGAAAAGAACTGCATTGGAATTTCAAACAGATCCAGACGGTTCAGCAGTTCAAAAGCAAAGCACGGCGGAGTGGAACCCTCTATGAGAACTCCTCACTTTTATTTTTATTTCTAGTTGAAATATATACTAGGATGTAGATGGTGTTTAGTAGCACCCGACGCCCGTCGTCAACAGACCATGGATGGCTTGTATGCTTGTTTGTTTGATTTTGATGTGTAGTTGATATTGTGATGTGATGTGAAATGAAATAAAATATTTTATAGTGGAAAATGTTTTATAGTTAAAAATAGAATTTTTGACGTGTATTTAAAATGAAATAGTTATAAAAAAATCGAACGGTTTGTTTATATACACTGATTTGATTGATATTGATTGGGATGATAAATTTTACACATCGCCCAATTGCACAAATAAAATATGTGTTTGTTGATTTGAAACCCCATATGGGTATTGGGATGATATATGACATACATTAATCCCAATAATTAGTTGTATGTCGATCGATTGATTGACAGACTGTTATAAGCGTTAAATATTTATATTTGATGCTTATACAGTGTAGAATGCACTTTGGATGATGGTTGATTATTCGTCATTGTTGATATATACATGCGTTATATGGAAATCCATAGAAATAAAATCTATGGTAATTGATTGGGCCTCATTCCAGTTTTGAATAGAAATATTTGAAAAAGAAATATTTGAAATAAAAATATTTGAAATAGAAATATATGAAAAAAAAAGATATATTTGAAATAGGATATTTGAAAATAGAAATATATGAAGCTGTATTGATTAGATTAACGTCATTTTGACGTGAACGATATTTATATCGATTTTATTCATTTTATAATGATTATCGAAAGTGATTTCAAAATCTGATATTTTGAAAAGAATTAGAATTCGAATTGAAATTGAATAGAAATGAATTCGAATTGAAATTGAATAGAAATGAATTCGAATTGAAATTGAATAGAAATGAATTCGAATTGAAATTGAATAGAAACGAATTCGAATTGAAATTGAATGGAATTGAAAACGAACTGAAATTGAATTAAAAATCGATTTGAGTTGAAATCAATTTGAAATGAATTTAAATCGAATTTATAAGGAAAAATAAATTTTGATTTGAATTTGAAAAGAAGTTGAAATCGTTTCGAAAACGAATTTAAAACGATTTATATAATACATTTTAAAAGGGAATCGACGAAGTATATATATATTATATATATATAATATAATGGCCTGAATAGAACGCGCCGCGCTGCGGTAGTTCGTGAATTTCGACCATTGACTTCGAATGGATATTGCGGGAGATCCGACCGTCGGATTCTCCTAAAACCGAAACCATTGGGTTCGTATCGAAAAGAGCTTTCTAACAAGTATTATAAATTAGAAATCTAACGGTTGGATTTGGAATTATGTCCAAATCAAATTTGGAAAAGGTCGCTGTAAGTGCAGTTCGATGGCCGTTGATGGAAATCGACTGTACGGGCCTTGATAAAATTATTAAAAATAGTAATAATTTGTGTAAAATCATAAGAAATGATTTATGAAGAATTGGGGTGGAAAATTCCATATTTGAAAAGATAAAAATAGATTTTATCGAAATGAACTAGTTTTGAACTAGAATTATAATTCTATTCATTTTTAAATAAATAAATTGAATTTGAAAAGGGTTTTAAAAGTAACCAGAATTTCCAATAATTGAATTGGAATGGATTTGAATTGAAATTGTCTTTGGAATATTTCGATGTTGGATTTCGTGATTATACAGGTATTGTTATGGGAATTTGAAAGATGTATTTATATCGTTATTTCCAATACGATATTTGTTGGTCGTAGAATTTGATATTGAATATAAGCCGATATATTTTCTATTCAGAGCCTTGTATTTAATATCAAATGTGATTTGGGTTTGACATGAATGGTGTCTTCATTAACACTGTTCTTAAGCCCAGTTGAGAAAAAGATTAAATCTTTTTATTTATATTTAATGAAGTGTACCAATTAAATAATATTTAATTGGAATTGAATTGGTATTGATTTTTGGGTTTATCGTGAACAGTGTTTTAAATAACACTTGTTCTTTAACCCGATAATTAATGGAATGTGATTTTGGGTTTATCGTGAACCGTGTTTTAAATGACACTGATTCTTTAACCCAGTTAAAGATTAAAACTAAGTGGAGTTTTAATGAATCTTTAATTAGATTGAAAAGATCGAGAATGGAGTATCACCAGTTTTACTCCAGGCGATAGTTAAATCTTTAATTAGATTTGAACGTGAAATGGTAATTGAATTTACCGATAACATCGTGGTGTTAGATATGAAGTATTACAAGTTTTACTCCATGGGATGAATAGGTGGGGATTGGGAAATAAAATAAATGATTACTCCAGTGTGGTTCACTAGTCCCGACTAGTTTGAATTGATATTCAAAGAAGATTAAAGAATAAATTTAAAGAATTTATCTTTGACAAAATTAATGAGAACCTTTCCTAAAGTATAAGAATATTTGAATAAAAGAATATTCTGAAATGGAATGAGGCGTATGTTGTGTTTGTGTAGCACGTGTTTATTATATACGCGAGATATTCGGAAAGACCGGGTTTATCCCATTCTGAATAACTGATTCGACGTGGTGTCGAAGGTGAAGGCGGTGGTCGAAGACCGGAGGTCTTCACGTCGTTTGGGTGATTACTGATGATCTTGATTGGGCCATACACCCATGAGGAGGGAATCAGTTAGTGATCGTCCAAACGTACTTGGAGATCAATGGATATGCGGGGTACTAGGTGCCTCCAGTTTCGTTCAGACTCAGAACGGACTTGTAAATGGATTGTGTGTCTGACATTGGATTTTAGTCTGTGTGATTGATTTCTATTAAATATATATCTGTTTGGCGGCGGAGAATTTATTCTCTTGCTTAACGCCCTTCTCTGAGACGTTCGAGCTCAGGGGTTATATATCGATGGATATCAATCGCATGGAGTGAATTGCCTGTGTGGCATGCCTAAGTGGAAAATGATCAAGGCTTCTGTTGAAAAGCAGAGTCTTGTGGTGGATGATCAAAGCACGACCTATGTGGCATAGCTTTGTGTAGCGTTGCTTCGCGAGCCTCACACCCCGGTAGTGATCCAGAAAAGGGAGAAGGACCTCAAGGAGGGCATGTGTTTCCTTCTAGCTAGAAGTGGCATCAGTGGTTTTACACGCCCTGACGAGTTTGACTTATGTGGTTGTTGCTGTTGCGAGGCGCCTCGGCTATATCGGTCGATCCGGGACCGATGGAGTCATACGTTGGCTCATTGACACCCCATAGGGTGGGGAAACGCAGTGCTCAGGCATTTTAATCCACATCGGTGGACCGGCCCTGACGATCTAAAGGCTTGACTTAGTACTTGCCTGAGACACGGGCTAGAGCGTCTCGAATTCGGTGGAGGACGATCCCTTGCCTCAGTTCACATATGGAAATCCAACTTCCAATACGTGACATTTCGATTTTAGTTGTAATCCTATATATGGCGACATAGTGGGATGGGGCTCTTATGCCGTCTATGATTGATACTTATGATTTGAAGTTGTTTTATACACTATGCACTTATAATAGTATCAAATGATTTGTTTTAAACGTATCAAGCATTCTTGGCTATTATAAGGTAAAAACCCTATCCTCCGGCTTGTGTTGCATTGCGTGATGGGACCTAGGTCTTATAATAGCTTCATTGTTCTTTATTTAGCATTGCGTTGTTGTTTTATGCACTGGTATTCTTGGAGGAAACCCATTCCGTGTTATACATCAAGTGAAGGGGGATCACATCAAATTGAGTGATTTAAAGATCATCCTTCGCCGTCCAGATTGGAGATTTAGTTGTTTCAAGCTATTTCAAAGATTTGGTGAGTGATAAGCATCTCTCATATGAATTCAATCAAGTATATGGGTAATTTGATCTTATTTTCATCATTTCAAGATGTTTTCAACTAGCTCTACATCATGGTAAGTACGTTTTTGTTCGAATCACTATAGGATCTAATCTAGCAACTTAAATTAGTAAATTCATATGTTAATTCGTGTATTTATGAAAGTTTAGATCCATTTGTTAATTCATTCGTTAGTTTATCATGGTTTGGTAAATTAATATAGATATACGATGACTTATTGTTATGCTAATGTGTTTTGATGATTGCTACTGATTTTGGTTTGAAATTGATTGATTTGAATGAGTTGTTTGTATCGATGTTGTCATTTGGTGATGGATTGGTCAAGATTGGAGATAGATCAGCCAAATATGGAGTCGTGTCGTTCCATGAAGCTCGGGTCGTTTGGCTTGTGGTTTAAGAAATGATAGGTCTTTCGTCGTTAGGTCGCATACACTCGGGTCGTTGGTGATGTGGCATACTTGGGTCATCCGAGGAGAGTTAGGTCGTGGGTAATGGTGTAATGAACCGCAAATCCATAATATCAGAGTTGACTATATACATCGTACGTCCAACCCAAATATCACGAAAATACGAAACCTTTTTTTTAGAAGAAAAATATAGAAGAAGAACAAAAATAACAACACAGAATCTCACATCGCAGCGGAACAAAATATAATATATCATAACTTTTGAAATACAAAATTTCCACTGTATAACATACACTTATCAGAGTACAACACTTACAACACAATGGAACAAAACTCTATACAACTAATGCTGAAGCCTCCTGCTCCAAGCTCCTTTAGATAGATCTGTAAAATCCAAAACTACTTGACTGCCCGTACAAATTTAGGCACCCAAGAGTTTAGAACAAAACAAAATAAACTCCGGGTCAGTCATGGGACTGGTATGAATAAACAGTTTAAAACAGTTTTAGAAAACTAAATGATATCTCATAAGACCACGCCATATAACACGGAACGGGTTTTCCCCTTATGAGAATCCAAACACTTGACTTATCCTTTAAAATCCTTTTGAAAGGAATAATAATCTTCATATCAAAACTCTTTTGATATTATAATAATGTCTAAATCAAGTAAATAACAACCTTGTGGAACGTTTGCATCTCACGTTCCACATATATAATATGCAATCAAAACCGCAAGCACTTATTGGGTAATGAAATTCCAACTATGACAAGGTATGGAACCACCTTCCGCTGGTATATCTCTAGAGGAGAATACACCGAGTTCAACAAGAACATCTTGCAACTCAGCCACACATGACCGACCACTCATTTCGCTTGAGTGTATCGAACTGTTTCCCGAATGGGACAACATCAACAATAGATTTTTAGAAGTAAATGAAACTCTAGATCAGGTGATTATACACCCTAATAGATACGACCTACATAGCCATGTTGCCTGCCCGATTTCTGTCATTTACCGGTTGATGAGGCTTGAGGTTACGCTTTATCATCACATCAGATTCACTTCGAATGCCACATTGTCAGATCCATCGAAAATCACTAATTTAACGTCTACAACCATACATTACGTGTCAGCTAAAAGAAGTTTCCTTCTCCGCTTCCACTCTTGGTACGGTTGAAGAAATCAATGTACGTGACCTTTCTGGAAATACTCTGTCAGACATTCACCCATACAAGTCATCCAGGAACAAGATGAACCGAAGGCACTATTCAGTACATCCATCTTAGTCACTGTTATCTAAGCCTTATACAATAGCCCTTGCACTTTACTCCGTCTTCAATTTTCTTTGGCATATATGATTCGCAACGCTTATGCCAATACAGAGTGGTTCTTTGGATAATAATCCAACCGGTCTCTCCATATTGACAACGATGGTCAAAACTTCGATAGTCTGTGATTTAACTATCGAATAAAAACAAGTGTTTCGATAGTTGATGATTTAACTATCGAAGAAAACAAGTGTTCATCAAATTATCAATCACTGGGCTATTTAGTTAATATATCATTAATTAAATCTCTTCTCCATTTCCTTATCAATATTGTGAACCAAATATTTTCAATAACCATATTGGCCTTTTACGTTATTTGGAAAACATTTCTGAATATCGCCTTCCTTTATTTTCTAAACTTTAGAAAATATATGCTATTTATAATTGGAAAATATTCCAATTACTTATCTCTTTTCCGATCTCGTTTATTTCTATACTTAGGAAATATTCTTTATTATATTTCCAAGCTTACACTTATTTGGGTTAAAACGGATGTTGTGTAAAACATCGTTACGACAACCCAAATACTATATTCAACTAACTATTATCCAACATTGATCTTCCAGCCTGAAATCTTACTATTTATTTGTCAATAATGAAATCAATCAAGTTGGGGGTATAACTACCTCTCAGACCTTGACTGAATAACATTTATAACGTCAAAACAGATATGACTACTTACTCGAATAATCAATACCATACAACTACTTATTCACTTTTAAACACGTATACGCTTTCTCTTTCTATTCTTACGAGATTTTATTCCTAGTCTTCCTTTTTGTTTATACTATTCTATTTTTAAGTTCGCTTCCTTATTGACTTCTATATATATCGATACGTTGATTTCTAACTATCAAATTATCTTAAAAATATTCTAACTCCTTAAATTCCTGAAAAAATTCGCCATAACCTCCTTTGTACCGGGAGCATCGGGATATTTCAAATAGCCTCCCATGGCCCTCACCAATTCAAAAGAAAAAGAAAAGCCAAGCGGCTAGCCGATACGGCGCATGAAATCTCATATATGAATTAAATACATACCTTTTGTCGAGCACTCTATCTATATCTCTTCTAAACTTTATTCCAAACCTGTCTCATGTATATCCGTACATTTCTAATTTATTTCAACTCAATTCAATCGTTTTAACTCAACTTGTTAATTAACTTGCAATTTTACTCCTTTTGTCAATTTTATTTTTAACAGGACATGTTCAAATATATTTCAACTTATAAACTAATTGAAATTATAAATTTCAATTACATTTCATATTCAATTTCGAATATAAATTCTCAAATCCCATTTACCTTTCAAAGTTCGACTTCAATTCAGAATTTCCATTAACTAGTTACTAATTAACCGTTTTTCCTATTTCAACTTTTTATTTGAATATATCTTGTTCAAATATATGTTAACTTGTTTATACACTGACTGAGTTCCATTTTCAATTCAAGTCTTATATTCGATTTCCATTTTCAGTTCTATTTGAATTTCCTATATTCAAATTCCATTTCAATTATTCAAATTCCATTTCAACTCTATTTGAAATCCTATATTCAAACTCCATTTGAATTCCTTTGAATTCAAATTCTAATTTAATTCCTTTGAGTTCAAATCCCATATTTAAATTCCTTTGAATTCAAATATTCAAATTATCTCTTGATAATTTATTCATTATATTTATAAACACTATTTTATAATTTTCCTTGTTTTATTTAAACAAGCCTATTTCGAAATCTATTTAAAAATTCAAATTCTATTTTAGAAAATAGAATTTCCCTTTTAAATCTCAAATATCCCTTCCAGGATATTTTAATAAATTATCACTTAGGCCCAGTGATATTTAAACACCAAATAAATCAATTATTTATTTCAGATTTTCTAATACATCATATATGATAGTATATATGCAAACAAATAAACAAACAAATAATATTTTTTTTTGAGGAATCCAGTTGGATTCCTCTAACCTGTTTTCCTGTATCCACAGACGTTAGTCAACATGGTAATACCCATCCTGCTTCAAGGCAGGATATCGCGATATAAAGGTCATCGACTAATATATGTTTGTGGGGGCGCATAGGGAAATCATCCGCTATGAAACTGCGGGCATCCGCTAATGAAACTGCAGGAATCAATCCAATCATCAACCCAATATATATATATATATATATATAATAGTCAACCCTAAATAACTGATATATTTAAATCAACCAAACAACATTGATTTTTAGAACTTCAAAGATTATATTTTTACCACATCAAAGATGATAATTTTATCGCATAAAAGGATGTGATTTTTAATTGTGAAGTGATTAGGAAGATTTGATTTTTCATAGTAAAAAGATTCAATCTTTATAAATATAATTTTCATATGATGTAGAAGATAAAAATATGATTTTTATATTTTAGAAAGAATAAAAATACGATTTTTATATTATATAGTTAATAAAAATTCGATCTTTATATATGAAATAGAAATATAGAAATATAATTTTTATATAAAATGAAGCGTCGAGAAAATATATGAAGAAGAAATAAAAATATGATTTTTATTTATTGAATGAAGCAATAAAAATATAATTTTTATTGCGAAAAGCGTGAAAAGGACTGCATGGGAATGTCAAACAGATCCAGACGGTTCAGCAGTTCAAAAGCAAAGCACGGCGGAGTGGAACCCTCTGTGACAACTGCTCACTTTAAATTTTCTTTTCTAGTTAAAAATATATACTAGGATGCAAACGGTGTTTAGTAGCACCCAACACCCGTCGTCCACAGACCATGGACGGCTTGTATGCTTGTTTGATGTGTTATGAAGTTTGTTTGTGATGTTGATGTGAAATGTGTTAAAATAAATGAATTTATCTTAAAAATATAATTTTCAACGTGAATGTGAATAAATAAATATTCATTTACAAACCGGACGGTTTGTTTATGTACACCTATTTGAAGGATATTGATTGGGACGATAAATTTTACACATCGCCCAACTGCACAAATAATATTCAGTGTTTGTGGATTGAAATCCCACACGGGAGTTGGGATGATATTTGGCGTACACTAATCCCAATTATTTAGTTGTATGTCGATCGATTGGTCGACAGACTGTGTAAGCGTTAATTATTTGTATTTAATGCTTATGCAGTTGTGTGGTGCACTTTGGATGATGGTTGATTTTTGATCGTTGCTATTAGATACATGTGTAGTATGGAATCCATATAGTTAACATTATATGGTAATTGATTGGGCCTCATTCCAATTGGGAAAATAAAGAATATTATAAAATATAGATTCATGTGTTGACAATACTCATTTGTTGAGATTAGTCATGTGTTGAAAGAAACATAGATTCATGTGTTGAACGAAATATTTTAACAATAAAATTTACATCTTTGTCATATATAAAATTAGAAACTAACTGGAAAATAGATAAGATGAGTGGTCTCCTGGATATTGATCTGATGTTGGTTTCGGCCTTTGGGGTTAATATTTAGGAAATCATTCTCTTACTAATTTATGGTTGGAGTTTGATTAGAAATTAAATGATAAAAATCATAATTTTATAAAATATATTAAATAATGAAAATAGTCACGTGTTGAAAGTACTCATTTGTTGAGATTAGTCATGTGTTGAAAGAAATATAGATTCATATGTTGAATAGAATAAATATTCATTTGTTGAATAGAATAACAAAGTCATTGAAAAATATAAAGCCATGTTGATTAGAGATGCGCCATTTTGGCGCGAACGATATTTATATCGATTATATTCGTTTTTATAATGAATATTGAAAAGAGATTTAAAAATCGAATATTTATAAAATGAATTCGAATTGAATTGGATATAAAGTGAATTCGAATTGAATTGGATATAAAATGAATTCGAATTGAATTGAATATAAAATGAATTCGAATTAAAATGAATTCAAATCAAATTGAAATTGAATTAAATAGAAATGCAATTGGTAATCGAATTGAAATCGATTTGGAACGAATTCAAATCGAATTAAAAACGAACTGAAATTGAATTGAAATCGATTTGAATTGAAATCAAATAGAAAGGAATGTAAAAAGAATTTATAATGGAAAATTCAATTTTGATTTGAATTTGAAATGAAGGTTGAAATTGTTTTTGAAACAAATTTGAAACGATTTATAAAATTTGTTTTAAAAGGAAATCGACGAAATATATAATATATATATATTATGTATATAATGGCCTGAATAGAACGCGTCGCGCCGCGGTAGTTCGTGATTTTCGACTAATAACTTTGAACAGACATTACGGGAGATCCGACAGTCGGATTCTCCTAAAACCGGAACCATTGGGTTTGTATCGAAAAGAGCTTTCTAACGAATATTAGAAATTAGAAATCTAACGGTTGGATTTGGAGATACTTCCAAATCAATTTCAGAACAGGTCGCTGTAAGTGCAGTTCTATGACCGTTTATGGAAATCGACTGTACGGGCCTTGATAAAATTATTAAAAATATTAATAATTAGTGTAAAATCATAAGAAATGATTTGGAAAGAATCCGGCTGAAAAATCCCATATTTGAAAAGATAAAAATAGATTTTTATCGAAATGAACTAGTTAGTAACTAGAATAATAATTTATTTATTTTTAAATAAATAAATTGGATTTGAAATGGGTTTTAAATAACTAGAATTTCCAATATATGAATTGGAATGGATTTGAATCTAAATTGTCTTTGGAATATTTCGATATTAGATTCCGCGATTATACAGATATTTTGGAGGAAATTTGGAAGATATGTTTTACATATCGTTATTTCCAAAGCGATATTTGTGGGTTTCAGAATTTGATATTGAATATAAGCCGATATATTTTCTATTCAGAGCCTTGTATTTAATATCAAATGGGATTTGGGTTTATCGTGAACTGTTTTTTAAATGACATTAGTTCTTTAACCCAGTAAAAGGAGTTTTAATGAATCTGTAATTAGATTAAAATGTGAATTGAATATTTAAATTATCAAATTTGGAAAGTGAGCGAGAATGGAGTATCACCAGTTTTGCTCCGAAGTGATAGTTAAATCTTTAATTAGATTTGAACGTGAAATGGTAATTAATTTTACCGATAACACCGTGGTGTTAGATACGGAGTATTACCAGTTTTGCTTCATGGGATGAATAGGTTGGGATTGGGAAATAAAATAAATAATTACTTCGGTATGGTTCGCTAATCTCGACTAGTTTGGAAAACCTTAACATGGTTTGAAATGACATTCAAAGGAAGATTAGAGAATAAATTTAAAAGGATTTATCTTTGATAAAATTAATGGGAACCTTTCCCTAAGAATGTGAAATTTAGAAACTAAGTGTAGGTTAGCTAAGAAGGATGGTTTCTTGGGTATTGATCTGATGTTGGTTTCGGCCTTCGGGTTAATATTTGGGGAATTGTTCTCTTGCTAATTTACGGTTAGTGACTGATGAATTGGAATGAGGCGTATGTTGCGTTTGTGTAACATTTGTTTATTATATACGCGGTTTATTCAGAAAGGCCAGGTTTATACCCATTCTGAATAACCGATTCGACGAAAAGTCGAAGATGAAGACGGTGGTTGAAGACCGAAAGTCTTCACATCGTTTGGGTAATTACTAATGATCCTGATTGGGCTGTACACACAAGATGAGGGAATCAGTTGGTGATCGACCAGACGTACTTGGAGATCGATGGATATGCGAGGAAAGTGCCTTCGGTTTCGTTCAGACCCAGAACAAACTTGTAAATGGACTGTGTATCTGACATTGGATTTTATTCTGTGTTGATTGATCTCTGTTAAATATACATCTGTTTGGCGAAGGAGAATTTATTCTCTTGCTTAACGCCCTTCTCTGAGACGTACGAGCTCAGAGGTTGTATATCGATGGATATCAGTTGCATGGAGTGAATTGCCTGTGTGGCATGCCTAAGTGGCAAATGATCAAGGCTTCTATTGAAAAGCAAAGTCTTGTGGTCGATGATCAAAGCAAGGCCTACGTGGCATAGCTTTGTGTATAACATGGATTCGCGAGCCTCACACCTCAGTATGAGTCAAAAACGGGATAAGGACTGTTGGGAGAACACGACGTTTCTTTCTAGTTATGATGGTGTCGGTGCTTAAACTGGCTGACATTTATATTACTTTCATCTTTGTGGTTGTTGGAATGTGAGGCGCCTCGATTATAGGTCTGTAAATACTGGAAAACGTGTGTTCAGGAATAACTAATCCTCAAACGTAAGGGAGGACCTGTCCAGCCGATTCCAAGGGTTACCCAGAGTGCGTAGTCCTGAGGCATTTGCTAGAGTGCCTCGAAGCGGAAAGGAGCTTGCCCCTTGCCTCAACTCATGACGGAAATCCAATTTCCAATGCGAGATATTTCGGTTTTATTTGTAGAGCCTAGTATGGCGATATGATAGATGGTACCCATGCCGCCTACAATTGATATTTATGATTTGAATTGTTTTGACATTATACACTTATAATAGTATCAAATATTTTGTTTTAAACGTACCAAGCATGTTTGGCTATTATAAGGGAAAACCCTATCCTCCGGCTTGCGTTGCATTGTGTGATGGGACCTGGGTCTAATAATAGCTTCATTTTTCGGAAAAGTATTGTGTTGTTTATTCTATGCACTGGTGTTCTTGGGAGGAAACCCATTCCGTGTTATACGGCGTGGTCCCTTGAATTACTCTCTTTTAAAGTAAAGATTAATAACTATTTTAGTTCTCACACTAATCACATGACTGACCTGGAGTTTATTGTTTTAACCTAAACTCTGGGTGCCCCTATTTTCCACACGGGCAGCTAGTAGTTTTGGTTTTGCAGATTTATATTCACAGGATCCTGATTTACAGCAGGAACGATGCTCGGAAAGCTCTGTATCCGTGTATCGCCTTTAGTTGTGTTTTGTATTGTTTTTCCGCTGCTATGTAATTTATTGTAATCTCTGATATTTATCGAATGTATTTTGTTTATCCATACTCTGTATATTCTTTTATTCAGATGGAATTATTGTAATATACAATGAAATGTTCTTCTGTTTGCGTTCTAATTCGTCTTGTCCTCAAAGCAATCCGGGCTTTCCTTACCGGGAAAGTTACGGGTCGCTACAGTTAGAAATGGGACAAGGGAACGTAGGGACTGCACATGTTTCTTTCTAGCTAGAAGTGGTATTAGGGTTTTGCAAGCCCTGACATTTTACTTATGTGGTTGATGGAATGAGGTGCCTATAATGACCATTTTATAGGTTCAATAGCACGAGGAAGCGTGTGTTCAGGCATAACCAATACACTAAAGTATTTGTGGACCGGCCCTGCAGGATCCAAGGGTTCGCCAACGTCCGAATCCTAGGACATTGCTAGAGTGTCTCGAATCGGTAAGGAGATCGTCCCTAGCCTTGACTCGTGAAACCCAATTTCCAATACGACGACATTACGGTTTTGATTGTAAACCAATATATGGCTACATAGTATGATAGGGTACTATGACATCTAGGATTGATACATTTACTTTGAAGTATTTTAAAACTAATTAGACACTAATTATAATATTAAAAATATCATTTTATACATGTCAAGCATGTTTGATCATTATAAGGTAAAACTCTATCCTCCGTTTTGCGTTGCATTGTGTAATGGGACTTGAGTCTTATAATGATTTCATTTTTCTAAAAAGCATTGCGTTATTTTGAATAAAAATTTATTTAATTTATTGATTGGGAATCCAATGGAGTAAACCCGTTCCGCGTAAGCGGCATGGTCCTGTGATTAGCCATATTGTTAGATAAGTTAATTAAGATTTCTCATACCAGTCACATGACTGACCCGTAGTTTGTTTCACTTTGCAAATTCGGGTGACCTCTTTTCCACACGGGCAGTCAAGTAGCTTATTTTGCAGATATATTGAGCAGGATGCTGGATCGAAGCTTAAAGCTATGTCTAGAGCATTGATAGACTTCCGTTGTATGAGTTTATTAGTTTTGCTGCACTGTATTAAATTCATTGTAAATTATCTTTCGCTATTGTATTATTATATTCGATGTACTCTGATATTCTGTACTCTGATTTAAAATTATTATAATGTTTATAAAAGTATTCTGTTATTTTTTTCTGATGTGTTGTATGCCCAAAGTTAACATATTCGGGTTTTTGAACGGTCTTAGTCGATTTTACGATTGATTAGGTCCGGGCGAAATCCGAATTGTTACGGCTAGTATCGGAGCTCTGGTTAGCTCAAACCTTTGGGGTACAACTCGTTAGAACTGAACAAAAGACTCATCAGACGTAGGATTAGTAATATCCTATAAAAGAATACTCATTAGAGATAGGATTAGTAGTATCCTAGAATGAGAAAACTCGTTAGAGATGGGATTAGAAATGTGATGACCCCAAACTCCGCGTGTACGGAAGTAAGGCTAATCATTGGAATATAACGCATAACAGTAACAATATAACAGAAATAGAGAATTTCAGCAGATAGTGTTCATCAAATTACACTGGAAATAATACATCATCAGAGTTACACAGCATAATCAGATCATACTTAGCAACAAAACAGTTTAAGCTTAATATAAAATGTCTGCAGCGGAATAAAAACATAATATACTAAGTGAAGTCTGAACAACAAAATAGGAATGGAAAAGTCCATCTTCAGCTCCATAGCTATCCAGAATAAATCTGCTAAACTGTATACAAGGCTACCCATGTGGAAAAGAGGGCACCCGAGTTTGCAAAGTGAAAAAAAATACGAGTCTGTCATGGGACTGGTATGAGATATCTTATTTAACCTATTTGATAATAAGGCTAATCACAGGACCACGCCGCTAACGTGGAATGGGTTTGCTCCATTGGATTGCCAGTGCATAAGTAAAGTAAATCGTTAAACAACGCAATGCTTTTTATAAAAATGAAACCATTATAAGACTCAAGTCCCATCACACAATGCAACGCAAACCGGAGGATAGAGTTTTACCTTATAATGGTCAAAAATGCTTGATACGATAAAACGAATTTGATATTATTATTAGTGTGTATGTTTTAAAAACATTTCAATCGTAATATCGATAATAAACAGCATAACTACCATATACTATGTCGCCGTACTAGTAATACAATCAAAACCGCATGGGTCGTATTGGAATTTGGATTTCCATCAAGAACCAAGGCAAAAGATAGTCCTTACCGGATTCGAGACTCTCTAGCCCGAGTCTCAGGATCAGAGCTCGAGTGACCCTTGGATCTTGCAGGGTAGGTACACAAATATGTTAGTGGATTAGTTATGTCTGAACAATACGTTTCCCCGCCCTATGGGGTGTAAATAGAGCCACTAGGGACTCAATAACCGAGGCGCATCATTCCATCATCCACATAAGTAAAAAATGTCTGGCCTTGTAAAATCCATGACACCACTTCTAGCTAGAAAGAAACGGATGTCCTCCCTACAGTCCTTACTCCCGTTTTTGGTTCATACCGGGGGTGAGGCTCACGAAGTAACGCTATACACAAAGCTATGCTATTTAAAGCTATGCTTTGATCATCAACCACAAGGCTCTGCTTTTCAACAATAATCCTTGATCATTTGCATATTGTCATGCCACATTGTCATTCCATACCATACCATTGATTTCTGCCAATATATATAACCTCTAAGATCGTACGTCTTAGAGAAGGGTGTTAAACACCAAACAGATATATATTTAATAGAGATCAACAAATACAGTATAAAGGAATACAACATCAGACATACAATCCGTTTACAAGTCCGTTCTGGGTCTGAACGAAACCGAAGGCACCTTATACCTCGCATACTCGAACAATCAACAATACGTCCGGACGGTTACCACTTTAGCCCCTTCAAGGTAGCTACTCCAATCATGGGCATCTGTAGCCACACATCTACTAGATGTGAAAATCGTCGGTCTTCAACCACCGTCTTCAAATCTTCGACTTCCAATAGTTGTATAATTATTTGAAATGAGATTTAACTCGGTCTTTTCAAATAATTCACGAATATATATAGGTCAAAATCATTTCTTTTCATTCCATATCGTTTATAATATTTTATAACGATTTATCGCTATTTTTATCTACTTAAAATAGCCATTTTTAGTTAAACGACGCCTCGGGTCATTACATGGCCCTGACCAGCTGTTTTCATCAAAATTTGATTTACACATTCCTCCAAATCTAACCGTTGGATCTTAACAAATTTTATATCGTTGGAAAGATCTTTTCAAAATGAACCCAACAGTTCCAGTTTTGAGAAAATCCGATGTTTGGATCTTACGGTATAATTGTTTGAAGTTACGATTGCCAAAACGCGAACTGCAACAGCGCGATTCGGTTTATTTTAATTTATATTTATATATATAAATATAAATATAATTCAGTTCAACGATATCAAACTATTACCATTTTAACATTGATTTCTTTTATATATGAAATCATATATTATAAAAAAAATGAAGTTTTCCTTATCTTTCTTTTATTCTTTTATTACATTGAAAAATGTAATTTCTTTATTCATTTCTTATACTACACTGGAAAATTAAATTTCTTTGCATTGTATAAAAATGAAATCTTTTGACATTACATAAAAATGTAACCTTCTTACATTACAATAAAAATGTAACCTTTTTCACTTGCAAAGCGAATGTAAATCCCTTTTTATTGTAAAGAAAATGTAATCCTTTTTACCTAACATAAAAATGTATTCTTTTTATTTGACATAAAAATGTACTCTTTGATTTCATTCTTTGATTAAATTAAAAATATAATTTTTTATTTCAATATACGGTACATTGAAAATGTAATCTTTTATTCCAAATTTTGTTTATATTAAAATATAACTTCCTATTTCAATGTGTTATTGCATTGAAAAAGTAAACTTTCTATTTCAATATGTATTTACATTGAAATGAATCTTTTTATTTCAATGTAATCTTCTCTTACATTATGTAAAATGTGATCTTTTCCTATCTTCTATTACATTTTGGAAGTGTAGTCTTTTCTTTCTTTTATATTACATTTTAAAAATGTAATCTTTTACTACGATATTTCTTTGCATCTAAATATGCAAATAAAAATATGATCTTTTAACTACAATGTTTATTTCCATCTAAATATGCAAATAAAAATATAGTCATTTAACTACAATGTCTATTTGCATCTAAATTTGCAAATAAAAATTTAATATCTTAACTACAATGTTTATTTGCATCTAAATATGCAAATAGAAATATAATCTCTTATCCACAATGTCTATTTCAATCTAAATAAGCAAATAAAAATATAATCTTTCAACTACAACATTTTATCTGTATCAATAGTGCAAATAAAAGTATAACTTTTTATTGCAATGTATATTTGCATCGAAGAATGCAAATAAAAGAATAACTTTTTACTTCAAAATATATTTGCATCAAAGAATGCAAATAAAAGAATAACTATTAATTTCAATATATATTTGCGTCAAAGAATGCAAATAAAAGAATAAC
Organism: Allium sativum; assembly: GCA_030737875.1. Classification (NCBI taxonomy): domain Eukaryota; kingdom Viridiplantae; phylum Streptophyta; class Magnoliopsida; order Asparagales; family Amaryllidaceae; genus Allium; species Allium sativum. Next base: position 995,640,290 of record CM060924.1, on the reverse strand, counting down.
TTTTTATTTTAAAATATATTTGCGTCAAAAATGCAAATAAAAGAATAACTTTTTATTTCAAAATATATTTGCATCAAAGAATGCAAATAAAAGAATAACCATTGATTTCAATATATATTTGCATCAAAGAATGCAAATAAAAGAATAACTTTTTATTTCAAAATATATTTGCATCAAAGAATGCAAATAAAAGAATAACTATTGATTTCAATATATATTTGCATCAAAGAATGCAAATAAAAGAATAGCTTTTTATTTCAAAATATATTTTCATCAAAGAATGCAAATAAAAGAATAACTATTAATTTCAATATATATTTGCGTCAAAGAATGCAAATAAAAGAATAACTTTTTATTTCAAAATATATTTGCATCAAAGAATGCACATAAAAGAATAACTATTAGTTTCAATATATATTTGCATCAAAGAATGCAAATAAAAGAATAACTTTTTATTTCAAAATATATTTGCATCAAAGAATGCAAATAAAAGAATAACTTTTTATTTCAACATATGAACAATTTCGCATATCCTGTATTTACATTAAAAATTAGAATTTTAATGTGATCATATTTTCATGTTCAAAATATATACATTTTTTTCTACTTTGCTAATTTACATTAAAAATGAGATTTTTAATGTGATGATATTTATGTTAAAAACATGTACAATTTTCACATACAATAATAATGTGAACTTTTATTCTTTAACTTATTTTCATTTCAGATAATAAATATTTTCCATATTTCTAATTTCAATAAAAATAGTGAATTTTTGATGTTCAAACAAATTTCACTTCATATATGAATATTTCTGCCACAACCCGAAAATGCGAGCCAGTTTAAAAAATTTATTTTGGCAATTTTAACGAATTTTGAACGTTTAAAATAGATTATTTTAAATAATAACGACGAGAAATTTATTTTGAATAGATTTCGAACGTATATATTATATACGTCGTCGTTAGAATATAAATAATTATATATAATTATAAAAGGAATTGAAAATGGCGCGGTTGTTCGATAATTCGATTTCTAACTTCAATTGAATGTACAGGGTGCAAAACAATCCGGATTTTAGTGAAACCAAAAACATTGGGATCTACTTGAGAATATCTTTCCAATGAATTTGACAAATTGTAATTTCATAGTGGGAATCAAAAGATATGTCCAGTTGAAAATTCTGAATAGTCGCTATGGAATTCAGGCCCTTAAAAATAGACATTTTGCAAACGACCTCGGATTTCGACGAAACCACTTTTGTTGGATCCATGATGTCAAATTATTGTTAGATTCCAAATTTCATAATTTTTCAAATCAATATGTGAGCGTGGCAAAGGAAAATGCGTTTGACCAGTTTCAGTTGATTTTAATTGACTGGAAAATGGCCATTTTTCCAGCGTTCTCAGAATTCGACGAAACTAGTTTTGTTAGGACCGTATCGTCAATACGAAGCTAGAAAATATTTTTCTGGGATTTATAGAGTTAGTATGTGATCCCGGTAAATTGAAATGCGCGTTCAAATTCAATATATAGAGTTATATGTTGATTTTGACGAAAACTGATTATAACGACCGAATCAGCCTATGATACATATCCCATTGTGTTCGGAATGGGTGGACGACAAGCGGTGGGCCTCGTTTAGAGGTCGTATGTAAAAGTTAACTTTTCTTGAAATTAAATAATATAAAATAATTAACTTCCTCTCTCCTCCCCTTCAAAACCGTTGCCCCCCCCCCCCTAAGATTTTCAATCGAAATCGAATTAGATAAAAAAATAAAGGGCGGAGCCGCCCATCGACCTCCAGCGCGCCACCGCCGGAGTCGCTGCCCTCCACCGCGCCACAGGCGTGACCAACACCGCGAGCCCCCTCTTCTTCTTCTCCCCTCACCGCGTCTGCCCCCCCCACACGATCTGGCGCGCCGCCTGCCTTGGCCGCCTCCCCAATCGCCACCACCTCCTCCTCCTCCACGTAGCAGCGCCCCCGTTCGATCCAAGAAGACGCTGAACCGCTCCGCCCTCCTCCACCACTTCGGCAAGCAACAACGAATGCTCAGACCTTTCCCCTTCCAAAGTGAGCTTTTCTGTTTTATTTTTACAAGTTTATTTTTGAATTAATTGAATAAAAATATGACTTTTAGGGATTTAAAAATCTGAAAATATATATATATATATATATATGGTTTTGATAATATAAAAATGTGAATTTTTGTATATATTTTGGCATTGTAAAAATATGTTCTTCTATATAAAATATTGAATTTATCTTCAGTTTTTGAAGTAGTAATTTTTATTTATCCATTAGTAAGAAAAAGTAGTGATTTTCATTTATCTATTTATAAATGAAAAGGCGAGATTTTTATAAATGAAAAGGCGAGATTTTTATAAATGAAAAGGCGAGATTTTCATAAATGAAAAGGCGAGATTTTTATAAATGAAAAGGCGAGATTTTTATATATTGAATAGCGAAGTAAAAATTCGATTTTTATATATTGAATAGCGAAGTAAAAATTTGATTTTTATATATTGAATTGCGAAGTAAAAGTTTGATTTTTATATATTGAATAGCGAAGCAAAAATTCGATTTTTATATTTTGAAGAGCGAAGTAAAAATGTGATTTTTATACATTGAATAGCGAAATAAAAATGTGATTTTTATATATGTAGTGGCTACGGGCAACGAAAGTAACAAAAGGCGAGAACGACGAAGATTTCTACATAAGAAGAGTTGAGATGATTGGGATAGCTATTGGTGAGAACATCTCACTATAAATTTCATTTTCTAGTTATATATATATACTAGGATGCAGACGGTGCTTAGTAGCACCCGACACCCGTCATCCACAGACCATGGATGGCTTGTTTGTTTGATTGTTTGTTGTGGTGAAAAATTGATTGTGTGAAGTAAAAGAAATAAAATATTTATACAGTTAAAAATATTTTATCATTAAAAATATAATTTTTAACGGGTGTGTGAATAAATCAAAATGTGTGTTTGTTGATGTGAAACCCCACACGGGTGTTGGGATGATATTTGAAGTCCACTCATCCTGATTGATTAGTTGTATGTCGATCGATTGATTGACAGGCTGTTATAAGCGTTAGATATTTATATTTAATGCTTATACAGTGTAGTGCACTTTGGATGATCATTGATTATTTATTGTTGTGACTATATACATGTGTTGTGTGGAATCCATATAATTAACATTATATGGTAATTGATTAGGCCTCATTCCAATTGGGAACAATAGATAAATAATCATGTGTTGAAATTTATCATGTGTTGAAAGAAATATTTTAATAATAAATTTCATATCTTCATCATTTTTAAAATCATTCTCTCACTACTTTACAATTGGAGTTTGATTTGAAAATCAAACAATAGATACCAATATTCTATAAAATATTTTAAACAACAAAAATAGTTGTGTTGACAGTACTCATTCGTTGAGATTAGTCAAGTGTTGAAAGAAATATAAATTCATGTGTTGAATAGAATAAATATTCATTTGTTGAATAGAATAATGAAGTGATTGAAATATATAAAGCCGTGTTGATTAGTTTTGCGCCATTTTGACATGAACGATATTTATATCGATTTTATTCAAATTGAAGTGAATATTACAGTGAATTGAAAACGAACTGAAATTTAATTGAAATCGATTCGAATTGAAATCAAATAGAAATGAATTCGAATCGAAATTGAATTGAAATCGATTTGAATTAAAACGAATTTGAATTTGAAGGAAAACGAATTTGAATTGAAAAGAAAACGAATTTGAATTGAATGTTGTAAAGACCCGTAACTTCCCCGTAAAGGAAAGAGCGGATAGTTCGAGAACAAGCCACAACAGAACGCATACCAAAGAACATTTCATTGTTAATTACAACAATGCATCAGATTACAAGAATATACAGAGTATAAATGAATATTACACATAAATATCAGAGATTTAAATTACATTTAAATACCTAGCAGCGGAAAATAATACAATACACAACTGAAGGAGATATACGGATACAAAGCTTTCCGGATATCGTTCCAGCTGTAAACCAGGATCCTGTGAATATAAATCTGCAAAACCAAAACTACTAGCTGCCCGTGTCAAAATAAGGGCACCCAGAGTTTAGGTTAAAACAATAAACTCCAGGTCAGTCATGTGACTGGTGTGAGAACTAAAACAGTTATTATCTTTATTTTCAAAGTTAGGTAAATCAAGGGACCACGCCGTATAACATGGAACGGGTTTCCTCCCAAGAATACCAGTGCATAAAACGAACAACGCAATGCTAAATGAAGGAAAATGAAGCTGTTATAAGACCCAGGTCCTATCACACAATGCAACGCAAGCCGGGGGATAGGGTTTTCCCTTATAACAGCCAAAGAATGCTTGATACGCTTTAAAACAAATCATTTGATACTATTATAAGTGCATAGTGTATAAAACAACTTCAAATCATAAGTATCAATCATAGGCGACATGAGCGTCCCATGCCACTATGTCGCCATATATAGGTTTACAAATAAAACCGCAAATGTCACGTACTTGGAAATTGGATTTCCATCTATGAACCGAGGCAAAAGATAGTCCTCAACCGATTCGTGACTCTCTAGCCCGAGCCACAGGCAAGTACTCAGTCAAGCCTTGGAGCGACAGGGCCGGTCCACCGATGTGGATTAAACTTAAACCCTGAACATGCGTTCCCCCGCCCTATGGGGCGTAAATGAGCCAACGAATGACTCCATCGGACCCGGATCGTCCAATCAAACCGAGGCGCCTCGCAACAGTAACAACCACATAAGTCAAACTCGTCAGGGCGTGTAAAACCACTGACGCCACTTCTAACTAGAAAGAAACGCATGCCCTCCCTGAGGTCCGTCTCCCGTTTTTGGTTCATACCGGGTGTGAAAATCGCGAAGTAAACGTTACACAAAGCTACGCCACAAAGGCCGTGCTTTGATCATCACCACAAGACTTTGCTTTTCAACAGAAGCCTCGATCAATTTCCACTTAGGCATGCCACACAGGCAATTCACTCCATGCGTTTGATAACCATCAATATATAACCCCTGAGCTCGTACGTCTCAGAGAAGGGCGTTAAGCAAGAGAATAAATTCTCCGCCGCCAAACAGATATATATTTAATAGAGATCAATGACACGGACTAAAATCCAATGTTAGACACACAGTCCATTTACAAGTCCGTTCTGGGTCTGAATGAAACCAGAGGCACCTAGTACCCCGCATATCCATCGATCTCCAAGCACGTCTGGACGATCACCAACTGTTTCCATCTTCTTGGGTGTACAGCCCAATCAAGATCATCAGTAATCACCCAAACGACGTGAAGACTTCCGGTCTTCGACCATCGTCTTCATCTTCGACTTATCGTCGTATCAGTTATTCAGAATGGGATAAACCCGGTCTTTCCGAATGACTCGCGTATATTTTAAATAAGTGTTACACAAACACAACATACGCCTCATTCCAATTCATCAGTCACTAACAGTAAATTAATCAAGAGAATAATTCCCCAAATATTAACCCCGAAGGCCGAAACCAACATCAGATCAATATCCAGAAAACCTTTCTGCTTAGCTAACCGACAGCTAGTTTCTAAATTTCACATTCATAGGGAAAGGTTCCCATTAATTTTATCCAAGATGAATTCCTTGAATTTATTCTTTAATCTTCTTTTGAATTTCGATTCAACTAGTCGGGATTAACGAACCTTACCGAAGTAATCATTTGTTTTAATTTCCCAATCCCAACCTATTAATCCCATGAAGTAAAACTGGTAATACTTCATATCTAACACCACAGTGTTATCGGTAATTCAATTACCATTTCACGTTCAAATCTAATTAAAGATTTAACTATCGCCTGGAGCAAAACTGGTAATACTCCATTCTCGATCATTTCAATCTAATTAAAGATTCATTAAAACTCCACTTAGTTTTAATCGTTTACTGGGTTAAAGAATCAGTGTCATTTAAAACACGGTTCACGATAAACCCAAAACCACATTCCATTAATTATCGGATTAAAGAACGAGTGTTATTTAAAAACACCATTCACGATAAACCCAAGAATCAATATCAATTCTATTCCAATTAAATATTGTTTAATTGGTACACTTCATTAAATCTAAATAAAAAGATTTAATCTTTTCTCAACTGGGTTCAAGAACGGTGTTAATGAAGACACCATTCACGACAAACCCAAATCACATTTGATATTCAATACAAGGCTCTGAATAGAAAATATATCGGCTTATATTCAATATCAAATTCTAGGATTAACAAATGTCGTATTGGAAATAACGATATAAATATATATCTTTCAAATTTCCATAACAACATCCGTATAATCACGAATTCCAACATCGAAATATTCCGAAGATAATTTCGATTCAAATCCACTCCAATGCAATCATTGGAAATTCTGGTTATTTTTAAAACCCTTTTCAAATTCAATTTATTTACTTAAAAATAAATAGAATTATAATTCTAGTTCAAAACTAGTTTATTTCGATAAAAATCTATTTTTATCTTTTCAAATATGGAGTTTTTCATCCCAATCTTTTCTAAATCATTTCTTATGATTTTACACAAATTATTACTATTTTTAATAATTTTATCAAGGCCCGTACAGTCGATTTCCACCAATGGCCATCGAACTGCACTTACAACGACCTTTTTCGAATTTGATTTGGACGTATCTCCAAATCCAACCATTAGATTTCAAATTTCTAACATTCGTTAGAAAGTTCTTTTCGATACGAACCCAACGGTTCCGGTTTTAGGAGAATCCGACGGTCGGATCTCCCGTAATGTCCGTTTGAAATAAATGGTCGAAATTCACGAACTACCGCGGCGCGGCGCGTTCTATTCAGGCCATTATATATATATAATATATATATATATATTATATATATTATGGCGGTTTCTATTTAAAATGAATTATATAAATAGTTTTAAATTCGTTTCAAAAGCAATTTCAACTTCCATTTCAATTCAAATCAAAATTGAATTCTTCTTTATGAATTCGTTTTAAAATTCATTTCTATTCAATTCAAATTTCAATTCAATTTGAATTCGTTTTCAATTCGCTTTTAATTCAATTTGAATTCCTTTTCAATTCAATTCATTTCGAAATCGTTTTCAATTCAATTCATTTCGAAATCTTTTTCAATTCAATTCATTTCGAAATCGTTTTCAATACAATTCCTTTCGAAATCGTTTTCAATTCAATTCATTTCGAAATCGTTTTCAATTCAATTCATTTCGAAATGAATAAAATCGATATAAATATCGTTCACGTCAAAATGGCATCAATCTAATCAACACGGCTTCATAAATTTCTATTTTCAACTATTCTATTTCAAATATTTCTTTTTCAAAATAGTTGTTATTATCAAAATATTTCGTTCAACACACGACCAATCTCAATGGATGAGTACTGTCGACACATCAACCTTTATTTTATATTGATAAAGATGTAAATTTTATTACTAAAATATTTCGTTCAACACATGACCAATCTCAATGGATGAGTACTGTCAACACATGAACCTTTATTTTATATCGATAAAGATGTAAATTTTATTATTAAAATATTCTTTATTTTTCAAATTGGAATGAGGCCCAATCAATTACCATATAAAGTTAATTATATGGATTTTCATACAACACATGTATAATAGCATTGAAAAATAATCAACCATCAACCAAAGTGCACTACACTGTATAGGCATCAAATATAGATATCTAATGCTTATAACAGCCCGTCAATCAATCGATCGACATATTTAATCAATCAGGATGAGTGAACTTCAAATTTCATCCCAACACCCGTGTGGGGTTTCACACAATCAAACACAGATTTTAGTTGTGCAGTTGGGCGATGTGTAAAATTTATCGTCCCAATCAATGTCATTCAAATAGGTGTACATAAACAAACCATCCGGTTTGTAAATGAATATTCTATTTTGTTCACTTCACTATTTTCATATTCCCGTTAAAAATTATATTTTTAACGATAAACATTTTATTTCAACCTATGAATTTCTATTCAATTCATTTATTCAATAAAATGATATTTTTATTTTTCTAACATATTTTAGAAAATTTCGACGGCATAACGGCACGATACTAGAAACGGGACGAGGCCTAGCCTTATCCCCGGTCTAGTGAAGGCCCACGCCATTCACACATCAATCAAATCCATTCATTTCACCAAACAATTCAATTTCAAATCAAATCATCTAACTAATCTATGCAACCAAAACAAACAAGTCCATGGTCTGTGGACGATTGTGTCGGGTGCTACTGAGCACCGTCTGCATCCTAGTATATATATATAACTAGAAAAGAAATTGAAGAGTGAGAAATTCTCACAAATAGCTATCCTAGCTCCACGGCTCTTCATTTGCAGAAGTCTTCGTCGTTTCGCCTTTTTGTCAGCTTCGTTGACCGTAGCCACTACATATATAAAAATCGAATTTTTACTTCGCTATTCAATATATAAAAATCGAATTTTTTTCTCTGCTATTCAATATATAAAAATCGAATTTTTTTCTCTGCTATTCAATATATAAAAATCGATTTTTTTTCTCTGCTATTCAATATATAAAAATCGAATTTTTTCTCTGCTATTCAAAATAGAAAAATCACATTTTTACTTTGATGTTCAATATATAAAAATCACATTTTTACTTCGATGTTCAATATATAAAAATCCATTTTTACTTTGATGTTCAATATATAAAAAACACATTTTTACTTCGATGTTCAATATATAAAAATCACATTTTTACTTCGATGTTCAATATATAAAAATCGCTTCTTTATGAAGTGGTGTTCACAATAAAAATCGGATTTTTATACCATTGAAAATCATAACTTTTCATTCCTATAAGACAAATCTTTTTACTTAGAAGAATCACACCCTTTCATCAATGCCCTATGCATTAAAACTGAAAACAAAAAGAAATGTAAACAAATAATTAACACTTACTGTTTTCGGTGCCTAGAGGGAGTTGCTCGCGCGGTTTAGGGTTGACTGGAAGGGGCTGGCCGTGCCGGAGCTGCGTCGGAGGCGACAGGGGGGGCTCGACCTCTGGCGGCGGTGGCTAAGGCTGGAGGTGCGGCGGACTTTGGGTTCTAGGGTTTGGGTGGCTCGGTGGTAGAAAAGGAGGGAGCGAAGAGGGCGTCGGGGGCTTGAGAGGCGGGGTCGGAGTCAGGGGCGGTGGGTGGAGGAGCGGTGGTGGTTGCGGGTGAATCAAGGGGGCGACGGGGTTTTTAAGGGAGCGGGGGTTTTTTTTTATTGATCTGAAGAAAATGAGAGGAGAGAGAGAGTAAAGAGAGGGGTGAGTATATATTTATTTATTTTATTATTTTTTATTTCAAAAATCAACTTTTAAATTCGACCTCGAAACGAGAACCACCGACTGTCGTCCCTAGCTAATTACCCCCATTCCGAACACAATGGGATATGTATCGTAGGCTGATTCGGCTGTTACAATCAGTTTCCGTTTAATTTACATTTAAATCACTTTATTGAATTTTAAACTTACATTTCAAATTACCGGGGTCACATACTAACTAGAAAAATTCTATAAAAATATTTTCTAGCTTCGTATTGACGATACGGTCCTAACAAAACTAGTTTCGCCGAACTCTGAGACCGTTTGAAAAATGGCCATTTTCCAGTCGATTAAAATCAACTGAAACTGGTCAAACGCGTTCTCCTTTTCTCTCTTCTGGTTATTTTATTTTTATTTTTTGGTTTAACTTGTCACTGCCATATATCCTTTCTCTTGGGATTCCTTAACGTCTAGTTGCAGAACTCGTGACTGTCTGGAAATTTGCTTTACTGAAAGTATGATATTGTTAATCTTTTCCAGATCTTAAATTTAAATTTGTATATATCTGCAATTGTTTTTTTTTTGAAGCTCACCTTCCGTTTTTCTGAATTCCTAACAGTGTTAACATATTCTTCTTATATCTTGAACACTGTTAATATGAATTTTTTTAAGATCTGAAATATTATTGAAATATCACACATTTCTGCTATTCTGAGTTTCTTCTAATTCAGTTTAGAACGGACTTGAAAATTTACTCATTATAGCACTCTATTATTTGTCAATTGTGATAATTTCAGAATTGTTCAGATTGGTTTGAATATTTTTTGATTCATCTTGAATCAGTAATACATCTTTTATTCATGATCTTTTTTTGTTGAAAATTATTTGTTTGAAATCATTTAAAATCCCTGATATTTTGAATATCACACACCTCCTAAAATTGAAATTATCAATCTTGTGTGAATAATTCATTATATCTCAAACTTGACATTGATTCAAGTGATTTCAGATAAATTATTTATTTATAAATCATGAATATCTCTTAATTATTTGATGTAAATGATCTGAAATTATCCTTAGAAATTGTTGTGAAAAATTCCTTTGAAAATCTGGTCTTGAAATTCACTCTTATTTCATGATTATTGGATTTAAATATTTGTTTGTTTAAAATCATTTGAAATTATTGATTTATTGAATCTCACACATATCTCGAATCAAAAATTTATAATCCGGTGTGATTGATTCATTAAATTCTGATATTTTCATATTCCTCAAATGATTTCAAGTAAACAGTATTTCAATCATTAGATCATGAATCATCATATGTGGCCATCATCTTGACAAGTATGATTTGAAACTATGTTCTGTGTTGCTCTGATATTGTTTTGAAAAATGTTTGTTCTGGAATCACATGCTTGCTGCTCTGATACATGTGCATATTCTATCATCTCGTCTGTTTGGGCTTGGTACTTAATAATTCTTTTGTCTATGACATTATTGTTTAGTATCATGTTAAAATTCCTCGAAAATAGAGACACCAAGTGGTATCAGAAGCGCCTTATATTTGTTTCACCCATCTGTACTTAGATTTTAATCTTCACCTTGTATAGATCCACACATTTTTTTGCCTTGTACAATCTTTACCCTCTTGTTCTGAATAAATCACCTTAAATTCCTCTTGTAATTGATTTTCATTTTTAAAATTATTTATTAATTATTCATTCAGAAATTGAAATCAATATCAGAATTGAACTGTATTTATAATTCATCAAAAATATTATCAGAATTTGAAATTGTGATGAATTGTGACTGCAGTATATTTCACAACAAGAGGAGATTTTATTTAAAAATTTTCAAGATGGTTGGACATTTATTATAATATCTTTGAATTGGCAAATATTTCACGACCACCTCCTTCATCTATCATCTTTTTGCCATCCATGATAATTCTATATTAATGTGGAGAGTTTGATATTTAAAAAAAAAATCTTTTGGAATAAACAGTGAAAATATTTGTGAAGGAATTGTGGTTATGTTATTATTCAGAATTAGTGAAAATTGAAATTTTCAATGATCTCGGTACAGTTGATCATATTTCATAATATTATTAATTTAGAAATTTATTTCACAGTCCATTTCTGTACCTACCACTTTTCTATCACTCATATTGGTTGTATATACCGAGGAGTCTTTCTATTTAAAGCTGAAATGATAAATATATATAATTAATATATAAGTGTGTCTCTAACCTCATTTAAAAATCCAAGCTTTGGTCATGCATGGTTAAGAGACAACTTATAATTTAAGCTGCGACTGACCTCATTTAAAAATCCAAGCTCTGGTTATGCGTGGTCAGTGTGCTCTTAAATAAAATAAAATAAAAAGAAAAAGGAACGATTATGCTATAAATTAAAATTAATCTGAAACTCTCCTCGGTGTATAAAAACCAGCCTATCAATCCATCTTTCTATTCTGTGAAATATGTTGAAATTTTATGACGTATTATGATTTGTTGATTGATAGCTACTGTGATCTGAGACTATCTGATTTTGTCACTTTAGTTGAATTTATAATTATAGTCCAAATCCATCACTATATTTTGTGATTTATCTTTTATAAAATTCTTTTGGAAAATAATTGAAAAATATTTTTTAAAAAAAACTCTCTCCATAATATATAAAATTCATCGTAAATCCGTCATTTTCTACAATGTGGAATATGCCACCTGTTCTTATAATATTATGATTTTTTTGTTTGACTGATTGAGATTTATGATGACTGTTCTTCCTCTTAAGCTGATATAGTATTTGTTAGTCATTTTTCATCTATATTTTAAATTCTGTATCCTTTTGATGATAACAAAAGGGGGAGAATGGATAGAGATTTTGATTTATGAGTGAATATTTTATAAATATTTTTAATTTTGAAAATTTATTATTATTCATACATTTCACTCATGCACAGTTATAGGGGGAGTTGTCTGTTGTAGGGGGAGCTAATAAATAGGGGGAGTTCAATATTCATTGTCAAACACATCTATTGTATTCAAAATCTTTTATTTGTTTGTCATCATCAAAAGGGGGAGATTGTTGTATATAACGATGTTGTATACACAATTATATGATTTTTGTTTGATGATAACAACCAAATAAATATTATTTTAATGTGTTTGATATTGTACTATTATTGTACATCACAGACTGGAATATAATATTTATATTTAAATAAAATACAACTATACAGAAATTTAAATATTCACAGTATTTTATTTGAATAGAATATTTTATTTCAATATCAAACAGTACAAATTTTATACTCCGCTATTTGTTCATCTCTGTATTACACTTCATGCCATATCAGATTTCATATATACAGCTCATCATTACAGATGAAGTCAGTCACTCTTTTTGTACATACATTCAGTCTCAACACTCATATTTACATACATACACTTTGACACATTCACTGACACTACACACTGTCTTCTTGTCTTCTGTCTTCACAGCAGTCAGTCTAGTCTTCACACCTGTCACATGAAAACAGAAACACACAGTACACTGCAACAGGAATTTAAACTGAATACTTGCAAATATAAATTTTATTTTTTAGAAATTTTATTTGCCTCAGTTTTCTGGTGTGTTTCTCATCGTTTTTCATGACTTGATCTGATCTGTGTCTAGTCAGTTTGTATATGTATAGTACAGGGACATGAAATATTCTCTGATGGCTGCATATACACACGTGCATAGATATACACGTGTGCACTGCCACGCCAATTAGTGTGCAACTGAGGAGTAGCCACTTGGACCATCTCGACTCAGTGCAAATCAGTGTGCAAATGTTCGAACCAACATAGCAACTCAATAGTCATGTTCATGGTGCAAACACACTCATATATACCGTGCATCAAAACAGAACAAGCATAGAAGAATGGTTCAACCAAGAATAGTGGCTCAGCATGAACACAAGTAAAACAACAATGAAAATGGAGTATTTCAAAGCTAAATGGATATGCAGCAACAATATGGAAAGACAAGAGGATACACAAGCATCAACAAGTGACTACATGTGCACATGAAGCTGCAAGTGGAGGTTCAGACAAACAAGAAAAGCAGTGTGTACATATACATGGAGACAGCAAGATGGGAAGTTCAAATGAATGGAAACATCAGTGAACTCAAACTAGTTCGAGCAACAGAATTGCAAGAGCATAAAGAGACAGAGTAACATGGGTCGAGCATATGGAAATGAACAGGTAGATACATATACATATTATTCATTCAATTCAGGTAAATGAATACAAGGTAGCATTTCAGTTTTGTTGAAACAAGTTGAAAATATACGCAAATACAAATTTGTGTACAAGCATGATCATCAGGTTCACAATCAGGTGTTAATCAACATTCAAGTCTTAAATTTGTTTTCTGAAATGTAAGTGTAGTGATAAAACCAGAACAGTGTGACCATTCAAGGGCAAGACAACATAAAAATCAAGTTTCCAGTTTTAACAAAGCTCTCAAGGAATTTTGAAGAGAGCCAATGCAAGAGGCATCGACATAGTAGCTATGAACACAGTTTCTATGGCAACAACATGATCAAAGAAACAATATGGACAAAGTGGCAAACAAATAAACAAACACTTGGCAGAGATGTTCAAGTGATATTTGTGGCAAGTTTTTTTTAAAAGAGCCAGATATTTTGTTTGCAAATTATTTCTTCAATGGAATACAATTCCAGAAATTACAAAGCAGTTTTTTTTGGCATACTGGTTATGGCAACAATTTAATTCGGCAAATTTTCTTTTACCCTTTCCAGTATTAACAAAATAAGTTTTCAGAAAATTGAGAAAATGTTTTGGCATGTTTTCAAATTGATTCCAGTTTTACTTCAAGAAATAATACTTGGCAAGAATCAGGAAGATTGAAAACAGTTTTTTTGGCAAGTGTTGAATTCATGAAAGGGAGCATATCAAGGGGATTCAGTCAAATTAAAGCAGTTGTTAATTTCAGACAAGGCAAGAAGAAACGGTCTGATTTATTCGAAGAATTCACAGCACAAATTTTTGGGCAACAAATCATATTGCAATAAATCATGCAATGGACAAATTTACAATATGGTAAGAAATCCTTTATTTTGTATCTAGATTTTATTTAGGGATGATTCATAATTCACAACAAAATCATTCAAGGAAATTTAAATCGAGAAATTCAATCAGGCAGCATAATCTGCGCAAGGAGATCAAGGCAACAAATTTCAATTTCATTCAAGGAATTAAAAGAGGAAATCTTCACGCAAAGGAGTTATTCAAAGTGCAGAAATTATGCTAGGAGCAAAGGAATCAAAACTCTAAATCATGTCCAGAAATCACGCAATTTCTTTTAAGCTGAGAATTACAAAATCCAAAAAGGGAAAAACCGCAATCAACCAGACAAGTCATCTCACAAAATCAGAGTTATTTTTAGGGTTTTCGTTTACCCTATATATACTACACACGCAGATTCATCATGGGCAGAGTGAGAACATACAGAAGATCGAAAAACCCAAGCATCAATTATCAAAAGAGCAAAGAATAAAATTCAAATTTACTCACATATTTTCCAGAGGATTTTCGATCGAGAACTCATCCCAAATCGGAGCAACAGAAAGCCATAAAGACTTGAACATCAGAGAGACAGATTTGATTAATCAAGCAACTCAATTTAGGGATTAAAGAGGAAACCCTAGGGAATTTCCATAGCCAACGCCACCATTTTTAATTCCCAGAGCAAAGAGGGAGATCGGGCAAATGATTAGTGAATGGGCCGGCCTATTTTCTCTTGACCAGGCCAACACATGTTTTTAACAAAGGGGATAACCCTTTATTCTCTAATCTCCCTTTGCTTTATTGTCTAGGGTTTTCTTTTAGTTGTTTTCATTTTATTGTTTTTCATTTTGAGTTGTAAAACCGTCAAAACAATTTTCTAGTGTCTGTATAAACTAGAGTGAATCAGTCAGGGTGTTGACTGTCAGTTTCAGAGTTTGTAAAATCTGGGTTACGTGTTACGGGTTTGTAATACGGGAAAATCTGATCGAGGGGATATCGATCAGTCTATGGTTTTGAGCATAGGGTTAGAATAGGAGCGAGAGTCGCGAGTGTACATGGTCTTGTATGCGGGATCTGTTCTATCACCTAGTAGAAACCTTAGAAATGCAGCAGTAGGCAGGGTTTTGCCGAAGCTGGGTATATCTGTGTGTGATTTATTTTTTGTATTTCTGTTTCTGCTATATTCTGTGTTCTGATTATTATTTATTATCCTGTCAAATTTTTAATTCAGTGAAAAACTATCATAAACCCTATTCACCCCCCTAGGGTTAATCTAGATCCAACATTAAGTGCATTACCTTCGTAATTATAAAATTCGGCATGTTTATGTCGACCAAAAAAAAAAAAATAGTTTGATCTTATTCCTCCGAAAACACTTATTCTTTAGAATTTAAAAAAAATCGATATATGCGAATTGAAAAAAAAAAATTGCTATGGCCCTTTTAATATTTGTTAAGATAAAATTACCTTTATTTTTTAAGAGACTAAATGGGCAATAACGTAAAATTACCTTTATTTGTTAAGGGGTTACTTTCCTCATTGGTACTCCCTTTAACAATTTTTTTAAAAAATAAAAAATTCGCCTCCCCTTAACAATATTTGGAGTGTCAATAACAATCCTCTATAAAAACATCATTTATGTTAGAATTGTGATATTAGTATACAAACATCATTTATGTTAGAATTGTTATATTAGGACAAGAACATCATTTATGTTAGAAATGCTACATTAGTATAGAAATATCATTATATTAGAAATGTCATTATATTAAAATTGTCATTTATTTAGGAATGTCATGTTAGAACAAAATGGTCTTTTTGTTTTGTCATTAAAATATGAGACATGTTATGTAAACAAAATTGCCTTTTTATTTTGTCATTAGAAGAATAGAACAAATATGCGAATAAATTATCTTTTTTTATTTGACATTAGAATATGTAGAAAAGATTATAATAAAAAGATTACATTTTTTGTCACTTAGTTTTCAATAAAAAGATTATAATAAAAAGATTTCAATAAAATGATTATAGTAAAAGATTTCATTTTTGTTGTCACTTTGTTTAAAAAAAATAAAAAGAGTAGAATGCAAAGATATATTTTTATTGTCATTTTAGTTACATTAAAAAGAGTAAAATAGCAAGATATATTTTTATTGTCATAATAAAAGATTTCTTATTAAAGAACACATTTTTACTGTAATTTTGTTGCAATAAAAGATTAGTTATTAAGATGATGTTTTTATTTTCACTTTGTCTAAAGAAAAAAAAGTAACATGAAATATTATATTTTTATTGTTTATAGTTTTTCAATAAAAAGATTGAACATAACAAAAATTACATTTTTGTTAAATAAGATTAGAGTTAAACAAAGATTACATTTTTGTTAAATAATTTGAGTTATAATAGTTAAAACCAAATTTGTCACTTTTGTTAAATGTAATAGTTGAAACCAAATTAGTCACTTTTATCAAATGTAATAGTTGAAACAAAATTGGCACTTTTGTCAAAATATAATTGTTGAAAAAAAATGTGCATTTTGTCAAATTAGAAGTGTTGAAACAAAAGTGAACATTTTTGACATATTAGAATTGTTGAATTAGAAATGTACACTTTTGTCAAATATACATTTTTTCCAAAAAGATTAGTTGGAACAAAAATATACATTTTTATCAAAATAGAATTGTTGAAACAAAAATTATCATTTTTGTTAATTAGAATGGTTGAAACCATAATTAACATTTTTGAATTGGGTTAAAACAAAAAATTACATTTTTGTTATTTAGATAAGAGTTAAAAAAATTAACATTTTGTTAAGGAGATTTGAGTTAAACCAAAACAAAATAACATTTTTGTTAAATAGATTTGTGATAAGACATAAATATCATTTTTGTTATATGGAACTTGTAAAAAAATAAAATTATCATTTTTATTTGTTATGTTGCATAGAATATTGTACACAAACAAATTGTTCTTTTATTTGTCATTAGAATACATAAGAAAATTATGTAAATAAATATGCCATTTTATTTAATTAAAATTGTGAAAAATGAATTGTCAATTGTAATAACCCGAAAATCCGAGCCAATTTATAAATTTTATTTTGGCAATTTTAGTGAATTTTGATTATTTAAAATGAATTATTTTAAATAATAACAACGAAAAATTTAGTTTGAATAGAATTAGAACGTATATATTTATATACGCCATCGTTAGAATATAAAAATTTATTTATATATATAAAAGTAATTGAAAATGGCGCAGTAGTTTGAAAATTCGATTTCAAATTTGAAATGTATGTACCGGGTGCAGAATAAACCAGATTTTAGTGAAATCGAAAATATTTGAGTCTAATTGAGGATATCTTTCCAACGAATCCGAAAAATTGAAATTTCATAGCGGGAATCAAAAGATATGCCCAGTTGAAAATTTAGGATAGTTGTTATGGAATTCTGGCCCTTAAAAATGGAAACTTTGCAAACGACCTCGGTTTTCGACGAAACCAGTTTTGTTGGATCCGTGATGTCAAATTACTGCTAGATTACAAAATTCGTAATTTTTCGAATCAATATGTGTGTGTGGCGAAGGTAAACGTGTTTTGACCATTTCAGTTGAATTTAATCGACTGGAAAATGACCATTTTTCAAACGGTCTCAGTATTTGACGAAATCAGTTTTGTTAGGACTGTATGGTAAATACGAAGCTAGAAAATAGTTTTCGGGAATTTTTCTAGTTAGTATGTGGCCCCGGTAAAATAAAATGCACGTTCAAATTCAATATATAGAGTTATATTTTGATTTTGACGAAAACTGATCGAAACGATTGAAACACCCCACCTCCGTTAGGGTCACTCTCAAAGGGAATGCCCTAATTTTGGTGGAGGTTTATAAGTATAAGTCACAGATATGCAAGACAGATATGAATACACATATTTTTGAACAGCGGAAAACAACAGCAATTTTTATTTCAGCAAAATACGTGTTACACAAACCATGTCATAACTTGTCTTACAATACTTCCAAAAACCATTACATCTTCATAACTGTCTTGATTACATTATTTAAAGAAGCATAAAAACATAAGTAAACTGCATAAGTCCCATAATTGCTGTCCAAAGCCATAGTCCAAAATGAAAAAGATCCAAGCAATACATTCTTTCTCTTCAAGCTGGATGTGAGAACCGGTCAAGCTGCGGTATTCCCTCCCTGTGGACCTGGGGGGAAACGGAAGAAAAGAAGACGAAAGAAAAGTAGAGTCAGACATAAAGCCTGAGTAAGTCTAGGACTATTCAGTCTATGAATAAAGAACTGGGTATGATAAGTATAAACTGGAAATGGGAAAGCACCATAAACTAAGTTAAGTTGTCTAGAGTCGAATATACTATCGTACCCCATATTAATCTCTGCATCCATATAAACTGGTTCCCAACAGGCACCCCAAAATCAGGGTGAAGTGATTCGTTTCTAATGATCGGCTCCTAATCGCATAGTTACATGTGTCTTACGGCCCCCGATGTTGTAGTTACCGATGTTGGTCCCACCATGGGGTGTATCAAGTCCCATGGTGACGGCCCGACACAATCCTAGAATGCACAGGTATGCTACTGGTGCCCAGTGCCTTATTTTTTCCGCGCCGGAGTGTGTGCACACCCGCACCCCGTTAGAACCTACACTGCTGCACCACCGCCGTCGATTTGACCTCTTACAGTCAACCCAGTAATCGTGCCCCACCCTGCCTAGTTCAGGGTATCCTGATACACCTTGTAGGGTTACTGCTGAAAAGGGTCCCCCGCTACTAGGTTTTCTATTTCTAGCCAACATGCTAAGTTGGTTAAGTGTTTTGTAAACCTAACCCCCAATCAGTCTGTATAGTTTAGCATGTTCCATTTTGATTAAGTATTAATTTAATTTACTTAATCCTATCAATCCTGACTCAGCCTTAATTGTATTATTAAAGCCTCGACCTCTCACATTAGACGGGTATTGTTGTGGCCGCCTGTTGCCGGTTGGGTCCGGGCAGTCTTACGCCACAACTCAGTCTAACCTCTTATTGGGCTCCGTGTTTAACCACCCACATTGGATAGGTATTGTTGTGACTACTGGACAGCCGGGCAGTTCCGGGCAGGTTTACATCACAACTCAATCCAACCTCGGGTTAAACACATCGTATTTTCTAAATTTACATATTTTGTCTCTTTTCTTTTTATATGTAAATATTTGCGGCCCATTATTCAAATTCATCTTTATGGGGTAAAATTTATTTATGCCACTTAATTGTTTTTCAAGATTGTTGGCATGCGTCAAACATGCCACACATATGTTCTATGTTTTAACCCCATCGTCATTACCCCCATTTTATATGTTCACTAAAATATAACATATGTTGGGTTTAACATTTAAACCCAACGTAGCCACATGAAAAAGGGGAGGCTTATAACATGGTGTTCATATATTCTAAGTGACATAAAAAGGGGAGTGTGAACGCATGAACTTGCAACATAACGATCTAATTAACATGAATTAGGCATATGTGAACTTGCATGGTAATAGCATATAATCATGGCATAAAACATACTTAAACATGAATCATTCTGTTCATATAATCATGGCATAAACATCCCTAAACACGAATCATAGTTTTTAATCTATTCATGTAAACTTGCAATTGGAATGTAAATCTAACTTAATTATGTGTCACATATATCACCATATGATTTTGATAACAATATAGGCCTAAAACATGTTTTCAACTAGGCATAACACCAAACATAGATTAGTCATGTTCATAAAGATGCTTACTTTTGCCTCTAACACAAAAGTATGATTTTATACTTGAATCACAATACCAATTCCAACATAGATTCATATAAACCATTGTACTTAGTTGAATCCAATTACACTAAAAGTGATCATAAAAGCATGTACATTATATTGGCATAATAGTGAATTATATTCTTGTATGAATCCCAAATAAAATACCACAACATATGGTTGTTAACTTCTAACATAAATCACATACTTGCAAATATCCAATCGTATACCACAACATTTCCAAATCGTTTAGAATCAAAGCAACATACAAATATAGATTATTAACGCCACATTTCCATTTCTCACTTTACACAAATCAAAACACAATTATTTATTCACATCGGAATAGCACTCTACTTACAACGTATGACGAATCTTCAATTCAGGAATCTGAATTTGGAGATGCTATCCTTTGTTGTAGGCGTTGTTTTGATTTAATTGACGTGGCTTTAAGCTTTCGAATTATCTCCTAATTGTCTCTCAATTCCTGATGGCTATTCCTAGTCTTTCCTTAACAGCATGACGGTCTCATCTCCATTTTTGCTTGTGTGAATTAGGGTGAGTCTTAGGTCCTTTTTATAGAGTTTGTGAGTTGATTAGGACCGTCGATGGAGCTTGGTTTAATAATAGCCGTTCGTTTGAAGGAGAGACCCACCAGGAGCTGACACCTAACCCTAGTGACAAGGCAAGGCTCAGAAAATCGACCAAGCATAGACCAGGCCAGCCAGGGGTGGCTGGGTTCGACCTGGCTCAGGGGCCAGGTCGACCCCCCTGTCGACTATGTAGTCGACCTGGTTGCCCTAAGTCGACTACCCAGTCGACCTGGGTAGCCCAGGTCGACTACCCAGTCGACCTGGGTGTCTTGGGCGGGAAAAATTCCCGCCCTGGCCAATCCGGCCCGATTTTTGAAATTTAAACTTGTTTTCTAAGCTGTTTTTGTCTGTTTGAATTTTAAACTGAATTCTGAAACTTCCGGAGGCCATATCTTCCTCATACGGAGTCCATTTTATGCAAACTCGGACTCTATCCCAAGCAGAATTCCGAGACGAACGCAATGGCGTATCCCGTTTCCCTTAATTCTTTGATTTGAAATTAATTTAATTTGTGAATTTCGTTGTTATAGAATACACGCGGTGTTACATTCTCCCCCACTTAAAAGAATTTCGTCCCCGAAATCTTCAAGTTCAGGAAGAATGTACGTCCTAACATCCAAACATCCATCTACTTATCCATCAAGCACGAGCATCCATTGTCCTTAAAAGACTTCTAATGCTTCATGATCATATGTGAAGTGTGTGTACATGTACTTATCTAATGCAAAATCAGGCGGTCTACTGATTCAGTTGACCTCCTTAATGCGAATCATGTAAGTGCCATGAATCCATTATGTATGCAAATTTTCCTATTCATGATTCTATATGAGTGCACAATCATTCATATATAAATGCAACATCCATATGGCAACACATTAAACTTCAACCATATACGAATAAATACATTTATGCATATGCAATATGAAGTGACTGAGCCGATCTAAAACCTAAATTGTGTGTGTATATGCAACCACGAGCAACCACTTGCAACCACTTGCAACCACTTGCAACCATCATCCATAACATGTTTCAATTACATGTTTTCATCCAAAGAGTTTCTACCTAGAAGATAAGATCGAGGAGATATCCCTAAAAAGATCGATAAAAGCGCAACTTAAGGAAAAAGAAAGATCAAAGATGTACCCTCGAAAAGAAAAGGGTAGGCTGTGCGTATTCTAGCTTCAGTTTCCCAAGTTGCGTCTCCCTCGGCGTCGCTCCACTGAACTTTGACGAGCTTGACTTCGCGGTTGCGTAGCTTTTTCACTTCCGTTCCTAATATGCGGGTTGGAAATTTCCTCACGGTTGCTTCGCGTTCCACTTCATCTTCTTCTAGAATATTTGGCTCTACCACTTCAGCAGATTCATGTAGACATTTTCGGAGGTGCGAAACATGGAAAACGTTGTAAACTCCGGCCAATTTTTCGGGTAGCTCTAATCTATAGGCATTTTCCCAATTTTCTCGATGATAGGAAATGGCCCTACGAACCTTGGTGCTAGCTTTCCTATGGTTCCAAAACGAACAACGTTCCTTAGCGGAGATACCTTAAGAAAAACTCTGTCCCCAACCTCAAATTCAAGGTCGGTCCTCCTCTTGTCGGCGTAGGATTTTTGTCTGTCTTGGGCTGTCTTCATCCTTCTCCGTATTAAGTCTACTTTTTCTGAAGTCTCTCGGATCATATCCGGTCCAAGTATGAGCTTGTCAGTAGACTCCCACCAACAAGTGGGCGATCGGCACGGTCTTCCATATAAAGCTTCGAAGGGCGCCATTCCAATGGTTGCTTGGTAGCTGTTGTTGTAGGCAAATTCCGCCAAAGGATGATGGTCTTCCCATGTCCCTCCGAAATCAAGGACGCACAGTCTTAAAAGGTCCTCCAAAACTCTGTTCACTCTTTCTGTCTGGCCGTCGGTTTGGGGATGATAGGCTGTGCTTAAGTATAACTGTGTGCCTACCGCTTCTTGCAGACTCCGCCAAAACTCACTTGTGAAGATAGGGTCTCGGTCACTAACAATGCTGGATGGTATTCCATGGAGTCAAACAATTTCCTTGAGGTAAAGAGATGCTAGGGATGAGGCAGTTCTTTTACTTTTGACAGGTAAAAAGTGGGCGCTTTTAGTAAGCCTATCCACTATTACCCCAATGCTAGTGTTGCCTCTTCTAGACCTAGGCAGCCCATCAATTAAGTCCATTGAGATGATATCCCACTTCCACTGCGGGACCTCTAGAGGATGGAGCAGACCGCAAGGCTTTTTCTGCTCCGCCTTGACCTGTTGGAACACCATACACTTAGAAACGAAATCCGCCACGTCCTTCTTCATGTCGTTCCAAAAGAAAGTTCTCTTTATGTCCTTGTACATTTTATCCCCACCTGGGTGTATTGTCATCTTGGAGTGATGTGCTTCCTCGAGAACCTTCTTTACTAAATCCCTTGTCTATGGGACGCATAGTCTTCCGTCTCGCCTTAGCCAACCCTTATTGTCGATGGAGTATCTGCTGAGGTGACTTGAAGTATCACCCCTAATTAGCCTATCAATCGTCTCCACAAGCTGAGGGTCTTCGCGTTGTTCTGTCCCTATTGAGTCCACTAAAGTCGGGCGTACTTCGAGAGATGCTAGCAAGCCCGGTACAAAATCGGAGGAGGGCCTAAAGTCAAAGCTGGCTATAATCTCTAGGCTTTGTCTTTCAACAAACAGCGGGCTTAGGGTTAGTTTCTTTCTGCTCAACGCGTCTGCCACTACGTTGCCTTTACCCGGAGTGTAGGCGATCTCGAAATCGTACGAAGCAAGAAACTCCATCCATCTCTGTTGCCTCAAGTTAAGATATTCTGCGAGAAAAGATATTTCAACGATTTATGGTCAGTGTAAAGTTGGAACTTCTCACCTAGGAGATAGTGTCGCCAAGACTTGAGTGCAAAGACGATGGCAGCTAACTCAAGATCGTGGGTCGGGTAGTTCTTTTCATGCACTTTCAATTGCCTTCCACCATAAGCTACTGCCCTTCCTTCTTGCATTAAGACAGCGCCTAGCCTTGTCCTACATGCATCTGTATAAACTGTGAACATCTTTCCTCCATCTAGCAGCGTCAAAACTGGGGCTGTTGTAAGAGCCCTTTTTAGTCGTTGGAAAGCAAACTCGCAATCCAAGTCCCAATTGAACACTAGATTCTTCTTGGTCAGCTTTGTGAGTGGAGCTGATATCTTTGCAAAGTCTCTGATGAATTTCCGATAGAAGCCTGCTAGCCCGAGAAAGCTTCGGACTTCTGTTGCGTTCTTTGGTGTCTTCCAGTCCTGCACCGCTACTACCTTAGCCGGGTCTACTGCTAACCCTTCTTTGGATACTATGTGCCCAAGAAATCTTACTTCCTCTATCCAAAAGTGGCATTTGGAGAATTTGGCTTTTAGTTGATGGACGGGCAGGGTTTCCATGATTGTCCTTAGGTGCTGAGCATGCTCTTCTTCATTCTTCGAGAAGATCAAGATATCGTCTACGAAGACCACTACGAACTTATTGAGGAAATCTCTGAACACCCTACTCATTAGGTCCACGAAGTAAGCGGGTGCGTTTGTCAAGCCGAAAGGCATGACAAGCCATTCAAAGAAACCGCCTGGGGTTCTGAATGCTGTCTTATTGATACTATCTTCAGCCACCCTTAGCTGATGAAATCCGGTTGCTAAATCGAGTTGGGAGAAAATAGACGCTCCTACAAGCTGATCAAACAGATCGTCAATTCTGGGGAGAGGGTGCCTATTCTTTTTCGTTAGTTTGTTGAGCTCCCTATAGTCAACACATAGACGGAGTGAACCATCCGCCTTTGTAGCGAATACCACTGGAGCGCCCCATTCTAAAATGCTCCTTCTAATGAACCCCTTCTCTAGAAGTTCTTTAATCTGTTTACTGAGCTCCTTCCTTTCCCGTGGAGCCATGTGTCTAACAGGAAACGCAACGGGCTTTGCATTATCTACAAGATATATGCGGAAATCTATCTCCCGCTTCGGAGGAAAGCCCTTCACCTCTTCGAAGACATCCGGATATTCCCGGACCACTCTAACCGATTGCAAATTGTCGACAGAGGCATCTAGTGATTCAAGATAACTAAACATAACCGCATACGAGGGATTACAAGTAATTTCCAAAGTGTTACGGAGTTAGGTCAGAAGCCTAACCACCCTTTTCTCACAAATAAGGATGGCCCCATTACTGGATAGCCAATCCATGCCCAAAATCAAACCATATCCCGAAAAGCCCAAAACAAAGGCACTACATTTAAATTATATGCTTAGAATAGAAATTTTCAATCCCACACAGATCATAGATAAATAAGCTGGGCCCCCAATTGGATTTGAAACAATTAAGGGGTCCTCTACCATTCTAGTTTCTAGGTGCAGAGATTCTACTAAAGTAGATGAGATAAAGGAGTGTGATGCGCCAGAATCGAATAAAGTGCGAATTGGGTGATCATAAAGATAAACTACACTTTCTACAGAAGTATTTATACCTCGCTGCTGCAGAGGTGGCGCTTCTAGCGCATGAACTTGTGCCCCTGAGGTGGATCCAGCCCTCTGCCCCTGCCCTCGCTTCTTTGGGCAATCCTTAGCCAGGTGGCCTGTCTCACCACAAGAAAAACACTCACCATTCATCTTGGCCTTCTTTTTCCGGCAATCTTTAACTAAGTGCCCCACTTTGCCACAGAAATTACACTTCCTTTTCTCTTTGTTGTCTTTCCCGCCCTTCTTAAAGTCTGTCTTCTTAGGCTGCAAACCCTCTTTCTTCCCTTGAGAGCTTTCTGCCTTTGTCTCCTTCCTGCCCTTATCTTCTTCGTTCAGCAATGCCATCTGCACCAACCTTTCATACGTAGCTCCAATGGGTATATAGGTCATGGCCAAACTGTGTAATGGCTCATTCAACCCCTTGACAAAGCCTTCTTGTGCGGGGTGTTGACTAGGTCCAGTCCAAACCTAGCCAGCTGATCAAACTGGTTAACATACTCTTTGACTGTCATATTCCCTTGCTTATGAAATAAGAATTTTTCCAACTGAAGACTCCTTTCAGCTTCTAAGAGAAATTTAGCCTCAAACCTTGTCCTAAAGTCCTCCCATGTTTCCACTGGTCTTTCAGCATTAGTGACTTCCCACCAGTAGGAAGCCGCACCTTTAAGTAGCCATACTGCTAGTTGCACCTTCTGCCTATCTTCTACCTCAAAAATGACGAATAAGTCCTCGGTTTCTTTAAGCCAATTCCTGGCTACCACGAAGGACTCGGTTCCATGAGATTTCTTTCCTCCCATAGCTTTAAAATCTTTACATATCTTAGCAAAAGTATTTCCCCACGGAGGAGGTGGAGGAAGAGGTGCTGCTGCAGCTGGATGATTTCCTACAGCTGGGGGAGGAGGAACGGTAGGACCTGGCTGAGTGGCCCTTGCTTCTAAGAATCGTCTAAACCAACCAGGTATTGGTATACCCTCTGGCAAGTTAAGTTCTTCGGACATGCTGAAACAAAAAGGATAGATTCAAAATGAAGGATAAAAGATAGTACCTATGGCTTTGGGGGACTTTGCCTTTTTAAAATATAATATTTTATCTTTAAAAATGCTTCTTTAAATTTTCTTTTGAAAATAAATTTTCAAAACTTTTTATCTTATCTGGTAAACCTATGCTCGGATACCAAGTGAAACACCCCACCTCCGTTAGGGTCACTCTCAAAGGGAATGCCCTAATTTTGGTGGAGGTTTATAAGTATAAGTCACAGATATGCAAGACAGATATGAATACACATATTTTTGAACAGCGGAAAACAACAGCAATTTTTATTTCAGCAAAATACGTGTTACACAAACCATGTCATAACTTGTCTTACAATACTTCCAAAAACCATTACATCTTTATAACTATCTTGATTACATTATTTAAAGAAGCATAAAAACATAAGTAAACTGCATAAGTCCCATAATTGCTGTCCAAAGCCATAGTCCAAAACGAAAAAGATCCAAGCAATACATTCTTTCTATTCAAGCTGGATGTGAGAACTGGTCAAGCTGCGGTATTCCCTCCATGTGGACCAGGGGGGGGGGGGGGGGGACGGAAGAAAAGAAGACAAAAGAAAAGTAGAGTCAGACATAAAGCCTGAGTAAGTCTAGGACTATTCAGTCTATGAATAAAGAACTGGGTATGATAAGTATAAACTGGAAATGGGAAAGCACCATAAACTAAGTTAAGTTGTCCAGAGTCGAATATACTATCGTACCCTATATTAATCTCTGCATCCATACAAACTGGTTCCCAACAGGCACCCCAAAATCAGGGTGAAGTGATTCGTTTCTAATGATCGGCTCCTACTTGCATAGTTACATGTGTCTTACGGCCCCCGATGTTGTAGTTACCTATGCTGGTCCCACCATGGGGTGTATCAAGTCCCATGGTGGCGGCCCGACACAATCCAAAAATGCACAGGTATGCTACTGGTGCCCAGTGCCTTATTTTTCTATGCCGAAGTGTGTGCACGCCCGCACCCCGTTAGAACCTACACTGCTGCACCACCGCCGTCGATTTGACCTCTTACAGTCAGCCCAGTAATCGTGCCCCACCTTGCCTAGTTCAGGGTATCCTGAT
Source organism: Allium sativum (assembly GCA_030737875.1). Lineage (NCBI taxonomy): Eukaryota > Viridiplantae > Streptophyta > Magnoliopsida > Asparagales > Amaryllidaceae > Allium > Allium sativum. Next base: position 995,612,834 of record CM060924.1, on the reverse strand, counting down.
ACACCTTGTAGGGTTACTGCTGAAAAGGGTTCCCCACTACTAGGTTTTCTATTTCTAGCCAACATGCTAAGTTGGTTAAGTGTTTTGTAAACCTAACCCCCAATCAGTCTGTATAGTTTAGCATGTTCCATTTTGATTAAGTATTAATTTAATTTACTTAATCCTATCAATCCTGACTCAGCCTTAATTGTCTTATTAAAGCCTCAACCTCTTACATTAGACAGGTATTGTTGTGGCCGCCTGTTGCCGGTTGGGTCCGGGCAGTCTTACGCCACAACTCAGTCTAACCTCGGGTCCTTATTAGGCTCCGTGTTTAACCACCCACATTGGATAGGTATTGTTGTGACTACTGGACAGCCGGGCGGTTCCGGGCAGGTTTACATCACAACTCAATCCAAACTCGGGTTAAACACATCGTATTTTCTAAATTTACATATTTTGTCTCTTTTCTTTTTATATGTAAATATTTGCGGCCCATTATTCAAATTCATCTTTATTGGGTAAAATTTATTTATGCCACTTAATTGTTTTTCAAGGTTGTTGGCATGTGTCAAACATGACACACATATGTTCTATGTTTTAACCCCATCGTCATTACCCCCGTTTTATACGTTCACTAAAATATAACATATGTCGGGTTTAATATTTAAACCCAACTTAGCCACATGAAAAAGGGGAGGCTTATAACTTGGTGTTTATATATTCTAAGTGACATAAAAAGGGGAGTGTGAACGCATGAACTTGCAACATAACGATCTAATTAACATGAATTAGGCATATGTGAATTTGCATGGTAATAGCATATAATCATGGCATAAAACATACTTAAACATGAATCATTCTGTTCATATAATCATGGCATAAACATCCCTAAACACGAATCATAGTTTTTAATCTATTCATGTAAACTTGCAATTGGAATGTAAATCTAACTTAATTATGTGTCACATATATCACCATATGATTTTGATAACAATATAGGCCTAAAACATGTTTTCAACTAGGCATAACACCAAACATAGATTAGTCATGTTCATAAAGATGCTTACTTTTGCCTCTAACACAAAAGTATGATTTTATACTTGATCACGATACCAATTCCAACATAGATTCATATAAACCATAGTACTTAGTTGAATCCAATTACACTAAAAGTGATCATAAAAGTATGTACATTATATTAGCATAATAGTGAATCATATTCTTGTATGAATCCCAAATAAAATACCACAACATATGGTTGTTAACTTCTAACATAAATCACATACTTGCAAATATCCAATCGTATACCACAACATTTCCAAATCGTTTAGAATCAAAGCAACATACAAATATAGATTATTAACGCCACATTTCCATTTCTCACTTTACACAAATCAAAACACAATTATTTATTCACATCGGAATAGCACTCTACTTACAACGTATGACGAATCTTCAATTCAGGAATCTGAATTTGGAGATGCTATCCTTTGTTGTAGGCGTTGTTTTGATTTAATTGACGTTGCTTTAAGCTTTCAAATTATCTCCTAATTGTCTCTCAATTCCTGATGGCTATTCCTAGTCTTTCCTCAACAGCATGACGGTCTCATCTCCATTTTTGCTTGTGTGAATTAGGGTGAGTCTTAGGTCCTTTTTATAGAGTTTGTGAGTTGATTAGGACCGTCGATGGAGCTTGGTTTAATAATAGCCGTTCGTTTGAAGGAGGGACCAACCAGGAGCTGACACCTAGCCCTAGTGATAAGGCAAGGCTCAGAAAATCGACCAAGCACAGACCAGGCCAGCCAGGGGGGGCTGGGTTCGACCTGGCTCAGGAGCCAGGTCGACCCCCCAGTCGACCCCCAGGTCGACCCCCCAGTCGACCCCCAGGTCGACTATGTAGTCGACCTGGGTGCCCCAGGTCGACTACCCAGTCGACCTGGGTAGCCCAAGTCGAATACCCAGTCGACCTGGGTGTCTTGGGCGGGAAAATTCCCGCCCTGGCCAATCCGGCCCGATCTTTGAAATTTAAACTTGTTTTCTAAGCTGTTTTGGTCTGTTTGAATTTTAAACTGAATTCTGAAACTTCCGGAGGCCATATCTTCCTCATACGGAGTCCGTTTTACGCAAACTCAGACTCTATCCCAAGCAGAATTCCGAGACGAACGCAATGGCGTATCCCGTTTCCCTTATTTCTTTGATCTGAAATTAATTTAATTTGTGAATTTCGCTGTTATAGAATACACGGGGTGTTACAACGATCGAATTAGCTTACGATATGTACCATTGTGTTCGGAATGGGGGGTAATCAGCTATGGACGACAGTCGGTGGGTTCGATTTCGAGTTTGAAATATAAAGTTGCTTTTTGAAATTTTAAAGTATTAAAATATATAAATATTTATATAATATCCTTTACCCCCTCTCTCTCTCGTTTTTTCACTTTAAAATAAATAAATAAAAAAATGTCAGCCCCACAAATCGGCGATCGACGCCCCACCCCAGGCCACGGCGGCTTGCCGGCGCCCTCCCTTGGCGATCGCCATCGCTGGCGAGCCTCTCCCCTCTTTTTTCCCTTCCGTCGCACGCAAAACCCCCCACCCTAAATCGATCGTTGCCGTTGCTTCCTCCGCCTGCGCCACCGTTGGTTGTCCCCTCTCCCATCTCTGATGATCCATAGCCCCCTCCACCGCTTCTCCCTCCTCTTTAAACCCCTATGAAACCTTGAAACCCTAAATCGAAGAAGCCCACCGCCTAAGGCTAAGGCTGGCCTGCCGCCGCCAACTGAAGGTACCCCCGACCGCCGCACGCCTCCGACAGCGCCGCCTTTGACCTCCCCCTTCTCCGATCGAAACTGTGATCTCTTTAACTTATTTATTTTTCTATTTTTCTTGTCACGTAATTAGAGAAGATCTTTATATATATATATATATGACATTGGATTTAACATAAAAACTTAGATTTTTATTTATATCTTTAACATAAAAACTTTGATTTTTATTTATATCTTTAACATAAAAACATTGATTTTTATTTATATCTTTACCTAAGAAAAGTTCACATTTTTTTTATATGAAGGAAGTTCATATTTTTACATAAAGAAAGTTCAGATTTTTATAGAAGTAAAGTTTAGATTTTAAGATGTAGAAAGTATAGAATTTTTATCATGAAGATTAGATAAGTAAAAATATGATTTGTATATGTATGTAAAGTTCATAAAGATTGGATTTTTACATATGAAGTGGCGATGTAAAATTTTGATCTTTATATATTTAGCGATATAATAAAAATGCGATTTTTATTATATGTATAACGATATAACAATATGATATTTACCAAGAAGTTAGCAATATAAGAATATGATTTTTATAAGGTAAAGAATATAAAAATACGACTTATATATATAATCGTCGAAAGAAAATGTGACTTTTATTTATAAAGATTGTTGTTTAAAAATAGGATTTTTAACGTAAACCGTGTGAAACAGTTTGTGATGGAACTGACTGGAAGCAAAATAGAATCCAGACCATTCAGAAATAAAGAATGGCAGAGTGGAACTCCAAGGTAAGAACTCCTCACTTTTAAATTTATTTCTGGTTAAAATATATACTAGGATGTAGACGGTGTTTAGTAGCACCCGACACCCGTCGTCCACAGCCATGGACGGCTTGTTTGTTTGTTTGTTCGATTTTGATGTGTAGTTGATTGTGTGATGTGAAATGAAATATTTATATCATTAAAAATATTTTATAGTTGAAAATAGAATTTTTAACGTGTATTTAAAATGAAATAAATATAAACAAATCGGACGATTTGTTTATGTACACACATTTGACTGATATTGATTGGGACGATAAATTTTACACATCGCCTAACTGCACAAATAAAATCTGTGTTTTATTATTTGAAACCCCACACGGGTATTGGGATGATATATGACATACACTAATCCCAATGATTATTTGTATGTCGATCGATTGATTGATAGACTGTTATGAGCGTTAAATATTTACATTTGATGCTTATACAGTGTAGAATGCACTTTGGATGATGGTTGATTATTTGTCATTGTTGATATATACATGCGTTGTATGGAAATCCACAGAAATAAAATCTAGGGTAATTGATTGGGCCTCATTCCAGTTTTGAAATAGAATATTTGAATAGAAATATTTGAATATAGAAATATATGAAGTCGTGTTGATTAGATTGACGCCATTTTGACGTGAACGATATTTATATCAATTTTATTCATTTTTCCAAGAATATTGAAATTGATTTTGAAATTCGAATTAAATTGAAAAGAATTGAAATTCGAATTAAATTGAAGAGAATTGAAATTCGAATTAAATTGAAAAGAATTGAAATTCGAATTAGGTTGAAATGGATTTGAATTGAAATCGGTTTGAATTGAATTTAAAACGTATTGAAATTGAACTAAAATGGATTTGAATTGAAATCGTTTTGAATTGAATTTAAAACATATGGAAATTGAACTGAAATCGATTTGAATTGAAACCGATTTGAATTGAAATTGATTTGAATTGAAATTGATTTGAATTGAAATCAAGTTGAAATGAATTTAAAACGAATTTATATTGGAAAATTCAATTTTAATTTGAATTTGAGATGGAAGTTGAAATCGTTTTGAAAACGAATTTAAAACGATTTATAAAATACGTTTTAAAAGGAAATCGGCGAAATATATAATATATATATATATTTTGTATATAATGGCCTGAATAGAACGCGCCGCGCAGCGGCAGTTCCTGAATTTCGACCATTGACTTCGAATGGATATTACGGGAGATCCGATCGTCAGATTCTCCTAAAACTGGAGCCGTTGGGTTCGTATCGAAAAGAGCTTTCTAAAGAATATTAGAGATTTGAAATCTAATGGTTGGATTTGGAATTATGTCCAAATCAAATTTAGAAAAGGTCGTTGTAAGTACAATTCGATGGCCGATGATGGAAATCGACTGTAAGGGCCTTGATAAAATTATTAAAAATAGTAATAAATTATGTAAAATCATAAGAAATGATTTGGGAAGAATTGGGATGGAAAACTCTATATTTGAAAATATAAAAATAGATTTTTATCGAAATGAACTAGTTTTGAACTAGAATAGTAATTTATTTATTTTTAAATAAATGAATTGGATTTGAAATGGTTTTGAAAATAACCAGAAATTTCCAATAATTGAATTGGAGTGGATTTGAATCGAAATTGTCTTTGGAAAATTTCGATGTTGGGTTTAGTGATTATGCAGATATTATTATGGAAATTTGAAAGATATATTTATATCGTTATTTCCAATATGATATTTGTTGGTCGTAGAATTTGATATTGAATATAATCCGATATATTTTCTATTCAGAGCCTTGTATTTAATATCAAATGTGATTTGGGTTTGTCGTGAATGGTGTCTTCATTAATACTGTTCTTAAACCCAGTTGAGAAAAAGATTAAATCTTTTTGTTTAGATTTAATGAAGTGTACCAATTAAATGGTATTTAATTAGGATTGAATTGGAATTGATTTTTGGGTTTATCGTGAAAGGTGTTTTAAATAACACTTGTTCTATAACTCGATAATTAATGGAATATGATTTTGGGTTTATCGTGAACCGTGTTTTAGATGACATTGGTTCTTTATCCCAGTTAATGGCAGGATATTGATTTTGGGTAGATTAAAACCAAGTGGTGTTTTAATGAATCTTTAATTAGATTGAAGTGATCGAGAATGGAGTATCACCGGTTTTGCTCCAGGCGATAGTTAAATCTCTAATTAGATTTGAACTTGAAATTGTAATTGAATTTGCCAATAACACCGTGGTGTTAGATATGAAGTATGACCAGTTTTACTTCATGGGATGAATAGGTTGGGAGTGGGAAATAAAATAAATGATTACTTCGGTGTGATTCGCTAATCCCGACTAGTTCGAATTGATATTCAAAGAAGATTAAAGAATAAATTTAAAGAATTTATCTTTTATAAAATTAATGGGAACCTTTCCCAAAGTATAAGAATATTTGAATAAAAAGATATTCTGAATTGGAATGAGGCGTATGTTACGTTTGTGTAATATTTATTTATTATATACACGAGTTATTCAGAAAGACCGGGTTTATCCCATTCTGAATAACTGATTCGACGTGGTGTCAAGGATGAAGACGGTGGTCGAAGACCGGAGGTCTTCACATCATTTGGTTGATTGCTGATGATCTTGACTGGGCTGTACACCTAAGAGGTGGGAATCAGTTGGTGATCGTCCAAACGTACTTGGAGATCGATGGATATGCGAGGTACAAGGTGCCTCCGGTTTCGTTCTGACCCAGAACGGACTTGTAAATGGAATGTGTGTCTGACATTGGATTTTATTCTGTGTGATTGATTTCTATTAAATATATATCTGTTTGGTTGTGGAGAATTTATTCTCTTGCTTAACGCCGTTCTCTGAGACGTACGAGCTCAGGGGTTATATATTGATGGATATCAATCGCATGGAGTGAATTGCCTGTGTGGCATGCCTAAGTGGCAATATGATCAAGGCTTCTGTTGAAAAGCAAAGTCTTGTGGTTGATGATCAAAGCACCACCTGTGTGGCATAGCTTTGTGTAGTATTGAATCGCGAGCCTCACACCCCGGTTGTGAACCAGAAACGGGAGAAGGATCCAAGGAGGGCATGCATTTCTTTCAAGCTAGTGGTGGTGTCAGTGCTTAAACTGGCTGACATTTATATACTTTCCACTTGTATGGTTGTTGCTGTTGCGAGGCGCCTCGGATATATCGGTTGATTCGGCACCGATGGAGTCATTGGACTCATTCACGCCCAAAGGGCGGGGAAACGCAGTGTTCAGGCATTTTAATCCACATCGGTGGACCGGCCCTATGGCTCCTAAGGGTCGATGCGTTCTGTCCCTAAGACATGGGCAAGATTGTCTCGAATTCGGTAAGGACGATCCCTTGCCTTGGTTCATAGATGGGAATCCAACTTCCAATACATGACTTTGCGGTTTTGATTGTAGAGCCTAGCATGGCAACATGATATATGGTACCCATGCCGTCTATGATTGAATGTTTTGACACTATACACTTATAATAGTATCAAATGATTTGTTTTTAACGTACCAAGCATGTTTGGCTATTATAAGGGAAAACCCTATCCTCCGGCTTGCGTTGCATTGTGTGATGGGACCTGGGTCTTATAATGGCTTCATTTTTCCAAAAAGCATTGCGTTGTTGTGTTATATGCACTGGTATTCTTGGGAGGAAACCCGTTCCGTGTTATACGACGTGGTCCCTTGATATATCTGATTTAAAGTAAAGTTTTAAATAACTGTTTTAGTTCTCACACCAGTCCAATGACCGACCTGAAGTTTATTGTTTTAACCTAAACTCTGGGTGCCCTTATTTTGACACGGGCAGCTAGTAGTTTTGGTTTTGCAGATTTATATTCACATGATCCTGATTTACAGCTGGAACGATACTCGGAAAGCTCTGTATCCGTGTATTACTTCTAGTTGTGTATTATATTATTTTCTGCTGCGATGTATTTAAACGTAATTTAAATCTCTGATATTTCTGTGTAATATTCATTTATACTCTGTATATTCCTGTATTCTGATGGAATTTTTGTAATGTACAATGAAATGTTCTTCTGTCTGCGTTCTGATCCGTCTTGTCCTCAAAGTAATTCGTTCTTTCTCTTCTCTTCGGAGACCGGGGAAGTTCGGGACGCTTCAGTTGGTATCAGAGCTTTGGTTTACAAAGCTAGAGAACAAGACACGTTAGAACCAAACGAAAGAATTCGTCAGAGATTGGATTAGTAATATCCATTGAGAATGACTCGTTAGAGATGAGATCAGTAGTATCCTAGAACGAGTGTGAAGAGTATATTTTTGAAATATAAAAAGAAAAACAATTTTGTTTTGACAATTTAAAATTTATTCTACGTATTTGAATAATAATTTGTATTGAATTTGGGCAATCCAATGTATAAAGATTTTGTATATACGCCTTGCAAACGTATATTCGAATTTTTAATATACTGGATAGATATAGAGTCACACTCTAGTCCCCCGGAGATGATTCTGATGATTGTAGCTACATCATCAGAATTAGTGTTCGAGTTTCGAAGGTGGGATTTCTATATATTTCCAATTGGCTAGTGTGAGAACCAAAATTAGATAGGGCCTATTCTTGTGATTTGACATCAAAAATCTGATTTTTGGACTATATATCAAAGTTATGAATTTGAAAAGCTAATCAACTAATTGATTGCTGGTTGTGTTGTTTGATTATTAGTTGATTAATTTGAATTTGAACCATTTGACCAAATTGTACCAAATAGTGAATTGTATTGAAAATTAGTCGCATTTCCATGCATATGCATGTACTTACACTGAACAGGTCATAGCAAGGAGACTAGAGAAGAAGAATAAAATTGTTTGCCCGGTAAATAGGTACATGTTTACCATAATTTACTGTTTGTTTGGGTGATGATGATTTTATGAGCCGATTGGCTTTTTCTTTTTCTTTTGGATTGAAGAAGGCCATGGGAGGCTATATGAAATATCCCGAAGTCCCCCGTGTAGGGGAGGTTATGGCGAAATTTTTCAAAAATTTAGGTTGTTAGCCAAATTTTTGAAAAATTTGAAAAGTTCTTAGAAACTGAAAAGTTGAAGAACTTAAGCCGTAAGGAAAATAATGGAAGTTGAGTTGATTAGTTAAACAACTTTCGGCTTCGTTCCTTTTCGGGGACGAAAAGTTTTAAGTGGGGGAGATTGTAATAACCCGGAAATCCGAGCCAATTTAAAATTGTTATTTTTGCAATTTTAGTGAATTTTGACTATTTAAAATGAATTATTTTAAATAATAATGACGAAAAATTTAGTTTGAATAGAATTAGAACGTATATATTTATATACGTCATCGTTAGAATATAAAAAATTATTTATATATATAAAAGGAATTGAAAATGGCGCGGTAGTTTGAAAATTCGATTTCAAAATTCAAATGAATGTATCGGGTGCAGAATAAACCGGATTTAGTGAAACCGAAAATATTTGAATCTAATTGAGGATTTCTTTCCAACAAATCCGAAAAATTGAAATTTCATAGCGGGAATCAAAAGATATGCCCAGTTGAAAATTCAAGATAGTCGCTATGGAATTATGGCCCTTAAAAATGGAAATTTTGCAAACAACCTCGGTTTTCGACGAAACCACTTTTGTTGGATCCACGATGTCAAATTATTGCAAGATTCCAAAATTCGTAATTTTTCAAATCAATATGCGAGCATGGCGAAGGTAAACGTGTTTTGACCATTTCAATTGAATTTAATCGACTGGAAAATGGCCATTTTTCAAACGGTCTCAATATTCGATGAAATATGTTTTGTTAGGACTGTATCGTAAATACGAAGCTAAAAAATATTTTTTGGGAATTTTTCTAGTTAGTATGTGGCCCCGGTAAAATAAAATGCGCATTCAAATTCGGTATATAGAGTTATATTTTGATTTTGACGAAAACTGATCGAAACGATCGAATTAGCTTACGATACATATCTCATTGTGTTCGGAATGGGGGTAATTAGCTATGGACGACAGTCGGTGGGTTCGATTTCGAGTTTGAAATAAAAAGTTGCTTTTTGAAATTTTAAAGTACTAAAATATATAAATATTTATATAATATCCAATACCCCCCTCTCTCTCTCTCTCGTTTGTTCACTTTTAAAAAAAACCGTCAGTCCCTCAAATCGGCGATTGACGCCCCACCCCAGGCCACAACGGCTTGCCGCTGCCCTCCCTTGGCGATCGCCATCGCTGGCGAGCCTCACTCCCCTCCTTTTTCCCTTCCGTCGCACGCAAACCCCCCCACCCCATGCCTAAATCGATCGTTGTCGTTGCTTCCTCTGCCTGCGCCGCCGTTGGCGTTCCCCTCTCCCATCTCCGACGATCCATAGCCCCCTCCACCGCTTCTCCCTCCTCTTTAAACCCCTGCGAAACCCTGAAGCCCCAAATCAAAGAAGCCCACCGCCTAAAGCTAAGGTTGGCCTGCCACCACCAACTGAAGGTAGCCCCGACCGCCGCATGCCTCTGACAGCGCCGCCTTTTGACCTCCCCCTTCTCCGATAGAAACTGTGAGTTCTTTAACTTATTTATTTTTCTATTTTTCTTGTCACGTAATTAGAGAAGATCTTTATATATATATGACATTGGATTTAACATAAAAACTTTGATTTTTATTTATATCTTTAACATAAAAACTTTGATTTTTATTTTTATCTTTACCTAAGGAAATTTCACATTTTTTTATATGAAGGAAGTTCATATTTTTACATAAAGAAAGTTCAGATTTTTATAGAAGTAAAGTTTAGATTTTAAGATGTAGAAAGTATAGAATTTTTATCATGAAGATTAGATAAGTAAAAAATATGATTTGTATATGTATGTAAAGTTCATAAAGATCAGATTTTTATGTATGAAGTGGCGATGTAAAAATTTGATCTTTATATATTTAGAGATATAATAAAAATGCGATTTTTATTATATGCATAACGATATAACAATACGATATTTACTAAGAAGTTAGCAATATAAGAATATGAATTTTATAAGGTAAAGATTATAAAATTACGACTTTATATATATAATCGTCGAAAGAAAATGTGACTTTTATTTATAAAGATCGTTGTTTAAAAATAGGATTTTTAACGTAAACCGTGTGAAACAGTTTGTGATGGAATTGACTGGAAGCAAAACAAAATCCAGACCATTCAGAAATAAAGAATGGCGAAGTGGAACTCCAAGGTGAGAACTCCTCACTTTTAAATTTATTTTTGGTTAAAATATATACTAGGATGTAGACGGTGTTTAGAAGCACCCGACACCTGTCGTCCACAGACCATGGACAACTTGTTTGTTTGTTTGATTTTGATGTGTAGTTGATTGTGTGATGTGAAATGAAATATTTATATAGTTAAAAATATTTTATAGTTGAAAATAGAATTTTTAACGTGTATTTAAAATGAAATAAATATAAACAAATTGGACGATTTGTTTAAATACACACATTTGACTGATATTGATTGGGACGATAAATTTTACACATCGCCCAACTGCACACATAAAATCTGTGTTTGATTGTTTGAAACCCCACACGGGTATTGGGATGATATATGACATACACTAATCCCAATAATTAGTTGTATGTCAATCGATTGATTGACATACTGTTATGACCGTTAAATATTTACATTTGATGCTTATACAGTGTAGAATGCACTTTGGATGATGGTTGATTATTTGTCATTGTTGATATATACATGCGTTGTATGGAAATCAATAGAAATAAAATCTATGGTAATTGATTGGGCCTTATTGCAGTTTTGAAAAAGAATATTTGAATAGAAATATTTGAATATAGAAATATATGAAGCCGTGTTGATTAGATTGACGCCATTTTAACGTGAACGATATTTATATCGATTTTATTCATTTTTCCATGAATATTGAAAGTGATTTTGAAATACGAATTAAATTGAAAAGAATTGAAATTCGAATTAAATTGAAAAGAATTGAAATTCGAATTAGATTGAAATGGATTTGAATTGAAATCGGTTTGAATTGAATTTAAAACGTATTGAAATTGAACTGAAATGGATTTGAATTGAAATCGTTTTGAATTGAATTTAAAACGTATGGAAATTGAACTGAAATCGATTTGAATTGAAACCGATTTGAATTGAAATTGATTTGAATTGAAATCAAGTTGAAATGAATTTAAAACGAATTTATATTGGAAAATTCAATTTTGATTTGAATTTGAGATGGAAGTTGAAATCGTTTCAAAATGAATTTAAAACGATTTATAAAATATGTTTTAAAGGGAAATTGACGAAACATATAATATATATATATTATATATATATATATATATAATGGCCTGAATAGAACGCGCCGCGCAGCGGCAGTTCGTGAATTTCGACCATTGACTTCGAATGGATATTACGGGCGATCCGACCGTCGAATTCTCCTAAAACCGAAACCGTTGGGTTCGTATCGAAAAGAGCTTTCTAACGAATATTAGAGATTTGAAATCTAACGATTGGATTTGGAATTATGTCCAAATCAAATTTGGAAAAGGTCGTTGTAAGTGCAGTTCGATGGCCGCTGATGGAAATCGACTGTACGGGCCTTGATAAAATTATTAGAAATAGTAATAAATTGTGTAAAATCATAAGAAATGATTTGGGAAGAATTGGGATGGAAAACTCCATATTTGAAAAGATAAAAATAGATTTTTATCGAAATGAACTAGTTTTGAACTAGAATAGTAATTTATTTATTTTTACACTAATGAATTGGATTTGAAATGGTTTTGAAAATAACCAGAAATTTCTAATAATTGAATTGGAGTGGATTTGAATCGAAATTGTCTTTGTAATATTTCGATGTTGGGTTTAGTGATTATACAGATATTGTTATGGAAATTTAAAAGATATATTTATATCGTTATTTCCAATACGATATTTGTTGGTCGTAGAATTTTATATTGAATATAATCCGATATATTTTCTATTCAGAGACTTGTATTTAATATTAAATGTGATTTGGGTTTGTCGTGAATGGTGTCTTCATTAACACTGTTCTTAATCCCATTTGAGAAAATGATTAAATCTTTTTGTTTAGATTTAATGAAGTGTACCAATTAAATGGTATTTAATTGGGATTGAATTGGAATTGATTTTTGGGTTTATCGTGAACGGTGTTTTAAATAACACTTGTTCTTTAACCCGATAATTAATGGAATATGATTTTGAGTTTATCGTGAACCGTGTTTTAGATGACATTGGTTCTTTAACCCAGTTAAAGTCAGGATATTGATTTTGGGTAGATTAAAACCAAGTGGTGTTTTAATGAATCTTTAATTAGATTGAAGTGATCGAGAATGGAGTATCACCAATTTTGCTCCAGGCGATAGTTAAATCTTTAATTAGATTGTAACGTGAAATGGTAATTGAATTTACCGATAACACCGTGGTGTTAGATATGAAGTATGACCAGTTTTACTTCATGGGATGAATAGGTTGGGAAATAAAATAAATGATTACTTCGGTGTGATTCGATAATCCCGACTAGTTTGAATTGATATTCAAAGAAGATTAACGAATAAATTTAAAGAATTTATCTTTGATAAAATTAATGGGAACCTTTCCCAAAGTATAAGTATATTTGAATAAAAGGATATTCTGAATTGGATTGAGGCGTATGTTGTGTTTGTGTAACACTTATTTATTATATACACGAGTTATTCAGAAAGACCGGGTTTATCCCATTCTGAATAACTGATTCGACGTGGTGTCAAGGATGAAGATGGTGGTTGAAGACCGGAGGTCTTCACATCGTTTAGGTGATTACTGATGATCTTGATTGGGCTGTACACCCAAGAGGAGGGAATCAGTTGGTGATCGTCCAGACGAACTTGGAGACCGATGGATATGCGAGGTACAAGGTGCCTCCGGTTTCGTTCAGACCCAGAACGGACTTGTAAATGGACTGTGTGTCTGACATTGGATTTTATTCTGTGTGATTGATTTCTATTAAATATATATCTGTTTGGTGGCGGAGAATTTGTTCTCTTGCTTAACGCCGTTCTCTGAGACTTACGAGCTCAGGGGTTATATATTGATGGATATCAATCGCATGGAGTGAATTGCCTGTGTGGCATGCCTAAGTGGCAATATGATCAAGGCTTCTGTTGAAAAGCAAAGTCTTGTGGTTGATGATTAAAGCACCGCCTGTGTGGCATAACTTTGTGTAGCGTTGATTCACGAGCCTCACACCCCGGTTGTGAACCAGAAACGGGAGAAGGATCCAGGGAGGGCATGCGTTTCTTTCTAGCTAGTGGTGGTGTCAGTGCTTAAATTGACTGACATTTATATACTTTTCACCTGTGTGGTTGTTGCTGTTGCGAGGCTCCTCAGATATATCGGTCGATCTGGGACCGATGGAGTCATTGGACTCATTTACGCCCCAAAGGGCATGGAAACGCAGGGTTCAGGCATTTTGATCCACATCGGTGGACCGACGCTGTGGCTTCTAAGGGTCGATGCATTCTGTCCCTGAGACATGGGCTAGATTGTCTCGAATTCAGTAAGGACGATCCCTTGCCTTGGTTCGTAGATGGAAATCCAACCAATACGTGACTTTGCGGTTTTGATTGTAGAGCCTAGTATGGCGACATGATATATGGTACCCATGCCGTCTATGATAGAAATTGTTTTGATACTATACACTTATAATAGTATCCAATGATTTTTTTTTAACGTACCAAGCATGTTTGGCTATTATAAGGGAAAACCCTATCCTCCGGCTTGTGTTGCATTGTGTGATGGGACTTGGGTCTTATAATAGCTTCATTTTTCCAAAAAGCACTGCGTTGTTTTATTATATGCACTGGTATTCTTGGGAGGAAACCCGTTCCGTGTTATACGGCGTGGTCCCTTGATATATCTGATTTAAAGTAAAGTTTTAAATAACTGTTTTAGTTCTCACACCAGTCCCATGGCTGACCTGGAGTTTATTGTTTTAACCTAAACTCTAGGTGCCCTTATTTTGACAGGGCAGCTAGTAGTTCTGGTTTTGCAGATTTATATTCACATGATCCTGATTTACGCTGGAACGATACTCGGAAAGCTCTGTATCCATGTATTACTTCTAGTTGTGTATTGTATTACTTTCCACTGCGATGCATTTAAATGTAATTTAAATCTCTGATATTTCTGTGTAATATTCATTTATACTCTGTATATTCCTGTATTCTGATGGAATTGTTGTAATATACAATGAAATGTTCTTCTGTCTGCGTTCTGATTCGTCTTGTCCTCAAAGTAATTCGTTCTTTCTCTTCTCTTCGGAGACCGGGGAAGTTCGGGATGCTTCATCATTTTTGTTGAAACTATGATTGTCAACAAAAATGAATGAATCAATTGTGTTCATCTTGTTAAATTAGAATTGTTAACAATATGAAATAATCATTTGTTATTCATTTTGTTAAACTAGAATCGTGAACAATATGAATTACCACTTTTATTCAATTGGTCAAAATAAGAGTTGTTAACAATATGGAATTATCACTTTTAATCATTTTGTTGAAATAGAATTTTCAGCCAAAATGAAAAGATTATCTTTAATCATTTTGTTGAAATCAAATCGTCAACAAAAATGTGAGAATCATATTTTTTTTTTGCTAAAACATACATTAGAATTTGTATGTTAAATAAAGAATCATTTTTATTGTTAAAACATACAATAGAATTTATATGTAAATATAAGAATCATTTTTATTTGCAAAACATACATTAGAATTTATATGCAAATATAATAATCATTTTTATTTGCAAAACATACATTAGAATTTATATACAAGTATAAGAATCAATTTTTATTTGCAAAACATACATTAGAATTTATATGGAAATATAAGAATCATTTTTATTTACAAAACATACATTAGAATTTATATGCAAATATAAGAATCATTTTATTTGTCAAAACATTCATTATAATTTGTATGTAAATTTAAGTGACATTTTATTGTTAAATTATACAATAGAATTTGTATGCAAATCAAAGAGACGTTTGTATTGTCAAATTATACATTAGATACATGTAGGGAAATTATGCGAGTAAAATACATTTTTATTTGGCATTAGGAGTATAATAACATGTTTGTTATTTATCATCAATATGTTAGCGGAATTAAAATTGGTTAAATTCATTGACCAATGATTTATTTAGATGAACTGTTGTTGTTTGAAAACCCAACACGGGTATTGGGATGATATTTAACATACACTAGTCCCAATATTTAGTTGTATGTCAATCGGTGGATTGACATGCTGCGACGAGCGTTGTTTATTCATTTTAATGCTCACACAGTTATAAATTCCACTCTGGATGTGAATGGATTTTTTAATGATTATTTATCTTTGTTGTCGTGTACATGCGATGTATGAAATCCATATAACCGAAGTTATATGGTAAATGATTGAGTCGCATTCCGATTCAGAATATCTTTTAAATAAAGGATATTTTAAAATAAAGAACATTGTAATGTAAGGAATACTTTAAAATAGAGAACATTGTAAAATAAGGAATATTTTTACATAAAGAATCTTTTTATGTAAAGAATATATTTAAATAACTAATATTTTAAAAATAATATTCAACGAAGAATAAAATGATGTTTTCTATGTCCATTTTTGGATGGACAAAAGATAAAAATATTTTTTTTCGAAAAGAACTAGTTATTAACTAGAATAAATTGTTTAAATTAAGACTCAATGAAGTTGTAACAACCCGAAAATCTGGGCCAGTTTAAAAATTTTATTTTGGCAATTTTAGCGAATTTTGATTATTTAAAATGAATTATTTCAAATAATATCGACGAGAAATTTATTTTGAATATAATTAGAACGTATATATTATATACGTCGTCGTTAGAATATAAATATTTATATATAATTATAAATAGAATTGAAAACGGCGCGGTAGTTCGATAATTCGATTTCAAACTTCAATTGAATGTACCGGGTGCAAAACAATCCGGATTTTAGCGAAACCAAAAACATTAGGATCTAATTGATGATATCTTTCCAACGAATCCGACAAATCGAAATTTCATAGCGGGAATCAAAAGATATGTCCAGTTGAAAATTCTGAATAGTCGCTATGGAATTCAGGCCCTTAAAAATAGAAATTTTGCAAACGACCTCGGATTTCGACGAAACCAGTTTTGTTGGGTCCGTGGTGTCAAGTTATTGCTAGGTTTCAAATTTCATAATTTTTCGAATCAATATGTGAGCGTGGCAAAGGAAAACGCGTTTGACCAGTTTCAGTTGATTTTAATCGACTGGAAATTGGCCATTTTTCAAACGGTCTCAGAATTTGACGAAACTAGTTTTGTTAAGACCGTATCGTCAATACGAAGCTAGAAAATATTTTTCTGGAATTTTTCTGGTTAGTATGTGACCCCGGTAATTTGAAATGTACGTTTAAAATTCAATATAGTGATTTAAATGTAAATTTAACGGAAACTGATTGCAACGATCAAAACAGCTTGCGATACATATCCCATTGTGTTCGGAATGGGGGTAAAACGCTATGGACGACAGGCGGTGGGCCTCGTTTAGAGGACGTATGTAAAAGTCAACTTTTTAGTAAATAATAAAAAAAATATCTTCATCCTCTATACCCTGCCCCCCCCCCCCCCCCCCCGATTAAATTCAGTCGAACGAAAAAAAAAACCTAAAAGTAAATCGCAGCCGCCGCCGCCCGAATCGAGGTTCAGCCCTCCACCTCGTCGCGCAACCACCTCCCCCTCCTCGCCGATCACCAGAGACCCTTCCTCCCCTTCGCTGCTTCTCCGACGCAGACCATCGCGCCCCTAAACCCCCGTCAGCCGCGCCTCACCGCCAATGCCCAGGATCGAACCACCAGTCCACCGCCACAGCCACCCGAAGGGCCTGCCGCTGCCCATGGACCCACCGCGCCTCCATCCCCGACGAGCAGCCCCTTGGATGACGAGCAACGCCGCAGTAAACACCCCCTCCAGTTCGCTGATGCCACCTCCGGCGCTTCGAGTTCAAATGGAAAAAGTGAGCAATTTTCTTTTTAATCGTGATTTTTTTTTCAGTTTTTTTCTATTAATGAATTTCATTTAAAAAGTTATGATTTTTGTGTAACATGAAGTTATGAATTTACATATATGAAAAGCTTTGATTTCTTTTGAAATTAAAAAGATGTGATTTTTGAATTGAAAAGTAATGATTTTTATTGTTTGAAAAGTTTTTATATACGAAGTTATAATTCTTATTTATGTAAAGATGTGAAATTTGCTTATGAGAAGATAAGAAATTTATTTATATAAATCTAGGATTTTTATAGTGATGAAATTGAAAAGGTAAAATCTTTATAGTTGAAAAGACGGAGTCTTTATTTAGAGAATTGATTTTTCACTGCAAAAGATAAAATAAAAATTAGTTTTTATATAGTTATAGCGAATAAAAATATAATTTTTATCTGTATAGAGGCGGAGTAAAAATTGGATTTTTATCCATATGGAAGCATAGAAAGGAATGATTTTTGCATCGAAAATATATACAACGATAGGAAGAGACTCAATTTTTGAAATAAAAAGAATTGATTTTGGTTAAGTAAAAATTCGATTTTTATATATTGGGTAGCAAAGTAAAAATTCGATTTTTATATATTGGGTAGCAAAGTAAAAATGTGATTTTACGTATGTAGTGACTACGGGCAACGAAAGCGGAAAAGGCAAAAACAATGAGGATTTCCTACAATAGAAGAGTCAAGATGATTGGATAGCTATCTGTGAGAACTTCTCACCTTTCAGTTTAATTTTCTAGTTATATTTATATACTAGGATGCAGACGGTGCTTAGTAGCACCCGACACCCGTCATCCACAGACCATGGATGGCTTGTTTGTTAAATTGTTTGGTTGAGTAGTTAGTTAGAATATTTGATTGAATGGAAATTGTTTGGTGAAATGAAATTGATTTGATTGATGTGTGAATGGCGTGGGCCTTCACTAGACCGGGGATAAGGCTAGGCCTCGTCCCGTTTCTAGTATCGTGCCGTTATGCCGCCGAAATTTTCTAAAATAAGTTAGAAAAGTAAAAATGTCATTTTATTGTGTAAATGAATAATAGAAATTCATATGTTAAAAAAAATGTTTTATCGTTAAAAATATATAATTTTTAACGTGAATATGAATATAGTGAATGTGAATAAATAAATATTCATTTACAAACCGGACGGTTTGTTTATGTACACCTATTTGAAGGACATTGATTGGGACGATAAATTTTACATATCGCCCAACTGCACAAATAAAATCTGTGTTTGATTGTTTGAAACCCCACACGGGTGTTGGGATGAAATTTGAAGTTCACTCATCCTGATTGATTAAATATGTCGATCGATCGATTGACAGGCTGTTATAAGCGTTAGATATCTATATTTGATGCTTATACAGTGTAGTGCACTTTGGTTGATGGTTGATTATTTTTCAATGCTATTATATACATGTGTTGTATGGAATCCATATAATTAACTTTATATGGTAATTGATTGGGCCTCGTTCCAATTTGAAAAATAAAGAATGAATATAAAATAAAGGTTCATGTGTTGACAATACTCATCCATTGAGATTGGTCATGTGTTAAACGAAATATTTTAGTAATAAAATTTACATCTTTATCAATATAAAATAAAGGTTCATGTGTTGACAGTACTCATCCATTGAGATTGGTCATGTGTTGAACGAAATATTTTAGTAATAAAATTTACATCTTTATAATATAAAATAAAGGTTCATGTGTTGATAGTTTCATCCATTGAGATTGGTCATGTGTTGAACGAAATATTTTAGTAATAAAATTTACATCTTTATAATATAAAATAAAGGTTCATGTGTTGACAGTACTCATCCGTTGAGATTGGTCATGTGTTGAACGAAATATTCTGACAATAACAACTATTTTGAAAAAGAAATATCTGAAATAGAATATTTGAAAATAGAAATTTATGAAGCCGTGTTGATTAGATTGACGCCATTTTGACGTGAACGATATTTATATCGATTTTATTGACTTTGAAATGAATTGAATTAAAAACGATTTCGAAATGAATTGAAATAAAAAAACGATTTCGAAATGAATTGAATTGAAAACGATTTTGAAATGAATTGAATTGAAAATGATTTTGAAATGAATTGAATTGAAAACGATTTCGAAATGAATTGAATTGAAAACGATTTCGAAATGAAATGAATTGAAAACGATTTCGAAATGAAATGAATTGAAAACGATTTCGAAATGAAATGAATTGAAAACGATTTCGAAATGAAATGAATTGAAAATGATTTCGAAATGAATTGAATTGAAAACGAATTCAAATTGAATTGAAATTTGAATTGAAATTTGAATTGAATAGAAATGAATTTTAAAACGAATTTATAAAGGAGAATTCAATTTTGATTTGAATTGAAACGAAAGTTGAAATTGCTTTTGAAACGAATTTAAAACTATTTATATAATTCGTTTTAAATAGAAATCGATGAAATATATATTATATATATTATATATATAATATAATGGCCTGAATAGAATGCGCCGCGCCGCGGCAGTTCGTGAATTTCGACCATTTATTTCAAACAGACATTACGGGAGATCCGACTGTCGGATTCTCCTAAAACCGGAACCGTTGGGTTCGTATCGAAAAGAGCTTTCTAACGAATATTAGAAATTTGAAATCTAACGGTTGGATTTGGAGTTACGTCCAAATCAAATTTGAAAAAGGTCGCTGTAAGTGCAGTTCGATGGCCATTGATGGAAAACGACTGTACGGGCCTTGATAAAATTATTAAAAATAGTAATAATTTGTGTAAAATCATAAGAAATGATTTGTGAAGATTCGGGATGAAAAACTCCATATTTGAAAAGATAAAAATAGATTTTTATCGAAATGGACTAGTTTTGAACTAGAAATATAATTCTATTTATTTTTAAATAAATAAATTGAATTTGAAAAGGGTTTTAAAAATAACCAGAATTTCCAATGATTGCATTGGAGTGGATTTGAATCGAAATTGTCTTCGGAATATTTCGATGTTGGAATTCGTGATTATACAGATGTTGTTATAGAAATTTGAAAGATATACATTTATATCGTTATTTACAATACGACATTTGTTAATCGTAGAATTTGATATTGAATATAAGCCGATATATTTTCTATTCAGAGCCTTATATTGAATATCAAATGTGATTTGGGTTTGTCGTGAATGGTGTCTTCACTAACGCTGTTCTTAAACCCAGTTAAGAAAAGATTAAATCTTTTTATTTAGATTTAATGAAGTGTACCAATTAAATGATATTTAATTGGAATTGAATTGGTATTGATTTTTGGGTTTATCGTGAACAGTGTTTTAAATAACACTTGTTCTTTAACCCGATAATTAATGGAATGTGATTTTGGGTTTATCGTGAACCGTGTTTTAAATGACACTGATTCTTTAACCCAGTTAACGATTAAAACTAAGTGGAGTTTTAATGAATCTTTAGTTAGATTGAAATAATCGAGAATGGAGTATCACCAGTTTTGCTCCAGGCGATAGTTAAATCTTTAATTAAATTTGAACGTGAAATGGTAATTGAATTTACCGATAACACTGTGGTGTTAGATATGAAGTATTACCAGTTTTACTTCATGGGATAAATAGGTTGGGATTGGGAAATTAAAACAAATGATTACTTCGGCAAGTTTCGTTAATCCCGACTAGTTTGAATTGATATTCAAAAATAGATTAAAGAATAAATTCAAGAAATTTATCTTGGATAAAATTAATGGGAACCTTTCCCTATGAATGTGAAATTTAGAAACTAACTGTCGGTTAGCCAAGCAGAATGGTTTTCTGGATATTGATCTGATGTTGGTTTCGGCCTTCGGGGTTAATATTTGGAGAATTATTATCTTGATTAATTTACGGTTAGTGACGGATGAATTGGAATGAGGCGTATGTTGTGTTTGTGTATCACTTATTTAAAATATACGCGAGTTATTTGGAAAGACCGGGTTTATCCCATTCTGAATAACTGATACGACGATAAGTCGAAGATGAAGACGATGGTCGAAGACCGGAGGTCTTCACGTCGTTTGGATAATTACTGATAATCTTGATTGGGCTGTACACCCAAGAAGATGGAAACAGTTGGTGATCGTCCAGACGTACTTGGAGATCGATGGATATGCGGGGTACTAGGTGCCTCCGGTTTCGTTCAGACCCAGAACGGACTTGTGAATGGACTGTGTGTCTGACATTGGATTTTAGTCCGTGTGATTGATCTCTATTAAATATATATCTGTTTGGCGATGGAGAATTTATTCTCTTGCTTAACGCCCTTCTCTGAGACATACGAGCTCAGGGGTTATATATTGATGGATATCAATCGCATGGAGTGAATTGCCTGTGTGGCATGCTAAGATGCAAATGATCAAGGCTTCTGTTGAAAAGCAAAGTCTTGTGGTTGATGATCGAAGCACGGCCTTTGTGGCGTAGCTTTGTGTAACATTGATTCGCGAGTATCACACCCGGTATGAACTAAAAACGGGAGACGGACATCAGGGAGGACATGCTTTTCTTTCTAGTTAGGAGTGGCGTCAGTGCTTGAACTGGCTGACGAGTTTGACTCATGTGGATGTTACTTATTATTACTTGCTGAAAAGCGAGGCACCTCGTGATATCGGTTTCGGCCGATGCTTCTGGTCGGCTGACAGGCCAGGCTTACGCCCCAAAGGGCGGGGAAACGTAGTGTTCAGGCATAATAATCAACATCGGTGGACCGACCCTGACGATCCAAGGCTTGTCTGCGCGCTTGCCTGAGACACGGACTAGAGCGTCTCGAATCGGTAGAGGATCTTGCCCCTAGCCTCGGTTCATACCATAAATGATAACCCAACTTCCAATACGACGTCTTGCGGTTTTGATTGTAAACTTATATATGGCGACATAGTGTTATGGGGCATTCATGCCGCCTATGATTGATACTTATGATTTGAAGTTGTTTTTATACACTATGCACTTATAATAGTATCAAACGATTTGTTTTAACCGTATCAAGCATTCTTTGGCTGTTATAACGGAAAACCCTATCCTCGGCTGCGTTGCATTGTGTGATGGGACCTGGGTCTTATAACAGCTTCATTTTTCTTTATTTAGCATTGCGCTGTTTGTTTTATGCACTGGTATTCTTGGGAGGAAACCCGTTCCGTGTTATACGGCGTGGTCCCTTGATTTACCTAACTTTAAAAACAAAGATTAATAACTGTTTTAGTTCTCACACCAGTCACATGACTGACCTGGAGTTTATTGTTTTAACCTAAACGCTGGGTGCCCTTATTTTGACACGGGCAGCTAGTAGTTTTGGTTTTGCAGATTTATATTCACAGGATCCTGGTTTACAGCTGGAACGATATCCGGAAAGCTTTGTATCCGTATATCTACTTCTAGTTGTGTATTGTATTATTTTCCGCTGCTATGTATTTAAATGTAATTTAAATCTCTGATATTTCTGTGTAATATATATTCATTTATACTCTGTATATTCTTGTAATCTGATGCATTGTTGTGATATACAATGAAATGTTCTTTTATATGCGTTCTGTTGTGGCTTGTTCTCGAACTATCCGACGCTTTCCTTTACGGGGAAGTTACGGGTTTTCACAGTTGGTATCAGAGCTTTGGTTTACAAAGCTAGAGAACAAGGCACATTAGAACCAAACGAAAGAATTCATCAGATATTGGATTAGTAATATCCAATTAGAATGACTCGTTAGAGATAGGATCAGTAGTATCCTAGAACGAGTGTGAAGAGTAATTTTTTTTAAAATAAAAGTGAAAACAAATTTTGTTTTGAAAATTTAAATCAATTATTCGTATTTGATTATCTATTTATATTGAGTTGGACAGTCCAGTATATAAAGATTTTGCGTATACGTCTGATCCACGTGTATTTGAAATTTTAATATATTGGATAGATATAGCAACACACTCTAGTCGCCCGAAGATGATATTGATGATAGCGATCGCATCATCAACATTTATATTCGTGTTTCGAAGGTGTGATTTCTATATATTTCCATTAGACTGGTGTGAGAACCAAATCTAATATAGCTAGAGTACATTGTTGTGATTTGGCATCAAAACACGATTTTAGTATATGTATCAAAATTATCAATTTGAAACGTTAAATTCACTAATTGATTGATGTTTGTGTTGTTTGTTTATTTGTTTGATAATTTTGAACCATTTAGCCTAATTGAAACAAATATTGAAGTGTATTGAAAATTGGTCGCATTTGCTTGCATATACATATACTTACATTGAACATGTCATAGCAAGGAGGCTAGAGCAGAGAATAAAATTTGTTTGCCCGACAAATAGGTACATGTTTACTATAATTTACTGATTTGTTTGGGTGATGATGATTTTATGGGCCTATTGGCTAGCCTCTTGGCTTTTTCTTTTTCTTTTTGAGATCTGAAGGACCGGGGAAGCTATTTGAAATCCCCCGATGCTCCCATTGCAGGGGAGGTTATGGCGAAATTTTTCAAAAATTTAGGGTGTTAGCCAAATTTTTGAAATTTTGAAAATTCTCAGAAACTGAAAAGTTAGAGAAGGGAAGCCAGATCGAATGTAGAGTTGAATGATCAAACCACTTTCGACTTTGTTCCTTTTCGGGGACGAAAAGTTTTAAGTGGGGGAGATTGTAACAACCCGAAAATCTGGGCCAGTTTAAAATTTTTATTTTGGCAATTTTAGCGAATTTTGATTATTTAAAATGAATTATTTTAAATAATATCGACGCGAAATTTATTTTGAATATAATTAGAACGTATATATTATATACGTCGTCGTTAGAATATAAATATTTATATATAATTATAAATAGAATTGAAAACGGCGCGGTAGTTCGATAATTCGATTTCAAACTTCAATTGAATGTACCGGGTGCAAAACAATCCGGATTTTAGCGAAACCAAAAACATTAGGATCTAATTGATGATATCTTTCCAACGAATCCGACAAATCGAAATTTCATAGCGGGAATCAAAAGATATGTCCAGTTGAAAATTCTGAATAGTCGCTATGGAATTCAGGCCCTTAAAAATAGAAATTTTGCAAACGACCTCGGATTTCGACGAAACCAGTTTTGTTGGGTCTGTGGTGTCAAGTTATTGCTAGGTTTCAAATTTCATAATTTTTCAAATCAATATGTGAGCGTGGCAAAGGAAAACGCGTTTGACCAGTTTCAGTTGATTTTAATCGACTGGAAATTGGCCATTTTTCAAACGGTCTCAGAATTTGACGAAACTAGTTTTGTTAAGACCGTATCGTCAATACGAAGCTAGAAAATATTTTTCTGGAATTTTTCTGGTTAGTATGTGACCCCGGTAATTCGAAATGTACGTTTAAAATTCAATATAGTGATTTAAATGTAAATTTAACGGAAACTGATTGTAACGATCAAAACAGCTTGCGATACATATCCCATTGTGTTCGAAATGGGGGTAAAACGCTATGGACGACAGGCGGTGGGCCTCGTTTAGAGGACGTATGTAAAAGTCAACTTTTTAGTAAATAATAAAAAAAAATATCTTCATCCTCTATACCCTGCCCCCCCCCCTGATTAAATTCAGTCGAACGAAAAAAAATCAAAACCTAAAAGTAAATCGCAGCCGCCGCCGCCCGAATCGAGGTTCAGCCCTCCACCTCGTCGCGCAACCACCTCCCCCTCCTCGCCGATCACCAGAGACCCTTCCTCCCCTTCGCTGCTTCTCCGACGCAGACCATCGCGCCCCTAAACCCCCGTCAGCCACGCCTCACCGCCAATGCCCAGGATCGAACCACCAGTCCACCGCCACAGCCACCCGAAGGGCCTGCCGCTGCCCATGGACCCACCGCGCCTCCATCCCCGACGAGCAGCCCCTTGGATGACGAGCAACGCCGCAGTAAACACCCCCTCCAGTTCGCTGATGCCACCTCCGGCGCTTCAAGTTCAAATGGAAAAAGTGAGCATTTTTCTTTTTAATCGTGATTTTTTTTTTCAGTTTTTTTCTATTAATGAATTTCATTTAAAAAGTTATGATTTTTGTGTAACATGAAGTTATGAATTTACATATATGAAAAGCTTTGATTTCTTTTGAAATTAAAAAGCTGTGATTTTTGAATTGAAAAGTAATGATTTTTATTGTTTGAAAAGTTTTTATATACGAAGTTATAATTCTTATTTATGTAAAGATGTGAAATTTGCTTATGAGAAGATAAGAAATTTATTTATATAAATCTAGGATTTTTATAGTGATGAAATTGAAAAGGTAAAATCTTTATAGTTGAAAAGACGGAGTCTTTATTTAGAGAATTGATTTTTCACTGCAAAAGATAAAATAAAAATTAGTTTTTATATAGTTATAGAGAATAAAAATATAATTTTTATCTATATAGAGGCGGAGTAAAAATTGGATTTTTATCCATATGGAAGCATAGAAAGGAATGATTTTTGAATCGAAAATATATACAACGATAGGAAGAGACTCAATTTTTGAAATAAAAAAAAAGAATTGATTTTGGTTAAGTAAAAATTCGATTTTTATATATTGGGTAGCAAAGTAAAAATTCGATTTTTATATATTGGGTAGCAAAGTAAAAATGTGATTTTACGTATGTAGTGACTACGGGCAACGAAAGCGGAAAAGGCAAAAACAATGAGGATTTCCTACAATAGAAGAGTCAAGATGATTGGATAGCTATCTGTGAGAACTTCTCACCTTTCAGTTTAATTTTTTAGTTATATTTATATACTAGGATGCAGACGATGCTTAGTAGCACCCGACACCCGTCATCCACAGACCATGGATGGCTTGTTTGTTAAATTGTTTGGTTGAGTAGTTAGTTAGAATATTTGATTGAATGGAAATTGTTTGGTGAAATGAAATTGATTTGATTGATGTGTGAATGGCGTGGGCCTTCACTAGACCGGGGATAAGGCTAGGCCTCGTCCCGTTTCTAGTATCGTGCCGTTATGCCGCGGAAATTTTCTAAAATAAGTTAGAAAAGTAAAAATGTCATTTTATTGTGTAAATGAATAATAGAAATTCATATGTTAAAAAAAAATGTTTTATCGTTAAAAATATATAATTTTTAACGTGAATATGAATATATTGAATGTGAATAAATAAATATTCATTTACAAACCGGACGGTTTGTTTATGTACACCTATTTGAAGGACATTGATTGGGATGATAAATTTTACACATCGCCCAACTGCACAAATAAAATCTGTGTTTGATTGTTTGAAACCCCACACGGGTGTTGGGATGAAATTTGAAGTTCACTCATCCTGATTGATTAAATATGTCGATCGATCGATTGACAGGCTGTTATAAGCGTTAGATATCTATATTTGATGCTTATACAGTGTAGTGCACTTTGGTTGATGGTTGATTATTTTTCAATGCTATTATATACATGTGTTGTATGGAATCCATATAATTAACTTTATATGGTAATTGATTGGGCCTCATTCCAATTTGAAAAATAAAGAATGAATATAAAATAAAGGTTCATGTGTTGACAGTACTCATCCATTGAGATTGGTCATGTGTTGAACGAAATATTTTAGTAATAAAATTTACATCTTTATCAATATAAAATAAAGGTTCATAAGTTGACAGTACTCATCCATTGAGATTGGTCATGTGTTGAACGAAATATTTTAGTAATAAAATTTACATCTTTATAATATAAAATAAAGGTTCATGTGTTGACAGTTTCATCCATTGAGATTGGTCATGTGTTGAACGAAATATTTTAGTAATAAAATTTACATCTTTATAATATAAAATAAAGGTTCATGTGTTGACAGTTTCATCCATTGAGATTGGTCATGTGTTGAACGAAATATTCTGACAATAATAACTATTTTGAAAAAGAAATATCTGAAATAGAATATTTGAAAATAGAAATTTATGAAGCCGTGTTGATTAGATTGACGCCATTTTGACGTGAACGATATTTATATCGATTTTATTGACTTTGAAATGAATTGAATTAAAAAAGATTTCGAAATGAATTGAATTAAAAAACGATTTCGTAATGAATTGAATTGAAAACGATTTCGAAATGAATTGAATTGAAAACGATTTCGAAATGAATTGAATTGAAAACGATTTCGAAATGAATTGAATTGAAAACGATTTCGAAATGAAATGAATTGAAAACGATTTCGAAATGAAATGAATTGAAAACGATTTCGAAATGAAATGAATTGAAAACGATTTCGAAATGAAATGTATTGAAAACGATTTCGAAATGAATTGAATTGAAAACGAATTCAAATTGAATTGAAATTTGAATTGAATAGAAATGAATTTTAAAACGAATTTATAAAGGAGAATTCAATTTTGATTTGAATTGAAACGGAAGTCGAAATTGCTTTTGAAACGAATTTAAAACTATTTATATAATTCGTTTTAAATAGAAATCGACGAAATATATATTATATATATTATATATATATAATATAATGGCCTGAATAGAACGCGCCGCGCCGCGGCAGTTCGTGAATTTCGACCATTTATTTCAAATGGACATTACGGGAGATCCGACCGTCGGATTCTCCTAAAACCGGAACCGTTGGGTTCGTATCGAAAAGAGCTTTCTAATGAATATTAGAAATTTGAAATCTAATGGTTGGATTTGGAGTTACGTCCAAATCAAATTTGAAAAAGGTCGCTGTAAGTGCAGTTCGATGGCCATTGATGGAAATCGACTGTACGGGCCTTGATAAAATTATTAAAAATAGTAATAATTTGTGTAAAATCATAAGAAATGATTTGTGAAGATTCGGGATGAAAAACTCCATATTTGAAAAGATAAAAATAGATTTTTATCGAAATGAACTAGTTTTGAACTAGAAATATAATTCTATTTATTTTTAAATAAATAAATTGAATTTGAAAAGGGTTTTAAAAATAACCAGAATTTCCAATGATTGCATTGGAGTGGATTTGAATCGAAATTATCTTCGGAATATTTCGATGTTGGAATTCGTGATTATACAGATATTGTTATAGAAATTTGAAAGATATACATTTATATCGTTATTTCCAATACGACATTTGTTAATCGTAGAATTTGATATTGAATATAAGCCGATATATTTTCTATTCAGAGCCTTATATTGAATATCAAATGTGATTTGGGTTTGTCGTGAATGGTGTCTTCACTAACGCTGTTCTTAAACCCAGTTAAGAAAAGATTAAATCTTTTTATTTAGATTTAATGAAGTGTACCAATTAAATGATATTTAATTGGAATTGAATTGGTATTGATTTTTGGGTTTATCGTGAACAGTGTTTTAAATAACACTTGTTCTTTAACCCGATAATTAATGGAATGTGATTTTGGGTTTATCGTGAACCGTGTTTCAAATGACACTGATTCTTTAACCCAGTTAACGATTAAAACTAAGTGGAGTTTTAATGAATCTTTAATTAGATTGAAATAATCGAGAATGGAGTATCACCAGTTTTGCTCCAGGCGATAGTTAAATCTTTAATTAAATTTGAACGTGAAATGGTAATTGAATTTACCGATAACACTGTGGTGTTAGATATGAAGTATTACCAGTTTTACTTCATGGGATAAATAGGTTGGGATTGGGAAATTAAAACAAATGATTACTTCGGTAAGTTTCGTTAATCCCGACTAGTTTGAATTGATATTCAAAAATAGATTAAAGAATAAATTCAAGAAATTTATCTTGGATAAAATTAATGGGAACCTTTCCCTATGAATGTGAAATTTAGAAACTAACTGTCGGTTAGCCAAGCAGAATGGTTTTCTGGATATTGATCTGATGTTGGTTTCGGCCTTCGGGGTTAATATTTGGGGAATTATTCTCTTGATTAATTTACGGTTAGTGACTGATGAATTGGAATTAGGCGTATGTTGTGTTTGTGTATCACTTATTTAAAATATACGCGAGTTATTTGGAAAGACCGGGTTTATCCCATTCTGAATAACTGATACGACGATAAGTCGAAGATGAAGACGATGGTCGAAGACCGGAGGTCTTCACGTCGTTTGGATAATTACTGATAATCTTGATTGGGCTGTACACCCAAGAAGATGGAAACAGTTGGTGATCGTCCAGACGTACTTGGAGATCGATGGAAATGCGGGGTACTAGGTGCCTCCGGTTTCGTTCAGACCCAGAACGGACTTGTGAATGGACTGTGTGTCTGACATTGGATTTTAGTCCGTGTGATTGATCTCTATTAAATATATATCTGTTTGGCGGCGGAGAATTTATTCTCTTGCTTAACGCCCTTCTCTGAGACGTACGAGCTCAGGGGTTATATATTGATGGATATCAATCGCATGGAGTGAATTGCCTGTGTGGCATGCTAAGATGCAAATGATCAAGGCTTCTGTTGAAAAGCAAAGTCTTGTGGTTGATGATCGAAGCACGGCCTTTGTGGCGTAGCTTTGTGTAACGTTGATTCGCGAGTATCACACCCGGTATGAACTAAAAACGGGAGACGGACATCAGGGAGGACATGCGTTTCTTTCTAGTTAGGAGTGGCGTCAGTGCTTGAACTGGCTGACGAGTTTGACTCATGTGGATGTTACTTATTATTACTTGCTGAAAAGCGAGGCGCCTCGTGATATCGGTTTCGGCCGATGCTTCTGGTCGGCTGACGGACCAGGCTTACGCCCCAAAGGGCGGGGAAACGTAGTGTTCAGGCATAATAATCCACATCGGTGGACCGGCCCTGACGATCCAAGGCTTGTCTGCGCGCTTGCCTGAGACACGGACTAGAGCGTCTCGAATCGGTAGAGGATCTTGCCCCTAGCCTCGGTTCATACCATAAATGATAACCCAACTTCCAATACGACGTCTTGCGGTTTTGATTGTAAACTTATATATGGCGACATAGTGTTATGGGGCATTTATGCCGCTATGATTGATACTTATGATCTGAAGTTGTTTTTATACACTATGCACTTATAATAGTATCAAACGATTTGTTTTAACCGTATCAAGCATTCTTTGGCTGTTATAAGGGAAAACCCTATCCTCGGCTGCGTTGCATTGTGTGATGGGACCTGGGTCTTATAACAGCTTCATTTTTCTTTATTTAGCATTGCGCTGTTTGTTTTATGCACTGGTATTCTTGGGAGGAAACCCGTTCCGTGTTATACGGCGTGGTCCCTTGATTTACCTAACTTTAAAAACAAAGATTAATAACTGTTTTAGTTCTCACACCAGTCACATGACTGACCTGGAGTTTATTGTTTTAACCTAAACTCTGGGTGCCCTTATTTTGACACGGGCAGCTAGTAGTTTTGGTTTTGCAGATTTATATTCACAGGATCCTGGTTTACAGCTGGAACGATATCCGGAAAGCTTTGTATCCGTATATCTACTTCTAGTTGTGTATTGTATTATTTTCCGCTGCTATGTATTTAAATGTAATTTAAATCTCTGATATTTCTGTGTAATATATATTCATTTATACTCTGTATATTCTTGTAATCTGATGCATTGTTGTGATATACAATGAAATGTTCTTTTATATGCGTTCTGTTGTGGCTTGTTCTCGAACTATCCGACGCTTTCCTTTACGGGGAAGTTACAGGTTTTCACAGAAGTCTTCCAATTCACTAATATTTAATTGGAATTAAATAAAAGAATTAGATTTTGGGTTGTCGTGGATGGTGTCTTAAATAACACTGTTCTTAAATCCCGTATGAAAAGAATAAATCTTTTAATTAAGATTATTAGTGTTTCCAATTATATTTAGTAATGGTAATAAATTGAAATGTGAATTGGACTTGTTGTGAACTATGTTTTAAATGACATTTGTTCTTTAACCCAATTAACAGTAAAAATATGATTTAGATTCTTTAAATCTTTTTATTATGATTTAAAAAAGAAATTTTCCAAAGTCAAGTTTTCCAATTCAATATATTAAACTTGAACTGAGTGGAAATTCGATTTGATAATAATCGAGATAGGCTTCTGTAAAAGAAGACTGTTACTATATATGAAATTTAAAAGGCTTTGCCGTTATTCCTTTTATATTATTAGTCTGATATGGAAATTTATATTGATTATATATACTAATTTGATTTCTGTGAAATTTCCATATTTAATGGAAGATGATTTTGGGTTTATCGTGAACTGTGTTTTAAATGACATTCGTTCTTTAACCCAGTTAACGAAAAGACTAATTTCTTAAAGGTTGAATAATCATAAAGTAATGGTTTTTGATATTTAAATCAAATTGGAGTTTTATTGAATCTTTAAAAAGAAGATTAAAGATTAAATTTAAAAGAATTTATCTTTAATAAAATTGATGGGAATCTTTCCCTTTTAATATGAATATTTTATTAAAAGAATATTCTGAATTAGAATGAGGCGTATGATGCGTCTTTATAGCACTTGATTTCTGATTATAAAATACGCGAGTTATTCGAAAAAACCGAGGTTAACTATTCTGAATAATTACTATGACGATTCAAAGTTGAAGACATTGAAGACGGTGATTGGAGACCGACGATCTTCACATCGAATGGGCGACTACTGATGCCCTAAACTGGCTCGCTCCTAGGAAAGGGTTAAAGTAGTAGTTGTCTGGACTACTTGTTGATTGTCCGAATATGCAAGCACCTGTCTTACGTATTGGACATACGGGACAAGGAATAAGGTGTCACCGGTTTCTTTCGGACCCAGAAGGGACTTGTAAATGGATGTGTGTCTAACATTTGATTTCATTCCATGTAAATTGATATCTATTTAATATATATCTGTTGGTGGCGGAGAATTTATTCGCTTGCTTAACACCCTTCTCTGAGATGCATGAACTCAGAGGTAATATATTGGTAGTTATCGATCGCGTGAATTGTCAATGTGGCATGCCAAGATGCAAATGATCAAGGTTTTTGTTGAAAACAAGAGCCTTATGGATGATGATCAAAGCATAGTCTATTTCGGTATAGCTTTGTGTATAGCTTTACTTTTCGAGCCTCACACTCCGGTAAGAGTCAGAAACGGGACAAGGGAGCGTAGGGACTGCACATGTTTCTTTCTAGCTAGAAGTGGTATCAGGGTTTTTCAAGCCCTGATATTTTATTTATGTTGTTGATGGAATGAGGCGCCTCGGATTTATTGGTCGATAGTGACCATTTTATAAGTTCAATAGGATCGGGAAGCGTGTGTTCAGGCTTAACTAATCCACTAAAGTATTTGTGGACCGACCCTGTAGGATCCAAGGGTTCGCCAGCGTCCGAATCCTGGGACATTGCTAGAGTGTCTCAAATCGATAAGGAGATCGTCCCTAGCCTTGACTCGTGATGGGAAGCCAATTTCCAATACAACATTATAGTTTTGATTGTACACCTATATTTGGTGATATAGTAGGATGGGGTACTATGCCGTCTAGGATTGATACATTTACTTTGAAGTATTTTAAACTGATTAGACACTAATTATAATATTAAAAATATTATTTTCTACGTATCAAGCATGTTTGATCATTATAAGATAAATTTCTATCCTCTAGTTTGCGTTGCATTGTGTGATGAGACTTGAGTTTTATAATGATTTCATTTTTCTAAAAAGCATTTCGTTGTTTTGAATAAAAATTTATTTAATTTATTCACTAGCAATCCAATGGAGTAAACATGTTCCGCATTAGCGGCGTGGTCCTATAATTAGCCATTTTGTCAGATAGGTTAAGTAAGATTTCTCATACCAGTCCCATGACTGACCCCTAGTTTGTTTCACTTTGCAAGCTCGGGTGCCCTCTTTTCTACACGGGCAGTCGAGTAACTTATTTTGCAGATATATTGAGTAGGATTCTGGATCGAAGCTTAAAGCTGTGTCCAGAGCATTGATAGACTTCCGCTGTATCAGTTTATTAATTCCGCTACACTGTATAAGTTCATTGTAAATTATCTTCCGCTATTGTATTATTATATTCGATGTACTCTAATATTATGTACTCTATTGTAACATTATTATAATGTTTATAAAAGTCTTTTGTTATTTGTTCTGATGTGTTGTATGCCCAAAGTTAGCGTATTCAGGTTTCTGAACGGGCTTAGTCAATTTTGCGATCGATTATGTCCGCGCGAAATCCGAATCGTTACAGTATGTGCATAGAAAACAATTAGTGTGTATGTGTGTGTCTATAAATATACACACAAAAAATACAGAGAAAGCACATAGGAACTGAAATAAGTTCATTAAATGAAATGTGCAAGTCAACAAGTAGAATTATGTTTAAAAGCTGAAACAAATTTTAGAATAAGAGGAAAATGTAGTTTTTTATATATGTAAACTAATGCTTTTATCAGCTTATGGAGAAGCTTAAATCTTTTATCTTCTTAGCAAAATGATTTTTTATTAAGATTATTTGAATAAAAATTTAAATGCTTTTTATTTTTATTTTTAGAATAGATTCTTTTATCTTTTTGAAAGAAAAAAGAAAGATAGTGGCCTATATGTCACTCTTGAAGTCATTGCGGCTAAAATTTGGAAGATAAATATGTTTATCTTTTATATAAATATTAATATGCCTATCTTTTATTTAATTTACATAGTTAATTATGTATATCTTTTATATAAATATTAACATGTTTAACATTTGTTAAATGATAAAACTATTTATCATTTGTATTAATATTGTGCAAGACTTTTACTGATACGATTCATGATCTTCTATTTTTGTGAATGGTGATTTTTATTTTATTTTTCACAAATATAAACAAACACTTCTTATCAAACCAACCATAAGAAGGTTTGCCTACTGTGAGATGAAATCAATTTCTTCTGTAGCCAAAAAATCATGCTCCATGATTTTCTCTCTTGCTTTCATTATTTGAATCATGGTCCATTTTTTCACTCTTCCATTTAAATATGTCAATACCAATTCAAATATACACTTCCCTTCAAATTTGCAATACACTTCAAATCTACAATATCAGATAGCTACTAAATTGAACTCTTCATAATACCAATTTAGTTATTTATGCTTTTTCATAAATAATGATATTAATTTTTTCATCAAAATCATATAAAAATAATTAAAATATATTTTTATGTTTTGATATTATGCAATTAACAGTCGGTTTTTCTACCGTCATGCAGTTATACTAGTACAGTGTAATTTTGATGTATAAATACTTTCATATTCCTAATGTATCACACGTTGGTTTTATGTAGAAAAATGATAAAACTATTTATCATTTATAAAATGATAAAACTATTTGTCATTTATATAGTGATAAACTATTTGTCGTTTTTTTAACATAACAACATATTTCAAACCATATCAATCAAGTACATTTGCATTTCTGATACAGATCAAAAGATACAGACCATACATTTACTCCCATGTTAATAGGTTGATCACTACTACCACTACCATCACCTTATTCATAACATGCCCATATATTAAATAAAATAACTCACATATGAACATTATGTAAGAGATGAATCATTCTATTATGAAGTTTGCTGTAATTTTAGTTTTGGTGATTGAATTTACCTTATAGAGAACATATATATATATATATATATATATATTCTTGCCATTTTAAGAAAAAATAAATCGTTTTAACTTTCTAAGGAATAGACAAATCTTTCTAGCTTATTGGCAATTTTTTTAAAGAAAAGATAAATCTTTTTATCTTTCTACAAAAAATGCTATTTTATTAGGAAGTCATCTCCTTTAATCTTTGTTTCTACATTTTAAATTGCACTTTTATATTACGTGTGTATTCGCTTGTGCGTGGGTGCGTGTATATGCGCATTTAATAGGTGGATTCAGAGTTTTGGATGTATATTTATAGTGTTAGGTCATTGTGATTGTAGGATTAAAGGATTCAGGATTGAATGGTGGTCGTAGGGGAAGTTGCAGGTTGATAGTGATTCTGTGGTTGTAACAACCTGCCTTTTCGACCGCTTCCAGTCGGTAATTAAACCAACTTAAACCGACCAAAATGACAAATTGTTATTTAGCTTACACGGTTTTACAAAATCAAACATAGAAATCACAAAAATAAAAACTACAATATCTCACAATGGAAGCATTTTATACAAATATTAGAGTTTACAAAATTCATATGCACAGCGGAAGAAAATATACATTAGTTTATTTACCAAAAGAAAATTTGAATTTTAATCGAACCAAAAGCGAGCGTGCCTTCACATGCCTTCACAAATCCTTATCATCATCGGCTTCAAATCTAAGCTGTAATTACTCGGGTCTGACCCCGACCCGAGCAAAACAAAACTTAGGTCAGGTTGTATTCAAGTAAATTAACTTCAATAAAAACTGAAATAAAATAGGTAATCCTAACATAAATGAGAATTTGTTGAATTTCTAGTATGCTACATATGCGGGTAAAGTTGCCAAATAATTCAATGCACAAGTCAATATGTATAAAACTGACTAAGGCCATAAGACATATTAAAACACCTAATATTATTATAAGAACCGTATTATTCCAACTTACATTAAAATACAGATCTAACTTACATTATTCCAAAGAAGTAAAAAAATAATATAGTACATTGGTTCCCTCGCTCAGCTAAATATGTCATATGCATATATTCTTTTCTTTCTTAAAAGTATGTACATAATGCACATACATGGAACCAAAAAAAAAAAAAGAAATGAAATTTGTTTCATAAATTTGAACTATATATAAAACATCCCAGTAATGCATATTAAACAAGGAAAAAGTTCTTAAGTATTCAAGCCCAATACTTAAAGGCAAGTGGTAGCTTCCACGTTTTAGCACATAAACATTAACAAAAGAATTTTATCCCCATGCGTATATTATATACCCAACTTTCTGTTTGCAAGTTTCGAAGTTTCTAAACCTGTTTCAAAAAAAAATCGCGATTTCCCACATATATAAAATGGACAAAGCAAATAAAATGGAACAGCCTTCAGCAACTAAAGTAAACATATGCTTCAAGATATATATATATATATAAAACTAATACTACAATTCCTATATGCGTACAACTATTTCCAAAAAAAAAAAACAAGAAAAAATGGGCAATTGTAACGACCCAGATTTTTGAACGGTTTATTTTAAATATTTAGTATGGTTTTAATTTATAATATAAATGGTATTTTATTGGGTTATCGATTAAATAATCGAAATACGAGGAACTGAAATTATTTAATTCAAAGATTAAACTGAACCGAAAACAATTCAGTCGACTAATATAAATTCTATACTGGATTAGAACGATAATTTTT
This sequence comes from Allium sativum, assembly GCA_030737875.1. Classification (NCBI taxonomy): domain Eukaryota; kingdom Viridiplantae; phylum Streptophyta; class Magnoliopsida; order Asparagales; family Amaryllidaceae; genus Allium; species Allium sativum. Next base: position 995,575,916 of record CM060924.1, on the reverse strand, counting down.
TTTTTAAATTTAATTATTTGAAATAGTTTTATATTTTAATCTAATTCAGTTTCAAAATCGAATCCCTTAAGTTTAGAATACCGTATAAACTTGGAAATATCGGTCGTCATGACTAGATAGGAGTGCTGGGTTGCGAATTATGGACCATGAGATATTTTGGGTTATAAAATTCAAATAAAATCCTATCAATTCTTTCAGCCGACTTATATTTTCTTTGAGCTGTATAATTTGTCTCCGACCTTCATTATCGAGCAGACAGGAAATTTATGGTTTCAGTACGTACTGTCTGATGTTGGACCTATATAACAATGGCCCTCGACTTCATTACTTCACAATTCTTAAACCAACATACCATTTCTAAAGCAATTCTTCTTCGCCCTTCCTTTTCTGTCAATCGCGATGCCACCGTAAGTTAAAAAAAAATGTTGAAATCGAAACCGCAAAATGGAAGCGCAATGAAGACCGGGATGATTCCTGAAGCTCGACAACCATTCGCTATAAGGGAGGGGTGCGCGCGACGTTGAACTGGAATTTGGGGATTTGGGTCATCGCGGTTTTTGATTTGGGAGGTTAGAAGTTGGTTTGACACTGGGATGGGGAGTTCGACCTTGATTGAGGGGATCCGAGATTCGACTGAGGGAGATGCGAGGTTCAGGAGGATGAGGCGTGTTGAACGATGGAATTCAGTGTGGTTCGGTGGGGTTTTGGGTCGATGCCTGTAGCGACGGTTAGGGATTGAAGACCGAGGTAGCTCGTCTGTAATTGCTGCGAGTAAATCAAGGTAGAGAGGGAGTGCGGTGCAGTTGTTCGGTAAAATGCCGGAAAATGGATGAAACAGTTTTGATCTATTTTCTGAAACCTGAAGTCGAAATTTCAGAGTGTGGTTAGAGCCTGATTAGCTTAAGCTAATTGAAGCAATTAAGGTAATTTAAAACTTGTTATTTATTTTAAGTAAATGAAAAATATACATATATGGTTAAATGTTTATGAAGTGAATAATGAGGTTAGAATTTTAGTTAGAAGAGGTTAGAATTTTATTTAGAAAAAGGTTAGAATTTAATTAATATATGGATTAGAATTAAATCGGCATACTAGTTAGAATTAAATTAGTATGTCAGTTAGGATTAAATTAGTTTAATCCAAATGCATAAAATTTTACTAACTAAGGAATATTTCATTTAACATATACATGATATCAGATCCGAGTGGAAAACCGGTTGCGTTGAATCATATCGGTGTAGGCCGCGAAATGGAATTTGAAATGGAAATCAGAATAGATCGGATTAAAGGAATATCACGGTGAGTAAATCTCACTCACCTTTTATTTATAATTATTTTTATTCGTTAAAAATAATTGTTTGTTGCTTGTGTGAATGTTTCTGGTTGTTTTATATATATTAGTTATTTAGGCTATTATATATATATTGGGTTGATTGATTGGTTGGATTCCCGCAGTCTCATTAGCGGATGCCCGCAGTTGCATAGCGGATGATTACCCTATACGCCCCACGCTATGATTAGTGGATGACCTTCTATACCGCGATATTCTGCCACGAAGCAGAATGGGTATTATTTATGTGCTAACATCTGTGGATGCAGGAAAACAGGTTGGAGGAATCCAACAGGATTCCTCAAAAATATATTATCTGTTTGTTTGTTGTTTGTTTGATTTCATATATATTTTTCATATATGATGTGTTAAAAATCAAATGATTGAAATTTGGGTGATTTGATTGTTTTAAATATCACTGGGCTAAGTGTTAATTTATTTAAAATATCATGGAAGGATATTTGAGATATAAAAGGGAAAATTCTATTTTTAAATAGAATTTGAATTTTTGATGGAATAAAAATATAAACTTGTTTTTGAAAAATAAAACAAGTAGTTCCTTTATAAACGAAGTTTATAAATAGTTCTTTTATAACGAAGTTTATAAATAATTCTTTTATGACGAAGTTATAAATGAAGTGAAAAGAATTATCATCTGCAAATTTCAGAAATAGGAATACAAGTGTGAAATTGGAATGGGAAATCTATCTTCAAAGGGAATAAAAATAGAATTTGAATTCAAAGGGATAAAAATAGAATTTGAATTCGAAGGAATTCAAATAAAGAAAATTCGAATAGAGATTTGGATATAGAATTCGATTAAAATTCAAATATAGAAATTTGAATATGGAAGTTCAAATGGAATTTTAAATATAGAGTTTGAATAAGAGATTCAAACAGCATTTGAATAAGAGAGTTCAAAATAAGAGAATCGAAATAGAATTTGAATAAAGAAATTCAAATAGGGATTTGAATATAGAATTTCAAAACAGAATTTGAAATAAACTTTGAAAATAGGATTTCAAAGTAAAATAGGAAATCCAAATGGTTTTGAAATGGAATTTGAATTCAAGGAAATTCAAATGGATTTGAATGGAGAAAATTCAAATGGGATTTAAATAATGGGTTTTAAATAAAGAGGATTTAAATATAAGATTTCAAATAGAAATTTAAATGGAGTTTAAATATTTAAATTCAAATATGATTTTCAAATAAAACCATTCAAAAGGGATTTGATTATAGAATTTAAAGTGGAATTTAATTTCAAAGGAATAAAATAGAGTATTGGAATTCAAGAAAATTAAATATGGAGTTTAACTAATGAATTCGAATTTAGAATTCAAATGGTGTTTGAAAGAAAATTGGAATATTTTAATTCAAATGGAGGTGGAAATAGATTTGAACATAGAAATTCAAATGAAGTTTGAATATTTGAATTTCAAAAGGGAATTCAAAATAGAGTTTGAATATCTAAATTCAAGTATGAATTTCAAATATAGAAATTCAAAAAGGAGTTGAATTAAAGTGGAAATTAAATAAAGGATTTGAAATGGAATTCGAATAAAGAATTTGAAATGGAATTCGAATAAAGGATTTCAAATGGGATTTGAATACAGGATTTAAAACTATGGAATTTGAAATGTAAAGATTCAAATGGAATTGGGAATATATATATATATATATATTAGAAGGGAGTTGGATTCATTTAACGAAGTTTAAAAGTTTATATATATATATATATAATTAAAACGAACTCGCCGCAGCGCTGCAGTTCGTAAATTGGCGATTCGAACTTCAATTGAATATACAGAACTCAATTGAAGTCGAAATTCTTTGAAACGAGAAACGTCAGGACCGGTTTGATAATAGTTTTCTAATGAAAGAGAAAAATATGAATTTCGTCGTATAGATTTTGAGTTATGTCAAAAACAAATTTTCAGAAAAACAGCGCCAGAACTATTTAAAAACCATAACGGTTTATTTCATTTTATAAAAGGATTTTTAAGCAAATAAAATCCGAATTTCTATTTAGAAAATTTCAGACTTGAGTTATAAAATATATGTGAACTCAGGTGGAGTAATGAATTGATTTTTGAAACAGAAATCAGATTTTTGAATAGAATTAACTAATTCGAATAGTAATTAGTAAATGAGATGTTAAATTGATATTGGGCCTTAAATAAGTGAATTCGATTTGAAAATTTATATTCGAAATAGAAAAGAGAACTAGAATTGAAATTCAATTTGGTTATGAACGAGTTAAACATTTTGTTTGAACATGTTATGTTCAAACAAAGAAGTGGAATAGGCAAAATAGCTAATTAAAGAATAAATGAGCAAAACTGAATTCAAACGAATGGATTAAGTTGAATTGATTTGGAAACAGGGGAACAGATGTTAGACAGGTATGGGATGAAGTATATGAAGATTTAAATTTATGTGCTCGACAAAAAGGTACGTTTTAATTCACATATGAGGTTTTATGCGCCGTATCGGCAAGCCGCTTGGCTTTTTCTTTTTATTTTTGAGATGAGAAGGTACCGGGAAGCTATTTGAAATTTCCCGATGCTCCCGATACAGGGGAGGTTATGGCGAAATTTTCCGGAAATTTAAGGAGTTAGAATATTTTTTTGATAGTTAGAAATCATTGTATCGACGTATAGAATTCGATAGATAAATGAATATAAAAATCGAATATTTTAAAGAAAAAGGGAAATCTATAAATTAGAAATAGAAAGCGAACTATATACATGTTTTAAAAATGAATAATTGGATTGTATAGTGTGTTTATTCGAGGTAAGTGGTTTTGCCGTTTCGAAGTTGAGGATGTTTTCAGTTAAGGTCTGAGAGGTAATTTTACCCCAACTTGATTGATTTCATTTTTAATGGATAAATAGCAAGATCCAGTCTCGAAGAGAAGTGTTTGAAAAAGAGTTACTTGAATAAAATATTTTGGGTTGTTGTAACAATGTTTTACACAACATTCGTTTTAAACCCAAGTGATGGAATTTTGGAAATATAAAAGTAAATATTTCCTGAGTATAATTAATATAGTCGGGGATAGAGATAAGTGATTAGAATTGTTTCCAATTGCAAATAGAGATATTTTCTAATATATAGAAAATAAAAGAAGTTGATATTGGGAAATGCTTTCCAAATAGCGTAAAGAGCCAATATGGTTATTGAAAATATTTGGGTAACAAATATTGATAAGGAAATGGAGAAGAGATTTAATTAATGAAATATTAATTAAAGGGCCCAGTGATTTGTTTGATATGTTGGATGAACACTTGTTTTTATTCGATAGTTAAATCACAGACTATCGAAGTTTTGACCATCGTTGTCAATATGGAGAGACCGGTTGGATTATTATCCGAAGAACCACTCCGTATCGGCATTAGCGTTGCGAACCAAGTATGCTGAATATATTGAAGACGGAGTAAAGTGCAAGGGCTTTTTCTATTATTAGAAATTGTGCCTTCGGTTTCGTTCAGTCCCAGAACGAACGTAAATGGACGAATGTCTGACAGAGTATTTCCAATGATCAAATGGGTTGGTCTGTATGAATATATATGGTTGCAACGGATTTATTCCCTTAGCATAACATCCAGAATATTTGTGCAAACTCAACTAGTGATTAACGGATCTGACAATGTGACATTCAAAGTGATTGTGCTATCAATGAATGGTAAGTATTCGTAGCCTCAGGCCTCAACAACCGGGAAAGGACAAAAATCGGGCAGGCAGCATGGCTATGTGGGTCGCACCCATTAGGGTGTATAATCACCTATCTAGAGAAATTCCTTTTGTTTCTTAATCTATCGATTCTGCCCATTCGGGAAACGGTGGTTTGAGTCCAACCGTTGGTGGTATACATTCGATACACTCAAGCGAAATGAGTGGTCGGTCATGTGTGGGCCGGGTTGCAAGACGTTCTTGTTGAACCCAGGTGTATTTGTCTCTAGAGATACATCATCGGAAGGTGGTCCCATACCTTGTCATGTTGGAAATCCAATCTCCAATAAGCGCCATGCGGTTTTTGATTTTATAATATATATGTGGAGCGTGAGATGCAAGCGTTCTACTATTTGGTTATTTACTTGATGTAGACATTATTATAATATCATTGGATTTTCGTATCAAAATGTTTTGGGTTATAGTAAGGTAAAAACCGTCCGTGTTTATGTGTGGGCTGGTCTTACTATTACCTTTTCTTTTGAAAGGATTTTTTTAAAGTTAAACAAGTGGTTGGAGTTTACTCACACCAGTCCCATGACTGACCCAGAGTTTATTTTGTTTTGTTTTCCCTAAACTCTTGGGTGCCCAAATTTGTACGGGCAGTCAAGTAGTCGGGATTTCACAGATTCGATTGGAGGAGCTGGAAGCAGGAGGCTTAACCAGTTAGCTATAGACTATCATATATTCCGCTGTGTACTATGTTGTATCTGGAAACAGGTGTTTATAACTGTTCCAGAAATGACTGTTGTGCTCTGATGATGGTATGTATACAAAGTTACTGATTTGTATTTCAAGAGTAATATTATGAAATATATTTTATTCGTTCCGCTGTGAGTTTGTGATCTTCGTTTTTCTTCTATTCTAATATTTCTTTCTTCCTATTTCTCATCTTCTAACTTCTTTCTATTAATGGTTCGTATTTCTGTGTTATTTGGGTTGGACGTGTGGTGTATTTAGTCAACTCAGATAGCTCGGATTTGCGGGTCGTTTCAGTTGGTATCAGAGCTTAGGTTGAGCGAATACCTAGGCTTTGGTGGAAATGTGCTCATTAGAGATAGGGTCAGCAGTGCCCTAGAATGAGTTGAGTGTATATACGAGAGAGCGTATTTGTTATTTGATATAAAAATTGTTTATATTGTGTTGGCTGGTCTGATGAGTGGTTTATGAATTCTGGTCGAATAGTGGGACGCCACGAAGTCGATAGGAATTTCTAAACACTTGGCAGAAGATTGAACACAATATTGTTTTGAAGTGGGTGAATGAAATAATTTTACCCAAAATTCTATTTTGATATATAACTAATAATTTTCTAAAATTATTGGATGTGTTGATTGTTATCATTATAATCAAATTTGATTATAAAAATTGGGATGGTTATATATATAACCAAAATAAAACTTGGGTATAACATATACAAATGAGATGAATTAGAATTAGATTCAAACCAGAATTAAGAATTCAAAATCCTGGGAAGTTGAAAATATTTTTCAAAGTATATTAAAATAATATAGATTTGTTTTAGAAGGATTTGAAAGAAATCATTTTAGATGGATTTTGAAATTGTTAAGCACTGAACTCACTTCGGTGGCTGGGAAATAATTCTGATGATGATCGCGACATCATCAGTGTTCATTTTCGAGTTTCTAAGTGATGGATTGCTACCTTAGAAAATTTTGATGGGAATTTGTTTAAAGGAAACCAAGTTTAGTTGAAAAATTCAAATATTTTGAATTTGAAAAGATTATAAATATATGTACATGTTTAAGTGATTTCAAAAGGATTTGAAATGATAACACTGGGATTTGAATTCTGGAATTGGAGTTTAAGCTAGTTAAATGGGTCGAAGTGAATCAATTAACTAGAATCAATTTGAATAAGTTTAATGGAATATAGATTGGATATAAATGGATTGATCGCAGATCATTCGAATCAAATGTGTGAAGACCAAAAGTTTTGGTTGGAGTTAATTTGTTGAAATATGAGGAGTTGAGTTTCGACATGAGTGAATTTTTGAAAAGTAATAGATTTGTACCATTTTTCCTACCTTAGCAATTTCGAGGACGAAATTATTTTAAGGGGGGAAGAATGTAACGACCCAGATTTTTGAACGGTTTATTTTAAATATTTAGTATGGTTTTAATTTATAATATAAATGGTATTTTATTGGGTTATCGATTAAATAATCGAAATACGAGGAACTGAAATTATTTAATTCAAAGATTAAACTGAACCGAAAACAATTCAGTCGACTAATATAAATTCTATACTGGATTAGAACGATAAAAAAAAAATTTAAATTTAATTATTTGAAATAGTTTTATATTTTAATCTAATTCAGTTTCAAAATCGAATCCCTTAAGTTTAGAATACCGTATAAACTTGGAAATATCGGTCGTCATGACTAGATAGGAGTGCTGGGTTGCGAATTATGGACCATGAGATATTTTGGGTTATAAAATTCAAATAAAATCCTATCAAATCTTTCAGCCGACCTATATTTTCTTTGAGCTGTATAATTTGTCTCCGACCTTCATTATCGAGCAGACAGGAAATTTATGGTTTCAGTACGTACTGTCTGATGTTGGACCTATATAACAATGGCCCTCGACTTCATTACTTCACAATTCTTAAACCAACATACCATTTCTAAAGCAATTCTTCTTCGCCCTTCCTTTTCTGTCAATCGCGATGCCACCGTAAGTTATATAAAAAAAAAATGTTGAAATCGAAACCGCAAAATGGAAGCGCAATGAAGACCGGGATGATTCCTGAAGCTCGACAACCATTCGCTATAAGGGAGGGGTGCGCGCGACGTTGAACTGGAATTTGGGGATTTGGGTCATCGCGGTTTTTGATTTGGGAGGTTAGAAGTTGGTTTGACACTGGGATAGGGAGTTCGACCTTGATTGAGGGGATCCGAGATTCGACTGAGGGAGATGCGAGGTTCAGGAGGATGAGGCGTGTTGAACGATGGAATTCAGTGTGGTTCGGTGGGGATTTGGGTCGATGCCTGTAGCGACGGTTAGGGATTGAAGACCGAGGTAGCTCGTCTGTAATTGCTGCGAGTAAATCAAGGTAGAGAGGGAGTGTGGTGCAGTTGTTCGGTAAAATGCCGGAAAATGGATGAAACAGTTTTGATCTATTTTCGGAAACCTGAAGTCGAAATTTCAGAGTGTGGTTAGAGCCTGATTAGCTTAAGCTAATTGAAGCAATTAAGGTAATTTAAAACTTGTTATTTATTTTAAGTAAATGAAAAATATACATATATGGTTAAATGTTTATGAAGTGAATAATGAGGTTAGAATTTTAGTTAGAAGAGGTTAGAATTTTATTTAGAAAAAGGTTAGAATTTAATTAATATATGGATTAGAATTAAATCGGCATACTAGTTAGAATTAAATTAGTATGTCAGTTAGGATTAAATTAGTTTAATCCAAATGCATAAAATTTTACTAACTAAGGAATATTTCATTTAACATATACATGATATCAGATCCGAGTGGAAAACCGGTTGCGTTGAATCATATCGGTGTAGGCCGCGAAATGGAATTTGAAATGGAAATCAGAATAGATCGGATTAAAGGAATATCACGGTGAGTAAATCTCACTCACCTTTTATTTATAATTATTTTTATTCGTTAAAAATAATTGTTTGTTGCTTGTGTGAATGTTTCTGGTTGTTTTATATATATTAGTTATTTAGGCTATTATATATATATTGGGTTGATTGATTGGTTGGATTCCCGCAGTCTCATTAGCGGATGCCCGCAGTTGCATAGCGGATGATTACCCTATACGCCCCCACGCTATGATTAGTGGATGACCTTCTATACCGCGATATTCTGCCACGAAGCAGAATGGGTATTATTTATGTGCTAACATCTGTGGATGCAGGAAAACAGGTTGGAGGAATCCAACAGGATTCCTCAAAAATATATTATCTGTTTGTTTGTTGTTTGTTTGATTTCATATATATTTTTCATATATGATGTGTTAAAAATCAAATGATTGAAATTTGGGTGATTTGATTGTTTTAAATATCACTGGGCTAAGTGTTAATTTATTTAAAATATCATGGAAGGATATTTGAGATATAAAAGGGAAAATTCTATTTTTAAATAGAATTTGAATTTTTGATGGAATAAAAATATAAACTTGTTTTTGAAAAATAAAACAAGTAGTTCCTTTATAAACGAAGTTTATAAATAGTTCTTTTATAACGAAGTTTATAAATAATTCTTTTATGACGAAGTTATAAATGAAGTGAAAAGAATTATCATCTGCAAATTTCAGAAATAGGAATACAAGTGTGAAATTGGAATGGGAAATCTATCTTCAAAGGGAATAAAAATAGAATTTGAATTCAAAGGGATAAAAATAGAATTTGAATTCGAAGGAATTCAAATAAAGAAAATTCGAATAGAGATTTGGATATAGAATTCAATTAAAATTCAAATATAGAAATTTGAATATGGAAGTTCAAATGGAATTTTAAATATAGAGTTTGAATAAGAGATTCAAACAGCATTTGAATAAGAGAGTACAAAATAAGAGAATCGAAATAGAATTTGAATAAAGAAATTCAAATAGGGATTTGAATATAGAATTTCAAAACAGAATTTGAAATAAACTTTGAAAATAGGATTTCAAAGTAAAATAGGAAATCCAAATGGTTTTGAAATGGAATTTGAATTCAAGGAAATTCAAATGGATTTGAATGGAGAAAATTCAAATGGGATTTAAATAATGGGTTTTAAATAAAGAGGATTTAAATATAAGATTTCAAATAGAAATTTAAATGGAGTTTAAATATTTAAATTCAAATATGATTTTCAAATATAACCATTCAAAAGGGATTTGATTATAGAATTTAAAGTGGAATTTAATTTCAAAGGAATAAAATAGAGTATTGGAATTCAAGAAAATTAAATATGGAGTTTAACTAATGAATTCGAATTTAGAATTCAAATGGTGTTTGAAAGAAAATTGGAATATTTTAATTCAAATGGAGGTGGAAATAGATTTGAACATAGAAATTCAAATGAAGTTTGAATATTTGAATTTCAAAAGGGAATTCAAAATAGAGTTTGAATATCTAAATTCAAGTATGAATTTCAAATATAGAAATTCAAAAAGGAGTTGAATTAAAGTGGAAATTAAATAAAGGATTTGAAATGGAATTCGAATAAAGAATTTGAAATGGAATTCGAATAAAGGATTTCAAATGGGATTTGAATACAGGATTTAAAACTATGGAATTTGAAATGTAAAGATTCAAATGGAATTGGGAATATATATATATAAATTAGAAGGGAGTTGGATTCATTTAACGAAGTTTAAAAGTTTATATATATATATATATATATAATTAAAACGAACTCGCCGCAGCGCTGCAGTTCGTAAATTGGCGATTCGAACTTCAATTGAATATACAGAACTCAATTGAAGTCGAAATTCTTTGAAACAAGAAACGTCAGGACCGGTTTGATAATAGTTTTCTAATGAAAGAGAAAAATATGAATTTCGTCGTATAGATTTTGAGTTATGTCAAAATCAAATTTTCAGAAAAACAACGCCAGAACTATTTAAAAACCATAACGGTTTATTTCATTTTATAAAAGGATTTTTAAGCAAATAAAATCCGAATTTCTATTTAGAAAATTTCAGACTTGAGTTATAAAATATATGTGAACTCAGGTGGAGTAATGAATTGATTTTTGAAACAGAAATCAGATTTTTGATTTTTGAATAGAATTAACTAATTCGAATAGTAATTAGTAAATGAGATGTTAAATTGATATTGGGCCTTAAATAAGTGAATTCGATTTGAAAATTTATATTCGAAATAGAAAAGAGAACTAGAATTGAAATTGAAATTCAATTTGGTTATGAACGAGTTAAATATTTTGTTTGAACATGTTATGTTCAAACAAAGAAGTGGAATAGGCAAAATAGCTAATTAAAGAATAAATGAGCAAAACTGAATTCAAACGAATGGATTAAGTTGAATTGATTTGGAAACAGGGGAACAGATGTTAGACAGGTATGGGATGAAGTATATGAAGATTTAAATTTATGTGCTCGACAAAAAGGTACGTTTTAATTCACATATGAGGTTTTATGCGCCGTATCGGCAAGCCGCTTGGCTTTTTCTTTTTCTTTTTGAGATGAGAAGGTACCGGGAAGCTATTTGAAATTTCCCGATGCTCCCGATACAGGGGAGGTTATGGCGAAATTTTCCGGAAATTTAAGGAGTTAGAATATTTTTTTGATAGTTAGAAATCATTGTATCGACGTATAGAATTCGATAGATAAATGAATATAAAAATCGAATATTTTAAAGAAAAAGGGAAATCTATAAATTAGAAATAGAAAGCGAACTATATACATGTTTTAAAAATGAATAATTGGATTGTATAGTGTGTTTATTCGAGGTAAGTGGTTTTGCCGTTTCGAAGTTGAGGATGTTTTCAGTTAAGGTCTGAGAGGTAATTTTACCCCAACTTGATTGATTTCATTTTTAATGGATAAATAGCAAGATCCAGTCTCGAAGAGAAGTGTTTGAAAAAGAGTTACTTGAATAAAATATTTTGGGTTGTTGTAACAATGTTTTACACAACATTCGTTTTAAACCCAAGTGATGGAATTTTGGAAATATAAAAGTAAATATTTCCTGAGTATAATTAATATAGTCGGGGATAGAGATAAGTGATTAGAATTGTTTCCAATTGCAAATAGAGATATTTTCTAATATATAGAAAATAAAAGAAGTTGATATTGGGAAATGCTTTCCAAATAGCGTAAAGAGCCAATATGGTTATTGAAAATATTTGGGTAACAAATATTGATAAGGAAATGGAGAAGAGATTTAATTAATGAAATATTAATTAAAGGGCCCAGTGATTTGTTTGATATGTTGGATGAACACTTGTTTTTATTCGATAGTTAAATCACAGACTATCGAAGTTTTGACCATCGTTGTCAATATGGAGAGACCGGTTGGATTATTATCCGAAGAACCACTCCGTATCGGCATTAGCGTTGCGAACCAAGTATGCTGAATATATTGAAGACGGAGTAAAGTGCAAGGGCTTTTTCAATTATTAGAAATTGTGCCTTCGGTTTCGTTCAGTCCCAGAACGAACGTAAATGGACGAATGTCTGACAGAGTATTTCCAATGATCAAATGGGTTGGTCTGTATGAATATATATGGTTGCAACGGATTTATTCCCTTAGCATAACATCCAGAATATTTGTGCAAACTCAACTAGTGATTAACGGATCTGACAATGTGACATTCAAAGTGATTGTGCTATCAATGAATGGTAAGTATTCGTAGCCTCAGGCCTCAACAACCGGGAAAGGACAAAAATCGGGCAGGCAGCATGGCTATGTGGGTCGCACCCATTAGGGTGTATAATCACCTATCTAGAGAAATTCCTTTTGTTTCTTAATCTATCGATTCTGCCCATTCGGGAAACGGTGGTTTGAGTCCAACCGTTGGTGGTATACATTCGATACACTCAAGCGAAATGAGTGGTCGGTCATGTGTGGGCCGGGTTGCAAGACGTTCTTGTTGAACCCAGGTGTATTTGCCTCTAGAGATACATCATCGGAAGGTGGTCCCATACCTTGTCATGTTGGAAATCCAATCTTCAATAAGCGCCATGCGGTTTTTGATTTTATACTATATATGTGGAGCGTGAGATGCAAGCGTTCTACTATTTGGTTATTTACTTGATGTAGACATTATTATAATATCATTGGATTTTCGTATCAAAATGTTTTGGGTTATAGTAAGGTAAAAACCGTCCGTGTTTATGTGTGGGCTGGTCTTACTATTACCTTTTCTTTTGAAAGGATTTTTTTAAAGTTAAACAAGTGGTTGGAGTTTACTCACACCAGTCCCATGACTGACCCAGAGTTTATTTTGTTTTGTTTTCCCTAAACTCTTGGGTGCCCAAATTTGTACGGGCAGTCAAGTAGTCGGGATTTCACAGATTCGATTGGAGGAGCTGGAAGCAGGAGGCTTCACCAGTTAGCTATAGACTATCATATATTCCGCTGTGTACTATGTTGTATCTGGAAACATGTGTTTATAACTGTTCCAGAAATGACTGTTGTGCTCTGATGATGGTATGTATACAAAGTTACTGATTTGTATTTCAAGAGTTATATTATGAAATATATTTTATTCGTTCCGCTGTGAGTTTGTGATCTTCGTTTTTCTTCTATTCTAATATTTCTTTCTTCCTATTTCTCATCTTCTAACTTCTTTCTATTAATGGTTCGTATTTCTGTGTTATTTGGGTTGGACGTGTGGTGTATTTAGTCAACTCAGATAGCTCGGATTTGCGGGTCGTTTCAGCAATGGTTAAATACTTCCAACAACATGCAAAAATGCAATAGACCAGGTGCTAGTGCAAGCAGTACCCGATTTTACTGGTAACATGGCCGGTGAACATGCCAAGTGAGCGACGGTAAAATAAATAAATAAATATAGAAGAACTATAACAATAAGAAAATAGGTGATGTAAAACATGGATCATGGTAAAATGGAAATGGCCATAATAACATTATAACAGTATCAACCAAATTTCCATGGTCATGTCAAAAGTAACCAACCACAATACGTCAAAGATAATTCAAATATGCTAAACAAGCAAAGGGTCCAACTAATTTTTAATTATCACAGTATTGATGTTAATTAGTTGAGGCAAAATTAACTGTGAGATTAAAACTCACCTTGATTCGACGAAGGAAAAAGAAGTCGGTGACAACGCTACAAGGATGGACGAAGGCGGAGATTGTTGATGAGGACAGTGGAGGGAATTTGTTTGATTTAGGGAAAATTGGTTTTTAGTTGGCTATTAATTGAAGAGGAAGAAACGGATCTAATGGCAACAGACCATTGATTTGAGCGGGGAGAAATTTATGAAGACTTGAAGAAAATGAGCATTTTAATTTTTCGGTGGAGACCGCCATTAAAATGAAAAGAGGGATACTTGATTTCGTTTGGGGAAATATTCTTTAAGCAGACAATAGAGGTAAAGGAAAAGGAGGAAATTCTGCAGAATGAACAGCAGGTAAGGAAATAAATAAAGGGAAGGGAACGGTACATGCGCTTGAATTTGAACGTGTTCGTAAATCTCAATCAAACGAATCGATCAATATGCTTTACTGATTCCCAAGCAAGCCAATAAACTTTCAGACTTCATTCTTTTTTTTTCTTCTTTTTTACACCGTTTTATATGCATTTATGCCAAGCATTGAAACTAAAATGAGTGGATTTTTGTTTTATAAATCGTTTTATGCTATATATTATATGAAGTCATTAAAACGTTCTTAGGGAAGAATATGAAGTATTTACGCTATACTATAAATAATGGGGGATTTTTGCCACAAGGACAAAAAGAGCAAAAAGTTTGCTCAAAAGGACAAGGGCCAAAAAATTTGTCCAAGAGGACATTTTCTAGTGCAAATGGTGGAATTCGGGGGGGGGGGGGGGGGCTTGTTTTTCCACTTTACACTAAAAGTTGGCCTTTTGAGAAATTTTTTTGGCTCTTGTCCTTTTGGGCAAACTTTTTGTTTTTTTCCTTCACACAAGTTTCCTGTAAATAATGTATGTAATATAAAATGTTACAGCGGAGAAAGAAGGGAAGGAAAAACAAATGATGTCCTTTACTTTTATTCATTAATTAAAATGAATGAACATGACTTGTTTTTCTTATACAATAATGGTGCGGGACCTTTTCAATTCATTTTTTTCATGTGTTTCACAAATTAAATGTGGTAGAATGGATACAACATATATGGATTTTGTAATGATAGACGCATAGAATATGAAATAAGATTAAAGAAAGGGCATTGTTATTGACACTCCAATTATTGTTAAGGGGAGGCCAATTTTTTATTTTTTTTTAAAATTGCTAAGGGGAGTAACAATGAGGAAAGTAGCCCCTTAACAAATAAAGGTAATTTTGCCTTATTACCCATTTAGCCCTTTAACAAATAAAGGTAATTTTTTTTAACAAATATTGTAAGTGCCATAGTAATATTTTTTTTTCAATTCACCTATATCAATTTTTTTAAACCCGAAAGGATATGCGTTTTCAGAGGAATAGGATCGAACTAATTATTTTTTTTGGGGGGGGGGGGGGTCGACATAAATATGCGAATTTTATAATTATGACGAAAATGCACCAAAATGATTATTAATTTTTGATATATCACTGTGGAATACATACATAATTGATTACGTGTTGCATTCGGTGCAGTGGTGACAAACTGCTTATTTTACTTTGGTTTCTCTTGTCGAATAAGTTTTTTTTTAATCTAATTTGAAGAAGCAATACAGGAATGTTGAGTAGTGTGAAACGATATGTTCGTATAGCCCCTTAACAATTTTTCAAAGAGTGGAGTGTTTTTAAAAAAATGACGCCACTTAACAATAGTTGGAGTGTCAATAACAACACCCTAAAGAAAAATAGAATGTATGGAAATAAATTAATAAAGTGGAGGAAAGAAATGAATGCATTACTAATTAAGAAATAAAGTGGAGAGAGATAAGGCAGTGAATTTGGGGAAAGTAGATAAAGAAGGGGAAACAATAAATATGTTTTATCTTTTTTTATTGTTCATAATACATGGAAAGGTTGGGCAATAAATATGTTTTGTTTGTTTCTTTTTTATTTATCATTATAAATGTTAACATAAATTTCATTAACTGCGATAGTTAAAACATAAATTATATACCTTTAACACTCGGTGTCTTACAATTCTTCCTATATAAAATCAATTTGGAAACATTCATAAATTTATTTTCAATTATCGCATTAATGCCTATATTAAACCTTAAAAATAAAATCATGTTATAAAACGAACACAGAACAGAAGAAATAAGGGAGAGAGAACATTTCTACCCATTCAGATGTGTGTGTCTTTCTATTACATTGGCTCCTATATATATAGGCTTTGGAGCTGATGTTTAACTTTTTCCCATGATGTGGGACAAAATAGAGAACTAATAAAAGCATATTCACAACATATATATATATATATACATACATATACATATACATATATATATATATATTACAACACTCCCCCTTGAATATGCATCTTCAAAAACTTGAATGCTCTGCAACTTGAAGTTGTCCCTTTTAAAGTATATATGATGATTGCTCCCTCTTACTATTATCTTGCTTGCATATATCCGTTCAGTCGATACAATTATTGTCTGTTGCCTTCAAAACTCTATCAGGAAAACCCAATCGGAAAAACCTTGAACGAGAAAGAGAGTACAACGTCTGACATTATGAATATCATATTACAATGATATTCCTTAAAAGAGTTTGATTCTTCAGGGTCAAAACAATACATCATTAAAAACCTTTTTATGAAAAACCCTGTGTTAAAAATCATAAAAAAGGAAAAGAGTGCAAATTTATTTCCTTTTTAGGTAACATATTTTACAATGTTACCGTAACGGTTGATACTTCAGGATCAAGATAATGCCTCATTAAAAACCTTTTTATGAAAAACCCAGTCGGAAAAATCTTAAATAAGGAAAACGAGTATATTATAGCTTATTTTTGTATGTTACTTTTGGGTTGATACTTCTGGATCCTGACCCATGCCTCATTAAAACCTTACTAAGAAAACCTAGTAGGGAAAAACTTAGTTAAGGAAAAAGAGTGCATTATATCATACTTATGGATGCTCCCCCTGATTTAAAATTTTCCTCTGAATTCGTATTCTTCTTTCAATAACTCAAACTGCTTACAAATCCTTCTTAATAAAGTTTTTCTTTTAAAACTTCATGTGTATTTCCATGCTTCAGGCATGCTTTCTTATTTAAAATGCCTTCCTTTTGTGATTTGTATGATACTAATATTCATTTATGAATACACTTCAGGTGCTTATGATTTTCTGTTTCAATCAGACTTGCATGTTGCAATATATATTTGATGAATAAGACAACTTTCATTACTAAGCAGGAAGTAATCTACTCATCTTGAAGTATATCAAGATTTTCATTACAACAATACTTAGAAGAATGTTGCAATCCATCATCCATGTTCTTGGTATTCTTTATAATAACAAATGTTATTTATTTTCTTCAGGAACTTATATATTATAATAAGTTTTGCATATCGCAACTACCACTTCAATGAATATTAAGAGTGTTATTACAACAATTCTTGAAAGCAGGAAGTGACTACTCATCATGAATTATTTCAATATTTTCATCACAACAATACTTAAAAGAATGTTGTAATCTACATTTCTTTCTCTTTATCACTACCAAAATTATTTAAATTCCTGGAATTTGTATACTTTCATTGTTTATACCTTCAGGGTATTATAGGTGTTTTAAACACTTTAATCAATTCAGTTATCTCTGAAAATACAATGCTCATGGCATTAATATGTTGTTGACACTCTATGGTGCTTCAGTCATTATATATATATATATATATATATATATATATATATATATATATATATATATCTATTTTATCTTATGAACTACAGGTTCATATCTTACGGACTACAAGTCCATATATGTTATTTAGAAGAATTTCATGATGGTTTCTCTCTAATATGAGATTTTTAATCCATTTATAAATATAAGCGCTTTATTATTTATTAATTTATCATCGGTGATTATTTCTTGCCAGTTGTATTCTTTATTTATTGAGATCTCACAACTTATCATACTTTAGGTACCTAAACCACTGCTGGGGTTATTTTGCCAATCATGTCATGGGTTTCTTTCAAAGTACCCTTAAGTGTTTCTTCAGGAACACTCACCTCCTTTATTTTGCATCTTTATGACTTACTCCAAAGATATTTTGAACTTAATTTTTATACCACATTTTCAGCTGTGATTTACACCTTTTGATCCTTAGGGGATTCAAATGTGTATTGGAGAAAGTCTATTAGGGACATAATTGATAATTTATGCAAGTTACGTAATGCTTTGCATAATTCTATGTGTTTGCAAATATTTAACATCGATGATTCATTTATCCTCCCCCTCAATGTTGACAAACATTGTTACTTTGAATAATAAACCTACTTTGGATTCATTTTTGATCCATTATAGCATCATAGCTAGCAAATACATTAGATGTATTTCAATTGTAGGAGGATAATGCTCTTAATAGTTGATAAGATGCATTCATATTGTATTGCTTATTCCCTTTCAATGATCTAATGACTTGGAGGAATTTTCTATCATTTGAATATGCACATGACTTCAGGTCATTCAATATTGATGTCAATCGATTGCATAAATTATAACATGAGTTCATAACAACTTCAGATTGTTAATTAAATATCGCATATATGTGTATATACGTGCGTCCACGTATCATACGTAATTGATTTACATATTCTTTCTCATTCAAGTTATTTATTTTAGAACAAATTGTTTATAATGTTCCAATCATTAATTTTTGCTTATCATGCAATGTCAACGTGAATCTTAAAGATCATTTCATAATATCCAAACTATCTGATTTGGAACTGTATTGAACTTTTGATTCAAATGAAATATATGAACAACTTCGAGTTGTTAATCCATATTGAACTTCTGGTTCAAATAATATATAAATAATTTCAAGTTTGTTAAACTATATTGAACTTCTGGTTCAACTGTATTGAACTGCTGGTTCCACTATATTGAACTTATGATTCGCTGTATTGAACTTCTGGTTCCACTATATTGAACTTCTGGTTCCACTGTGTTGAACTTCTGGTTCAAATAAAATATTTAACAACTTCGAGTTGTTAAAATTTATTCTTTATTACAATATATAAATATAAATATATAAGCAAGATACAACTCATTTTGAAAATTGTGAAATCTTTGGATATCAATTTTATTAATGTTATTATTTCACATTGTTTCAATAAAGCTTCAGGCCTTTAAATTATCAAGTATTTCAAATTCATTGATTGAGGAACTTCGAGTTCCTATGCATATATATACACATACATATGCATATAATTTTACAAATTTATGATGAACTTCTGGTTCACAATCTTTTAACATACTTCTATTTTAGAAGCTTTTACATTCTTGCTCATTGACAAGATTTCAAACTTGTATACTTTATCAAAAATGCTTATATGATATATATATATATATATATATAATTCAAGACTTCAGGTTCAAGACTTTGAATTATACAACTTCCAGTATAAATATTTTCTTTGCACAACTTCAGGTTGTGGTTCTATCCTTTCTTCCATAACATTAGTTATTTCTAGCTAAATACATCGAATAATAATACATATGTTTATTTTTATTCCAAACACAAACATACATCAATTAACTAGCAATAATAATGTATTCAATGCATTTATGACAATAAGGTAATATAATATATTATCATAACAATGCATTCTCTAACATTCAGTGCATTTATGACAATAAGGTAATATAATATATTTATTAATCATATAATCAACATTTTACATTTTCTAACATAAATGGTTCAAAAATTTACAATCTTTACATAAAATTCACAACTATAAACAAAAATAAACTACATGTCTCATATTCAATTTTTTTTCCAATATGAATGATTTGAAAAACTTGTAAATTTACACATAAAATTCCCAACATAAAAGTTACATACTTTTTTATTCAAATTATACAAATCACATAAAGGTCTTTTATATCTTTTTTTATATTAAAATTGCTTCTTGCCTTTTTAGAAACTGCAGGTTCTAAATTTTCCATGTAATGACAAAAATCGTTCTGGCATTCGCTTCCGGTGTGCATAATTAAGATCAATATTTAGATCTTAACTTAATATGATCTTCAGAATGCATATTTTCTTTATAAAATTTACTCCTCAGGAACAATAAAAACATTTCTTCTGAAAATATGAAATGCTCTAAAATTACTGTAATAAAACTTCAGGTTTTATTATTATTCACATGTTATTATTGCATATTTTAAACCGGAGCAACTTTTCTAGAAAGTTACATATGAGAGTCATTTTACTATTTTTCTTCAAGAAAATAGTATTTATTAAAAATGTAATGGTCTCTTCCAATAATTAGTTTCTTCAAGAGATTATATGTAGCATAAAGTTGGAATATAAGTGTGACGGCAAGGAATTTCGCTCGATCCGAATCAGTCGTTAAACCGATCTAAACCGTTCGAAACCCCTGATCGTTTTGAGAACATGACAAATTGGAACACAAACAGATGAACATTTCATTGTTTATTACAACAATTCCATCAGAATACAAGAATATACAGAGTATGAATAAATATTATACAACAAAGAATTTCAGAGATTTAAATACAGTACTGCAGCGGAAAAATAATACAAAACACAACTGAAAGTAATACAAGGATACAGAGCTTTCCGAGCATCGTTCCAGCTGTAAATCAGGATCCTATGAATATAAATATGCAAAACCAAAACTACTAGCTGCCCACGTGGAAAATAGGGCATCCAGAGTTTAGGTTAAAACAATAAACTCCAGGTCAGTCATGTGACTGGTGTGAAAACTAAAAACAGTTATTTAAAACTTTACTTTAAAAGAGAGTAATTCAAGGGACTATGCCGTATAACACGAAACGGGTTTCCTCCCTAGAATACCAGTGCATAGAATAAACAACGCAATGCTTTTTCGAAGAATGAAGCTATTATAAGACCCAGGTCCCATCACACAATGCAACGCAAGCCGGAGAATAGGGTTTTTACCTTATAATAGCCAAGAATGCTTGATACGTTTAAAACAAATCATTTGATACTATTGTAAGTGCGTAGTGTATAAAACAACTTCAAATCATAAGCATCAATCATAGACGACATAAGTGCCCCATCCCACTATGTCACCATACTAGGCTCTTCAAATAAAACCGAAATACACGTATTTGAAATTGGATTTCCGTCATGAGTCGAGGCAAGGGGCAAGCTCCTCTTCGATTCGAGACACTCTAGCAAAAGCCTCGGGACTACACACTCTGGGTAACCCCTGAATGCTTCAGGGTCGGTCCACACTTACGTTAGTGGAGTAGTATTCCTGAACACACGTTTCCCGGTCCTTACAGACTAAAATCGAGGTACCTCATCCAACAACCACATAGGTGAAAAGTATATAAATGTCAGGGCTGGTAAGTCACTGACACCACCAAAGCTAGAAAGAAACGTCGTGCTCTCCCTGTAGTCCTTATCCCGTTTTTGACTCATACCGAGGTGTGAGGCTCGCGAATTCACGTTATACACAAAGCTGCACCACAAAGGCCGTGCTTTGATCATCAACCACAAGACTTTGCTTTTCAACAGGACCCTTGATCAATTGCCACTTAGGCGTGACACACAGGCAATTCATGCCACGCGACTGATGTCCATCGATATACAACCTCTGAGCTCGTACGTCTCAGAGAAGGGCGTTAAGCAAAAGAATAAATTCTCCGCCGCCAAATAGATATATATTTAATAGAGATCAATCAACACAGAATAAAATCCAATGTCAGACACACAGTCCATTAACAAGTTCGTTCTAGGTCTGAATGAAACCGGAGGCACTTTCCTCACATATCCATCGATCTCCAAGTACGTCTGGACGACCACCAACTGATTCCCTCATCTTGGGTGTACAGCCCAATCAAGATCATTAGTAATCTCCCAAACAATGTGAAGACTTCTGGTTTTCAATCACCGTCTTCATCTTCGACATAGCGTCGAATCGGTTATCCAGAATGAGTATAAACCCGGCCTTTCTGAATAACCCGCGTATATAGTAAACAAATGTTACACAAACACAACATACGCCTCATTCCAATTCAGCAGCCACTAACCGTAATTCAGCAAGAGAACAATTTCCCAAATATTAACCTCGAAGGCCGAAACCAACATCAGATCAATACCCAGGAAACCATTCTTCTTGGCTAACCTACAGCTAGTTTCTAAATTTCATAATCTTAGGGAAAGGATCCCATTAATTTTATCAAGGATAAATTATTTAAAATTTATTCTTTAATCTTCCTTTGGATATCATTTCAAACCAAATTATGGTTTTCCAAACTAGTCGAGATTAGCGAACCGCACCGAAGTAATTATTTATTTTATTTCCCAATCCCAACATATTCATCCCATGAAGCAAAACTGGTAATACTCCGTGTCTAATACCACGGTGTTATCGGTAAAATTAATTACCATTTCACGTTCAAATCTAATTAAAGATTTGACTATCACTTTGGAGCAAAAAGGGTGATACTCCATTCTCGCTCACTTTCTAAATTTGGTAATTTAATTTATCAATTCACATTTCAATCTAATTATAGATTCATTAAAACTCCTTTTACTGGGTTTAGGAACTAATGTCATTTAAAACACAGTTCACGACAAACCCAAATCACATTCTATTTATTATTGGATTAAAGAACAAGTGTTATTTAAAACACCGTTCACGATAAACCCACAAATCAATTCTAATTCAATTCCAATCAAACATATTAGGAATTCCAATTATTTAAAACCCCTTTTTAAATCCAATTTATTTATTTAAAAATAATTGAGTTTTAAATTTAGTTCAAAACTATTTCATTTTGATAAAAATCCATTTTTATCTTTACAAATGTGGGATTTTTCATCCCAGTTCTTCACAAATTATTTCTTTTGATTTTACACACATTATTAATATTTTTAATAATTTTATCGAGGCCCGTACAGTCGATTTCTATCAACGGCCATCGAACTGCACTTACAGCGACCTTTTCTGAAATTGATTTGGACATATCTCAAAATCCAACCGTTAGATTTCAAATATCTAATATTCGTTAGAAAGCTCTTTTCGATACGAACCCAACGGTTCCAGTTTTAGGAGAATCCGACGGTCGGATCTCCCGCAATGTCCGTTCGAAATCAATTGTCGAAACTCACGAACTGCCGCGGCGCGGCGCATTCTATTCAGGCCATTATATTATATATATAATATATATTTCGTCGATTCCTATTTAAAACGAATTTTATAAATTGTTTTAAATTTGTTTCAAAAACATTTCAACTTCCATTTCCAATTCAAATCAAAATTGAATTTTTCCTTATAAATTCGTTTTAAAATTCATCTCAAATTTCAATTCAATTTGAATTCATTTCAAATTGATTTTTCTTCTATTTCAATTCGTTTTCAATTCAATTTGGATTCATTTTCTATTCGAATTCATTTTATATTCAATTCAATTCGAATTCGTTTTCTATTCAATTCAAATCAAATTCGTTTTCTATTCAATTCAAATCCAATTCGTTTTCTATTCAATTCAAATCAAATTCGTTTTCTATTCAATTCAAATCAAATTCGTTTTCTATTCAATTCAAATCAAATTCGTTTTCTATATATTCGATTTTTAAATCTCTTTTCAATATTCATTATAAAACGAATATAATCGATATAAATATCGTTCGCGTCAAAATAGCGCAACTCTAATCAACACGGCTTTATATTTTTCAATAACTTCGTTATTCTATTCAACAAATGAATCTATATTTCTTTCAATACATGACTCTATATTTTTTTCAACACATGACTAATCTCAACGAATGAGTACTGTCCACGTGTGACTATTTTTGTTATTTAATATATTTTATAAAAATTATGGTATCTATCGTTTGATTTCAAATCAGACTCCAACCGTAAATTAGTAAGAGAATGATTCCCAAAATATTAACCCCGAAGGCCGAAACCAACATCAGATCAATATCCAAGAGACCGCTCATCTTATCTATTTTCCAGTTAGTTTCTAATTTCATATATGATAAAGATGTAAATTTTATTGTTAAAATATTTCGTTCAACACATGACTAATCTCAACGGATGAGTACTGTCAACACATGAACCTTTATTTTATAATATTCTTTAATTTCTCAATTGGAATGAGGCCCAATCAATTACCATATAAAGTTAATTATATGGATTCCATACAACACATGTGTATAATACTAACGATAAACAATCAACCATCATCCAAGGTGCACCACACAACTGCATAAGCATCAAGTATAAATAATCAACGCTTACACAGTTTGTCGACCAATCAATCGACATACAATTAAATAATTGGGATTAGTGTACGCCAAATATCATCCCAATACCCGTGTGGGGTTTCAAATCAACAAACAAAGATTTTTATTTGTGCAGTTGGGCGATGTGTAAAATTTATCGACCCAATCAATATCAGTCAAATCAGTGTATATAAACAAATCGGCTGATTTGTTTATAAATATTCATTTATTCACATTCACGTTAAAAATTATATTTTCAACGATAATTAATTTATTTCAACCATCTACATTTTATTATCGCTTTCACATCAACATCACAAACAAATTTCACAACACATCAAACAAGCATACAAGCCGTCCATGGTCTGTGGACGACGGGTGTCGGGTGCTACTAAGCACCGTTTGCATCCTAGTATATATATATATATAACTAGAAAAAGAAATTTAAAGTGAGAAGTTCTCACAGAGGGTTCCACTCCATCGTGCTTTACTTTTGAGCTGCTGAACTGTCTGAATTAGGTTGAAATTGCTATGTAGTTCTTTTCACGCTGTTCAAACAAAAATTATATTTTTATCACTTCATTCTAATAAATAAAAATCATATTTTTATTTCTACTTCGTTTATTTTTACAGCGCTTCTTTCTATATAAAAATTATATTTTTAATCTTTCTATATTATAAAAATTATATTTTTAACATGCCACTAGTATAAAAATTATATTTTTATACCTCTACTTCAAATATTTTAAAAATCTTAGTTGTTCTATCATATTTAAATTCGAAATTTTTCCCTTAAAACCATGTTTTAATATGTAAATAGAAAGAAGAAAAGAACAAAATAAATAAGTAAATAAATACCAAATCTTACTGCATTGAGGGGGTGGAAGGGTTCGCCGACGTCCGTGGTGGCGGGGAGACTGATCGTTGGCGGTGCAGTGGCTGCTCGGAGCTGGCGGCCTAGGGTTTCGGAACATGGGAGGTTTGGGGTTCGGGATTGGAGAGATGGAGCTCGCGTTGACCGTGGAGGAGGGGTGGTGGATGGCGCAGGGCTAAAGAGGGTGAGGCGGCAGGTCGGTGGTGGAGGATTGCGTTGATTTGGGGGGTGCGACAGATCTCAGATGAAGGGAAGAAGAGGGAACGGAGGAGAGTGGGAGAAGGCGTTCGTCGAGGAGGTGGTCTGGCCGATCATCAATGGCGGCGCACGCGTGGACGAGGGTGGCCAGAAAGGTGGAAACGATCGACAGGGGGGTGCTTAGCGTTTTTCTGATTTTTAAAAATAAAAATAAAAGGGGCGTTGACTGAGAGGGTTATAGGGAGAGAGGGTATAATATAATTATAATATTTTTATTAATTTTAATTTCAAAAAGGTAGCTTTTTAATACGAACTCGAAATCAAGTGCACTGACTGTCGTCCCTAGTGTAATACCCCCATTCCGAACCCAATGGGTTATGTATCGTGAGCCAATTTGATCGTTTCGTTCAGTTTCCGTTGAATTCAAAATATAAATCAGTATATATTCAATTTGAACGCACATTTTAATTTACCAGGACCACATACTAACTTAGAAAATTGCACAAAAATTGTATCTAGCTTCGTATTGACGATACGGTCCTAACAAAACTAGTTTCGTCAAATTCTGAGACCATTTGAAAAATGGCCATTTTCCAGTCGATTAAAATCAACTGAAACTGATCAAATGCGTTTTCCTTTGCCACGCTCACAAATTGAATCGAAAAATTACGAATTTTGGAATCTAGCAATAACTTGACATCGCGGACCCAACAAAAGTGGTTTCGTCGAAATCCGAGGTCATTTGCAAAATGGCTATTTTTAAGGGTCGAAATTCCATAGCGACTATTCAGGATTTTCAACTGGACATATCTTTTGATTCCCGCTATGAAATTTTGATTTTTCGGATTCGTTGGAAAGATATTCACAATTAGATTCCATTATTTTTGGTTTCACTAAAATCCGGTTTATTTTGAATCCGGAATGTTCAATTGAAGTTTGAAATCGAATTATCGAACTACCGCGCCATTTTCAATTCCTTTTATAATTATAAATAATTATTTATATTCTAACGATGACATATATAAATATATATGTTCTAATCCTATTCTGAATAAATTTCTCGTCGATATTATTTAAAATAATCCATTTTAAATATTCAAAATTCACTAAAATTGCCAAAATAAAAATTTTAAACTGGCTCGCATTTCCGGGTTATTACTATCTCCCCCACTTAAAACTTTTCGTCCCCGAAAAGGAACGAAGCCGAAAGTTGTTTCACAAATCAACTCAACTTCCATATTTTCGCTATGGCTTAAGTTCTTCAACTTTTCAGTTTATAAGAACTTTTCAAATTTTCAAAAATTTGGCTAACATCCTAAATTTTCGAAAAATTTCGCCATAACCTCCCTTGCACCGGGAGCACAGGGAAAATCCCGAAATTGCCATACAGGCCCTCTGATCTCAAAAAGAAAAAGAAAAAGCCAAGCGGCTAGCCAATCGGCTCATAAAATAATCATCACCCAAACAAAATAGTAAATTATGGTAAACATGTACCTATTTGTCGGGCAAACAAATTTTATTCTTCTGCTCTAGCCTCCTTGCTATGACCTGTTCAATGTAAGTACATGTATATGCAAGCAAATGCGACTAATTTTCAATACAATTCACTATTTGGTTTAATTAGGCTAAATGGTTCAAAATTATCAAACAAATAAACAAACAACACAAACATCAATCAATTAGTGAAATAACGTTTCAAATTCATAATTTTGATATATATACAAAAAATCATGTTTTTGATGCCAAATCACACAATAAATTTATCTATATAAGTTTTGGTTCTCACACCAGTCTATGGAAATATATAGAAAGCACACCTACGAAACACAAAAATAATTACTGATGATGACGCGTCAATCATCAGAATTAGGTCCGTACGACTAGAGTGTGATTCTATATCTATCCAGTATATTAAAACCTCGAATATACATTCATGAACCGTATATGCAAAATCTTTATATATTGGATTGTTCAAATTCAATACAAATAAAATATTCAAATACGTATAAAATGGTTTAAATTTTCAAAACAAAACTGTTTTCATTTGAAAAATATACTCTTCACACTCGTTCTAGGATACTACTGATCCTATCTCTAACGAGTCATTCTAATTGGATATTACTAATCCAATATCTGATGAATTCTTTCGTATGGTTCTAATGTGTCTTGTTCTCGAGCTCTGTAAACCAAAGCTATGATACCAACTGTGACGGCAAGGAATTTCGCTCGATCTGAATCAGTCGTTAAACCGATCTAGACCGTTCGAAACCCCTGATGGTTTTGAGAACAGGACAAATTGAAACACAAACAGAAGAACATTTCATTGTTTAGTACAACAATTCCATCAGAATATAAGAATATACAGAGTATGAATCAATATTATACAACAAAGAATTTCAGAGATTTAAATACAGTACTGCAGCGGAAAAATAATACAAAACAAAACTGAAAGTAATACACGGATACAGAGCTTTCCGAGCATCGTTCCAACTGTAAATCAGGATCCTGTGAATATAAATCTACAAAACCAAAACTACTAGTTGCCCGTGTGGAAAATAGGGGCACCCAGAGTTTAGGTTAAAACAATAAACTCCAAGTCAGTCATGTGACTGGTGTGAGAACTAAAAACAGTTATTTAAAATTTTACTTTAAAAGAGAGTAATTCAAGGGACTACGCCGTATAACATGGAACGGGTTTCCTCCCAAGAATACCAGTGCATAGAATAAACAGCGCAATGCTTTTCCGAAGAATGAAGCTATTATAAGACTCAGGCCCCATCACACAATGCAACGCAAGCCGGAGGATAGGGTTTTTACCTTATAATAGCTAAGAATGTTTGATACGTTTAAAAAAAATCATTTGATACTATTGTAAGTGCATAGTGTATAAAACAACTTCAAATCATAAGTATCAATCATAGACGGCATAAGTGACTCATCCCACAATGTCGCCATACTAGGCTCTACAAACAACACCGAAATAAACGTATTTGAAATTGGATTTCCGTCATGAGTCGAGGCAAGGGGCAAGCTCCTCTCCGATTCGAGACACTCTAGCAAATGCCTCGGGACAACACACTCTGGGTAACCCCTGGATGCTTCAGGGCTGGTCCACACCTAGGTTAGTGGATTAGTATTCCTGAACACACGTTTCCCGGTCCTTACAGACCTAAAATCGAGGCGCCTCATCCAACAACCACATAGGTGAAAAAATGTCAGGGCTGGTAAGTCACTGACACCACCAAAGCTAGAAAGAAACGTCATGCTCTCCCTGCAGTCTTTATCCCGTTTTTTACTCATACCGAGGTGTAAGGCTCGCGAATTCACATTATACACAAAGCTATGCCACAAAGGTCGTGCTTTGATCATCAGCCACAAGACTTTGCTTTTCAACAGGAGCCTTGATCAATTGCTACTTAGGCGCGCCACACAAGCAATTCATGCCATGCAACTGATGTCCATCGATATACAACCTCTGAGCTCGTACGTCTCAGAGACGGGAGTTAAGCAAAAGAATAAATTCTCCACCGCCAAACAGATGTATATTTAACACAGATCAGTCAACATAGAATAAAATCCAATGTCAGACACACAGTCCATTTACAAGTTCGTTCTGGGTCTGAACGAAACCGGAGGCACTTTCCTCGCATATCCATCGATCTCTAAGTACGTCTGGACGACCACCAACTGATTCCCTCATCTTGGGTGTACAGCCCAATCAAGATCATCAGTAATCACTCAAACGATGTGAAGACTTCTGGTCTTCAATCGCCGTCTTCATCTTCGACATAGCGTCGAATCGGTTATCCAGAATGGGTATAAACCCGGCCTTTCTGAATAACCCGCGTATATAGTAAACAAATGTTACACAAACACAACATACGCCTCATTCCAATTCAGCAGCCACTAATCGTAATTCAGCAAGAGAACAATTTCCCAAATATTAACCCCAAAGGCCGAAACCAACATCAGATCAATACCCAGGAAACCATTCTTCTTGGCTAACCTACAGCTAGTTTCAAAATTTCATAATCTTAGGGAAAGGTTCCCCTTAATTTTATCAAGGATAAATTCTTTAAAATTTATTCTTTAATCTTCCTTTGGATATCATTTCAAACCAAATTATGGTTTTCCAAACTAGTCGAGATTAGCGAACCGCACCGAAGTAATTATTTATTTTATTTCTCAATCCAAACCTATTCATCCCATGAAGCAAAACTGGTAATGCTCCATATCTAATACCACGGTGTTATCGGTAAAATTAATTACCATTTCACGTTCAAATCTAATTAAAGATTTGACTATTGCTTTGGAGAAAAAACGGTGATACTCCATTCTCGCTCACTTTCTATCTTTGATAATTTAATTTATCAATTCTCATTTCAATCTAATTACAGATTCATTAAAACTCCTTTTACCAGGTTAAAGAACTAATGTCATTTAAAACACAGTTCACGACAAACCCAAATCACATTCTGTTTATTATCGAGTTAAAGAACAAGTGTTATTTAAAACACTGTTCACGATAAACCCACAAATCAATTCTAATTTAATTCCAATCAAACATATTAGGAATTCCGATTATTTAAAACCCCTTTTTAAATCCAATTTATTTATTTAAAAATAATTGAGTTTTAAATTTAGTTCAAAACCAGTTCATTTTGATAAAAATCCATTTTTATCTTTACAAATGTGGGATTTTTCATCCCAGTTCTTCACAAATTATTTCTTTTGATTTTACACACATTATTAATATTTTTAATAATTTTATCAAGGCCCGTACAGTCGATTTCCATCAACGGCCATCGAACTGCACTTACAACGACCTTTTCTGAAATTGATTAGGCCATATCTCCAAATCCAACCGTTATATTTCAAATTTCTAATATTCGTTAGAAAGCTCTTTTCGATACAAACCCAACGGTTCTAGTTTTAGGAGAATCCGACGGTCGGATCTCCCGCAATGTCCGTTTGAAATCAATGGTCGAAATTCACGAACTGCCGCGGCGCGTTCTATTCAGGCCATTATATTATATATATAATATATAAAATATATATTTCGTCGATTCCTATTTAAAACGAATTTTATAAATAGTTTTAAATTCGTTTCAAAAACATTTCAACTTCCATTTCCAATTCAAATCAAAATTGAATTTTTCCTTATAAATTCGTTTTAAAATTCATCTCGAATTTCAATTCAATTTGAATTCATTTCAAATTGATTTTTCTTCTATATCAATTCGTTTTCAATTCAATTTTGATTCATTTTCTATTTGAATTCATTTTATATTTAATTCAATTCGAATTCGTTTTCTATTCAATTCAAATCAAATTCGTTTTCTATTCAATTCAAATCAAATTCGTTTTCTATTCAATTCAAATCAAATTCGTTTTCTATATATTCGATTTTTAAATCTCTTTTCAATATTCATTATAAAACGAATATAATCGATATAAATATCGTTCGCATCAAAGTAGCGCATCTCTAATCAACACGACTTTATATTTTTCAATAACTTCCTTATTCTATTCAAAAAATGGATCTATATTTCTTTCAATACATGACTCTATATTTTTGTCAACACATGAATAATCTCAACGAATGAGTACTGTCCACGTGTGACTATTTTTGTTATTTAATATATTTTAAAAAAATTATGGTATCTATCGTTTGATTTCAAATCAGACTCCAACTGTAATTTAGTAAGAGAACGATTCCCTAAATATTAACCCCGAAGGCCGAAACCAACATCAGATCAATATCCAGGAGACCACTCATCTTATCTATTTTCCAGTTAGTTTCTAATTTTATATATGATAAAGATGTAAATTTTATTATTAAAATATTGCGTTCAACACATGACTAATCTTAACGGATGAGTATTGTCAACACATGAACCTTTATTTTATAAAGAAGTTAGTTTCTAATTTCATATATGATAAAGATGTAAATTTTATTGTTAAAATATTTCGTTCAACACATGACTAATCTCAACGGATGAGTACTGTCAACACATGAACCTTTATTTTATAATATTCTTTAATTTCTCAATTGGAATGAGGCCCAATCAATTACCATATAAAGTTCATTATATGGATTCCATACAACACATGTGTATAATAGCAACGATAAACAATCAACCGTCATCCAAGGTGCACTACACAACTGCATAAGCATCAAGTATAAGTAATCAACGCTTACACAGTCTGTCGACCAATCAATCGACATACAATTAAATAATTGGGATTAGTGTACGCCAAATATCATCCCAACACCCGTGTGAAGTTTCAAATCAACAAACAAAGATTTTTATTTGTGCAGTTGGGCGATGTGTAAAATTTATCGACCCAATCAATATCAGTCAAATCAGTGTATATAAACAAATCGGCTGATTTGTTTATAAATATTCATTTATTCACATTCACGTTAAAAATTATATTTTCAACGATAATTAACTTATTTCAACCATCTACATTTTATTATCGCTTTCACATCAACATCACAAACAAATTTCACAACACATCAAACAAGCATACAAGCCGTCCATGGTCTATGGACGGGTATCGGGTGCTGCTAAGCACCGTCTGCATCCTAGTATATATATATATATAACTAGAAA
Source organism: Allium sativum (assembly GCA_030737875.1). Taxonomy (NCBI): domain Eukaryota; kingdom Viridiplantae; phylum Streptophyta; class Magnoliopsida; order Asparagales; family Amaryllidaceae; genus Allium; species Allium sativum. Next base: position 995,544,118 of record CM060924.1, on the reverse strand, counting down.
AAGAAATTTAAAATTGAGAAGTTCTCACAGAGGGTTCCACTCCGCCGTGCTTTACTTTTTAGCTACTGAACTGTCTGAATTAGGTTGAAATTCCTATGTAGTTCTTTTCACGCTGTTCAAACAAAAATTATGTTTTTATCACTTCATTCTAATAAATAAAAATCATATTTTTATTTCTACTTCGTTTATTTTTACAGCGCTTCTTTCTATATAAAAATTATATTTTTGATCTTTCTATATTATAAAAATTATATTTTTAACATGCTACTAGTATAAAAAATATATTTTTATACCTCTACTTCAAATAGTTTAAAAATCTTAGTTGTTCTATCATATTTAAATTCGAAATTTTTCCCTTAAAACCATGTTTTAATATGTAAATAGAAAGAAGAAAAGAACAAAATAAATAAGTAAATAAATACCAAATCTTACTGCATTGAGGGGGTGTAAGGGTTCGCTGACATCCGTGGTGGCGGGGAAACCGATCGTTGGCGGTGCAGTGGCTCCTCGGAGCTGGCGGCCTAGGGTTTCGGAACATGGGAGGTTTGGGGTTCGGGATTGGCGAGATGGAGCTCGCGTTGACCGTGGAGGAGGGGTGGTGGATGGCGCAGGGATGAAGAGGGTGAGGCGGCAGGTCAGTGGTGGAGGGTTGCGTTGATTTAGTGGGTGCGACAGATCTCAGATGAAGGGAAGAAGAGGGAACGGAGGAGAGAGGGAGAAGGCGTTCATCGAGGAGGGGGTCTTGCCGATCATCAAAGGCGGCGCGCGCGTGGACAAGGGTGGCCAGGAAGGTGGAAACGATCGATGGGGGGTGCTTAGGGTTTTTCGGATTTTTAAAAATAAAAATAAAAGGGGCGTTGACTGAGAGGGTTATAGGGAGAGAGGGTATAATATAATTATAATATTTTTATTAATTTTAATTTCAAAAAGATAGCTTTTTAATACGAACTTGAAATTAAGCGCACCGACTGTCGTCCCTAGCGTAATACCCCCATTCCGAACACAATGGGTTATGTATCGTCAGCCAATTTGATCGTTTCGATCAGTTTCCGTCGAATTCAAAATATAAATCAGTATATATTCAATTTGAACGCACATTTTAATTTACCGGGACCACATACTGACTCAGAAAATTCCAGAAAAATTGTATCTATCTTCGTATTGAAGATATGGTCCTAACAAAACTAGTTTCGTCAAATTCTGAGACCATTTGAAAAATGACCATTTTCCAGTCGATTAAAATCAACTAAAACTGGTCAAACGCGTTTTCCTTTGCCATGCTCACATATTGAATCGAAAAATTATGAATTTTGGAATCTAGCAATAACTTGACATCGCAAATCCAACAAAAGTTGTTTCGTCGAAATCCGAGGTCATTTGCAAAATGACTATTTTTAAGGGCCGAAATACCATAGCGACTATTCAGGATTTTCAACTGGACATATCTTTTAATTCCCACTATGAATTTTTGATTTTTCGGATTCGTTCGAAAGATATTCACAATTAGATTCCATTATTTTTGGTTTCACTAAAATCCGATTTATTTTGAATCCGGTATGTTCGATTGAAGTTTGAAATCGAATTATCGAACTACCGCGCCATTTTCAATTTCTTTTATAATTATAAATAATTATTTATATTCTAACGACGGCGTATACAAATATATACGTTCTAATCCTATTCTAAATAAATTTCTCGTCGGTATTATTTAAAATAATCCATTTTAAATATTCAAAATTCACTAAAATTGCCAAAATAAAAATTTTAAACTGGCTCGCATTTCCGGGTTATTACAATAAGGCTTTTTCCCTTTTGTTGAATTTTTTTCCTTTCATTGATTTTTCAAATCCTTTCATTTTACAGGTCATTTGCTATACGCAAATATTAAATGCAATTATGTGCTTTTATGCTTTATTTCATGTTTCTCGTCTGAATATGAACTTCGGGTTCCTTGTTTGCGTATGAACTGCAGGTTCCTAGTTTGCATATGAACTTCAGGTTCCTTATTTGAAAAAATTTATATATGAACTTTAGATCATATGAGCTTCAGGTCATTTACATGTGAACTTCAGGTTCAGCGACTCTTGCTTTGTGTTTGTAAGTATGACCATCTTTTTGTGGTCATAATGCTCCTTCAGGGAGTTCCATAAGCGGAGAGGATCTTTATTTTTGTTAAATATTCTGATTTTAGATCATCATGAATATGGCATCTTAAAATTATCAGAGCCTTTGTTTTGTTCAGCTAGGACACATTATTACCATTTTTAATGGTATTCTCTAAATATAGAGATTGTAAATGGATTTCAGTGTTTGACATTTTTGTGAACTACACAAAAATAATAATTGCAGATGCTTAATTAAAGAAAATTCACATATCAGTATACATGTTCTATAATTATCAAAATGAATTAACAAATTAACGAATAGACAAAACGATGAAACTATAGTACTGTTATATCATTAAAAAATTGCAGATCTCGTAAAACAGAATAGGACTATAGACATGCATGTAATAAATTGAATATATTAGGGCACGAAATCATAAAAAAATCCAAATCTGCAAGCCTTTCTCTATGCATTTACAATGAAATTCGTAAAATAATGAAATAATACAAATCGACAAGGAGCCATACACCATGTTACATAACAAAAATAATGGCCACAATAATACATATGTTGGTTAACAAGCAGCTTGCTATTTACATATATGCATACCTATTAGCAATAGCTTCTCTTTTATTAAATAGATAAAATAGCAAATGAAGATGTTTTATGTATGGCGTATGGGGTAAAAGATCCATATATAATATTATAAAAAGAAAATGAATGGATCTTCCTTAAAAAAAATATTTAGTATACCATAATACCATATCACATATAAGTAGGTGGATATCTAGATACCACTAAGTTAAGAATAATTAGATCAAAAAAGTTAGATCCACTGGAACATAATCTAGATCTACAAAAAGTATATAGATACATAGATCAAGTATTCTCAAATAGAAAATAATTGTAGAACAAATATAGAAATTCACGAATTGATATTCTCAAATAAAAATTACTTACATGACAAATTCATAAATGTAGATCTAGAAGATTTCAACAAATAACTATAAAAAAATCTCGTGCTGATAACATGTTATAAAACGAACACAAAACAGAAGAAATAAGGGAGAGAGAACATTTCTATTCATTCAGATGTGTGTGTGTGTTTTTCTATTACATTGGCTCCTATATATATATATAGGTTTTGGAGCTGATGTTTAACTTTTTCCCATGATGTGGGACTAAACAGAGAACTAATAAAAGCATATTCACAACATATATATATATATATATATATATATATATTACAACAAATCAAGGATTCAAATGCAATTTTTTTTCAACAGTAGTTCAAAGTTAGCTAGTCCAAATGTATAAACATAACAATTTAATAATTTCCGTTATTATCAATCACAATTTAACAAATTATAAACTGTTGTTTATCACAAATAAAATTTTAAATCGTTTTTTAATAACATCATTAATCTTATTTAAAAACAATTCAAATTCAAACATTAAATTAAATTTAAAGTATTAAATGGTTGTAATTTTAAGGGATGTTCCATTCTCCCCTACTCAGAACATTTCGTCCTCGAAAAGGAATGAAATAAGGAACTAGTAATTAAACGATACTCCATTCATATGCATATCATTTTCGATTTCTTGTTAAAATACCAAAATTTTCTTTCCATTAGTATTGGTGACCGAATCACTCAAGTACGGACTTCTGATTTGACTTCTTGATTAGAAACTTCCATTCTTGAGACGACCTGAACTTCCCTGTGAAGGAAAGCCCGGATTGAATTGAGTACAAGACGAATCAGAACGCAGACGGAAGAACATTTCATTGTTATTACAACAATTCCATCAGATACAAGAATATACAGAGTATAAATGAATAAATTACATTCGAATAATATCAGAGATTACAATAAATTACAAGTAGCGGAAAAATAATACAAAACACAACTGAAACTAATACACGGATATAGAGCTTTCCGAGTATCGTTCCAGCTGTAAACCAGGATCCTGTGAATATAAATCTGCAAAACCAAAACTACTAGCTGCCCGTGCGGAAAATAGGGGCACCCAGAGTTTAGGTTAAAAAAATAAACCTCAGGTCAGTCATGTGACTGGTGTGAGAACTAAAACAGTTATTTAAAATTTTACTTTAAAAGATAGTAATTCAAGGGACCACGCCGTATAACACGGAACGGATTTCCTCCTAAGAATACTAGTGCATATAACAAAACAGCGCAATGCTCTTTGGAAAAATGAAGCTATTATAAGACCCAGGTCCCATCACACAATGCAACGCAAGCCGGAGGATAGGGTTTTCCCTTATAATAGGCATATATGTTTGGTACGTTTAAAACAAATCATTTGATACTATTATAAGTGTATAGTGTCAAAACAATTTCAATCATAAATATCAATCATAGACAGCATAGGTACCATATATCATGTCGCCATACTAGTTCTACAATTAAAACCGCAATATCACGTATTGGAAATTGGATTTCCGTCATGAGTCAAGGCAAGGGGCAAGCTCCTCTCCGATTCGAGACACTCTAGCAAATGCCTCGGGAACGCACACAGCAATCCCTGGATCCTCCAAGGCCGGTCCTCTCTTACTTTTGAGGATTGGCAATTCCTGAAAACACGTTTCCCCGTCCTTACAGACCTATATCCGAGGCGCCTCGCATTTCAACAACCACATAGGTGAAAAGTAGATATAAATGTCAGGGCTGGTAGGTCACTGACACCGCCATAGCTAGAAAGAAACGTCGTGCACTCCTTGGGTCCTTCTCCCGTTTTTGACTCATACCGAGTTGTGAGGCTCGCGAATCCACATTATACACAAAGCTACGCCACACAGGCCGTGCTTTGATCATCAACCACAAGACTTTGCTTTTCAACAGAAGCCTTGATCAATTGCCACTTATGCATGTCACATTGGCAATTCACTCCATGCGACTGATGTCCATCGATATACAACCTCTGAGCTCGTACGTCTCAGAGAAGAGCGTTAAGCAAGAGGATAAATTCTCCACCGCCAAACAGATGCATATTTAATAGAGATCAATCAACACAGAATAAAATCCATTGTCAGACACACAATCCATTTTCAAGTTCGTTCTGGGTCTGAACGAAACCGGAGGCACTTTCCTCGCATATCCATCCATCTCCAAGTACGTCTGGACGATCACCAACTGTTTCCCTCATCTTGGGTGTACAACCCAATCGAGATCATCAGTAATCACCCAAACGATGTGAAGACTTCCAGTCTTCAATCACCGTCTTCATCTTCGACATCTCGTCGAATCGGTTATTCAGAATGGGTATAAACCCGGCCTTTCTGAATAACCCACGTATATGATAAACAAATGTTACACAAACACAACAAACGCCTCATTCCAATTCAGAATATTCTTTTATTCACGAAATCACATTCTAAGGGAAGGGTTCCCATTAATTTTATCAAAGATAAATTCTTCTAAATTTATTCTTTAATCTTCCATTGGATATCATATCAAACCATATTATGGTTTTCCAAACTAGTCGGGATTAGCGAACCACACCGAAGTAATTATTTATTTTATTTCCCAATCCCAACCAATTCATCCCATGGAGAAAAACTGGCAATACTCCATACCTAACACCACAGTGTTATCGGTAAAGTTAATTACCATTTCACATTCAAATCTAATTAAAGATTTAACTATCGCTTTGGAGCAAAACTGGAGGTACTCCATTCTCGATCACCTTTCAGATTTGATAATTTAAATTATCAATTCACATTTTAATCTAATTAAAGACTCATTAAAACTCCACATAGTTTTAATCTTTACAAAAATCAATATCCTGTCTTTAACTGGGTTAAAAAACCAATGTCAATCTAAAACACGATTCACGACAAACCCAAATCACGTTTGATATTAAATACACGGCTTTGAATAGAAAATATATCGGCTTATATTCAATATCAAATTCTAAAACCAACAAATATCGTATTGGAAATAACGATATGAATATATCTTTCAAATTCCCATAACAATATCTGTATAATCACGGGATCCAACATCAAAATATTCCAAAGACAATTTCGATTCAAATCCATTCCAATTCATGTATTGGAAATTCTGGTTATTTTCAAAACCAATTCAATTTATTTATTTCAAAAAAATAAATTGATTTTAATTCTAGTTCAAAACTAGTTCATTTTGATAAAAATCTATTTTTATATTTTCAAATGTGGAATTTTTCATCCCTGTTCTTTCCAATTTATATATTATGATTTTACACAAATTATTAATATTTTTAATAATTTTATCAAGGTCCATACAGTCGATTTCCATCAACGGCCATCGAACTGCACTTACAACGACCTTTTCCAAATTTGATTTGGACATAATTCCAAATCCAACCGTTAGATTTCAAATTTATAATATTCATTGGAAAGATCTTTTCGATACGAACCCAACGGTTCCAGTTTTAGGAGAATCCGACGGTCGGATCTCCCGTAATGTCCATTCGAAGTCAATGGTCGAAATTCACGAACTGTCGTGGTGTGGCGCGTTCTATTCAGGCCATTATATATAATATATATATATTATATACATTTCGTCGATTTCCTTTTTAAAACGTATTTTATAAATCTTTTTAAATTCGTTTTCAAAACCATTTCAACTCTATATTCAATTTCAAATCAAAATTGAATATTTCGTATCATTACTATGTAAATGATAATATTTTCAAAACATTATATTTTGAAATCACTGCCTTTTCTATATTCATTATAAAAACGAATATAATCGATATAAATATCGCTCACTTCAAAATAGCGCAACTCTAATCAACACGACTTTATATATTTCAATAAATTTGTTATTCTATTCAACAAATGAATATTTATTCTATTCAACACATGAATCTATATTTCTTTCAACACCCGACTAATCTCAACACATGAGCACTGTCAACACACAACTATTTTTGTTATGTAATATACTATCGTTTGATTTTTAATCAGACTCCACCGTGAAGTAGATTCTAATTTTAAATATGATAAAGATGTAAATTTTATTGTCAAAATATTTTACTCAACACATGAATAGTTTCAACACATAAATATATTCTATTATATTCTTTATTTTCCCGATTGGAATAAGGCCCAATCAATTACCACATAATGTTAATTATATGGATTCCATACAACACATGTATATAATAACAACGATAAACAAGCAACCATCATCCAAAGTGCACCACACAACTGCATAAGCATCAAATATAAACAATTAATGCTTACACAGTCTGTCGACCAATCGATCGACATACAATTAAATAATTGGGATTAGTGTACGCCAAATATCATCCCAACACCCGTGTGGGGTTTCAAATCAACAAACACAGATTTTTATTTATGCAGTTGGGCGATGTGTAAAATTTATCGTCCCAATCAATATCAATCAAATCAGTGTATATAAACAAATCGGCCTATTTGTTTATAAATATTTATTTATTCACATTCACTATATTCATATTCACGTTAAAAATTGTATTTTTAACGATAATTAATTTATTTCCACTATCTAGAATTTATTATCGATTTCACATCAACATCATAAACAAATTTCACAACAGATCAAACAAACATACAAGCCGTCCATGGTCTGAGGACGACGGGTGTCGGGTACTACTAAGCACCGTGTGCATCCTAGTATATATTTATAACTAGAAAAGTAAATTTAAAGTGAGAAGTTCTCACCAAAGCTATCCCAACTCCACGACACTTCAAATGTAGGAAATCATCACTGTTCTCTCCTTTTGTCACTTTCGTTGCCCGTAGTCACTACATATATAAAAATCACAATTTTATATTGTTGCTTTGTATATAAAAATCATATTTTTACACCGCTACTATATAGATAAAAATTCTATTTTTATATCGCTATTATATAGATAAAAATTCTATTTTTATATCGCTATTCATATAATAAAGATTATATTTTTATCACGCTATTCTTCATATAAAGATTTCGCCTTTTCAAATATAAAGATTTCGCCCTTTCAAATATAAAGATTTCGCCCTTTCAAATATAAAGATTTCGCCTTTTCAAATATAATAAAAATCATATTTTCAATACTCTACCTAAGTAAAAATTATATTTTAACGCTCTACTATAATAAAAATTATATTTTTATATAATTAAAAATCATTTCTTTACTAGATTAAAAATCAAATCTTTTTCTTATTAAAAATCCACTCTTTCTACTTTATAAAAATCGATCTTGCTACCACAAAAAACATATTTTTACCATGCTAGTATACACATAAAAATCGAATTTTTACTTGTTAAAAATCGTATCTTTAATATGTTAAAAACATCGCCTTTTTACTTAGTTAAAAATCTAACCTTTTTGTTTTTAAAAATCTAATCCTTTTGTCTTCAAAAATCTCAACTTTTTGTTTTCAAAAAACCTAGTCTTTCCTATATATAAAAATACGATCTTTCTATATTTAAAAATACGATCTTTCTATATTTAAAAATACGATCTTTCCCATTCACAATCACCACCCTTTCCTAAACATAAAAACTGATTTTTCCTTTAAAGCTAATCACATAGAAGATGAATAAACAAGTCAAATTGAAATAGAGTTAAAATAATAAAAATGTACTGTTTTTTTTTCAATGAAGGGGGTGGATGTCGAAGTTCGTCGGAGGTGGCGAAGGGCTAAGCGCGGCGGAGCACGGGGGGGGGGGGAGTTGGAGCGGTTCGGTTTTCGCGAGGAGGGAGGAAGTGGAGCGGGAGTGGAGAGGAAGCGACGCGGGGAAGGCTAAAGGGGGGCACAGGTTCGTGGGTGGTGGCGCCTCGCGCCGGCGGCGAGGTCGTATGAGGAGGGGGGCGATGAGCGGTTCCCCCTTTCTCTTTTTTTTCTTTACTGAGTGAAATGGGTCAACGGGGGCTAAGAGAGTATAGTGAGAGAGGGGGGGTTTATTTTATTATTTAAATTTTTTTTATTAACCCATAAAGCAACTTTTTCATTTGAACTCGAAACGAGACCCACCGCCTATCGTCCATAGCTAATTACCCCCATTCCGAACACAATGGGATATGTATCGTTCGCTGATTCGATCGTTTCGATCAGTTTCCGTCAAAATCAACATATAACTCTGTATATTGAATTTGAACGTGCATTTCAATTTACTGGGGCCACATACTAACTCTATAAATCCCAAAAAAATATTTTCTAGCTTCGTATTGATGATACGGTCCTAACAAAACTAATTTCATTGAATTCTGAGATCGTTAGAAAAATGGTCATTTTCCAGTCGATTAAAATCAACTAAGACTGGTCAAACGCATTTTCCTTTGCCACGCTCACATATTGATTCGAAAATTTTTTAAAATTGAAATCTAGAAATAATTTGACATCACGGATCCAACAAAAGTGGTTTCGTCGAAATCCGAGGTCGTTTGCAAAATGGCTATTTTTAATGGCCTGAATTCCATAACGACTATTCAGAATTTTCAACTGGACATATCTTTTGATTCCCGCTATGAAATTTCGATTTTTCGGATTCATTGTAAAGATATTATCAATTAGATTCTAATATTTTTGGTTTCGCTAAAATCCGGTTTATTTTGCACCCGATATATTCAATTAAAGTTTGAAATCGAATTATCGAACTAACGCGCCATTTTCAATTCCTTTTATATATATAAATAAATATTTATATTCTAACGACGACGAATATCAATATATTCGTTCGAATTCTATTGAAAATAAATTTCTCGTCGTTATTGTTTAAAATAATTCATTTTAAATGTTCAAAATTCGCTAAAATTACCAAAATAAAATTTTTACATTGGCTCGCATTTCCGGGTTGTTAAAATTCTTCTTGCATAGCAATAAACTATGATAGAGAACTTCAGATTTTATCAAAAACTCATATCAGTGTTCATCGTCGAGAATCGAGCGAAAAATTCTATTTGAAATCAAAATCATGTATTCAAAACTAAATCAAAACAGTTATGCTAATAGAATGGATTTCGCATATTGACACATTATAGTTCATTAAAAATATTTAGTTATACCAATGTATCTAATTCAAGTGTCTATAATTTATATACAAATTTAAATTTTATAAGAAAAAAACTAAAGAAAAATTCTTTTGTATTTAAAAATGCCTTATATCAAAAGTAGTTTTTGATAAATCGATATGTCCATAAGTTTATCATTGTTCTTCAAGAACTAGTAATTGCGTTGGTTAAGCGCAAAACTAGAAATCTCGAAGTACTAAGTAAACTCGTTTCAACATTCAGTGAAAGTACATTAAAAAACATTTAAATAGATAAAAGAAGTACCATCCAATAAACCAACCGATAAAACTTATTCATGAATCACAGATACACAATGGTTACGCCTGGGTCCCTAAAGAAGCATCCGTACCTGTAGGAAATCTCTTCTCGGCGAATTTCGTCACGAACGATCAACGGGATGAATCAATAGAAATAGAATAATTTGAGATCATCATGGAACGCAGCCCCTAAGGTCGCTTTACCACCAAGTCGAGAGGACAAAGTGCCACGGCCATAGGTGGCTAAGCAATCACTACCTTACATATTTCGCCATAACACCTCAAAATAATCGCATGGAACGAAGTTTGCGTCTAGTAACACTGGTCGTTACATTTGTATCACCCGTAAACCTTAGGCAATCACTGCCCTACGAATTATGCCATATGGACCGCAGATACGCAATGGTTACGCCTGGATCCCCCAGGAAGCATCCGTACCCGTAGGCTTTCGCAGCCCTGCTAATTTCGCCATCGTAAAATGACTATAGATAGTAGAAGACACAATGGCTATGCCTGGTTACCCCAGGAAGCATCCGTCGTCGTAGGCCTTCGCGGCCGTGCGAATTTCGCCATGCAGTCGAGTTCAAAGGAAACACTTATGAGTATTATGTACGGAAAACCAGAATAAAAGAAATATCAATAAGAGTTCCTAGAGAGTAGGACCTCGATTTTCAATGGAAAGTACTTCCTGTATCTTTGGTTCGAAATCATATAGTACTATATATAATATTCATTTCACTTTGCGTATATAGGACATATATAAAATTTCATTTATATAAGATTTCTTAAATCATATTTCAACATGTCATTTTGTACAAATTTCATTATATACAAGATATCATTTCATATCAATTGCCTTCCAAATCAATAATTTTGAATTCAGAGCACTCTTATATTAAGATATCATATATATAAGTTTCGAAAACTTTCATATCAAGTGTCCAAAAATCGATGGTTCTCGAAATCCCATTTCAATACCAAATTCAGTTTGATTTCTTAATCGATTCAGATATTCAATATCATTTCAATTTCAGATTTACAAATCAATTCACCATCAAAACTTCAAATTAAATTTAGATTGCATGTTACAAATATTATTATTATTCTACTGAATCTTTACATTCAATCATTTCGGGCTTAAATTGCTCGGATTGAAAATATACACTCTTATCTCTAAAATAGTTAAGTTAAATTTAAAATAGTTTAAGTAAGATAATTAACTTGATATAAAATAGGTTCGAATAGAGTAAACAAGTTTTTTTTATATAAAGTAGTTTAAATAGGTTTGAATAAAATAAACATGTTTTAGTATAAAATAGTTTGAATAAATTAAACAGGTTTGCTATAGAATAATAGTTGGATAAGAAAGGTAAGTTTATATTCAAAGTAGTTTAAATAAAGCAAATAAATTAATTTATAGTTTTGGAAAGCAAAATATTAACTTCAAGAGATAATCCAATCCAAATCAATTTATGTGAAATTCCAACTATAATTCAGCTTTGATTTCCATTGACCTGCTTTTTGGTCAAAGCTGTCACACATGGAATCTCTAGTTAACAATACGCTCAAGTATTAGGAACATCGTCATCAAACATGAAGCGATTTGGTTGAAGTCGCATCACAAATAAAGAATGACCAGAAAATCCTACCAGACGGCCTTTTTTGGACATGAAAACATCAATTCCAAGGCTTTGCTCAATAACTCTTGTAGCCCTCTGAATTAACTTCAAATAGAGCTTTCATTTGGCTAAAACGGACTTACGGTTTGGAAGTTACTCCCATTTCTGTGAATGGGTGTAATCTGGCATTGACTGGCAATCACTTGGATGTAGTGACGAAGCGTCACTAGCTTGGATCATGGAGTGGGACCCACCTCGGCTCGTGGGACCCACCTTGGCTCGTCGGACCAACTCGGCTTGCCCCCTAGGGCTCGCCCTCATTTCCTGCCCGTGAACCAACCCGGCTCGTTGTGGCCCCCCGGACCATGACCCGCTCGTGATGTACACTTGGACCACAACCCGCTCGTGATAGTCAGCTCTAGTCTCTCTGCTCCAGCTCGTCACCCCGGTTCGTGGTGCACACCATGGCCACGAACCGCCTGGGCATGCGCTCGCTGCACTCGGTTTTGGCTTGTTCTAAAGGCTATTTTCACTCCAGCTTGCATGGATCTTATTGCATGTCTCATATCACGACTTGGAGAGGATTTCTGGATGTTTTCCACCACATTTCGAGATTTTCGGGATGCGTACCACGTTTCCCGTTAACCGGCATCAGGAAACGGCTATAAATACACCATTTGACGACATTTTCAGGGATTTAGCTTGGCTTTTTGGCACGAACACCGCCCGGACTCCATTGCCAATTACACAATGACTTTATGTACTCCTCAAATCAATATAACACGAGGATTTCGTGTATAAAATCACCTCTCTTTTTCTTTCTGATAACACAAGGATTTTGTCTGTAAACAGATCTCACGGATAGTGACACAGCATTGTAATTGTAATTTCTTAGGATTTAAGAAAATATAAAGTGGACGTAGGCTTGGTTTGAGTCGAACCACTATAAAACCTCGTGTGTTCCTTGTTTTTACTGCTTTATCTGCATTCTGTGATCTGAGATTTGTGACCGTGAGGACTTCACAATGAATTTGGGTGTTAGGCCCATATTTTGGTCTAACAATTTCATAATATGATTTCAATAATCATTTTCAAATTGAACATTCAAAAGATAAACTCTTTCAAAAGCTTCTGAAATAAGCTTATAACTCATATATATATATATGTATATATATATATGTATATATATATGTATATATATACATATATTTGTACAAATAACCTTCTCAAAATATTTCTTAATCAAATATTTCTAACACATTTCATATAAGTTGGATTCAATATATTTTAAAACAATTAAGAAATCTATTTCTATCCATTTTAATTATCCCTTACATCTCATTTTCAATACTTCCATTAACATAGTACAAAAACAATACTTCGAAAATTCAATTGTCAATTGTTGTCATAATTCAACGTTTAAATATTTGTTTCAAATACAAAATTATGTCATTAATCTTACTTTATTTTAGACTTTTTACAATGCACATTAAACAAAAGGGTACAAGGACATGAGTTTTGTATTAATGAAAGCTCAAACATGAATAAAACAAGGTGGGAAGGTCAAACAACAACTACTAAAGCAAGGTGAATGAATCAAAATTGAACGAAAGAACTATCTATTCTCAAGGTCAAGGGGGTAAATGATGCAACTATGAAATTTCTTTAATTGATTCACTTTAGTTCAAGATTCAAAATATTCAGATTTGTCATTGTAAAATTTAAAGCTCGTTTCCTTTTTCTTCAGTTTTATTCAAGTTACCTTCTTTATAAATTTTCAATTTAATTCTAACATTCACTTGTCGTTCTGGATTTTTAAAGTTCACAATTTTTTTCCAATGTCTTCATTCACTATTCACCTTACAATTTAATTTTAAAACATTCATTTGTAAATTCTACTTATATTTCACAATAACGTAGCTTTATTTAAATTTTGATCATTTACCCAAGTTCACACTAATTTTACAAAAGCGTTTTCATTAAAATTTATCCAAATCATTATCGAATATTTATCAAAATAATTAGTCTAAGTATTTCTTGACGTTTCACTCGGAATCGTATAGTCAATCCCGCATTTGAAACTCGAAAATAAATACTGGTGATGTCGTGACAATCACCAGAGTTATCTCCAAGCGACTAGAGTGTGATTCCATATCTATCTAGTACAGACAAGAATTTGTATATATGTTAGTTAGGCGTATATTCAAAATCTTACATACTCAATAGTCCATATTTGACGTCGAATAAATACTTAAAATTCTTTTTATAAGAATACACCATCTCCAAATATATAAGACAAAACAATATATTACAGAATAATTTATCAATTTCAAAATGAATTTGTTTCAAAATTTACTAATTTCAAAATGCTTCCGCTGCGCTGCTCATTCAAAATATTAGTTTCATAACCATTTATATTTCAAATTATGCTCTCTCTAGTGTAATTTCTAGCAAATGATTCTTATTAAACTCCATAAGCTAAGCTTTGTGTAAACCAAAGCTCTGATACCAACTATAACGACCCTAGGCATTGCAACCATCAGGCAGTGGGCTAACCTCCCACTATGACATATAGTGATACCTTAGAACTGATTTTACGGCCGGCCTCTCGACTGCAAAAACCAAACCTATCTTCCTATTGGGACGTGAAGGGGTAAGAGTCTCCTGCTGGCCACCAAACAGCCAAGCGAGAACCCCCTATCATGTTCTCTAACCAGCTCTGATACCAACTATAACAACCTGCCTTTTCGACCGCTTCAAGTCAATAATTAAACCAACTTAAACCGATGAAACAACAAATTGGTATTTGGCTCACAGGGTTTAATAAAATCAAACATAGAAATAAAAAAAATAAAAAATACAATATCTCACAGTGGAAGCATTTTATACAAATATCAGAGTTTACAAAATTCATATGCATAGCGGAAGAAAAATAGACATTAATTTTTTTACCAAAAAAAATCGAATTTTATTTGGACCAAAAGCAATTGCGCCTCTACGTGCCTTTACGAATCCTTATCGTCGTCAGCTTCAAATCTAAGCTGTAATTACTCAGGTCTGACCCCGACCGAGCAAAACAAAACTCAGGTCAGTTTGTATTCAGGTAAATTAACTTCAATAAAAACTGAAATAAAATAGGTAATTCCTAACATAAATGAGAATTTATTGAATTTCTAGTACGCTACATATTCGGGTAAAGTTGCCAAATAATTCAATGCACAAGTCAATATGTATAAGACTAACTAAGGCCATAAGACATACATATTACAACACCTAATGTTATTATAAGAACCGTATTATTCCAACTTACATTAAAATATAGATCTAACTCACATTATTCAAAAGAAGTAAAAATATATAGTACGTTGGTTCCCTCACTCAACCAAATATGTCATATGCATATATTCATTTTTTCTCAAAAGTATGCACATATATGGCACCAAAAAAAAAGAACTTTGTTTCATAAATTTGAACTATATATATTACATCTTAGTAATGCATATTAAACAAGGAAAAAGTTCTTATGTATTCAAGCCCAATACTTAAAGGCAAGTGGTGGCTTCCACGTTTTAGCACATAAACTTTAACACAAAAATTCTATTCCCATGCATATATTATATACCCAACTTCCTATTTGCAAGTTTCAAAGTTCCTAAACCTATTTCAGAGATTTTTTCGTGACTTCCCAAGTAAAGAAAATGGACAAAGCAAATAAAATGGAACAACCTTCATCAACTAAAGTATACATATGCTTCATGAAACATATATATAAAACTAATATTACTATTCCTATATGCGTATAACTATTTCCAAAAAAAAAAACAAGCAAAAATGGGCAATAGTAAAAAAGTTCCAACGACAAGAAAAAATGCAACAGACCTAATGCTAGTACAAGCAGTACCCGATTTTACAGGTACCATGGCCGGTGAACACGCCAAGTGAGCAATGGTAAAATAAATAAATGAATATAGAAGACCTATAAGAATAAGAAAATAAGTGATGTACAACATGGATCATGGTAAAATGGAAATGGCCATAACAACATTATGACAGTATCAACCAAATTTCCACAGTTATGTCAAAAGTAACCAACCACAATACGTCAAAGATAATTCAAATATGCTAAATAAGCAAAGGATCCATTAATTATCACAATATTGATGTTAATTAGTTGAGACAAAATTAACTGTGAGATTAAAACTCACCTTGATTCGACGAAGGAAAAAGAAGTTGGTGACAACGCTGCAAGGACGGACGAAGGCGGAGATTGTTGACGAGGACGGTGGAGGGAATTCATTTGATTTAGGGAAATTGGTTTTAAGTTGGCTATTAATTCAAGAGGAAGAGAAGGACATAATTGCAGCAGGCCATTGATTTGAGCGGGGATAAATTTATGAAGACCTGAAGAAAAAGGGCGTTTTATTTTTCAGTGGAGGCCGCCATTAAAATGAAAAGAAGAAGACTTGATTTTATTTGGGGAAATATTATTTAAACTGACAATAGAAGTAAAGAGAAAGAAAAAAATTATGCAGAATGAACAGCAATTAAGGAAATAAATAAAGGGAAGGGAACGATACATGCGCCAATTTGAACGTGTTCGTAAATCTCAATCAAACGAACCGATCAATATGCTTTACTAATTCCCAAGCCAATAAACTTTCAGAGTTCATTCTTTTTTTTTAACACCATTTCATATGCATTTATGCCAAGCATTGTAATCAAAATGCATGGATTTTTGTTTTATAAAATGTTTTATGTTATATATTATATGAAGTCATTAAAACATGCTTAGGGAAGAATATGGAAGAATATGAAGCATTTATGTTATACTATAAATAATATATGTAATATAAAACGTTACAGCGGAGAAAGAAGGGAAGGAAAACCAAATGATGACCTTTCTTTTTATTCATTAATTAAAATAAATGATTATGACTTCTTTTTTTATACACATAATGGTGAGGGACATTTTCAATTCATTTTTCTTCATGCGTTTCACAAATTAAACATGGCAGAATGGACACAACATATATGGATTTTGTAATGATAGACGCATAGAATATGAAATAAGATTCAAGAAAATAGAATGTATGGAAAAAATTAATAAAGTGGAGGAAAGAAATGAATGCATTAAATGAAGAAATAAAGTGGAGAGAGATAAGGCAGTGAATCTGGGGAAAGTAGAAAAAGAAGGGGAAATAATAAATATGTTCTATGTTTTTTTTATTACAAATGTATGCATAATACATGGAAAGGTTGGAAAATAAATATGTTTTATGTTTGTTTGTTTCTATTTTTATTTATTATTATAAATGTTAACATAAATTTCATTAATTGCGATAGTTAAAACATACATTACATACCTTTAACACTTGGTGTGTCTTACAATTCTTCCTATATAAAATTAATTTGGAAACATTCATAAATTTATTTCCAATTATCGCATTAATGCCTATATTGAACCTTAAAAATAAAATCAAGGATTCAACTGCAATTTTTTTTAACAATAGTTCAAAGTTAGCAAGTCCAAATGTATAAACATAAACAATTTAATCAAACCGACTTTGTTGGTTTTTCTTAATTCTACTGAGCCTTCGAAAACTTTTGTCCGTCTGAAACTTTTTTACAATAACCAATTTTTCCTCCTTTGAATGATGCATTAATTATAATGTCTATTGAATAATCATGACAAGCCTTATATCAGTTCCTTGTATTTTCTTTCTTCATATGCATTTATAACCAATTTTAACGTTAATGTTAATTAATGTAAATAATTTTTCATCAGATTCATTTTCCTTTATTTCGTAACATTTTTTTCTAATCTAATTAATGTACAAGTATATACTAACTTTAATTTATTACCATTTATTATTTCTTTTAATATATATATATATATATATATATATGTATGTATGTATTACAAAGTCAGTTTTCCCACCGTTATGTGGTTATACTAGTAATTCCATTACTATCAATCACAATTTAACAAATTATAAATTGTTGTTTATCACAAATAAAATTTTAAATCGTGGTACGTCCACTATAAAAACGACTTGCCTAGCGAAAAATAAATAAATTAAATCGTTCATTAATAACATCATAAATCTTATTTAAAAACCATTTCAAATTCAAACATTAAATCAAAATTTGAAATTTTAAATGGTCATAATTTTAAGGGATGTTAAAGTTGTTTTGGAGTTGACATACTAGTTCAAGTTGGTTTTGTGCTTTGAGATGGGTTGTGAGGAAGCGGTAGGTGAGTATGAGTTGCATTGCAGGTGGTTGCAAGAGGAAGGAGTTGAATGTTGTAAGGGTGATAGTGTGAGTAAGGAGTAGGTGGCAGCGACAACTTCAGTTGAGCTATGGTAGTTGTAGGTGGTGGATTTGCAGGTGAAGTTTAAAGAGATAGGATGTTGATTTTGAAGGCATGGAGTACTATTGTTATGGTTGTGTTTCTATTAGCAGTTTTTGATTTGTGCACACGAGAAGTGATCCAAGAGAAGTAAAAGCATGTCTGAAGATATGGGCTCAGGCTATTGCAAATTTTTATGATTGACTATTTTCATGCTAAGCAGTTTTTTATGTTGATTTGTTAATTATATGTAAGTGAATATTTTTAATTATATGTTGATCTGTTAATTATATGTAAGTGATTACTGTTAATTATATGTTGATCTGTTTATTAAATGTTTGTTGGTACATCTTTTATTCTGAAAAAGATAAACACATATATCTTAAGGCATTGGTACAACTATGACTATAATTGATGGCTGTTTGTTGTAGAAAGTATGCAGTTTTTTATGATGCTCAAATAATTGTTTGTTGTTTGAATGTTGATGTCTATGTAGTTCAAAGTTTAGCATATTTAACTCTGGCCGTTGATGTCTAGGAATATATGTTAAACTTTGAAATATGCTTTTGCTGTTGATGTCTAGGAATATATGACAGCCTATAAGGAATATATGTTAAACTATTACTACTAATTAGCGGCAAAATTTATATCTTCTTAGCAAGGCATTCACACCCTTGATGTACTAAAAAGGAACTCCATTTATAAACTATTTTTTGTATTTTTACCTTAAAAAAGGGAGGTAGCATTCTCGGATGTCTTATTCTTTTTCATCATTTTGCTTTTCCTTTCAACCGATAAACTAGATTATTCCATAAAGAGTTCTCAACGTCGTCTGAATAAATATAAGCTTTTAATTCAAAGGAGACTTCATTTGTTCTAACTTTCCAGGTTGTTTTTGACTAGGGCTGTCAGCGGATACTTTCGGATACGGATAGAGCCATATCCGTATCCGCATCCGAAACCATTTTCGGATATCGGATATCCGTATCCGCGGATACGGACGGATATCGGATAATTATCTGCTCCGCTAACAATCGATAAATCAATGAACATAAATGAATTTTTTTAGTTTAATATTAAGCTTTTTCAACCTAATTGATTACTAAAGTGCTAAAAGTAAATAAATATGATGATAATATATAATTTTGAGTAACTAACATGCGTTTAGTAGACTTTTAATTTTGCAAATGAATAAATTAGTCTATCTAATTATGTTAAAATACACATAATTTAAGCTATAGTCGGAAAAAAAAGCGGACGGATAATTTTCGGATGCGGATATGCCTATATTCGCATCCGCATCCGCTTTCCCGGATATCGGATATTTATCCGCTTTTCAGATACGGATGCGGACGGATTTCGGATTTTTCGGGTATCCATTGACAGCCCTATTTTTGACCTTGGCTTGTACTAGGAGTTAGATAAGTGTTCCTTATTTTTAATCCCATTTGGAAAATTAGTCTGGATGCCACAATTATCATCAATATTTATAGTTTGTGCATATATAGGTGTCTTTAACTTGATATTGGATGTAAAGCCCATTTCTGTATTCAATAGATTGATGTTATCAGAAGGATTAATAACATCCTCTGATGTATTCGTTTTACTGTTTGCCTCTGATATTATCACATGTTTGAATTGGACCGGTATGTGCTTGTGATACATTTTCCACTTCAGTATTGATGTTTACATGCTTTTCTTTTGTGTGTGTGCCTGTGGATATTAAGTTCCACTTCATGATGATCCTTCTAGTTTAGCACATTTCAAAGTTTAACATGCATTCTTTCTAGTCTTCCAGGTGAGTCTGCTAAGCTTATGATTATATATAAACTTCAAAATAAAAACTTCCATCCGTTTCTTTGAGGCTTTCACTTAGTAAACACGACTACGATAACAAAAACAAATGTACAGGCTATACAATGAAGCTGTTGATATGTGTTGGTTGCACAGTACAACAGAACAGAAGAAAGATACATACATTTATCTTTTCAGCGACATTTGTTATATCTACATTCATATTTCTCAGCGTACCATATACAACAAGTATCATGGAGTGCCTTTATGACTTTATGAAACAACAAGTGAAAATAGTAAATAAACAGAACAACTGAAATCAACAAAAGTTGGAATAAACAACTAAACAATGGTACATAATTTGTTACTGCAGAATATTTGCAGCAGTCTGTGCTCTCAACTGAACAACAACTAAATAATGAACAACTAAAAAAAAAGTTGAAATGAACAACTAAACAATGGTAGTTGTAGATGATGAACATAACTTGGTAATGGTGTCCAGCTATAAGGATTATCATGCAGAATATTTGCAGCAGTCTGTGCTCTTAACTGTTGAACATCTTGTAAAGTGAAGTTTGTTGGTGCTTACATTTCCTTTTGTTATTACTTGCATGAATAACATCACAAGAATTGCACAGTCACTCCTGTATAAAAGAATTGATTAATAACTTGAGGATTAAAAAGAATTTTTTATGTTCATTCAAGCATATGTAAAAATTTATTTTTACAATTCATTGTTAAAACGTTGTAACTAGAGTTGCCAAAATATAGTATAAGAAAAGCTAATTCAAAACAAAAAATAGCCAAAAGGTTATGAAGTTTTCAAAAAAGATATAAAGTTTTCTCATTTTCATTCATCTTGGAAGTTTCTCATTCAAAATTTGACATATAATAAACGTAGCAACATTATTCATTTCAGTTGTTAGTTCATGACTGTTTTGTTAAAGTTCATTTATGGTTTTGAAAAATGATAAAGTCCTTTATCATTTTCATTCAGTTTTTAATATTTGTATATTTTAATCAAGCATTTTTATGTTGATATACAATCGTTTAGTGTGATTTTGTTTATATACGTTCTTTTAATTTTGTCTTATAGTTTAGATATATCGCAATACTTACGGTAATATTGAGATATGGAAAAATAAGAAGCTTGTATTCAACCGATTAGCATGGACTATAGGAATCTAAATAAATCATATTCAGCTAATTTTTGTAATTTTCTAACATAAGTATTTGTATTGAAATATGTTTCATTTTTGTTATCCCAATATTTTGTGCGCTAACAATCAAAAAGCAATGGTTTGACATAAATAATAAAACATAAATGCCTTATAGGACATATATACTCAGACAACATCAACCTATGAAATTCAGTAGGTACAACATACATAAAACAATGCCTTTATATGAAAAGATAAATGCAATTATCTTTTAAAACCTTTATTGTTGAAAAAGTGATGATTTAATATTTAATAAAAAAAGATAAATATGTTGAAAAATGATAATTTTGAATAAAGAAATATGAATAAGTTTATCATGTATATAAATATTACTTAATAAAATTATTTTACAGTACATGTTACTAATAAATTCTTTTACATTCAATAGCAGATTTTTAATATATTGATGACTTGCAAATTTTATATTGAGGACTAGCAGAATATAAACTATTCATTGCTGCTTCATATGTCAGAGAACATGTTATGGTATTCAACTAATAAAAGAGATAAACACTTTTAGCTTTATGGGCAGAAAATTTACATATTTATGCTTAATAGTATTTAAGAATAAGTGCTACATGTTAAAAAAGTTTGATGTTTTATTCATAATTTAAAATAATTACATAACATATGGACCTAATTTATAACTTACATAGTTACTCATTTGATTGTGCATGGCACAAACTTTTTGCATCACAAACTTGTTTGAATAAAAATGTTTCTGTGCATATAAAATTTCTGTGCGCATAAGCAACTAAGAAGCTAAGAAATTTTCAATGTGCACATAACAAACAATATATAAAGAAATTATGAATTAACGTCATTGAACATATTTCATTTTGACATTTTCAGTAAAAATATATAATATAATTAGACTAATGCTAGTTTGAATGACCACCAAAACTATGTATAACAAGGAGAATATTCAGTAAAATAAATCTTGATTGAATTAGTCATCGATTCATATAATTGAATGATTGTGATATTATTGAATGATTGTGATATTATTGAATGATTGTGGAAATATTGAAAGACTGTGTGAGATAATGTAGTGTAAATTTTTTGTGTGGTAAAATAATCATAAAGCAATGGTTTAACTTAAATAATGAAATATAAATGCTTTATAGGACATATATACTCAAACAATATCAACTTGTGAAATTCAGTAGATATAACAAACATAAAACAGTGTCCTTTTTTGAAAAGATAGATGCAATTATCTTTTTTAAATATGAAATAAAATAATATATTTTACTAAACATTTAAAATTTGTTAATTAAAAAAATGCAATTTTTGTAATCATAAGTTCAGTTTTGCAACTAGAGCAATTTATAATTTTGTAATCACATACAGAGAATTAATGATAAATGCCTTATAGGTTTATTTACCTTTAAAGATAAATACATTTATCTTTTTAAACTATTGAATCAAATATATGTACAACATTAAAATGATTGTTCAATTATTTATTGATATGTTACAATGAGTAAGCATGACTGTATAATGAACATATGAACATACTTTGTAACAAGAGAAAATAGATTGATGATGTTAAAGATAAAAAAAATATGTTTTATCTTTTCTAACTACAGTTTAACTTAGATAAATGTGAACAATAACAAACAACAAAGATAAATGCACTTTCTTCTTAAATGAATATCAAACAGCAAAGATAAATGCACTTTTCTTCTTTAGCAGTTGAGTAGAATAACATCAAAATATGTTTAATTAATCATAGAGTTTCATATTAGGTTAAATCATCACAAAAAAAAAACACTTTATATGCACTACAAAATAGTTGATGTAACGAACTGGAATTTTCGACTCTGAAAATCAACACAAAACTACCATGTTGACTATTCAAACATCGGAAATACCTGATCATTAATAAAAAGAAGTTAGAGGGTGAGAATAGATAAGGTAGGAAATTAGAACAGAAGATGAAGAAGATCACCACATAATAGAATCAGAGTAATACGAATCTCACAGTGGAACGAATAAAATATAATATATAACATAACTTTGCAATAAAACAGTATATATATAGAATAACATTATCAGAGTACGACACTTACACACAGCGGAAATAACAATAGCTATATAATTCTAAAGACTCCTGCTTCAAGCTCCTCTAAGTATATCTGTACAGACCTGAACTACTTGACATCTCATACAAATTTGGGCACCCAAGAGTTTAGGGAAAACAAAATAAAATAAACTCTGGGTCAGTCATAGGATTGGTGTGAGTAAACTCAAATCATTTGGTTTAACTTTTCAAAATCCTTTTCAAAAGAAAAGGTAATCGTAAGACCGATCCACACATAAACACGGATGGTTTTTACCTTACGATAACCCAACACATTTTTGGAAGTCAATATTTCTTTGATATTATAATAATGTCTAAATACAAATAAATGGAATCAAGCAAAATGCTTGCATCTCATGCTCCACATATATTATATACAATCAAACATGCAGGCTCTTATTGGAGATTGGTGTAAAGACCCGAAAAATCGAACACTTAATCTTCGAATATCGTAACAATTTGTAATATTGTTAAATGTTATAAATGTGATTTTATAACCTTGTAAAATATCATTTAACAAGTAATTAATGATACTAGACTCATTTTAGAAAAATGCTTTCAAAAATATATTTTTGGTAAAATATTGATAAAATGACCGAAAATCATTTTATTGATAAATGGCTGTTTTCTCAATAAAAGTTGTTGAAAATTTTAGTGGATGTCTAATTATTCATTAGGAAAGTAATTAGTAAATAAAATTATTTTTCATATTTATAGTTAACTATTTTGATGATGTCATCATTTTCAAAAATGAGCATTTGAGGAAAGTTTTGTATTTTGGGTATTTAAATATTCAAATAAGTGATTTATAATTTAAGTATGCTTGTTTTAATTGTTTAAATAAGTTAATGAATTTATTTCCAAGTTTTGTTTACTTGAATAAATCATTTGATAAAGAACTAAAAATATGATCGAGATTCAACTTCCAGATTCGCATCCTATCGTTGAATAGAAGTTGTTTCACATCGTTGCAACGTTGTATGATATATATGCACATACATGCTTATACACATAAATGTATGCATAATTAGTCACATCAAAGGTTTATAAAATATCCTAAGTGTATGCATATAAGCTTCTTATATGTATACAAATGAATGCTTACTTAAAGTCTTTGAAAAAAAAGCAAACTTACCATCTCTTACACATCTTTCACTTCTCTTACACACCTTTCACTTCTCTTACACACCTTTCACTTCTTTCATGAGTACGTTTAGGGGTTTAAGGGCATTTTGGTCTTTTCCCATCCACCTTCTTTTTCCTATATAAGGAGGGGTATACCTCCTTCTTTCTTACACAAAATTCCTAAGCAAAGGTGAAGCTTTTAATGGCTTATCTTCATCTTCTTCCTCTTCCTTACTAACTTTCTCAAAGTACACTCAATTGAACTTCAAATCAAGCCAAACTTTGAGTGAAGCCTTCCTACACCATTACAAGATCTTCTAGCTAGTTAGAAGTTGAAAAATCGAAGAACCTCTCCATTCCCTATTTTAGGCCGTGAGCTATATACAAGAAGGAAGCAAGGAAAAGCAAGGAAAGGAAGGAAAGAAAGGAGGTTGCTAGTTTGGATCATGGTTCTTATTCTTGGAGCTAGGATTTGCTAAGGATTAAGGTGAGTTTACTCACTATTTAGGACAACAAACAAAAATCTTTTGCATGTTTTTAACTATTGTTAAAGTTGCTTGAATGTTGGTAACTTATGTTAAAAATGTTAACTTGATTCTTACTTTAAAAGTAAGCAACATATGTGATCCATGTTAACGGATTGTAATGGACTTGAATGGACTTGGAATTGGACTTGAATTGACTTGTATAACAAATGGAATGGACTTGAAACAAAGCACATAAGGATTAGTAGGGAATTGACATATTGTGGACTTGAACTTGAAAGTGCACTTATAGCGATAGTCGCTATATATGCAGTTTTAATTGTTGTGTTTTCAATACATTGTATGGAACTTTGTAATGACGTCCTTAGTGATTTCTTATCATAAAATGGTTGTTTAACTTGTATGTTAAATTGAAGTAAGTTTGAAAGTGTGTGAAGCTAGAATAGTGATATGAGTGCACTTCCTAATTACTTGTTTATTGAATATCATGGTTACTGTGCTTAATTCTAATAAGCCGACGAGTAGGCTTATCTATCTGTGAGTGTCAAGAATGGGGTGTCTAGGCAAGGGGTGATATGCAACTAGTGCTCTAACTTACCTGACCTCACTCTTGACCGAGGGATAGTTAAGTTGATAATGTCGGAAACGAGTTAAGTGCACGAAATGTGATTTCTATAAGCATAAAATGGTTTTGGGTTTGTCGTGACAATGTGTTAATTACATTAGTCTTTAACCCTCTCAGATTATATCATGGAAGTAAATATAATTGAATCTTTAAACAAACATTTAAAGAGAAATTATAAAGGATTGTTTTGGGTTTGTTGTAAACATTGTTTTAGCAACACTTGTTTTAAACCCTTGGAATGTAGTTAAACTGGAATATACGGTTTAATGGTTTTGAATATACTTAGATCTTTAATAATTTATTTTAAAGATAGAAACAAGTATAGAAATCTTTCAGAATAAAGATATTGAATAAGATGTTTAACTTATAAAAGAGAAGAGGTTCTTTATCAAACAATGGTTTTAACCTCTTTGATTATATTTTAAGAAAAATCTTATAAATTGATTATGGTTATACTTATACCGGAGGGATAAGTATATGAATTCGTTTTGTAGTATTGAAGTTAAATAGGAAATCTTGGAATTGAATTGTGATTATACTTATACCGGAGGGATAAGTATATTAAAACCCTTTTTGGGTAGTAAGACTATAACGGATTAGGTAATTCGTAGAATATATACATATACACCTTTTATATGTATAAGTTGAATATATACGCAAGTATATAAAGGAATATTAATCGAGTATGAGTTATTGATTAATAAGCAAAGTCTTGTTAGACAAATGAAGTTTTATTAGATAAAAGAAGTTTACTAATAAAGGAATATTAATCGAGTATGAGTTATTGATTAATAAGGAAGTCAAGTTAGACAAATGAAGTTTTATCAGTTAAAAGAAGTTATACTAATAAAGGAATATTAATCGAGTATGAGTTATTGATTAATAAGCGAAGTCGTATTTGACAAATGAAGTTTTATTAGATAAAAGGAGTTTTACTAATAACAGAAGTTTTAATTAATGAAAGGTTAATTAAATGGGAATGGGATTAGAAGCCGTTTATATGAGTTAACCGTGCTTCAACTGTTTATCATGCTATGTGACTTGATTGTGATTTGATTGTTTAACACGCTTTGTAACCTTGACAGTGCCTTGGATGTTTATTCAATTGTTATGGAAATTAAGCGAGGCTGTTTTCCATATACAATCGTCTATTGTGTGAATTGTAGTCAGTTAATTGACTATAGAACTTGACCTTAAATCTAGCGACTAGTTTTGAGGAGACCGGGATTGGTAAATGTTCTACTTATCGAAAACCACTTCAAAACTAGTATACGGGTTCTATGTTTTGGAAGCGGTTGTGAAGTGAAGACCATATGGCGATTCGAGATCTGTTGAGATGCTCGAACACATATAGTGATTCTAAGATCTATGAAAGAATCTATGTGTGATTCCAAGATCTGTTGATGTATTGGAATCCATGTATGATTCTGAGATCTGTGAAGGAGTCTATGTGTGATTCCAAGAACTATTGAGCTGTGGGATTCCAACTGGGAATTCTTGTTCTGTTCGAGTGATGAAGACTCATGTGAAAGATGCCGAACGAAACCTCGACATCGGAAATGGCTGAAAACAGAGTAGGAGCACAATCTGGGGTTTTGCTAACCTACGGCAGGATATATTGACTCCATATCTAGTGTATGCTTATTATCGAATCGTTGCGGGAGCTCTTTGAAGTTGCGCGCGGGAGTTGGGTATATTTGGTTCCACGTGATGCACTCCGGTGTTTTCGTGCGTGGTTCAGTTGTGTTTACCTTATGGTATATTTCATCTAGAGATATACGACGCTCGGAGGTACTTTCTGACCCTTGTGCATGGAGTTCGGATCTATATTGAGAGATCTCCGATGGAAAATCCAATATGCGAACGTGCCTTATCGGTTTTGTTTGTACACTTAATAGTTATTGAATGTAACCAATGTAACCATTCCTTCTATATGAATTTATTTATGTTCTACACCCTAGACATTATTTATAATACAACTATACTTCTCATAATAAATGGTTGGTTTCAATTGAGGGGAAAACTGGAGCGGTAATCTGCACAGTTCCCTCAGTGTTGTTACATGCAATATGTATCTTGAGTTTCTCATACCAGACTGATGTCTGACGCTTAGTTTCTGTTTTCCCTAAAACCCTCACGTACTCCTTCGAGTAGACTGAGTATAGCAGGTTTTACTTTGGATGCTTTGGAGCTTCTGGAAGAGAGTTGGAGTTCAACTTACCGTACTTTTTATATCCGCTGCATTATATGTTGTACATCAACAGTGATGAGGACATGTTGTTATGACTGTTCAAGTTGATGATAGGTTGGTCTTCTCTGATAGTTGTAAACATACAGTTTATTTTGTAAAGATCATTCTTTATATTATATGTTATAGTTCCGTTGTGAGATTCTGATATTGTGTCCTCTTCTTCCTTAGTCTATTTTCTTTTTTTTATTTCACCCTAACTTTTCGTCTTTCCGACACTTGGGTGCTCGGCACGTGAATACCGTGGATGTATTAGTGTCGACATTCGAGGGTCGAAAAGTCGGGTCGTTACAATTGGATTCCGACTATGACAAGGTATGGGACCACTTGCCGATAGTGTATCTCTAGAGGTGAATACACTGGGTTCAACAAGAACGTCTTGCAACCCGGCCCACACATGACCGACCACTCATTTCGCTTGAGTGTATCGAACGTATATCACCAATGGTTGGGAGCTACCCACCGTTTCCCGAAAAGGGACAACATCGAAATAGATAAAAGAATGAAATGGATTTTCTCTAGATATAATATACACCCTAATGGGAGCGACCCACCTAGCCATGCTTCTTGCTCGATTTCTGTCATTTCCTGGTTGATGAGGCTTGAGGTCATAACGTATCTTTTGGAACACCTGGCCACCATTCACTTTGAATGCCGCATCGTCATACCCGCCAAATCACAAATTGATTTCCCCAAAAATACCATGGGTATAAAGCTAATAGAAACGAATTCCTCTGCCATCAAACGTAAGTATGTTTGAAGAGATCAACTTACGCAATCCGTTAGATATACTCTGTCAGACATTCGTCCACTCACGTTGTCCTGGGACTGGACAAACCGAAGCACTATTCTATAAACATGATAGTCCTTGTATAACTCTGTCTTCAAGTATTTTCATCATATTTGATCGCAACGCTAACGTCCATACAGAGTGGTTTTCAGATAATGAATCTGATCCCGATTTCTCCGTATTGACGACGGAAAATGGTCAAAAACTTTGATAGTCGGTGATTTAACTATCAAAGAAAAACAAGTGTGCAAACAACGATATTATTTCCAGATGGAAATTCTATCGATCAATCATCATTCCACATTTATCTCTTTAGATTAAATTATCATTAATTTATCCATTTACCCATTTCTATATATTCATAAATTCTTATTTCTAGATTTAGAAAATATACTTTATTAATCATTGAAAACATTTCCGTATTTTCTACATTCCTTATTTTCTATATTAGAAAACATTTATGATTCTTCTTTGGAAAACATTTCCAAAACTCCTTCATTTGATTTGCACAAATGTTTAAATAAAACATCACTAAGCCAATTCAAACCATTACACTCATTAACTAAATTCACTTAACCAACCTTCACTATCGAACCTTACCCATCCCTTAGTTAAAACTAAAGCCAATCAAGTTGGGGTATACTTACCTCTCAGACCCAAAATTCACCTTTAAAATCTTTAACAAACTTCCTTACGTAACTTTCATATTTTATTTACGAATTCACTTCTTTTACACAAATCATTTGATTATAGCAATAGTGTTATAATCCTATGCTTTTGAAATGTATTAACTTAAATATAACTTCTATTTCTTAATTTGAATAAACAAACAAACAACTAATTTATAAATAAATAAATCTTGATTTAAAAACGGAAAGTAAATAGTACTTTCCTACATTCGATATAATCGAATTTCAACTTACAATTCTCCCTCGAATAATCTCTATTCGTTAACTCCCTTTCGAATAACTATATTCGATTATCACTCTTTTGAATAACTTATATTCGATTTATCACTCTTTCGAATAACATATATTCGATTTATCACTCTTTCGAATAACATATATTTGATTACTCTCTTCTTCGAGTAACTATATTCGATTATCAAATATCGGTTTCCAACCGACAACTAATTTTCTTGTTAAATCCTGATTTATTCAATATATAATCTTTTCAAATAAATTATTTTAAAACATCTGGCTTAATTACAAATCTTTGCGGATCTTATTTAATCCTTTTTACATTTCGAATATTGAAATGGATTTCATCATTCCCTTTCAAAACAACTTCAAATTTCCCATTTTCCAAATTCACTATTGAATTTGCAATCTCAATTATCCACTGATAATTATATCTTAGTTTATTTATAAACATTGTTTATAAATCACAACACTTGTTTCCATCCTTAACAATTTATTTATTCTAACCATTTGAAATTCCATTTCTATTTAATTTCTATTTCAAAAATCCACTTTCCTGTACAAATGTTTTTATTTGCAAAACCTTTACTTAATTCCATTATTCACATCAAATGTGAATAATATTCCTTTTCATATAATCAACTTAATTTGATTTCGTATTTCAAAACAATACCCAAATTTCTAAATTTCATTTACTTCTATTTATAGCTTTATTCATACGAAATCTTCTTTTTATTTCTAATACTTAATACTCATTTATAAATTCTTTATAAATGTTGAGTTCACGTTCTATATTAAATATCGATGTTAAAACCCGATTTCTACTTCTCTATATAAGTTCGGACTTATATATTCCATTTACCAAATGGTAAATATTTTACTTAATTAATAAAATATTATTTATAAATAAATCTTCTCAATTTATCTGTTAGAACGTATTTCAATCAAAAATCTACTTTGAAACCATCTTCTCATTGTTCTTTTATATCTTGCCAATTCTCCTTTATAATTCTATTTATTTCCCCGAATAATTTCCTTATTAATTAAATTTGATTTGCGAAATATTTACTTTCAATTCTATTTGTTTTCCTAAATATTTTATTTACTCCATAAAGTTCTTTATTTACTCCTTATTACTTCCATTTAATATTTTAACCAAATCGGTCTTTCAAACTTCCATATAACTGTTGTTAACTTCATACAGAAGTCTTTTATTTAAATTTCAAATATCTCCTTTTAATAAGTCCATTTGATGTTATAAAATTCCAAAATCGCATATTCACTTCATACATTTCTTTTTATAAAATACTTTGATTTTATATGAATATTTTTATTACAATTTACACTTTGAAAATTTCCTTTTTTTAAATAAAATCCTTTGATTTTATATAAATATTTTATTTCAAATTATAGTTTGAAATTTCCCTTTTCACACTCCAGTATTTCCTTTGGTATTTAAAAGTACCAAATAACAATGATCAAACACACATAATCAACAATAGATTATAAATCACATCATCTATCACAATATATGAAAAACAGTAAAATAAATGTTGAGGAACCCAGTTGGTTCCCTCCGACCTGTTTCCCTGCATGCACAGATGTTAATCAACATAAATAACATGAATATGAAATATTCTGATAACAGAATCAATATTCGGTTAACGATTTATATCTATATCGTTATCTATATTTTCAACCAATTAACTAATAGTTCAACCAAACAACCAACACACAACAAACAACCATCATTTATAAATTCTAAAAATATTTTATAAAAATTAAAATTGGGCAGAGTTAGTGAGATTTACTCACATTGGACGATCATCGTTAATAACGATAACCATTACTTGATTCAGACGAACAATTTATTTTGCTATAAATTGTAATGGCTCCAATTCACTCCCAGTCGGTTCCATCGTTTAACCACTGTCCATACGATCCCAACGGATCTTGTTTCGTGAAATTCTGATAATGAATGGACAAATTATACAATTTCTAAGTTAATACTATTTTTAAATTAAAATAAATGTAATTCCCTTTTAAACTAATTGGGCTTACTTTCAAAATCAGCCCACCTTCATTACGTTGAAAACCCCGGACCCGCCACTGTACACATCTCCTTCCTCCCAAAATTTGAAAACCGCGACTCCAGTTTCCCCTTGCCATTGCCGATTCTTGCTCCACCAAACTGCTCCTCCTCCTTTCATTAAATTCAAAACCAATATAGTCGTTCGACTCCTCATCGAAATCTAAACACCTCCATACCCTAAAACTACAACTCGAGTTCTTGAACAAAAAAAAACGACGTCGACGAAGCAATACAGGAACTCGCGACCTGTTTTAAAACCGAATCCCCAAAAATATCCATGCAAGAGCTAAATCAACATGCTAAACCCATATCCGAACTCCATTTCGACTATCGACACTCCAATCCTTTACAACGCCAAACCCTAGACAATCGCTGTAAAATTTCCAGCGAACCCAAGAATGTCGAACACTGCAAAAGCAACATCAGATCGGAGAACAACTCGCCAGAATCCTAAATATAAAAAATATTGTGATTTATGGAATTTTTTCTGGTTTTATTTTGATTTTCGAAACCCTCACGAAAAGATTTTCCTGAAGAAAACAATGGCGGTGAAATGAGCATTGACCAGAAAAATGAAGAGTTAGGGTTTAGGTTAAAGGAGGATATTTATAGAGTAATATAATATTTTTATATTCGAATATTATATTAAATTTTAATCTAACATTGTTTATATTTATCCTTTAAAATTCCTGTGATCACATATAATGTCCAAAAATCAAGAAAATGGACAAGCAGCTACAGTTTGACATTACGGACCCAACGAAACTAGTTTCGTTGAATTCCGACTTCGTTTGCTCACACAGCGTATTTTTAACTGCCAACATATTGACTGTTTTTCATATTAAAAATCCGTATGGCCACACACTAATTCCAAAAATCACAAAAGCTGGAATCTAACAATAATTTGATATTACGGATCCAACAAAATTAATTTCTTCGAAAACGGAGGTCGTTTGCAAAATTGGCTATTTTTAAAGCTCTAACTAACCCATTTAAATATATAAATATATTTAAAAATAATTAAATTAAATATAAATAAATCAATATTATCGTATTTATATTCACACAGAATATCGTATAGCTTCAATTGGATTTATAACTCGATATTCAAATCCCGGTTGAATCGATATGCAATTTATATTGAAAAAAATACTCTTATAATATAAATAAATCGCTATAATTTATAAAGGAACTCCATTGCGAGTTTTCAAAAATTTTATTTGGACATAAATAAAAATCTACATAATGAAATCCCGATTTTTCTCTTCCATTAGAAAATCCAATTTAAAACGGATTCTGTATGTCCATTTAAAGTTCGAATCGCCAAATAGCGAACTGCCGCGCCATTTCGAACTCGATTTAAATTATAGTATAATTATACATTCAACTGTCGTTCGAATAATATACTCGTTATTCTAATTCAATTCTAAACTGAATTATATAAATTTTGAATTGTCCAATTCACACAATATTGTGAATTCTGTTATTTCCGATTATTTCAGAAATAATTATATTATTCTATTATTTATATTAATTAAATATAAATATTATTTAATTCAAGTTATCAATGTCGCCAAATTGATATTTAATAATTAAATTTAATAATTATTCAACCGTTCAAAATATGGGACATTACAATTAACAAGGGTTTATCAAAGTTGCTCACAAATGAATAATAAAGAAAATTTACTTGTGTAGTAATCGAAAAAGAAGAAGAAGATGTCGTGTAGCTAGCAATGTCGTAACTGAAAGGCAGATAGAAATTAAATCCTAGGTTTAGTTGAAAATGATTAGAAATAGATTCAGCTGAAAAGCGACAATCGATCAGAGAGGGTGGAAATGAAAACGATCGCAACTGAATTTAGATGAAAATGTAGGGAAGTCGATCGATTTTTGGTAAACCTAGTTTTTGATTTGCTTAGGGCTTTGAGTGAGAAATGGTGGAACGACGAAACGAAATAACAGATTGAAGAATGAGATGTCTCAGTTTAATGTCCTGGAAAATAATAAACTTAGGGTCGTGTCCTTAGAACTTATTGTTGAACCAAAGAAGGTCCTTATAGTAAAATACCCCTTGTTTTATTTTAGTGAATATTAGGCTCACATCCCTATTTTGAAGTTTAATTAGGCTCACATCCGGTCATAAACTTATTATAAATTAGGTCCCTATTTTTCAAAACTTTATAAAATAATAAAAAAAAAAAAATCGTAAATTAAAAATAAAATAAATTATGCATTATACAAAAAATTCAGTTTAAAAAACAACAAAAATCACGACAAAAAGACGAAAACAGCAAAAAAAAACAGGAAAAACTGCAGTTAAATGCATAATATTATGCACATACTTGATTTTATTGCATGCATATGTGCATGTATTCCAGTTCTTACAGCCGCATTGATTTGTTTGCTTATTTCTGTGCATGTATGCACATTTATTGCATAAAAGGATGTTACAATTCATAACAGTAAAATTCAATTCATTTTTATTTGCATCCAACTGTGCAAATAACTCGGAAAACATGCACACATGTGTGCAACATATTTATAGGCTAACACGTTAGTTGAATCCCCTGCATGCATACATGTTTACAACTATAGGCAATAGTTGCATACATGTATACAATTTTTTTTTGTTGATTTGCGTGGACTTCTGGGATTTTTTTATGATTTTAGATATTTTTTTAAAGCACTAGCGCATTTTTTTTTGCTGGAAATGGAGGAGGCGAAGTGAAGCAGTAGGAGGCGGAAGTTTCATTTTTGAGGAGGCGGCTGGTGAAAGTAGGGACCGAATTTGGATTTAAAACATGGGAGGGATGTGGAGTTTATTTCAAAACTTAATAGGGACCTCTAAAAAATGCACCCTTTAGTGAATATTATCCCATTGCTCCACGTTGTACGTTCGTTCGTTTAACGTGAAATATACGTTAGACTCGAATAGCCTAACTTATGGAATAAAGAGAAAACATCACAACATGCATAGAATAAAAACTAGATCTAAACATAAGGTTTGAACTTGCATGTATGAATAAGGTTTTTCATCTAAAAATCTGCATAGGCCAAAGCTACAAACTTGGATAAACTATGGATGTCATATGTAACGACCCAGATTTTTCGTCGATTAATTTTAAATATTTAATATAGTTTTAAATATTGAATTTATAATATAAATGGTATTTTATTCGATTATCGATTAAATAATCGGAATACGATTTAATTTGATAATTATCGAAATACGAGAACTAAACAATTTAATTCAAAGGTAAAATTGAATCGAAACAGTTTAGATGGTCAATGTATATATACGATTTAAATATGAACGATGATAATTGAAATTTATTTTTAAATTTATTTGTTTTGAATTTAAATTGATTTAATATGGCTATTTTAAATATACGTTCAAAATAAATGGTATAATCTATTTCGTTGAATTCAAAATAGCGTTATAACCTTATAACGTCGGTCGTTGGGTTGAAAAAGCGGTTCAGAGTTTTGAATTAAGGGGCTATAAGATATTTTGGTTATTTAACATAAAGGAGGCCGACCAATACGTGGGAAAAGCAGACATACTTCTACCTTCTTTAAAATTCTCGTACGTTTTGTTCACTGCTTTTACGACCATGGAGAAACATGAAAATATGGTGCAGACCTATGATGTTATTCGCGCAGACCTAATTATTTCTCGAGCTCAAAATTTTGTCTCCCTCTTTTCATATCTAAGAAACAACTGTTTTAATGGCCTCAGTACTTTGTCCACCGTTCACTCTATAAAATGAGCCCTCCCCTTCGTTTGTTTTCATTATCGAATCCAACATTTCAGCCCCTTTCTTCCATCCTTTTCCAGTAAATCGAAGTCACCGATTTAATAAAAAACGAAAGAAAGGAAGAGGGCAATTGGAAATCGGAACCGCCTGAGACGACCCGATTTCCCGTTCTCACGGAAACAAGGTTATCTTTTGGAATATAACACAGAAACATATAATAGCAGAACAGAATTAAATAAATACACCAGAATGAACAACAAAATATACTGGATAAAAGTAATCATCAGAGTTACACAGTATACAGGATCTTACTTAGTACAAATACAGTTCAGCTATACATAAATGTCTACAGCGGAAATAAACAAAATATGTACAATAGGAGCTGAACAGCATAAAAAGAAATAAATGATAGAATCCATCTTCAGCTCCAGCTATCCAGAAAGAACCAGCTAAACCTGAATACAAGGCTGCCCGTGTAGAAAAAGGGGCACCCGAGTTTGAGAGTGAAACAAACTACGAGTCAGTCATGGGACTGGTATGAGAAATCCACTCAACACATATATAATTGGCTAATCACAGTACCACGCCACTTTCGTGGAACGGGTTTACTCCATTGGATTGCCAGTGCTTTAAAACAAATCTTTCTTTTAAACATCGCTATGCTTGTTATAAAAATGAAACCGTTATAAGACTCAGTTCCCATCACACAATGCAACGCAAACCGGAGGATAGAGTTTTTACCTTATAACGGCCAAGATATGCTTGATACGAATAAAACAAAGGCATTTGATATTATTGCTAGTGTTTATATGTTTTGAAAACAATTTCAAATCATAACTATCAATCATAGACGGCATTAATGCCCCATACCACTATGTCGCTATATATAGGTATACAATCAAAACCGCACGATGTCGTATTTGGAAATTGGATTTCCGTCATGAACCAAGGCAAAAGATAGTCCTTACCGAATTCGAGACAATCTAGCCCATGTCTCAGGATCAGAACGCATCAACCCTTTAGATCGTCAGGGCCGGTCCACCGATGTGGATTATTATGCCTGAACACTACGTTTCTCCGCCCTTTGGGGCGTAAACGAGCCAACGAATGACTCCATCGGACCCGGATCGTCCGATCAAACCGAGGCGCCTCGCAACAGCAACAACCACATAGGTGAAAAGTATATAAATGTCAGGGCTGGTAGGTCACTGACACCACCCTAGCTAGAAAGAAACGCAGGCCCTCCCTGAGGTCCTTCTCCCGTTTTAGGTTCATACCGGGCTGTGAGGCTCGCGAATTCACGTTATACACAAAGCTACGCCACACAGGCGGTGCTTTGATCATCACCACAAGACTTTGCTTTTCAACAGAAGCCCTGATCACTGCATCTTAGCATGCCACACAGAATAAATCCTATGTCAGACACACAGTCCATTTACAAGTCCGTTCTGGGTCTGAACGAAACCGGAGGCACTAAATACCTCGCAAACCCATCGACCAACACGTACGTCTGGACGATCACCACTCATTATCCATATTTCGGGATGCCTCCCAATCAGGGCCTCGGTTACCATCCAAACGAGGTGAAGATCTCCGGTCTTCGACCATCGTCTTCATCTTCGAATTTCAATCGTCGGTCGATTATTCGAAATGAGAATTAACTCGGCCTTTCCAAATAATTCACGTATATTTAGAATTTCAAATCGATTTATTTCAATGGTTAAATTATTTGACAACATCACGTTTGTTCTTTAATGTAATTTTCACACCAAACACATTCAACCATCAAACATCACATAAATCAAGCAAATTCAGTTTATTTCCATTCCATATCGCTTATGGTATTTTATAACTATTTATCGCTATTTTTATTTATTTTAATATAGCCATTTTATTTAAAACGACGCTTCGGGCCATAAGGCGGCCGTGGCGCTGTTTTTCTTCAGATTTGATTTACACATATCTGAAAATCTAACCGTTGGATCCTCACAAAATTTACATCATTAGAAAGGTCTTTTCAAAACGAACCCAACGGTTCCAGTTTCGGGAAATTCCGACGGTCGGATCTCCCGGTACAATCGTTTGAATTTTCGATTTCAAAATACGAACTGCAGCGTCGTTATTCGATTAAATATATAATTATATATATATATATATAAATATAATCGCTCCTGGCGCTGTTTTTCTTCAGATTTGAATTAAACATTCCAGACAATCCAACCGTTGGATTTTTACAAGGTTGGTGCCGTTGGAAAGATTATTCCAAGGCGAACCCGACGGTTGAGATTTCGGGAAAATCCAATGGTCGGATTTCCCGCACTAGTCGTTTGAAATCACGGTTTCAAAATACGAACTGCACGGCCTCGTTTCGTTTTAATTTTATTTATATTTATATAGTTATATAAATATAGTTCATTCAATGATTTCTATATCGTTTTCACTTCAAAAAAAATTTTCTAACTCCTTAAATTTTGGAAAAATTTCGCCATAACCTCCCCTGCACCGGGAGCGTCGGGAAATCGCAAATAGCGTCCCGGTCCTTCTAATCTCAAAAAGAAAAAGAAAAAGCCAAGCGGCTAGCCAACAGGCTCAAAATCATCACCCAAACAAATCAGTAAATGTGTACCTATTTGTCGGGCACAAATTTTATTCCTCTTCTCTAGCCCCTTTGCTATAACCTGTTCAATGAATATGCATGTACATATATATACAGTCCATATCATTTTTCATTTTCTATTCAACTTCATATTTGATTTCTATTTGGTTTAAAAACACCATTCATTCTAAGGTTACATAAATAGGTGCAAATCATTTCATTAGTTAATTAATGAATATTTCAACTCATCTATGTTTATTTTGAACAAGTGGCTATTTTTAACACTTCGCATTTTAACGATTTATGCATACAATAAAAATGTGATTTTTATTGTAAAACGATTCATTTCAAAACACTATTTTTCTATATAGCTCATATAGTCGATAAAAGGTGATTTTTATTATCAAACAATTTATTTCAAATTATGAATACCATTCAACACATGAATTTCTAAACAACGAATGAATATCAATTCAACACATGAATGTTTTCTATAGTTTTTATATATAGATAAAAATGTGATTTTTATTATCGAACTATTTATTTCAAAATATGAATACCATTCAACACATGAATTTATAAACAACGAATGAATATCAATTCAACACATGAATGTTTCCTATAGTTTTTATATATCGATAAAAATGTGATTTTTATTATCGAACTATTTATTTCAAAATATGAATACCATTCAACACATGAATTTCTAAACAACGAATGAATATCAATTCAACACATGAATGTTTTCTATAGTTTAATAAATATAGTTTAAGCATATGAAAATAATTCAAACACAAGAATATTATTCAAAATTTCGGCAGCATAACGGCAGGGTAGTTACACCGGCACCGTCCCTAGTACGGCTCCTCGCTCTACCTTAAAACCTCGCGGTTTTTGACAATGGGAATCATGCATCTAGTTCGCACGCAGGCGGCATGTATATATTTATTTCATTTCCACAAACTAATCCTATGTGGTTTCAACCAAATATTTCTCAACCACAAATGGGTATTTTTCAACCACAATCAATCCAATATCAATCACAAACAATCCCAAACAATCATTCAATTTTCACCACAATTTCAACCAATAAATATCGTCCATGGTTTGTGGACGAGGGGGCGTATATATATATATATATATATATATATATATATTTATATATAGCTATTCACATTCAATTTCAACACATATATATATAATTTTTAAATCAGAAATCTCACCAATAGCTATCCAACTTCAAGACTCTTCTTAATAGAAATCTTCGCCTATTTTTCACTTTCACCCGTATTCTCTGCATATGTAAAAATAGAATTTTTACTATGCTATTCAATATATAAAAATCGAATTTTGACTTCGCTATTCGATATATAAAAATATGATTTTTACTTCGACTTTCTATATATAAAAATATGATTTTTTCCTTTTGCTTTCAACATATAAAAATATGATTTTTACTTTGGCTTAAAGAAACCAGTTTTTTTTCTCTTTTATAAAAATGCAGTTTTTATCTAAAAAAAAAATGCAGTTTTATTCTTTAAGAAAATTCAGTTCAGTTTTAAAATACTTTTAAAAATTCAGTTTTAAAGTTCTTTTATAAAAACAGTTTTACTTTTATAAAAATTTTTGTTTTAAAATTCTTTTATAAAAATTTCAGTTTTTTACCTTTTTTTAAAAATTGCAGTTTTAACTTTTCTTTAAAACAAATCAGTTTTACTTTATTTTAAAAACAAAAAATCAGTTTTAATTTTCTTTAAAACAAATCTGTTTTTACTTTTCTTTAAAACGAATCAGTTTTAAACTTTAACAAAATCAATTCGGTTTTTATACTTAAAAAAAAAATCAGGCTTCATTTCCTTTTAAAATTCAGGCTTTATACCTTTTAAAAAAAACAGTTTAAAAATCATTTTCAAGATCAGTTCTTAAATGTTTTAAAATCAGAACTTAAAACAAAAATAAACTAAATAAATAAAATGAAAGAAAACGTACCGAGGGGGGGGGGGGTTTTCTCGCAGATCGGCGGCGGCAAGGCTTCTCGAGGGCGGCGGCTGGGGGTTTCAGCGAGGTGGCGATGGCTTCGAGGGGCTGCGGTGGTGTTCGTCGGCGTCAACTTCGAGGTGGCGACTGCTTCGCGAGGGGGAGGGCTGGATCGGCGCTAGGGTTCTTCTTTTTTATTTATTTATTTATTTATGTTTTAACTGAATCGGGGGGGGGGGGCCAGAAAGGAGATAAGGAGGGAAAGATAGATTTTTTTTTTATTATTATTATTTAATTATTAAATTTAGCAAAAAGTTGACTTTTACATATGACCTCAAAACGAGGCCCACCACCTGTCGTCCATAGCGTTTAACCCCCATTCCGAACACAATGGGATATGTATCGCAAGCTGATTTGATCGTTACAATCAGTTTCCTTTTGAATTTTCATTTAAATCATTATATTGAATTTTAAACGCACATTTCAAATTACCGGGGTCACATACTAACTAGAAAAATTCCAGAAAAATATTTTCTAGCTTCGTATTGACGATACGGTCCTAACAAAACTAGTTTCGTCGAATTCTGAGACCGTTTGAAAAATGGCCAATTTCCAGTCGATTAAATTCAACAGAAACTGGTTAAACGCGTTTTCTTTTGCCATGCTCACATATTGATTCGAAAAATTATGAAATTTGAAACCCAGCAATAACTTGACACTGCGGATCTAACAAAAGTGGATTCGTCGAAATCCGAGGTCGTTTGCAAAATGTCCATTTTTAAGGGCCTGAATTCCATAGCGACTATTCAGAATTTTTGACTGGACATATCTTTTGATTCCCGCTATCAAATTTCGATTGGTCAGATTCGTTAGAAAGATATCATCAATTAGATACTAATGTTTTTGGTTTCACTAAAATCCAGATTGTTTTGCACCCGGTATATTCAATTGAAGTTTGAAATCGAATTATCGAACTACCGCGCCATTTTCAATTCTATATATAATTATAATTAATTATATTGGTTTTCAAATGTCGATTCAAACTCATTTTCATCGCCATTATTTAAAATATTTATTTTAAATATTTAAAATCCATTATTTTAGCCAATTTAAAAATTTTAAATTGGTTCAGATTTTCTGGGTCGTTACAATCTCCCCCACTTAAAACTTTTCGTCCCCGAAAAGGAATAAAGTCGAAAGTGGTTTGATAATTCTACGATCACACAATACAACAACCAATTTGTTTTTAATATTCAGAGTATAGAATAAACAATGCACATCCATGGGAAGAAAATAGCAACAGAATAGAGAATTAAATGGTAATGCAAGGTAAAGTAAATGTACCTTGCACCAGAGTCAATCAGAGATATCCACTCGGCATCTGGGGTAAGCTTTCTGAATGCTCTCCTCAGTTTCCCAAGTACAATCTCGCGGATCTCCACTCCATTGCACTTTGACTAAGTGAACCTTCTTGTTTCTCAGCTCTTTGGTTTCTTTGCCGATAATCTTTAGCGGCTCACGCCTCACAGCTAATTCTGGAGTAATTTCAATATCCTGCTGAGCTGCTTCTTCCACGATCAAGTCTGGATCATGAACGTGCTTTCGAAGTTGAGATATATGAAATACATCATGCACTCCAGGCAACCAGTCTGGCAATTTAACTTTATATGCGAGAGTTCCAATCCGTTCCAGAATAGGAAACGGACCAATGAATTTGGGTGCCAACTTTCCAGTTTTACCGAACCTGATAACTCCTCTCATCGGCGATACTTTCAAATATACATAGTCGCCAACTTCAAAGGATATATCTCTTCTTCTTTTATCGGCGTAACTCTTTTGTCGGCTTTGAGCGGCGAGTAATCTCTTCCTAATAAAATCGACTTTGTCGGCAGCTTCTCGAATCATATCCGGACCCAACACAAGTCTATTTCCTGGCTCGACCCAACAAGCAGGAGATCGGCACGGTCTACCGTACAATGCTTCGAATGGAGACATTGTCAGACTCGCCTGGTAGCTGTTGTTATAAGAGAACTCAGCCAAATGTAAATTGTCTTCCCATGATCCACCGAAATCTATAACACAAGCCCGCAATAGATCTTCTAGAATGCGATTCACCCTCTCAGTCTGACCGTCTGTCTGAGGATGATAAGCGGTGCTTAGGTTTAACTTCGTTCCCAGCTCGACTTGAAATGCTTCCCAGAATTTGCTAGTGAATATTGTATCTCTATCACTTACTATGCTGAGCGGCACTCCATGTAGTCTAACTATTTCCCTGAAGTATATCTGCGCCAGACTCTGAGCGGTTCTATTTGATTTGACAGGTATAAAATGGGCGGTCTTCGTGAAACGATCTACGATCACCCAAATACTGTCATTTCCTTTTCTGGTCCTGGGCAGACCATCAATGAAATCCATAGAAATATGTTCCCACTTCCAGCCAGGAACTTCTAGTGGTTGTAATAATCCAGCCAATTTCTGTTGGTCGCTTTTGACTAGCTGGCAAGTAGGGCATCGACTAACATATATCGAAACGTCTCTTTTCATAGCCTTCCACCAGAAAGTTCTTTTGAGATCGTTATACATTTTGGCCACACCAGGATGGATACTCAGCTTGGACTTGTGACACTCATCTATCACTTCCCTTTTTAGCTCAGGAACGTCAGGAACACAAATCCTTCCTTTCAACCTCAAGGTCTCGTCGTTATCTATTTGAAAACACGAGGGTTCGCCTTTCTGAATCCTTTTGATCATATCCTTAATAAAGTTATCCTCTTTCTGAAGAATAGATATTTTGTCAATCAAGGATGTCGTGATAATAAAGCTGGCGATCATTACATTCTTCCTGCTTAGCGCATCGGCCACGACATTGGCTTTCCCTGGAGTATATATAATTTCGAAGTCATATGCCGCAAGAAACTCCAGCCAACGTTGCTGCCTCAAATTTAAGTCCTTCTGAGTGAACAGATACTTTAACGACTGGTGATCTGTAAACAGTTCAAATCTCTCGCCCAGAAGATAGTGTCTCCAGATTTTCAAAGAGAATATGATAGCCAATAACTCAAGATCATGAGTTACATAGTTTTTCTCGTGCGGCTTCAGTTGACGGCTAGCATAAGCAATCACTTGACCTCTTTGCATTAACACTGCTCCAAGGCCTTCTCTAGACGCATCAGTCCAGACTTTTAAATCCTGGTTGCCATCAATGATGGTTAACACTGGAGCTGTCGTTAATCTTAACTTTAGCTCTTCGAAAGCCTCCTCACTCTCTTCAGTCCATTTGAATTTAGAATGCTTCTTTGTAAGCTTCGTTAAGTGGCCAGATATCTTAGAAAAGTCTTTAACGAACTTCTGATAATAACTAGCCAATCCGAGAAAACTGCGGACTTCAGTGGGAGTACTGGGCTGTTTCCAATTTTGAATAGCCGTGATTTTGCTTGGATCCACAGCGATTCCATCTTTCGATACGACATGGCCCAGAAATTTTACTTCATCTTGCCAGAATATACATTTGGAAAACTTGGCTTTCAATACATTCCTTCTGAGGATTTCTAGAACCTGTTCCAGATGCTTTTCATGTTCGGCCTTTGATTTAGAGAAGATTAAAATATCATCAATAAAAACCAGAACAAATTTATTCAAAACCCCTCTGAACACTCTATTCATTAGATCGACGAAATAAGCTGGAGCGTTACATAAGCCGAACGGCATTACTAACCACTCGTAGAATAAGTCGGGGCCTCTGAACGCTGTCATTGGAACACACTCTTCGGCAATTCGAAGTTGATGGAAACCTGTAGCTAGGTCCATTCGTGAGAATACTTGTGCTCCATTTAATCGATCCAACAAATCATCAATCCGCGGCAATGGATATTTGTTCTTTATTGTTTGTTTGTTCAGATCACGATAATCCACGCATAGTCGTAGAGTACCGTCAGATTTTGGGACAAACACCACTGTTGCACCCCAATCAGAGAAACTAGGTCTGATTAGACCCTTCCATACTAGCTGTCGTGTTTGATTGTCTAATTCCTCCTTCTCTTTCAAGGACATTCTTCGAATAGCGTGAACTACCGGCCTTGCATTGGGAACTAAAGCAATCTTGAAATCTATTTCTCTTTGCGGAGGTAAGCGAACAACTTCCTCGAACACATCCGCATAGTTTTTGACGACAGGAATGTCTTTGATGAGGTCAGGAATATTCTCCATGACTTCAGGGACATTTTCTATTTGGGCTGGAGAAACATTCAAAGCTGCCCAGAAGTCTTTTCTATTAGCATTCTGACCTTCACAGGGAATAGTTATATAATCGCCT
This sequence comes from Allium sativum, assembly GCA_030737875.1. Taxonomy (NCBI): domain Eukaryota; kingdom Viridiplantae; phylum Streptophyta; class Magnoliopsida; order Asparagales; family Amaryllidaceae; genus Allium; species Allium sativum. The sequence goes on along the minus strand of CM060924.1, from coordinate 995,499,704 downwards.
GATTTAATCTTCGCCTTTACGACTCTGTCGGCGCATTTGACTTCAGCTTCATATTTAGTCAACCAATCTAACCCTAAGATAAGATCAAACTCTTTAAAATTCATAACGACTGCGATGGTAGGAAACCGATAACGAGAGAAAGAAACCGGCACTCCACAAATCCAACTGAGATCAATGGAACCCCCAACTGGATTCTGGACAGTCATTGGTTCCTTGAGCTTCTTCAAATTCAAATCCAGTTTCTTAGCTGCATCTTTGGAAATGAAGCTTCGTGACGCGCCTGTGTCAAACAGTACTTTGACTGGAATGTTTTTGACAGTAAGCGTGCCTTCTAAAACATCTGGCCTTTCTTGACTTGCTGAGGGATCAGAAGTTTCTGCCAATTCATTGACCTGAACTACTTCAGGCTTCCTCAAGAGCCAGCAATCCTTTGCAAGATGACCAGTCTGCTTGCATTTACTGCACCCTCTTTTCTCTTGAAATTTCTTTTTGGATTTAGATCCATCCTTTGATCGCTTTTTCGAGGGTTTGCACTTCCCCTGAAAATGCCCTGGCTTATGGCAATTATTGCATATGGCAGTCGTGGCAGGTTCTTTTTCAGATCTAGCCCTTTTTCGATTTACTTTAGGCTCTTTACTGTCCTCAGACCTTGTACTGGCTTCAGGAATATCAGTTTCCAACTCTGTTTTGTCACTAGAACAGACTTCTTCTTCGTCGCGCAACATTCCTTTCTTATGGAGATCTTCATACTGATAAGCCATGTAAATCATTTCTGAGAAAGGAAGCTTCACATGCCCCAATACCTTATTCTGGTATTTCCTTTGAAGTCCGTGAATAAATCTCATATTCTTCCTCTTCGGATTTTGAATTAAATGGGGAGCAAAGTGAGCAAGTTCATTGAATTTCTTATGATATTCGGGAATGGTCATATCACGTTGAATCAAATAAGAAAATTCATCACATAATCTCTCGGTTACTTCGGGAGGAGTAAATCTTTCTAAGAAAATCACTTTGAATCTGTCCCAGGTGATATCACCTTCTGGATTATTTCTGATGATTGATTCCCACCAGATTAAAGCTTCTTCTTTAAGCGCCCAAGATGCTACTAACCGTTTCTGGTCATCTCTCAGCTGGATATGCTCAAAGATTTTTTCGACAGAACTCAACCAAGCTTGAGTTTGAATAATAGATTCATTGCCCGAGAATTTTTCTCCACCCAGATTTCGATATCTCTTGAATAGAGCCTCTAGATCGGGTTCTGTATTCCTTCTGTTTCTGGCACTCATTTTTCTAGTACTTCTGCAATTAGCAGATCAAGTGTCAGGTCACAGAAAAGGTACTTTAAAACATAGAAACACATACTTCAATGTAAATGTGTCTATCAAGGTGTAATTTCATTCTGCTTTACTCATACTAGGATATTACTGATCCTATCTGTATAGAGTTACCCGTCTTAGAACACTACTGGTTCTATTTCTGACGAGTTCGTTCAAATGTTATATTCCAGAACTAAGCTTAACCAAAGCTCTGATACCACGTTGAGACCACCCGATTTCCCGTTCTCACGGAAACAAGGTTATCTTTTGGAATATAACACAGAAACATATAATAGCAGAACAGAATTAAATAAATACACCAGAATGAACAACAAAATATACTGGATAAAAGTAATCATCAGAGTTACACAGTATACAGGATCTTACTTAGTACAAATACAGTTCAGCTATACATAAATGTCTACAGCGGAAATAAACAAAATATGTACAATAGGAGCTGAACAGCATAAAAAGAAATAAATGATAGAATCCATCTTCAGCTCCAGCTATCCAGAAAGAACCAGCTAAACCTGAATACAAGGCTGCCCGTGTAGAAAAAGGGGCACCCGAGTTTGAGAGTGAAACAAACTACGAGTCAGTCATGGGACTGGTATGAGAAATCCACTCAACACATATATAATTGGCTAATCACAGGACCACGCCACTTTCGTGGAATGGGTTTACTCCATTGGATTGCCAGTGCTTTAAAACAAATCTTTCTTTTAAACATCGCTATGCTTGTTATAAAAATGAAACCGTTATAAGACTCAGTTCCCATCACACAATGCAACGCAAACCGGAGGATAGAGTTTTTACCTTATAACAGCCAAGATATGCTTGATACGAATAAAACAAAGGCATTTGATATTATTGCTAGTGTTTATATGTTTTGAAAACAATTTCAAATCATAACTATCAATCATAGACGGCATTAATGCCCCATACCACTATGTCGCTATATATAGGTATACAATCAAAACCGCACGATGTCGTATTTGGAAATTGGATTTCCGTCATGAACCAAGGCAAAAGATAGTCCTTACCGAATTCGAGACAATCTAGCCCATGTCTCAGGATCAGAACGCATCAACCCTTTAGATCGTCAGGGCCGGTCCACCGATGTGGATTATTATGCCTGAACACTACGTTTCTCCGCCCTTTGGGGCGTAAACGAGCCAACGAATGACTCCATCGGACCCGGATCGTCCGATCAAACCGAGGCGCCTCGCAACAGCAACAACCACATAGGTGAAAAGTATATAAATGTCAGGGCTGGTAGGTCACTGACACCACCCTAGCTAGAAAGAAACGCAGGCCCTCCCTGAGGTCCTTCTCCCGTTTTAGGTTCATACCGGGCTGTGAGGCTCGCGAATTCACGTTATACACAAAGCTACGCCACACAGGCGGTGCTTTGATCATCACCACAAGACTTTGCTTTTCAACAGAAGCCCTGATCACTGCATCTTAGCATGCCACACAGAATAAATCCTATGTCAGACACACAGTCCATTTACAAGTCCGTTCTGGGTCTGAACGAAACCGGAGGCACTAAATACCTCGCAAACCCATCGACCAACACGTACGTCTGGACGATCACCACTCATTATCCATATTTCGGGATGCCTCCCAATCAGGACCTCGGTTACCATCCAAACGAGGTGAAGATCTCCGGTCTTCGACCATCGTCTTCATCTTCGAATTTCAATCGTCGGTCGATTATTCGAAATGAGAATTAACTCGGCCTTTCCAAATAATTCACGTATATTTAGAATTTCAAATCGATTTATTTCAATGGTTAAATTATTTGACAACATCACGTTTGTTCTTTAATGTAATTTTCACACCAAACACATTCAACCATCAAACATCACATAAATCAAGCAAATTCAGTTTATTTCCATTCCATATCGCTTATGGTATTTTATAACTATTTATCGCTATTTTTATTTATTTTAAAATAGCCATTTTATTTAAAACGACGCTTCGGGCCATAAGGCGGCCGTGGCGCTGTTTTTCTTCAGATTTGATTTACACATATCTGAAAATCTAACCGTTGGATCCTCACAAAATTTACATCATTAGAAAGGTCTTTTCAAAACGAACCCAACGGTTCCAGTTTCGGGAAATTCCGACGGTCGGATCTCCCGGTACAATCGTTTGAATTTTCGATTTCAAAATACGAACTGCAGCGTCGTTATTCGATTAAATATATAATTATATATATATATATAAATATAATCGCTCCTGGCGCTGTTTTTCTTCAGATTTGAATTAAACATTCCAGACAATCCAACCGTTGGATTTTTACAAGGTTGGTGCCGTTGGAAAGATTATTCCAAGGCGAACCCGACGGTTGAGATTTCGGGAAAATCCAATGGTCGGATTTCCCGCACTAGTCGTTTGAAATCACGGTTTCAAAATACGAACTGCACGGCCTCGTTTCGTTTTAATTTTATTTATATTTATATAGTTATATAAATATAGTTCATTCAATGATTTCTATATCGTTTTCACTTCAAAAAAATTTTTCTAACTCCTTAAATTTTGGAAAAATTTCGCCATAACCTCCCCTGCACCGGGAGCGTCGGGAAATCGCAAATAGCGTCCCGGTCCTTCTAATCTCAAAAAGAAAAAGAAAAAGCCAAGCGGCTAGCCAACAGGCTCAAAATCATCACCCAAACAAATCAGTAAATGTGTACCTATTTGTCGGGCACAAATTTTATTCCTCTTCTCTAGCCCCTTTGCTATAACCTGTTCAATGAATATGCATGTACATATATATACAGTCCATATCATTTTTCATTTTCTATTCAACTTCATATTTGATTTCTATTTGGTTTAAAAACACCATTCATTCTAAGGTTACATAAATAGGTGCAAATCATTTCATTAGTTAATTAATGAATATTTCAACTCATCTATGTTTATTTTGAACAAGTGGCTATTTTTAACACTTCGCATTTTAACGATTTATGCATACAATAAAAATGTGATTTTTATTGTAAAACGATTCATTTCAAAACACTATTTTTCTATATAGCTCATATAGTCGATAAAAGGTGATTTTTATTATCAAACAATTTATTTCAAATTATGAATACCATTCAACACATGAATTTCTAAACAACGAATGAATATCAATTCAACACATGAATGTTTTCTATAGTTTTTATATATAGATAAAAATGTGATTTTTATTATCGAACTATTTATTTCAAAATATGAATACCATTCAACACATGAATTTATAAACAACGAATGAATATCAATTCAACACATGAATGTTTCCTATAGTTTTTATATATCGATAAAAATGTGATTTTTATTATCGAACTATTTATTTCAAAATATGAATACCATTCAACACATGAATTTCTAAACAACGAATGAATATCAATTCAACACATGAATGTTTTCTATAGTTTAATTAATATAGTTTAAGCATATGAAAATAATTCAAACACAAGAATATTATTCAAAATTTCGGCAGCATAACGGCAGGGTAGTTACACCGGCACCGTCCCTAGTACGGCTCCTCGCTCTACCTTAAAACCTCGCGGTTTTTGACAATGGGAATCATGCATCTAGTTCGCACGCAGGCGGCATGTATATATTTATTTCATTTCCACAAACTAATCCTATGTGGTTTCAACCAAATATTTCTCAACCACAAATGGGTATTTTTCAACCACAATCAATCCAATATCAATCACAAACAATCCCAAACAATCATTCAATTTTCACCACAATTTCAACCAATAAATATCGTCCATGGTTTGTGGACGAGGGGGCGTATATATATATATATAGCAATTTATATATAGCTATTCACATTCAATTTCAACACATATATATATAATTTTTAAATCAGAAATCTCACCAATAGCTATCCAACTTCAAGACTCTTCTTAATAGAAATCTTCGCCTATTTTTCACTTTCACCCGTATTCTCTGCATATGTAAAAATAGAATTTTTACTATGCTATTCAATATATAAAAATCGAATTTTGACTTCGCTATTCGATATATAAAAATATGATTTTTACTTCGACTTTCTATATATAAAAATATGATTTTTTTCCTTTTGCTTTCAACATATAAAAATATGATTTTTACTTTGGCTTAAAGAAACCAGTTTTTTTTCTCTTTTATAAAAATGCAGTTTTTATCTAAAAAAAAAATGCAGTTTTATTCTTTAAGAAAATTCAGTTCAGTTTTAAAATACTTTTAAAAATTCAGTTTTAAAGTTCTTTTATAAAAACAGTTTTACTTTTATAAAAATTTTTGTTTTAAAATTCTTTTATAAAAATTTCAGTTTTTTACCTTTTTTTAAAAATTGCAGTTTTAACTTTTCTTTAAAACAAATCAGTTTTACTTTATTTTAAAAACAAAAAATCAGTTTTAATTTTCTTTAAAACAAATCTGTTTTTACTTTTCTTTAAAACGAATCAGTTTTAAACTTTAACAAAATCAATTCGGTTTTTATACTTAAAAAAAAAATCAGGCTTCATTTCCTTTTAAAATTCAGGCTTTATACCTTTTAAAAAAAAACAGTTTAAAAATCATTTTCAAGATCAGTTCTTAAATGTTTTAAAATCAGAACTTAAAACAAAAATAAACTAAATAAATAAAATGAAAGAAAACGTACCGAGGGGGGGGGGTTTTCTCGCAGATCGGCGGCGGCAAGGCTTCTCGAGGGCGGCGGCTGGGGGTTTCAGCGAGGTGGCGATGGCTTCGAGGGGCTGCGGTGGTGTTCGTCGGCGTCAACTTCGAGGTGGCGACTGCTTCGCGAGGGGGAGGGCTGGATCGGCGCTAGGGTTCTTCTTTTTTTTTTTTTTTATTTATGTTTTAACTGAATCGGGGGGGGGGGGGGCAGAAAGGAGATAAGGAGGGAAAGATAGATTTTTTTTTTTATTATTATTATTTAATTATTAAATTTAGCAAAAAGTTGACTTTTACATATGACCTCAAAACGAGGCCCACCGCCTGTCGTCCATAGCGTTTAACCCCCATTCCGAACACAATGGGATATGTATCGCAAGCTGATTTGATCGTTACAATCAGTTTCCTTTTGAATTTTCATTTAAATCATTATATTGAATTTTAAACGCACATTTCAAATTACCGGGGTCACATACTAACTAGAAAAATTCCAGAAAAATATTTTCTAGCTTCGTATTGACGATACGGTCCTAACAAAACTAGTTTCGTCGAATTCTGAGACCGTTTGAAAAATGGCCAATTTCCAGTCGATTAAATTCAACAGAAACTGGTTAAACGCGTTTTCTTTTGCCATGCTCACATATTGATTCGAAAAATTATGAAATTTGAAACCCAGCAATAACTTGACACTGCGGATCTAACAAAAGTGGTTTCGTCGAAATCCGAGGTCGTTTGCAAAATGTCCATTTTTAAGGGCCTGAATTCCATAGCGACTATTCAGAATTTTTGACTGGACATATCTTTTGATTCCCGCTATCAAATTTCGATTGGTCAGATTCGTTAGAAAGATATCATCAATTAGATACTAATGTTTTTGGTTTCACTAAAATCCAGATTGTTTTGCACCCGGTATATTCAATTGAAGTTTGAAATCGAATTATCGAACTACCGCGCCATTTTCAATTCTATATATAATTATAATTAATTATATTGGTTTTCAAATGTCGATTCAAACTCATTTTCATCGCCATTATTTAAAATATTTATTTTAAATATTTAAAATCCATTATTTTAGCCAATTTAAAAATTTTAAATTGGTTCAGATTTTCTGGGTCGTTACACCGCCGAAGCTCGACGATGAGCCAGAGACGCTTGCAAATAAGGGGACTTCGATTCGAAAGCCACAGAGTTCTCTAATACATCGGGAGCGCCAGCAAATTAGGGCGACGCTAGCATCGGTCTTCGAATGGCGCAATGATAGTTGAGAGGATCGACAGTAAGATATGGGAGGGGTTTGGGAACTGCGACGAACTATTTTTGGGAGTTCAGAAATTGAGGAGTGCAGGTCTTTGACCTGGAAATGGTGCGATGTATTGTTGGAAGGGAGAAGTCGAGTACGATTTGGGAATATGGTAGTTCGAACTGTGTTCTTGGGATATAGAGGCTTCGGTCTTTGATTCTTGGGATGTTGGATGGCCGAGTGAAGGAGAAGTGCTTGGTGAAATACCAAGGAGAAAGAAGTAATTAAGGTAATATAAATTATTTAATTTAATTCTAATTTGCAAGTTAATAACGGTTGTTAAATTTGTTAATAACATTTTTTTTAGATAATTTATAAAGTGATTAGGATTTTTAAGTTAGTTTATATAAAGAGATTAGTTAGTTAGAAATAAAATCTGTAAAGTAATCAGTTAAGATTTTAGTTGGAATTTAGTTAACCCATAAGTAATTAATTTAAAGTAAGTTAAAAATCAAATTTAGTTTACCTTTAATCCTATTAGTCGATATAATCCGTATATCTGATGAATGCAAAATTTAAATTTATACAAGGTAATTAAATCGAGAAGCCAGTTCCTTAGAATATAGTTGCGGAAAATACTATTGGATGTTGGATTGGAAATTTCTAAAATCAATTGGATCAGAATCGATCGAACAATGGAAATCAGGTGAGTAAATCTCACTCACCTTTAGAATTATTTTTATTTCATTAAAAATAATTGTCTGTTGCTTGTGTGAATGTTTTATGGTTGTTTTATATATATTAGTTATTTAGGCTATATATATATATATATATTGGGTTGATTGGTTGGTTGGATTCCCGCAGTCTCATTAGCGGATGCCCGCAGTTTCATAGCGGATGATTACCCTATACGCCCCACGCTATGATTAGTGGATGACCTTCTATACCGCGATATTCTGCCACGAAGCAGAATGGGTATTATTTATGTGCTAACATCTGTGGATGTAGGAAAACAGGTTGGAGGAATCCAACTGGATTCCTCAAAAATATATTATCTATTTGTTTGTTTGTTCCGTTTGATTTCATATATATATTCATATATGATGTGTTAAAATCAAATGATTGGAAATTGATTGATTTGGTTGTTTAAACTATCACGGGGCCGAAGTGTTAATTTATAAAAATATCATGGAAGGATATTTGAGATTTTAAAAGGGAAAATTCTATTTTTAAATAGAATTTGAATTTTTAATTGAAATAAACATATAAACTTGTTTTGAAAAATAAAACAAGTAGTTTCTTTTTAAACGAAATTTATAAGTAGTTCTTTATAAACGAAGTTTATAAATAGTTCTTTTATAACGAAGTTATAAATGAAGCGAAAAGAATTATCAATTTGATAATTCAGAAATAGAAATACAAGTGTGAAATTGGATTTTGAAATGAAATTTCAAAATAGGATTTGAAATGGAATTTTTAAATATATAACTCAAATGAATTCAAACATGGAATTTGAATATAGGGATTTCAAACAGAAATTTGAGTATTGAATTTGAATATCAAATAGAAAGGGAATTGGGATTTGAAATATAGAATTCAAAAGTGAGATTGGAATTTGAATCAAGGAATTCAAATAGAATTAAAATGGAATTGAATTCATTTTAAGAAGTTAAAGGTTTATATATATAAATATAATTAAAACGAACTCGCCGCAGCGCTGCAGTTCGTAAAATAGCGATTCGAACTTCAATCGAGTATACAGAACGCAATTGAAGTCGGAATCTTTCGAAACAAGAAACGTCGGGACCGATTTGATAATAGTTTTCTAATGAAGGAGAAAAATCTGAATTTCGACGTATAGATTTTGAGTTATGTCAAAGTCAAATTTTCAGAGAAGCAGCGCCAGAATCGTTTTAAAACCATTATGGTTTATTTAATGTTATAAAAAGATTTTTAGGGAAATAAAATCCGAATTTCTATTTAGAAAATTTCAGAGTTGAGTTGTAAAATATATGCGAATTCAGGTTGTGCAAATGAATATGATTTTTGAAACAGAAACCAGATTTTGATTTATGGAATAGAATTAACTAAATTGAATAGAAATTAGTTAATGAGTTTTCGAAGGGATATTGGGATTTGAATAAGTAAATTCGATTGGAAATTTATATTCGAAATCAAAAGGGAAACTAGAATTGAAATTGAAACGCAATTTGGTTATGAGCAAGTTAAATATTTTGTTTGAACATGTTATGTTCGACAAAGAAGTGAAATAGGCAAAGAGGGCTAATTAAAGAATAAATGAGCGAAACTGAATTCAAACGATTGGATTGAGTTAAACTGAATGGAAAACAGGTGAACAGGTGTTGGACAGGTATGGAATGAAGTATATAAAGTATATGAAGATTTTTATTTATGTGCCCGACAAAAAGGTACATGTTTAATTCATATATGGGTTTTATGCGCCGTATCGGCAAGCCGCTTGGCTTCTTCTTTTTCCTTTTGAGATTAGAAGGACCGGGAAAGCTATTTGAAATTTCCCGATGCTCCCGATACAGGGGAGGTTATGGCGAAATTTTCCGGAAATTTAAGGAGTTAGAATATTTTTAAGATATTTTGATAATTTGAAATCATTGTATCGACGTATTGAATTCGATAGTAAAGTGAATATAAAAATCGAATGTTGTAAACAAAAAGGGATAGAGATAAGTGATTGGAATTGTTTCCAATTGCAAATAGAGATTTTTCTAATATATAGAAAATAAAAGAAGTTGATATTTGGAAACGTTTTCCAAATGGCATAAGAGGCAAGATGATTATTGAAAATATTTGGTTAACAAATATTGATAGAGAAAATGGAGAAGTGATTTAATTAATGAATATTAATTAAAGAGCCCAGTGATTGGTTTGATATGTTTGGATGAACACTTGTTTTTTAGTTAAATCACAGACTATCGAAGTTTTTGACCATCGTTGTCAATATGGAGAGACCGGTTGGATTATTATCCGAAGAACCACTCCGTATCGGCATAAGCATTGCGAACCAAGTATGCTGAATATATTGAAGACGGAGTAAAGTGCAAGGGCTTTTTCTATTTATAGAAATTGTGCCTTCGGTTTCGTTCAATCCCAGAACGAACGTAAATGGACGAATGTCTGACAGAGTATTTCCAATGATCAAATGGGTTGGTCTGTATGAGTATATATGGTTGCAACGGATTTATCCCTTAGCATAATATCCAGAATATTTGTGCAAACTCAACTAGTGATTAACGGATCTGACGATGTGGCATTCAAAGTGATTGTGTTATCGATGAATGGTAAGTATGCGTAGCCTCAGGCCTCAACAACCGGGAAATGACAAAAATCGGGCAGGCAGCATGGCTATGTGGGTCGCACCCATTAGGGTGTATAATCACCTATCTAGAGAAATTCCTTTTGTTTCTAAATCTATCGATTCTGCCCATTCGGGAAACGGTGGTTTGAGTCCAACCGTTGGTGGTATACATTCGATACACTCAAGCGAAATGAGTGGTCGGTCATGTGTGGGCCGGGTTACAAGATGTTCTTGTTGAACCCAGTGTATTCCTCTCTAGAGATACACAGTCGGAAGGTGGTTCCATACCTTGTCATGTTGGAAATCCAATCTCCAATAAGCGCCATGCGGTTTTTGATTTTATACTATATATGTGGAGCGTGAGATGCAAGCGTTCTGCTATTTGGTTATTTATTTGAGGTAGACATTATTATAATATCACTGGATTTGATATCAAAGTGTTTTGGGTTATAGTAAGGTAAAAACCGTCCGTGTTTATGTGTGGGCTGGTCTTACTATTACCTTTTCTTTTGAAAGAGTTTTGAAAGTTAAACAAGTGGTTGGAGTTTACTCACACCAGTCCCATGACTGACCCAGAGTTTGTTTTGTTTTGTTTTTCCTAAACTCTTGGGTGCCCAAATTTGTACGGGCAGTCAAGTGTTTCAGGCTTTTACAGATACACTTGGAGGAGCTTGAAGCAGGAGGCTTCAACGTTATTTATTTAGAGTTACTTCCGCTGGATCAAATGTTATGTGTACTCTGATGATGGTATGTATATATGTACAAACAGATTTGTATTTCGGAGCTTATGTTATATAATATATTTTATTCGTTCCGCTGTGAGTTTGTGATCTTTGTTTTCTTCTATTCTAATATTTCTTTCTTTCTATTTCTCATCCTCTAATTTCTTTCTAATAATGAGTCGTATTTCTGTGCAATTTGAGTTGGACGTGTGGTGTTTTTAGTCAACTCAGATAGCACGAATTTGCGGGCCATTACAGGTGGTATCAGAGCTTAGGTTGAGCGAATACCTAGGCTTTGGTGGAAATGTGCTCATTAGAGATAGGGTCAGTAGTACCCTAGAATGAGTTGAGTGTATATATATGAGAGAGCGTATTTGTACGTTGATATAAAATTGTTTTATATTGTGTTTACTAGTCTGTGAGTGGTTTATGAATTCTGGTCGAATCGTGGGACGCCACGAAGTCGATAGGGATTTCTAAACACTTGAACAGAAAATACGACATGATATTGTTTTAAAGTGGATAAATGAAATAATTTTACCCAAAATTATATTTTGATATAGAAAGAATAATTTTCCAGAATTATTATTATATGAATGTGTTGGATGTTGATCAAATGAGATTATATAATTAGAATGGTTATATATAACCAAATAGAATTTGTATAGGAATTAAATATACAAATGAGATGAATTAGAATTTAATTCAAACCAGAATTAAGAATTCAAAATCCTGGGAAGTTTGAAAATATTTTTCAAAAGTATATTAAAATAATATAGATTTGTTTTAAAAGGATTTGAAAGAAAATCATTTTAGATGGATTTAGAAATAATAAAGCACTGAACTCACTTCAGTGGCTGGGAAATAATTCTGATGATGATTGCAACATCATCAGTGTTCATTTCCGAGTTTCTAAGTGATGAATTGCTACCTTAGAAAAAGTTTTTGATGGAAATTTGTTTGAAAGAAAACAAGTGGTTTAAAAATTTCAAATGTTTTGAATTTGAATAAATATATGTATATATTTATGGGATTTCAAAAGAATTTGAAAAGAAAAACCCTGGAATTTGAATTTTGGAATTTAAATTTAACTTAAACAAGTTAAATGGGTCGAAGTGAATGAATTGATTAGAATCAATTTAAATAGATTTATTGAAATAAATTGAAATAAATATGAATTGAATGTGAAGGCATATGAAAGGAAGAAGACCAAAAGTTTTGGTTGAAAATAAAGTCATAGAAATATGAGGAGTTGAGTTTCAACATAAGTGAGATGTTGAAAAGAAATGGATTTGTACCCTTTTTTCTACCTAAGCAATTTCGAGGACGAAATTATTTTAAGGGGGGAAGAATGTAACGACCCAGATTTTTCGTCGATTAATTTTAAATATTTAATATAGTTTTAAATATTGAATTTATAATATAAATGGTATTTTATTCGATTATCGATTAAATAATCGGAATACGATTTAATTTGATAATTATCGAAATACGAGAACTAAACAATTTAATTCAAAGGTAAAATTGAATCGAAACAGTTTAGATGGTCAATGTATATATACGATTTAAATATGAACGATGATAATTGAAATTTATTTTTAAATTTATTTGTTTTGAATTTAAATTGATTTAATATGGCTATTTTAAATATACGTTCAAAATAAATGGTATAATCTATTTCGTTGAATTCAAAATAGCGTAATAACCTTATAACGTCGGTCGTTGGGTTGAAAAAGCGGTTCAGAGTTTTGAATTAAGGGGCTATAAGATATTTTGGTTATTTAACATAAAGGAGGCCGACCAATACGTGGGAAAAGCAGACATACTTCTACCTTCTTTAAAATTCTCGTACGTTTTGTTCACTGCTTTTACGACCATGGAGAAACATGAAAAAATGGTGCAGACCTATGATGTTATTCGCGCAGACCTAATTATTTCTCGAGCTCAAAATTTTGTCTCCCTCTTTTCATATCTAAGAAACAACTGTTTTAATGGCCTCAGTACTTTGTCCACCGTTCACTCTATAAAATGAGCCCTCCCCTTCGTTTGTTTTCATTATCGAATCCAACATTTCAGCCCCTTTCTTCCATCCTTTTCCAGTAAATCGAAGTCACCGATTTAATAAAAAACGAAAGAAAGGAAGAGGGCAATTGGAAATCGGAACCGCCGAAGCTCGACGATGAGCCAGAGACGCTTGCAAATAAGGGGACTTCGATTCGAAAGCCACAGAGTTCTCTAATACATCGGGAGCGCCAGCAGATTAGGGCGACGCTAGCATCGGTCTTCGAATGGCGCAATGATAGTTGAGAGGATCGACAGTAAGATATGGGAGGGATTTGGGAACTGCGACGAACTATTTTTGGGAGTTCAGAAATTGAGGAGTGCAGGTCTTTGACCTGGAAATGGTGCGATGTATTGTTGGAAGGGAGAAGTCGAGTACGATTTGGGAATATGGTAGTTCGAACTGTGTTCTTGGGATATAGAGGCTTCGGTCTTTGATTCTTGGGATGTTGGATGGCCGAGTGAAGGAGAAGTGCTTGGTGAAATACCAAGGAGAAAGAAGTAATTAAGGTAATATAAATTATTTAATTTAATTCTAATTTGCAAGTTAATAACGGTTGTTAAATTTGTTAATAACATTTTTTTTAGATAATTTATAAAGTGATTAGGATTTTTAAGTTAGTTTATATAAAGAGATTAGTTAGTTAGAAATAAAATCTGTAAAGTAATCAGTTAAGATTTTAGTTGGAATTTAGTTAACCCATAAGTAATTAATTTAAAGTAAGTTAAAAATCAAATTTAGTTTACCTTTAATCCTATTAGTCGATATAATCCGTATATCTGATGAATGCAAAATTTAAATTTATACAAGGTAATTAAATCGAGAAGCCAGTTCCTTAGAATATAGTTGCGGAAAATACTATTGGATGTTGGATTGGAAATTTCTAAAATCAATTGGATCAGAATGGATCGAACAATGGAAATCAGGTGAGTAAATCTCACTCACCTTTAGAATTATTTTTATTTCATTAAAAATAATTGTCTGTTGCTTGTGTGAATGTTTTATGGTTGTTTTATATATATTAGTTATTTAGGCTATATATATATATATATTGGGTTGATTGGTTGGTTGGATTCCCGCAGTCTCATTAGCGGATGCCCGCAGTTTCATAGCGGATGATTACCCTATACGCCCCACGCTATGATTAGTGGATGACCTTCTATACCGCGATATTCTGCCACGAAGCAGAATGGGTATTATTTATGTGCTAACATCTGTGGATGCAGGAAAACAGGTTGGAGGAATCCAACTGGATTCCTCAAAAATATATTATCTATTTGTTTGTTTGTTCCGTTTGATTTCTTATATATATTCATATATGATGTGTTAAAATCAAATGATTGGAAATTGATTGATTTGGTTGTTTAAACTATCACGGGGCCGAAGTGTTAATTTATAAAAATATCATGGAAGGATATTTGAGATTTTAAAAGGGAAAATTCTATTTTTAAATAGAATTTGAATTTTTAATGGAAATAAACATATAAACTTGTTTTGAAAAATAAAACAAGTAGTTTCTTTTTAAACGAAATTTATAAGTAGTTCTTTATAAACGAAGTTTATAAATAGTTCTTTTATAACGAAGTTATAAATGAAGCGAAAAGAATTATCAATTTGATAATTCAGAAATAGAAATACAAGTGTGAAATTGGAATTTGAAATGAAATTTCAAAATAGGATTTGAAATGGAATTTTTAAATATATAACTCAAATGAATTCAAACATGGAATTTGAATATAGGGATTTCAAACAGAAATTTGAGTATTGAATTTGAATATCAAATAGAAAGGGAATTGGGATTTGAAATATAGAATTCAAAAGTGAGATTGGAATTTGAATCAAGGAATTCAAATAGAATTAAAATGGAATTGAATTCATTTTAAGAAGTTAAAGGTTTATATATATAAATATAATTAAAACGAACTCGCCGCAGCGCTGCAGTTCGTAAAATAGCGATTCGAACTTCAATCGAGTATACAGAACGCAATTGAAGTCGGAATCTTTCGAAACAAGAAACGTCGGGACCGATTTGATAATAGTTTTCTAATGAAGGAGAAAAATCTGAATTTCGACGTATAGATTTTGAGTTATGTCAAAGTCAAATTTTCAGAGAAGCAGCGCCAGAATCGTTTTAAAACCATTATGGTTTATTTAATGTTATAAAAAGATTTTTAAGGAAATAAAATCTGAATTTCTATTTAGAAAATTTCAGAGTTGAGTTGTAAAATATATGCGAATTCAGGTTGTGCAAATGAATATGATTTTTGAAACAGAAACCAGATTTTGATTTATGGAATAGAATTAACTAAATTGAATAGAAATTAGTTAATGAGTTTTCGAAGGGATATTGGGATTTGAATAAGTAAATTCAATTGGAAATTTATATTCGAAATCAAAAGGGAAACTAGAATTGAAATTGAAACGCAATTTGGTTATGAGCAAGTTAAATATTTTGTTCGAACATGTTATGTTCGACAAAGAAGTGAAATAGGCAAAGAGGGCTAATTAAAGAATAAATGAGCGAAACTGAATTCAAACGATTGGATTGAGTTAAACTGAATGGAAAACAGGTGAACAGGTGTTGGACAGGTATGGAATGAAGTATATAAAGTATATGAAGATTTTTATTTATGTGCCCGACAAAAAGGTACATGTTTAATTCATATATGGGTTTTATGCGCCGTATCGGCAAGCCGCTTGGCTTCTTCTTTTTCCTTTTGAGATTAGAAGGACCGGGAAAGCTATTTGAAATTTCCCGATGCTCCCGATACAGGGGAGGTTATGGCGAAATTTTCCGGAAATTTAAGGAGTTAGAATATTTTTAAGATATTTTGATAATTTGAAATCATTGTATCGACGTATTGAATTCGATAGTAAAGTGAATATAAAAATCGAATGTTGTAAACAAAAAGGGATAGAGATAAGTGATTGGAATTGTTTCCAATTGCAAATAGAGATTTTTCTAATATATAGAAAATAAAAGAAGTTGATATTTGGAAACGTTTTCCAAATGGCATAAGAGGCAAGATGATTATTGAAAATATTTGGTTAACAAATATTGATAGAGAAAATGGAGAAGTGATTTAATTAATGAATATTAATTAAAGAGCCCAGTGATTGGTTTGATATGTTTGGATGAACACTTGTTTTTTAGTTAAATCACAGACTATCGAAGTTTTTGACCATCGTTGTCAATATGGAGAGACCGGTTGGATTATTATCCGAAGAACCACTCCGTATCGGCATAAGCATTGCGAACCAAGTATGCTGAATATATTGAAGACGGAGTAAAGTGCAAGGGCCTTTCCTATTTATAGAAATTGTGCCTTCGGTTTCGTTCAATCCCAGAACGAACGTAAATGGACGAATGTCTGACAGAGTATTTCCAATGATCAAATGGGTTGGTCTGTATGAGTATATATGGTTGCAACGGATTTATCCCTTAGCATAATATCCAGAATATTTGTGCAAACTCAACTAGTGATTAACGGATCTGACGATGTGGCATTCAAAGTGATTGTGTTATCGATGAGTGGTAAGTATGCGTAGCCTCAGGCCTCAACAACCGGGAAATGACAAAAATCGGGCAGGCAGCATGGCTATGTGGGTCGCACCCATTAGGGTGTATAATCACCTATCTAGAGAAATTCCTTTTGTTTCTAAATCTATCGATTCTGCCCATTCGGGAAACGGTGGTTTGAGTCCAACCGTTGGTGGTATACATTCGATACACTCAAGCGAAATGAGTGGTCGGTCATGTGTGGGCCGGGTTACAAGATGTTCTTGTTGAACCCAGTGTATTCCTCTCTAGAGATACACAGTCGAAAGGTGGTTCCATACCTTGTCATGTTGGAAATCCAATCTCCAATAAGCGCCATGCGGTTTTTGATTTTATACTATATATGTGGAGCGTGAGATGCAAGCGTTCTGCTATTTGGTTATTTATTTGAGGTAGACATTATTATAATATCACTGGATTTGATATCAAAGTGTTTTGGGTTATAGTAAGGTAAAAACCGTCCGTGTTTATGTGTGGGCTGGTCTTACTATTACCTTTTCTTTTGAAAGAGTTTTGAAAGTTAAACAAGTGGTTGGAGTTTACTCACACCAGTCCCATGACTGACCCAGAGTTTGTTTTGTTTTGTTTTTCCTAAACTCTTGGGTGCCCAAATTTGTACGGGCAGTCAAGTGTTTCAGGCTTTTACAGATACACTTGGAGGAGCTTGAAGCAGGAGGCTTCAACGTTAGTTATTTAGAGTTACTTCCGCTGGATCAAATGTTATGTGTACTCTGATGATGGTATGTATATATGTACAAACAGATTTGTATTTCGGAGCTTATGTTATATAATATATTTTATTCGTTCCGCTGTGAGTTTGTGATCTTTGTTTTCTTCTATTCTAATATTTCTTTCTTTCTATTTCTCATCCTCTAATTTCTTTCTAATAATGAGTCGTATTTCTGTGCAATTTGAGTTGGACGTGTGGTGTTTTTAGTCAACTCAGATAGCACGGATTTGCGGGCCATTACATCATAGATCTAATCATAAGATGTAAACTTGCATAGGCAATAGTTACAAACTTTACATTACATGATTCATACTCCAACATATATATACTTGCATGTGTGATTTATACAACATAGACTATGATGTAAACTTGCATCTAACTCACGCATGTCATGGCCTAACTTTAGATCCAATCTATTACCTATAATAGAAAACAGAAAAACAAAAATGCTGAGGTGGATAGCCTAAAATCGCTCCTTCTTTCCATCTTCTCTCATTTATGCGCTCTCCATTTTTTATTTTCTTTCGCTTCTTCCAAATAAAAACCGCTCCTGCCCCCTTCTTCTCCGTTTCTTCCCTACAGTAATAATCTCGACTCTTCTTCTATTTTCATTTTTTCCTCTTTTGCATCGCTATTAACTTCCTGCCCCAATTTACTCCTACTTTTGATTTCTAATCTCCGCGTCTCTCCGTTGTTCTCCTAAATTAAAGGCCAGTTCTATACGGTTAGTTCCCACACCGACTCCATTTTACTCACCAAGCCCTAATTCCCATGACTAACTGCTAATATTCCTCCACCCCGTCCACTTTTTGATTTTCTAACCTACCACGAATTCTTCTATAACTTTTCAACCCAATTGTCTTCAAGCTCTAAATCATATTCGATGTTGTACAAATTTCAATCGATTAATATCGACAGTAAGTTGTCGCACCTATCAATCCCGTCATCATACCTTGACTTTGGAAAAATAGCACACAGATCAAAGATCAGAAGAGGGAACATAAATCATAAAATAGAGAAAAAAGAGGCTACAATTGGGTCTGCTACTTCTTCTTTTTGCTCTTCCTCCTTCTCCCTAATTTGATCGATGAACTACGATAGCGGTGCTGAATTGGTACTTTTTTTTTTCAAATCAAATTTTAATTAAAATAGAAATCAATTATGAGAATTCAGTTTCTTCGTACTAAAATAGGATCGTACAACTTACAGGAGCTGCGATCGAATCAAACTTTTAGATTCTGAATGTTGTGACTCTTTCCAAATTGGGTTTCGGAACGTACGATCTTATATATTTAGGATCAATGCACCTGCAAATTGTTTTCCCTTTGCATTTAGAAATATCATACAGCACTAATTTTAATATATTTTTTGATTTGCTAATTGCAACAAAACAGAATTCCTTATATGTTTATATGTGTACATATATGACATTAGGTTTTATGCAGATATAATTAGTGTATATTTATGCTTGATACTGAAAGACACTTTTGATGGAATTTAATTTGTTGGTTATAATGTTGACTCATTTCTTTCTGTCTAACTGCTCATTTGTTTGTTTCTTTTTTGGGACTTTATTCTGTAGGACTTTGAAGACCCCCTTAAAGGTCATTTCCTGTCCAATTATGAAAGCAACGATTTTTTGTTGAACATGATTTTCAGTGCTACCTTATTTGCCAAATCAAAATAAATTGGATTTAGCAGAATGCGAGCAAGCTAAGTTAGTTCAACACATGACTTATGTAATTTCAAGCTTATTAGTTTTTATTACTGTTGCATATTTCTATGCACTTTGACCACGGATTTCATGGTTAATAATTCTTTTTTCGATATCCTTATTTGAGCTTAATTCTATCAGCATCACTAATTTACCAGTTTCTCCTGCACATATTCATCTCTTCGCCTGCTTAATTTGTTTAACAAATGTCGTTGCATGCTTTTCCATTGGATAAGAAATGCCCCTTTTTGATTTCTTAATTGCACCATATATTACATTTGTTTCATTTCCGCAATTGAGATTATTGGAGTAACATGTTTCGTGCAATACGACCAAAATTATGAACTAAAGTTATGATGTTTTAGATTTTGATCTTTGTATACATGTTACAACCTATGCTTTTGATGAAATATTCTCTAAAATATTGTTTGTTGTTTCATTAAAAAAAAATCATATCTACGTTTTAGTTCTTGTGGATTGCAAGCACAATTCAGGGCACACAAATTTGGTCAAACTCATCCTATGGTGATAGCATATCTACTCATGACGGAATGATTAATCGAGGAAAAAATTGTGATGGAGAATAAGTTGAGGAAGCGTAAAGATGATTAATTTTCACCCTGAAGTTTAACTGGCTGTAACTAAAGCTTAACTAAAGTTGATAAGGCATACACATTCATTCGGTAAGTTGTTCTGTATGCATGACATTTTGTGCTGCCTTCTACATTTCATAATGCAGGAATTTCAGCAGTTCTTTTCCTTAAAGATTCAAACCGTCGATTGTTTTATGGCGCCCTCATTTCTTTTACAATGTCAAATGTTTAACAACTGGGAAATGATTTATGTATTTTTTTCTCACAACTGTAACATTTCTTTAATGTGCTAGATGAATCGAGCATCAATGACCAAGGCTGCCATAATGGAGAAGCCAAAGCAATACGAGTTGAAGCTGAAGCAACAACAAACATGAATGATTGCCATTTATGTGACACAGAACATAAAGTAACATTGATGCAGCTGAATAATATGCTTCCACTCAAGGTAACACATACTGAATCTTGAACTTGATTTTTTTTTTTTTTTAATATTAACCAAATTTGGATCTTTTTCACTGTAAGTTACCCTAAACATCAACAAAAATTATCCTTCAATGGAACTTATGAATAAAATTAATCCATCAGTTCATTGATGAAACCTCATCATTAATTCTTTCCCGTCTTTTAAATGAAATCATTCTGCCTTTCAGAGATTGTATTGAAGCTAAACATGAGTGCATACAATTTTGCTGCTTATGTACTGTATTTTATTTTTCTGTCGAGTTGCAATATATTGTACCATCTGTCCTTTTAGTTTCATGTCAAGAGTTAATTAATTTTGGGTTGAAGTTTACATAATCTCATTACCTCTGATATTTAATTCTCCTTCTCTTATCTTTCCCTTCAATGTTTAGTTTCCTTTACCTTTTGTTTCCTTGCTGGAAGTAAATCAACCTACCTAGGTTGCCAGCAATGTCAAAGACGTCATAATGCGCAGTGCAAAAACATATTTTACTTACATATGGACAAACGGAAGGACTTCATACTTTGTTTGTAGATTGCGCTTAACAAAATTTTGTATTTACTATAACACTGGATATAAGTAATTTTTCGTTTACGTCTCGTGATCATCTGAAACCAGCAAATTACTGCTACTGAAAACTAAGGTTTCACATCCTTTTTCATATGATCATCGCATCACTCGGCAACATGACAAAATTAAATGCTACTGTATCACGATACATTTCTTAATAGAGATATTTACAATTGAATGACCTTCCGGTTTTTTGAGTATGTTGGTGCTTTTTGGAGGATGGTGGCGTACATTAACGTTTTTTTCATTTTAAATTTGGTTGAACACCTACACAAGCTAACATGGAGGAAAAAAGGCAGAGAAATTAAGTTTGGTGAAGTGGCCTTTCCATGTTTGCAGCATTAACTTTATATACAGAGACTGAAGTGGTTTTGTGTTCTACTATTTCCTACTTTCAATATATCTGCTACCGAATAACATTTTTCATGCAACGCCTCTATAACTAATTCAGTGTCAACATTGCTGTTTTTGTTACTTACATGTTTTGTGCGTTCAATAACCATAGATTAGTTGTATTATGGTAATCAGTAATTCATAGAGTAGTTAATTCTTAGCATTAACACTTTATGCTTAACTATTGCTTTAAGCATATGTCTATGAATTTTCACTCTTCTCTTGCTTATAAACAAGAAACTTGCAAACTAGACTGTAGAATTTTATTTTATTTTAAAAAAAATGCTAGAAAGAATAGTCCTTTCGAGTAATGAAAATCTATTACATATCTATAGAAGTGTGAAAACTCTCTTCCTTTTCTTAATGAATTTCTTGAATTAAACTTTTTTTTAATCCTTGCCTAGGGTCACGATCGAATTTATCTCCATTATTGTCGCTGGCATTACCGTAAGTTTCATTTATTCTTGCATAAAATAAATCATTTGATTTCAAACCTATACCACTATTGTTTGTTCCATGCCATATATATTGTTGCTCATGCTCAGCTGTCTTTGGAAATAAGACATGTGGACTTCCTATGCAACTTAGTTTGATTTATTACTCATAAGGCAATGAACATGATTGGGCAACACTAACCGTGACTGATGTTGTTAGTATTACGGTGGAAAAAAATGTCCAATCACATCCACTAATTCTTTTCGATTTTTGTTTTGACTTTTCAGGTACAACACCTTCAACCTATACGGTACAAGGGGTTTAGTTTAGCGACGAATAAAATAACGATCCAACAGTGGTGGATTTTTAAATTGGCAGTGCTATAAAAGGAAGGTAAGTTACTATACCATTTTGTTGTATTTCATTGTACTTGAATTCTTTGGTGTTTTGTGTTACACAACTGATTGATACGAACAATACTGCTGATGACATATAGTGATGAATTATGTCTAATTGCATTTCATAACATCATCTGTGCCCCTTTTTAGGAAGACCAAAAAATTGTGGAAAAAGCTTTGAAAATTATGAAGGCCAAAGGGAAGCTTTCAACCGAGTGGTAGTTTGACCAGCTATCGTTTGTTGTAAAATAATATTGGCCTTGTGTAGGCACTACTATGTATGAGTTTGTGGTTTCCATGTTATTTGTTTCTCCGCGGGTAGGCAGTCACCAAAACAATTAACGCAACGATCATCTTCTCCAACTTTAGAAACTGAGATATTTATATGTGCTTTATCATAAACCCAGTTTCGAGGTATATAGCGAAAAGTTGAAGGGTATTTCTCATTGCTGACTTCATTTACTATAGAGAATCCTTATCTTTCTAGGCCATTTGTTATGTCACTTAAGTCATGGGGAGCTTTTACGATTTCAATTAGTTGTCCGATTTCAATTAGTTGTCCATTTTTATTACTTGATAGGCCTACTTTTTTGTTTCCATTGTTTTCAATGTGAGCTGCACTTCGAATTACAACAAATTTGACGATAGAGTTCCTGAGTTTGATGGCGCAGATCAGCTACAAAAAAAGCAAGGCAATCAGATTGGTGGCCACCCTTATACCAGTAGACAGTAGTTACAAATATGAGCCATATTAACTAATAATTATTAGTTCACTATCATGCATTTTTTAATTCTAACATAACCTTAAATTTCTGTTCAATTGTTGCAAATAAATTCCAGACCATTAACACTTCAATATAACCTGCTTCAGGTATGAATGCCAAATGTCGAACATCAAGTACCTTTAATAATTCAAGTTAGTCCAGTGGATTGACACACACGTTGAGCAATTAATAAAACGTAGTGGATAGAAATATTCAAGTTATTTAAAAATCCTTCGATATACAGGTGAAAGAAGAATCATGTAAAGATTTAATTTAATATTTGTATTTTGTACTGGTAGCTGCAGTGCCAATATACTTTTACTTGCAATTTTGTAAAACTGTGCTCGGATTAAACTTTCTGTTACAGTAATATATCATGTAACAATATTACCCACAGTTAAATATTCACTCATTATTGCCCGTTTTCATACATACAAAAATGAATGTCCTGTGAACAGACACTATATATATATACATAATACTCATACATACATACATATATATGTATATATATATATATATACATACATACATACATATATATATACGTAAAATTTACTACAAATTTATATGTATGTATATATACATAATATACATACATATATACATATATATATATATATATATGTATGTATGTATGTATGTATGTATGTATGTATGTATGTATGTATATGGAGCAGTTATTTGAACACAAATTTACTACACAAAATTATATGTACAAATTGTGGACCATTAGATTTATTTGTCTTTACATGGAATGTGGAATTCAGAGGGAGATCTAATGATGCACAATTTGTATATCAAATTTTGTGTTATCAATTTATGTCCAAATAGACTTATACATACATACATACATATATATGGGAAAGTCTACTTCAACACAAAAATTGATACAAATTCTCAACCATTGGATTGACCCTTGATTTCGCCCACTCACATAAAGACAAACTGATCTAACGGTTGAGATTTTGCGTCCCCTAATTTATGTCAAATATTTGTGTTTAAAAAGACACGCTATATATATATATATATATATATATATATATATATATATATATATAACACAAACACAAGCTTTATGATAGCGAATTGTTATCGTTGTGTTGTTGAAAAAAGCAGAAACCAATCACATCTATATTGATTGTTTTAATCATCAATCATCGTTTTTCACTTTGACTGGTTTTCAGGAATTCCTCCTTAGGTATTGTTACTTCTATTTATGATTTTTGGTTATAGTGATTGGTTTATTCATGATTTTTCCCCCCTTTTCTATTTATTCTACTGCAATTTTTTTGTTAGATTTGAAATTGAACTCTATACTTTTGGAACCATACAAAAATTAGTAAACGGTTGTTAAATTATATTGCGAATTTACTATCATAATCTTTGATAAAGGTATTGATTAAGCAGATTAATTGTATTCGATTTGTTTTTTTTACGATTTGATCTATTACTTCACTATATAAAATATTCATTGTGTACTAATTTAGTCTTATGCATTATTATTTTAGTATCATCATCACTCATATTGATACTGAACAAATTCATATTTACAGTTCGATGCTATCTGTTGGAAATTTGAGTAAATTGAGAATACTCTAAAGAAATACAATTATTTTGACTGTAAACCTGCACGTACACCATATGGTCTCAGTGTAAAGTTATTTAAGAACACTGATGAAGGCGTAAGACAGTCTGATTTTGCGAGCATCATTGGCAGCCTACGGTATGCCACTGAATGTACTGACCCGACATTGCCTATGTCGTGGGATCATTATGCAGGTTTACCAGTAGACCTAGTATAAAGCATTGATATGATATTGAAAGGGTCATGAGATACCTTAAACGAACCATGAACCTTGGATTACATTATGAAAAGTTTCAAGCTGTACTTGAAAGATATTCCGATGCTGACTGGAATATTTTATCTGATGATTCTATTACGACCAGTGGCTATATATTTAGCAATGCTGGAAGAACTGTTTCTTGGAAATCTAAGAAACAGAATATCTTGACTCAGTATACTATAGTGACTGAGATAATAGCACTAGCTACAGCTAGTTAAGAAGCAGAGAACTAAAGAAATCTGCTATTTGAGATTCCTATAAAAGAAAAATAGACACCAGTGGTGTAATCGATTGTGATAGTTCCGCGACTATTACAAAAAGTATAGAACCGTTATAACAACGGTAGAAAACGACGTCGTAAGCACAATACTGTAAAAGAACATCACATACATAGTGATGAAAAATTCGACGACTATTGAAAGGAAAACAGAACCGATATTACAACGGTAAGAAATGATAGTCGTATACACAGTATTGTTAGAGAACATCACATATGAGGTGATGATAATTTGGCAGATCCTTTGACGAAAGGACTGACCAGAAAGAAAGTCCTTAATAATTCTAAAAGAATGGGACTACTGCCTGAGATAGTGGAATCACGCACAATGGTAACCCGACCTAAATGACTGGAGATCCCAAGAACTAGGTTCAATGGGTAAAAACAAGTTGTGTAGTGATAGTAGATGAACATGCTAAATTTATATATTAAGAAGCATGTATTCCTGAAGTGATTAGAGGATGAGTTAATAGAAACTCTTAATGAGATCTATACTCTATTTGGAGTGGAGTACCTACCTTCAGGAGTACTCTTGATAGACTCACCTATGTGAATGTGGAAATGTGGCCGTTTCCTATGGAGTTTTGGGCAGAACTTCTAGAGCGTTCACTAAACTGGGATAGACGTGCATGGCCATAAACGCACGGGCTTATTTGATTGCACTATGGAAAAGATTGTGTGTGGTTTGATGTCAGGAATAGAGTTCAAGACTACGTGTCACTCTAGTAAAAACTGAATCTTATTCACTATGCAAAGGTTCAAGTCGGATGACACCTTTGTTTATGCACAGTCTTATGTTTTTTAGAAACTGCTCGATAATAGTTTAAAAATTCAAGTGGGGGATTGTTGGAAATTTGAGTGAATTATTAAAATATTTGAATAAGTGTATGAGTGGCTCCTTAATGTGAATAGTCCCACATCATGGGATTATATGAAAGAAGCAAGTATTTATACTTGTTTCTAACAAGCTTTGATGGGGCCTTGGGGCTCCCAATACATGCTTTGTTGTGAGGAGGGAGCCCATGCATCATGACCACCACACACGCGCGCGCGACCGGCTCGGCCCGGCCCGGCCCGGGCCTTGGGCCTTGGCTATGTGGTGTAGACACTTATATTTTTAGACCAGAAAAACTTGATTTTTTCGAACCGTTTTTTAATTACGGAAAATATTTCTGAACCAAATTTAATTTGAAACGGTAAACTTTTGACCAAGTATTTCGCAGATCCTATTTTCCTCCACTGACCAGTATTTTCGAATAACCTAATCCTCGTCTATATATTATTATCTTCAGATTAGACGAGATTAATATGGATAAAAAAAAAAAAAACTGTTTTTCTTTTTTCTCTTCCACCGCCATTGAAATATTCTTACGGAAATTTTCGAGCAGTTAAATTCAGAAAGTGCAAATCTGCACTGATTTGTTTGTGCAAAGCAAATCAGTTATTAATTTCAGAGAGGCTGTTTTATCCTAGAGGCGGCGGCGAAAGTACGAACTGGTTTTGCACCACCGACCAGATCGCCGAATCGTCTTCAAGAAAGCGACCTGGTCCGCGACTCAGCCATTGTTTCCCAACAATTTGAAGACGAAAAGAAACAGTGGCTTCGTTACAGTCCTAGATGGAGGCGGTTGCTACCCTACAGACAATTAATCAATGGGAGGACACTAAAATGATCTGGATGGAACAGTCGTGATGATCATTGGCGCGTCATTAGCCATTGTAACAGATCTCGCTGCTGCTGGATGCCGCATCATCGCCGCGGCCAGGCATATCGAACGACTGAAATCACTTTGCAACGATTGAACGCGATGAAATCTGAACTGTGGACCATGGATCTACATGCTCAGGTTCTGTTTTCGCCTTTCTTTTCAGCTGATTATTTCAGATCTATTTTGAGCTAAATCATATGATTTAATGAGTTTTATTTTGAAAGTGTCATTAGAGGAGGCACTATTTGAATGCAAATAGTGAAAATGTTTTTATTATAAATTGACATTATTTAAGTGCATAATTATGTTGAAAATGTCATTAAAATTTTGGCATTACTGAAATACATATGATTATATGAAAATGTCATTAAAATTAACATTAATAGAACACATATATTATTTGGAAATGTCACTAAAAATTTTGACATTAATAGAATGTGTATGTTATTTGATAATGTCCTTAAGAATCGACATTAATTGGATGAATAGGTTTTTTGCATCAAATAAATTGACATAGTTTATATGCATACAAGTGAAAAGATAGAATATAGAACATCTTTGTTGCATACATATGTATTCAATATTTCTACATGAGTTAGACTGCATTGTAGCCTAATATGGAGGACAGCATATAAATTGTGACTCCTTGAGCCAAACCAAAAGAACATGCTGAATTTTTCGAAAATGCAGAAAATAATATTTTATGAGATTCACTTACGTTAGTCTCTGAGTTTATGTATATTTTTCTATACGATAAAATATGAATTCTCAAACATATGAACATCTTTAACATTAATAAGCTTCCACGACCAGTCAGTATAGTATAGAATGGGAATCCGCAAGGAAACCATAAAGGATAACAACAACCAACCCAAAAGAGTGATTCTGGACAGTTGTTTCTATGTTACAACTGTGAAAAACCAGATCATATGACACGAAAGTGTAGGAACAGGTAAGGCCCTGCACCGCAGGCAAACCTGAATAAGAAGACTCTAACGGCTATGATTACTGAGATTCACTTTTTGGTGGATTAGATGGTTGGTGGGTAGACATTGGTGTTTCTCGCCGTGTCTGCTATGATTGTGATATATTCACAATATACATGGTTGTTGATGATCAGAAAGTGTGTTGTGAGATCCTCGCACCACTAAAGCTATAGAGATTGGTAATGTAGAAATAAAGCTTATAATTAGAAAGACAATGATTCTTAAAAGATGATATGCATTTGACATGTTTAAAACATTCAAAACTGAAATTTGAGAATCAGGTTAATAAGAAAATTAAGAGACTACGTAGTGATAGAGGAACAGAGTATGAATCTAATTCTATTCTGGATTTTTATGAGATATATTGTACATAAGAGAAATGCACCATATTCACATGAAATGAACGGTAAAGCTGAAAAAAAAGGGACCTTTACCGAATTAATAATTGTCATTTTATTAAATTTTGGTACAGCATAACATTAGTGGGGGGATATTTTATAGACTGTATGTTATGTTCTAAATAGAATCCCTAAATCTAAGAATAAAATTTCACCTTATGAAATTTTAAAGAAATATAAATACAATATATCATACTTTAGAACTTGGGGTTGTTTAGTATATATTCGCATTCCAGACCCTAAGAGAATAAAATTGGCAAAGAAAATCATACGAATGTGTATTTATAAGCTATGCTGTTAATAGCGAAGCATACCGAATTTATGACCTAAATACACATAATATAATTTGAATCAAATGATGCCAATTTTTATGAAACGAAATTTCCTTTTAATTTAAGGAATAGTGGGGGCACAACAAGTATGCCTATTAGAACAGAACTCAATAAAAGTTCTGAAGTTGAACCTAGAAGAAGTAAAAGAGCGAGAACCGTAAAAGATTTGGTTCAGATTTTTGTGCTTTTACTATAAAGGAGGATCACTTAAACCTCCAAGATGCCTTATCTTATTTAGACGCCGATTTTTGGCGAGAGGCTATAAATGATGAGATAGATTCTCTGGAATCCAATAGGAGTTGGCATTTGATAGATTTACCTTTTGGTTGTAAATCTATAGGCTGTAAATGAGTACTTAAAGGAAAATTAAAACTTGATAGCATTGTTAATAAACATAAGGCACGATCAGTAGCTAAAGGTTTTTAAACAAAAAGAAAATATAAACTTCTTCGACAATTTCTCACATGTAACTAGAATAACATCCATTCGGGTATTAATCTCACTTGCTTCCATTCATAATTTATGAATACACCAAATGGATGTTAAAACCGTCTTTTTAAACGGTGAATTAGACGAAGAAATTTTATATGGACCAGCCTAAAGGATTTGTAGTACATGGTCAAGAACATAAAGTGTGCAAATTAGATAAATCATTTTATGGTTTAAAACAAGAACTTTAACAATGGCATGAAAATTTTGAGAACTTTAATCATTTAACATGGTTTTAAAGTTAATGAAAGTGACAAATGCATTTATTACAACTCTGAGAATGACATTTGCACTATTATATGCCTTATGTAGATGACCTACTCATCTTTGGGTCAAACATTCATGCCATAAATTTAGTCAAATCTTTATTAAGTGCCAATTTTGATATGAAAGATCTAGGTAAGGCGAGTGTAATCCTTGGTATTAAGATTACTGGGTCAAAAAGGGGATTTTCTTTGGATCAATCTCATTAAATTGAGAATACTCTAAAGAAATACAATTATTTTGACTGTAAACCTGCACGTACACCATATGGTCTCAGTGTAAAGTTATTTAAGAACACTGATGAAGGCGTAAGACAGTCTGATTTTGCGAGCATCATTGGCAGCCTACGGTATGCCACTGAATGTACTGACCCGACATTGCCTATGTCGTGGGATCATTATGCAGGTTTACCAGTAGACCTAGTATAAAGCATTGATATGATATTGAAAGGGTCATGAGATACCTTAAATGAACCATGAACCTTGGATTACATTATGAAAAGTTTCAAGCTGTACTTGAAAGATATTCCGATGCTGACTGGAATATTTTATCTGATGATTCTATTGCGACCAATGGCTATATATTTAGCAATGCTGGAAGAACTGTTTCTTGGAAATCTAAGAAACAGAATATCTTGACTCAGTATACTATAGTGACTGAGATAATAGCACTAGCTACAGCTAGTTAAGAAGCAGAGAACTAAAGAAATCTGCTATTTGAGATTCCTATAAAAGAAAAATAGACACCAGTGGTGTAATCGATTGTGATAGTTCCGCGACTATTACAAAAAGTATAGAACCGTTATAACAACGGTAGAAAACGACGTCGTAAGCACAATACTGTAAAAGAACATCACATACATAGTGATGAAAAATTCGACGACTATTGAAAGGAAAACAGAACCGATATTACAACGGTAAGAAATGATAGTCGTATACACAGTATTGTTAGAGAACATCACATATGAGGTGATGATAATTTGGCAGATCCTTTGACGAAAGGACTGACCAGAAAGAAAGTCCTTAATAATTCTAAAAGAATGGGACTACTGCCTGAGATAGTGGAATCACGCACAATGGTAACCCGACCTAAATGACTGGAGATCCCAAGAACTAGGTTCAATGGGTAAAAACAAGTTGTGTAGTGATAGTAGATGAACATGCTAAATTTATATATTAAGAAGCATGTATTCCTGAAGTGATTAGAGGATGAGTTAATAGAAACTCTTAATGAGATCTATACTCTATTTGGAGTGGAGTACCTACCTTCAGGAGTACTCTTGATAGACTCACCTATGTGAATGTGGAAATGTGGCCGTTTCCTATGGAGTTTTGGGCAGAACTTCTAGAGCGTTCACTAAACTGGGATAGACGTGCATGGCCATAAACGCACGGGCTTATTTGATTGCACTATGGAAAAGATTGTGTGTGGTTTGATGTCAGGAATAGAGTTCAAGACTACGTGTCACTCTAGTAAAAACTGAATCTTATTCACTATGCAAAGGTTCAAGTCGGATGACACCTTTGTTTATGCACAGTCTTATGTTTTTTAGAAACTGCTCGATAATAGTTTAAAAATTCAAGTGGGGGATTGTTGGAAATTTGAGTGAATTATTAAAATATTTGAATAAGTGTATGAGTGGCTCCTTAATGTGAATAGTCCCACATCATGGGATTATATGAAAGAAGCAAGTATTTATACTTGTTTCTAACAAGCTTTGATGGGG
Source organism: Allium sativum (assembly GCA_030737875.1). Taxonomy (NCBI): domain Eukaryota; kingdom Viridiplantae; phylum Streptophyta; class Magnoliopsida; order Asparagales; family Amaryllidaceae; genus Allium; species Allium sativum. The sequence continues at coordinate 995,468,718 of CM060924.1, read as the reverse complement.
CCTTGGGGCTCCCAATACATGCTTTGTTGTGAGGAGGGAGCCCATGCATCATGACCACCACACACGCGCGCGCGACCGGCTCGGCCCGGCCCGGCCCGGGCCTTGGGCCTTGGCTATGTGGTGTAGACACTTATATTTTTAGACCAGAAAAACTTGATTTTTTCGAACCGTTTTTTAATTACGGAAAATATTTCTGAACCAAATTTAATTTGAAACGGTAAACTTTTGACCAAGTATTTCGCAGATCCTATTTTCCTCCACTGACCAGTATTTTCGAATAACCTAATCCTCGTCTATATATTATTATCTTCAGATTAGACGAGATTAATATGGATAAAAAAAAAAAAAAACTGTTTTTCTTTTTTCTCTTCCACCGCCATTGAAATATTCTTACGGAAATTTTCGAGCAGTTAAATTCAGAAAGTGCAAATCTGCACTGATTTGTTTGTGCAAAGCAGATCAGTTATTAATTTCAGAGAGGCTGTTTTATCCTAGAGGCGGCGGCGAAAGTACGAACTGGTTTTGCACCACCGACCAGATCGCCGAATCGTCTTCAAGAAAGCCACCTGGTCCGCGACTCAGCCATTGTTTCCCAACACTATCCAAACAATTTCATTAATATTTTCATAGATAAAGCCAGATCTATGCAAGAAATTGTCGTATGTCGCTTCTCGGGTATTATCCTCTTTGCCCCAAGATTTTTTGTAATTAGAATCATGTTAACTTTGTTAATTATTATGTATGCTCTATTACATGTGATACTGAATTGAGATATTTTTTATAAAAAATCAACATATTCAAGCCTTTCATTATTACCATTATCTACATGACTATTCAGCGCCTTCTTCATTTGAAGCAACTGCTGGATGTAATAGTCTTGCACATACTGATAATTTAATCATGTTCATATATTGGCTGTAATTGAGAACATTGTTCACCATCCATGATTTTTCAGCTGTGCCTGGCTTCCTCAAACTGATTTCATTCCATGTTCTCATATAACAGAAGCAATTTCTATTCATCTCAACCTAATCATGTAACCATTTCATAAGATGTAAAAATAGAGTATTCCTACGTAACCATTCCATGATATTTCTGTTCTTGCCTCCTATTTCAGTATTTCAATTTCATATGGTGATATGTTTTATTACAAAATGTTGATAATATACGACAGCTTCTGTAGATTAAATAGGCATCATAAGTAGCTGTAATAAATTTTATGATTGTTGTTTTGTTAGATATTCATGGCTGGCAGTAACGAGTTATTCATGCCACAGACTGCTTTTTTCTTTCTTCAGAGTGCTTTACTCCTTTGCATAATATACCAAGTGGAATTCTCGAACCAGCTAATGCAAAGGGAATAAAGAATCACTCATCATAAATATATTCTTGCAAGAATCCTTAAGAAAGAATCCATCATCCGGAGGTTCACAAAGACTGTTTGTAGATAGTAACCCATTAGCGACATCATTGTTTTACAGGTTTCTGGAACAGTACTACACTCTTACAGGTATGATATGTCTTTCTATTATAAAAGAACATATTAAGGCAGTGGAAACGATTTTTTTTCTTTTTCATAAGTTTCAAATTATGATTTTTTTTCTTTTTACTCCATAGGGATAGCTATACCTGGTAAAATTGAAATATGTGTTTTTACACTTAGTTTGGTGGATACTGTTTATGCCCCGTTTTTTTTCCTTTACTGTAATATTTTTAATTAGTTCAAACTAATGATGTTAAGTAAATAGGTTTCCATTTAAAAATATGTTGGCAGCATTTAGTTTTTAATGTTTTATATCATGAAAACTCAATAATATTTTTATCAAATTGTCCATAACCATGGATGAGTTCGACAAAAATAAGTAAACATTTTATAGTTTTAAGTTTAACTACACTTTTTAACATTTTAATTTGAAAGAAAAGGAGATTTTTTCTTGAACGCTCCATTTCCAATCCGAAAATGGGAATTTTCCGCAAAATTCATCCTATATTGTTTGCATCTCTTGATTCCCATCCTTGGGCCTACAAGACCACCACTCCTTAAAGCTACGAGATTCTTTGTCGTGGTTCTGTTTTTTTTCGTTTTTTTTTTTTTTTTGTTTTTTTTTTTTCATGCTAGCATGGGTTGAGGTTGGCATCCAACAGTTGAATTAATAAATGTAAGAAATGAATTTAGGAAATAGATCGATTTGAAAATAACCCTAATCTTAATAGAACGCCTTTTTTTTTTTTCATGATTGGTTTGTAATTTTTTAGCTTGGTTCTGAAATTTACCTTTCTTATCTAAGTTATTTCCATTGGTGATTACGATGTTGTTGGCAAGTTACAATAATGTTTTTAGGAAAAGCAGTGGCTTTATCTTAAATGCTCTAAGAATAAGGCAACTGAAGAGTGGATTAGAAACATAACATGTATTCATTTATTTATTACTTTTGTGGTGCTCTTAAATTCAGATATTGTTCAAGTTTCCTACTTCAAAATAAAATAAATAAATAAGGAGAAGGTAATCTGTTACTTGAATAACAAAATAGAAACTAAAACAATACAAAGGCAACAAATTAATGCACTTTAAAAAGGATAGATGCAGAATTTTCACAATATTTCCTTTTATATTCAACATGTCCATACTAATTTCCTTCTTTTTCAGGTGCTACATTCACCTTCTCCTTTTCCATTATCAACAGTGATTTCTTTATAACGTAATACTTAGCTAAGATTCTGTTACGCTCAAATATGTTATGAAGTTTGGAATAGTTATATCTCCAAATTAGTTTCTTCTAACATACAATAATTGCCCTATTGTGTTCATTGAACTTCAGCCAAAGCAAAAACATTCATTGATGAATGCCAATGTAAACAAATATTCTGCAAAAAAAGATCCAAGCGAACTACGTTTGCAAGGATGACTCGGGTTCATGTGATTTCAGATTGAAGATGGGCGTCAATATCAGCGGTGGCAGCTAAGTTTATTGTCTAATTCATGCTTAAACGAGTGTACTTTTCATCGAGTTTATGATTCAAATCTTTGTTGATCCACTTTTTTTTTTCTTTTCTTTTTTCGTATAATTGTAGCCTATGTTTATATAACATTTGCTGTAGTTAGTTCATGAAGTTTAAGGGAGAAAACATTTTCTTTTATTCTTCGATTGGTCGGAGAATGTACTAATCTTACAGTATCATTTCTCTCTTGCTTTTCCTTCTTAACATTGGCTATATTTATTTTTTTGGTGATATTTTTTTGTGGAAGCAGAACTTAATTTGATTGCTATCATTCGACTATAAATGTAACACCCCGAATTTTGGGTTAATACTGAAATTCACTAATTACAGGATAAATAATCTCAGATGTGGGAATTGGGGGAAACGGGCTGCGTCATTACGTTCGTCTCGGAAAAATACGCGAAATAGAGTCCGAGTTTTCGAAAATCGGAGTCCGTATGGCCCAGTTATGGCCCGATGAAGTTTGCAGAAAATTCAAAACTAAAACAGATTTAAAAATTTAAAATATTCAGATTGAGAATGGGCCAGGCGGGGTCAGGCGGGAAGCTTCCCGCCCAACCCATGTCGACAGGGCTGTCGACAGGCCTGTCGACAGGGGTGCCTGTCGACTTGCCTGTCGACAGGGTCCAGGCGCCTAGTGAACCTGGGTGCACCAGGTTGCACCAGGTTGGGTTTAGGCTGGCTAGGAGGGCTGGTTCTAGAGATTTCCTAAATCTAAGGGTCCTAATCTAATCTAGGGTTAATCTAAGGGCCTAAAACACTCACATAATCCTATAAATAAGACCCTAACCCTCCCCTAATTCATTCATAATTAAATCTAGTAACTAAACTATGGCAAATTGAAACTTGAGAGAGCCACCATCAAAATTAGAGAAGGGATAGCATTCCAAATCCACTTCTAGCCTCTTAATCTTCTTCATTAGTTTGCTAATTTTGTTTTGGTGAGCTTCTATCCCCTTAATAATCAATTGTTAAATTGATTAAGATAGGATATGATGTTGTATGGTTATGTTTGTGGATCAATGTGTTTATGCAAGCTTAATATTGTATATGTCATGTGTTTTGCAAGTTATATGCTCTATGTCATGCAAGTTTAGTGTATGTGTACATGACATTTTTATGCAAGTTTAATGTTGTATCTTTATGCAAGTTTGGTGCTATGTTCATCATGATTATGATGCAAAACACTAAGTTGGACATTGATCTATTATGAAACATGTTATGCATGCATATGAAGTTATGCGAATAAATATGCAAGTTATGTGTATGTTCAAATGTAAGATTAATATGTTATGCATGCATGTGAAGTTATGTGAATAATGATGCAAGTTATGTGTATGTTTAAATGCAAGATTAACATGTTATGCATGCATATGAAGTTATGTGAAAGATTATGCAAGTTAGGTGTATGCTCAAATGCAAGATTACCATGTTATGCATGCTTATGAGGTCATGTGAATAATTATGCAAGTTATGTAGATGCTTAAGAGCAAGTTGGGTTAATATGTGTTCATATATGCAAGTTGACATCCTCTTAACCCATGACAAAGTCATATGCTAAACCCATGTTATGTGTGATGGATCTTCCCCTTTTATTATGTCATGAAATGAGAACGATTTACGTGGGGAACGATGGGGTGGGTAAATATGTTAATGAATGAATGATTGGGTATGATTAAGCATACCATAAAAGTAAATTACCATAAGTGGGAATTTACCTATTGAGTTAGGTCTACCCCATGGGAATTTACCTATTGAGTTAGGTCTACCCATGTTATGGAAAACTTGATATTAATTAGGGATAATTAATATGGAGGTGATTAATTAGGTGTAATTAATCGACTAAGACACGAGGTTGGACTCATTTGTAGTGTAAAACTGCCCGGACCCGACCGGCTTAACCAGTTGCTACAAATGTCAGCCCAATGTGAGAGGTCTTAGCCATAAATTAAATACGTGATTAAGGTAAAGACACGAGGTTAGACTCTGTTATGACGTAAGACTTCCCGGGTTCTACCGGCTTAACCAGGCGGTCATAACAGCCAGTCTAATGTGGGAGGTCTTTATGGGAGATCACGGTCTTAATTAATTAAGAAACACTTAACCATAATAGCATGTAGTGGGACATGAGGGGTTAAGTGGGTGCCTTGGGTGGCATGTGGAATCTAGTGGGTTGCCTTGGGTGGCAATAGAAAATACGATTAGAATACTTAACCAAGTGGAAACATGTAATTAAACATGATTAAAGGGTTAAGTGAGATACACTAGATATTTGACAAGCTTAAGTGGGTAGCTTGTGGGGGCCCATTTCAACCAATATCCCAAACGTATCTTTGTGGGCTCGACCCATGTCGAGTGACGGGACACGCATATTGGGCTTGATTATAAGAGGCCAAAACGGGTTAGCGGTGGCAACGCAAGTCCAACGGGTTTCATATGCGTGTGTGGGCCCGGGCTGGTAGATAAGTCGTTGTTGCATCGTGTAGATATAAAGCCGTGCACCGTTGATAGTATTGGGTAGCCACTTAGGGGAGTGATACACCCCACTGTGGGACCAGCACGGGTATCTACGGTAGGGAGCCGATCGATGGGAGTAGTGGGTACACCTAGTAAAGATAGGGGCAGACGGCACCTATGTAGGGGTACACGAAACTACTGGGTAAGAATTACTGAGTACACCTAGTGGAGATAGGGGCAGACGGCACCTATGTAGTGGGCTAGGAGTACATGAAATTATTGGGAAAATTTTCTAAGTCCTTGGAAGGGATCAACCTTTAAGTAGGAATGACTGGTGTGGTGCAGTTAGTAATTATCCTTGGGTGGGTAGATGCGTCCTGACGGTTATCTTAGTTCATCCTATGTTGTTGGCTACTTAGTGTAGTTATTATCCCCAAAGGTACCGTACCAAGTTCATGTCATACCCTAATTACTTTAATAATTGTATTGTTAAGGTTATAGGGCTCACTCAGACTTATGTATGACCCCGTTGTTTTTATCTTTTTCCCAACCCTCAGGTCCTACGGTGGATCCTAGCGGTAGTAGAGCTTGATTGGATTGCAGTTCCAGCCTTTGGGAGCTTGGGTAGATGTAAAGCTCCATTTATCCAGTTATCTTTTCTTTTGTTATGGCTATTGTATGAGAGAGAGGGATTATGTACTTCTTTATTTTGACGGATAATTGTACTTGACTTTTATCATGGCTTTATGATGTAACCAGACATGTTTATTTCCGCTGTTATGAGATGATGTTTTAAATTTCAAGTACTATTTATATCTGTCTTGGTGTAATTTTTCTGTTCTATATTCACTAAAATACTCCACCGATGCTATGGCATTCCCTTAGTGAGTGACCATAGCGGGTGTGGGGTGTTACACGTGGTATCAGAGCAAAGGTTACCGGAACAGATAAAAATTTTAGAAAACTATTTTTCTAAAACATTTTTGGAAAGGATATTTTCAAAAACATGTCTTTTAAAGAGAAAAGTTTTTGAAAGAAAAGCATAATCCCCAATAGCCATATCTACATCCTTCGAATTCTCCATTTTGAATCTTTCCTTTTTCGTTTCAGCATGGCCGAGAATCTTAATTTTCCGGAGGGTGTGACGATACCAGTATGGTATAGGAGATTGATGGAGGCTAGGGCCACCACTACGGGTCCAGCAAATGTTCCTCCACCAACCGTAGCACCCGATCTTCCTCCTCCCCCTCCTCCTCGCACGGATACTTTTGCTAAGACTTGTAAGGAGTTTAAAGCTATGGGAGGGAAACCTTTTCAAGGATCGGAAACTTTTGTGGAGGCTAGAGATTGGCTTAAGGAGGTGGAAGAGTTGATAGATATCTTTGAGATGGAAGAAGGAAAGAAAGTCAAGTTGGCTGCTTGGTTAATGAAGGGAGAGGCCTCATTCTGGTGGGAGGTCACTAATGGAGAACGCCCCGTTGACTCTTGGGCGGATTTCAGGCAAAGATTTGTGGCAAAGTTTCTCTCAAGGGCGGAGGAGAACTTGTATATGGAGAGATTCTTGACTCTAAAGCAGGGAAATCTTTCGGTGAAGGAATATGTTAACAAGTTTAATCAGTTGGCAAGGTTTGGCCTAGATATGGTGAATACACCGGAGAAGAAGGCTTTGCGGTTCGTGAAAGGCTTGAATGAACCTATGCATGGGTTGGCTATGACTCATATCCCTATGGGGGCCACCTTTGAGAAGCTAGTTGATATGGCACTCATGTATGAGGAAGAGAAGGGTCCAAATGCTACTCAGGCACCCGAGAAGAAGGGAGACCAAAAGAGACCTCAGCAACAACAACAAAACAAAGGTGGGAAAGGCAACGGTGGCAAGGGCAAGAAGAAGAAGTGTTTCAATTGTGGGACACCTGGTCACCTAAGCAAGGATTGTCGCAAGAAGAAGAAGACTGGCTGCTTCCACTGTGGCGAAGCAGGGCATCTTGTGAAAGACTGTCCCAAGAAGGGGCAAAGGACGGGATCTACCTCGGGAGGGCAGGTGCAAGCTCTTATGGCACCGAGCCAGGCTAGGGGGCAAGTACAGGCTCTCGCGGTTCCACCGATTCAGGAGAGAGGTAGAACTATTTCCGTGGAAAGTCTGGTTTTTCTATTTGATCATCCTGTCCGTACATTGTTTGATTCAGGCGCATCGCATTCGTTTATCTCATCATCATTAGTTGAGTCACTGCACTTAGACACCAGTCTTGTAGATGATCCCTTGGTTGTTTCAGACCCAATTGGGGGCTCCACTTATTTGTCCATGATATGTTTGGGTTTGAAGATTTCTATACTTAGCATTGAGTTTAGATGTGATGCTTTTGTATTGGGCTTCACGGGCTATGGGTTGATTTTGGGCATGGACTGGTTATCCAGTAATGGTGCCGTTCTTGATTGCGAAAGGAGAGTTGTTAGGCTGATGACCCGCTTGGGTAACACTCTCGAGATTTCTTGTAATCCCAGGGACTCTGTTATGCTAAGTTATCTTGAATCGCTTGATGCTTCGGTCGAGAGTTTGCATTCTGTTAGAGTGGTCCGGGAATATCCGGATGTGTTTGAGGAGGTGAAGGGCTTACCTCCGAAGCGGGAGATTGATTTCCGAATATATCTGGTGGATAATGCTAAACCGGTATCTTTACCAGTGCGCCACATGGCTCCTCGTGAGAGGAGGGAACTCCATAAGCAAGTAGGGGAGTTACTTGAGAAGGGGTTCATAAGACGGAGCATATCGGAGTGGGGTGCTCCGGTAGTATTTGCTACGAAGGCGGATGGGTCCCTCAGACTTTGTGTAGATTACAGAGAACTCAACAAGCTCACAAAGAAGAATAGACACCCATTGCCGAGGATTGATGATCTTTTCGATCAGCTGGTTGGCGCTTCAGTATTTTCTCAGTTGGACTTGGCCACGGGGTTTCATCAGTTGAGGGTGGCTGAGGATAGCATAGACAAGACTGCCTTTAGAACTCCGGATGGTTTCTATGAGTGGCTGGTGATGCCATTTGGGTTGACGAACGCCGCTGCATACTTTGTTGATTTGATGAGTAGGGTGTTCAGGGAGTTCCTTAATAAATTCGTGGTGGTCTTTGTGGATGATATCTTAGTATTTTCTAAGAGTGAAGAAGAGCATGCCCTACATCTTGGGGAAGTATTGAAGACTCTTCGAGCGCATAGCCTTAAGGCTAAATTCTCTAAATGTCACTTCTGGAGGAGGGAAGTGCGGTTCTTGGGGCACGTGGTCTCCAAGGAAGGGATAGTTGTGGATCCCGCGAAGGTAGTATCAATTCAGGATTGGAAGGTTCCGAAGAATGCTACCGAAGTAAGAAGTTTCTTGGGGTTGGCGGGTTATTATAGGAAGTTCATCAAAGACTTCGCGAAGATATCAGCCCCATTAACCCGCTTGACAAAGAAGAATCTTGTTTTCACATGGGACGTAGATTGTGATGATGCGTTCCGACGGTTAAAGAGAGCTTTAACCACTGCTCCAGTTTTAGTGTTGCCAGATGGGAGCAAGCCATTTGTTGTCTATACCGATGCCTGTGGGACAGGACTTGGCGCAGTCTTAATGCAAGAGGGAAGGGTAATAGCCTATGGTGGAAGGCAGTTAAGGCCACATGAGAAAAATTACCCTACCCATGATCTAGAGCTGGCCGCTATTGTTTTTGCGCTTAAGATTTGGCGCCATTATCTTTTGGGTGAGAGATTCGAGTTGTTCACTGACCATAAATCTTTGAAGTACCTGTTCTCTCAAAAGGATCTAAATTTAAGACAGCAAAGGTGGATGGAGTTCCTAGCATCTTATGATTTCGAGATAGCGTATACCCCTGGCAAGGGTAACGTGGTGGCGGACGCCTTGAGTAGGAAGAGGTTGTCCTTGAGTCCATTGTTCGTGGAACGACGAAGCTTGGAATTTATCTCGATGTTTGATTTCAGACCTTCCATTGATTGTGTACCCGGCTTGCTAGCTTCATTGGAAGTTAGGCCTACTCTTTTGGGGCGAATTGGGGAAGCCCAGAGGGACGACCCACAGTTGGTTGAGTTGATAGAGAAGCTCATAAGGGGGGAGTCGTCCAACCATTTGAGTAGGTACACCCTAGACGATAGGGGTGCTTGCGTAGGGACGGTAGACTTTGTGTACCGCTAGATGAAGGGTTGAGGAAGGCTATTCTTGATGATGCACACCGTTCTAGGATGACCATTCATCCCGGTGGGGACAAGATGTACCAGGATATGAAGAGGGTTTTCTTCTGGGCCGGTATGAAGAAAGATGTGGCCGAGTATGTTGCTCGATGTTTGGTGTGCCAGCAAGTGAAGGCGGAGCAAAGGAAGCCAGGAGGGTTGCTTCACCCATTGGAGGTTCCGCAATGGAAGTGGGATAGCGTCTCGATGGACTTTATTGATGGGTTACCCAGGTCGAGGAAGGGTAATACAGGAGTTTGGGTGGTGGTAGATAGACTTACTAAGAGCGCCCATTTCATACCTGTAAAGAGCAAGAGGACTGCTCCATGGTTAGCTTCAGTATATCTTCGAGAGATAGTTCGATTACATGGGGTACCCTCTAGCATAGTGAGTGATCGAGATCCTATCTTCACTAGTGAGTTCTGGAGAAGTTTGCAAGAAGCAGTGGGGACTCAATTGTGTCTGAGCACCGCATATCATCCTCAGACAGACGGCCAGACTGAGAGGGTGAATCGTGTTCTAGAAGACCTTTTGAGGCTTTGTATCTTAGATTTTGGAGGTACATGGGAAGAGCATCTTCCATTGGTGGAGTTCGCATATAATAACAGCTTTCAGTCCAGTATTGGTATGGCTCCTTTCGAAGCTCTCTATGGAAGGCCTTGTCGATCACCTACATGTTGGTGGGAATCTACAGATAAGATCTTGCTTGGGCCTGATATGGTTAGGGAGACTTCTGAGAAGATTGACTTGATTCGAAGAAGGATGAAAGCAGCGCAGGATAGGAAAAAATCTTATGCGGACAAGAGAAGGACGGATCTTGAGTTTGAGGTTGGGGATATGGTTTTTGTTAAGGTATCTCCGTTGAGAAATGTTGTTCGCTTCGGATCAGTTGGGAAGTTAGCACCGAGGTTTGTTGGGCCATTTCCTATCAAGGAAAGGATTGGACGGATGGCATATAGGGTGGAGTTGCCCGACAAGACTTAGCAGTGTTCATGATGTATTCCATGTATCACATCTGAGGAAATGTTTACATGAGACCGCAGAGGTGGTAGAGCCGAGCTTGCTTAGAGATGTAGAGATAGAGCGTGATGCGACTATTAGACGAGCTCCTACTCGCATCCTTGGGTCAGAGACTAGGAAGTTAAGAAACAGAGAGGTTCAACTAGTCAAGGTGCAATGGGGAGAAGATGAGAGCAACGCAACTTGGGAGACGGAAGCGAAGATGCGTTCATTGTACCCATTTCTTTTTGAGGGTATGTCTTTACTTTCTCCATTATCGTTTGTCTAGTACTTATCTTATCTTTGGTATGTCCTCTCGTTAGTACCTTTGACCTTTAGATAGGGTAAACCTATGGTTGAAACATGTGTTTGAGACATGTTATGGTTGATGGATGCAAGTGGATGCAAGTGTTTGCTAGTGGTTGCTCGTGGATGCATATACACACACTCTAGGCACTAGATCGGCTCAGTCACCTCATATTGCATATTGCATAAAATTGTGTGTAGGAAAATATATTTATGAATGAATAATGGTTGAGTTATCACATGGATGATGCATTTTGGTGAATGATTGTGCACTCATGTAGATATTGTATGTGTCGATAGGGTTCTTTCGCATACATAATGGATGCATGGCACTATCATGGTTTGCATATGTTCATACATTAGATAGGGAACATATACACACACTCTTTGCATATGCTCATACATCATTAGAAATTGTTCTAAGGACAATGGATGCCCGTGTTTGATGGATTGAGTAGATGGTTGTTTGGATGGTAGGATATGCATTCTCCTTAGCTTAGAGATTTCGGGGACGAAATCCTTTAAGGAGGGGAGAATGTAACACCCCGAATTTTGGGTTAATACTGAAATTCACTAATTACAGGATAAATAATCTCAGATGTGGGAATTGGGGGAAACGGGCTGCGTCATTACGTTCGTCTCGGAAAAATACGCGAAATAGAGTCCGAGTTTTCGAAAATCGGAGTCCGTATGGCCCAGTTATGGCCCGATGAAGTTTGCAGAAAATTCAAAACTAAAACAGATTTAAAAATTTAAAATATTCAGATTGAGAATGGGCCAGGCGGGGTCAGGCGGGAAGCTTCCCGCCCAACCCATGTCGACAGGGCTGTCGACAGGCCTGTCGACAGGGGTGCCTGTCGACTTGCCTGTCGACAGGGTCCAGGCGCCCAGTGAACCTGGGTGCACCAGGTTGCACCAGGTTGGGTTTAGGCTGGCTAGGAGGGCTGGTTCTAGAGATTTCCTAAATCTAAGGGTCCTAATCTAATCTAGGGTTAATCTAAGGGCCTAAAACACTCACCTAATCCTATAAATAAGACCCTAACCCTCCCATAATTCATTCATAATTAAATCTAGTAACTAAACTATGGCAAATTGAAACTTGAGAGAGCCACCATCAAAATTAGAGAAGGGATAGCATTCCAAATCCACTTCTAGCCTCTTAATCTTCTTCATTAGTTTGCTAATTTTGTTTTGGTGAGCTTCTATCCCCTTAATAATCAATTGTTAAATTGATTAAGATAGGATATGATGTTGTATGGTTATGTTTGTGGATCAATGTGTTTATGCAAGCTTAATATTGTATATGTCATGTGTTTTGCAAGTTATATGCTCTATGTCATGCAAGTTTAGTGTATGTGTACATGACATTTTTATGCAAGTTTAATGTTGTATCTTTATGCAAGTTTGGTGCTATGTTCATCATGATTATGATGCAAAACACTAAGTTGGACATTGATCTATTATGAAACATGTTATGCATGCATATGAAGTTATGCGAATAAATATGCAAGTTATGTGTATGTTCAAATGTAAGATTAATATGTTATGCATGCATGTGAAGTTATGTGAATAATGATGCAAGTTATGTGTATGTTTAAATGCAAGATTAACATGTTATGCATGCATATGAAGTTATGTGAAAGATTATGCAAGTTAGGTGTATGCTCAAATGCAAGATTACCATGTTATGCATGCTTATGAGGTCATGTGAATAATTATGCAAGTTATGTAGATGCTTAAGAGCAAGTTGGGTTAATATGTGTTCATATATGCAAGTTGACATCCTCTTAACCCATGACAAAGTCATATGCTAAACCCATGTTATGTGTGATGGATCTTCCCCTTTTATTATGTCATGAAATGAGAACGATTTACGTGGGGAACGATGGGGTGGGTAAATATGTTAATGAATGAATGATTGGGTATGATTAAGCATACCATAAAAGTAAATTACCATAAGTGGGAATTTACCTATTGAGTTAGGTCTACCCCATGGGAATTTACCTATTGAGTTAGGTCTACCCATGTTATGGAAAACTTGATATTAATTAGGGATAATTAATATGGGGGTGATTAATTAGGTGTAATTAATCGACTAAGACACGAGGTTGGACTCATTTGTAGTGTAAAACTGCCCGGACCCGACCGGCTTAACCAGTTGCTACAAATGTCAGCCCAATGTGAGAGGTCTTAGCCATAAATTAAATACGTGATTAAGGTAAAGACACGAGGTTAGACTCTGTTATGACGTAAGACTGCCCGGGTTCTACCGGCTTAACCAGGCGGTCATAACAGCCAGTCTAATGTGGGAGGTCTTTATGGGAGATCACGGTCTTAATTAATTAAGAAACACTTAACCATAATAGCATGTAGTGGGACATGAGGGGTTAAGTGGGTGCCTTGGGTGGCATGTGGAATCTAGTGGGTTGCCTTGGGTGGCAATAGAAAATACGATTAGAATACTTAACCAAGTGGAAACATGTAATTAAACATGATTAAAGGGTTAAGTGGGATACACTAGATATTTGACAAGCTTAAGTGGGTAGCTTGTGGGGGCCCATTTCAACCAATATCCCAAACGTATCTTTGTGGGCTCGACCCATGTCGAGTGACGGGACACGCATATTGAGCTTGATTATAAGAGGCCAAAACGGGTTAGCGGTGGCAACGCAAGTCCAACGGGTTTCATATGCGTGTGTGGGCCCGGGCTGGTAGATAAGTCGTTGTTGCATCGTGTAGATATAAAGCCGTGCACCGTTGATAGTATTGGGTAGCCACTTAGGGGAGTGATACACCCCACTGTGGGACCAGCACGGGTATCTACGGTAGGGAGCCGATCGATGGGAGTAGTGGGTACACCTAGTAAAGATAGGGGCAGACGGCACCTATGTAGGGGTACACGAAACTACTGGGTAAGAATTACTGAGTACACCTAGTGGAGATAGGGGCAGACGACACCTATGTAGTGGGCTAGGAGTACATGAAATTATTGGGAAAATTTTCTAAGTCCTTGGAAGGGATCAACCTTTAAGTAGGAATGACTGGTGTGGTGCAGTTAGTAATTATCCTTGGGTGGGTAGATGCGTCCTGACGGTTATCTTAGTTCATCCTATGTTGTTGGCTACTTAGTGTAGTTATTATCCCCAAAGGTACCGTACCAAGTTCATGTCATACCCTAATTACTTTAATAATTGTATTGTTAAGGTTATAGGGCTCACTCAGACTTATGTCTGACCCCGTTGTTTTTATCTTTTTCCCAACCCTCAGGTCCTACGGTGGATCCTAGCGGTAGTAGAGCTTGATTGGATTGCAGTTCCAGCCTTTGGGAGCTTGGGTAGATGTAAAGCTCCAGTTATCCAGTTATCTTTTCTTTTGTTATGGCTATTGTATGAGAGAGAGGGATTATGTACTTCTTTATTTTGACGGATAATTGTACTTGACTTTTATCATGGCTTTATGATGTAACCAGACATGTTTATTTCCGCTGTTATGAGATGATGTTTTAAATTTCAAGTACTATTTATATCTGTCTTGGTGTAATTTTTCTGTTCTATATTCATTAAAATACTCCACCGATGCTATGGCATTCCCTTAGTGAGTGACCATAGCGGGTGTGGGGTGTTACAATAAATAAAAAATATTAGATTGATAAACAAATTCATTTTTTATGTTTAAATTATGCACTTATATTGAAAGTTAGAATATGGAATTGTATATCTTTATACAACATGTAAAACGAGAAGTTTGTCAGTAATTTATTACTAATTTTGGAATAAGAAAGTTAATGACTTTAAACTAAATTTTTGGTAACATGTGAAGATTGGTGACATTCCTCACATGGGAGAATATACTAATGTTAACACGTAAAATTATGACTGTTGGGTAAACTTAAATTATAACAATGGGTGCCATCTAGGATTACTTTGAACTTAAGGAGGCTTCACTCTATTAATAAGGCATGCATAGGATGATAATTGCTGTCCTATTTTGTTTTCTTTGTTTCTTATGCTATTTAGTCCTTTTATTCTCTTCAACCATAGCTACCCTACAGTATACTGTTTTGCTTGGAAGGGGATGATATAACAGACCGTCGAGTAGGACATGGAACTGTTACAAGCTAAAAATGTGAATAACAAGTAGGGAACTGATTGGAAGGGTGGAAGGGAAAAAAACAGTGATGCTCGGATTGATTATTTGGAATTTCTGGGAAGTGAGGATGCCACCTATGCAGACATAAGTTGCTAAAAACCAATGAATGGTTGTAGTGGAAATACTTGCTGAAAACAGTGGATTGCAGAGTGCTATTGATGTAGCTGGTAATCCACATTCTCTAATATGCATACTACTGTATACCAGGGTCACGACTAGGGAGCTTCAACTATTGGGTTATATTCTTTGGTATACAAACTATATGCCGATGTAACTAACTTGCACGTTATTTTCATTTAAATTGGACATGGATGAGCATAAATTTGCATTGCAAGGAAAGAAGAGATCAACTTTTGCATAGTTGTAATATAATTATGCTATTATACTTTAGTAGCAATAGCTTTTTTTACTTAAATATGTCTGCTTTATTTTCATTCTTGGCAGCACTTTAGCACATATTTTGCTTCTTCAACCAAATTGATGGGTAAAGAATTTCATATATTTAATATGTATGGATATTGATGTACATGATGACATTACTAAGCTGATTGTTTAGATTTCATTTTAATATGTAGATCTATTCATGGAAAACAATGCATTATATTTTGCTACTCAAAAATTCAAAAATGAAGTCAAAAAATATAGTACTTTGATACCCTATAAACTGATCAATAACCTTCATTACATGTATGCATAATTTTTATAAATACCACTGATAGTCATTCACAAATCAATTAGTCTGATGCTCGAAGTATGTGACGTGCTATCGTAATTTATGCTCAAATTAGAAGCACTAAATGCATACATAGTGATTTCAGTAGCGATTCTTTTTCTCGATTACGAAAACCAAATTATTTATTAAAGTGCTGCCTCAATATCTGTTCAAACACCTTTTTAGCCAAATAAAAGGCTCAGTTTTTTCTAACATCAACACATACAATGCCCTATGTTCATGAATTGATTTCTACAGTCAAAATTAATGTCTTTGTATAACCTGATTACTGATGACTCTAACGATCTATGTAAAGTCTTATTCTATGACTGTCTGTTCTTATTCTAACTTCAGTTTTTTGTATATCAACAAATAACAAAACGGGATGGATGACCAGCATCCCACACACGGATGCATCAGCTTTTCTTAAGCAAATGCAGCGAAATAATTGTACACCCAAAATATTGGATTATTCGTCCTGTTGAATTGTGGACTATCAGTACGTGAAAAATGATACAAATTTCATTAACCTATATCTTAGTATTCTTTTCTTTGTTATATATCTACTGTGCGATGTCAAATTCTTTTACTTTTATAATATTTACTGACCTTTTACTACTAAACCTTTTTTTATATATAAATTACTCTGATTTAATTCGAGCCAACTCCATTATGTAGAGCACTTCGATACGATCGCAACGCAACAAACCGCGTTTAAATGAATCTCCTTTGCACAAGTTAAGTTTGCAAAATTTAACTTTATTAATTAAATTTAATTAATTAATCTAATTGCACTTTAATGGTTCTAATTGGAGCCATTAGGCTACGACGCATCAGATGGGTCCGACGCATCATAGTCCAATGGCTTCAATTCGAACCATTGGGCAAACGGTCCAAAATGGACCGTTGCCTGACGGACGCGTCCATTAGACAAACGGTCTGCTTTGAACCACCGAATAGTACATTGGTTTGCAATATTAAAATTCACTTTGTATGTATGTATTGGAAGTATTACAGGCTTTTGCATACTTGGTTGTTGTGAACATTCAAGTTTTGCATTTCAACAATTTGTTTCTTCTAATCTGTCTAAATATACATTTTCTAAAGGCGGAGTTGATATCAATTATAGTTTTATTATTTTTTGGACAATCACATAAATATACACATCATTAGAAACAAATACATACATGTCAGGAACGTTCCATTGTTGATGTGTACATCTCAAATTATATAAATTTAAAATACTGCTCAGTCGTCTGCACTATGTTCTATTTAAACATCCTAATACGAGGAACACTACGTAACCACTAACATATGGAATCAATCTGTTCTATTAAACAAAAGAGCAAAAGTTTATGATAACTCATACATAAATTCTAAATAGTCTAACAATGAAATACTTTTTGAATAGACCTGCTCATACAAGTAATAAATTTTGTCAACTGTTAAAACACAAAAATCTTTTATTTCATCTAAATCAATGTAAAGCTAATCAAGGATCGTGCAAAACCACATGCAAACATATGCATTTCCTCATGTATGATGGCCAAATAAAAAAAATAAATATTCATATTCATGTCATGACACATATATAATGTTAGATAATACTAGGAAATTAACATACTATATATGTAAACTACTACAACACAGCTATAAAAATGCCATAAAATATAGTTACCTTATATTTATATATTTTGGCAAATAATTTTTACTTTATTTTCATGGTTACATACTGTGAATACTAAAATTTCGTTCATACATTTAAACATGCAAGCTACAAATGACACTATAAGGCAGAAGAATAAAAAAAGAGAAATTTTAAAAGAATTATCCCAATGATATATAAATTCCATACAAAGGAAAAAAAAACAATCAACGAAGTACTTAACATTGTAAACATTAAGAATTTATAATAATAATTTCACTAATAAGATGTTAGATCGACCAATTTATTTGCGGTGAAAATTACCGAATCTCAAATCACACGGTACAAAATCAGCAATTTTTATGAAATGTTGTTGATATGTTTGCAGCAATCGAGAATAAAATAACAGGGTCTTAATTTACATTGAAATTTAGTGAAGGACTTTTTGTATATTTTAAACCTTAATAACGACCTGTGCCAAAAGTATCCTTAATAAAAACAAGTTCGATCAAGTAACCGCATCTTCCAAATTTTTAATATTATAATTTTACCTTAACAGACCATCTTCTATCTAAACATAATCATATATCCTATTTGCTTTCCTTCACCTTTATACTTCCAACATGGTACATGTAACATATGTGAACATAAACATAAACATTCATATACAAACATATACATCAATATATACATGCGTCTATACATGTGTATAAGCAAAAAAAAAAGTTTCTAACTTTTGGCATCTTGCTAACAGGCCCAAATGTGGAAATGGTCAGCAAAAAAAATTATTGGTGGTGTATGCAACGACTCTTGATGCATGAGACCTTCAACGGTAATCTACATAGTGCATGGTGTGTGAAATTACGATTTAGACGATGCAATCCAAATGATGAAGAAAAGGGCGTGTAAGCTATATTTACTTATGAAATGAGGATAATGATGGATATGCATATGAAGTTAACACTTGAAGGGCGTGTGAGCTATATTTACTTATGAAATGAGGACAATGATGGATATGCAAGCATATGGAGTTAACACTTGACTATGTGTTGGTACTGTTGTTCAGTTCAATCTGGAGTCATTAGTTTTGACCATCCATTGTATAAGGTGCATTCAAGGTGGCTAATGAAAAATCCTATTTTCTTCTGCTAGCAAAATAAAGTTATTTTTTTGTGAAATCGTCCAACGGAGCAAAAATACAACTCAAACTTTATATTTACATATTGTGACCCAGCACTGTACGTATTGCTCATATGAAAGGACCTACAAAATACCTACTATTGTATGCATTGTTACGACTTTGATAAATACTGAACTTAAAGGGGAAGAAAATCAAGTAATTGATGGATTTGACAGATGGATATGTACTTCAAATGGGAGAAAATGTAGCAGTTCATATATTATTCTACTGGTTTGATAACTTAAACGCTTATGAACTATGTACTAAGAATATAAACCACTTTGACACAGACTAATTATATAGTGCATGAAAAGGAGACGATACTAGATTAAGCTTATATGATTGCTCGCTTAGGTTATGTACATGTACGAAACTATTTTACTTACCTTCCTTCAACCAACTTATCTTACCATACAGTTCCAAAAATAGATAAAGATGAGACTACACCCTCACCACACGTTCTTTGCTATCCTTCATTACACCAACTAACCCTTTCACGTACTCCAGCCTTCTCCTAAACAACCTCATATTCTTATTACAACATGACTTGATTCATCAGTAACACAGATTTTACTATGCATCGTTTCTATAGAAAGAACATACCATCAACTAATTCTTGCCTCACAACATACTCTAACAATGTACACATACATAACACTACAACTTCAACCATATTTTGTACCCCACAAGCACGCAACACTTATCATCAACATTATGCTACCAACTCCTCCACGCTCACCCGATACATTCCATAACTTCCCGTGTGCGTAGCACGGGTTCCAAACTAGTTTACATATAAAATAGATGTCATGAAACATGTAAGGTAGTATATGATTCTCACTAACTTGCATATGATCCATATATAAATTAACATCTAAACTTGCATACATACATATGATTTAACATATGAATCAGTTCTTACAACATAACCAAACTAGCATATAAAACATCATCATGAATTGATTGTACGTAAGCCAACAATTAACATAGATTTACAACATAGATGATAACATCACAACTTTACAACATAGATAATAACATCATAGATTTACAACATAGATAATAACATAACGCTCAATGATTCACAACATAACCATATAATCCAAATCATAACTCAACCCAATTAAATTGTTAATTATCTTATTAAAAAAATCGAACTCACAAAAATAAGGTCTTGCGTTCTAAAATTGATTTAGCTCGCCTTTGTAGTAGATTCGTTATTGTTTAGAATAGAGTTGAGTAGAATTGAGTTGATTAGCTTTTCTTCCTCTCTAATTGGTGGCGGCTACTCTAGGTTACAAGATGACAGCATGACGGTCATAGTTCCAATTTTGATTTTGATTTTAGGGTTTGAGTCTACCCATGTTTATATAGAATTTTAATTTAATTATAGCCATCGGATGATCTTAGGGTTAATCAAAACCATTCAGTCGGGATAAGGTGACACCTCAGCCCTAATGACTCAGCAAGGAGTCAGAAAGGACTCAGCAATGAGTCACAATATGTACCAGATCACACCAGAAAGCTGTGCAGGCTTCCTGCTCGGCCTGGGCGCACTTGGCAGGTGCTCCAGTGCAACATTAGTACTGGCGCACTTCCCAAGTGCGCTAGTGCAATTATATTTTTTTCTGATTCTTCCGCCTAACTTCGTTCGTCCATATCTCCTTCATCCGGTATCCGTTTTATGCAAATTCAGACTCTATCTCAACCAGAATTCCGAGATGAACACAATGACACAACCCATTTCCCTTAATTCTCACGTCTGAGATTAATTATTCTTGAATTTAGTTAATTTTATTATTCAAAAATTCGGGGTGTTACAGCAAATACCTTTTTATTATAACCCATAGTAAAAAATACAATACATATAGGTGACTGTGGTTGACGTTGACAGGCGGATAATTTCAGTTTTTAAGGTGAACCGTCCACTGCATACGCAGTTTATGGTGTTCCATCCGCTATACCTAACAGGAATATGGCACTGGAGCTAGTTACATTACTAGTCTACAATATTATCATCTCCACTCAGAGAGAGTACAATACATATTTGAAAAAACAACTAATATTACATATTTAGTCCCAACAACTACACATACAACATACATAATTAAATGAACAGCGCAGCCACGGTAGGACAAATCACATGGGGAACATAAAATGACTTTGCTTCTCTCGAGCCCACAAAAGGAACAGGAAAGATGCAGATAACATATATGACACTTACGTTTCGAGCTCCGGACCGAAAAATAGGTCTTCGGGCACGACATCACGTGTTAATATGACATAGTGGATAAGAAGGAACAGCCGTGAGCATGGAAGGATCCAATTAAAAACACCAAAAATACAGCGAATACGAGAGTAATAGTTTCACCAGTTTCACTGCATAACGATGACCGTACCCTTTACTAGTTCACCAAACCCACAACAACAATGGACCTCCACTTAGAGGAGACAAGTTCAAAGAAATAGCACTAAAAGCATGAAAACAGGTCACTGTGTCTGCACAAGTAGCCAAAATATCACCAAAAAGATGACGACA
Source organism: Allium sativum (assembly GCA_030737875.1). Lineage (NCBI taxonomy): Eukaryota > Viridiplantae > Streptophyta > Magnoliopsida > Asparagales > Amaryllidaceae > Allium > Allium sativum. The sequence goes on along the minus strand of CM060924.1, from coordinate 995,447,516 downwards.
AATGTTTGCGAACAAATTAAACAATGGTAAATAACTGTAAAATCCGTTCGGCTTTCCTAAACAACAAGGATTGTTGTAGAGGGTGCCGAACTCTAGGACCAAAAAAATATTTTAATTAATAAATCCAATCAAGTTATTCCAGAATTTTGATTGGTTGCCAACACAGAAAATAAACAAAAAAGAGAGTTTTAACAATAAGTGAAAGCAATTAGGGGATAATGACATAGATTTGATTAATACCCATCAATAGCCAACAAATAAATATAGATCTAATTAATGTTTCTGTCATAAACATGAATCAACGATAATTAGGTTCTTAGAAACAAATAAGTGAATAACGACAAGCATAGCCTATGCAGGAGCTGAGCTCTTAAACAAGGACAGATTCACTAATTAATCCCTAAAACCCTAAAATTAGATCTAAATCTGACAATTGTTAGATCGAACACGAATATACCATGTGAAGGAGCATAGCTCTTAAACGACACATGATATGAAGGTTCATATCTAAACCTTGATTCAGATCCAGATCTACATGTATAATGTCCTCATCTTTTGGCTATGTGATTCATACTGAATCATATCTATAAGCGTCATCAACCCCTAATCAAAAGGTATTGGCTAGACATAGCTAAAGAAGAAGAGAAAAAGAAAATAAATAACATGAACATAAATAAAATAAAATAAAATAACAACAGAGAAGAGAAGGAAAAGAATTTTATTCCAATAGAAGTTGTACAGAATAAAACCCAGTGTAATTACAAATGAAGGAGATACAGTGTATTTATTATTGCATTTACCAAGACTAAGAGGCTAATTACATAAAGTGGGACGAAATCCCTTTTCTAAAATAACACCAGTGTGAACGCAACATGAATGAGAGGCCTTGCAAATGAGCTAATGTGAACGCAATGTTAGTGGAATTACAATTGGCATAGCTTGCGGGCATCAAATGACATCAAATTCAATTGTTTTGAGCATGAATAGGAATTCCATAACATCTGCGACAAGCTATCCTTATGAAAAGGCATTGAATCATTAAAATATGTGGCAGACGGTGGTTGAATAGCAACATTTCTTCAAGCTTTAATCTAGCTCTCAAAATCAACACTCTTCATACACCAATTTTTCAAGCTTTTCAACAATTAAGTGCAGTAATCCATTCATCATAAATAATCTGAAAACACAACTATAAATACACAGTATCAATTATTTTAAATATAAAATAAGATAAATAAGAGGATAAAATATACACATTTACGTGTATATCAAACCTCCGGGTGTCCCCAGTAGGACGAGTGTTGTCTCGTGAGGGTTTTCAGCGAATACTACCCACAATATCCAAAAGTTGAACGCAAAAAATATTTATAAAATGCAAGATTAGAAAATATTTACAAGACGAATGCAAGCTTTTAAAGGAATATTTACAAATGGATAATTTACTTCGAATATCACACGAATGAGTTAACACAAATTTCGGTCGTCATTATGAAATTTGAGTCTGTTACTAATCAAAACTTCAAACAAAAGTCATGTTATCGTCACAAATGCCCCCAGCTTGGCCAGTTGTTTTGGTAGAAACATAGTGCAAATATGAAATGAATTCTATAATCGATATCAACAATCATAAAACGGCGTCTCAACTTCCTTTTTGTTAACAAGTTAGGTCAAATAAGTGAAGAGTGTGCTTGGATTTCAAGTGCTTACTCTCTCTTTGTTACAAAATATTTACATTATTACTATTTACAAACACATAACCAAAAAGACAAAGGTATACTACCCGTGAGAGTTAGGGACAGATCTTGGCGGATTGTGCAGACCGACGCTGACTTTGTCAACAAGATGTCGGTAATCCTTCGGCGTCCAACTCATAAAATGAGACCAAGATATACCAACGCTGACATTGTCAACAAGGTATCAGAAAGGGCTTGGCGGGTTTGCACACTAACGCGAGATGTACTAACAATGTTGGATACCCTTGGATTATTATTATATATATACATTCTTTTTTTTACATAAGAGAGAGAGTTATGGAGAATATCTTAGCACAACTTCACTTAAAAGATCTAAAATGTTATCGCAAGTTGTCAAACTCAACCATTCATTTAATCGGATTATAATTCAGAAAACATTTCATACTCGTCACCTACAAATTTCCGAATATACCAGTTACACCAAATTTGCTCATAATTCAAACTTTCCTTTCATTATCCGCTAAGAGAAGTAAATCTCCACATTTTAATCGAACAACCAAAATTGTATGCTAACTCCATCATGTCTTACTTAAAAGTAAATAGAAATGCGAAATTCTTTTTTTTTTGAATGGAAAAAAGGAAAATTCTTTGCAAAACCAAAATAAATATGAAACTCCCCCACACTTAATTTGGACTGTGTCCCCATAGTCAATGCATGACACAATGAGTGAACGGAAGAGAAATATTTACATATTTACAAAGGAGGGTTAAACTTAACTTTTTTGACTTCACATAGCATGGCTCATGAAGAATTATGAGCTCCTCCTCTCGATTAGTGGGCAATTCCAAGAATGGTTTCAGACGTTGACCATTGACTTTGAATATGGATCCATCCCTCGGGTTTTCTGTTTCAATAGCACCATGTGGAAAAACAGTTCGAACAACATATGGTCCGGTCCATCTCGATTTTAACTTCCCAGGGAATAAATGAAGTCGTGAGTCATACAGCAGAACCTTTTGGTTTGGCAAAAATGTTTTTCTTAGGATTGGCTTGTCATGAAAAACTTTGGTTTTTCCTTGTAAATTTTCGCGTTTTCGTAAGCGTCATTCCTAATTTCTTCTAACTCTTTGAGTTGCAATTTTCGGTTTTCGTCAGCTTGTTCATGATTAAAGTTTAAATTATTTATTGTCCAAAGCGCTTTATGTTCAAGTTCAATGGGCAAGTGACAGGCTTTGCCGTAAACCAATCGAAAAGAGTACATTCCAATATTAGTTTTAAAAGCAGTACAGTAAGCCCAAAGCTTGTCGGTCAATTTTTGTGACCAATCTTTTTGGTTTTTGTTTACAGTTTTCTCCAAAATATGTTTTATTTGACGATTCGATACTTCGACTTGACCACATGTTAGCAGATGATAAGGAGTGGATAACTTGTGGGTTATTGAGTATATCTTCATTAAAGACTCAAAAGATCGATTACAGAAATGTGTTCCATTGTCGCTTATTATTGTACTAGGTATGTCGAATCTCGAAAAGATGTTCTCTTTTAGAAATTTCGCAACAATTTTATGATCATTTGTTTTACATGGCATGGCTTCGACCCATTTCGAAACATAGTCGACAGCGAGAAGAATATACAAGTTTCCAAAGGAGTTTGGGAAAGGTCCCATGAAGTCAATACCCCATACATCAAGGAGCTCGATCGTAAGGATGGGGTTCAAAGGTTCCATCGAGAAATCTTTCCTAGCATTTGACAACGATTACAAGTTTTACGGAATTCGAACGAGTCTTTAAAGAGAGTAGGCCAGTAAAAACCACACTAAAGCACCTTTTCAGTGGTTTTCCTAGGACTAAAATGTCCACCGCACGCATGATCATGGCAAAATGAGAGACCACTCCTAATTTCGCTACCAGGAAGGCATCGACGAATGATTTGGTCCGGACAATACTTAAACAAGTATGGGTCATCCCAATAGAAGTATTTCACTAGGGAAAGAAATTTATATTTATCTTGTTTGGACCAAAACGAGGGTGTCTCCTTAGTGACTAGATAGTTCACTATATCGGCGAACCAAGGAAAAATTGAAATAGAAAAGAGTTGTTCGTCGAGAAAGTTTTCATTGATCAGCAAGGAAGATGACGCGTTCGGGGGACGAGATAAGTGATCGGCTACGACGTTATCGGATCCTTTTTTGTCTTTGATTGTAAGATCGAATTCCTGAAGTAAAAGGATCCATCGAATTAAACGTGACTTAGCATCCTTTTTAACAAAAAGGTGCCGAAGAGCAGAATGGTCTGTGTAGACCGTGACATGGGAACCAATCAAGTAAGATCGAAAATTCTCTAGCGCAAAAACGACAGCTAGAAGTTCTTTTTCGGTGGTCGTATAATTCAGTTGAGCGTCGTTCACAGTCATACTTGCGTAGTAAATGACGTGAAGAATTTTGTTGATGCGTTGTCCTAAGACAACACCAACCGCGAGGTCAGAAGCGTCACACATGATTTCAAAAGAAAGTTCCCAATTGGGCGAACAAATTATCAGTGCTGAAATGAGTTCTTTTTTGAGACATTCAAAAGAAGTGATGCATTCAGAGTTAAATTCGAATGGAATGTCCTTTCCTAGAAGAGTAGTCAAAGGACAAGAAATTTTGCTAAAATCTTTCACAAAGCGTCGGTAGAAACCAGCATGCCCAAGAAATGAATGAATGTCCTTAACGCATTTTGGAATGGGTAGTTTTGAAATAACGTCAACTTTCGCTTTATCTACCTCAGTGCCATTATTTGAAATTACATGTCCAAGGACAATGCCTTGTTTGACCATAAAGTGGCATTTTTACCAATTCAGCGTTAAGTGATTTTCTTTGTATTGATTTAAAACAAGTTTAAGATGATGTAAGCAAGAGGAAAAGGAATCGCCAAAGATCGAAAAATCATCCATAAAGACTTCAAGAAAGCATTCGATCACATCAGAAAAAATTCCAACCATACATCGTTCGAAAGTTGCAGGAGCACTGCAAAGACCGAAAGGCATACATCGGTAAGCAAAGGTACCGAATGGACATGTGAAAGTTGTTTTTTCTTGATCTTCGAGAGTGATTGGAATTTGGTTATAACCAGAATAACCATCAAGAAAGCAGTAGAATTCGTGACCAGCTAAACATTTGAGCATTTGGTCGATGAAGGGAAGAAGAAAGTGGTCTTTACGCGTTGCAGCATTCAATTTTCAATAATCGATGCAAACATGCCAACTCGTTTGAGTACAAGTTGGAAGAAGTTCGTTTTAGTCATTTGCGACAACGGTGAGTCCGAACTTTTTAGGAACAACGCGAATGGGACTAACCCATAAACTATCAGAAATGGGGTAAATGATACCATTATCGAGAATTTTAAGAATTTCTTCGCGAACTACCTCTTTCATCTTAGGGTTAAGCCTACATTGTGCTTCACAAGTGGGTTTGGCTTCATCGGTTAAGTGAATACGATGTTGAACGATTGCGGGGATAATTCTCTTGATGTCAGAAATGGATCAACCGATTGCATTTTGTTTTTTGAAAGATTCAAGAGAAGAGAAATTTCTTGATCACGAGTTAAATTTGAAGAAATTATGACAGGACAAGTTTCATTGTCACCTAAGTATATATACTTAAGGTGATCAGGAAGAGATTTAAGATCCAATTTCGGTTGTTTTTCAATCAAAGAACTTGGTTGAGATTTGGACTCAAGTGAAAGTGATTCAAATGGAAGCGTGCATACAACTTCGTTAGGAGCGTCTTGGAACAATTTTTGGTACTCAGCCTCACGCTCATCATTATGGTCAATGGATTCGTTTTCAGAGTTTTTGTGGATGGCATTAACTTCTAAGGTTTGGTTACATGATTCATTCGAATGACTTTCAAGATTGAAAATGTTGAGATCTAGAGTCATGTTTCCAAAAGAGATTTTCATTGAACCATTGCGACAATTTATTAAAGCATTTGAAGTAGCCAAAAAGGGTCGACCTGAAATCAATGGAATTTGACTCATTGGATTATTGACAAGTTGAGTTTCCAAAATAATGAAATCGACAGGGTAGATGAATTGACCAACTTTGATGAGTACGTCCTCAATTTCGCCAACGGCTTTCTTAATTGAACGATCAACGATTTGAAGAGTTATTTTCGTTGGTTTAATTTCACCCAAACCCCAGTTACCGGCAAATGGAATATGGAATTAAATTGAAACTTGCACCCAAATCAACTAGGCATTTGTTAATTGTTTTATCTCCTATTGTGCATGAGATTGTAGGGCATCCAGGATCTTTGTATTTGACAGGGAATGATTATGTCAAGACTTCGCTAAGTCCGGTGGCTAAAAAGACTTTCTTAGGTACATGAGTGTGTCGTTTTTGGGTACACAAGTCTTTGAGAAACTTAGCGTAGGTGGGGACTTGCTGAATGATGTCAAGAAGCGGGATGTTAACCTTACTTGTTTAAAAATTTCCAACATCTTTTCTATTTGGTCAGAATGTTTCTTTGATCGAAGAAGACGTGGAAATGGAATGCGAAACTCAGTTGGTCGGTCTACTTGAGTTGGAGCAGAACTAGACCCAGAATTTGGATCAAGATCATTCATGGTTTTAGAAGTGTCGAGGGGAACACTCGGTAAGTTATTTGGATTTTCAACTTGATTATCGATTTTCTTACCAGATCGTGAAGTTGTGATAACATTCAACTTGGTTTGATTGCTATCCTGGATGACATGAGTTTGGTTTGGATTAGGATTTTGCCTCTTAGGGTTTGGAATGGGTTGACTCGGGAAAGTACCTCTTTCCCGTTCACTTACAGAAGTGGCCAACTGAATCATTTGCATTTCAAGTTTAGCGATATTTCATGTGGGAAGTCAATAAATTTTGCAGATTGCTATTTGATTGGAGATTTTGAGTAGTTGCTTTAGTCAATTCTGCGAGTTTTTTCAAGTGACGTCAATTGTTTTTCGTCTTGGGGAAAAAAGATTGTTGCACCTGATTTTGAGAAGGTGGTGCAGGATTTTGGAGTTGAGTTTGTTGAGAGGGAGGATTCAAAGGATATTCGAAAATGGTTGAAAAGGAGGTCAAACCATATTCGAATTTTCATTGTTTTAGGCCCAACAGAAGTTAGGATGATTTCTCCAACCCGGATTGTATGTTGGGGAGAAGGGGTCGTTTCTAGCTTTGTTAAATATGTTGATTTGTTCTAATGAATGTGGTCATTGATCGGCAATGTGGTTAGGATCGTTACATTTGTAACTAGAAGGCTGAGATGCTTAAGCTTGATTTATTTGGTTTGATGAAAGGACATTATCAAATTTGGTTAACATCGCATCTATTTTAGCATCTAAAGCCGTTGAAGATCCTACCGAATGAGCATTTGATCGGGAATAAATCGATTTCTCATTAGATCTTTCCCATTGAGCCGATTTTTCGGCCAAATTTTCAAGAAATTGCCAAGCGGCATCGTGATGTTGGGCTAGAAAGTTTCCTTGGCACATCGATTCGAGCATGGTTCGAGAGTGATTTTCAAGTCTATCGTATAAAATTTGACAAAGAGTCCATTTTTCGAAATTGTGATGTGGACATTTAACTAGAAGTTCGTTGAATCTCTCGAAATATTTTGCGAAGAATTCATCTCCAAATTGATGAAAATTAACGATTTCATTTCTAATTTTAGATATTTTTTCCAAGGGGTAATTTTTTTTAGAAAAACGTTCACAAATTCATCCCAAGTTCGAATCGTATTTGAAGGCAAACTATACAACCATTTTTCGGCATAATCGGTAAGTGCAAATGGAATTAACCTAAGTTTGGTTCCATCGTCACTTAATTGTTGAAATCTCATGGTTGTACAAACTTATTCAAATTTGGTTAAGAAAATGTAAGGATCATCACGTTCATGATTGCCGAATTTTGGAAGATTGTTTAAGTGATTCGAATGAATTTCGAAGTGGTTACGAGTTGGGGTAGGCAATGTGATGCAGGAAGGAATAGAAACTCGCTCGGGGAAGTATCTATCCATAAGAGTTCGAGGGGGATTTTCTTCGGCCATGGTTGAAAGAATGTTTGTTCAGACTAAACGATTAGTTGAAGGATCACGAATCTAACTGTGCATGCACTAGCGCAAAGAATAAGAAAAGGAGAGAAAGAACAAATTCTGAGAAGTGAGTAGAAGCGATTTTGTTTATATGATTTTTTTTTTGTACGTATGAACCTAATGCAACTAAATGAATGCTAGGATTAACTATAAATTTTCTATCCTTAGTGGCTTCTAACCCAAAATTATATAGTGACACGTTTGATTACTTAAAACAAAAGATTTCTTGGCCAGTTAATGGATAGAAGTTATCGGTGCACCAGGAATTACCCTAGCAATGCAACCGAAGGTTTAAGTACCTTCAGAGTAACAACTGATATAATATTTATGAATCACCGTAATATTTATAAAGGGTTATTTCTCTTCCGTAGTCTAGACACCAAGAAATAATTCGTTTCAAAGAAATCAACTATCAAAATACAATTAAGCCCTATATGAGCCCGCGACTCCCTTTATTCCAACGTCTAACCGTTATTATTATTCAAATTCTACAATGAAATGCAATTTTGTGGGCTACAGAAAGGGTGATGAAATCCGTCACCGGGTATTGCCCTTAAGAAAAGAAAATAAGATGAGATGAATGCAAAATAGAAATTAAACGTGATATTAACAATGCAACTACAATGAATTTTTATTTTATTTTTGGATTTTTTTTTCCAGATGCAAACAAACAACAATGCAATGAAATAAGAACAAGAGAGAAGAGAACAATATCAGAGATTCTGAATTTACTAGTGGCAAAATTTCTAGCAAGCAGCGTGCAAAGAAAATCAACAAGCAAGCGATCCTTGTCCCTTTTGCAACCTGAAAGAGATTTGAAGACAATATATACACTTGAAGAAAATGAAAACAAAATGATCTTTTAAAAAAAAAGAAGCAAAATGGACTAAAAATAAGATGTGTGAAAAACTAAACTAATCTAACCCTAATTAAACAAAAGTAAGACAATTTTTTTAAATAGAAAAGGAGGAAAATATAATAAAAATAAAATAAATACAAAAAACTAATAATAAAGGCAACTACTAGGACTAAAAAAAAACTTAAACTAGGCTAGACAAAGGCCCGTAGAAGCCCACAGTATCGATTGCATAAAAGAAAACAAAACCCTTCTTTAAATTTTTTTTTACCGAACTCCCTTTTTTTTCCTCTTAATACCCTCAAATCAGAATCAACAGAAGTAAAGAGGGAAATGAATTTAAACGTTCAGAACTTTGCCAACCAAATTCAACTTTAAATCCAACCAACCAGCGCGATGCACTCAAAATCACGCAATGCAAAGGCATGTGAATGATGCCCAAAAACAGAATGACTCACACAACAAAATTTAAATAAAACCCACATCCGAAAAACCTACTCAAATTCACACGGCCCAAAATAGAACACAAGCAGCCCAGACAACTAAACACCTTAGAAAGAGGAGTTGTTAACAATGAAATGTAAAACACTTCTAAATCAACCAAATACAAAGGTGGTCAAAATATAACAATCCCAAAATCCAAAAAAATCCACACGCTAATTTTTCCCAACGTCAAATTGTAGATCGGTTTTATCAAAATCGTGAGTTCACGAATTTCGGTTTATTGATTCAGAGCAAGACATTCAGGAGTGAGTCGTTTGAGTTTGATGAAGTTAGAGAAAGGTGGTTGTTTGTTAATGCCAAAACTGGATTGTATGGTTGAGACAGTGCTAAGATTTGTTTGCGAACAAATTAAACAATTGTAAATAACTGTAAAATCAGTTCGGCTTTCCTAAACAACAAGGATTGTTGTAGAGGGTGTCGAACTCTGGGACCAAAAAATATTTTAATTAATATATCCAATCAAGTTATTCCAGAATTTTGATTGGTTACAAACACAGAAAATAAACAAAAAAGAGAGTTTTAACAATAAGTGAAAGCAATTAGGGGATAATGACATAGGTTTGATTAATACTTATTAGTAGCCAACAAATAAATGTAGATCTAATTAATGTTACTGTCACCAACATGAATTAACGATAATTAGGTTCTTAGAAACAAATAAGTGAATGACGCAATGCAGGAGCTGAGCTCTTAAACAACCATAGGCTATCAGGACAGATTCACTAATTAATTCCTAAAACCCTAAGTTTAGATCTAAATCTGATAATTGTTAGATCGAACACGAATATACCATGTGAAGGAGCATAGCTCTTAAACAACACAGGATATGAAGGTTCAGATCTAAACCTTGATTCAGATCCAGATCTACATGTATAACGTCCTCATCTTTTGGCTATGTGATTCATATTGAATCATATCTATAAGCGTCATCACCCCCTAATTAAAGAGGATTAGCTAGACATAGCAAAAGAAGAAGAGAAAACGAAAATAAATAACATGAACATAAATAAAATAAAATAACAACAAAGAAGAGAAGGAGAGTAATTTTATTCCAATAGAAGTTGTACATAATAAAACCCAGTGTAATTACGAATGAAGGAGATACAGTGTATTTATTGTTGCATTGGCCAAGACTAAGAGGCTAATTACACAATGTGGGACAAAATCCCTTTTCTAAAAAAAACACATAAACCAGTGTGAACGCAACATGAATGAGAGGCCTTTCAAATGAGCTAATGTGAACGCAATGTGAGTGCAATTGGCATAGCTTGCGGGCATCAAATGACATTAAATTTAATTGTTTTGAGCATGAATAGGAACTCCATAACATCTGCAACAATCTATCCTTATGAAAAGGCATTGAATCATTAAAATATGTGGCAGAAGGCTGTTGAACAACAACATTTCTTCGAGCTTTAATCTAGCTCTCAAAATCAACACTCTTCATACACCAATTCTTCAAGCTTTTCAACAATTAAGTGCATTAATCTAGGACCTTTCCCAAACTCCTTTGGAAACTTATATATTCTTCTCGCTGTCGACTATGTTCTAAATGGGTCGAAGCCGTGCCATGTAAAACAAATGATCATAAAATTATTGTGAAATTTCTAAAAGAGAACAATTTTTCGAGGTTCGGCATACCTCGTACAATAATAAGGGACAATGGAACGCATTTCTGTAATCGATCTTTTGAGTCCTTAATGAAGAAATACTCAATGACCCACAAGATATCCACTCCTTATCATCCGCAAACTTGTCATCAAGTCGAAGTATCAAATCATCAAATAAAACAGATTTTGGAGAAAACTGTGAACAAAAACCGAAAAGATTGGTCATAAAAATTGACCGATGCGCTTTGGGATTACCGTACTGCTTTTAAAACTAATATTGGAATGTCCTCTTTTCGATTGGTTTACGGCAAAGCCTGTCACCTACCGTTGAACTTGAAAATAAAGTGCTTTGGGCAATAAAGAATTTAAACTTTGATCTTGAACAAGCTGGCGAAAAACGAAAATTGCAACTTAACGAGCTAGAAGAAATTAGGAATGACGCATACGAAAACGCGAAAATTTACAAGGAAAAAACCGAAGTTTTTCATGACAAGCCAATCCTTGGAAAAACGTTTTTGCCAAACCAAAAAGTTCTGCTGTATGACTCACGACTTCTTTTATTCCCTGGGAAGTTAAAACCGAGATGGACCGGACCATATATTGTTAGAACTATTTTTCCACATGGTGCTATTGAAATAGGAAACCCGAGGGATGGATACATATTCAAAGTCAATGGTCAACGTCTGAAACCATTCTTGGAATTGCCCACTGATCGAGAGGAGGAGCTCATGATTTTCCATGAGCCATGCTGTGTGAAGTAAAAAAAGTTATGTTTAACCCTCCTTTGTAAATATATAAATATTTCTCTTCCGTTCACTCATTGTGTCATGCATTGACTGTAGGGACACAATCCAAATCAAGTGTAGGGGGAGTTTCGTATTTATTTTGGTTTTGCATAGAATTTTCCGTTTTTTTTTTATTTTGGGAAAAGGAAAATGTTTATACAAGGAATATTGGAAAGAATTCAGAGATTGGAAAGAAATAAATGAAACAAAAGGGAAAGAAATTGTATGGAAATAAGGAAAGAAGGTAGAAAAGGAATGGAAAATATCAAGTAAGGAAAGGAAATCAAAGAAAAATCTCTTTTTTTACTTGTAGAAAAAATGTAATGATGGGAAAAGGGAAAGAAAATGAAGCAAAAATTGGCAAGAATTTTTTTGGAGCAAAGACGGAAAAATTGCAAAAAGATGTATATATATATATATATATGGAAATTGTAAATAGAAGGAAGAAAAATTATGTAGAAGAAAATGAAAAGAAAGGAAAGAAATCCGGAAAAACAACTGGAAAGAAATTGAAAATTTGGCAAATGATTATGGCTGATGTAACACCCCACCTCCGCCAGGGTGACTCTTGCAAGCACTCTGACTTTGGAGGGGCGTTGAATCAGGTAAACATGCATAATGATATATCAAGGCAGAACAAGAACATATGTATATATGTAAACAGAGTAAATAACATAGATAAAACAGCGGAAGATTTCAAACCATTTCAAAACAAGTCTGGTACAACATAATGTCAACTTTCCAAATACACAAGTCTAGATAAAAACAACATCACTGAAAAACTGAAATACATAAGTACTATCCCCAAAATAAGTGATAACCATAGCTAGCTTCATGTCAAGACCGTACATGAGCTAAAATCCCACAAGCAAGCGATCAGGAATCCAAGCTAAGCTCCAACGTTCCCACCCTGAGAACCTGGGGGGGGGGGGGGAACGGAAGAAAAGAGGCGAAAGAAAAACAGGTCAGTCAAAAAGACTGAGTAAGCCCTACTACAATCAATGTAAACTGATAAAGTTAACTGGCATGAGAAGCAGGGATGATCATAAGGATAACAACATACTAGCATGATGATTAACTAACAAGGTAGATAAAGAAGTCATCGCATAATCAGGTTTAAGGTTTTTGCACCACAGGTGTACTAGCAAGCTAACATGACTTGAATAAACAAGTATTGATCCATTGGCCCAAGCTTGGCCCAATAACATGAAGTGACCCTAATACGAGGTCCAACCAAACGGTCTAATCGATCGGCTCCCTAAGCCTAACTCGTCACGTGTTGGTGTCAATACGGCCCAAACATAATTGTAGTCAGACTGTGCAGGGTCTCCCGTAGGGTGTATCAAGCCCTAGGGTGTCAACCCCTGAACACCATAAACATGAGTGCACAGTCTCGATCTACTGGTACCCGTGCATGTTTTCCCCGGCTTCGGACTGTGTGCACGACCATAGTCCGCCCGGAACTACACCGGCGTACCACTCTGCCGTCGTTTTTGGTCACTTACCTCAAGTCCAGTAATCGTGCCCCCACCCTAACCTAGTCCCTAGGGTCATAATGATACAAACTTGGGATTAATGCTGGAGTGGACCCCCATTGCTAGGATTTTTCTAGTGGGTTAAGTACGGTTTAACCCTCTTGCTAATCATGGATTAACTTGGTTAAGTGTAACGATGAGTTCACGACTTAACCCTGATTAATCTACCAAGCCCAAATTGGTTAAGTATTAAGTGGACCATGACTTAACCCTAATCATGAGGCATTAATTAATTTAACGCGCCTTAACCTCTTACATTAGACTTTGTTGCGGTTACTAGTTAAGCCGGTCGGTTCCGGGTAGCTTTACACCACAACTTGGTCTAACCTCGGGTTCAAGGTACAACATGACCAACTTCTCACATTGGGTCCTATTGTTTGTAGCAACTAGTTAAGCCGGTCGGTTCCGGGTAGGTTTACGCTACAAACTCAACCCAACCTCGAGTTGGTCACACTTATATTTTCTAAGTGTCATGTCCATCATGTTTCCAAAACATGTTACAAGTTTTCAAGCATTTGGGTAGACCTAACTTAATAGGTAAATTCCCAAAGGGTAGACCTAACTTAATAGGTAAATTCCCAAGCTTATGTTTTTATGTCTTTTAAGTTTACCCAACCCCAAACGCAATCCCATCGCTTACATATCGCAATAGCGCATAAAGGATAGAAAGAGGGAACTTGGCATAATCATGACATAAAGGTGTCGAAGCCACAAGTTTAACATGGTGGCATATGAAATGTACATATGTTCATATACTTGCATATTACATTTTTAGGCCTCAAAAGCATGCATAAAAACCAAACTTAGCATATTGGTGCTACATGGTGATAAATGACATGTAGAAATGGCCATAAGTTCGCATTTAGCCTCACATGCAAGTTATCATAAGGGATATGATAACTTACATGTTGCCAAAATGCAACCTTTAGCATAAAGCTTGAAGCTTTAGGCTCATAAACCCAAAATAAGCTTGCATAACATGATAACATGAGTAAGATGATCAACCCAAACATGCATACATAACATGGCAACTTGCATATCATAACATAGCAAACTTGCATACATAACATGATAGACTTGCATAACACATCATAGTAAACTTGCATATCATAATGATCAAACACAACTTGCATCATTCATTAACTTTAGAGTTTAAATATGAAAGTAGAAAAGGGCTTACAATGCTTATGAAGATACAAAAATATGACAAAGCCCTTATGCAATCAATTAAACCCAAAATGCAAGCTCTAATAGAAAAACCCTTGAGCAAAAATGATCAAAACCCTTGCTTTATGATGCAAATATAGAAACTTGACTTGAATGCAAGCTAATGATGCTCATACAAGCTTGAAAACACTTGTATGCATGGAAAATCTCTCATAAAAATTTATTTAGGAATTTTATGAAGAGAGTGGAGGCCATGAGAGGAATGATTTTGCCATAGTTTAGTTGTATGAATGAATAATGATGATTTAGGGTTAGGTTAGGGTCTTATTTATAGAGATTAGGACTAGTTTTAGCCTTAGGATTAAACCCTAGTTCCAATCTCAGCCCTTAAAACCGAATCTGGCCCAAAAACCTAACCAAAACCCCAAAATGGTGCACCAGGCAAAACTGCCCGGCTGGACCAAGTCGACAGCCAAGTCGACAGGGCTGTCGACTTGGGTCCAACCAAGTCGACAGGGATGTCGACTTGGGGTGCTCTGGTGGGAATTTTCCCGCCTGCGCCCAACTCCCTTAATTTCCAAATTCAAAGTTGAATTTGAAATATGTTTTTACTTTGAAATTTTCTGAAAACTTCGTTGGGCCTTAATCGGGTCATACGGACTCCGATTTTCGAAAACTCGGACTCTATTTCGCGTATTTTTCCGAGACGAACGCAATGGCATAGCCCGTTTCCCTTGATTCATATTTATAAATTAAATTCTGCCTCGATTTATGTTATAACAGGTTATTGAAAATACGGGTTGTTACATTCTCCCCTCCTTAAAGGATTTCGTCCCCGAAATCTCTAAGTTAGGAAGAACATATCCTACCATCCAACATCCATCTACTCAAAACATCATCCACGAGCAATCATTGTCCTTACAAGATTCTAAATGTTGTATGAACATATGCAAAGGTGTGTGTATATGTACTTATCTATTGCAAATATCATCAATGCAAATTATGTTAGTGAAATGAATCCATATGTATGCAATTCCTAACATAATGTATAACATCTATATGCGTGCACATAACATACATCCATATGCAACATCCATGTGATAACACAAAAATTTTCATCCATGAATAAGCATAAACACTCATGCATATGCAATATGAGGAGTGTGTGAGTCGATCTAGTGCCTAACGTGTATAATGCATCCACGAGTAACCACTTGCAAACACTTGCAACCACTTGCAACCATCAAGCATAACATGTTTCAAACACATGTTTCACCCAAAGGGTTTCTACCTATGGTTCTCATGACAAGATTAACACGATAAACTAGATAAACATGGATAGCAAAGAGAAAGATATGTTAACAAAGAAAAGAGATTGAGAGTGTACCCTCAAAAAGGAATGGATAAAGCCCACGCATCTTCTCCTCGGTTTCCCAAGTTGCGTCTTCTTCGGCTTCACCCCATTGAACCTTCACCAACTTGACCTCTCGATTCCTTAGCTTCTTGGTCTCCGTCCCCAAGATACGAATCGGAGCTCTCCTCAAGGTAGCCTCTTTCTCCACTTCCACATCTTTCAGAACACTTGGCTCAACAACCTCTGCTGATTCATGTAAACACTTCCGGAGATGCGAGACATGAAAAACATCGTGTACTCCGGCAAGCTTCTCGGGCAACTCCACTCTATAAGCCATCCGCCCGATCCTCTCTATAATAGGGAATGGTCCAACAAACCTCGGTGCTAACTTCCCAACGGCTCCAAATCGGACCACATTCCGCAAAGGGGAAACCTTCACGAAAACCATATCCCCAACATCAAACTCCAAATCAGTTCTTCGCTTATCAGCATAGGATTTCTGTCGGTCTTGGGCCGCTTTCATCCGTCTCCGAATCAGCTCGACCTTCTCGGATGTATCTCTGATCATATCAGGCCCAAGTATAAGCTCATCTGTAGTCTCCCACCAACATGTAGGCGACTTGCACGACCTCCCATATAAAGCTTCAAATGGTGCCATCCCTATGCTTGCCTGATAACTGTTATTATATGCAAACTCAACAAGAGGAAGATGGTCTTCCCAAGTACCACCAAAATCCAGAATACAAAGCCTCAACAGATCCTCGGGTACCCTATTCACCCTTTCGGTTTGACCGTCCGTCTGTGGATGATAAGCCGTACTTAGATTCAACCTCGTGCCCATAGCTTCTTGCAAGCTATTCCAGAACTGACTTGCAAAGATTGGGTCATGGTCACTGACTATACTAGAAGGGGCTCCATGTAGTCTCACAATCTCACGAAGATATACAGACGCTAGCCAAGATGCGGTCCTCTTGCTCTTTACCGGAATGAAATGAGCACTCTTCGTAAGTCTGTCCACAATAACCCAAATGCTCGTATTCCCTTTCCTTGACCTTGGTAGCCCATCGATAAAATCCATGGAAATACTCTCCCACTTCCATAGTGGAACGTCTAGAGGATGCAATAGCCTACCGGGCTTTTTCGACTCGGCCTTAACTTGCTGGCAAATGATACATCTAGAGACAAACTCTGCCACATCCTTCTTCATCCCAGGCCAAAACAAAATGCGCTTCATATCTTTATACATCTTATCTCCGCCCGGATGTATAGTCAACTTAGAGCGATGCGCTTCCTCCAGAACTTTTCTTACTAAATCTTCTACCATTGGAACACATAACCTTCCGTCTCTCCTCAGCCAACCCTTGTCATCAATAGAATATCGAGCGAGATGACTAGACGCCTCTCCTCGAATTAGCTTATCCATAATCTCAACTACCTGAGGGTCTTCTCTCTGCGAAGCCCCAACTTGATCAAGAAGGGTAGGTCTGAGTTCCAGAGATGCTAAAGAACCGGTCATCGACTCAATCGCCAAAGAGAAATCAAAGGTTGCCACATACTCTAAATTCTTCATCTCAACGAATAGAGGACTCAGAGTCAACCTTTTTCTACTCAATGCATCTGCTACCACATTCCCCTTGCCAGGGGTATAAGCTATCTCAAAATCGTAGGACGCTAAGAATTCCATCCATCTTTGTTGCCTCAGATTCAGATCCTTCTGAGAAAAGAGATACTTCAATGACTTGTGATCGGTATAAAGCTCAAATCTTTCGCCCAGAAGATAATGGCGCCAAGCCTTGAGTGCATATACTATTGCTGCCAACTCTAAGTCATGAGTGGGATAATTCTTCTCATGCACCTTGAGTTGTCTACCACCAAAGCATATCACTCTTCCTTCTTGCATCAGAACAGCTCCTAACCCCGTGCCACATGCATTGGTGTATACTGTAAACAACTTCCCTCCATCGGGCAAAGCTAGAACGGGTGCTGATGTGAGAGCTCTCTTGAGCTTCTGAAAAGCAAGCTCGCATTCTATGCTCCAAGCAAAAACTAAATTCTTCTTTGTCAATTTAGTGTGAGGAGCGGAAATCTTCGCGAAGTCCTTGATGAACTTCCGGTAAAAGCCTGCAAGACCTAGAAAACTTCTCACTTCGGTTGCATTCCTTGGAGTCTTCCAATCCTGAACTGCAACTACCTTAGCGGGATCCACCGCTAAGCCTTTCTTAGATACTATACGCCCAAGGAATCTAACTTCCCTTCTCCAAAAGTGACACTTGGAGAACTTGGCCTTCAACTGATGCGCTCTAAGCGTATCCATCACCTCCACGAGATGCCTTGCGTGCTCTTCCTCATTCTTAGAGAAGATCAGAATATCATCTACGAAGACCACGACAAACTTGTTCAAGAACTCCCTGAACACCCTACTCATCAAGTCCACGAAATATGCGGGTGCATTAGTCAAGCCGAACGGCATGACAAGCCACTCAAAGAATCCATCTGGAGTTCTGAACGCAGTCTTGTCTATACTATCTTCAGCTACCCTGAGCTGATGGAATCCAGTAGCAAGATCAAGCTGAGAGAAAACAGAAGCACCGACAAGCTGGTCAAAGAGATCATCAATCCTCGGTAACGGGTGTCTGTTCTTCTTAGTCAGCTTATTCAACTCTCGATAGTCAACACAAAGTCGGAGAGAACCATCTGCCTTGGTAGCAAATACCACAGGCGCTCCCCATTCAGATATACTTCGTCTAATGAAGTTCTTCTCAAGCAACTCCTTCACTTGCTTACTTAGCTCCCGCCTTTCACGCAGAGCCATGTGCCGAACGGGCAAAGAAACCGGCTTTGCATTATCCACCAGGTAAATGCGGAAATCAATCTCTCGCTTAGGGGGCAACCCCCTAACTTCATCGAAAACATCTGGGTACTCTCGAACCACTCTCACAAACTGAAGAGTTTCCATTGACGAGTCGAGTGACTCAAGATAGCACAACATGACGGGACCTCTCGGATTACAAGAAATTTCTAGGGTGTTTCCGAGGCGATTCACGAGCCTCACAACCCTATGCTCACAATCAAGGATGGCTCCATATCTGGACAACCAATCCATGCCCAAAATCAATCCGTATCCCCTAAAACCAAGAACATAAGCACTACACAAGAACTCTATACTCAGTATAGAGATCCTCAAATCCCCACATATCATAGACAGATGGGCGGAACCCCCAATAGGATTTGAGACACAGACGTGATCCTCTACCAAGCTAGTACTAAGGTGCAAACTATCAACAAGATCAGATGAGATAAAGCTATGCGATGCACCAGAATCAAACAAGGTACGAACTGGAAAATCAGAAATATGTACAAGGCTCTCAACAGAAATACTACCTCGATCGGGAACTGGAGCGACATTGAGAGCATGAACTTGCCCTCCTGAAGGTCCAACACGCTGAGTCTGACCCTGGCCTTGCCCTTGCTTCTTCGGGTAATCCTTACTAAAATGTCCAGTCTCACCACAGAAAAAGCATTCACCATTCTTCCTTTTCCTCTTCTTACAATCCTTAATAAGATGCCCAACTGAACCGCAATAATGGCACTTCCCCTTGGCGTTCTTGCCCTTGTTGTTGTTCCCCTTGTTGCCTTGACTCTTGTTCTTGTTCTTGTTCTGATTGCCTTGACTGCTCTGACCACTTGGATTACCCTGATTTCCTTTCCATTGGGAATCAGTCTTCTTGGCTTGAGTATCATTCATCTTGATCTCTTTCTTGACATCTCCCTGAAGTAACGCCATATCAACCAAGCTCTCAAACGTGGCCCCATGGGGAATATGTGACATAGCCAATCCCTGCAACGGCTCATTCAATCCTCTAGCAAAACGAAGAGCCTTCTTCTGAGGAGTATTCACCATATCCAAGCCAAAACGAGCTAACTGATTGAACTTGTTCACATATTCTTTGACAGACATATCTCCTTGTTTCAACGTTATGAACCTCTCCATTTGCAGATTCTCCTCAGCAGAAGATAGAAACTTAAGCACGAACCTTGCCCTGAAATCGGCCCAAGTCTCAACAGGCCTAGTACCATTGGTGACTTCCCACCAATAAGCGACTTCATCCTTCATAAGCCAAACCGCCAACAAGATCTTCCTCTGATCGTCTAACCCAAAGATAGCAAATAAATCCTCGGTCTCTTTCAACCAATTTCTGGCCTCTACAAAAGTCTCAGTGCCTTGAAAGTTCTTGCCACCCATTGCTTTGAAATCTTTGCAAGTCTTTGCGAAGTCAGCTTGAGGATGCTGAGGGGGAGGAGGAAGAGGAACCTCAGCGACAGGAGGAGGAGGAACATTAACTACTGGAGGAGGAGGAGGAGGGACATCTGCGGGGCCGGCTTCGGTCGCCTTAGCCTCCAAAAGTCTCCTATACCAAACAGGTACGTGTACTCCCTCCGGAATAGCAAGGTTATCGGCCATACTGAAAATGAAGAAAAAGACAGATTCAGAATGGAGAAAAACGAAGGAATTTTTGCTAATGGCTTTTTGGGGAATAGCCTTTAAAATAAACTAGACTTTTCTTTGGAAAATACTTTATACTTGGTTTTGAAAATAGTTTTCCAAAAGTTTTAAAAAACCTTTTTGTTCCTTCTCGTAAACCATATGCTCTGATACCAAATGTAACACCCCACCTCCGCCAGGGTGACTCTTGCAAGCACTCTGACTTTGGAGGGGCGTTGAATCAGGTAAACATGCATAATGATATATCAAGGCAGAACAAGAACATATGTATATATGTAAACAGAGTAAATAACATAGATAAAACAGCGGAAGATTTCAAACCATTTCAAAACAAGTCTGGTACAACATAATGTCAACTTTCCAAATACACAAGTCTAGATAAAAACAACATCACTGAAAAACTGAAATACATAAGTACTATCCCCAAAATAAGTGATAACCATAGCTAGCTTAATGTCAAGACCGTACATGAGCTAAAATCCCACAAGCAAGCGATCAGGAATCCAAGCTAAGCTCCAACGTTCCCACCCTGAGAACCTGGGGGGGGGGGGGGGAACGGAAGAAAAGAGGCGAAAGAAAAACAGGTCAGTCAAAAAGACTGAGTAAGCCCTACTACAATCAATGTAAACTGATAAAGTTAACTGGCATGAGAAGCAGGGATGATCATAAGGATAACAACATACTAGCATGATGATTAACTAACAAGGTAGATAAAGAAGTCATCGCATAATCAGGTTTAAGGTTTTTGCACCACAGGTGTACTAGCAAGCTAACATGACTTGAATAAACAAGTATTGATCCATTGGCCCAAGCTTGGCCCAATAACATGAAGTGACCCTAATACGAGGTCCAACCAAACGGTCTAATCGATCGGCTCCCTAAGCCTAACTCGTCACGTGTTGGTGTCAATACGGCCCAAACATAATTGTAGTCAGACTGTGCAGGGTCTCCCGTCGGGTGTATCAAGCCCTAGGGTGTCAACCCCTGAACACCATAAACATGAGTGCACAGTCTCGATCTACTGGTACCCATGCATGTTTTCCCCGGCTTCGGACTGTGTCACGACCATAGTCCGCCCGGAACTACACGGGCGTACCACTCTGCCGTCGTTTTTGGTCACTTACCTCAAGTCCAGTAATCGTGCCCCCACCCTAGCCTAGTCCCTAGGGTCATAATGATACAAACTTGGGATTACTGCTGGAGTGGACCCCCATTGCTAGGATTTTTCTAGTGGGTTAAGTACGGTTTAACCCTCTTGCTAATCATGGATTAACTTGGTTAAGTTTAACGATGAGTTCACGACTTAACCCTGATTAATCTACCAAGCCCAAATTGGTTAAGTATTAAGTGGACCATGACTTAACCCTAATCATGAGGAATTAATTAATTTAATGCGCCTTAACCTCTCACATTAGACTTTGTTGCGGTTACTAGTTAAGCCGGTCGGTTCCGGGTAGCTTTACACCACAACTTGGTCTAACCTCGGGTTCAAGGTACAACATGACCAACTTCTCACATTGGGTCCTATTGTTTGTAGCAACTAGTTAAGCCAGTCGGTTCCGGGTAGGTTTACGCTACAAACTCAACCCAACCTCGAGTTGGTCACACTTATATTTTCTAAGTGTCATGTCCATCATGTTTCCAAAACATGTTACAAGTTTTCAAGCATTTGGGTAGACCTAACTTAATAGGTAAATTCCCAAAGGGTAGACCTAACTTAATAGGTAAATTCCCAAGCTTATGTTTTTATGTCTTTTAAGTTTACCCAACCCCAAACGCAATCCCATCGCTTACATATCGCAATAGCGCATAAAGGATAGAAAGAGGGAACTTGGCATAATCATGACATAAAGGTGTCGAAGCCACAAGTTTAACATGGTGGCATATGAAATGTACATATGTTCATATACTTGCATATTACATTTTTAGGCCTCAAAAGCATGCATAAAAACCAAACTTAGCATATTGGTGCTACATGGTGATAAATGACATGTAGAAATGGCCATAAGTTCGCATTTAGCCTCACATGCAAGTTATCATAAGGGATATGATAACTTACATGTTGCCAAAATGCAACCTTTAGCATAAAGCTTGAAGCTTTAGGCTCATAAACCCAAAATAAGCTTGCATAACATGATAACATGAGTAAGATGATCAACCCAAACATGCATACATAACATGGCAACTTGCATATCATAACATAGCAAACTTGCATACATAACATGATAGACTTGCATAACACATCATAGTAAACTTGCATATCATAATGATCAAACACAACTTGCATCATTCATTAACTTTAGAGTTTAAATATGAAAGTAGAAAAGGGCTTACAATGCTTATGAAGACACAAAAATATGACAAAGCCCTTATGCAATCAATTAAACCCAAAATGCAAGCTCTAATAGAAAAACCCTTGAGCAAAAATGATCAAAACCCTTGCTTTATGATGCAAATATAGAAACTTGACTTGAATGCAAGCTAATGATGCTCATACAAGCTTGAAAACACTTGTATGCATGGAAAATCTCTCATAAAAATTTATTTAGGAATTTTATGAAGAGAGTGGAGGCCATGAGAGGAATGATTTTGCCATAGTTTAGTTGTATGAATGAATAATGATGATTTAGGGTTAGGTTAGGGTCTTTTTTATAGAGATTAGGACTAGTTTTAGCCTTAGGATTAAACCCTAGTTCCAATCTCAGCCCTTAAAACCGAATCTGGCCCAAAAACCTAACCAAAACCCCAAAATGGTGCACCAGGCAAAACTGCCCGGCTGGACCAAGTCGACAGCCAAGTCAACAGGGCTGTCGACTTGGGTCCAACCAAGTCGACTCCCAAGTCGACAGGGCTGTTGACTTGGGTGCTCTGGCGGGAATTTTCCCGCCTGCGCCCAACTCCCTTAATTTCCAAATTCAAACTTGAATTTGAAATCTGTTTTTACTTTGAAATTTTCTGAAAACTTCGTTGGGCCTTAATCAAGTCATACGGACTCCGATTTTCGAAAACTCGGACTCTATTTCGCGTATTTTTCCGAGAAGAACGCAATGGCATAGCCCGTTTCCCTTGATTCAGATTTATAAATTAAATTCTGCCTCGATTTATGTTATAACAGGTTATTGAAAATACGGGTTGTTACAGCTGAAGAAACACAAAAGTGGAATGAAATGAACAAAAGGAAAGCAATAATTTTTTTTTTATAATTCACAGAAAAGGTGGAAAATAGATGAAAGAAGGGAAAAAAATTATTTATTTGCAAGAAGGAAAAAAAGGAATTGTTTTTTTATAATTGTTGAAAAGAGGAAAGGGATTGTAATGAGAAATATATTGAAAAGGTAATGTAATGGGAAGCAAATCAAATAGAAAATTGCAACTTCTTTTTTCTTCTTAATTAGAAGATCAGCAATACCAAATCAAAGCTAATCAAGAGACTTTTTTATAAATGAAGGAAAATAAAATAAAACTAGCAAAAAAAGTATTTTTGTGTTTTTTTAATAATGGAAAAATAAGAAAATGACGGGAATAAAAATATTTCTTTTTTTTGTTTTTTTTATAAGAAGGAAAACTTAAAAAAAATTATAACCCAAAGGATTTAAAAATAAAAATAATTTTGATCCCCAGCAACGGTGCCAAAATTTGTTTGCAAACAAATTAAACAATTGTAAATAACTGTAAAATCCGTTCGTCTTTCCTAAAAAACAAGGATTGCTGTAGAGGGTGTCGAACTCTATGACCAAAAAATATTTTAGTTAATAAATCCAATCAAGTTATTCCAGAATTTTAATTGGTTGCAAACACAAAATAAACAAAAAAGAGAGTTTTAACAATAAGTGAAAGCAATTAGGGGATAATGACATAGATTTGATTAATACTCATTAATAGCCAACAAATAAATATAGATCTAATTAATGTTTCTGTCACAAACATGAATCAACGATAATTAGGTTCTTAACAACAAATAAGTGAATGACGACAAGCATAGCCAATGCAGGAGCTGAGCTCTTAAACAACCATAGGCTATCAGGACAGATTCACTAATTAATTCCTAAAACCCTAAAATTAGATCTAAATCTGATAATTGTTAGATCGAACACGAATGTACCTTGTGAAGGAGCATAGCCCTTAAACAACACAGGATATGAAGGTTCAGATCTAAACCTTGATTCAGATCCAGATCTACATGTATAATGTCCTTATCTTTTGGCTATGTGATTCATATTGAATCATATCTATAAACATCATCACCCCCAAATCAAAGGGGATTAGCTAGACATAGCTAAAGAAGAAGAGAAAAAGAAAATAAATAACATGAACATGAATAAAATAAAGTAAAATAACAATAAAGAAGATAAGGAGAAGAATTTTATTCCAATAGAAGCTGTATAGAATAAAACCCAGTGTAATTACAAATGAAGGAGATACAGTGTATTTATTGTTGCATTGGCCATGACTAAGAGGATAATTACACAATGTAGGACAAAATCCCTTTTCTAAAATAACACATAAACTAGTGTGAACGCAACATGAATGAGAGGCCTTTCAAATGAGCTAATGTGAACGCAATGTGAGTGGATTTGCAATTGGCATAGCTTGCGGGCATCAAATGACATCAAATTCAATTGTTTTGAGCATGAATAGGAAGTCCATAACATCTGCGACAAGCTATCCTTATGAAAAGGCATTGAATCATTAAAATATGTAGCAGAAGGTGGTTGAACAACAACATTTCTTCAAGCTTCAATATAGCTCTCAAAATCAACACTCTTCATACACCATTTCTTCAAGCTTTTCAACAATTGAGTGCATTAATCCATTCATCATAAATAATCTGAAAACACAACTATAAATACACAGTATCAATTATTTTAAATATAAAATAAGATAAATAAGCGGATAAAATATACACATTTACGTGTATATCAACAAGGGTTAGCGCCGAGGCATCTCGTATTATGCCTCAAGCTATGGTGATGACCTACGCGCGTAAACACAAGATCCCGGTTTCAAACTATCAACGCCGAAGAGAAAGGGAGAAATGTTCCTGATAATAACATGCCTCAAAGCTACCCATGTCCAAAAAGGAAGCCCAACTCCTCATAAAAACCGCAAAACCCAAAGCATCAAAGCCCGATAACGAGATCTACTTACAAGACGAGAACAAAGCGAACATTGAATACCCTTTTTGTAAGAAGACCCATCACAGATCGAAAACAAGATGCTAAATCAACTAAACAAAATGCGAGTTGTTTCTTACCTGTTAGCTCCACGTAAGTGCCAATATCCTTCCAAGTTGCGAGACCAACAGTTGAATAAATGATTTATAGAAACACGTAGTTGCCTGGATTGATCTCACAAACCGAAAGGAGAGAAATCAGGAGGGATCCACTGAGTTCTAGGATTATGAGAAGAGGCTGAGGGTATAAAGGGACATAGAAGCACAAAGAAAATTACATCTAAAAGGCTTAGATTTGTATCTGAAAATGCAACATTCAGTGAACTCCACGCGTGTCGAAAGCATAGACAGGAAAAGTTTAGAGAGATAGGGAGAGGAGAGCGTGGTAAGGAGTGAAATGATGTAGAGAGGGAGCGTGGTGAAGAAATGGAGGAATTCGATGCCCATGTCGCCATTAATGGAATTCACATGAAAAGATGCTTTTTGTGGCCCTAACTTGCTATAACATTTTTGGAATTTAAGTTAAATAAGCTAAAGTTTTTAAACAATAACTTATTAGATTTGATTGGAATTAGTCGTCAAGTGAAACACCCCACCTCCGTTAAGGTCACTCACAAAGGGAATGCGTTAACTATGGAGGAGCATTATAGGTAAAAGATGCAGATGAATTACAAGACAGACACATAAAGCAGCGGAAAATAAAAATCATTTTATAAACAATGTGGTTCAGTCAAGCTTTTACAAAATTTGTCTCAATCATACTTAAAAGTAATACATAGAACTTCTGTCTTGAATTAAAACATAAAGAAGCAATAAAACAACAGTAAGGCAGCACAAATCCCCAATAAGAGAGTATCCAAAGCCATAGCCCAAGGAAAAAGATTCCAAGCAATACATCTACTCTCTTCAAGCTCGAAATGATCCAATCTAAGCTGAAGTGTTCCCTCCCTGTGGACCTGGGGTGAAACGGAAGATAAGAAGACGAAAGAAAATGGGTCAGACATGAGTCTGGTAAGTCTAGTGACTATTTAGTATGTATACAAGAAAAAGAGTTATGACATGAATAAACTGAATCTAGAACCACACCCTAGATATAAGATAATAAGGCTGAATATGCTATCGCACTCATTTCACTTCTCTGCACCATCTAACTAGTGTCCCAACTAGTAATTTATATAAAATGATCATATTGTAATGTGATCCCAATCCCCATAATTGTGGTAGCCTTCAAGTGTACATCTATCGTGAGGATTCCACCTCAATCTGCCTAATTGCCATAAACATGTTAGATGTACCCTTACTACTCTATCGATCGACTCTTTACTCGTATTAATTTTTCCTTGTGTCTATGTCAATCGGCCCTCTCTTGCGTGTAGATACCCTGTGCTGGTCCCACCATATGGTGTATCAATCCTTATGATAGCAACCCGACACGATTCAAGATGCACAGCGTATAACTATTGGTACCCAGTGCCTGGTTCTTCCCACTCCGGAGTACGTGCATGCCCGTAAACCGTCGGAACCTACACTGACGTACTCCCTGCCGTTGTTGGGACCGCTTATAATCAGCCCAGTAATCGTGCCCCACCCTGCCTAGTTCAGGGTGCCATGATACATCTATGTGGGTTACTGCTAAAATGGGTCCCCGTTACTAGGATTTCCTACTGGTTAAGTTTGTGGGCCTATATTTACAAATATTACCCAACAACCCGATATGTACTTAACCCTCCCACTGATTCAGGCATATTTATTTAATAGTTAAGTTTGTGGGCCTATATTTACTAATATTACCCACCAACCCGATATGTACTTAACCTTCCTACTGATTCAAGCATGTTTATTTAATGGTTAAGTTTTGTGGGCCTATGTTTACTAATATTACCCACCCAACTTGCTATGTACTTAATCCTCCTACACATTATGCCATATTGGTTAAGTGTTGTCCATTCATGTTAACTTAATCCACCCATTCATCATGTCATGTTGGTTAAGTGTTTCTTATTAACTTAACCCTCCTCACTATAATGTTGGATTGGTTAAGTGTTTCCTATTAACTTAACCCCGTTCATATATTAAGTTGTATTGGTCAAGTGTTTTCTTGTTAACTTAACCCCACATGTTCATCATGTTTTATGGGTTAAGTGTCATCAATCAATTCAAGTTACTTAACCCACCTACTGGTCATGTTACTTTGGTTAAGTGTCGCCTTCTTGTTTCAACTTAACCCTACCACAAATCAAGTTATGTTGGTTAAGTGTTGCCCTCTTGATTTAACTTAACCTTACCACAAATCAAGTCATATTGGTTAAGTGTTGCCCTCTTATGTTACTTAACCCTACCACACATCATGTTATAAATTTATTAAGTGTCTCCTATTAACTTAACCCTAGTCATTTTTCTTGTTCATTAGCATTAATTGATTTATTAATGCACCAACCTCTCACATTAAATATGTGTTGTTGCGGTTATTGGATGTGCCGGGCGGTTCCGGGCTGTTTTACACCACAACTCAATCTAATCTCGGGTTTTCCTTGGGCATGATGCACTAACCTCTCACATTAGATAGGTGTTGTGGTTACTGGACGTGCCGGACGGTTCTGGGCAGTTTTACACCATAACTCAGTCTAACCTTGGGTTAGGCATATTCGTCTTTTTTTTATTTACATCTTTATCTTTCAAATTTATATGTAAATTATCCACAATTATTGCCATTCAAGTCATGCCCCATTTACCCTCTGAATCATATTTTCAATTTTTGGTATATAAATTATACCAATTTTATGGCACTAACCATTCATTTATTTATAGGCCAAATTATGCTAATAATAATAATTTCTAAGGTTTTCTCAACGTTACCCCCGTCACACGTTCGCGAAATTCACATGGAATGTTAGGCTCGTAACTTAGCCTAACTTATATACAAAAGGGGAAAGAAGGGAACATGTACCATTCACACAACATAAAATAATAAGGATCTAACTAAACATGTGTCATGTAAACGTGGCATAAAATAATAAACTTGCATTTTTGAATCCAACTAACATGAGTCTTTAAGCATATGAAATTACCCAAATCCAACTAGGCATGTAAATGTAAACTTTTATTTTGGGTCCAATAAACCTAAACATTAAGCATATAGAATTACACAAGTTCAACTAGACATGTGAATGTGAACTTTTAATTTGGATCCAATAATCATGAATCTTAAAACATATGGAATTACACAGGTTTAAAAAGGCATGTAAATATGAACTTTTTTATTTTGGATCCAACAAACATGAATCTTAAGCATATGATTTTACACAAGTTTAACAAGGCATGTAAATATGAACTTTAATCTTGGATCCAATTTTCATAGATCTAAATGTAAATCTAAACATAATACATATCTTGGCCTAATAACATGCATGATTCAATAAACATAGATCTAAATGTAGATCTAAACATAATATATGTCTTAGCCGAACAACTTGCATGATTCGATAAACATAGATCTAAATGTAGATCTAAATATAATACATGTCTTAGCCTAATAACTTGCATGATTTAATAAACATTGATCTAAATGTAGATCTAAACAACTTGCATGATTCAATAAACATAGATCTAAACAATTTGCATGATTCAATAAACATAGATCTAAATGTAGATCTAAACAACTTGCATGATTCAATAAACATAGATCTAAATGTAGATGTAAACAACTTGCATGTTACATAACACGAAAAAGTCACCAAATTTACATAATATACGATTGGTTTAACATCAACATATAACCACAATAATCTCACAAGCATATACGATAGAATCGTTACAAGAATATGCATAAATCAATATCGTCATTATCTTACAACTAAGAATTATTCTAGTTTCATTTTATTACAAATCACAACTTTTAATCGTTCACATCTAAATAATGACAGGACTTAAAAAGAAAAGAAAGTCTTGTTATCTGGGATCTGTTTTCTGAAATTGGAAAGCAATCCCTTGAAGAAGACTATCAATTCTTTAAGTTAGTTTTGATTCATAGCTTTAATCTTGCTTTCAAGTTGAAGAAGGAATGGCGGCTACTCTAGGTTGAGTGTTGACAGCATGACGGTCTTAGGAATATTTTTGTGTGGCTTAGGGTTTTAGATTTAGGTTGCTTATATCGAATTTTAATTAAATAAGAGCCTTCAGATCAACCTATAAGCAATCAAGACCATCCAGCTAAAGCAATGTGTCACTCAGCCAATCACAGAATGACACATAAGCCCTAACACCTCAGAATTTGTCACAAAGCCAATCAGAGAAGGCCACGTAAAAAGACAATCCTCGACCAACAAAAAATGCGCCATGTGCACCACATTATGCGTACACGTCATATATATATATATATACGTATATATATATATATATTATATATATGTATTTTTCATTTATCTATCTTCCCAATTAACAATTTTCACACTAAACCACTTTTTGAACTGCGTTCACACTAAGCCACTTTTTAGCCATTCCCTTAAAACAAAAATATGGCGCTGGCGGGGATCGAACTCTGTACCTCTTATATGCAAGTCACATGATCTAACCAAATGAGCTATTAAGTCTTTTTCTTACAAACCTTAGAACAATGCTAAACATTATTCTTTTCTCATTCTTCTTTTTCATGTTTTGCTGCAAAATTTAATTTAAAGATATCTTCTTCATACGGAGTCCGATTTACGCAAACTTGGACTCTATCTCATGAAGAATTCCGAGATGAACGCAATAGCGCAACCCGTTTCACCTATTTCTTCTTTTTCAAATTAATTATTCTTTAATTTGTTATTTTAATATTCTTAGAAAATACGGGGTGTTACATTCTCCCCTCCTTAAAGGATTTCGTCCCCGAAATCTTCAAGTTAAGAAGAATGTATATTCTACTATCCAATCATCCATCTACTCAACCATCAAACACAGGCATCCATTGTCTTTAAAAATATTTCTAATGCCTTCATGGTCATATGCATAGTGTGTGTACATGTCCTTATCTAATGCAAAATCAAGCGGTCTACTGATTTAGTTGACCTCCGCAATGCGAATTATGTCAGTGCCATGAGTCCATCATGTATGCAATTATTCCTAATCGTACTTTATAACTTCTACATGAGTGCACAATTATTCATACAAATGCAACATCCATATGATAACACATCAAGTTCCAGTTCATATGTATAAAAATTCACTTATGCATATGCAATATGAAAGTGACTGAGCCGATCTAGTGCCTAATGTGTGTATGTGCATCCACGAGCAACCACGAGCAACCACCTGCAACCACCAATCATAACATGTTTCAAACACATGTTTACATCCGTTGGCTTCTACCTAAGGATTGAAGATAGGACCGAGAGGATATTCCTAAAATATAAAGACTAGCATGCAAATAAACATTACAGAAAAAGTGGAATCAAGGATATTCCCTCAAAAAAGGTATGATGCGCATATCTAGACTACAGTCTTCTAAGTCGCATCTTCTTGAGCTTCACTCCACTGTACCTTCACTAATTTAACTTCACGATTGCGAAGCTTTTTGACCTCCATTTCCAAAACCCACTAGTAAAGATAGGACCTCGATCACTTACTATGCTAAAGGGTATCCAATGTAGTCGAACTATCTTTCCAAGATAAACAGATGTTAACAATGATACCAAGTGTATATACTAAGATGATTAGAGGTCTCTTTTCTACTTAGCTTATCCATCATGTCACAAATCTAAGGGTCGATATCTCTTATGCAAACCATCCTAGTCGAACTTGGCATCCCTCAAGTACAAGCCTCAAAGGCATAAATCAATATCAGACAAGCACCCAAGGAATACCTCCTCCGAATTTGGATGATTTATGTGAGATGATACTAGCAAAACAACCAAACAATTGAGCACTTAACCGACTCTGGCTATCCTCGCCAATCTTGCTCCAAAACTACCGTTTGATCGCATAACTGGCTTTGCATTATCATCTAGATATATGTGGAAGTCTGTCTCGAGTTTTAGGGGAAATCCCCTAACCTAATCAAAACATCTTGCGTACTCATGGACTACTCCGACGGATCGAAAATTGTCGATAGATACATAAAGTGATTCTAGGTAGCTAAGACAAACTGATCCCTTAGGATCACACGAAATCTCGAGGGTATTCCTGAGGCAAGTCGAAAGTCTAACTACCCTCCTTTCATTATTACTAGCTAACCAATCCGTGCCTAGAATCAACCCATGGCCCATGAAACCCAGAAATATAAGCATCTCAAATCCAAAGATAAATAAGCTGAACCACAAATTGGATTTGAGACAATAAAGGGATCTTCTACTATACAAGTACTAAGGTGCAGAGACTCAACTATGGAAGCAGATATAAACGAATGTGAAGAGCTAAAATCAAAAGAAAACTATAGGATGATCAAGAAGAAAAACTAAACTTTTCAACAGAAACCTTACTACCTCTCTCTCTGGTACGCTGGCGGTGAGAGCATGGATTTGCCCTCCTGAAAATCTTGTCATTTGTTCTTGCCCTTGCCCTTAATCATACGACCCGTTATACCATAATAAAGATATATCCTCTTGTTTTTAGTTTTTACTTTTTTTTCCTTCCCTCCTTTGTGAACCAAGTCTATATCCATGAGTTCTTCATCCATGGGTTGTGCTCCTTAACCAAACTTCCTCATTCTCATCTTTTCCATCCTTGTGTAAATTGTTGATAGGTCTCTTGAAAGCTGCCTCCATCGCACGGAAAATCCTACAAAGCTCGAAAGAAAATTAGCCGTAGGTGAAGCTACTGCGGCTATAGATGGAAGTTGGGCGCTTATTTGCCCTTTGACAAGTGTTGCAGTCTCATCAATCCTACGGAACCATGTCGCGATGAGGTTACCTCCTAGAAAGCCCGGAGCCCCAGAGACTTAGGAAAGAAGGAAACAAGGATTCAAACAGAGGATCAAAAAGATAATGCACATGGATTTGGTGAATATGCCTTTAAAAACAAAACTTTTCTTTAGAAAATGCTTCTTTTAAAACCATTTTAAAAATAAATTTTCAAATCCTTTATCTGATCCGGTAACCTTCAGCTCTGATACCAAGTGAAACACCTCACCTCCGTTAAGGTCACTCACAAAGGGAATGCCTTAACTTTGATGGAGCGTTATCGGTAAAAGATGCAGATGAATTACAAGACAGAAACATAAAGCAGCAGAAAATAAAAATCATTTTATAAACAATGTGGTTTAGTCAAGCTTTTACAACAGTTGTCTCAATCATACTTAAAAATAATACATAGAACTTCTGTCTTGATTTAAAACATAAAGAAGCATTAAAACAATAGTAAGGCAGCATTAATCCCCAATAAGAGAGTACCCAAAGCCATAACCCAAGGAAAAAGATTCCAAACAATACATCTACTCTCTTCAAGCTCGAAATGATCTGAAGCTGAAGTGTTCCCTCCTTGCGGACCTAGGGTGAAACAGAAGAAAAGAAGATGAAAGAAAATGGGTCAGACATGAGTCTGGCAAGTCCAGTGACTATTTAGTATGTAAACAAGAAAAAGAGTTATGACATGAATAAACTGAATCTAGGACCACACTCTAGAAATAAGATAATAAGGCTGAATATGCTATCGCACTCATTTCACTTCTCTGCACCACCTAACTAGTGTCCCAACTAGTAATTTATATAAAATGATTATATTGTAATGTGATCCCAATCCCCATAATTGTGGTAGCCTTCAGGTGTACATCTATCGTGAGGATTCCACCTCAATCTTCCTAATTGCCATGAACATGTTAGATGTACCCTTACTACTCTATCGATCGGCTCCTCACTCGTATTAATTTTTCCTTGTTTCTGTGTCAATCGGCCCTCTCTTGCGTGTAGATACCCTGTGCTAGTCCCACCATAAGGTGTATCAATCCTTATGATAGCAACTCGACATGATTCAAGATGCACAGTGTTTAATTACCGGTACCCAGTTCCTGCTTTTTCCTACTTCGGAGTACGTGCATGGCCGTAAACGGTCGAAACCTACACTGACGTACCCCCTGCCGCTGTTTTGACCGCTTATAATCAGCCCGGTAATCGTGCCCCACCCTACGAAGTTCAGGGTACCATGGTACATCTATGTGGATTACTGCTGAAATGAGTCCCCGTTACTTGGTTTTCCTACTGGTTAAGTTTATGGGTCTATATTTACTAATATTACCCACCAACCCGATATGTATTTAACCCTCCCACTGATTCAGGCATGTTTATTTAATAGTTAAGTTTGTAGGCCTATATTTACTAATATTACCCACCAACCCAATATGTACTTAACCCTCCTATTGATTCAAGCATGTTTATTTAATGGTTAAGTTTTGTGGGCCTATATTTACTAATATTACCCACCCAACTTGTTATGTGCTTAACCCTCCCGCACAATTTTCCATATTGGTTAAGTGTTGTCCATTCACGTTAACTTAACCCACCCATCCATCATGTCAAGTTGGTTAAGTGTTTCTTATTAACTTAAACCTCCTCACTTATCATGTTGGATTGGTTAAGTGTTTCCTATTAACTTAACCTCGTTCATCCATCAAGTTGTATTGGTCAAGTGTTTCTTGTTAACTTAACCCCACGTGTTCATCATGTTGTATTGGTTAACTGTCATCAATCAATTCAAGTTACTTAACCCACCCAGTGTCATGTT
Source organism: Allium sativum (assembly GCA_030737875.1). Lineage (NCBI taxonomy): Eukaryota > Viridiplantae > Streptophyta > Magnoliopsida > Asparagales > Amaryllidaceae > Allium > Allium sativum. The sequence goes on along the minus strand of CM060924.1, from coordinate 995,413,539 downwards.
ACTTTGGTTAAGTGTCGCCTTCTTGTGTCAACTTAACCCTACCACAAATCAAGTTATGTTGGTTAAGTGTTGCCCTCTTGATTTAACTTAACCTTACCACAAATCAAGTCATATTGGTTAAGTGTTGCCCTCTTATGTTACTTTACCCTACCACACATCATGTTATATATTTGTTAAGTGTCTCCTATTAACTTAACCCTAGTCATTTATCTTGTTCATTAGCATTAATTGATTTATTAATGCACCAACTCTCACATTAGATATATGTTGTTGCGGTTACTGGATGTGTTGGGTGGTTCCGGGCAATTTTACACAAAAACTCAGTCTAACCTCGGGTTTTCCTTCGGCATGATGCACTAAACTCTCACATTAGATTGGTGTTGTTGTGGTTACTGGATGTGCCGGGCCGTTCCGGGCAGTTTTACACCACAACTCAATCTAACCTCGGGTTAGGCATATTCATCTTTTTCTTAATTTACATATTATCTTTCAAATTTATATGTAAATTATCCACAATTATTGCCATTCAAGTCATGCCCCATTTACCCTCTAAATCATATTTTCAATTTTTGGTATATAAATTATACCAATTTTATGGCACTAACCATCCATTTATTTATGGGCCAAATTATGCTAATAATAATAGTTTCTAAGGTTTTCCCAATGTTACCCCCGTCACAAGTTCGCAAAATTCACATGGAATGTTAGGCTCGTAACTTAGCCTAACTTATATATAAAAAAGGGAAACAAGGGAGCATGTACCATTCACACAACATAAAATAATAAGGATCTAACTAAACATGTGTCATGTAAACGTGGCGTAAAATAATGAACTTGCATTTTTGGATCCAACTAACATGAGTCTTTAAGCATACGAAATTACCCAAATCCAACTAGGCATGTAAATGTAAAGTTTTATTTTGGGTCCAATGAACATAAACCTTAAGCATATAGAATTACACAAGTTCAACTAGACATGTGAATGTGAACTTTTAATTTGGATCCAATAATCATGAATCTTAAACATATGGAATTACACAGGTTTAACAAGGCATGTAAATATGAACTTTTTTATTTGGGATCCAACAAACATGAATCTTAAGCATATGATTTTACACAAGTTTAACAAGGCATGTAAATATGAACTTTAATATTGCATCCAATTTTCATAGATCTAAATGTAAATCTAAACATAATACATGTCTTGGCCTAATAACTTGCATGATTCAATAAACATAGATCTAAATGTAGATCTAAACATAATACATGTCTTAGCCGAACAACTTGCATGATTCTATAAACATAGATCTAAATGTAGATCTAAACACAAATCATGTCTTAGCCTAATAACTTGCATGATTCAATAAACATTGATCTAAATGTAGATCTAAACAACTTGCATGATTCAATAAACATAGATCTAAATGTAGATCTAAACAACTTGCTTGATTCAATAAACATAGATCTAAACAACTTGCATGATTCAATAAACATAGATCTAAATGTAGATCTAAACAACTGCATGTTACATAACATGAAAAAGTCACCAAATTTACATAATATGCGATTGGTTTAACATCAACATATAACCACAATAATCTCACAAGCTTACACAATAGAATCGTTACAAGAATATGCATAGATCAGCATCGTCATTATTTTACAACTAGGAATTATTCTAGTTTTCATTTTATTACAGATCACAACTCTTAATCATTCACATCTAAATAATAACAGGACTTACAAAGAAAAGAAAGTCTTGTTTTCTGGGATCTGTTTTCTGAAATTGGAAAGCAATCCCTTGAAGAAGACTATCAATTCTCTAAGTTAGTTTTGATTCGTGGCTTTAATCTTGCTTTCAAGTTGAAGAAGGAATGGCAGCTACTCTAGGTTGAGTGTTGAAAACATGACGGTCTTAGGAATATTTTTGTGTGGCTTAGGTTTTTAGATTTAGGTTGCTTATATAGAATTTTAATTAAATAAGAGCCGTCAGATCAACCTAGAAGCAATCAAGACCATCCAGCTAAAGCAATGTGTCACTCTGCCAATCATAGCATGACACATAAGCCCTAACACCTCAGAATTTGTCACAAAGCCAATCAGAGAAGGCCACGTAAAAAGACAATTCTTGACCAATAAAAAATGCGCCACGTACACCACATGATGCGTACACATTATATATATATATATTCTATATTTTTTTTTATTTATCTATCTTCCCAATTAACAATTTTCACACTAAACCACTTTTTGAACTGCGTTCACACTAAGCCACTTTTTAGCCATTTCCCTAAAACAAAAATATGGCGCTGGCGGGAATCGAACTCGGTACCTCTTGTATGCAAGTCACATTTTCTAACCAAATGGGCTACCAAGTCTTTTTCTTACAAACCTTAGAGCAATGCTAAACATTATTCTTTTCTCATTCTTCCTTTTCATGTTTTGCTGCAATATTTAATTTAAAGATATCTTCTTCATACAGAGTCCGATTTACGCAAACTGAGACTCTATCTCAAGCAGAATTACAAGATGAATGCAATAGCGCAACACGTTTCACCTATTTCTTCTTTTTAAAATTAATTATTCTTTAATTTGTTATTTTAATATTCTCAAAAAATACGGGGTGTTACATCAAGTATTTGGTGTTAATTCTATGCATAAGACTCATAATATTCGAGTAGTCTAAAAGGTGGATATACCGTTATTCCGCTTATAGTATCTATTGAATATGCGAAGTTTATATTGAATATGAGTTGGTATCATAAGGAGAATTTTACATTATGCGTTGTGTTAAAAATAGTAAAAGAGAATTTTATGTATCAAGCATGTTTGGCTATCATAAGGGGAAACCTTTCCCATGTCAGTGATTGCATTGTGTGTGTGCCGAGAGACCATATGGTAGCTTCATTTTCGAAAAGCTTTGCGAGTTGATTTGTACACTGATATTCAAAAGGAGAAAACTCATTCCATGTTATACAGGATGGTCCTTTGATTTACCTAACAATAAAATTAACGTAGATAAATGTTTTAGTTCTCACACTAGTCCCATGACTATCTCGGAGTTTATTGTTCTTTCCCTAAAATATGGTTGCCCATATTTTTCCATAGGGTAGCCTAATAGTTTGGTTTGTAGATATTTTATAGAGCAGGTGCTGGATTTTATCTGAAACTATTTTATTGGAGCATTCATATTCTTCCGCTGTACTTTGATATTTTTCCGTTGCGTATGTATTTTTTTGGTATACTCTGATATTTGTTGTACTCTGATATATTCTTGTATTCTGATGTAATATTGTGATTGTATTAATGAAAATGTTCTTTCGTTCAGTTCTGATGTCTTGTATACCCAAAGGTGATATGGAATCCGACGTTTGAATCTTCGATGTTCGACGCTTGAGTTGTGTATAACACTGAGCTTCGAAGGTTGAAATTCCGGGTCATCACATGACCTATTGGTAAGTGTGTAGAGGTATGGTTGAAAAATGGAAATTATCATGTATCATACATATATGTTCTTCTCAACCACTGTGAAGTTGGATTGTTTGCTAGGAAATATACTTATATCCGTCATAATACATTTATGTTATCTACACAAGCATATGTACAAATAAGCACATGTGTATCTTAGTCATAATGCAGCATTTGTTCTATAATTTCAGTATTTACAACTCACATCATCTGAAAGGTGATATCGACAAAGAACTCGCTATTTGGTTTCCTAATTACGTCATTGATACAAAAAATTGTGTTGTAGAGTAAGGATCAAAACATTTAGCCATAGGACAAAAAGGAAAGTGAAAACCTATCCAATATTCTTTGTCAATGGATATAAATGCAATAGCAAAGAATACAGTGCTGAAAAATTAATAAACAATACTGATGTATTTGTTAATGATAGTGATGATCCAAATGGCCATATAAATGATTTTTAAGGCATGCTAACCCAGATTTTACAATTGAAATATTTCACACAACCCACCGAAGAAGTATTTTTGTTTAAATACAATCAATTTGGCAACATTCCAGGTTTTGGTGTCAACGTGCACCTAAAATTTAATCTTATAGAAATAAAACATACTTCTTGTTATTGTTTAAGTATTACCCTTTTGTACTTTCCAAACAAGCCCTTCAAGTTTATTATGTTCTTTATCCATCTCTAAGAAGAGATAAAATTGATTGGTCGGTTGTATATAAAACAAAGGCAAGGTTTATATTTGATGGACAGAATATTCCCGATGAACAAGCTTATTAAGTAGATGTCGAGGAAAATAGAGGAATAGTAATAACCGACGATCAGACGGATGTTTGACCTCTAAATGATGAATCAAATGCATTAATTGAGGCATTTAATACTACATAAAAACAAAATATAGAGTACGTACCGGAGTTAGAACTCGAAAGTGACGACGTATGATCAGTAAACCTCATTTTAAGAAGGTAAATTTATTTCTTTTTAATGTTATTCCGTTTTCACTAAAATGAATGATATGTTATGTTAATTGATACGTATCACATAGCCTTCTTATGTTATGTCATAATGCATTTTTTTACATAGTCCTTTTATGTTATGCTAAAATGATATGATATGCTAGTATGACACGTATTGCATAGTATTCTTATGTTATGTTATAATGTATGTTTTACATAGTCATTTTATGTTATGCTATAATGTATGTCTGTAACAGGTACTACAGATATGTTGTCTCATAGACATACGTCTTCAAAATTTTGGTCTCCTCTACTTCTCAGAGTGGGACAGGTCCTCCCTTAGGTGGTGATAGCGGTGATCCATCACAAGAGCTAGCGGGTCTTTAGGTGTGGCTTCAGCCTAAAACAAATAGAAGGTAAGTAAGTGTCAAAATTAAATTTCATTTATGTACAATATATTATAAATATATTTAGTAGTCATGAAATATTAAATATCTTTTGTCTTTGCTTAACACAGTGGATTCGAGTAGATCCCTACACTACAGTCCTTGGGATATCACGACAGGCATACAGGAGTCGCATGACATCATGTTGACCTAACTGGACATTGATTCTGGCTAATGTTAAGGAGAGTGTGTGACGACCCAAACTTCCTAGTAAAGCAAAGGCTGGATTGCTTTGAGAACAACACACATCAGAACACAAACTGAAGAACATTTTATTGCTGATTACAACAATTACATCAGAGTACAAGAATGTAACATAGTATGAATACTTATTACATAATAGAAATACAATAATATCAGAGATTTAAATTACATTTAAATAGCAGCGGAAAAATATTACAAATGTACAACTGAAAGGATTACACGGATACAGAGCTTTCCGAATACCACTTCAGCTGTAGGCCAGGATCCTGTAAATATATCTGCAAAAAGCTACTCGACTGCCCGTGTGGGAAATAAGGGCACCCGAGTTTGCCAGTGAAACAAATTACAGGTCAGTCATGGGACTGGTATGAGAAATTTTAACTAAACTTATCTAATAATAAGGCTAATCACAGGACCACGCCGCTAACGCAGAACGGGTTTACTCCATTGGATTGCCAGTGCATAAAATAAAGTAAATCATTAAACAACGCAATGCGTTTAGAAAAATGAAACCATTATAAGACTCAAGTCCCATCACACAATGCAACGAAAACAGGAGGATAGAGTTTTACCTTATAATGGTCAAAAATGCTTGATACGATAAAACGGATTTAATATTAGTGTGTATATATATGGGTATATATATTTCAAAAACATTTCAATCATAATGTATCAATCATAGACGGCATGGGTACCATATATCATGTCGCCATACTAGTTCTACAATTAAAACCGCAAGGTCGTATTGGAAGTTGGGTTTCCATCATGAAATCGAGGCTAGATATCGTCCTCTCCGATTCGAGACACTCTAGAAAATGCCTCAGGATCCCCCGCAGTGAACCCTTGGAGCGGTAGGGCCGGTCCCCGCCTATCGGTAGTCTTCCCGGTTCCTTTGAACCTATAGTATGACCACTTCCGGCCTATAAATCCGAGGTGCCTCAAAATCCATCATCCACATAAGTAAAATGTTAGCCAGTTTAAGCACTAACCCTACCACTAGCTAGAAAGAAACATGTGCACTCCCTACGGTCTATATCCCGTTTTTGACTCATACCGGGGTGTGAGGCTCGCGAAGTCACGCTATACACAAAGCTATGCCGTACTAGGCTATACTTTGATCATCCCACAAGGCCCTTCTTTTCAACAAAAGCCTTGATCATTTGCATCTTGGCGTGCCACATTGACAATTCACGCCATGCGATCAATCACTATTAATATATACTAGGGTGTTAAGCAGAGAATAAATTCTCCACCACCAATCAGATATACATTAATAAAAATCAATTTAATTCACATGGAATGAAATCCAATGTCAGACATGCATCCATTTACTAGCTTATGCTCTGGGTCTGAGCGAAAACCAAATCTGAAAAATCAACAATAGTCCGGACGGCCACCACTGAAGCCCCTTCAAGGTAGCTACTCCCATCAAGGGTCTCTGTAGCAACACATCCATTCGATGTGAAGATCGTCGGTCTTCAACCACCGTCTTCATCTTCGACTCTTCATCGTTGTAGTAATTATTCAGAATGGGTTAAACCCGGTCTTTCCGAATAACTCTCGTATATTTATAATTAAAAATCAAGTACTATAAAAGCACATCCAACGTCTCATTCCAATTCAGAATATTCTTCTAATAGTATATTCGCATTATCTTATCATAGATAAATTCTTCAAATTTATTCTTAAATCTTTTCTTTAAAGATTTATTAAAACCCCAATATGGTTTTAAATATCGAAAATCATTATTCAATGATTATTTCAATTTAAGAAATTTATCTTATCTTTAACTGGGTTAAAGAACTAATGTCATTTAAAACATAGTTCACGGTAAACCCAAAATCATCTTCTATAAAATATGGAACTTAACAGAAATCAAATCAAAATATAATCGTTATAAATTTCTGTATCCGACCAATAATATAAATGGAATAACGGCAAAGCCTCTTAAATTCCATAAGATGTATCGGTTTTCTTTTACAGAAGCTTATCTCGGTGATTATTAATTCGAATTCCATTCAACTCCAATTTAATATATTAAATTGGAAAATTCCCATTTAAATCTTAATAAAAGATTTATAAATTCCAAATCATATTGTCACTGTCAGTTGGGTTAAAGAACAAATGTCGCTTAAAAACATAGTTCACAATAAACCCAACTCACATTTCATCTTACTCCAATAACTAAATATAAATTGAAAACTTTTAATAATCTTAATTAAGAGATTTATTCATTTCTCAACTGGGTTTAAGAAAAGTGTTAATCAAGACACCACTCACGACAAACCCAAAATCCAATTTATTTAATTTAATTTCAATTAAATATTCACTAATTGTAAAAACTTCATTAAATCTTAATTTAATGATTTATTCTAGTTAATAACTAGTTCATTCAATAAAAATATATTTTTCCAAAATATATTCTTTTTCTAAAATATTCTTTTTCTAAAATATTCTTTTTTTAGAATTTTCTTTATTGGAATGTGACTCAATCAACAACAATATATTGTACGTAATCAACAATCATGATAAATGATTATCAACATCAAAATGACGACCAGAGTGGAATTTATAACTGTGTGATCATTAAAGTAAATAAATAACGCTCATCACAGACTGTCAATCCATCGATTGAAAGATAACTAAAGATTGGGATTAGTGTGTAAAATTTCATCCCAATACCCGTGTAGGGTTTCATCAAACAAATGATAATAAGTTATTTGTGCACTTGGGCGATGTATGAAAATTATCGTCACAATCACATAAACAAGTCGGGTAACTTGTAAATGGAAGTGTAACATTTCAACATCACCAACATATACAATAATGAATCATTTCATATATAAGAAAATGTAAGTTCTTGTAACGACACGGATTTTGCCCGACCTTAATCGACCGTTAAATCGATCAAGACCGTCCAACTTCTGCATACGTTAACTTTGGGAATACAATACATTAGAACAGATAACAAAAGACTTTTATTACATCATAATAACGTAACATCAGAGTACAGAATATATATCAGAGTACATTGAAAATAATACAGCGGAAGATAAAATTACAATAAGTAATACAACGAACAGCGGAAGACTTCTAATGCTCTGGGCACAGCTTTAAGCTTCAATCCAGAATCCTGCTCAAGAGATAAACCTGTAGAAAAACTACTCGACTGCCCGTGTGGAAAAGAGGGCACCCGAGTTTGCAAAGGTGGAAACAAACTACGAGTCAGTCATGGGACTGGTGTGAGAATTCTTAACTAGTTTAACTAATAGAAATAAGGCAAATCCAAGGACCACGCCGCTAACGCGGAACGGGTTTATTCCAATGGATTGCCGTGCATAAAATAAGTAAATCGTCAAATAGCGCAATGCTTTTTGAAAAAAAATGAAAAAAATGAAACCATTATAAGACCCAGGTCCCATCACACAATGCAACGCAAGCCGGAGGATAGAGTTTTACCTTATAATGGTCAAGAGATGATAAATACGTCAAAGCGATATTATTAATAGTGTGTATATGTTTTGATAAAACAATACAAAGTAAATATATTAATCCTAGACGGCATGGGTACCATGATATCATGTCGCCATACTAGTTATACAATCAAAACCGCATGGGTCGTATTGGAGATTTGGTTTCCATCATGAGTCAAGGCTAGGAACGATCTCCTACCGATTCGAGACACTCTAGCAATGCCTCAGGATTCGGACGCTGGCAAACCCTTGGATACAGCAGGGCCGGTCCACAAATAACGTTAGTGGATTAGTTATGCCTGAACACACGCCTCCCGGTCCTATTGAACCTATAATACGGCCATTGGCGACCGCAAAAGAAATAAACCGAGGCCTCGAAAATTCCATCATCCACATAAGTAAAATGTCAGCGCTGGTAGGTCCCTGACACCCACTAAAAGCTAGAAAGAGTTCGTGTGCACTCCCTGCGTTCCCTTGCTCCGTTTTAGACTCTACCGGTGTGCGAGGCTCGCGAAGTCACGCTACACAAAGCTATGCCAAAATAGGCTATGCTTTGATCATCCCACAAGGCCTGCTTTGCAACAAAGCCTTGATCATTTGCATCTTGGCGTGCCACGTTGACATTTCACGCCATGCAATTCATAACTATTAATACACAACCACTAAGGGTGTTAAAGCAAGAGAATAAATTCTCAGCCACCAATAGTTGTATATAAATAGAAATCAATTTACATAGATTAAAATCCAACGTCAGACATGCATCCATTTATAAACTTATGCTCTGGGTTCGAGCGAAAGCCAAATCCGTACAAATCAACACAACGTCCGGATAACTACCACTTTATCCCTGTCCTGGGTACGAGTCAGTCCAGGGCATCAGTAATCCTCATCCATTCGATGTGAAGACCGTCGGTCTTCAATCACCGTCTTCAACTCTTCGACTTAGATCGTCGTATAATCATTCGAAATGGGTTAAACCCGGTTTTTCCGAATAACTTGCGTATTTCATAATTGAAAATCAAGCGTTATAAAACACGTCCAACGTCTCGTTCCAATTCAGAATATTCTTTTAATAGAATATTCATATTAAAAGGGAAAGATTCCCATAAATTAAATCAAAGATAAAATCTTAAAGATTTATTCTTTTTAAACATTCATTTGAAACCCCAATTGATTTTGATATCAAAAATCATTCTTAAATGATTATCCAACTTTTAAGAAATAAAACTTATCTTCAATTGGGTTAAAGAATCAATTTCATTTAAAAACATTATTCACGATAAACCCAATGTCATCTTCCATTATATATGGAATTTTCATAGAAATTGAGTTAAAATATAATCGATATAAATTTCTGTATCAGATCAATAATATGTATGGAATAACGGCAAAGCCTCTTAAATTCCATCTATAGTATCAGTCTTCTTTTACAGAAACCTATCTTGATTATTATCAAACCGAATTTCCACTCAATTCCAATTTAATTAATATTAAAATGGAAAACTTGATTTTAGAGAATTTTCTTTTTAAATCTTGAAATAAAGATTTATAATTTCTAAATCATATTATCACTGTAAATTGGGTTAAAGAACCAATGTCGTTTAAAACATAGTTCACTGTAAACCCAATTCACATGACATTTGATTTCCATTACAAAATATAATTGAAACTCTAAAAATCTTAATTGAAAGATTGATTCCAGTTAACAACTAATTTACCTCAATAGAAATATCTTTTATCTTTTGTCCATTCAAGAACGGACAAAGAAATCATTATTTTATTCTTGGTTAAATATTATGTAAAATATTCATTATTCTTAAATTTTATTCTTTATAAAAGATTCTTTATAAATGTCCTTATTTTGAAGTACCGTATTCTTTATTTTAAAGGATAGGATTTTACAATATTCTTTATTATAAATATTCTTTATTTTAAAAGATATTCTTTTATAATGTTCGTTATTCTAGATTTTAAAAGGTATTCTTTATTTAAAAGAAATCCTGAACTGGAATGTGACTCAATCAGTTACCATATAACTGTGGTTATATGGTTTTCACACATCGTATGTATATGACAATAAATGATTCATAATTATCAAACATCCATTCACATCCAGAGTGAAGTTTATAACTGTGTGAGTATTAAAATGAAATAATAATAATACTCATCACAGCCTGTCAATCTATCGATCGACATATAACTAAATATTGGGACTAGTGTATATAAATTCATCCCAACACCCGTGTGGGGTTTTCAGCCAACAACAATACATATCAATAAATGATTGGTTAAAGAATTTAACCAATTTAATTCTACTGACATGTTAGTGACAATGGACTAACATGTTATAATATTTCTAATATCGAGTACAGGTATATTTTTACTCGTATAATTTTCTTATTTATTTCTAAGGTCTAATAAACTGTAATCTATTTATATGGCATTACCGTGGACGACAAATAAAAGATCATAAATCGTGTTTTAGCAATGTGTATACTTTATAAATCGTGTCATACTCGCATTATGAATGCGGACAAAGAAGTAAATTTTATTTCTAACATTTAATTTGCATGGTGAATACGAATTAAAAGTGAATCTTAACTCTAAAGTCTTGTTCGCATTGGTGGATGTAAACCAAAAAGCTAATTCCTTATTACAATGATTTGTTCGCATTTGTAGATGCGAACAAAAGTAAATTTTTAATTCTTAATCTTTTGCTTGCATTGTGGATGCGAATAAAAAGGGTAATCCCTTATTTTAAATCTTTTGTTTGCATTGAGGATGCGAACAAAAGTATAATCTTATATTTTTAATCTTTTGTTTGTATTGTGAATGCGAACAAAAGGATAATCCCTTATTTTAAATCTTTTGTTTGCATTGAGGATGCGAACAAAAGTATAATCTTATATTTTTAATCTTTTGTTTGTATTGTGAATGCGAACAAAAGGATAATCCCTTATTTTAAATCTTTTGTTTGCATTGAGGATGCGAACAAAAGCATAATCTTATATTTTTAATCCTTTGTTTGCATTGTGAATGTAAATGAAACAAAAGTAAACTTTTTATTCTAAATGTCACTTACATTGTAGAAATGTAAATAAAATAAAATGAGAGTTTAGTTCCAAATATCATTTACAGGGTAGAAATGTAAATGGAATAAAAGTAAATTTTGTTCCAAAAGTTATTTACATTGTGGAAATGTAAATAAAATAAAAAGTGAGTTTTTCCTTAAGCGTTATTTGTTTTTAATTCTTAATCATTTCCACTATTTGAGGTGAAAACAAAAGTATGTTTCTATTTCAAGATTCATTTGTGTTTTGAGAACACAAAATAAAATATAAGTTTTTATGCCCATTCATATTTTCACATTATAAAGTGTAAACAAAAGTAAAGTTTTGTTTTCAAGTTTTATTTGTGTTTTGAGACACAAATAAAAATATAAGTTTTATTTGTTTTCAATGTTATTTACCCTTTACAGATGTAAATTGAATAAAAAGTAAACCTTGTTTACAATGTTATTTACATTGTACAAATGTGAACAAAAAAAGGAAAAAGGGTAAACTTTGTTCACAATGTTATTTACATCATACAAATGTAAGTAAATTACAAAGGAGATTTTGTTGCCATTCATATTTACATTATATGAAGGTAAATAAAAGAATAAACTTTTAATTACAAGGTATATCTACATTTGTAAATGTAAACAAAAGAATAAACTCCATTTCCAATATATATTTGCACTAGTGAATGCAAATAAAAGAATAAATTTTATTTTCAATTCATATTTGCATTGGTAAATGCAAATAAAGAATAAATTTCATTTTCAAAGTATATTTGCATAAGTGAATGAAAATAAAAGAGCAAATCTTTTTCTTAATATATATTTTTATCTGTAAATATAAAATAAAAGAACAAGTTTTATTTTCACTATATATTTGCATCTGTAAGTGCAAATAGAAGATCAAGTTTTAATTTCAAGATATATTTACATTGGCGAATGTAAATAAAAAGACAAATTTTATTTTCAATATATATTTGCAATGGTGAATGCAAATAAAAGAGTTAATTTTGTTTTCAATTCTAGAATAACATAAAAAGAGTGTTTTATGGTTTTACACTTTTCTATGTGTACTAATAGCAAATAAAAGAAATTCTTTTATTTGTACTTTTCTATATATTATAATAACATATAAAAAGAATATTTTATATGTATATATTTTTCTATGTCTTCTAATGTCAAATAAAAGTGAATTTTATTTATATAATAAATTCTAGCTTTCAAATGACAAATAAAAAGTAAGTTTTATTTGCCTAACAAATTCTGAGTTCTCAAGTGCAAAATAAAAGTGAATTTTATTTGTGCAACAAATTTTAAGTGTATATTTGTGTTGTAGCATGTATATAAAAAGAATGATTCATTTCTATGTTAATATTGGTGTTGAACACACAAATGAAAAGAAGCATTTCAAGTTCAATGTTAATATTTGCGTTGAATACACAAATAAAAATATGGTTCAATCCTATTTCAATTTACTAATATGAACAAAAGCGATATCTTATACTTGAATTGACAAACAATATTTAATTCACTAATATTAACAAAAATGATATCTTATACTTGAATTGACAAACAAATTCAATTCACTAACATTAACAAAAATGATATCTTATACTTGAATTGACAATAAAAAGAATAATTTTACTATGCTAATATTTCATGTAATAAAGATGAAATATTTGGTTTGTTTATTTTTTTTTCCTACTGTCATAACAAAATAATATATTTGTTTCGCCAATTTTATTGTAACAAAAATGATATATTTGTTTACAATAATTTGTTAATAACAAAAAGGACATATTGTTTTCAATTACTTTGTTATAACCAATATGATACATTTTTTTTAACTATCTCTCTAATCAGCTCCATTGCTAATCTTTTGGAATTGACAAATCTAATTCATCTACATAACGGTAAAATACTAATTTTCATCGTTAATCACAATATAGTAATTTACATGTTTTCTGAATGTAAATAAAAGATTATTTTTATCGCAACACAATATGACAACTTCAGTGTGATTCATATGATAATAAAAATGTGATTTAACCAATTCAGATTATGGCTATTCATAACATACCATAAATCATCACATCAAATTCAACCAATTCAGATCTCATACAATCGATAATATGAATCTCATCACATACATATATGGATTTCACATAGGGAAAAATAATTAAATTTTTAATTATATATAACAAAAAATAGAAATCTCACCAATAGCTTTCCATTTCTCCAAAATTTAGACGAGCTCCATTTTGGACGTGGTCAGTTTCATTGCGAAGAATCCTCACCTTGCGCGGATAAGGGTAGAGGCAAGAACAAGCAAAATTTTATTTTGGAAATCCTCTTCTCTTTCTTTTGAAGAGAAAGAGAAAAGAGAAGAAAGAAGAAAGTAAAAGAAGAGGAAGGAAGAAAGGTTTTATTCTAATCAAAGAAGAATAAAACTTAGTATACAACACATGAAGGAGGTACCATGCTTATATAGCTGCATTAGCCAAGGCCAAGGGGATTATTCTACGATGTGGGACAAAACTCCATTTTAAAAATAACACCTAAACAAAGTAGCTTAGTGTGAACGCGTGCGAAGGAATTTGCAAAAAGAACCCCTTATTTAATAGCTCCAACTCATCTTTAAAAAAATAATCTTTTGTATGTTTTATATTATTCAACCTTGTATGTTTTATTATTATTATTATTATTATTATTATTTAAATTAACAAGAACGTATTTTCCTTTATTTCTTTTATTACATTAAAATGCAATTTTCAATGTGGATATTGTCACTGAAAAACAATGGACAATAAAAATGATATTGTTCATATTCCAACTTTTAATGAAACAAAGTGACGATAAAAATATGATCTTTAATAACTAATCTTTTATTGCGACAAAATGGCATTTATATTTACAAAATATGTCTTTTAATCAAATGACATAATTATTTATAAATTATGTTTTCAACATAAATGTCATATTTATTTATAAAACATGTCTTTAACGCAAATGACATATTTATTTATAAAATGTGTTTCTAACCCAAATGACGTATTTATTTATAACACATGTGACATATTCTTTTCTAACATAAATGACAATTCATTTTTTTAACATACATGGCAATTATTTCTAACAAAGTTACCTTTTTGTTTTAATAACATGACCTAGCAAAAATGACATTTTATGTTAATATAATATTTTCTAGCAAAAGGACATTTTGTGTTAATATAATATGATCTAACCAAAAACGATGTTTTTGATCTAACAGAGCATGGTCTCAATAACATGTTGTTTTCTTCTAATGTAACATTTATAGTCAAAAATGTTGAACTTTTCTAATCAACCACTTCAAAAAAAAAATGTGATTTTTTTTATCTATATAAAACTAAAAATGGTATATTTTTTTATTCTACTCTATATAAACATTTTAACTAAAAATGTAATTTTATTCTATATGAACGTTTCTAATGAAAACGTTATTCTTATTCTAACATCACATTTTATCACAAAATGATATTTTTATTCTAACTTTTTTTTTATGAAATCTATACTACATTAAAATGCATTAAAATTTCTAAAATAAAAATTTTAAATTGGTTCAGAATTTGCGGGTTGTTACATTCTCCCCCACTTAAAATCTTTTCGTCCTCGAAAAGGAAATAAGATGAAAGTTATTTATTTAACTAATTTAATTTTCATTCTTTTACTGTTTTCAATAATTTAATTAGTTGAATTTATAAACACACAACTCAACCATCAATCAATTAGTTGATTAACTTTTTAAAATATATATATAGCTTTTATATATTAAAAATCATAATTTTCTGAAATCAAATTATATATTATCAAAAATACGTTAATGATAAATTTTTCACTCTGAACTCATTCTAGGGTACTACTGACCCTATCTCTAATGAGTATTCTTATTGGATATTATTAATCCAACCTCTGATGAGTCTTTTGTTCAGTTCTAATGAGTTGTACCCCAAAGATTTGAGCTAACCAGAGCTCTGATACCAACTGTAACGACACACAGGCAGTGGGTTAACCTCCCACCGTGACATACAGATGATCTCCCAGACACCTTGTTTTACGGCCAGCCTCTCGACTGCAATAACCAACCCTAATAAATAAGGGACATGTAAGGGTAAGAGCCCACTGTTCGCCACCAAACAACATGGTGAGAACCCCCTATCATGCGTAACCAGCTCCCTAGCCAGCAACAAGGACTGGTGTGAGAATTCTTAACTAGTTTAACTAATAGAAATAAGGCAAATCCAAGGACCACGCCGCTAACGCGGAACGGGTTTATTCCAATGGATTGCCGTGCATAAAATAAGTAAATCGTCAAATAGCGCAATGCTTTTTGAAAAAAAATGAAAAAAATGAAACCATTATAAGACCCAGGTCCCATCACACAATGCAACGCAAGCCGGAGGATAGAGTTTTACCTTATAATGGTCAAGAGATGATAAATACGTCAAAGCGATATTATTAATAGTGTGTATATGTTTTGATAAAACAATACAAAGTAAATATATTAATCCTAGACGGCATGGGTACCATGATATCATGTCGCCATACTAGTTATACAATCAAAACCGCATGGGTCGTATTGGAGATTTGGTTTCCATCATGAGTCAAGGCTAGGAACGATCTCCTACCGATTCGAGACACTCTAGCAATGCCTCAGGATTCGGACGCTGGCAAACCCTTGGATACAGCAGGGCCGGTCCACAAATAACGTTAGTGGATTAGTTATGCCTGAACACACGCCTCCCGGTCCTATTGAACCTATAATACGGCCATTGGCGACCGCAAAAGAAATAAACCGAGGCCTCGAAAATTCCATCATCCACATAAGTAAAATGTCAGCGCTGGTAGGTCCCTGACACCCACTAAAAGCTAGAAAGAGTTCGTGTGCACTCCCTGCGTTCCCTTGCTCCGTTTTAGACTCTACCGGTGTGCGAGGCTCGCGAAGTCACGCTACACAAAGCTATGCCAAAATAGGCTATGCTTTGATCATCCCACAAGGCCTGCTTTGCAACAAAGCCTTGATCATTTGCATCTTGGCGTGCCACGTTGACATTTCACGCCATGCAATTCATAACTATTAATACACAACCACTAAGGGTGTTAAAGCAAGAGAATAAATTCTCAGCCACCAATAGTTGTATATAAATAGAAATCAATTTACATAGATTAAAATCCAACGTCAGACATGCATCCATTTATAAACTTATGCTCTGGGTTCGAGCGAAAGCCAAATCCGTACAAATCAACACAACGTCCGGATAACTACCACTTTATCCCTGTCCTGGGTACGAGTCAGTCCAGGGCATCAGTAATCCTCATCCATTCGATGTGAAGACCGTCGGTCTTCAATCACCGTCTTCAACTCTTCGACTTAGATCGTCGTATAATCATTCGAAATGGGTTAAACCCGGTTTTTCCGAATAACTTGCGTATTTCATAATTGAAAATCAAGCGTTATAAAACACGTCCAACGTCTCGTTCCAATTCAGAATATTCTTTTAATAGAATATTCATATTAAAAGGGAAAGATTCCCATAAATTAAATCAAAGATAAAATCTTAAAGATTTATTCTTTTTAAACATTCATTTGAAACCCCAATTGATTTTGATATCAAAAATCATTCTTAAATGATTATCCAACTTTTAAGAAATAAAACTTATCTTCAATTGGGTTAAAGAATCAATTTCATTTAAAAACATTATTCACGATAAACCCAATGTCATCTTCCATTATATATGGAATTTTCATAGAAATTGAGTTAAAATATAATCGATATAAATTTCTGTATCAGATCAATAATATGTATGGAATAACGGCAAAGCCTCTTAAATTCCATCTATAGTATCAGTCTTCTTTTACAGAAACCTATCTTGATTATTATCAAACCGAATTTCCACTCAATTCCAATTTAATTAATATTAAAATGGAAAACTTGATTTTAGAGAATTTTCTTTTTAAATCTTGAAATAAAGATTTATAATTTCTAAATCATATTATCACTGTAAATTGGGTTAAAGAACCAATGTCGTTTAAAACATAGTTCACTGTAAACCCAATTCACATGACATTTGATTTCCATTACAAAATATAATTGAAACTCTAAAAATCTTAATTGAAAGATTGATTCCAGTTAACAACTAATTTACCTCAATAGAAATATCTTTTATCTTTTGTCCATTCAAGAACGGACAAAGAAATCATTATTTTATTCTTGGTTAAATATTATGTAAAATATTCATTATTCTTAAATTTTATTCTTTATAAAAGATTCTTTATAAATGTCCTTATTTTGAAGTACCGTATTCTTTATTTTAAAGGATAGGATTTTACAATATTCTTTATTATAAATATTCTTTATTTTAAAAGATATTCTTTTATAATGTTCGTTATTCTAGATTTTAAAAGGTATTCTTTATTTAAAAGAAATCCTGAACTGGAATGTGACTCAATCAGTTACCATATAACTGTGGTTATATGGTTTTCACACATCGTATGTATATGACAATAAATGATTCATAATTATCAAACATCCATTCACATCCAGAGTGAAGTTTATAACTGTGTGAGTATTAAAATGAAATAATAATAATACTCATCACAGCCTGTCAATCTATCGATCGACATATAACTAAATATTGGGACTAGTGTATATAAATTCATCCCAACACCCGTGTGGGGTTTTCAGCCAACAACAATACATATCAATAAATGATTGGTTAAAGAATTTAACCAATTTAATTCTACTGACATGTTAGTGACAATGGACTAACATGTTATAATATTTCTAATATCGAGTACAGGTATATTTTTACTCGTATAATTTTCTTATTTATTTCTAAGGTCTAATAAACTGTAATCTATTTATATGGCATTACCGTGGACGACAAATAAAAGATCATAAATCGTGTTTTAGCAATGTGTATACTTTATAAATCGTGTCATACTCGCATTATGAATGCGGACAAAGAAGTAAATTTTATTTCTAACATTTAATTTGCATGGTGAATACGAATTAAAAGTGAATCTTAACTCTAAAGTCTTGTTCGCATTGGTGGATGTAAACCAAAAAGCTAATTCCTTATTACAATGATTTGTTCGCATTTGTAGATGCGAACAAAAGTAAATTTTTAATTCTTAATCTTTTGCTTGCATTGTGGATGCGAATAAAAAGGGTAATCCCTTATTTTAAATCTTTTGTTTGCATTGAGGATGCGAACAAAAGTATAATCTTATATTTTTAATCTTTTGTTTGTATTGTGAATGCGAACAAAAGGATAATCCCTTATTTTAAATCTTTTGTTTGCATTGAGGATGCGAACAAAAGTATAATCTTATATTTTTAATCTTTTGTTTGTATTGTGAATGCGAACAAAAGGATAATCCCTTATTTTAAATCTTTTGTTTGCATTGAGGATGCGAACAAAAGTATAATCTTATATTTTTAATCCTTTGTTTGCATTGTGAATGTAAATGAAACAAAAGTAAACTTTTTATTCTAAATGTCACTTACATTGTAGAAATGTAAATAAAATAAAATGAGAGTTTAGTTCCAAATATCATTTACAGGGTAGAAATGTAAATGGAATAAAAGTAAATTTTGTTCCAAAAGTTATTTACATTGTGGAAATGTAAATAAAATAAAAAGTGAGTTTTTCCTTAAGCGTTATTTGTTTTTAATTCTTAATCATTTCCACTATTTGAGGTGAAAACAAAAGTATGTTTCTATTTCAAGATTCATTTGTGTTTTGAGAACACAAAATAAAATATAAGTTTTTATGCCCATTCATATTTTCACATTATAAAGTGTAAACAAAAGTAAGGTTTTGTTTTCAAGTTTTATTTGTGTTTTGAGACACAAATAAAAATATAAGTTTTATTTGTTTTCAATGTTATTTACCCTTTACAGATGTAAATTGAATAAAAAGTAAACCTTGTTTACAATGTTATTTACATTGTACAAATGTGAACAAAAAAAGGAAAAAGGGTAAACTTTGTTCACAATGTTATTTACATCATACAAATGTAAGTAAATTACAAAGGAGATTTTGTTGCCATTCATATTTACATTATATGAAGGTAAATAAAAGAATAAACTTTTAATTACAAGGTATATCTACATTTGTAAATGTAAACAAAAGAATAAACTCCATTTCCAATATATATTTGCACTAGTGAATGCAAATAAAAGAATAAATTTTATTTTCAATTCATATTTGCATTGGTAAATGCAAATAAAGAATAAATTTCATTTTCAAAGTATATTTGCATAAGTGAATGAAAATAAAAGAGCAAATCTTTTTCTTAATATATATTTTTATCTGTAAATATAAAATAAAAGAACAAGTTTTATTTTCACTATATATTTGCATCTGTAAGTGCAAATAGAAGATCAAGTTTTAATTTCAAGATATATTTACATTGGCGAATGTAAATAAAAAGACAAATTTTATTTTCAATATATATTTGCAATGGTGAATGCAAATAAAAGAGTTAATTTTGTTTTCAATTCTAGAATAACATAAAAAGAGTGTTTTATGGTTTTACACTTTTCTATGTGTACTAATAGCAAATAAAAGAAATTCTTTTATTTGTACTTTTCTATATATTATAATAACATATAAAAAGAATATTTTATATGTATATATTTTTCTATGTCTTCTAATGTCAAATAAAAGTGAATTTTATTTATATAATAAATTCTAGCTTTCAAATGACAAATAAAAAGTAAGTTTTATTTGCCTAACAAATTCTGAGTTCTCAAGTGCAAAATAAAAGTGAATTTTATTTGTGCAACAAATTTTAAGTGTATATTTGTGTTGTAGCATGTATATAAAAAGAATGATTCATTTCTATGTTAATATTGGTGTTGAACACACAAATGAAAAGAAGCATTTCAAGTTCAATGTTAATATTTGCGTTGAATACACAAATAAAAATATGGTTCAATCCTATTTCAATTTACTAATATGAACAAAAGCGATATCTTATACTTGAATTGACAAACAATATTTAATTCACTAATATTAACAAAAATGATATCTTATACTTGAATTGACAAACAAATTCAATTCACTAACATTAACAAAAATGATATCTTATACTTGAATTGACAATAAAAAGAATAATTTTACTATGCTAATATTTCATGTAATAAAGATGAAATATTTGGTTTGTTTATTTTTTTTTCCTACTGTCATAACAAAATAATATATTTGTTTCGCCAATTTTATTGTAACAAAAATGATATATTTGTTTACAATAATTTGTTAATAACAAAAAGGACATATTGTTTTCAATTACTTTGTTATAACCAATATGATACATTTTTTTTAACTATCTCTCTAATCAGCTCCATTGCTAATCTTTTGGAATTGACAAATCTAATTCATCTACATAACGGTAAAATACTAATTTTCATCGTTAATCACAATATAGTAATTTACATGTTTTCTGAATGTAAATAAAAGATTATTTTTATCGCAACACAATATGACAACTTCAGTGTGATTCATATGATAATAAAAATGTGATTTAACCAATTCAGATTATGGCTATTCATAACATACCATAAATCATCACATCAAATTCAACCAATTCAGATCTCATACAATCGATAATATGAATCTCATCACATACATATATGGATTTCACATAGGGAAAAATAATTAAATTTTTAATTATATATAACAAAAAATAGAAATCTCACCAATAGCTTTCCATTTCTCCAAAATTTAGACGAGCTCCATTTTGGACGTGGTCAGTTTCATTGCGAAGAATCCTCACCTTGCGCGGATAAGGGTAGAGGCAAGAACAAGCAAAATTTTATTTTGGAAATCCTCTTCTCTTTCTTTTGAAGAGAAAGAGAAAAGAGAAGAAAGAAGAAAGTAAAAGAAGAGGAAGGAAGAAAGGTTTTATTCTAATCAAAGAAGAATAAAACTTAGTATACAACACATGAAGGAGGTACCATGCTTATATAGCTGCATTAGCCAAGGCCAAGGGGATTATTCTACGATGTGGGACAAAACTCCATTTTAAAAATAACACCTAAACAAAGTAGCTTAGTGTGAACGCGTGCGAAGGAATTTGCAAAAAGAACCCCTTATTTAATAGCTCCAACTCATCTTTAAAAAAATAATCTTTTGTATGTTTTATATTATTCAACCTTGTATGTTTTATTATTATTATTATTATTATTATTATTATTTAAATTAACAAGAACGTATTTTCCTTTATTTCTTTTATTACATTAAAATGCAATTTTCAATGTGGATATTGTCACTGAAAAACAATGGACAATAAAAATGATATTGTTCATATTCCAACTTTTAATGAAACAAAGTGACGATAAAAATATGATCTTTAATAACTAATCTTTTATTGCGACAAAATGGCATTTATATTTACAAAATATGTCTTTTAATCAAATGACATAATTATTTATAAATTATGTTTTCAACATAAATGTCATATTTATTTATAAAACATGTCTTTAACGCAAATGACATATTTATTTATAAAATGTGTTTCTAACCCAAATGACGTATTTATTTATAACACATGTGACATATTCTTTTCTAACATAAATGACAATTCATTTTTTTAACATACATGGCAATTATTTCTAACAAAGTTACCTTTTTGTTTTAATAACATGACCTAGCAAAAATGACATTTTATGTTAATATAATATTTTCTAGCAAAAGGACATTTTGTGTTAATATAATATGATCTAACCAAAAACGATGTTTTTGATCTAACAGAGCATGGTCTCAATAACATGTTGTTTTCTTCTAATGTAACATTTATAGTCAAAAATGTTGAACTTTTCTAATCAACCACTTCAAAAAAAAAATGTGATTTTTTTTATCTATATAAAACTAAAAATGGTATATTTTTTTATTCTACTCTATATAAACATTTTAACTAAAAATGTAATTTTATTCTATATGAACGTTTCTAATGAAAACGTTATTCTTATTCTAACATCACATTTTATCACAAAATGATATTTTTATTCTAACTTTTTTTTTATGAAATCTATACTACATTAAAATGCATTAAAATTTCTAAAATAAAAATTTTAAATTGGTTCAGAATTTGCGGGTTGTTACAGTTCTCATGTTAACATAATCTACCAAAAACAATGAATCTTTGCTACTGAAAAATGTGAATCCTAATGTTGACTCATCTACAAATGAAATGTAATTAATTAATTTTTTTTACCTTTTTTTTGTATTACATAAAAATAATATTCTTTTTACAATGTATATAAATGAAATCTTTTATATTACACTATAAATGTAATCCTTTAATTCTATCATTTTTGTAACAACTAAAGTGTATAAAAAAATGTAACTTTTAAATTCTGTCATTTATTTACATCTAAAATGTGGATAAAGATATAACTCTTAAACTCAATTCTTTTTTATTTCCAATTATCATGTAAACAGAAATATAACTTTTTGTATGTTTTATTCTATGCTTTCATTTGCATCAAAAATGCAAATGAAAAATGTAATTTTTTAAACTAGGCTTTTATTTGCATCTAAAATGCAACAAGAATGTAACCATTTTAATTCGTGTTTTATTTGCATCAAAGAACGCAAATAAAAATTCAACTTTTAATTTCATGTTTTGTTTGCATCAAGGAAAAATGCAACCTCTAATTTTCATGTTTTATTTGCATCAAGAAATGCAGATAAAAATGCCACTTTTACTACGATTTTTATTTGTACCTAAATTACAAATAAAGATGTAACTCTTTATGCAATGTTTATTTTGTACCTAAATTACAAATAAAGATGTAACTCTTTATGCAGTGTTTATTTGCATCAAAGAATGCAAATAAAATACAACTTTTTAAATAGGATATTTATTTGTACTTAAATTACAAATAGAATGTAACTTTTTAAATGAACAAAAATGCTTATTTTTATCTCATCCTATTTAATGCAAAAAAAATGAGTTGTTTGGTTTCAATCCTTTAAAGTGACCAGGAATGTCTATTTTAATTCATTCTTTAAAGTGACAAAAATATTATTTTTTATTCAACTAACATGTTTTGACAAAAATGAATGTTGGAATTTAACTAGCATGTTCCTAAATAAAATATGTATTTTTATTCACATGACATGTTGTACGATTCTAATGTCTTAATAAAAGAAGTATTTGTTCACATAACATATTTTGATGTTTATATAACAAATAAAAGAACAATTTATTTACATACATCCTTCCATGTATGCTAATGATATATAAAAGTAAATTTTTATTTGTATACAAATTCCAAGTTTCCTAATGACAAAAAAAGAGTGAATTTTTATTCGTATAACAAATTCTAAATTCATATAACAAATAAAAAGTTACTTTAAATCTATTCTTTTTATTAATGATAAATAAAATGTATCCTTATACCTTAATTCTCTTTATTGTACTAAATTTGCAACAAAAATGTATTCTTTGATTTCATCTCTTTTATTTAGACAAAAGGGTGAATTTTGTCTAAATCCTATCCTTTTAACAAAAATGTATATTTTTGTTTCATGTTGATTTGCTTCTAGATTACCAATAAAAATGTAACTTTTTATTTCAAGGTTTTATTGCATCAAGGAATGCAAAATAAAATTTCAACTTTTAAATTCATGTTTATTTACATCAAGGAATGCAAATAAAAAAAATGTAACTTTTAATTTGCATGCTTTTATTTTAAACCATGAATCATTTCTATATTTCTCACATTACATCAAAGATGTGTTTTTGATGTAAAATATGATTTCATAATAAAACATAAATCTTTCCCTCTATTTCTAATATTACATCAAAAATGTGTTTTTAATGTAAAACATGATTTCTTTAATAAAACATAAATCTTTTGTACCGTTCTTATTTAATGACAAAAATGAATATTTTTACTTCATTTCTTTTAAATGACAGAAGTAAATGTTTTGGGTTTCATTCCTTTTAAATGATCAAACATGTGCATTTTGATGTAATCCTTTTAATAACCAAAAATGTGAATTTTGTCTCATTCCTTTTTAAATGACAAAAATGAATATTTTTGTCTCAACAAATCCAAAATGATAAATTTTGTTTGGTCTAATTTTCTGATTATCATCAATGTTAATTTCAATATTTTTAATAAACAGAATGATACTTTTGTTTAATCTAATTCTAATTAACAGGAATGTTAATTTTAACAATCTAATGGACAAAATTATAATTTGGTTTACCCTAACTCTAATTAACAGAGATGTTAATTTCAACAATATAATAAACAAAATAATAATTTTGTTTAATCTAATTCTAATTAACAGAAATGTTAATTTTACCAATTTACAAAGCACACCCATCAAAAATCATTACATCTCATCACCAAACAAACAGACCTATATGTTACATTCAGCATAGAACAAATCATGAAAAATAACAGACAGGAATTAACTATAAATAAGTGATAATAAAATCAGAATTATTTTCTAATTACTTTAAAAAAAAGAAATAAATAGATTTCTCACCGTCAGTTGAGTTGGCAAAAAATTTATCTGCTCAGAAATGGTCCTAGTCAGTTTCATGTTGAAGATCTCGTCCACACGAGTCCAACGCAATTCTTTTTGTGAAATTTTGTTGCTGTATGAGGAAGTTATGGTAATTTAAAGAATGATGCATTAATTTATAAATTAAATAGAATTAATTATATTAATTACATTACTAGATCATTGCTTTTTGCTTCTTCCTCGTTCTATTACCATCGTGAAATCCGAACCCATCTTCCAAAAACAAACCCCCTATCGCATGCCTCCTCGCTTGATGATTCTCCGATCTGCCGCAACCACTAGGACCGCCGTTCAACACCTCATCGGCGCCATACCACGAGGTGCAACTCGCACCCATCATGGGACTCAAAATCCGCTCCAACTTCGGCTAGTTGAGGGGCGAAATACCAGAAATCCATGGCACCATACACGATCACGACCGTTGAACTTGTAGAGCTCGAGGAGCTCTTTAATTTCGTAATTGTATTTTCTGAATTCATTGAGTGAGACGAGAGATTGAGTTGAACGTAGATTGGAGCTTTGCAGCCATCGCTTTTAGAGGGAGCGGCGGCTACAGGAATGGCCATTAGGGTTAGCGTATGTGTATTGTATTTATACCGTGTATTTCCTTTATTATTTAATTATTTAATCAAGAAAATATTTGTTTGTTGATACTAACTCCGAATTGAACCCAACGAATGTCGCCCCTAGCTAATAACCCCCATCTCGAACACAATGGAATATGTTTCGTAACCCAGTTCGGCTGTTACGATATGTTTTTATTTAAATTAAATTATAAATCATTTAACTATTAAATTCAAATGTATATTTTAAATTACCGGGGCCACATACGGACTCTAAAAATTACAGAAAAATTATTTCTAGTTATGTTTTGATGATACGGTTCTAACAAGACTAATTTCGTCGAATTCTGAGACTGTTTGAAAAATGGCTATTTTCAAGTCGATTAAATTTGACGAAAGCAGTCAAATCACATTTTCTTTTTCCACGCTCACTTATTAATTCGAAATTTTTTGAAAATTGAAACTTAGCAATAATTTGACATTCCGGTTCCAACAAAAGTGGTTTCGTCGAAAACCGAGGTCGTTTGCAAAATGGCTATTTTCAAGGCCAATATATTTAATTGAAATATATATAAATTCTACAGCGACTTTTCTAAATTTTAAACTGGACATAACTTGTAAATTATAAAGTGAAATTTCAGTGTTTTCAGATTCGTTAGAAAGATATGACTAAACAGATTTAAATATTTCTTGTTTCGTTCAATTCTGATTTATAATGAATCCTGTACATTTAGTCAAAGTTCAAATTCAAATTTTCAAACTGCAGTGCTGTTTTAAACTCCTTTTATAATTAAATTGAATTTATTCGTTTTTAAATAAATTTTTAGTCGTTATTATTTAAAATAAATTATTTTAAATATTAAAATCCATTAAAATTCCTAAAATTAAAATTTTAAATTGGCCCCAAAATTCTAAGTCGTTACAATCGCCTCCACTTAAAATCTTTTTGTCCTCGAAAAGGAACGAAGCTAAAAGTTGTTTAATTTAACCAACTCAACTTTATTGGTTTCCATAATTTTGTTAGTTAAATTAATTATCATTTCTATACTTTTATTAGTTAAACTAATAATCAAACATCACAACTAGCAATCCATTAGGTGATTAACTTTTCAAATATATATAACTTTTATATATAGCCAAAAATCATATTTTAGTGCAAATCATAGCAACGTGTACTAACTAAGTGTTGGTTCTCATACCAGTCAATGGAAATATATAGATATACCACTTTTGAGACTCGAACATAAACTATGACGACGCTAGCAACCATCAGAATCATCTCCGGGGGACTAGAGTGTTATTCTATATCTATCCAGTA
This sequence comes from Allium sativum, assembly GCA_030737875.1. NCBI lineage: Eukaryota > Viridiplantae > Streptophyta > Magnoliopsida > Asparagales > Amaryllidaceae > Allium > Allium sativum. The sequence goes on along the minus strand of CM060924.1, from coordinate 995,386,456 downwards.
TATTAAAACTTCGAATATCCGTTAATTACTCGTATATTCGAAATCTTTATATACTCGATTGTCCACATTAAAATATGATAATATACTCAAATAGGTATATTTAAGATAAAATTTCAAAACTAAACTTGTTTTCATTTATTTTTTGGAAAATAATACTCTTCACACTCATTCTAGGATACTACTGATCCCATCTCTAACGAGTTATTCTCAGTGGATATTACTAATCCAACCTCTGATGAATTCTTTCATTCGGTTCTAATGTGTCTTATTCTCGAGCTCTGTAAACCAAAGCTCTGATACCAAATGTGAGGACCCAAACTTACCAGTAAAGGAAAGGCTGGATTGCTTTGAGAACAACACACATCAGAACACAAACTGAAGAACATTTTATTGTTGATTACAACAATTACATCAGAGTACAAGAATGTAACAGAGTATGGATACTTATTACATAATATAAATACAATAATATCAGATATTTAAATTACATTTAAATAGCAACGGAAAAATATTACAAATATACAACTGAAAGGAATACACAGATACAGAGCTTTCTAAATACCACTTCAGCCGTAAGCCAGGATCCTATAAACATATCTGCAAAAAGCTACTCGACTGCTCGTCTGGAAAATAAGGGCACCCGAGTTTGCCAGTGAAACAAACTACAGGTCAGTCATGGGACTGGTATGAGAAATCTTAACTAAACTTATCTAATAATAAGGCTAATCACAGGACCACGCCGCTAACGCAGAACGGGTTTACTCTATTGGATTGCCAGTGCATAAAATAAAGTAAATCGTTAAAAAACGCAATGCTTTTTAGAAAAATGAAACCATTATAAGACTCAAGTCCCATCGCACAACGCAACGCAAACCGAAGGATAGAGTTTTATCTTATAATGGTTAAAAATGCTTGATACGATAAAACAGATTTAATATTAGTGTGTATATATATGGGTATATATATTTCAAAAACATTTCAATCATAATGTATCAATCATAGACGACATGGGTACCATATATCATGTCGCCATGCTAGTTCTACAATCAAAACTGCAAGGTCGTATTGGAAGTTGGGTTTCCATTATGAAATCGAGGCTAGGGATCGTCCTCTCTGATTCGAGACACTCTAGCAAATGCCTCAGGATCCCCAGTAGTGAACCCTTCGAGCGGTAGGGCCGGTCCCCGCCTATCGGCAGTGGATTGGTTATTCCTGAACACACGCTTCCCGGTTCCTTTGAACCTATAGTATGACCACTTCTGGCCTATAAATCCGAGGCGCCTCAAAATCCATCATCCACATAAGTAAAATGTCAGCCAGTTTAAGCACTGACACTACCACTAGCTAGAAAGAAACGTGTGCACTCCCTACGGTCCATATCCCGTTTTTGACTCATACCGGGGTGTGAGGCTCGCGAAGTCACGCTATACACAAAGCTATGCCGTACTAGGCTATACTTTGATCATCCCACAAGGCCCTGCTTTTCAACAAAAGCCTTGATCATTTGCATATTGGCGTGCCATATTGACAATTCACGCCATGCGATCAATCACTATTAATATATACCAGAGTGTTAAGCAGAGAATAAATTCTCCACCATCAATCAGATATACATTAACAAAAATCAATTTAATTCACATGGAACGAAATCCAATGTCAGACACGCATCCATTTACTAGCTTATGCTCTGGGTCTGAGCAAAAACCAAATCCGAACAATCAACAATAGTCCGGACGGCCACCACTGAAGCCCCTTCAAGGTAGCTTCTCCCATCAAGGGTCTCTGTAGCAACACATCCATTCGATGTGAAGATCGTCGGTCTTCAACCACCATCTTCATCTTTGACTCTTCATCGTTGTAGTAATTATTCAGAATGGGTTAAACCCGGTCTTTCCAAATAACTCGCGTATATTTATAATTAAAAATCAAGTACTATAAAAGCACATCCAACCTCTTATTCCAATTCAGAATATTCTTCTAATAGTATACTCGCATTATCTTATCAAAGATAAATTATTCAAATTTATTCTTAAAATCTTTTCTTTAAAGATTTATTAAAACCCCAATTTGGTTTTTAATATCGAAAATCATTATTCAATGATTATTTAAATTTAAGAAATTTATCTTATCTTTAACTGGGTAAAAGAACTAATGTCATTTAAAACAAAGTTCACCGTAAACCCAAAATCATCTTCTATAAAATATGGAACTTCACAGAAATCAAATCAAAATATAATCGTTATAAATTTCTGTATTCGACTAATAATATAAATGGAATGACGGCAAAGCCTCTTAAATTCCATATGTAGTATCGGTTTTCCTTTACAGAAGCTTATCTCGGTTATTATTAATTCGAATTCCATTCAACTCCAATTTAATATATTAAATTGGAAAAACTTTAATTTTGGAAAATTCCCATTTAAATCTTAATAAAAGATTTATAAATTCCAAATCATCTTGTCACTGTCAGTTGGGTTAAAGAACAAATGTCGCTTAAAAACACAGTTCACAATAAACCCAACTCACATTTCATCTTACTCCAATAACTAAATATAAATTGAAAACTTTTAATAATCTTAATTAAGAGATTTATTCATTTCTCAACTGGGTTTAAGAAAAGTGTTGTTGAAGACACCACTCAAGACAAACCCAAAATCCAATTTATTTAATTTACTTTCAATTAAATATTCACTAATTGGAAAAACTCATTAAATCTTAATTTAATGATTAATTCTAGTTAATAACTAGTTCATTCAATAAAAATATATTTTTCTAACATATATTCTTTTTCTAGAATTTTCTTTATTGGAATGTGACTCAATCAACAACCATATATTGTACGTAATCAACAATCATGATAAATAATTATCAACATCAAAATGACGACCAGAGTGGAATTTATAACTGTGTGAGCATTAAAGTAAATAAATAACGCTCATCACAGACTGCCAATCCATCGATTGACAGATAACTAAAGATTGGGATTAGTGTGTCAAATTTCATCCAATACCATGAGGGGGTTTCATCCATCAAACAAATAATAATAAGTTATTTGTGCACTTGGGCGATGTATGCAAATTATCGTCCCAATCACATAAACAAGTCGGGTAACTTGTAAATGGAAGTGTAACATTTCAACATCACCAACATATACAATAATGAATCATTTCATATATAAGAAAATGTAAGTTCTCATGTTAACACAATCTACCAAAAACAATGAATCTTTGCTACTGAAAAATGTGAACCCTAATGTTGACTCATCTACAAATGAAATGTAATTAATTTTTTTTTTACCTTTTTTTTGTATTACATAAAAATAATATCCTTTTTACAGTGTATATAAATGTAATCTTTTATATTACTCTAAAAATGTAATCCTTTAGTTCTATCAATTTTGTAACAACTAAAGTGTATAAAAAATGTAACTTTTAAATTCTGTCATTTATTTACATCTAAAATGTGGATAAAGATATAACTCTTAAACTCAATTCTTTTTTATTTCCAACTATCATGTAAATAGAAATATAACTTTTTCTATGTTTTATTCTATGCTTTCATTTGCATCAAAAATGCAAATGAAAAATGTAATTTTTTAAACTAGGCTTTTATTTGCATCTAAAATGCAAAGAAGAATGTAACCATTTTAATTCGTGTTTTATTTGCATCAAAGAATGCAAATAAAAATTCAACTTTTAATTTCATGTTTTGTTTGCAACGAGGAAAAATGCAACTTCTAATTTTCATGTTTTATTTGCATCAAGAAATGCAGATAAAAATGCAACTTTTACTACGATGTTTATTTGTACCTAAATTACAAATAAAGATGTAATTCTTTATGCAGTGTTTATTTGCATCAAAAATGCAAATAAAATACAACTTTTTAAATAGGATATTTATTTGTACTTAAATTACAAATAGAATGTAACTTTTTAAATGAACAAAAATGCTTATTTTTATCTCATCCTATTTAATGCAAAAAAAAAGAGTAGTTTGGTTTCAATCCTTTAAAGTGACCAAGAATGTCTATTTTTAATTCATTCTTTAAAGTGACAAAAATATTATTTTTAATTCAACTAACATGTTTTGACAAAAATGAATGTTGGAATTTAACTAGCATGTTCCTAAATAAAATATGTATTTTTATTCACATGACATGTTGTACGATTCTAATGTCTTAATAAAAGAAGTATTTGTTCACATAACATATTTTGATGTTTATATAACAAATAAAAGAACAATTTATTTACATACATCCTTCCATGTATGCTAATGATATATAAAAGTAAATTTTTATTTGTATACAAATTCCAAGTTTCCTAATGACAAAAAAAGAGTGAATTTTTATTCGTATAACAAATTCTAAGTTCATATAACAAATAAAAAGTTACTTTAAATCTATTCTTTTTATTAATGATAAATAAAATGTATCCTTATACCTTAATTCTCTTTATTGTACTAAATTGGCAACAAAAATGTATTCTTTGATTTCATCTCTTTTATTTAGACAAAAGGGTGAATTTTGTCTAAATCTTACTCTTTTAACAAAAATGTATATTTTTGTTTCATGTTGATTTACTTCAAGATTACCAATAAAAATGTAACTTTTTATTTCAAGGTTTTATTTGCATCAAGGAATGCAAAATAAAATTTCAACTTTTCAATTCATGTTTATTTACATCAAGGAATGTAAATAAAAAAAATGTAACTTTTAATTTGCATGTTTTTATTTTAAACCATGAATCATTTCTATATTTCTCACATTACATCAAAGATGTGTTTTTGATGTAAAACATGATTTCATAATAAAACATAAATCTTTCCCTCTGTTTCTAATATTACAATAAAAACGTGTTTTTAATGTAAAACATGATTTCATAATAAAACATAAATCTTTTGACCTGTTCTTATTTAATGACAAAAATAAATATTTTTACTTCATTTCTTTTAAATAACAGAAGTAAATGTTTTGGGTTTCATTCCTTTTAAATGATCAAACATGTGCATTTTGATGTAATCCTTTTTAATAACCAAAAATGTGAATTTTGTCTCATTCCTTTTTAAATGACAAAAATGAATATTTTGTCTCAACAAATCCAAAATGATAAATTTTGTTTGGTCTAATTTTCTTATTATCATCAATGTTAATTTCAATATTTTTAATAAACAGAATGATACTTTTGTTTAATCTAATTCTAATTAACAGGATTGTTAATTTTAACAATCTAATGGACAAAATGATAATTTGGTTTACCCTAACTCTAATTAACAGAGATGTTAATTTCAACAATATAATAAACAAAATAATAATTTTGTTTAATCTAATTCTAATTAACAGAAATGTTAATTTTACCAATTTGCAAAGCACACCCATCATAAATCATTACATCTCATCACCAAAAGAACAGACCTATATGTTACATTCAGCATAGAACAAATCATGAAAAATAACAGACTGGAATTAAATATAAATAAGTGATAATAAAATCAGAATTATTTTCTAATTGCTTAAAAAAAAGAAATAAATAAATTTCTCACCGTCAGTTCAATTCTGAATAAATCAGATTCGAGAGTTGGCCAAAATTTTATCTGCTCAGAAAAGGTCCTAGCCAGTTTCATGTTGTAGATCTCGTCCACACGAGTCCAACGCAATTCGTTTTGTGAAATTTTGTTGCTGTATGAGGAAGTTATGGTAATTTAAAGATCGATGCATTAATTTATAAATTAAATAGAATTAATTATATTAATTACATTACTAGGCCGTTGCTTTTTGCTTCTTCCTCGTTCTGTTACCATCGTGAAATCCGAACCCATCTTCCAAAAACAAACCCCCTGTCGCACGCCTCCTTGCTTGACGATTCTCCGATCTGCCGCAACCACCATGACCGTCGTTCAACACCTCATCGGCACCATACCACGAGGTGCAACTCGCACCCATCATGGGCCTTGAAATCCTCTCCAACTTCGGCTAGTTGAGGGGCGAAATACCAGAAATCCGTGGCACCATACAAGATCACGACCGTTGAACTTGTAGAGCTCGAGGAGCTCTTTAATTTCGTAATTGTATTTTCTGAATTCGTTGAGTGAGATGAGAGATTAAGTTGAACATAGATTGGATCTTTGCAGCTATTGCTTTTAGAGGGAGCAGCGACTACAGGAATGGCCATTAGGGTTAGCGTATGTGTAGTGCATTTATACCGTGTATTTCCTTTATTATTTAATTATTTAATCAAGAAAATATTTGTTTGTTGATACTAACTCTGAATTGAACCCAACAAATGTCGCCCCTAGCTAATAACCCCCATCTCGGACACAATGGAATATGTTTCGTAACCCAGTTCGGCTGTTACGATATGTTTTTCTTTAAACTAAATTATAAATCATTTAACTATTAAATTCAAACGTATATTTTAAATTATCGGGGCCACATACGGACTCTAAAAATTACAGAAAAATTATTTCTAGTTATGTTTTGACGATACGGTTCTAACAAGACTAGTTTCATCGAATTCTAACACTGTTTGAAAAATGGCTATTTTCAAGTCGATCAATTTTGACTAAAGCAGTCAAAACACATTTTATTTTGCCACGCTCACATATTAATTCGAAAAATTATGAAAATTGAAACTTAGCAATAATTTGACATTCCGGTTCCAACAAAAGTGGTTTCGTCGAAAACCGAGGTCGTTTGCAAAATGGCTATTTTCAAGGCCAGTATATTTAATTAAAATATATATAAATTCTACAGCGACTTTTCTAAATTTTAAACTGGATATAACTTGTAAATTATAAAGTGAAATTTCAGTTTTTTCAGATTCGTTAGAAAGATATGACTAATCAGATTTAAATATTTCTTGTTTTGCTCAATTCTGATTTATAATGAATCCTGTGCATTTAGTCAAAGTTCAAATTCAAATTTTCAAACTGCAGCGCCGTTTTAAACTCCTTTTATAATTAAATTGAATTTATTCGTTTTTAAAAAAAATTTAGTCGTTATTATTTAAAATAAATTATTTTAAATATTAAAATCCATTAAAATTCCTAAAATTAAAATTTTAAATTGGCCCCAAAATTCCGGGTCATTACAGAGTGTTTGCATGATTTTTTGGTACGTGTAGTATATCAATTATTACATTACATAGTCATGTATACTGATTTGTTATATATTTTATTTCACAGGTTTAAATATCAGTTTATTTTTTTACAATTTCACTCGTACAACGTCATTGGAATAGTAAAATTGTAAAAAATAATATAGAGAAAGGATAAACAACATAAAAACAACTGGAAAAATCATAATTGGATGAACGCTAATGTATGGGATGATTTTATCACTTTGTAGAGCAATGAGAAGTTACAGGTAAATTTACTACATATGTAATTTAAATATTTTTTCTTTGTTAACATATAAGCTAGTACTGTAAAAAAATAAATTTCAACTTAAATTTATAGAGAGAGTCCCAGAGAAATTCACCAAATAGGAGCAAGAACCCTGTTACACATCGTGGTGGTTTCAAGTCATTTCAGCATGACCGTGATGACTTGGTATATTTATCAATAAAGCAGCTAAAGATTTTAACTTCTAAGTTGTTAAAAGATACACTATATAACTATATATATATATATATGCATATTTCAGAAGAGACAGCGTAGTGTTCTTGTGTCATATTGAGATGTTTTCCGCATACTCGTGCGGTGAGTCAAACCGATGATTCAAGCTCAATGTCATGCTCCTTGGACCATGATGGCGAGGCACGTACTGCATATGTAAGTATAAAATAGTTAACTTTAAGATGTAATTTAATTAAAATAGCGTTATCTAAATTCGATTATATTTTGCATAACCGGAACGGTTCTAGCAACAACGGGCACAAGTCCTCGAGAACACTAGATGAGTCGACTTGATTGCTAAGGTCAAGGATACGAGTTTTTAGGTTGTCATAGATCAACCAACACACAATAAACGTTATGGATTTGGGAACCAAGCTGTAATTTTAAACTAAATATAAAAATAATTTTTTTGTTGCATTTTCAAAACTACTGTACATTATAATGGATTATAGTACACATATATTAAATTTCCTTTGATGATTTGATAGAAATTGGAATTTACATGAATTGCAATTACGAAACATTGAAAATATAAAATTGTTTATAGGTTAAGACATCTCAGAAGGTGTACCAGAGGGCTAAGGACAAAGAGGAGATAGCATAACTACAAGCCCAGATCGCCGTGCTTGAGGAATGTTATCGCTGCCATGAAGAACATATGGAGCAGCTGAACCAGCGTTTAGAGGAGTTTATGGCCCAGTACAGACAATTTCCTTCATCTGATGGTTCCGGAGGATAGTGATTTGAGGTATATGTATATATATGCTTTGAGTGGGTGAGGATTTGGTTAATATGTAACAACCCGGAAACTCTGAGCCAATTTAAAATTTTTATTTTGGCAATTTTGATGAATTTTGATTATTTAAAATGATTTATTTTAAATAATGACAACGAGAAATTTATTTTTGAATAGAATTATAATGTATATATTTATTTGAATCATCGTTAGAATATAAATGTTTTATTTTAAATATAAAAGGAATAGAAAATGGCGCGGTAGTTTGAAAATTCGATTTCGAATTTCAAATGAACGTGCAGTATTCAAAATAAACCGGATTTTAGTGAAACCAAAAATATTAGAATCTATTTGAGAATATCTTTCCAACAAATCCAAAAAATTGAAATTTCATAGCAGCAATAAAAATTTATGCCCAGCTGAAAATTCAGAATAGTCGTTATATTTTGCAAACGACCTCGGTTTTCGACGAAACCACTTTTGTTGGATCCGGGATGTCAAGTTATTTCTAGATTCCAAAATTCGTAATTTTTCGAATCAATATGTGAGCGTGGCGAATTAAAATGTGTTTTGACAGTTTCAGTCAATTTCGATCGACCAGAAAAGGGCCATTTTTCAAACGATCTCTGAATTTGACGAAATTAGTTTTGATAGGATCGTATTGTCAATACAAAGTTAGAAAATATTTTTTGGGAATTTTTAGAGGTCGTATGTGACCCCAATAAATTGAAATGTGCGTTCAAATTCAATATAAACTGATTTATATTTTGATTTTGACGGAAATTGATAGTAACGATCGAATTGGCATACGATACGTATCCCATTGTGCTCGGAATGGGAGTAATTAGCTAGAGGCGACAGTCGTTGGTCCTCGTTTGGAGATCGAATAAAAAGTCAAACCTTTTTGGAAATAAACTAATTAAAATATATTATTATATAGCCCCTCTATAATTTCTCTCTCCCTCACCCCTATTCCCCTTTACTGTCGTTCAAAATCAAAACATTAAAAAAAAAAAAGAAAAAAAAACGAGAACGACGATGAAAGCCGCCCCCCTCCGGGCGCCGCCGCCCCGCCAGTCTCCAGCGCTTCCCCAACCCCCTCAGCTCCGCCCCCTCCTCTCCCTCTCCGTCCTCCTCTCGTCGAGCGTGCTTAAAACCCTAACCCCCTTAAAAAGCCATCGCGCAGGACCCCCTCCCCCTTGCCGTGCCTCACCTCCGCCGCTCCGATCCAGACCCCGACACGACGCCACCGAGCCACCCTGACCTGCACGCACCCCTCCCCCTTCCTATCGATAGCGACATTCCCCCCTTCACTAAATACTGTAAGTTTTTATATAAAGTTTTGTTTTCCTTTTGATTTTTGGGTTAATAAAAATAGAGGTTTTACGTTGGTTAAAAATAAGATTTTTATGCGTTTAAATTTTTTGATGTTAATAGTAAATAAAAAAAAGAATTAGATTTTTAAGTCAGTAAAAATTAGATTTTTATGGTAAATAAGAAATAGATTTTTAGAATAAAAAAGTTTATATTTTTAGAGAATAAAAATAGGATTTTTATACTTATGGGTTGGAAATAAAAATTTGATTTTTTTTATTGTATATGAAGCGATATAAAAATATAATCTTTATATAGAGAGTAGCGTTTTAAAAATGTGACTTTTATATAAGTAGTGAGGTAAAAATATATTTTTTATATACTAGAGAATGTAAAAATGTGATTTTTATATGAGTGGGAATATAAAAATATAATCTTTATTAGAAGAAGAGCGATATAAAAATATAACCTTGATATAGGAAGAAGCGTTGTTCAAAATATAATTTTTAACATATACCACGTGAAACAGATCTCGTTGGAAACACGACGAAGATTTTCTACATATGAAGAGTCGCGGCATTTGGTTTAGCTTATCGGTGAGAACTTCTCACTTTAAATTTCATTTTCTAGTTAAAATATATACTAGGATGCAGACGGTGCTTAGTAGCACCCGACACCCGTCGTCCACAAACCATGGACGACTTGTTTGCTTGTTTGGTGGTTGTTTAGATTATTTGTTTGAATTTGGTTGTTTGGGTGAAATGGAATTGATTAGATTGGTATTGAATGGTGCAGGCCATTATTAGACTGGGGATAAGGCAAGTCCTTATCCCGTTTCTAGTATTATGCCGTTATGCCACCGAAATTTTCTAAAATATGTTAGAAAAATAAAAATATCATTTTATTGAATAAATGAATTGAATAGAATATTCATAGGTTGAATAAAATATTTTGGTCGTTAAAAATATAATTTTTAACGTGTATTTGAATAAATATCCATTTACAAATCAGACGATTTGTTTATGTACACCCATTTGACCGATATTGATTGGGATGATAAATTTTACACATCGCCCAACTGCACAAATAAAAATATGTGTTTGTTGACTGAAACCCCACACGGGTATTGGGATGATATTTGACGCACACTAATCTCGATTGTTTAGTTGTATGTCAATCGATAGTTTGAAGACAGTTGTGTAGTGCACTTTGGATGATGGTTGATTATTTATCATTGCTATTATATACATGTGTTGTATGGAATCCCTATAATTAACATTATATGGTAATTGATTGGGCCTCATTCCAATTTAGAAAATAAAGAATATTATAAAATAAAGATTCATGTGTTGAATAGAATAAATAGTCATGTGTTGACGATACTCGTGTTGAGAATATTCATGTATTGAAACTTATCATGTGTTGAACGAAATATTTTAACAATAAAATTTACAACTTCATCATATATAAAATTAGAAACTAACTGGAAAATAGATAAGATGAGTGGTCTCCTGTGTATTGATCTGATGTTGGTTTCGGCCTTCGGGGTTAATACTTAGGGAATCATTCTCTTACTAATTTACGGTTGTAGTCTGATTAAGAATTAAACGATAGAAATCAAAATTTTATAAAATATATTAAATAACATAAATAGTCATGTGTTGAAAGAAAAATATATATTCATGTGTCGAAGAAAATATTGATGTGTTGAATAGAATAACGAAGTTATTGAAATATATAAAGCCGTGTTGATTAGAGATGTGCCATTTTGACGCGAACGATATTTATATAGATTATATTTGTTTTTATAATGAATATAGATAAAGAAGTGATTACAAAATATAATGTTTTGAAAATATTATCATTTATATATTAATGATATGAAATATTCAATTTTGATTTGAAATTAATATGAAGTTGAAATTGTTTTGAAAATGAATATAAAACGATTTATAAAATACGTTTTTAATTGAAACCGATGAAATATATATAATATATATATTAATGGCCTGAATAGAACGCGCCGCGTCGCGGCAGTTCGCGAATTTCGACCATTGACTTCGAATTGATGTTACGGGAGATCCGACCGTCGGATTCTCCTGATACAGGAACCGTTGGGTTCGTATCGAAAAGAGATTTCCGATGAATATTAGAAATTTAAAATCTAACGGTTGGATTTGGAATTATGTCCAAATCAAATTTAGAAAAGATCGTTGTAAGTGCAGTTCGGTGACCGTTATTGAAAACCGATTGTACGGGCCTTGATAAAATTATTAAAAATATTAATAATTTGTGTAAAATCATAATATATGAATTGGACAGAATTGGGGTAAAAAATTCCATATTTGGAAGGATAAAAATATATTTTTATCGAAATGAACTAGTTTTGAACGAGATTTGAAGTGGTTTTAAAATAGTCATAATTTCCAATATACGAATTGGAATGGATTTGAATCGAAATTATCTTCGGAATATTTCGATGTTGGATTCCGTGATTATACAGATATGGTTGTGGAAATTTAAAAGATATATTTATATCGTTATTTCCAATACGATATTTGTTGGTTTCAGAATTTGATACTGAAAATAAGCTGATATATTTTCTATTCAGAGCCTTGTATTTAATATTAAATGGGATTTTGGGTTCGTCGTGAATGGTGTCTTAAATAACACTGTTCTAGAACCCAGTTTAGAAAGGAATAAATCTTTTAATTAAGATTTAGTGAAATTGTCTAGTTAATTAGTATTTAATTGGAATTGAATTTAAATTGGTTTTTTGGGTTTATCGTGAGCAGTGTTTTGAATAACACCTGTTCTTTAACCCGATTAACAATGGAATGTGATTTTGGGTTTATCGTGAACCGTGTTTTAGATGACATTGGTTCTTTAACCCAATTAAAGACATGATATTGATTTTTGGGAAGATTAAAAGTAAGTGGAGTTTTAATGAATCTTTAATTAGATTGGAGTGATCGAGAATGGAGTATCACCAGTTTTGCTCCAAGCGATGGTTAAATATTTAATTAAATTTGAACGTGAAGTGGTAATTAATATTTACAAAGAACACTGTGGTGTTAGATATAGAGTATTACCAGTTTTTCTCCATGGGATGAATAGATTGGGATTGGGAAATAAAATAAATAATTACTTCGGTGTGGTTCGCTAATCCCGACTAGTTTGAAAAACCTTACCATGGTTTGAAATGATATCCAAAATAAGATTAAAGAATAAATTTAGAAGATTTATCTTTGATAAAATTAGTGGGAACCTTTCCCTAAGAATGTGAATATTTGGATAAAAGAATATTCTGAATTGGAATGAGGCATATGTTGTGTTTGTTTAACACTTGTTTATTATATACACGGGTTATTCGGAAAGGCCGGGTTTATACTCATTCTAAATAACCGATTCGACGATAAGTCGAAGATGAAGACGGTGGTTGAAGACCGGAGGTCTTTACGTCGTTTGGATGATTACTGATGATCTTGATTGGGGTGTACACCCAAGAGGAGGGAATCAGTTGGTGATCGTTCAGACGTACTTGGAGATCGATGGATATGCGAGGAATAAGGTTCCTCCGGTTTCATTCAGACCCAGAACGAACTTGTAAATGGACTGTGTGTCTGACATTGGATTTTATTCTCTATGATTGATTTCTATTAAATATATATCTGTTTGGCGACGGAGAATTTATTCTCTTGCTTAACGCCCTTCTCTGAGACGTATGAGCTCAGAGGTTATATATCAATAGATATCAATCGCATGGCATGAATTGCCTGTGTGGCATGCCTAAGTGGAAAATGATCAAGGCTTCTGTTGAATAGCAAAGTCTTGTGGTTGATGATCAAAGCACGACCTGTGTTGCATAGCTTTGTGTGTATCGTTAATTCGCGAGCCTCACACCTGGGTATGAGTCAAAAATGGGATAAGGACCGTTGGGAGAACACGACGTTTCTTTCTAGCTATGGGTGATGTCAGTGACCTACCAGCCCAGACATTTATATACTTTTTACCTGTGTGGTTGTTGGAATGTGAGGCGCCTCGGATATAGGTCTGATAGGACTGGGAAACGTGTGTTCAGGAATTGCCAATCCTCAAAAGTAAGAGAGGACTGGCCCAACAAATTCCAAGGATCGCTGTGTGTGGTCCTGAGATATTTGCTAGAGTGTCTCGAACGGTGAGGAGCTTGCCTCTTGCCTCGACTCATGACGGAAATCCAATTTCCAATACGACCCTTGCTATTTTAATTGTAGAATTAGTATGGCGACATGATATATGGTACCCATGCCACCTATGATTGATACATTTATATTTGAAGTTGTTTTCTTCACTTATAGTAATAATAAAAGATGAAATTTAGCGTATCAAGCATTCTTTGGCTATTATAAGGTAAAACCTATCCTCCGGCTTGCGTTGCATTATGTGATGGGACCCGGGTCTTATAATAGCTTCATTTTTCTTTATTTAGCATTGCGATGTTTGTTTTCTGCACTGGTATTCTTGGGAGGAAACCCGTTCCGCGTTATACGGTGTGGTCCCTTGATTTACCTAACTTTAAAAATAAAGATTAATAAATGTTTTAGTTCTCACACCAATCACATGACTGACATAGAGTTTATTGTTTTAACCTAAACTCTGGGTGCCCTTATTTTCGACATGGGCAGCTAGTAGTTGGGTTTTGCAAATTTATATTCATAGGATCCTGGTTTATAGCTGAAGTGATATTCGGAAAGCTCTATGTCCGCGTATTTCTTTCAGTTATGTTTTGTATTATTTTTCGGCTACTATGTATTTAAATGTAATTTAAATCTCTGATATTTTTCTGATGTGTAATATTTATTCATACTCTGTATATTCTTGTATTCTGATAGAATTGTTGTAATAAACAATGAAATGTTCTTCTGTTTGCGTTTCGATGTGTGTTGTCCTCAAAGCAATCCGTTCTTTCTCTTCTCTTCGGAGACCGGGGAAGTTCGGGTCACTTTATTTGGTATTAGGGCTTTGGTTTACAAAGCTCGAGAACAAGACACATTAGAACCAAACGAAAGAATTCATCAGAGATTGGATTAGTAATATCCAATGAGAATAACTCGTTAGAGATGGTGAAACGACCCGCAAATCCGTGCTATCTGAGTTGACTAAATACAACACACGTCCAACCCAAATAACACAGAAATACGAACCATTAATAGAAAGAATATAGAGGGTGAGAATAGATAAGATAGAAAACTTAGAATAGAAGAAAAAACGAAGATCACAAACTCACAGCGGAACGACGAAAATATATTATATAACATAACTTTTGAAATACAAATCAGTAACTTGATATACATACCATCATCAGAGTACAACAGTCATTTCTGGAACAGTTATAAACACCTGTTTCCAGATACAAACAAGGTCCACAGCGGAATATATGATAGCCTATAGCTAACCGGTGAAGCCTCCTGCTTCCAGCTCCTTCAAATAAATCTGTAAAGGCCTGAAACACTTGACTGCCCGTACAAATTTGGGCACCAAAGAGTTTAGGGAAAACAAAACAAAATAAACTCTGGGTCAGTCATGGGACTGGTGTGAGTAAACTCCAACCACTTGTTTAACTTTAAAAATCCTTTTCGAAAGAAAAGATAATAGTAAGACCAGCCACACATAAACATGGACGGTTTTTACCTTACTATAACCCAAAACACTTTGATACAAAAATCCAGTGATATTATAATAATGTCTACATCAAGTAAATAACCAAATAGTAGAACGCTTGCATCTCACGCTCCACATATATAGTATAAAATCAAAACCGCATGGCGCTTATTGGAGATTGGATTTCCAACATGACAAGGTATGGAACCACCTTCCGATGATGTATCTCTAGAGGCGAATACACCTGGGTTCAACAAGAACGTCTTGCAACCCGGCCCACACATGACCGACCACTCATTTCGCTTGAGTGTATCGAATGTATATCACCAACGGTTGGACTCAAACCACCGTTCCCGAATGGGCAGAATCGATAGATTTAGAAACAAAAGGAATTTCTCTAGATAGGTGATTATACACCCTAATGGGTGCGACCCACATAGCCATGCTGCCTGCCCGATTTTTGTCCTTTCCCGGTTGTTGAGGCCTGAGGCTACGCATACTTACCATTCATCGATAACACAATCACTTTGAATGCCACATCGTCAGATCCGTTAATCACTAGTTGAGTTTGCACAAATATTCTGGATATTATGCTAAGGGATAAATCCGTTGCAACCATATATATCCATACAGACCAACCCATTTGATCATTGGAAATACTCTGTCAGACATTCGTCCATTTACGTTCGTTCTGGGATTGAACGAAACCGAAGGCACTATTTCTATAAATAGAAAAGCCCTTGCACTTCACTCCGTCTTCAATATATTCAGCATACTTGGTTCGCAACGCTTATGCCGATACGGAGTGGTTCTTCGGATAATAATCCAACCGGTCTCTCCATATTGACAACGATGGTCAAAAACTTCGATAGTCTGTGATTTAACTATCGAATAAAAACAAGTGTTCATCCAAACATATCAAACAAATCACTGGGCTCTTTAATTAATATTTCATTAATTAAATCACTTTTCCATTTCCTCTATCAATATTTGTTAACCAAATATTTTCAATAACCAATCTTGGCCCTTTACGCTATTTTTGATTTCGTTTCCTTATCGAATTCTGATATATAGATTTCTAATTGTCAAATTTCTTAAAAATATTCTAACTCCTTAAATTCCCGGAAAAATTCGCCATAACCTCCCCTGTATCGGGAGCATCGGGAAATTTCAAATAGCATCCCGGTATCTTCTAATTTCAAAAAGAAAAAGGAAAAGCCAAGCGGCTTGCCAATACGGCGCATAAAACCCATATACGAATTAAACATGTACCTTTTTGTCGAGCACTACATTTATAACTTCATATACTTCATCCCATACCTGTCTAACACCTGTTCACCTGTTTTCAATTCAATTCAACACTATCTAATCGTTTGAATTCAGTTCCGCCCATTTATTCTTTAAGTCGGCCAATTTGCCTATTTCACTTCTTTGTTTGAACATAACATGTTCAAATAAAATATTTAACTCGTTCATAACTAAATTGAATTTCAATTTCAATTCTAGTTCTCTTTTCTATTCGAATATAAATTTCAACTCGAATTTTCTTATTTAAAGCTCAATATCAATTCAATGTCTCATTTACTAATTACTATTCGAATTAGTTAATTCTATTCAATAATCAAAAATCTGATTTCTGTTTCAAAAATCAATTTATTACTCCACCTGAGTTCACATATATTTTATAACTCAAATCTGAGATTTTCTAAATAGAAATGCGGATTTTATTTGCTTGAAATCCTTTTATAAATGAAATAAACCGTTATGGTTTTTAAATAGTTCTGGCGCTGTTTTTCTGAAAATTTGATTTTGACATATCTCAAAATCTATACGACGAAATCCAGATTTTTCTCCTTCATTAGAAAACTATTATCAAACCGGTCCTGACGTTTCTTGTTTCAAAGAATTTCGACTTCAATTGAGTCCTGTATACTCGATTGAAGTTCGAATCGCCAATTTTCGAACTGCAGCGCTGCGGCGAGTTCGTTTTAATTATATTTATATATATAAACTTTTAAACTTCATTCAAAATGAATTCAATTCCATTTTTTTATATATATATTCATATATATTTCAAATTCCATTTGAATTTTTACATTTCAAATTCCATAGTTTAAATCCTGTATTCAAATCCCATTTGAAATCCTTTATTCGAATTCCATTTCAAATCATTTATTCGAATTCTATTTCAAATCCTTTATTTTAATTTTCACTTTATTTCAATTCCTTTTTGAATTTCTATATTTGAAATTCATACTTGAATTTAGATATTCAACTCCATTTAAATTTCTATTTGAAATTCTAAATGTTTCAACTCCCAATTGAACTTCTATATTCTACTTTCTATATTTGAATTCTATTGAAATTCAAATATTCAAACTCCTTTTTAAATTCTATATTCAAGATTCCATAGTTTAAACCCATTTGAATTTCATATTCAAATCCCATAGATTAAATTCTATTTGAACCCAATTTGAATCTCTTATATTCAAATTTCATTTTCCATTTCCATTTGAATTCTAATATTCAAATTCATTTCCAACACCCTTTGAATTCTAATATTCAAATTTATTTTTAACACCATTTGAATTTCTTCACTCAAATCCATTTGAATTCCCCTGAATTCAAATCCCATTTTCAAGACCATTGGATTTTCTATTTGAAATCCTATTTTTGAAATTCCATTTCCCATTTTACTTTGAAATCTTATTTTCAAAGTTTATTTCAAATTCTATTTTGAAATCTCATATTCAAATTTCTACTTGAATTTCTATATTCAATTTCATGTTCAAATTCAAATCTTTATTCAAATTTCATATTTGAATTCCACTCAAATTTCACATTTGAATTCTTCTTTGAAATACTATATTTCAAATTCTATTCAATTTTTCTTTGAAATTCTATATTTCAAATTCTATTTTGAAATTCTACATTCAAATCTCTATTTGAATTTCTTTATTCGAATTCCTTTGAATTCAAATTTTATTTAAATTTCTTGAATTCAAATTCTATTTTTCATTCTAATCTCGTCTATCCAAATTCTATTTGAACTTCTATTTGAATTTCTAATATTCAATCTCTTCTTAAAATTCAAATATTTAACTCCTTTTAAAAATTCAAATGTTATACTCACATTTCGTTCGAGTTCTATATTTAAAAATTTCATTTCAAATCCTATTTTGAAATTTCATTTCAAATTCCAATTTCGCACTTGTATTTCTATTTTTGAATTATCAAATGATAATTCTTTTCACTTTATTTATAACTTCGTTATAAAAGAACTATTTCTTAAACTCCGTTTAAAAAGAAACTACTCGTTTTATTTCAAACCAAGTTTATACTTTTATTCCCATTTAAAATTCAAATTCTATTTTGAAATAGAATTTTCCTTTTTAAATCTCCAATATCCTTTTTACGATATTTTTAAATATCATTACTTAAGCCCAGTAATAAAACACACAAAGCAACCAATTATTTATTTTTCTAACACATCATATATAACAATATATATGCAAACAAATAAACAAACAGATAATATATTTTTGAGGAATCCAGTTGGATTCCTCCAACCTGTTTTCCTGCATCCACAGATGTTAGCACATAAATAATACCCATTCTGCTTCGTGGCAGAATATCACGGTATAGAAGGTCATCCACTAATCATAGCGTGGGGCGTATAGGGTAATCATCCGCTATGAAACTGCGGGCATCCGCTAAGGAGACTGCGGGAATCCAACCAATCAATCAACCCAATATATATATATATAGCCTAAATAACTAATATATATCAAACAACCATAAAATATTCACACAAGCAACAGACAATTATTTTTAACGAAATAAAAATAATTAAAATAAAAGGTGAGTGAGATTTACTCACCAGATTTTAGTTGTCGAATACTCCGTTTGTTTCCAAATCATCGGCTACAATCTTCCCAAATGAATTCGCACCTATGATTTTTTTTTTTTTATTTAGCGATGATTGATAATTAAACTGAATTAATTACTAACTAAATAAATGAATTATTTTATATATTTTTATTTTTGTACCTTATATACCTTATTGCCCAAGAAGTATCAGCCCTCCTTTCCCAATTCAAATCAGCCTTCAACTCCTTGATTATTTTCAATGTAACCTCATATAAAAAGACGAATTTTATAAGCTTTAATTTAAAATAAAACTGACCCTAGACTTTATTTTTATTATTAAAAATAAACTAACTATTTAAATAAATTCTTAAGGAAATTTAAATTGCCATTAACCTTTTAAATTTAGAATTTATACCTTAAGACTAATAACCCTCTTCTTTCCCTCATTTGCTTGCGGCAATTCCACCATCTCCATTTCTGAAACCTCCAATCAGAGCTCGGTCTTCTGTTGCTATTTGTAAATAATTCACGAAATAGAAACATGACTCCTCATCGGGTCCGACTACTTCTCCCATTGGCCAACTACCGAAACCCCCAAATTCATCTTGTTGTCTTCAGATCGAACTCCAGTTCTGCATCGCACCCATGAAGCTTCACTGCAAATAAACCCATTTCGATAGCACCTTCTCCACCCGCTGCTCCCTTCGTTACCCTACGACATCAATCCATCCCCTGCCATCGCGAAGTCCAGAATCGCCCAACTTCACCCCTGAACCCCAGATGCAATGAACACAAATAGCGCAACATCAAAAATCGCGGTGTCTCAAAAATGACCATGACTCCCCTTCGAATCATCGTAAATCGCGAGCGCCTTAGCTTTAGGAAGTTCCGCAATCTCGAGCCGAGATTCTGTCATCGCGATTCTTGATTTCGGTTTTCTGGATTCGCGATTCAAACCCTTTTTTTTTTTTTATTAGGAGGATTCGGCTTTCTGGAAGGAAGAAAACAAAAGAGGAAAATGAAAAATACTTCGTTGGTTTCAGAGAAGGCGAGGATCTTAATTTATAGCTGCGAGTGAGGGAACCGTCTGTACGCTGCCATTAAATTCTGTGTTTCCTTGCCATCAAAGTGGAAGACACGATCTTGTGCTCGAGGGAAATAGGACTGCTTAATGAAGGATAGAGGTCGGCTTTGGTACAAATCTTAGGACGGCTGATTAAAGTTTTTGATTTGATTTGATTTTTCTTTAATTAAAAATTAAACTATATCATGGTCTTTTAATTTAAAATACTAAACCGCTATTTAGTCGGAACGACCGACGTTTTCAAGATCATACGATATTTTTTTACTTAACAGAATTGGTTTTAAAATGGAATACACTATTAAATTAAATTAAACCGTTTTAAAATGTAAATCGATTTCTGAACAAACAAATTCAGTGAGAATAGATTATTATTATCGTTTTAAGTCAATATAAAAATTATGTTGGTTGACTTAACTGTTCTGATTTAGTTTTACACTTCGAATTCAATTGTTACTATTACGATAATAAAATCGATATTAAATCATATATCGATAAATAAATTGACAAATCCAATATAAAATCCATTTATATTATGAATTCAATATTTAAAACCATACTAAATATTTAAAATAAACTGTTCAAAAATCTGGGTCGTTACATTCTTTCCCCCTTAAAATAATTTCGTCCTCGAAATTGCTAAGATAGGAAAATACTATAAACTCACTAACTTTTCAAAACTCCTTTATGTTGAAACTCACCTCTTCATATTTCAACAAATTAGCTCCAACCAAAACTTTTGGTTTTCACACATTTAATTCAAATGATCTACGATCAATCCATTTATATCCAATCTATATTCCAGTAAACCTGTTCAAATTGATTCTAATCAATTCATTCACTTCGACCCATTTAACTTGTTTAAGTTAAATTTAAATTCCAGAATTCAAATCCCTGGGTTTTTCTTTTCAAATTCTTTTGAAATCCCATAAATATATACATATATTTATTTTCATTTCAAATTCAAAACATTTGAATTTTCAAACCAATTTGTTTTCTTTCAAACAAATTTCCATCAAAATTTTCTAAGGTAGCAATCCATCACTTAGAAACTCGGAAATGAACACTGATGATGTTGCAATCATCATCAGAATTATTTCCCAGCCACTGAAGTGAGTTTAGTGCTTTATTATTTCAAAATTCATCTAAAATGATTTTCTTTCAAATCCTTCTAAAACAAAGCTATATTACTTTAATATACTTTGAAAAATATTTTCCAACTTCCCAGGATTTTGAATTCTTAATTCCGGTTTGAATTCAATTCTAATTCATCTCATTTGTATATATTTCATTCATATACAAATTTTATTTGGTTATAAATAATCATTTTAATTTTTATAATCTCATTTGATTATAAAATCAACATCCAACACATCCATATAATAATAATTCTAGAAAATTATTCTTTCTATATCAAAATAGAAATTTCGGGTAAAATTATTTCATTTACCCACTTTAAAAATAATATCATGTCGTATTTTCTGCCCAAGTGTTTAGAAATTCCTATCGACTTCGTGGCGTCCCACGATTCGACCAGAATTCATAAACCACTCAACAGACAAGCCAACACAATATAAAACAACTTTTATATGAATTTACAAATACGCTCCCTCGTATATATATATACACTCAACTCATTCTAGGGTACTACTGACCCTATCTCTAATGAGCACACGTCACACAAGCCTAGGTATTCGCTCAACCTAAGCTCTGATACCAACTGTAGTGACCCCGGGATTCGAGTAGGCTTTTCAACCATCCTCTCCTCCCTCGGCACTGGGCTAACCTCCCAGCGTGGCTTACAGAGATACCTCAGAACTGCTTTTACGGCCAGCCTCTCGACTCGACCAACCCACATTGTCGGGAGATGTAGGGGTAAGAGTCTCCCGTTCGCCACCAAACGCGAAGCGAGAACCCCCTATCATCCGTACCAATTAAGCAACCAGCTCTGATACCAACTGAAACGACCCGCAAATCCGTGCTATCTGAGTTGACTAAATACAACACACGTCCAACCCAAATAACACAGAAATACGAACCATTAATAGAAAGAAGATAGAGGGTGAGAATAGATAAGATAGAAAACTTAGAATAGAAGAAAAAACGAAGATCACAAACTCACAGCGGAACGACGAAAATATATTATATAACATAACTTTTGAAATACAAATCAGTAACTTGATATACATACCATCATCAGAGTACAACAGTCATTTCTGGAACAGTTATAAACACCTGTTTCCAGATACAAACAAGGTCCACAGCGGAATATATGATAGCCTATAGCTAACCGGTGAAGCCTCCTGCTTCCAGCTCCTTCAAATAAATCTGTAAAGGCCTGAAACACTTGACTGCCCGTACAAATTTGGGCACCCAAGAGTTTAGGGAAAACAAAACAAAATAAACTCTGGGTCAGTCATGGGACTGGTGTGAGTAAACTCCAACCACTTGTTTAACTTTAAAAATCCTTTTCGAAAGAAAAGATAATAGTAAGACCAGCCACACATAAACATGGACGGTTTTTACCTTACTATAACCCAAAACACTTTGATACAAAAATCCAGTGATATTATAATAATGTCTACATCAAGTAAATAACCAAATAGTAGAACGCTTGCATCTCACGCTCCACATATATAGTATAAAATCAAAACCGCATGGCGCTTATTGGAGATTGGATTTCCAACATGACAAGGTATGGAACCATCTTCCGATGATGTATCTCTAGAGGCGAATACACCTGGGTTCAACAAGAACGTCTTGCAACCCGGCCCACACATGACCGACCACTCATTTCGCTTGAGTGTATCGAATGTATATCACCAACGGTTGGACTCAAACCACCGTTCCCGAATGGGCAGAATCGATAGATTTAGAAACAAAAGGAATTTCTCTAGATAGGTGATTATACACCCTAATGGGTGCGACCCACATAGCCATGCTGCCTGCCCGATTTTTGTCCTTTCCCGGTTGTTGAGGCCTGAGGCTACGCATACTTACCATTCATCGATAACACAATCACTTTGAATGCCACATCGTCAGATCCGTTAATCACTAGTTGAGTTTGCACAAATATTCTGGATATTATGCTAAGGGATAAATCCGTTGCAACCATATATATCCATACAGACCAACCCATTTGATCATTGGAAATACTCTGTCAGACATTCGTCCATTTACGTTCGTTCTGGGATTGAACGAAACCGAAGGCACTATTTCTATAAATAGAAAAGCCCTTGCACTTCACTCCGTCTTCAATATATTCAGCATACTTGGTTCGCAACGCTTATGCCGATACGGAGTGGTTCTTCGGATAATAATCCAACCGGTCTCTCCATATTGACAACGATGGTCAAAAACTTCGATAGTCTGTGATTTAACTATCGAATAAAAACAAGTGTTCATCCAAACATATCAAACAAATCACTGGGCTCTTTAATTAATATTTCATTAATTAAATCACTTTTCCATTTCCTCTGTCAATATTTGTTAACCAAATATTTTCAATAACCAATCTTGGCCCTTTACGCTATTTTTGATTTCGTTTCCTTATCGAATTCTGATATATAGATTTCTAATTGTCAAATTTCTTAAAAATATTCTAACTCCTTAAATTCCCGGAAAAATTCGCCATAACCTCCCCTGTATCGGGAGCATCGGGAAATTTCAAATAGCATCCCGGTATCTTCTAATTTCAAAAAGAAAAAGGAAAAGCCAAGCGGCTTGCCGATACGGCGCATAAAACCCATATACGAATTAAACATGTACCTTTTTGTCGAGCACTACATTTATAACTTCATATACTTCATCCCATACCTGTCTAACACCTGTTCACCTGTTTTCAATTCAATTCAACACTATCTAATCGTTTGAATTCAGTTCCGCCCATTTATTCTTTAAGTCGGCCAATTTGCCTATTTCACTTCTTTGTTTGAACATAACATGTTCAAATAAAATATTTAACTCGTTCATAACTAAATTGAATTTCAATTTCAATTCTAGTTCTCTTTTCTATTCGAATATAAATTTCAACTCGAATTTTTCTTATTTAAAGCTCAATATCAATTCAATGTCTCATTTACTAATTACTATTCGAATTAGTTAATTCTATTCAATAATCAAGAATCTGATTTCTGTTTCAAAAATCAATTTATTACTCCACCTGAGTTCACATATATTTTATAACTCAAATCTGAGATTTTCTAAATAGAAATGCGGATTTTATTTGCTTGAAATCCTTTTATAAATGAAATAAACCGTTATGGTTTTTAAATAGTTCTGGCGCTGTTTTTCTGAAAATTTGATTTTGACATATCTCAAAATCTATACGACGAAATCCAGATTTTTCTCCTTCATTAGAAAACTATTATCAAACCGGTCCTGACGTTTCTTGTTTCAAAGAATTTCGACTTCAATTGAGTCCTGTATACTCGATTGAAGTTCGAATCGCCAATTTTCGAACTGCAGCGCTGCGGCGAGTTCGTTTTAATTATATTTATATATATAAACTTTTAAACTTCATTCAAAATGAATTCAATTCCATTTTTTTATATATATATTCATATATATTTCAAATTCCATTTGAATTTTTACATTTCAAATTCCATAGTTTAAATCCTGTATTCAAATCCCATTTGAAATCCTTTATTCGAATTCCATTTCAAATCATTTATTCGAATTCTATTTCAAATCCTTTATTTTAATTTTCACTTTATTTCAATTCCTTTTTGAATTTCTATATTTGAAATTCATACTTGAATTTAGATATTCAACTCCATTTAAATTTCTATTTGAAATTCTAAATGTTTCAACTCCCAATTGAACTTCTATATTCTACTTTCTATATTTGAATTCTATTGAAATTCAAATATTCAAACTCCTTTTTAAATTCTATATTCAAGATTCCATAGTTTAAACCCATTTGAATTTCATATTCAAATCCCATAGATTAAATTCTATTTGAACCCAATTTGAATCTCTTATATTCAAATTTCATTTTCCATTTCCATTTGAATTCTAATATTCAAATTCATTTCCAACACCCTTTGAATTCTAATATTCAAATTTATTTTTAACACCATTTGAATTTCTTCACTCAAATCCATTTGAATTCCCCTGAATTCAAATCCCATTTTCAAGACCATTGGATTTTCTATTTGAAATCCTATTTTTGAAATTCCATTTCCCATTTTACTTTGAAATCTTATTTTCAAAGTTTATTTCAAATTCTATTTTGAAATCTCATATTCAAATTTCTACTTGAATTTCTATATTCAATTTCATGTTCAAATTCAAATCTTTATTCAAATTTCATATTTGAATTCCACTCAAATTTCACATTTGAATTCTTCTTTGAAATACTATATTTCAAATTCTATTCAATTTTTCTTTGAAATTCTATATTTCAAATTCTATTTTGAAATTCTACATTCAAATCTCTATTTGAATTTCTTTATTCGAATTCCTTTGAATTCAAATTTTATTTAAATTTCTTGAATTCAAATTCTATTTTTCATTCTAATCTCGTCTATCCAAATTCTATTTGAACTTCTATTTGAATTTCTAATATTCAATCTCTTCTTAAAATTCAAATATTTAACTCCTTTTAAAAATTCAAATGTTATACTCACATTTCGTTCGAGTTCTATATTTAAAAATTTCATTTCAAATCCTATTTTGAAATTTCATTTCAAATTCCAATTTCGCACTTGTATTTCTATTTTTGAATTATCAAATGATAATTCTTTTCACTTTATTTATAACTTCGTTATAAAAGAACTATTTCTTAAACTCCGTTTAAAAAGAAACTACTCGTTTTATTTCAAACCAAGTTTATACTTTTATTCCCATTTAAAATTCAAATTCTATTTTGAAATAGAATTTTCCTTTTTAAATCTCCAATATCCTTTTTACGATATTTTTAAATATCATTACTTAAGCCCAGTAATAAAACACACAAAGCAACCAATTATTTATTTTTCTAACACATCATATATAACAATATATATGCAAACAAATAAACAAACAGATAATATATTTTTGAGGAATCCAGTTGGATTCCTCCAACCTGTTTTCCTGCATCCACAGATGTTAGCACATAAATAATACCCATTCTGCTTCGTGGCAGAATATCGCGGTATAGAAGGTCATCCACTAATCATAGCGTGGGGCGTATAGGGTAATCATCCGCTATGAAACTGCGGGCATCCGCTAAGGAGACTGCGGGAATCCAACCAATCAATCAACCCAATATATATATATATAGCCTAAATAACTAATATATATCAAACAACCATAAAATATTCACACAAGCAACAGACAATTATTTTTAACGAAATAAAAATAATTAAAATAAAAGGTGAGTGAGATTTACTCACCAGATTTTAGTTGTCGAATACTCCGTTTGTTTCCAAATCATCGGCTACAATCTTCCCAAATGAATTCGCACCTATGATTTATTTATTTTTATTTAGCGATGATTGATAATTAAACTGAATTAATTACTAACTAAATAAATGAATTATTTTATATATTTTTATTTTTGTACCTTATTGTAACAACCCGCAAATTCTGGGCCAGTTTAAAATTTTTATTTTGGCAATTTTAGCGAATTTTGAATATTTAAAATAGATTATTTTAAATAATATCGACGTGAAATTATTTTGAATAGAATTAGAACGTATATATTATATACGTCGTCGTTAGAATATATATATAATTATAAATAGAATTGAAAATGGCGCGGTAGTTCGATAATTCGATTTCAAACTTCAATTGAATGTACCGGGTGCAAAACAATCCGGATTTTAATGAAACCAAAAATAATGGAATCTAATAGTGAATATCTTTCCAACGAATCAGGGAAATCGAGATTTCATAGCGGGAATCAAAAGATATGTCCAGTTGAAAATTCTGAATAGTCGCTATGGAATTCAAGCCCTTAAAAATGGACATTTTGCAAACGACCTCGGATTTCGACGAAACCAGTTTTGTTGGGTCCGTGATGTTAAGTTATTGCTAGATTCCAAATTTCATAATTTTTCGAATCAATATGTGAGCGTGGCAAGGGGAAACGTGTTTTGACCATTTCAGTTGATTTTAATCGACTGGAAATTGGCCATTTTTCTAACGGTCTCGGAATTCGACGAAACTAGTTTTGTTAGGACCGTATCGTCAATACGAAGCTAGAAAATATTTTTATGGGATTTATAAAGTTCGTATGTGACCCCGGTAATTTGAAATGTACGTTTAAAATTCAATATAGTGATTTAAAGGTAAATTCAACAGAAACTGATTGTAACGATCAAATCAGCTAGCGATACATATCCCATTGTGTTCGGAATGGGGGTAAAACGCTATGGACGACAGGCGGTGGGCCTCGTTTCGAGGTCATATGTAAAAGTCAACTTTTAATGAATAAAATAATAAAATAAATAAAGAAAAAAATTAAATTCCCTCCCTTTAACCCGCTGGCCCCCCCCCGATCCAATTGGTTTTTCAGAAGAAAATAAAAAAAAAAAAAAAAAAAAAAAGAAAAGGGAAGAGGAAGACGGGGGGGGATTCGTCGCCGCCCCCCCCCAAAGATCGCCGACGACGCCTCAGGGGAGGGCGCCACCTCCGAAGGATCCCCCCCCCTCCCTCGACGAGCACCTCCGAAGGATTCCCCCCCCTCCCTCGACGAGCAACACCGAAGGACCCCCCCCCCCCCTGCAATGTTCGGCGACGGAGAACACCCCCCCCCCCCGATGGCCACAGCGCCGCCTCAGGCCCCCCTGTAAGTTATTTTTAATTTATTTAATTTATTTATTTTTATTTTTATTTTTATAAAATAGAATTTAAAAACCTGATTTTAATTAGAATTTAAAACCAGATTTTTTTTTTTTTAAAAAAGAATAAAACCAGATTTTTTAAGAAGAATAAAAGCAGTTTTTTTAAAAACAATAAAAGCAGTTTTTTTTTTTGAAGAAAAAAAAACAGATTTTGAAAAGATATGAAAACAGATTTTGAAAAGATATGAAAACTGATTTTTAAAAGGTATTGAAAACTGATTTCTTTAAAAAGAAAAATCATATTTTTATATATTGAAAGTCAAAAGTAAAAATTCGATTTTTATATATTGAAAAGCAAAGTAAAAATTCGATTTTTATATATTGAAAAGCAAAGTAAAAATTCGATTTTTATATATTGAACTTTGAACTAAAAATTCGATTTTTATATATTGAATAGCAAAGTAAAAATCATATTTTTATATATTGAAAGTCGAAGTAAAAATCATATTTTTATATATTGAAAGTCGAAGTAAAAATCATATTTTTATATATTGAAAGTCGAAGTAAAAATCATATTTTTATATATTGAAAGTCGAAGTAAAAATCATATTTTTATATATTGAAAGTCGAAGTAAAAATCATATTTTTATATATTGAAAGTCGAAGTAAAAAGCATATTTTTATATATTGAAAGTCGTAGTAAAAATTCGATTTTTATATATTGAATAACATAGTAAAAATTCGATTTTTACATATGTAGAGAATACGGGCGAAAGCGACAAAAAGGCGAGGTCGACGAAGAATTCTGCAAATGAAGAGCCGTGGAGCTGGGATAGCTATATGTGAGAATTTCTCACCTTTCAATTTAATTTTTCTAGTTATATATATACTAGGATGCAGACGGTGCTTAGTAGCACCCGACACAATCGTCCACAGACCATGGACTTGTTTGTTTGGATTGTTTGGTGATTGATTGAGATATTGGTTTGAATGTGGTTTGTGGTGTGAAAAATCGAATCGATAAATTGGTTAGGATTAGACGTGCGCCGTTATAAGGCGAAGGAGTAAGACTAGGTTAGACTCTTACTCCAGATTTTGTGGTTTGCAAAATGAAATTGATTTGATTGATAAGTGAATGGCGTGGGCCTTCACTAGACCGGGGATTAGGCTAGGCCTTGTCCCGTTTCTAGTATCGTGCCGTTATGCCGCCGAAATTTTCTAAAATATGTTAGAAAAATAAAGATATCATTTTATTTAAAGAATGAACTGAATAGAAATCATATGTTGGAATAAAATGTTTTATCGTTAAAAATATAATTTTTAACGTGAATATGAATCTAGTGAATGTGAATAAATAAAATATTCATTTACAAACCAGACGGTTTGTTTATGTACACTGATTTGACTGATATTGATTGGGTCGATAAATTTTACACATCGCCCAACTGCACAAATAAAATCTGTGTTTGATTGTTTGAAACCCCACACGGGTGTTGGGATGAAATTTGAAGTTCACTCATCCTGATTGATTAAATATGTCGATCGATTGATTGACAGGCTGTTATAAGCGTTAGATATCTATATTTGATGCTTATACAGTGTAGTGCACTTTGGTTGATGGTTGATCATCTATCGTTGCTATTATATACATTTGTTGTGTGGAATCCATATAATTAACTTTATATGGTTATTGATTGGGCCTCATTCCAGTTTTAAAATAGAAATATTTGAAATAGAAATATTCGAAATGGAATATTTGAAAACATCAATATATGAAGCCGTGTTGATTAGATTGACGCCATTTTGACGTGAACGATATTTATATCGATTTTATTCATTTTAAAATGAATATTGAAAACGATTTCGAAATGAATTGAATTGAAAACGAATTCAAAGTGAATTGAATTGAAAACGATTTCGAAATGAATTGAATTGAAAACGAATTCAAAGTGAATTGAATTGAAAACGATTTCGAAATGAATTGAATTGAAAACGAATTCAAAGTGAATTGAATTGAAAACGATTTCGAAATGAATTGAATTGAAAACGAATTCAAAGTGAATTGAATTGAAAACGATTTCGAAATGAATTGAATTGAAAACGAATTCAAATTGAATTGAAAACGATTTCGAAATGAATTGAATTGAAAACGAATTCAAAGTGAATTGAATTGAAAACGATTTCGAAATGAATTGAATTGAAAACGAATTCAAAGTGAATTGAATTGAAAACGATTTCGAAATGAATTGAATTGAAAACGAATTCAAATTGAATTGAAAACGATTTCGAAATGAATTGAATTGAAAACGAATTGAAATGAATTCAAATTGAATTGAAATTTGAGTTGAATAGAAAGGAATTTTGAAACGAATTTATAAGGAAGAATTCAATTTTGCTTTGAATTGAAATAGAAGTTGAAATAGAATTTGAAACGAATTTAAAACTATTTATATAATTCGTTTTAAATAGAAATCGACGAAATATATATTATATATATTATATATATAATATAATGGCCTGAATAGAACGCGCCGCGCCGCGGCAGTTCGCGAATTTCGACCATTTATTTCAAACGGACATTACGGGAGATCCGACCGTCGGATTCTCCTAAAACCGGAACCGTTGGGTTCGTATCGAAAAGAGCTTTCTAACGAAGATTAGAAATTTGAAATCTAACGGTTGGATTTGGAATTATGTCCAAATCAAATTCGAAAAAGGTCGCTGTAAGTGCAGTTCGATGGCCATTGATGGAAATCGACTGTACGGGCCTTGATAAAATTATTAAAAATAGTAATAATTTGTGTAAAATCATAAGAAATGATTTAGAAAGAATTGGGATGAAAAACTCCATATTTGAAAAGATAAAAATGGGTTTTTATCGAAATGAACTAGTTTTGAACTAGAATTATAATTCTATTTATTTTTGAATAAATAAATTGAATTCGAAAAGGGTTTTGAAAATAACCAAAATTTCCAATGATTGCATTGGAGTGGATATGAATCGAAATTGTCTTCGGAATATTTCGATGTTGGAATTCGTGATTATACAGGTGTTGTTATGGAAATTTGAAAGATATATATTTATATCGTTATTTCCAATACGACATTTGTTAGTCGTAGAATTCGATATTGAATATAAGCCGATATATTTTCTATTCAGAGCCTTGTATTGAATATCGAATGTGATTTGGGTTTGTCGTGAATGGTGTCTTCACTAACACTGTTCTTGAACCCAGTTGAGAAAAGATTAAATCTTTTTATTTAGATTTAATGAAGTGTGCCAATTAAACGATATTTAATTGGAATTGAATTGGTATTGATTTTTGGGTTTATCGTGAGCAGTGTTTTAAATAACACTTGTTCTTTAACCCGATAATTAATGGAATGTGATTTGGGTTTGTCGTGAATGGTGTCTTCACTAACACTGTTCTTGAACCCAATTGAGAAATGATTAAATCTTTTTATTTAGATTTAATGAAGTGCACCAATTAAATAATATTTAATTGGAATTGAATCGACATTGATTTTTGGGTTTGTCGTGAACAGTGTTTTAAACAACACTCGTTCTTTAACCTGATAATTAATGAATGTGATTTTGGGTTTATCGTGAACTGTGTTTTTAAATAACACGGATTCTTTAACCCAGTCGAAGATTAAAACTAAGTGGAGTTTTAATGAATCTTTAATTAGATTTGAACGTGAAATTTAGAAACTAACTGTCGGTTAGCCAAGCGGAAGGGTTTTCTGGATATTGATCTGATGTTGGTTTCGGCCTTCGGGGTTAATATTTGGGGAATTATTCTCTTGATTAATTTACGGTTAGTGACTAATGAATTGGAATGAGGCGTATGTTGTGTTTGTGTAACACTTTTATAAAATATACGCGAGTTATTCGGGAAGTCCGGGTTTATCCCATTCTGAATAATCGATACGACGATAAGTCGAAGATGAAGACGATGGTCGAAGACCGGAGGTCTTCACGTCGTTTGGGTGATAACTGATGATCTTGATTGGGCTGTACACCCAAGAAGATGGAAACAGTTAGTGATCGTCCAGATGTACTTGGAGATCGATGGATATGCGGGGTACTAGGTGCCTCCGGTTTCGTTCAGACCCAGAACGGACTTGTAAATGGACTGTGTGTCTGACATCGGATTTCATTCTGTGTGACTGATATCGGTTGCATAGGATGGTTTGCCTGTGTGGCATGCTAAGATGCAAATGATCAAGGCTTCTGTTGAAAAGCAAAGTCTTGTGGAGATGATCAAAGCACGGCCTTTGTGGCGTAGCTTTGTGTAACGTTTACCTCGCGTGTTTCACACCAGGTATGAACCAAAACGGGAGACGGACCTCAGGGAGGACTTGCGTTTCTTTCTAGCTAAAAAGTGGCGTCAGTGGTTTTACACGCCCTGACGAGATTGACTTATGTGGTTGTTGCTGTTGCGAGGCGCCTCGGATTGATCGGTCGTTCTCGAACCGATGGAGTCATTCGTTGGCTCGTTTGCGCCCCAAAGGGCGGGGAGACGTAGTGTTCAGGCATTTTAATCCACATCGGTGGACCGGCCCTGACGATCCAAGGGTCACTCGAGCTCTGATCCTGAGACATGGTAGGCTAGATTGTCTCGAATCGTTGAGGATCTTGCCCCTAGCCTCGGTTCATAGATGGAAATCCAATATCCAAATACGTGACATTTGCGGTTTTATTTGTAAACCTATATATGGCGACATGATATATGGTACCCATGCCGCCTATGATTGATACTTATGATTTGAAGTTGTTTTATACACTATGCACTTATTATAGTATCAAATGATTTGTTTTAAAACGTATCAAGCATTCTTTGGCTGTTATAAGGGAAAACCCTATCCCCCGGCTTGCGTTGCATTGTGTGATAGGACCTGGGTCTTATAACAGCTTCATTTTTCTTTATTTAGCATTGCGCTAGTTGTTTTATGCACTGGTATTCTTGGGAGGAAACCCGTTCCGTGTTATACGGCGTGGTCCCTTGATTTACCTAATGATTTAAAATAAAGATTAATAACTGTTTTAGTTCTCACACCAGTCACATGACTGACCTGGAGTTTATTGTTTTAACCTAAACTCTGGGTGCCCTTATTTTGACACGGGCAGCTAGTAGTTTTGGTTTTGCAGATTTATATTCACAGGATCCTGGTTTACAGCTGGAACGATATCCGGAAAGCTTTGTATCCGTATATCTCCTTCTAGTTGTGTATTGTATTATTTTCCGCTGCTATGTATTTAAATGTAATTTAAATCTCTGATATTTCTGTGTAATATTCTTTTATACTCTGTATATTCTTGTAATCTGATGCACTGTTGTAATATATAGTGAAATGTTCTTCTGTATGCGTTCTGATTCGTCGTGTTCTCAAACGATAGGGCGTTTCGAACGGCCTGAATCGGTTTAGCGACTGGTTCGGACCTTATTGCCCAAGAAGTATCAGCCCTCCTTTCCCAATTCAAATCAGCCTTCAACTCCTTGATTATTTTCAATGTAACCTCATATAAAAAGACGAATTTTATAAGCTTTAATTTAAAATAAAACTGACCCTAGACTTTATTTTTATTATTAAAAATAAACTAACTATTTAAATAAATTCTTAAGGAAATTTAAATTGCCATTAACCTTTTAAATTTAGAATTTATACCTTAAGACTAATAACCCTCTTCTTTCCCTCATTTGCTTGCGGCAATTCCACCATCTCCATTTCTGAAACCTCCAATCAGAGCTCGGTCTTCTGTTGCTATTTGTAAATAATTCACGAAATAGAAACATGACTCCTCATCGGGTCCGACTACTTCTCCCATTGGCCAACTACCGAAACCCCCAAATTCATCTTGTTGTCTTCAGATCGAACTCCAGTTCTGCATCGCACCCATGAAGCTTCACTGCAAATAAACCCATTTCGATAGCACCTTCTCCACCCGCTGCTCCCTTCGTTGCCCTACGACATCAATCCATCCCCTGCCATCGCGAAGTCCAGAATCGCCCAACTTCACCCCTGAACCCCAGATGCAATGAACACAAATAGCGCAACATCAAAAATCGCGGTGTCTCAAAAATGACCATGACTCCCCTTCGAATCATCGTAAATCGCGAGCGCCTTAGCTTTAGGAAGTTCCGCAATCTCGAGCCGAGATTCTGTCATCGCGATTCTTGATTTCGGTTTTCTGGATTTGCGATTCAAACCCTTTTTTTTTTTTTTCTTATTAGGAGGATTCGGCTTTCTGGAAGGAAGAAAACAAAAGAGGAAAATGAAAAATACTTCGTTGGTTTCAGAGAAGGCGAGGATCTTAATTTATAGCTGCGAGTGAGGGAACCGTCTGTACGCTGCCATTAAATTCTGTGTTTCCTTGCCATCAAAGTGGAAGACACGATCTTGTGCTCGAGGGAAATAGGACTGCTTAATGAAGGATAGAGGTCGGCTTTGGTACAAATCTTAGGACGGCTGATTAAAGTTTTTGATTTGATTTGATTTTTCTTTAATTAAAAATTAATATATATCATGGTCTTTTAATTTAAAATACTAAACCGCTATTTAGTCGGAACGACCGACGTTTTCAAGATCATACGATATTTTTTTACTTAACAGAATTGGTTTTAAAATGGAATACACTATTAAATTAAATTAAACCGTTTTAAAATGTAAATCGATTTCTGAACAAACAAATTCAGTGAGAATAGATTATTATTATCGTTTTAAGTCAATATAAAAATTATGTTGGTTGACTTAACGGTTCTGATTTAGTTTTACACTTCGAATTCAATTGTTACTATTACGATAATAAAATCGATATTAAATCATATATCGATAAATAAATTGACAAATCCAATATAAAATCCATTTATATTATGAATTCAATATTTAAAACCATACTAAATATTTAAAATAAACTGTTCAAAAATCTGGGTCGTTACAGATGGGATCAGTAGTATCCTAGAATGAGTGTGAAGAGTATATTTTTCAAATAAAATTGAAAACGAATTTTTTTTGAAAATTAAATTCAAGTATACGTATTTGAATATTTTATTTGTATTGAATTTGGACAGTCGAGTATATAAAGATTTTGCATATACGCATCACGAACGTATATTCGAAGTTTTAATATATTGGATAGATATAGAATCATACTCTAGTAGCCCGGATATGGTATTGATAATTGTCATGACATCATTAGTATTTATGTTCGAGTTTCAGAGGTGTGACATTTATATATTTCCATTAGACTGGTGTGAGAACCAAAACTAGATAGGTTTATTGTTGTGATTTGACATCAAAAACATGATTTTCTGTATATATATCAAAATTATGAATTTGAAAAGCTAATCAACTAATTGATTGATGGTTGTGTTGTTTGATTATTGGTTTGATATTTTTAACCATTTATGCCAAATTGAATCAAATATTGAACTGTATTGAAAAATGATTACAACTACATGCATATACATTGAACAGGTCATAGCAAGGAGGATAGAGAAGAGGAATAAAATTGTTTGCCCGACAAATATGTACATGTTTATTGTATTTCTTGGGGATTTGATGATTTTATGAGCCGACTGGCTAGCCGCTTGGATTTTTATTTTGGATTGGTGAGGGCCATGGGAGGCTATTTGAAATATCCCGAAGCTCCCGTTGCAGGGGAGGTAATGGCGAAATTTTTCAAAAATTTAGGGTGTTAGCCAAATTTTTGAAAAATTTGAAAAGTTCTCAGAAACCGGAAAGTTGAAGAACTTAAGCCGTAATGAAAATAATGAAAGTTGAGTTGGTTTGTAAAACAACTTTCAGCTTCGTTCCTTTCCGGGGACGAAAAGTTTAAAGTGGGGGAGATTGTAACAATCCGGAAATTCTGAGCCAATTTAAAAATTTTATTTTGGCAATTTTGATGAATTTCGATTATTTAAAATGATTTATTTTAAATAATGACGAGAGAAATTTATTTTTGAATAGAATTAGAATGTATATATTTATTTGAATCGTCGTTAGAATATAAATATTGTATTTTAAATATAAAAGAAATAGAAAATGGCGCGATGGTTTGAAAATTCGATTTCGAATTTCAAATGATCGTGCAGGATTCAAATTAAACCAGATTTTAGCGAAACCAAAAATATTAGAATCTATTTGAGAATATCTTTCCAACGAATCCGAAAAATTGAAATTTCAGAGCGGGAATAAAAAGTTATGCCCAGTTGAAAATTCAGAATAGTCACTATGGAATTCTGGCCCTCAAAAATAACAATTTTGCTAACGACCTCGGTTTTCGACGAAACCACTTTTGTTGGATCCGGGATGTCAAGTTATTGCTAGATTCCAAAATTCATAATTTTTCGAATTAATATGTGAGCGTGGCGAAGTAAAACATGTTTTGACAGTTTCAATCAATTTCGATCGACCAGAAAAGGGCCATTTTTCAAACGATATCAGAATTTGATGAAATTAGTTTCGTTAGGATCGTATCGTCAATACGAAGCTAGAAAATATTTTTTGGGAATTTTTAGAGGTCGTATGTGACCCCAGTAAATTGAAATGTGCGTTCAAATTCAATATAAACTGATTTATATTTTGATTTCGATGGAAACTGATCGTAACGATCGAATTGCTTACGATACATATCCCATTGTGTTCGTAATGAGGGTAATTAGCTAGGGCGACAGTCGTTGGTCCTCGTTTGGAGATCGAATAAAAAGTAAACCCTTTTTGGAAATAAACTAAAATAAAGTATATTATTATATAGCCCCTCAATAATTTCTCTCTCCCTCACCCCTATTACTCTTTACTGTCGTTCAAAATCAAAACATTAAAAAGAAAAAAAACGAGAACGACGATGAACGCCGCCCCCTCCAAGCGCTGTCGCGCCGCCAGTCTCCGGCGCTTCCCCAACCCCCTCAGCTCCACCCCCTCCTCTCCCTCTCCGTCCTCCTCTCATCGAGTGCACCTAAAACCCTAACCCCCTTCAAAAACCATCGCACATGACCCCCTCCCCCTTGTCGTGCCTCACCTCCGCCGCTCCGATCCAGACCCCGATGCGACGCCACCGGGCCATCCTGATCTGCGCGCACCCCTCCCCCTTCCAATTGACAACGACATTCCCCCCTTCACTGAATACTGTAAGTTTTTATATAAAGTTTTGTTTTCCTTTTGATTTTTGGGTTAATAAAAATAGAGTTTTTACGTTGGTTAAAAATAAGATTTTTATGCGTTTAAAAAATTTGATGTTTATAGTAAATAATAAAAGAATTAGATTTTTAAGTTAGTAAAAATTAGATTTTTATGGTAAATAAGAAATAGATTTTTAGAATAGAAAAGTTAATATTTTTAGAGAATAAAAATAGGATTTTTATACTTATGGGTTGGAAATAAAAATTCTATTTTTTTATTGTATATGAAGCGATATAAAAATATAATCTTTATATAGAGAGTAGCGTTTCAAAATGTGATTTTTATATAAGTAGTGAGGTAAAAATATAATTTTATATACTAGAGAATGTAAAAACGTGATTTTTATATGAGTGGCGATATAAAAATATAATCTTTATTAGAAGAAGAGTGATACAAAAATATAATCTTGATATAGGAAGTAGCGCTGTTAAAAATATATTTTTAACATATACCGTGAAACACCCCACCTCCGTTAAGGTCACTCACAAAGGGAATGCCTTAACTTTGGTGGAGCATTTTAGTAAACAGAACAGAATATTACAAGACATATATAAAAATAATACTTGAAAAACTTTATAACTTTATTGCAGCGGACAGAAATCAGTTTGGTTACAACTTTACCAAAAACTCAAGTACATATATATCAGCCTTGTTCAAAAGTCATCAGAGTACAAAACTTTAAAATCATAATCCCCACCAAAGATGCCAGAAAAAGACAAGCCATACTTTAAGCACTTCAAGCACTCCAAGTAGGAAGAAAGATCCGGATCAAGCCAGAGTATTCCCTCCTTGAAAACCTCGGAGGGGGGGGGGAGGAGGGAACGGAAGAAAAGAGGCGAAAAAACAAGGGTCAGACATAAAGTCTGGCAAGTCCAGTGACTTTCAGTTGTGAACAGATAATAATGTCATGGCATGCAAATAAAACTGGATGAGAGATAACAGGAAACAGGAATAACAGATATACTTATGTTAAATAGAAGAAACATGATGATATTACTTTTCACTTCTCTGCACCAATACTAGCATAACAGGACTAGGTGTTACCCTAATGTCTAAACAGAAACAAAAACAGAATAATGGGCCTTTACCACCCTAACAGAAGGTACAGAAACATAATGCTAGTAATGGGCCTTTACCACCCGAACAGAGACAGAAACGGAAAAAGAATAATCCCTATGGAAACATAATGTTAGAATTAGATGTACACTAGTAAATGGGCCTTTACCACCCGAACAGACGGTACCACGCAGAAACAGACAGGTGTTTCCACCCAACAGAAACAGACGGTACCAATAGAAACAGACAGAACTAAGTGTACCCTAAAACCCAACCCCAAGCGATCGGCTCCCTAATACATAAATACCCTGTGCCAGCCCCACAAAAGGGTGTATCACTCCCCAAAGTGGCAACCTTTAGATGACACAGACCTATTTACAGATGTCACGGCATCTTACATCCTCAGAGGCAGACCGAGATCCATGCACGCACATGACCCGGTTGGAACGCACCATCGACACCCCTCGCCATTATCAGAATGAACCGCTTATAATTAGTTCAGTAAGTGTGCCTGGACCCTGCCTACTGTTGGGTCAAAGTTTTGATACCATAATGGGTTACTGACTAATATGGGTCCCAAACAACAGGTGACACAAGTATTTTTTCCCTCCTAACCTTGTGCCCCCAGACTAACAGATTTCAGATTAACTTTCTTACAAGTTCAGACATACAGAGTTCAGATCAACTAGTTCACAGATCAGAAAATCTAGTTAATAAGTTTTCAGACTAACGGATCAGACATACAGATTTAACAGATTTACAGACTTGTCTAACTTTGTACTGGGCCTACAGATTCATGAGACGGGTTTATTAATTTCATTAGTCCAGTTGGTTTAACCCTATCCACCCAACACGTTTTAGACATCATATTTATCTCAGATTTTCATTAATTAAATATTAATGCCCATACCTCTCACAATAGACTGACAGTTTGCGGCTACTGGTTAGGCCGGTTGGTTCCGGGCAGGTTTCTGCCACAAACTGAGTCTAAACTCGGGTTTCAAGCATGTTATGACTAACTTCTCACATTAGAACCTATTTTTTTCGGCCATTGGATGTGCCGGGCGGTTTCGGGCAGGATTACGCCGCAAACTCATTCTAACCTGGAGTTAGCCATGTTTATCTTTGCGGCCAATTAATTAATAATTTACCATTTATGCCCATGCCTAATATACGTGTCAATTATTCATAACTATAGCCAATTCAGATTATGTCAATAACAGACTAAATGTATCAACTCAGCAGATAATAGATTTCGCAGATTAGGCGACTTAACAGATTAAGCAATTTAGCAGATTTAGCATATAACAGATTAGGCATTTTCAGCAGACTTAGCAGATGACAGATTTAGCAGATGAACAGATCTAGCAGATTAGGCAATATAGCAGAACTAGCAAATTAGGCAATATAACAAATTTAGCGGATAACGAATTAGGCAATTTAACGGATTTAGCAGATAACAGATTTAGCAGATTATATATATCTAAAACTCTATTTACCTATCTTGCCTAATCATAGATTTAGCCTAAACTTAAATGCCTAAATCAAGGTCATTATTCATAATACAATATATGCCCCAAATTTTAGCCTTAATATTCCCATTTACAGTTCATGTCAAAACTAGATTTAATATTCTAGTTTACCATTTTTGTCCAAGACTAATATGCATGTAAATCATTCTCTATCATAGCCAATTCAAATTATGCCAACATATTTATTAACTTAATTAAGCTACGCCCAATGTTTCAACAAGTTTTCTAAGTACTCATGAAATGGCCCTAGCAAAAGGAATAGGAGATAAGCACAAGAAAGAATAGGCATGAAATAATGAAGCAAATACAATGATAATGGCCCCACTAGGCTCGATGTACATAACAGTGAATGGGAATAAACTAGCAAAGTTACATACTAAATATGAGATCTAGTATCATTAAGGGAATAGGCGTAAGAAACTAACTACAATAGTCATGAGCGACAAATCACAATAGTTTCTTATTCAATGTCATAGGCAATAGTCTCGTAGGCGTGAATCATAGTCATAGACAAAAGTCTCATAGGCGTGAATCATAGTCATAGGCAATAGTCTCATAGGCATGAATCATAGTCATAGGCAATAGTCTCATAGTCATGAATCTTAGTCATAGGCAATAGTCTCATAGTCATGAATCATATTCATAGGCAATAGTTTCATGTCCAATTATGCATTATTCATTATTTGTCCCAAAATTTAGCGTTCGTGCGTTAATCTCTTATGAGATTCGGCGCAGGCTCGTAGTAGCCTGGCTATAGAACAGAAAGAAGAAAGAGATACAGAATAAGATAGATCTAAACAGAACAGAATAGACATAACCTCAGATTAAGATTTACAATTCATGCCAAAATCATAATTAACGTTTATATCGGAAAATAACTGTACTTGCCTTTCGTGGCTAAAGAAAAGGATTATAAATCGAATTTGATGCAGAAACGCTGATTAATCTTCTTCGATTGTTGTTGCAGCTCTAAACTTTAATTTGAATTCTGAATGAACACTTGAGATTAGATTTAGAGGCGGCGGCTAGGGTTTAAGAGAGAGTTTGGTAGCATAATGGTGTCATAGACAATATTATATGAATTAGGGTTAGGTTAATCACATATTTATAGGTGTAGAGAGTGTTTCAGAACCATTAGATCACCCTAGAAGCCATCAGGTCCGTCCAGCACATCGAAAATCGTCATTATAACTCTCTAGAACCCTGTGCAGGTTTCTGGCTCGACATGGGCGCACTTCCCAAGTGCGCCAGTGTATTTTTGTGCTGGCGCACTTCACAAGTGCGCCAGTGCATTTCTGGCCTGTTTCCGGTTTTTCTGCCTAACTTCGTTCGTCCATATCTCCTTCATACGATATCCGTTTTACGCAAACTCGGACTCTATCTCAAGCAGAATTTCGAGACGAACGCAATGGCGCAACCTGTTTCCCTTAATTCTTCTCCTAAAAATTAAGTATACTTTAATTTGTTACTTATACGTTCACAGAAAATACAGGGTGTTACATTCTCCCCTCCTTAAAGGATTTCGTCCCCGAAATCTTCAAGTTA
The DNA here is from genome assembly GCA_030737875.1 of Allium sativum. NCBI lineage: Eukaryota > Viridiplantae > Streptophyta > Magnoliopsida > Asparagales > Amaryllidaceae > Allium > Allium sativum. The sequence goes on along the minus strand of CM060924.1, from coordinate 995,345,119 downwards.
AGAAGAATGTGTCCTACCATCCAATCATCCATCTACTCAACCATCATCCACAAGCATCCATTTTCCTTAGAAAACTTCTAATGTTGTATGAACATATGCAAAAGTGTGTGTATATGTCTCCTATCTAATGCAAAGATTAGGTGGTCTACTGATTCAGTTCACCTCCTCAATGCGAACCATGTTGGTGCCATGAGTCCAATTATGCATGCAAGAAATCCTATTTGATACACATCGTTTCTATATGTGTGCGCAATCATTCATCCAAATGCTACATCCATGTGATGAATCAATCATTTTGCATCCACAAAATTGAAAATGCACACACATCCATAAGAAGTATGAGAGTGTTTTCGAGCCGATCTAGTGCCTAGTGTGTGTATATGCATCCACGAGCAACCACTTGCATCCACTAGCAACCATCAAACATAACATGTCTCAAACACATGTTTACACCCATTGGTTTCTACCTAAAGTTCGAAGATTCGATCGATTGGATACAGTCGAATGATGGAAGCGAGTACAGATGAAACAAAAACTTGGTTTCCATTAGACCATGGTTGAGGGAATAATTTCCCTAAGTATTTGCCCCAAAGACCGAAACCAACATCAGATTGACACCCAGAGGATTACCCTCTTTAGACAATGTCAAAACTGGGAATCTTAACCTTATCAGAAATATTCAGATATTTACAGATTACTGGTACAGATCAGATTACCGAACTAAGCATGATAAAAACCAGAATGTATGCGTCCTACTTGACGCCTAACACATATATCTCTCAATCTCCAATCTATCACAAACAGATGAGTCCTAACCCTTAGGAGTTTGAGTCTATAGCGGAATCAGAAACAATACAAGTATTAAAGTGCAGAGTATCGATTACAGAATCAAAATGCCAGAATCAGAAAGAGTTTTAACTCAAAATCTGATAAGAAAATTAAACCTTCTACATAAATTTTCTTATTTCTTCCCTATCTACCAGTCACTTGAGCATTCTCCTATCCTCCAGAAGTGGGTTCTTCCCTCTGCCCTTGCCCTCGTTTCTTCGGGCAGTCCCTAGTGAAGTGTCCCATCTCACCACAGTTGAAGCAAGTGCCCTTCCTTTTTCTGCAATCCTTGTTCAGATGAGTCGAGCTTCCACAAGTAAAGCACTTTTTCTCCTTCTTATCTTTAGACTTCTCATCCTTCTTTTGTGTTTCCTTTTTGGGCCATGCTTTCTTATTCTGTGGTTCTTCCTTCTTTGTCTCTTTCTGGCCCTTGTCTTCCTCGTGCAGTAGTGCCATGTCCACCAATTTCTCGTAAGTCGCTCCCATGGGTACATGGGTCATGGCGAGGCTGCGTAGTGGCTCGTTCAATCCTTTAACAAAGCGGAGAGCCCTTTTATGCTGAGTGTTGACTAAATCCAGTCCGAACCTAGCCAGTTGGTTGAACTGGTTGACGTATTCCTTGACCGTCATACTTCCTTGCTTAAGAGATAAGAACTTTTCCAATTGTAGACTTCGTTCGGCTTGCGAGAGGAATTTCGTCTCAAACCTTGTTCTGAAATCCATCCATGTTTCAACTGGCCTCTCGGCGTTAGTGACTTCCCACCAGTAGGAAGCTTCGTCTTTGAGCAACCATACCGCCAGCTGTACCTTTTGCCTATCGTCCACCTCGAAGATAACGAACAGATCCTTAGTTTCTTTAAGCCAGTTCCTCGCTTCTATGAATGATTCTGTTCCCTTGAAATCCTTCCGCCCATGGCCCTAAAGTCTTTACAGATCTTTGAGAAAGCAATTGCACGAGGAGGGGGCGGAGGAGGGGGATCATTTGCTGGACCTGCGGCGGCAGTCCTAGCCTCAAGGTATTGACGAAACCAACCGGGTACATGAACACCCTCTGGTATCTCAGATGCTTCAGACATGCTGAAACGAAAAAGGAAAGATTCAATACAAAAAGGACCGAAGGAAAGATATATGGCTCTTGGGGATTATGTTTTTCAAAATAAGCTTTACTTTTGAAAATACTTCCTTTTAAAACCTTTTCGAAAATAGTTTTTAAAAACTTCTATCTAATCTGGTAACCTTCAGCTCTGATACCAAGTGTAACACCCCACCTCCGTTAAGGTCACTCACAAAGGGAATGCCTTAACTTTGATGGAGCATTTTAGTAAACAGAACAGAATATTACAAGAAAGATATAAAAATAATACTTGAAAAACTTTATAACTTTATTGCAGCGGACAGAAATCAGTTTGGTCACAACTTTACCAAAAACTCAAGTACATATATATTAGCCTTGTTCAAAAGTCATCAGAGTACAAAACTTTAAAATCATAATCCCCACCAAAGATGACAGAAAAAGACAAGCCATACTTTAAGCACTTCAATCACTCCAAGCAGGAAGAAAGATCCGGATCAAGCTAGAGTATTCCCTCCTTGAAAACCTTGGGGGAGGGAACGGAAGAAAAGAGGCGAAACAACAAGGGTCAGACATAAAGTCTGGAAAGTCCAGTGACTTTCAGTTATGAACAGATAATAATGTCATAGCATGCAAATAAAACTGGATAAGAGATAACAGGAAACAGGAATAACAGATATACTTAGGTTAAACAAAATAAACATGATGATATTACTTTTCACTTCTCTGCACCAATACTAGCATAACAGGACTAGGTGTTACCCTAGTGTCTAAACAGAAACAAAAACAGAATAATGGGCCTTTACCACCCTAACAGAAGGTACAGAAACATAATGCTAGTAATGGGCCTTTACCACCCGAACAGAGACAGAAACGGAAACAGAATAATCCCTATGGAAACATAATGTTAGAATTAGATGTACACTAGTAAATGGGCCTTTACCACCCGAACAGACGGTACCACGCAGAAACAGACAGGTGTTTCCACCCAACAGAAACAGACGGTACCAACAGAAACAGACAGAACTAAGTGTACCCTAAAACCCTACCCCAAGCGATCGGCTCCCTAATACATAAATACCCTGTGCAAGCCCCACAAAAGGGTGTATCACTCCCCAAAGTGGCAACCTTTAAATGACAAAGACCTATTTACAGATGTCACGGCGTCTTACATCCTCAGAGGCAGACCGGGATCCATGCACGCACATGACCCGGTTGGAACGCACCATCGACACCCCTTGCCATTATCAGAATGAACCGCTTATAATTAGTTCAGTAAGCGTGCCTGGACCCTACCTACTGTTGGGACAAAGTTTTGATACCAGAAAGGGTTACTGACTAATATAGGTCCCAAACAACAGGTGACACAAGTATTTTTCCCTCCTAACCTTGTGCCCCCAGACTAACAGATTTCAGATTAACTTGTTTACAAGTTCATACATACAGAGTTCAGGTCAACTAGTTCACAGATTAGAAAATCAAGTTAATAAGTTTTCAGACTAACGGATCAGACATACAGATTTAACAGATTTACAGACTTGTCTAACTTTTTACTGGGCCTACAGATTCATGAGACGGGTTTATTAATTTCATTAGTCCAGTTGGTTTAACCCTATCCACCCAACACGCTTTAGACATCATATTTATCTCAGATTTTCATTAATTAAATATTAATGCCCAGACCTCTCACATTAGACTGACAGTTTGCGGCTACTGGTTAGGCCGGTTGGTTCTGGGCAGGTTTCTGCCACAAACTGAGTCTAATCTCGGGTTTCAAGCACGTTATGACTAACTTCTCACATTAGAACCTACTGTTTGCGGCAATTGGATGTGCCGGGCGGTTCCGGGCAGGATTACGCCGCAAACGCATTCTAACCTCGAGTTAGCCATTTTTATCTTTGCAGCCAATTAATTAATAATTTACCATTTATGCCCATGCCTAATATACATGTCAATTATTCATAACTATAGCCAATTCAGATTATGTCAATAACAGACTAAATATATCAACTCAGCAGATAACAGATTTCGCAGATTAGGCGACTTAACAGATTTAGCAGATTAAGCAATTTAGCAGATTTAGCATATAACAGATTAGGCATTTTCAGCAGACTTAGCAGATGACAGATTTAGCAGATGAACAGATCTAGAAGATTAGGCAATATAGCAGAACTAGCAAATTAGGCAATATAACAAATTTAGCGGATAACGGATTAGGCAATTTAACGGATTTAGCAGATAACAGATTTAGCAGATTATATATATATCTAAAACTCTATTTACCTATCTTGCCTAATCATAGATTTAGCTTAAACTTACATGCCTAAATCAAGGTCATAATTCATAATACAATATATGCCCCAAATTTTAGCCTTAATATTCCCATTTACAGTTCATGTCAAAACTAGATTTAATATTCTAGTTTACCATTTTTGTCCAAGACTAATATGCGTGTAAATCATTTTCTATCATAGCCAATTCAAATTATGCCAACATATTTATTAACTTAATTAAGCTACGCCCAATGTTTCAACAAGTTTTCTAAGTACTCATGAAATGGCCCTAGCAAAAGGAATAGGAGATAAGCACAAGAAAGAATAGGCATGAAATAATGAAGCAAATACAATGATAATGGCCCCACTAGGCTCGATGTACATAACAGTGAATGGGAATAAACTAGCAAAGTTACATACTAAATATGAGATCTAGTATCATTAAGGGAATAGGCGTAAGAAACTAACTACAATATTCATGAGCGACAAATCATAATAGTTTCTTATTCAATGTCATAGGCAATAGTCTCATAGGCGTGAATCATAGTCATAGACAATAGTCTCATAGGCGTGAATCATAGTCATAGGCAATAGTCTCATAGGCATGAATCATAGTCAAAGGCAATAGTCTCATAGTCATGAATCATAGTCATAGGCAATAGTCTCATAGTCATGAATCATAGTCATAGGCAATAGTTTCATGTCCAATTATGCATTATTCATTATTTGTCCCAAAATTTAGCATTCGTGCGTTAATCTCTTTTGAGATTCGGCGCAGGCTCGTAGTAGCCTGGCTATAGAACAGAAAGAAGAAAGAGATACAGAATAAGATAGATCTAAACAGAACAGAATAGACATAACCTCAGATTCAGATTTACAATTCATGCCACAATCATAATTAATGTTTATACCGGAAAATAACTGTACTTGCCTTTCGTGGCTAAAGAAAAGGATTATAAATCGAATTTGATGCAGAAACGCTGATTAATCTTCTTCGATTGTTGTTGCAGCTCTAAACTTTAATTTGAATTGTGAATGAACACTTGAGATTAGATTTAGAGGCGACGGCTAGGGTTTAAGAGAGATTTTGGTAGCATAATGGTGTCATAGACAATATTCTATGAATTAGGTTTAGGTTAATCACATATTTATAGGTGTAGAGAGTGTTTCAGAACCATTAGATCACCCTAGAAGCCATCAGGTCCGTCCAACACATCAAAAATCGTCATTAGAACTCTCTAGAACCCTGTGCAGGTTTCTGGCTTGACATGGGCACACTTCCCAAGTGCTCCAGTGTATTTTTGTGTTGGCGCAGTTCACAAGTGCGTCAGTGCATTTCTGGCCTGTTTCCGGTTTTTCTGCCTAACTTCATTCGTCCATATCTCCTTCATACGGTATCCGTTTTACGAAAACTCGGACTCTATCTCAAACAGAATTTCGAGACGAACACATTGGCAAAAACTGTTTCCCTTAATTCTTCTCCTAAAAATTAAGTATACTTTAATTTGTTACTTATACGTTCACATAAAATACGGGGTGTTACATACCGCGTGAAACAGATCTCGTTGGAAACACGACGAAGATTTTCTACATATGAAGAGTCGCGGCATTTGGTTTAGCTTATTGGTGAGAACTTCTCACTTTAAATTTCATTTTCTAGTTAAAATATATACTAAGATGCAGACGGTGCTTAGTAGCACCTGACACTCGTCGTCCACAAACCATGGACTGCTTGTTTGTTTGCTTGTTTGGTGGTTGGTTAGATTATTTGTTTGAATTTGGTTGTTTGGGTGAAATGGAATTGATTAGATGGGTACGTGAATGGCGCAGGCCATTATTAGACAGGGGATAAGGCTAGGCCTTATCCCGTTTCTAGTATCGTGCCGTTATGCCGCCGAAATTTTCTAAAATTTGTTAGAAAAATAAAATATCATTTTATTGAATAAGTGAATTGAATAGAATATTCATAAATTGAATAAAATAATTTGGTCGTTAAAAATATAATTTTTAATGTGTATATGAATAAATATCCATTTACAAATCAGACAATTTGTTTATCTACACCCGTTTGACTGATATTGATTGGAATGATAAATTTTACACATCGCCCAACTGCACAAATAAAAAACTGTGTTTGTTGACTGAAACCCCACATGGGTATTAAGATGATATTTGACGTACACTAATCCCGATTGTTTAGTTGTATGTCAATCGATGGGTTGACAGAGAGTTGTGTAGTGCAGTTTGGATGATGGTTGATTATTTATCATTGCTATTATATACATGTGTTGTGTGGAATCCATATAATTAACATTATATGTAATTGTTTGGGCCTCATTCTAATTTGGAAAATAAAGAATATTATAAAATAAAGATTCATGTGTTGAATATAATAAATAGTCATGTGTTGACGATATTCGTGTGTCGAGAATATTCATGTGTTGTAACTTATCATGTGTTGAACAAAATATTTTAACAATAAAATTTACATCTTCATCGTATATAAAATTAGAAACTAACTGGAAAATAGATAAGATGAGTGGTCTCCTGTGTATTGATTTGATGTTGGTTTCGGCCTTCGGGGTTAATACTTAGGGAATCGTTCTCTTACTAATTTACGGTTGGAGTCTGATTAAGAATTAAACAATAGAAATCAAAATTTAATAAAATATATTAAATAACATAAATAGTCATGTGTTGACGATGCTCATGTGTTGAGAATATTCATGTGTTGAAAGAAAATATATATTCATGTGTTGAAGAAAATATTCATGTGTTGAATAAAATAACGAACTTATTGAAATATATAAAGTCGTGTTGATTAGAGACGCGCCATTTTGATGCGAACGATATTTATATCGATTATATTCATTTTTATAATGAATATAGAAAAAGAAGTGATTTCAAAATACAACGTTTTGAAAATATTATCATTTATATATTAATGGTATGAATTATTCAATTTTGATTTGAAATTGAATATGAATTTGAAATTGTTCTGAAAACGAATTTAAAACGATTTATAAAATACATTTTGAATTGAAATCGACGAAATATATATAATATATATATTATATATATTAATGGCCTGAATAGAACGCGCCGCGCCGCGGCAGTTCGCGAATTTCGACCATTGACTTCGAATTGACGGTACAGGAGATCCGACCGTCGGATTCTCCTAAAACCGGAACCATTACGTACGTATCGAAAAGAGATTTCCAATGAATATTAGAAATTTAAAATCTAACGGTTGTATTTGGAATTATGTCCAAATAAAATTTAGAAAAGGTCGCTGTAGGTGTAGTTCGGTGGCCGTTATTGAAAACCGACTGTACGGGCCTTGATAAAATTATTAAAAATATTAATAATTTGTGTAAAATCATAATATATGAATTGGAAATAATTGGGGTGAAAAATCGCATATTTGAAAGGATAAAATATATATTTATCGAAATGATTTGAAGTGGTTTTAAAATAATCAGAACTTCCAATATACGAATTGGAATGGATTTGAATCGAAATTATCTTCGGAATATTTTGATGTTGGATTTCGTGATTATACAGATATGGTTGTGGAAATTTGAAATATATATTTATATCGTTATTTCCAATACAATATTTGTTGGTTTCAGAATTTGATATTGAAAATAAGCCGATATATTTTCTACTCAGAGCCTTGTATTTAATATCAAATGGGATTTTGGGTTCGTCGTGAATGGTGTCTTAAATAACACTGTTCTTGAACCTAGTTTAGAAAGGAATAAATCTTTTAATTAAGATTTAGTTAAATTGTCCAGTTAATTAGTATTTAATTGGAATTGAATTTAAATTGGTTTTTGGGGTTTACCGTGAGCGGTGTTTTGAATAACACCTGCTCTTTAACCCGAATAACAATGGAATGTGATTTTGGGTTTATTGTGAACCGTGTTTTAGATGACATTGGTTCTTTAACCCAGTTCAAGATAGGATATTGATTTTTGGGAATATTAAAACTATGTGGAGTTTTAATGAATCTTTAATTAGATTGGAGTGAACGAGAATGGAGTATCACCAGTTTTGCTCCAAACGATGGTTAAATCTTTAATTAGGTTTGAACGTGAAATGGTAATTAATATTTACTGAGAACACCATGGTGTTAGATATGGAGTATTACCAGTTTTTCTCCATGGGATGAACAGGTTGGGATTGGGAAATAAAATAAATAATTACTTCGGTGTGTTTCGCTAATCCCGACTAGTTTGGAAAACCTTAACATGGTTTGAAATGATACCCAAAGTAAGATTAAAGAATAAATTTAGAAGAATTTATCTTTGATAAAATTAATGAGAACCTTTCCCTAAGAATGTGAATATTTGGATAAAGGAATATTCTAAATTGGAATGAGGCGTATGTTTTGTTTATGTAACACTTGTTTATTATAGACGCGGGTTATTCAGAAAGGCCGGGTTTATACTCATTCTGAATAACCGATTCGACGATAAATCAAAGATGAAGACGGTGGTTGAAGACCAGAGGTCTTCACGTCGTTTAGATGATTACTGATGATCTTGATTGGGGTGTACACCCAAAAGGAGGGAAACAGTTGGTGATCGTTCAGACGTACTTGGAGATCGATGGATATGCGAGGAATAAGGTTCCTTTGGTTTCATTCAGGCCCAGAACGAACTTGTAAACGGACTGTGTGTCTGAGATTGGATTTTATTCTGTGTGATTGATTTCTATTAAATATATATCTTTTTGGTGGTGGAGAATTTATTCTCTTGCTTAACGCCCTTCTCTGAGACATACAAGCTCAGAGGTTATATATTGATAGATATCAATCGCATGGCATGAATTTCCTGTGTGGCATGCCTAAGTGGAAAATGATCAAGGCTTCTGTTGAAAAGCAAAGTCTTGTAGTTGATGATCAAAGCACGGCCTGTGTGGCATAGCTTTGTGTATATCGTTAATTCGCGAGCCTCCCACCTCGGTATGAGTCAAAAACGGGATAAGGACCATTGGGAGATTACGACATTTCTTTTTAGCTATGGGTGATGACAGTGACCTACCAGCCCTGACATTTATATACTTTTTTACCTATGTGGTTATTGGAATGCGAGGCGCCTCGGATATAGGTCTGATAGGACCGGGAAACGTGTGTTCAGGAATTGCCAATCCTCAAAAGTAAGAGAGGACCGGCCCAACCGATTCCAAGGATCGCTGTGTTTGGTCCTGAGACATTTGCTAGAGTGTCTCGAATGGAGAGGAGCTTGACCCTTGCCTCGACTCATGACGGAAATCCAATTTCCAATACGTCCTTTGCGGTTTTAATTGTAGAACTAGCTTGGCGACATGATATATGGTACCCATGCCGCCTATGATTGACACATTTATATTTGAAGTTGTTTTCTTCACTTATAGTAATAATAAAAGAGGAAATTTTGCGTATCAAGCATTCTTTGGCCATTATAAGGTAAAACCCTATCCTCTGGCTTGCGTTGCATTGTGTGATGGGACCTGGGTCTTATAATAGCTTCATTTTTCTTTATTTAGCATTGCGCCGTTTGTTTTATGCACTAGTATTCTTGGGAGGAAACTTGTTCCATGTTATACGGCGTGGTCCCTTGATTTATCTAACTTTAAAAATAAAGATTAATAACTGTTTTAGTTCTCACACCAGTCACATGACTGACCTTAAGTTTATTGTTTTAACCTAAACTCTGGGTGCCCTTTTTTTGACACGGGCATCTTGTAGTTGGGTTTTGCAGATTTATATTCACAGGATCCTGGTTTATAGCTGAAGTGACACTCGGAAAGCTCTGTGTCCACGTATTTCTTTCAGTTATGTTTTGCATTATTTTTCCGATGCTATATATTTAAATGTAATTTAAATCTCTAATATTTTTCTGATATGTAATATTTATTCATACTCTATATATTTTTTTATTCTGATGGAATTATTGTAATAAACAATGAAATATTCTTCTGTTTCGTTCCGATGTGTGTTGTCGTCAAAGCAATCTGTTCTTTCTCTTCTCTCCGGAGACCGGAGAAGTTCAGGTCACTTCATGATACATTGTGATGGTTTATATATATTGTTGGTGTGGTGGAGATGTTGGTTTAGACATTATGTTAGATGATGGTTTATGTTGTTTTGTTGATGTTTGTGTATATTGGTGTATGTTGTGTATAGGCGCTTTATGTGTATGATTTAGATTTAATATTATTTTTGGGTATATATGTGAGTGTTAGTGTTATGTATATGCTCGAAATAGAGATGTTATGATATACTTGAGAGTGCAGGGTAGCTGGAAGTAAGCCATCTAAAATTTGAAAAAAAAACCCAGATTTCCAAAGGTTGACAATCGCTTACAGGCCAACAATTTTCATCAGCTGTCAATGGCTTCCAACGGAAATTTTCCAATGTTTTTCGATGATTTTCATTGGCTACCTGGTCAACAATTTCTTCTACATTCCAACATTAGACATTGGAGGCTGTTGAAAAATAGACTTGATGGCGTTGGAATGCGTTCATAGTCATCGAAGTGTGTACCAATGTAGTTTCCAATGGCTACCAACGACTTTTCAACGGCCCCTAAACTTTGGAAACCACAGTTGTTCTAGTAGTGTTAGGATTTAAATCCAAAAATTAGGATTTAATAAGTTGTATTTACATGTGTTAGTTATAAGAAATGAGGACAATTCAGTATTTATGGCTAGTTTGGGTTAGTTAGGGTACGTGCATATAAGTTAGTTTTTGTTTTGTTGAATGTTAAGGATAAAATTAATTCACATTATTATTTATTAGTTTACACGCTTAATTATATATAAAACCTATTCACTTAGAGTTTATGGCAAGTGAAAAGTTACTGTATACTATATTTTATTTTAAACAAAGTTATATTCATAAATCGATAAATTTGAAAACTTTAAGGATTTCACAAAAAAACAATAAATTATGTAATATATTCTATATTGTCTAAGACATTTAAATATAAACTAATTATTTGTCCAATGTTAATATGTTGCATCATAATTAAAATAAAAAATAAAATGCATACTATTCTTTATTTCAGTAAATCCCTTAAAGAGTTTTTACCCCACCTTACAGGTATTATATATGATTTGTTGTATAGATATTTGTTTATGCCCAAAAACGAATATCTATATTCGTCAGATACAACGGTTTTTGGAATTTTTTTGTTTTATAGGACAATCTACAAACATAATAAATTACTTAAATTTAGTAAATCATTTCATCTTAAACAAATCATAAAATTGGCCAATACTTCCTTTTGTTTAATATGTACAGGCATTTCGGTATGATACAGGAGGCAAATGGGATAAAAAAATAGCCTTTTGCTAAAAAGAATAATTATACCAAACGTATACCTTCAAATCATAGCTGATGATATTTTATATTCTTATAAGTAAATTACTTTAAAACATATGACATCAAAGCCAAAATCATTTGAACAAGTACTCTAAATCTTTGCATTCGAACTCATTCAAAAACATTCAAAACAAAAGAAAATTGTTTGTTAAAATGCTTTAGGCTGAAGCCAATCAAAATAGTTGAAACGAAATAAATTATAGGGATTATAAGTTCGAAACAAAACAATTCGAAAAAATCGGCTTTATTCCTCTATGTCTTTAAAACAAATGCTCAGCTTCGCACATCAATGGTGTTCGAAGCTAAATAGTTTGCACTTGTATAATGTTTCGAAGTGAAGCAAAACACTTTTTGGAGTTCTAAGTTGATAAAATAGGCCTTTGAGTTCGAATATACTTAGGATTTTGAAAAAGAGGACACAATCTAATCGAATCTTATTTAAAAGTAGTTGGAAGCGACTGCATCGAAGCAAATCAAAAGCGATTTTGAAGTCAATAGATTTGAAGTAGAATTTATAAATAAAAGCATTTCAAGGCATGCGACGTCAAAATAGAGTAAAAGCAATTTAAAGTGGCAGCTTCAAAATGAAGAAAAGCAAGGGAATTGGATTGTTTTGGAACAATTGGTTAACATGACTCCCTTTCTGAAGCGAAGCACTACTTTGAATCACCCTTACTACAAAGCACTTCGTACTAAGTTGCCTTATCCTCATGGGATTCTCCGCGTGATGAAGCGATGAAGCAAGTGATTCGAAGAAAATATGCAAAGCGAAGCAACTGCTTTTGTGTGTGGCAGAATTCTTTTTCGTAACCATTTATTTAAATAATCAATTAAACAAATATTTAAGCTGAGCTAACTTATAAAATCCATATTAAATTAAAATTTCATGGAAAAATCCCCAAAATTCAAAATATATGCTTTTTGATATACATTCCAATACATATTAAATTTGAATAAAAATATATTTATTTAATTACCTTAACTAATTAAATTTAGATTAAATTATTTTATATACCTAGAAAATTCATAAGAAGTTCATACTTGTCTAGGAAATTATAAAAGCTGAATCTCAGTGGTAAAATGATGTACCTCGCCTCACTTTATAATCTCAAGGTAGCTAAATTTAATATGATCGATTTTCTATGCCAATCCTACGTTATAACTTCATAAAAGTGCACTTATCATCAATAAGAATATATATATATATATATATAATATGTGTGTGCATGTGCGTGTGCGTGAGAGAACTTCTATCATCTAAACCTTGCATAATAAAACATACGAAGAAGCAATATTTTAAATCTAAGCATAGAATCGAATCAATAAGCAAATGAAAGAGCTAATATCATTATTCACCTTGAATAGAATATGAGAAAACTTGGTATTTTGGTTGACTTTACTTCTTAAGTTTTATTTCTTCTTCTAGCTTAATATCCTCTTTCTCTTCCTAGAGGAATGGTCGACCTCAAAGATATTTTAGTTTAGTTTGCAAAATAAATAAAGAGTTGTATGACAATTGTTAAGTGTTAAATATTTAGGAAATGACCTTTCCATATTCTATCTCTCTCATATTCTCCTTTTTATTGATCAAACCTAATTGCTTTAATTAGTTGGATAACTATGGCTCGACCCATTTAATTAGTCATATCCCATTCTCATCATAAATTATTTTATTTAATCTTCCCATCTAAATGTTCTAAATAACGTACAGTACAATTTGGGATATTATATCCTCCCTTCTTTAAAGCACTTCATCCTTAGAATTACGATAAGGACAAACATCAGTCAAACAAGCATAAAGCTAAATATACCATTAAGAAAATTATGATAAGTAGTCTTAATCTTGACATTAGTTTCCTAATTATGATCTCTACCACTATCACTCAATCTGCACTTTCACTAATATGACTGTCTTATTCGTTAATTTCTTCTCTTTATTGGCGACATTCTCAACCGGATGTAAAACTATAGACATATCTAGCTCCACTGCTAAGTCTTCCAATGCCTTTGGATCTATCATAGTTTCTTTATCTTGAACATATCTTCCGAGATGAGAAACATGAAAAGCAGTATGAATCCTGATCAATCGGCATAGTAACTCTATTCTACATGCGAGTTTCCCAATCCGTTTCAAAATAGGAAATGGTCCAACAAACTTCAGTGCTAGTTTCCTCGACTTCCCAAATTGAACTACACCTTGCATGGGAAATACCTTGATAAAAACATGATCTCCAACTGAGAATTCAAGATCCTCATGCCTCTTATCTACACAACTTTTCTATTCCAATTGAGCTTCCTTCATGCTACACCAGATCAACTTAATCTTTTGCGTAACATCCTTCACCAAATATAGACGAAGGACTAATCTGGCGCCGGCCTCTAACCAATATGCTTGTGATTTTCATGACCTTCAAAACAAAACTTCAAAAGGTTTCATTTCTATACTAGACTGATAGTTGTTATTATTAGAGAAATCAAGTAGATGTAAATGGGCCTTACATGATCCACCAAAATCCAGTTTATGAGTTCGCAATAAATCCCCATGTGTCTTGTTGACTCTTTCTGTCTTTGAATTAGTCTGTGGGTGATACTTGGTACTCATCTTGAGAATGGTGCCTAATCATTCTGAAAACTTTTCTAGAATTCGATAGTAACTAAAGCATCACCATCACTAATGATATTACTAGGATCTCTATGTAATCTTGTTATGTTCTTCACAAATAACTAGGTTAATATAGGTGCAGTTCTAGTTAGCCTCATGGAAATGAAATAAGCACTTTGGTTAACCAATCCACTATGACCCATATACTTCATTTATCTTCCTTCACCTTGGCAACCCGTCATTGAAGTCCATGGATATCAGATCCCTATTCCAAACTGCGATGTCTAAATGATGAAGCAATCCACCCAGCTTCTAATATTCATCTTTCAATTGTTGATAGTTCAAAGACCATATTATCTATAAGTCTACTTCCCTCTTTATTCCTTCCCAGAAGAAACTCCTCTTCATGTCCCTATGCATCTTAGTTGCTCCAGGATGAAATAAACTACGATCAATGGCCCTCTTCAACAACTTTCCTAATCGGGTTTTTGATGTCCAGGGCACACAATCTTCCCTTCTTCCTCAACTTCCCTTACGGTCAAGACTAAAATCTTTCGAATCATCAGTCTCAGTTTTATCCCTAAGCCACTTATTTCTTCCGACTAACACTAGGTCCTCCTCTTGCTTTGAAGCAATCATTTAGATAAAAAATGGTTGAAATTCCAAGGTTGACATCGTAAAAGTATTGTAGCATTAATTTGACATTGACCTTAACTACACATCAAAAATAGTAAATGCACCGAAGTTTCAATTCTACCAACATGGGTAGCACCTCATTTTGGTGTTTCCTGCAAAAAGAATCTAAAATTTATTTCCATTTCCTGTTTCTTACTCAATGCCAAAAATCGTATGCCGCTAAAAACTCTAGCAAACTCTGATGTCTCATGTTCAACTCTTTTTGAGAGAATAAATACATCAAAGAATTATGATATGTGGACGATTCAAATCATTATCTTAAAATGTATCGTCTCCATATCTTCAAAGAAAGATAATTGCCACCAATTCTAAATCATGAGTCGAATATCTTACTTCATATAGTTTGAGTTATCTAGATGCATATGCAATCACTTTGCATCTTTGCATAAGAGAAGCTCCTAAACCAGTTCTGTAAGCATCAGTATAAACAACTAAATTCCAGTTCCCTTGAGGTACAACTAACATAGGTGCATTGGTTAATAAATGTTTCAGTCTTTGGAATTCTTCCTCAAGCTTGCCTAACTAAATAAAACTCACATCCTTCTTGATCAATCATTAACTTTGTCCATGGGAAATCCTTAATAGACTATCAATGACACTTAACTAATCCAAGAAAACTTATTATATCAGTGGAACTCTCTGGTCTCTTCCAACTAATGATAGTCTCAGTCTTTTCGGGACCAATCAACAAACCTTTCTTGAAACAAGATGACCACGAAACTTCATTTATGTCTCCTAAAAGTAACACTTGGTAAACTTGTCTTTCAATTGATGTTACCTCAAAATCTCAAGTAGAATTATAAGATGTACTCTCTTATCTTCATAACATATCAATATGCCGTCAATTAAAACTAACACGAACCTATCCAAGTATTATCACTAAATATGGTTCATCAAATCCATAAAAAATAAGCACATTAGTCAATTAAAAAGACATAACTAACCACTCATGTTACCAATATCTAGTTCAAAATGCTTCCAATGGAATATTGTCATCTTCTATTCGCAATTGATGGAATCATATAGACGTATCTAATTGAGAAAACACTTTGGTTCCTCTCAATCGATCAAACAAATCATAGATCCTCAGTAAAGGACACCTATTCTTCACCATCATTCCGTCAAATTTTTGATAGTCAATGCAAAATCTTAACGATCCATTATGCTTTTGCATAAACCCTACAGTCATTCCATAAGGCGATCTTTTTGGTCTAATAAAACAATTTCCATCTTGGTCCACTAGCTACACCTTTAATTCCACCATGTCGATTAGTGTCATCCAACTAGGTGGTATACTTATAGGTTCATCTCCAAGTACAAGATCAATTCTAAAATCTCTAGCTCTTTTCGATGGCAATCTGGTATCTAGTTCAAAAACATCTCCTTTATCATAGAGACTCAACTTATCCCGACTTCCAATTATGTCATGCTTAATAATGCATGAATCTCTGAACTGGCATGCTCAACTAAGTATTCAATTCGGCTGCTACAACCAAGGTGTCTCCATGATATTTTCCTATCTTAAAATAATTTCCTAGCATTATATTCATCTAACTAATCCATACCCAATATAATCACGAAGCCAATGAAATCAAACAAAAACAATTTATAAGTGAAAGTATTCTAGAAATTCAAATTATAGATTGTCGCATGCCAATTATAGGGTTGCATAGCATCATATAGGATAAGCTTGCCTTAAGTAACTAACTTGGTATAACGGTTCTAGGTTTAGCTTATTTACAAAACAATGAAATAAAAGAATGTGATGCACCGATATCAAACAATACTTTAATAGGTAAGCCATGAATCAAAAACATACCTTCCATCACATTATTGCCCTTGTTCCCTACAATAGACTTTGGGGCCGAAGGCTCCAAAGAAAAAAATATTCCTCAGCAAGAACTCGACACTTATACTTCTAATGTCTTATTTGGTCACAATCGGAGCACTTGATATTCTTCTTTTAGATAATAGTGTAACCGTCCCCTAAACGACACTCATACACATAACGACCTTCCATGTGGTACCTATAGCATGTTGGATCTAGATTAACCCTAGAGGTGGGGGTGAATAGGGTTTATCACAGTTTTTAACTGAATTATAAATCTAACGAGATAGATAATAATACACAAATCACAGATTATAGCAGAAACAGAAATGCAGAAAATAAATCACACACATATATACCCAGCTTCGGCAAAACCCTACCTACTGCTGCATTTCTAATGTTTCTACTAGGTGATAGAACAGATCCCGCATACAAGACCATGTACACTCGCAAACCCTGCTCCTATTCTAACCCCTCGCTCAAAACCCTAGACTGGTCGATATCCCCTCGACCAGATTTTCCCGTATTACAGACCCGTAACACGTAACCCAGATTTTACAAACTCTATCAACTGTCAGTCAACACCCTGACTGAATTCCTAGATTTTACAGACTCTAGAACTGATGTGACGTTAACAAAATGAATTAAAACAACACGAAAAAGAAAACAAAAACCCTAAAAATAAACTAATCTCCCTTTTATAAACATGACTTGGTCAGCCGCTTATAGACTAGGTGCACCATTTCTTTGACCCGATAGCTTTTGCTTCTCTGAAGTAAAAATGGCGGTGTTGGAAAGGGGAAATAGAAATTAGGGTTTTGTGACACCAAATCTCGATCGATTGAAAGGTGAATTGGAGTTCTCTGATGCTCGCCTTCTTTATTGCTTTCTGATGTTTCGGTTTGGGAGTATCTCGATCGAAAACAATTGGAAAACAAAAGTGAGTTTTCTCTGATTTGAAATTTTTGCCCTCGAGTTGATTGTAGTTTTCGATTGATGCTCCTTTCTGATTTGGGAGTTCTTTTGATTGAAAAATAAGAGAGTGGATTCTGATTTTAATCGATTACTCCTCTTTGAAATTGCAGGTACTGTTTTTCATTTGATTTGCGGTTTTTTTATCTTCTATGTTTTGCCAATGATGAATTGGTGTGAATAATATAGGGTATCCAAAAACAATAAAATAAATCCCTGATTTCATTTTAAAATGACTTGGCCTGATTATGCTTGTTTCCCCCTTTTGAATTCTCGGCTGAATGATTGTACTTGCGTGATTCTTGTGATTGAAATCGAGTCATACTGGAAATATATTATTTGTTGTCCCTTCTGAGATTATGCCGTGACTTATTTCTTTGATTACTTGATTTCTTGCCAAAAATTGATGCCATTGTCCCAAAATGGATTTCTTGTTTGTATAAAAAAACGTTGTTCAAAACTGGAAACAGTTTTTCCCACTGTTGAATTTGAAACTGCCTTGATTAGTGCTCGTGATTTCCTTGCCCAAAATATGCATATGAAAAACAGAAATTCTTGAATTTATTTCTGCCCAAAATATGATTTCTGGAATTTTGTTACCATTCATAATTCTTGCCTATTACTGTGCATACATGAATTAAACCCAGTTTAGCACAATAGACACTATGCTAAGTTTGCAAACATCATTCCCTTTTAACTATTTGTTTCTTGCCTTAAATGAGTATCGTGATTTCTTGTTGCATGCTAAATGAAATGTTACACTTCATTAAAATGGGATCTCCTGGAAACGCTTTAAATGAAAATTTCTTGCCCATCAATGTTTTATATATATTTCTGGAAATCAATGTATTTCTTTTGTCATATCTGGAAACATAAACTTTTTTACTTAAACTGTCGCCAAAACTGTCTTGAGCAATTTCTGGAATTTAACATATGCCATTTCCTGATTTCAGTATGTATTGTGCTTGTATCTGAACTCTTACTTGTATACATGCTTTGGTTATCTTCATGCATAAACCATACTGAATTGTAAATTTTTGTCTTCATGCTGCATTTTCCTTTGACCATATTGCTTTGATCATTTACCTCATGTATACATCATTTTAATGATGTACATAATTACCCATTCAAGTATACTAACTTGTCACACAGTCTTGAGTCGAACAACCTGAGCCTTTTTGAACCTGTTGAACCATGTAAAATGATTGTGCACTGGCTTCATATTTGTGTGGCTATATTCATGCACTAGTTCCACCTAACTTGGCTGTCCATTTGCTTATGCACACTGCTCCACATGCTTGAGCATATTCACTACTGCACTATTGTATCTCACTGAACAATTGCATGCTACTTGACCTGTCATGATTTTGCTGTGTACACCAAAGTCTATACTGCATGTAATTCCTACTTTGATTTCGGTGATGAATATGCCTTTAAATACACTGTTGCACCACACTTGGCCATGAATTCATACTGTACACTTGAAAGAATTTGCGCTTGACACACTGGTTTATTGAACCTGTTTAGTAATTTTGAGAAGTTTGAACTGTTTTGGTCCATATGTGTTCTACTATCCACCATTGTACCATTGAGTTGTTGCCATAATGTTGTACCTGTGCCCAGTCTTGTTTTGCAAACCAGTTTGAGTTGTTTACTTGCACCATACATGTTGGCATTTTGTGTTGAACTTATGATTGCTGGCTTGTGCCATGTTGCCCGTTGCTTTGACATGTTATGGCTCGACAATTTTGAGCTATGTTGCACTTTGTATTGTGATCGGCCACTTTGAACTTTCTGTTGACTTGTTTTCATGTGCACTGAGTCGAGAAGGTCCACGTGGCTACTCCCCAGTTGCACACTGATTGGCGAGGTAGTGCACATGTGTATATCTATACACGTGTGTATATGCAACCATCATATAAATTTTCTTGTCCCTATAATATATATATATATATATACTGTCTAGACACAGTCGGATTAATAAGTCAGAAAAATAATGAGAAATACACCAGAAAACTGAGGCAAATAAAATTTTTAAAAATAAAATTTATATTTACATGAATTTTGAATATTATTTCTGTTCTATATACTGTGTGTGTTTCTGTATATGACAGGTATGAAGGCTGGACTGACTGATGAATGCTGTGAAGACAAAAGACTGAAGATAGAAGATTAAGAGATAGTGTCAGTGAATGTAAATGTATCACTGAATGTATATGGATATGACAAAGTAAAATCAGTGATTGTATATATATATGAGATGTATAGACAGAGTGTTGTAGTGAGAAGCTGTATATATATATATATATGAATTGTACTGAAGTTTGTAATAAACAAATTTGTTTGAAATAAAATATTATATTATTATTGTCAAACAGACTTGTCTATTTTATTCAGTTTATTTACAAGTACAATATTCTGTGAAGTGTTTAAATAGTGGAGTTGTAAATAATTGTACTGTTTGAAATATAAGATCCAATTTAAATAAAATACAGTATAACTATATGAGTGTCTGTACAGTCGTTTTCTATTTAAATATAAATATTATATTCTAGTCTGTGATCTATATATAGAACAGTATAGTAACAAACACATTTAAAATAATATTTATTTGGTTGTTATCATCAAACAAAAAATCATATAATTGTGTATACAACTACGTTATATACAACAATCTCCCCTTTTGATGATGACAAACAAATAAAAGATTTTGAGCGTGAGTGAAATGAATGAATAATAATGATTTATAATGAATTTTCAAAATTAAAAAATATATACAAAATATTCACTCATAAATCAAAATCTCAATCCATTCTCCCCCTTTTGTTATCATCAAAAGGATACATAATTTTAAAATATAGATGAAAAATGACTAAAATATAATATCGACTTAAAAGGAAGAACGATCGTCAAAAATCTCAATCAGTCAAACAAAAATCATAATAAACTGAGAACTAGTGGCATATTTCACATTGTAGAAAATGACGGATTTACGATGAATTTTATATATTATGGAGAGAGTTTCAAAAACATATATTTTCAATAATTTTCCAAAAGAGTTTCATAAAAAATAAATTACAAAATACATTGATGGATTTGGACTATATTTATAAATTCAACTTAAGTGAAAAAAAACATATAATCTCAAATCCCAGTAGCTATTAATCAACAAATCATAATACTTCATAAGATATTAACACATTTCACAGATTAGAACATGGATTGATATGTTGGTTTTTATAAACACCAAAGAGGATTTCAGATTAATTTCAATTTGTAGCCCATTTTTCCTTTTTATCTTATTTAAGAGCACACTGACCACGCATAACCAGAGCTTGGATTTTTAAATGAGGTCGGTCGTAGCTTAAATTATAAGTTGTCTCATAACCATGCATAACCAGAGCTTGGATTTTCAAATGAGATTAGAGACACACTTATGTATTAATTATATATTTTATTATTTTCAGCTTTAAATAGAAAAACTCCTCGATATATACAACCAATATGAATGATAGAAATATGGGAGGTACAGAAATGGATTGTGAAATAAATTTCTAAATTAATTATATTATGAAATATGCTCGACTGTATCGGGATCATTGAAAATTTTCAATTATCACTAGCATAGTCCAATTTCTATCATAAATATTTCCATTGTTTATTCAAAAAGATTTTAAAACATATTAACTCTCCACATTAATATAAAATTATCATGGATGGCATAATGATGATAGATAAAGAAGATGGTCATGAAATAATTGCCAATTCAAAGATATTATAATAAATATTCAACCATCATGAAACTAAAAATAAAATTTCCTCTTGTTGTGAAATATATTGCAGTCACAATTCATCACAATTTCAAAATCTGTTAATAATTTTGATGAATTATTAGTACAGTTCAATTTGGATATAGATTTCAATTTCTGAATGAATAATCAATAAATAATCTTAAAATTGAAAATCAATTACAAGATGGATATGGAGATTTATATAGAACAAGAAGGAAAAATTTGTACAAGGAAAAAAGAGTGTGTGGATCTATACAAGGTGAAGATTAGAATCTAAGTACTGATGAGTGAGAAAAATATAAGGCACTTTTGATACCACTTGGTGTCTCTATTAATGGAAAATGTAACAAGATACTGGAGACAAATTTAGGACAAATTTAGCACAGAGCAGTAGACAGGTCAAAAATAAGCAGTTATCTAAGAACAGTATCAGAGCAGTACAAAGACTGTTTCCAAGCAGACAAGACAATATGATGGTCACAAAAATATATTTCATGATCCCATATTAAAAAAATATACTTTATTTTAAATCATTTGAAGAAATGTGAAAGTATTAGGATTTAACGAATCAATCACACCAGGTTATATTTCAGATTCAAAATTATATGTGAGATTCAATAAATCAATAATTTCAAGTCATTTTAAACAAACATATATTCAAATCAAATAATCATGAAATAACAGTGATATTTATGACCATATTTTCAAAAGAATTTTCACAAATATTTTTGACAAGTATAAAGAATATTCAGATCATTTACATCTAATTAGAAGAATATTCATGATACAAAATAATATATTTGAAATCACTTGAATCAGTGTTAAGTTTTGAGATATAATGAAATAGTCACACAAGGTTGATAATTTCAAATTTAGGAGGTGTGTGATATTCAAAATATCAAGAATTTCAGATGATTTCAAATAAACAAATTTTAGCCACACTGATCACGAATACAAAATGAATTTCAAGATGTATCACTGAGATTCAAGAGAGATCAAAAAATATCCAAGCCAATCTGAAAATTAATGAATTTATCACGACTGATAAATAGCAATGTGTTGTAATGAGCATGAATTTTCGAGCTTTTATACTGAATTAGAAGAAGCTCAAAACAGCATAGGTATGTGAAATTTCATTAAATATTCAGATCTTCAAAAAATTAGAATTCAAGATATGACAAGAATACATCAACACTGTTATGGATTCGGAAAACAGAAAATAAAGTTCAAGACCATTGCAGACATTTACACGTTTATATTCAGGATATGGAAAAGATTTAAAACATTAGATTTTCATTCAGGTGAAGCAAATTTCCAGAAAATCAAGAGTTCTACAACTGGAAGTTAAGGAAGTCCAAGAAGAAACAAAAAATATGGCAGTGTCAAATCAAAAAGAAAAAACAAAGATAGAAGGAGATAGAAGAAGAAATAAACAAGAAAATAAAAAAAACAGAGAATATTTACAAGAGCAAGTTCAGAGATCATACCTAAAATCAGTGTAAACCCGAATCTCTGACTCATCAGATCTTGGCTGAAGGAACTATAGATGATACAGAAGTATAAAGTAGCTTGATTTCAAATTTCTTTTCAGCACAGTAGTTCCTCAGCCATCCTTCGGTACCTAAAAATTTATAGGATCGAGTTGTCTAACAAAGATTGTTTTTCCACTCATAGCTATTTATCGAACTTTCGTTACCCACACTTGTTTGTATAACAATCCACCAGAATTTACCTTTGTACCCTTAGGAACCCAAAACTGTTTGAATTTAGTTGAACTCATTTTATTTTATTTTGGGATCCAAGGATGGTTAAAGGGATTATTATCAAACAAATTCACATCTCGCTTTTGATTTAAAAATCCTTTGAAATTGTTAGAATTCAAATTTTCGAAACAAACATTTCCATATCGATTAAAAGGATTTTTATAGTCTTTTGAACTCCTCTTTTCAAAAAACATCAAATTTTCCAAAGCTGAGTCCACTTTTATTTCCTGATGAAAACTGATTTTTCAACAACATATTTAAAGATTTTTCACTGTTAGAAAATTTAGTCAATGTTGTTTCAAGTCGTTGAATTTCAGTTTTAAGATCACCATTTTCTTTTATTAAATCTGAACAATGATTTTTAGTGATCTTATTCTTTTCAAAATCAGTATTCAAAATCATATTTTCATCTTCAATAAATTTAATTCTGGCTTGAGATTCCGAGATTTCAAATTCAAATCGTTTTTTTTCAAACTCAAATTTCTTGGATTTTTCAATCTCGTTTTCCAGTTCTTTCAAAATCAAATCGGATTTCAACAAATTCTCCTTTTCTGCAATTTCAAATTTGGAATATATATCAGCCTTAAAAATTTCAAATTCCTTTTGTACAGAATTATTCAAACTTGATAACTCAATCTTGTTTTCTTTTAAGATTTGAATTTCTTTTTCAAACTTTTAATATTTTTATTGAGATTAACAAGATTGGTTTTCAATTTCAAACAATTTATGCAATCTGAATTTGAAGAATTTTTAAAATTTTCTAGTTGTAATTCCAAATCATCCATTTTGCTGGTCAACTCAAAATTCAAAGATTTCAGAGATTTGTTTTTAGATTGGTGTTTATCAACAGATTTAGTCAAATCAACATACATATAAACTAAATCTTCGTATGAGAGATTTTCTGTTTCAGCATCTGTTGATTCTCCATCATCTGATCCTTCTGAATTTTCATTCGTAAATTCTTTTAAATAGAACTCTGGATCTGAGTTGATTTTCTCGGGTTTTGAGCTACCGTTGTTAGATCTTCCATACTTCGTATTGAGAGTATCCCCGATTTCCTGTGCAGATAAACAATGGTAGATAAGATTAAACTGTTCAGTACTAAGATAATCAAATTTCATTTTCATAGCACAGGTACTGAAAGTAATATCTACACTATCAAATCCATTGATAACAACATCCCAATATTTAATATTAACAAATTTTAAATAAACTTCCATTTTGGATTTCCAGTTTAAAAAATCTGTTCCAGTGAAAATAGTTGGAGATGAATTGGACTTACTCTCGCCAGACTGACAACTAGGGTTACACATGACTCTAGAGTTAAAAATACCTGCTCTGATACCAAATGTTGGATCTAGATTAACCCTAGAGGGGGTGAATAGGGTTTATCATAGTTTTTAACTGAATGATAAATCTAACGAGATAGATAATAATACACAGATCACAGAATATAGCAGAAACAGAAATGCAGAAAATAAATCACACACAGATATACCCAGCTTCGGCAAAACCCTGCCTATTGCTGCATTTCTAAGGTTTCTACTATGTGATAGAACATATCCCGCATACAAGACCATGTACACTCGCAAACCCTTCTCCTATTCTAACCCTACGCTCAAAACCCTAGACTGGTCGATATCCGCTCGACCAGATTTTCCCGTATTACAGACTCGTAACACGTAACCCAGATTTTACAGACTCTGTCAACTGCCAGTCAACACCCTGACTGAATTCCTAGATTTTACAGACTCTAGAACTGAAGTGACGTTTAAAAAATGAATTAAAACAACACGAAAAAGAAAACAAAAACCCTAAAATAAACTAATCTCCCTTTTACAAACATGATTTGGTCAGCCGCTTATAGACTAGGTGCACCATTTCTTTGACCCGATAGCTTTTGTTTCTCTGAAGTAAAAATGGCGGCGTTGGAAAGGGGAAATAGAAATTAGGGTTTTGTGACACCAAATCTCGATCGATTGAAAGGTGAAATGGAGTTCTCGGATGCTCGTCTTCTTTGTTGCTTTCTGATGCTTCGATTTGGGAGTATCTCGATCGAAAACAATTGGAAAACAAAAGTGAGTTTTCTCTGATTTGAAATTTTTTCCCTCGAGTTGATTGTAGTTTTCGATTGATGCTCCTCTCTGATTTGGGAGTTCTTTTGGTTGAAAAATAAGTGAGTGGATTCTGATTTTAATCGATTACTCCTCTTTGAAATTGCGGGTACTGTTTTTCATTTGATTTGCGGTTTTTTTATCTTCTATGTTTTGCCGATGATGAATTGGTGTGAATAATATAGGGTATCAAAAAACCCTAAAATAAATCCTTGATTTCGTTTTAAAATGACTTGGCCTGATTATGCTTGTTTCCCCCTTTTGAATTCTTGGCTGAATGATTGTACTTGCGTGATTCTTGTGATTGAAATCGAGTCATACTAGAAATATATTATTTGTTGTCCCTTCTGAGATTATGCCGTGAATCATTTCTTTGATTACTTGATTTCTTGCCAAAAATTGATGCCATTGTCCCAAAATGGATTTCTTGCTTGTAAAAAAAACATTGTTCAAAACTGGAAACAGTTTTCCCACTGTTGAATTTGAAACTGCCTTGATTAGTGCTCGTGATTTCCTTGCCCAAAATATGCATATGAAAAACCGAAATTCTTTAATTTATTTCTGCCCAAAATATGATTTCTGGAATTTTGTTGCCATTCATAATTCTTGCCTATTACTGTGCATACATGAATTAAACCAAGTTTAGCACGATAGACACTATGCCAAGTTTGCAAACATCATTCCCTTTAAATTATTTGTTTCTTGCCTCAAATGAGCATTGTGATTTCTTCTTGCATGCTAAATGAAATGTGACACTTCATAAAAATGGGATCTCCTGGAAATGCTTTAAATGAAAATTTCTTGCCCATCAATGTTTTATATATTTTTCTAGAAATCAATGTATTTCTTTTGTCATATCTGGAAACATAAACTTTTGTACTTAAACTGTTGCCAAAACTGTCTTGAGCAATTTCTGGAATTTAACATATGCCATTTCCTGATTTCAGTATGTATTGTGCTTATATCTGAACTCTTGCTTGTATACATGCTTTGGTTATCTTCATGCATAAACCATACTGATTTGTAAATTTGTGTCTTCATGTTGCATTTGCCTTTGACCATATTGCTTTGATCATTTACCTCATGTATGCATCATTTTATTGATGTACATAATTACTCATTCAAGTTCACTAACTTGTCACACAGTCTTGAGTCGAACTACCTGAGCCTTTTTGAACCAGCTGAACCATGTAAAATGATTGTGCACTGGCTTCATATTTGCGTGGCTATATTCATGCACTAGTTCCACCTAACTTGGCTGTCCATTTGCTTATGCACACTGCTCCACTTGCTTGAGCATATTCACTACTGCACTATTGTATCTCACTTGAGCAATTGCATGCTACTTGAACTATCATGATTTTGCTGTGTACACCAAATCTATACTGCATGTAATTCCTGCTCTGATTTCAGTGATGAATATGCCTTTAAACACACTATTGCACAACCCTTGGCCATGCATTCACACTGTACACTTGAAAGAATATGCACTTGACATACTCGTTTGTTGAACCTGTTTAGTAATTTTGAGAAGTCTGAACTGTTTTGGTCCATATGTGCTCCACTATCCACCATTGTACCATTGAGTTGTTGCCATAATGTTGTACCTGTGCCCAGTCTTGTTTTGTAAACCAGTTTGTGTTGTTTACTTGCACCATCCATGTTGGCTTTTTGGGTTGAACTTATGATTACTGGCTTTTGCCATGTTGCCCGTTGCCTTGACATGTTATGGCTCGACAATTTTGAGCTATGTTGCACTTTGTATTGTGCTCGGCCACTTTGAACCTTCTGTTGACTTGTTTTCTTGTGCACTGAGTCGAGAAGGTCCATGTGGCTACTCCTCAGTTGCACACTGATTGGCGAGGCAGTGCACATGTGTATATCTATACACATGTGTATATGCAGCCATCATTTAAATTTTCTTGTCCATGTAATATATATATATATATATATACTGTCTAGACATAGTCGGATTAAAAAATTAGATCAAGTCAGAAAAATGATGAGAAACACACCAGAAAAAAGAGGCAAATAAAAATTTTAAAAATAAAATTTTTATTTGCATGAATTTTGAATATTATTTCTGTTCTATATACTGTGTGTGTGTTTCTTTATATGACAGGTATGAAGATTGGACTGACTAATGAATGTTGTAATGACAAAAGACTGAAAGACATAAGACTGAAGATAGAAGATTAAGAGACAGTGTCAGTAAATGTATCACTGAATGTATATGGATATGACAAAGTAAAATCAATGATTGTATATATATATATATGAGATGTATAGACAGAGTGTTGTAGTGAGAAGCTATATATATATATATATGAATTGTACTAAAGTTTGTAATAAACAAATTTTTTTGAAATAAAATATTATATTATTATTGTCAAATAGACTTGTCTATTTTATTCAGTTTATTTACAAGTACAATATTCTGTGAAGTGTTTAAATAGTGGAGTTGTAAATAATTGTACTGTTTGAAATATAAGATCCAATTTAAATAAAATACAGTATAATTATATGAGTGTCTGTACAGTCATATTCTATTTAAATATAAATATTATATTCCTGTCTGTGATCTATATATGGAACAATACAGTAAAAAACACATTTAAAATAATATTTATTTGGTTGTTATCATCAAGCAAAAAATCATATAATTGTGTATACAACTACATTATATACAACATAGCAAACCAAACCCGCATTTGTATTGAAACTCCATCCTTTTAAGAACTGTTCTTCGATAAGAAATTATGCTTTTGACTTAGTCTACTTTGAGCACTCCTAGTCGTGGTGCCCGGGAAAACAATCGTCTCTTTATTCTTAAGCACCATATCTAGCACCACATCATACATACTCCTAATGTATTGAAGGATGCCTTAGCTAGCTCCGGTTTTGAACCTCTAACACACTTCTCATTTCTCTTTACCATAGTGTCCACTATTTCACATCCATAATTATATATCTCTTCAAATCTTGTAGTGTACTCAAGTATAGACATGTCTCCTTCCTATAATTTAGTAATATTTTTGAGAAAAGCAGACTTAGAAACTTCTGACATGAAACTCTCCTCGAACATCTTTCTGAAGTTAGCCCAAGGCATATCATCCTTCGTTGCTCGCATGGTAATATTATTCCCCTAGTAAAGAGCAGTACCCCACAGTTGTCTAGAGCTAAATATCCTTTTCTGTCATCAGTAATCCCTAGATCAGCAAATATCATCTTAAATAAAGCAATAAGTTCTCCACTTTAATTGTATCTTTAATTCCGATGAACAGATTTCCCCTAGCCTTGCATAGTCTCGGCACAATGTAGCATAATCGGTAGCCGAAACTTCAGGATTTACGACTCCATCATTACCTCCAACATAGCCAACAACATTTCTAGACTACATTAGATTGATAAAATAGTTATACATTTCTCCCGTATTCATTATTGATGCCCAAGCGACAATATTAGCGATAACAACAACCGGTTGTTGACTTGGATTTCTGCTGGTAGTAGGCCGAACCTATCCACTGGAAATGGTGTTTCCTCCTTCATGATCGAGTCTTCCGTTTTCCACCTCCATATCTGGTGACCTTTATTTGCATACAAATCTTTATAGGATACAGAAGAAAGATTTGAGAACCAAAGGATCGAGAGTAATTGAGATAGGGGCAACATACTTATATAATTCAAATACTAGCACGTTACTATAATGCTGTCCCATACCACAATATGTTCGTCGATTCATTAGGAATGTGTTTTAAAACCTTTCTGAAATTTTATAAATATTTTATTACTTCTTAGCCTTGTGCTTTGACACCAAAATCTGAGTTAATTTTGAGGCCGGAAAATATGCGCTACAAATGCTGCAATCATTTATTATATTAATTATTGATGATCAAACATGAGAATGTTAACGATATAAATACCAATGATACATGTAAAAAACAAAATTCAACACAATTTCCAAAACTATTTTAATATTTCACACATAGCATTACATATTGCCAAAACATTTCCATGTTTTCAGATAAAATAATAATACATAAATACTTCAAAAGCGACATTCTAGCATGCCTCCGACACTGATCAGAGTACTCAAAATAATAGTAATAATAATAATAACAATAACAATATCAGTCAAACAAAAAATATAAATAAAGCTCCCAACATAGATAGTGATGCCACCTTCACATCTCCTCCAGTTTTATAACCGAAAGGATCCAAGAACTTGAAAACTTACTCTTGGAATGCTAAATCGAGCACCCAATAGTTATAGGGGGGAAGTTAATTTTGGTTAAACAGAAAGTATGGTGTGGATAATAATATGCCAACTTAAATAAATAGAAATATATTGAGACTATGCCACAACGACACTAGTATGCTTAATCAAATTAAACGATCAATCAATGTTGCATCTGCACTCATAATGGTCAATAAATAAGATAATCGTAATAAATCATGAATAACTATACATATGCATATCTTAAAAATCTATCTCAACTTATTCTTATAAGACTGTCTCATAGGTTACCCTAATAGTCTGTTTAACTCCAACTACCTGTGTCTTGGACAATCTCTAACTACTCGCCTACTTCTAACTATCCGTTTATTACTGATAATATATCTAATGGATAACTCGAGCCTATTGATTTACCAAGTTATTTAACTACCTATTAGAACCAAACCGGATGGTTTTCCCAAATTTAACTCTTTCCTGATTACTTGTTTCTCTTAGTTTTGCTAGATTGACTAAGAATCCAAAAGTTTTGCAAACTCACTAATGAGCTATCTCATTGCATCCCTTTCTATGTGTATTGTACTTTTGGTCTTACTTAAACCAGTCATAGGCACTGGAATGTTGCACGAATTCAGCTGTGGGCGCTAGCTGAAGTATTAAACGCGACCTTGCACTAGTCTCATCTAGTTTTCTACTCTTTTGAATCATTATTCTTCCCATCTTTCTAATGAAAATAGATTATTAATTTAGTAAAATATTAGGTTAAATGCTTTACAACTATTTCTCTGAAAACATAGGCTTTCATCATTCAATTCCTTTGAATATCGTCTTTAAAACAAGAAAATTAAGTACTTTTTAATAAATAAAAAATTTATGCTGAATTTGTAATGACCCGGATTTCGAGCGACTTTGGTTATCGACATAAACACGATGTCGATAACCAAAACATCGAAAAATCCTGGTAATTAGTGAAAGAAATTAGAGGGTGAGGAAAGATAAGATAGAAAATTAGAATAGAAGAAGAAGAAGAAGAAGAAGAACACAACATCAGAGTAACACGAATCTCACAGCGGAACGAATAAATATATTTCATAACATAACTTTGAAATACAAACCTGTACTTGAATATACATATCATTATCAAGGTACAACACTTACAACACAGCGGAAATAACTATAGCTATATGATCCTGAAGCCTCCTGCTCCAGCTCTTCAAGTGTATCAGTAAAATCCCGACTACTTGACTGCCCATACAAATTTAGGCACCCAAGAGTTTAGGGAAAACAACAAAATAAACTCCGGGTCAGTCATGGGACTGGTATGAGTAAACAGTTTAAAAACAGTTCGAACAAGTAAACGATATCTCATAAGACCACGCCGTATAACGGAACGGGTTTTTCCCTTATGAGAATCCAAAATATCTTTATATCAAAACCCTTTGGATATTATAATAATGTCTATCAATGAGACGACCCGAATTCCCGTTCTCACGGAAACAAGGTTATCTTTGGAATATAACACAGAAACATATAATAGCAGAACAGAATTAAATAAATACACCAGAATGAACAACAAAATATACTGGATAAAAGTAATCATCAGAGTTACACAGTATACAGGATCTTACTTAGTACAAATAGAGTTCAGCTATACATAAATGTCTACAGCGGAAATAAACAAAATATGTACAATAGGAGCTGAACAGCATAAAAAGAATAAATGATAGAATCCATCTTCAGCTCCTGCTATCCAGAAAAAGAACCAGCTAAACCTGAATACAAGGCTGCCCGTGTAGAAAAAGGGGCACCCGAGTTTGAAAGTGAAACAAACTACGAGTCAGTCATGGGACTGGTATGAGAAATCCACTCAACACACATATAATTGGCTAATCACAGGACCACGCCACTTTCGTGGAACGGGTTTACTCCATTGGATTGCCAGTGCTTTAAAACAAATCTTTTTTTTAAACATCGCTATGCTTTTTATAAAAATGAAGCCGTTATAAGACTCAGTTCCCATCACACAATGCAACGCAAACCGGAGGATAGAGTTTTACCTTATAATGGCCAAAATATGATTGATACGAATAAAACAAAGGCATTTGATATTATTGCTAGTGTTTATATGTTTTGAAAACAATTTCAAATCATAACTATCAATCATAGACGACATGGGTACCATATATCATGTCGCCATATATATATACAATCAAAACCGCACGATCACGTATTTGGAAATTGGATTTCCGTCATGAACCAAGGCAAAAGATAGTCCTTACCGAATTCGAGACAATCTAGCCCATGTCTCAGGAACAGCCGCAACTGCCCCTTGGAGCGACAGGGTCGGTCCACCGATGTGGATTATTATGCCTGAACACTACGTCTCCCCGCCCTTTGGGGCGTAAACGAGCCAACGAATGACCCTATCGGACCCGGATCGTCCGATCAAACCGAGGCGCCTCGCAACAACAACAACCACATAGGTGAAAAGTATATAAATGTCAGGGCTGGTAGGTCACTGACACCACCCTAGCTAGAAGGAAACGCATGCCCTCCCTGAGTTCCTTTTCCCGTTTTAGGTTCATACCGGGATGTGAGGCTCACGAATTCACGTTATACACAAAGCTACGCCACCCAGGCGGTGCTTTGATCATCACCACAAGACTTTGCTTTTCAACAGAAGCCCTGATCACTGCATCTTAGCATGCCACACAGGCAATTCATGCCATGCGACTGATGTCCATCGATATACAACCTCTGAGCTCGTGCGTCTCAGAGAAGGGCGTTAAGCAAAAGAATAAATTCTCCGCCGCCAAACAGATGTATATTTAACAGAGATCAATCAACACAGAATAAAATCCAATGTCAGACACACAGTCCATTTACAAGTCCGTTCTGGGTCTGAACGAAACCGGAGGCACTAAATACCTCGCAAACCCTTCGATCAACACGTACGTCTGAACGATCACCACTCATTATCCATATTTCGGGATGCCTCCCAATCAGGACCTCGGTTACCATCCAAACGAGGTGAAGATCTCCGGTCTTCGACCATCGTCTTCATCTTCGAATTTCAATCGTCGGTCGATTATTCGAAATGAGAATTAACTCGGCCTTTTCAAATAATTCACGTATATTTAGAATTTCAAATCGATTTATTTCAATGGTTAAATTATTCGACAACACCAATTGTGTTCTTTAATATAGTTTTCACACCAAACACATTCAACCATCAAATACAACATAAATCGAGCAAATTCAGTTTATTTCCATTCCATATCGCTTATGATATTTTATAACTATTTATCGCTATTTTTATATATTTTAAAATAGCTAATTTATTCAAAACGACGCTTCGGGCCATAAAGCGGCCGTGGCGCTGTTTTTCTTCAGATTTGATTTACACATATCTGAAAATCTAACCGTTGGATCTTCACAAAATTTACATCATTAGAAAGGTCTTTTCAAAACGAACCCAACGGTTCCAGTTTCGGGAAAATCCGACGGTCGAATCTCCCGGTACAATCGTTTGAAGTTTTGATTTCAAAATACGAACTCCAGCGTCGTTATTCGATTAAATATATAATTATATATATATATATATATAAATATAATCGCTTCTGGCGCTGTTTTTCTTCAGATTTGAATTAAACATTCCAGTCAATCCAACCGTTGGATTTTCACAAGGTTGGTGCCGTTGGAAAGATTATTCCAAGGCGAACCCGACGGTTGAGGTTTCGGGAAAATCCAATGGTCGGATTCCCGTACTAGTTGTTTGAAATCACGGTTTCAAAATACGAACTGCACGGCTTCGTTTCGTTTTAATTTTATTTATATTTATATATTTATATAAATATAGTTCATTCAACAATTTCAATATCGTTTTCACTTCAAATATTTTTCTAACACCTTAAATTTTGGAAAAATTTCGCCATAACCTCCCCTGCACCGGGAGCATCGGGAAATTGCAAATAGCGTTCCCGGTCCTTCTAATCTCAAAGAGAAAAAGAAAAAGCCAAGCGGCTAGCCAACAGGCTCAAAATCATCACCCAAACAAATCAGTAAATGTGTACCTATTTGTCGGGCACAAAATTTTATTCCTCTTCTCTAGCCCCTTTTGCTATAACCTGTTCAATGAATATTGCATGTACATATATATACAGTTCTTATCATTTATCAATTTCTATTCGACTTCATATTCGATTTCTATTTGGTTTAAAAACACCATTCATTCTAATGTTACATAAATAGGTGCAAATCATTTCATTCGCTAATTAATGAATATTTCAACTCATATATGTTTATTTTGAACAAGTGGCTATTTTTAACACTTCACATTTCAACGATTTATGCATACAATAAAAATGCGATTTTTATTGTAAAACGATTCATTTCAAAACACTATTTTTCTATATAGTTCATATAGTCGATAAAAGGTGATTTTTATTATCAAACAATTTATTTCAAAATATGAATACCATTCAACACATGAATTTCTAATCAACGAATGAATATCAATTCAACACATGAATGTTTTCTATAGTTTCTATATATAGATAAAAATGTGATTTTTATTATCGAACAATTTATTTCAAAATATGAATACCATTCAACACATGAATTTCTAAACAACGAATGAATATCAATTCAACACATGAATGTTTTCTATGGTTTCTATATATAGATAAAAATGTGATTTTTATTATCGAACAATTTATTTCAAAATATGAATACCATTCAACACATGAATTTCTAAACAACGAATGAATATCAATTCAACACATGAATGTTTTTTTATGGTTTTTATATATAGATAAAAATGTGATTTTTATTATCGAACAATTTATTTCAAAATATGAATACCATTCAACACATGAATTTCTAAACAACGAGTGAATATCAATTCAACACATGAATGTTTTCTATAGTTTCTATATATAGATAAAAATGTGATTTTTATTATCGAACAATTTATTTCAAAATAGGAATACCATTCAACACATGAATTTCTAAACAACGAATGAATATCAATTCAACACATGAATGTTTTCTATACAATGAATAAATATAATTTAAGCATATGAAAATAATTCAAACACACAAATATTATTCAAAATTTCGGCAGCATAACGGCAGGGTAGTTAAACCGGCACCGTCCCTAGTACGGCTCCTCGCTCTACCTTAAAACCTCGCGGTTTTTGACAATGGGGATCATGCATCTAGTTCGCACGCAGGCGGCATGTATATATTTATTTCATTTCCACAAACTAATCCTATGTGGTTTCGACCAAATATTTCTCAACCACAAATGGGTATTTTTCAACCACAATCAACCAATATCAATCACAAACAATCCCAAACAATCATTCGCTATCAATCAATTTTCACAACAATTTCAACCAATAAATATCGTCCATGGTTTGTGGACGAGGGGCGTATATATATATACAGATATTTATGTATAGCAGTTCACTTTCATTTCCAACACATATATATAATTTTTAAATCAGAAATCTCACCAATAGCTATCCAACTTCACGACACTTCCTTTAGAGAAATCTTCGCCTTTTTGTCGCTTTCACCCGTATTCTCTACATATGTAAAAATCGAATTTTTATGATGCTATTCAATACATAAAAATATGATTTTTACTTCGACTTTCAATATCTAAAAATTTGATTTTTACTTTTTAAAGTTCAGTTTTTATTTCCTTTTTTAAAATTCAGTTTTAAAAATCCTTTAAAAATCAGTTTAACATTCTTTTAAAATTCA
Source organism: Allium sativum (assembly GCA_030737875.1). Classification (NCBI taxonomy): domain Eukaryota; kingdom Viridiplantae; phylum Streptophyta; class Magnoliopsida; order Asparagales; family Amaryllidaceae; genus Allium; species Allium sativum. The sequence goes on along the minus strand of CM060924.1, from coordinate 995,309,802 downwards.
GTTTTAAAATTCTTTTTTTTTTAAATTCTTTTAAAAAATCAGTTTCTAAACCTAATTAAAAAAATCTGTTTTAATACTTTAGAAAAATCAGTTTTTAAATACTTTATAAAATCAGTTTTTTTCTTCCTTTGAAAAATCAGTTTTTAAATTGCTTTATAAAATCAGTTTTAACTTTTACATAAAATCAGTTTTGAATTCTTAAAAAAAACAGTTTTACATTCTTTTTAAAAATCGGTTTTAAAACCTAAAAAAAACCCATGGTATTTAAACTAAAAAAAAACATTCTTTTCTTATGTAAATAAAATCAGTATTAAAACAAAAATAAATAAATAAATAAAATAAAAGAAAACTTACAGAGGGGGGGGGGGGTCGTCGGAGGCAGCTTCGAGGCGGCGGCGCTCGGGGTTTCGAACGGTTGGAGGAGGGACAGGCGGTTGGGCTTGGGTCGCTGGTGAACGAGGGGTGCGGTGGCGCTGCGTCTTCGTCGGCGGCGTTCGCTCGAGGGGGGGGGGGGCAGGTGAACGTCGCGATGGCTTTTAGGGTTTTTTTTTCTTCTGTTTAACTGAATCGAATGAACGGGAGGGGGGGGCAGAACGAAGATAAAGGAGGGAGGGAAATTATAATTTTTTTTTATTTAATTATTAAATTTTTGCAAAAAGGTTGACTTTTACATACGACCTCGAAACGAGGCCCACCGCCTGTCGCCCATAGCGTTTCACCCCCATTGCGAACACAATGGGATATGTATCGCAAGCTGATTCGATTGTTACAATCAGTTTCCTTTTGAATTTTCATTTAAATCACTATGTTGAATTTTAAACGTACATTTCAATTTATTGGGGCCACATACTAACTAGAAAATTCTCGAAAAAATATTTTCTAGCTTCGTATTGCCGATACGGTCCTAACAAAACTAGTTTCGTCGAATTCTGAGACCGTTTGAAAAATGGCCAATTTCCAGTCGATTAAAATCAACTGAAACTGGTCAAACGCGTTCTCCTTTGCCACGCTCACATATTGATTCGAAAAATTATGAAATTTGAAACCTAGCAATAACTTGACACTGCGGAACCAACAAAAGTGGTTTCGTCGAAATCCGAGGTCGTTTGCAAAATGTCCATTTTTAAGGGCCTGAATTCCATAGCGACTATTCAGAATTTTCAACTGGACATATCTTTTGATTCCCGCTATCAAATTTCGATTGGTCAGATTCGTTAGAAAGATATTCACTAACAGATTTAAATATTTTTGGTTTCACTAAAATCCGGATTGTTTTGCACCCGTAACAGTCTGACAAAGTTTGAATTCAATTTTTGAAACTGCCACGTCATTTCAGGCCTTGTTTATAATTATAATTAATTATATTCGTTTTCAATTGTCGATTCAAACTTAGTTTTCATCGCCATTATCTAAAATATTTATTTTAAATATTTAAAATCCATTATTCTAGCCAATTTAAAATTTTTAAATTGGTTCAGATTTTCTGGGTCGTTACAATCTCCCCCACTTAAAACTTTTCGTCCCCGAAAAGGAATAAAGTCGAAAGTGGTTTGATAAATCCATAATCACACAACACAACAACCAATCCAATTGTTCTTAACCTTTTTAACTTTTCAAATATATATCTTTTATATATTCAAAAATTATATTTCTAAAACCAGACTATTTATATAATCACAAATACGTTATTTAAAAACATATTACTCTCGATTCGTTCTGAGGCACTTCTGACCCCATCTCTAACGAGTTGTTCTGATTCTACTATACTCATACTAGGATATTACTGATCCTATCTGTATAGAGTTACCCGTCCTAGAACACTACTGGTTCTATTTCTGACGAGTTCTTTCAAATGTTATATTCCAGAACTAAGCTTAACCAAAGCTCTGATACCACGATGAGACGACCCGAATTCCCGTTCTCACGGAAACAAGGTTATCTTTGGAATATAACACAGAAACATATAATAGCAGAACAGAATTAAATAAATACACCAGAATGAACAACAAAATATACTGGATAAAAGTAATCATCAGAGTTACACAGTATACAGGATCTTACTTAGTACAAATAGAGTTCAGCTATACATAAATGTCTACAGCGGAAATAAACAAAATATGTACAATAGGAGCTGAACATCATAAAAAGAATAAATGATAGAATCCATCTTCAGCTCCAGCTATCCAGAAAAAGAACCAGCTAAACCTGAATACAAGGTTGCCCGTGTAGAAAAAGGGGCACCCGAGTTTGAAAGTGAAACAAGCTACGAGTCAGTCATGGGACTGGTATGAGAAATCCACTCAACACATATATAATTGGCTAATCACAGGACCACGCCACTTTCGTGGAACGGGTTTACTCCATTGGATTGCCAGTGCTTTAAAACAAATCTTTCTTTTAAACATCGCTATGCTTTTTATAAAAATGAAGCCGTTATAAGACTCAGTTCCCATCACACAATGCAACGCAAACCGGAGGATAGAGTTTTACCTTATAATGGCCAAAATATGATTGATACGAATAAAACAAAGGCATTTGATATTATTGCTAGTGTTTATATGTTTTGAAAACAATTTCAAATCATAACTATCAATCATAGACGGCATGGGTACCATATATCATGTCGCCATATATATATACAATCAAAACCGCACGATCACGTATTTGGAAATTGGATTTCCGTCATGAACCAAGGCAAAAGATAGTCCTTACTGAATTCGAGACAATCTAGCCCATGTCTCAGGAACAGCCGCAACTGCCCCTTGGAGCGACAGGGCCGGTCCACCGATGTGGATTATTATGCCTGAACACTACGTCTCCCCGCCCTTTGGGGGCGTAAACGAGCCAACGAATGACTCCATCGGACCCGGATCGTCCGATCAAACCGAGGCGCCTCGCAACAGCAACAACCACATAGGTGAAAAGTATATAAATGTCAGGGCTGGTAGGTCACTGACACCACCCTAGCTAGAAGGAAACGCATGCCCTCCCTGAGGTCCTTTTCCCGTTTTAGGTTCATACCGGGATGTGAGGCTCACGAATTCACGTTATACACAAAGCTACGCCACCCAGGCGGTGCTTTGATCATCACCACAAGACTTTGCTTTTCAACAGAAGCCCTGATCACTGCATCTTAGCATGCCACATAGGCAATTCATGCCATGCGACTGATGTCCATCGATATACAACCTCTGAGCTCGTGCGTCTCAGAGAAGGGCGTTAAGCAAAAGAATAAATTCTCCGCCGCCAAACAGATGTATATTTAACAGAGATCAATCAACACAGAATAAAATCCAATGTCAGACACACAGTCCATTTACAAGTCCGTTCTGGGTCTGAACGAAACCGGAGGCACTAAATACCTCGCAAACCCTTCGATCAACACGTACGTCTGAACGATCACCACTCATTATCCATATTTCGGGATGCCTCCCAATCAGGACCTCGGTTACCATCCAAACGAGGTGAAGATCTCCGGTCTTCGACCATCGTCTTCATCTTCGAATTTCAATCGTCGGTCGATTATTCGAAATGAGAATTAACTCGTCCTTTTCAAATAATTCACGTATATTTAGAATTTCAAATCGATTTATTTCAATGGTTAAATTATTCGACAACACCAATTGTGTTCTTTAATATAGTTTTCACACCAAACACATTCAACCATCAAATACAACATAAATCGAGCAAATTCAGTTTATTTCCATTCCATATCGCTTATGATATTTTATAACTATTTATCGCTATTTTTATTTATTTTAAAATAGCTAATTTATTCAAAATGACGCTTCGGGCCATAAAGCGGCCGTGGCGCTGTTTTTCTTCAGATTTGATTTACACATATCTGAAAATCTAACCGTTGGATCTTCACAAAATTTACATCATTAGAAAGGTCTTTTCAAAACGAACCCAACGGTTCCAGTTTCGGGAAAATCCGACGGTCGGATCTCCCGGTACAATCGTTTGAAGTTTTGATTTCAAAATACGAACTGCAGCGTCGTTATTCGATTAAATATATAATTATATTTATATATATATAAATATAATCGCTTCTGGCGCTGTTTTTCTTCAGATTTGAATTAAACATTCCAGTCAATCCAACCGTTGGATTTTTACAAGGTTGGTGCCGTTGGAAAGATTATTCCAAGGCGAACCCGACGGTTGAGGTTTCGGGAAAATCCAATGGTCGGATTTCCCGTACTAGTTGTTTGAAATCACGGTTTCAAAATACGAACTGCACGGCTTCGTTTCGTTTTAATTTTATTTATATTTATATATTTATATAAATATAGTTCATTCAACAATTTCAATATCGTTTTCACTTCAAATATTTTTCTAACACCTTAAATTTTGGAAAAATTTCGCCATAACCTCCCCTGCACCGGGAGCATCGGGAAATTGCAAATAGCGTTCCCGGTCCTTCTAATCTCAAAGAGAAAAAGAAAAAGCCAAGCGGCTAGCCAACAGGCTCAAAATCATCACCCAAACAAATCAGTAAATGTGTACCTATTTGTCGGGCACAAAATTTTATTCCTCTTCTCTAGCCCCTTTTGCTATAGCCTGTTCAATGAATATTGCATGTACATATATATACAGTTCTTATCATTTATCAATTTCTATTCGACTTCATATTCGATTTCTATTTGGTTTAAAAACACCATTCATTCTAATGTTACATAAATAGGTGCAAATCATTTCATTCGCTAATTAATGAATATTTCAACTCATATATGTTTATTTTGAACAAGTGGCTATTTTTAACACTTCACATTTCAACGATTTATGCATACAATAAAAATGCGATTTTTATTGTAAAACGATTCATTTCAAAACACTATTTTTCTATATAGTTCATATAGTCGATAAAAGGTGATTTTTATTATCAAACAATTTATTTCAAAATATGAATACCATTCAACACATGAATTTCTAATCAACGAATGAATATCAATTCAACACATGAATGTTTTCTATAGTTTCTATATATAGATAAAAATGTGATTTTTATTATCGAACAATTTATTTCAAAATATGAATACCATTCAACACATGAATTTCTAAACAACGAATGAATATCAATTCAACACATGAATGTTTTCTATGGTTTCTATATATAGATAAAAATGTGATTTTTATTATCGAACAATTTATTTCAAAATATGAATACCATTCAACACATGAATTTCTAAACAACGAATGAATATCAATTCAACACATGAATGTTTTTTTATGGTTTTTATATATAGATAAAAATGTGATTTTTATTATCGAACAATTTATTTCAAAATATGAATACCATTCAACACATGAATTTCTAAACAACGAGTGAATATCAATTCAACACATGAATGTTTTCTATAGTTTCTATATATAGATAAAAATGTGATTTTTATTATCGAACAATTTATTTCAAAATATGAATACCATTCAACACATGAATTTCTAAACAACGAATGAATATCAATTCAACACATGAATGTTTTCTATACAATGAATAAATATAATTTAAGCATATGAAAATAATTCAAACACACAAATATTATTCAAAATTTCGGCAGCATAACGGCAGGGTAGTTAAACCGGCACCGTCCCTAGTACGGCTCCTCGCTCTACCTTAAAACCTCGCGGTTTTTGACAATGGGGATCATGCATCTAGTTCGCACGCAGGCGGCATGTATATATTTATTTCATTTCCACAAACTAATCCTATGTGGTTTCGACCAAATATTTCTCAACCACAAATGGGTATTTTTCAACCACAATCAACCAATATCAATCACAAACAATCCCAAACAATCATTCGCTATCAATCAATTTTCACAACAATTTCAACCAATAAATATCGTCCATGGTTTGTGGACGAGGGGCGTATATATATATAGATATTTATGTATAGCAGTTCACTTTCATTTCCAACACATATATATAATTTTTAAATCAGAAATCTCACCAATAGCTATCCAACTTCACGACACTTCCTTTAGAGAAATCTTCGCCTTTTTGTCGCTTTCACCCGTATTCTCTACATATGTAAAAATCGAATTTTTACGATGCTATTCAATACATAAAAATATGATTTTTACTTCGACTTTCAATATCTAAAAATCTGATTTTTACTTTTTAAAGTTCAGTTTTTATTTCCTTTTTTAAAATTCAGTTTTAAAAATCCTTTAAAAATCAGTTTAACATTCTTTTAAAATTCAGTTTTAATTTTTTTTTTTAAAAAAATTCTTTTAAAAAATCAGTTTCTAAACCTAATTAAAAAAAATCTGTTTTAATACTTTAGAAAAATCAGTTTTTAAATACTTTATAAAATCAGTTTTTTTTCTTCCTTTGAAAAATCAGTTTTTAAATTGCTTTATAAAATCAGTTTTGAATTCTTAAAAAAAACAGTTTTACACTCTTTTTAAAAATCGGTTTTAAAACCTAAAAAAAACCCACGGTATTTAAACTAAAAAAAAAACATTCTTTTCTTATGTAAATAAAATCAGTATTAAAACAAAAATAAAATAAAAGAAAACTTACAGAGGGGGGGGGTCGTCGGAGGCAGCTTCGAGGCGGCGGCGCTCGGGGTTTCGAACGGTTGGAGGAGGGACAGGCGGTTGGGCTTGGGTCGCTGGTGAACGAGGGGTGCGGTGGCGCTGCGTCTTCGTCGGCGGCGTTCGCTCGAGGGGGGGGCTGGTGAACGTCGCGATGGCTTTTAGGGTTTTTTTTTCTGTTTAACTGAATCGAATGAACGGGGGGGTGGGGGGGGGGGGCAGAACGAAGATAAAGGAGGGAAGGAAATTATATTTTTTTTTTATTTAATTATTAAATTTTTGCAAAAAGGTTGACTTTTACATACGACCTCGAAACGAGGCCCACCGCCTGTCGCCCATAGCGTTTCACCCACATTCCGAACACAATGGGATATGTATCGCAAGCTGATTCGATTGTTACAATCAGTTTCCTTTTGAATTTTCATTTAAATCACTATATTGAATTTTAATCGTACATTTCAATTTACTGGGGCCACATACTAACTAGAAAATTCTCGAAAAAATATTTTCTAGCTTCGTATTGCCGATACGGTCCTAACAAAACTAGTTTCGTCGAATTCTGAGACCGTTTGAAAAATGGCCAATTTCCAGTCGATTAAAATCAACTGAAACTGGTCAAACGCGTTCTCCTTTGCCACGCTCACATATTGATTCGAAAAATTATGAAATTTGAAACCTAGCAATAACTTGACACTGCGGATCCAACAAAAGTGGTTTCGTCGAAATCCGAGGTCGTTTGCAAAATGTCCATTTTTAAGGGCCTGAATTCCATAGCGACTATTCAGAATTTTCAACTGGACATATCTTTTGATTCCCGCTATCAAATTTCGATTGGTCGGATTCGTTAGAAAGATATTCACTAACAGATTTAAATATTTTTGGTTTCACTAAAATCCGGATTGTTTTGCACCCGGTACAGTCTGACAAAGTTTGAATTCAATTTTTGAAACTGCCACGTCATTTCAGGCCTTGTTTATAATTATAATTAATTATATTCGTTTTCAATTGTCGATTCAAACTTAGTTTTCATCGCCATTATCTAAAATATTTATTTTAAATATTTAAAATCCATTATTCTAGCCAATTTAAAAAATTTAAATTGGTTCAGATTTTCTGGGTCGTTACAATCAACCACAATATATATATAATCATCTAGTAGAAATGTTTTCATCTCACGTTCTACATATATAGTATACAATCAAAACCGCAAGCACGTATTGGGTAATGGATTTCCAACTATGACAAGGTATGGAACCACCTTTCGCTTGTGTACCTCTAGAGAGGAATACACTGGGTTCAACAAGAACATCTTGCAACCCGGCCACACATGACCGACCACTCATTTCGCTTGAGCGTATCGAATGTATATCACCAACGGCTGGGATCAGCAACTGTTTCCCGAATGGGACAGCATCAACAATTGATTTTTAGAAGTAAATGAAACTCTAGATCAGGTGATTATACACCCTACTTCGGTGCGACCGACTTAGCCATGCTGCCTGCCCGATTTCTGTCATTTACCGGATGATGAGCTAGAAGCTACACTTTATCATCATACCAGATTCACTTTGAATGCCACATCATCAAATCCATCCAATCACCAATTGACGTCCTCAACAATACATTATGTGTTTGCTAAAGAAGTTTCCTTCTCCGCTTCCACTCTTGGTACGGTTGAAGAAATCAATATACGTGATCGTCTGGAAATACTCTGTCAGACATCCATCCATACAAGTCATCCAGGAACAGGATGAACCGAAGGCACTATTCTGTAAACAGGATAGCCCTTGCATAACTCCGTCTTCAATTTCCTTTGGCATATATGATTTCGCAACGCTTATGCCAATACATAGTGGTTCTTTGAATAATAATCCAACCGATCTCTCCATATTAACAATGTTAAAATGGTCAAAACTTCGATAGTCTGTGATTTAACTATCGAATAAAAACAGGTGTGCAAACAACGATATTATTCCCAAATGGAAATTATATCGATCAAACATCATTTAACATTCATCTCCTTAGTTCATTAATTTACTTATCTCCTGTTTCCCTATATTCAATATTTCTTATTTTCTAAATTTGGAAAATATACGTTATTAACAATGGAAAACATTTCCATTTCTTGTTTTCTTTATTAGAAAACATTTCTGGTTTCTTATTTGGAAAACATTTCCAAAGCTTCTTCATTGAACTTAGACAAATGTTTAAACAAACCATCGCAATGCCAACTCAAACCATTTCCTTTACCGCCAAACCTTAACTATTCCTTAGTTAAAACGAAGCCAATCAAGTTGGGGTAGAACTACCTCTCAGACCTTAACTGAACAACATTTCTATCTTTGAAATAGGCAAAGTTCACTTTATATTTCTTTAACTAACTTCCTTACTTAACTCTCATTCGAATAAATCTCTATTCGATTTATTCTATTTGATTTACTCTATTTGATTTACTCTATTCACTTAACCCCTTTCGAATAAACTATATTCGATTTACTAACTTTATTCGAATAAACTATATTCTATTAACTCCTTTTACTTTAACTCTAATCGATTAACTAACATCGATTAACTCCCTTTCTTTAACACAAATCGATTAACTAACATCGATTAACTTCTTTTTACTTTAACACTAATCGATTAACTAACATCGATTAACTCCATTTCTTTCTATTCGAATAAACTATATTCGATTAACTCATTTTACTTTCTATTCGAATAACTATATTCGATTAACTCATTTTACTTCTATTCGAATAAATTATGTTTGATTAACTCATTTTACTTTCTATTCGAATAACTATATTCGATTAACTCATTTTACTTTCTATTCGAATAACTATATTCGATTAACTCATTTTACTTTCTATTCGAATAACTATATTCGATTAACTCATTTTACTTTCTATTCGAATAACTATATTCGATTAACTCATTTTCTTTAACTCTAATCGATTAACCAACATCGATTAACTCCTTTGCTTTAACTCTAATCGATTAAACTAACATCGATTAACTCCTTTTACTTTATTCTCTAATCGATTAACTAACATCGATTAACTCCTTTTACTTTATTCTCTAATCGATTAACTAACATCGATTAACTCCTTTTACTTTATTCTCTAATCGATTAACTAACATCGATTAACTCCTTTTAAAATAAACTATTCATTTATAAAGATTTACTTTTAGTAACGGTTCTTCACTTTACAAATGATTTCCTTTTTATTCTAACTTATCCTTTGATTTTATAAATATTTCTTTTATAAAAATTCTTTTCCTTTTCTATATAAAATCCATCGATTTTATATAAATAATTCATTTTCAAATTACACTTTGAAAATATTCCTTTATCAACATTCGGTATGTTATGGTATTCAACATATCAAATAACGATGATCAGTATCGTCCAAACACATATAATCGACAACAGATTATATATCACATCATATATCACAATATATGAAAAACAATAAAATAACTGTTGAGGAACCCAGTTGGGTTCCTCCAACCTGTTTCCCTGCATCACAGATGTTAAACAATATAGATAACATCACTTTCAGTTCCATATGATATATTCTGTTGAACAGAATCAATATAGAAAATTTAACTAACTGACTAGCAGTTCAATCAAACAGTCAACACACAGTCAATCATCCAATATCTAACAGTTCTAAAAATACAACATGACTTTAGAAACTGTTCAGAGTTAGTGAGATTTACTCACATTGGACGATCATCATTGATAACGATAACCATCGCTCGATTTGATTTAGACGGACAATTTATTTTGCTATAAATTGTAACGGACTCCAATCGACTCGCGATCAGTTCCATTGTGTAGTGTCCGTCCATACGATCCCAACGGATCTTGTTTCGCCCAATTCTGATATCGTATGACCAAGATATTATCAAATACAAGTCAATACATTATTTAGATAATTAAATTTTGGATTTAAATTTCAAAACGGGCCTTAACTTTCATTTCTTCTCCGGCCCATCTCAATATCAGCCCATATACCCAGCGTCCACTTCCTCCTACTTCTTCTCTCCTCTTCGTTGAAGCCAAAACTGACTCCAGGAATTTCTTCAACCATTTGCCGACTCCCTATCTCCCCTAACCTTCACGCAAAAATCAAACTAACCACATCACGATATTTCTCATCCGAAACTCCACCTCGCCACCATCGTTTGAGTCATTTCGCATGCCTCAGGCGTTTCCCGTCGCCCGGTCCTCCTCGTGATGACACCCTTCAGTCACCGAAATTTTTATGCTCCAAATTCCACAAAAAAACCAAGCTGATGCCAAACTCCATCATTATCTCAAATCTAATCCTTGTTTCACCAATCGGTGGTTACAACTTGCGGATCTGTTCGCCCTAGGTGCTGCGAGAAAATGTCGAGCACCATAGAACAAGACCGCACCAAAAGAAATTGGTATAGGGATGGGGGAAATCATCCAACGAATCTAGATAAATAGGCTTCATGATTATTTGGAACTTATTCGATTTATTTTGGATTTTTTTTCCAAAGGAGGACTTTCACGTTCTGAGTGTTTTTATACTGTTGGGGGGGGGGGGGGTTTGGTAAGGTTTGTGGCTGGAAGATGGGCTGCGTGGCTTGCTGTTAGACCATAAAAAGTTATATAATTTTTTTTCTTTTATTTTTTCTTTCTTTTATTTTATTGATTTTATACTCGTTTCGAGTCCTTAAAAATTCCTGCGACTACATACGATACCTAAAAATCACCAAACTGGACATGTAGCTAGAGTTTGACATTACGGTCACAACGAAACTGGTTTCGTCTGATTCCGACTCCGTTTGATCACATAGCGTATTTTTAACTGTAAAAATACTGACTGTTTATCACTCTAAAAATCCGTACGGCCACACAGTGACTCTAAAAATCACGAAATTGGAAATGTAACAACTATTTGATATTGCGGGTTTCGTCGAATTCCGACTTCGTTTGCAAAAGTGGCTATTTTTAACGCTCTAAATAGCCTATTTAAATATATAAATATATTTAAATATAATTGAATTAAATATTTAAAATTAAATATTATCGTCTATATTCACAGTGGCATACCACACAGCTCTAGAATATTCCTGTATGTATTTACAACTCGATATTCACTTCTGGGTCAACCCGATATTCGATTTATATTGAAATTCCTTTTTAAAATATAAATAATTCCTTTATAAATTATAAAGGAATTCCACAGCGACTTTTCTAAAATTTGATTTGGACATATCTCAAAATCTACACGACGAAATCCTGATTTTTCTCTTCCACTAGAAAGATATATTCCACCAGCTCCACACATTTCTTGTTTCACAGAAATCCGGCTTAAAATGAATCATGTACATTCAGTTGAAGTTCAAATCGCCAAATAGCGAACTACAGCGCCATTTCGAGCTCGATTTTAATTATATTATAATCTATACGTTCAACTGTCGACAATTTGAATATATTCGTTATTCAAATTCAATTCCAAGCTGAATTAAACATCACAGATGATCCGGTTCACACCATATCGTCATTTCAACCAATTCTGATTATTTCAGAATTAAATATATTATTTAATTTATTATTTTAAATTAAATATTCATCATTATATTCTTCCATGACCATTAAATTTCTCTAAACCACCATTTCAATAATTAAATAAATTAATTATAATACCTCTGCCAATGCGGGTCATTACAATCTTCCCCACTTAAAATAATTTCGTTCTCGAAATTGCTAGAAGGTAGAGAACGACCCTATCGACTGGTTAGAACATATTTGTTCACTTCTTAACTTCAGTTTCAACTGAACCAGTTTAACTTCAATTAAAATATTAATTAATTCTTACGAACGAAAATTTTCAAAAATCCTGAAAATTTTCTAACGCCTTAACTCTTCGAAAAATTTCGCCAGCACCTCCTTTGTACTGGTCAATCGGTCAAACCACCACTCGCTTCTCTAGGCCATCTCCATCCCAAAAGAAAATCAAACAACCAAACGGCTTGCCAATTCGGCTCATAAATCTTATATCCAATAGAAATATAAACTTGTACCTTTTTGTCGGCATATCATTATATCCTTTCCATCTGTTATCCATTCAGCGGATACAAGGGTTATCACAATCAAATTCCAATCTGCTTTTATCCACAACACAACCATTCGCTTGTATTCGAGCCAAGTATCATTTCAACTCGAGTTCTTCTCGATTCCCAACTCTCAACTTGATTATCACATTACACTTCAAATTTGAATCTCATAATCCAATTTGTCTTGATATCATTATAATTCAATCTCAATTACCACTTTACTGGCTTTACTTTAATTCAGATTTGCTTTCACAAATTTCTGTTAAATTTGTTTTTAATTCAAACAATATTTCCCTAGGAATTTTAAACAGTTTACTCTTTTCAAAAAATCAAATTTTCCTTTTTGAACATGTCACTGAGCCCTTAATTAATATTCCATTAGTTACATCACTTCTCTATTTCTTTATCAATATTTGTTAACCAAATATTTTCAATAACCATATTGGACTTTTACGTTATTTGGAAAACATTTCCGAATATCGCCTTCCTTTATTTTCTAAACTTTAGAAAATATATGCTATTTATAATTGCAAAATATTCCAATTACTTATCTCTTTTCCGATCTCGTTTATTTTTATACTTAGGAAATATTCTTTATTATATTTCCAAGCTTACACTTATTTGGGTTAAAACGGATATTGTGTAAAACATCGTTACGACAACCCAAATACTATATTCAACTAACTCTTATTCAACATTGATCTTCGAGCCTGAAATCTTACTGTTTGTTTGTTAATAATGAAATCAATCGAGTTGGGGTATAACTACCTCTCAGACCTTGATTGAATAACATTTATAACGTCAAAACAGATATGACTACTTACTCGAATAATCAATACCATACAACTACTGATTAACTTTTAAACACATATACACCTCCTATTTCTATTCTTACTAGATTTTATTCTAGACTTCCTTTTTGATTTTACTATTCTATTTTTAAGTTCATTTTCTTATCGACTTCTATATATATCGATACGTTGATTTCTAACTATCAAATTATCTTAAAAATATTCTAACTCCTTAAATTCCCGGAAAAATTTGCCATAACCTCCTTTGTACTAGGAGCATCGGGATATTTCAAATAGCCTCCCATGGCCCTCACCAATCCAAAAGAAAAAAGAAAAAGCCAAGCGGCTAGCCGATACGGCGCATAAAATCTCATATATAAATTAATTACATACCTTTTGTCGAGCATTCTATTTATATACTTGCATTATCCTTATCCCATACCTATCTCATGTATATTTATACATGTCAACTTTATTTTAACTATACCTGATCGTTTTACTCAATTCGTTAATTAATTTGTTAATTAACTCTTTAGTCTATTTCACTTTTATATTTGAACATGACATGTTCAAATATATTTGAACTTGCTTATTAACTAATTTGAATCCAATATTTCAAATTTTAGTTCTATATTCGATTTCAAATATCTATTTTCAAATCCAATTCACCTTTCAAAGTTCAACTTCAAATTCAAAACTCGATTAACTAATTGCTCTTCGACATAGTTAATTCTATTCAATTTCTATTCAAATTTTATATTACTTCTATTATTAAAATCCTATATATTCAAATCCCATATTTGAATTCCATTTGAATTCTTTATTCAAATTCCATTTCACTTTCGGTATTCAAATCCTATATTTTCAAACTCCATTGCATTATATATTCCAATTCCCATTTCAACTCTATTTGAAATCTATATTCGAATTCCTATTTCAAATTCTATTTTGAAATTCTATTTTCAAATTCCATTTCAATCTATTTGAATTCTATATTCAAATTTCATTATTACTTTATATGAATTCTATATTCAATTTTCCATTATTTAAATCTTCTTTATTCAAATCTCATTTGAATTTCTATATTCAAATCCCCTTTGAATTTTCTATATTCAAATTCTATATCACTTCCATTGAATTTCATATATTCAAACTCCCTTTGAATTTCTATATTCAATTTCTATATCACTCTCTCTTATTTCAAATTCTACTATTATAAATCCCATTTTGAAATTCAACACAACTTGTTTGTCTCAAAACAAATTCAAAACAACATCTCTGGTAGTAATTCGTCACTTACAACTCGAAAATGAATACTGATGATGCAGCTGTCATCATCAGAATCTATTTTCCAGCGATCGAAGTGAGTTCAATACTATAAAACCATTTCTAAACATTTCCACTTTGAAATTCATTTCAAAATATAATTCACACTGCCTGTAAAACAATTTAAAATCTCCCAGGATCTTAAATTTTCCTTATTTTTAATCCCAATCCATTTACAAACACTTATCCAATTCTCCAGAGTTCTAACTTCAATTTCTGGTTTAAATTTTTAGATTTAACTCATCTGATTTCACGTATTACACTTATATGAATTCAGATTGGTTATTTACATAACCATTTTACTTATAATCTTACTCGATTATAATATCAACTAATATATCCAATGTGTATCAAATATACTTTGGGTAAAATTATTTTCATTTACCCTCTTTTCAAAACATATCGTGATGACCCATCGTATTCGAGTGTTTAGTAACTCCTACCGATACAGTGGATCAAACTGATCGACCAGAACTCATAAACGACTTAACCAATGAATCTCCACAATATAAACAAAATTTTATATCAATAACAAATACGTTCACTCGTATATATACACTCAAACTCAATCTAGGGTATTACTAACCCTATCTCTACCGAGTCACGCCACAGAGCCAAGTTAATCAATTAACCTTCTGCTCTGATACCAACTGTAACGACCCGGATTTCGAGCGACTTTGATTATCGACATAAACACGATGTCGATAACCAAAACATCGAAAAATCCTGGTAATTAGTGAAAGAAATTAGAGGGTGAGGAAAGATAAGATAGAAAATTAGAATAGAAGAAGAAGAAGAAGAACACAACATCAGAGTAACACGAATCTCACAGCGGAACGAATAAATATATTTCATAACATAACTTTGAAATACAAACCTGTACTTGAATATACATATCATTATCAAGGTACAACACTTACAACACAGCGGAAATAACTATAGCTATATGATCCTGAAGCCTCCTGCTCCAGCTCTTCAAGTGTATCTGTAAAATCCCGACTACTTGACTGCCCGTACAAATTTAGGCACCCAAGAGTTTAGGGAAAACAACAAAATAAACTCCGGGTCAGTCATGGGACTGGTATGAGTAAACAGTTTAAAAACAGTTCGAACAAGTAAACGATATCTCATAAGACTACGCCGTATAACGGACAGGTTTTTCCCTAATGAGAATCCAAAATATCTTTATATCAAAACCCTTTGGATATTATAATAATGTCTATCAACCACAGTATATATATATAATCATCTAGCAGAAACGTTTTCATCTCATGTTCTACATATATAGTATACAATCAAAACCGCAAGCACGTATTGGGTAATGGATTTCCAACTATGACAAGGTATGGAACCACCTTTCGCTTGTGTACCTCTAGAGAGGAATACACTGGGTTCAACAAGAACATCTTGCAACCCGGCCACACATGACCGACCACTCATTTCGCTTGAGCGTATCGAATGTATATCACCAACGGCTGGGATCAACAACCGTTTCCCGAATGGGACAGCATCAACAATAGATTTTTAGAAGTAAATGAAACTCTAGATCAGGTGATTATACACCCTACTTCGGTGCGACCGACATAGCCATGCTGCCTGCCCGATTTCTGTCATTTACCGGATGATGAGGCTAGAAGCTACGCTTTATCATCATACCAGATTCACTTTGAATGCCACATCATCAAATCCATCCAATCACCGATTGACGTCCTCAACAATACATTATGTGTTAGCTAAAGAAGTTTCCTTATCCGCTTCCACTCTTGGTACGGTTGAAGAAATCAATATACGTGATCGTCTGGAAATACTCTGTCAGACATCCGTCCATACAAGTCATCCAGGAATAGGATGAACCGAAGGCACTATTCTGTAAACAGGATAGCCCTTGCATAAATCCGTCTTCAATTTCCTTTGGCATATATGATTTCATAACGCTTATGCCAATACAGAGTGGTTCTTTGGATAATAATCCAACCAGTCTCTCCATATTAACAACGTTAAAATGATCAAAACATCGATAGTCTGTGATTTAACTATCGAATAAAAACAGGTGTGCAAACAATGATATTATTCCCAAATGGAAATTATATCGATCAAACATCATTTAACATTCATCTCCTTAGTTCATTAATTTACTTATCTCCTGTTTCCCTATATTCAATATTTCTTATTTTCTAAATTTGGAAAATATACGTTATTAACAATGGAAAACATTTCCATTTCTTGTTTTCTTTATTATTAAACATTTCTGGTTTCTTATTTGGAAAACATTTCTAAAGCTTCTTCATTGGACTTAGATAGATGTTTAAACAAACCATCACAATGCCAACTCAAACCATTTCCTTTACTGCCAAACCTTAACTATTCCTTAGTTAAAACGAAGCCAATCAAGTTGGGGTAGAACTACCTCTTAGATCTTAACTGGACAACATTTCTATCTTTGAAATAGGCAAAGTTCACTTTATATTTCTTTAACTAACTTCCTTACTTAACTCTCGTTCGAATAAATCTCTATTTGATTTATTCTATTTGATTTACTCTATTTGATTTACTCTATTCACTTAACCCCTTTCGAATAAACTATATTCGATTTACTAACTTTATTCGAATAAACTATATTCTATTAACTCCTTTTACTTTAACTCTAATCGATTAACTAACATCGATTAACTCCCTTTCTTTAACACAAATCGATTAACTAACATCGATTAACTTCTTTTTACTTTAACACTAATCGATTAACAAACATCGATTAACTCCCTTTCTTTCTATTCGAATAAACTATATTCGATTAACTCATTTTAATTTCTATTCGAATAACTATATTCGATTAACTCATTTTACTTCTATTCGAATAAACTATATTCGATTAACTCATTTTACTTTCTATTCGAATAACTATATTCGATTAACTCATTTTACTTTCTATTCGAATAACTATATTCGATTAACTCATTTTACTTTCTATTCGAATAACTATATTCGATTAACTCGTTTTACTTTCTATTCGAATAACTATATTTGGTTAACTCATTTTCTTTAACTCTAATCGATTAACCAACATCGATTAACTCCTTTGCTTTAACTCTAATCGATTAAACTAACATCGATTAACTCCTTTTACTTTATTCTCTAATCGATTAACTAACATAGATTAACTCCTTTTACTTTATTCTCTAATCGATTAACTAACATTGATTAACTCCTTTTACTTTATTCTCTAATCGATTAACTAACATCGATTAACTCCTTTTCGAATAAACTATTCATTTATAAAGATTTACTTTTAGTAACGGTTCTTCACTTTACAAATGATTTCCTTTTTATTCTAACTTATCCTTTGATTTTATAAATATTTCTTTTATAAAAATTCTTTTCCTTTTCTATATAAGATCCATCGATTTTATATAAATAATTCATTTTCAAATTACACTTTGAAAATATTCCTTTATCAACATTCGGTATGTTATGGTATTCAACATATCAAATAACGATGATCAGTATCGTCCAAACACATATAATCAACAACAGATTATATATCACATCATATATCACAATATATGAAAAACAATAAAATAACTGTTGAGGAACCCAGTTGGGTTCCTCCAACCTGTTTCCCTGCATCACAGATGTTAAACAATATAGATAACATCACTTTCAGTTCCATATGATATATTCTGTTAAACAGAATCAATATAGAAAATTTAACTAACTGACTAGCAGTTCAATCAAACAGTCAACACACAGTCAATCATCCAATATCTAACAGTTCTAAAAATACAACATGACTTTAGAAACTGTTCAGAGTTAGTGAGATTTACTCACATTGGACGATCATCATTGATAACGATAACCATCGCTCGATTTGATTTAGACGGACAATTTATTTTGCTATAAATTGTAACGGACTCCAATCGACTCGCGATCAGTTCCATTGTGTAGTGTCCGTCCATACGATCCCAACGGATCTTGTTTCGCCCAATTCTGATATCGTATGACCAAGATATTATCAAATACAAGTCAATACATTATTTAGATAATTAAAACTTGGATTTAAATTTCAAAACGGGCCTTAACTTTCATTTCTTCTCCGGCCCATCTCAACACACCCGTATCAGCCCATATACCCAGCGTCCACTTCCTCCTACTTCTTCTCTCCTCTTCGTTGAAGCCAAAACTGACTCCAGGAATTTCTTCAACCATTTGCCGACTCCCTATCTCCCCTAACCTTCACACAAAATTCAAACTAACCACATCACGATATTTCTCATCCGAAACTCCACCTCGCCACCACCGTTTGAGTCAGTTCGCACGCCTCAGGCGTTTCCCGTTGCCCGGTCCTCCTCGTGATGACACCCTTCAGTCACCGAAATTTTTATGCTCAAAATTCCACAAAAAAACCCAGCTGATTCCAAACTCCATCATTATCTCAAATCTAATCCTTGTTTCACCAATCGGTGGTTACAACTCGCGGATCCGTTCGCTCTAGGTGTTGCTAGAAAATGTCGAGCACCATAGAACAGGACCGCACCAAAAGAAATTGGTATAGGGATGGGGGAAATCATCCAACGAATCTAGATAAATAGGCTTCATGATTATTTGGAACTTATTCGATTTATTTTGGATTTTTTTACAAAGGAGGACTTTCACGTTCTGAGTGTTTTTATACTGTTGGGGGGGGAGGGGTTGGTAAGGTTTGTGGTTGGAAGATGGGCTGTGTGGCTTGCTGTTGGACCATAAAAAGTTATATATATTTTTTTCTTTTATTTTTTCTTTCTTTTATTCTATTGATTTTATATTCGTTTCGAGTCCTTAAAAATTCCTGCGACTACATACGATACCTAAAAATCACCAAACTGGACATGTAGCTAGAGTTTGATATTACGGTCACAACGAAACTGGTTTCGTCTGATTCCTACTCCGTTTGATCACACAACGTATTTTTAACTGTAAAAATACTGACTGTTTATCGCTCTAAAAATCCGTACGGCCACACAGTGACTCTAAAAATCACGAAATTGGAAATCTAACAACTATTTGATATTGCGGATCCAACAAAACTGGTTTCGTCGAATTCCGACTCCATTTGCAAAAGTGGCTATTTTTAACGCTCTAAATAGCCTATTTAAATAAATTTATATATAATTGAATTAAATATTTAAAATTAAATATTATCATCTATATTCACAGTGGCATACCACACAACTCTAGAATATTCCTGTATGTATTTACAACTCGATATTCACTTCTGGGTCAACCCGATATTCAATTTATATTAAAATTCCTTTTTAAAATATAAATGATTCCTTTATAAATTATAAAGGAATTCCACAGCGACTTTTCTAAAATTTGATTTGGACATATCTCAAAATCTACACGACGAAATCCTGATTTTTCTCTTCCACTAGAAAGATATACTCCACCAGCTCCACACGTTTCTTGTTTCACAGAAATCCGGCTAAAAATGAATCCTGTACATTCAGTTGAAGTTCAAATCGCCAAATAGGGAACTGCAGCACCATTTCGAGCTCGATTTTAATTATATTATAATCTATACGTTCAACTGTCGACAATTTGAATATATTCGTTATTCAAATTCAATTCCAAGCTGAATTAAACATCACAGATGATCCGGTTCACACCATATCGTCATTTCAACCAATTCTGATTATTTCAGAATTAAATATATTATTTAATTTATTATTTTAAATTAAATATTCATCATTATATTCTTCCACGACCATTAAATTTCTCTAAACCACCATTTCAATAATTAAATAAATTAATTATAATACCTCTGCCAATGCGGGTCATTACAGAATTTATGCTTACAAATCATTATTGATTATATTCTAAAATCTAAGATGTATGCATACTTTTTAATATATGACATTAATGCTAAAATTGTTTAAACAAGTATTATTAAGCTTTTATTTTGAACCTATTCAAAACTACTCAAAACAAAATAAAATTATTCACTAAAAAGCCTTTATTTGAAGCATTCAAAATAGTTTGAAACAAGTGGAATAATAGCAATTTGTAAGTTCAAAACAAGACAATTCTAGACAATTGGCTTTGTGTCTTTATGAAATCGATGTGCGAAGCCAAACCATTGGCTTCACACTTCTACAGTATTCGAAGCACAACAAATCACTTAGGTGCACTTTGAGCTCGAAAATACTTAGGCTTTCGAAATATGACACAAATTGTTTGTGATGATCACCCATAACCCCTGCACCATACAAGAGGAATAATGGGTTGAAAGGTGTGCACGACAGCTATCAAAGATCATCAAGGTATGTGAATATCATAAGAACCTACCGTAAACTCATAGCACAAGGATAAAGTAGTATAGAACATATACAACAGGTAGTGATAGTGAAGCAAAAACGCTGAACTTTCATGACAACTAGAAAGTATTTCCCATACACATGGATGACAACAATAGTGTTTATAGAATTCGCCTCAATACAGCACTCATAGGAAATAGCAAACAGCAGAAATCCAAATACTATATAGTAATAAAACTGGTACATAAGCCTCTAGCTCGCCATCGATCAACAACACCGTCTCACCAAGCTATCACCTGTCACATGCTACTCAGTCTTCCCATCCAAACAATCAGATGAACAACCCAAGGTAATAAGGGGGAAACATAAAACCTTGAGTCAGACAACAGTCTTTGTGACCGTTAAAACAGCTAACAAATTCACCAATAAAGTATATGAGAATGAGTAAATAACCGAAGTAATCTACCCAACTCCAGAGAAGAACTCACAATAGCCTTCCCCACACCTAACAATGACAGCCTTTATGATCCAAAACATCCAAAGGAATAACAATTCAGCCATGGCAATCCGAACAACCATTCATACATAGCAATAGCAACTTAACCATCATCACAACAAGCATTCAAACGTCTATGACTGACTCTGGCTATCACCACCAACCTTGCATTGAAACCACCGTTAATCGTATGACCGGCCAAACAATTTGTCATCCCTCAAGGGCCAATGGTAAACCCCTGTTCTAGCTAAAGCTCCACACACCATACAACGAAATATGTCTAGGCCATACAATGAAACCCAGGGTACTCGACCATACGACAAAATCGTGTAACCCCTGCTTTGAGCCAACGATAACCTACGACAACGATAATCTCTATGCCTCCAGTATCTCTAGTCGTCACTAACGGCGACTATACTACCATCATCACCTAACTCAGATAAACTTTGAGTTAATTTCACCCGTTGCACTACGACTGGCAACGTACAAATCACCTGACTTCGATATTCCCCATTTAATTCACCTCGAAGTTAACACCACTCTTGAACTAAAGAAAATATCAATCATAAGGTTTGAAACAATCCATAGCATCATACCAATTTGCTAAGGAAAACCAACCACAACACTTAGGCCATCCACCACAGCATTTGAAAGCGCTGTCAAAATCATGATGGACGAGGGTACATAGACGGCTGACCAGGCTTATGACCACCTCAACTCACGACCGACCAACCCTGTATGATGATTGACCCTCCCCTGGAACCAGCCCGACCGACCAGCCTCTCACGTTACATAACCGGCAAGATCCCCAAAGATGACAGACGCGACAGTTCAGGCAAGGACCGACCCGTTCAACTAGGATTGACTGACCCACTGCTTAACCCCACGATGCACGAGCCATACCACTTGACTTGGCCTCCCCCTGCTCAACCCCTAGGCTCGCTCGACCGACCCTGCTCTCTAGGCTCGATCGACCTACCCTACTCACCTATGCTTGCTCGATCAATCCTTCTCATGACTTGTTCCCCAAGAAAACCACACAATGGTGCGACCGACCCACCACGTGCGACCCAAAACCTGCAGTCTCCAATTCAAGCCCAATCTCGACCAAAGCTTCTATAATCAACCAAATCGACAAAACATGCTCAACCAATTCACCGAATACTATCATAGACATGTCATAAGACCGCTAACAACATGAATATGATGATTTATCACTAAATAATGCAAATCTCACCAAAACCATTAAAAATGAGCATATGATCAAAACGATAAATCTAACTTGCATGAATGTATGAAATAGCATGGAACTTATCAGTTAAACTTGCCAAATTGGACCATAGAGTGATTCATATGAAAATGGACTTATAATGGTATATATCTATGGTAAAACACTTGAATTTGATGAAAAACATTATCAAACATTCATACACTTCATTGAATCCATGTGAGAAATGCAAATCAATTACCGATTCTCTGAAATAAGCAAAAAATAATGTAATAAGATTCCGGAAAGCAAGCACTTCGCACCAAACCCCTTGATCCGATGAATTCTTTCTTCAATTGATGTAGATCTCGCCTCCAATGGTGTAGATCTATGATTTCCCTCCTTAGATTTTGATTTTTAATGGTGGAAAGGTGTTAGAGGAAGGAGGAGCACAAGGCCACCAAATGAGAGAATGGGGAAGTAACTATTTCCCATGCCTCCCACCCCCTATTTATAGTATTCTAACAACCCACCAATGGGCCTCTCCAAATCATCCCATTAGGCTCCCAAAAACTGAACAGCCAATTGGAAAACCTTAAAACAGTGACTCCTCTTAAACCATTGAGCAAAATCCTTAATTAACCACTCTACGGGAAGACGATCATCATTTCCTTTCCAATGGCATAGGTATCACCACCTGATTCGACCCGAGTCAAAAGTTATGCCCTGTACAAGACTGATAGGGGCAAAATGGTCACAAACAAAATTAGTAAAAATTACGGACATGTCTTACATCCCCATATGCAACATATTAAAATATGAGAATGATCCAACCCATTGGGAATAAAATAAAAATATTTCACGATCTTCTGGTACATAAAATGCGGGTTGTTACACTGTTCGAAACCAATTTAAAGGTAGTTTGAAGCAAGTTCTTTATAGCAAAAAAGTGGATTCGAAGCAAACTACTTCAATGAAAACTAGTTCATAAATGCATTTGGAAAAATCAGTTCAAAACAAAGTAAAAGCGGTTCAAAGCAATTGCTTTGAATCGAACAAAATAGGGGAATTGGACTATTTCAAAAATCATTAGAGAATGTGGCTTCCCCTTGCTAAGAGAAGCATCGCTTCCAAGAAATCTTCGAA
Source organism: Allium sativum (assembly GCA_030737875.1). Taxonomy (NCBI): domain Eukaryota; kingdom Viridiplantae; phylum Streptophyta; class Magnoliopsida; order Asparagales; family Amaryllidaceae; genus Allium; species Allium sativum. The sequence continues at coordinate 995,285,911 of CM060924.1, read as the reverse complement.
GCACTATAAGCTAAGTTGCCAAAGCATCATGTGCTTCTGGATAAGATAAAATGGAAAAAACAAACGATTTGAATCCAATATGTCAAGCAAAGTACCTGCTTAAAAGGGAAGTAGAATTGTAATTAACATAAAAATTGTGAAATATCTAGTTAAGGTAATTCTTTTCACCAACTTCTTATTACTTGGAAAATTCTTATTGGTTGATTAAACATTTTTTTCAAATTTGTGCCATAGTTATTAGAATTCTAACAATTAAGATAATAGTGTTCCCTCTTTCAATACCATTTATTTAATTAGACTTAACTAAATATTTAAGATATCCAATTTTAAGAATTCATACTATATAAAAAATTCATGGGAAATATTCTCAAGAATCAAAATAAATCTCTTTTCATATATATATATATATATATATCAACATATATTGAATTCGAATGCAAAACATTACATAGTTTCCAAACTAATTAAACCTAAATTAAGTCATTTTTTGGAGTTAGAAAATTCACAAAATATCCATACTTGTTTAGAAAACAATATAAATTGAAACCCACTTCTAAAATAATGTTTTTTCCCCATACTAAAATGTCAAAGAAGTTGGATGTTAATGTACATATATATACATATATGTATATGTATATCAATACACATATACACACATAAACTTATACATTAACGTGTATATATATATATATGAATTTTTATTAGCTAAAATTGGTGTAAAAAACACATGAAAATGCAAAAATTCAGGTCTAAACATAAAACTGAATCAACAATCAAATAAATGAGTGAATATAATTGTTTACCTCTATTGGAATATGAGAAAACTTGTGATTTGTGTTGCCTTAACTTTCTAAGGTTGATTTCCTTTTATCTTCCTAGAGAAATGGTGGACCTCTAAGATATTTTAGTTTACGTTACAAATGAAATGAAGAGAAGTATAAGAGTTGTAAAGGGCTAAGTGTTTAGGAAATGGCATTTTTATATTTTACCCCTCTTATATTCATCCTTCTTACGTATCAAATCTAATTGACCAAATTAATTCTTTAAGTATGGCTCAGCCCATTTAATCAAGAAAATCTCGTTCTCATCATTAACGTATATTATTATATTTAATCTACCCAATTAAATGTTCTAATTAATGTCTAGTAAATAGGGACATTGCAAAATGTTCCTCGTGCTTGAAGTGGATGATGATGTACATATCGAAGAAGAACCATATATTAATATATTTTTCTATAACTTATTACATGTTTCTAAGAAACCTCTTCAGGATAGCTTTAAAAAAGGCACTTAGTTATTAGTGATTGCAGAATACATTGCGATTAATTCAAAATAGTATCTCACAAAAGTTGGGTTTATGGCTATTGCACAAACTGCAAAACGACATGAGTCATTTGATAACTAATGTGCAAAAATCATCATAAAGTTAAAAATTCATGTATGTTTTTAGTTTACCATATCAAAAAAAAAGATCCATGTTCAAAGGCTGCATATTATTTCAAAATTATGACATCAATATAAAGAAGTGTAGAATATTTGACGAGGAAAGATACAAACCAAGAAAAAAAGGAAAAGGAAGTTCCATACAAGTATATGCGGTGCTTACCCATCACCCTTAAGCCTCAAAGATTATATGCATCTTTTGTAACCATGGATCATATAAGCGCATAGTTTGAGAACATAGGAAGTATGTTGGTAAAACTTATCCTACTTTAACAACAAGGAGCAGTAATTGTAGACTGGGATTATGCATGGATGAATTTTCACCATTTCCTGAAGTTGGTTCTAAATATTCATCTTGGCTTGTTTTTGTTACACCATATTTTTTTACTTCTATGGAAGCATATGAAAACTCCATATATAATTTTTACTGTAGTCGTCCTGGCCTAGATGGTTCGACATAAGGAATCGATGTTAATTAAAAACCATTAATTAAAGAGATGAAAATGAAAGTGAGTGTTATTACGGATCGAGTAGTATGGAAATATACTAATGTAGAATAGTAAATATATTAGTAGTATAAAATATAAATGCATTAAAGAGAAATGACACCAGATATTTTTATACTAGTTTGGAGTTATGTCCACATCCAGTCCTAGACTCCTTCTAGAATACCGAATAACAAATCCTCACTTAACCCGGTGGAACATGTATACAGTACTCGAGAAGATGAATACGAATTTAAATCCTTGATAACCTAAGGGGACTTCAAATGTGCCTGAGCAGACGAACATGAATTTATGATTCAGCAACCTAGGAGGACTTAAAACGTGTCTGAGTACAATAAGACTTAAAATATAAAAGATTATTTGACTGTTTATTTTCTTGATAACATGGATTTGTCACTTATAGTACGTCCTTTTCTATAATCTTCTTCTCAAATGTCTGTATATACATATATATTATGCATGTGAAGATAAGAAAGGAAAATATTGCTTTTAGATAAGAATTGAAGTTTGGATTAAAGCAATTTTTAAGTCCGTGAACGCTTTGAGAGAATATAGAAAGTATTTAGAAATATTAGATTAGATAAGTCAAAATTTGTTTTTGACTGTGAATAAAACATTTTTATATAGTAGTTAAAAAGTTACAACCATTCATGAAGAGATTTGATCGAACATAAGCATCTGTATCTCTTCAGGAGGATCATAACACTTCATGAATGGGAGTGACTCTTCAGAGATATGACAGTTGGAGTCAGTTCAGTTGACTTGATTTCTAAGTAAGTCAACTGAAGTTCATATCATCATGCACATATGTGTGTACTGTGCACTTTGCACCAGGTCACTCGACTGACCTATATAGTTATGTCGAGTGAACTGGGTTAATGTGCATAATGAACGCGCGCGCACGCACACACATACAAAAACGCATATATATATATATATATATATATATATATATATATATTTGTGTGTGTGTGTAAAAGGTTCAAGTTAAAAACTTTTTTTGGTTGTGATATAAATAGCTTCTAATAGATTTTAACAGTATTATTTTTCTAAGTCTCAAATCTCTAAAGATAACTAAGCGCTAGTTTGAAGTCTTGTCTTCATTGTAGCTTACATCAATACGTATGACTCTCTTTTTGTCGCTCTTAGTCACCATTGAATCTTCTGTTGAAATTTGAGCTTCATGCCGTGAATCAAGATCATGATTCCACATTCTCCCCATTTTAAATTAATGACAACCTATAAATGAAGATGCAATATACGATGAAATATAGTATATAAACTTAATACTTATTCCCCTTGAATATATGGTGACATATATTGCCCTACATGAAATGATTAGTTGTAACATCCCGTATACATGAAATGATTAGCTGTCTTCTTGTTCATTAGATGTTGTCCATGTAAATTTTAGCAAGGGAGGGTTACTAGGGCTATCATGTGCATCTGTGGAAGCACTAAATGAGCGTGAAATTGCATCCTGTAAAATGTTAAATAATACCTTCTTATTTTCTAACTTCTTGTCCACCTTTTTTATATGGGAATCTATTGTTCATTGATTTTTGCACAGTATTTCCATAGATTCGTGGGGACCTAAGGAAGGATCAACGATTACAATTTCATCTTCCGGTTGAGCAGTAGTAGATCGAGTTGGATGGTGTGGTCTAGGAGCTTTTGTTCGAGCTCGGGAGGTTGGTTATTGTTGGCTGGAGCATCTTTAAGGCAACCAATCTTCATAAGCTATAAATCGAGGAGGAATACCTTTTGGCAACCTTGAAAGATTAAGTGTCTTTGCTTTGATGGCACCAACTATAGAGTATTCTGAATCAGGCAATGATTTTTCTCGGTTCATAATTAGCCTCATGATGTACTTGCCATAATAAATGGTGTTCATTCTCCCTTGGTTAAATGTGAGAAATTCATCAAGCGGCAATCAAAACCACTTCATGGGAATGTCATCCCAAATAGAGTATAATGTTTTAAAGTTATTCTCATTACTAGCAAATAGCTTTCAGTGCATGGGTGATTGTTTTCATTAAAGCAAGGTGAAGGATTCTAGGCTTAGGTCGTGACTCCATAGATTTTAGCTCTGTCACATCATCATTTAGGAACATGTGGTTTATTTTGTCTCTCACACCCAGGCTGCATTCCACTTCACGTAACACTTTCTTTGATTTCCACAATGTAAAATTTTGACCCGTTCTATCCAAAGAAAAGAAAAGTTTCCTTCCATATACCGATGTCCAGATACAATCATTTTCAATTAGTGGTACTTCTCCGAGATTAAGATTTGCATAAAATATCTTCACCATTATGCAATTTATCTTGAGGTTGTTGGCGTTGAAATCAAGAAACGATTCCAGCCCGCTTCTTCGAGCTAAGTCTTAAAGATAGTAAGGTGCAAAATTCGTAAAGTTGATGAAAGAGCCTTCAAGCATTAATGAATTTTGCATTTTTGTCCATCTTTTGATAGTCATCTCATTCAAGAACCATTTTCTAATTTGTGGATCATTTGTAGTGTCTTAAGATGATGAAGTGCCCTGCCTTAATCTTTTAAGGGCCATTTGTAATGATTTTGAAGCGAAAATTTTGAATTTTGGGGGTGCTAGGCTTTTGAGGTTTTTAGAGGTAAAAACTGAAAAGTGAAGGAGTGAAAGTGGAGGGATAAATGGATAAATGAGATAATTTTTTATTGAATCAGTCGATTGAGTATTAGGGCAGTCGATTAAATTTCTTTCTCCAACATAATTTCCTAAGGATTCAGTCGATCAATCTAGAAACCAAATTTTCCAAGTTTCTGATTCAGTCAATTGATAGTCTGATTCATTCGATTGAATGCTTTGCATTTTTTTATTAATTATATTCAAATTTATGCAAATAATAGATATTTCTTTATATGATAAAATTAAGAAATATGAAACACAATATAATGAACATGTATTATTAAAAAGAAATAAGACATATGTGTAGTATAATTTATTAGTTTTAGATTGATGCGTAAAAACAAGCCTATGCATTATTTAAAAAAGAGGAATAAAAAAATAAGTACAAAAAAAATCTAAATTGGTATTGTTAACCGATCTTTTGGTCCGATTACCAAAAATACACAAGACACGCTCGACTCAACATATCACGTGATACTACAGCCCAGAGGTGTTGCCAGCATCATCAGGGGTCCAGTACCAGAAGATTCGAGCTGGGCCACTAGCAGAATGTCGCATCCCTTGGATGCTACATCCATCAGCATCCATCCGCAACCGAGCCGTGCTTCGAGGCGAAGGCGAGCCGTCCAGCGGGTCCGGGCCCAGCGCCGATGGGGGTCCGTGATTGACTCAACGTCAGGATTCATCCAACATCTTCCGTTGTCCTCGCATCTCTCAAAAACAAGGCCAAATCCACATTGTCGTATCCCTCTTCCCGAATCCCCCGTACCCAACTTCAGTATAAAACTCAGACCCCACTGGGGTACAAAATTCGTACCCTATTCGGTTATGAAATTCGTACCCTCTCGGGGTATGAAATTCGTGCCCTCTCGGTGTATGAGTTTCATACCCCACCGGGTATGAAATTCGTGCCCTCTAGGGGTATGAGTTTCATACCCCATCCGGTATGAAATTCATACCCTCTCTTGGGGTACGAATTTTGTACCCCATCGGGTACGAATTTCATACCCCTGGAATGGAGAATGAATTTCTGAGGCGTGATGGGGAGACACGAATTTCTGGGGGCCTGTGCTTTGGGATACGAAAATTGGCTTGTGGTCTCCTACTTCTACATATTCATACCTACTCTCACCTAACCACTCCAATATAAATACCCCGTTGACCTCACACTTCAAAGGGGTTATATTTTGGTGACTTGACATCTCTTGAGAGCTCCAAGTGGTCTCTTTAATGGCATCTCCACTTTGAGGAAGAAGAAGGGCAAAATTGTCTTTTTCTTAATATTTTAATATATGGTAATTACGACATTATATTAATTAGAAATGTATGTAAAGAGATGTCATGAGATGTTGTAACATCCCAGAATTTTCGGTCATTTAAATTAGAATATTTAAATCTGTTCTATATATTATATTGAAATTATAATGGATTTTATACCGAATTTATTTTATAAAGTCGAGTTTGAATATATATATTTATAAATATAATTAAAACGAGCTCGAAACGACGCGGTAGTTTGTAATTTATGATTCAAACTTTATTTGAATATAAAAGAGCCAGTATAAGTTAGAATTCTGTGAAACAAGAATTGTTCTGATCGGTTTGATAACAATTTTCTAATAAAAGAGAAAAATTGAGGTTTCATCGTATATATTGTAAGAAATGTCCAATTCAAATTTTCGAATAGTCGCTATGGAATTTCATTAATAAACGACAACGTTTATTTAGTGAATATAAAGGAACTTCTATATATTTGGATATCGGTTTAACCCGAAATTCTGAATATCGAGTTTTAAAATATATATATTGGTTTATTCTGGAGCAGTATAAGATCTCATTGGGAGATATACGATGATAAAAATTTATTAGTGTTATTGTTTGAACTTAATATTATTTTATCGACCGTATATAGGCCTTTGAAGTAGTTTTCTATTCAAACGATCTCCGTTTCCAACGAAACAAGTTTTATTGGAATGCGTACAACTAATTATTGCTATATTTCCAGTTTGGAGATAAACGGAGTTAATTTGTCAATTGACGAAATTTAAGGGTGAACCGGTGATTATAAATTGAATTAAAACACGCTATTTATGAAAACGGGGTCTGTTTTAGCAAAATTAGTTTCATTGGAACCGTAATGTCAGGACATAATAGTGTGCTCATCTTCGTGGCATTTGGAGATTATGTGTGACAGTGCCTATATTTGACCTACGACGTTAATAACGGTAGAAATTATATTTAACCGTATTAAAATAAAACATGTACAAACTTCTACCCTGAGTAAATAAATAAATAAAACATGTGTAAACTTCGCTCTTAAGTTATGCACATATGCCTACCCTAACGTAGCCAAGTTTATTTATGTACTAGCATTTCTACTTAAGCCTTAAGGTTCTGAAAAGCCACACAGGCTATTGAAGTGAGATTTTGTGCACAGCTAGCCTAGAATATACACCCTGTCTGTACAACTCATGTCTTAGAATTAAAGTTTTTTCACACCTTTTTAACGAGTGTGAATAAAACACCACTAACATCATTAGTGGTGTGCGGTTATAATTGGCCCCTGAATTCCTTCCAAACAATCTCAGCCGCACACCACTAACGGTGTTAGTGGTGTTATGTTCACACCCGATAAAAAGGTGTGAACAAACTAGCACTCCATGTCTTAGAACCTATTCTCATTTTATTCCAACGTGGTGTGTCTACTCACGCATTGTCCTTCATAGCACAGCTGAACACCATACCTAAGATCACCATCACACAGCTTTTCACCTTCACTTCAGCATACCTATGTGTTTTCCTTTCAATCTACCTTGTACGAGACACAGAAATTCACATGACCATCAAAATTTTCATCCCCTTCCATTGAGATGAAGGCACCCAATGGCGCATGTACGTATCAAGAAACTTTCCTTTTTAGTTTTAGTAAAATGTACATAGCTATAAACAGTAAAGCCTATTCTAAGAACTGAGAACACCATAGCTTTCATGTTGTCAAATTTTCCTACCATCTTTTCTACTTTTCACATAAATATACAGCTCTAGGCACATGAAAACAAAGAGAAACTGCAGCTACCTATGTACAAATTCAACACAGCTAGCCTATACCCTGCACCACTATTCACGTTTACGTGATTGCCAAACAATCCAATGTCGTGGTGAGCACACCTCATTTGAATGATGAGCAAGGGGTTTCTGCTTATATATAGGGCAGTATCTTCACCTTTGTTCTTAAAGAATTCGAATGCAGAAAAATGGTGATCGTTCTTTAATAAAAATCTATAAATATATATATCTAGTAAAATATATATAATAGTAGGCAGGATAAAGGAGCTGTGTAACAGTATTGACATGAAGCGTGGTGGCCTGGCTTGGGTAAAGCAGTAGCGGGATTGAATTGGAGAAATTATTTTAACGAGTAAAGAATGAGGAGAGGACAGTGGGGTTGTTTGGGGTACCGAGTGTTGCGGGATCGCGTTATTGGAAGTGAAGATGGGGTACAGCTCAAAGTGATGGTGGCGCTTGTGTCTGTTGTGGAGGGATGGCACGACGGTGGTTGATCAGGGTATGGCAGAGCTCGAGCTGGGCAGAGTAGCACTCGATGCCGTCAGGTAGAGGGGGTGCACTAGTCGGCAGCAGGAGTTGTCAGCAAGGAGGATTCATACAAAAAACATGAGTGAAAGAAAGGGGAGGATGTAGTTCGAACTGAGGAGGGAAATAAGAGGGTGAGGGGACAACATTAACGTGGAGGGGTTTAAAGTATAAAAACAAAGAAAGAATAAACAGAAAAAAGTATAGAAATGAAGGGGAAGGAGAATGGATAACAGGAAGGTATAATTTTGGAGAAGAAATGTATGGGGGAAGGCTGAAGAGATTATCAACGTCGAGAATGATGTGGGGAGTTTCATCTGTAGTTGCATGAGTGTTGGACGCAACAGGGAAAGAAACGTAATGCACTATTTGGACACAAAATTAAACACAAACTTAGAGACACAAAGCCTCAACCGTTGGATCTTTTTGTCTTTATGTGGAGAGGTGTAATTCATGGGGTGATCCAATGGTGGAGATTGGTTGTGTCACAAATTGTGTCTACATTTTGTGTTCCATTAGATTTTCACTATATATATATATATACATACATACATATATATATATATATATATGGCATTGCGCAAGTTTCATGGTGGCAGAAGAATGTCGTTGGGGAAGATGGAAGTGTAGCAGGCCCATAGATTTGCAGGTTGCAGTTATGTTGGGCTAGAGAAGAATCAATTTTGGGCTTTTGTAAAAAGAAAGAAACGATGAACTATTTGAAAAAAAGACATGAGGGGAAGGCGGCTGTTGATAGGAGTGTGGCACCAAGTATTAAAGTGACGTGGCCAATGTTTTGTATATGGGCGCGGGTGGGCTGTCCTTCTCTAAACCGGGCTTTGGGTCACACTAAAAGGAAAAAAAATGGTGGAACCATTTTCGAAGTCATGTAGGTGGGAGGGTGGTTTTTATGCGAGAAGACACAGCAGATGGGTAGAAGGAAGAAAAATAAGCATGGTGTTGGTTGTGTTCTTCACAGATCCGCCTGGGTAAGATCGCGAATGTATATAATAAAATAATAAAAACATAACTAGTAAAAGGTAATTATTAATTAAAGATTTAGTTAATATTAAACATATCGTATAACTTGTGTTTACATACACAGAATCGAACCAACACAGTCGCGTTGGAACCGTAGCGGAGAACACGATATTTCGAAGTTGAGTCAGACAAAGCCAGACGTAGCTGGAGGTTTCAATTAAATTAAACAATTGTTTAATTTGATTAAATAGATCGTTTTGACGACGAATAAAAATCAATGTGAGTTAAACTCACTCAGTTCTCCCACTTACAGTTATTATAAGTCGGGTTTTAATGTTTGCATGCTATGGTTGCTAATTGTTGGTTGATTTAATGGTTGTTAAATATTTTATATCTATTATTTAAATTAAACGGTTGTTTAATTTAAATGAAATGACATCGTTATTGTAACGACCCAGGGAATTTGCGATCCTGGATATCGGCATACAACACTATGTCGACTATTCAAGCATCGGAAACACCTTATAGTCCATGAAAGAAATTAGAGGGTGAGAATAGATAAGATAGAAACTTAGAATAGAAGAAGAAGAAGAGGAAGAAGAACATACAACATCAGAGCAACACGAATCTCACAGTGGAACGAACAACATATAATAGATAACATATCCTTGAAATAAAATCAGTATAAGTATACAGTAACATTATCAGAGTAAAACACTTACAACACAGCGGAATAAATAATAGCTATATAATCCTAAAGCCTCCTACTTCAAGCTCTCCAAGTATATCTATAAAATCCTGACTACTTGACTGTCCGTACAAAATTGGGCACCCAAGAGTTTAAGGAAAACAAAACAAAACAAACTCCGGGTCAGTCATGGGACTGGTATTTGTAAACAATTTAAAACAGTTTGGGAAATTAACGATATCTCATAAGACCACGCCGTATAAAGGAACGGGTTTTTCCCTTATGAGAATCCAATCAATTTGATTTAACTTTCAAATCACTTTTGAAACGACCCGCATATCCGTGCTATCTGAGTTGACTAAATACACCACACGTCCAACCCAAATAACACAGAAATACGAACCATTAATAGAAAGAAGTTAGAGGATGAGAAATAGAGAGAAGGAAATATTAGAATAGAAGAAAAACGAAGATCACAACTCACAGCGGAACGAATAAAATATATTATATAACATACCTTTTGAAATACAAATCAGTAACCTTATATACATACCATCATCAGAGCACAACAGTCATTTCTGGAACAGTTATAAACACCTGTTTCCAGATACAAACAAGATCCACAGCGGAATATTTGATAGCCTATAGCTAACCGGTGAAGCCTCCTGCTTCCAGCTCCTTCAAATGAATCTGTGAAATCCCAACTACTTGACTGCCCGTACAAATTTGGGCACCCAAGAGTTTAGGGAAAACAAAACAAAATAAACTCTGGGTCAGTCATGGGACTGGTGTGAGTAAACTCCAACCACTTGTTTAACTTTAAAAATCCTTTCAAAGAAAAGATAATAGTAAGACCAGCCCACACATAAACACGGACGGTTTTTACCTTACTATAACCCAAAACACTTTGATACGAAAATCCAGTGATATTATAATAATGTCTACATCAAGTAAATAATCAAATAGCAGAACGCTTGCATCTCACGCTCCACATATATTTTAAAAAAAATCAAAAACCGCATGGCGCTTATTGGAGATTGGATTTCCAACATGACAAGGTATGGAACCACCTTCCGATGATGTATCTCTAGAGGCGAATACACTGGGTTCAACAAGAACATCTTGCAACCCGGCCCACACATGACCGACCACTCATTTCGCTTGAGTGTATCGAATGTATATCACCAACGGTTGGACTCAAACCACCGTTTCCCGAATGGGCAGAATCGATAGATTTAGAAACAAAAGGAATTTCTCTAGATAGGTGATTATACACCCTAATGGGAGCGACCCACATAGCCATGCTGCCTGCCCGATTTTTGTCATTTCCCGGTTGTTGAGGCCTGAGGCTACGCATACTTACCATTCCTTGATAACACAATTAACTTTGAATGTCACATCGTCAGATCCGTTAATCACTAGTTGAGTTTGCACAAATATTCTGGATATTATGCTAAGGGATAAATCCGTTGCAACCATATATATTCCTACAGACCAACCCATTTGATCATTGGAAATACTCTGTCAGACATTCGTCCATTTACGTTCGTTCTGGGATTTGACGAAACCGAAGGCACTATTTCTATAAATAGAAAAGCCCTTGCACTTTACTCCGTCTTCAATATATTCAGCATACTTGGTTCGCAACGCTTATGCCGATACGGAGTGGTTCTTCGGATAATAATCCAACCAGTCTCTCCATATTGACAACGATGGTCAAAAACTTCGATAGTCTGTGATTTAACTATCGAATAAAAACAAGTGTTCATCCAAACATATCAAACAAATCACTGGGCTCTTTAATTAATATTTCATTAATTAAATCACTTTTCCATTACCTCTATCAATATTTGCCATCCAAATATTTCAATAACCATATCGGCCTCTTATGCCATTTGGAAAACGTTTCCAAATATCAACTTCTTTTATTTTCTATATATTAGAAAAATCTCTATTTGCAATTGGAAACAATTCCAATCACTTATCTCTATCCCCTTTGTTTACAACATTTGATTTTTATATTCACTTTACTATCGAATTCAATACGTCGACACAATGATTTCAAATTATCAAAATATCTTAAAAATATTCTAACTCCTTAAATTTCCGGAAAATTTCGCCATAACCTCCCCTGTATCGGGAGCATCGGGAAATTTCAAATAGCTTCCCGGTATCTTCCTCAATCAAAAAGAAAAAGGAAAAGCCAAGCGGCTTGCCGATACGGCGCATAAAACCCATATATGAATTAAACATGTACCTTTTGTCGAGCACATTACTAAAAATCTTCATATACTCCATCCCATATCTGTTTAACACCTGTTCACCTGTTTCTAATTCAATTCAACTCAATCCATTTGTTTGAATTAAACTTTGAATCGTTTGAATTCAGTTTCGCTCAATTATTCTTTAATTAGCCTTTTGCCTATTTCACTTCTTTGTTGAACATAACATGTTCAAACAAATATTTACTTGTTCATAACCAAATTGAATTACAACTTCATACACTCGTTTGACTCAATTCGTTAAAGTAATTCTTTAACCAACTTTCTGTCTATCTTGCTTGTATATTTGAATATAACACGTTTTTAAATATATTTCCACTTACTTATCAATCAATTAAATTCAAATTCAATTTTAGTTCTATATTCGATTTCGAATATATATTTATAATCCCAAATTTCACTTTCCAAGTTCGATTTTTAGTTCAACTCGCTTAACTAATTTTTCTTTAGTTGATTCTATTCAATAATCGAAAATATGATTATTGTCTCAAAAATCATCTTCTTTACTTCACTTGAGTCCATATTTATTTTCTAACTCAAGTCTAGATTTTTAAATGGAAATCCGGATTTTTATTTGCTTAAAAATCCCAATATTTATATATAAAATCCATTATGGTTTATAATGGTTTATGGCGCTGCTTTTAAAAAAAATTGATTTTGACATAACTCAAAATCTATACGACGAAATTCAGATTTTTCTCTTCTATCAGAAAACTATTATCAAATCGGTCCTGACGTTTCTTGTTTCGAAGAATTTCGACTTCAATTGCGTTCTGTATACTCAATTGAAGTTCAAATCGCTATTTTACGAACTGCAGTGCTGCGGCGAGTTCGTTTTAATTATATTTATAAATATAAACTTTTTAAACTTCGTAACTTGTTTAAAATGAATTCGACTCCATTTAACTCTGCTTGATTCAAATTCAAATCTCACTTTTATTTGAATTCTATATTCAAATTCCAATTCCTTTTCTATTTGATATTCAAATTCAATACTTGAATTTCTATTTGAATCTCCTATATTCAAATTCGATGTTTGAATTCATTTGAATTCTCTTATTCAAACTTTATATTTAAATTCCATTTGAACTTCTATATTCCCATTTCTATATTTGAATTCTATTGGAATTCAAATATTCAACTCCTTTTTAAACTCTATATTCAAAATCCCATAGTTTAAAACTCATTTGAATTTCATATTCAAATCCCATAGATCAAATCCTATTTGAATTCAATTTGAATCTCTTATATTCAAAGTTCATTTTCCATTTGAATTCTAATATTCAAATTTATTTTGAATTCTAATATTCAAACCCATTTGAATTTCTTCACTCAAACCCATTTGAATTCCCCTGAATTCAAATCCCATTTTCAAACCCTTTGGATTTTCTATTTGAAATCCTATTTTTTTGAAATTCCATTTCCCATTCTACTTTGAAATCCTATTTTCAAAGTTTATTTCAAATTCTATTTTGAAATCTCCTATTCAAATTTCTACTTGAATTTCTGTATTCAAATTTTATATCAAATCTCTATTTGAATTTCTTCATTTGAATTCCTTTGAATTCAAATTTTATTCTAATTCCTTTTGAATTCAAATTCTATTTTTCATTCTAATCTCGTCTATTCAAATTCTATTTGAACTTCTTATTTGAATTTCTAATATTCAATCTCCTTTTAAAATTCAAATATTTAAACTTCCTTTTAAAATTCAAATATTATACTCAACTTTCATTTGAGTTATATATTTAAAAATTTCATTTCACATCTATATTTTGAAATTTCATTTCAAATTCCAATTTCACACTTGTATTTCTATTTCTGAATTATCAAGTGATAATTCTTTTCACTTCATTTATAACTTCGTTATAAAGAACTATTTATAACTTCGTTTATAAAGAAACTACTTGTTTTATTTTTCAAAAACAAGTTTATATTTTTATTTCCATTTAAATTTCAAATTCTATTTAAAAATAGAATTTTCCCCTTTTTAAATCTCAAATATCCTTCCACGATATTCTCAAATATCATTACTTAAGCCCAGTGATATTTAAACACACAAAGCAACGAATTATTTATTTTTCTAACACATCATATATAAAAATATATATGCAAACAAATAAACAAACAGATAATATATTTTTGAGGAATCCAGTTGGATTCCTCCAACCTGTTTCCTGCATCCACAGATGTTAGCACATAAATAATACCCATTCTGCTTCGTGGCAGAATATCGCGGTATAGAAGGTCATCCACTAATCATAGCGTGGGGCGTATAGGGTAATCATCCGCTATGAAACTGCGGGCATCCGCTAATGAGACTGCGGGAATCCAACCAATCAATCAACCCGATATATATATATAGCCTAAATAACTAATATATATAAACAACCAGAAAACAACACAAGCAGCAAACAATTATTTTTAATGAAATAAAAATAATTCTAAAGGTGAGTGAGATTTACTCACCGGGATTTTCGTTTGCAGAATATCCAGTTAAAATTTCCATAGCGTCTCGAATTGTTTTCAACTGAATTCATTCCGTACCTACGATGATTTATTTATTTTTAATTTAACAGTTAAACGACTATTATTATAATTTATCTTACTGACATAAAATAAATAAATATTTCTTTGAATTTATATAAGATGTATACCTTATTGTTTTTGCGAATAACTCGACCAACTCCCCGACGGCTCCAAAGTATTGCTTGCCAAAACAGCCCCAAAACCAATTTACATCACTTTGGCCTTTCGTTGAACATGTCACCGATCAATTTCTTTCACAAATCAGCCCTAAAACTTCCCCATCTCACTATGACATTCCACCGATCAGCTTGCAGGCAATTCCATCTATTCCTTCATCATCACATCTATTCACAGTTAAACTGTTGGATCATCCACACTCACTCCATTTCCCCATCCATCTTTATCACGTTAGAACTCAACTGCCCATGACCACAGACCAACCTTTCTTCCCTGTCCAAGTCCACATACCCAAACCCATCAGTCCAATCACCAGTAACCGACCCTAATCACCCTAGTTCACTTAATAGTACTGACCAGAACTTCTGACCCCTTATTCAATACTTCGCATCTTTCAACGCGTTCGACAACCACCCATTTTCGCTCTCTGTCCACCCATCGAACCTCCACATCGCCCCATTCCAGACATCGAATCCCCCCCTCCAGATTGAAATCAACAATCGCGACAAAGACCACTAGAACCCATTTCGCAGTCGAGCTCTCAGAGGATTATCACGGATTTGATTCGAGAAAAGGGGAAGTCACGGCTCCCTTTTGATTTTAATTGAGGATATAAGATCGGCATATACGATTTGCAGAAAAAAATGAGGGTAGCGGCTTGATTTATATAGGATGATAGGGAACCAGAAGTACGAACCCATTAATTTGTTGTCTGTTCGATGTTGAGGATGGGAGACAATTTTATCAGCTCGAAGAAAGAATAGCTGCGACATTAAAACATTTAGGTCGGCTGATGTATTTTTATTTTATTTTTGTTTTGATTAAAAAGCTAAATATCTTGTGGTCCTTTAAATTAAAACCCTGAACCGTTATTCTAACGCAACCATTGTTATTTGAACAGTTTAACACTGTTCTGAACTAACCGTATATATTTTATATTTAAATGTATATAGAATAATCATTTTAATTAGAAATAATTTAAATTTATAAACGAATAAATTTCTCGATAATATATCATTACCATTATCGATTACATTCACATAGAATTTATATTTATTATCTGAACCGTTTTGATTCAATTCTAACTTCGAATTCAATATATCTCGCATTACGGTAATTAGATGAAAAATCGATTTACATTATCAGCTCTATATTTAAAATAATATTAAATATTTAAAATAAACCGACCAGAAAAATCTGGGTCGTTACATTCTTCCCCCCTTAAAATAATTTCATCCTCGAAATTGCTAAGGTAGAAAAATGGTACAAATCCATTATTTTTCAAGATCTCACTTATGTTGAAACTCAACTCCCCATATTTTAGCAAATTTCAATTCCACCAAAACTTTTGGTCTTCACACACTTGATTCGAATGATCTACGATCAATCCATTTATATTCAATATCACACACTATATATGCTTTCATTCATTTAACTCTGAATGATTTGCAATTAAGTTATTCACATCCAACTCATATTCTATTCATATTGGTTCAACCCCAATTTATCCAAATTGATTCTAGTCAATTGATTCACTTCAACCCATTTACTAGCTTAAGTTAAATTCCAATTCCAGAATCCAAATCCCAGGGTTTTTCTTTTCAAATTCTTTTGAAATCCCATAAATATATACATATATTTATTTTCATTTCAAGTTCAAACATTTGAATTTTCTAAATCGACTTGTCTTCTTCCAAATCAATTTCCATCAAAATTCTTCTAAGGTAGCAATCCATCACTTAGAAACTTGAAAATGAACACTGATGATGTCGCGACAATCATCAGGATTATTTCCCAGCCCCTGAAGTGAGTTCAGTGCTTTATTATTTCTAAATCCATCTAAAATGGTATTTATTCAAATCCTTTACAAAACAAAGCTATATTATTTACTTTTAGAAAATATTTCCAAACTTCCCAGGATTTTGAATTCTTAATTCTGGTTTGAATTAAATTCTAATTCATCTCATTTGTATATTTAATTTCTATACAAATTCTATTTTGGTTATAAATACCCATTTTAATTTTATAATCTCGTTTGATTATAAAATCAACATCCAACACATCCATATAATAATAATTCTAGAAAATTATTCTTTCTATATCAAAATAGAAATTTCGGGTAAAATTATTTCATTTACCCACTTTAAAACAATATTATGTCGATTCTTCTATCCAAGTATTTAGAAACTCCCATCGACGTCGTGGCGTCCCACGATTCGATCAGAATTCATAAACCACTCAACAGACTAGCCAACACAATATAAAACAACTTTATATCAAATAACAAATACGCTCTCTCATATATATACACTCAACTCATTCTAGGGTACTACTGACCCTATCTCTAACGAGCACATGCCACACAAGCCTAGGTGTTCGCTCAACCTAAGCTCTGATACCAACTGAAACGACCCGCATATCCGTGCTATATGAGTTGACTAAATACACCACACGTCCAACCCAAATAACACAGAAATACGAACCATTAATAGAAAGAAGTTAGAGGATGAGAAATAGAGAGAAGGAAATATTAGAATAGAAGAAAAACGAAGATCACAACTCACAGCGGAACGAATAAAATATATTATATAACATACCTTTTGAAATACAAATCAGTAACCTTATATACATACCATCATCAGAGCACAACAGTCATTTCTGGAACAGTTATAAACACCTGTTTCCAGATACAAACAAGATCCACAGCGGAATATTTGATAGCCTATAGCTAACCGGTGAAGCCTCCTGCTTCCAGCTCCTTCAAATGAATCTGTGAAATCCCGACTACTTGACTGCCCGTACAAATTTGGGCACCCAAGAGTTTAGGGAAAACAAAACAAAATAAACTCTGGGTCAGTCATGGGACTGGTGTGAGTAAACTCCAACCACTTGTTTAACTTTAAAAATCCTTTCAAAGAAAAGATAATAGTAAGACCAGCCCACACATAAACACGGACGGTTTTTACCTTACTATAACCCAAAACACTTTGATACGAAAATCCAGTGATATTATAATAATGTCTACATCAAGTAAATAACCAAATAGCAGAACGCTTGCATCTCACGCTCCACATATATTTTAAAAAAAATCAAAAACCGCATGGCGCTTATTGGAGATTGGATTTCCAACATGACAAGGTATGGAACCACCTTCCGATGATGTATCTCTAGAGGCGAATACACTGGGTTCAACAAGAACATCTTGCAACCCGGCCCACACATGACCGACCACTCATTTCGCTTGAGTGTATCGAATGTATATCACCAACGGTTGGACTCAAACCACCGTTTCCCGAATGGGCAGAATCGATAGATTTAGAAACAAAAGGAATTTCTCTAGATAGGTGATTATACACCCTAATGGGAGCGACCCACATAGCCATGCTGCCTGCCCGATTTTTGTCCTTTCCCGGTTGTTGAGGCCTGAGGCTACGCATACTTACCATTCCTTGATAACACAATTAACTTTGAATGTCACATCGTCAGATCCGTTAATCACTAGTTGAGTTTGCACAAATATTCTGGATATTATGCTAAGGGATAAATCCGTTGCAACCATATATATTCCTACAGACCAACCCATTTGATCATTGGAAATACTCTGTCAGACATTCGTCCATTTACGTTCGTTCTGGGATTTGACGAAACCGAAGGCACTATTTCTATAAATAGAAAAGCCCTTGCACTTTACTCCGTCTTCAATATATTCAGCATACTTGGTTCGCAACGCTTATGCCGATACGGAGTGGTTCTTCGGATAATAATCCAACCGGTCTCTCCATATTGACAACGATGGTCAAAAACTTCGATAGTCTGTGATTTAACTATCGAATAAAAACAAGTGTTCATCCAAACATATCAAACAAATCACTGGGCTCTTTAATTAATATTTCATTAATTAAATCACTTTTCCATTACCTCTATCAATATTTGCCATCCAAATATTTCAATAACCATATCGGCCTCTTATGCCATTTGGAAAACGTTTCCAAATATCAACTTCTTTTATTTTCTATATATTAGAAAAATCTCTATTTGCAATTGGAAACAATTCCAATCACTTATCTCTATCCCCTTTGTTTACAACATTTGATTTTTATATTCACTTTACTATCGAATTCAATACGACGACACAATGATTTCAAATTATCAAAATATCTTAAAAATATTCTAACTCCTTAAATTTCCGGAAAATTTCGCCATAACCTCCCCTGTATCGGGAGCATCGGGAAATTTCAAATAGCTTCCCGGTATCTTCCTCAATCAAAAAGAAAAAGGAAAAGCCAAGCGGCTTGCCGATACGGCGCATAAAACCCATATATGAATTAAACATGTACCTTTTGTCGAGCACATTACTAAAAATCTTCATATACTCCATCCCATATCTGTTTAACACCTGTTCACCTGTTTCTAATTCAATTCAACTCAATCCATTTGTTTGAATTAAACTTTGAATCGTTTGAATTCAGTTTCGCTCAATTATTCTTTAATTAGCCTTTTGCCTATTTCACTTCTTTGTTGAACATAACATGTTCAAACAAATATTTACTTGTTCATAACCAAATTGAATTACAACTTCATACACTCGTTTGACTCAATTCGTTAAAGTAATTCTTTAACCAACTTTCTGTCTATCTTGCTTGTATATTTGAATATAACACGTTTTTAAATATATTTCCACTTACTTATCAATCAATTAAATTCAAATTCAATTTTAGTTCTATATTCGATTTCGAATATATATTTATAATCCCAAATTTCACTTTCCAAGTTCGATTTTTAGTTCAACTCGCTTAACTAATTTTTCTTTAGTTGATTCTATTCAATAATCGAAAATATGATTATTGTCTCAAAAATCATCTTCTTTACTTCACTTGAGTCCATATTTATTTTCTAACTCAAGTCTAGATTTTTAAATGGAAATCCGGATTTTTATTTGCTTAAAAATCCCAATATTTATATATAAAATCCATTATGGTTTATAATGGTTTATGGCGCTGCTTTTCAAAAAAATTGATTTTGACATAACTCAAAATCTATACGACGAAATTCAGATTTTTCTCTTCTATCAGAAAACTATTATCAAATCGGTCCTGACGTTTCTTGTTTCGAAGAATTTCGACTTCAATTGCGTTCTGTATACTCAATTGAAGTTCAAATCGCTATTTTACGAACTGCAGTGCTGCGGCGAGTTCGTTTTAATTATATTTATAAATATAAACTTTTTAAACTTCGTAACTTGTTTAAAATGAATTCGACTCCATTTAACTCTGCTTGATTCAAATTCAAATCTCACTTTTATTTGAATTCTATATTCAAATTCCAATTCCTTTTCTATTTGATATTCAAATTCAATACTTGAATTTCTATTTGAATCTCCTATATTCAAATTCGATGTTTGAATTCATTTGAATTCTCTTATTCAAACTTTATATTTAAATTCCATTTGAACTTCTATATTCCCATTTCTATATTTGAATTCTATTGGAATTCAAATATTCAACTCCTTTTTAAACTCTATATTCAAAATCCCATAGTTTAAAACTCATTTGAATTTCATATTCAAATCCCAAAGATCAAATCCTATTTGAATTCAATTTGAATCTCTTATATTCAAAGTTCATTTTCCATTTGAATTCTAATATTCAAATTTATTTTGAATTCTAATATTCAAACCCATTTGAATTTCTTCACTCAAACCCATTTGAATTCCCCTGAATTCAAATCCCATTTTCAAACCCTTTGGATTTTCTATTTGAAATCCTATTTTTTTGAAATTCCATTTCCCATTCTACTTTGAAATCCTATTTTCAAAGTTTATTTCAAATTCTATTTTGAAATCTCCTATTCAAATTTCTACTTGAATTTCTGTATTCAAATTTTATATCAAATCTCTATTTGAATTTCTTCATTTGAATTCCTTTGAATTCAAATTTTATTCTAATTCCTTTTGAATTCAAATTCTATTTTTCATTCTAATCTCGTCTATTCAAATTCTATTTGAACTTCTTATTTGAATTTCTAATATTCAATCTCCTTTTAAAATTCAAATATTTAAACTTCCTTTTAAAATTCAAATATTATACTCAACTTTCATTTGAGTTATATATTTAAAAATTTCATTTCACATCTATATTTTGAAATTTCATTTCAAATTCCAATTTCACACTTGTATTTCTATTTCTGAATTATCAAGTGATAATTCTTTTCACTTCATTTATAACTTCGTTATAAAGAACTATTTATAACTTCGTTTATAAAGAAACTACTTGTTTTATTTTTCAAAAACAAGTTTATATTTTTATTTCCATTTAAATTTCAAATTCTATTTAAAAATAGAATTTTCCCCTTTTTAAATCTCAAATATCCTTCCACGATATTCTCAAATATCATTACTTAAGCCCAGTGATATTTAAACACACAAAGCAACGAATTATTTATTTTTCTAACACATCATATATAAAAATATATATGCAAACAAATAAACAAACAGATAATATATTTTTTGAGGAATCCAGTTGGATTCCTCCAACCTGTTTCCTGCATCCACAGATGTTAGCACATAAATAATACCCATTCTGCTTCGTGGCAGAATATCGCGGTATAGAAGGTCATCCACTAATCATAGCGTGGGGCGTATAGGGTAATCATCCGCTATGAAACTGCGGGCATCCGCTAATGAGACTGCGGGAATCCAACCAATCAATCAACCCGATATATATATATAGCCTAAATAACTAATATATATAAACAACCAGAAAACAACACAAGCAGCAAACAATTATTTTTAATGAAATAAAAATAATTCTAAAGGTGAGTGAGATTTACTCACCGGGATTTTCGTTTGCAGAATATCCAGTTAAAATTTCCATAGCGTCTCGAATTGTTTTCAACTGAATTCATTCCGTACCTACGATGATTTATTTATTTTTAATTTAACAGTTAAACGACTATTATTATAATTTATCTTACTGACATAAAATAAATAAATATTTCTTTGAATTTATATAAGATGTATACCTTATTGTTTTTGCGAATAACTCGACCAACTCCCCGACGGCTCCAAAGTATTGCTTGCCAAAACAGCCCCAAAACCAATTTACATCACTTTGGCCTTTCGTTGAACATGTCACCGATCAATTTCTTTCACAAATCAGCCCTAAAACTTCCCCATCTCACTATGACATTCCACCGATCAGCTTGCAGGAAATTCCATCTATTCCTTCATCATCACATCTATTCACAGTTAAACTGTTGGATCATCCACACTCACTCCATTTCCCCATCCATCTTTATCACGTTAGAACTCAACTGCCCATGACCACAGACCAACCTTTCTTCCCTGTCCAAGTCCACATACCCAAACCCATCAGTCCAATCACCAGTAACCGACCCTAATCACCCTAGTTCACTTAATAGTACTGACCAGAACTTCTGACCCCTTATTCAATACTTCGCATCTTTCAACGCGTTCGACAACCACCCATTTTCGCTCTCTGTCCACCCATCGAACCTCCACATCGCCCCATTCCAGACATCGAACCCCCCTCTCCAGATTGAAATCAACAATCGCGACAAAGACCACTAGAACCCATTTCGCAGTCGAGCTCTCAGAGGATTATCACGGATTTGATTCGAGAAAAGGGGAAGTCACGGCTCCCTTTTGATTTTAATTGAGGATATAAGATCGGCATATACGATTTGCAGAAAAAAATGAGGGTAGCGGCTTGATTTATATAGGATGATAGGGAACCAGAAGTACGAACCCATTAATTTGTTGTCTGTTCGATGTTGAGGATGGGGGACAATTTTATCAGCTCGAAGAAAGAATAGCTGCGACATGAAAACATTTAGGTCGGCTGATGTATTTTTATTTTATTTTTGTTTTGATTAAAAAGCTAAATATCTTGTGGTCCTTTAAATTAAAACCCTGAACCGTTATTCTAACGCAACCATTGTTATTTGAACAGTTTAACACTGTTCTGAACTAACCGTATATATTTTATATTTAAATGTATATAGAATAATCATTTTAATTAGAAATAATTTAAATTTATAAACGAATAAATTTCTCGATAATATATCATTACCATTATCGATTACATTCACATAGAATTTATATTTATTATCTGAACCGTTTTGATTCAATTCTAACTTCGAATTCAATATATCTCGCATTACGGTAATTAGATGAAAAATCGATTTACATTATCAGCTCTATATTTAAAATAATATTAAATATTTAAAATAAACCGACCAGAAAAATCTGGGTCGTTACAACTTTAAAAGAAAAAATGATCTTTTATATCAAAACTCCTTTAATATTATATTAATGTCTATCAATCACAATATAATAATCATCTTGCAGAACGCTTTCATCTCACGTTCCACATATATAGTATACAATCAAAAACCGCGAGCACTTATTGGGTAATGGATTTCCAACTATGAAAATGTATGGAACCACCTTCCGATAATGTACCTCTAGCGACGAATACACTAGGTTCAACAAGAACATCTTGCAACCCGGCCACACATAACCGACCACTCATTTTGCTTGAGTGTATCGAATGTATATCACTAATGGTTGGGATCAGCAACCATTTCCCGAATGGGACAGCATCGACAATAGATTATAGAATTAAATGAATATCTCTAAATAAGTGATAATACACCCTAATTGGAAGCCAACCACTCAGCCATGTTGCCTGCCCGATTTTTGTCATTTCTCAGCTGTGAGGCTAGAGGCCACGCTTATTTCTGACAGATCACACAATTATTCACTTTGAATGTCACATCTCATACCTGCCAAATCACAAATTGATTTACTTTAAAATTCAATGGGTACACAGCTAAGAGAAACGAATTCCTCTGCCACCAAACGTATATACATTTGAAGAGATCAACTTACGTGATCCATTAAATATACTCTGTCATATATTCTTCCATACAGGTTGTCCTGGTACTGGACAAACCGAAGGTACTATTATGTAAATCAATCTTAGGAAATTTCTACCTAGAATTGCCAGAACAGTCCTTGCATAACTCCATCTTCAATTTTCTTCATTATATTTGATTCGCAACGTTAATGCCCATACAGAGTGATTTACAGATAACAAACCTGATCCCGGTTTCTCCGTATTGACAATGGAAAAATTGTCAAAGCTTCGATAGTCAGTGAGTTAACTATCAAAGAAACACGTATGCAAACAACGATATTATTTCCAGCTGGAAATTCTATCGATCAATCATCATTTAACGTTTATCTCTTTAGTTCATTAATTTATTTATTTCCAGCTTCCATATATCCAACATTCCTTATTTTCTAAATTTAGAAAATATACGTTATTAATCATTGGAAAACATTTCCATCTCTTTTTCACGTATCACTGTCATTTCAGTATTCTTTATCATCAAACATTTCATTTTCTAGGATTAGAAAATATATCCGATTATATTTGGAAAAATGTTTCCAAAACTCATTCATTGGATTTAAACAGATGTTTAAATAAAACATCGATATGCCAATTCAAACCATTATACCCGTTAACTAAATTCACTTAACCAACCTTCACTGTCGAACCTCAACCATTCCTTCGTTAAAAATAAAGCCAATGAAGTTCGGGTATAACTACCTCTCAAACCTTAACTGAACAACATTTCTAACTTCGAAACAGACAAGGTTCACCTTTTAAACCCTTAAAAAACTTCCTTACGTAACTCTCTTTCGAATAATCTCTATTCGATAACTCTTTTCTATTAACTCTATTGGATTAACTCTAATTCGATTAACTCCTTTCAATTAACTCTAACTCGATTAACTCCTTTCAATTAACTCTAACTCGATTAATTCTAATCGATTAATTCTAATTCGATTAACTCTAATTGATTAATTCTAATTCGATTAACTCTAATCGATTAACTCTAATTCGATTAACTCTAATCGATTAACTCCTTTTAATTAACTCTAACTCGATTAACTCTAATCGATTAATTCTTTTCGGATAAACTATATTTGAATTACTCCTTTCGAATAACTAATTTGATTAACTCCCTTTCGAATAAATAATATTCGATTAACTTCTTTTTCGAACAAACTATATTTGCTACCTCCTTTCGAATAATTCTTTCGATTATCTCTTTTTTTAATAAACTATATTCGATAACTCCTTTCGAATAACACTTTCGATTATCTCTCTTTTTCGAATAAACTATATTCGATAATCTTTTCTTCTTCGAATAAACTATATTCGATTAACTCTATTCAGTTAACTCTATCGATTAACTCTAATCAATTAACTCTAGTCAATTAGCCCTATTAGATTAACTCCTTTTCGAATAAGTAATATTCGATTCACTCTTCGTCCATATTCAGTTTTAAATATCGATGTTGAAATCGATTCGTACTTCTCTATATAAGTCCTGACTAATATATTCTATTTATCCAATGATAAATATTTTATTTAATATATAAAATATAATTTATAAATTAATCTTCTCAATCTATCAGTTAGAACAGATTCTATTTAAAATCTTTGCTTTAAATCCATATCATGTTATACCCATGTGCGAAGCACGGGTCTAATCTTTCCTGATGTAAAATTCTATTCTTTTGCCAAATATTTCCTTATATAACATTCTTTTCATTTTCCCATAAATTCCTTTTATATTTCTATTTGTTTTCTAAATAAATATTTCTTTTATAACTCTATTTATTTTCTAAATAAATATCTCCTTTTATAATCTATTTATTTTCTAAATAAATATTTCCTTATATAACATTCTTTTTATAAATAATTCCTTTCAATGCTATTTATAAATAATTCCTTTCAATGATATTTATAAATAATTCCTTTGTTAATATCCTATTTATTTTATATAAATATTTTCTTTTCAATTCTATTTGTAAATGTTTTACAAATATTTCCCTTTCTATTTGATTTGTAAATGTTTTACAAATATTTCTCTTTCTATTTTCCAATATTTCTTATAGTAATTTACATACCCTATAACAATGATCAATATCATTCAAACACACATAATCAACAACAAATTATATACCACACCATATATTACAATATATGAACAGAACATTATTATAAATATTAAGGAACCCAGTTCGATCCCTCCAACCTGTTTCCCTGCATCACAGATGTTAAACAATATAACTAACATCGATTTCATTTCAATATGAAATATTCTGGTAAACAGAATCAATATTTGATTAACGATTTATATATATATCGTTATCTATAATTTCAAGCAACACATAAGCAATTCAACCAAACAGTTAACGCGTAGCAATCAACAGATAATTATCGATTCTAAAAATATGTTATAAAAATATAACTGTTCCGGGTTGGTGAGTTTTACTCAAATTGGACGATCATCGTTAATAACGATAACCATCGCTTGATTCAGACAGATAATTTATTTTGCTATAAATTGTAACGAGCTCCGATGGACTTCTAGTCAGTTGCATCGTGTAGTGTCCGTCCATATTATGTCGGATCCTATTACGTCTGATCTTGATATAGTATGACGAAGTTACACATTTTAAAGTTTGAGTACAATTTAAATTAAAAATAAATTTAACTTATTCTCCTATGGGGCTCAACCTTTATTCCTTGGCCCATTCAAATTCTGACCCGCACCCGCTTTGGATATTTATCCTTCTTCCACTCCTGATCGATACTCCATTACAGCCTCAAACTTCGATCCTTCCTCATCGCATACTCCACCGAATCAACCGAGACAACCACCACTTCATCTCCTTCGCCACGCCAATCCGACTGCCTCCTTTATCCTTTCTTTCCTTGAATACACTTCGCATCCAGCTTCCACCAAAACATGGTCGGCGTTTTTGATTCCCATCTCCACCATTCACAAATTTGAAACCACCGATGACCTGCTTGTCCTTCCGCCCTCACGCCTACCCCATCCTCGTTCAGTCCGCACCTCAATACAAAAAACGACTTTAGTACTTCCTGTAGCAATTACCGTCACTTTCTCTCTAACAATAAAGTATGTCGTGACCTCTTGTTAAACACGCACAATAAACTTCATTGCTGCCTTTTCAAACAATCTCCAAACATTATTTAAATTAAATTAGACAACCTCCTTTTGGCTCACCTTAACGCATTGAAGCAGTGCTTCATCTTCTACAACACAAAACGCAACCTGCTCATTTCACAAGCCATTTTCTTTTTCCTCCCTTTTTATTTGCAGATCGACTTCCACCTAAAAAAAAGTTTCACCATCGCGATTTTCAGAAACTACCGCGACTCCTACAGTGACTTCGTCACTTATACCAACCGCACCTCACCAGGTAGTGCGCGCAAGCTCGACACTGACCCACGAACCCAAATATACCATCGAAAATCCACCTTGATGGCCATTCAACCCAAGAAACCCAACCCTAGGTTTACTATTCAATTTCAATCCTCAAAAAATTGTGTCAAGTGTAATAAAATAGGTATCAGGTGGAAGCCACAGATCTTAGGAACTCAAACATACAAGTTCGTCGATTTATTGATTTTTGTTGGATTGATTTTGGATTTTTGAAGGTGCGGGTTTTCACGTTTTAATTTCTGAGATGAAGAAAAAGAAACGCGGTGCATCTTTTGACTAGAAATTAGGTTAGGGCTAGGAGGTTGAGGGTATTATATAGGATAAATATAATATTTGATTATTCTCAATATAATAAGCAAATTCTATTTTTATTTATCGTTTAAAATTCATGTGGTCACACAGAATATCCAAAAATCAGAGTTTGACATTACGGACCCAACGAAACTGGTTTCGTCAAATTCCGACTCTGTTTGCTCACACAGCGTATTTTTAACCGTCCATATACTAACTGTTTTTCACATTAAAAATCCCTACGGCCACATACTGACTCTAAAAATCATGAAACTTGAAATATAACAATAATTTAATATTACAGATCCAGCAAAATTAGTTTCGTCAAAACCGGAGGTCGTATGCAAAATTGGCTATTTTTAAAGCTCTAAATAACCCATTTAAATATATAAATATATTTAAAAATAATTAAATTAAATGTTTAAAAATAAATATTATCGTATATATTCACACTAGAATACCATACAGCTCCAATTGGATTTATAATTCGATATTTCAAAATTCCCAGTTATATTGATATTCGATTTATATACAAAATCCTTTTACAATATAAATATATATTTATAAATTTCAAAGGAATTCCATAGCGACTTTTCTAAAATTTGATTTAGACATAAATCAAAATCTACATAATGAAATCCCGATTTTTCTCTTCCATTAGAAAAATATACTTCACCAGCTCCGAAAATTTCTTGTTTCACAGAAATCTGATTTAAAACGGACCCTGTATATTCAGTTGAACTTCAAATCGCCAAACAGCGAACTTCCGCGCCATTTCGAGCTCGATTATAATTATAATATAATTATACGTTCAACTGTCGTTTATATAATATATTCGTTGTTATAATTCAACTCTAAACTGAATTATATATTTTGAATTTCCCAATTCACAAAATATTGTCATTTCAACAAATTCTGATTATTTCAGAATTTCATATATTATTTAATTATTATATTAATTAAATATTCAAAGTTATTTAATTAAACGACCATTAAAATATCTAAATCACCTTTTGAATAATTAAATAAAAAAATTATTACATAGTAAAAATATGGGACATTACATTCTTCCCCCCTTAAAATAATTTCGTCCTCGAAATTGCTAAGGTAGAAAACAAACCCTATTAACTGGGTAAAAATTATTTGTTTATTTATTAACTTCAGTTTGAACTAAACCAATTTAATTTCAACTAAAATATTACTTTATTTCAATTAACGAAAATTTTCAAAAATTCTGAAAATATTCTAACACCCGAAATTTTCGAAAAATTTCGCCAGCACCTCCTTTATACTGGCCAATAGCTCAAAGTTCAACTCACCTCTCTAGGCCTTCTTCAACCCAAAAGAAAATCAAACAGCCAAACGGCTTGCTAATTCGGCTCATCAAAATCTCAAACCTATATACAATATAAAACTTTACCTTTTTGTCAGGCATATCATTATATCCTTTACATCTGCTGCTAATTCAGCATATATCCATGTCATCCCAATCAAACTCCAATCACCTTTATCTCCAACATAACCATTCACTAATATCCAAGCCAAATATCATTTCAAACTCGAGTTTCATTCTCGATTCCAAACTCTTAACTCGATTATCAAATTACCCTTCAAATTGAAATCTCAAAAATCCAATTTGTCTCGATATCATTCTAATTCAATTTCAATTACCACTTAACTGACTATATTTCAATTCCAATTGGCTTTCCCAATTTCAATTCAGTTTGGTTTTAACTCAAACAATCTTTCCCTGGGAAGTTTTTAAACAGCTTTGCTTTTCAAAAATCAAATATTCATCTCGGAATATCAAAACAATTCTTTTTCCTAAAATAATTCGAAAACATTCTCTTTGGTAGTAATCCGTCACTTACAACTCGAAAATGAACACCGACGATGCTGCGCAGTCATCTTCGGAATCTATTTTCCAGCGATCGAAGTGAGTTTAATACTATATCACTTTCAAAACCATAGCTAAACACTTCCATTTTGAAATTCATTTCAAAATACCATTTATAATGCTTTAGAACAATTTAAAATCTCCCAGGATTTTAAAATTCTCATATATTTAATCTAATTCCATTTACAAACACTTTTCATGTTTTCGGAATTTTAAATTTCAAATTCTGTTTTAAATTCAGATTTAACCCATTCCGATTTCATATATTTCACTTATATGAATTCTGATTGTTTATTTACATAACCGTTTCAATTATAATCTTATCTGATTATAATCACAACCAACACATCCAATATAGTATATTTCCAATATATATATTTTCTTTTATATCAAATTATAATTTTGGGTGAAATTATTCCATTTACCCTACTTTCAAAACATATTGTGTCGGTTGATCGTATTCGAGTGTTTAGAAACTCCTACCGATACAGTGGATCAAACTGATCGACCAGAACTCATAAACAACTCAACCAACAAAACTACACAATATAAAACCATTTTTATATCAAATAACAAATAAATTCACTCGTATAAATACACTCAACTCAATCTAGGGTATTACTAACCCTATCACTACCGAGTCACGCCACAGAGCCAAGGTATTAGCTTAACCTTAAGCTTTGATACCAGTGTAACGACCCGAGGAATTTGCGATCCTAGATATCGGCATACAACACTATGTCGACTATTCAAGCATCGGAAACACTGGATAGTCCATGAAAGATATTAGAGGGTGAGAATAGATAAGATAGAAACTTAGAATAGAAGAAGAAGAACATACAACATCATAGTAACACGAATCTCACAGTGGAACGATGTAACAACCCGGAAAATACGAGCCAATTTAAAAATTTTAAATTGGACATTTCAAAGGAATTTGAACAATTGAAATAGAATATTTCAATAAAATAGTGGATTAGAAATTGTGAGTCAGTTTGAAAATTTGAATTCAAACTTTGACTGACTGTGCAGGGTGGAAAATATAACGGATTTTAGCGAAACCAAAAATATTTAAATCTGTTAGTCAATACCTTTCTAAGGAATCTGAAAAATCGAAGTTTCATAACGGGAATCAAAAGTTATGGCCGAATGAATTTTCAGAAAGGTCGCTATATAGAATATATAGCCCTGGAAAATTGATATTTTGCAAACGACCTCGGAATTCGACGAAACCACTTTTGTTGGGTCCGAATGTCAAATTATTGCTAGGTTTCAAATTTCATAATTTTTGAAGCTAGTATGTAAGCGTGGCAAAAGAAAATGTGTTTGGTCAATTTCTGTTAAATTGGATCGACCAGAAAATGGCCATTTTTCAAACGATCTCAGAATTCGATGAAGCTAGTTTTGTTGGGACCGTAGCATCAAAACATAGCTAGATTTATTTTTCTGAAATTTTTCGAATCGGTTTGTGGCCCTGGCAAATTGAAATGTACGTTCAAAGTTAAAAATTAAATGTTTTATACTTTAATTTGAAAAATAACTGACTGTAACAGTCGAATTGGCCAACGAAACATATCCCATTGTGTCCGGGATGGGGGTATTTAGCTAGGCACGACAGTCGTTGGATTTGAAAAGGAGCTCGTTGGAAAAACACTATTTAAAAATTTAATAAAACCCTAGGCCAATCAGAAATTTTCTTTCATTATTTTTAAAATAAAAAAATAAAAAAACCCTCGTGCCCCATCTGCTCTCGACGATCATCGTCGTTCGCCGCTTCCCTCCCCTTTTCCCGCCGCTACAGGCCACTCCAGCCACCGCCGCTACCCTCCCTCGACTCGCCTCCTCCTCCTCTTCAAATCCGACCATACCTCAGCCTCCACCATCGCCGCCTCTGCCAGAATCGAGCCCGCAAAGTTTCCCCTTTCCCAGCGCCGCCCCGATCACCACAGACCACCGAGCCACACCAAACCACCACCGACAGGACCGCCTCTCCTTCCTCTTCCACGTCAGCACCTCCGATCGTCCCCTCGTGCCTTGATTTTCGCGGAAACCGCAACCCTAGTTTCGAACCATCGTGAAAGGTGGGTTCTTTTTTATGTCTGCACTTTGAAAAATCATATCTTTATGGTGTGTTGACGAAATTCGATGAAACAGAAAACATCGGGACCGCAAGGAAGCTCTCTACCACATAGAAGAGACCGCGGATTTTTCTGAGTCATCTGCGATTTTTAGCACTCCGAAAACCAATGTGAGAAATCTAAATTAGTTGAATTTGAATGGAAAATGTCGTGTATAAATTGTATAAGCGAAATATAAATTACACACGTGTTGTATATCTCATGTACATGCGATGTGTAAGCTATATAAGCGAAGTATGGATTATACATGCATAGAATAATTGATATATGTGTTGAAATGCAAGTGAAATATAGCAATAATATATATATATATACTCCCCTCATCCACAAACCATAGGCGATATTTATTGTGGTGAATTGGTGTGAAACATTGGATGAAAAATACGAATGGTTGAATAATTGTTTGTGGTTTATATTGTTTGGTTGTGGTTGAAAAATACCCATTGGTGATTGAAATGAGTTGGAAAAATTGTGGAAATAAAAATAAAACATGCCGCCTGCGTGCGAATTAGATGCATGAATCCCCATTATCAAAAACCGCGAGGTTTTAAGGTAGAGCGAGGAGCCGTACTGGGGACGTTGCCGGTTTTAACTACCCTGCCGTTATGCTGCCGAAATTTTGAATAATATCCATGTGTTAGAATTATTTTCATATTTTGAAATTATCTCCATGCGTTGAAATTGAAGTCATGTGTTGAAACTATATCCATGTGTGGAAATGTTCATGTGTTGAAAAGTGATGTGTGAAAATTAAATTCAATTGTGAATGAATGAAGTGTCTAAACAATAAAAATCACCTTTTTATAATATAAATGAAGTATGTAAAATATTCGCCTTACATATAAATAGTTTCAACAATAAAAATTCCATCTTTCTTATATGAACAACATAAATAAAATATCCATGTGTGGAGGTGCTCATGTGTTGAGAAGTGTGTGTATTGGAAAAGTTCATGTGTTGAATAAAAAGATCGAACAATAAAAATTACATTTTGATTGAAACTATGAAGTGTTGAAAACATTCATTCGTCGAATAAATATTTTAAATGATAAAAATATCATTTTTATCATATATGTGATATGCTAAAGATATGCGAAAGTTGAAATAAATATTTGTGAATGAAATATTATTTTTAACATGAATAGGAACTAAATAAAATAGTCATGTGTTGAAATATATTTTAGTTCGCCGAAATTATCAATTTTGAAATGTGAAGTGTTAAAAATAGCCACTCGTTCAATTAAATATGCATGAGTTGAAATGTTCATTAATTAGCTAATGATATGATTTTTTCCTATGCATGCAACATTAGAATGAATGGTGTTTTTAAACCAAATTGAATCAAATATGAAGTTGAATGGAAAATGATAAGTGATAAGAACTGTATATATGTACATGCATATTTATTGAACAGGTTATAGCAAAAGGGCTAGAGAAGAGGAATAAAATTTTGTGCCCGACAAATGGGTACACATTTACTGTTTTGTTTGGGTGATGATTTTATAAGCCTGTTGGCTAGCCGCTTGGCTTTTTCTTTTTCTTTTTCTTTTTGACATGAGACGCCCGTGTGGCTATTTCGGAATTTTCCCAGCCCCTCCCGTACAAAGGAGGTTATGGCGAAATTTTCCAAAATTTAAAGGCGTTAGTGAAATATTTGAAGTGGAAACGATATAGGAATTTTTGAATGAACTATATTTATATAAATATATAAATATAAATAAAATTAAAACGAAACATGGCTGTGCAGTTCGTGTTTTGAAACCGTGATTTCAAACGACTAGTGCGGGAAATCCGACCATTGGATTTTCCCGAAACCGCAACCGTTGGGTTCGCCTTGGAAATATCTTTCCAATGACACCAACTTTGTGAAAATCCGACGGTTGGATTATCTGGAATGTTTAATTCAAATCGGAAGAACGACGCTGTAGTTCGTAAATTCAAATCGTAACTTCAAATGGCTAGTGTGGAAGATCCGACCGTCGGATTTTCCCGAAATTGAAACCGTTGGATTTGTTTTGAAAATGGTCTTTCGAATGACATAAAATTTGTGAAGATCCAACGGTTAGATTTCCAGATATGTGTAAAACAAATTTAGTGAAAAATAGCGCCAGTGCATCGGCACGACCTGAATCGTCGTTTAATTAAATATGGTCGTTCTAAATTAAATAAAAATGGCGATATATCATTATAAAATACTATAGACGATATAGAGTGGAAATAAACCAATTTTGTTGTGTTTGCTTGATATGTGATGGTTGAAAGTATTTAACATGAAAATTATAACTAAAGAACTGAAATGGGAATGTTGAATAGTCCAACCATGGGATAAATTGATTTGAAAGTCTAAATATACGTGGGTTATTTGAAAAGGCCGAGTTCATCTCATTTCAAATAATCGATCGACGTGGGAATTCGAAGAGTCGAAGACGGTTGAAGACCGATGATCTTCACATTGGATGGATGGGCGCTACTGATGCTCGTGATCGGAGTAGCTACCTTGAAGGAGCTGAAGTAATAGCCGTCCAAACATATTGTTGATTGTACGGATATGCGAGGAATTTGGTGCCCCCGGTTTCGTTCAAACCCAGAACGGACTTGTAAATGGACTGTGTGTCTGACATTGGATTTTGTTCTGTGCTGATTGATCTCTGTTAAATATATATCTGTTTGGCGGCGGAGAATTTATTCTCTTGCTTAACGCCCTTCTCTGAGACGTACGAGCTCAGAGGTTATGTATTGACAGAAATCAGTTGCATGGAGTGGATTGCCTGTGTGGCACGTCTAAGTGGCATATGATCAAGGCTTCTGTTGCAAAGAAAAGTCTTGTGGTTGATGATCAAAGCATGGTCTGTGTGGCGTAGCTTTGTGTATAATGTGAATTTGCGAGCCTCACACCTCGGTATGATTCAGAAACGGGAGAGTGAATATAGGGAGGGCACGACGTTTCTTTTTAGCTAAGGTGGTGTCAGTGACCTACCAGCCCTGACATTATATACTTTTCACCTGTGTGGTTGTTGGAATATGAGGCGCCTCGATATAGGTCTATAAGGACCGGGAAACATGTGTTCAGGAATTGCCAATCCTCAAAAGTAAGAGAGGACCGGCCCTGAAGATCCAAGGATCATAGTGGGGTCCTGGAACATTTGCTAGAGTGTCTCGAATCGGAGAGGAGCTTGCCCCTTGCCTCGACTCATGAAGGAACCCAATTTCCAATACGAAATATGCGAATGTGATTATATTACTAGTATGGGGACATGATATATGGTACCCATGCCGCCTAGGATTGATATTTATGATTGAATTTGCTTTTGAAACATATATGCACTAGTAATAATATCAAACACTTTTGTTTTATACGTATGAAGCATTTTTGGCCATTATAAGGTAAAACTCTATCCTTTGGCTTGCGTTGCATTGTGTGATGGGACCTGAGTCTTATAATGGCTTCATTTTATAAAAAGCATTGCGATGATTTAATCATTTACTTTATTTCATGCACTAGCACTCATTGGAGTAAACCCGTTCCGCGAAAGTGGCGTGGTCCTTTGATTTGCCTTATTATTGTTGTTAATAAGTTAAGTAGATTTCTCATACCAGTCCCATGACTGAGTCGTAGTTTGTTTCGCCTTGCAAACTCGGGTGCCCTCATTTTCACACGGGCAGCCTAGTTACAGGTTTCTGGCGCACTTTTGGCTCATGGCGAGGCTTGACTACACCGTGTTGACTTTAATTTTCTCCGCCATTATTGTATCTATATTATGATTCCGCCATTGGCGATGTAGACTGATATTTATTTTGTGTACTCTTTATGTATGATTCCGCCTCTGGCGATGGTGACTGATTATGTATTATTATGCACTAAGTTGTATCCTGCACTGTGCTCTCTGATGTGATGATATCTATATGATTCCGCTGTCATATGTGTGTAAATTATTATATCTTTTGTTTATGCTATTATATGTGATCTGCTAATGATGATTAATGTGTTTTATTCCAATGATTATCCTTAACACCGTGTCACGGGGTATTGGGATCGTCACAGCTGGTATCAGAGATTTGGTTAACCTTAGTTCTGGAGTCTAACACATTAAACACTTCGTCAAAATAGAATCAATAGTATTCTAAGGCGAGCCGCTCATTAGAGATAGGACTAGTAAAGTCCTAGAATGAGCCGAGAAGAATAGCAAAAACAAGTATCCATTAACCCGCATCGATGATTTGCTAGACCAATTGAATGGGGCGAGAGTATTTTCCCGAATGGACCTAGCTACAGGTTTTCATCAATTGAGAATAGCAGAAGAGTTTGTTCCTTTGACAGCTTTCAGAGGTCCAAACATATTTTATGAATGGTTAGTAATGCCGTTTGGCCTGTGCAATGCTCCAGCATACTTTGTCGATCTAATGAATAGAGTGTTCAGGGGAGTTCTGAATAAATTTGTCCTCGTATTAATCGATGATATTTTAATCTACTCCAAATCAAAACCCGAGCATGAGAAACACTTAGAACAAGTATTGGAGATTCTGAGAAAGAACGTCTTCAAAGCCAAATTCTCTAAATGTGTCTTCTGGCAAGAAGAAGTGAAGTTTCTTGGCCATGTCGTGTCAGAGAAAGGGATTTCTGTAGACCCAAGCAAAATAACAGCGATTCAAGACTGGAAACAGCCCACTACTCCCACAGAAGTTAGAAGTTTTATGGGGTTGGCTAGTTATTATCGAAAGTTCATTAAGAATTTTTCGAAGATATCTGGTCCGTTAATGAAGCTCACGAAGAAGCATGAGAAATTTAAGTGGACTTCCGACTGTGAAGAAGCTTTCCAGGAATTGAAATCGAAACTGACGACTGCTCCGGTGTTAACTATCATTGATGCCAATCAGGATTTAATGGTTTGGGCAGATGCTTCTATTAGAGGTCTTGGTGCAGTGTTAATGCAAAGAGGCCAAGTAGTCGCTTATGCAAGCCGCCAACTGAAACCACATGAGAAGAAATATGTGACACATGATCTTGAGTTGCTAGCTATCGTTTTTTCCTTGAAAATCTGGAGGCATTATTTGTTGGGCGAGAAATTTGTGATGTACACAGATTATCAATCATTGAAGTATTTATACACCCAGAAAGATCTAAATTTGAGACAGCAGCGTTGGCTAGAATTTCTTGCAGCGTATGATCTTGATATTCTGTATACGTCGGGGAAGGCTAACGTTGTAGCGGATGCACTTAATAGAAAAACCGCAATCATTGCCAATCTTATAATTACGCCTGGCTTGATTGATAAGATATGTGCTCTCCAGAGGAATGATTATTTCATTCAAAGGATCAGAGGGAGAATCCAGAAAGGAGAGCCCTCAAGTTTTCAGGTAGATAAAGAAGAAATTATGAGACTGAAAGGGAGAATATGTGTTCCCAACATCCCCGAGCTCAAAAGAGAAGTGCTAGATGAATGCCATAAATCCAAACTTTGCATTCATCCGGGTGTGAGCAAAATGTACAACGATATCAAACGCACTTTCTGGTGGAAGGCAATGAAAAGGGATATTTCTTTGTATGTTAGCAGATGCCCTACTGGTCAATTGGTCAAGAGCGACCAACAGAAGCTAGCTGGATTGTTGCAAACGTTGGAAGTCCCAGGTTGGAAATGGGAACAGATTTCCATGGATTTCATAGATGGTTTGCCGCGAACCAGGAAAGGTAATGATAGCATTTGGGTAATCGTAGATCGCTTCACGAAGACTGCCCATTTTATACCTGTCAGATCCAATAGAACCGCTCAAAGTCTAGTACAGATATATTTAAAAGAAATTGTTAAGCTGCATGGAATTCCCATCAGCATAGTTAGTGATAGAGACACGATATTTGCTAGCAAATTCTGGGAGGCTTTCCAGACAGAATTGGGAACGAAACTGAATATGAGCACCGCTTATCACCCTCAAACAGATGGCCAAACTGAGCGGGTGAATAGAATTCTAGAAGATTTATTACGGGCTTGTATAATTGATTTTGGTGGGTCATGGGAAGATCACTTGCATTTGGCAGAATTCTCATATAATAATAGCTATCAAGCAAGTTTGGGAATGTCACCATTTGAAGCATTATATGGCAGACCGTGCAGATCTCCAGCATGTCGGGTAAAACCTGGCAACAGACTTGTGTTAGGACCCGATATGGTTAGAGAAGCATCTGATAAAGTTGACTTCATCAAAAAGCGATTGAGAACCACCCAAAGCCGACAGAAAAGCTATGCAGATTCTAGAAGAAGAGATTTGACATTTGCTGTTGGTGACCATGTTTATTTGAAAGTTTCCCCGATGAGAGGAGTAATCAGATTTGGCAAAACCGGGAAGTTGGCACCGAGATTTATTGGTCCCTTTCCTATACTTGAACGAATTGGAACTCTTGCTTACCGGGTTCAATTACCAGATTGGTTGCCTGGAGTGCATGATGTGTTTCACGTATCTCAACTTAGAAGACATGTGCATGATCCAAATCTTGTTGTAGAAGAAGCAGCGCAACAGGATATAGATATAACTCCAGAATTAGCATTCAGAAGAGAGCCATTAAAGATTGTTGGCAAAGAAACTAGAGAACTCATAAGCAAAAAGGTTCATTTGGTTAAAGTGCAGTGGAGTAGTGATCCTAGAGACTTTACTTGGGAGACTGAGGAAAGCATTAAACAAGCTTACCCCAAATGTAGAGTGGACATCTCTGACTAACTCCGGTGCAAGGTACCTTTACAATACTTTACATTTACATTTTGTTTCCTGCTTTACTGTTGTTTTCTTTTCAAGGACGAAAAGTTTTAAGTGGGGGAGATTGTAAAAACCCGGAAAATACGAGCCAATTTAAAATTTTTAAATTGGACATTTCAAAGGAATTTGAACAATTGAAATAGAATATTTCAATAAAATAGTGGATTAGAAATAGTGAGTCAGTTTGAAATTTTGAATTCAAACTTTGACTGACTGTGCAGGGTGGAAAATATAACGGATTTTAGCGAAACCAAAAATATTTAAATCTGTTAGTCAATACCTTTCTAAAGAATCTGAAAAATCGAAGTTTCATAACGGGAACCAAAAGTTATGGCCGAATGAATTTCCAGAAAGGTCGCTATATAGAATATATAGCCCTGGAAAATTGATATTTTGCAAACGACCTCGGAATTCGACGAAACCACTTTTGTTGGGTCTGGGATGTCAAATTATTGCTAGGTTTCAAATTTCATAATTTTTGAAGCTAGTATGTAAGCGTGGCAAAAGAAAATGTGTTTGGTCAATTTCTGTTAAATTGGATCGACTAGAAAATGACCATTTTTCAAACGATCTCAGAAATCGGCAAAACTAGTTTTGTTAGGACCGTAGCGTCAAAACATAGCTAGATTTATTTTTCTGGAATTTTTCGAATCAGTTTGTGGCCCTGGCAAATTGAAATGTACGTTCAAAGTTAAAAATTAAATGTTTTATACTTTAATTTTTGAAAAATAACTAACTGTAATAGTCGAATTGGCCAACGAAACATATCCCATTGTGTCTGGGATGGGGGTATTTAGCTAGGGACGACAGTCATTGGATTTGAAAAGGAGTTCGTTGGAGAAAACACTATTTAAAAATTTAATAAAACCCTAGGCCAATCAGAAATTTTCTTTCATTATTTTTAAAATAAAAAAAAACAAAAAAACCCTCGTGCCCCATCTGCTCTCGACGATCATCATCGTTCGTCGCTTCCCTCCCCTTTTCCCGCCGCTACAGGCCACTCCAGCCACCGCCGCTACCCTCCCTCGACTCGCCTCCTCCTCCTCTTCAAATCCGACCATACCTCAGCCTCCACCGTCGCTACCTCTGCCAGAATCGAGCCCGCAAAGTTTCCCCCTTCCCAGCGCCGCCCCGATCACCACCGACCACCAAGCCACCCCAAACCACCACCGACAGGACCGCCTCTCCTTCCTCTTCCACGTCAGCACCTCCGATCGTCCCCTCGTGCCTCGATTTTCGCGAAAACCACACCCTAGTTTCGAACCATCATGAAAGGTGAGTTCTTTTTGATGTCTGCACTTTGAAAAATCATATATTTATGGTGTGTTGACGAAATTCGATGAAACAGAAAACATCGGGACCACAAGGAAGCTCTCTACCACATAGAAGAGACCGTGGATTTTTCTGAGTCATCTACGATTTTTAGCACTCCGAAAACCAATGTGAGGAATCTAAATTAGTTGAATTTGAATGGAAAATGTCGTGTATTAATTGTATAAGCGAAATATAAATTACGCACGTGTTGTATACCTCATGTACATGCGATGTGTAAGCTATATAAGCGAAGTATGGATTATACATGCATAGAATAATTGATATATGTGTTGAAATGCAAGAGAAATATAGCAATAATATATATATATACTCCCCTCGTCCACAAACCATGGACGATATTTATTGTGGTGAATTGGTGTGAAACATTGGATGAAAAATATGAATTGTTGAATAATTGTTTGTGGTTGATATTGTTTGGTTGTGGTTGAAAAATACCCATTGGTGATTGAAATGAATTGGAAAAATTGTGGAAATAAAAATAAAACATGCCGCCTGCATGCGAATTAGATGCATGAATCCCCATTGTCAAAAACCGCGAGGTTTTAAGGTAGAGCGAGGAGCCGTACTAGGGACGGTGCCAGTTTTAACTACCCTGCCGTTATGCTGCCGAAATTTTGAATAATATCCATGTGTTAGAATTATTTTCGTATGTTGAAATTATCTCCATGCGTTGAAATTAAAGTCATGTGTTGAAACTATATCCATGTGTGGAAATGTTCATGTGTTTAAAGTGATGTGTGAAAATTAAATTCAATTGTGAATGAATGAAGTGTCTAAACAATAAAAATCACCTTTTTATAATATATATGAAGTATGTAAAATATTCGCCTTACATATAAATAGTTTCAACAATAAAAATTCCATCTTTCTTATATGAGCAACATAAATAAAATATCCATGTGTGGAGGTGCTCATGTGTTGAGAAGTGTGTGTATTGGAAAAGTTTATGTGTTGAATAAAAAGATCGAACAATAAAAATTACATTTTGATTGAAACTATGAAGTGTTGAAAACATTCATTCGTCGAATAAATATTTTAAATGATAAAAATATCATTTTTATCATATATGTGATATGCTAAAGATATGCGAAAGTTGAAATAAATATTTGTGAATGAAATATTATTTTTAACATGCATAGGAACTAAATAAAATAGTCATGTGTTGAAATATATTTTAGTTCGCCAAAATTATCAATTTTGAAATGTGAAGTGTTAAAAATAGCCACTCGTTCAATTAAATATGCATGAGTTGAAATGTTCATTAATTAGCTAATGATATGATTTTTGCCTATGCATGCAACATTAGAATGAATGGTGTTTTTAAACCAAATTGAATCAAATATGAAGTTGAATGGAAAATGATAAGTGATAAGAACTGTATATATGTACATGCATATTTATTGAACAGGTTATAGCAAAGGGGCTAAAGAAGAGGAATAAAATTATGTGCCCGACAAATAGTGACACATTTACTGTTTTGTTTGGGTGATGATTTTATGAGTCTGTTGGCTAGCCGCTTGGGTTTTTCATTTTCTTTTTGACATGAGACGCCCATATGGCTATTTGGGAATTTTCCCAGCCCCTCCTGTACAAACGAGGTTATGGCGAAATTTTCCAAAATTTAAAGGCGTTAGTGAAATATTTGAAGTGGAAACGATATAGGAATTTTTGAATGAACTATAGTTATATAAATATATAAATATAAATTAAATTAAAACGAAACGTGGCCGTGCAGTTCGTGTTTTGAAACCGTGATTTCAAACGACTAGTGCGGGAAATCCGACCATTGGATTTTCCCGAAAACGCAACCGTTGGGTTCGCCTTGGAAACATCTTTCCAACGGCACCAACTTTGTAAAGATCCGACGGTTGGATTGTCTACAATGTTTAATTCAAATCTGAAGAAAAACAGCGCCATAAACGATTATATATATATAATTAAATTAAATCGAATAACGACGCTGTAGTTCGTAAATTGAAATCGTAACTTCAAATGACTAGTGTGGAAGATCCGACTGTCGGATTTTCCCAAAATTGAAACCATTGGATTCGCTTTGAAATGATCTTTCTAATGACATAAAATATGTGAAGATCCAACGGTTAGATTTCCAAATATGTGTAAAACAAATTTAGTGAAAAACAACGCCAGTGCATCGGCACGACCTGAATCATCGTTTAATTAAATATAGCCGTTTTAAATTAAATAAAAATGGCGATATATCGTTATAAAATACTATAGACGATATAGAGTGGAAATAAACCAATTTTGTTGTGTTTGCTGGATATGTGATGGTTGAAAGTATTTAACATGAAAATTATAACTAAAGAACTGAAATGTGAATGTTGAATAGTCCAACCCTGCGATAAATTGATTCGAAAATCTAAATATACGTGGGTTTTTTGAAAAGGCCGAGTTCATCTCATTTCAAATAATCGATCAACGTGGGAATTCGAAGAGTCGAAGACCGTTGAAGACCGACGATCTTCACATTGGATGGATGGGCGCTACTGATGCTCGTGATCGGAGTAGCTACCTTGAAGGAGCTGAAGTAATAGCCGTCCAAACATACTGTTGATTGTACGGATATGCGAGGAATTTGGTACCTCCGGTTTCGTTCAGACCCAGAACGGACTTGTAAATGGACTGTGTGTCTGACATTGGATTTTGTTCTGTGCTGATTGATCTCTGTTAAATATATATCTGTTTGGCGGCGGAGAATTTATTCTCTTGCTTAACGC
This sequence comes from Allium sativum, assembly GCA_030737875.1. NCBI lineage: Eukaryota > Viridiplantae > Streptophyta > Magnoliopsida > Asparagales > Amaryllidaceae > Allium > Allium sativum. The sequence goes on along the minus strand of CM060924.1, from coordinate 995,243,557 downwards.
CCTTCTCTGAGACGTACGAGCTCAGAGGTTATGTATTGATAGAAATCAGTTGCATGGAGTGGACTGCCTGTGTGGCACGCCTAAGTGGCATATGATCAAGGCTTCTGTTATAAAGAAAAGTCTTGTGGTTGACGATCAAAGCATGGTCTGTGTGACGTAGCTTTGTGTATAACGTGAATTCGCGAGCCTCACACCTCGGTATGATTCAGAAACGTGAGAGTGACTATAGGGAGGGCACGGCGTTTTTTTCTAGCTAAGGTGGTGTCAGTGACCTACCAGCCCTGACATTATATACTTTTCACCTGTGTGGTTGTTGGAATATGAGGCGCCTCGATATAGGTCTATAAGGACCGGGAAACGTGTGTTCAGGAATTGCCAATCCTTAAAAGTAAGAGAGGACCGGCCCTGAAGATCCAAGGATCATAGTGGGGTCCTGGAACATTTGCTAGAGTGTCTCGAATCGGAGAGGAGCTTGCCCCTTGCCTCGACTCATGAAGGAACCCAATTTCCAATACGAAATATGCGAATGTGATTGTATTACTAGTATGGGGACATGATATATGGTACCCATGCCACCTAGGATTGATATTTATGATTGAATTTGCTTTTGAAACATATATGCACTAGTAATAATATCAAACACTTTTGTTTTATACGTATGAAGCATTTTTGGCCATTATAAGGTAAAACTCTATCCTCCGGCTTGCGTTGCATTGTGTGATGGGACCTAAGTCTTATAATGGCTTCATTTTATAAAAAGCATTGCGATGATTTAATCATTTACTTTATTTCATGCACTAGTACTCATTGGAGTAAACCCGTTCCGCGAAAGTGGCGCGATCCTTTGATTTTCCTTATTATTGTTGTTAATAAGTTAAGTAGATTTCTCATGCCAGTCCCATGACTGGCTCGTAGTTTATTTCACCTTGCAAACTCGGGTGCCCTCATTTTCACACGGGCAGCCTATTTACAGGTTTCTGGCGCACTTTTGGCTCATGGCGAGGCTTGACTACACCGTGATGACTTTGATTTTCTCCGCCATTATTGTATCTATATTATGATTCTGCCATTGGAGATGTAGACTGATATTTATTTTGTGTACTCTTTATGTATGATTCTGCCTCTGGCGATGGTGACTGATTATGTATTATTATGCACTAAGTTGTATCATGCACTGTGCTCTCTGATGTAATGATATCTATATGATTCCACTGTCATATGTGTGTAAATTATTATATCTTCTGTTTATGCTATTATCTGTGATCTTCTAATGATGATTAATGTGTTATATTCCAATGATTATCCTTAACACCGTGTCACGGGGTTTTGGGATCGTCACAAACGAACAACATATAATAGACAACATGTCCTTGAAATAAAATCTGTATAAGTATACAGTAACATTATCAGAGTACAACACTTACAACACAGCGGAATAAACAATAGCTATATAATCTGTAACACCCAATGTCCATTAATGGCACTCACAAAGGGAATGCATCAATGTCCCTGAAGCATTATTGTTGTATAAAACAGATAAATTACAAGAATAAATAAATAAAACAACACAGCGGACGATAAAACTTATTTCATAGCATCATAACTCAAAACAAGCTTACATAAGTAGTTTCCAAAACCATTACAACAGGACCAATAGTCTTTTCCAAAAACTTCAAAGTACATAAAGAAGCAAATACTTAAATAACATTAATGCATAAATTCCCACTGAGCATAAGCAAAGCCATAAACATGAGAGAGTCCAAAGCGATACATCTACTTTTTTTCAAGCAACTGAAAGAAATCGGCACTAAGCTGTAGTATTCCATCCTTGCAAACTTGAGGGGGGGGGAAGGAAAGAAAAGAGGTGGAAACAAACGGGTCAGACATAAAGTCTGGCGAGTCCAGTAATTTTAACAAATAATAGGTAAGGTAAACGACCAAGACATAAATAGGCATCATGATATGGCTGTAACATAGATAAGGTAGATAAAAAGGATGGACAAGATGATTTCGTTCCTAAGTACTAAGACAATCCTACACCTTGGCTAAGCGAACAACCCTCTAAGTACTAACCCCGAAGACCGAAGTCAACATTAGCACCCAAAGGACTATCCAACTCAACCAACATGTATTTCGTTACACCGCACTTTTGCTAAGTTACACCACATTACTTAATTACACCGCACATCTACTAGTCTCCTTTACTTAAGGTTGATCCCTTCCCACTAACTGTACCCACATGACAAACTTGGTAGTTACTTGTACCTAGCTGTTATCGTAGGTGCCGGCTTGCTCTTGCCACCGCTGAGGTACCCTTACTCTACCCATTTGATCGGCTGCCTAAACCTCGTAGGCACCCATGATGGCCCCACAGTGGGGTGTATCACTCCCCAAAGTGGCAACCCCGATACCAACATGAAATGCACGGCCATACTTCATGATGCAACAACGTCTTACCTACCAGCCCGGACCCATGCGTGCACATGAACCCATTGGACTTGCGTTGCCACTGCTATTTACGTTTGACCTCTTATATTCAAGCCCAGTAAGCGTGCCCCAACCCCGGCCTAGTACTGGGCCCAATTAGAAACTCAAACGGGTTACTGGTTGAAACGGGTCCCCATCCAACACAAGCCTCCCACCTATGCTTGGCCCCCACTAGGTTTTTCTCCCACTTAACCATTTTAATTTAAATGTCCACGTCTTACGCATGCTACAATTAAGTCCATACTTACATGTCATAATTTACATGTCATATTTTATTCTGGTTAAGTCCATATTTACATGTCATAATTTACATGTCACCCCTCTTAACCCTCTAACCATACCCATGTCTTACTGTGGTTAATATTCCTTAATTCATTCCTTATGACGAATGGTGCATGACCTCTCACATTCGACCGAGCAGTTTATGGCCGCTGGATTTGCCGGGAGGTTCCGGGCAGTCTTACGCCACAAACCAGGTCTAACCTCGTGTCATTAACCGTTACGCCTACAATTCATTCCTTTGACCTCTCACATTAGACATCCAATTGTGACCGCTGGATTTGCCGGGCGGTTCCGCGAAGTCTTATGTCACAATTGCGCCTAACCACGTGTCAAAGGTTCATTAACATCGTATTTTACTCATACCCAATTTTCATGTCATTTATATCCAATTAAACATATAATCATGCTTACAATTTTTTCCTATTTCAACTTGTCATTAATTATACTAATTACATATTAATTAGCCTCAATTACAAATTTCCAATTATAGGTAATTTCATTAATTCCATGCAATTCATACCCAAATATGCCAATTTCACATACTATCCAATTATCCAATAATATTAAATAATATCCAATTTTCCAAATTTCCAAACTTCCCATATTCCCCATCGTTCCCACGTATTCGCATTTGCGTGTATTTTTAATATAGGCTCGAAGATAGCCTAGATCCACAAATAAAAGGAATAGGGGTAAGAAGAGAGAATCAATTCATAGAAATTGGAATAAAACATCACCATGAAATAAAGAGGCATAGAGGCATAATAAAAGATTCAACATGAATAAACTGATAAAAGGTATGAACTTTACATAGAAACATAGGCATATGATGACGTGGATCAAAAGTTGAAAACTTGGATGAGATTTAAATTACATACATACACATGAATCCTTTTTACAACTTCATCATGTTACTATTAATCCCATTATATTGTGAAAATAACCATACTCACCTTTCGTGGTTAAGGTATAGAATTATGCACTGAAATTGATGTAGAAACGTTGCGGTGTTTCTGATTTATCTTCTTTAATTGTTGTTGAAGCTCTAAACTTTGATTTGAATTGAAGTTGAATGCTTGCAATTTGAATTAGAGGCGGCGGCTAGGGTTTAGGAGAGAGTTTGACAGCATAATGGTGTCTTAGGAATTATTTTATGAATTAGGGTTAGGTCTTAGGGTGTATATATAGGTGTAGGAAGTTATTTAGGCCTTAGGATTGACCTAGAATTGATCTGGACCATCAAAAATCGTCCCAGGCCCAAAAATCGCACCATCCAGCAACCTGGTCGAACCAGGTTCGACCCCACAAAGGGGGAGCTCGACCCCCAGGTCGACCTGGGAGTACACAGGTCGACACTATAGTCGACCTCCCCCCTTGGGAGGTCGACCTCCCTGGTCGTCTTGCTCAAATATTTTTTTTTCCTTCCGAGGACCATATCTCCTTCGTTCGGACTCCGTTTTTCGAAAACTTGGACTTTATTCCATGCAGAATTCTAAAACGAATACAATGGTGCAACCCATTTCCCTTCATTCCTCTTTTAAAAATTAAGTGTTCATAAATTTAGTTAATTCAATCATTCAAAATTCGGGGTGTTACATAATCCTGAAGCCTCCTGCTTCAAACTCTCCAAGTATATCTGTAAAATCCTGACAACTTGACTGCCCATACAAAATTGGGCACCCAAGAGTTTAGGGAAAACAAAACAAAACAAACTCTGGGTCAGTCATGGGACTGGCATGAGTAAACAATTTAAAACAGTTTAGGAAAATAACGATATTTCATAAGACCACGCCGTATAACAGAACGGGTTTTTCCCTTATGAGAATCCAAATCAATTTGATTTAACTTTCAAATCATTTTGAAAGAAACAATGATCTTTTATATCAAAACTCCTTTGATATTATAACAGTGTCTGTCAACCACAATATAATAATCATCTTGCAGAACGCTTTCATCTCACGTTCCACATATATAGTATACAATCAAAAACCGCGAGCACTTATTGGGTAATGGATTTCCAACTATGACAAGGTATGGAACCAACTTCCGATAGTGTACCTCTAGAGAGGAATACACTGGGTTCAATAAGAACATCTTGCAACCCGGCCACACATGACCAACCACTCATTTCGCTTGAGTGTATCGAATGTATATCTCTAACGGTTGGGATCAGCAGCCATTTCCCGAATGGGACAGCATCGACAATAGATTATAAAATGAAATGAATATTTCCAGATAGGTGATAATACACCCTAATTGTGAGGCTAGAGGCCACGCTTATCTCTGACTGATCACACAATTATTCACTTTGAATGTCATATCTCATACCCGCCTAATCACAAATTTATTTCCTTAAAAATACAATGGGTATACAGCTAAGAGAAACGAATTCCTTCGCCACCAAACGTACATACGTTTGAAGAGATCAACTTATGCGATCAATTAAATATACTCTGTCAGACATTCTTCCATACAGGTCATCCTGGGACTGGATAAACCAAAGGTACTGTTCTGTAAATCCATCTTAGGAAATTTCTACCTAGGATCGCCAGAATAGTCCTTGCATAACTTCGTCTTCAATTTTTTTCATCATATTTGATTCGCAATGTTAATGCCCATACGAAGTGGTTTACAGATAATGAATCTGATCCCGGTCTCTCCGTATTGACAACAGAACAATTATCAAAGCTTCGATAGTCGGTGAGTTAACTATCAAAGAAAAACACGTGTGCAAACAATGATTTTATTTCCAGTTGGAAATTCTATCGATCAATCATCATTTATCGTTTATCTCTTTAGTTCAGTAATTTATTTATTTCCTGCTTCCTTATATCCAACATTCCTTATTTTCTAAATTTAGAAAATATACGTTATTAATCATTGGAAAACATTTCCATCTCTTTTTCATGTATCACTGTCATTTCAGTATTCTTTATCATCAAACATTTCATTTTCTAGGATTAGAAAATATATCTGATTATATTTGGAAAAATGTTTCCAAAACTCATTCATTGGATTTAAACAGATGTTTAAATAAAACATCGATATGCCAATTCAAACCACTATACTCGTTAACTAAATTCACTTAAGCAAACTTCATTGTCGAACCTCAACAAATTCTTAGTTAAAAGTGAAGCCAATGAAGTTGGGGTATAACTACCTCTCAGACCTTAACTGAACAACATTTCTAACTTCGAAACAGACAAGGTGCACCTTTTAAACCCTTAAAAAAACTTCCTTATATAACTCTCTTTCGAACAAATCTCTATTCGATAACTCTTTTCTATTAACTCTATTGGATTAAGTCTAATTCGATTAACTCCTTTTAATTAACTCTAACTCGATTAACTCCTTTCAATTAACTCTAACTCAATTAACTGTAAGAACCCGCACACAAAAGAACGCAGACAGAAGAACATTTCATTGTATATTACAACATTTCCATCAGAATACAAGAATATTCAGGGTATGAATAAATATTACATAGAAAATATCAGAGATTTAAATTACATTTAAATACATCGCAGTGGAAAAATAATACAATACACAACTAGAAGTAATACACGGATACAGAGCTTTCCGAGTATCGTTCCAGCTATAAATCAGGATCTTGTGAATATAAATCTGCAAAACCAAAACTACTAGCTACCCGTGTCAAAATAAGGGCACCCAGATTTTAGGTTAAAACAATAAACTCCAGGTCAGTCATGGGACTGGTGTGAGAACTGAAACAGTTATTTAAAACTTTACTTTAAATAAGATATATCAAGGGACCACCCGTATAACACGGAGCGGGTTTCTTCCCAAGAGTACCAGTGCATATAACAAAACAGCGCAATGTTTTTTGGAAAAATGAAGCTATTATAAGACCCAGGTCCTATCACACATTGCAACGCAAGCCGGGGGATAGGGTTTTCCCTTATAATAGCCAAACATGCTTAGTACGTTTAAAACAAATCATTTGATACTATTGTAAGTGCATAGTGTATAAAAAAACTTCAAATCATAAGTATCAATATAGACGGCGTGGGTACCATATATCATGTCGCCATACTAGGCTCTACAATCAAAACCGCAAATGTCACGTATTTGGAAATTGGATTTCCGTCTGTGAACCGCGGCAAAAGATAGTCCTCTACCGATCCGAGACAATCTGGCCCATGTCTCAAGTCAGAGCTCGAGTGACCATTGAGCGACAGGGCCGGTCCACCGATGTGGATTAAAATTCCTGAACACTGCGCTTCCCCGCCCTTTGGGGCGTAAATGAGCCAACAAATGACTCCAGCGGCTTCACATAGTCACTGGTATATCCGAGGCGCCTCGCACAGCAACAACCACATAAGTCAAACTCGTCAGGGCGTGTAAAACCCCTGACGCCGCTTCTAACTAGAAGGAGACGCATGGCCTCCCTGAGGTCCTCTCCCGTTTTTGGTTCACAACCGGGGTGTGAGGCTCGCGAATCAACGCAACACAAAGCTATGCCACATAGGCCGTGTTTTGATCATTAACCACAAGACTTTGCTTTTCAATTGAAGCCCTGATCATTTGAATCTTAGCATGCCACAAAGGCAAACCACTCCATGCAACCGATATCCATCAATCACACAGAATGATATCCAATGTTAGACACACAGTCCATTTACAAGTTCGTTCTGGGTCTGGACGAAACTGGAGGCACCTAGTACCTCGCATATCCATCGAACTCCAAGTACGTCTGGACGATCACTAACCGATTCCCTCCTCTTGCGTGTACGGCCCAATCCATATCATCAGTAATTATCCAAACAACGTGAAGACCTTCGGTCTTCAACCACCGTCTTCATCCTCGACACCATGTCGAATCAGTTATTCAGAATGGGATAAACCCGATCTTTCTGAATAACTCGCGTATATAATAAATAAGTGTTACACAAACACAACATACACCTTAATCCAATTCATCAGTCACTAACCGTAAATTAGCAAGAGAATAATTCCCTAAATATTAACCTCGAAGGCCAAAACCAACATCAGATCAATACCTAAGAAACCATTCAACTTAGCTAACCTACAGTTAGTTTCTAAATTTCACATTCTTAGGGAAAGGTTCCCATTGATTTTATCAAAGATAAATTCTTTTAAATTTATTCTTTAATCTTCCTTGAATATCAATTCAAACTAGTTGGGATTAGCGAACCAAACCGAAGTAATCATTTATTTTATTTCCCAATCCCAACCTATTCATCCCATGAAGTAAAACTGGTCATACTTCATATCTAACACCACGGTGTTATCGGTAAATTCAATTACCATTTCACGTTCAAATCTAATTAAAGATTTAACTATCACCTGGAGCAAAACTGGTGATACTCCATTCTCGATCTTTTCAATCTAATTAAAGATTCGTTAAAACTCCACTTAGTTTTAATCTTTAACCAGGTTAAAGAACCGATGTCATTTGAAACATGGTTCACGATAAACCCCAAAATCACATCACATTTCAATTAGTCCCTAACCGTAAATTAGCAAGTGAGCAATTCCCTAAATATTAACCCCAAGGCCGAAACCAACATCAGAACAATACCCAGGAAACCATTCAACTTAGCAAATCTCCAGTTAGTTTCTGATTTTCTTAACTCCGTTGGGTCTAAGAACAGTATTATTGAAGATACCGTTCACGACAACCCAAAATCACATTAAATTAATTATCGGGTTAAAGAACAAGTGTTATTTAAAACACCGTTCAAGATAAACCCAAAAATCAATTCAAATTCAATTCCAATTAAATTCCATTTAATTGGTACACTTAATTAAATCTAAATAAAAGATTTAATCTTCCTCTCAACTGGGTTTAAGAACAGTGTTAATGAAGACACCATTCACGACAAACCCAAATCCCATTTGATATTAAATACAAGACTCTGAATAGAAAATATACCGGCTTATATTCAATATCAAATTCTACGACCAACAAATATCGTATTGGAAATAACGATATTAATATATCTTTCAAATTCCCATAATAATATCTGTATCATCACGAAATCCAACATCGAAATATTCGAAAGACAATTTCGATTCAAATCTATTCCAATTCAATTATTGGAAATTCTAGTTATTTTCAAAACCATTTCAAATCCAATATATTTATTTTAAAAATAAATAAATTATTATTCTAGTTCAAAACTAGTTCATTTCGATAAAAATCTATTTTTTTTTCTTTTCAAATATGGAGTTTTTCATCCCAATTCTTCACAAATCGTTTCTTATGATTTTACACAAATTATTACTATTTTTAATAATTTTATCAAGGCCCGTACAGTCGATTTCCATTAACGGCCATCAAACTGCACTTACAGCGACCTTTCCCAAATTTGATTTGGACATAATTCCAAATCCAACCGTTAGATTTTAAATCTCTAATATTCATTAGAAATCCCTTTTCGATACGAACCCAACGGTTCCGGTTTTAGGAGAATCCGACGGTCGGATCTCCCGCAATTTCCATTCGAAGTCAATGGCCGAAATTCGCGAACTGCCATAGCGCGGCGCGTTCTATTCAGGCCATTATATATAATATATATATATATATATATATTATATTTCGTCGATCTCGTTTGAAAACGCATTTTATAAATCGTTTTAAATTCGTTTTCGAAACGATTTCAACTTCATTTCAAATTCAAATCTAAATTGAATTTTCCCTTATAAATTCGTTTTAAATTCATTTCAAATTGATTTCAATTCAAATCGTTTTTTAATTCAATTTCAGTTCGTTTTCAATTCAGTTCAATTTCAATTCGAATTCATTTCTTATTCGAATTCATTTCAAATTGATTTCCATTCAATTTCAATTCGATTCGAATACATTTTATTTTCAATTCGAATTCTAATTCGTTTCAATTCAATTTAATTCGAATTTCATATCAAAATATTCGATTTTGAAATCACTTTTCAATATTCATTATAAAAACGAATATAATCGATATAAATATCATTCGTGTCAAAATAGCGCACATCTAATCAACACGGCTTTATATATTTCTATTTCAAATATTCTATTCAAATATTCCATTCAAAACTAAAATGAGGCCCACTCAATTTCCATAGATTTTATTTCTATGGATTTCCATACAACGCATGTATATATCAACAACAACAAATAATCAACCATCATCTAAAGTGCATTCTACACTGTATAAGCATCAAATATAAATATTTAACGCTTATAACAGCCTGTCAGTCAATCAATTGACATACAACTAATTATTGGGATTAGTGCATGTCATATATCATCCCAACACCTGTGTTTCTAACAATCGAACACAGATTTTATTTGTGCAGTTGGGCGACGTGTAAAATTTATCATCCTAATCAATATCAGTCAAATGTGTGTATATAAACAAATCGTCCGACTTGTTTATATTTATTTCATTTTAAATGCACGTTAAAAATTTTATTTTCAACAATAAAATATTTTTAACTATATAAATATTTTATTTCATTTCACATCACATCACACAATCAACTACACATCAAAATCAAACAAACAAGCATACAAGCCGTCCATGTTCTGTGGACGACGGGTGTCGGGTGCTACTAAACACCGTCTGCATCCTAGTATATATTTTTAACTAGAAAATTAAATTAAAGGTGAGGAGTTCTCACCGAGGGTTCCACTCCGCCGTGCTAACTTGAATTTCTGATCGATTGGATTTTCCCGAAATTCCTATTTCATCTTTTTCACACTGCCCATATTAAAAATCACATTTTTATTCGCTATTCCTATATAGAAAAAAAATCATATTTCTTATTATTCTAAATCATTTCTATAAAATAAAAATCGAAACTCCCTTTGAAATAAAAATCGAAACTTTCTTTGATTGTCAATCCATATAGCACCTACGTTAGAAATCATATTTTCTTAGCAATGAAAATCTTATTTTTTAAACAATGAAAATCATATAATTTCTCTGATGAAAATCATACCTTTTCTCTAATAAATACCATAGCTTTTCTCTAATAAAAATCATATTTTCTTTCAATAAAAATCTATACTTTCTTCCAATAAAATCTATATTTTCTTCCAATAAAAATCTATATTTTTATCACTTTATTTCAATAAATAAAATTCTTATTTTTATTTCTACTTTATATACTTTTACAACTCTTCTTTCTATATAAAAATTATATTTTTATATTTCTACTTCTTATATAAAGATTGAATTTTTTATTTCATCGCTATAAAAATCACAATTTTATTTCAACATATATATAATAAAAATCAATTCTTTCCTTCGCTACATATATAAAGATCAAATTTTTACTAGCTGTATAATATTAAAATCATATTTTTTTTACTAAAAAAAATCAAATTTTTATTATCTCTACCATATAAAAATATTATTTTTACAAACTAAAGACCTTATTTTCATTAATCCAATCATATAGAAATTAAATAAATTAAAATAAAAATAAAAATAAAAACTTACTGTGTATTTTCCTTAGGGTTTCCATCGCTCGCGGTCAACGTCTTCGCCTGAGGGGGTGTCCACTGTTTCGAATCGGAGTCGGGGGAGGGTCTTCGACGGTGGGGCTAACCGGTAGGAAATGGGTGCGTCGGTCTTTGGCAGTAGGGGGCGGATGACTGGTGTCGCGGTGGAAGGAGAAGTAGGGATGGAGGAGGGAGTGCTCAGGGCGTCGGGTTTAGGGGTTTAGGGTTGTGGGTCTCGATAGGAGGGAGGGGCGAGGGTAGAGATGATCGGGAGGAGGGGAGTTGAACGGCTTCAGCACCGTTGGCGGGCGCGTAGGGGGCCCGATTTCGAGGGAGGCGGTGGTTTTTTTTTCTTCCTTCAGATCGAACTGAGGAGAGAGAGGAGGGGTAAGGTTTATTAATATATATATATTTTATTTTATTTTATTATTCAATTAAAGTTGACTTTTCTTTCGAGTCTCAAACAAGGCCCAACGTCTGTCGTCCATAGCTAATTAACCCCATTCCGAACACAATGGGATATGTATCGTAAGCTGATTCGATCGTTTCGATCAGTTTTCGTCAAAATCAACATATAACTCTATATATTGAATTTGAACGCACATTTCAATTTACCAGGGCCACATACTAACTCGAAAATTTTTAGAAAAATATTTTCTAGCTTCGTATTGATGATACGGTCCTAATAAAACTAGTTTCATCGAATTCTGAGACCGTTTGAAAAATGGCCATTTTCCAGTCGATTAAAATCAACGGAAACTGGTCAAACACGTTTTCCTTTGCCACGCTCACATATTGATTCGAAAAATTATGAAATTTGAAACCTAGCAATAATTAGACATCCCGGATCCAACAAAAGTGGTTTCGTCGAAAACCGAGTTCGTTTGCAAAACGGCTATTTTCAAGGCCGTTATATATATTAAAAAATATATAAATTCCACAACGACTTCTCTGAATTTTAAACTAGACATATCTTTTAACTTCTAAAGTGAAATCTCAGTTTCTTACATCCGTTAGAAAGATATCGTCAAACAGATTTAGATATTTCTGGTTTCATCCAATTCCAGCTTAAAACGAATTCTGTATATTCATTTGAAATTCGAAATCGAAATTTCAAACTACCGCGCCATTTCAGGCTCGTTACATAATTAAAATAAATTCATTCGTTTTAACTTCATCGAAAATAAATTTTCCATCGTTATTATTTAAAATAATTCATTTTAAATAATCAAAATTCGTTAAAATTGCCAAAATAAAATTTTTAAATTGGCTCGGATTTCTGGGTTATTACATTAACTCTAATCGATTAATTCTAATTCGATTAACTCTAATCGATTAATTCTAATTCGATTAACTCTAATGATTAACTCTAATTCGATTAACTCTAATTGATTAACTCTTTTTAATTAACTCTAACTCGATTAACTCTAATCGATTAATTCTTTTCGAATAAACTATATTTGAATAACTCCTTTCGAATAACTAATTCGATTAACTCCCTTTCAAATAAATAATATTCGATTAACTTCTTTTTCGAATAAACTATATTCGCTAACTCCTTTCGAATAACTCTTTCGATTATCTCTTTTTTTTATAGTAAACTATATTCGATAACTCCTTTCAAATAACTCTTTCGATTATATCTCTTTTTCGAATAAACTATATTCGATAATCTTTCCTTCTTCGAATAAACTATATTCAATTAACTCTATCGATTAACTCTAACTGATTAACTCTAGTCAATTAGCCCTATTTGATTAACTCCTTTTCGAACAAGTAATATTCGATTCACTCTTCGTCCATATTCAGTTTTAAATATCGATGTTGAAATCGATTCTTACTTCTCTATATAAGTCTTGACTTATATATTCTATTTATCAAATGATAAATATCTGATTTAATTTATAAAATATTATTTATAAATTAATCTTCTCAATCTATCGGTTAGAACAGATTCTATTTAAAATCTTTGCTTTAAATCCATATCATCTTATATCCGTGTGCGAAGCACGGGTCTAATCTTTCCTGATGTAAATTTCTATTCATTTGCCAAATATTTCCTTATATAACATTCTTTTCATTTTCCCATAAATTCCTTTTGTATTTCTATTCATTTTCTAAATAAATATTTCTTTTACAACTCTATTTATTTTCTAAATAAATATCTCCTTTTATAATCAATTTATTTTCTAAATAAATATTTCATTATATAACATTCTTTTTATAAATAATTCCATTCAACGCTATTTATAAATAATTCCTTTCAATGATATTTATAAATAATTCCTTTGTTAATATCCTATTTATTTCATATAAATATTTTCTTTTCAATTCTATTGGTAAATGTTTTACAAATATTTCCCTTTCTATTTATTTGTAAATGTTTTACAAATATTTCTCTTTCTATTTTCCAGTATTTACTATGGTAATTTACACACCCTATAACAATGATCAATATCATTCAAACACACATAATCAACAACATATTATATACCACATCATATATTACAATATATGAATAGAACAGTATTATAAGTATTGAGGAATCCAGTTGGATCCCTCCAATCTGTTTCCCTGCAACACAGATGTTAAACAATATATTTAACATCGATTTCATTTCAATATGAAATATTTTGCTAAACAGAATCAATATTTGATTAACGATTTATATATATATCGTTATCTATAATTTCAACCAATACATAAGCAATTCAACCAAACAGTTAACACACATCAATCAACAGATAATTATCAGTTCTAAAAATATGTTATAAAAATATAGTTGTTCAGGGTTGGTGAGTTTTACGCACATTGGACGATCATCGTTAATAATGATAACCATCGCTTGATTCAGATGGATAATTTATTTTGCTATAAATTGTAACGAGCTCCAATGGACTTCTAGTCAGTTCCATCGTGTAGTGTCCGTCCATACGATCTTGTCGGATCCTGTTTCGTCTGATTCTGATATCGTATGACGAAGTTACACATTTTAATGTTTGAATACAATTTAAATTAAAAATAAATTTAACTTATTCTCCTATTGTGCTCAACCTTTATTCCTTGGCCCATTCAAATTCTGACCTGCGCCCGCTTTGGATATTTATCCTTCTTCCACTCCTGATCGATACTCCATTACAACATCAAACTTCGATCCTTCATCATCGCATACTCCACCGAATCAACCGAGACAACCAACACTTCATCTCCTTCGCCACCCCAATCTGATTGCCTCCTTTATCCTTTCTTTCCCTGAATAGACTTCGCATCCAGCTTCCACCAAAACATGGTCGGCGTTTTTGATTCCCATCTCCACCATTCCTCCACCGTTCACAAATTTGAAACCACCGATGACCTCCTTGCCCTTCCTCCCTCACGCCTACCCCATCCTCGTTCAGTCCGCAACTCAATACAAAAAACGACTTCGGTACTTCCTATAGCAATTACCGTCACTTTCACTCCAACAATAAAGTATGTCGTGACCTCCTATTAAACACGCACAATAAACTTCATTGCTGCCATTTCAAACAATCACCAAACATTATTTAAATTAAATTAGACAACTTCCTTTTGGCTTACCTTAACGTACGGATGCAGTGCTTCATCTTCTACAACACAAAACGCAACCTGCTCATTTCACAAGCCATTTTCTTTTTCCTCCCATTTTATTTGCAGATCAACTTCCACCCAAAAACAAGTTTAACCATCGCGATTTTCAGAAACTGTCGCGACTCCTACAGTGACTTCGTCACTTATACCAACCGCACCTCACCAGGTAGTGCGCGCAAGCTCGACACTGACCCACGAACCTAAATATACCATCGAAAATCCACCTAGATGCCCATTCAACCCAAGAAACCCAACCCTAGGTTTATTGTTCAATTTCAATCCTCAGAAATTTGCGTCAAGAGTAATAAAATAGGTATCAAGTGGAAGCCACAGATCTCAAGAACTCAAAATACAAGTTCGTTGATTTATTGATTTTTGTTGGATTGATTTTGGATTTTTGAAGGTGCGGGTTTTCACATTTTAATTTCTGAGACGAAGAAAAAGAAAAGCGGTGCATCTTTTGACCAGAAGGAAATTAGGTTAGGGCTAGGAGCTTGAGGGTATTATATAGGATAAATATAATATTTGATTATTCTCAACATAATAAGCAAATGCTATTTTTGTTTATCGTTTAAAATTCCTATGGTCATACAGAATATCCAAAAATCAGTGTTTTACATTACGAAACCAACGAAACTGGTTTCGTCGAATTCCGACTCTGTTTGCTCACATAGCGTATTTTTAACCGTCCATATACTGACTGTTTTTCACATTAAAAATCCATACGGCAACATAATGACTCTAAAAATCACGAAACTTGAAATATAACTATAATTTAATATTACGGATCCAACAAAATTAGTTTCGTCAAAAACGGAGGTCATATGCAAAATTGGCTATTTTTAAAGCTCTAAATAACCCATTTAATATATAAATACATTTAAAAATAATTAAATTAAATATTTAAAAATAAATATTATCGTATATATTCACCTAGAATACCATACAGCTCCAATTGGGTTTATTACTCGATATTTCAAAATTCCCAGTTATATCGATATTCGATTTATATACAAAATCCTTTTACAATATAAATATATATTTATAAATTTCAAAGGAATTCCATAGCGACTTTTCTAAAATTTGATTTGTACATAAATCAAAATCTACACAATGAAATCCCGATTTTTCTCTTCCACTAGAAATATACTTCACCAGCTCCGAACGTTTCTTGTTTCGCAGAAATCCGATTTAAAACGGACCCTATATAATCAGTTGAAGTTCAAATCGCCAAATAGCGAACTGCCGCGCCCATTTCGAGCTAGATTATAATTACAATATAATTATACGTTCAACTTTCGTTTATATAATATATTCGTTATTATAATTCAACTCTAAACTGAATTATATATTTTGAATTTCCCAATTCACACAATATTATCATTTCAAAAAATTCTGATTATTTCAGAATTTCATATATTATTTAATTATTATATTAATTAAATATTCAAAGTTATTTAATTAAAAGACCATAAAAATTTTCTAAATCACCTTTTGAATAATTAAATAAATAAATTATTACACGATAAAAATACGGGTCATTACATTCTTCCCCCCTTAAAATAATTTCGTCCTCGAAATTGCTAAGGTAGAAAACAAACGCTATTAACTGGGTAAAATTTATTTGTTTATTTATTAACTTCAGTTTGAACTAAACCAATTTAATTTAAACTAAAATATTACTTTATTTCAATTAACGAAAATTTTCAAAAATTCTGAAAATATTCTAACACCCGAAATTTTCGAAAAATTTCGCCAGCACCTCCTTTATACGGGCCAATAGCTCAAACTTCAACTCACCTCTCTAGGCCTTCTTTAACCCAAAAGAAAATCAAACAGCCAAACGGATTGCCAATTCGGCTCATCAAAATCTCAAACCCATATATAATATAAACCTATACCTTATTGTCGGGCATATCATTAAATCCTTTACATCTGCAGCTAATTCAGCATATATTAATGTAATGACCCAGATTTCCGCAACATCGGAGTTGACTATCTACATCATACGTCCAACCCAAATATCACGAAAATACGGACATATTTTTTTTAGAAGAAAGAGATAGAAGAAGAACATAAATAACAACACAGAATCTCACATCGCAGCTGAACAAAATATAATATATCATAACTTTGAAATACAAAATCTTAACTGTATAACATACACTTATCAGAGTACAACACTTACAACACAACGGAACAACACTATAACTAGATGACGCTGAAGCCTCCTGCTCCAAGCTCCTTTAGATATATCTGAAAAATCCTGAACTACTTGACTTCCCGTACAAATTTAGGCACCCAAGAGTTTAGGTAGAACAAAACAAAATAAACTCCGGGTCAGTCATGGGACTGGTATGAGTAAACAGTTTTAAACGGTTTCAGAAAACTAAATGATATCTCATAAGACCACGCCGCATAACGGAACGGGGTTTTTCCTTATGAGAATCCAAATACTTGACTTATCTTTATATCAAAACTCTTTTGATATTATAATAATGTCTAAATCAAGTAAATAATAATCTAGTGGAACGTTTGCATCTCACGTTCCACATATATAATTACAATCATAAACCGCAAGCACGTATTGGGTATTTGATTTCCTTCTATGACAAGGTATGGGACCACCTTCCGCTGGTATATCTCTAGAGGAGAATACATCGAGTTCAACAAGAACATCTTGCAACTCAGCCACACATGACCGACCACTCATTTCGCTTGAGTGTATCGAATGTATATAACCAACGATTGGGATCAGCAACCGTTTCCCGAATGGGACAGCATCGACAATAGATTTTTAGAAGTAAATGAAACTCTAGATCAGGTGATTATACACCCTAATAGGTGCGACCTACATAGCCATGATGCTTGCCCGATTTCTGTCATTTACCGGTTGATGAGGCTAGAAGCTACGCTTTGTCATTACACAAGATTCACTTCGAATGTCACATCGTCAAATCCATCAAATCACCGATTGACGTCCTCAACAGTACATTACGTGTTAGCTAAAAGAAGTTTCCTTCTCCGCTTCCACTCTTGGTACGGTTGAAGAAATCAATGTACGTGATCGTCTGGAAATACTCTGTCAGACATTCATCCATACAAGTCACCCAGGAACAGGATGAACTGAAGGCACTATTTCTATTAATAGAAAAAGTCCTTGCACTCTACTCCGTCTTCGATTATCTTTATATAATCTGATTCGCACGCTACTGCCGATATGGAGTGGTTCTTCGGATAATAATCCAACCGGTCTCTCCATATTGACAACGATGGTCAAAACTTCGATAGTCTGTGATTTAACTATCGAATAAAAACAAGTGTTTCGATAGTCGATGATTTAACTATCGAATAAAACAAGTGTTCATCCAAACATCCAACAATCATTGAACCTTTAATTAATATTCCATTAATTAAATCTCTTCTCTATTTCTTATCAATATTTGTTAACCAAATATTTTCAATAACCATATTAGCCTTATACGTTATTTGGAAAACTTTTCCATATATCGCCTTCCTTTATTTTCTAGCTTTAGAAAATATTCATTTTTCTATTTCCAAGCTTTGCACATATTTGGGTTAAAACAGATGTTGTGTAAAACATCGTTACGACAACCCAAATACAGTATTTAACTAATTCTTATCCCACATTGATCTTCGAGCCTGAATCTTGCTACTTATCGGTATATCATGAAATCAACCAAGTTGGGGTATAATTACCTCTCAGACCTTGACCGAATAACATTTAACGTCAAAACAGACAAGACTACTTACTCGAATAACCAATACCATTTTGATTTGGAAAATAAAAGCTCGTGGTGACCATTTTTTTGATTGAAGAGGTCGGCCCCTTTTCTGCTTGATTTCCCGAAGAGATTTATAAAGGAGAAGGTTGCAGTTATAAGGGAAAGGAGGTGGTTTTTAACTGAACAGCAAGGTCGTATATGGGTGGAGAAAAAGGGGAACTCGTGTTCTTTCTATGTCCACACACGAATTTTCATTTCTTTTATTTATTTATTTTTATTTGAATTAAACCGATATCCTTTAAATAAAAATACCCCTGATTCTGAATTCCTTTTTGAACCCAACGACTGGCGTTTCTAGGGTTTACCCACCATTCCGGACACACTGGGATAGGTCACGAAGTCCAATTCGATATAAATTTTAAATTGATATAATTAAAATTTCAAACTATTTATTCTCCTCGAAAATAAATAAATATTATTACCGTTAAAATTTCATATTAATTATTTGAACTGTTTTTCAATTCAAATTAAAATTTGAATTCAAATAAATCCATTTTCGTATTCTGATAATTTAATATTTTCAATATTAAATTGAAATTGATTTTTAAATCGATAACTTAATATAAATATTCATTTAATTTATCAAATTAATATTTAAAACCGTATTAACTATTCAAACTCTACCGACGGAATATCCGGGTCATTACATTCTTCCCCACTTAAAAATAATTTCGTCCTCGAAATTGCTAAGGTAGAAAAAGTGCTACAAACCCATTAACCTTTCAGAACTTATTTATGTTGATACTCAACATTTCAAACTTCCTTACGTACTCTCTTTTGAATAAATCCCTATCTGATAACTCCTCCCTTCGAATAACTATATTCGATAGTCTCTATTTCGAATAACTAGATTCGAAAACCCTTCTTCGAATAAACTATATTCGATTTACTCTATTAAATTTTACTCTTATCAATTAACTATATTGGATTTAACTCTTGTCGATTAACCCTATTTGATTAGCTCTTTTCACCTAACTCCTTCCGAATAAGCTATATTCGATAACTCCTTCGAATAACCAATATTCTATAACTCACTTCGATTAAACTAATCGATAACTCGTTTCGATTAAACTATAATTGATAACTCATTTCGAATAAAACTATATTTGATAACTCCTTTAATTCTATCTGAATAACCAATATTCGATTTAACTCCATTCGCTTGACTCTAGATCGCAGCGATCACAATGGTTACGCCTGATTCCCCCAGGAAACATCCGACCGCCCTAAGCTATCTGCAGCCCTGCGAATTACGCTAGCAGTCGTACGAAATGGCAACTTATCCTGAGTAACTATGTTCGACTAACTCTTCTCAATACTATATTCGATCAACTTTAATTGAATAACATTCAATTAAATTCTAATTCGATTAACTATGTTCAATTTACTCTATCTGGTTAATTCTAAATCTGAATAACAAATATTCGATAAATCCTAGTGGAATAACTAATATTCAATTAACTCTACGGATTAACCCTAACTGATTAACTCTAACTGGTTAATTCTTATCTTAATCGATTTATTCTAACTCTAATCGATTATTTCTAACTCCAGTCGACTTCTCCTATTCGAATAACTCTTATTCGATAGCGTTTATTCATTTAAAAAGATTTACTTTTAGTAACGGTTCTTCACTTTATAAATGTTCTCTTTAATAACGTTACTTCACTTAGACAAGGGTTGTGTAACCCTTCTATTTAAAACTATCGGTGTTAAAAACCAATATCTCTCCTCTATATAAGTTTAGACTTATATATTCCATTTATCGAATGATAAATATTTAATTTAATTTATAAACTGTTATTTATAAATTAATCCTTTCTATTTATCTGTTAAAAACAGACATCTTCTAAATATTCCTTTGATTAAATCTATTTATTTAACAAATAAATATCTCATTAATAACATTCTATTTATTTTCTATAAATAAATATTCCCATCTAATCTATTTGTAAATGTTTTACAAATATTTCCCCTTTTAAATTTTATTTGTAAATGTTATTACAAATATTTCTCCTTCTATTTGTTTGCACATAACTTCCTTTGTATTTGTGTTACAAATATATTTTCTTTTTCATACCCAATTCATATTTCATTCACATTGATTTTACTCAATTTATTCATTTCGATCCATTTAACTTACTTAAGTTAAATTTAATTTCAATCATTCAAATTCCCATTAACTAGTTGCTGATTAACCGTTTTGCCTAGTTCACCCTTTTTATTTGAATATCACTTGTTCAAATATATGTCAACTTAATTATAACTCATCTAATTATATTTTCAACTCGAGTTATATATTCGACTTCGAATATAAATTTTCAATCTCTTTCACTTATCCAAAAACCCAATTTCGATTTAACTTTGATTAACTAATTTCTCTTTTACTTAGTTAATTCTATTCAATAATCAGAAATATGATCATTGTTTCCCAAATCATTTTATCTACTTCACTAGAGTTCACATTCATTTTATAACTCAAGTCTATATTTTTCTCATAGCCATTCTGATTTTATTTCCTTTAAAAATCCTCTTACTTATATATATAAACCATTGTGGTTTTTAATGGTTTCTGGCGCTGCTTTTCTTAAAATTTGATTTTGACATAACTCCAAATTTATACGACGAAATCTAGATTTTTCTCTTTCATTAGAAAGCTATTGTTCAACCGGTCCCGACGATTCTTGTTTCAAAGAATTCCGACTCAATTTGAGTCCTGTATACTCGATTGAAGTTCGAGTCGCCAATTTACGAACTGCCGCGCTATGGCGAGCTCGTTTTAATTATATTTATAAATATAAACGTTTTAACTTTGCTTATACTAAATTCAACTCCATTCTGATATATTTTTTTTATATATATCCAATCCATTTTTCCATTTCAACATAATATTCTCGATCTATTTCTCTTCAAATATTCAAGTCCTCTACATCTAAAATATTCAAATTCAATTTGAATTTTGTTTATTCAAACTCTATATTATTTCCTTCTATTCAATTTCTATATTGAATTTCTTCTATTCAAATTCTATTTGAATTTCTTATTTCCAATTCCATTTGAATTTCTTATCTTCAATTTCTATTTGAAATCCTTTATTCAAAACCCATTTCAAATCCTTTATTCAAATTCCATTTGAAATCCTTTATTCAATTTCTATTTAAATTCCTTTGTTCAATTTCTATTTGAAATCCTTTGAATTTAAATTCTATTTCAAACTTTATATTTTCTTTGAATTCTAATATTCATCCTCCACTTTATATTCTCTTCGAAATTCTATTTAACCAAATTCCATTTGAATTCTAATATTCAAATCTCTATTTGACTTTTCTTTATTTAAATCCATTTGAATTCCTTTGAATTCAAATTTCATTTCAATTTTTCTTATACAATTTTTATTTGAACTTTCTTTATTCAAATCCTATTTGAAATACTATGTTCAAATTCTATATTTGAATTCCCTTATATTTTACTTCTATTTGAAGTCTATATTCCAATTCCCACTTCACTTCTATTTGAAATCTATATTCCAATTCCCATTTCAAAATTCCTTTTGAAGTCATATAAATATATACATATATTTATATCTATCTCAAATTCAAAATATTTGAATTTTCAAGCAACTTGTTTTCTTTCAACCAAATTTCCATCAAAACTTTTCTAAGGCAGCAATTCATCACTTAGAAACTCGAAAATGAACACTGGTGATGTTGCGACCATCATCAGAATTATTTTCCAGCTACTGAATGAGTTCAGTGCTTTATTTCTTTCAAAGATCCCTTTTAGAAAAATATTTTCCCAACTCCCAGGATTTTAAATTCTGAATTCTGGTTGGAATTCAATTTTCAATTTATCTCATTTGTATTTGATTTCATATACAAATTCCATTGGTTGTATATAACTATTTCTGTTTTATAATCTCATTCGATTATAAACCTAACAATCAACTCAACTATTTGAAAATAATATCGTGTCCAATCTTCTGCTCAAGTGTTCATAAATTCCTATCGACTTCGTGGCGTCCCACGATTCGACCAAAATTTATAATCCACTCAACAGACTAGTCAACACAATATAAAATAGTTTTTATATCAAATAACAAGTACGCTCTCTCGTATATACATATACACTCAACTCATTCTAGGATACTACTGATCCTATCTCTAATGAGCACATTTCCACACAGCCTAGGTATTCGCTCAACCTAAGCTCTGATACCAACTGTAATGACCCAGATTTCCGCAACATCGGAGTTGACTATCTACATCATACGTCCAACCCAAATATCACGAAAATACGGACATATTTTTTTTAGAAGAAAGAGATAGAAGAAGAACATAAATAACAACACAGAATCTCACATCGCAGCGGAACAAAATATAATATATCATATCTTTGAAATACAAAATCTTAGCTGTATAACATACACTTATCAGAGTACAACACTTACAACACAACGGAACAACACTATAACTAGATGACGCTGAAGCCTCCTGCTCCAAGCTCCTTTAGATATATCTGAAAAATCCTGAACTACTTGACTGCCCGTACAATTTTAGGCACCCAAGAGTTTAGGTAGAACAAAACAAAATAAACTCCAGGTCAGTCATGGGACTGGTATGAGTAAACAGTTTTAAACAGTTTCAGAAAACTAAATGATATCTCATAAGACCACGCCGCATAACGGAACGGGGTTTTTCCTTATGAGAATCCAAACACTTGACTTATCTTTATATCAAAACTCTTTTGATATTATAATAATGTCTAAATCAAGTAAATAATAATCTAGTGGAACGTTTGCATCTCACGTTCCACATATATAATTACAATCATAAACCGCAAGCACGTATTGGGTATTTGATTTCCTTCTATGACAAGGTATGGGACCACCTTCCGCTGGTATATCTCTAGAGGAGAATACACCGAGTTCAACAAGAACATCTTGCAACTCAGCCACACATGACCGACCACTCATTTCGCTTGAGTGTATCGAATGTATATCACCAACGATTGGGATCAGCAACCGTTTCCCGAATGGGACAGCATCGACAATAGATTTTTAGAAGTAAATGAAACTCTAGATCAGGTGATTATACACCCTAATAGGTGCGACCTACATAGCCATGCTGCTTGCCCGATTTCTGTCATTTACCGGTTGATGAGGCTAGAAGCTACGCTTTGTCATTACACAAGATTCACTTCGAATGTCACATCGTCAAATCCATCAAATCACCGATTGACGTCCTCAACAGTACATTACGTGTTAGCTAAAAGAAGTTTCCTTCTCCGCTTCCACTCTTGGTACGGTTGAAGAAATCAATGTACGTGATCGTCTGGAAATACTCTGTCAGACATTCATCCATACAAGTCACCCAGGAACAGGATGAACTGAAGGCACTATTTCTATTAATAGAAAAAGTCCTTGCACTCTACTCCGTCTTCGATTATCTTTATATAATCTGATTCGCACGCTACTGCCGATATGGAGTGGTTCTTCGGATAATAATCCAACCGGTCTCTCCATATTGACAACGATGGTCAAAACTTCGATAGTCTGTGATTTAACTATCGAATAAAAACAAGTGTTTCGATAGTCGATGATTTAACTATCGAATAAAACAAGTGTTCATCCAAACATCCAACAATCATTGAACCTTTAATTAATATTCCATTAATTAAATCTCTTCTCTATTTCTTATCAATATTTGTTAACCAAATATTTTCAATAACCATATTAGCCTTATACGTTATTTGGAAAACTTTTCCATATATCGCCTTCCTTTATTTTCTAGCTTTAGAAAATATTCATTTTTCTATTTCCAAGCTTTGCACATATTTGGGTTAAAACAGATGTTGTGTAAAACATCGTTACGACAACCCAAATACAGTATTTAACTAATTCTTATCCCACATTGATCTTCGAGCCTGAATCTTGCTACTTATCGGTATATCATGAAATCAACCAAGTTGGGGTATAATTACCTCTCAGACCTTGACCGAATAACATTTAACGTCAAAACAGACAAGACTACTTACTCGAATAACCAATACCATACCACTACTTTTTCACCTTTAAACACATATATACTTTCTCTTTTATCCTTACGAGGTTTTATTCTTATACTTCCTTTTTGATTATACTATTCTATTTCTAAGTTCGTTTTCTTATCGACTTCTATATATTTTGATATGTTGATTTCTAACTATCAAATTATCTTAAAAATATTCTATCTCCTTAAATTCCCGGAAAAATTCGCTATAACCTCCTTTGTACCGGAAGCATCGGGAAATTTCAAATAGCTTTCCCGGTCCTTCTTATCTCAAAAAGAAAAAGAAAAAGCCAAGCGGCTAGCCGATACGGCGCATAAAATCTCATATGGAAATTAAATACGTACCTTTTTGTCGGGCATTCTATTTATTTATTTCACTTCTATACTTTATTCCATACCTGTCTCCTGTATATTTATGCCTGTCCAATCTATTTTAACTATACCAATCGTTTTAACTCAATTTGTTAATTAAATCTATTGCTTAACCTTTCAGTCTATTTCACCTTCAAATTTGAACATGATATGTTCAAATATATTTTAACTGCATATTAACAAATTATAATTATGCTTATACTCTCGTTTCCTTATCGACTTCTTATTCAAATTCCAATTCAATTCTATTTGAATTCTCTTTATTTAAACTTCATTTGAATTCTATTTTCAAATTCTATAGTTTAAAGTCCATTTGAATTTCTATATTCAAATTCTATTGTTTAAAGTCCATTTGAATTTCTATATTCAAATCTATAGTTTAAAGTCCATTTAAATCCTATATTCAAATCGTTTAAAGTCCATTTGAATTTCTATATTCAAATCTATTTGAATTTTCTTTTCAAATTCTATATTCAAAGTCTATTTGAATTTCTCTTTTCAAATTCCATTTGAAATACTATATTCAAATCTATTTGAATTCTCTTTTCAAATTCTATATTCAAAGTCTATTTGAATTCTCTTTTCAAATTCCATTTGAAATACTATATTCAAATCTATTTGAATTCTCTTTTCAAATTCTATATTCAAAGTCTATTTGAATTCTCTTTTCAAATTCCATTTGAAATACTATATTCAAATCTATTTGAATTCTCTTTTCAAATTCTATATTCAAAGTCTATTTGAATTCTCGGCATTATTTATAAACAACGTTTATAACTTCAATTCAAATCCCACCTTTCCATTTATAAACACCATTTATAAATTCAATTCAAATCTCATATTTTTCATTTATAAACAACGTTTATAAATTCAATTCAAATTCCATCCTTTTCATTTATAAACAACGTTTATAAATTCAATTCAAATTCCATGCTTTTCATTTATAAACAACTTTATAAATTCGATTCACTTGTTTTATATACTTCAAAACAAGTTAAATATTTTCTATAGTTCCTTAAAAATTCAAATTCTAGTTATAAAAATAGAATTTCATTTTTAAATATCAAATACCCTTTTGATGTTTTTTATAAATCAACATTCAAGCTCTAGTGGTATTTTCAACAATCAGATCAACCAATTTTCAATCACTTGATTTTTTTACACATCATATAGGAATATATATGAAATTAAACAAACAACAAACAGATAATATAATTTTGAGGAATCCAGTTGGATTCCTCCAACCTGTTTTCCTGCATCCACAGATGTTAGTCAACATAGTATTACCCATCCTGCTTCGAGGCAGGATATCGCGGTATGAAGGTCATCCACTAATCATAGCGTGGGGTGTATAGGGTAATCATCCGCTAGGAAACTGCGGGCATCCGCTAATGAAACTGCGGGAATCCAACCAATCATCAACCCAATATATATATATATAATAGTCCTAAATAACTAATATATATTTTAAATCAACCAAAAAATATTCAAACAAGCACAGACAATTATTTTTAACCACTAGAATAATTTTAATTAAATGGTGAGTGAGGTTTACTCACCGTGATTTTAATCTGCACTTGCACCAGTTTCAGTTATGTTCATTGATTTCCGAGTCTTTGAACTCCATACAAAAGATTTTATCTGATTTGTCCTTGCCTACGAAAATCCCAAATTTTATAAATTAGTTATTGAATTTCCTTAACGAGGCTTTATACTAAAAATAGACTAATTCAATTCTAGCTGGTATACTAATAAAATTATAACCATTATACTAATTAAATTCCAACCCTTTTTGTACTTTAAATTCAAATCCTTTTACTACTATAAACAGCTTACTAAATGAATTTAGAGTTCACATTTCAGTTTTTGTTTTGACTTTATTATTTAAATAAATTAACTACTTATTTTATTTACGAATAAAAATCTAAACTTTTCCTTAGTTAGTATGACTTCATATATATATACACATACGCATTTATGAACTTCGTACCATTTTAAATAAATTCAAAATGTCATTATATATATTTTTAACCACTAAATTGAATTGGTAAATTACCTTAAATCCATTTCCGAACAACTCCAACTGAAACCAGTCCCAAAACTGCTCTTATCCTAGTTCGGCAATTCACCGAACATCTCGCAGTCAACTGCCAATCCATTTCCCTTTTTTCCTGCGTTGCTCCTCCATTTGCCACTGTCGGACTCCCCCTTCCACCTTATCCACTACCACTGCTGACTTCTTCCCTAATCGCAACATTCCTCACACCACTCGACCACCCAGACTTCACTACCAGTCAAGTCGTTGAACTCGTGATCCCCAGTCACCATATTGTCCCATCCCGCACCTTCTAGAATACATCGATCTCCTTCCCTCGTCAACTGCCAATACCACCGAGCCCTTATCCAGTATCATTGATTGATCGATGAGCCCTAGCGTGATATCCCAAGACTTGCGATGTTCGAGTTCCAAGTCGAACTTGCTGTCGCCCTCAGATCTGCCTTCGAACCCAGTCGCGACTTCCATTCGACGTCGAGCTTCAGCTTAAATTCGAACACCAGAAGACCCGGTCCTTGATTTGAAGATGGCTCCAGGAATCGCGACTTGCGATTTTGATTTGGAAAATAAAAGCTCGTGGTGACCATTTTTTTGATTGAAGAGGTCGGCCCCTTTTCTGCTTGATTTCCCGAAGAGATTTATAAAGGAGAAGGTTGCGGTTATAAGGGAAAGGAGGTGGTTTTTAACTGAACAGCAAGGTCGTATATGGGTGGAGAAAAAGGGGAACTCGTGTTCTTTCTATGTCCACACACGAATTTTCATTTCTTTTATTTATTTATTTTTATTTGAATTAAACCGATATCCTTTAAATAAAAATACCCCTGATTCTGAATTCCTTTTTGAACCCAACGACTGGCGTTTCTAGGGTTTACCCACCATTCCGGACACACTGGGATAGGTCACGAAGTCCAATTCGATATAAATTTTAAATTGATATAATTAAAATTTCAAACTATTTATTCTCCTCGAAAATAAATAAATATTATTACCGTTAAAATTTCATATTAATTATTTGAACTGTTTTTCAATTCAAATTAAAATTTGAATTCAAATAAATCCATTTTCGTATTCTGATAATTTAATATTTTCAATATTAAATTGAAATTGATTTTTAAATCGATAACTTAATATAAATATTCATTTAATTTATCAAATTAATATTTAAAACCGTATTAACTATTCAAACTCTACCGACGGAATATCCGGGTCATTACAATTAATGTCATTCCAATCAAACTCCAATCACCTTTATATCCAACACAACCATTCGCTTATATCCAAGCCAAATATCATTTCAAACTCGAGTTTCATTCTCGATTCCAAACTCTTAACTCGATTATCAAATTACCCTTCAAATTGAAATCTCAAAAATCCAATTTGTCTCGATATCATTCTAATTCAATTTCAATCACCACTTAACTGACTTTATTTCAATTCCAATTGGCTTTCCCAATTTCAATTCAGTTTGGTTTTAACTTAAACAATCTTTCCCTGGGAAATTTTTAAACAACTTTGCTTTTCAAAAATCAAATATTCATCTCGGAATATCAAAACAATTCTTTTTCCCAAAATAATTCGAAAACAATCTCCTTGGTAGTAATCTGTCACTTACAACTCGAAAATGAACACCGATGATGTTGCGCGATCATCTTCAGAATTTATTTTCCAGCGATCGAAGTGAGTTCAATACTATATCACTTTCAAAACCATATCTAAACACTTCCATTTTGAAATTCATTTCAAAATACCATTTACAATGCTTTAAAACAATTTAAAATCTCCCAGGATTTTAAAATTCTCATATATTTAATCTAATTCCATTTACAAACACTTTTCATGTTTTTGGAATTTTAAATTTCAAATTCTGATTTAAATTCAGATTTAATGCATTTCGATTTCATATATTTCACTTATATGAATTCTGATTGGTTATTTACATAACCGTTTCAATTATAATCTTATCAGATTATAATCACAACCAACACATCCAATATACTATATTTCCAATATATATATTTTCTTTTATATCAAATTATAATTTTGGGTAAAATTATTCCATTTACCCTTCTTTCAAAACATATCGTGTCGGTTCATCGTATTCGAGTGTTTAGAAACTCCTACCGATACAGTGGATCAAACTGATCGACCAGAACTCATAAACAACTCAACCAACAAAACTACACAATATAAAACCATTTTTATATCAAATAACAAATACATTCACTCGTATAAATACACTCAACTCAATCTAGGGTATTACTAACCCTATCTCTACCAAGTCATGCCACAGAGCCAAGGTAATGACTTAACCTTAAGCTCTGATACCACTGTAACGACCCAAGGAATTTGCGATCCTAGATATCGACATACAACACTATGTCGATTATTCAAGCATCGGAAACACCGGATAGCCCATGAAAGAAATTAGAGGGTGAGAATAGATAAGATAGAAACATAGAATAGAAGAAGAAGAAGAACATACAACATCAGAGTAACACGAATCTCACAGTGGAACGAACAACATATAATAGACAACATATCCTTGAAATAAAATCTGTATAAGTATACAGTAACATTATCAGAGTACAACACTTACAACACAACGGAATAAACAATAGCTATATTATATGTAACACCCCATGTCCATTAATGTCACTCACAAAGGGAATGCATCAATGTCCATGAAGCGTTATTGTTGTATAGAACAGATAAATTACAAGAATAAATTAATAAAACAACACAGAGGAAGATAAAACTTATTTCATAGCATCATAACTCAAAACAAGCTTACGTAAGTTGTTGCCAAAACTATTACAACAGGACCAATAGTCTTTTCCAAAAACTTCAAAGTACATAAAGAAGCAAATACTTAAATAACATAAATGCATAAATCCCCACTGAGCATAAGCAAAGCCATAAACATGAGAGAGTCCAAAGCGATACATCTACTTTTTTTCAAGCAACTGAAAGAAATCGGCACTAAGCTATAGTACTCCCTCCTTGCAAACCTGAGGGGGGAGGAAAGAAAAGTGGTGGAAACAAACGGGTCAGACATAAGTCTGGAGAGTCTAGTAATTTTAACAAATAATAGGTAAGGTAAATGATCAAGACATATATAGGAATCATGATATGGCTATAACATAGATAAGGTAGATAAAAAGGATGGACAAGATGATTTCGAACCTAAGTACTAAGACAATTCTGCACCTTGGCTAAGCGAACAACCCTCCAAGTACTAACCCCGAAGACCGAAGTCAACATCAGACTAGCAGCCAAAGGACTATCTGTAATAACCCGGAAATGCGAGCCAGTTTAAAATTTTTATTTTGGCAATTTTGGCGAATTTTGAATATTTAAAATAGATTATTTTAAATGATATCGACGAGAAATTTATTTTGAATATATTTAGAATGTATATATTTATATACGTCGTCGTTAGAATATAAATATTTATATATAATTATAAATAGAATTGAAAATGGCGCGGTAGTTCGATAATTCGACTTCAAACTTCAATTGAATGTATCGGGTGCAAAACAATCCGGATTTTAGTGAAACCAAAAATAATAGGATCTATTTGATAATATCTTTCCAACGAATCCGAAAAATTGAAATTTCATAGCGGGAATCAAAAGATATGTCCAGATGAAAATTCTGAATAGTCGCTATGGAATTCAGGCCCTTAAAAATGGAAATTTTGCAAACGACCTCGGATTTCGATGAAACCACTTTTATTGGATCCGCAGTGATAAGTTATTGCTAGATTCCAAATTTCATAGTTTTTCGAATCAATATGTGAGCGTGGCAAAGGAAAACGCGTTTGACCAGTTTCAGTTGATTTTAATCGACTGAAAAATGGCCATTTTTCCAATCGTCTCAGAATTCGACGAAACTAGTTTTGTTAGGACCGTATCGTCAATACGAAGCTTGAAAATATTTTTTTGGAATTTTTCGAGTTAGTATGTGACCCCGATAAATTAAAATACGCGTTCAAATTCAATATATAGAGTTATATGTGGATTTTGGAGAAAACTGATCGAAACGATCAAATCAGCTTACGATACATATCCCGTTGTGTTCGGAATAGGGGTAATTAGCTATGGACGGCAGGCGGTGGGCCTCGTTTTGAGGTCGAAAATAAAAGTTGCTTTTTAGTGAAAAATAAAATAATTAAATAATTAATAAATTAAAAATAAAATCTCCTTTCCCTTATACTCTGGCCCCCCTTCTCTTTTTCATTTCGAACAGAGAAAAAAAGAAAAAAAGGGGGACGACGAAGCGGAGAGGAGCCGCCGCCCTCCCCGATGACCACCGCGCCACCTCCAAACCCACCCCCCCCCCCCCCCCCCCCGATCGATGCGTCGCAGCCCCCCCTCTACCCAGCTGTCACTCGAATCCGACCCCCCCTCGATCGATGCGTCGCAGCCCCCCCTTCACCTCGAGCCAACGCCCTCCGATCCTCCGCCTTCTTCTTCTCTCCTCCTCCTATCGCGTGAGACCCAGACCCGTTAGCCCCGTCCTTCCTCCAATCGACGCTGTAAGCTTTCATTTTACTTTATTTTGATTCTTTTCTTTTCTGAACTTAGCGTAAATTTATGGAATATATATATATATATATATATATATATATTTAAAATAGAAAAGATTAGATTTTTAAAAATAGAAAAGATTAGATTTTTAAAATAGAAAAGGTTAGATTTTTTAAAATAGAAAAGATTAGATTTTTAAAATAGAAAAGATTAGATTTTTAAAATAGAAAAAAATTCGATTTTTATATATTGAACAGCATAGTAAAAATTCGATTTTTATATATTGAATAGAATAGTAAAAATTCGATTTTTATATATTGAATAGCATAGTAAAAATTCGATTTTTTATATATTGAACAGCATAGTAAAAATTCGAGTTTTTATATATTGAACAGCATAGTAAAAATTCGATTTTTATATATTGAACAGCATAGTAAAAATTTGATTTTTATATATTGAATAGCGTAGTAAAAATTAGATTTTTTATATATTGAACAGCATAGTAAAAATTCAATTTTTTATATATTGAACAGCATAGTAAAAATTCGATTTTTATATATTGAATAGCATAGTAAAAATTCGATTTTTATATATTGAATAGCATAGTAAAAATTAGATTTTTATATATTGAATAGCGAAGTAAAAATTCGATTTTTATATATTGAATAACGAAGTAAAAATTCGATTCTTAATATTGAATAGCAAAGAAAAAATACGATTTTTATATATGTAGTGGCTACGGGCAACGAAGATGACAAAGATGCGATAACGATGAAGATTTCTATCAATGAAGAGTCATGGGTATTGGATAGCTATTGGTGAGAACTTCTCACTCAAAATTTCTTTTTCTAGTTATATATATACTAGGATGTAGACGGTGTTTAGTAGCACCCGACACAATCGTCCACAGACCATGGACTTGTTTGTTTGATTGCAAAAATTAGTTAGATTATTTGATTGAAATTTGAGTTGTTTGGTAAAATGGAATGGATTGATTGATGTGTGAATGGCGTGGGCCTTCACTAGACCGGGGATAAGGCTAGGCCTTGTCCCGTTTCTAGTATCGTGTCGTTATGCCGTCGAAATTTTCTAAAATAAGTTAGAAAAAAAATAAAAACATCATTTTTATTTTGTAAATGAACTGAATAAAAATTCATGTGTTGAAATAAAATATTTTATCGTTAAAAATAAAATTTTTAACGTGAATGTGAATAAATAAATATTTATAAACAAATCGACCGATTTGTTTATATACACTGATTTGACTGATATTGATTGGGTCGATAAATTTTACACATCGCCCAACTGCACAAATAAAATCTGTGTTTGATTGTTTGAAACCCCACACGGGTATTGGGATAAAATACGACATACACTAATCCCAATAATTGGTTGTATGTCGATCGAAGGATCGACAGGCTGTTATAAGCGTTAGATATCTATATTTGATGCTTATACAGTGTAGTGCACTTTGGATGATGGTTGATTATTTATCGTTGCTACTATATACATGTGTTGTATGGAATCCATATAGTTAACGCTATATGGTAATTAATTGGGCCTCATTCCAATCGGGAAAATAAAGAATATTATAAAATAAAGGTTCATGTGTTGACAATACTCATCCGTTGAGATTAGTCATGGGTTGAACGAAATATTTTAAAAATAGAAATATTTAAAAAGGAAATATTTGAAAAAGAAATATTTGAAATAGAATATTAGAAAACAGAAATATATGAAGCCGTGTTGATTAGATTGACGCCATTTTGACGTGAACGATATTTATATCGATTTTATTCATTTTAAAATGAATATGTAAAAGTGATTTCGAAATCGAATATTTTGAAATGAAATTTGATTTGATACGAATTTGATTTGATATGAAAAGAAAACGAATTGAATGTATAATGAATTTGATTTGATATGAAAAGAAAACGAATTTGATTTCAATTGAATGTATAACGAATTTGATTTGATATGAAAAGAAAACGAATTTTATTTCAATTGAATATATAACGAATTTGATTTGATATGAAAAGATAACGAATTTGATTTCAATTGAATATATAACGAATTTGATTTGATTTGAAAAGAAAACGAATTCGAATTGAACTGAAGGCGAATTCGAATTGGATTGAAAACGAATTGAAATGAATTCAAATTGAATTGAAATTTGAATTGAATTCAAATGAATTTTAAAAACGAAAGTATAAGGAAGAATTCAATTTTGATTTGAATTGAAGTAGAAGTTGATATTGTTTTTGAAACGAATTTAAACCTATTTATAAAATTTGTTTTGAATAGAAATCAACGAAATATATATTATATATATATATAATATAATGGCCTGAATAGAACGCGCCGCGCCGCGGCAGTTCATAAATTTCGACCATTTATTCCAAACGAACATTACGGGAGATCCGACCGTCGGATTCTCCTAAAACCAGAACCGTTGGGTTCGTATCGAAAAGAGATTTCTAACGAATATTAGAAATTCCAAATACAACGGTTGGATTTGGAGACACGTCCAAATCAAATTTGAAAAAGGTCGCTATAAGTGCAGTTCGATGGCCGTTGATGGAAATTGACTGTACGGGCCTTGATAAAATTATTAAAAATATTAATAATTTGTGTAAAATCATAAGAAATGATTTGGGAGAAATTGTGATGAAAAACTCCATATTTGAAAAGATAAAAATATATTTTTATCGAAATAAACTAGTTTGAACTAATATTAAAACCCATCTATTTTTAAATAAATTGGATTTGAAATGGGTTTTAAATAGAATTGATGTGGGTTTATCGTGAACAGTGTTTTAAATAACACCAGTTCTTTAACCCGATAATAAATAGAATGTGATTTCGGTTTATCGTGGACTGTGTTTTAAATGACACTAGTTCTTTAACCCAGTAAAAGGAGTTTTAATGAATCTTCAATTAAATTGAAATGTGGATTGATAATTTAAATTATCAACCTTAGAAAATGAGCGAGAATGGAGTATCACCAGTTTTGCTCCAAAGCGATAGTTAAATCTTTAATCAGATTTGAACGTGAAATGGTAATTAATTTTACCGATAACACTTTGGTGTTAAATATGGAGTATTACCAGTTTTGCTTCATGGGATGAATAGGTTGGGATTGGAAAATAAAATAAATAATTACTTCGGTGTGGTTCGCTAATCTCGACTAGTTTGGGAAAAACCATAATTTGGTATGAAACGACATCCAAAGGAAGATTAAAGGATAAATTTTAAAGAATTTATCTTGGATAAAATTAATGGGAACCTTTCCCTGAGAATATGAGTTGGAATGAGGCGTATGTTGCGTTTGTGTAACATTTGTTTTTAATATACGCGGGTTGTTCGGAAAGGCCGGGTTTACACCCATTCTGAATAACCGATTCGACGATAAGTCGAAGATGAAGACGGTGGTCGAAGACCGGAAGTCTTCACATCGTTTGGATAATTACTGACGATCCTGATTGGGCTGTACACCCAAGAGGATGGAAATAGTTGGTGGTTGTCCAGGCGTACTTGGAGATGGATGGATGGATATGCGAGGAAAGTGCCTCCGGTTTCGTTCAGACCCAGAACGAACTTGTAAATGGATTGTGTGTCTGACATTGGATTTTATTCTGTGTTGATTGATTTCTGTTAAATATATATCTGTTTGGCGGCGGAGAATTTATTCTCTTACTTAACGCCCTTCTCTGAGACGTATGAGCTTAGAGGTTATATATCGATAGATATCAATCGCATGGCATGAATTGCTTGTGTGGCATGCTGAGTTGCATAGATCAAGGCATCTGTTGAAAAGCAAAGTCTTGTGGTTGATGATCAAAGCACGGTCTACGTGGCAGCTTTGTGTATAGCGTGGATTCGCGAGCCTCACACCTCGGTATGAGTTAAAAACGGGATACGGACCGTTGGGAGAACACGACGTTTCTTTCTAGCTTTGGTGGTGTCGGTGACTTACCAGCCCTGACATTTATATACTTTTCACCTTTGTGGTTGTTGGAATGAGGCGCCTCGATTATAGGTCTGTAAGGACCTGGAAACGTGTGTTCAGGAATAAATAATCCTCTAACGTAAGTGAGGACTGGCCCAACCGATCCAGTGGCTGCCCAGAGTGCGTAGTCCTGAGCATTTGCTAGAGTGTCTCGAAGCGGAGAGGAGCTTGCCCCTTGCCTCGACTCATGACGGAAATCCAATTTCCAATACGTGCATTTCGGTTTTAATTGTAGAACTAGTATGGCGACATAGTGGTATGGGGCACTTATGCCGTCTATGATTTATATTTATGATTGAAAATGTTTTGACACTATACACTTATTATAGTATCAAATGATTTGTTTTAACCGTACCAAGCATGTTTGGCTGTTATAAGGTAAAACCCTATCCTCCGGCTTGCGTTGCATTGTGTGATGGGACCTGGGTCTTATAATAGCTTCATTTTTCGAAAAAGCATTGCGCTGTTTATTCTATGCACTGGTATTCTTGGGAGAAAACCCGTTCCGTGTTATACGGCGTGGTCCCTTGAATTACTCTCTTTTAAAGTAAAGTTTTAAATACCTGTTTTAGTTCTCACACCAGTCACATGTCTGACCTGGGGTTTATTGTTTTACCTAAACTCTGGGTGCCCCTATTTTCCGCACGGGCAGCTAGTAGTTTTGGTTTTGCAGATTTATATTCACAGGATCCTGGTTACAGCTGGAATGATATCCAGAAAGCTGTGTATCCGTATATCACCTTCAGTTGTGCTTTGTATTATTTTCCCGCTGCAGTACTGTATTTAAATCTCTGATATTTATCGAATGTAATTTATTCATTTATACTTTGTATATTCTTGTATCTAATGGAATTGTTGTAATAGCAATGAAATGTTCTTCCGTCTGCGTTCTGATTTGTCCTGTTCTCAAACGATCAGGGGTTTCGAACGGTCTAGATCGGTTTAGCGACTGATTCGGATCGAGCAAAATTCCTGGCTATCACATTTGGTATCAGAGCTTTGGTTTACAGAGCTCGAGAACAAGACATGTTAGAACCATACGAAAGGATTCATCAGATATTGGGTTAGTAATATCCAATTAGAAAGACTCGTTAGAGATAGGATCAGTAGTATCCTAGAACGAGTGTGAAGAGTATATTTTTCAAATGAAAATAATTTTGTTTTGAAAATTTAAACCATTTTATACGTATTTTAATATTTATTTATTTTGAATTTGGACAATCTATTATATAAAGGTTTTGTATATA
This sequence comes from Allium sativum, assembly GCA_030737875.1. NCBI lineage: Eukaryota > Viridiplantae > Streptophyta > Magnoliopsida > Asparagales > Amaryllidaceae > Allium > Allium sativum. The sequence goes on along the minus strand of CM060924.1, from coordinate 995,206,640 downwards.
CGCGTCATGAACGTATATTCGAAGTTTTAATATATTAGATAGATATAGAATCACACTCTAGTCGCCCGGAGATGATTCTGATGATTGTAGCTACATCATCAGAATTTATGTTCGTGTTTCGAAGGTGTGACTTCTATATATTTCCATTAGACTGGTGTGAGAACCAAAACAAATATAGATAGGTTTATTATTGTGAATTGGCATCAAAAACATGATTTTCAGTATACATATCAAAATTATGAATTCGAAACATTAATTCACTAATTGATTGATGTTTGCGATGTTTGGTTATTTGTTTGATAATTTTGAACCATTATGCCTAACTGAACCAAATATTGAGTTGTATTGAAAATTAGACGCATTTGCTTGCATATACATGTACTTACATTGAACAGGTCATAGCAAGGAGGCTAGAGCAGAGAATAAAATTTGTTTGCCCGACGAATAGGTACATATTTACTATAATTTACTGTTTTGTTTGGGTGATGATGATTTTATGAGCCTATTGGCTAGCCGCTTGGCTTTTTCTTTTTCTTTTTGAGATCAGATGGCATATATGGCAATTTCGGGATTTTCCCGTGGCTCCCAGTGCAGGGGAGGTTATGGCGAAATTTTCCGAAAATTTAGGGTGTTAGCCAAATTTTTGAAAATTTGAAAATTCTCAGAAACTGAAAAGTTGGAGAATGAAAGCCAGATCGAACGTAGAGTTGATTAATCAAACCACATTCGACTTTGTTCCTTTTCGGGGACGAAAAGTTTTAAGTGGGGGAGATTGTAATAACCCGGAAATGCGAGCCAGTTTAAAATTTTTATTTTGGCAATTTTGGCGAATTTTGAATATTTAAAATAGATTATTTTAAATGATATCGACGAGAAATTTATTTTGAATATATTTAGAATGTATATATTTATATACGTCGTCGTTAGAATATAAATATTTATATATAATTATAAATAGAATTGAAAATGGCGCGGTAGTTCGATAATTCGATTTCAAACTTCAATTGAATGTACCGGGTGCAAAACAATCCGGATTTTAGTGAAACAAAAAATATTAGGATCTATTGGATAATATCTTTCCAACGAATCCGAAAAATTGAAATTTCATTGTGGGAATCAAAAGATATGTCTAGATGAAAATTCTGAATAGTCGCTATGGAATTCAGGCCCTTAAAAATGGAAATTTTGCAAACGACCTCGGATTTCGATGAAACCACTTTTGTTGGATCCGCAGTGTTAAGTTATTGCTAGATTCCAAATTTCATAATTTTTCGAATCAATATGTGAGCGTGGCAAAGGAAAACGCGTTTGACCAGTTTTAGTTGATTTTAATCGATTGAAAAATGGCCATTTTTCCAATGGTCTCAGAATTCGACGAAACTAGTTTTGTTAGGACTATATCGTCAATATGAAGATAGAAAATATTTTTTTAGAATTTTTCGAGTTAGTATGTGACCCCGGTAAATTAAAATACGCGTTCAAATTCAATATATAGAGTTATATGTGGATTTTGAAGAAAACTGATCAAAACGATCAAATCAGCTTACGATACATATCCCATTGTGTTCGGAATGGGGGTAATTAGCTATGGACGGCAGGCGTTGGGCCTCGTTTTGAGGTCGAAAATAAAAGTTGCTTTTTAGTGAAAAATAAAATAATTAAATAATTAAAAATAAAATCTCCTTTCTCTTATACTCTGGCCCCCCCTTCTCTTTTTCATTTCGAACAGAGAAAAAAAAAAGAAAAAAAAGGGGGACGACGAAGCGGAGAGGAGCCGCCGCCCTCCCCGATGACCACCGCGCCACCTCCAAACCCCCCCTCTACCCAGCTGTCACTCGAATCCGACCCCCCCCCTCGATCGATGCGTCGCAGCCCCCCCCCCCCCTTCACCTCAAGCCAACGCCCTCCGATCCTCCGGCTTCTTCTTCTCTCCTCCTCCTATCGCGTGAGACCCAGACCCGTTAGCCCCGTCCTTCCTCCAATCGACGCTGTAAGCTTTCATTTTACTTTATTTTGATTCTTTTCTTTTCTGAACTTAGCGTAGATTTATGGAATATATATATATATATATATTTTTAAAATAGAAAAGATTAGATTTTTAAAAATAGAAAAGATTAGATTTTTAAAATAGAAAAGATTAGATTTTTTAAAATAGAAAAGATTAGATTTTTAAAATAGAAAAGATTAGATTTTTAAAATAGAAAAAAATTCGATTTTTATATATTGAACAGCATAGTAAAAATTCGATTTTTATATATTGAATAGAATAGTAAAAATTCGATTTTTATATATTGAATAGCATAGTAAAAATTCGATTTTTTATATATTGAACAGCATAGTAAAAATTCGAGTTTTTATATATTGAACAGCATAGTAAAAATTCGATTTTTATATATTGAACAGCATAGTAAAAATTCAATTTTTATATATTGAATAGCATAGTAAAAAATCGATTTTTTATATATTGAACAGCATAGTAAAAATTCGATTTTTTATATATTGAACAGCATAGTAAAAATTCGATTTTTATATATTGAATAGCAAAGTAAAAATTCGATTTTTATATATTGAATAGCATAGTAAAAATTAGATTTTTATATATTGAATAGCAAAGTAAAAATTCGATTTGTATATATTGAATAACGAAGTAAAAATTCGATTCTTAATATTGAATAGCAAAGAAAAAATTCGATTTTTATATATGTAGTGGCTATGGGCAACGAAGATGACAAAGATGCGATAACGATGAAGATTTCTATCAATGAAGAGTCGTGGGTATTGGATAGCTATTTGTGAGAACTTCTCACTCAAAATTTCTTTCTCTAGTTATATATATATACTAGGATGCAGACGGTGTTTAGTAGCACCCGACACAATCGTCCACAGACCATGGACTTGTTTGTTTGATTGCAAAAATTAGTTAGATTATTTGATTGAAATTTGAGTTGTTCGGTAAAATGGAATGGATTGATTGATGTGTGAATGGCGTGGGCCTTCACTAGACCAGGGATAAGGCTAGGCCTTGTCCCGTTTCTAGTATCGTGTCGTTATGCCGCCGAAATTTTCTAAAATAAGTTAGAAAAAAATAAAAACATCATTTTTATTTTGTAAATGAACTGAATAAAAATTCATGTGTTGAAATAAAATAATTTATCGTTAAAAATAAAAATTTTAACGTGAATGTGAATAAATAAATATTTATAAACAAATCGACCAATTTGTTTATATACACTGATTTGACTGATATTGATTGGGTCGATAAATTTTACACATCGCCCAACTGCACAAATAAAATCTGCGTTTGATTGTTTGAAACCCCACACGGGTATTGGGATAAAATACGGCATACACTAATCCCAATAATTGGTTGTATGTCGATCGAAGGATCGACAGGCTGTTATAAGCGTTAGATATCTATATTTGATGCTTATACAGTGTAGTGCACTTTGGATGATGGTTGATTATTTATCGTTGCTACTATATACATGTGTTGTATGGAATCCATATAGTTAACGCTATATGGTAATTGATTGGGCCTCATTCCAATCGGGAAAATAAAGAATATTATAAAATAAAGGTTCATGTGTTGACAGTACTCATCCGTTGAGATTAGTCATGGGTTGAACGAAATATTTTAAAAATAGAAATATTTAAAAAGGAAATATTTGAAAAAGAAATATTTGAAATAGAATATTAGAAAACAGAAATATATGAAGCCGTGTTGATTAGATTGACATCATTTTGACGTGAACGATATTTATATCGATTTTATTCATTTTAAAATGAATATTGAAAAGTGATTTCGAAATCGAATATTTTGAAATGAAATTTGATTTGATACGAATTTGATTTGATATGAAAAGAAAACGAATTGAATTCGAATTGAATGTATAACGAATTTGATTTGATATGAAAAGAAAACGAATTTGATTTCAAATGAATGTATAACGAATTTGATTTGATATGAAAAGAAAACGAATTTTATTTCAATTGAATATATAACGAATTTGATTTGATATGAAAAGATAACGAATTTGATTTCAATTCAATATATAACGAATTTGATTTGATTTGAAAAGAAAACGAATTCGAAATGAATTGAAGGCGAATTCGAATTGAATTGAAAACAAATTGAAATGAATTCAAATTGAATTGAAATTTGAATTGAATTCAAATGAATTTTAAAAACGAAAGTATAAGGAAGAATTCAATTTTGATTTGAATTGAAGTGGAAGTTGAAATTGTTTTTGAAACGAATTTAAACCTATTTATAAAATTCGTTTTGAATAGAAATCAACGAAATATATATTATATATATTATATATATATATATAATATAATGGCCTGAATAGAACGCGCCACGACAGTTCGTAAATTTCGACCATTTATTTCAAATGAACATTACGGGAGATCCGACTGTCGGATTCTCCTAAAACCGGAACTGTTGGGTTCGTATCGAAAAGAGCTTTCTAACGAATATTAGAAATTCAAAATCTAACGGTTGGATTTGGAGATACGTCCAAATCAAATTTGAAAAAGGTCGCTATAAGTGCAGTTCGATGGCCGTTGATGGAAATCGACTGTACGGGCCTTGATAAAATTATTAAAAATATCAATAATTTGTGTAAAATCATAAGAAATGATTTGGGAGAAATTGTGATGAAAAACTCCATATTTGAAAAAATAAAAATAGATTTTTATCGAAATAAACTAGTTTGAACTAATATTAAAACCCATCTATTTTTAAATAAATAAATTGGATTTGAAATGGGTTTTAAATAGAATTGATGTGGGTTTATCGTGAACAGTGTTTTAAATAACACCAGTTCTTTAACCCGATAATAAATAGAATGTGATTTGGGTTTATCGTGGACTGTGTTTTAAATGACACTAGTTCTTTAACCCAGTAAAAGGAGTTTTAATGAATCTTCAATTAAATTGAAATGTGGATTGATAATTTAAATTATCAACCTTAGAAAAAGAGCGAGAATGGAGTATCACTAGTTTTGCTCCAAAGCAATAGTTAAATCTTTAATCAGATTTGAACGTGAAATGGTAATTAATTTTACCGATAACACTGTGGTGTTAAATATGGAGTATTACCAGTTTTGCTTCATGGGATGAATAGGTTGGGATTGGGAAATAAAATAAATAATTACTTCGGTGTGGTTCGCTAATCTCGACTAGTTTGGGAAAAACCATAATTCGGTTTGAAACGACATCCAAAGGAAGATTAAAGGATAAATTTTAAAGAATTTATCTTGGATAAAATTAATGGGAACCTTTCCCTGAGAATATGAGTTGGAATGAGGCGTATGTTGCGTTTGTGTAACATTTGTTTTTAATATACGCGGGTTGTTCGGAAAGGCCGGGTTTACACCCATTCTGAATAACCAATTCGACGATAAGCCGAAGATGAAGACGGTGGTCGAAGACCGGAAGTCTTCACATCGTTTGGATAATTACTGATGATCCTGATTGGGCTGTACACCCAAGAGGATGGAAATAGTTGGTGGTTGTCCAGGCGTACTTGGAGATGGATGGATGGATATGCGAGGAAAGTGCCTCCGGTTTCGTTCAGACCCAGAACGAACTTGTAAATGGATTATGTGTCTGACATTGGATTTTATTCTGTGTTGATTGATTTATGTTAAATATATATCTGTTTGGCGGCGGAGAATTTATTCTCTTACTTAACGCCCTTCTCTGAGACGTACGAGCTTAGAGGTTATATATCGATAGATATCAATCGCATGGCATGAATTGCCTGTGTGGCATGCTGAGTTGCATAGATCAAGGCTTCTGTTGAAAAGAAAAGTCTTGTGGTTGATGATCAAAGCACAGCCTACGTGGCAGCTTTGTGTATAGCGTGGATTCGCGAGCCTCACACCTCGGTATGAATTAAAAACGGGATACGGACCGTTGGGAGAACACGACGTTTCTTTCTAGCTTTGGTGGTGTCAGTGACTTACCAGCCCTGACATTTATATACTTTTCACCTTTGTGGTTGTTGGAATGAGGCGCCTCGATTATAGGTCTGTAAGGACCGGGAAACGTGTGTTCAGGAATAAATAATCCTCTAACGTACCTTTAAACGATTATACCGAAAGATCCGACCGTCGGATTTCCTTGAAACTGAAACCGCTAGGACCGTCTTGGAAAAAATCTTTCCAACGGTATATAATACGTCAGAACCCAACGGTTAGATTTTTAGATATGCGAAAATCAAAATTGGTTGAAACAGTGCCAGAATCGCCATTGACCTGAATCGTCGTTGATTAAAGATGTAATTATTTTTAATTAAATAAAATTGGGAATAATTGTTATAAATTAGAAATAACGATAAGGAAGAGTTTTCAATATATATATATATATATATATATATATATATATATATACGAAGATTATTTGGTAAGGCCGAGTTAATCTCATTCCAAATAATCAAACGACGATGAGAATTGAAGAAGAAGACGACTAATGAAGACTGTCAATCTTCCCCTCAGGAAGACAGCGATTGAGGCTTTGAATTGATTTGCTCCCAATTCGAGGTCATGATCGTCGTCCGAACGAACATGTTGATTGAACGGATTTGGCTTTCGTTCAGACCCAGAGCATAAGCGTATAAATGGATTGCATGTCTGACGTGGTATTCCTTTATACTGTATCTATTGATCACTGCTAAACATATATCTGTTTGGTGTTTTACACCCTTCTCTGAGACGTACGAGCTCAGAGGTTATATGTTGGCAGAAATCAATGATATGGTATGGATTGACGATGTGGCATGCCAAGATGCATGAGATCAAGGCTTTGTTGAAAAGCAGGCCTTGTGGGATGATCAAAGCATAGCCTGTTTAGGCATAGCTTTGTGTATGACGTGACTTCACGAGCCTCACACACCGGCGGAGTCTAAAACGGGAGAAGGAAACGCAGGGAGTGCACACGTTTTTTTCTAGCTAGAGTGGTGCCAGGGACCTACCAGCGCTGGCATTTATTCATTGTGGTTGTTGGATTTTTCGAGGCCTCGATTTATGCGGTCGCCACTGGCCGTATTATAGTTCCAAAAGGACCGGGAAGCGTGTGTTCAGGAATTGCTAATCCATTAAGCGTTAACGTATGGACCGGCCCTGCAGCTATCCAAGGGTTGGACACAGTACCAATCCTGGGGCATTGCTAGAGTGTCTCGAATCGGTAAGGATCTCCTCCCTAGCCTTGACTCAGATGGAAATCCAAATTCCAAATACGACCCTACGGTTTTGATTGTATTACTAGTATGGAGATATAATACGATGGGGTACTATGTTTCCTAAGATTGATACATTTATTTTGAAATGTTTTATTATACCCTAATAATAATATTAAACTCGTATTTGCCGTATTTAGCATGTTTAATCACCATAAGGGAAAACTCTATCCTCTGGTGTGCGTTGCATTGTGTGATGGGACTTGAGTCTTATGGTGATTCCATTTTTCTAAAAAGCATTGCGATGTTGTACGATTTATTTATCTGCTTATTCTGACACTTTAAATTATGCACGACAATCCATGGAGTAAACCTGTTCCGCATTAGCGGCGTGGTCTTTGGATTTGTCAAATTATCATTAGTAAACTAGTTAAGAATTCTCACACCAGTCCCACGACTGACCTGTAGTTTGTTTCACCTTTTTGCAAACTCGGGTGCCCTCTTTCCTACACGGGCAGCCAAGTAAACAGGTTCTTTCTTTGCTTGGAGCCTTGTCTTGGAGTTGCTCATTATCTTTGCTTGGATTGGCTTTTGCGGAGAGATGATGACTTGGAGCTTTGAAGACAACTATCATTTATCTCTATTGCATTTTTATCTCTTTAATTTCAGACTTTTAACTTGTTTCATTTCGTATTGCTTATTTTGGGAGTTGGAACTTATTTCCATTTCTGCAAACTTGATGTAATAATTTGGATTCTGTGACTGTTGGGATTCTGTGGTTTATGACATTATATTTCCGCTGCTATAATGTTATTATTCTATGGTATTTCCTCTGCTATGTTGTATCAGTGATATGCATTGTTATATTTATGTTGTATTCCATATGATTATTCCTTACTTTCACCTAGTGGAAGTTTGGGGTCATCACAGGACCGGCCCAACCGATCCAGTGGCTGCCCAGAGTGCGTAGTCCTGAGCATTTGCTAGAGTGTCTCGAAGCGGAGAGGAGCTTGCCCCTTGCCTCGACTCATGACGGAAATCCAATTTCCAATACGTGCATTTCGGTTTTAATTGTAGAACTAGTATGGCGACATAGTGGTATGGGGCACTTATGCCATCTATGATTTATATTTATGATTGAAATTGTTTTGACACTATACACCTATTATAGTATCAAATGATTCGTTTTAACAGTACCAAGCATGTTTGGCTGTTATAAGGTAAAACCCTATCCTCCGGCTTGCGTTGCATTGTGTGATGGGACCTGGGTCTTATAATAGCTTCATTTTTCGAAAAAGCATTGCGATGTTTATTCTATGCACTGGTATTCTTGGGAGAAAACCCGTTCCGTGTTATACGGCGTGGTCCCTTGAATTACTCTCTTTTAAAGTAAAGTTTTAAATACCTGTTTTAGTTCTCACACCAGTCACATGACTGACCTGGGGTTTATTGTTTTAACCTAAACTCTGGGTGCCCCTATTTTCCGCACGGGCAGCTAGTAGTTTTGGTTTTGCAGATTTATATTCACAGGATCCTGGTTTACAGCTGGAATGATATCCGGAAAGCTCTGTATCCATATATCACCTTCAGTTGTGCTTTGTATTATTTTTCGGCTGCAGTACTGTATTTAAATCTCTGATATTTATCGAATGTAATTTATTCATTTATACTCTGTATATTCTTGTATCTGATGGAATTGTTGTAATAGCAATGAAATGTTCTTCCGTCTGCGTTCTGATTTGTCCTGTTCTCAAACGATTAGGGTTTCGAACGGTCTAGACCGGTTTAGCGACTGATTCGGATCGAGTGAAATTCCCGGCTGTCACACTGTCCAACTCAACCAGCATGTATTTCATTACACCGCACTTTTGCTAAGTTATACCACATTACTTAATTACACCGCACATCTACTAGTCTCTTTTACTCAAGGTTGATCCCTTCCCACTAACTGTACCCACATGACAAACCTGGTAGTTACTTGTACCTAGCTACTATCGTAGGTGCCGACTTGCTCCTTCCACCGCTGAGGTACCCTTACTCTACCCATTTGATTGGCTCCCTAAACCCCGTAGGCACCCGTGCTGGCCCCACAGTGGGTTGTATCACTCCCAAAGTGGCAACCCCGTTACCAACATGAAATGCACGACCATACCTACACGATGCAACGTCTTACCTACCAGCCCGGACCCATGCACGCACATGAGCATGTTGGACTTGCGTTGCCACCGCTATTCACGTTTGACCTCTTATATTCAAGCCCAGTAAGCGTGCCCCAACCCCGGCCTAGTACCGGACCCAATTAGATACTCAAACGGGTTACTGGTTGAAACAGGTCCCCATCCGACACAAGCCTCCCACCAATGCTTGGTTCCCACTAGGTTTTTCTTGCACTTAACCATTTTAATTTAAATGTCCATGTCTTACACATGCTACGGCTAAGTCCATACTTACATGTCATAATTTACATGTCATATCTTATTCCGGTTAAGTCCATATTTATATGTAGTAATTTAAATGTCACCCCACTTAACCCTCTAACCATACCCATGTCTTATTATGGTTAGTATTCCTTAATTCATTCCTTATGACGAACGGTGCATGACCTCTCACATTAGACCGGACACTTTGTGGCCGCTGGATTTGCCGGGAGGTTTCAGGGAGTCTTACGCCATAAACCTGGTCTAACCTCGTGTAACCGTTATGCCTACAATTCATTCCTTTGACCTCTCACATTAGACGTCCAATTGTGACCGCTGGAATTGCCGGGCGGTTCCGCGAAGTCTTACGTCACAATTGCGCCTAACCTCGTGTCAAAGGTTCATTAACATCATATTTTACCCATACCCAATTTTCATGTCATTTATATCCAATTAAACATATAATCATGCTTACAATTTTTGCCTATTTCAACTTGTCATTAATTACACTAATTACATATTAATTAGCCTCAATTACAAATTTCCAATTATAGGTAATTTCATCAATTCCATGCAATTCATACCTAAGTATGCCAATTTCACATATTATCCAATTATCCAATAATATCCAAATTTCCAAATTTCCCATATTCCCCATCGTTCCCACGTATTCGCATTTGCGCGTATTTTTAATATAGGCTCGAAGGTAGCCTAGATCCACAAATAAAAGGAATAGGGGTAAGAAGAGAGAATCAATTCATAGAAATTGGAATAAAACATCATCATGAAATAAAGAGGCATATAGACTGGCATAGAGGCATAATAAAAGATTCAACATGAATAAACTGATAAAAGGTATGAACTTTACATAGAAACATAGGCATATGATGACATGGATCAAAAGGTGAAAACTTAGATGAGATTTAAATTACATACATACACATGAATCCTTTTTACAACTTCATCATGTTACTTTTAATCCCATTATATTGTGAAAATCACCATACTCACCTTTCGTGGTTAAAGAATAGAATTATGCACTGAAATTGGTATAGAAACATTGCGGTGTATTTGATTTATCTTCTTTAATTGTTGTTGAAGCTCTAAACTTTGATTTGAATTGAAGTTGAATGCTTACAATTTGAAATAGAGGCGGCGGCTAGGGTTTAGGAGAGAGTTTGATAGCATAATGGTGTCTTAGGAATTATTTTATAAATTAGGGTTAGGTTTTAGGGTGTAAATATAGGTGTAGGAAGTTATTTAGGCCTTAAGATTAACCTAGAACTGATCTGGACCATCAAAAATCGTCCCAGACCCAAAAATCGCACCATCCAGCAACCTGGCTGAACCAGGTTTGGCTCCCCAAAGGGGGGAGGTCGACCCCTAGGTCAACCAGGGAGTACCCAGGTCGACACTATGGTCGACCTCCCCCCTTAGGAGGTCGACCTCCCTGGTCGGCTTGCTCAAATATAATTTTTTTTCTTCCGAGGGTCACGTCTCCTTCGTCCGGACTCCGTTTTTCGAAAACTTTGACTCTATTCCATGCAGAATTCCGAGACGAATGCAATGGTGCAACCCATTTCCCTTCATTCCTCGTTTAAAAATTAAGTGTTCTTAAATTTAGTTAATTCAATCATTCAAAATTCGGGGTGTCACATAATCCTGAAGCCTCCTGCTTCAAACTCTCCAAGTATATCTGTAAAATCCTGACTACTTGACTGCCCGTACAAAATTGGGCACCCAAGAGTTTAGGGAAAACAAAACAAAACAAACTCTGGGTCAGTCATGGGACTGGTATGAGTAAACAATTTAAAACAGTTTAGGAAAATAACGGTATCTCATAAGACCACGCCGTATAACGGAACGGGTTTTTCCCATATGAGAATCCAAATCAATTTGATTTAACTTTCAAATCATTTTGAAAGAAACAATGATCTTTTATATCAAAACTCCTTTGATATTATAATAGTGTCTATCAACCACAATATAATAATCATCTTGCAGAACGCTTTCATCTCACGTTCCACATATATAGTATACAATCAAAAACCGCGAGCACTTATTGGGTAATGGATTTCCAACTATGAAAAGGTATGGAACTACCTTCCGATAGTGTACCTCTAGAGAGGAATACACTGGGTTCAAAAAGAACATCTTGCAACCCGGCCACAAATGACCAACCACTCATTTCGCTTGAGTGTATCGAATGTATATCACCAACGGTTGGGATCAGCAACCGTTTCCCGAACGGGACAGCATCGACAATAGATTATAGAATGAAATGAATATCTCTAGATAGGTGATAATACACCCTAATTGGCAGCCAACCACTTAGCCATGCTGCCTGCCCGATTTTGGTCATTTCCCGGTTGTAAGGCTAGAGGCCATGCTTATCTCTGACAGATCACACAATTATTCACTTTGAATGTCACATCGTCATACCCGCCAAATCACAAATTGATTTCCTCAAAAATACAACGGGTATACAGCTAAGAGAAGTGAATTCCTCCACCATCAAATGTACATACGTTTGTAGAGATCAACTTACGCGATCCATTAAATATACTCTGCCAAACATTCTTCCTTACAGGTCGTCCTGGGACTGGACAAACCAAAGGTACTATTCTGTAAATCCTTCTTAGGAAATTTCCACGTAGGATCGCCAGAAGAGTCCTTGCATAACTCCGTCTTCAATTTTCTTCATCATATTTGATTCGCAACGTTAATGCCCATACGGAGTGGTTTGCAGATAATGAATCTGATCCCGGTCTCTCGTATAGGCAATGGAAAATTTGTCAAAACTTCGATAGTTGGTGAATTAACTATCAAAGAAAAACACGTGTGCAAACAACGATAATATTTCTAGCTAGAAATTCTATCGACCAATCATCATTTAACGTTTATCTCTTTATTTCATTAATTCATTTATTTCCTGCTTCCATATATCCAACATTCCTTATTTTCTAAATTTAGAAAATATACGTTATTAATCATTGGAAAACATTTCCATCTCCTTTTCACATATCACTGTCATTTCAGTAGTCTTTATCATCAAACATTTCATTTTCTAGGATTAGAAAATATATCTGATTATATTTGGAAAAATGTTTCCAAAACTCATTCATTGGATTTAAACAGATGTTTAAATAAAACATCGATATGCCAATTCAAACCATTATACTCGTTAACTAAATTCACTTAACCAACCTTCACTGTCGAACCTCAAACATTCCTTAGTTAAAAACGAAGCCAATCAAGTTGGGGTAAAACTACCTCTCAGACCTTAACTGAACAACATTTCTAACTTCGAAACAGACAAGGTTCACCTTTTAAACCCTTAAAAAAACTTCCTTACGTAACTTTCTTTCAAATAAATCTCTATTCGATAACTCTTTTCTATTAACTCTATTTGATTAACTCTATTGGAATAACTCTAACTCGATTAACTCCTTTCAATCAACTCTAACTCGATTAACTCTCTTCAATTAACTCTAACTCGATTAACTCTAATTGATTAATTCTAATTCGATTAAGTCTAATCGATTAATTCTAATTCGATTAACTCTAATTGATTAACTCTAACTCGCTTAACTCTAATCGATTAATTCCTTTTAATTAACTCTAACTCGATTAACTCTAATCGACTAATTCTTTTCGAATAAACTATATTCAAATAACTCCTTTCGAATAACTAATTCGATTAACTCCCTTTCGAATAAACAATATTCGATTAACTTCTTTTTCTAATAATCTATATTCGCTAACTTATTTCTAATAACTCTTTCGATTATCTCTCTTTTTCGAATAAACTATATTCGATAACTCCTTTCGAATAACTCTTTCGGTTATCTCTTTTTCGAATAAACTATATTCAATAATCTTTTCTTCTTCGAATAAACTATATTCGGTTAACTCTATTCAATTAACTCTATCGATTAACTCTAATCGATTAACTCTAGTTAGTTAGCTCTATTTGATTAACTCCTTTTCGAATAAGTAATATTCGATTCACTCTTCGTCCATATTCAGTTTCAAACATCGATGTTGAAATCGATTCTTGCTTCTCTATATAAGTCCTGACTTATATATTCTATTTATCCAATGATAAAAAATTTATTTAATTTATAAAATATTATTTATAAATTAATCTTCTCAATCTATCGGTTAGAACAGATTCTATTTAAAATCTTTGCTTTAAATCCATATTATGTTATACCCGTGTGCGAAGCACGGGTCTAAACCTGATGTAAAATTCTATTCATTTGCCAAATATTTCCTTATATAACATTCTTTTCATTTTCCCATAAATTCCTTTTATATTTCTATTTATTTTCTAAATAAGTATTTCTTTTATAACTCTATTTATTTTCTAAATAAATATGTCTGTTTATAATCTATTTATTTTCTAAATAAATATTTCCTTATATAACATTCTTTTTATAAATAATTTCTTTCAATGTTATTTATAAATAATTCCTTTCAATGCTATTTATAAATAATTCCTTTCAATGCTATTTATAAATAATTCCTTTGATAATAACCTATTTATTTCATATAAATATTTTCTTTTCAATTATATTTGTAAATGTTTTACAAATATTTCCCTTTCTATTTTATTTGTAAATGTTTTAAAAATATTTCTCTTTCTATTTTTCAGTATTTCTTATACATACCCTATAACAATGATCAATATCATTCAAACACGCATAATCAGCAACAGATTATATACCACATCATATATTACAATATATGAACATAACAGTATTATAAATATTGAGTAATCCAGTTGGATCCCTCCAACTTGTTTCCCTGCATCACAGATGTTAAACAATATAATTAACATCGATTTCAATTCAATATGAAATATTCTGCTAAACAAAATCAATATTTGATTAACGATTTATATATATATCGTTATCTATAATTTCAACCAATACATAAGCAATTCAACCAAACAGTTAACACATAGCAATCAACAGATAATTATCAATTCTAAAAATATGTTATAAAAATATAACTGTTCAGGGTTGGTGAGTGTTACGCACATTGGACGATCATCGTTAATAATGATAACCATTGCTTGATTCAGACGGACAATTTATTTTGCTACAAATTGTAACGGGCTCCGATGGACTTCCAGTCAGTTCCATTGTGTAGTGTCCGTCCGTACGATCCTGTCGGATTCTGTTTCGTCTGATTCTGATATTGTATGATGAAGTCACACATTTTAATGTTTGAATACAATTTAGATTAAAAATAAATTTAACTTATTCTCCTATTGGGCTCAACCTTTATTCCTTGGCCCATTCAAATTCTGACCCGTACCCGCTTTGGATATTTATCCTTCTTCCACTCCTGATCGATACTCTATTACAGCCTCAAACTTCGATCCTTCCTCATCGCATACTCCACCGAATCAACCGAGACAACCACCACTTCATATCCTTCGCCACCCTAATCTGGTTGCCTCCTTTATCCTTTCTTTCCCCGAATACACTTCGCGTCTAGCTTCTACCAAAACATGCCAACGTTTTTGATTCCCATCTCCAAAATTCCTCCACCGTTCACAAATTTGAAACCACCGATGACCTCCTTGCCCTTCCGCCCTAACACCTACCCCCTCCTCGTTTAGTCCGCACCTTAATACAAAAAACGGCTTCAGTACTTCCTGTAGCAATTACCGTCACTTTCTCTCCAACAATAAAGTATGTCGTGACCTCCTGTTAAACACGCACAATAAACTGCATTGCTGCCTTTTCAAACAATCACCAAACATTATTTAAATTAAATTAGACTACTTCCTTTTGGCTCACCTTAACGCACCGATATAGTGCTTCATCTTCTACAACACAAAATGCAACCTGCTCATTTCACAAGCCATTTTCTTTTTCCTCCCTTTTTATTTCCAGATCGACTTCCACCAAAAAACAAGTTTCACCATCGCGATTTTCAGAAACTGCCGTGATTCCAACAGTGAATTCGTCACTTATACCAACCGCACCCCACCAGGAAGTGCGCGCAAGCTCGACACTGACCCATAAACCCAAATATACCATCGAAAATCCACCTCGATGCCCATTCAACCCAAGAAACCCAACCCTAGGTTTACTGTTCAATTTCGATCCTCAGAAAATTGCGTTGAGTATAATAAAACAGGTATCAGGTGGAAGCCACAAATCTCAGGAACTCAAATATACAAGTTCCTCGATTTATTGATTTTTGTTGGATTGATTTTGGATTTTTGAAGGTGCGGGTTTTCACGTTTTAATTTCTGAGATGAAGAAAAAGAAACGCGACGCATCTTTTGACCAGAAGGAAATTAGGTTAGGGCTAGGAGGTTGAGGGTATTATATAGATAAATATAATATTTGATTATTCTTAATATAATAAGCAAATGCTATTTTTATTTATCGTTTAAAATTCCTATGGTCACACAGAATATCCAAAAATCAGAGTTTTTCATTACGGACCCAATGAAACTGGTTTCGTCGAATTTCGACTCCGTTTGCTCACATAGCGTATTTTTAACCGTCAAAATACTAACTATTTTTCACATTAAAAATCCCTATGGCCACATACTGACTATAAAAATCACGAAACTTGAAATCTAACAACAATTTAATATTACGGATCCAACAAAATTATTTTCGTCGAAAACGGAGGTCGTATACAAAACTGGCTATTTTTAAAGCTCTAAATGACCCATTTAAATGTATAAATATATTTAAAAATAATTAAATTAAATATTTAAAAATAAATATTATAGTATATATTCACACTAGAATACCATACAGCTCCAATTGGATTTATAACTCGATATTTCAAAATTCCCAGTTATATCGATATTCGATTTATATACAAAATCCTTTTACAATATAAATATAAATTTATAAATTTCAAAGGAATTCCATAGCGACTTCTCTAAAATTTGATTTGGACATAAATCAAAATATACACAATGAAATCCCGATTTTTCTCGTCCATTAGAAAAATATACTTCGCCAGCTCCGAACGTTTCTTGTTTCACAGAAATCCTATTTAAAAAGGACCCTGTATATTCAGTTGAAGTTCAAATTGCCAAATAGCGAACTGCCGCACCATTTCGAGCTTGATTATAATTATAATATAATTATACGTTCAACTGCCATTTATATAATATATTCATTATTATAATTCAACTCTAAACTGAATTATATATTTTGAATTTCCCAATTCACACAATATTGTCATTTCAACAAATTCTGATTATTTCAGAATTTCATATATTATTTAATTATTATAATAATTAAATATTCAAAGTTATTTAATTAAATGACCATTAAAATCTCTAAATCACCTTTTGAATAATTAAGTAAATAAATTATTACATAGTAAAAATACGGTGCATTACAGTTATTTTTAACGATTATTCCCAATGGAGGTAACTTACCTTGTTGGTTACGTTTATAATAATATAAAAGTATTTAAACTAAATCGGATGCTTGAATTATTATTATTGGTTGACCACTATTAGTTGAATTGGTTATTTACTTCCATATGATCGTTATATGAATTGTTTAATCGATATGATTGGATGATTGATTGATTATTGATTGTTGAATCCAAATTTAACGTTTATTTTAATATTAACCAATGAGAAATATTGTTTGAGGAATTCATAGCAGATGGCTAAAATACAAACTGTTTTATAAAGATGGATTTACCGTTAGATAAATCGATGGAAATGAAGTTATGAAATTTATTTATAACAAAATATAGATTTTTAAATATATTATTTTAATTGGTTTTATAAAAAGGAAATAAACCAACCATATATATATATATATATATATATATATATAGATTGTTTTAACCACCAATAACTATTTTTGTACCAAAATCTACCGTGCGCGAAGCACACGCCTCATCATTATTAAATGATTTATAAAGCCAAAATGGATAAGCAAGTGACAAGAACTAATGTAACGATTTATAACTGAGATTAATTGTTTTTAAGTAATAATTAAATTAGATAATGGGATTATTTAAATTAATTTAATTTGTAATAATTTAAATGGAAAGATGAATTAAGATCTGATTAACGAGTCAACCATGCTTAGAGTTGACTAAGTTAACTATAGTAACTGAAATGAATTTATTAAATTTATTTATTTATTTAATAGTTAAGTAAAACATTTTTATAAATGTCGATATTTATTTAATAATAATCGAAGAGGTAAATCATGGGATTTAAAAAGGTATTAATTTAGGTTTATGAAACGAGAAGGCTTATTTATAATAAAGTTATATCACTACTACAAAAGTGGGCATATTCGACACAAGTTTTATGTGGCCTTAGATCGAAAAAGTGTTGCATTTTCACCTTTTTTCAAATAGGCAACACCGGGTGGGCGTGGCATCCGCGGCCGTTGCCTTAGCCCTCTAAGGCAACGCTTTAGCACATCTACTACCACGGAAAGAAAGTGTTGCATTATAGACGTAATGCAACACTATTTGTACGTAATGCAAAAATATTCAGCGTTGCTTGAAAATTAGTAAGATTCTGGGTACCAGGTCACGAAAGCAGCGGCCACGTCAGCTTTCCATGTCAGCTGCCTATGTGTCACACGACACGTCAGATCTCCACGTCAGCTACACACGTGTCGCATGCCACGTCAGTTATGGCGTTTACGTGCCATGTGGACTTACTACTATTTTATGTAATGCAACACCACTGTATTATGGAATGCGACACCATTATCTTGAAATACAACATCAGGAAATAAACAAATGCATCAGTTAAAGAAGGCAAATACAATGCTTTAATTATAAATTTTGCAATATTAGTTTTGTACATAGAAGAAATACATCCGTTACATTCATCATCACATTCAAACCTTCAATACATACTACCTTCAATACATACGATTATTCAACGCTTTAAATATATAACACATACGATCAAATAAATAATTTAAAAGTAGCAAAAGTGCCAACACATACCACCTTAAATACAAGTGCCAACAAGTACGATCAATGTGCATTATACAAACTAGCAATGCCACGAACCAAAAACTGTATCTCTCTATGTCATTTCAGGTCCTCCACTTGCCGGCTGTATCTCTCATCGTCATTTCAGATCCTGCAATTTGAATATACAAGTTATTTGATAGGTGCATATGTGTTGTGTGCATGCATTTATGCATTTGTCCATCTAATTAACTTATAAATCTTAGTGAGTTACGTATACAATTATAACAGTTGACCAATCAGCATTGGTCACTACGTGCCACCTCAGAAATAGAATTGAGTATGCTTCATCTTCTGTGCAAGCATTTCCAATTCACATATCTGCCTGACACCATCCATTGGGTCCCTCGCACAACCTTTCAAGCATCAGAACATCATCTCCTCCATATCCCCTAAACCCCAATCTTCGAAATTTTAAAAAGAAAAAAAACAATGCACTTGTCTCTATACATTACAGCTACTGTTCTTAAGGGACATTGGAATTTCAAGGTTGTGCAATACGTTCTTAAGGTGGCTCTAAATAATAATTCGTGGCCTATACGGGTTATATCCAACAACTCTTTTATAGTATCATGCCCATCGTACAGTATGCATGATCATGCCCTAATGTTGAAAGTTTTTACAAAACTTGGTGGTGCTATTTACCTGCAACCACGGTCTGATGAAGAATTTGAGCCCTCACCAGCGTTAGAAGTGAAATCATAGGCTAAAGTTGATGGCTTTCCCGAGTTGCTAAAGAGTAATGTTCCTGCTGTTGAAGAAGTAATGAAGCCAGTGGGATGTGTGCTTGCAATTGACGACTGCTGTTGGTCTCAGTATGACCATACATCTTTCTACCTGAAAATGAAATTTTATGAAGGCATTGGAAATATCAATACTTTTGCTGCTCAAATCAATAACAAGGTTTACTTCATTAAGGTTCATAGTTGTACCTATGCTCATCCTGGGACAAGGTCTGAACTTCTTTTTGTGAGCAATAGGGAGGAAGAGGTGGTTCCATGCTTGCATCAATACGGATGGGAATGGGAAATGGATTCAGATGAAAGATTTAATGCAATGATACAAGAAGTTGCTGAGCTACCCCCCTTGCCAAGCTTGTTTCCGGAAGCCGTCCATGACATACATGTTGATAACCAAGCCCCAATGAACCAGAGGAATGATCAGTGGGTAGATATAGAAGTTGATCAGGAATTTGACTGGCCAAACTACCTCATCCCTTGTCCTAATGATGCGGTCCATCATATGCGGCTACTCACTTCAGACCGGCTCTCCCACAGCTGCAAAGCCGTAACGAATTAGTTGGAAGTTCCACAACCCCGCAACCCTGATCTGGTATGAATTGACGCTACTATAGTGTCATTTTTTGGATGTGTATGTATTAAGTTAACTTTATGATACTTTTGGATGTGGATGTGTATGTTATTTTTTGGATGTGTATGGTATGAACTGATCGATGCTGCCTTATGATACTTGTGCATGTGTGTATACTTGTACGTATATGGTATGAACTGATTGATGTTGCCTTATGATACTTGTGCGTGTGTGTATACTTGTGCGTGTATGGTATGAACTGATTTGTATTATATGGACTGATGCTGCCTTATAATACTTGTGCGTGCGTGTTAGATACAGGTATTTGTATCATAAAACCACAGTGCATACACACCGCAGTGCATACACACCGCAGTGCGACACATGTATTTGTATCACAAAACCTCAATCATACAGTTGTATTTCATTTTTTGGTTGGTAATTTCCAAAATCAAATGGAAAATACCTGTGCGTGTTAGATACGGGTGAACGACTCGTCCGGATCGGGAAATTGGTAGCCTCAAGCACACCGCAGTGCAAACGCACCGCATTGCTACACATGTATCTGTATCACTAAACCTCAAGCATACAATTATATGTCAGTGTAAATGAACGCAAAGTGCAAATCAATTTCGATGGTAAATTCCCCATTCCTTAACTAGCTCGACCTCTATAATAAACCAATGTCTTTTTCATGCCAATAGCCCGGTTCTCATGGCCTAAAAAGGTACCACTCAGTTAGGTGAAATCTAAATCCTAGTGGAAAACTCAAATCAATGGTCAAAGCGCCTTATGATACTTGTGTGTGTATACTTGTGTGTGCATACTTTTGCGTGTATGTATACTTGTGTGTGCCTTCAGATGCTGCCTTATGATACTTGTGCGTGTATACTTGTGCGTGTATACTTGTGCGTGTGTGTATAATTGTGCATGTATACTTGAGCGTGTATACTTGTGCGTGTATACTTATGATACTTGAGCGTGTATACTTATGATACTTGTGCATGTATACTTGTGTGTGTATGCTTATGATACTTGTGCGTGTATACTAGTGCATGCGTGTATACTTGTGCGTGTATGCTTATGATACTTGTGCGTTTATACTTGTGCGTGTATACTTGTGCGTGTATACTTGTGCGTGTGTGTATGCTTGTGCGTGTATGCACTGCGTGTATACTTGTGCGTGTATACCTGTGCGTGTATCACAAAACCTCAGTGCAAACACACCGCAGTGCAAACACACCGCAGTGCAAACACACCGCAGTGCATACACACCGCAGTGCTAACCTCAAGCATACAATTGTATGTCATTTTTTGGATGTGTATGGTATGAACTGATGCACTGCGGTACCTTATGATACGGGTGAACAACTCGTCCGGACCGGGAAGTTGGTAGCCTTAAGCACACCGCAAAGCAAACACACCGCAGCGCTACACATGTATCTGTATCACAAAACTTCAAGCATACAATTATATGATAATGTAAATGAACGTAAAGTGTAAATCAATTTCCACTGTAAAGTCCCCATTCCTTAACTAGCTCGACCTCTATAATAAACCAATGTCTTTTTCATGCCAATAGCCCAGTTCTCATGGTTTATTGCTGGGTATAATTTTAGAATAAACCTCAGCATAATCCCAAATCAATGTCAAAGCGCAACTAATTAATCATAATCTAATCTTTCACTGACTAATCACTCATAAGCGAACGAGTTTTCCTAAGTCAGGGATGTCCAAGCAACTAATTACTCATAAGCGAATGGGTTTTCCAAAATGTAACAAATGAGCTACTTACTAATTACTCATAATACAATCTATAATAAGCGCAACTAATTCACAGTGCTATACAAACTGAACCTGAGGGGAAACACTGGCGATGCCAATACCCTGTGCAATCAAAGCTAGAAAGCGTTTCAAAGCTTCAACCTTTTCGGAATAGAATTTTCTATCAAGGAGAGGAGCAATACTGACGTGAATTTAGGTTTAATTTTTGTCAATAGTAAAAATGGGGGAAAACGATTAGATGATAGAGAAGAAAATGATTTCGTGAAGGGAGAAGATCGCGCCAAAATTTCGTCAAAAAAATGTAATGACCCACAGATGGTTTGAACCGTTGGATTAATCTTGCATCTATGGTTGGGGTTTTAATATATTGATAACGCGGATTGCTGAGCTGGATTATATATACATAATGCTACGCTTTTAAATGGTGTTGCACGTCAAAACACTAGAATTCCCACTACAACAGTGCATTCACGTATAATGCAACAACATATGATATTGTTGCAGAAGATCAAAGAAAGCATAGCTTTCGCCACACTTTTCATGCAATGCACACAAACTTGTGTCGAATATACCCACTTTTGTAGTTGTGTATTTTAAAGTAAAACATATTAATGATAACGTAAGTTAAGTTCAAATTGCGATTTAAAGCGAATTCTTGTTTGAGATTCTATTTAACTGGATTTATGATATCCAAGATTTTGACGAAGTTACAAACCCAAGTTAAGTGAATATTATTGCAAGGAGTTACTAGAAATGGGTTTTTGAAATAGAAACAAAAGAAGGATACGAAATTAAAGAATTAGCATTTAATTGGAGATCGGTTGAGATAAATGATTTTCTGAATATTGATCGGATGTTTGTTTCGGCCCTCGGGTTGATATTTAGGGGATTGTTTTCTTATTGATTTACGGTTAAGAACTGATGGAGATATGAAATGGAAATCAAACAAAACCCAAGTTTGAATTAGAATAGTTAAACGAGTGGAGTTATAAGGATGAAATATAGATCTGTGATTTTAAATAAAAGATGATGTTTCATCAAGATAGAATCAAAATGGGATTTGTTTGATATTGGGAATAAATATCGATTTTGGGTATTGCAAGTGACATCTATGTTAAGATAGGAATGTGGTTGATCAAGGTCTAAGTGGTGATTAAAATACCCCAACTTGAACAACTGCAGGATTGTCGGAGGATGATATTAGTTGTAGTGATGAAGGTGGTAAAAGTGATTTATTATGAGAAATGATAGGGTAATGTTATTGGAAGAATTTGGAAATATATATAATGGGATTCCGAAAAAAAGAGAATAAGGAAGGCTTAAGAATATGAAGTAATATTTCTATAGTAAGTGAAATAAAAGTAGATTTGTGAAAATATAACGATATTTTCAAAAGGTAAGAAGATGGGATTTGGAATGAGTTTATTCTAAAATGGGAAGTAATGATTATGGCATTCAAATAACGAAACCAAGGAGATATCGTAACAATCGTTTAAAAGGATAAGTTGAATAGGATTTCCAATTATAGATAATAATTATTGTTGTAACAAATGTTTGAAAGGATATTTAACAAGAAACATTGGATAGGATTTTAAGATATTTTTCTACATATATAAATAAATGATTTGAGAATATTAATATATTAAAGATGATACATTATTACTTATATAATATTTTAATGGCTAAGTGACGCTGTATACTGAACCAATGGATTTGTTTAATTGTTGTTTATTTTGATAGTTAAATAGCCGACTATCAAAATCTTACCCAACGTTGTTGGTATGGAAAGACCGGGATCGAATTTATATTCGAAAACCATTCCGACCAATGAATACGAAAACGTGGAAGATGCTGATCGAGATGGAGCTATTGAAGACCGTATATCTTCATGAACGAAAGAACTATTATTGGATTTCTCTAGCTGATCCCTAGAGGTATTTGATGGTGATTCTATCATGATTGAAATCTATGGATTTTCAAGGACTACTCGCTAATGATCCATAGGGTAATTCAAGGATGCAGTAGGAGAGTGCCTTCGGTTTGTACAATCCCAGGACAACTTGTATGGACGGATGTCTGACAGAGTATTTCCAAAGGGATCACGACGTTGATTTCCTCAAACGTATTTCTGTGGAGGCGGAGAAGACACCTTCTCTTAACTTAACAACCCGAGTATTTTTGTGGAGATCAATTAGTGATTTCTAGCGGATTTGACAATGTGGCATTCAAAGTGAATGGTGGCCAGGTGTTCCAAAAGATACGTTAGGACCTCAGGCCTCACAACCGGGAAATGACAAAAATCAGCCAGGCAGCATGGCTATGTGGGTCGCTCCCATTAGGATGTACAATCACCTATCTAGAGAAAAATCCATTTCCTTCTTTAATCTTTCGATGTTGTCCGTTTCGGGAAACGGTGGTTTGGGACCAACCGTTGGTGATATACATTTGATACACTCAAGCGAAATGAGTGGTCGGTCATGTGTGGGCCGGGTTGCAAGTCGTTCTTGTTGAATCCAGTGTATTCCCCTCTAGAGATGCATTATCGGTAGGTGGTTCCATACCTTATCATAGTCGGAATCAAATCTCCAATAAGCGCCCGCGGTTTTGTTTGTATACTATTTATGTGGAGCGTGAGATGCAAGCGTTCTGTTAAATTCTATTTACTTGTATTTAGACACTATTATAATATCATATAAGTATTGATTTCAAAAACATTTTGGGTTATATTAAGGTAAAAACCGTCTGTGTTTATGTATGGGCTGGTCTTACTATTATCCTTTTTTTTCAAAAGGATTTGTGACTTTAAAATCAATATGGATGATATTATAAACTTAGCGAGTTTCTCTCACTCTGGTTCACTAGACTGACCCGGTATTTGTAATGCTCGGGTTAGACTGGGTAGTATAGGTTCAGGTTATCGGATGCTGTGAAATCCAAAGATGAGCTGAAGGAGTTCAGACGTATGTCGTTATACCGTCATTTTTCCGCTGTATGTTATATATATGAGGACAGGCTATTATAATTGTCCAGATGTATGGATGTACTCTGATGTTGTAAGTATTAGTTCAAGCTCTCAATAAAAGTTATTTCTATAATTATATTTTGTTCCGTTGCGATGTAAGACTCTGTATCGTGTTGTTTCTTCTTATCCTTCTATTCTAGTGTTCTTTCTTTCTTATCTCACCCTGTAACTTCTTTATTCTAGCTTTCTGTGGTTTTCGGTACCTGGGTTTTGGACATGGGTTGTATAAATGTCAAGATTCAAGTGTCGAATTTCCTAGGACGCTACAGATGCTCTCCACCTTGTAACTCTTTGTTATTAATAATATTCAAACAACTCTTCCAAAGTGGACGTAGGTCTCTCGCGAGGCCGAACCACTATAAATTTCTCATGTTATTTACTGCTTTCTGCACTTATTTTTACGATCGAAACTGTAACTCCTAAGTTTTTTGGAATCATGGGTGTTTACGACATTTTTTGCCGTCAACAGGTATATTTTTTCTAAGTTTGTTACATCCGAGATTTTTGACCATTTAAATCGACAATGATCCTTAATGTCGACATAAACAGATCAAAACTACGGATAGTTATTGGGATTAAAATAAGAAAAAGAAGAAAGAAGAAAACAAATACAGAATCTCGCAGCAGAAGGACAAAATATAATAAATAAATAATAGTTCATGAAGCTGTTAAAACATACATTTTATTATATTTAACAACGATTATCAGAGTAAATTAGCATACAACATACCATTGCATTTGCAGCAGAATAATAATAATGCGTCTGTTGAGCTCCATCTTCATCTTCATAATGGTATCTTCAAAGCAAGTGAAACTTTGCTAACTGCAACACGGTCTAACCCGAGCTTGTTGCAAAAAAAAAACACAACAAACACTCGGATCAGAACTAAATCATTCTCATATTAGTTAAATCAAATTTCATGTAATAATATGAGTGCAACAACTTAAGAGATGTTACAGGAATTTCCATCTCTGAAGGATCCGTCAAACTAATACTATATAATAAAATACGCTATTATAATAATGTCTATGGATAAATACAACATAATAAAATAATGTAAGCGGGATTACCAATATTACCCTTATACTATTTATACCGTTACCGTACAGTTTGCATATAACACACCAGTACGTCGGTGGATAGGGATGCGTCGTTATACGACAATGTTAAATCAAAATCGTAGGGGGCTCGATCAGGATAAACATGACAAGGCATCTAGGCAATACCCATCAGTAGTGATTCTACCGGATTGCAGACCCAGGCCGGTGGTAACGCATAGCCCCAACTACCGCCCACCCCAGACATACCCCTAAAATCAATCAAAGGCGCCAATCAATCACAAAGTATATATATGGTATCGAAGAAGTATGCCCGCTCATAGTAGCAAACTCAATTAACCTGGGGATGGCTCCTGTTTTAGTCATTTTAATTATGACCCGAAGGTCAAGGCTATCCATCATTGTTCTCTTTCTTCAAATCCAGTAATCGCCTCCAAAATCCATCTAACTTCATTTCTGGAACTTCACCGCGTACATAGTTGTTAAAGTGGTTTTTGGTATTGGCAGAGAGTATGACAATATCCGATCACGGTCTCTTTAACAACCAAACGTTTACATTTTTCGTACCGATTATTTCTTTTACATTTCGAAGAGGTTCATATTTCAAATCAAAATTGTAACGACCAGCATTTTTCAATGATATAATTAATTTATTTAATTATTTAAATAATGGTTTGGTTATTTAAAATGTCCAGAATTAAATGATATTGAATATTTAATTAAGATAAATAATATAATAATATATTTAATTTCCGAAATAGTCAGAAATAGTAGAATTCACAAAATGGTGTGAATTGGATCAACTGTGATATTTAACTAAGCTTAGAGTTGAACTAGAATGGCGAATAAATTTAAATAACGACAGGTTGAACATATAATTATAATATAATTAAAATCGAGGTCCAAATGGCGCTGTAGTTCGCTATTTGGCGATTTGAACTTCAATTGAATGTACAGGGTCCATTTTAAATCGGATTTCTGTGAAACAAGAAACGTTAGGAGCTGGTGAAGTATATTTTTCTAGTGGAAGAGAAAAATCGGGATTTCGTCGTGTAGATTTTTATTTGTGTCCAAATCAAATTTTAGAAAAGTCGCTATGGAATTCCTTTATAATTTATATTGATTTATTTATATTTTAAAATGGTTTTTAAATATAAATCGAATATCGATGTAACACTGGATTTGAAATATCGAGTTATAAATCCCAGTGGAGCAGTATGATATTCTATTGTGAATATATACGATAATATTTATTTTAAAATATTAAATTAAAATGTTTTTAAATATATTTATATATTTAAAAGGGGTTATTTAAAGCTTTAAAAATAGCCACTTTTGCAAACGACCTCAGAATTCGACGAAACTAATTTTGTTGGATCTGCAACATCAAATTGTTGTTAGATTTCAATTTCCATGATTTTTGAAGTCAGTACGTGGCCGTACCGATTTTTAGTGTGAGAAACAGTCGATATTTTAACTGTTAAAAATATGATGTGTGAGCAAACGAAGTCGGAATTCGACGAAACCAGTTTCTTTGGTGTTGATACACAAGATTTTGATTAA
Organism: Allium sativum; assembly: GCA_030737875.1. NCBI lineage: Eukaryota > Viridiplantae > Streptophyta > Magnoliopsida > Asparagales > Amaryllidaceae > Allium > Allium sativum. The sequence goes on along the minus strand of CM060924.1, from coordinate 995,179,291 downwards.
TGACAACATAGAAATAGAGATCATTGACGAGCTGAATTCATATTTATCAAAGTGGAAATCAATGAAGATCATAGTGAAGATCAATGGAAATCATGACATGGAGCTAAGATTATATATATGTAGGTATGGAGTCGTGTTAGATTTATGTTAAAATCTATCCTCAAAGTATAACACGAATGCACAAAACAATTTAGAAATTGAAATTAGCTGGGGCTGAAATCTGTATATTTGAAGAATTGAAAAGTCACAGAAAAAGCCCAAACGGTCCAGGTTTCGACCGGGAAAGAGTGCAGAGTGATATAGACTGTGGACCGAGGACCTCTGGTCCACAGCAAGAAAACGGTCGACCGCCCAAAAAGGACCTGTCGACCGGTCCTGCTGTTTTTTTCACATAACGGCTATTTTTTTCAAATACCTGTCGACCTGTTAATTTCGACCTGTCGACCTTTTTTCTTGCTGTAATTTTTTCTGAAAGGATGCTTCTTTTTGTGAAGAGATTTCTATTCAATTTCAAGAGAAATGGACACAACTCTTTATAGAAACTCTTCATGAAGGAATGCAACTATTCTACACTATAAATAGACTTGAAATCATACTTTCAAATCACCGAATCTTCTTCTATTTTCTGATCTTAACTCTATACTCTCTTGCATTCTAAAAGCTCTCTCAAATAGTCAATACTTGTTGAATCCTTGAATCAGTTTTATATCATTTGATTCAACAAGCAATCTTTCTTCCTTAAATCTTTGCATTCAAATCATATACTTGAGGATAAGATTATAGGAAGGGTGTACTCAATCGTTGGCAAATCAGTGTTGAAAGAAGAACACAATCAGTAGTCAAACTCTTGTAATTGTCCTGTGTGGGTAAGCTTGTAGCCCGTGAAATCAAGTGGGTAAGCTTGTGGCCCGTGAAATCAAGTGGGTAAGCTTGTAGCCCGTGAAATCAAGTGGGTAAACTTGTAGCCCGTAAATCAAGTAGTTGTGAACCTGTTCCTCCGGGTGAAGCGAGGGTGTTGTTTAGTGAAAAGCCGAAGAGAAGCTTCGGGACTGGACGTAGGACTGGAGGTCCGAACCAGTATAAAAATCCTGGTGTCGTTACTCTACTTTACTTTACTGCATTTAAAGTTTGTTATCATATTCCGCATAGCCATATTATAGATCCTGCATAAGTCGTACACACTCAGACTTTACATTTGGTATCAGAGCCTGGTGTTCTAGAGATCGTAACAACATCTTAGAACAAATGGCAATAAAGAAGTCTAGTCAAGGGATTAGGAAGTGGAAGAGCAACAAAGCCGAATCAAGAGAGCAAGGAAGCAAATGTCTCATGGCTAAAGTCAGATCACAATCCGTATGTGTAGATTCATTATTTAAAGATCTTTTGTTAGACCATGAAAAATTATTGAAACTCCATACAGTTGTTTTAGCTATGTCAAAAAAGTACAAGGAAGAAAATTCCAAATTAAAAGAAGAAAACAATCGTTTGGTAAAACAAGCCAATTGTTTTGAAGACACCTTAGAAGAGCTTGTTTCTCAAAAAGATTTCCTTCAAAAAGAAAATGAGCAACTAGAAGATAAAAACAATGTTCTTTTAAAGGAAATCGATCTTTTGCAAAATAGAAATATATCATTAGAAGATTCTTTAAATAATTCTAGTTCTTTAATTTCGTCTCTTGAAAAAGAGAATGGAGCTTTAACTGAAAAGAATTTAGAACTATCTAAAGAATGTGAGTTTTTAAAGGTGAATAATAATATTTTGCAAAATGAAATTTCTGACTCAAAAGAAAATTTTGAAAAGTTACAATCTTCTTTAGATAATTCAGAATCTCAAATTTTATGTCTCAAAACTGAGAATGGTACTTTAAAAAGGAAAAATTCTGAATTAAATAAGGAAATTGATGATTTAAAGAATAACAAAATTTCTTTTGAAAATGTCAATAGCGACTTTGGAAATAAATTTGATAAAAGTGCAAATAAGTTCGCAAAATTTAATAAAGGTCAAAATGATTTAAATATGATTTTATCTAGATCTCGACCTTTACATGACAAAAGTGGTTTAGGATATAATAAAACTAATCTTAGAAATAGTACTAGATATGCTTTCATGTACAATAAAAATATTACTGCTAGTACTAATGCTCATCCTAGATCAAATTATTATAGAAATTCGAATACTTCTATGACTAGAGATCTGTATAATAGATCTAGAAGTACGAAAAGGAATATCAATAGAGATTACTTAAGTATTTGGGTTCCTGTAAGTTGGAAAAACAGAGAAAAATATATCGATGATTATTTTGATTCGGTAGTTAATAATGAAAATTTTATCTTTAAAGGTTCCATTAAACCCTCTTGGGTATGGCTACCATCCATCTAACCCATGGACCCAAACAAAGCAAGTGGGTACCAAAGTATATATATTCTATTTTTTTGCAGGTACACCACAATAAAAGGAAGGCGATTTTGATTTCTCCAAATGTCTCTGAAAACAAAATTCAGTTTATCAAATTGCACATGATCCAATATCTCCCGAAGGTACTTTAATTTATGTCTTATGTTCGATTACTGTTCTATCATGATGTTTATTCTTTTTAATCGATGACAAAGGGGGAGAAATATGCATATATATATATATATATTCATTTTATATGCACTAACATTTTGTTACAGGAAACAGTAAGTTTTTATTATACTAACAAAATGTGCAGAAAGCTTTTAGACAGGGGGAGAAAAATATATATAAGCATATATTCAGGGGGAGCTACTCAGTATCTCAAAAATATATGCAAGATATTGTCATCAATCAAAAAGGGGGAGAATGTTGATACACAAGATTTTGATTAATGACAACATAGAAATAGAGATCATTGACGAGCTGAATTCATATTTATCAAAGTGGAAATCAATGAAGATCATAGTGAAGATCAATGGAAATCATGACATGGAGCTAAGATTATATATATGTAGGTATGGAGTCGTGTTAGATTTATGTTAAAATCTATCCTCAAAGTATAACACGAATGCACAAAACAATTTAGAAATTGAAATTAGCTGGGGCTGAAATCTGTATGTTTGAAGAATTGAAAAGTCACAGAAAAAGCCCAAACGGTCCAGGCTTCGACCGGGAAAGAGTGCAGAGTGATATAGACTGTGGACCGAGGTTCTCTGGTCCACAGCAAGAAAACGGTCGACCGCCCAAAAAGGACCTGTCGACCGGTCCTGCTGTTTTTTTCACATAACGGCTATTTTTTTCAAATACCTGTCGACCTGTTAATTTCGACCTGTCGACCTTTTTTCTTGCTGTAATTTTTTCTGAAAGGATGCTTCTTTTTGTGAAGAGATTTCTATTCAATTTCAAGAGAAATGGACACAACTCTTTATAGAAACTCTTCATGAAGGAATGCAACTATTCTACACTATAAATAGACTTGAAATCATACTTTCAAATCACCGAATCTTCTTCTATTTTCTGATCTTAACTCTATACTCTCTTGCATTCTAAAAGCTCTCTCAAATAGTCAATACTTGTTGAATCCTTGAATCAGTTTTATATCATTTGATTCAACAAGCAATCTTTCTTCCTTAAATCTTTGCATTCAAATCATATACTTGAGGATAAGATTATAGGAAGGGTGTACTCAATCGTTGGCAAATCAGTGTTGAAAGAAGAACACAATCAGAAGTCAAACTCTTGTAATTGTCCTGTGTGGGTAAGCTTGTAGCCCGTGAAATCAAGTGGGTAAGCTTGTGGCCCGTGAAATCAAGTGGGTAAGCTTGTAGCCCGTGAAATCAAGTGGGTAAACTTGTAGCCCGTAAATCAAGTAGTTGTGAACCTGTTCCTCCGGGTGAAGCGAGGGTGTTGTTTAGTGAAAAGCCGAAGAGAAGCTTCGGGACTGGACGTAGGACTGGAGGTCCGAACCAGTATAAAAATCCTGGTGTCGTTACTCTACTTTACTTTACTGCATTTAAAGTTTGTTATCATATTCCGCATAGCCATATTATAGATCCTGCATAAGTCGTACACACTCGGACTTTACATTTGGGACCGTAATGTCAAACAATAGCTACATGTCCATTTTCATGATTTTTGGGGGCCATGTGTGATCACAAGAATTTTAGAGGACACAGAAAAATAGTGTTTGCTTAAAATAAAATATAATATCGAATAAAAAACAACAAAACTTACCTATATATACCCCATTACAATCCCAAACCCTAACCTAAATTTTCTCAGTTCAAAAACTTGCTCCGCCACCGAAACAAAATTCCAACAGCAAAAACCCAACTTCAAAATTCAAAATAAAATTCAATCCTTCTCTAAAAATCTAAATACTAATATATTTGAGATCGTTGTTCGTTTCTCTTGAATCTAATGTAGAATTTGAGTTGTTCGAAGCCCCTGTAGTTTGTTGTTTTGTTTAAGGCATGTCCTAGGGTTACGAATTGTGGGAATTCGAAGCACTAATTCACGAAATAGAGTTCGGATCCATGTTTGTAGCGAAGAGAGGAAGTTGCTCTGCCTTTTTGGGAGGATTCGAAATCAGAAGGGGTCGATACCTGTAGCATATGCTATAGGCACGGTCAACGACGAGTTTTGAAACGGTTGTTGCGAGTTGAGCAAGAAGGTGAGGAGGTTAAAGAGGAGTCCAAGAGAGAAGTTTTGGAAATTTATTTGTGATTTTTAAGGAGCCGTGGAAGGAGGACGGTATTTTTGAAGTTTGGCAAATGGCTTGAGGAACGTGTGGTTGCTATAGGTTTGATTTGGGGAAGAAGATAAATGGAGCGGGTGGGTCACGTTGGGTATTAGTGGGCCAGGAAATAAAAGGTGAAAGCCCAATTATGAATAAACTTAAGTCTTGTTTTAATTTAATTATATATTAACTTGTTAACGCGAAATCTCCTTCATACATTATCAATTTTTCGAGCGGTCAGATCCATTGGGATCGTAGGGACGGTGGCTATACAATGGAACTGAGTGGGAGTGATTTGGAGCACGTTACAATTTATGGCGAAATAAATTGTCTGATCTGAATCAGTAGACGCAAATCGTTATTTAACGGTTAGCGCGAAAGGTGAGTAAATCTCACTAACTCTACTCAATTTATATTTTTACAACGTATTTTTAGAATCTATAAATGATGGTTGTTTGCTGTGTATTGGCTGTTTGGTTGAACTGTTAGTCAGTTGATTGAAAATATAGATAACGATATAGATACAAATCGTTAATCAAATATTGATTCTGTTTAGCAGAATATTTCATAGAAAACTGAAATTGATGTTAATCTTATTATTTAACATCTGTGGATGCAGGGAAACAGGTCGGAGGGATCCAACTGGGTTCCTCAACATTTATTTTGCTGTTTTTTTCATATATTATGTTATATGATGTGATATGAAATCTGTTGTTGATTTTGTATGGTTAAATGATGCTGATCATTGTTGTATGGTATGTTAAATACCATAGGGAATACTAGTATGTTAAAAAGGAAATTTTCAATGTTATATTGGAAAAGAAATATTTATAAAATCAAAAGATTTTATAAAAAGAAAGCTATTTATTTAGAAAATAAATAGATTAAAAAGGAATATTTATTTGCTAAACAAATAGATAGAATTGAAGGGAAGTATTTGTAACTATTTACAAATAGAATTGAAAGGGATATTTATTTTTAAATGAATAGAATAGAAAGAGGAAATATTTGTAAAAACAAATAGAAAGGGAATAGTTAGATTATAAAAGGAATTACTTATAAAATCAATAGATTTTATAAAAAGAAAATATTTTATAAAATAAATAGAATTATCAAAAAGGGATTTATTTTGTAAATAAATAGATTATAAAAAGAAAATACTTGAAAAGTGACTAAAATTGTATAAAAGGAGGATTTTACATTTGAATGGTTTAGACCCGTGCTTAGCACACGGGTATAATATGATATGGAATTAAAGCAAAGATTTTAAATAGAATCTGTTCTAATCGATGGATTGATAAGATAAATTTATGAATAGTATCTTATAAATTAATTTAAATATTTATCATGGATAAATAGAATATATAAGTCAGGACTTATATAGAGGTGTAAGAATCGATTTTCAACATCGATATTTGAAACTGAATAATCAGTTAGAGTTAATCAGTTAGAGTTAATCGGTTAGAGTTAATCGGTTAGAGTTAATCGAATTATAATTAATTGAATATTAGTTATTTAATTAGATTTGATCGAATATAGTTATTTGAGATAGAGTTAGTCAAACATAGTTATTCAGGATGAGTCGCCATTACGTACGACTGCTAGCGAAATTCGCAGGGCTGCAGATAGCCTACGGCGGTCGGATGTTTCCTGAGGGAATCAAGCGTAACCATTGTGATCGCTGCGATCTAGAGTCAAGCGAATGGAGTTAAATTGAATATTAGCCATTCGAAATAAAGTTAAAACAGACATAGTTATTAGAATATAAATTAATCGAATATTAGTTATTTGATAGGAGTTAATTAAGTTGAGTTAAATAAGTTGAGTTAATAAAGTAAGTTAATCAAGTTGAGTTAATCGAGTTGAGTTAGTCAAAATGAGTTAATTCAAAGGGGTTAATCGAATATAGTTTATTCGAAGGGAGTTAATCGAATGTAAAACATTTAAAGAGGGTTAATCGAATGTAAATCATTCGAAGGGAGTTAATCGATTATAGTTATTCAGAGAGAGATTATCGAATATAGTTATTCGAAGAAAGTTATCAAATATAGTTTATTCGAAAAGGAGCTATCGAATAGAGATTATTCGAAAAGAGAATTATACATTGAATTCGATTATATCGAAATTCGGGAAAAGCAATATTTTCTTTTCGGTTAAATCAAGAATTACTTATTTATTTATAGATGAGTGGTTTAGTTATTGAGTTAAATTAAGGATAAAAGTTACATTTTGAAGTTGGATATTCAAGAAGAAAGGAATTATAGCGCTATAGTAAAAATCAATGTTTTAAAATAAAGGAAGGGATTCATAAATAGAATCCAAGTTACGTAAGGAAGTTGTTAAAGATTTGAAAGGTGAACTTTGTCTATTTCGAGGTTAGAAAGGTTGTTCAGTTAAGGTCTGAGAGCTAATTATACCCTAACTTGATTGGTTTCGTTTTAACTAAGGAATAGTTAAGGTTTGATAGTGAAGGTGGATTTAGTGAATTTAGTTAATGAGTGTAATGGTTTAAATTGGCTTAGTGATGTTTTATTTAACATCTATTTTAAATCAAATGAATACATTTTGCAAACATTTCCCAAATAAAATCAGAGATATTTTCTAATCATAGAAAATGAAATGTTGATGAGAAAGAATACTGGAATGATAGTGATACGTGAAATAGAGATGGAAATGTTTTCCAATAATTGATGACGTATATTTCCTGAATTTAGAAAATAAGAAATAGTGAGTATATATGAATGGGAAACGAATAAATACATGATTAATTTAATTAAAAGAGATAAGTGTTGATTGATGATTGATTGATAGAATCTCCATTTGGAAATAATATCGTTGGTTGCACACCTGTTTTTCTTTGATAGTTAAATCACCGACTATCAAAGTTTTTGACCATTTTTTCGTCGTTAGTACGGAGAGACCGGGATCAGATATATTATCTGAAAACCACTCTGTATGGATGTTAGCGTTGCGATCAAATATTGAAGACGGAGTTATGCAAGGGCTATCCTGTTTACAGAATAGTGCCTTCGGTTTGTCCAGTCCTAGGACAAACGTGAATGGATGAATGTCTGACAGAGTATATCTAAAGGATCGTGTAAGTTGATCTCTTCAAATGTACTTACGTTTGGTGGTGGAGGAATTCGTTTCTCTTAGCTTTATACCCGTGGTATTTTTAAGGAAATCAATTTGTGATTTGGCGGGTATGACGATGTGGCATTCAAAGTAAATGAATGTATGATCGGTCAAAAGATACGTAGTGACCTCAAGCCTCATCAACCGGGAAAAGACAGAAATCGGGCAGGCAGCATGGCTAAGTTGGTCGCTCCCATTAGGTTGTGTATCACCTATCTAGAGAAAATCCATTTCATTCTTATATCTATGTTTGATGCTGTCCCTTTTCGAGAAGACGGTGGGTAGCTCCCAACCGTTGATGGTATACATTCAATACACTCAAGAGAAATGAATGGTCGGTCATGTGTGGGCCGGGTTGCAAGATGTTCTTGTTGAACCCAGTGTATTCGTCTCTAGAGATATACTATTGGCAGGTGGTCCCATACCATGTCATAGTTGGAATCCAATCTCCAATAAGCGCCCGGGATTTTGATTTGTATACTATATATGTGGAACGTGAGATGCAAGCGTTCTGCTAGATTGATAATTACTTGTGATTAGACATTATTATAATATCAGAGAAGTATTGATTTCCAAAAACTGTTTTGGGTTATCGTAAGGTAAAAGCCGCCCGTGTTTATGTGTGGATCGGTCTTACGATTATCTTTTCTTTGAAAAGGATTTTGAAAAGTTAAGCCAAATGATTTAAGTTTACTCACACCAGTCCCATGACTGACCCAGAGTTTATTTTGTTTTGTTTTCCCTAAACTGTTGGGTGCCCAAATTTGTATGGGCAGTCAAGTAGTTCAGGTCTTTACAGATACACTTGGAGGAGCTTGAAGCAGGAGGCTTCAGGATCATATATAGCTATTGTTATTCCCGCTGTGTGTAAGTGTTGTACTCTGATAATGTTATTGTATATATACACTGTTTTATTTCAAAGTTATGTTATATAATATATTTTATTCGTTCCGCTGTGAGATTGCGTGTCTACTCTGATTGTATTCTTCTTCTTCTATTCTAATTTTCTATCTTATCTATTCTCACCCTATAACTTCTTTCTATTAATGATCTGGAATGTTCGATATCTGAATGGTCAACATGGTAGTTTGGTGTTGATTTTCGGAGTCGAAAACCCCAGTTCATTACAAAAATATCAGATTTTCAAAATCATTCAATATTCAAAATAGAATATTATTCACACTAAAATCTCCATTTAACCCAATTAAAATCTTGAAACAATTCCAAGTTTAATAATTTGAAAAATAAAATAGTTAACAGTATATTTAAAATAGTTTAGATATATAAATGAAATAGTTTGAAAATAAATAGTTTATAATTTAAAATAGAATTTATCAAATTTATTAAAATATAATTAAAAAATTAAGCAATTTATAAAATAAATAGTTGATTATAAAATGATTTATTTAAAATAATTTATAAATAAAATTGTAATAAAGTAAAATAGTTTATAATGAAAAAAATTATTATTAAGATAGTTTATAAAATGATTTGAAATATTATAGTTAGAATTAGAATCGTTTCTCTAACATTTCAATTAATCCTGAAGTCATATTTCAACTTCAATTCAACCAACTCAATTTTCAATAATTCCATCGATTAAACTTCCAATTTACATTCATTTCAATTCGATCAAATTAATTCAAATAGTTACATTCCAAATCAGATTCTCATTTTCAATGATTCCAATTTTATAACAAACATCGAGTTCACAATTCATATATAATTCAAATTAATGTTGATTCATAAAAATTTTAAAGGTGGGTGAAACCATTCAATTTCAGTAAATTCTATTTACATTATGTAACAACCCGTATTCTACGCATTGGAGGATCGTAGAATATTTATTTCTTTCCCATATGAAGTCGTATGGTCATGTAACTTTGGGAAACAACCATTAGAGCCATTTCCTATGTTCGTGATTTTTGTCGATTTTTAAATGACCGTTTTGCCCCTAGCTGATCTTGTTTCGGCCATAACTTTTGATTGGAAAGGAATTTTGACCTGAAACCACTTCCATTAGATTCGTTTGATGGTTTACCTTTGCGTAGAGTGGTCACATGTGAAAAACGGACTTACGTTTGGGAGATATGGCTGAAATAAGGTTTGGAAGGTGAAAAACTGCTTAACCGGGCCAAATAGGGTGATTAGTGAATGGGCCCATAACCCATTTCGGGATTAGGTTTATGGGGAGGCTAAAAGGAGTTAGAGATTCATTCCATTTCAGTTTTCTAGTCTCCACTTACCTCTTAGAAATCCTAAAAATGGCCTCCAACCTCTAATCACCTCCAAATCATCTTCTAATCAAGGATTAAGCTTAGCAACATCAAATCAAGGGAGAACTTCACCAAATCAACGTGAGAGCTGCTGTTTAGCATCGGGATTTGTACCAAATCAGAGATTTATTTCAGATCTAGTCTTATTTGTGGCTAAGGTGAGTGATTTGCATAGTTCCTCACTAATTATGGCTAATTAAGGGTAATTAGTGTCAATTAGCGAATTTAAACATGATAAAATTCTGGAAAAATATTTATAAAATTCGAAATGATTTTTTAGATCTCTGATATGAATTTGGGTTAATTTGGTTAAGTTTTGCTAATCATATCATTAGTTTCACCTAAACATGCTTAACGGAAAATATGAGGTTTTGGCTTGATTTGATCCACTTTAACCTATCATATTATTGTTTTGATGTTTGTGGTCGATTACGCATGTTGTTATGACTGTATGGTATGCTTTGTGATTGATTAGAATAGTTGGAATGGTCGAAAACGCCATCGAGTGGCGTAAATTGCTTGCTGGAAAAAGTGCAGGAAGACTTCCAAACCGTATCGGATCGGTAGGAGGACCCGATCCGCTCTCACACTCCATGCTTCGATCCACTCGCGCTTCTCGTGGCATACATCATCCGATCCGACCCGCCTGATGTTCTCCGACCCGATCTGCCATGGTATTCCGACCCGAACCGATGTACTACGACGAGGCTTAGGGAATACGACCCGACCCGAGTTGATTAGAAGAAGCCGATCCGAACCGTGGCAAACTGGAGGACCCCGATCCGAATCTGTGATGGCGACTGGACGTGGAGATTCGATCCGATCCGCTGAGGTGATGATGACCCGATCCGATCCAGCTAAGAAGGAGCACTCCGATCCGAACCGAACTGATGACTGGGGGAAATCCGAACCGATCCGATGATGATCAATAACCCGAGATGAAAGGTAGTCCAAATGGAAGTTAGAGCTCAGGATCCAGTTGGAAACCAATGAGTTCACTTCATGGTTGGGTTTTGCTGCGGGACGTGTGCTAAAGAGTTGTCGACGTTCATAACTTCGATTCACCACTGAAAATGGATGATGAGCTACTTATCAGTGCAGTAGAGTCACTATGACTCGAGGGGCAATGTGATGGTAGCAAGACTACGTTATCAGTGCAGTAGAGTCATTATGATTCGAGAGGCAAAGTGATGCGTAGTAAGACTATGAGCCAGTGCAGGGGTCATTGTGACTCCATGGGGCAGAGTGGAAATAGTAAAGGATTAGTGAGGCTATGAGCTAGTGCAGTGGGGTCATTGCAACTCCATGGGGCAAAGTGGACATAGCGAAGGATTAGTGGCTATGTATCAGTGCAGTGAAGCCATTTATGACTTCATGGGGCAAAGTGATCATAGCAAGGTATGTTGGGTGATCGAAGTGGTGAATATCGTATGCTTTACGCACTGAGTGAGAGATGTGAGGATGGTTGCTATTTTTTATTGTTTTCCATCACTATGACATGCACACCCCCACCCCCGTTATCTTTACACCATTTGAAATGGCACCTTAGAGTGTTGTACAATATGTATGGCTAACTCTTTGGCTGCAGGTCCAGGTTCAGGTATGTTTTAGTCTACCTGTTATTGTTCTGTTTAGATGCTTATCGCTCATACCAGGCTTTATGTCTAACCCAGAGTTTTATGTATTCTCTTATTACTCTGGATGCTCACACGAGCAGACTTGAGACAGGTTAGCTAGTGATGCGCGAGTAGCTGATTTGGAGGCGAGCAGGAGGCTTCCACGTATGATATATAGATATTCTCCCTGTGTCGTTGGTGGTCGCTACTTGGGCATTAGTAGTGTACCTCCTTTACCTTGCTTTTGTTTTTGAGATAGTTTAAAAAGTTGTAATAATGTTAACTTTGGATCATAAGCTATACTTGGATTTTCCGCTGCTATATTAGTTGTTTTCAGCTTATACACTGTCTCACCTGTTTTATGTCAAGTATGTTGTTATTATATTTTATTCCATGCGCTGTGAGACATTTTACAGGTTCCTTGTTAGTTCATTTTCTTCTTCCCTTTTTCTTCTGGCGATCCGTTCCGTGCTAACTGGACATGTATACAGCGCACTTTTGGAGTAAATGTCGGTTGGTACGGGCGGGCCGTCACATTTGGTATCAGAGCTCTAGGTTGCTTAGTTAACCTAAGGAAAGACACTAGGGAGAGATAGTACATATATGAGAGAGCGTATTTGTGATTACTTTGGTTTTCAAAAGCTATATATGTATGTACTATTAGTAGTATAAGAATGAAGTCGTACTGCACTAGCACCACTATGGGGTCGTTAATCGTTTCCCCTTTTTCAGATTGACGATGAGCCGATATGCTAGAGGTTCTGATAGGGGAGCCAATAATGGGAATGCTGCTGACATGAGGGCGATGTTTACTGACCTCATGAGAGACATGCTTAGGGAGGTGCAAGGGACAGTTCCCAATCCCGGAATTGGTGGTGGTCCAGTAGTGCAAGCGCCTAGGGTCGATTTCGCCAAGTTGTGCAAGGATTACACTAACCTTGGTGGGAAGCCGTTCCATGGAATGGAGTCGGCCACAGATGTTCAGGATTGGTTGGATAGCTGTGATCGTATCTTCGATGACTTGGGTATCGAGGATGCGATGAAGAGAAGGCTAGCGTCTCGTCAGCTGCAAGGGCGAGCGATGAACTGGTGGAATGCCATTAGAACAGCTACTCCAGAAGATCAGGTTACTTTGGATCAGTTCAAGGCTCGCTTTAGCGAGAAGTTTATTCCAGCTGCCTAGAAGTCAGTATTGTTAAAGAGATTCTTAGAGCTCAAGCAGAATGGTAGGGCAGTCTCTGACTATATTGCTAAGTTCAACACTTTGTCGAAGTATGGACTATCTCTTATCGATATTCCTGAGAAGAAGAATGAGAAGTTCATTACTGGTTTGGATGGATACTTGGGGGAAAGGCTTATCAACCACATCGATGTGACTTTTGAATTGATTGTTGGGAAAGCTTTGAGAACAGAGAGTCTTTACCCTAAGTCAAAGACTGAGGCTGCATCTGCAGAAGGGCTGAACCCGCAAGCAGGCGGTGGAGGCAAGAATAACTCTCAGAATAAGAGGAAGCAGAGCCAATCTAAGGATGGCCAGAAAAAGAACAAGAAAGAAGTTGAGTGCTTCAGCTGTGGTAAGAAGGGCCATTATGCTAAAGAATGTCGGGCCAAGCCAGCGGATAGGAAGTGCTATAACTGTGGTCAAGTGGGACATCATAAGGATAAGTGTCCGCAACCTCTTAAGAGAAGCAGATTATGAAAGCATATGCTATTGATGTTGTTCCTTCTTCGTTGAGTGCCCCAACTGCGGCGGAGAAAGGAAAGAATGTTGTTATTCAAGGTATGCTTTCTATTTATGATGTACCAGTTCGAGTTTTGTTTGATACTGGGGCTTCCCGTTCCTTCATATCTAGTGACCTGGTAGATAGGTTAGGACTGGAACCCGAGATAGTCGATAGACCATTGGTTGTGACGAACCCGATTGGTGGTTCGACTAGCCTTAGTATGATTTGCCGAAATTTGGTCTTAGCGAGTCATGGATGTATGTTTGTGATTGCTTTGTTTTGGGCTTTACTGGGTATGGCATTATACTGGTAGTCGATTGGCTCCAAAGATACGGGGTGGTGGTAGACTGTGAGGGCTTTTTGGTGACAGTTAGGGCGGATGATGGGCGGAGGGTAGTGTTTGGTTGTCTACCTAGTGATGGGGTAATGGCTAGTTTTATAAATTCCCTCGACATCCCGCAGGATGAGTTGTCAGATGTGCCCGTGGTTGGCCAGTATCCGGACGTCTTCGAGGAGGTGACCGGGCTTCCACCACACCGAGAGATTGAGTTCCGTATTGATTTAGTGAAAGATGCCAGACCTATAGTGATGCCACTTCGTCGTATGGCGCCAAGGGAGCAGCAAGAGCTCGGGGTGCAAGTCAGCAATCTTTTGAAGAAGGGATTTATTAGAAGAAGTGTCTCCGAGTGGGGAGCACCAGTTGTGTTTGCCACTAAGGCAGATGGTTCCCTTCATTTGTGTGTGGACCATCGTGAGTTGAATAAGGTAACGAGTAAGAATAAGTATCCTCTACCGCGGATAGATGATTTGTTTGATCAACTGGAAGGAGCAAGAGTGTTCTCCCAGTTGGACCTCGCGACAGGGTTTCATCAGCTCCGAGTAGCGGATGAGAGTGTTCCGAAAACGACATTTAGGACGCCGTCTGGATTCTATGAGTGGTTGGTCATGCCATTTGGGTTGACCAATGCACTAGCCTACTTTGTGGATCTTATGAATCGAGTATTCAGAGATCAGTTGAGTAAGTTTGTTCTTGTGTTCGTAGACGATATCCTTGTTTACTCGAGGACAGAGGAGGAACACAAGGGACACTTGAGGATAGTGATGGAGGTGTTGAGGAAACACCAATTGAAAGCGAAATTCTCTAAGTGTCACTTTTGGAGAAGGGAAGTGAGATTCTTGGGCCATGTTGTTTCAGAGAATGGTATTGTCGTGGACCCTGCGAAGGTGGCTACGATACAGGATTGGCCTACGCCCAAGAATGCAACAGATGTAAGAAGTTTCTTGGGGTTAGTTGAGTATTATCGTAAGTTTATCCAGGACTTCTCCAAGATAGCAGCACCGTTGACTCAGTTGACTAAGAAGAATCAGGCCTTCGTCTGGGACGGAGTGTGTGAGAATGCATTCAAGAGTCTAAAGGAAAGGTTGACGTGTGCGCCAGTGCTAGTCATTCCTAAAGGGAATGAAGAAATGACGGTATACACGGATGCTTGTGGTACCGGACTAGGTGCTGTATTGATGCAAGGAGGTAGGGTTGTAGCTTATGCTAGTCGGCAGCTAAAGCCGTATGAGAAGAAGTATCCTACTCATGATTTGGAACTAGCAGCTATCGTGTTTGCGCTGAAGATGTGGAGACACTATCTCTTAGGAGAAAGATTTGAGTTGTTTACCGATCATAAGTCGTTAAAGTATCTCTTCTCCCAGAAGGATCTGAATCTCCGTCAGCAGATATGGTTAGATTTCTTGGCTTCATATGATTTTGATATCGCATACACACCTGGGAAAGGTAATGCGGTAGCCGATGCCTTGAGTAGGAGACATGCCAGTTTAGGGGCTATGTTTCTTGAATGGAAGCAACTGGAGTATATCGCAGGGTTTGATTTTAGACCAAAGAGCGAATTGGATCCAGAAATGCTAGTAGTTTGGTGATCGGACCCACTTTGATAGAGCGGATTGGTTCCAGCCAGAAGGACGATCCTAATCTATTGGAAATCATCTCAGGTTAGTGTAACGACCCGTGTTTTTCGACCATTTGAATATGAATATTTAAATTAGTTTTAAATATTTTATTTGGAATCTCGATGGAGTTTAATATTTAATTCGTTATTTAAAACGAAGCTCGAACGTTATATATTTATATAATTATAAATCGAGCTTGAAAATAGCGTGCAGTTCGTAAATTTGAATTTTGAACTTCAACTGAGAATACAGGATTCGATATAAGTCGGATTTCTGTGAAACAAGAAACGTTGGAACCGTATTAAAGATAATTTTCATATGAAAGAGAAAAATCCAGATTTTGTGTTGTTGATAGTAAGTTATGGCCAAAATAAAATTTGAAAAAAACGCTGTGGAAATCGTTATTTAAAATATCGACTTTTAAAATGGCCGTTTTGCAAACGGACTCAGATTTCGACAAAATCAGTTTCATTGGAACCGTATCGTCAAATTATTGTTAGAAAATCAAACTGCGTGGCAAACCGATGTCGTATGTGGCCACGGTAGCCGTAAACGCCCAATCAAATTCTATAGTGCGTAATTAAATTAATCGAGAGATATTTGAGTGTAACTTGAACAGACGATCGAATTAGGCCACGAAACCAGTCCCGTTGAGTTCGTATTGTCGATTAGAGTCAGGATAGGTATATAGTTTGTTATTTTTAGAAGATCGGATAATTTGGTGTTCAAAAGGGTATTGCGGTACGCGGTAAAAATAGCCTACCGAGTAAACAGTCTCAGAACGCGACGAAACTGGTGCCGTTGGGTTCATATCAACAAATTATTGTAAGATTTAAAAGTTTTAAATTGATTTGATTTATCTGATGACCGTGAAAAAATTAAACGTGCGTTCATTTCTGGTTTTATAAAGGAAATTTTTTCAAGCGATATCGGATTTCGACGAAACTTGTCCCATTGGGTTCGGAATACCTTTTTACACCAGGATTAGCCTTTTTATCAGTAAACAGAAATCATATGAAGTAGAATTTGTGTGTTACTTTACACCCAAGTTTCATTATAATACTTATATAATATTTCCTACCCATGCAAGCTAAGTGATACATCAAAATCATAGCCGTTCTGGCGTACAAACTCCTGTCCCAAATTTGTGAAGCCTTGCCGACCAAGGGTCGTGGATTCCCAGACTTACAGCTAGCTGTATTTGCAGCTACCTTTCCTAAAAGTGTACCCCAATTTCGTGCTTCCCAAACCATCCCAACCGTGTTCCCCAAGTTCCACCCTTCTTTAAATACTCATAGTTTGTTTTCGATTCTAAAAAAAAAAACAAAACCTGAAGCTTATAAAAAAAAGTATATATTAATAATAATTCGAGACATTAAGAGCCCACTTCAGCATGGTCACTGTGTTCCCTATCAGCATGCCAACCGAAGTTGGATGCCGTGCAACTTGCGAGCTGGTTACTATTTTGGAAACCCATTTTGATGGGTAGCCGTGAAGGGAGCTGCTAGTGTCTGGAGGTGGTGATGAGTCGGAGAGGTGATGTGGTCATTCGCCGGTTGATGGACAGTGGCAAGAGGCTGTGAGGCGTGCAGGACTCGGTGAGAGGTGGTGATGTGTGTTCAAACAAGGGGTGATGTCGTGCAAACCGCGGGCATCAGTGATGGAAAGGAGATGGGCTTCAGGCCTTAGTTTAAAAAAAATGGAAAAGAAGAATGTTCTGTAGTGTTTTCCGCAAGTGAGAAGAAGGAAAAAGCAGAGAGGGCGGCAAGAGCAGATGGGCGCACAGCAGTGGTCTGGGATGATGAAGATGCGGTGCAAACTTCTTGCAGAATCCGACGAACCATATACCGACGGGATTGTTTGGGCGAGCCTAATATTCTGGAACTAACCTGGACCGGGTTGGAGGCGACAAGATTTTTAGTTGAATTTAACGATTGTTGAATTTAACTAAAAAGCGAACCATTCAACGGTGAATCAAAACAAGGTGAGTTAAACTCACTCAGTTTTCCCATTTATATTTTATATAAATTGGGTTTTTATTTTGTGTGCTCTGCTTGCTGATGGTTGCATGTTTGCTAATTATACATTTGTTTGTTGATTTAACTGATGAAATTAAACTGTGTTTAATTTCAGTGAATACCAAACCGTTATTTTTAACGATTGGTTCCAATAAAGGTAACTCACCTTGGTTGGTCACGTTTATTTATAAACGTGTTTAAATGGTTGAATTGTTTGAATTGCTTGTGGTTGATGTTGAATGGTTGCTATTTAGTGTTATCAGTTAAACAAAACTGAATGGTCTGATTTGAGATAACCATTTGAATACAGGGAAGAACAGGTTGGAGGGACCCAACCGGATCCCTCAAATATATTGTTTATTTTCATATTATCGTATATGAACTGATCTGTTTGTGTTATTGATTTAACGGTTGATTATTGACTGAATATTCAACATCTGTTTGGTTTAAACCAATGGCGATATTGGTTAAGTGTTTGGCAGAGTATGGCCTATAAAATCAATCGGGTTATAAATATTGTTTCACTGTCAAGCAAATCGATAGAGCTGAAGTTATAAAATTTATTTTATAACCGGAGTTTGTTTTTGAATATATTATTTTGAATAAAAGTTATAAAAGGGAAATAAATAAATATTTTATTTATTTATGATTTTGATTGGTTAAAAATTTATCTTATAGAATAAATGCTGATGTTAGATTGATTTGTAAGTACAAGATGAGAAATAAGGTCGCATAGTTACACTTTGGTAATTGTTTTTGTGAAGAAGAAATTTATGGAATTATTTAAATTAATTTAAAGTGAGAACTAGCTTGAATAGATTAACGAGATAATCGAGTTTTGAGTTGACAAAATCGACCGCTTTAACTGGAATCGATTATTAGATTTGTTTGTTTCGAATTTGCGAAATGAAATAGTTGAAGAATATTGTTTTAACTATAAAACAAGATCTTTATAAAGGATTTTCTATTTATTTTAGTAAATAAAGAAATTAACTACTGAAGTAGTTAATGAGTGAAGAAAATTATTGTTTAATAAAAATTTAGAAGATTACTTTTGAAAAGTAATCGAAGAGAAATGTAATCCAATTGGATGGTGAAAGGAATTTATGAGCAGGTTTTATATTTAAAGCTCAAATTTCTATAACGATGTTATAAAGAGGATTTCAAGCGAAGGTGATAACTAAAATTTAAGTGTTGCTTAATTATTTGAATTAAGGTAAAGGGTTTATATAAACCAGGGTTATGTAAATGAGGTTTAACGTGTTAAGGCGTTAATTTTATATTAACGTTACTTGAAAACAAGATCAACTAAAAAGGAGAATCTGAAATGAGATTCCAAAGTGGGAAAATGGTCGAATAGTTTTTGAAAGGAGATTAGTAAAAGTGAATTTGGGTAAAGAAGTGGGTTGTATAACCAAAGCCAAATTTAAATGAATATGTTTTAATAGAGTTAGAAGTTTTAATTAAACAGAAGTGAATTAGTTTCTTTTAATTAAAAGGCCAAGTGATGTTGAATACTGAATCAGTGAACTCATTGGAGTGTCATGATTGAAACACTGTTTATTTTGATAGTTAAAACACCGACTATCAAACATGTCCAATACGATTGTTGGTACGGAAAGACCGGGATCGAGTTTATATTCGAAACCCATTCCGTCCAACAAATACGTGAAGATATCAGAAGATGATCGAGATGGAGCATTGAAGACCGTGGATTTTCATAAACGGAAGAACCACTAATATTCTCTGCCTGGCAAGCAGAGATAAGCTGTGAGTCTGTCGTGGTTGAAATCTACGGGTTGCAAGGACTTCTCGCTACTGATCCATGGGGTGATTCCTATATTGGATGTAGTAGGAGAGTACCTTCGGTTCATCCTGTTCCTGGATGACTTGTATGGACGGATGTCTGACAAAGTATTTCCAAAGAGTCACGTACGTTGATTTTTCCAAACGTGGTATAGTTGTTGGCGGAGAATTGTCGTTCTCTTAGCTTCCAGCTAGAGTATTTTTGGGGACGTCAATTAGTGATATCTGACGGATCTGACGATGTGGCATTCAAAGTGAATGGTGATCAGATGTTTCAAGAATAAACTCTGACCTCAAGCCTCATCAACCGGGAAATGACAAAAATCGGGCAGGCAGCATGGCTATGTGGGTCGCTCCCATTAGGGTGTATAATCACCTATCTAGAGGAAGTCCTATTTGTTTCTTAAATCTATGTTTCGATGTTGTCCCTTATCGGGAGACGGTTGCTGATCCCAACCGTCGGTGATATACATTCGATACACTCAAGCGAAATGAGTGGTCGGTCATGTGAGGGCCGGGTTGCAAGATGTTCTTGTTGAACCCAGTGTATTCGTCTCTAGAGATACACTATCGGCAGGTGGTCCCATACCTTGTCAAGGTCGAAATCCAAACTCCAATAAGCGCCTGCGGTTTTGATTTTATACTATATATGTAGAGCGTGAGATGCAAGCGTTCTACTAGATTCTATTTACTTGTATTTAGACATTATTATAATATCAGAAAAGATATTGATTTCAAAAGTGGTTTGGGTTATCGTAAGGTAAAAACCGTCCGTGTTTATGTGTGGATTTGGTCTTACGATTATCCTTTTCTTTTGAAAGGATGTTTGAACTTTAAAATCATGATTGGATGATTCACCCTTATTACTGTGCGAGTTTATCTCACTCTGGTTCACCAGACTGACCCGGTGTTTTGTAAATGCTCGGGTTAGCCCGGAGTGTACAGGTTCAGGTTATCGACTGCTGAGAAGAGACGAGATGGAAGAGTCCAGACGTATGATATTACTATTCCGCTGTGTGTTATATGAGGACATATTATTATCACTGTCCAGATGTGTACTCTGATATTGTAAGTATTTTAAAAGCTCTCGGTAAAGATTTATTTCTGTATTATATTTTGTTCCGCTGCGATGTGAGACTCTGTGTTGTGGAGTTTTCTTCTTCTTCTATTCTAATATTTCTTTCTTTCTTATCTCACCCTCTAAATTCTTTCTAATAACTATCCAGTGTTTCGGTGCTTGGAGGATCGGAATGAGTTACAGTAAAGGTATTTATGTCGATTTTCGGGGCCGAAATCCCTGGGTCGTTACAGTGGTATCAGAGCTGAAGGTTAAGTGATTACCTTGGCTCTGTGGCGTGACTCAGTAGAGATGGGGTTAGTAATACCCTAGATTGAGTTTGAGTGTATATATACGAGTGAACGTATTTGTAGATTTTATAAAAATTATTTTATATTGTGGAGATTTATTGGTTGGGTTGTTTATGAGTTCTGATCGATCAGTTTGATCCACTGTATCGATAGGGGTTTATAAACACTCGAATACGATGGGTCGTCACGATATGTTTTGAAAAGAGGGTAAATGAAATAATTTTACCCAAATTATATTTTGATATAAAGAAAATATATATTGGAAGTATTATAGTATATTGGATGTGTTGGTTGATTAAAATTGAAATGGTTATATAAATAACCAATTGAAATTCGTATAATATAAAATCAGATAAATTAAAACTGAAATTAAAATCAGAATTGGAATTGAAATTCCCAAAAGTGGGAAAAGTGATTGCAAATGAACTTGGATGGTATATATGAGAATTTTAAGATCCTGGGAGATTTTAAATTTGTTTACAAATATTGTGAATGATATTTTGAAAAGGATTTCGAAATGAAAGTGTTTAACATATGAGTTTTGAAAAGTGATATAGTATTGAACTCACTTTGATCACTGGGAAATAACTTTGATGATGCTGGCAACATCATCAGTGTTCATTTCCGAGTTCTAAGTGACGGATTACTACCAAAATCTTGTTTTGAATTGCTTTGAGGAAAACAAGTTGTTTCAAATTTTGAAAAGGAATATTTGATTTTTGAAAGAGCTGAACTGTTTAAAAACTCCCAGGAAATTGCTTGAACAAAAACAAAATTAAATAGAATTTTGTCAAAGCAAATATGAATTGAATTGAATTGAATTGAATTTTGGATTGTGAGACAGGGATCTGAAACGGTGTTGGACCGGTAAGGTAAGAGTTGAAATGGATAATGGATGGAAACTGATTTAAGAATGAGATCTGGCTTGGACGCGTGAAGGATTTGGTTCGGAGGATAAAATTGGAATTTGGTTTGAAAATGCATTTGTATATGCTGACAGGGCAGCAGATGAAAAGAATATAATGATATGCCCGACAAAAAGGTACATGTTTATTTTTATATGGGTTTGGTGATTTATGAGCCTATTTGGCAAGCCGCTTGGCTATTTATTTTCTTTTGGATTGGAGAAGGCCTAGAAAGGCGAGTTGGAATTGTGCCGATTGAGCCGTACAGAGGAGGTGCTGGCGAAATTTTTCGGAAATTTAAGGTGTTAGAAAATTTTCGATATTTTTGAAATTATTATATACGGTAATAAATCGGGTTTTGATTTAAAGTAAATTTGGATTTGGAATTTAACGGGATTTGTAACGTTCTTCTTACCTTAGCAATTTCGAGGACGAAATTATTTTAAGGGGGGAAGAATGTAACGACCCGTGTTTTCGACCATTTGAATATGAATATTTAAATTAGTTTTAAATATTTTATTTGGAATCTCGATGGAGTTTAATATTTAATTCGTTATTTAAAACGAAGCTCGAACGTTATATATTTATATAATTATAAATCGAGCTTGAAAATAGCATGCAGTTCGTAAATTTGAATTTTGAACTTCAACTGAGAATACAGGATTCGATATAAGTCGGATTTCTGTGAAACAAGAAACGTTGGAACCGTATTAACGATAATTTTCATATGAAAGAGAAAAATCCAGATTTTGTGTTGTTGATAGTAAGTTATGGCCAAAATAAAATTTGAAAAAAACGCTGTGGAAATCGTTATTTAAAATATCGACTTTTAAAATGGCCGTTTTGCAAACGGACTCAGATTTCGACAAAATCAGTTTCATTGGAACCGTATCGTCAAATTATTGTTAGAAAATCAAACTGCGTGGCAAACCGATGTCGTATGTGGCCACGGTAGCCGTAAACGCCCAATCAAATTCTATAGTGCGTAATTAAATTAATCGAGAGATATTTGAGTGTAACTTGAACAGACGATCGAATTAGGCCACGAAACCAGTCCCGTTGAGTTCGTATTGTCGATTAGAGTCAGGATAGGTATATAGTTTGTTATTTTTAGAAGATCGGATAATTTGGTGTTCAAAAGGGTATTGCAGTACGCGGTAAAAATAGCCTACCGAGGAAACAGTTTCGGAACGCGACGAAACTGGTGCCGTTGGGTTCGTATCAACAAATTATTGTAAGATTTAAAAGTTTTAAATTGATTTGATTTATCTGATGACCATGAAAAAATTAAACGTGCGTTCATTTCTGGTTTTATAAAGGAAATTTTTTCAAACGATATCGGATTTCGACGAAACTTGTCCCATTGGGTTCAGAATACCTTTTTACACCAGGATTAGCCTTTTTATCAGTAAACAGAAATCATATGAAGTAGAATTTGTGTGTTACTTTACACCCAAGTTTCATTATAATACTTATATAATATTTCCTACCCATGCAAGCTAAGTGATACATCAAAATCATAGCCGTTCTGGCGTACAAACTCCTGTCCCAAATTTGTGAAGCCTTGCCGACCAAGGGTCGTGGATTCCCAGACTTACAGCTAGCTGTATTTGCAGCTACCTTTCCTAAAAGCGTACCCCAATTTCGTGCTTCCCAAACCATCCCAACCGTGTTCCCCAAGTTCCACCCTTCTTTAAATACTCATAGTTTGTTTTCGATTCTCAAAAAAAAACAAAACCTGAAGCTTATAAAAAAAAGGTATATATTAATAATAATTCGAAACATTAAGAGCCCACTTCAGCATGGTCACTGTGTTCCCTATCAGCATGCCAACCGAAGTTGGATGCCGTGCAACTTGCGAGCTGGTTACTATTTTGGAAACCCATTTTGATGGGTAGCCGTGAAGGGAGCTGCTAGTGTCTGGAGGTGGTGATGAGTCGGAGAGGTGCTGTGGTCATTCGCCGGTTGATGGACAGTGGCAAGAGGCTGTGAGGCGTGCATGACTCGGTGAGAGGTGGTGATGTGTGTTCAAACAAGGGGTGATGTCGTGCAAACCGCGGGCATCAGTGATGGAAAGGAGATGGGCTTCAGGCCTTAGTTTAAAAAAAAATGGAAAAGAAGAATGTTCTGTAGTGTTTTCCGCAAGTGAGAAGAAGGAAAAAGCAGAGAGGGCGGCAAAAGCAGATGGGCGCACAGCAGTGGTCTGGGATGATGAAGATGCGGTGCAAACTTCTTGCAGAATCCGACGAACCATATACCGACGGGATTGGTTTGGCGAGCCTAATATTCTGGAACTAACCTGGACCGGGTTGGAGGCGACAAGATTTTTAGTTGAATTTAACGATTGTTGAATTTAACTAAAAAGCGAACCATTCAACGGTGAATCAAAACAAGGTGAGTTAAACTCACTCAGTTTTCCCATTTATATTTTATATAAATTGGGTTTTTATTTTGTGTGCTCTGCTTGCTGATGGTTGCATGTTTGCTAATTATACATTTGTTTGTTGATTTAACTGATGAAATTAAACTGTGTTTAATTTCAGTGAATACCAAACCGTTATTTTTAACGATTGGTTCCAATAAAGGTAACTCACCTTGGTTGGTCACGTTTATTTATAAACGTGTTTAAATGGTTGAATTGTTTGAATTGCTTGTGGTTGATGTTGAATGGTTGCTATTTAGTGTTATCAGTTAAACAAAACTGAATGGTCTGATTTGAGATAACCATTTGAATACAGGGAAGAACAGGTTGGAGGGACCCAACCGGATCCCTCAAATATATTGTTTATTTTCATATTATCGTATATGAACTGATCTGTTTGTGTTATTGATTTAATGGTTGATTATTGACTGAATATTCAACATCTGTTTGGTTTAAACCAATGGCGATATTGGTTAAGTGTTTGGCAGAGTATGGCCTATAAAATCAATCGGGTTATAAATATTGTTTCACTGTCAGGCGAATCGATAGAGCTGAAGTTATAAAATTTATTTTATAACCGGAGTTGGTTTTTGAATATATTATTTTGAATAAAAGTTATAAAAGGGAAATAAATAAATATTTTATTTATTTATGATTTTGATTGGTTAAAAATTTATCTTATAGAATAAATGCTGATGTTAGACTAATTTGTAAGTACAAGATGAGAAATAAGGTCGCATAGTTACACTTTGGTAATTGTTTTTGTGAAGAAGAAATTTATGGAATTATTTAAATTAATTTAAAGTGAGAACTAGCTTGAATAGATTAACGAGATAATCGAGTTTTGAGTTGACAAAATCGACCGCTTTAACTAGAATCGATTATTAGATTTGTTTGTTTCGAATTTGCGAAATGAAATAGTTGAAGAATATTGTTTTAACTTTAAAACAAGATCTTTATAAAGGATTTTCTATTTATTTTAGTAAATAAAGAAATTAACTACTGAAGTAGTTAATGAGTGAAGAAAATTATTGTTTAATAAGAATTTAGAAGATTACTTTTGAAAAGTAATCGAAGAGAAATGTAATCCAATTGGATGGTGAAAGGAATTTATGAGCGGGTTTTATATTTAAAGCTCAAATTTCTATAACGATGTTATAAAGAGGATTTCAAGCGAAGGTGATAACTAAAATTTAAGTGTTGCTTAATTATTTGAATTAAGGTAAAGGGTTTATATAAACCAGGGTTATGTAAATGAGGTTTAACGTGTTAAGGCGTTAATTTTATATTAACGTTACTTGAAAACAAGATCAACTAAAAAGGAGAATCTGAAATGAGATTCCAAAGTGGGAAAATGGTCGAATAGTTTTTGAAAGGAGATTAGTAAAAGTGAATTTGGGTAAAGAAGTGGGTTGTATAACCAAAGCCAAATTTAAATGAATATGTTTTAATAGAGTTAGAAGTTTTAATTAAACAGAAGTGAATTAGTTTCTTTTAATTAAAAGGCCAAGTGATGTTGAATACTGAATCAGTGAACTCATTGGAGTGTCATGATTGAAACACTGTTTATTTTGATAGTTAAAACACCGACTATCAAACATGTCCAATACGATTGTTGGTACGGAAAGACCGGGATCGAGTTTATATTCGAAACCCATTCCGTCCAACAAATACGTGAAGATATCAGAAGATGATCGAGATGGAGCATTGAAGACCGTGGATTTTCACAAATGGAAGAACCACTAATATTCTCTGCCTGGCAAGCAGAGATAAGCTGTGAGTCTGTCGTGGTTGAAATCTACGGGTTGCAAGGACTTCTCGCTACTGATCCATGGGGTGATTCCTATATTGGATGCAGTAGGAGAGTACCTTCGGTTCATCCTGTTCCTGGATGACTTGTATGGACGGATGTCTGACAAAGTATTTCCAAAGAGTCACGTACGTTGATTTTTCCAAACGTGGTAAAGTTGTTGGCGGAGAATTGCCGTTCTCTTAGCTTCCAGCTAGAGTATTTTTGGGGACGTCAATTAGTGATATCTGACGGATCTGACGATGTGGCATTCAAAGTGAATGGTGATCAGATGTTTCAAGAATAAACTCTGACCTCAAGCCTCATCAACCGGGAAATGACAAAAATCGGGCAGGCAACATGGCTATGTGGGTCGCTCCCATTAGGGTGTATAATCACCTATCTAGAGGAAGTCCTATTTGTTTCTTAAATCTATGTTTTGATGCTGTCCCTTATCGGGAGATGGTTGCTGATCCCAACCGTCGGTGATATACATTCGATACACTCAAGCGAAATGAGTGGTCGGTCATGTGAGGGCCGGGTTGCAAGATGTTCTTGTTGAACCCAGTGTATTCGTCTCTAGAGATACACTATCGGCAGGTGGTCCCATACCTTGTCAAGGTCGAAATCCAAACTCCAATAAGCGCCTGCGGTTTTGATTTTATACTATATATGTAGAGCGTGAGATGCAAGCATTCTACTAGATTCTATTTACTTGTATTTAGACATTATTATAATATCAGAAAAGATATTGATTTCAAAAGTGGTTTGGGTTATCGTAAGGTAAAAACCGTCCGTGTTTATGTGTGGATTTGGTCTTACGATTATCCTTTTCTTTTGAAAGGATGTTTGAACTTTAAAATCATGATTGGATGATTCACCCTTATTACTGTGCGAGTTTATCTCACTCTGGTTCACCAGACTGACCCGGTGTTTTGTAAATGCTCGGGTTAGCCCGGAGTGTACAGGTTCAGGTTATCGACTGCTGAGAAGAGACGAGATGGAAGAGTCCAGACGTATGATATTACTACTCCGCTGTGTGTTATATGAGGACAGATTATTATCACTGTCCAGATGTGTACTCTGATATTGTAAGTATTTTAAAAGCTCTCGGTAAAGATTTATTTCTGTATTATATTTTGTTCCGCTGCGATGTGAGACTCTGTGTTGTGGAGTTTTCTTCTTCTTCTTCTATTCTAATATTTCTTTCTTTCTTATCTCACCCTCTAAATTCTTTCTAATAACTATCCAGTGTTTCGGTGCTTGGAGGATCGGCATGAGTTACAGTAAAGGTATTTATGTCGATTTTCGGGGCCGAAATCCCTGGGTCGTTACAGTTAGAGATGAATATTGACGGTGGGGAGATGAATTTGTATGGGCTTGATCGAGATGGATGGCTTCGAAAGAATGGAAGACTAGTTGTACCCAACGTGAATGGTTTGAGGGATGAAGTGCTTAGAGAATGTCATCACTCAAAACTAACTATACATCCCGGTGGTAATAAGATGTATCGAGACATGAAGCAGACTTACTACTGGGAAGGGATGAAAAGAGACGTTGGGAAGTTTATATCCAAATGCATGAATTGCCAGCTAGTTAAAGCCGAGCAAAAGAAGCCTAGTGGGTTGTTGCAACCATTAGAAATTCCCGAATGGAAATGGGAGCAAGTCTCGATGGATTTCATCGATGGTTTACCAAGGACTAGATCGGGACATGATAGCGTTTGGGTAATTGTGGATCGATTGACTAAGAGTGCAAGATTTATACCAGTCAAATCGACCAGAACGGTAGCTAAGTTAGCAGAATTGTATATGAAGTGGGTAGTGAGATTTCATGGAGTACCTAAAAGCATTGTGAGTGACCGAGACCCGTTGTTCACTAGTGGGTTTTGGAAGAGCTTACAAGAGGCTCTAGGGTCAGAATTACATCTCAGTACCACATATCATCCTCAGACCGACGGTCAGACGGAGAGGGTGAATTTGTATATTGGAAGATCTCTTGAGAGCATGTATATTGGATTTTGGTGGATCATGGGATGACCATTTGCATCTAGTAGAGTTTGCATATAATAATAGCTACCAATCCAGTATCAGTATGGCTCCATATGAAGCTTTGTACGGAAGACTGTGCAACTCACCATCATGTTGCATAAAGACTGGCGAGAAGTTTATGCTTGGACCAGATGTGGTGAGGGAAACTTCAGATAAGATTAAGATTATTCAACAACGAATGAAGGCTGCCTAGGATAGGCAGAAGAGTCATGCTGATAAAAGGAGAAGAGACTTAAAATTCTCCGTTGGAGACTTGGTGTTTGTCAAGATTTCTCTGTTGAAAAGCGTGATACGATTTGGCAGGAGAGGCAAGTTGACACCAAGATTTGTTGGCCCATTCCCTGTTCTTGAACTAGTCGGGAATTTGGCATATAGAGTTGACTTACCCGAGAAGATGGCGGGAGTTCACAACGTATTTCATGTTTCCCAACTAAGGAAGTTCGTTCACGACCCAGATATGACTATTTCACCTGATCAGTTAGAGGACTTCGAAGTGGAACCTGAGGCGGTTGGGAACCGCAAGCCGATTCGTATAGTCGAGCACGATACGAAGCAAATTCGAAGGAAGGCGGTGAAGCTAGTCAAGATTCAGTGGGGCGAGAACGAGAATGACTGTACTTGGGAGACAGAGGAGAGCATTAGAAAGACGTATCCAGAACTCTTTGCCTGGTAAGATTTACCTCGTAATTTAGTTATTCCGCATGCTAGGATAGACTTATTTTGTTTGTTTTGCATGTTTGATTGTTGTTTTATGGTTGATAGGCATGCGGGACCCTTTGTGTGTTTTGGTTGGGGAATTTCGGGGGCGAAATTTCTTAAGGGGGGAAGAATGTAACAACCCGTCTTTTATGCATTGGAGGATCGTAGAATATTTATTTCTTTCCCATATGAAGTCATATGGTCATGTAACTTTGGGAAACAACCATTAGAGTCATTTTCTATGTTCGTGATTTTTGTCGATTTTTAAATGACCATTTTGCCCCTAGCTGATCTTGTTTCGGCCATAACTTTTGATTGGAAAGGAATTTTGACCTGAAACCACTTCCATTAGATTCATTTGATGGTTTACCTTTCCGTAGAGTGGTCACATGTGAAAAACGGACTTACCGTTTGGGAGATATGGCTGAAATAAGGTTTGGAAGGTGAAAAACTGTTTAACCGGGTCAAATAGGGTGATTAGTTAATGGGCCCAAAACCCATTTCGGGATTAGGGTTATGGGGAGGCTGAAAGGAGTTAGAGATTCATTCCATTTCAGTTTTCTAGCCTCCACTTACCTCTTAGAAACCCTAAAAATGGCCTCCAACCTCTAAATCACCTCCAAATCATCTTCTAATCAAGGATTAAGCTTAGCAACATCAAATCAAGGGAGAACTTCACCAAATCAATGTGAGAGCTGCTGTTTAGCATTGGGATTCGTACCAAATCAGAGATTTATTTCAGATCTAAGTCTTATTTGTGGCTAAGATGAGTGATTTGCATAGTTCCTCACTAATTATGGCTAATTAAGGGTAATTAGTGTTAATTAGCGAATTTAAACATGATAAAATTCTGGAAAAATACTTATAAAATTCGAAATGATGTTTTAGACCTCTGATACGAATTTGGGTTAATTTGGTTAAGTTTTGCTAATCATATCATTAGTTTCACCTAAACATGCTCAAGGGAAAATATGGGGTTTTGGCTAGATTTGATCCACTTTAACCTATCATATTGTTGTTTTGATGTTTGTGATCGATTACACATGTTGCTATGACTGTATGGTATGCTTTGTGATTGATTAGAATTGTTGGAATGGTCGAAAACGCCGTCGAGTGGCGTAAATTGCTTGCTAGAAAAAGTGCAGGAAGACATCTGAACCGGATCGGATCGGTTGGAGGACCCGATCCGCTCTCACACTCCATGCTTCGATCCACTCACGCTTCTCGTGGCATGCATCATCCGATCCGACCTGCCTGATGTTCTCCGACCCGATCCGCCATGGTATTCCGACCCGAACCGATGTACTACGATGAGGCTTGGGGACTATGACCCACCCGAGTTGATTAGAAGAAGCCGATCCGAACCGTGGCAAACTGGAGGACCCCGATCCGAATCGGTGATGGCGACTGGACATGGAGATTCGATCCGGTCCGCTGAGGTGATGATGACCCGATCCGATCCAGCGAAGAAGGAGCACTCCGATCCGAACCGAACTGATGACTGGGGGAAATCCGAACCGATCCGGTGATGATCAATAACCCGAGATGCAAAGGTAGTCCAAATGGAAGTTAGAGCTCAGGATCCAGTTGGAAACCAATGAGTTCACTTCATGGTTGGGCTTTGTTGCGGGACGTGTGCTAAGGAGTTGTCGACGTTCATAACTTCGATTCACCACTGAAAATGGATGATGAGCTACTTATCAGTGCAGTAGAGTCACTATGACTCGGGGGGCAAGGTGATGGTAGCAAGACTACGTTATCAGTGCAGTAGAGTCATTATGACTCGAGGGGCAAAGTGATGCATAGTAAGACTATGAGCCAGTGCAGTGGGGTCATTGTGACTCCATGGGGTAGAGTGGACATAGTAAAGGATTAGTGAGGCTGTGAGCCAGTGCAGTGGGGTCATTACGACTCCATGGGGCAAAGTGGACATAGCGAAGGATTAGTGGCTATGTATCAGTGCAGTGAAGCCATTTATGACTTCATGGGGCAAAGTGATCATAGAAAGGTATGTTGGGTGATCGAAGTGGTGAATATCATATGCTTTACGCACTGAGTGAGAGATGTGGGGATGGTTGCTATGTTTGATTGTTTGCCATCACTATGACATGCACACCCCCACCCCCGTTATCTTTACACTATTTGAAATGGCACCTTAGAGTGTTGTACAGTATGTAGCGCTAACTCTTTGGTTGTAGGTCCAGGTTCAGGTATGTTTTAGTCTACCTGTTATTGTTCTGTTTAGATGCTTATCGCTCATACCAGGCTTTATGTCTGACCCAGAGTTTTATGTCTCCTCTTATTACTCTGGGTGCTCACACGAGCATACTAGAGACAGGTTAGCTGGTGATGCGCGAGTAGCTGATTCGGAGGCGAGCAGGAGGCTTCCACGTATGATATATAGATATTCTCCCTATGTCGTTGGTGGTCGCTACTTGGGCATTAGTAGTGTACCTCCTTTACCTTGCTTTTTTTTTGAGACAGTTTGAAAAGTTGTAATAATGTTAACTTTGGATCATAAGATGTACTTGGATTTTCCGCTGCTATGTTAGTTGTTTTCAGCTTATACACCGTCTCACCTGTTTTATGTCAAGTATGTTGTTATTATATTTTATTCCATGCGCTATGAGACATTTTACAAGTTCCTTGTTAGTTCATTTTCTTCTTCCCTTTTTCTTCTGGCGATCCGTTCCGTGCTAACTGGATATGTATACAGCGCACTTTTGGAGTAAATGTCGGTTGATGCGGGAGGGCCGTCACACATTATATTTCACTTTATTTAGCTTTAGTTACAATACTTATTTATCCCCCTTTTTGTTTATATTTCAAAATTCAAGGTTAAATTTTAAAGGAAATAAATTATATAACATCACTTATATTGCCTTTAAAACAATATTTCGAAACTCATGATTAAAACAAATTTTATTTGACCAACCGGTGTCCATATAAAATTTTGTATCCTATGGCCAAGTGATACTTAAATTTTAATTTTAGTATTTTGGGGAAAGGATATATATCATCTCAATCCAAATCAGGGTCATGGGTATTTATCATTTCAACCTACGTTCTTAATTCATTTCAATGATTAATCCCAGATTTATTCGACGCCCGTAACATCTGGGGTAATGATTGGGATTAATCAGCACAAACAATGGTCATGTATGAATAACAGGTAAATTCACAAAATTAACATCAACAGGTCAAACATATCAAATTCACGCCATTCATCACATCAATACATACAAACAGTCCAATATCCTATAAATTTTCAATTTTTCAGATTTCAGGTTTTAAACAGAATTAAATGTTGAATTTTTAACTTAACTGTAAAATTATATTTAACAGTCAAATTTAATTACATTGTCGATACAAATAAATATAAACATGCAATTTAAACTATCAAACATCAATCCATACAATTAGATCCTGACATGATATTAATTTAACTAATAGTAGAATACTTTAGTTATGCGTGAGTGGGTTTAATCACTCACCTTGGATTTAAACGAGATTGAAATCCAATTTTTAGCCCAAAATTCAATGTTCTCAAAATCAGCCCAAACAAGTGGCATCGCGAAGAGCTCGTCGATATGATTCCAATGAAACAAACCGTGTGTCATTCTGAAGTCGTATGCAAAAGTTATACACGTTACACATGATACAAATTTGTAATTGAATTAAAACGAAACAAACAACACTTTCTCACCTCAAATAAATGTCACGTCATCCTTCTTCTCTCCCATCTTAAATGTTGTTACATCAAATTTCGAATCACCCATGTCCAAAAATATCCCCCTTTCACTTCCACCTTCCATGCCCATCTCTTTACGAAATGTCAAACCGATTTCACCGTTATTCTTCTTTTCGCAATCTCTACCGAGACATCACCAACCCGACCAACTCAGCCATCACAATAAAACATCTTTCCCATGTGCTCTTCACGCGCGATGCTACAGTATCTACATCTTTTCTGTCGATTCTCCTCAAATTTTTCCACCCAAACTCAAATACGATGTCCGATTCATGCTTTAATCTTTATGTAAATCAAAAATCTCAACCTTACTTTTTGTCATTTACTAAAAAAAATTGAAGCAACATAAATTTTGTTGGAACTTCTAATTTGCATACCCAGAAGAAGCTCTTGTCTATACAGGTCGAATGAATCTGAAAACAAGTGATTTCATTGAGTATTGTGGAAGATTTAATTATTATTATTATTTTTTATGAAGATGAAATGGTGTTATGGCTTTTGTTTTTCACGTTTTTGTTTGAGAGAAAATGGTGACCATTGAATAAATGAATTAGCAAACATAAATGAAGGATACTAAGGTTTCAGAATTAAATATTATTTACACATTAAATTTCCAAATTTTTCATCTATATCACTTATTGTGAGTTACCTAAATTTAGCCTCTATTTACATATGTTACATTTATATCCTGTAGTCATCATCATACAAATTTATTTCAATTGATTTAGTTTAGGTTCCCAATATATATATATATATATATATATATCACTTTGATTACTTGGACCGTTACTAAAATTTGTAAAATAAATTAACATATTTATTTATATAATAAAATATTCATTTTATGAAACCGTATATGGATAGTTTTGCAACTTGATGCGGTTTTTATCTATCCATATATTTGCTACATTACGTTAGATGCCAACAATAATTTAGCCCATCGTTAAAGGAAGCATAAGATTTTTTGGCATGCAAATACGAATGTTCCATTTTAATCTATTTGTTATTTCATTGAAATTTGAAATAATACAATGTGCATGACAATTCAAACATTTACAGCAATCAATGATATCAAAATATTACAAAACTATATATATATATGTAAAGATAAGTAAAAGATATACCATTAAATCATACTAAAAATAAAGATCATATTAAATTGGATATGTAAATTATATAGAAGCAATTAAATTTAAAAATAATCAATTTATTTTATGTCTTAATAACTTGCTATAAATTCCTCAATGTCAATATAATAGCCATATAAAGTAACGTAAGGCTGGTTAACAAAGGATCAATACTGGCCTGCTCAATCAGTTGCAGGAAACAAAGGATATAATTTATGATCATTTATAGGCTAAGAATCTCACTGGTTAAATTTATAAATAAACAATCAATTTTTTTCTTTAAATTAAATACCAATTATTACCACTAAATTATGATCCAATATAGGTCATATATTATTTATGTGAATAAATTATGCATAATATAAGTTCAAAATTAAATTATCTAACAATTTCAAATTAACAAATAATCAATTATTTTAAGTCTTAATAACCTGCTATAAATTCTCTATTACATTTCTAAACAATTTAAACCACTTTCTTCCAATTAAACATTTATTTTCAATTAAATTTCAAAAATGTTAATTTTACTCAAATCAACATAAATTCAAACTAAATTTGCAAATCAATTTTATTTGTATTTAATTTCAGCATTGATTATTTAACAAATCAATTAAATTTCAATTGTAAATTAAATAAATCAATTTCATCCAAACATTTTAATATTAATTACAAATTTCAATATTTATAATTACAAACCAATTGTGATTTCATTTACAATAACTACAAGTTATTATTATTGTAAACAACCAAAATACATTACTTAATCAAACTAATTAAGTTTACAAATAAATTTACATAATTAAGTCATCAAATTTTATTTATAACCATAAATACTCAAAAATTATAATAAATTCAAAAATTAAATAATAGAAAATTACGGGTTGTTACACTCTCCCCCACTTAAAACTTTTCGTCCTCGAAAAGGCGTAGCAAGGGAGTTGTCAATTCATATATATTGAGCCATATAATTTCTTGTTCAACTTGTCTCATTTGTTAGTTTACATAACCAATTTCATAATACTTTAGTTCAAAATCGTGAATTACTAAACCGTGATTTTTCCGAAAATTTGATTTACACATATCTTAAAATCTACAAGTCGAAATCTAAATTTTCTCTTACATTAGAAAATTATATTCCAATAGATCCAAAAGATTCTTGTTTCAAAGAATTCCGACTTATTTTAGACTCTATACATTCATTTAAACTTTAATTTGGAAAATTTCAAATTGCCGCTACGCAACGAGCTCGTTTTTAATTAATTTAATTAATTCGTTCAACCATTGTTAATTTTATAATTATAAGCCTTTTCACTTATATTTTCGCAAAACCAATCATTAATATCAATACATTTAGTGTATTACTAAATAATTTTCTTAATTGATATTTCATTGATTCGGTTAATCCTGTTACTTAGTTAAATTGAATTTCACAACATGACTAAGTATATCTTGTTTTATTACATAACTTAAATTTTATTTATAACCAATCAAATTTTTCTACTTTGATTTTCCATTCTTATACTTGTGCATTAATTAATTGCTTATTCTTATAACATTCAACTTCTTAGTTAATTGGTAAGTTATTCATGTTATAGAACCGAATTGATTATTACATAAGTTCAATGGTTACCGTTCGTTTCAATTTATTATCCAAATCTTATGATTTTTATTTTTATTTTTATAACTCTCTTAATATTCAGAAGTTTCAATTCATTACTAATTCAAGATTTAAAGAAATAAACTTTAGGCTCTTTTTTTCAATTATTTTTCATATAATATATCGTTTACATAAAACCATACTATAAAAGATTTAAATAAAGTTCAATTTCGTAAAAAAAAGTATAGAAAATATTAAATGTCTCCCTACTTAGATTCTTGAAAATAAACGTCGATGATGCGTGCACTCATCACCGAAATCATTTCCAAGACAAGAGGGTATACACTTATTTCTAAAACTCATATGAAATAATTTTTCTATATGAAACAACCCTTTTTTTAAAAATATAAATATATTATTTCAAAATCATTTACAAATCAACATTACAAAACCACCCGAAACCAAATTCTCAAATTCATATTTTACTTCTTATTTTATTATCAATAAATTTCAATATTTGATTTTCTTAAACCAATCAACAACCAATGGTTTTAATTATTAATTAATCGAGTAATAAATGATGAAAATTTAATATTATAGTCAACAAAATCAAAATTAACATATTTCAAATAATTCTATATATAAATAAAATACAATTCAAAACAATATTATGTCAATGAATCCTATTCGAGTGTTTAGAAATCCCTATCGATGCCTTGGCGTCCCAAGTACCGACCAGAATTCATAAATGCTCAACAGAACAAATTAACACAATTCAAAATCATTTTATATCAAAATTACAAGTACGCTCTCTTATATACACTCAAACTCATTCTAGGGTATTACCACCCTATCTCTAATGAGTTAATCCCAAATAGAGCCAAGGATTTTGCTAAACCAAAGCTCTGATACCAAATGTAACATCCGAGATTTTTGACCGTTCAAATCGACAATGATCCTTAATGTCGACATAAACAGATCAAAAATACGGATATTTATTGGGATTAAAATAAGAAAAAGAAGAAAACAAATACAGAATCTCGCAGCAGAAGGACAAAATATAATAAATAAATAACAGTTCATGAAGCTGTTAAAATATACATTTTATTATATTTTACAATGATTATCAGAGTAAATTAACATACAAAATACCAATGCATTTGCAGCGGAATAATAATAATACGTCTGTTAAGCTCCATCTTCATCTTCATAATGGTATCTTCAAAGCAAGTGAAACTTTGCTAACTGCAACCCGGTCTGACCCGAGCGTACGGCAAAAAAAGAAACACAACAAACACTCGGATCAGGACCAAATCATTCTCATATTAGTTAAATCAAATTTCATGTGACAACATAAGTGCAATAACTTAAGAGATGTTACGGGAATTTCCATCTCTTAAGGATCCGTCAAACTAATACTATACAATATAATACGCTATTATAATAATGTCTATGGTTAAATATAACATAATAAAATAATGTAAGCAGGATTACCATTATTACCCTTACACCGTTTATACCGTTGTCGTACAGTTTGCATATAACACACCAGTACATCGGTGGATAGGGATGCGCCGTGATACGACAACGTTAAATCAAAATCGTAGGGGGCTCGATCAGGATAAATATGACAAGGCATCGAGGCAATACCATCAGTAGTGATTCTACCGGATTACGGACCCAGGCCAGTGGTAACACATAGCCGCAACTACCGCCCTCCCCAGACATACCCCAAAATCAATCAAAGGCGCCAATCAATCACAAAGTATATATATGGTATCGAAGAAGTATGCACGCTCAGAGTAGCTAACTCAATTAACCTGGGTATGGCTCCTGTTTTAGTCATTTTAATTATGACCCGAAGGTCAAGGCTATCCATCTTCGTTCTCTTTCTTCAAATCCAGTAATCGCCTGTAACGACCCGGGGAAAACTCGACGCTCAAATTTTCGACAACAATACACAAACCCGTATTACTTGCCAAAAACCCAAGTACCGAACCCCCAGATTGTCATGAGAAAGAATTTAGAGGGTGAGAATAGAAAGAAAGCAATATTAGAATAGAAGAAAGAAGAAGAACACCACATCAGAATCTCATAGCGAAACGAATAAAATATAGTATCAAATCTCTCTATATAAAAGAACTTTGTATACATACTAATCATCAGAGCACAACTTATATCAGACACAACGGAAAATAACTTTGTATAACTAGCGGTGAAGCCGCCTGCTTCCAGCTCCTAAAACTCCAAGCGAACCTAACCTGGAACATACTCGGTCTGACCCGAGCACAATTGATTTAAAACAAAATACACCGGGTCAGTCTGGAATACTATCAGTGATAAATTCACAACACGCACTTGCTTCACTTTGGAAATCCTTTCTGAAATCAAAGGATAATAGTAAGACCAGCCCACACATAAACATGGACGGTTTTTACCTTACTATAACCCAAAACAGTTTTGAAATCATAGCTTGCTCTGATATTATCATAATGTCTAAATACAAATAAATTTCAATCTAGAGGAACGCTTGCATCTCATGCTCCCCATATATAGTATAAATTTGAAAACCGCGGGCGCTTATTGGATATTGGATTCCAACCTTGACAAGGTATGGGACCACCTGCCGATAGTGTATCTCTAAAGGCGAATACACTGGGTTCAACAAGAACATCTTGCAACCCGGCCCTCACATGACCGACCACTCATTTCGCTTGAGTGTATCGAATGTATATCACCGACGGTTGGGATCAGCAACCGCCTCCCGAAAAGGGACAGCATCGAACATAGATTTAAGAAGCAAATGGAATTTCTCTAGATAGGTGATTATACACCCTAATGGGAGCGACCCACATAGCCATGCTGCCTGCCCGATTTTTGTCATTTCCCGGTTGATGAGGCTTGAGGCTAGAATTTATCTTCGAACATCTGGCCACCATTCACTTTGAATGCCACATCGTCAGATCCTCTGGATATCACTAATTGACGTCCACAAAAATACTCTAGTTGGGAGCTAACCAACTATAATACGTTTGAAGAAATCAACGTATGTGGTCCTTTGGAAATACTCTGTCAGACATTCATCCATACAAGTCATCCAGGAACAGGATGAACCGAAGGCACTCTCCTACCGCATCCTTATAGGAATCACCCCAAGGATCAGTAGCGAGAAGTCCTTGCAATTCGTAGATTCAACCACGACAAAATCACAAATCAAATAACCCTAGTTGCAAGCCAGAGAAATTCGACGAGTAGTCCTATTGCTTATGAAGATCCACGGTCTTCACTTGCTCCGTCTTCAATCGACGTCTTCACGTATTTGCTGGTCGGAATGGTTTTCGAATATAATTCGATCCCGGTCTTTCCGTGCCAACAATCGTATTGGGCCTGGTTTGATAGTCAGTGATTTAACTATCAAATAACAAATGTGTCAATGAAATGATTTCACTGATTCAGTACTTGGCATGACTTGGCCCAATTAAAATATATTTAACAAAATCATTAATCAACTCTAATATTCGACTTAACTCTAACTTGACTAACTCGACCAACTTGACTAACTTGATTAACTCCGATTGATTTACTTTGATCAATTAACTCATACTCGACTTAACTCCATTCGCTTGACCCTAGATCGCAGCGATTACAATGGTTACGCCTGATTCTTTCAGGAAACATCCGACCGCCGTAGGCTATCTGCAGCCCTGCGAATTACGCTAGCAGTCGTACGCAATGGTGACTCTTTCTGAATAACTATGTTTGACTAACTCTACCTCAAATACTATCTTCGATCAACTCTAATTGAATAACAAATATTCAATACAATTTGAAATCAATATTCTTATTTCCTTTGAAACTAATATTTCAATATTATTTATTTCCCAAAAATCTTGCATTATAGTTCGATACTCCTCGTATAAGATAAAATCAATTTCAACACCTTCACTCGTTCCAAACTAATACCATTCCTCGATAATAGTGAAGCCAACCAAGTTGGGGTATTTTAGTTACCTCTCAGACCTTGATCGACAATGTTCTTACCTTAGAATAATATTAGCTTGTCACTTAAACCTTTCCCCAAAACCATATTTACCGTTTCGATTTCAAAAAGGGTTTATAAACCACTTCTTACATTTGAAATCTCTGTTCGATAAAATCTCTTTACTTAATTCGTTCGATTAAGTAAATGTCACTCTTAACTTAGAACAACGTCCCACTTAATTCAACTCTTTAACCTCAAGTCATTATTTGGTCCAAAAACCCTTTTTAAAACCTTATTTTGGACTTCTTCCAAATCGTTTTTTATTTGTTTAGCCTCAAACTATTTCCATTCTACTTAATCATCTCCCTTGGAAGTTTAATTCTATTTGAATTTTTACTTTACTTAATTGACAATTAAGAAAAGTCTTATCTAGATCCTTGAATTTCACTTACAAATTCATTAACCAATCTTGTTTAAAACTTGGATTCATAAATCTCTTTATGAAGCTTGTCGCTCCTTTTTATCGAACCATAGTGTTACTTAACCATTCTTAATCTATTAAACTTTCTCTTTAAAATTTCATTTAACCCGAACTCACTTTACTTAATTTAAAAAAATTAAGTAAAAATCTTTTTTAAATCTTTAAACTCACTTACTAATTTCGTTCACCATGTTTATTGAACACTTGGGTCGTAAATCTTTTATAATCTCTTATTTCCCTTTTTTTATCGAGCCTTAACGTCAATTAACCCCTTGTTAATTGAATTCCCCTTTTTATCAATCTCGTGTGGAAATAGGGTTTTATAATCTCTTTTATAAACTTGATTAAAACCTTTATTTATAAATTTCTAATTTAATTACTTATATAAACTGACTGGAAAACTTAAATTCAGTTATAAAATAATTTATAACTTTGAAGCTGCGTCAACTCACCAAACGGTAAACCGACGTCTAAAACACACATTTTAGGCCGTTCACTGCCAACTACCCAATCAACACTGTCGGTTGATTTTAAACACAACCCAAATGAATATCTGTTCAACCATCACACTCAGACAGGTTTTCTACCATATAGGGTTAAATCAGTTCAAATATCAATGATATAAGCAAACAAACAACATATATAAATTATTTGAGGAATCTAGTCGGATCCCTCCAACCTGTCCTTCCTTGCATCACAACTCGTTATACATTTCATAATCATATATGAAATAAATTTCATATGATCAACTGATTTAAAATGATGAAATAACAGAAACCATTCAAACAATAATCAACCAATAGCAACCAATCAACAATTTATATTTTTAAATGGTAAATTATATTTTAATATGAATTTACCACATCACAGAATTCCAGAAGGTGTGAGAATTAACTCACCAGATTATTCTGTCGAAGGTTGACGCGTTTGTCGCTTTTAATCTTGAACGGACGTTCAAAATTAGCTCAATTTTCAACGGCATCAGATCAGTGCCTAGTCAGTGCCATCGTCTAGCGCTCGTCCCTGCGATCCCAACGGATCCAGTTTCGCTGAAATCCGTTAACGTACGAAGAAGATACGCTTATTACAAGATTGAATATATATACAATTTTATAATTAACTAATTACTAATTAAATTAAATATTTTAAATTACCTACTTAACGTCCTTGCCATGTCAGCAAGTTGAAACACGGTTCCCCTGGGGTGGAGTTCTTCTTCCCCGATGGCTTCGTTTAATCCCAAAAGTTCGAAACTTCCAGCCTCGACTACACCTTCGTTAGGGCACCGGGACCCACGCCGCCTATTCCATCAGATCCGCCGTGTCACGGCGCCCCTCCTCCATGAACGTCGGCCACCACCATAGCTCCAGTTCGCCAGAATTTCCGCCCGCCCGAAACAGCTTTGACCGTGAAATTCCACCACCACCAGCGACGAGGCACCACCGCACCACCACTATTTGACGCAGCCAACCACCCAGCATCGATCAACCTAGGTCCGCGACCCCCTCGCTGGCCACCTCCGCCGGAAAACGCCCATTCTCCGACCAAGCATAAAAATAATCTCAGAAAAACACCCCTCTGATCAACTAGCAAATTCTCCCACCTCCGACCACCGTAGGACTTGAGACTACAGCCAAATCGAAGGCCTATCTCCCCTCTTCGAAAGCCCCAAAGTCCCATTACCTCAAATCGACCACAACTCCTTAATTTCAGAGGAAAACGAAAATCAATTTCTGTGGTTTAACCCTGATTCCGGCCACCACACTCAATGAAACTCACCCAACTTTTTGTTGTAGGTAGATATCGTCCCGATCTACCATTTCCCTTCAGGTTGCCATAGGAAATTCCCCTCGGATTGGAAGATATAAACGATTTTGCGTTGGAGGACTTATTTGCAAAATTACATGAAGGAGGCTGAGTTTGGGCATTAGGGTTTCAGCCTTGGGTCTTTATATAGTGTGGAAAAATATTTATTTAAGTTGATTTGACGAACGACAATGACTAACGATATTTTATTTCGTGTCTATCGCGTTTTCGAATGTTGTTTATTCGCTCCTGCGCTCACATACGAACCCCGTTCGAGACGCGAATGGGCGGCATAGCATAATTTGACGATACGGTCCTAATGAAACTTGTTTCGTCGAATTCCGAGTTCGTTTGCTCGAATGTCCCTCGTTCACGTTCAAATGGTCGTTTTTATTTGCGTTTTATTTTGCCATGCTCACAAATTAACCCCAATTGACGCGCCACTTGAAACCTAGCAATAATTTACTGTTGCGGTCCCAATAAAATTTATTTCGTCGAAAACTGACGTCGTTTGAATAAAGGCCCTTTTATAACTGGCCAATTCAAATAAAATAAATAAATTTTAAAATACTTCAATATAATATTATTAAAATATTGAAATTGGCCATACACGACCAGAATATCGTATACTACCACAATAAAATATCTGGGTTGAGTTTGAAGCCAAATCGATATTATAAAATTTTTAAAACCCTCTATTCTATATAAGTATAGCGCTATATATACAAAGAAAATTCCATAGCGTTTTTTCCAAAATTTGATTTGGACGTAAAATAAAATCTATACGGCGAAAACTGGACTTTTCTCTGCCATTGGAAAGATATCGTCAAGCCGGTCCCGACGTTTCTTGTTTCGAGGAAATCCGACTTATTTTGAACCCGGTACGACCAATTGAAGTTCAAAACGCCAAATCGTGAACTATCGCGCCGCTGCAGCTCGTTATTTAATTAAATTATAAACCATATATATTCCGTCGTCATTTCTAAATGAAATCGTCGATATAACTTCAATGTATCCAATATCAAACTATTTCAAACGGCATGTTCCCCTATATTGCCGACACAACATTTTCTGACCGGTTTGGAATAAAATTATTATTTTATTATTTATTTAAATAATATATTCAGAATATAATCATTAATTTCGATTATTTAAATTCAAACCAATATTTTAAATAAATAAAATATTTAAAATAACTCAAATAAATAGGCAGAAAATACGGGTCGTTACATTCCTTCCCCCTTAAAATAATTTCGTCCTCGAAATTGCTAAGGTATAAGAAATGTCGTCAATTATTATCTTTGCAAAAATATTTAATTTAAAACTTGATTTTATTTTTAAACTGACCCAATTGGTTTTAAAACCAATTTATTTCAAATAAAAGAATTTCCCAAAAATTTCCAAAAAAATTTTAACACCTTAAATTTAGGAAAATTTCGGCAGAGTCTCCCCTGCACGGAGGACCATCTTCAATATCGCAGGATCAAGAACTATGTATACATCGACTCTCAGAGTCGAAAAATCCAAAATTCAAACCCAAAACCCAAACAAACCAAAATTTCATATTTTCGTATGCGTACCTTTTGG
Source organism: Allium sativum (assembly GCA_030737875.1). Classification (NCBI taxonomy): domain Eukaryota; kingdom Viridiplantae; phylum Streptophyta; class Magnoliopsida; order Asparagales; family Amaryllidaceae; genus Allium; species Allium sativum. The sequence goes on along the minus strand of CM060924.1, from coordinate 995,136,502 downwards.
CGAGCGTTACTATGCGATAAGCGATATATTATATATGAGCCTGCTTAATTATTTTGCAGCTCTATTCAACTGGATTTAATTAACTCCAGAATTTCTTTCTTGAACTGGTTTAAAGCTGAACCGACTCGTCTGCACCTGTTCTCAACTTAAACCAATTCATTAGTAACTAAAACAATATCAGTTAAAACATCCATATCAGACAATTCAATCCATATGGGGTTATCATTATCATTACATCTAACCAAGTCTTAACAAATCCTTTTTTTTTACCCATTCAGATTCATTAATTTGGATTATTTATCCAACTTGTTTATTTCAAATTTGTTTCAACCAATTCTATTCCTTCTCAAGTTTATATTCAAGCAATCAACCACACATTACAGACATATCATTCAAATCAGCCTTAATAAATCAATGATTGCCCATACTATAATAACCTTTACTTTTATTTTATTATAAAATAAATTGGGCAAAAATAATTTCAAAAATAATTTTTTTTTATATCAAATTACAAATACGCTCTCTCGTATATACACACCCAACTCAATCTAGGGTGTTACCAACCCCATCTCTATTGAGTCACACCACAGAGCCAAGGTTATCTCTAAACCAATAGCTCTGATACCACTGTAATGACTCGGGGAAAACTCGACGCTCAAATTTTCGACAACAATACAAAACCCATATTACTTGCCAAAAACCCAAGTATCGAACCCCAGATTGTCATGAGAAAGAATTTAGAGGGTGAGAATAGAAAGAAAGAAATATTAGAATAGAAGAAAGAAGAAGAACACCACATCAGAATCTCACAGCGGAACGAATAAAATATAGTATCAAATCTCTCTATACAAAAAAACTTTGTATACATACCAATCATCAGAGCACAACTTATATCAGACACAGCGGAAAATAACTTTGTATAACTAGCGGTGAAGCCACCTGCTTCCAGCTTCTGAAACTCCAAGCGAACCTAACCTGGAACATACTCGGTCTGACCCGAGCACATTTGATTTAAAACAAAATACACCGGGTCAGTATGGAATACTATCAGTGATAAATTCACAACACACACACATACTTGCTTAACTTTGGAAATCCTTTCTGAAATCAAAGGATAATAGTAAGACCATCCCACACATAAACACGGATGGTTTTTACCTTACTATAACCCAAAACAGTTTTGAAATCATAGCTTGCTCTGATATTATCATAATGTCTGAATACAAATAAATTTCAATCTAGAGGAACGCTTGCATCTCACACTCCCCATATATAGTATGCAATTGAAAACCGCGGGCGCTTATTGGATATTGGACTCCAACCTTGACAAGGTATGGGACCACCTGCCGATAGTGTATCTCTAGAGGCGAATACACTGGGTTCAATAAGAACGTCTTGCAACCCGGCCCTCACATGACCGACCACTCATTTCGCTTGAGTGTATCGAATGTATATCACCGACGGTTGGGATCAGCAACCGCCTCCCGAAAAGGGACAGCATCGAACATAGATTTAAGAAGCAAATGGAATTTCTCTAGACAAGTGATTATACACCCTAATGGGAGCGACCCACATAGCCATGCTGCCTGCCCGATTTTTGTCATTTCCCGGTTGATGAGGCTTGAGGCTAGAATTTATCTTCGAACATCTGGCCACCATTCACTTTGAATGCCACAACGTCAGATCCTTTGGATATCACTAATTGACGTCCACAAAAATACTCTAGTTGGGAGCTAACCAACTATAATACGTTTGAATAAATCAACGTACGTGGTCCTTTGGAAATACTCTGTCAGACATTCCTCCATACAAGTCATCCAGGAACAAGATGAACCGAAGGCACTCTCCTACCGCATCCTTATAGGAATCACCCCAAGGATCAGTAGAGAGAAGTCCTTGCAATCCGTAGATTCAACCACGACAAAATCACAGATCAAATAACCCTGGTTGCAAGCCAGAGAAATTCGACGAGTAGTCCTTCCGCTTATGAAGATCCACGGTCTTCACTTGCTCCGTCTTCAGTCGACGTCTTCACGTATTTGCTGGTCGGAATGGTTTTCGAATATAATTCGATCCCGGTCTTTCCGTGCCAACAATCGTATTGGGCCTAGTTTGATAGTCGGTAATTTAACTATCAAATAACAAATGTGTCAATGAAATGATTTCACTGATTCAGTACTTGGCATGACTTGGCCCAATTAAAATATATTTAACAAAATCATTAATCGACTCTAATATTCGACTTAACTCTAACTTGACTAACTCGACCAACTTGACAAACTTGATTAACTCTGACTGATTTACTTGGATCAATTAACTCATACTCGACTTAACTCCATTCGCTTGACCGTAGATCGCAGCGATCACAATGGTTACACCTGATTCCCTCAGGAAACATCCGACCGTCGTAGGCTATCTGCAGCCCTGCGAATTACGCTAGCAGTCGTACGCAATGGTGACTCTTTCTGAATAACTATGTTTGACTAACTCTACCTCAAATACTATCTTCGATCAACTCTAATTGCATAACAAATATTCAATATAATTTGAAATCAATATTCTTATTTCCTTTGAAACTAATATTTCAATATTATTTATTTCCCAAAAATCTTGCATTATAGTTCAATACTCCTCGTATAAGATAAAATCAATTTCAACACCTTCACTCGTTCCAAACTAATACCATTCCTCGATAATAGTGAAGCCAACCAAGTTGGGGTATTTTAGTTACCTCTCAGACCTTGATCGACAACGTCCTTACCTTAGAATAATATTAGCATTTCACTTAAACGTTTCCCCAAAACCTTATTTACCGTTTCGATTTCAAATAGGGTTTATAAACCACTTCTTACATTTGAAATCTCTGTTCGATAAAATCTCTTTACTTAATTCGTTCGATTAAGTAAATGTCACTCTTAACTGAGAACAACGTCCCACTTAATTCAACTCTTTAACCTCAAGTCATTATTTGGTCCAAAAAGCCTTTTTAAAACCTTATTTTGGACTTCTTCCAAATCGTTTATTTATTTGTTTAGCCTCAAACTATTTCCATTCTACTTAATCATCTCCCTTAGAAGTTTAATTCTATTTGAATTTTTACTTTATTTAATTGACAATTAAGAAAAGTCTTATCTAGATCCTCGAATTTCACTTACAAATTCATTAACCAATCTTGTTTAAAACTTGGATTCATAAATCTATGTATGAAGCTTGTCGCTCCTTTTTATCGAACCATGGTGTTACTTAACCATTCTTAATCTATAAAACTTTCTCTTTAAAATTTCATTTAACCCGAACTCACTTTACTTAATTTATAAAAATTAAGTAAAAATCTTTTTTAAATCTTTAAACTCACTTACTAATTTCGTTCACCATGTTTATTGAACACTTGGGTCATAAATCTTTTATAATCTCTTATTTCCCTTTTTTTATCGAGCCTTAACGTCAATTAACCCCTTGTTAATTGAATTCCCCTTTTTATCAATCTCGTGTGGAAATAGGGTTTTATAATCTCTTTTATAAACTTGATTAAAACCTTTATTTATAAATTTCTAATTTAATTACTTATATAAACTGACTGGAAAACTTAAATTCAGTTATAAAATAATTTATAACTTTGAAGCTGCGTCAACTCACCAAACGGTAAACCGACGTCTAAAACACACATTTTAGGCCGTTCACTGCCAACTACCCAATCAACACTGTTGGTTGATTTTAAACACAACCCAGATGAATATCTATTCAACCATCATACTCAAATAGGTTTTCTACCATATAGGGTTAAATCCGTTCAAATATCAACGGTATAAGCAAACAAACAACATATATAAATTATTTGAGGAATCCGGTCGGATCCCTCCAACTTGTCCTTCCCTGCATCACAACTCGTTATACATTTCATAATCATATATGAAATAAATTTCATATGATCAACTGATTTAAAATGATGAAATAACAACAACCACTCAAACAATAATCAACCAATAGCAACCAATCAACCAATTTATATTTTTAAATGGTAAATTATATTTTAATATGAATTTACCACATCACAGAATTCCAGAAGGTGTGAGAATTAACTCACTAGATTATTCTGTTGATGGTTGACGCGTTTGTCGCTTTTAATCTTGAAGGGATGTTCAAAACTAGCTCAATTTTCAACGGCGTCAGATCAGTGCCTAGTCAGTGCCATAGTCTAGAGCTCGTCCCTGCGATCCCAACGGATCCAGTTTCGCTGAATCCGTTAATGTACGAAGAAGATACGCTTATTACAAGATTGAATATATATATACAATTTTATAATTAACTAATTAATTATTAAATTAAATATTTTAAATTACCTACTTAAAGTCCTTGCCATGTCAGCAAGTTGAAACACGGTTTCCTGGGGCGTAGTTCTTCATCCCCGATGGCTTCGTTTAATCCCAAAAGTTCGAAACTTACAGCCTCGACTACACCTTCGTCAGAGCACCGGGACCCACGCCGCCTATTCCATCAGATCTGTCGTGTCACGGCGCCACTCCTCCATGAACGCCGGCCACCACCATAGCTCCAGTTCGCCAGAATTTCCGCCCGCCCGAAACAGCTTTGACCGTGAAATTCCACCACCACCAGCGACGAGGCACCATCGCACCACCACTATTTGACGCAGCCAACCACCCAGCATCGATCCCCCTAGGTCCGCGACCCCCTCGCTGGCCACCTCCGCCGGAAAACGCCCATTCTCCGACCAAGCATAAAAATAATCTCAGAAAAACACCCCTCCGATCAACTAGCAAATTCTCCCACCTCCGACACCCGTAGGACTTGAGACTACAGCTAAATCGAAGGCCTATCTCCCATCTTCGAAAGCCTTAAAGTCCCGTTACCTCAAATCGACCACAACTCCTTAATTTCATAGGAAAACGAAAATCAATTTCTGTGGTTTAACCCCGATTCCGGCCACCACACTCGACGAAACTCACCCAACTTTTTGCTGTAGGTAGATATCGTCTCGGTCTACCATTTCCCTTCAGGTTGCCATAGGAAATTCCCCTCGGATTGGAAGATATAAATGATTTTGCGTTAGAGGACTTATTTGCAAAATTACATGAAGGAGGCTGAGTTTGGGCATTAGGGTTTCAGCCTTGGGTCTTTATATAGTGTGGAAAAATATTTATTTAAGTTGATTTGACGAACGACAATGACAAACGATATTTTATTTCGTGTCTATCGCATTTTCGAACGTTGTTTATTCGCTCCTGCGCTCACATACGAACCCCGTTCGAGACGCGAATGGACGGCATAGCATAATTTGACGATACGGTCCTAATGAAACTTGTTTCGTCGAATTCCGAGTTCGTTTGCTCGAATGGCCCTCGTTCACGTTCAAATGGTCGTTTTTATTTGCGTTTTACTTTGCCACGCTCACAAATTAACCCCAATTGACGCGCCACTTGAAACCTAGCAATAATTTACTGTTGCGGTCCCAATAAAATTTATTTCGTCGAAAACTGACGTCGTTTGAATAAAGACCCTTTTAAAACTGGCCAATTCAAATAAAATAAATCAATTTTAAAATACTTCAATATAAGATTATTAAAATATTGAAATTGGCCATACACGACCAGAATATCGTATACTACCACAATAAAATATCTCGGGTTGAGTTTGAAGCCAAATCGATATTATAAAAATTTTAAAACCCTCTATTCTATATAAATATAGCGCTATATATATAAAGGAAATTCCATAGCGTTATTTCCAAAATTTGATTTGGTAATAAAATAAAATCTATACGACAAAAACTGGACTTTTCTCTTCCATTGGAAAGATATCGTCAAGCCGGTCCCGACGTTTCTTGTTTCGAGGAAATCTGACTTATTTTGAACCCAGTACGACCAATTGAAGTTCAAAACGCCAAATCGCGAACTACCGCGCCGCTGCAGCTCGTTATTTAATTAAATTATAAACCATATATATTCTGTCGTCGTTTCTAAACGAAATCGTCGATATAACTTCAATGTATCCAATATCGAACTATTTCAAACGGCCCGTTCACCCTGTATTGCCGACACAACATTTTCTGACCGGTTTGGAATTAAATTATTATTTTATTATTTATTTAAATAATATATTCAGAATATAATCATTAAATTCGATTATTTAAATTCAAACTATTATTTTAAATAAATAAAATATTTAAAATAACTCAAATAAATAGGTAGAAAATACGGGTCGTTACATCGCCTCCAAATCCATCCAACATCATTTCTGGAACTTCACCGCGTACAAAGTTGTTAAAGTGGTTTTCGGTATTGGCAGAGAGTATGACAATATCTGATCCCGGTCTCTTTAACAACCAAACGTTTACATTTTTCACACCGGTTAGTTCTTTTACATTTCGATGAGGTTCATATTTCATATCAAAATATCATATTTTCAAAATCATTCAATATTAAAAATAGAATATAATTCACACTAAATCTCCATTTAAACTAGTTAAAATCTTGAAACAATTCCAACTTTAATAATTTGAAAAATAAAATAGTTAACAGTATATTTAAAATAATTTAGATATATAATTGAAATAGTTTGAAAATAAATAGTTTGTAATTTAAAATAGAATTTATCAAATTTATTAAAATATATAGTTAAAACATTAAGTAATATATAACATAAATAGTTGATTATAAAATGATTTATTTAAAATAATTTATAAAATAAAATAGTAATAAAATAAAATAGTTTATAATGAAAATTTTTATTATTAAGATAGTTTATAAAATGATTTGAAACACTATAGTTGGAATTAGAATCGTTTCTCTAACATTTCAATTAAACTTGAAGTCATATTTCAACTTCAATTCAACAAACTCAATTTTCAATTAAACAAACTCAATTTTCAATAATTCCATCGATTAAACTTCCAATTTACATTCATTTCAATTCGATCAAATTAATTCAAATAGTTACATTCCAAATCAGATTCTCATTTTCAATAATACCAATTTTATAACAAGCATCGAGTTCACAATTCATATATAATTCAAATCAATGTTGATTCATAATAAATTTCAAAGGTGGGTGAAACAATTCAATTTCAATAAATTCGATTTACATTATATTTCACTTTATTTAGCTTCAGTTACAATACTAATTTATTCCCCTTTTTGTTTATATTTCAAAATTCAAGGTTAAAGTTTAAAGGAAATAAATTATAGAACATCACTTATATTGTCTTTAAAACAATATTTCAAAATTCATGATTAAAACAAATTTTATTTAACCAACCGATGTCCGTATAAAATTTTGTATCCTATGGCCAAGTGATACTTAAATTTTAATTTTAGTATTTAGGGGAAAGGATATATGTCATTTCAATCCAAATCAGGGTCATAGGTATTTATCATTTCAACCTACGTTCTTAATTCATTTTAATGATTAATCCCGGGTTTATTTGATGCCCGTAACATCTGGGGTAATGATTGGGATTAATCAACACAAACAATGGTCATATATGAATAATAGGTAGATTCACACAATTAACATCAATTAGTCAAACATATCCAATTCACGCCATTCATCACATCAATACATACAAACAGTCCAATATCCTATAAATTTTCAATTTTTCAGATGTTAGGTTTTAAACAGAATTAAATGTCGAATTTTTAACTTAACTGTAAAAATACATTTAACAGCCAAATTTAACTACACTGTCGATGCAAATAAATAAAAACATGCAATTTAAACTATCAAACATCAATTTTTAGTTATGCGTGAGTGGGTTTAATCACTCACCTTGGATTTAAACAAGATTGAAATCCAATTTTTAGCCCAAAATTCAACGTTCTCAGAATCAGCCTAAACCAAAGGCATCGTGAAGACCGCGTCGATACGATTCCAACGCAACAAACCGTGTGTCATTCTGAAGTCGTATGCAAAAGTTATACACGTGACACGTGATAATAATTAAATTAAAACGAAACAAACAGCGCTTTCTCACCTCAAATAAATGTCACATCATCCTTCTTCTCTCCCGCCTTAAATGTTGTTACATCAAATTTCAAATCACCTATGTCCAAAAATATCCCCCTTTCACTTCCACCTTCCTTGCCCATCTCTTTACGAAATGCCAAACTGATTTCACCGTTATTCTTCTTTTCGCAATCTCTAACAAGACATCACCAACCCGACCAACTCAGTCATCACAATAAAACATTGTTCCCATGTGTTCTTCATGCATGATGCTATAGGTATCTACATCTTTTGTGTCAATTCTCCTCAAATTTTGCCACCTAAACTCAAATACGATGTCCGATTCATGCTTTAGTCTCTATGTAAATCAAAAATCTCAACCCTACTTTATGTCATTTACTAAAAAAAAAATTGAAGCAACATAAATTTTGTTGGAACCTTCTAATTTGCATACCCAGAAGAAGCTCTTGTCTATACAAGTCGAATGAATCTGAAAACAAGTGATTTCGTTGAGTATTATGGAAGATTTTTTTTTTTTTTTTTTTTGAAGATGAAATGGTGTCGTGGCTTTTGTTTTTCACGTTTCCGTTTGAGAGAAAATGGTGACCATTGAATAAATGAATTAGCAAACATAAATGAAGGATGCTAAGGTTTCAGAATTAAATATTATTTATACATTAAATTTCCAAATTTTTCATCTCTATCACTTATTGTAAGTTACCTAAAATTTAGCCTCTATTTACATATGTTACATTCATATCCTATAGTCATCATCATACAAATTTATTTCAATTGATTTAGTTTAGGTTCCCATTATATACATATATATATATATATCACTTTGATTACATGTACCTTTACTATAATTTGTAAAATAAATTAACATATTTATTTATATAATAAAATATTCATTTAACGAAACCGTATATGGATAGTTTTGTAACCTGATGTGTCTTTTATCTGTCCATATATTTGCTACATTACATTAGATGCCAACAATAATTTAGCCCATCGTAAAAGGAAGTATAAGATTTTGGCATGCAAATACGAATGTTCCATTTTAATCTATTTGTTCTTTCATTGAAATTTGAAATAATACAATGTGCATGACAATTCAAACATTTACAGCAATCAATGATATCAAAATATTACAAAACTATCTATATATGAAAACACAAGTAAAAGATATACTATTAAATCATACTAAAAAATAAAGATCATATTAAATTGGATATGTAAAATATATTGAAGCAATTAAATTTAAAAATAATCAATTTGTTTTATGTCTTAATAACTTGCTATAAATTCCTTAATGTCATTGACACGACCCCAAATCTCGTTCAGACGGAGACAAGGGTTATCTTTGGAATATAACACAGAAACAAATAATAGCAGAATAGAATTAAATAAATACACTAGATAATGAACAATAGAATATACTGGATAAAAGTAATCATTAGAGTTACACAGTATACAGGATCTTACTTAGTACAATTACAGTTCAATTATACATATATGTCTACAGCGGAAAACAAACATAATGTACAATAGGAGCTGAACAACATAAAAAGAGATAAATGATAGAATCCATCTTCAGCTCCAGCTATCCAGAAAAAACCAACTAAACCTGAATACAAGGCTGCCCGTGTAGAAAAAGGGGCACCCGAGTTTGAAAGTGAAACAAACTTTGAGTCAGTCATGGGACTGATAAGAGAAATCTACTCAATACATTTAAAATATGGCCAATCATAGGACCACGCCACTTTCGTGGAACGGGTTTACTCCATTGGATTGCCAGTGCTTTAAAACAAATCATTCCTTTAAACATCGCAATGCTTTTTATAAAAATGAAGCCATTATAAGACTCAGTTCCCATCCAACAATGCAACGCAAACCGGAGGATAGAGTTTTTACCTTAAAATGGCCAAGACATGATTGGTACGAATAAAACAAAAGCATTTGATATTATTACTAGTGTTTATTTGTTTCAAAAACAATTTCAATCATAACTATCAATCATAGACGGCATTAATGCCCCATACCACTATGTCGTCATATATAGGTATATAATCAAAACCGCACAGTCACGTATTTGGAAATTGGATTTCCGTCATGAACCAAGGCAAAAGATAGTCCTTACCGAATTCGAGACAATCTAGCCCATGTCTCAAGGCCCAGACTCAGGTGGGCCCTTGGATCGTCAGGGCCGGTCCACCGATGTGGATTATTATGCCTGAAAACTACGTTTCTCCGCCCTATGGGGCGTAAACGAGCCAACGAATGGCTCCATCGGTCCCGGATCGACCGATATATCCGAGGCGCCTCGCAACAGCAACAACCACATAAGTCAAACTCGTCAGGGCGTGTAAAACCACTGACGCCACTTCTAACTAGAAAGAAACGCATGTCCTCCCTGATGTCCTTTCTCCCGTTTCTGGTTCATACCGGGGTGTGAAGCTCACGAATTCTCGTTATACACAAAGCTACGCCACACAGGCGGTGCTTTGATCATCACCACAAGACTTTGCTTTTCAACAGAAGCCCTGATCATTTGCCACTTCGGCATGCCACACTAGCAATTCATGCCATGCGACTGATGTCCATCGATACACAACCTCTGAGCTCGTGCGTCTCAGGGAAGGGCGTTAAGCAAAAGAATAAATTCTCCATCGCCAAACAGATGTATATTTAACAGAGATCAATCAACACAGAATAAAATCCAATGTCAGACACACAGTCCATTTACAAGTCCGTTCTAGGTCTGAACGAAACCGGAGGCACTAAATACCTCGCAAACCCATCGATCACCACGTACGTCTGGACGATCACCACTCATTATCCATATTTCGGGATGCCTCCCAATCAGGACCTCGGTTACCATCCGAACGAGGTGAAGATCTCCGGTCTTCGACCACCGTCTTCATCTTTGACTTTCAATCGTCGGTCAATTATTTGAAATGAGAATTAACTCGGCCTTTTCAAATAATTCACGCATATTTAGAATTTCAAATCAATTTATTCAATGGTTAAATCATTCGACAACACCAATTTTGTTCTTTAATGTAATTTTCACACCAAGCACATTCAACCATCAGATACCACATAAATCGAGCAAATTCAGTTTATTTCCATTCCATATCGTTTATGATATTTTATAATGATTAATCGCTATTTTTATTTATTTTAAAATAGCCAATTTAGTCAAAACGACGCTTCGGGCCATAACGCGGCCGTGGCGCTGTTTTTCTTCAGATTTGCTTTACACATATCTAAAAACCTAACCGTTGGATCTTCACAAAATTTATATCATTAGAAAGGTCTTTTCAAAACGAATCCAACGGTTCCAGTTTCGGGAAAATCGGACGGCCGGATCTCCCGGTACAATCGTTTGAAGTTTCGATTTCAAAATACGAACTGCAGCGTCGTGATTCGATTAAATATAATTATATTTATATATATATATATATATAATTGATTTTGGCGCTGTTTTTCTTCAAATTTGAATTAAACATTCCAGAAAATCCAACCGTTGGATTTTTACAAAGTTGGTGTCGTTGGAAAGATATTTCCAAGGCGAACCCAATGGTTGCGGTTTCGGGAAAATCCAATGGTCGGATTTCCCGCACTAGTTGTTTGAAATCACGGTTTCAAAACACGAACTACATGGCCATGTTTCGTTTTAATTTTATTTATATTTATATATTTATATAAATATAGTTCATTCAACAATCTCAATATCGTTTTCACTTCAAATATTTCACTAACGCCTTTAAATTTTGGAAAATTTCGCCATAACCTCCTTTGTACGGGAGGGGCTGGGAAAAATTCCCAAATAGCCACACGGGCGTCTCCAGTCAAAAAGAAAAAGAAAAAGCCAAGCGGCTAGCCAACAGGCTCATAAAATCATCACCCAAACAAAATAGTAAATGTGTACCTATTTGTCGGGCACAAAATTTTATTCCTCTTCTCTAGCCCCTTAGCTAAAACCTGTTCAATAAATATGCACGTACATATATACAATTTTTATCACTTATCATTTTCCATTCAACTTCATATTTGATTTACTTTGGTTTAAAAACACCATTTATTCTAATGTTGCATGCATAGGCTAAAATCATATCATTAGCTAATTAATGTATATTTCAACTCATGCATATTTTATTTGAACAAGTGGCTATTTTTAACACTTCACATTTCAAAGATGATAATTTTGACGAACTAAATTACATTTCAACAGATGACTATTTTCTTTAGTTCCTATGCATGTTAAAAATAATATTTCTTCACAAATACTTATTTCAACGTCCGCATATCTTTAGCATATCACATGGATGATAAAAATGATATTATTATCATTAAAATATTTATTTGACAAATAGATGTTTTCAACACTTCATAGTTTCAATAAAAATGTAATTTTTATTGTTCGATCTTTTTATTCAACACATGAACTTTTCCACTACACACATTTCTCAACAAATGAGCATTTCCACACATGGATATTTTATTTATGTTGTTCATATAAGAAAGATGGAATTTTTATTGTTGAAACTATTTAAATATAAGGCGAATATTTTTCATACTTCATATATATTATAAAAATGTGATTTTTATTGTTTAAACACTTCATTCATTCACAAATGAATTTAATTTTCATACATCACTTTTCAACACATGAACATTTCCACACATGGATATAGTTTCAACACATGACTTTAATTTCAACGCATGAAGATAATTTCAACATGTGAAAATAATTCTAACGCATAAAGATCATTCAAAATTTCGGCAGCATAACGGAAGGGTAGTTAAAACCGGCACCGTCCCTAGTACGGCTCCTCGCTCTACCTTAAAACCTCGCGGTTTTTGACAATGGGGATTCATGCATCTAATTCGCACGCAGGCGGCATGTTTGATTTTTATTTCCACAAATATTTCCAATTCATTTCAATCACCAATGGGTATTTTTCAACCACAAACAAACAATATCAACCACAAACAATTATTCAACCATTGTATTTTCATCCAATATTTCACACCAATTCACAACAATAAATATCGTCCATGGTTTGTGGACGAGGGGAGTATATATATATATTTATATATATTATTGCTATATTTCACTTGCATTTCAACACATATATCAATTATTTATATGCATGTATAATTCATACTTCGCTTATATAACTTACACCACGCATGTACATGAGGTATACAACACGTGTGTAATTTATATTTCGCTTATATAATTTATACACGACATTTTCCATTCAAATTCCTTTAATTTAGATTTCTCACCTTGGGTTCCACTCCACCAAAAATAGCAGAAGGCTCAGAAAAATATGCGGTCTCTTCTAAAGTGTAGAAGACGTCCACACGGTCACGATGTTTCCTGTTTCATCAAATTTCGTCAAGAAATGAAAAAGATATGATTTTTCAAAGTTCAGATGTAATAAAAGACGCACCTTCCACGATGGTTCAAAACTAGGTTTTGATCTTTCGATCAAACCATTGCGCGATAGGAGAATCAGCTCACACAGCGTCGAAGAGCTTCGAACCACCTTCCCGACGTTGGTGGTTTCACTCCGTTCGGTGGCGCCTGTACGTCGCGGCGGCGGTCCAAAGTCGTTGACTTTGAGGACCCGTAACTCCCTCCACACTTGATGATAACTTGCAAACCTTAGATGGATTTAAAGAGGAGACGAAGAGCTTTGAAATGAATCAAGAATCACTAGATTTCATTGTGAAACGTGGGAGAAATCGAAGAGAGAAGGTGGCGACATCATTTCCGTCGTGTGCAACTCTAATCGGGGAGAGAGAAAGAAGATACTGGCCAATCAATTTTTTTATTTTATTTTATAATTTTTAAAATCTCCAAAATACCCCTTTCGCCCACGAACCCCAATCCAAACCCAAAAACTGTCGTCCCTAATGTTTTACCCCCATTCCGAACACAATGGGATATGTTTCGTAGGCCCATTCGACTGTTTCAGTCAGTTTTCCTTCAAATTAAAATATAAAACATTCAATATTTGATTTGAACGTACATTTCAATTTGCCAGGGCCACAAACTGATTTGAAAAATTCCAGAAAAATAAATCTAGCTATGTTTTGACGATACGGTACCAACAAAACTAGTTTCGTCGAATTCTAAGACCATTTGCAAAAAGGCCCATTTCTGGTCGATCCAATTTAACTGTAATTGACCAAAACACATTTTCCTTTGCCACATTCACATACTAGCTTCAAAAATTATGAAATTTGAAACCTACCAATAACTTCACATCCTGGATCCAACAAAAGTGGTTTCGTCGAATTCCGAGGTCGTATGCAAAATGGCCAATTTCATGGGCTATATAAATTCCATAGCGACCTTTCTGAAAATTCATTTGGCCATAACTTTTTCTTTCTGCTATGAAAATTCAATTTTTCAGATTCGTTAGAAAGGTATTCACAAACATATTTAAATACTTTTGGTTTCACTCAAATCCGTTTTGTTTTGCACCCGGTACAGTCCGACAAAGTTTGAATTCAATTTTTGAAACTGCAGCGCCAATTCAGGCCTTGTTTATAATTAGAATTAATTATATTCGTTTTCAATTGTCGATTCAAACTCACTTTTCATCGCTATTATTTAAAATATTTACTTTAAATATTTAAAATCCATTATTTTAGCCAATTTAAAAATTTTAAATTGGTTCAGATTTTCTGGGTTGTTACAATCTCCCCCACTTAAAACTTTTCGTCCCCGAAAAGGAACAAAGTCGAAAGTGGTTTGATTAATCAACTCTACGTTCGATCTTGCTTCCATTCTCCAACTTTTCAGTTTCTGAGAATTTTCAAATTCTTCAAAAATTTGGCTAACACCCGGAATTTTCGAAAAATTTCGCCATAATTCTATCGTTGATTAAATTAACTATTGTTTCAATAATTCAATTAATCAAATCTACAGTCACCCAACACAACCAACAATCAAATTGTTTTTTTTCTTTTCAAAATCATACAAATTAATTCCTATTCTCCTTTAAAGTCATTCAGACTATAGAGTTAAAAGTGCACATCCATGGAAAGAAAATAATAATAGAATAGAGCACTAATTGGTAATGCAAAGTATGGTAAATGTACCTTCCACCGGAGTCAATCAGAGATATCCACTCGGCATCTAGGATAAGCTTTCTGAATGCTCTCCTCAGTTTCCCAAGTACAATCTCGCGTATCTCCACTCCATTGCACTTTGACTAAGTGAACCTTCTTGTTCCTCAGCTCTTTGGTTTCTTTGCCGATGATCTTTAGCGGCTCTCGTCTCACAGCTTATTCTGGAGTAATTTCAATATCCTGTTGAGCTGCTTCTTACACGATCAAGTGTGGATCATGAACGTGCTTTCAAAGTTGAGATATGTGAAATACATCATGAACTCCAGGCAACCAATCAGGCAATTTAACCCTATAAGCGAGAGTTCCGATCCGTTCCAGAATAGGAAATGGACCAATGAATTTGGGCACCAACTTCCCAGTTTTACCGAACCGGATAACTCCTCACATCGGCGATACTTTCAAATATACATAGTCGCCAACAGCAAAGGATATATCTCTTCTTCTCCTATCGACATAGCTCTTTTGTCGGCTTTGAGCGGCGAGTAATCGCTTCTTAATAAAATCAACTTTGTCGGCAGCTTCTCGGATCATATCTGGCCCTAACACAAGTCTATTTCCAGGTTCGACCCAACAAGCAGGAGATCGGCACGGTCTACCATACAACGCTTCGAATGGCGACATTGTCAGGCTCACCTGGTAACTATTGTTATATGAGAATTCCGCCAAATGTAGTTGGTCTTCCCATGATCCACCGAAATCTAGAACAAAAGCCCGCAATAGATCTTCTAGTATATGATTCACCCTCTCAGTCTGACCGTCTGTCTGAGGATGATAAGAGGTGCTCAAGTTCAGCTTCGTTCCCAGCTCTACTTGAAATGCCTTCCAGAATTTTCTAGTAAATATTGTATCTCTATCACTAACTATACTGAGCGCCACTCCATGTAGTCTAACAATTTCCCTGAAGTATATCTGCGCCAGACTCTGAGCAGTTCTGTTTGATCTTATAGGTATGAAATGGGCGGTCTTCGTGAAGCGATCCACGATCACCCAAATACTGTCATTTCCTTTTCTGGTTCTGGGCAAACCATCAATGAAGTCCATGGAAATATGTTCCCACTTCCAACCAGGAACGTCTAGCGGTTGCAACAATCCAGCCAGTTTCTGTTGGTCGCTCTTGACTAGCTGGCAAGTAGGGCATCGACTAACATATATTGAAACGTCTCTTTTCATACCACCAGAATGTTCGCTTGAGATCGTTGTACATGTTGGCTACACCAGGATGGATACTCAGCTTTGACTTGTGACACTCATCTAACACTTCCCTTTTTAGCTCTGGGATGTCAGGAACACAAATCCTTCCTTTCAACCTCAGGGTCTCGTCGTTATCTATTTGAAAACACGAGGGTTCGCCTTTCTGAATCCTTTTGATCATGTTCTTAATAAAATTATCCTCCTTCTGAAGAATAGATATTTTGTAAATCAAGGAAGTCGTAATAATAAAGCTGGCGATCATTACATTCTTTCGGCTTAACGCATCTGCCACAACATTGGCTTTCCCTGGAGTGTATATAATTTCAAAGTCGTATGCTGTAAGGAACTCTAGCCAACGTTGCTGCCTCAGATTCAGGTCTTTCTAGGTGAACATATATTTTAACGACTGGTGATCTGTAAACAGTTCAAATCTCTCACCCAGAAGATAGTGTCTCCAGATTTTCAAAGAGAATATGATGGCCAATAACTCAAGATCATGAGTTATATAGTTTTTCTCGTGCGACTTCAGTTGACGGCTAGCATAAGCAATCACTTGGCCCCTCTGCATTAACACTGCGCCAAGGCCTTCTCTAGAAGCATCAGTCCAGACTTTCAAATCTTGATTGCCATCGATGATGGTTAACACTGGAGTTGTCATTAATCTTAACTTTAGCTCTTCAAAAGCCACTTCACATTCTGGAGTCCACTTGAATTTAGAATGCTTCTTTGTAAGCTTCGTTAAGTGACCAGGTATCTTCGAAAAGTCTTTAACGAATTTCCGGTAATAACTAGCCAATCCGAGAAAACTACGGACTTCTGTAGGTGTACTGGGCTGTTTCCAGTTTTGAATAGCTGTGATTTTACTTGGATCCACAGCAATTCCTTCTTTCGATACGACGTGGCCTAGAAATTTCACTTCATCTTGCCAGAAGATACATTTGGATAGTTTGGCTTTTAATACATTCCTTCTGAGGATTTCCAGAACCTGTTCCAAATGCTTTTCGTGTTCGGCCTTTGATTTAGAGAAGATTATAATATCGTCAATGAAAACCAGAATAAATTTATTCAAAACCCCACTGAACACTCTATTCATTAGATCGACGAAGTAAGCTGGAGCGTTACATAAGCCGAACGACATTACCAACCACTCGTAGAATAAGTCGGGACCTCTGAATGCTGTCATTGGAACACACTCTTCGGCAATTCGAAGCTGATGGAAACCTGTAGCTAGGTCCATCCTTGAGAATACTTGTGCGCCATTTAATCGATCCAACAAATCATCAATCCGCGGCAATGGATATTTGTTCTTTATGGTCTGCTTGTTCAAATCATGATAACCCACACATAGACGTAGAGTACCGTCAGATTTTGGGACAAACACCACTGCTGCTCCCCAATCAGAGAAACTTGGCCTGATCAGACCCTTCCATACGAGCTGTCGTTTTTGATTGTCTAATTCCTCCTTCTCTTTCAAGGACATCCTTCGAATAGCGTGAACTACCGGCCTCGCATTCGGAATCAAAGCAATCTTGAAATCTATTTCTCTCTGCGGGGGTAAGTGAACAACTTCTTCGAACACATCCGCATAGTTCTCGGCGACAAGAATGTCTTTGATGAGGTCAGGAATATTCTCTATGATTTCAGGGATATTTTCTATTTGGGTTGGAGAAACATTCAAAGCTGCCCAGAAGTCCTTTCTATTAGCATTCTGACCTTCACAGGGGATGGTTATATAACCACCTGATTTAATCCTCGCCTTAACGACTCTGTCGGCGCTTTAACCTCAGCTTCATATTTGGTCAACCTGTCTAACCCCAAGATAAGATCAAACTCTGTAAAATTCATGACGGCCGCGATGGTAGGGAATCGATAACGAGAAAAGGAAACCGGCACTCCACAAACCCAACTGAGGTCAATGGAACCCCCAACCGGGTTCTGGACAGTCATTGGTTCCTTGAGCTTCTTCAAATTCAAATCCAGCTTCTTAGCTGCATTCTTCGCAAAAAAGCTTCGCGACGCGCCGGTGTCAAACAGTGCTTTAACTGGAATATCTTTGACAGTGAGCGTGCCTTCTAATACATCTGGCCTTTCTTGAACAGCCGATGGCTCAGAAGCTTCTGCTATTTCATTTATTTGAACCACATTGGTCTTTTTTAACAGCCAGCAATTCTTCGCAATATGACCGGCCTGGTGGCACTTATGGCATCCTCTGCCCTCATGAACTCTTTTATTAGATTTAGATCCTTCCTTCCTTTGCTTCTTTAAAGATTTGCATTTTCCTTGCAAATGCCCCTGCTTATGGCAGTTATTGCATATGACAGTTGTTACTGGTTCCTTCTCAGTTTTAGCCCATTTCCTCTTAGCACTGGGCTTCTTACTGACCTCAGACGTTGTAATGGCCTCGGGACGAACAGTTTTAGATTCAATTTTATTACTAGAGCTGACTTCCTCATCGTCGCGCAACATACCTTTCTTGTCGAGATCTTCGTACTGATAAGCCATATAAATCATTTCTGAAAAAGGAAGCTTCACATGCCCCATTACTTTATTCTGTTATTTCCTTTGAAGCCCATTGATAAATCTCAAATTCTTCCTCTTCGGGTTTTGAATTAGATGAGGAGCAAAGTGAGAAAGTTCGTTGAATTTCTTATGATATTCTGGGATTGTCATATCTCCTTGTATCAGATAAGAAAATTCATTGCATAATCGCTCAGTCGCTTCGGGAGGAGTAAATTTTTCCAGGAAAATCACTTTGAATCTGCCCCAGGTGATATCACCTTCGGGATTATCTTTAACAACTGAATCCCACCAGAACAAAGATTCATCTTTGAGTGCTCAGGAGGCCAGTAATCTTTTCTGGTCATCCCTCAGCTTTAAACTCTCAAAGATTTTCTCAGCAGAACGAATCCAAGCCTGTGTCTTCATAATGGATTCTTCACCAGAGAACGGTATTCCACCCATATTTCGATATTTGATTAATAGGGCCTCAATATCCGGTTCTGCATTCCTTCTGTTTCTGACACTCATTTTCTAGTTCTTCTGCAAACAGCAGATCAAGTGTCAGGTCAACAGAAAAGATATTTCAAAATATAGAGACAAATACTTGAATGTAAATGTGTCTATTTAGGTGTTATTTCATTCTGCTACTCATACTAGGATATTACTGATCCTATCTGTATAGAGTCACCCGTCCTAGAACACTACTGGTTCTATTTCTGACGAGTTCGTTAATATGTTATATTCCAGAACTAAGCTTAACCAAAGCTCTGATACCACGATGACACGACCCCAAATCCCGTTCAGACGGAGACAAGGGTTATCTTTGGAATATAACACAGAAACAAATAATAGCAGAACAGAATTAAATAAATACACCAGATAATGAACAATAGAATATACTGGATAAAAGTAATCATTAGAGTTACACAGTATACAGGATCTTACTTAGTACAATTACAGTTCAATTATACATATATGTCTACAGCGGAAAACAAACATAATGTACAATAGGAGCTGAACAACATAAAAAGAGATAAATGATAGAATCCATCTTCAGCTCCAGCTATCCAGAAAGAACCAGCTAAACCTGAATACAAGGCTGCCCGTGTAGAAAAAGGGGCACCCGAGTTTGAAAGTGAAACAAACTACGAGTCAGTTATGGGACTGGTATGAGAAATCTACTCAATACATTTAAAATATGGCCAATCATAGGACCACGCCACTTTCGTGGAACGGGTTTACTCCATTGGATTGCCAGTGCTTTAAAACAAATCATTCCTTTAAACATCGCAATGCTTTTTACAAAAATGAAGCCATTATAAGACTCAGTTCCCATCACACAATGCAACGCAAACCGGAGGATAGAGTTTTTACCTTATAATGGCCAAGACATGATTGATACGAATAAAACAAAAGCATTTGATATTATTACTAGTGTTTATTTGTTTCAAAAACAATTTCAATCATAACTATCAATCATAGACGGCATTAATGCCCCATACCACTATGTAGTCATATATAGGTATATAATCAAAACCGCACAGTCACGTATTTGGAAATTGGATTTCCGTCATGAACCAAGGCAAAAGATAGTCCTTACCGAATTCGAGACAATCTAGCCCATGTCTCAGGGCCCAGAATCTGGTGGGCCCTTGGATCGTCAGGGCCGGTCCACCGATGTGGATTATTATGCATGAACACTACGTTTCTCCGCCCTATGGGGCGTAAACGAGCCAACGAATGGCTCCATCGGTCCCGGATCGACCGATATATCCGAGGTGCCTCGCAACAGCAACAACCACATAAGTCAAACTCGTCAGGGCGTGTAAAACCACTGATGCCACTTCTAAATAGAAAGAAATGCATGTCCTCCCTGAGGTCCTTTCTCCCGTTTCTGGTTCATACCGGGGTGCGAGGCTCACGAATTCTCGTTATACACAAAGCTACGCCACACAGGCGGTGCTTTGATCATCACCACAAGACTTTGCTTTTCAACAGAAGCCCTGATCATTTGCCACTTAGGCATGCCACACTAGCAATTCATGCCATGCGACTGATGTCCATCGATACACAACCTCTGAGCTCGTGCGTCTCAGAGAAGGGCGTTAAGCAAAAGAATAAATTCTCCATCGCCAAACAGGTGTATATTTAACAGAGATCAATCAACACAGAATAAAATCCAATGTCAGACACACAGTCCATTTACAAGTCCGTTCTGGGTCTGAACGAAACCGGAGGCACTAAATACCTCGCAAACCCATCGATCACCACGTACGTCTGAACGATCACCACTCATTATCCATATTTCGGGATGCCTCCCAATCAGGACCTTGGTTACCATCCGAACGAGGTGAAGATCTCCGTTCTTCGACCACCGTCTTCATCTTTGACTTTCAATCGTCGGACAATTATTTGAAATGAGAATTAACTCGGCCTTTTCAAATAATTCACGTATATTTAGAATTTCAAATCAATTTATTTCAATGGTTAAATCATTCGACAAGACCAATTTTGTTCTTTATAGTAATTTTTACACCAAACACATTCAACCATCAAATACCACATAAATCGAGCAAATTCAGTTTATTTCCATTCTGTATCGTTTATGATATTTTATAATGATTTATCGCTATTTTATTTATTTTAAAATAGCCAATTTAGTCAAAACGACGCTTTGGGCCATAATGCGGCCGTGGCGCTGTTTTTCTTCGGATTTGATTTACACATATCTGAAAACCTAACCGTTGGATCTTCACAAAATTTACATCATTAGAAAGGTCTTTTCAAAACGAATCCAACGGTTCCAGTTTCAGGAAAATCCGACGATCGGATCTCCCGGTACAATCGTTTGAAGTTTCGATTTCAAAATACGAACTGCAGCGTCGTTATTCGATTAAATATAATTATATTTATATATATATATAATCGATTCTGGCGCTGTTTTTCTTCAGATTTGAATTAAACATTCCGGACAATCCAACCGTTGGATTTTTAAAAAGTTGGTGCCGTTGGAAAGATATTTCCAAGGCGAACCCAACGGTTGCGGTTTCGGGAAAATCCAATGGTCAGATTTCCCGCACTAGTTGTTTGAAATCACGGTTTCAAAACACGAACTGCACGGCCATGTTTCGTTTTAATTTTATTTCTATATTTATATGAATATAGTTCATTCAGCAATCTCAATATCGTTTTCACTTCAAATATTTCACTAACGCCTTTAAATTTTGGAAAATTTCGCCATAACCTCCTTTGTACGGGAGGGGCCGGGAAAAATTCCCAAATAGCCACACGGGCGTCTCCAGTCAAAAAGAAAAAGAAAAAGCCAAGCGGCTAGCCAACATGCTCATAAAATCATCACCCAAACAAAACAGTAAATGTGTACCTATTTGTCGGGCACAAAATTTTATTCCTCTTCTGTAGCCCCTTTGTTATAACCTGCTCAATAAATATGCACGTACATATATACAATTTTTATCACTTATCATTTTCCATTCAACTTCATATTTGATTTATTTTGGTTTAAAAACACCATTCATTCTAATGTTGCATGCATAGGCTAAAATCATATCATTAGCTAATTAATGTATATTTCAACTCATGCATATTTTATTTGAACAAGTGGCTATTTTTAACACTTCACATTTCAAAGATGATAATTTTGGCGAACTAAATTACATTTCAACAGATGACTATTTTCTTTAGTTCCTATGCATGTTAAAAATAATATTTCTTCACAAATATTTATTTCAACGTCCGCATATCTTTAGCATATCACATGGATGATAAAAATGATATTTTTAACATTTAAAATATTTATTCGACAAATAGATGTTTTCAACACTTCATAGTTTCAATAAAAATGTAATTTTTATTGTTCGATCTTTTTATTCAACACAAGAACTTTTCCACTACACACATTTCTCAACACATGAGCATTTCCACACATGGATATTTTATTTATGTTGTTCATATAAGAAAGATGGAATTTTTATTGTTGAAACTATTTAAATATAAGGCGAATATTTTTCATACTTCATATATATTATAAAATGTGATTTTTATTGTTTAAACACTTCATTCATTCACAAATGAATTTAATTTTCATACATCACTTTTCAACACATGAACATTTCCACACATGGATATAGTTTCAACACATGACTTTAATTTCAACGCATGAAGATAATTTCAACATATGAAAATAATTCTAACACATAAAGATCATTCAAAATTTCGGCAGCATAACGGCAGGGTAGTTAAAACCGGCACCGTCCCTAGTACGGCTCCTCGCTCTACCTTAAAACCTCGCGGTTTTTGACAATGGGGATTCATGCATCTAATTCGCACGCAGGCGGCATGTTTTATTTTTATTTCCCAAAATATTTCCAATTCATTTCAATCACCAATGGGTACTTTTCAACCACAACCAAACAATATCAACCACAAACAATTATTCAACCATTCGTATTTTCATCCAATATTTCATACCAATTCACAACAATAAATATCGTCCATGGTTTGTGGACGAGGGGAGTATATATATTTATATATATTATTGCTATATTTCACTTGCATTTCAACACATATATCAATTATTTATATGCATGTATAATTCATACTTCGCTTATATAGCTTACACCACGCATGTACATGAGGTATACAACACGTGTGTAATTTATATTTCGCTTATATAATTTATACACGACATTTTGCATTCAAATTCCTTTAATTTAGATTTCTCACCTTGGGTTCCACTTCACCAAAAATAGCAGAAGGCTCAAAAAAATATGCGGTCTCTTCTAAAGTGTAGAAGACGTCCACACGGTCACGATGTTTCCTGTTTCATCGAATTTCATCAAGAAACGAAAAAGATATGATTTTTCAAAGTTCAAATGTAATAAAAGACGCACCTTCCACGATGGTTCAAAACCAGGTTTTGATCTTTCGATCAAACCATTGCGCAATAGGAGAATCAGCTCACACAGCTTCGAAGAGCTTCGAACCACCTTCCCGGCGCTGGTGGTTTCACTCCGTTCGGTGGCGCCTGTACGTCGCGGCGGCGGTCCAAAGTCGTTGACTTTGAAGACCGTAACTCCCTCCACACTTGATGATAACTAAAAAACCTTAGATGGATTTGAAGAGGAGACGAAGAGCTTTGAAATGAATGAAGAATCACTCGATTTCATTGTGAAACGTGGGAGAAATCGAAGAGAGAAGGTGGTGACATCATTTCCGTCGTGCGCAGCTCTAATCGGGGAGAGAGAAAGAAGATACTGGCCAATCCATTTTTTTTTATATATAATTTTTAAAATCACCAAAATACCCCTTTCGCCCACGAACCCCAATCCAAACCCAACGATTGTCGTCCCTAGCGTTTCACCCCCATTCCGAACACAATGGGATATGTTTCGTAGGCCCATTCGACTGTTTCAGTCAGTTTTCCTTCAAATTAAAATATAAAACATTCAATATTTGATTTGAACATACATTTCAATTTGCCAGGGCCACAAACTGATTTGAAAAATTCCAGAAAAATAAATCTAGCTATGTTTTGGCGATACGGTCCCAACAAAACTAGTTTCGTCGAATTCTGAGACCGTTTGCAAAAAGGCCCATTTCTGGTCGATCCAATTTAACTGTAATTGACCAAAACACATTTTCCTTTGCCACGCTCACATACTAGCTTCAAAAATTATGAAATTTGAAACATAGAAATAACTTCACATCCAGGATCCAACAAAAGTGGTTTCGTCGAATTCCGAGGTCGTATGCAAAATGGCCAATTTCACGGGCTATATAAATTCCATAGCGACCTTTCTGAAAATTCATTTGGCCATAACTTTTGCTTTCCGCTATGAAAATTCAATTTTTCAGATTCGTTAGAAAGGTATTCACTAACAGATTTAAATACTTTTGGTTTCACTCAAATCCGTTTTGTTTTGCACCCGATACAGTCCGACAAACTTTGAATTCAATTTTTGAAACTGCAGCGCCAATTCAGGCCTTGTTTATAATTAGAATTAATTATATTCGTTTTCAATTGTCGATTCAAACTCACTTTTCATCGCTATTATTTAAAATATTTATTTTAAATATTTAAAATCCATTATTTTAGCCAATTTAAAATTTTTAAATTGGTTCAGATTTTCTGGGTCGTTACAGTCATATAATAGCAATATAAAGTAACGTAAGGCTGGTTGACAAAGGGTCAATATTGACCCGTTCAATGAGTTACAGGAAACAAAGGATATAATTTATGATCATTTATAGGCTAAGAATCTCACTGGTTAAATTTATAAATAAAGCAGTCAATTTTTTCTTCAAATTCAATACCAAGTGTTACCACTAAATTCTGACCCAATATAGGTCTTATATTAGTTATGTGAATAAATTATGCATAATATAAGTTCAAAATTAAATTATCTAACAATTTCAAATTAACAAATAATCAATTCATTGTAAGTCTTAATAACTTGCTATAAATTCTCAATTACATTTCTAAACAACTTAAACCACTTTCTTCCAATTAAACATTTATTTTCAATTAAATTTCAAAAATGTTAATTTTACTCAAATCAACATAAATTCAAACTAACTTTGCAAATCAATTTTATTTGTATTTACTTCCAGCATTGATTATTTACCAAATCAATTGAATTTCAATTGTAAATTAAATAAATCAATTTCATCCAAACGTTTTAATATTAATTACAAATTTCAATATTTATAATTACAAACCAATTGTAATTTCATTTACAATAACTACAAGTTATTATTATTGTAAACAACCAAAATGCATTACTTAATCAAACTAATTAAGTTTACAAATAAATTTACAAAATTAAGTCATCAAATTTTATTTATAACCATAAATACTCAAAAATCATAATAAATTCAAAAATTAAATAATAGAAAATTACGAGTTGTTACAAAGTTCTTTATTTTAATGGGCTTAGAGTGTTGTATCCACATAACTCACTTTCTTTTTCTCATTCGATTCATATATTCAATCCCAAGAGTTGGGTGAGTAGGGAGGACGTTATGTTGATGAATTCCATGGATGACGAAAAAGAGATGTTGCTTGTTCGTCAACAAAATGAGAAGAGAAACTGCAAAATTTCTTATCTATATGTTCTATGATGCCCAAGCGTTAGAATTGACTTTTTGCTCGTAGAACATTTCGCATTATAATTCAAGAGACTCGCGGTGGTAGTGATGAATATCATCTATCTTATCATTACTGGATGGGGAAATGGTTATAGGTTATTTCAATCCCTGACTGTCGGGTGTATACCCAGTGTGGTAAGAGGAATATTTGTACTTTGGTTCATGTTCTATAAAATGTGAAAAGCTAACTTGAAGAAAGTATCATATATATAGAATGAAGTAACTGAAAGCTAGGTAGTGAGATTGCGGTTTAGAATTAATATTAATTATGAACCTGTAATTACTTTTCAAATAGATAACCAGGAGTGGTTAGAAATAACTACAAAATTGA
Source organism: Allium sativum (assembly GCA_030737875.1). Lineage (NCBI taxonomy): Eukaryota > Viridiplantae > Streptophyta > Magnoliopsida > Asparagales > Amaryllidaceae > Allium > Allium sativum. Next base: position 995,110,200 of record CM060924.1, on the reverse strand, counting down.
TTGAAAGAAGCATAATATGTTCATATGGTTGGACAAGAAACATCACCCAGCAAAATGGTAAGTAGATATGACTACTAAGCAACCAGGGATCGAGTACAAGTGAACACACAAAAAAAATTATTAAAAAAATGTATAAATCTTTAAATGAAACGATTCCACGTCCTCATCTTACTTTTGTAAACATATTTTCGAGTAGCGATTTTTGTAAAAATATATATCAATATATTTTTAGAAGAAACAAAGTCCAAATTTATTCTTTCGTTTTCAATATTATCGCAATGGAAATGATAACTAATGTCTATATGATTCATTCATGATTGATTAACCGGTTTTTAGATAGATTAATTGCACTGTTATTGTCACAACAGATAGCTGATTTTGATAAATTTATTTCACAATCTTTATGTGTTTGTTGCAAGTAAATTACTTGAGCACAAGCCAAAGCTGCATGAATATATTTTGCTTCACATATCAATAGTTAACACAATTTTATTTCTTGCTAAACCAAGAGACTAGTGATTTGCCAATAAAATAATGTGTACTACTCATACTTTTTTGATCCATCCGAGATCTGTTGAAATCAGCATCATTAAAGTATACTAATTCGAAAGAGCATTCTGTTAAATAGAAAAGTCCAAAGTCCTTGGTGTTGCTTAGATAATGCAATAATGTTTTCCTTCTTGTAAATATTGGCTTGAAATCGCATACATAAACAAACACTCATCATTATATCTAGACGACTTGTTATTATGTATAGTAGTGACCCAATCACACTTTGGTATAGTTTCTGGTCAATATTTTTCTCGTTTTCATCTCTATCGAGAGGTGTTGTTTTACATATGGGAGTACGTTTAGCAAAAATGTTCTCCATTTTGAAACGTTTGATTAAATTGTTACAACATTTTTCTTGATTTATTAAAATTCCGTTTGGTAGTTGTTTAATTTGTAGACTAGAACATAAGATAATTATCCCGTATGGGACATTTCAAATTCTTCGGTCACTATTTCTGAAAATTCTTGACAAAGTTTTTCATTTGTGGAACTGAAAATAATATTGTCTACGTATATTTGTACTATTAAAATATCCTTTTTAGAACGTCTTATAAAAAGTGTTTTATCAACTTTCACAATTTGAAAACCAAAATTAGTAAGATAGCGCTTAAGACATCTGTACCAAGCACGAGGTGCTTTTTTAAATCATATAAAGTTTTATTTAGTTTATAAGCTTTCTTTAGTTTATAGAGGTAGTCAGGTAAATTTTCATGTGCAAAAAAGAGAGGTTTTTCAACATATACATTTTCTTTTATATATCCATTTAAAAAAGCACCGTTTACAGGCATTTGATAAAGTTTGAAATTACGAAAACATGCGTAAGATAGTAAGATACGTATTGCTTCTATTAGGCGACTAGAGCATATGTTTCTTTATATTCTATTCCTTCTTCTTAATTATATCCTTGCGCTACTAATCTAGATTTATTTTTAGTAATATTACCTAGTTCATCTGCTTTGTTTTTATAAACCCATTTTGTAACAACAAATGCTTTATTACTCGGTCTAGGAACAAGTTCCGAAACTTCATTGCATTCAAATTATTTTAGCTCTTCTTGCATAGATATAACCCAATTGTCGTCAGTAGATGCTTCTTTAGTATTTTTAGGTTCTATAATCAAAAGGAATGCTACAAGACCCATTAGGTTTAATTGACTTCTAGTTTTTACATTTTAGTTAATCTCTCCAATAACATTTTGAACAGGATGATCCCATAATATTTTTGTTAGAGTTCTTAAATCATTATTATTATGACTGATTTTTTCATCTTTTCTAGAAATATGAATAATGTTTTCATCTTGTCTAGTGTTATGGATAATTTTTTCATCTTCTGTAACATTATGAATAAAGTTTTCATCTTTTCTAACATTAATAATAATGTTTTCATCTTCTCCAGATTATGAAAAACGTTTTCATCTTCTCTAGCATATATAATTTCCGTATTATTCTGAATTCTTCGTCATCATTAGTATTTGGTAGTCGATTAAAATTTTCATCGAAAAACACATGAAGAGTTTCTTCAGTTGTATTTATTCTTTCATTAATTTTTTGATAAGCTTTGATTTGATCTGGATATCCTAAGAAGATTCGTTCATCGGATTTTTAATCGAATTTACCCAGATGAAATTTTGTGTTTAAAATAAATTATTTTGAATCAAATACTTTAAAATAAGATATATTTGATTTTTTCCGTTAAAAAGTTCATAAGAAGTATTTTTCGTAAGTGGTCGAATAGAAGCACAATTCAATACATAACAGGCGGTTGCAACAGCTTCTGCCTAGAAATTTCTTAGTAGAGCACTTGCATTTAACAAAGTTCTTGCACATTCTTGTAAAAATTTGTATTTCCGTTCTATAACCCCGTTTTGTTGTGGAGTTGTAGAAAATGAAAAATTATGAAATATACCTTTATTTTTGCAAAATTATTCAAAAGCGTCGTTTTCAAATCCTACACCATGATCACTTCTGGTGTTTTTTTTTTACTTTTAAACCTTTTAAAATTTTAAATTCTTTTGACGAAAATTTTGAAACGAACAAAAGTGTCACTATTATTTTCCATAAAAATAGTCTTAGTATATCTAGAAAAATCAACCACAATTATAACCACATATTTATTATGATTTATAGATTGAACTTACGTTGGCTCAAACAATTCCATATGAAGTAACTCAAGCGGTTGTAATGTTGAAATGACTTTTTTAAACTTAAAAGATGACTTAGTTAATTTTCCTAATTGACGTGATCACAAATATGGTTAACCTTATATTTCATTTTTGGTAATCCTTTTACTAAATTATTTTTAGAAAGTTTACTTATAGCTTTGAAATAAATATGATAGAATCTTTTGTGCCATGACCAATGATCGGTTTCACTAGCTATTAAATACATATCTGAATTATGAGTTATTTCATGTTTAATATCTTTGAAAAATGAGATTTTGAATTAATTGTCACACAATTGGCTGATACTTAACAAATTATATTTTAAAATTTTGACTAATAAAACATTAGTAATAAGAGGTAAACTAGACGTATCATCATTGCTTACATGGCATTTGCCAATGATATAACCTTTCTAATTATCTCCAATTGATAGAACCTCCATCTGAGTAGGTAATATTTGTTAGCATATCTTTGTCTCCTGTCAGGTGTTTTGACCAACCACTATCGAGTATGCATTTCCAATTTTCTGTTTTCCTGAGTGGAACCTACGAAAATAAGAAATGACATTGGTACCCACTTTTTGATAGGTTTCTGAGAATTAGGTCTTAGGAATCCAAATCTAAGAGGGTTCAACGTCCCTTTTATAGACATAATTTTTATTTCTGTGAACAGTTACAAAAACGATTTTATATACTTATTCCTTATCAAGCTATTGTTTATTTTTGGAACTCGTACCTTAATAGTTTCAGAATTTGTTTTCCTCTTTAAGGATTTTGATGGTTTATAAGGTTTAGAGTCATTTCACCTTTTATTAGTTTTTTTTTTGTTAAAACGAGCTTTAGACTTGTTGTCATACACTAGTCCTTTTTGTTAAATGTAAATCGAGAGTTTTCAGTAATCCTATACAATTTTTCTCTTCCTTTGTTGAAATTTGAGACATTTTTGTAATGTCTTCTAATTTAGTTTTGAGGCTAGAATTATGTAATTCTATTATTTTTACCTTAGTTTTCAACTTATTATTTTCAGAAACAAGAGCAGTATTCTTTTCTTTTTGAGTTTCAATTTCTTGAATCAATAAGGTAAGTTGAGAATTAAAATTAAAAAATGATTCTAGAAATTTTTTTTTAATGTTCTTATTCTAATATTTCCTTCTCATCTTTGAGCATATCCCTTTCGAATTCTTCCTCTTTCTGATTTTCAAGAGCTTCCTTATATTTCCTTTTGTAACTTTTCATAGTATCTAGAACTTATGATTTTAGTTCAACCATATCATCAAAAGTATAATTACTAACCTCATTATGTGTAGCTATGAAGCATACATTTGCTTTCTCATTTTCGCTATCATTGTCACTTTTTGAAGAAGAGGAATATGAGTCATCCCATGTTACTGAAAAAGATCTCTTTTTTATTTTAGCTTTTTGTGGACATTCCTTCTGTATGTAACCCTTTTTATTACAATTGAAGCACTCTCCTACTAGAAATGATGGTTTGTTTGAATAGTTGTGACTAGAACCCTTTTTCCTAAAAAAAATTCCATTCCTCTACTTCATTTTTTTTGCAGTTTCTGGCAGTAAGTGCGACGTCATCCTCATCTGAATCCGAGTCTTCTTTTTCTACATGAAATGCTAGATTCTTTTTGTCCTAAGTTTGTACTCTTTTAGCCTGCAAATAAACTTCGTATGACATTAGATTTCCTATTAACTCTTTTGGTTTCGTGGTAGAGAGATCATTTGCTTCTTCAATAGCTAAGACCTTTCTTTCCCAATCTTCTATTGAAAAGTTCATGATTTTTGATATAATATCAAAATCAAAATATTTTTCTCCTAATCCTAATAATGAATGATAAAAGTCATGAAATCTGGAATACATATCATTTGTGAACTCATCTTACTTCATTCTAAAATTTTGAAATTGACTTTTAAGCATGGACACCTCACTTTCTTTCGCCTTGTTAGTTCCTCATGAATAACTTTAAGTGTTGGCCATTTCATATGAGTGCAGTAAAGAGGAATGACACAGATATTTTAATACTAATTTGGAGTTATGTCCTACATCCAGTCCCAGACTTCTTCTAGAATGTCGACTAACAAATCCTTATTTAACCAGGAGAAACAGGTATACAACACCTGAGTAGACAAACAGGAATTTTATGCCTCGACAACCTAAGAGGACCTCTGATATGCCTGAGCAAACGAATAAGACTTCATGCATTAGCAACCTAGGGGGACTTCAAATGTGCTAGAGTATAACAGGACTTCAAATACAAAAGATGATTTGACAGTTTGTGTTCTTAGTAACACGGATTGGTCACTTATAGTAGACCTTTTCCTATAATATTCTCCTCAAGTATATATATCGTGTATGTAAAGATAAGAAAGGAAAATATTGCTTAGTGATAGAACTTGAAGTTCGGATTTAAGAAACTTTTAAGTCTATGGATTCTTTGAGAATATAGAGAGCATTCACAAAAGATTTAGAAATATTAGATTAGATAAGTCAGAAAGTTGTGTTTGATTGTGAATAAAACATGTTTATATAGTAATTAAGATTTTACAACCATTTATGAAGAGATTTAATTGAATAGAAGCCTCCATATCTCTTTAGGAATATCAAACTCTTTATGAATGGAAGTGATTCTTTAGAAATATGATGGTAGAAGTTGGTTCAGTTGACTGAATTTTTAAGGCAGACGACTGATATTTATATCCACGTACCCATATGTGTTAACTGTGAACTCTACATCAGGTCAGTCGACTAACCTATATAGTTCAGTCGAGTGAACCAGGTTAATGTGCACAGTGCACATATATATGTAAAAGGATCAAGTTAAAAACATGTTATTTGTTGCAATTAAAACAGTGCGCAGTGCACCTATACAGTTCAGTCGTGCCTTTATTGTAGCTTACATTAATATGTGTGACTCTCTTTTTGCCACTCTTAGTCATCGTGGAATCTTCGTGTTGAAAGTTGATATTCTTGTCATGAATCAAAACCATGGTTCAATAGAAAACACCGTGGAACAAAGAAATCAAAACATACAATATTTCAACGATGAAATTTTTTCTATGTTCGCTTCCCGGTTATTAACTATATGTGATTTCAATGCTTATGTAATTCCTTTGAGAAAAGCACGACCGATCATCTAGCTTATCATTACTACATGGAAGAGGCAGCAGCATTTTTCTTTACCATATAAGAAAACGATTCATGGTTTAATTGACATAGATGTTTTTTCCGTGTTAATAATCCTTTTAGAAAAGACTAAAAATCTTTATAGAAAATAGAGTGAAGACCAGACAACTACCAACGATCAGGCCAAGCAAAGAAATATATAAATTTATAAAGAAATATCCAAAGGTACATGAAATCTGACTACAAACTGAAATTCCAGATAGATTGATGACTCATAATTGTTGCAAACAAAATATATTTTGCCTTATTGAAAATGTCTTCTACTTTGTAATAATATTACTGTTATACATAATGTGAAAAATGTGTCTGTTAATGTGTTTAACATAATTTTTAATGTTAAAGGGAAGACTAAGGACATCTTGAAATTATGAACTTATATTCATGAATTATGCAAGCGTCTTGAGCTTAATATCAAACCAAATGATCTCACCGAATAACACAAAACATGTTATGAGTCAAATAATAATCAAGTTAAAGGTGGGTAGAAAGATTAAAATTTCTTGACGGAATTTCTTCTAATCTTCGTAGATATACTTATTTTAGAAAGGGTAAACTGAGTGGGATGAAAAGTCATGATTGTCAAATGAAAAATATGGTTCTTCTTTGACATGTCCAACGTTGACATTGACTTCAATCATGGGCACATTGTGTAACTTCCTTATTTAGTTGACATTATTCAGAACATTTAGTAGAGTAGATTAAATAAAATAATGCAACTTAATGATGAAAATAAGTTTTGACTAATTAAATGGGTCAACCAATAGTTAATCGACTAATTAAATTAATTAGATTTGGTTAGTAATAAAGAGGAATAAGAGAAGCGGATGAACAATAGTCTTCTTAATCATTGTTATTTAATTTTAGACAACATGCACGACCTTTTGGAAAATGTGTGGAACTATGTTTAAACGATAGAGATAACCACGTAGCATACACTTAAATTATCTTAGATGTTCTGAAGTTGCATCATTTATTAGGTAACATTAAACAATAATTTTTGATATATTCATTTTAATAATATACATGAAGATTTTGAAGCAATATATATTATATATAACTACAATGCTTATGACAGATAAAATCCATCCAGCGATCTTAGTAACTAATTTCCTAGTTCGTTTTCAAATAATGTTTATGAATCATAGAATTATGTGACTGACAAAGCATTAAAATCTCTTGCATTGGTTCAACAATGTTTGAGGTTCTAAAGTCAACGGCCAAAAAGATTATAATCCTATTGAAATCAAGCATACGTCCTATTATCAACAATACGATCCTTTTGTAACGGTAAAACCAGCAATACCAGTTTATTATGCTCCTTGTAGATCTTTAAAAGAGAAAATGCAAATTGATCTGCAGTTCTTAAAAATAAAGGAAAGATTCAGGTTTGATTGAAAGAGTATTCTAGACGAACAAGCTCATCAGGCAGACCTTGAAATAATTGTCAAACAATAAAAATTGACATTCATACAGGTTTTTGTATTCATAACGATGAATCAGATGTCATGTAGAATCACTAGAGACTATAGAGGAAACTAACAAAGAGTATGAAATGGAGCCTGAATCTTAAGCAACGAGAATTGATTAATGTATAGTTTATCTTTAGATAAATGGTAAATTATTGAATAACCAATGTTATGTGTTTCTCATTAAAAGTGTATGTTTTCTCATAATTAAATTATATGTTCTGCTATGACAAAATGTATATGTATTAATAACATGTATAATATGTCACCAAGTTCTCTCACTTAAAGAGGGACAACAACAGACAGTGATGATAACAGCTCGTCAGAGCAAGCACTAGGTCAAGTAGTGACATTACACCCCAAAGATAATGGGTAATTATCGAATTTATTTCAATATCATAAATAGTAAGTGTAGTATTATATATTAGTAATGATTTACTCCATGTTTGTATCATACATGGGATTGGATTTGCAACTATTAGGTATAGTGCTTGATGTTTCCAAGCACACATACAGATGCTGAATTAGCGGTTGCTGGCGAAGGTGAGATGGCATCACAAAGCAGATCATGGACTATATGCAACAGTGATTCCTTACAACTATAAATTTGTATATCATTATAATTAAACATTGAAGAGTCTATTAACTCGCAATTTGTGCGTGTGTGTGTATTATTGGTTTAACGTGTAGGCGGCTGTAGATTTGCAGAAGCAAAACCATGGGTTGTGCAGAGATGTGTGAATGTCTAAAATAAGGGAAAATCACCTATATTTAATGTTGATTTTTAAGAATGGGGAAATAATTCTAACTGGATGGGTATCACTATATAGGAGGATCTGGATCACTTATTAGATTAGCCATGAAGCAAAGCGGAAAATTCCCTAGATTTTTTTTTGTATTTAAATTTATAGTAAGATAGTGGATGTAAATGAAGGTAAATAGGAAAATATCTTTATTAAGTATTCATCGCTTGATTATAAAGTTCAATAGCGATTATCATTCATTCACCAAATAAGTGTTCTGGTTCTCATTGCATAATGAAAACAAACATTATTTTGTTACTTTAGGAAGCTCGTATATTTGGCTATACCTCAAATCAAATGACTGTTGATATGGTAAAGGAATCTCTCGCAATAGTTACTTTGTTGATCATTCCACTGACTTGACAACCATGCTACCCATTCAAAAAGGTTATTTTGTTTCCTTCATTTATTAGTACTCTTTTATTCATTTAGATGTACGGACTCAGTTGGAGAGAAATTCTACAAATGGAAAGTCATACATCACGATGGATCTAATCATTTCCAACAATATTATCAGGAGTTGGTATATTTATTACCCATCGAATTTTAAATAGTTGTTACATTATATAACTTTTAATATGCTATAATTATCATGAATAATATCTTAGGAAACAAAGCATGACGGTCTTGTCACCTTTATGAACGTGTTTGCCCATACTCATGCCATCAAACATGTAAATGAAGATGGCATAGTCATGTATACATAACATGACTTGAGATCGGAGAAGGCACATGTAATCATACTTTAAGTTATATGTTATTACTGATCGATTTAATTTTTTAATGGAACTTTGATGGTTGAATTTTTTCTATAAGTAATAAGCATATAGTATAGTTAATCAACATATTTTGGATGAAAATTTAACATACTATTTTGTTAATTTTTTTTAAATTTTAGGATAAGTTTATATAGTAGAAAGAGCAGATGCTTGATGGAACATTGACTACAAATGAGGAGGACATGATTTTGAGTCTATTATGGATTTGCCATTCGCATAATAGGATTACGATTTTGACAACCAATAGGTAATGCTTATTTTTAGATTTGGCTATATATTTACTAATCTTTCAAATGCAATTGCTTTTCTTATAAACCGAGTTCGGAACTGTTCGATACATAAATCATTTCATAGCTTTTAAGTTACCATCATACTAATCCTAAATAAGCTTATTATCGGTAAAAATGTAAACGATATAACCTAACGTATCAAAGATTAAAAAAGTTAATTATGGAAAAAATAATGAACTCGGATATGTAATTTCATAGGAAAAAGAAATTTAACAATTTTCAGCTATAAAACTAGTAAAGGGACTTGATTAGCTTAGTTAATTTTTATAAACTTTGATAATTTTTATATATGTGGTTAAATTTATAAAACTTAGTCAATTTTTTACACTTAGTTATCGTATACAAAAAATAAATTATTTTACAAATTTTAATTTGGAGTGGTATAAAACTCATGATTATACCATACCATAATTACACTAGTTTTCACAAAAGAATAAATTGTAGTCATATTGAAATTAGTGTAATAATACATTAAAAACAAAGAACTACAATGTTTTAGTGGTTACAATAAAATAACTTTAGTCTTAAAGAGTAACTAATAATTTAGCAAGAGACATTAAAATTTTGGAGATAATGAGAGAATTAAAGAAAATGTTAACAAAATAAAATTTTTTTAATTGCTTTATTTAAAGGAAAGTTGAAAATTCACGTACATCTAATATAAAAAAAAAATATAATAAAAAGATACGAAGAACAAAAAGGAAGAAAGAGCCCCCCATCATGAAAACAAACCTTTTTTAGGCATTAAAAAAATATGCACAAAATTATGAGTCACAAGTAAATTATTACACCCAAGTTTGAAATGCAATGCAAAATATACAATTATTCGAAGAAACATATTAGGATCACTAAGTTTTTAACAAAATACCGAGTGAATATTATTATGAATTAATATTAATAAAAGCATTATCAATTTTTTTTATACAACAGATAGTATAGACATGGTTAAATTTAATAATCTTTAGTTAACTTAATTAAAATTTTAATTAAAAATAAATCATAAGAATTAATTAACTTAGTTAAGTGCGGATATGGTTATTAAATCAAACAATTGTTGTAGGGTAGAAAAAAGGTAAATCGATGACAACAAAGCTCGAAGCTAGTTCACAATGATTCTGGAGCTCAAAACCATGGTTGTCGAGCTAGAGGATCATGACCGGTGTCGCTTTATCTAGATGACGCTGCTAGTGAACGAGCGCATTACGATTTGTATACAGCACCATCGAAGGATTTCCTTATCAGTTGGTTATACAGGCAATGATGATCATGAGTGACTGATATATTTTGTGTGTTTGTATATTGTATATATATGCTATGTAGAGGTGAGGTTGATACATTGTGATGGTTAGTTAGAAGTTTGATGGTGATTTGGGTTATTGAGACATTTTGACTTGTAGTTGGAGATTGTATATGTGTTTGACTTGCGGTTGGATATTTTGGTTGTATTGATAGGTGGCGTATGAGTATGTTTGGCTTATGTAGATGTTAATGTTATACATTATAGATGACATAAATGGGCTGATCTACCTATAAGGTTTGACGCTACTACAGGGTTTGTAATACATCTAGGTATAGATTTTCTATAAGTGTACTAGAAATAATAGAATGGGAAGTCCAAAATTCAAATAAAGTGTGAAATGGTTGTAAAGAAATAGGGAAATTCGAAGAAAGATAAGAAAGAAAGGCATAAGCAATTCGAAATGGTTGTAAAGAAAATACTTTATTAGAAATCCAAGACTGGAACATATAATATCCAAACTAATGATAAAAATACATTGCTCCAAGCAAGTGTTACCAGAGATAATAAGGAAATGTCTGAGAATGTCAAATTAGAATAACTCTTAAACCACACTAACAACTACATACATAAATAACTGCAAATCCCAGGCTTGAATAAATGCTATTCGTACTAATAGCAAGCAGTACTAATAGCAAAGTATACTACATATGACGCGTGTGAGGAAAAACAGCTATGACTGCTCAATATGAACGGAACTATATGGGAAATATACTTATATACAGATGCACAGCAAGCAGATGGAAAGTTGATAACATCAATTGATTTAAACCCAAAGAATTAGGCCAAGGTACAAAATTATAAAACACAACACAGTGACACAGTGACGGCAGATGAATTCATAAGAATAAAAAAAATGTCCATTATCCTTGCATATGAAACGCCTGAGAAGCAACAATTATGAAATTTATCATTCCTTTAACGAAAACTCCACCATTAGAAGCCCTATCTTCTTTGTGGTTCCAGTACCAGCTAAAATCCATTACATCACCACGCTCACATCTTTCTTTTGGTACCATGCTTAAAAATATGTAGAATTACTGATACACTCTTTCTTCTTGCAAGTAAAGAAAATTCGAGGATTTGAATTATCAACTCTCAAAATCATATCTGCATGTAACAGAGGAACACATGATGATTTCAGTCGAAAAGAAAATTACAAACATTCTATGCTAGAAGATTGGGTATATGCGTACAAATTGGATATAAGCATGATCGAGTTATAAGATTAGTAATAAAGCAGTAGCAGTGGATAAGCAGAAAGTTACTAAATGGGATTGAAAGTATACCAAAGCAACACCTGTTGCCTGAGAAGCAATAATATCCATCCAGGATTGAAAGGGGAAAAAAATGATGGTTTGTTTGGAGAGGTGCTAACGGATTGAAGGTGGGTACAGAGCACAGCAGTCCGTTGTCCATCCACCGTTGAGAGCAAGGAGTTTTCGCTGCTCTGCGAAACCAGCCTCACGCACTGCCCCCTCTACTATGGCCACCAAAGCCAGACCTTTCAGCCTAGCCACAGCAGCCACTCGCCAACCTGGATCGGGCAGACCACCAAGTTGCACTGTGTACCCCAAATCCGATAACATGACCCAACATTCCATCACCTTAATGCCCCACTTGGTTACAAGCCCACGCTACTGAGCTCGGCATTTGTTCATGTGAAAAGATCATATTTGTATGCAGCACTTCTACTATACTTGGCAATGTGGGATTAAACAACCGTTTTCTTTTTCTTCTCGTAAGCTTTCATTATCATATCAAGAGCTTACAAACATATCCAATACTAGTATTTAAGGCCTGCGCAGTATATTGTTCACCTAAATACCTTCAACACACAGAACGGAAACATGTCAGGATTTACTAACAAATTCAATACTGGTATATTGATTATAGATCTAAGATTATGCCCTTAACATACAGAATGGAAAGGAACCACAATTTCCTTCCAATTTAAATACCTTCTGATCAACAAACACATTTGTCAAGCCATTAGCATGTAAAACCTGGATTTACTCCTTACATGTTAGAGGGGTTGGCTGAATATGCAATGCACTACCAAAAAATGAATGTCTAAGCCCGTAAAATATTTCATGGCTATTGCCATTTTGATGTTATTTCACGCGCCGATGATTGAATCAAATGTCAATGTCTAAATTTAACCTGGAGACAGTATAACTGGTTGGATTCTGAATTTGTTTACAGAAAGGGCCTTGAGATTTGTTTGTTGCTGTGACTTTACAAGAGTGGTAACCTTTCAAATTTAATGTTAATTAATCATCTTTGCATATTATAAGCCATGATCATACCGTGTGCTAGTACTCTATGTGTAACAACTATTTTTGGAAACATTTCTGAAACATTAGAGCTATATTCTTGTATCACGACATAGAATACAAGGATATGCAACTGTTGAAATATACATCATTTTTAATCAATGATTCAGGATTTAAAGCTAATTTGACGTAAAGTTTACAATTTATGATTTGAATCCCATTTTTGCAAACCATAGAAACAAGGAACGTGGGACGTGGCCACGTTCCGCGAACCGGTTTGTTCGTCCCCGATCCCGAAACGAAACGCGACCCGGAAACGTTAGCAGTCGCGAAAAGAAGATGATGACGCACAGGTTTTTGAAAAGAATAGACGACTCTTCGATTTGTGTTGTACAACTGTATATGGTTGTAATATATATTGGAAGGACAGCTATATAATATATCAGTTTGTATATAGATTGAAAAGACAGTTGTAAATTTGCAAGATCTTCACAAAATTTGGTAATTAACATTAAAAATAAATAGATCAGTTTTTCTAAAGTAGAAAAAAAAACGTTTCGTACCCATGCGTTCCCTCGTACCGGAAACGTTCAAGACAGCCTTCCACGTATCCGTTTTCGTACCGCGTTTCGTATCGAATCATGTCCTATGTAACCATGTTGCAAACTTTGCTTGCCACTATAACTTCAACACAAACAAATCACTTATAACCCAACATACAAAAATAAACTAATTAAATTATAGTGAAATTTCGGAATCAACAACCTTGAACACTAGAAGTATACAGCAATAAATAAAAGTTGGTACGAACAATCATCAATTTGCAGGTGAGAAATGCAGAGGAGCCTAGACGTGTGAAGTTGAATTGTTACACTCGGTGATGAAGCCGACATTGTGGGCTGGATGGGCAATCGCCCTCTTCACGCAGCAAACTAGAATTTTCATTAATTAAACTGTTTTTTATAAAATATTTGAACATTTCCTAGTTTCGCCCAACACAAACTAGAATCCTAGCTTCATCGCTAGTTGCATTGCGGCGAAAATGTACGAACGAAGAGTCCTTTGTTTTAATTCACACGTAGTATGTTAGGTAATTTAATAGCAAAAAAGTCAAGAGAATCCACCTTTGTTGTCTTGTTGTATGTGATCAAATCAACTCCATCATCCATTGCACTATTTTTTTAGTATGAAAATATGTACTCACTCGGTTTGTGATCCCAACAAAAGAAAAACTGCAAAGAACAAATGAGGTATACAAAATTAAAAATGATTGTTTACAAAATTAAAAATAATTTCAAATATAGACAATGAAGGTAAAGGACTCCTCTACTTTCGAAGCATTAAAATGCAAAATAATGGCTTCGTCCAGGCTTGAACTGGAGACCTTCAGTGTGTTAGACTGACGTGATAACCAACTACACCACGAAACCTTATTGATTTATTTGTCAAAAAAAAAAAAAGTTATTTATATCGTTACTCCTTTATCGGTACAAACACATGAATGATTGAAAAATGCAAGTACTAAGTTACAGCCACAACGATATTCAAAAAGTTAAGAAGCTACCCCAAATTCGGGAAACCCAGGTTATTGCAAAGTCATATGCATTCAAAATATAGTCATTCAGATTATGAAAATTGTAATTTATATTATATGCGTTTCAGCAATAAAAAAATCAATTTTTACATGTAATTTTCATGAACTAATTAAGTCAGTCGAGATAGAGCAAAGCATTATATGCAAAAAAGAGAAGTCCAAATGGAGCCCAAATGCGGCTAATAAAAATGGATGGTTCCCATAAAAAAATTGATATAAACAAATTTTGCATTAGATAACCAAAAATAATAACTTCGTTTTTTGCAAATAAATATGTTCTATTCAGATTTCCAATGGTTTAATATTCACTACGCATAATAAAATAAGATTTATACCGGAATTACAATCAAATATTGATAGAGCAAATATTCACGAGACAGCTGCAATTAGAAGGTAAAATAATAGCAATCAATTTAATTCGTTATTGGTAGTAAACTACTACAGATTATGTCTAGAATTGTGTGTATGTATATATATATATATATATATATGTATGTATATATATATATGTATGTATGTATATATATATATATATATATATATATGTATGTATGTATGTATGTATACAGAGAGAGAGAGAGAGAGAGAAAATAAGAGAAAATGATAAACCATTAAAACTAAATTTGGAAGAAGAGTTCAAGGGGAAAAAATTACTTACCGTTATTTAAAGTAATGTAAAGGAATATTTATTGACTGATTATTCGTATAATTCGAAATGAAATAAAGGAGGAAAACAAAAAACTATCGATACATGAAGAGGTTAAACTAATAAAGTAAGTAATTTGGTGCTTTTATTATAACTATATTTCATTTGATGAAACCGAAAAAAGTCATGCTAACAACATTTAGCTGAATCCATATGCAACCTGGAATTGAATTGATATGGTGCCAAGAAAAATATATCATTTGGTTGACAACATATGCAAGCTGGAATTGAACTGATATGTTATGTAGAGCAGAAGTGAAAGCAGAAATGTACAAAAGAATGAAACACAGCATATTAGATGTAGACTTGAACATTTAGCTGCAGCGGAATTCATCTAGTCAGTACATGGAACATTCTGACAAATATTTGAAAGAAAATTATATGAAGAAAGGAATATCCAATGAGTACACGAAGAGTTTATAAATTTACATAGATTAGTTTACATTACTATGGTTTTACTATGGTTGTTGAAAGTTGAATAATGTAGAAAAACATGACCTATAATCTTCTCCATACTGATTAGAAATAGTTAATTGTGTATCAAGTAATCAGCATTACTTTATGCATATTTAGAAGGTAAACTTGAAATCGTCAAGAAAAAGCATTTTGAAACAATACAGCCGATGTTTTGAATTGTTTATAAGATCCATAGATCACTAATTGGTATTTAAACGCAAAGTTTGCAATTTGATATACATAACCGAATCAGAGTGAGTTTTGAATTGGCCGATGAGGAAATCTTAAACAAAATAAAAAACAACAGAAATCCACAGACATTAGTTCTTTGTGGAAACTCAAAGATCAAACGGAAGTACAAAGGTAATTTCCGAATGCATATTATCATGCTTTCAAAACTGTTTTAAAACTAAAAAGCAGGACCATCACAAAATAATGTAACATGCCGTTAGCTTTTGAAATTAAAAGCCGCTAACTCCAATTCATAGATTCTTTTCCCAATTAAAAAAAATGGCATTTTGTAACAACCCGTAAAATGCGAGCCAGTTTGAAATTTTTATTTTGGCAATTTTAGCGAATTTTGATTATTTAAAATGAAATATTTTAAATAATATCGACGAGAAATTTATTTTGAATTGAAATTCGACGTATATATTATATACGTCGTCGTTAGAATATATAATAATTATATATAATTATAAAAGGAATTGAAAATGGCGCGGTAGTTCGAAAATTCGATTTCTAATTTCAAATGAATATACAGAATTCAATATAAGTCAGAATTGAACGAAACAAGAAATATTTGAATCTGTATAACTATATCTTTGTAACGAAGTTAACAAACTGAGATTTCATTTTAGAAATGATAAGATATGTCCAGTTTAAAATTAGAAATAGTCGCTGTGGAATTTATATATATTTTAATATAATATAAGGCCCTTAAAAATAGCAATTTTGCAAACGACCTCGGATTCCGACGAAACCAGTTTTGTTGGGTCCGCAGTGTCGAGTTATTGCTAGATTCCAAATTTCATAATTTTTCGAATCAATATGTGAGCGTGGCAAAGGAAAACGCGTTTGACCAGTTTCAGTTGATTTTAATCGACTGGAAATTGGCCATTTTTCTAACGGTCTCAGAATTCGACGAAACTAGTTTTGTTAAGACCGTATCGTCAATACGAAGCTAGAAAATATTTTTATGGGATTTATAAAGTTCGTATGTGACCCCGGTAATTTGAAATGTACGTTTAAAATTCAATATAGTGATTTAAAGGTAAATTCAACAGAAACTGATTGTAACAGCCGAATCAGCGGACGATACATATCCCATTGTGTTCGGAATGGGGGTTAAACGCTAGGGACGACAGGCGGTGGACCTCTTTTAGAGGTCGATCGAAAATGTTGACTTTTTGAATTAAAATAAAATAATTAAATAATTAAATTAATAAAAAATTTCTTTCTCCCCCCTTTATTGGTTCTGGCCCCCCCCGTTCAAACAGAAATCATTTTATAAAAAAAAAAAAAAAAAAAAAGGAGAAGGCGATCGAAGGTGCCGTTCGAGGCCAGCGCCGCCCCCCCCCCCTCGCGCGCCGCCTCCTCCGTTCAACCTCCGCCCCCCCCTCTGCTGCTTCACTCGCGCGAAGTCTTCTCCCATCGAAGAACCGCAATCGCGCCTCCCTGAAACCCTAGGACGCCGCCGCCTCCAGCCCGAGGTCGAGCCGCCGACGCTGCTCCCCACCCTGGCCTCGTCTGACTCCGGTGCTGAAGTTCATCCCCTCCGCAGACATCGATGCCCCCTTTTTTCTTCGATGAAGTAAGTTTTTTTTCTTTTCTTTCTTTACTTTATTTTATTTTTAATTTAAAAGTGAGAAAAACTGAATTTTAAAAATGTTAAAACTGAATTTTAAAAATATAAAACCTGATTTTATAAAAAAATGTAAAACCTGATTTTATAAAAAAAATGTATGTAAAACTGATGTTAAAAATAAAATATAAAACTGATGTTATAAAAGTAGAAAACTGATTTTATTTTAAGGTTTAAAATAGGAAAAATGTTTAAACTTTAAAAAGAAAAGGTTTAAACTTGAAAAAGAAAATGGTTTGAACTTTAAAAAGAAAATGGTTTGAACTTGAAAAAGAAAATGGTTTGAACTTGAAAAAGAAAATGGTTTGAACTTGAAAAAGAAAATGGTTTGAACTTGAAAAAGAAAATGGTTTGAACTTTAAAAAGGAAAAGATTTGATCTTTAAAATAGGAAAGCAAGAAGGCGATATTTTTAAATATGAAAAGACGATATTTTGATATGAGTAGCGAAATAAAAATTCGATTTTTATATATTGAACTTTGAAATAAAAATTCGATTTTTATATATTGAACTTTGAAATAAAAATTCGATTTTTATATATTGAACTTTGAAATAAAAATTCGATTTTTATATATTGAACTTTGAAATAAAAATTCGATTTTTATATATTGAACTTTGAAATAAAAATTCGATTTTTATATATTGAACTTTGAAATAAAAATTCGATTTTTATATATTGAACTTTGAAATAAAAATTCGATTTTTATATATTGAACTTTGAAATAAAAATTCGATTTTTATATATTGAACTTTGAAATAAAAATTCGATTTTTATATATTGAACTTTGAAATAAAAATTCGATTTTTATATATTGAACTTTGAAATAAAAATTCGATTTTTATATATTGAACTTTGAAATAAAAATTCGATTTTTATATATTGAACTTTGAAATAAAAATTCGATTTTTATATATTGAATAGCGAAGTAAAAATGGGATTTTTACATATGTAGTGAAAGCGGACAACGAAGGTGACAATAAGGCGAAACGACGAAGACTTCTGCAAAGGAAGAGCCGTGGAGCTAGGATAGCTATATGTGAGAACTTCTCACCTTTCAATTTATTTTTCTAGTTATATATATATACTAGGATGCAGACGGTGCTTAGTAGCACCTGACACCCGTCCACAGACCATGGACTTGTTTGTTTGACTGTTTGGTGATTGATTGCGATATTGGTTTGAATGTGATTTGTGGTGTGAAAAATCGAATCGATAAATTGGTTAGGATTAGACGTGCGCCGTTATAAGGCGAGGGAGTAAGGCTAGGTTAGACTCTTACTCCAAATTTTGTGGTTTGCATAACGAATTGATTTGATTGATGTGTGAATGGCGTGGGCCTTCACTAGACCGGGGATAAGGCTAGGCCTCGTCCCGTTTCTAGTATCGTGCCGTTATGCCGCCGAAATTTTCTAAAATATGTTAGAAAAAAATAAAAATATCATTTTATTGAATAAATGAATTGAATAGAAATTCATAGGTTGAAATAAAATGTTTTATCGTTAAAAATATAATTTTTAACGTGAATATGAAAATAGGGAAGTGAATAAATAAATATTCATTTACAAACCAGATGGTTTGTTTTTGTACACCTATTTGAATGACATAGATTGGGACGATAAATTTTACACATCGCCCAACTGCACGAATAAAATAGTTGTTTGATTGTTTGAAACCCCACACGGGTGTTGGGATGAAATTTGAAGTTCACTCATCCTGATTGATTAAATATGTCGATCGATTGATTGACAGGCTGTTATAAGCGTTAGATATCTATATTTGATGCTTATACAGTGTAGTGCACTTTGGTTGATGGTTGATTATTTTTCAATGCTATTATACATGTGTTGTATGAAAATCCATATAATTAACTTTATATGGTAAGTGATTGGGCCTCATTCCAGTTTTAAAATAGAAATATTTGAAATAGAAATATTCGAAATGGAATATTTGAAAATATCAATATATGAAACCGTGTTGATTAGATTGACGCCATTTTGACGTGAACGATATTTATATCGATTTTAAAACGATTTCGAAATAAATTGAATTGAAAACGATTTCGAAATAAATTGAATTGAAAACGATTTCGAAATGAATTGAATTGAAAACGAATTCAAAATGAATTGAATTGAAAACGATTTCGAAATGAATTGAATTGCAAACGATTTCGAAATGAATTGAATTGAAAACGATTTCGAAATAAATTGAATTGAAAACGATTTCGAAATAAATTGAATTGAAAACGATTTCGAAATGAATTGAATTGAATATGAATTCAAATTGAATTGAAATTTGAATTGAATAGAAATGAATTTTAAAACGAATTTATAAAGAAGAATTCAATTTTGCCTTGAATTGAAATGGAAGTTGAAATAGATTTTGAAACGAATTTTAAAACTATTTATATAATTCGTTTTAAATAGAAATCGACGAAGTATATATTATATATATATTATATATATAATATAATGGCCTGAATAGAACGCGCCGCGCCGCGGCAGTTCGCGAATTTCGACCATTTATTTCAAACGGACATTACGGGAGATCCGACCGTCGGATTCTCCTAAAACCGGAACCGTTGGGTTCGTATCGAAAAGAGCTTTCTAACGAATGTTAGAAATTTGAAATCTAACGGTTGGATTTGGAGATACGTCCAAATCAAATTGGAAAAAGGTCGCTGTAAGTGCAGTTCGATGGCCATTGTTGGAAATCGACTGTACGGGCCTTGATAAAATTATTAAAAATAGTAATAATTTGTGTAAAATCATAAGAAATGATTTGGGAAGAATTGGGATGAAAAACTCCATATTTGAAAAGATAAAAATAGATTTTTATCGAATTGAACTAGTTTTGAACTAGAATTATAATTCTATTTATTTTTAAATAAATAAATTGAATTCGAAAAGGGTTTTAAAAATAACCAAAATTCCAATGATTGCATTGGAGTGGATTTGAATCGAAATTGTCTTCGGAATATTTCGATGTTGGAATTTGTGATTATACGGATGTTGTTACGAAAATTTGAAAGATATATATTTATATCGTTATTTCCAATACGACATTTGTTAATCGTAGAATTTGATATTGAATATAAGCCGATATATTTTCTATTCAGAGCCTCATATTGAATATCAAATGGGATTTGGGTTTGTCGTGAATGGTGTCTTCACTAACACTGTTCTTGAACCCAGTTGAGAAATGATTAAATCTTTTTATTTAGATTTAATGAAGTGTACCAATTAAATAATATTTAATTGGAATTGAATTGATATTGATTTTTGGGTTTATCGTGAACAGTGTTTTAAATAACACTTGTTCTTTAACCCGATAATTAATGAATGTGATTTTGGGTTTATCGTGAACAGTGTTTTAAATAACACTTGTTCTTTAACCCGATAATTAATGAATGTGATTTGGGTTTGTCGTGAATGGTGTCTTCACTAACACTGTTCTTGAACCCAGTTGAGGAAAGATTAAATCTTTTTATTTAGATTTAATGAAGTGTACCAATTAAATAATATTTAATTGGAATTGAATTGATATTGATTTTTGGGTTTATCGTGAACAGTGTTTTAAATAACACTTGTTCTTTAACCCGATAATTAATGGATGTGACTTTGGGTTTATCGTGAACCGTGTTTTAAATGACACTGATTCTTTAACCCAGTCACAGATTAAAACTAAGTGGAGTTTTAATGAATCTTTAATTAGATTGAAAAGATCGAGAATGGAGTATCACCAGTTTTGCTCCAGGCGATAGTTAAATCTTTAATTAGATTTGAATGTGAAATTTAGAAACTAACTGGCGGTTAGCCAAGCAGAATGGTTTTCTGGATATTGATCTGATGTTGGTTTCGGCCTTCGGGGTTAATATTTGGGGAATTATTCTCTTGATTAATTTACGGTTAGTGACTAATGAATTAGAATGAGGCGTATGTTGTGTTTGTGTAACACTTATTTAAAATATACGCGAGTTATTCGGAAAGACCGGGTTTATCCCATTCTGAATAACTGATGCGACGATAAGTCGAAGATGAAGACGATGGTCGAAGACCGGAGGTCTTCACGTCGTTTGGGTGATAACTGATGATCTTGATTGGGCTGTACACCCAAGAAGATGGAAACAGTTAGTGATCGTCCAGACGTACTTGGAGATCGATGGATATGCGGGGTACTAGGTGCCTCCGGTTTCGTTCAGCCCCAGAACGGACTTGTAAATGGACTGTGTGTCTGACATAGGATGGTTTGCCTGTGTGGCATGCTAAGATGCAAATGATCAAGGCTTCTGTTGAAAAGCAAAGTCTTGTGGTTGATGATCGAAGCACGGCCTTTGTGGCGTAGCTTCGTGTAACGTTTGATTCGCGAGTTTCACACCCGGTATGAATCAAAAACGGGAGACGTACCTCAGGGAGGGCATGCGTTTCTTTCTAGTTAGAAGTGGCGTCAGTGGTTTTACACGCCCTGACGAGTTTGACTTATGTGGTTGTTGCTGTTGCGAGGCGCCTCGGTTATATCGGTTTCGGCCGATGCTTCTGGTCGGCTGACGGACCAGACTTACACCCCATAGGGTGGGGAAACGTAGTGTTCAGGCATTTTAATCCACATCGGTGGACCGGCCCTGTCGCTCCAAGGGTCGATGCGCTCTGACCCTGTGGCTCGGGCTAGAGAGTCACGAATCGGTTGAGGACTATCTTTTGCCTCGGTTCATAGACGGAAATCCAATTTCCAAATACGTGCCATTTGCGGTTTTATTTGTAAACCTATATATGGCGACATAGTGGCATGGGACGCTCATGTCGCCTATGATTGATACTTATGATTTGAAGTTGTTTTATACACTATGCACTTATTATAGTATCAAATGATTTGTTTTAAACGTATCCAGCATTCTTTGGCTGTTATAAGGGAAAACCCTATCCCCCGGCTTGCGTTTGCATTGTGTGATAGGACCTGGGTCTTATAACAGCTTCATTTTTCTTTATTTAGCATTGCGCTGTTTGTTTTATGCACTGGTATTCTTGGGAGGAAACCCGTTCCGTGTTATACGGCGTGGTCCCTTGATTTACCTAATGATTTAAAATAAAGATTAATAACTGTTTTAGTTCTCACACCAGTCACATGACTGACCTGGAGTTTATTGTTTTAACCTAAACTCTGGGTGCCCTTATTTTCGACACGGGCAGCTAGTAGTTTTGGTTTTGCAGATTTATATTCACAGGATCCTGGTTTACAGCTGGAACGATATCCGGAAAGCTTTGTATCCGTATATCTCTTCTAGTTGTGTATTGTATTATTTTCCGCTGCTATGTATTTAAATGTAATTTAAATCTCTGATATTTCTGTGTAATATTCATTTATACTCTGTATATTCTTGTAATCTGATGCATTGTTGTAATATACAATGAAACGTTCTTCTGTATGCGTTCTGTTGTGGTTTGTTCTCGAACTATCCGACGCTTTCCTTTACGGGGAAGTTGCGGGTCTTCACAGTTGGTATCAGAGCTTTGGTTTACAAAGCCAGAGAACAAGACACATTAGAAACATACGAAAGAATTCATCAGATATTGGATTAGCAATATCCAATGGGAATGACTCGTTAGAGATAGGATCAGTAGTATCCTAGAACGAGTGTGAAGAGTATATTTTTAAAATGAAAACAAAATTTTGTTCTGAAATTTTAAATCAATTATTCGTAGTTGATTATTTATTTATATTGATATGGACAATCGAGTATATATAGATTTCGCGTATACGCGTCATGAACGTATATTCGAAGTTTTAATATACTGGGTGGATATAGAATCACATTCTAGACATCCGGGGATGATTCTGATGATGGTGCATCATCATCAGTATTCATATTCGAGTTTCGAAGGTGTGATTTTCTATATATTTCCATTAGACTGGTGTGAGAACCAAAGCTTATATAGTTAGAACACATTGTTGTGAATTGGCATCAAAACATGATTTTTGTATATATGTATCAAAGTTATGAATTTGAAACTCTAATTCACTAATTGATTGATGTTTGTGTTGTTTGTTCATTTGTTTGCTAATTTTGAACCTATATGCCTAATTTGATCAAATATTGAATTATATTGAAATTTGGTCGCATCTGCTTGCATATACATGTATATCATTGAACAGGTCATAGCAAGGAGGCTAGAGCCAGAGAATAAAATTTGTTTGCCCGACAAATAGGTACATGTTTACTACATAATTTCCTGTTTTGTTTGGGTGATGATGATTTTGTGAGCCTATTGGCTAGCCGCTTGGCTTTTTCTTTTTCTTTTTGAGATCTGAAGGACCGGGGAAGCTATTTGAAATTCCCCGATGCTCCCGGTGCAGGGGAGGTTATGGCGAAATTTTTCGAAAATTTAGGGAGTTAGCCAAATTTTTGAAATTTTGAAAATTCTCAGAAACTAAAGAGTTGGAGAATGGAAGCCAGATCGAACGTAGAGTTGATTAATCAAACCACTTTCGACTTTGTTCCTTTTCGGGGACGAAAAGTTTTAAGTGGGGGAGATTGTAACAACCCGTAAAATGCGAGCCAGTTTGAAATTTTTATTTTGGCAATTTTAGCGAATTTTGATTATTTAAAATGAAATATTTTAAATAATATCGACGAGAAATTTATTTTGAATTGAAATTCGACGTATATATTATATACGTCGTCGTTAGAATATATAATAATTATATATAATTATAAAAGGAATTGAAAATGGCGCGGTAGTTCGAAAATTCGATTTCTAATTTCAAATGAATATACAGAATTCAATATAAGTCAGAATTGAACGAAACAAGAAATATTTGAATCTGTATAACTATATCTTTGTAACGAAGTTAACAAACTGAGATTTCATTTTAGAAATGATAAGATATGTCCAGTTTAAAATTAGAAATAGTCGCTGTGGAATTTATATATATTTTAATATAATATAAGGCCCTTAAAAATAGCAATTTTGCAAACGACCTCGGATTCCGACGAAACCAGTTTTGTTGGGTCCGCAGTGTCGAGTTATTGCTAGATTCCAAATTTCATAATTTTTCGAATCAATATGTGAGCGTGGCAAAGGAAAACGCGTTTGACCAGTTTCAGTTGATTTTAATCGACTGGAAATTGGCCATTTTTCTAACGGTCTCAGAATTCGACGAAACTAGTTTTGTTAAGACCGTATCGTCAATACGAAGCTAGAAAATATTTTTATGGGATTTATAAAGTTCGTATGTGACCCCGGTAATTTGAAATGTACGTTTAAAATTCAATATAGTGATTTAAAGGTAAATTCAACAGAAACTGATTGTAACAGCCGAATCAGCGGACGATACATATCCCATTGTGTTCGGAATGGGGGTTAAACGCTAGGGACGACAGGCGGTGGACCTCTTTTAGAGGTCGATCGAAAATGTTGACTTTTTGAATTAAAATAAAATAATTAAATAATTAAATTAATAAAAAATTTCTTTCTCCCCCCTTTATTGGTTCTGGCCCCCCCCGTTCAAACAGAAATCATTTTATAAAAAAGAAAAAAAAAGGAGAAGGAGAAGGCGATCGAAGGTGCCGTTCGAGGCCAGCGCCGCCCCCCCCCTCGCGCGCCGCCTCCTCCGTTCAACCTCCGCCCCCCCCTCTGCTGCTTCACTCGCGCGAAGTCTTCTCCCATCGAAGAACCGCAATCGCGCCTCCCTGAAACCCTAGGACGCCGCCGCCTCCAGCCCGAGGTCGAGCCGCCGACGCTGCTCCCCACCCTGGCCTCGTCTGACTCCGGTGCTGAAGTTCATCCCCTCCGCAGACATCGATGCCCCCTTTTTTCTTCGATGAAGTAAGTTTTTTTTCTTTTCTTTCTTTACTTTATTTTATTTTTAATTTAAAAGTGAGAAAAACTGAATTTTAAAAATGTTAAAACTGAATTTTAAAAATATAAAACCTGATTTTATAAAAAAATGTAAAACCTGATTTTATAAAAAAAATGTATGTAAAACTGATGTTAAAAATAAAATATAAAACTGATGTTATAAAAGTAGAAAACTGATTTTATTTTAAGGTTTAAAATAGGAAAAATGTTTAAACTTTAAAAAGAAAAGGTTTAAACTTGAAAAAGAAAATGGTTTGAACTTTAAAAAGAAAATGGTTTGAACTTGAAAAAGAAAATGGTTTGAACTTGAAAAAGAAAATGGTTTGAACTTGAAAAAGAAAATGGTTTGAACTTGAAAAAGAAAATGGTTTGAACTTTAAAAAGGAAAAGATTTGATCTTTAAAATAGGAAAGCAAGAAGGCGATATTTTTAAATATGAAAAGACGATATTTTGATATGAGTAGCGAAATAAAAATTCGATTTTTATATATTGAACTTTGAAATAAAAATTCGATTTTTATATATTGAACTTTGAAATAAAAATTCGATTTTTATATATTGAACTTTGAAATAAAAATTCGATTTTTATATATTGAACTTTGAAATAAAAATTCGATTTTTATATATTGAACTTTGAAATAAAAATTCGATTTTTATATATTGAACTTTGAAATAAAAATTCGATTTTTATATATTGAACTTTGAAATAAAAATTCGATTTTTATATATTGAACTTTGAAATAAAAATTCGATTTTTATATATTGAACTTTGAAATAAAAATTCGATTTTTATATATTGAACTTTGAAATAAAAATTCGATTTTTATATATTGAACTTTGAAATAAAAATTCGATTTTTATATATTGAACTTTGAAATAAAAATTCGATTTTTATATATTGAATAGAGAAGTAAAAATGGGATTTTTACATATGTAGTGAAAGCGGACAACGAAGGTGACAATAAGGCGAAACGACGAAGACTTCTGCAAAGGAAGAGCCGTGGAGCTAGGATAGCTATATGTGAGAACTTCTCACCTTTCAATTTATTTTTCTAGTTATATATATATATACTAGGATGCAGACGGTGCTTAGTAGCACCTGACACCCGTCCACAGACCATGGACTTGTTTGTTTGACTGTTTGGTGATTGATTGCGATATTGGTTTGAATGTGATTTGTGGTGTGAAAAATCGAATCGATAAATTGGTTAGGATTAGACGTGCGCCGTTATAAGGCGAGGGAGTAAGGCTAGGTTAGACTCTTACTCCAAATTTTGTGGTTTGCATAACGAATTGATTTGATTGATGTGTGAATGGCGTGGGCCTTCACTAGACCGGGGATAAGGCTAGGCCTCGTCCCGTTTCTAGTATCGTGCCGTTATGCCGCCGAAATTTTCTAAAATATGTTAGAAAAAAATAAAAATATCATTTTATTGAATAAATGAATTGAATAGAAATTCATAGGTTGAAATAAAATGTTTTATCGTTAAAAATATAATTTTTAACGTGAATATGAAAATAGGGAAGTGAATAAATAAATATTCATTTACAAACCAGATGGTTTGTTTTTGTACACCTATTTGAATGACATAGATTGGGACGATAAATTTTACACATCGCCCAACTGCACGAATAAAATAGTTGTTTGATTGTTTGAAACCCCACACGGGTGTTGGGATGAAATTTGAAGTTCACTCATCCTGATTGATTAAATATGTCGATCGATTGATTGACAGGCTGTTATAAGCGTTAGATATCTATATTTGATGCTTATACAGTGTAGTGCACTTTGGTTGATGGTTGATTATTTTTCAATGCTATTATACATGTGTTGTATGAAAATCCATATAATTAACTTTATATGGTAAGTGATTGGGCCTCATTCCAGTTTTAAAATAGAAATATTTGAAATAGAAATATTCGAAATGGAATATTTGAAAATATCAATATATGAAACCGTGTTGATTAGATTGACGCCATTTTGACGTGAACGATATTTATATCGATTTTAAAACGATTTCGAAATAAATTGAATTGAAAACGATTTCGAAATAAATTGAATTGAAAACGATTTCGAAATGAATTGAATTGAAAACGAATTCAAAATGAATTGAATTGAAAACGATTTCGAAATGAATTGAATTGCAAACGATTTCGAAATGAATTGAATTGAAAACGATTTCGAAATAAATTGAATTGAAAACGATTTCGAAATAAATTGAATTGAAAACGATTTCGAAATGAATTGAATTGAATATGAATTCAAATTGAATTGAAATTTGAATTGAATAGAAATGAATTTTAAAACGAATTTATAAAGAAGAATTCAATTTTGCCTTGAATTGAAATGGAAGTTGAAATAGATTTTGAAACGAATTTTAAAACTATTTATATAATTCGTTTTAAATAGAAATCGACGAAGTATATATTATATATATATTATATATATAATATAATGGCCTGAATAGAACGCGCCGCGCCGCGGCAGTTCGCGAATTTCGACCATTTATTTCAAACGGACATTACGGGAGATCCGACCGTCGGATTCTCCTAAAACCGGAACCGTTGGGTTCGTATCGAAAAGAGCTTTCTAACGAATGTTAGAAATTTGAAATCTAACGGTTGGATTTGGAGATACGTCCAAATCAAATTGGAAAAAGGTCGCTGTAAGTGCAGTTCGATGGCCATTGTTGGAAATCGACTGTACGGGCCTTGATAAAATTATTAAAAATAGTAATAATTTGTGTAAAATCATAAGAAATGATTTGGGAAGAATTGGGATGAAAAACTCCATATTTGAAAAGATAAAAATAGATTTTTATCGAATTGAACTAGTTTTGAACTAGAATTATAATTCTATTTATTTTTAAATAAATAAATTGAATTCGAAAAGGGTTTTAAAAATAACCAAAATTCCAATGATTGCATTGGAGTGGATTTGAATCGAAATTGTCTTCGGAATATTTCGATGTTGGAATTTGTGATTATACGGATGTTGTTACGAAAATTTGAAAGATATATATTTATATCGTTATTTCCAATACGACATTTGTTAATCGTAGAATTTGATATTGAATATAAGCCGATATATTTTCTATTCAGAGCCTCATATTGAATATCAAATGGGATTTGGGTTTGTCGTGAATGGTGTCTTCACTAACACTGTTCTTGAACCCAGTTGAGAAATGATTAAATCTTTTTATTTAGATTTAATGAAGTGTACCAATAAAATAATATTTAATTGGAATTGAATTGATATTGATTTTTGGGTTTATCGTGAACAGTGTTTTAAATAACACTTGTTCTTTAACCCGATAATTAATGAATGTGATTTTGGGTTTATCGTGAACAGTGTTTTAAATAACACTTGTTCTTTAACCCGATAATTAATGAATGTGATTTGGGTTTGTCGTGAATGGTGTCTTCACTAACACTGTTCTTGAACCCAGTTGAGGAAAGATTAAATCTTTTTATTTAGATTTAATGAAGTGTACCAATTAAATAATATTTAATTGGAATTGAATTGATATTGATTTTTGGGTTTATCGTGAACAGTGTTTTAAATAACACTTGTTCTTTAACCCGATAATTAATGGATGTGACTTTGGGTTTATCGTGAACCGTGTTTTAAATGACACTGATTCTTTAACCCAGTCACAGATTAAAACTAAGTGGAGTTTTAATGAATCTTTAATTAGATTGAAAAGATCGAGAATGGAGTATCACCAGTTTTGCTCCAGGCGATAGTTAAATCTTTAATTAGATTTGAATGTGAAATTTAGAAACTAACTGGCGGTTAGCCAAGCAGAATGGTTTTCTGGATATTGATCTGATGTTGGTTTCGGCCTTCGGGGTTAATATTTGGGGAATTATTCTCTTGATTAATTTACGGTTAGTGACTAATGAATTAGAATGAGGCGTATGTTGTGTTTGTGTAACACTTATTTAAAATATACGCGAGTTATTCGGAAAGACCGGGTTTATCCCATTCTGAATAACTGATGCGACGATAAGTCGAAGATGAAGACGATGGTCGAAGACCGGAGGTCTTCACGTCGTTTGGGTGATAACTGATGATCTTGATTGGGCTGTACACCCAAGAAGATGGAAACAGTTAGTGATCGTCCAGACGTACTTGGAGATCGATGGATATGCGGGGTACTAGGTGCCTCCGGTTTCGTTCAGCCCCAGAACGGACTTGTAAATGGACTGTGTGTCTGACATAGGATGGTTTGCCTGTGTGGCATGCTAAGATGCAAATGATCAAGGCTTCTGTTGAAAAGCAAAGTCTTGTGGTTGATGATCGAAGCACGGCCTTTGTGGCGTAGCTTCGTGTAACGTTTGATTCGCGAGTTTCACACCCGGTATGAATCAAAAACGGGAGACGGACCTCAGGGAGGGCATGCGTTTCTTTCTAGTTAGAAGTGGCGTCAGTGGTTTTACACGCCCTGACGAGTTTGACTTATGTGGTTGTTGCTGTTGCGAGGCGCCTCGGTTATATCGGTTTCGGCCGATGCTTCTGGTCGGCTGACGGACCAGACTTACACCCCATAGGGTGGGGAAACGTAGTGTTCAGGCATTTTAATCCACATCGGTGGACCGGCCCTGTCGCTCCAAGGGTCGATGCGCTCTGACCCTGTGGCTCGGGCTAGAGAGTCACGAATCGGTTGAGGACTATCTTTTGCCTCGGTTCATAGACGGAAATCCAATTTCCAAATACGTGCCATTTGCGGTTTTATTTGTAAACCTATATATGGCGACATAGTGGCATGGGACGCTCATGTCGCCTATGATTGATACTTATGATTTGAAGTTGTTTTATACACTATGCACTTATTATAGTATCAAATGATTTGTTTTAAACGTATCCAGCATTCTTTGGCTGTTATAAGGGAAAACCCTATCCCCCGGCTTGCGTTTGCATTGTGTGATAGGACCTGGGTCTTATAACAGCTTCATTTTTCTTTATTTAGCATTGCGCTGTTTGTTTTATGCACTGGTATTCTTGGG
Organism: Allium sativum; assembly: GCA_030737875.1. Classification (NCBI taxonomy): domain Eukaryota; kingdom Viridiplantae; phylum Streptophyta; class Magnoliopsida; order Asparagales; family Amaryllidaceae; genus Allium; species Allium sativum. Next base: position 995,079,900 of record CM060924.1, on the reverse strand, counting down.
AGGAAACCCGTTCCGTGTTATACGGCGTGGTCCCTTGATTTACCTAATGATTTAAAATAAAGATTAATAACTGTTTTAGTTCTCACACCAGTCACATGACTGACCTGGAGTTTATTGTTTTAACCTAAACTCTGGGTGCCCTTATTTTCGACACGGGCAGCTAGTAGTTTTGGTTTTGCAGATTTATATTCACAGGATCCTGGTTTACAGCTGGAACGATATCCGGAAAGCTTTGTATCCGTATATCTCTTCTAGTTGTGTATTGTATTATTTTCCGCTGCTATGTATTTAAATGTAATTTAAATCTCTGATATTTCTGTGTAATATTCATTTATACTCTGTATATTCTTGTAATCTGATGCATTGTTGTAATATACAATGAAACGTTCTTCTGTATGCGTTCTGTTGTGGTTTGTTCTCGAACTATCCGACGCTTTCCTTTACGGGGAAGTTGCGGGTCTTCACACATTTTAAATAAGTGAACTTATGGATTGCCTTTCTTAAAAACCATCCATCCAAAAAATAGGGACAAGAACATTGCTAGTGCATTCTAAAAGGATTTTTGACTTCATTCTCTTCACAAAAGAACAGCTGACAATTATCAACTTTTTGCCCTGTATACAACTAGCCTCTATCGTGCAACGGATTTAAGTTTAGTTTTTGTTTGCTTAAATTGAAGTTTTTGAAGTGAGCCATTAGATTTGGAAAAAGAAAAATGATTTCAACAGGTAGTTATTTTTTTCAGATAATAATGGAAACTAATAAAAATTATGCTCATGAAAGAATTATGAACCTTTTTTAGTATAATATAACGCATGTCTGGCATTTTATATCTTCCACAGGAGCTTTTGTTACCCCAGAATACCTGTAATGCCCAGCTCATTAACTGGTGAAACACCTTATGTGTTAAGACTCACTTCCACTTCCTAATATGACATATGACAAGATATCTGCAAAACCAAAGAAACATAGGAATAAATACCAATCAAACCCACAAATTACTAATAGAACCTTTATTCCTTTCCTGGCAAACTAAACTATGTGGCAAAGTCGCAATACGAATCATGTTAGGGTTAACGAAAATATAAAGCATAAAAATCAATCGCTACCAGTAACAAAAGAAATTACATGTTCAACAACAACAACAACAACTCTATTATTGATAATAATAACTGAAATTATAATAATAGTTTAAATTACCAAATTTCATTGTCGTTCTCTGAGAATCCGAAATCAGCCTCGTTGTAGCGGATAGAGCTTGAAGGTCACTGGAAAAGCTTGTAAGGCGTAAGATGAAAAGGAGCAAAGTGAACGCAAAGTACCAACTATAGCAATGTTTTAGGAATGTTTGATTATTGCTTTTCACTATAATATTGATTTTCATGGAGAAGACAGAAGAGTGCAACGAAGATGAAAAGATGGAAGGCACGCACAGTACCTGCTATAGCAGAAGGAAAGTATTAAAAAGATAATATAAAATGAAGTAAAGCTAGGTCGGTCAGCTGAATACAGGAAATTTTGAAATTTATATGTTTCCTCATTCACAAACGAAAATTATCCCTGAAAGATCTACATTCGAAAATTATCTGTGGAGTGTTTTTTTCTTTCAAAATTATAATTTAAATTATGTGTATTTTAGTATAATAAAATATATTTAAGTTAGAAGTTTATATTATATACACTAGACGCATATTAATCGTTCAAAAAAATTACTATCATATATCTGTTTATCTTAACGCTATAACAATCAATGAGATTGAAAAACATTTATTTAAATTAAAGGTTTTCCATTTTTTTTTATTTATCGATGATAACTGTATGATATTTGTCTATATTTGCAGATGTGAACATCATATATTCGAAATTGATTTGAGATGCGGATATAGATATGACACTGTTCGAACATGAAAATATTTGTTAATAAACATATGTAAACTCGTGCTAATAATGCACATTCCTAAGGCCCTCCCCGTTATATTCATCTATAATTTCTTATATTTTGCATTAAATATAAATAAAGCTATTATTTAAAGAGAATTACTTTAATAATAACAATATTTATGTAACATTCCTTAGTTTGGAATGAAATTAGAATCCTCATATAGCAAAATACGTGTATAAAATGTAGAATTATAGAGTAAACACGGCATTCTACTAGCGTCAAGGCTTTTCGAGAAACAAAACTTCACTCCAATACGGAGGCTAGGTTGGGAACAATATACGTGCAAATGGGGGAGTGGACTATTACAGTGGCATTAGAGCCAATACCAACTAGAATTGTTGCATTTCTATCGACTATGATGCCTTCATGGTATTTTTGGCTTGCATGTCGACCATAAATGCACAATGGGGACGTTGGACTTTGAAGAGAGTAGACTGTAACACACCTTAGTTTATAATGAAAATAAAAGTCCAAGATAGGCAGAATAAGGGTATGATTGAGAAGTTGCATAGTAAAGCCCAACCTCCAAATAGTGTTGAGGTCTTTTAAGGAAAAACACATGTCCTATATGGTAGTTGAAACGACCCGCAAATCCGTGTTATCAGAGTTGACTAAATACACCACACGTCCAACCCAAATAACACAGAAATACGACTCATTATTAGAAAGAAGTTAGAGGATGAGAAATAGAAAGAAAGAAATATTAGAATAGAAGAAAACGAAGATCACAAACTCACAGCGGAACGAATAAAATATATTATATAACATAAGCTTCGAAATACAAATCTGTTTTGTACATATATACATACCATCATCAGAGTACACATAACATTTTGGTTCAGCGGAAGTAACTCTAAACAACTCACGTTGAAGCCTCCTGCTTCAAGCTCCTCCAAGTGTATCTGTAAAAGCCTGAAACACTTGACTGCCCGTACAAATTTGGGCACCCAAGAGTTTAGGGAAAACAAAACAAAATAAACTCTGGGTCAGTCATGGGACTGGTGTGAGTAAACTCCAATCATTTGTTTAACTTTAAAAATTCTTTCAAAAGAAAAGGTAATAGTAAGACCAGCCCACACATAAACACGGACGGTTTTTACCTTACTATGACCCAAAACACTTTGATATCAAATCCAATGATATTATATTAATGTCTACATCAAGTAAATAACCAAATAGTAGAACGCTTGCATCTCACGCTCCACATATATAGTATAAAATCAAAAACCGCATGGCGCTTATTGGAGATTGGATTTCCAACATGACAAGGTATGGGACCACCTTTCGATGATGTATCTCTAGAGGCAAATACACCTGGGTTCAACAAGAACGTCTTGCAACCCGGCCCACACATGACCGACCACTCATTTCGCTTGAGTGTATCGAATGTATATCACCAACGGTTGGACTCAAACCACCGTTCCCGAATGGGCAGAATCGATAGATTTAGAAACAAAAGGAATTTCTCTAGATAGGTGATTATACACCCTAATGGGTGCGACCCACATAGCCATGCTGCCTGCCCGATTTTTGTCCTTTCCCGGTTGTTGAGGCCTGAGGCTACGCATACTTACCATTCATTGATAGCACAATCACTTTGAATGCCACATCGTCAGATCCGTTAATCACTAGTTGAGTTTGCACAAATATTCTGGATGTTATGCTAAGGGAATAAATCCGTTGCAACCATATATATTCATACAGACCAACCCATTTGATCATTGGAAATACTCTGTCAGACATTCGTCCATTTACGTTCGTTCTGGGATTGAACGAAACCGAAGGCACTATTTCTATAAATAGAAAAGCCCTTGCACTTCACTCCGTCTTCAATATATTCAGCATACTTGGTTCGCAACGCTTATGCCGATACGGAGTGGTTCTTCGGATAATAATCCAACCGGTCTCTCCATATTGACAACGATGGTCAAAAACTTCGATAGTCTGTGATTTAACTATCGAATAAAAACAAGTGTTCAATCAACATATCAAACAAATCACTGGGCTCTTTAATTAATATTTCCTTAATTAAATCTCTTTTCCATTTCCTTATCAATATTTGTTACCCAAATATTTTCAATAATCATCTCGGCCTCTTATGCCATTTGGAAAACGTTTCCAAATATCAACTCCTTTTATTTTCTATATATTAGAAAAATCTCTATTTGCAATTGGAAACAATTCCAATCACTTATCTCTATCCCCTTTTATTTACAACATTCGATTTTTATATTCACTTTACTATCGAATTCAATACGTCGATACAATGGTTTCAAATTATCAAAATATCTTAAAAATATTCTAACTCCTTAAATTTCCGGAAAAATTCGCCATAACCTCCCCTGTATCGGGAGCATCGGGAAATTTCAAATAGCTTCCCGGTATCTTCTTATCTCAAAAAGAAAAAGCCAAGCGGCTTGCCGATACGGCGCATAAAACCCATATATGAATTTAAACAGGTACCTTTTTGTCGGGCACCTAAATAAAAATCTTCATATACTCCATCCCATATCTGTTTAACACCTGTTCACCTGTTTTCAATTCAATTCAATACCATCTAATCGTTTGAACTCAGTTTCGCCCATTTATTCTTTAATTAGTCATTTTGCCTATTTCACTTCTTTGTTGAACATAACATGTTCAAACAAATATTTAACTCGTTCATAACCAAATTGAATTTCAATTTCAATTCTAGTTCTCTTTTCTATTTCGAATATAAATTTCAAATCGAATTCACTGATTTAAAGCTCAATATTCATTCGAAATCTCATTAACTAATTTCTATTCGAATTAGTTAACTCTATTCAATAAATCAAAAAAATCTGATTTCTGTTTCAAAAATCATATTCATTTACACAACTTGAATTCACATATATTTTACAACTCAACTCTGAGATTTTCTAAATAGACAATTCGGATTTTTCCGCTTAAAAATCCTTTTATAACATTAAATAAACCATTATGGTTTTAAAACGATTCTGGCGCTGCTTTTCTGAAAATTTGATTTTGATATAACTCAAAATATATACGACGAAATTCAGATTTTTCTCCTTCATTAGAAAACTATTATCAAATCGGTCCTGACGTTTCTTGTTTCAAAGAATTTCGACTTCAATTGGGTTCTGTATACTCGATTGAAGTTCGAATCGCTATTTTACGAACTGCAGCGCTGCGGCGAGTTCGTTTTAATTATAATTATATATATAAACTTTTAACTTCTTAAAATGAATTCAATTCCATTTTAATTCTATTTGAATTCCTTGATTCAAATTCCAATCTCACTTTTGAATTCTATATTTCAAATCCCAATTCCCTTTCTATTGGATATTCAAATTCAATATTTGAATTTCTATTTCAATTCCCTATATTCAAATTCAATACTTGAATTCATTTGAATTCTTTTATTCAAACTCTATATCTAAATTCCATTTGAACTGCTATATTCCAATTTCTATATTGGAAATTTATTTTTGAATTCTAATATTCAAACCCATTTGAATTTCTTCACTCAAACCCATTTGAATTCCCCTGAATTCAAATCCCATTTCAAAACCATTTGGATTTCCTATTTTGAAATCCTAATTTGAAATTCTATTTCCAATTCTACTTTGAAAATCCTATTTCAAAGTTTATTTCAAATTCTATTTTGAAATCTCATATTCAAATTTCTACTTGAATTTCTATATTCAATCCCATGTTCAAATTCAACACTTGAATTTCTATTTCAAATCTCAATTCAAATTTCATATTTAAATTCCATTCAAATCTCTATTCACATTTCACATTTGAATTCTTCTTTGAAATATTATATTTCAAATTCTATTTTGAAATTCTACATTGAAATCTCTAATTGAATTTCTAATATTAAATCTCCTTTTAAAATTCAAACATTTAAACTCCTTTTAAAAATTCAAATGTTATACTCAAATTTCCTTTGAGTTATATATTTAAAATTTCCTTTTCACATCTTATTTTGAAATTCCATTTCGAATTTCAAGTTCACACTTGTATTTCTATTTCTGAATTATCAAGTGATAATTCTTTTCACTTCATTTATAACTTTGTTATAAAAGAACTATTTTTAAATTTTGTTTAAAAAGAAACTACTTGTTTTATTTTTCAAAAACAAGTTTATATTTTATTTCCATTTAAAATTCAAATTCTATTTAAAAATAGAATTTTTCCCTTTTAAAATCTCCAATATCCCTTCATGATATTTTAAATAAATTAACACTTAGCCCAGTGATATTTAAAACAATCAAATCACCCAATTTTCAATCATTTGATTTTTAACACATCATATATGAATATATGTGAAATCAAACAAACAACAAACAGATAATATATTTTTGAGGAATCCAGTTGGATTCCTCCAACCTGTTTTCCTGCATCCACAGATGTTAGCACATAAATAATACCCATTCTGCTTCGTGGCAGAATATCGCGGTATAGAAGGTCATCCACTAATCATAGCGTGGGGCGTATAGGGTAATCATCCGCTATGTAACTGCGGGCATCCGCTAATGAGACTGCGGGAATCCAACCAATCAATCAACCCAATATATATATAATATATAGCCTAAATAACTAATATATATAAAACAACCATAAAACATTCACACAAGCAACAGACAATTATTTTTAATGAAATAAAAATAATTCTAAAGGTGAGTGAGATTTACTCACCGGATTTTTTTACTGTGCTGAATATCCCGTCTAGTTCAAACCGAGTTTATTTCGAAGTATTCGTCATCTTGGTTCTAGTGTACTTCGCATTGCTCGAATCTAATACCATGAAATAAAGTATGATTTTTATAAGTTATTAAACGAATTAATTGATTACTCTCTTAATAAAATTCCAATTTAAACCTTCATTCTATTTAAACGATTAATTTATACATTTTATTTCCTTATTGATTAATTTCCTCGATATACACTAATTATATGAACTATTTTATTTAAATCAAATTCCCAATTAGATAAACTAATTTTCTAGGCATAAAAAAAATGAATTTAACCATAAACCATTTTACAAATAAAATTCTAACCCTTTTACTACTTAAATTTGGATATAAATCAAACAAATTTAATTTAGATATTATTGGCCTTAATTAAATAAATTAAACTGACCTTACGGTGTCTCACCAATATTCACGACAGACTCCAGGCGACTTGCGTTCTTCCCAAACTTCCCAATTCAGAGAACGAACTCCCCTGTCAGTCGCACTCCCCATCTAAGGTTGAAATCCCCACCGAACCCTTGAATCCCATCATCGTACCTCCTCTACACCGCCACAGATCCGTACTCCTTCCACCTCTAACAGCAGAACCCCCAAACCTCCAACTACCGACTCATTAGCAACAGCAGCTCGCGTTCCCTCAATTTGAAGCAAACACAACATCGACTCCTTTGCAATGACCAATACAAGTCACGATGATTACCCAAAATAAATCCACGACTTTTCATTCAACATCGCCCCCTTTCACGAGTGGTTTCAACGCGTCTTGAGCCTCCAGAGATCTGCGAGTGCGCTTCCAACTTCAGGAGATTCGGTGGACTTTATCGAAGTGTTAAATTTTGATTTTCCGTTCAATTTCTTTTTCTTTTTTTTTGATGGTTCAGGCGAAAAGAACTAGAGGAAAGGAATTAGAAGAGTAAAGGATGTATATCGATTTCAGAATGATGGCCTAAATTTATAGGAGCGAGAGGAGACATTAACGTACTGAAGTCATTAAATCATGTTTCCTGGATTTTAAATGTGAACGACAGAAATTTGTGCTCGAGGAAAGAAATGTTGGGCGTTGTACAGATAATTGGTCGACTTCATTTAAGACTTATGGTGGCTGAAATGATGTGTTTTTATTTTGACTTGATTTTTTTCCTGAACTAAAATATCTTGCGGTCTCTCAATTCGAAGTCCTGAACTGCTATTCAACGGTGACGACCGACGATACCAGATTATAACGCTATTCTGGTCTAAATGGAGTAGTATTTTATTTTACTGTCTGCCGGAGATATTTAATTTAAATTAATGTTTTAAACTAAATTTGTTTTAAAAACATAATTAAATTTCAAGCAGTTAAATTTATTGAAAATAAATTAATGTTATCGTTCTAATTCAATAGAATTTATATTAATCGATTGGATTGTCTCAATTCAGTTTTAACTCACGTCAAATTATTTATCGTTCTAGTATTACGGCTATTCAATATATTCGATATTAAATCGTATATTGATTATTAACCCGATAAATTCCATAATAAAAATCCATTTATATTTGAATCAATATTTAAAACCATACTGAATCTTTAAAATAAACTGTTAAAAAATCTGGGTCGTTACATTCTTCCCCCCTTAAAATAATTTCGTCCTCGAAATTGCTAAGGTAAGAAAATGGTACAAATCCATTTCTTTTCACAACTTCTTTATGTTGAAACTCACCTCCTTACATTTCAACATATTTAATTTCACCAAAACTTTTGGTCTTCCTTCATTTGATTCGAATGATCTACGATCAATCCATTTATATCCAATCTATATTCCATTAAACCTATTCAAATTGATTCTAGTCGATTGATTCACTTCAATCCATTTAACTAGCTTAAGTTAAATTTAAATTCCAGAATTTAAATTCCTGGGTTTTTCTTTTCAAATTCTTTTGAAATCCCATAAATATATACATATATTTATTTCCATCACAAATCCAAAACATTTGAATATTCAAACCAATTTGTTTTCTTTCAAACAAATTTCCGTCAAAAACTTTTTCTAAGGTAGCAATTCATCACTTAGAAACTCGGAAATGAACACTGATGATGTTGCAATCATCATCAGAATAATTTCCCAGCCACTGAAGTGAGTTCAGTGCTTTATCAATTCTAAAATCCATTCAAAAATGGTATTTATTCAAATCCTTTACAAAACAAAGCTATATTATTTAATATACTTTTGAAAATATTTTTCCAATTTCCAGGATTAAAATTCCAAATTCTGGTTTGAATTCAATTCTAATTCATCTTATCTGTATATTCAATTTCTATACAAATTCTATTTTGGTTATAAATACCCATTCTAAATTTATAATCTCATTTGATTATAAAGTCAACATCCAACACATCCATATAATAATAATTCTAGAAAATTATTCTTTCTATATCAAAATAGAAATTTTGGGTAAAATTATTTCATTTACCCATTTTAAAACTATATCGTGTTCAATCTTCTGTTCAAGTATTTAGAAATCCCTATCGACTTCGTGGCGTCCCACGATTCGACCAGAATTCATAAACCACTCAACAGACTAGTCAACACAATATAAAACAACTTTTATATCAATTAACAAATACGCTCCCTCGTATATATACGCTCAACTCATTCTAGGGCACTACTGACCCTATCTCTAATGAGCACAACTCCACACAAGCCTAGGTGTTCGCTCAACCTAAGCTCTGATACCAACTGAAACGACCCGCAAATCCGTGTTATCAGAGTTGACTAAATACACCACACGTCCAACCCAAATAACACAGAAATACGACTCATTATTAGAAAGAAGTTAGAGGATGAGAAATAGAAAGAAAGAAATATTAGAATAGAAGAAAACGAAGATCACAAACTCACAGCGGAACGAATAAAATATATTATATAACATAAGCTTCGAAATACAAATCTGTTTTGTACATATATACATACCATCATCAGAGTACACATAACATTTTGGTTCAGCGGAAGTAACTCTAAACAACTCACGTTGAAGCCTCCTGCTTCAAGCTCCTCCAAGTGTATCTGTAAAAGCCTGAAACACTTGACTGCCCGTACAAATTTGGGCACCCAAGAGTTTAGGGAAAACAAAACAAAATAAACTCTGGGTCAGTCATGGGACTGGTGTGAGTAAACTCCAATCATTTGTTTAACTTTAAAAATTCTTTCAAAAGAAAAGGTAATAGTAAGACCAGCCCACACATAAACACGGACGGTTTTTACCTTACTATGACCCAAAACACTTTGATATCAAATCCAATGATATTATATTAATGTCTACATCAAGTAAATAACCAAATAGTAGAACGCTTGCATCTCACGCTCCACATATATAGTATAAAATCAAAAACCGCATGGCGCTTATTGGAGATTGGATTTCCAACATGACAAGGTATGGGACCACCTTTCGATGATGTATCTCTAGAGGCAAATACACCTGGGTTCAACAAGAACGTCTTGCAACCCGGCCCACACATGACCGACCACTCATTTCGCTTGAGTGTATCGAATGTATATCACCAACGGTTGGACTCAAACCACCGTTCCCGAATGGGCAGAATCGATAGATTTAGAAACAAAAGGAATTTCTCTAGATAGGTGATTATACACCCTAATGGGTGCGACCCACATAGCCATGCTGCCTGCCCGATTTTTGTCCTTTCCCGGTTGTTGAGGCCTGAGGCTACGCATACTTACCATTCATTGATAGCACAATCACTTTGAATGCCACATCGTCAGATCCGTTAATCACTAGTTGAGTTTGCACAAATATTCTGGATGTTATGCTAAGGGAATAAATCCGTTGCAACCATATATATTCATACAGACCAACCCATTTGATCATTGGAAATACTCTGTCAGACATTCGTCCATTTACGTTCGTTCTGGGATTGAACGAAACCGAAGGCACTATTTCTATAAATAGAAAAGCCCTTGCACTTCACTCCGTCTTCAATATATTCAGCATACTTGGTTCGCAACGCTTATGCCGATACGGAGTGGTTCTTCGGATAATAATCCAACCGGTCTCTCCATATTGACAACGATGGTCAAAAACTTCGATAGTCTGTGATTTAACTATCGAATAAAAACAAGTGTTCAATCAACATATCAAACAAATCACTGGGCTCTTTAATTAATATTTCCTTAATTAAATCTCTTTTCCATTTCCTTATCAATATTTGTTACCCAAATATTTTCAATAATCATCTCGGCCTCTTATGCCATTTGGAAAACGTTTCCAAATATCAACTCCTTTTATTTTCTATATATTAGAAAAATCTCTATTTGCAATTGGAAACAATTCCAATCACTTATCTCTATCCCCTTTTATTTACAACATTCGATTTTTATATTCACTTTACTATCGAATTCAATACGTCGATACAATGGTTTCAAATTATCAAAATATCTTAAAAATATTCTAACTCCTTAAATTTCCGGAAAAATTCGCCATAACCTCCCCTGTATCGGGAGCATCGGGAAATTTCAAATAGCTTCCCGGTATCTTCTTATCTCAAAAAGAAAAAGCCAAGCGGCTTGCCGATACGGCGCATAAAACCCATATATGAATTTAAACAGGTACCTTTTTGTCGGGCACCTAAATAAAAATCTTCATATACTCCATCCCATATTTGTTTAACACCTGTTCACCTGTTTTCAATTCAATTCAATACCATCTAATCGTTTGAACTCAGTTTCGCCCATTTATTCTTTAATTAGTCATTTTGCCTATTTCACTTCTTTGTTGAACATAACATGTTCAAACAAATATTTAACTCGTTCATAACCAAATTGAATTTCAATTTCAATTCTAGTTCTCTTTTCTATTTCGAATATAAATTTCAAATCGAATTCACTGATTTAAAGCTCAATATTCATTCGAAATCTCATTAACTAATTTCTATTCGAATTAGTTAACTCTATTCAATAAATCAAAAAAATCTGATTTCTGTTTCAAAAATCATATTCATTTACACAACTTGAATTCACATATATTTTACAACTCAACTCTGAGATTTTCTAAATAGACAATTCGGATTTTTCCGCTTAAAAATCCTTTTATAACATTAAATAAACCATTATGGTTTTAAAACGATTCTGGCGCTGCTTTTCTGAAAATTTGATTTTGATATAACTCAAAATATATACGACGAAATTCAGATTTTTCTCCTTCATTAGAAAACTATTATCAAATCGGTCCTGACGTTTCTTGTTTCAAAGAATTTCGACTTCAATTGGGTTCTGTATACTCGATTGAAGTTCGAATCGCTATTTTACGAACTGCAGCGCTGCGGCGAGTTCGTTTTAATTATAATTATATATATAAACTTTTAACTTCTTAAAATGAATTCAATTCCATTTTAATTCTATTTGAATTCCTTGATTCAAATTCCAATCTCACTTTTGAATTCTATATTTCAAATCCCAATTCCCTTTCTATTGGATATTCAAATTCAATATTTGAATTTCTATTTCAATTCCCTATATTCAAATTCAATACTTGAATTCATTTGAATTCTTTTATTCAAACTCTATATCTAAATTCCATTTGAACTGCTATATTCCAATTTCTATATTGGAAATTTATTTTTGAATTCTAATATTCAAACCCATTTGAATTTCTTCACTCAAACCCATTTGAATTCCCCTGAATTCAAATCCCATTTCAAAACCATTTGGATTTCCTATTTTGAAATCCTAATTTGAAATTCTATTTCCAATTCTACTTTGAAAATCCTATTTCAAAGTTTATTTCAAATTCTATTTTGAAATCTCATATTCAAATTTCTACTTGAATTTCTATATTCAATCCCATGTTCAAATTCAACACTTGAATTTCTATTTCAAATCTCAATTCAAATTTCATATTTAAATTCCATTCAAATCTCTATTCACATTTCACATTTGAATTCTTCTTTGAAATATTATATTTCAAATTCTATTTTGAAATTCTACATTGAAATCTCTAATTGAATTTCTAATATTAAATCTCCTTTTAAAATTCAAACATTTAAACTCCTTTTAAAAATTCAAATGTTATACTCAAATTTCCTTTGAGTTATATATTTAAAATTTCCTTTTCACATCTTATTTTGAAATTCCATTTCGAATTTCAAGTTCACACTTGTATTTCTATTTCTGAATTATCAAGTGATAATTCTTTTCACTTCATTTATAACTTTGTTATAAAAGAACTATTTTTAAATTTTGTTTAAAAAGAAACTACTTGTTTTATTTTTCAAAAACAAGTTTATATTTTATTTCCATTTAAAATTCAAATTCTATTTAAAAATAGAATTTTTCCCTTTTAAAATCTCCAATATCCCTTCATGATATTTTAAATAAATTAACACTTAGCCCAGTGATATTTAAAACAATCAAATCACCCAATTTTCAATCATTTGATTTTTAACACATCATATATGAATATATGTGAAATCAAACAAACAACAAACAGATAATATATTTTTGAGGAATCCAGTTGGATTCCTCCAACCTGTTTTCCTACATCCACAGATGTTAGCACATAAATAATACCCATTCTGCTTCGTGGCAGAATATCGCGGTATAGAAGGTCATCCACTAATCATAGCGTGGGGCGTATAGGGTAATCATCCGCTATGTAACTGCGGGCATCCGCTAATGAGACTGCGGGAATCCAACCAATCAATCAACCCAATATATATATAATATATAGCCTAAATAACTAATATATATAAAACAACCATAAAACATTCACACAAGCAACAGACAATTATTTTTAATGAAATAAAAATAATTCTAAAGGTGAGTGAGATTTACTCACCGGATTTTTTTACTGTGCTGAATATCCCGTCTAGTTCAAACCGAGTTTATTTCGAAGTATTCGTCATCTTGGTTCTAGTGTACTTCGCATTGCTCGAATCTAATACCATGAAATAAAGTATGATTTTTATAAGTTATTAAACGAATTAATTGATTACTCTCTTAATAAAATTCCAATTTAAACCTTCATTCTATTTAAACGATTAATTTATACATTTTATTTCCTTATTGATTAATTTCCTCGATATACACTAATTATATGAACTATTTTATTTAAATCAAATTCCCAATTAGATAAACTAATTTTCTAGGCATAAAAAAAATGAATTTAACCATAAACCATTTTACAAATAAAATTCTAACCCTTTTACTACTTAAATTTGGATATAAATCAAACAAATTTAATTTAGATATTATTGGCCTTAATTAAATAAATTAAACTGACCTTACGGTGTCTCACCAATATTCACGACAGACTCCAGGCGACTTGCGTTCTTCCCAAACTTCCCAATTCAGAGAACGAACTCCCCTGTCAGTCGCACTCCCCATCTAAGGTTGAAATCCCCACCGAACCCTTGAATCCCATCATCGTACCTCCTCTACACCGCCACAGATCCGTACTCCTTCCACCTCTAACAGCAGAACCCCCAAACCTCCAACTACCGACTCATTAGCAACAGCAGCTCGCGTTCCCTCAATTTGAAGCAAACACAACATCGACTCCTTTGCAATGACCAATAAAAGTCACGATGATTACCCAAAATAAATCCACGACTTTTCATTCAACATCGCCCCCTTTCACGAGTGGTTTCAACGCGTCTTGAGCCTCCAGAGATCTGCGAGTGCGCTTCCAACTTCAGGAGATTCGGTGGACTTTATCGAAGTGTTAAATTTTGATTTTCCGTTCAATTTCTTTTTTTTTTGATGGTTCAGGCGAAAAGAACTAGAGGAAAGGAATTAGAAGAGTAAAGGATGTATATCGATTTCAGAATGATGGCCTAAATTTATAGGAGCGAGAGGAGACATTAACGTACTGAAGTCATTAAATCATGTTTCCTGGATTTTAAATGTGAACGACAGAAATTTGTGCTCGAGGAAAGAAATGTTGGGCGTTGTACAGATAATTGGTCGGCTTCATTTAAGACTTATGGTGGCTGAAATGATGTGTTTTTATTTTGACTTGATTTTTTTCCTGAACTAAAATATCTTGCGGTCTCTCAATTCGAAGTCCTGAACTGCTATTCAACCGTGACGACCGACGATACCAGATTATAACGCTATTCTGGTCTAAATGGAGTAGTATTTTATTTTACTGTCTGCCGGAGATATTTAATTTAAATTAATGTTTTAAACTAAATTTGTTTTAAAAACATAATTAAATTTCAAGCAGTTAAATTTATTGAAAATAAATTAATGTTATCGTTCTAATTCAATAGAATTTATATTAATCGATTGGATTGTCTCAATTCAGTTTTAACTCACGTCAAATTATTTATCGTTCTAGTATTACGGCTATTCAATATATTCGATATTAAATCGTATATTGATTATTAACCCGATAAATTCCATAATAAAAATCCATTTATATTTGAATCAATATTTAAAACCATACTGAATCTTTAAAATAAACTGTTAAAAAATCTGGGTCGTTACAGTAGTTAAGTGGGGGGGGAAATTTATGCACGGACTGAGGAGCGAACTGTTACAATGCCCTTGCTCTAGATCAATCAAGGCGTGGATTCCCAAACTCCAGTTTTCTATTAGATTTGTAAATGAAAATTCAGCAATGTTAAATCCATTAGTATTGTAGAATGGCTTCAAATTTAATTCCAACTATACGTTGTTATGATGTAAGTTGATTATTGATGATCAAATGTGTGGAAAATATGTCGGTGGTTCTGACAAATTGGATAAAGTTCATAAACAAATGAACTTAGAACAATTAAAAGGGCCGAATTACAAAGCAACTCAGATAAAATCGAAGGACCATGATATTGATTTACTTTACAGTTGACTAACCATTCTAGATCAAAAGCAATTAAAATTACTGATGATGACAATGAATTAATGTTTTATACCGTCTCTAAAATAGAGTTATTTGTTAGGAAAAACCGAAGATTAGTGGTAGAGCAACCTGGGAGACAACATCTATAGCTAACTATAATTCACGAGCAATTCTATCTTTAACTTTTAATAATCAGCCAATAAATGTAGCGTAATACTGAAATTTCTATGGATTGAGTAATATATTCAACAAATATGAATGTAGATAAGGATAATAACATATAAAAATAAAATGATCACACAAGCGATTTTTATACCGGTTCGGACCTTCAGTCCTACTTATAGTCTCACAATTTTGGGAATTTCACTAATCGACACCCTCACTTAGTCCAAAGGAATAAGGAACTGAGCAATTGAATAGGATTTCACTACATTTGCCCAAATAACTGAACATGCTTTCGCTTGGGAAACTGGAGGAGACTTCAACCTTGCATGAATAACCGAACAGGGCTTTAAATACAAAAGAAATTTAGTTTGGCTTAGTGTGTTCTTGATATAACACGGATTAGTATTCAATCTGTATTACACTCTTCCTATAATCTTCTGCTCAAGTAGTATATATGTGTTTCTACGAAGACCAAAAATATATTAAATGCTTAAAAATATTGAAATGAATGTATTATTGCTTGTAAACTAGAAGCAATATGAGCATATAGAATGGAAGTATTTAAAATAGAAGATAGAGCGAGAATTGTTGATTTTGATCTTGAATTTGATATATGCATACATAGGTAGTTTACGGTTGCAACTTCTAATAAAAGATATAACAATTTTAAAGAGTTGCAACCTTTCCAAGAAGAGACATCTCTCCGACGAAGAGAGATGTTTCTTCGGGAAATCTGAAATTTTGACTATTATGCATCATTCAATAGACTGGATTTAGAAGTTTAGCCGATGGAAAATGAATTTAATCAAAAAGAAAAAAAATATTTCAAAACTGCCTAATTCAATCAGGTGATTTCTTTAGTTAAATCGACTGAATCATGATTTAGTTGACTGACTAAGAACATTAGTCTAGTAAATTTGCGTCAATTTTATAAACTTATGCACATCTGCGGGATCAATCGACTGAGGCGGCACGTTTAGCCGACTGGACTTGCCAATTTTTCTTCCATGTTTGTATAAATATCCATGAGTTTCGTACGTACATATGAACTTCTCGAGGATAGATTTTAACATATTAATTAAATTAATATGGAATTCTAAGTATATTTACTTGATCTCGAGTCATGTCAGATTGCTTGATGTCGTTTATTCATTAGCTAGTCATTGTTGCTTTAACATCATCAATTTGCATATATACTTATCATTAAAATACAAGATTCAACATTCTCCCCTTTCTTAATGAGGACAACTATATGATTTCTTGACTGCTTCTTCAGATATATCTTCCCTTGAATTTGTGCTTGCCTTGTTAAATGATTTTAAGATATATCTCCCTATGAAATATTATTTTCCTGCATAGAAAATGGTCATTTTCCTCTTTTTTTTTCATTGACAAAAGGAGAGCTCAAACAAAATTAGGTAGATAAATATGGCATAGAACATTAAAACAAAACAACATTGATAATATAACATAACATTAAATATCTACAACAACATCAAACATTCAAACACAAAAAATAGAGTCATAATTAATAATTAAACAATCACCAACACAACATCACAAAACATTAAAATTGTACAAGATCTCTTAGTACGAAATAATTACTAGTTAAAAAATTATCGACACCAAAAATTGGCATAACACCCAAAGCACGGGTTGTGTATAGAATAAATAAAGATTAATAATTGTGAAAAGTTAAAAATGGAGGAAATCACACACGAATTTATAGTGTTTCGGCGTTAATGAGCCTACGTCCAATTTATAATCTCTTATATACTATTTCAACTATCAGACTGGATAGTTACAATGACAGTACGATAAGAGATCAAACAATACTTTAATGCTAGAGCTTTCAGAATATGCTAAAAAGGGTCCTTCCTTCTGAATCCAAAAAGGGGTATTTATAGGTGATACAGTATTTGAGCAGATTTGGACACGTGTCATGGGATCCAAGAGAGTAGTTGATGCTGAATGAGTCAGTATCTCCTAAGGAATTAGTATTCCTTGAATTATCAGCAT
Organism: Allium sativum; assembly: GCA_030737875.1. Classification (NCBI taxonomy): domain Eukaryota; kingdom Viridiplantae; phylum Streptophyta; class Magnoliopsida; order Asparagales; family Amaryllidaceae; genus Allium; species Allium sativum. The sequence continues at coordinate 995,062,200 of CM060924.1, read as the reverse complement.
GAAGTGGCTCCTGATCTATCTGATTCGGATGATCTGGAAAGGGTAAGATCGGGGATGAGCTATTCTATAGGCGGGCTTTTCGGCTCACTGTTGAATGCAATGCGGCTGAACATGCTTGGTCATATCGGGCTTCTCCTGGACCGCGCCTGATGAGGGAAATAAGTTTAAATGTCGGGCCTCATTGATTTGCCCATTTTGAGCACTCGGGGTATGAGCCTGCAACATTGTTGAGCCTTGATGGGCTGCTTGAGAGGCCCATCAACACTTTTCCCCCCAATGTATGGTACGTTGGAAACGTAGCATACTTTGTAAACATGTGTCCTGAACAAATCTTTTCATATCAACCGAAGAATTTCATGGGTCGGTCTGAGTCATCCATTAAATGAGCCTTGTAAATTGCAATAAATCCTATCAGCCTTCTTGGAAACGTAAACGAGTTCAGATAATAAGGATGCCTCACTATCATCCATCTTATCGGTTGATCCTTGGCTCGTCAACTACTTTACACGTCAGCCGAGTCCAGTCACATCAGCCGAATGTGAATAGCCACTCCATCATATTATAAAAGGGAAACTCCTTTCACCTTTTTCTCTTTACTTTTACTATTACTATTGCAAGAACCAATTTACTTCTCCATAGGAAGAAGAAGAAAGACGATCTCCATCTTCTACCGAAGTCATATTTTTCAGGTAGAAATCGATTCTTCATCCTTTTCAAAATATTTAAATGTCATTCTTGCGTATGATCTCTCTTTCCTTTGCCTTTTGCTGCAATTTGGGTTTAACCTGATCCATGATTGGGATACCAGCATCGGATCGCCGGAGTCTGCGGTGATGCGGTTGTTCATGGTGATACCAGTATCATTTGAGTAGGATCCGAATGTGTCGGATTTGCTGATCTGATTATATCATGGAAGCAGAAAGATTTCCCGCCCATTCATAGCTTTTCGTGTGTTAAGGTGTTACTGAACCCTGGAACACATGGTGGTGCTTGAGAGGGTGGTAAAAAAGGACAATGATCTTAATCATGATTTTTGTGGCTTGTCTTTTACTGAAATAGCACTGTAAAAGGGCACCAACCCTTTTTGCATTAATCTTTAATTTCAGCTTGATAACCTTTTCACATACAAATGGTTAAAGCATATGATGCCCATAAGCGAGGATCGAGCGAGGGATTGTCCTTTTTCCATTAGAGTAGATAGTACTTCTGAGTCGTCGGATCGATCGAAACCTGATCTTGATAGCGACACTCGAAGTTGGTCGACGAGTCCACTACTTCCCCTTAAGTAACGGTCGAATTAAATGAAGCGACACCTATTCCCATAGCAACCGACATGCTTCCGGGCGCGGAAATTCTAGAGAACCCTCCAGATGTGGAAAGGATCACGATAACTCTTAAATGGATACAGAATTTGACTGGTAAACATAACATTCCTTTTGACGATGTTCTTCTCCCAAAGAAAACCGATTGGCCTTTCAATCCCCTAGGCGGTTACATGTCAATATCTCTTCCAATATGTAATGTGGGAGCTATACCCCCTTTTCCTTCATTTATTGTCAACTTCTTACGACGGATGAATTTGGTTCCGATGAAGTTTCATCCGATTGCTTATGGCAACCTCTTGTCGTTATATTACTTGTATATGAGATATTTGGGTTACCCTCCAACCTTTGATGACTTGGCTTTCCTTTTTCATTTTAAACACAACGAGAAACAGTCCCCCTCTCTTCTTTACTTCAAGGATGCCCGGGGTTGGAAGATTATTGAAGAGATTCCGAGCAAGGTGGGTGATCCAAGGCGGGAATGGTTTTGGGTTAGAGGGCAGCCGGGATGCGCTTGATATTGGCTTCAATGCATTAAGTCTCTTTGCTGGTTGATACTCCCCATACTAAAGTTCCTTATGTCGATCGCTATGCTTCTTCTTCTTTTTTTATACAGGGGACGACCCAACTAGGCCTGAGGTGGAAGTGTTTGAGGAACGCCATGGGCGACTGATCAAGCTGGACCCGAAGCGGCGATGGTTTTGGAATTGCTTGACGGACAAGCATTTACATCAATATGCTCTCCATGACGAAGGTAGAACAATCGGGTCGTTGAAGGAGGAATCTGAGTCAACAGCACCGAGCCAGGACGTGATGCCCTCAACTAAGAAGAAATCGGGGGAGGGGGTACGCAGATGACTCATTCGGTCGGGAGATCGGCTGTTCATCTCTCGCCTGGGAAGAAAAATAAACTTGGTCCAAAGAAGCCTACATTCGAAGGATGGGTTCGAGAGGCTGAGCGTCGAGAAGTCGGGCATCGAGAGACTGCAAGCATTGAAAAAGAGAGAAGGTTCCTGCCAAGAAAATCCCGAAGAAAGCGCAAGGGGAGCCAATCAAAGAGAACCCTACTGAGAATCGCTCGAGGGATTCTGAGGTCGAGAAAGATTCTCCTGCGGCATACGATTCGCAGGAAGAACATGTCATATCCCCTCTTCCTGGGTTAGAAAAACTGCAGATGCCAAATACTATTCTTTCACCATAGAGTTTAAACCCAAATCAATTTTTTGCCAATCAATCCGAAGGGATGTCTTTCTCGGTCAAACAAAAAGGTGTCGAAGGTACGATCCCACCCTCAGTATAAGGTTTATCTAAATGATTTGTTACATAGCATTTACACTGTTCGTCACAATACCATGTTCCTCTCGTGTAAATTGAATGTTGACCGTCTTAATCATGATCCTTCTTTTCTCAAAGGACATCGATGAAGAGTTTTATGGCAATCTTTTTGCCTTCCTTCCAACGATATCATGCCAGACGAGCCCACTTTGCAGCACGTTAGGAGAGGAAACGATGATGAAGACGATAGCAGCAAGAGGAAGAAGGAGAAGAAAGGTGAAACCACAAGAAGAGGCAAAGAAAGAGAGAGAGGAAAAGAAGTAAAGAAAGGGAAGGAGAAAAAAGAAGACAACAAGAAGGAAGCAAAGGAGAGGGAGATAGAGAGAGAAAAAGAGTTGACTCGAGATCGAGGTAAGCAAAAGAAGAGAAGCTTGGGAAAACATGATCGGACATCGGAAGGCAAGGAAGAGCTGGGGAGCATGCCCAAAAAGAAAAAAGGGGATAAGTCCTCCAAGCTTCGGCTTTCTCCCTGTCCTTGGAAAAAGACCTCCGAGGAGGGAGAGAAAGCCAAACATTCTCAGGATGTGTTGAGTTGCCCTAGATCTTCGGTCGAACCTTCTTCCACCAATCGAGTTAGTGAGTTGGAACGAGATTTTCCCGACCTCATCTTTACAGGGATTGAACCTGCCCCTGAGTTACAAACATTATCGTGTAGCTTTCGCCGTCATATTCGCAACAAGCTCGACCATGCTCTTTCTCAATATGATGCAATGCGTGAGTACGCCAGGCTGGTAAGTGGAGTGTTGAAGGAGAAGCTGACCGAGATCATCGGTCTGAAAAGAGATATAGCCAGTGACAAGAAGACCTTCGGGTTTTTTGAAAAGGAAATTAAAGATTAGGAGCTGCAGCCAACAGCCGATAAGGAGAGGTATGAAAAAGCAATCGAGGATCTGGGCACCCAAGTCCAATAGAAAGGTCGGGAGTGTGATTCTATGAGGGGCGAGATCGAATCTTTGAAGGAAGACAAAGCTCGGTTGGGTGTAGAGATACAGAATCTCAAAGCCGCCTTTCATTCATCCGAGCTGGCCAAAAATCTGGCCGAAGAGAATGCCGCTGCGGAAATTTAGTCTGCTAATAGCTCGAAGCTCCAACATGATATCGATATTCGAACCATCAAAACCTAACACACTCAGGAGATGTCCGAGCTAATAAAGGGTCATGGGCGTCAAGCTCTCTCATTCTTCACAAGGTTCCTTCATCATAGGGATTTGTCTTGGACGCCGAGGCATTCCACTGTGCTGGGCAACGCATGGAAACTAGTTTTGAGGGAAGAGAGAGAGGCGGATCAGGGTCGTCTAGTGGATGAGGAGGCTCTGATGACCCACATTCTTAATGATAAGGAACGAGCAATTTTGGCTGAGAGGAGAAGCCAAGAAAAGAGTGCGGCAGAGGCAGAACACCGTAGAGTGAAGGGGAAGTTTGTCCCCGAGAGAGAAGTTGGTGGTAGTCGGATCAAGGCATCCATCTCTTTCGTTTCTGCAAACATTGGAATGGGTTCGTCATATGTACCTCCACCCAAACCAGTCAAAGTCGTGGTAGAGCAACTAATCGAGCCCGATGTTGGATGTAAGCTCATCGCCAATTCTAAGTATACTTGTCCCACCTTGACTTGTGTTTTTTGTGGCAACTGCTTCGTTAGTGAGGGAGAGTGTAGAGGTAGAAACTGCTGCTGGGGAGAAGAGCGGCACTGAGGATACGACCAAGGTCTTGAGGGATGAGAAAATCAACATAGCATTATCGGAGGACGATGACATCGAGTTTGTCAGGGAGTCTAAGAGAGTTGGTCACACGTCCATGGTCGAGATCAAAGCTCAGAGTGATAAGGAAATTTCTTCCGTGAAGCCCGAACCACTTGAAGACCCTTTGAGCGTTCAACCCCTTCGAGTTATTCACCCGACCATCTTTCTTCGATCAAGACGCCGACTCCTGCGGATCCTGCTAACCCACAAGTCTCAGCACGAGCTCCCCTTTCATGTGGAAGTACGTTGAAGGAGACAAGGCACTGAACGACCACCGAAGAGATGTAGGAAATGATCAAGCAGGCAAAGCTGGCAGAAATGATCGAGGAGGGAAAATGCCAGCTCCATTTTAGAAGTTCTTTTGTTGTAATTTTCCTTTTAGGCCCTTTGGAAGTTTCGTACGAGTGCGACCCTCGCGTTTTTGTAATTATCAAACTTTATATCTTAGAAGATGATGTGTGACGGCCTGCCCCGGACTAGCCGACATTTCTCCGAAATGCGTTATGCCGATGTCCTACTAGCACGGGACGGTCGCCAAAGAAAAAGGGTGTGAAGCTACAAAAGAACTTGTAGTATATCTCACAGCGCATGGAATAAAGTATAATAACAACATAACTTTGACATAAAACAGGCGAGACAGTGCATAAGCTGAAAACTAAATCATCATAGCAGCGGAATCCATAATACAACTTATGATCCAACATCATTATTACAACTTCAAATTACTGTCTCCAAAGCAAAAGAAAGAAAAGGTACACTACTAATGCCCAAGCAGTGACCGGCTACAACACAGGGAGTATATATGTATATCATATGTGGAAGCCTCCTGCTCGTCTCCGGACAACTACTCGCGCATTACCACCTAACATGTCTCTAGTCTGCTCGTTTAGGAGCACCTAGAGTAATAAGAAGAGACATAAAACTATGGGTTGGACAAAAGTCTGGTATGAGCGATAAGCAACAAAACAGAACAATAACAGGTATAATCCAATCATACCTGAACCTGGACCTGCAACCAAAGAGTTAGCACAACAAGATGTACAATACTCTAAGGTAACACTAACACAAAGTGTAAAAGTAATATGGGGGTGTGCATGACATGGTGATAGCAAACATCAAACATAGCAATCATCCTCACATCTCTCACTCAGTGCATAAAGAATATGATATCCACTACTTTGGTCACCTAATCTTTGGGTTATGACGGAGTCCAACCCCGTACAACTATCACTACGAGCCCCTAATCCATCTCTCGGTGGTGAGCCAAAGTTATAGGTATCGATAACCCCTTTGCATGCGTCCCGCAGCAAAATCCAATCATGAAGTCAACTTGTTGGTTCCCGTCTGGATCCTGAGTCACAACTTATCATTTGGACTACCTTTGCATCTTGGGTTTTTGGTCATCATTTGTGACGGCAAGGAATCTCGCTCGGTCCGAACCAGTCGCTAAACCGATCCAGGCCGTTCGAAACGCCCTATCGTTTGAGAACACGACAAATCAGAATGCATACAGAAGAACATTTCATTGTATATTACAACAATGCATCAGATTACAAGAATATACAGAGTATAAATGAATATTACACAGAAATATCAGAGATTTAAATTTACATTTAAATACATAGCAGCGGAAAATAATACAATACACAACTTAGAATGAGATATACGGATACAAAGCTTTCCGGATATCGTTCCAGCTGTGAACCAGGATCCTGTGAATATAAATCTGCAAAACCAAAACTACTAGCTGCCCGTGTCAAAATAAGGGCACCCAGAGTTTAGGTTAAAACAATAAACTCCAGGTCAGTCATGGGACTGGTGTGAGAACTAAAACAGTTATTAATCTTTATTTTAAATCATTAGGTAAATCAAGGGACCACGCCGTATAACACGGAACGGGTTTCCTCCCAAGAATACCAGTGCATAAAACAAACAGCGCAATGCTAAATAAAGAAAAATGAAGCTGTTATAAGACCCAGGTCCCATCACACAATGCAACGCAGTCGAGGATAGGGTTTTCCCTTATAACAGCCAAAGAATGCTTGATACGTTTTAAAACAAATCATTTGATACTATTATAAGTGTATAAAACAACTTCAAATCATAAGTATCAATCATAGGCGGCATAAGCGCCCCATCCCACTATGTCGCCATATATAGGATTACAATTAAAACCGCAAATGTCACGTATTTGGAAATTGGATTTCCGTCTATGAACCGAGGCTAGGGGCAAGATCCTCAACCGATTTGAGACGCTCTAGCCCGTGTCTCAGGATCAGAGCTCGAGTGACCCTTGGAGCGACAGGGCCGGTCCACCGATGTGGATTAAAATGCCTGAACACTGCGTTCCCCCACCCTTTGGGGTGTCAATGAGCCAACAAATGACTCCATCGGTTCGAGAACGACCGATCAATCCGAGGCGCCTCGCAACAGCAACAACCACATAAGTCAATCTCGTCAGGGCGTGTAAAACCACTGACGCCACTTCTAGCTAGAAAGAAACGCAAGTCCTCCCTGAGGTCCGTCTCCCGTTTTGGTTCATACCTGGTGTGAAACACGCGAGGTAAACGTTACACAAAGCTACGCCACAAAGGCCGTGCTTTGATCATCACCACAAGACTTTGCTTTTCAACAGAAGCCTTGATCATTTGCATCTTAGCATGCCACACAGGCAAACCATCCTATGCAACCGATATCAGTCACACAGAATGAAATCCGATGTCAGACACACAGTCCATTTACAAGTCCGTCCTGGGTCTGAACGAAACCGGAGGCACCTAGTACCCCGCATATCCATCGATCTCCAAGTACGTCTGGACGATCACCAACTGTTTCCATCTTCTTGGGTGTACAGCCCAATCAAGATCATCAGCTATCACCCAAACGACGTGAAGACCTCCGGTCTTCGACCATCGTCTTCATCTTCGACTTAACGTCGTATCAGTTATTCAGAATGGGATAAACCCGGTCTTTCCGAATAACTCGCGTATATTTTAAATAAGTGTTACACAAACACAACATACGCCTCATTCCAATTCAATAGTCACTAACCGTAAATTAATCAAGAGAATAATTCCCCAAATATTAACCCCGAAGGCCGAAACCAACATCAGATCAATATCCAGAAAACCATTCTGCTTGGCTAACCGACCGTTAGTTTCTAAATTTCACGTTCAAATCTAATTAAAGATTTAACTATCGCCTGGAGCAAAACTGGTGATACTCCATTTTCGATCTTTTCAATCTAATTAAAGATTCATTAAAACTCCACTTAGTTTTAATCATTATCTGGGTTAAAGAATCAGTGTCATTTAAAACACGATTCACGATAAACCCAAAATCACATTCCATTAATTATCGGGTTAAAGAACAAGTGTTATTTAAAACACTGTTCACGATAAACCCAAAAATCAATACCAATTCAATTCCAATTAAATAACATTTAATTGGTACACTTCATTAAATCTAAATAAAAAGATTTAATCTTTTCTCAACTGGGTTCAAGAACAGTGTTAGTGAAGACACCATTCACGACAAACCCAAATCACATTCCATTAATTATCGGGTTAAAGAACAAGTGTTATTTAAAACACTATTCACGATAAACCCAAAAATCAATACCAATTCAATTCCAATTAAATAACATTTAATTGGTACACTTCATTAAATCTAAATAAAAAGATTTAATCTTTTCTCAACTGGGTTCAAGAACAGTGTTAGTGAAGACACCATTCACGACAAACCCAAATCACATTCGATATTCAATACAAGGCTCTGAATAGAAAATATATCGGCTTATATCCAATATCGAATTCTACGACTAACAAATATCGTATTGGAAATAACGATACAAATATATCTTTCAAATTTCCATAACAACACCTGTATAATCACGAATTCCAACATCGAAACATTCCGAAGACAATTTCGATTCAAATCCACTCCAATGCAATCATTGGAATTTTGGTTACTTTTAAAACCCTTTTCGAATTCAATTTATTCATTTAAAAATAAATAGAATTATAATTCTAGTTCAAAACTAGTTCATTTCGATAAAAATCCATTTTTATCTTTTCAAATATGGAGTTTTTCATCCCAATTCTTCACAAATCATTTCTTATGATTTTACACAAATTATTACTATTTTTAATAATTTTATCAAGGCCCGTACAGTCGATTTCCATCAATGGCCATCGAACTGCACTTACAGCGACCTTTTTCGAATTTGATTTGGACATAATTCCAAATCCCACCGTTAGATTTCTAATTTCTAATATTCGTTAGAAAGCTCTTTTCGATACGAACCCAACGGTTCCGGTTTTAGGAGAATCCGACGGTCGGATCTCCCGTAATGTCCGTTTGAAATAAATGGTCGAAATTCACGAACTGCCGCGGCGCGGCGCGTTCTATTCAGGCCATTATATTATATATATAATATATACTTCGTCGATTTCTATTTAAAAACGAATTATATAAACAGTTTTAAATTCATTTTCAAAATCTATTTCAACTTCCATTTCAATTCAAAGCAAAATTGAATTCTTCTTTATAAATTCGTTTCAAAATTCATTTCTGTTCAATTCAAATTTCAATTCAATTTGAATTCATATTCAATTCAATTCATTTCGAAATCGCTTTCAATTCAATTCATTTCGAAATCGTTTTCAATTCAATTCATTTCGAATTCGTTTTCAATTCAATTCATTTCGAAATCGCTTTCAATTCAATTCATTTCGAAATCGTTTTCAATTCAATTCATTTCGAAATCGTTTTCAATTCAATTCATTTCGAAATCGTTTTCAATTCAATTCATTTCGAAATCGTTTTCAATTCAATTCATTTCGAAATCGTTTTCAATTCAATTCATTTCGAAATCGCTTTCAATATTTATTTTAAAATGAATAAAATCGATATAAATATCGTTCACGTCAAAATGGCGCCAACCTAATCAACACGGCTTCATAAAGTTCTATTTTCAAATATTCTATTTCAAATATTTCTTTTTCAAATATTTCTATTTTAAAACTGGAATGAGGCCCAATCAATTACCATATAAAATTAATTATATGGATTTTCATACAACACATGTATATAATAGCATTGAAAATAATCAACCATCAACCAAAGTGCACTACACTGTATAAGCATCAAATATAGATATTCAACGCTTAAAACAGCCTGTCAATCAACCGATCGACATAATTAATCAATCAGGATGAGTGAACTTCAAATTTCATCCTAACACCCGTGTGGGGTTTCAAACAATCAAACACATATTTTATTTGTGCAGTTAGGCGATGTGTAAAATTTATCGACCCAATCAACGTCATTCAAATAGGTGTACATAAACAAACCGTCTGGTTTGTAAATGAATATTTATTTATTCACATTCACGTTAAAAATTATTTTTAACGATAACACATTTTATTTTAACATATGAATTTCTATTCAGTTCATTCTTTAAATAAAATGCTATTTTTATTTTTCTAACTTATTTTAGAAAATTTCGGCGGCATAACGGCACGATACTAGAAACGGGACAAGGCCTAGCCTTATCCCCGGACTAGTGAAGGCCCACGCCATTCACACATCAATCATATCAATTTTATTATGCAAACCACAAAATTTGGAGTAAGTGTCTAACCTAGCCTTACTCCTTCGCCTTATAACGGCGCACGTCTAATCCTAACCAATTTATCGATTCGATTTTCCACACCACAAACCACATTCAAACCAATATCACAATCAATAACCAAACAGCCAAACAAACAAGTCCATGGTCTGTGGACGGGTGTCGGGTGCTACTAAGCACCGTCTGCATCCTAGTATATATATAACTAGAAAAAAATAAATTGAAAGGTGAGAAATTCTCACTTATAGCTATCCTAGCTCCAAGGCACTTCCAATGCAGGAAATCTTCACCGCTATCGCATCTTCGTCATCTTCGTTGCCCGTAGCCACTACATACATAAAAATCGAATTTTTACTTCGCTATTCAATATATAAAAATCGAATTTTTAGTTCAAAGTTCAATATATAAAAATCGAATTTTTAGTTCAAAGTTCAATATATAAAAATCGAATTTTTAGTTCAAAGTTCAGTATATAAAAATCGAATTTTTAGTTCAAAGTTCAATATATAAAAATCGAATTTTTAGTTCAAAGTTCAATATATAAAAATCGAATTTTTAGTTCAAAGTTCAATATATAAAAATCGAATTTTTAGTTCAAAGTTCAATATATAAAAATCGAATTTTTAGTTCAAAGTTCAATATATAAAAATCGAATTTTTAGTTCAAAGTTCAATATATAAAAATCGAATTTTTAGTTCAAAGTTCAATATATAAAAATCGAATTTTTAGACTTCTCGCTTATATAAAAATTATATTTTATATGAACAAAGATCATATTTTCCTCCAACTAAAAATCAAAGCTTTACAGTGTTAAAAATTCTACCTTTTCTACTGTAAAAATCCCATCTTTACAATTTTAATAAATATATAAAAATCGCAACTTACATACATTAAAAATTAGGTCTTTTATAATTTAAAAATCCTGTCTTTTATATATGATAAAAATAAAATCTTTAATGCATTAAAAATATAATCTTTCTAAGTTAGAACTAAATTCACTTCTACGCTAATATATATATTTTCCTAAAAATAATAATTCAGTTTTCCCATAACTAAAATTTCAGTTTTCAATTACTTTTATAAAAATCAGTTTTAAATTACTTTTAAAATTCAGTTTTCAATTACCTTTAAAATTCAGTTTTCAATTACTTTTATAAAAAATCAGTTTTAAATTACTTTTAAAATTCAGTTTTCAATTACTTTTAAAATTCAGTTTTCAATTACTTTTATAAAAATCGGTTTTCAATTACTTTTATAAAAATCGGTTTTAAATTACTTTTATAAAAATCGGTTTTAAATTACTTTTAAAATTCAGTTTTAAATTACTTTTAAAATTCAGTTTTAAAAATTCTAAAAAGAAAATCAGTTTTTATACTTAAATCAGTTTTTAAAAATCACTAAAAATCAAAATTAGTTTTTAATCTCTAAAAAAAATTCAGTTTTAATTTACTATCTATGTAAATTAAAAGTAAAACAAATAAATAAAATAAAATAAAATAAAATAAAAAAAGACAACGACTTACGGGGGGAAGAGGGGAGGACCGCCGCAGTCGCTCGCAGTGGAGGGGGGGAAGTCGGCGGTGGCTCGTGGCGTGGCGATGTCTGGATTCGCGACAGGGGGGGCTCGCGACTGGGGATTCGCTTAGAGGAGGAGAGGGAAGATCGGGAGAGTAGGGAGGGGAGGCGGAGGCGCCAGCTCCGGCCTCGAGCAGCGGTGGGTGGCTTCCAGGTCAGGCGGCGGCGGCGATTTAGATTAGGGGTTTTTTTTTTTTTTTTTCGTTTTATGAATAACTGATTCGGGGGGGGGGCCAACAGAAGAGAAAAGGGGAGGAGAGAGTAATATTTTTTTTTATTTTTTTATTTATTATTAATTAATTAATTTATTTTATCCTAAAGAGTTGACTTTCACATACGACCTCGAAACGAGGTCTACCGCCTGTCGTCCATAGCGTTCTACCCCCATTCCGAACACAATGGGATATGTATCGCATGCTGATTTGATCGTTTCGATCAGTTTCCTTTGAATTCACATTTAAATCACTATATTGAATTTTAAACGTACATTTCAAATTACCGGGGCCACATACGAATTCTAAAAATGGCAGAAAAATATTTTCTAGCTTCGTATTGACGATACGGTCCTAACAAAACTAGTTTCGTTGAATTCTGAGACCGTTTGAAAAATGGCCAATTTCCAGTCGATTAAAATCAACTGAAACCGGTCAAACGCGTTTTCCTTTGCCACGCTCACATATTGATTCGAAAAATTATGAAATTTGGAATCTAGCAATAACTTAACATCACGGACCCAACAAAACTGGTTTCGTCGAAATCCGAGGTCATTTGCAAAATGTCCATTTTTAAGGGCCTGAATTCCATAGCGACTATTCAGAATTTTCAACTGGACATATCTTTTGATTCCCGCTATGAAATTTCGATTATTCGGATTCGATAGAAAGATATTATCAATTAGATCCTATCATTTTTGGTTTCACTTAAATCCGGATTGTTTTGCACCCGGTACATTCAATTGAAGTTTGAAATCGAATTATCGAACTACCGCGCCATTTTCAATTCCTATTTATAATTATATATAAATATTTATATTCTAACGACGTCGCGTATAATATATACGTCGAATTCTATTCAAACTAAATTTTTCGTCGATATTATTTAAAATAATCTATTTTAAATATTCAAAATTCGCTAAAGTTGCAAAAATAAAAATTTCAAACTGGCTCGCATTTTACGGGTTGTTACAATCTCCCCCACTTAAAACTTTTCGTCCCCGAAAAGGAACAAAGTCGAAAGTGGTTTGATTAATCAACTCTACGTTCGATCTGGCTTTCATTCTCCAACTTTTCAGTTTCTGAGAGTTTTCAAAATTTCAAAAATTTGGCTAACACCCTAAATTTTCGAAAAATTTCGCCATAACCTCCCCTGCACCGGGAGCATCGGGGAATTTCAAATAGCTTCCCCGGTCCTTCAGATCTCAAAAAGAAAAAGAAAAAGCCAAGCGGCTAGCCAATAGGCTCACAAAATCATCATCACCCAAACAAAACAGGAAATTATGTAGTAAACATGTACCTATTTGTCGGGCAAACAAATTTTATTCTCTGGCTCTAGCCTCCTTGCTATGACCTGTTCAATATAAGAATATGTATATGCAAGCAAATGCGACCAATTTTCAATACAGTTCAATATTTGATTCAATTTAGGCATAATGGCTAAAAATTAGCAAACAAATAAACAAACAACACAAACATCAATCAATTAGTGGATTAACGTTTTAAATTCATAATTTTATATATATACAAAAATCATGTTTTTGATGCCAAATCACAACAATGTATTCTAGCTATATATAAGTTTTGGTTCTCACACCAGCCTAATGGAAATATATAGAAAATCACACCTTCGAAACTCGAACATAAATACTAATGATGTCATGACAATCATCAGTACCATCTCCGGGCGACTAGAATGTGATTCCATATCTATCCAGTATATTAAAACTTTGAATATACGTTTGCAAGGCGTATATGCAAATTCTTTATATACTGAATTGTCCACATTCAAATAAATAAATAATCAAATACGTAGAAGTGATTTAAATTTTCAAAATAAAAATTGTTTTCATTTGAAAAATATACTCTTCACACTCGTTCTAGGATACTACTGATCCTATCTCTAACGAGTCATTCTAATTGGATACTACTAATCCAATATCTGATGAATTCTTTCGTATGGTTCTAATATGTCTTGTTCTCTAGCTTTGTAAACCAAAGCTCTGATACCAAATGTGACGGCAAGGAATCTCGCTCGGTCCGAACCAGTCGCTAAACCGATCCAGGCCGTTCGAAACGCCCTATCGTTTGAGAACACGACAAATCAGAATGCATACAGAAGAACATTTCATTGTATATTACAACAATGCATCAGATTACAAGAATATACAGAGTATAAATGAATATTACACAGAAATATCAGAGATTTAAATTTACATTTAAATACATAGCAGCGGAAAATAATACAATACACAACTTAGAATGAGATATACGGATACAAAGCTTTCCGGATATCGTTCCAGCTGTGAACCAGGATCCTGTGAATATAAATCTGCAAAACCAAAACTACTAGCTGCCCGTGTCAAAATAAGGGCACCCAGAGTTTAGGTTAAAACAATAAACTCCAGGTCAGTCATGGGACTGGTGTGAGAACTAAAACAGTTATTAATCTTTATTTTAAATCATTAGGTAAATCAAGGGACCACGCCGTATAACACGGAACGGGTTTCCTCCCAAGAATACCAGTGCATAAAACAAACAGCGCAATGCTAAATAAAGAAAAATGAAGCTGTTATAAGACCCAGGTCCCATCACACAATGCAACGCAGTCGAGGATAGGGTTTTCCCTTATAACAGCCAAAGAATGCTTGATACGTTTTAAAACAAATCATTTGATACTATTATAAGTGTATAAAACAACTTCAAATCATAAGTATCAATCATAGGCGGCATAAGCGCCCCATCCCACTATGTCGCCATATATAGGATTACAATTAAAACCGCAAATGTCACGTATTTGGAAATTGGATTTCCGTCTATGAACCGAGGCTAGGGGCAAGATCCTCAACCGATTTGAGACGCTCTAGCCCGTGTCTCAGGATCAGAGCTCGAGTGACCCTTGGAGCGACAGGGCCGGTCCACCGATGTGGATTAAAATGCCTGAACACTGCGTTCCCCCACCCTTTGGGGTGTCAATGAGCCAACAAATGACTCCATCGGTTCGAGAACGACCGATCAATCCGAGGCGCCTCGCAACAGCAACAACCACATAAGTCAATCTCGTCAGGGCGTGTAAAACCACTGACGCCACTTCTAGCTAGAAAGAAACGCAAGTCCTCCCTGAGGTCCGTCTCCCGTTTTGGTTCATACCTGGTGTGAAACACGCGAGGTAAACGTTACACAAAGCTACGCCACAAAGGCCGTGCTTTGATCATCACCACAAGACTTTGCTTTTCAACAGAAGCCTTGATCATTTGCATCTTAGCATGCCACACAGGCAAACCATCCTATGCAACCGATATCAGTCACACAGAATGAAATCCGATGTCAGACACACAGTCCATTTACAAGTCCGTCCTGGGTCTGAACGAAACCGGAGGCACCTAGTACCCCGCATATCCATCGATCTCCAAGTACGTCTGGACGATCACCAACTGTTTCCATCTTCTTGGGTGTACAGCCCAATCAAGATCATCAGCTATCACCCAAACGACGTGAAGACCTCCGGTCTTCGACCATCGTCTTCATCTTCGACTTAACGTCGTATCAGTTATTCAGAATGGGATAAACCCGGTCTTTCCGAATAACTCGCGTATATTTTAAATAAGTGTTACACAAACACAACATACGCCTCATTCCAATTCAATAGTCACTAACCGTAAATTAATCAAGAGAATAATTCCCCAAATATTAACCCCGAAGGCCGAAACCAACATCAGATCAATATCCAGAAAACCATTCTGCTTGGCTAACCGACCGTTAGTTTCTAAATTTCACGTTCAAATCTAATTAAAGATTTAACTATCGCCTGGAGCAAAACTGGTGATACTCCATTTTCGATCTTTTCAATCTAATTAAAGATTCATTAAAACTCCACTTAGTTTTAATCATTATCTGGGTTAAAGAATCAGTGTCATTTAAAATACGATTCACGATAAACCCAAAATCACATTCCATTAATTATCGGGTTAAAGAACAAGTGTTATTTAAAACACTGTTCACGATAAACCCAAAAATCAATACCAATTCAATTCCAATTAAATAACATTTAATTGGTACACTTCATTAAATCTAAATAAAAAGATTTAATCTTTTCTCAACTGGGTTCAAGAACAGTGTTAGTGAAGACACCATTCACGACAAACCCAAATCACATTCCATTAATTATCGGGTTAAAGAACAAGTGTTATTTAAAACACTGTTCACGATAAACCCAAAAATCAATACCAATTCAATTCCAATTAAATAACATTTAATTGGTACACTTCATTAAATCTAAATAAAAAGATTTAATCTTTTCTCAACTGGGTTCAAGAACAGTGTTAGTGAAGACACCATTCACGACAAACCCAAATCACATTCGATATTCAATACAAGGCTCTGAATAGAAAATATATCGGCTTATATCCAATATCGAATTCTACGACTAACAAATATCGTATTGGAAATAACGATACAAATATATCTTTCAAATTTCCATAGCAACACCTGTATAATCACGAATTCCAACATCGAAACATTCCGAAGACAATTTTGATTCAAATCCACTCCAATGCAATCATTGGAATTTTGGTTACTTTTAAAACCCTTTTCGAATTCAATTTATTCATTTAAAAATAAATAGAATTATAATTCTAGTTCAAAACTAGTTCATTTCGATAAAAATCCATTTTTATCTTTTCAAATATGGAGTTTTTCATCCCAATTCTTCACAAATCATTTCTTATGATTTTACACAAATTATTACTATTTTTAATAATTTTATCAAGGCCCGTACAGTCGATTTCCATCAATGGCCATCGAACTGCACTTACAGCGAACTTTTTCGAATTTGATTTGGACATAATTCCAAATCCCACCGTTAGATTTCTAATTTCTAATATTCGTTAGAAAGCTCTTTTCGATACGAACCCAACGGTTCCGGTTTTAGGAGAATCCGACGGTCGGATCTCCCGTAATGTCCGTTTGAAATAAATGGTCGAAATTCACGAACTGCCGCGGCGCGGCGCGTTCTATTCAGGCCATTATATTATATATATAATATATACTTCGTCGATTTCTATTTAAAAACGAATTATATAAACAGTTTTAAATTCATTTTCAAAATCTATTTCAACTTCCATTTCAATTCAAAGCAAAATTGAATTCTTCTTTATAAATTCGTTTCAAAATTCATTTCTGTTCAATTCAAATTTCAATTCAATTTGAATTCATATTCAATTCAATTCATTTCGAAATCGCTTTCAATTCAATTCATTTCGAAATCGTTTTCAATTCAATTCATTTCGAATTCGTTTTCAATTCAATTCATTTCGAAATCGCTTTCAATTCAATTCATTTCGAAATCGTTTTCAATTCAATTCATTTCGAAATCGTTTTCAATTCAATTCATTTCGAAATCGTTTTCAATTCAATTCATTTCGAAATCGTTTTCAATTCAATTCATTTCGAAATCGTTTTCAATTCAATTCATTTCGAAATCGCTTTCAATATTTATTTTAAAATGAATAAAATCGATATAAATATCGTTCACGTCAAAATGGCGCCAACCTAATCAACACGGCTTCATAAAGTTCTATTTTCAAATATTCTATTTCAAATATTTCTTTTTCAAATATTTCTATTTTAAAACTGGAATGAGGCCCAATCAATTACCATATAAAATTAATTATATGGATTTTCATACAACACATGCATATAATAGCATTGAAAATAATCAACCATCAACCAAAGTGCACTACACTGTATAAGCATCAAATATAGATATTCAACGCTTAAAACAGCCTGTCAATCAACCGATCGACATAATTAATCAATCAGGATGAGTGAACTTCAAATTTCATCCTAACACCCGTGTGGGGTTTCAAACAATCAAACACATATTTTATTTGTGCAGTTAGGCGATGTGTAAAATTTATCGACCCAATCAACGTCATTCAAATAGGTGTACATAAACAAACCGTCTGGTTTGTAAATGAATATTTATTTATTCACATTCACGTTAAAAATTATTTTTAACGATAACACATTTTATTTTAACATATGAATTTCTATTCAGTTCATTCTTTAAATAAAATGCTATTTTTATTTTTCTAACTTATTTTAGAAAATTTCGGCGGCATAACGGCACGATACTAGAAACGGGACAAGGCCTAGCCTTATCCCCGGACTAGTGAAGGCCCACGCCATTCACACATCAATCATATCAATTTTATTATGCAAACCACAAAATTTGGAGTAAGTGTCTAACCTAGCCTTACTCCTTCGCCTTATAACGGCGCACGTCTAATCCTAACCAATTTATCGATTCGATTTTCCACACCACAAACCACATTCAAACCAATATCACAATCAATAACCAAACAGCCAAACAAACAAGTCCATGGTCTGTGGACGGGTGTCGGGTGCTACTAAGCACCGTCTGCATCCTAGTATATATATAACTAGAAAAAAATAAATTGAAAGGTGAGAAATTCTCACTTATAGCTATCCTAGCTCCAAGGCACTTCCAATGCAGGAAATCTTCACCGCTATCGCATCTTCGTCATCTTCGTTGCCCGTAGCCACTACATACATAAAAATCGAATTTTTACTTCGCTATTCAATATATAAAAATCGAATTTTTAGTTCAAAGTTCAATATATAAAAATCGAATTTTTAGTTCAAAGTTCAATATATAAAAATCGAATTTTTAGTTCAAAGTTCAGTATATAAAAATCGAATTTTTAGTTCAAAGTTCAATATATAAAAATCGAATTTTTAGTTCAAAGTTCAATATATAAAAATCGAATTTTTAGTTCAAAGTTCAATATATAAAAATCGAATTTTTAGTTCAAAGTTCAATATATAAAAATCGAATTTTTAGTTCAAAGTTCAATATATAAAAATCGAATTTTTAGTTCAAAGTTCAATATATAAAAATCGAATTTTTAGTTCAAAGTTCAATATATAAAAATCGAATTTTTAGACTTCTCGCTTATATAAAAATTATATTTTATATGAACAAAGATCATATTTTCCTCCAACTAAAAATCAAAGCTTTACAGTGTTAAAAATTCTACCTTTTCTACTGTAAAAATCCCATCTTTACAATTTTAATAAATATATAAAAATCGCAACTTACATACATTAAAAATTAGGTCTTTTATAATTTAAAAATCCTGTCTTTTATATATGATAAAAATAAAATCTTTAATGCATTAAAAATATAATCTTTCTAAGTTAGAACTAAATTCACTTCTACGCTAATATATATATTTTCCTAAAAATAATAATTCAGTTTTCCCATAACTAAAATTTCAGTTTTCAATTACTTTTATAAAAATCAGTTTTAAATTACTTTTAAAATTCAGTTTTCAATTACCTTTAAAATTCAGTTTTCAATTACTTTTATAAAAAATCAGTTTTAAATTACTTTTAAAATTCAGTTTTCAATTACTTTTAAAATTCAGTTTTCAATTACTTTTATAAAAATCGGTTTTCAATTACTTTTATAAAAATCGGTTTTAAATTACTTTTATAAAAATCGGTTTTAAATTACTTTTAAAATTCAGTTTTAAATTACTTTTAAAATTCAGTTTTAAAAATTCTAAAAAGAAAATCAGTTTTTATACTTAAATCAGTTTTTAAAAATCACTAAAAATCAAAATTAGTTTTTAATCTCTAAAAAAAATTCAGTTTTAATTTACTATCTATGTAAATTAAAAGTAAAACAAATAAATAAAATAAAATAAAATAAAATAAAAAAAGACAACGACTTACGGGGGGAAGAGGGGAGGACCGCCGCAGTCGCTCGCAGTGGAGGGGGGGAAGTCGGCGGTGGCTCGTGGCGTGGCGATGTCTGGATTCGCGACAGGGGGGGGCTCGCGACTGGGGATTCGCTTAGAGGAGGAGAGGGAAGATCGGGAGAGTAGGGAGGGGAGGCGGAGGCGCCAGCTCCGGCCTCGAGCAGCGGTGGGTGGCTTCCAGGTCAGGCGGCGGCGGCGATTTAGATTAGGGGTTTTTTTTTTTTTTTTTTTTTCGTTTTATGAATAACTGATTCGGGGGGGGGGGCCAACAGAAGAGAAAAGGGGAGGAGAGAGTAATATTTTTTTTATTTTTTTATTTATTATTAATTAATTAATTTATTTTATCCTAAAGAGTTGACTTTCACATACGACCTCGAAACGAGGTCTACCGCCTGTCGTCCATAGCGTTCTACCCCCATTCCGAACACAATGGGATATGTATCGCATGCTGATTTGATCGTTTCGATCAGTTTCCTTTGAATTCACATTTAAATCACTATATTGAATTTTAAACGTACATTTCAAATTACCGGGGCCACATACGAATTCTAAAAATGGCAGAAAAATATTTTCTAGCTTCGTATTGACGATACGGTCCTAACAAAACTAGTTTCGTTGAATTCTGAGACCGTTTGAAAAATGGCCAATTTCCAGTCGATTAAAATCAACTGAAACCGGTCAAACGCGTTTTCCTTTGCCACGCTCACATATTGATTCGAAAAATTATGAAATTTGGAATCTAGCAATAACTTAACATCACGGACCCAACAAAACTGGTTTCGTCGAAATCCGAGGTCATTTGCAAAATGTCCATTTTTAAGGGCCTGAATTCCATAGCGACTATTCAGAATTTTCAACTGGACATATCTTTTGATTCCCGCTATGAAATTTCGATTATTCGGATTCGATAGAAAGATATTATCAATTAGATCCTATCATTTTTGGTTTCACTTAAATCCGGATTGTTTTGCACCCGGTACATTCAATTGAAGTTTGAAATCGAATTATCGAACTACCGCGCCATTTTCAATTCCTATTTATAATTATATATAAATATTTATATTCTAACGACGTCGCGTATAATATATACGTCGAATTCTATTCAAACTAAATTTTTCGTCGATATTATTTAAAATAATCTATTTTAAATATTCAAAATTCGCTAAAGTTGCAAAAATAAAAATTTCAAACTGGCTCGCATTTTACGGGTTGTTACATCATTCCCGTTCATTTCGTAGCTCCAAGCTTCCATACATGTTCACACTTTAGTTCAGATATGTGTGGTTCGTTATTCTCCAGTCCGGGTCGTTATCCCCCATTCCTGCATCAGCTCGTGATCTGCTCGTGAACCCCTGTTCGTGTTGTGACACATGCTCGCGGTCCTCCTCTCCTGGGTCGGTTCGTGATGCTTCATAACCTCAGGCTCGTGGTCAGCTTCCACGATTCGCTCTGACATCGGCTCGTGGTCCACCTTGCATCAGCTCGTGGTCCTCTTTCCTTCCTGGCGCGGTTCACGGCTCGCCATCCTAGGGATCGCCCTCTTCCTCACGGTCGCCCTCTTAGGGTTCGCCCTATTCCAAATTTTTCTGAGTTATAATTTATCTAATTAACACTAATCACCCCTGATTAGCCGTAATTAGTGAAAAACAATGCAAATCACTCACCTTAGCCACAAATAATCTTAGATCTGAAACTTTTCTACTGTTTGGGTCGAATTTCTGTGCAACACAGCAGCTCCAACTCTGATTTGGTGTTGATTTGCCTTGATGTACTTAGCTTAATCCTCGACTAGAAAGCAATTAGGAGGTGTTTAATTGAAGAATTTGAGAGTGGAGGCCATTACTAAGGTTAGGAGAATGAAAGTGGGGGTTGAAAAATGACAAAGGAGGGTTTCTCTAGCCCCTATTAGTCCTTAAATACCCCTAATTCCGAAATCCCTAATGGACCAAGCTGCTAATTACCCAATTAAGCCCATTTAAGCTGTTTTTCACTTTTCAAACCTTATTTCAACCATATTTCCCAAACGGTAAGTCTGTTTGATTAATGTGACCACTCTATGGAAATAGAAACCATCATCTGAATCCAATGGAACTGGTTTCAAGTTAAAACTCCTTACCAATCAAAAGTTATAGGCGAAACAAGATTCGCCAGGGGCAAAACGGTCATTTAAAAATCAGCAAAAATCATGAACATGGGAAATGACCCCAATAGTCGTTCCCCAAAGTTACACGGCCATACGACTTCATAAGGAAAAAAAATTACGATCCTCCGATGCATAGAATGCGGATCATTACATTCCCCCCCTTTAAGGAATTTCGGCCCTTAAGAAATTTCGCCCCCGAAATTCCTTAACCAAAACATGCAAATGATCCCCCATGCCTATCAATCATTTGCAACAATCAAACATACATAACAACACAACAAGCCTATCCTAGCATGCAGTTTACTAACAAGGGAGTACTATATCGATATTAAAATCTTACCACACAAAGAGCTCTGGATATATCTTCCTTATGTTCTCCTCTGTTTCCCAAGTACAGTCTCTCTCATTATCACTCCACTGGACTTTGACTAGTTTGGACCGTCTTCCCTCGAAGCTGCTTCGTATTGTGCTCGACAATATGAATAGGTCTGCGGTTCCCAACCGCCTCGGGTTCTACCTCGATATCATCCAACTGATCTGGTGAAATAGCCACATTAGGGTAGTGCACAAACTTCCTTAATTGGGAAACATGAAATACGTTGTGAACTCCTGCCATCTTGTCTGGTAATCTGACTTTTGGTCAATCGATCCACAATTACCCAAATACTATCATGGTTCGATCTAGTCCTTGGTAAACCATCGACGAAGTCCAATGAGACTTATTCCCAATTCCATTCAGGAATTTCCAACGGTTGTAACAAACCACTAGGCTTCTTTTGCTCATCTTTAACTAACTGGCAATTCATACTCTTGGAGATAAACTTCCCAACGTCCCTCTTCATCCCTTCCCAATGATAGGTTTGGTTCATGTCTCAATACATTTTGTTACCACCGGGATGTATAGTCAATTTCGAGTAATGCCGTTCTCTAAGCACTTCATCTCTCAATCCGTTAATGTTGGGTATAACTAGTCTCCTATTCTTTCGAAGCCATCCGTTTCTATCAAGTCCATACTTGTTCATTTTCGCACCACCGATATTTATCCCTACCTTGGAGATGATTTCCATTAGGTTAGGATCGTCCCTATAACTGGAACCAATCCGCTCAATCAAAGTCGGTCTAACCGTCACATTTCTGGATCCAATCCATACTTAGGTCTGAAATCATATCCCACAATATACTCCAATTACTTTCATTCAAGAAACATAGCATCTAAACTGGCATGTCCCCTACTCAATGCATCAGTACAGCACCTAGTCTGGTATCACATGCATCCGTGTATACCGTCATGTCTTCATTCTCTATTACCAGAATCCTATAAGTGATAGTCTACTCAAGGGAATAAAAATAGGAACAAACGTAGCATCCATCAAACGTGTCCTATCTATCACCTGCTAAAGCCATAAATATGTCGACGCCTACCTGACTAGTTCAACCAATCCTAAGGGCTAATGGAAGCCCCGGTCCCAAACGAACTACCGCACGTCCAACGCACGTTTATCCTCCAAGGATAACTAGATCAATCCAATGGATCCAAGGTAACGGGCGTCCCTAGATACCCCTTCTTCAAGTCCGCCTAGAACACTCCAACTATCGATGATTTCTTGGTACTCTCATCAGAAGAGCTACCCACATACTCAGAACCAGTCTCGAGTATCCATTACCCACAAACTCGAGCACAAACTCAAGTCCAACATGAGTCGTCTCCCTAATCGTTGCATCTCCAAGATCAACAAACAACCATTTTTCCTTTACTAGTTAAAGTCCAACTTAAATCGTCCTAGCCTTCATTGCATCTCCACAATCAACGAGCACATCTTATCCCTTCGAAGTTCTACCATTCTAGAACCAACAAGAACATCAACATAGGATCCTAAACAATTCATTACTTTGCAGCTTTCTCGAGTCCCACTCGAGTCGTCTCATAGCCCTATCAAATCCAACTCGCGACACTCCATACCATTGAACAGTCTTATCATGTCACAGCCGCACATCACTCCTCGAGTAAGCCGAGATATCATTCAATGGAAATCACAACAACTATTTATATCTCACTCAAACTATCCTAGTCGAACTCGACATTCCCTAAGCACAAGCCCCAAAGGCCTAAACCAATATCAGACAAGCACTCAAGGAACATCTCCTCCGAATTCAGGCAATCTACGTGAGATGATACTAGCAAAACAACTAAGCAATCACAAGCAAACATACATCCATGACTCGATAAGACCACATTACAACAAATCATGCAAAAGGCTAGTCGAACCACCGATCGGGTTCGTCACAACTAAAGGTCTATCGACAATCTCAAGTTCCAATTCCAACCTATCTACCAGGTCACTAGGTATGAAAGAATGGGATATCTCGGTACCAAACAATACTCGAACAGGAACATCATGAATAGAAAGCATACCTTGAATAACGACACTCTTTTCCTTCTGCGTCGCAGTTGGGGCATTCGACGAAGAAGGAACAACGTTGATAGCATATGCTCTCACAATCTGCTTCTCTTTAGGGGGTTGTGGACATTTATCCTTATGATGTCCCGCTTGGCCGCCATTGAAGCACTTCCTTTCCCCATGCTTTTCCTGACAATCTCTGGCATAGTGGCCCTTCTTGCCATAACTAAAGCACTTGCCATCATTCTTATTCTTCTTATTCCGACCATCCTTGGTTTTGTTCTGCTTCCTCTTGTTCTGAGAATTCTTCTTGCCTTCACCGCCGGCTTGCGGTTTTGGCTCCTTGCAAATGCAATAGCAACTTTGATCTTTGTCTTAAGGTAAAGACTCTCCGATCTCAATGCCTTTCCCACAATAGATACAAACATCTCATCAATGTGGTTTATATGTCTCTCCCACAAATACCCATCTAATCCAGTTATGAACTTCTCGTTTTTCTTCTCGGCAGTGTCGATAAGGGATAATCCATACTTCGATAAAGTATCGAACTCAGCAATATATTCCGAGACTGCCCTACCATTCTGCTTAAGTTCCAAAAATCTCTTGAACAGTACTGATCTCTGAGCAGCTGGAATAAACTTATCACTGAAGCGAGTCCTAAACTGATTCCAAGTAACTGATCCTTAGGAGTAGCTTCTTTAATAACATTCCACCAATTCATAGCCCGTCCTTGAAGTTGACGCGATGCTAGCTTCCTCTTCATTGCATCCTTGATCCACAAATCCTCAAAGATGCGCTCACAACTATCTAGCCAATCTTGAACTTCCATAGCCGACTTCATTCCGTGGAATGGCTTCCCACCAAGACTAGTATAATCCTTGTTGAGCTTGGCGAAATTGGCTCTAGGCGCCTGCACTACTGCACCACTACCATTAGTAGCATCAGGAACTGCTCCCCTGAGCATCCCTAAGCATCTCTCGCATGAAGGTAGTAAACATTGCCCTTACATCAGGGACATTCCTACTGTTGGCCCCTGAACCCGTACTCCTCGTATATCGGCTCATCGTTCAATCTGTAAAGAGAAAACGATTAACCATCTCAATGTGGTGCCCGTGCAGTACGACTTCATCCTTAGATATACTAATAGTGTGTGTGTGTGTATATATATATAGTTCTTTAAGACCAAAATATCACAAATGCACGCTCTCATATACGTGTACTATCACTCCATGATGTCTTTCCCTAGGTTAACTACGCAACCTAGAGCTCTGATACCAAATGTGACGGCCCGCCCCGGACTAGCCGACATTTCTCCAAAATGCGTTGTGCCGATGTCCAACTAGCACGGGATGGTCGCCAAAGAATAAGGGTGTGAAGCTAAAACTACCAAAGAAACCTGTAGTATATCTCACAGCGCATGGAATAAAATATAATAACAACATAAATTTGACACAAAACATGCGAGATAGTGCATAAGCTGAAAACTAAATCATCATAGCAGCAGAATCCATAATACATCTTATGATCCAACATAATATTACAACTTCAAATTACTGTCTCTAAAGCAAAAGAAAGAAAAGGTACACTACTAATGCCCAAGCAGTGACCAACTACAACACAGGGAGAAAATATGTATATCATACGTGGTAGCCTCCTGCTCGTCTCTGGATAGCTACTCGTGCATTACCACCTAACCTGTCTCTAGTTTGCTTGTTTAGGAGCGGCCAGAGTAATAAGAAGAGACATAAAATTCTGGGTTAGACAAAAGTCTGGTATGAGCGATAAGCAGCTTGTGATCTGTGCGGATATGTGCAGATAGTTCAGATATGTGTAGTTCGTGATTCTCCAGTCCGGGTCGTGATCCCCCATTCCTGCATCGTCTTGTGATCTTCTCGTGGACCCCTCTTCGGGTTGTGACACATGCTCGCGGTCCTCCTCTCCTGGGTCGGTTTGTGATGCTTCATAACCTCCGACACGTGGTCAGCTTCCTCGGCTCGTTATGGCATCGGCTCATGGTTCACCTTGCATCGGCTCGTGGTCCTCTTTCCTTCCTAGCGCGGTTCATGGTCGCCATCCTAGGGTTCGCCCTCTTCGTCACGGTCTCCCTCCTAGGGTTCGCCTTATTCCAAATTTTTTCTGAGTTATAATTTAGCTAATTAACACTAATCACACCTAATTAGCCGTGATTAGTGAAAAACAATGCAAATCACTCACCTCAGCCATAAATAATCTTAGATCTGAAACTTTTCTACTGTTTGGGTTGAATTCCTACGCAACACAGCAGCTCCAACTCTGATTTGGTGTTGATTTTCCTTGATTTGATGTAGCTTAGCTTAATCCTCGATTAGAAAGCGATTAGGAGGTGTTTAATTGAAGAATTTGAGAGTGAAGGCCATTACTAGGGTTAGGAAAATGAAAGTGGCAGCTGAAAAATGACAAAGGAGGGTTTCTCTAACCCCTATCAGCCCTTAAATACCCCTAATCCCGAAATCCCTAATGGACTTAGCTGCAAATTATCCAATTAAGCCCATTTAAGCTGTTTTTCACTTTCCAAACCTTATTTCAGCCATATCTCCGAAACGGTAAGTCTGTTTGATTAATGTGACCACTCTACAGAAAGAGAAACCATCATCTGAATCCAATGGAAGTGGTTTTGGGTCAAAACTCCTTACCAATCAAAAGTTATAGGCGAAACAAGATTCGCCAGGGGAAAAACGGTCATTTAAAAATGGGCAAAAATCATGAACATGGGAAATGATCCCGATAGTCGTTCCCTAAAGTTACACGACCATACAACTTCATAAGAAAAAGAAATAAATATTCTACAATCACCCGATGCATAGAATGCGGGTCGTTACATGATGTTTAAATCGCTCCTATCATGCAACAACATTTTTTAATCATGCCATGGTATCATAAAGGAAAATCTATTTGTTTGCAAGGACTTGTGTCAGTTATGTGTAAAAATGTCATTTGGATTTCTTATCTTGTTTTATCCTTTGAGGGTTATTCAAATGCTATCCTAGTCCGGGTTAGTCATCAACCCTTTTGCCCCCCGTGTTAAGGTAAGTTGTTCGGATAGCGAGTATTCCAATCATATTCAATGGATTTGACCCGAGTCGGCGGTCAGACGCCCTTTAAGCAGAGGTGTCTCTAGTCTTTTATACTCACCCTTTAGTCGATAATGGGTAGAGTTTTTAAGGATCGAGTGGTCTTTTGTTGGGTTGCACCATTCACGCTCTTCCGTGATTTATACTCTTCCTTAAGCCACGAGGATTAGAGTTATGTTCAGACAGTCAGTCGATATGCTTGGTTAGGCGTTAACCTTTTCTTTAAGTTAATAGAGCAGGGGTCGTCAGCTGTCCGGTCGATCTAAGTTTAAGATCAGTACCTTCGCTTTGGTAAAACCTTTATTCTTTTAATGGTGCTGGCCCGCTATGTCTCGGACCAACGCATTAAGGTGTTAGGATATAATCTACAGTTATTTGACTTACAACATTTAGCTTTTATAACAATGAAACAGAGCGGGAATAAAGTCTTGCATTCAATCGATGAAAGATTTCTTATTACAATAATAAAACAAATGAAAAGAAACTAAAAAGTTCTAAGAAAGTCAAAGTCGTAAGTGCTCTGCATTCCACGCCTTTGAAAAGGTTCGCCATCAACAGTTGACAGCCTGAAGTTCCGATTATCAAGCTTTCGTTGAATGATGTTGGGTCCTTACCACTTGGGGCTCATGTGAACGTGGACTGGGAAGAACCGCTTCAAAACGAGGTCACCTACATCGAATGTCTTTGGTCGGACCTTCTTATTGTAGTATCATGCGATCCTTCGTCTGTGGGCAACTGCAGTATACTTCTTCTCAATTGGATAGTCCGAGAAAGGGTTGTGTAGATAATAAATGAAGATTAATAATTGTGATATGTTAAAAATAGAGGAAATCACGCACAAATTTATAGTGGTTCGGCATTAATGAGCCTACGTCACTTTATAATCTATTATATCCTATTTCAACTATCAGACAGAATAGTTACAATGACGGTACAATAAGAGATCAAACAATACTTTTATGCTAGAGCTTTCAGAATATGCTAAAAAAGGTCCTCCCTTCTGAATCCAAAAAGGGGTACTTATAGGTGATACAATACTTGAGCAGATTTGGACACGTGTTGTGGGATTCAAGAGAGTAGTTGATGCTGAATGAGTCAGTATCTCCTAAGGAATAGGTATTCCGTGAATTATCGGCATGAAGTGGCACCTGGTCTGTCTAATTCAGATGATCTGGAAAGGGTAAAATTGGGGATTAGCTATTCTATAGGCGGGCTTTTCGGCTCACAGTTGGATGCAACACGGCTGAACATGCTTCGTCATATGGGGCTTCTCCTGGACCGCGCCTGATGAGGGAAATAAGTTTAAATGTCGGGCCTCACTGATTGGCCCACTTCGAGCACTCGAGGTATGAGCCTATAGCATTGTTGATCCTTGATGGGCCGTCCGAAAGGACCATCCACAAAAATATAAACTACGCATAAGAAAATAGGAGAAAATTCAAATAATTTACTCGTTATTAACTCCACCTGCCTCGTCGGACGACTATTCGCATCCACTTCAAAATTCTTCTTCCTCTTCATTATTTTTGGGAAGTAACCAAGTAAATCATTCGGTTGATATTGGTTTTTTCCCAGAAGAAGGTTCATATGCTGAAGTTGAAGTGTCACAAGAAATCTTCTCCCATATATTACTGATAAATCCTTTGATTTCCTTAAGCTTTGAATTCATCATAGTCTTCGTTCTTTCAACCTAAGCCAAGCATTTATCATGCTTCTGTTACTTCTGAGAAATGATATCATAGGCTTGGCAGGCTTACATGTTCATCCTTATTCCTCAATTCCCTCTAATTCTTAAGGTGGTTATGAAGACTGAAGAGGTTTTGATTGCTAATATAAGGATGAATGATTGGCTATGGTTGGTTTGCTACCTTATTCGCCTCCCATTGTTTAAAAGATATTATATTATGAATTTGGAGATGTTTTGGGAGTACATTAAGCTAAAGGTTTTGAGTTTAATGATCCAACTAGTGGAAATTTGGAATTAGGAACTTGAACATTAACGTTGGAAAGGATTCTCGTAAAATAAGCGTGATAGTGGATTGTCTTCATTTGGCCTTGGTTAAAAGAAAGGACTTCATCGAGAATTACCTTTGATTAACTTACATTCCTTTGTCCCCATATAACATATAAAGCACGGGAATCATGTAATAAATTTTCTTATAACTTCCAGTGGTAGACTTAATTGAATGGGTAAAAACAAGATGCATTATATGAGCTTTTGGCCTTGCAAATATAGCTTTCGATTTGATTATATTGTCAGTGCAGTGACCTGGATTTTTGGTTGTTCAAATTGATAAAAATCTATAAATGTCGACTTAAACAAATCCAAAGATACAAATAGTTATTGGGATTAATATAAGAAAAGAAGAAAGAAGAAAACAATCAAAGAGTCTCATGGGGGAAGGAAAAAATATAATAAATAAATAACAGTTCATAAATTTGTTAAAACATACAGTTGATTATATTTTACAACAATTATCAGAGTTAACTATCATAAAACAGACCAATATTTGCAACAGAATAATAATAATAATAATAATTACGTCTATTGAGCTCCATCTTCATTTCATAGCGATACCTTCAATAACCGAAAACTCAGGCTGACCCGAGCACAAATGAATAGACAAAAATACTCGGATCAGAACTAAAATATTTCATATCAATCAAATCAAAACCATGTAATAATATGAGTGTCACGGTGTTAGAGATGCTTACGATAATTCACATCTCTTATCCAATGTATTCGTGAGTGCAATAACTTAAAAGATGTTACAGGAATTTCCATCTCCTAAGGATTCGTCAAACTAGATATTAGATAATACAATATGCTATTATAATATTGTCTATGGTTAAATATAACATATTAAAATAGCGTAAGCGGGATTACATTTTCATCCTTACACATTTTATAATACCGTAGTCTATACGGATACCGTAAAGTCCACCGTAAACTAGTGGCTATCAGAGGGCACTCCATAGATACCGTACAAATCAAAGTCGTAGGGGGATCGATTGGGATAATATGACAAGACACAAGAGGAATGCCCAAAGTAGGAATATACTGGTTGCATACCTGGACTGGTGGTAAGGAATAGCCACGACTACCACCCACCTCGGACAACACTCTCAAATCAAGGATGTGCATCTTTCAAACCAAATGAACCAGGGGGCTATAGTAATAAAGGAAGAAGGGTTTCCGATGGAGCTGGCTAACCCACTTGGTCCGGTATAGCTTTGTTTTAATCATTTTAGTTATGACCCGAATGGCATCCATCATCGTTCTCTTACTTTATTCCGTAGCGTTCGCCAAACCAACATACTTCATTCTGGATTCTCCACAATGTATAAAGTTGTTAAAGTGGTTTTCGGTATTGGAAGAGAGTATGACAATATCCGATCCAGGTCTCTTTAACAACCAAACGTTTATATTTTTTACACCGGTCAGTTCTTTTACATTTAAAAGAGGTTCATACTTCATATCAAAATTCTAGATTTTGCCTTAAAACCATTTCAATGGTCAAGGTAGAATAGTATTCATAATAAAATATCCATTAAAAACCAAAAGTAGAATCTTGAAACAATTCCAATCCTAAAATAATTTGAATATTAAAATAGTTGAAATGTATAATAAAGTGGATTAGACTTTTTTAGATAGTTTGAAAATAGATAGTTAGGACAATAAAAGTGTAAATAATAGTTTTGAATATAAAATTATTATTGATCAAAAAATAGTTATATATATAGTTAAATATTAAAGAAGTTTATGAAATAGACAGTAATTTTTTTAAATAGACTATTAAAATAATTTTAAAATAAATTATTTAAAACAATTAATATTCATAAGTAAAAATAAATTAGTTTATAAAGTAAAATAGTTATTTATTAAATAGTTACAATATATATATATGTTATAAATGGAATAATTTATAAGAAAAATGGTTATTTACCAAAATAGTTTATGTAATGCTTTAAATTACTATAGTTGGAATTGGAACTTTTTTCTCAAAAGTTTAATTAGACTTGAAGTCATATTCCAATTTCAAATCAAACCAACTCAATTTCAACATTTTAATCAATTAAATTCCCATTTTACATCCATTTCAATTCAATCAATTTAATTCGAAAAGTTATGTTTTCTATTTATAACAAATATTGAGTTCTCAAATTCAGATATCGCCTAAAATTGATGTTAATTGAAATAAATATCAAAGGTGGATAAAACAATTCAGTCTCAATAGATTTAATTCATATTCAAATTCAATGGAAATCGGCTTATAAAACAACATTTATATTGTCTTAAAACAATATCTCAAGATTCAAGGTTAAAACAAATTTCATTTAGCCAACCGATGTCCATATATAATTTTTTATCCTATGGCCAAGCGATATTTGTAATTTAATTTTTAGTATTTTGGGAAAGGATATATATCATTTCAATCCAAATCAGGATTATAGGTATTTATAATTTCAACCTACGTTCTTAATTCATTTTAATGATCAATCTCGGGTTTATTTGATGCCCGTAACATATATTATAAATGGTTGGGATTAAACAACACAACAATGGTCATATATAATCAAGGTGAATAATAGGATGAATTACACATCAATACATTAAACATATCAATCCAAGGCATCCATAGAAGTCAATACATCCAAACAGTTCAATATAACATCAATTTACTGGTCATTAGGTATGAGGGTTAAACTTGTAACTAAATTCTAATTGTTCAATTTATATTAACAGTTAAATTAAATTATATTGTCAATACAGATTAACACAAATAAGCAATTTAAACTATCAAACATCAAACAATACAATCATATCATAACATGATTTTAATTTAACTAACAATCGAATATTTCAGTTAGGTGTAAGTGGGTTTAATCACTCACCTTTGATTTCAGACACGTGTGAAATTCAATTACAGGCCCAAAAATCAACAGTCTCAGAATCAGTTCACGATAGCTTTAAGTTGTCCGAAATTTCGCTATGATCCCAATGGATCCGACCGTGCATCAAACTGAGTTCGTACGTAAAAGTTATACAAGCTTAAACATTCGAATTTCAAATTTAAACCAAATAAAATAAAACAAGGGGTATTTTACTATAAGGGCCTTCTTTGGTTCAACAATAAGTTCTAAGGACACGACCCTAAGTTTATTATTTTCCAGGACATTAAACTCGAGACATCTCATTCTTCAATCTGTTATTTCGTTTCGTCGTTCCGCCATTTCTCACTCAAAGCCCTAAGCAAATCAAAAACTAGGTTTTACCAAAAATCGATCGACTTCCCTTCATTTTCATCTAAATTCAATTGCGATCTTTTTCATTTCCACCCTCTCCGATCGATTGTCGTTTTTCAACTGAATCTATTTCTAATCATTTTCAACTAAACCTAGGATTTAATTTTGATCTGCCTTTCAGTTATGACATTGCTAGCTACACGACATCTTCTTCTTCTTTTCCGATTACTACACAAGTAAATTTTCTTTATTATTCATTTTGAAGCAACTTTGATAAACCCTAGTTAACTATTGTTGTATATCATAGTTTTTGTAGTGCATGTAAAGTATTTTTTGTTTTTGTGATGATTTAACCTAATATGAAACTCTATGATTAATTAAACATAATTTGACGTTATTCTATTCAACTGCTTATGAAAAAAAGTGCATTTATCTTTGCTGTCTGATATTCATTTAGGAAGAAAGTGCATTTATCTTTGTTGTTTGTTATTGTTCACATTTATCTAAGTTAAACTATAGTTAGAAAAGATAAAAACATATTTTTTTTATCTTTCACATCATCAATTTATTTTCTCTAGTTGCAAAGCAGGTTCATATGTTCATTATACAGTCATGCTTACTCATTGTAACATATCATTAAACAATTGAACAATCATTTCAGTGTTGTACATATATTTGATTTAATAGTTTAAAAAGATAAATGTATTTATCTTTCAAGATAAATGAACCTATAAGGCATTTATTGTTAATTCTCTTTATGTGATTACAAAATTATAAATTGCTCTAGTTGCAAAACTGAACTTATGATTACAAAATTGCATTTTTGTAATTAACAAATTTTAAATGTTTAGTAGAATATATTATTTTATTTCATATTTAAAAAAGATAATTGCATATATCTTTTCAAAAAAGGGCACTGTTTTATGTTTGTTATATCTGCTGAATTTCACAAGTTGATATTTTCTGAGTATATATGTCCTATAAAGCATTTATATTTCATTATTTATGTTAAACCATTGCTTTATGATTATTTTAGCACACAAAAAATTACACTACATTATCTCACATAGTCTTTCAATATTTTCACAATCATTCAATAATATCACAATCATTCAAGTACATGAATCGATGACTAATTCAATCAAGATTTATTTTACTGAATATTCTCATTGTTATCCATAGTTTGGGTGGTCATTCAAACTAGCTTTAGTCTAGTTATATTATATATTTTTACTGAAAACGTAGAAATGAAATATATTCAGTAACGTTAATTCAGAATTTCTTTATATACTGTTTGTTATGTGCACATTGAAAATTTCTTAGCTTCTTAGTTGCTTATGCGCACAAATTTTTTATATGCACAGAAACATTTTTATTCAAACAAGTTTGTGATGCAAAAAGTTTGTGCCATACACAAACAAATGAGTAACTATGTAAGTTGTAAATTAGGTCCATATGTTATGTAATAATTTTAAATTATGAGTAAAATGTCAAACTTTTTAACATGTAGCACTTATTCTTAAATATTATTAAGCATAAATATGTAATTAAATTCTCTGCACATAAAGCTAAAAGTATTTATGTCTTTTATAAGTTGAATACCATAACATGTTCTCTGACATATGGAGCAGCATTAAATAGTTTATATTCTGCTAGTCATCAATATAAAATTTGCTAGTCATCAATATATTAAAAATCTGCTATTGAATATAAAAGAATTAGTTAGTAACATGTACTGTAAAAGAATTTTATTAAGTAATATTTATATACATGATAAACTTATTCATCTTTCTTTATTCAAAATTACCATTTTTACAACATATTTATCTTTTTTTTATTAAATATCAAATCATCACTTTTTCAACAACAAAGGTTTTAAAAGATAACTGCATTTCTCTTTTCATGTAAAGGCATTGTTTTATGTATGTTGTATCTACTGAATTTCATAGGTTGATGTCGTCTGAGTATATATGTCCTATAAGGCATTTACGTTTATTATTTATGTCAAACCATTGCTTTTTGATTGTTAGCGCACAAAATATTTGGATAACAAAAGATGAAACATATTTCAATACAAATACTTATGTTAGAAAAATACAAAAATTAGCTGAATATGATTTATTTAGATTCCTACAGTCCATGCTAATTGGTTGAATACGAGCTTCTTATTTTTCCATATCTCAATATTACCATAAGTATTGCGATATATCTAAACTATAAGACACAATTAAAAGAATGTATAAAAAAAATCACACTAAACGATTGTATATCAACATAAAAATGCTCGATTAAAATATACAAATATTAAAAACTGAATGAAAATGATAAAGGACTTTATCATTTTTCAAAACCATAAATGAACTTTAACAAAACAGTCATGAACTAACAGCTGAAATGAATAATGTTGCTACGTTTATTATATTTCAAATTTTGAATGAGAAAGTTCCAAGATGAATGGAAATGAGAAAACTTTATATCTTTTTTGTAAACTTTATGTTCTTTTGGCTATTTTTTTGTTTTGAATTAGCTTTTCTTATACTATATTTTGGCAACTCTAGTTACAACATTTTAACAATGAATTGTAAAACTGATTTTTTACATATGCTTGAATGAACATAAAAAATTCTTTTTAATCCTCAAGTAATTAATCAATTCTTTTATATAGGATTGACTGTGGAATTTTTGTGATGTTATTCATGCAAGCAATAACAAAAGGAATGCAAGCAGTAACAAACTTCACTTTACAAGATGTTCAACAGTTGAGAGCACAAACTGCTGCAAATATTCTGCATGATAATCCTTATAGCTGGACCATTACTAAGTTATGTTCATCATCTACAACTACCATTTTTTAGTTGTTCATTTCAACTTTTTTTAGTTGTTCACTTTTTAGTTGGTCATTATTTAGTTGTTGTTCAGTTGAGAGCACAGACTGCTACAAATATTCTGCAGTAACAAACTCTATACCATTGTTTAGTTGTTCATTCCAACTTTTGTTGATTTCAATTGTTCTGTTTATTTACTATTTTCACTTGTTGTTTCATAAAGTCATAAAGGCATTCCATGATACTTGTTGTATATGATACGAGTGGTGAGAAATATGAATGTATATATAACAAATGTCGCTGAAAAGATAAATGTATGTATCTTTCTTCTGTTCTGTTGTATTGTGCAACCAATACATATCAGCAGCTTCATTGTATAGCCTATACATTTGTTTTTGTTACGGTGATCGTGTTTACTAAGTGAAAGCGTTGTAACGACACGGATTTCGCCCGGACCTAATCGATCGCTAAACCGACCAAGACCGTTCGAATCCCGCATACGCTAACTTTGGGTATACAACACATCAGAACAAATAACAGAAGACTTCAATAAACATCATAATAATGTTACATCAGAGTACAGAATATCAGAGTATATCGATAATAATACACAGCGGAAGATAAATTTACATAAATGTAAAACAGTGCACAGCGGAAATATAAACTACACAGCGGAAGACTGTAAATGCCTGGACACAGCTTAAAGCTTCAATCCAGAATCCTGCCCAATACATCTGCAAAATAAAACTACTCGACTGCCCGTGTGGAAAATAGGGGCACCCGAGTTCGCAAGGGAAAAGCAAACTACAGGTCAGTCATGGGACTGGTGTGAGAACTCAAAAACAGTTGTTAACTTTGTTCAAAAATAAGGCAAATCACGGGACCACGCCACTTTCGCGGAACGGGTTTACCCCCATGAAAGCCAGTGTATAAACAACAATCAATATAGATATATGGATCTACTATGCATCAATCAACATGCAATATCCCAATCTACCCATTTAGATTAATCACCACACTTAGATTTTCCAAATCCAATTCAATTTACAGAAATTATTCCTTTGGATTTTATTCCCGATTTCTTATTTCAAATCATTTGAAATACATATCTAACTTTCTATATCAAAGTAGATTTCACTTCGGGATCTCAAATCAAATCATTTGGAAATGTGAATTCCAAAACATAACAATGCATACAAACAAGTATGCAACCAAATATCGTGCTCCCCATCGACAAGGCAAAGGGTACGCACCTCGCAACTCGATATATATATGTGCACCTACCCCACATAGGAGTAGGCTACACCGACGATGCACCTCCCACTCAGGAGAGCATACACCGCCCTCTCACCCATACTTTTAGTCTCAGGGTTACCCGAATCTTTAGTCACATACTAAATCATTTCATATCCCGAAGTAGGGAAAAATCATTTCACAACGTAATAATCACAAGTAACATATAATACATTTCTAAATCACTTTAGAAATCATCGGGTTTTGGGCCTCGAAATCCTTTCTGTTTTATAAAACATTTTTATAAAACATTCCCTGTCCAAAATCGGGAATACATTTCTTTTCACTTAAGGAAAATATCATTTCACAATCATTCGTTAAATTTGAAATGAACACAACATCGCTAAACACCTTATCGTCAAATCGTGAAGTGTTTCACAAGGCGTTAGCACACAGATATTTTCAACCCAACCCAATGCTAAATGCAAAAGCATATTCTGCTCATAAACTGGTCGAGCACAATCCAAACCATCAATCAATCAAATTTGACATTAAATATAAGGTTTTAAATAGAGAGAGTATTGACTTATATTTAACATCAAATCCTGAAACCAACAGATATCATATCGGGAATAACGATATCGATATCTTCCAAATTCCCATCACAATATCTGTAATCACGGAATCCAATATCGAAAATATCCATTGATAATTTCAATTCAAATCTAATCCAATTTATTTATTTTTAACCATTGGATTATTTTTCTAGTTAATAACTAGTTCATTTCGATAAAAATCTATTTTTATCTTTTCAAATATGGAGTTTTTCATCCCAATTCTTCACAAATCATTTCTTATGATTTTACACAAATTATTACTATTTTTAATAATTTTATCGAGGCCCGTACAGTCGATTTCCATCAACG
The DNA here is from genome assembly GCA_030737875.1 of Allium sativum. Taxonomy (NCBI): domain Eukaryota; kingdom Viridiplantae; phylum Streptophyta; class Magnoliopsida; order Asparagales; family Amaryllidaceae; genus Allium; species Allium sativum. Next base: position 995,024,715 of record CM060924.1, on the reverse strand, counting down.
GCCATCGAACTGCACTTACAGCGACCTTTTTCGAATTTGATTTGGACGTAATTCCAAATCCAACCGTTAGATTTCAAATTTCTAATATTCCTTAGAAAGCTCTTTTCGATACGAACCCAACGGTTCTGATTTCAGGAGAATCCGACGGTCGGATCTCCCGTAATGTCCGTTCGAAGTCAATGGTCGAAATTCGCGAACTGCCGCGGCGCGGCGCGTTCTATTCAGGCCATTATATTATATATATAATATATATAATATATATATCGTCGATTTCTATTTAAAACGAATTATATAAATAGTTTTGAATTCGTTTCAAAAACATTTTCAACTTCCTTTTCAATTCAAATCACAATTGAATTCTTCTTTATAAATTCGTTTCAAAATTCATTTCTATTCAATTCAAATTTCAATTCAATTTGAAATCATTTCAATTCGCTTTCAATTCAATTCGAATTTGTTTTCAATTCAATTCGTTTCGAAATCGTTTTCTATTCAATTCGTTTCGAATTCGTTTTCTATTCAATTCAATTCGAATTCGTTTTCTATTCAATTCAATTCGAATTCGTTTTCTATTCAATTCAATTCGAATTCGTTTTCTATTCAATTCAATTCGAATTCGTTTTCTATTCAATTCAATTCGAATTCGTTTTCTATTCAATTCAATTCGAATTCGTTTTCTATTCAATTCAATTCGAATTCGTTTTCTATTCAATTCAATTCGAATTCGTTTTCTATTCAATTCAATTCGAATTCGTTTTCTATTCAATTCAATTCGAATTCGTTTTCTATTCAATTCAATTCGAATTCGTTTTCTATTCAATTCAATTCGAATTCGTTTTCTATTCAATTCAATTCGAATTCGTTTTCTATTCAGTTCAATTCGAATTCGTTTTCTATTCAGTTCAATTCGAATTCGTTTTCTATTCAGTTCAATTCGAATTCGTTTTCTATTCAGTTCAATTCGAATTCGTTTTCTAGTCAATTCAATTCGAATTCGTTTTCTATTCAATTCAATTCGAATTCGTTTTCTATTCAATTCAATTCGAATTCGTTTTCTATTCAATTCAATTCGAATTCATTTTCTATTTCAATTCAATTCGAATTCATTTTCTATTCATTTCAATTCGAATTCATTTTCTATTCAATTCAATTCGAATATTTCATATGCATCGTTTTCATTTCATATATATATATATATATATATATATATATATATATATCGTTTTCAATTCGAATATTTCATATACATTGTTTTCAATTCGAATATTTTCACTTTCAATATATCCGATATTTTCACTTTCAATTTATTCGATATTTTCACTTCGCTATATATATAAATTTCACTTTTCATATATTCGATATTTTCACTTCGCTATATATATAAATTTCACTTTTCATATATTCGATATTTTCACTTCCTTTTATATATATAAATTTCACTTTTCATATATTCGATATTTTCACTTCGCTATATATATAAATTTCACTTTTCATATATTCGATATTTTCATTTTGCTATATATATAAATTTCACTTTTCATATATTCGATATTTTCACTTTGCTATATATATAAATTTCACTTTTCATATATATTCGATATTTTCACTTCGCTATATATATAAATTTCACTTTTCATATATATGTTATTTCACTTCGCTATCAATCAATTTTCACAACAATTTCAACCAATAAATATCGTCCATGGTTTGTGGACGAGGGGCGTATATATATAGATATATATATATATATATAGATATTTATATATAGCAATTCACTTCCACTTTCAACACATATATAAAATTATAAAAAGAAATTGAAGAGTGAGAAATCCTCACCAATAGCTATCCTAGCTCCACGGCACTTCATTGATAGAAATCTTCATCGCTATCCCATCTTCGTCATCTTCGTTGCCCGTAGCCACTACATATGTAAAAATCGAATTTTTACATCGCTATTCAATATATAAAGATTGCACTTTGACTTCGCTATTAAATATAAAGATTATATTTTTATTATTCTTTCAAAAATGCAGTTTTTTTTCCTTTTAGAAAAATGCAGTTTTTTTCTATATTCTTTTTAAAAACAGTTTTGCCTTTTTAGAAAAAATCAGTTTTTCTTTTATTAAAAATGCAGTTTTACTCTTATTAAAAATGCAGTTTTTCTATTCTTAAAAATGCAGTTTTTCTATCTTCAAAAATGCAGTTTTTCTATCTTCAAAAATGCAGTTTTTCTATCTTCAAAAAATGCAGTTTTTCTATTCTTAAAAATGCAGTTTTTCTATCTTCAAAAATGCAGTTTTTACTTTTTACTTTTAAAAAATTCTGTTTTGATTTCTTTTAAAAACAGTTTTAAAATCTTTTAAAAACATGCAGTTTTTAAAAATCTTTTTCAAAATTTCTGTTTCAACTTCTTTTTTTAAAAACAGTTTTAAAATCTTTTAAAAACATGCAGTTTTTAAAATCTTATTCAAAATTTCTGTTTTAAAATCTTTTTAAAATTCTGTTTTAAAAACTTAAAACAAAAATCAGTTTTATATTTCATTTTTAAAACAGTTTTTAAATCATAAAAAAAACAGTTTATATATTCTGTAAAACAAAACAAAAATCAAAAATAAAAATAAAATCAAATTAAACGCTCACCTAGCTTCGAATGGGAGGAGAAGATTGGTCGGCGGTGGCTCGTGGCGTTCGGAGGTGACGGTGGTTCAGGGGTTGTCGAGGTCGAGGGTTTCTGCTTCGATTCGTTCGGTGGGAGGAGGATGCGAGGGTGGCTCAGGCGAAGGGTTCGGCGTGGGCTTCGTCGGCGGCTCGAGCTCAGGGGCGGCGGCGTTCGGAGTCTGGAGGGCGGCGTTCGATTCGGGTTTTAGGGTTTCTTCTCTTTTTTTTTTTATTTAGTTTGTGAATACTGATCGGGGGGGGGGGCCAACGAGGAAGAAAAGGGGGGGGAATGTATTTTTTTTTATTATTTTATTATATTATTTAATTATTAAATTATGCACAAGGGTTGACTTTTACATATGACCTCGAAACGAGGCCCACCGCCTGTCGTCCATAGCGTTTAACCCCCATTTCGAACACAATGGGATATGTATCGCAAGCTGGTTTGATCGTTACAATCAGTTTCCGTTGAATTTACAATTTAAATCCTTATATTGAATTTTAAACGTACATTTCAAATTACCGGGGTCACATACTAACTAGAAAAATTCCAGAAAAATATTTTCTAGTTTCGTATTAACGATACGGTCCTAACAAAACTAGTTTCGTCGAATTCTGAGACCGTTTGAAAAATGGCCAATTTCCAGTCGATTAAATTCAATAGAAACTGGTCAAACGAGTTTTCTTTTGCCACGCTCACATATTGATTCGAAAAATTATGAAATTTGAAACCTAGCAATAGTTTGACATCCCGGACCCGACAAAAGTGGTTTCGTCGAATTCTGAGACCATATGCAAAATATCAATTTTTAAGGGCCTGAATTCCATAGCGACTATTCAGAATTTTCAACTGGACATATCTTTTGATTCTCGCTACGAAATTTTGATCTTTCGGATTCGTTGGAAAGATATTCACTATTAGATTCCATTATTTTTGGTTTCACTAAAATCCGGATTGTTTTGCACCCGGTACATTCAATTGAAGTTTGAAATCGAATTATCGAACTACCGCGCCATTTTCAATTCTATTTATAATTATATATAAATATTTATATTCTAACGACGACGCGTATAATATATACGTTCGAATTATATTCAAAATAAATTTCTCGTCGATATTATTTAAAATAATTCATGTTAAATAATCAGAATTCGCTAAAATTGCCAAAATAAAAATTTCAAACTGGCTCGCATTTTACGGGTTGTTACAATCTCCCCCACTTAAAACTTTTCGTCCCCGAAAAGGAACAAAGTCGAAAGTGGTTTGATTATTCAACTCTACGCTCGATCTGGCTTCTATTCTCCAACTCTTTAGTTTCTGAGAATTTTCAAAATTTCAAAAATTTGGCTAACACCCTAAATTTTTGAAAAATTTCGCCATAACCTCCCCTGCACCGGGAGCATCGGGGAATTTCAAATAGCTTCCCCGGTCCTTCAGATCTCAAAAAGAAAAAGAAAAAGCCAAGCGGCTAGCCAATAGGCTCACAAAATCATCATCACCCAAACAAAACAGGAAATTATGTAGTAAACATGTACCTATTTGTCGGGCAAACAAATTTTATTCTCTGGCTCTAGCCTCCTTGCTATGACCTGTTCAATGATATATATGTATATGCAAGCAAATGCGACCAATTTTCAATACCGTTCAATATTTGATACCCTTAGGCATTATGATTCAAAATTATCAAACAATTAAACAAACAACACAAACATCAATCAATTAATTGATTATATTTTCAAATATATAATTTTATATATTTAAAAATCATATTTTCTAAAATCAGATTATATATATAATCACAGATACGTTATTCATAAACAAATAACTCTCGACTCATTCTAGGGCATTTCTAACCCCATCTCTAACGAGTCACTCATTCTAGAATACTACTGATTCTATCTCTAATGAGGATTCTTTTATAGGACATTACTAATCCTACCTCTGATGAGTCTTTTATTCTGTTCAAACGAGTTGTACCCCAAAGATTTGAGTTTAACCAAAGCTCCGATACCACGTTGTAACGACACGGATTTCGCCCGGACCTAATCGATCGCTAAACCGACCAAGACCGTTCGAATCCCGCATACGCTAACTTTGGGTATACAACACATCAGAACAAATAACAGAAGACTTCAATAAACATCATAATAATGTTACATCAGAGTACAGAATATCAGAGTATATCGATAATAATACACAGCGGAAGATAAATTTACATAAATGTAAAACAGTGCACAGCGGAAATATAAACTACACAGCGGAAGACTGTAAATGCCTGGACACAGCTTAAAGCTTCAATCCAGAATCCTGCCCAATACATCTGCAAAATAAAACTACTCGACTGCCCGTGTGGAAAATAGGGGCACCCGAGTTCGCAAGGGAAAAGCAAACTACAGGTCAGTCATGGGACTGGTGTGAGAACTCAAAAACAGTTGTTAACTTTGTTCAAAAATAAGGCAAATCACGGGACCACGCCACTTTCGCGGAACGGGTTTACCCCCATGAAAGCCAGTGTATAAACAACAATCAATATAGATATATGGATCTACTATGCATCAATCAACATGCAATATCCCAATCTACCCATTTAGATTAATCACCACACTTAGATTTTCCAAATCCAATTCAATTTACAGAAATTATTCCTTTGGATTTTATTCCCGATTTCTTATTTCAAATCATTTGAAATACATATCTAACTTTCTATATCAAAGTAGATTTCACTTCGGGATCTCAAATCAAATCATTTGGAAATGTGAATTCCAAAACATAACAATGCATACAAACAAGTATGCAACCAAATATCGTGCTCCCCATCGACAAGGCAAAGGGTACGCACCTCGCAACTCGATATATATATGTGCACCTACCCCACATAGGAGTAGGCTACACCGACGATGCACCTCCCACTCAGGAGAGCATACACCGCCCTCTCACCCATACTTTTAGTCTCAGGGTTACCCGAATCTTTAGTCACATACTAAATCATTTCATATCCCGAAGTAGGGAAAAATCATTTCACAACGTAATAATCACAAGTAACATATAATACATTTCTAAATCACTTTAGAAATCATCGGGTTTTGGGCCTCGAAATCCTTTCTGTTTTATAAAACATTTTTATAAAACATTCCCTGTCCAAAATCGGGAATACATTTCTTTTCACTTAAGGAAAATATCATTTCACAATCATTCGTTAAATTTGAAATGAACACAACATCGCTAAACACCTTATCGTCAAATCGTGAAGTGTTTCACAAGGCGTTAGCACACAGATATTTTCAACCCAACCCAATGCTAAATGCAAAAGCATATTCTGCTCATAAACTGGTCGAGCACAATCCAAACCATCAATCAATCAAATTTGACATTAAATATAAGGTTTTAAATAGAGAGAGTATTGACTTATATTTAACATCAAATCCTGAAACCAACAGATATCATATCGGGAATAACGATATCGATATCTTCCAAATTCCCATCACAATATCTGTAATCACGGAATCCAATATCGAAAATATCCATTGATAATTTCAATTCAAATCTAATCCAATTTATTTATTTTTAACCATTGGATTATTTTTCTAGTTAATAACTAGTTCATTTCGATAAAAATCTATTTTTATCTTTTCAAATATGGAGTTTTTCATCCCAATTCTTCACAAATCATTTCTTATGATTTTACACAAATTATTACTATTTTTAATAATTTTATCGAGGCCCGTACAGTCGATTTCCATCAACGGCCATCGAACTGCACTTACAGCGACCTTTTTCGAATTTGATTTGGACGTAATTCCAAATCCAACCGTTAGATTTCAAATTTCTAATATTCCTTAGAAAGCTCTTTTCGATACGAACCCAACGGTTCTGATTTCAGGAGAATCCGACGGTCGGATCTCCCGTAATGTCCGTTCGAAGTCAATGGTCGAAATTCGCGAACTGCCGCGGCGCGGCGCGTTCTATTCAGGCCATTATATTATATATATAATATATATAATATATATATCGTCGATTTCTATTTAAAACGAATTATATAAATAGTTTTGAATTCGTTTCAAAAACATTTTCAACTTCCTTTTCAATTCAAATCACAATTGAATTCTTCTTTATAAATTCGTTTCAAAATTCATTTCTATTCAATTCAAATTTCAATTCAATTTGAAATCATTTCAATTCGCTTTCAATTCAATTCGAATTTGTTTTCAATTCAATTCGTTTCGAAATCGTTTTCTATTCAATTCGTTTCGAATTCGTTTTCTATTCAATTCAATTCGAATTCGTTTTCTATTCAATTCAATTCGAATTCGTTTTCTATTCAATTCAATTCGAATTCGTTTTCTATTCAATTCAATTCGAATTCGTTTTCTATTCAATTCAATTCGAATTCGTTTTCTATTCAATTCAATTCGAATTCGTTTTCTATTCAATTCAATTCGAATTCGTTTTCTATTCAATTCAATTCGAATTCGTTTTCTATTCAATTCAATTCGAATTCGTTTTCTATTCAATTCAATTCGAATTCGTTTTCTATTCAATTCAATTCGAATTCGTTTTCTATTCAATTCAATTCGAATTCGTTTTCTATTCAATTCAATTCGAATTCGTTTTCTATTCAGTTCAATTCGAATTCGTTTTCTATTCAGTTCAATTCGAATTCGTTTTCTATTCAGTTCAATTCGAATTCGTTTTCTATTCAGTTCAATTCGAATTCGTTTTCTAGTCAATTCAATTCGAATTCGTTTTCTATTCAATTCAATTCGAATTCGTTTTCTATTCAATTCAATTCGAATTCGTTTTCTATTCAATTCAATTCGAATTCATTTTCTATTTCAATTCAATTCGAATTCATTTTCTATTCATTTCAATTCGAATTCATTTTCTATTCAATTCAATTCGAATATTTCATATGCATCGTTTTCATTTCATATATATATATATATATATATATATATATATATATCGTTTTCAATTCGAATATTTCATATACATTGTTTTCAATTCGAATATTTTCACTTTCAATATATCCGATATTTTCACTTTCAATTTATTCGATATTTTCACTTCGCTATATATATAAATTTCACTTTTCATATATTCGATATTTTCACTTCGCTATATATATAAATTTCACTTTTCATATATTCGATATTTTCACTTCCTTTTATATATATAAATTTCACTTTTCATATATTCGATATTTTCACTTCGCTATATATATAAATTTCACTTTTCATATATTCGATATTTTCATTTTGCTATATATATAAATTTCACTTTTCATATATTCGATATTTTCACTTTGCTATATATATAAATTTCACTTTTCATATATATTCGATATTTTCACTTCGCTATATATATAAATTTCACTTTTCATATATATGTTATTTCACTTCGCTATCAATCAATTTTCACAACAATTTCAACCAATAAATATCGTCCATGGTTTGTGGACGAGGGGCGTATATATATAGATATATATATATATATATAGATATTTATATATAGCAATTCACTTCCACTTTCAACACATATATAAAATTATAAAAAGAAATTGAAGAGTGAGAAATCCTCACCAATAGCTATCCTAGCTCCACGGCACTTCATTGATAGAAATCTTCATCGCTATCCCATCTTCGTCATCTTCGTTGCCCGTAGCCACTACATATGTAAAAATCGAATTTTTACATCGCTATTCAATATATAAAGATTGCACTTTGACTTCGCTATTAAATATAAAGATTATATTTTTATTATTCTTTCAAAAATGCAGTTTTTTTTCCTTTTAGAAAAATGCAGTTTTTTTCTATATTCTTTTTAAAAACAGTTTTGCCTTTTTAGAAAAAATCAGTTTTTCTTTTATTAAAAATGCAGTTTTACTCTTATTAAAAATGCAGTTTTTCTATTCTTAAAAATGCAGTTTTTCTATCTTCAAAAATGCAGTTTTTCTATCTTCAAAAATGCAGTTTTTCTATCTTCAAAAAATGCAGTTTTTCTATTCTTAAAAATGCAGTTTTTCTATCTTCAAAAATGCAGTTTTTACTTTTTACTTTTAAAAAATTCTGTTTTGATTTCTTTTAAAAACAGTTTTAAAATCTTTTAAAAACATGCAGTTTTTAAAAATCTTTTTCAAAATTTCTGTTTCAACTTCTTTTTTTAAAAACAGTTTTAAAATCTTTTAAAAACATGCAGTTTTTAAAATCTTATTCAAAATTTCTGTTTTAAAATCTTTTTAAAATTCTGTTTTAAAAACTTAAAACAAAAATCAGTTTTATATTTCATTTTTAAAACAGTTTTTAAATCATAAAAAAAACAGTTTATATATTCTGTAAAACAAAACAAAAATCAAAAATAAAAATAAAATCAAATTAAACGCTCACCTAGCTTCGAATGGGAGGAGAAGATTGGTCGGCGGTGGCTCGTGGCGTTCGGAGGTGACGGTGGTTCAGGGGTTGTCGAGGTCGAGGGTTTCTGCTTCGATTCGTTCGGTGGGAGGAGGATGCGAGGGTGGCTCAGGCGAAGGGTTCGGCGTGGGCTTCGTCGGCGGCTCGAGCTCAGGGGCGGCGGCGTTCGGAGTCTGGAGGGCGGCGTTCGATTCGGGTTTTAGGGTTTCTTCTCTTTTTTTTTTTATTTAGTTTGTGAATACTGATCGGGGGGGGGGGCCAACGAGGAAGAAAAGGGGGGGGAATGTATTTTTTTTTATTATTTTATTATATTATTTAATTATTAAATTATGCACAAGGGTTGACTTTTACATATGACCTCGAAACGAGGCCCACCGCCTGTCGTCCATAGCGTTTAACCCCCATTTCGAACACAATGGGATATGTATCGCAAGCTGGTTTGATCGTTACAATCAGTTTCCGTTGAATTTACAATTTAAATCCTTATATTGAATTTTAAACGTACATTTCAAATTACCGGGGTCACATACTAACTAGAAAAATTCCAGAAAAATATTTTCTAGTTTCGTATTAACGATACGGTCCTAACAAAACTAGTTTCGTCGAATTCTGAGACCGTTTGAAAAATGGCCAATTTCCAGTCGATTAAATTCAATAGAAACTGGTCAAACGAGTTTTCTTTTGCCACGCTCACATATTGATTCGAAAAATTATGAAATTTGAAACCTAGCAATAGTTTGACATCCCGGACCCGACAAAAGTGGTTTCGTCGAATTCTGAGACCATATGCAAAATATCAATTTTTAAGGGCCTGAATTCCATAGCGACTATTCAGAATTTTCAACTGGACATATCTTTTGATTCTCGCTACGAAATTTTGATCTTTCGGATTCGTTGGAAAGATATTCACTATTAGATTCCATTATTTTTGGTTTCACTAAAATCCGGATTGTTTTGCACCCGGTACATTCAATTGAAGTTTGAAATCGAATTATCGAACTACCGCGCCATTTTCAATTCTATTTATAATTATATATAAATATTTATATTCTAACGACGACGCGTATAATATATACGTTCGAATTATATTCAAAATAAATTTCTCGTCGATATTATTTAAAATAATTCATGTTAAATAATCAGAATTCGCTAAAATTGCCAAAATAAAAATTTCAAACTGGCTCGCATTTTACGGGTTGTTACAAAGCCTCAAAGAAACGGATGGAAGTTTTATTTTGAAGTTTATACATAATCATAAGCTCAGCAGACTCGCCTGGCAGACTAGAAAGAATACATGTTAAACATTGAAATATGCTAAACTAGAAGGATCATCATGAAGTGGAACTTAATATCCACAGGCACACACAAAAAAGAAAAGCATGTAAATATCAATACTGAAGTGGAAAATGTATCACAAGCACACACCGGTCCAATTCAAGCATGTGATAATATCAGAGGCAAACAGTAAAACGAATAAATCAGAGGATGTTATTAATCCTTCTGATAACATCAATCTATTGAATACAGAAATGGATTTTACATCCAATATCAAGTTAAAGACACCAATATGTGCACAAACTATAAATATTGATAATAATTGTGGCATCCAGACTAAATTTTCAAATGGCACTAAAAATAAGGAACACTTATCTGACTCCTAGTACAGACAAGGTCAAAAACAATCTGGAAAGTTAGAACAGATGATGTCCCTTACAACATTCAACTCCTTCCTCTTGCAACCGCCTGCAATGCAACTCATACTCACCTACTGCTTCCTCACAACCCATCTCAAAGCACAAAACCAACTTGAACTAGTATGTCAACTCTAAAACCACTATAACATCCCTTAAAATTACGACCATTTAAAATTTCAAATTTTGATTTAATGTTTGAATTTGAAATGGTTTTTAAATAAGATTTATTATGTTATTAATGAACGATTTAATTTATTTATTTTACGCGAGGCAAGCCGTTTTGATAGTGGACTTACCATGATTTAAAATTTTATTTGTGGTAAACAACAGTTTATAATTTGTTAAATTGTGATTGATAATAATGGAAATAACTAGTATAACCACATAACAGTGGGAAAACCGACTTTGTAATACATATATATATTAAAAGAAATAATAAATGGTAATAAATTAAAGTTAGTATATACTTGTACGTTAATTAGATTAGAAAAAAAATGTTACGAAATAAAGGAAAATGAAACGGATGAAAATTATTTACATTAATTAACATTAACGTTAAAACTTGTTATAAATGCACATAAAGAAAGAAAATACAGGGAACTGATGTATAAGGCTTGTCATGATTATTCAATAGACATTGTAATTAATGCATCATTCAAAGGAGGACAAAATGGTTATTGTAAAAAAGCTTCAGACAGACACAAATTTTCGAAGGCTCAGTGGAATTAAGAAAAACCAACAAAGTCGGTTTGATTAAATTGTTTATGTTTATACATTTGGACTTGCTAACTTTGAACTATCGTTGAAAAAACAATTACAGTTGAATCCTTGATTTTATTTTTAAGGTTCAACATAGGCATTAATGCGATAGTTGGAAATAAATTTATGAATGTTTCCAAATTAATTTTATATAGGAAGAATTGTAAGACACCGAATGTTAAAGGTATGTAATGTATGTTTTAACTATCGTAGTTAATGAAATTTATGTTAACATTTATAATAGTAAATAAAAATAGAAACAAACAAACATAAAACATATTTATTGTCCAACGTTTCCATGTATTATGCATACATTGGTAATAAAAAAAAACATAAAACATATTTATTGTTTTCCCTTCTTTTTCTACTTTCCCCAAATTCACTGCCTTGTCTCTCACCACTTTATTTCTTCATTAGTAATGCATTCATTTCTTTCCTCCACTTTATTAATTTTTTTTTCCATACATTCTATTTTCTTGAATCTTATTTCATATTCTATACGTCTATCATTACAAAATCCATATATGTTGTATCCATTCTGCCACATTTAATTTGTGAAACGCATGAAAAAAATGAATTGAAAACGTCCCGCACCATTATGTGTATAAAAAGAAGAAGTCATAATCATTTATTTTAATTAATGAATAAAAGGAAAGGTCATCATTTGGTTTTCCTTCCCTAAGCACGTTTTAATGACTTCATATAATATATAGCATAAAACGTTTTATAAAACAAAAATCCATGCATTTTATTTACAATGCTTGGCATAAATGCATATGAAACGGTGTAAAAATAAAATAAAAAAGAATGAAGTCTGAAAGTTTATTGGCTTGGGAATTAGTTAAGCATATTGATCAGTTCATTTGATTGAGATTTACGAACACGTTCAAATCCAAGCGCATATACCGTTCCCTTCCCTTTATTTATTTCCTTACCTACTGTTCACTCCGCAGAATTTCCTTCTTTCCCTTTACTTCTATTGTCAGCTTAAAGAATATTTCCCAAACGAAATCAAGTCTTCTTCTTTTCATTTTAATGGCAGCCTCCACCGAAAAATTAAAATGCCATTTTTCTTCAGGCCTTCATAAATTTATCCTCGCTCAATCAGTGGCCTGTTGCAATTATATCTTTCTCTTCCTCTTGAATTAGTAGCCAAATAAAAACCAATTTCCCCCAAATCAAACGAATGCCTCCACCGTCCTCGTTAACAATCTTCACCTTCGTCTGTCCTTGCAGCGTTGTCACAGGCTTCTTTTTCCTTCGTCGAATCAAGGTGTGTTTTAATTTCACAGTTAATTTTGTCTCAACTAATTAAAACCAATACTGTGATAATAAAAAAAAAATCGATCCTTTGCTTATTTAGCATATTTGAATTATCTTTGACGTATTGTGGTTGGTTATTTTTGACATAACCGTGGAAATTTGGTTGATACTGTCATAATGTTGTTGTGGCCATTTCCATTTTACCATGATCCATGCTGTACATCATTTATTTTCTTATTCTTACAGGTCTTCTATATTTATTTATTTATTTATTTTACCATCGCTCACTTGGCGTGTTCACCAGCTATGGTACCTGTAAAATCGGGTACTGCTTGTACTAGCATTAGGTCTGTTGCATTTTTTCTTGCTGTTGGAACTATTAAACCATTGCCCATTTTTACTTGTTTTTTTTGGAAATAGTTATACGCATATAGAAATTGTAATATCAGTTTTATATATATGTTTCCTGAAGCATATATATACTTTAGTTGATGAAGGCTGTTCCATTTTATTTGCTTTGTCCATTTTCTTTATGTGGGAAGTCACGAAAAAATTTCTGAAACAGGTTTAGGAACTTTGAAACTTGCAAACAGGAAGTTGGGTATATAATATATGCATGGGAATAGAATTCTTTTGTTAAAGTTTATGTGCTAGAACGTAGAAACTACTTCTTACCTTTAAGTATTGGGCTTGAATACTTAAGAACTTTTGCCTTGTTTAATATGCATTACTGGGATGTAATATATATAGTTCAAATTTATGAAATAAAGTTCATTTTTTTTTTGGTGCTATATACGTGCATTATTACATACTTTTGAGAAAAAAATGAACATATGCATATGACATATTTGGTTGAGTGAGGGAACCAACGTACTATATATTTTTTACTTCTTTTGAATAATGTAAGTTAGATCTATATTTTAATGTAAGTTGGAATAATACGGTTCTTATAATAACATTAGGTGTTGTAATATGTATGTCTTATGGCCTTAGTCAGTTTTGTACATATTGACTTGTGCATTGAATTATTTGGCAACTTTACCCGGATATGTAGCGTACTAGAAATTCAATAAATTCTCATTTATGTTAGGATTACCTATTTTATTTCAGTTTTTATTGAAGTTAATTTACTTGAATACAACCTGACCTGAGTTTTGTTTTGCTCGGGTCAGGGTCATACCTGAGTAATTACAGCTTAGATTTGAAGCTGACGACCGACAAGGATTCGTGAAGGCATGTGGAGGCGTAATTGCTTTTGGTCCAATTACACGAATTTTTTTTGGTAAATAAATTAATGTCTATTTTTCTTCCGCTGTGCATATGAATTTTGTAAACTCTGATATTTGTATAAAATGCTCCCTCTGTGAGATATTGTAGTTTTTATTTTTGTGATTTCTATGTTTGATTTTATTAAACCTTGTAAGCCAAATAACAATTTGTCGTTTCGATCGGTTAAAGTTGGTTTAGTTACCGACTGGAAGCGGTCGAAAAGGCAGGTTGTTTTAGTTGGTATCAGAGCTGGTTAGAGAACGTGATAGCGGGTTCTCGCTTGGCTGTTTGGTGGCGAGCAGGAGACTCTTACCCCTACACGTCCCAATGGGAAGATAGGTTTGGTTGTTGTAGTCGAGAGGATGGCCGTAAAATCAGTTCTGAGGTATCACTGTATGTCACAGTGGGAGGTTAGCCCACTTCCTGATGGTTGCAATGCCTAGGGTCATTATAGTTGGTATCAGAGCTTTGGTTTACACAAAGCTTAGCTTATGGAGTTTAATAAGAATCATTCACTAGAAATTACACTAGAGAGAGCATAATTTGAAATATAAATGGTTATGAAACTAGTATTTTGAATGAGTAGCGTAGTGGAAGCTTTTTGAAATTTGTAAATTTTGAAACAAATTCATTTTGAAATTGATAAATTATTCTGAAATATATCGTTTTGTCTTATATATTTGGAGATGGTGTATTCTTATAAAAAGAATTTTGAGTATTTATTCGACGTCAAGGTTGGACTATTGAGTTTGTAAGATTTTGAATATACGCCTAACTAACATATATACAAATTCTTGTCTGTACTAGATAGATATGGAATCACACTCTAGTCGCTTGGAGATTATTCTGGTGATTGTCGCGAAATAAGCAGTATTTATTTTCGAGTTTCGAAAGCGGGATAGACTATATGATTCCGACTGAAACGTTAAGAAATACTTAGACTAATTATTTTGATAAACATTCGAAAATGATTTGGATAAATTTTAATGAAAACGCTTTTGTAAAATTAGTGTGAACTTGGGTAAATGATCAAAATTTAAATAAAGTTACGTTATTGTGAAATATAAGTAGAATTTACAAATGAATGTTTTATAATTAAATTTTAAGGCGAATAGTGAATGACGACATTGGAAAAAATTTGTGAACTTTACAAATCTAGAATGACAAGTGAATGTTAGAATTAAATTAAAAATTTATAAAGAAGGTAACTTGAAAAAAATTGAAGAAAAAGGAAATGAGCTTTAAATTTTACAACGACAAATGTGAATATTTTGAATCTTGAACTAAAGTGATTTAATTAAAGAAATTTCATAGTTGCATTTTACCCCCTTGGCCTTGAGAATAGATAGTTCCTTCGTTCAATTTTGATTCATTCACCTTGCTATAGTAGTTGTTGTTTGACCTTCCCACCTTGTTTTATTCATGTTTGAGCTTTCACTAATACAAAAATCATGTCCTTGTACCCTTTTTTTAATGTGCATTGTAAAAATTCTAAAATAAAGTTTGATTAATGACATAATTTTGTATTTGAAACAAATATTTGAACGTTGAATTATGACAACAGTTAACAATTGAATTTTCGAAGTATTGTTTTTGTACTATGTTAATGGAAGTATTGAAAATGAGATGTAAGGGATAATTAAAATGGATAGAAATAGATTTCTTAATTGTTTTAAAATACATTGAATCCAACTTATATGAAATGTGTTAGAAATATTTGATTAAGAAATATTTTGAGATGGTTATTTGTACATATATATATATATATATATGAATTATAATCTTATTTCAGAAGCTTTTGAAAGAGTTTATCTTTCGTGAATAATGTTCAATTTGAAAATGATTATTGAAATCATATTATGAAATTGTTAGACCAAAATCTGGGCCTAACACCCAAATTCAATGTGATGTCCTCATGGTCACAAATCTCAGATCACAGAATGCAGATAAAGCAGTAAAAACAGGGAACACACGAGGTTTTTATAGTGGTTCGGTTCAAACCAAGCCTACGTCCACTTTGTATTTTCTTAAATCCTAAGAAATTACAATTACAATGTTGTCTCACTATCTGTTAATCTGTTTATACACAAAATCCTTGTGTTATCATGAAGAAGAAGAGAAAAGGGAGGTGATTTTATACACGAAATCCTCGTGTTATATTGATTTGAGGAGTTCATAAAGTCGTCGTATAATTGGCAATGGAGTCTGGGAGGTGTTCGTGCCAAAAAGCCAAGTCAAATCCCTGAAAATGCCCTCAAATGGTGTATTTATAGCCGTTTCCTGATACCTGTTCGCGGGACACGTGGTACGCATCCCAAAAATCTTGAAATGTGGCGGAAAACATCCAGAAATCCTCTCCAAGTCGTGTTATGACACGTGTAATAAGATCCATACAAGCTGGAGTGAAAATAGCCTTTAGAACAGGTCAAAACCGAGTGCAACGAGCATATGCCCAGGCGGTTCGTGACCATGGTGTGCACCACGAACCAGGGTGACGAGCTGGAGTGGAGATGCTAGAGCTGACCATCACGAGCGCGTTGTGGTCCAATTGTGCATCACGAGCGGGTCATGGTCCGGGGAGCCACTACGAGCCGGGTTGGTTCACGAGCAGGAAATGAGGGCGAGCCCTAGGGGGCGAGCCGAGTTGGTCCCACGAGCCAAGGTGGGTCCCACTAGCGGAGGTGGGTCCCAATCCATGATCCAAGTTAATGACGCTTCATCACTACATCCACGTGATTGCCAGTTAATGCCAGATTACACCCATTCATGGAAACGGGAGTGACTTCCAAATCGTAAGTCCATTTTAGCCAAACAAAAGCTCTACTTGAAGCTAATTCAGAGGGATACAAGGGTTATTGAGCAAAGCCTTGTAATTGATGTTTTCATGTCCAAAAAAGGTCGTCTAGTAGGAGTTTCTGGTCATTCTTTGTTTGTGATGCGACTTCAACCAAATCGCTTCATGTCTTCTGACGATATTCCCAATACTTAAGCGTATTATTAACTAGAGATTCCATGTGTGACAGCTTTGACAAAAAGCATGTCAACAGAAATCAAAGCTGAATTGTAGTTGGAATTTCACATAAATTGATTCGGATTGGATTATCTCTTGAAGTTAGTATTTTGCTTTCCAAAACTATAAATTAATTTATTTGCTTCATTTAAACTACTTTGAATATAAACTTAGCTTTCTTATCCAACTATTATTCTACAGCAAACCTATTTAGTTTATTTAAACTATTTTATACTAAAACATGTTTATTTTATTCAAACATATTTGAACTACTTTATATAAAAAAAATTGTTTACTCTATTCGAACCTATTTTATATCAAGTTTATTATCTTACTTAAACTATTTTAAATTTAACTTAACTATTTTAGAGATAAGAGTGTATATTTTCAATCCGAGCAATTTAAGCCCGAAATGATTTGAGTGTAAAGATTCAGTTGAATAATAATATTCGTAACATGCAATCTAAATTGAATTTGAAGTTTTAATGGTGAATTGATTTGTAAATCTGAAATTGAAATTGAAATGATATCGAATATCTAAATCAATTAAGAAATCAAACTGAATTTGGTATTGAAATGGAATTTCAAGAACCTTCGATTTTGGACACTTGATATGGAAGTTTTCGAAACTTATATATATGAAAATTTAATATAAGAATGCGCTGAATTCAAAATTATTGATTTTGAAGGTAATTGACATGAAATGATATCTTGTATATAATGAAATTTGTACAAAATGACATGTTGAAATATGATTTAAGAAGTCTTATATAAATGAAATTTTATATATGTCCTATATACGCAAAGTGAAATGAATATAATATATAGTACTATATGATTTCGAACCAAAGATACAGGAAGTACCTTCCATTGAAAATCGAGGTCCTACTTTCTAGGAACTCTTGTTGATATTTCTTTGATTCTGGTTTTCCATACATAATACTCATGAGCGTTTCCTTTGAACTCGGCTGCATGGCGAAATTCGCAGGGCCGCGAAGGCCTACGACGACGGATGCTTCCTGGGGTAACCAGGCATAACCATTGTGTCTGCTGCGATCTATAGTCATTTTACGATGGCGAAATCCACAGGAATGCGAAAGCCTATGGGTACGAATGCTTCCTGGGGGATTCAGGCATAACCATTATGTATCTGCGGCCCACATGGCATAATTCATAGGGCAGTGATTGCGTAAGGTTTACGGGTGATACAGATGTAACGACCAGTATTACTAGATGCAAACTGCGTTTCCATGCGATTATTTTGAGGTGTTATGGCGAAATATGTAAGGCAGTGATTGCCTAGCCACATATGGCCGTGGCACTTTGTCCTCTCGACTTGGTGATAAAGCGACCTTAGGGTCTACATTCCGTGATGATCTCAGATTATTCTATTTCTATTGATTCATCCTGTTGATTGTTCGTGACGAAATTCGTAGGGAAGAAATTTCCTATAGGTACGGATGCTTCTTGCGGGACCCAGGCGTAACCATTGTGTATCTGTGATTCATGAATAAGTTTCATCGGGAAAGTACTTCTTTTATCTATTTAAATGTTTTTTAAAGTATTTTCACTGAATGTTGAAACGAGTTTACTTAGTACTTCGAGATTTCTAGTTTTGCGCTTGACCAACGCATTACTAGATTCTTGAAGAGCAATGATAAATTTATGGAAATATCGAGTTATCAAAAACTATTTTTGATATAAGGTATTTTTTATATCAAAAGAATTTTTCTTCAATTTTTTTTCTTATAAATTTAAAATTGTATATAAATTATAGACACTTTAATTAAATACATTGGTATAACTATTTTATTTTAATGAACTATAATATGTCAATATGCGAAAACCATTCTATTAGCATAACAATTTTGATTTTGTTTTGAATACACGATTTTGATTTAAATAGAATTGTTCGCTCGATTCTCAACGATGAACACTGATATGAGTTTTTGGTAAAATCTGAGGTTCTCTATCATAGTTTATTGCTATGCAAGAAGAATGGACGTTTCTAATCAAGAAGTCAAATCAGAAGTCCGCACTTGAGTGATCGGGTTACCAATACTAATTAAAAGAATTTTTTTGTATTTTAACAAGAAATCGAAAATGATATGCATATGAATGGAGTATCGTTTAATTACCAGTTCCTTATTTCATTCCTTTTTAAGGACGAAAAGTTCTGAGTAGGGGAGAATGTAACATCCCTTAAAATTACAACCATTTAAAACTTTAAATTTAATTTAATGTTTGAATTTTAATGGTTTTTAAATAAGATTTATGATGTTATTAAAAAACAATTTAAAATTTTATTTGTGATAAACAACAGTTTATAATTTGTTAAATTGTGATCGATAATAATGGAAATTATTAAATTGTTATGTTTATACATTTGGACTAGCTAACTTTGAACTACTGTTGAAAAAAAAAATTGCATTTGAATCCATGATTTTATTTTTAAGGTTTAATATAGGAATTAATGCGATAATTGATAATAAATTTATGAATGTTTCCAAATTAATTTTATATAGGAAGAATTGTAAGACACAGAGTGTTAAAGGTATATAATGTATGTTTTAACTATCGCATTTAATGAAATTTATGTTAACATTTATAATAATAAATAAAAAAATAAACAAACAAAACATATTTATTGTCCAACCTTTCCATGTATTATGAATACATTAGTAATAAAAAAAGATAAAACATATTTATTGTTTCCCCTTCTTTTTCTACTTTCCCCAAATTCACTGCCTCATCTCTCTACACTTTATTTCTTAATTAGTAATGCATTCATTTCTTTCCTCCACTTTATTAATTTCTTTCCATACATTCTATTTTCTTGAATCTTATTTCCTATTCTATGCGGCTATCATTAAAAAATCCATATATGTTGTATCCATTCTGCCACATTTAATTTGTGAAATACATGAAAAAAATGAATTGAAAAGGTCCCGCACCATTATGTGTATAAGAAAAACAAGTCATTCATTCATTTTAATTAATGAATAAAAGTAAAGGACATCATTTGGTTTTCCTTCCCTTCTTTCTCCACTGTAACGTTTTATATTACATATATTATTTATAGTATAACATAAATACTTCATATTCTTCTATATTCTTCCCTAAGCATGTTTTAATGACTTCATATAATATATAGCATAAAACGTTTTATAAAACAAAAATCCACTCATTTTATTTCCAATGCTTGGCATAAATGCATATGAAACGGTGTAAAAAAGAAGAAAAAAAGAATCAAGTCTGAAAGTTTATTGGCTTGCTTGGGAACCAGTAAAGCATATTGATCTGTTTTTTTGATTGAGATTTACGAATATGTTCAAATTCAAGCGCATGTACTGTTCCCTTCCCTTTATTTATTTCCTTACCTGCTGTTCATTCTGCATAATTTTCTCCTTTCCCTTTACCTCTATTGTCTGCTTAAAGAATATTTCCCCAGGCGAAATCAAGACTCCTTCTTTTCATTTTAATGGCAGTCTCCACCGAAAAATTAAAATGCCCATTTTCTTCAAGTCTTCATAAATTTCTCCCCTCTCAAATCAATGGCCAGATGCCATTAGATCCATTTCTTCCTCTTCAATTAATAGCCAACTTAAAACCAATTTTCCCCAAATCAAACAAATTCCCTCCACCGTCCTCATCAACAATCTCCGCATTCGTCCATCCTTGTTGCGTTGTCACCAGCTTCTTTTTCCTTCGTCGAATCAAGGTGAATTTTAATCTCATAGTTAATTTTTCTTCAACTAATTAACAATAATACCGTGATAATTAAAAAAAAGTTAGATTATTTGCTTGTTTAGCATATTTGAATTATCTTTGACATATTGTGGTTGGTTACTTTTGACATAACCATGGAAATTTGGTTGATACTGTCATAATGTTATTATGGCCATTTCAATTTTACCATGATCCATGTTGTACATCACCAATTTTCTTATTGTTACAGGTCTTCTATATTTATTTATTTTACCGTCACTCACTTGGCATGGTCACCGGCCGTGTTACCTGTAAAATCGGGTACTCCTTGTACTAGCACCTGTTCTATTGCATTTTTGCTTGTTGTTGGAAATATTTAACCATTGTCCATTTTTGCTTGTTTTTTTGGAAATAGTTGTACGCATATAAGAATTGTAGTACTAGTTATATATATATATATATATCTTGAAGCATATATATATACTTTAGTTGATGAAGGTTGTTCCATTTTATTTGCTTTGTCCATTTTATTTATGTGGGAAGTCGTGATTTATTTTTCTGAAACAGGTTAGGAACTTTGAAACTTGCAAATAGGAAGTTGGGGTATATAATATATGCATGGGAATATGTAACACCCCAAATTTTAGTTAATACTAAAATTCACTAATTACAGGATAAATAATCTCAGATGTGGGAATTGGGGGTAACGGGCTGCGTCATTGCGTTCGTCTCGGAAAAATACGCGAAATAGAGTCCGAGTCTTCGAGAATCGGAGTCCGTATGGCCCGGTTATGGCCCAAAGAAGTTTGCAGAAAATTTAAAGTTAAAAACAGATTTAAAAATTCGAATTCAGATTTCAGAATAGAACCAGCGGGGCCAGGCGGGAAAATTCCCGCCCTAACCATGTCGACAGGGCTATCGACAGGCCTGTCGACAGGGGGGTCGACTTGCCTGTCGACCTGGGCGCGGCGTCCAGTGAACCTGGGTGCACCAGGTTGGGTTTTAGGCTGGCTTGGAGGGCTGGGTTCTAGAGATTTCCTAAATCTAACGGACCTAATCTAATCTAGGGTTAATCTAAGGGCCTAAAACACTCACCTAATCTATAAATACACCCTAAACCTACCCTAATCCATACTAAAAATAGAAATGATGGCCTCATGCCGCCAAATTAAATCTTAGAAGGAGCCTCCACTAATTTATGAAGGAAGTTGCAAGCTAATCAACCTCAAATCATCATCTTCTTCATATTTAGCAACTAATTCTACTTCATAAGTTTGCTAATCTTGGGTTTGGTGAGTTTCTATCACTTTAACAACAATTGCTAAAGTAAGTAGATTGGGTGTAATGAGACTTATGGTCTTAAATGCGGATTAGTGAGTTTGAATCATTTGTAATGATATGCTACTCTATGTTTTCCTATGTTTATGCATATTTAATAAGTGGGTTTATGCATGTTTAATAAGTTGGTTTATGCATGTTTAACAAGTGGGTTTATGCATATTTAATAAGTGGGTTTATGCATATTTAGTATGTGAATGTTTATGCAAGTTATGCATGCTTATGCAAGTATGTGAATGTTTATGCAAGTTATGTATATGCTTAAATGCAAGTTTAACATGATATGCAAGTTATGCATGCTTATGCAAGTATGTGAATGTTTATGCAAGTTATGTATATGCTTAAATGCAAGTTTAACATGATATGCAAGTTATGCATGCTTATGCAAGTATGTGAATGTTTATGCAAGTTATGTATATGCTTAAATGCAAGTTTAACATGATATGCAAGTTATGCATGCTTATGCAAGTATGTGGATGCTTATGCAAGTATGTGAATGCTTATGCAAGTTATGTGTATGCTTAAATGCAAGTTTAACATGTTATGCAAGTTATGAGAATGCTTATATGCAAGTTCAACATGTTATGCAAGATATGTGTATGATAATATGCAAGTTCAACATGTTATGCAAGATATGTGTATGATAATATGCAACCTCATATGCAACATGTTATGCAAGTCATGTGTATGATAATATGCAAGTTTGGGGTAAATGTAGTTGGGTTAATATATGCTCATATATGCAAGTTGACATCCTCTTAACCCATGATAAAGTTATATGCTAAGATGTGGTTAAAACCATGATATTTGTGATGGATCTTCCCTTTATTATGTCATGAAATGAGAACGATTTACGTGGGGAACGATGGGGTTAATAAATATGTTAATAAAAGTATGATTGGGTATGATTAAGCATACCATAAAAATAAATTAACATAAGTGGGAATTTACCTATTGAGTTAGGTCTACCCCATGGGAATTTACCTATTGAGTTAGGTCTACCCATGTTATAAAGAATGTGTAATTAATTAGGGATAATTAATTATGGAGGTGATTAATTAGGTGTAATTAATCAGCTAAGACACGAGGTTGGACCCTTTTGTAGCGGAAGTCTGCCCGGAACCGACCGGCCATCCAGCTGCTACAAATGATTGGCCCAATGTGAGAGGTCTTAGTCATAAATTAAATACGTGATTAAAGTAAAGACACGAGGTTAGACCCTTTTGATGACAGAAGTCTGCCCGGAACCAACCGGCATATCCAGCAGTCATAAAAGACGGTCTAATGTGAGAGGTCTTTATGAGGTCATGATCTTAATTAATTAATTAAGAAACACTTAACCATATTAGCATGTAGAGGGACATGAGGGGTTAAGTGGGTGCCTTGGGTGGCATGTGGAAATCTAGTGGGTTGCCTTGGGTGGCAATAGAAAATATGATTAGAATACTTAACCAAGTGGAAACGTGTAATTAAACATAATTAAAGGGTTAAGTGGGATGCACTAGAAAAAGGGACAAGCTTAGGTGGGTAGCTTGTGGGGGCCCATTTCAACCAGTAACCCATATGTATCTTATTGGGCTCGACCCATGTCGAGGACGGGACACGCGTACTGGGCTTGACTATAAGAGGCCAAAACGGGCTAGCGGTGGCAACGCAAGTCCAACGGGTTTCATATGCGTGTGTGGGCCCGGGCTGGTAGATAAGCCGTTGTTGCATCGTGTAGGTATAAGCCGTGCACCGTTGATAGTATTGGGTTGCCACTTTAGGGGAGTGATACACCCCACTGTGGGACCAGCACGGGTATCTACGGTAGGGAGCCGATCGCTTGGGGAGTAGTGGGGTACACCTAGTGGAGATAGGGGCAGACGACACCTATGTGGTCAGCTAGGGGTACATGAAACTACTAGTTATATCTTTCTTTTAAGTCCTTGGGTGGGATCAATCTTTGAGTATGAATGACTGGTGTGGTGCAGTTAGTAATTATCCTTGGGTGGGTAGATGCGTCTTTACAGTTATCTTAGTTTATCCTAAGTCTACCAAGCTGCTTAGTGTAGCCATTCATCCCCAGACATTACCGTAGGTCAAGTTTATGTCTTCTCTGGTTACTTTAATGATTGTATTGTTAAAGTTATAGGACTCGCTCAGACTTATGTCTGACCCCGTTGTTTTTATCTTTTTCCCAACCCTCAGGTCCTACGGTGGATCCTAGCAGTAGTGGAGCTTGATCGGATTGCTGTTCCAGTCTTTAGGAGCTTGGATAGATGTAAAGCTCCAGTTACCCAGTTATCTTTTCTTTTGTCCTGGCTATTGTATGAGAGAGTGGGATTATGTACTTCTTTATTTTGATGGATATTGTACTTGACTTTTATTGTGGTTTTATGATATAACCAGACATGTTTATTTCCGCTGTTATGAGATGATGTTTTAAATTCCAAGTACTATTTATATCTGTCTTGTTGTAATTTTTCTGTTCTATATTCACTAAAATACTCCACCGATGCTATGGCATTCCCTTTGAGAGTGACCATAGCGGGCGTGGGGTGTTACACGTGGTATCAGAGCAAAGGTTACCGGAACAGATAAAATTTTTAGAAAACTATTTTTCTAAAACATTTTTGGAAGAAATATTTTCAAAGACATGTCTTTTAAGAGAAAAGTTTTTGAAATAAAAGCATAATCCCCAATAGCCATATCTATATCCTTCGAATTCTCCGTTTTGAATCTTTCCTTTTTCGTTTCAGCATGGCTGAGGATCTTAATTTTCCGGAGGGTGTGACGGTACCAGTATGGTATAGGAGATTGATGGAGGCTAGGGCCACCACTGCGGGTCCAGCAAATGTTCCTCCACCAACCGTAGCACCCGATCTTCCTCCTCCCCCTCCTCCTCGCACGGATACTTTTGCTAAGACTTGCAAGGAATTCAAAGCTATGGGAGGGAAACCTTTTCAAGGATCTGAAACTTTTGTGGAGGCTAGAGATTGGCTTAAGGAGGTGGAAGAGTTGATAGATATCTTTGAGATGGAAGAAGGAAAGAAAGTCAAGTTAGCTGCTTGGTTAATGAAGGGAGAGGCCTCATTCTGGTGGGAGGTCACTAATGGGGAACGCCCCGTTGACTCTTGGGCGGATTTCAGGCAAAGATTTGTGGCAAAGTTTCTCTCAAGGGCGGAGGAAAACTTGTATATGGAAAGATTCTTGACTCTAAAGCAAGGAAATCTCTCGGTGAAGGAATATGTCAACAAGTTTAATCAATTGGCAAGGTTTGGCCTAGACATGGTGAATACACCGGAGAAGAAGGCTTTGAGGTTCGTGAAAGGCTTGAATGAACCGATGCATGGGTTGGCTATGACTCATATCCCTATGGGGGCCACCTTCGAGAAGCTAGTTGACATGGCACTCATGCATGAAGAAGAGAAGGGTCCCAATGCTAGTAAGGCACCCGAGAAGAGGGGAGATCAAAAGAGACCTCAGCAACAACAACAAAACAAAGGTGGGAAAGGCAATGGTGGCAAGGGCAAGAAGAAGAAGTGTTTCAATTGTGGGACACCTGGCCACCAAAGCAAGGATTGTCGCAAGAAGAAGAAGACTGGCTGCTTCCACTGTGGTGAAGCAGGGCATCTTGTGAAAGACTGTCCCAAGAAGGGGCAAAGGACGGGGTCTACCTCAGGAGGACGGGTGCAAGCTCTTATGGCACCGGGTCAGGCTAGGGGGCAAGTACAGGCTCTCGCGGTTCCACCAATTCAGGAAAGAGGTAGAACTATTTCCGTTGAAAGTCTGGTTTTTCTATTTGATCATCCTGTCCGTACATTGTTTGATTCAGGCGCATCGCATTCGTTTATCTCATCATCATTAGTTGAGTCACTGCACTTAGACACCAGTCTGGTAGATGATCCCTTGGTTGTTTCAAACCCAATTGGGGGCTCCACTTATTTGTCCATGATATGTTTGGGTTTGAATATTTCTATACTTAGCATTGAGTTTAGATGTGACGCTTTTGTGTTGGGCTTCACGGGCTATGGGTTGATTTTGGGCATGGACTGGTTATCCAGTAATGGTGCTGTTCTTGATTGCGAAAGGAGAGTTGTTAGGCTTATGATCCGCTTGGGTAACACTCTCGAGATCTCTTGTAATCCCATGGATTCTGTCATGCTAAGTTATCTTGAATCGCTTGACGCTTCGGTCGAGAGTTTGCAATCTGTTAGAGTAGTCCGGGAATATCCGGATGTGTTTGAGGAGGTGAAGGGCTTACCTCCGAAGCGGGAGATTGACTTCCGAATATATCTGGTGGATAATGCTAAACCTGTATCTTTACCAGTGCGCCACATGGCTCCTCGTGAGAGGAGGGAACTCCATAAGCAAGTAGGGGAGTTGCTTGAGAAGGGGTTTATAAGACGAAGTATATCGGAGTGGGGTGCTCCAGTAGTTTTTGCTACAAAGGCGGATGGGTCCCTCAGACTTTGTGTAGACTATAGAGAACTCAACAAGCTCACAAAGAAGAATAGACACCCATTGCCAAGGATTGATGATCTTTTCGATCAGTTGGTTGGCGCTTCAGTATTTTCTCAGTTGGACTTAGCCACGGGGTTTCATCAGTTGAGAGTGGCTGAGGATAGCATAGACAAGACTGCCTTTAGGACTCCGGATGGTTTCTATGAGTGGCTGGTGATGCCATTTGGACTGACGAACGCCTCTGCATACTTTGTTGATTTGATGAGTAGGGTGTTCAGGGAGTTCCTTAATAAATTCGTGGTGGTCTTTGTGGATGATATCTTAGTATTTTCTAAGAGTGAAGAAGAGCATGCCCTACATCTTGGGGAGGTGTTGAAGACTCTTCGAGCACATAGCCTTAAGGCTAAATTCACTAAATGTCACTTCTGGAGGAAGGAGGTGCGGTTCTTGGGGCACGTGGTCTCCAAGGAAGGGATAGCTGTGGATCCCGCGAAGGTAGTGTCAATTCAGGATTGGAAGGTTCCGAAGAATGCTACCGAAGTAAGAAGTTTCTTGGGGTTGGCGGGTTACTATAGGAAGTTTATCAAAGACTTCGCGAAGATATCAGCCCCATTAACCCGCTTAACGAAGAAGAATCTTGTTTTCGCATGGGACATAGATTGTGATGATGCGTTCCGACGGTTAAAGAGAGCTTTAACCACTGCTCCAGTTTTAGTGTTGCCAGATGGGAGTAAGCCATTTGTTGTTTATACCGATGCTTGTGGGACAGGACTAGGCGCAGTCTTAATGCAAGAGGGAAGGGTGATAGCCTATGGTGGAAGGCAGTTGAGAGTGCATGAGAAAAATTACCCTACCCATGATCTAGAGTTGGCCGCTATTGTTTTTGCGCTTAAGATTTGGCGCCATTATCTTCATGGTGAGAGATTTGAATTGTTCACTGACCACAAATCATTGAAGTACTTGTTTTCTCAGAAGGATTTGAATTTGAGACAGCAAAGGTGGATGGAGTTCTTAGCATCCTATGATTTCGAGATAGCGTATACCCCTGGCAAGGGTAACGTGGTGGCGGACGCCTTGAGCAGAAAGAGGTTGTCCTTGAGTCCATTGTTCGTAGAACAACGAAGCTTGGAATTTATCTTGATGTTTGATTTCAGACCTTCCATTGATTATGTACCCGGTTTGCTAGCATCCTTGGAGGTTAGACCTACTCTTTTAGGGTGGATTGGAGAAGCATAGAAGGACGACCCACAGTTGGTTGAGTTGGTGGAGAAGCTCATAAGGGGGGAGTCGTCCAGCTATTTGAGTAGGTACACCCTAGACGATAGGGGGTGTTTGCGTAGAGACGGTAGACTTTGTGTACCGCAAGACGAGGGTTTGAGGAAGGTTATTCTTGATGATGCACACCGTTCTAGGATGACCATTCATCCCGGTGGGGACAAGATGTACCAAGACATGAAGAGGGTTTTCTTCTGGGCTGGTATGAAGAAAGATGTGGCCGAGTATGTCGCTCGATGCTTGGTGTGCCAGCAAGTGAAGGCGGAGCAAAGGAAACCAGGTGGGTTGCTTCACCCATTGGAAGTTCCGCAATGGAAGTGGGACAGTGTCTCGATGGATTTTATTGACGGGTTACCCAGATCGAGAAAGGGTAATACGGGAATTTGGGTGGTGGTAGACAGACTTACTAAGAGCGCCCATTTCATACCTGTGAAGAGCAAGAGGACTGCTCCATGGCTAGCTTCAGTATATCTTCGAGAGATAGTTCGATTACATGGGGTACCCTCTAGCATAGTGAGTGATCGAGATCCTATCTTCACTAGCGAGTTTTGGAGAAGTTTGCAAGAAGCAGTGGGGACTCAATTGTGTCTGAGCACCGCATATCATCCTCAGACGGACGGCCAGACTGAGAGGGTGAATCGTGTTCTAGAAGACCTTTTGAGGCTTTGTATCTTATATTTTGGAGGTACATGGGAAGAGCATCTTCCATTGGTGGAGTTCGCATATAATAATAGCTTTCAGTCCAGTATCGGTATGGCTCCTTTCGAAGCTCTTTATGGAAGGCCTTGTCGATCACCTGCATGTTGGTGGGAATCTACGGATAAGATCTTGCTTGGGCCTGATATGGTTAGGGAGGCTTCTGAGAAGATTGACTTGATTCGAAGAAGGATGAAAGCAGCGCAAGATAGGCAAAAATCTTATGCGGACAAGAGAAGGACAGATCTTGAGTTTGAAGATGGGGACATGGTCTTTGTCAAAGTGTCTCCATTGCGAAATGTGGTTCGCTTTGGATCTGTTGGGAAGCTAGCACCAAGGTTCGTGGGGCCGTTTCCTATTAAGGAAAGGATTGGACGGATGGCATATAGAGTGGAGCTGCCCGACAGACTTAGTGGTGTACATGACGATTTCCATGTGTCCCATTTGAGGAAGTGCTTACATGAGACCGCAGAGGTGGTAGAGCCGAGCTTGCTTAAAGAAGTGGAAGTAGAGCGTGATGCGACTATTCGACGAGCTCCTACTCGCATCCTTGGGTCAGAAACTAGGAAATTGAGGAATCGAGAGGTTCAACTAGTCAAAGTACAATGGGGAGAAGACGAGAGCAACGCAACTTAGGAGACGGAAGCGAAGATGCGTTCATTGTACCCATTTCTTTTTGAGGGCATGTCTTTACTTTCTCCTCTATCGTTGTCTAGTACTTATCTTATCTTTAGTATATCCTCTCGTTAGTACTGTTTGACCTTTAGATAGGGTAAACCTATGGTGGAAACATGTGTTTGAGACATGTTATGGTTGATGGATGCAAGTGGAGGCAAGTGTTTGCTAGTGGTTGCTCGTGGATGCATATACACACACTCTAGGCACTAGATCGGCTCAGTCACTTCATATTGCATATTGCATAAAATTGTGTGTAGGAAGTTATATTTATGGATGTATAATGGTTGTGTTATCATATGGATGATGCATTTTGGTGAATGATTGTGCACTCATGTAGATATTGTATGTGTCGATAGGGTTCTCTCGCATACATAATGGATGCATGGCACTATCATGGTTTGCATATGTTCATACATTAGATAGGGAACATATACACACACTTTTTGCATATGCTCATACATCATTAGAAATTGTTTTAAGGACAATGGATGCTCGTGTTTGATGGATTGAGTTGATGGTTGTTTGGATGGTAGGATATGCATTCTCCTTAGCTTAGAGATTTCGGGGACGAAATCCTTTAAGGAGGGGAGAATGTAACACCCCGAATTTTAGTTAATACTAAAATTCACTAATTACAGGATAAATAATCTCAGATGTGGGAATTGGGGGTAACGGGCTGCATCATTGCGTTCGTCTCGGAAAAATACGCGAAATAGAGTCCGAGTTTTCGAGAATCGGAGTCCGTATGGCCCGGTTATGGCCCAAAGAAGTTTGCAGAAAATTTAAAGTTAAAAACAGATTTAAAAATTCGAATTCAGATTTCAGAATAGAACCAGCGGGGCCAGGCGGGAAAATTCCCGCCCTAACCATGTCGACAGGGCTGTCGACAGGCCTGTCGACCTGGGCGCGGCGTCCAGTGAACCTGGGTGAACCTGGTTGGGTTTTAGGCTGGCTTGGAGGGCTGGGTTCTAGAGATTTCCTAAATCTAACGGACCTAATCTAATCTAGGGTTAATCTAAGGGCCTAAAACACTCACCTAATCTATAAATACACCCTAAACCTACCCTAATCCATACTAAAAATAGAAATGATGGCCTCATGCCGCCAAATTAAATCTTAGAAGGAGCCTCCACTAATTTATGAAGGAAGTTGCAAGCTAATCAACCTCAAATCATCATCTTCTTCATATTTAGCAACTAATTCTACTTCATAAGTTTGCTAATCTTGGGTTTGGTGAGTTTCTATCACTTTAACAACAATTGCTAAAGTAAGTAGATTGGGTGTAATGAGACTTATGGTCTTAAATGCGGATTAGTGAGTTTGAATCATTTGTAATGATATGCTACTCTATGTTTTCCTATGTTTATGCATATTTAATAAGTGGGTTTATGCATGTTTAATAAGTTGGTTTATGCATGTTTAACAAGTGGGTTTATGCATGTTTAATAAGTGGGTTTATGCATATTTAGTATGTGAATGTTTATGCAAGTTATGCATGCTTATGCAAGTATGTGAATGTTTATGCAAGTTATGTATATGCTTAAATGCAAGTTTAACATGATATGCAAGTTATGCATGCTTATGCAAGTATGTGAATGTTTATGCAAGTTATGTATATGCTTAAATGCAAGTTTAACATGATATGCAAGTTATGCATGCTTATGCAAGTATGTGAATGTTTATGCAAGTTATGTATATGCTTAAATGCAAGTTTAACATGATATGCAAGTTATGCATGCTTATGCAAGTATGTGGATGCTTATGCAAGTATGTGAATGCTTATGCAAGTTATGTGTATGCTTAAATGCAAGTTTAACATGTTATGCAAGTTATGAGAATGCTTATATGCAAGTTCAACATGTTATGCAAGATATGTGTATGATAATATGCAAGTTCAATATGTTATGCAAGATATGTGTATGATAATATGCAAGCTCATATGCAACATGTTATGCAAGTCATGTGTATGATAATATGCAAGTTTGGGGTAAATGTAATTGGGTTAATATATGCTCATATATGCAAGTTGACATCCTCTTAACCCATGATAAAGTTATATGCTAAGATGTGGTTAAACCCATGATATTTGTGATGGATCTTCCCTTTATTATGTCATGAAATGAGAACGATTTACGTGGGGAACGATGGGGTTAATAAATATGTTAATAAAAGTATGATTGGGTATGATTAAGCATACCTTTAAAATAAATTAACATAAGTGGGAATTTACCTATTGAGTTAGGTCTACCCCATGGGAATTTACCTATTGAGTTAGGTCTACCCATGTTATAAAGAATGTGTAATTAATTAGGGATAATTAATTATGGGGGTGATTAATTAGGTGTAATTAATCAGCTAAGACACGAGGTTGGACCCTTTTGTAGCGGAAGTCTGCCCGGAACCGACCGGCCATCCAGCGGCTACAAATGATTGGCCCAATGTGAGAGGTCTTAGTCATAAATTAAATACGTGATTAAAGTAAAGACACGAGGTTAGACCCTTTTGATGACAGAAGTCTGCCCGGAACCAACCGGCATATCCAGTAGTCATAAAAGACGGTCTAATGTGAGAGGTCTTTATGAGGTCATGATCTTAATTAATTAATTAAGAAACACTTAACCATATTAGCATGTAGAGGGACATGAGTTGTTAAGTGGGTGCCTTGGGTGGCATGTGGAAATCTAGTGGGTTGCCTTGGGTGGCAATAGAAAATATGATTAGAATACTTAACCAAGTGGAAACGTGTAATTAAACATAATTAAAGGGTTAAGTGGGATGCACTAGAAAAAGGGACAAGCTTAGGTGGGTAGCTTGTGGGGGCCCATTTCAACCAGTAACCCATATGTATCTTATTGGGCTCGACCCATGTCGAGGACGGGACACGCGTACTGGGCTTGACTATAAGAGGCCAAAACGGGCTAGCGGTGGCAACGCAAGTCCAACGGGTTTCATATGCGTGTGTGGGCCCGGGCTGGTAGATAAGCCGTTGTTGCATCGTGTAGGTATAAGCCGTGCACCATTGATAGTATTGGGTTGCCACTTTAGGGGAGTGATACACCCCACTGTGGGACCAGCACGGGTATCTACGGTAGGGAGCCGATCGCTTGGGGAGTAGTGGGGTATACCTAGTGGAGATAGGGGCAGACGACACCTATGTGGTCAGCTAGGGGTACATGAAACTACTAGTTATATCTTTCTTTTAAGTCCTTGTGTGGGATCAATCTTTGAGTATGAATGACTGGTGTGGTGCAGTTAGTAATTATCCTTGGGTGGGTAGATGCGTCTTTACAGTTATCTTAGTTTATCCTAAGTCTACCAAGCTGCTTAGTGTAGCCATTCATCCCCAGACATTACCGTAGGTCAAGTTTATGTCTTCTCTGGTTACTTTAATGATTGTATTGTTAAAGTTATAGGACTCGCTCAGACTTATGTCTGACCCCGTTGTTTTTATCTTTTTCCCAACCCTCAGGTCCTACGGTGGATCCTAGCAGTAGTGGAGCTTGATCGGATTGCTGTTCCAGTCTTTAGGAGCTTGGATAGATGTAAAGCTCCAGTTACCCAGTTATCTTTTCTTTTGTCCTGGCTATTGTATGAGAGAGTGGGATTATGTACTTCTTTATTTTGATGGATATTGTACTTGACTTTTATTGTGGTTTTATGATATAACCAGACATGTTTATTTCCGCTGTTATGAGATGATGTTTTAAATTCCAAGTACTATTTATATCTGTCTTGTTGTAATTTTTCTGTTCTATATTCACTAAAATACTCCACCGATGCTATGGCATTCCCTTTGAGAGTGACCATAGCGGGCGTGGGGTGTTACAGAATATAATTCTTTCGTTAAAGTTTATGTGCTAAAACGTTGAAGCTACTACTTGCCTTTAAGTATTGGGCTTGAATACTTAAGAACTTTTGCCTTGTTTAATATGCATTACTGGGATGTTATATATATAGTTCAAATTTATGTAACAAAGTTCATTTCTTTTTTTGGTGCCATGTATGTGCATTATGTACATACTTTTAAGAAAAAAAAAGAATATATGCATATGACATATTTAGCTGAGCGAGGGAACCAATGTACTATATTTTTTTACTTCTTTGGAATAATGTAAGTTAGATCTATATTTTAATGTAAGTTGGAATGATACAATTCTTATAATAATATTAGGTGTTGTAATATGTCTTATGGCCTTAGTCAGTTTTGTACACATTGACTTGTGCATTGAATTATTTGGCAACTTTACCCGGATTTGTAGCATACTAGAAATTCAACAAATTCTCATTTATGTTAGGATTACCTATTTTATTTCAGTTTTTATTGAAGTTAATTTAATTGAATACAACCTGACCAGAGTTTTGTTTTGCTCGGGTCGGGGTCAGACCTGAGTAATTACAGCTTAGATTTGAAGCTGACGATGATAATGATTCGTGAAGGCATGTGAAGGAACGCTCGCTTTTGGTTCGATTAAAATTCGGATTTTCTTTTGGTAAATAAATTAATGTATATTTTCTTCCGCTGTGCATATGAATTTTGTAAACTCTGATATTTGTATAAAATGCTTCTGCTGTGAGATATTGTAGTTTTATTTTTGTGATTTCTATGTTTGATTTTATTAAACCGTGTAAACTAAATAACAATTTGTCATTTCGGTCGGTTTAAGTTGGTTTAATTACCGACTTGAAGCGGCCGGAAAGACAGGTTGTTACGACCACTGAATCACTATCAACCTGCAACTTCCCCTACGATCCATTCAATCCTGAATCCTTTAATCCTACAATCACAATGACCTAACACCATAAATATACATCCAAAACTCTGAATCCACCTATTAAATGCGCATATACATGCATCCACGCACAAGCCAATACACACGTAATATAAAAGTGCACTTTAAAATGCAGAAACAGAGATAAGATAAGATGATTTCCTAATAAAATAGCATTTTTTTCAGAAAGATAAAAAGATTTATCTTTTCTTTAAAAAAATTGCCAATAAGTTAGAAAGATCTGTCTATTCCTTAGGAAGTTAAAACGATTTATTTTTTCTTAAAATGGCAAGAATATATATATATATATATATTCTATATAAGGTAAATTCAATCACCAAAACTAAAATTACAGCAAACTTCATTATATAATGATTCATCCCTTACATAATGTTCATATGTGAGTTATATCGTTTAATATATGGGCATGTTATGAAAATGGTGATGGTAGTGGTAGTAGTGATTAACCTATTAACATGGGAGTAAATGTATGGTCTGTTTCTTTTGATCTGTATTAGAAATGCAAATGTGCTTGGATTGATATGGTTTGAAATATGTTGTTGTGTTAATAAAACGATAAATAGTTTATCATTATATAAATGACAAATAGTTTTATCATTTTATAAATGATAAATAGTTTTATCATTTTTCTACATAAAACCAGCGTGCGATACATTACGAATATGAAAGTATTTATACATCAAAATTACATTGTACTAGTATAACTGCATGACGGTGGAAAAACCGACCGTTAATTACATAATATCAAAACATAAAAATATATTTTAATAATTTTTATATGATTTCGATGAAAAAATTAATAGCATTATTTATGAAAAAGCAGAAATAACTAAATTGGTATTACGAAGAGTTCAATTTAGTTGCTATCTGATATTGTAGATTTGAAGTGTATTGCAAATTTGAAGGGAAGTGTATATGTGAATTGGTATTGACAGATTTAAATGGAAGAGTGGAAAAATGGACATTGATTCAAATAATGAAAGCAAGAGAGAAAAACATGGAGCATGATTTTTTGGCTTCAGAAGAAATTGATTTCATCTCACAGTAGGCAAACCTTCCTATGGTTGGTTTGATAAGAAGTGTTGTTTATATTTGTGAAAAATAAAATAAAAATCACCATTCACAAAAATGGAAGATCATGAATCGCCTCAGTAAAAGTCTTGCGTAATATTAATACAAATGATAAATAGTTTTATCATTTAACAAATGTTAAACATGTTAATATTTATATAAAAGATATACATAATTAACTATGTAAATTAAATAAAAGATAGGCATATTAATATTTATATAAAAGATAAACATATTTATCTTCCAAATTTTAGCCGCAATGACTTCAAGAGTGACATATAGGCCACCTATCTTTCTTTTTTCTTTCAAAAAGATAAAAGAATTTATTTTCTAAAAATAAAAATAAAAAGCATTTAAATTTTTATTCAAATAATCTTAATAAAAAATCATTTTGCTAAGAAGATAAAAGATTTAACCTTCTCTATAAGCTGATAAAAGCATTAGTTTACATATATAAAAAACTACATTTTCCTCTTATTCTAAAATTTGTTTCAGCTTTTAAACATAATTCTACTTGTTGACTTGCACATTTCATTTAATGAACTTATTTCAGTTCCTATGTGCTTTCTCTGTATTTTTTATGCGTATATTTATAGACACACATATACACACTAATTGTTTTCTATGCACATACTGTAACGATTCGGATTTCGCCCGGACCTAATCGATCACAAAATCGACTAAGCCCGTTAAGAAATCCGAATACGCTAAATTTGGGCATACAACACATCAGAACAAATAAAATAAGACTTTTATAAACATCATAATAATGTTACATCAGAGTACAAAATATCAGAGTACATCGAATATAATAATACAACAGCGTAAGATAATTTACAATGAATTTAATACAGTGCATCAGAACTAATAAACTGATACAGCGGAAGTCTGTCAATGCTCTGGACACAGCTTTAAGCTTAGATCCAGAATTCTGCTCAATATATCAGCAAAATAAGCTACTCAACTGCCCATGTGGCAAAGAGGGCACCCGAGTTTGCAAAGTGACAAACTACGGGTCAGTCATGGGATTGGTATGAGAAATCTTACTTAACTTATCTGACAATATGGCTAATCACAGGACCACGTCGCTAACGCGGAATGGGTTTACTCCATTGGATTGCTAGTGAATAAATTAAATTTTTATTCAAAACAACTCAATTCTTTTTAGAAAAATGAAATCATTAAAAGACTTAAGTCCCATCACACAATGCAACGCAAACCGGAGGATAGAGTTTTACCTTATAATGATCAAACATGCTCGAAACGTAGAAAATAATATTTTTAATATTATAATTAGTGTCTAATCTGTTTTAAAACACTTCAAAGTAAATGTATCAATCCTAGACGGCATAGTACCCCATCCTACTATGTCGCCATATATAAGTTTACAATCAAAACTGTAATGTCATATTGGAAATTGGGTTTCCATCACGAGTCAAGGCTAGGGACGATCTCCTTACCAATTCGAGACACTCTAGCAATGTCCCAGGATTCGGACGTTGGCGAACCCTTGGATCCTACAGGGCCAGTCCACATATACTTTAGTGGATTAGTTATGCCTGAACACACGCTTCCCGGTCCTATTGAACTTATAAAATGGTCACTATCGACCAATAAATCCGAGGCGCCTCATTCCATCAATCACATAAGTAAAATGTCAGGGCTTGCAAAACCCTGATACCACTTCTAGCTAGAAAGAAACATGTGCGCTCCCTGTGTTACGACCCAAACTTCCCCATGAAGGAAAGCCCGGATTGCTTCGAGGACAAGACGAATCAGAACACAAACAGAAGAATATTTCATTGTTAATTACAACCATTCCACTAGCATACAAGAATATACAGAGTATGAATCAATATTACACAACATAAAATATAAAAGATTACAATACATTACATAGCAGGGAAAATAATACAAAACATAACTGAAAGTAATAAACGAATAAAGAGCTTTTCGAGTATTGTTCCAGCTGTAAACCAGGATCCTGTGAATATAAATCTGCAAAACCAAAACTACTAGCTGCCTGTGTGGAAAATAGGGGCACCCAGAGTTTAGGTTGAAACAATAAACTCCAGGTCAGTCATGTGACTGGTGTGAGAACTAAAACAGTTATTAATCTTTATTTTAAAGTTAGGTAAATCGAGGGACCACGCCGTATAACACATAACAGGTTTCCTCCCATGAATACAAGTGCATAATACAATAGCGCAATGCTAAATAAAGAACAGTGAAGCTATTATAAGACCCAGGTCCCATCACACAATGCAACACAAGCCGGGGGATAGGGTTTTACCTTATAATAGCCAAAGAATGCTTGATACGCTAAACTTCATCTTTAATTATTACTATAAGTGTATAGTGTCAAAAAAATTTCAATCATAAGTATTAATCATAGACGGCATGGGTACCATATATCATGTCGCCGGTACTAGGCTCTACAATCAAAACCACAAATGTCACGTATTGGAAGTTGGATTTCCATCTGTGAACCAAGGCAAGGGATCGTCCTTACCGAATCCGAGATGCTCTAGCCCGTGTCTTAGGATCAAAACGCATCAACCCTTGGATCGTCATGGCCGGTCCACCGATGTGGATTAAAATGTCTGAACACTGCGTTTCCCCGCCCTATGGGGCATCAACGAGCCCAATGACTCCATCGGACCCGGATCATCCGATCTAACCGAGGCGCCTCGCAATCCATCATCCACATAAGTAAAATGTCCGGGCGTGTAAAACACAAAACACCACTCCTATCTAGAAGGAAACGCATGGCCTCCCTGATGTCCTCCTCCCGTTTTTAGTTCACACCGGGGTGTGAGGCTCGCGAATTAACGCTACACAAAGCTACGCCACAAAGGCCGTGCTTTGATCATCAACCACAAGACTCTGATTTTCAACAGAAGCCTTGATCATTTGCATCTTTGCATGCCACACAGGCAAACCACTCTATGAAACCGATATCCATCAATCACATAGAATGATATCCAATGTCAGACACACAGTCCATTTACAAGTTTGTTCTGGGCATGAACGAAACCGGAGGAACCTTATTCCTCGCATATCCATTGATCTCCAAGTATGTCTGGACGATCACCAACTGATTCCCTTCTCTTGGGTGTACGGCCGAATCAAGATCATCAGTAATTATCCAAACGATGTGAAGACCTCCGGTCTTCAACCACCGTCTTCATCTTCGACTAATCGTCGTATCAGTTATACAGAATGGGATAAACCCGGTCTTTCCGAGTAACTCACGTATTTTATAAACAAGTGTTACACAAACACAACATACGCCTCATTCCAATTCAGAATATTCTTTTATTCAAATATTCTCATTATTAGGGAAAGGTTCCTATTAATTTTATCAAAGATAAATTCTTTAAAATTTATTCTTTAATCCTCCTTTGAATATCATTTCCAACTAGTTGGGATTAGCGAACCACACCGAAGTAATCATTTATTTTATTTCCCAATCCCAACCTATTCATCCCATGGAGCAAAACTGGTAATCCTCCATATCTAACACCACGGTGTTATCGATAAAACTAATTACCATTTCACGTTCAAATCTAATTAAAGATTTAACTACCACTTTGGAGCAAAACTGGTGATACTCCATTCTCGATCATTTAATCTAATTAAAGATTCATAAAAACTCCACTTAGTTTTAATCTACCCAAAAATCAATATCATGTCTTTAACTGGGTTAAAGAACTAATGTCATTTAAAACACAGATCACAATAAACCCAAAATCACCTTCCATTAATAATGGAATCTTCACGGAAAACAGATCAACATATATAATCTATATGAACTTCCATATCCGACTAATAATATAAATGGAATAAAGGCAAAGCCTTTTAAATTCCATATATTTTAATAGTCTTCCTCAACAGAAATTCACTTCGATTATTGCCAAATCGAATTCCAATCCATCCCAATTTATTTTATTAAATTGGAAAACTTTACTTTGGAAATTATCCTTTAAATCTTATCAAAAATATTTATAAATTTCAAATCCCATTTCACTGTAAATCGGGTTAAAGAACGAACGTCGTTAAAACACAGTTCACTATAAACCCAATTCACATTCTATTAATTATCAGGTTAAAGAACAAGTGTTATTTAAAACACCGTTCATGATAAACCCAAAAATCAATTCCAATTCAATATTATTTAATTGGTATACTTCATTAAATCTAAATAAAAAGATCTAATCTTTTTCTCAACTGGGTTTAAGAACAGTGTTAATGAAGGCACCATTCACGACAAACCCAAATCCCATTTGATATTAAATACAAGGCTCTGAATAGAAAATATATCGGCTTATATTCAATAACAAATTCTACGACCAACAAACATCGTATTGGTAATAACGACATAAATATATCTTTCAAATTTCCATAATAATATCTGTATAATCACGAAATCCAACATCGAAATATTCCGAAGAAAATTTCGATTCAAATCCATTTCCGATTTATATATTGGAAATTCTGATTATTTTTAAAATCATTCCAAATCCAATTTATTTATTATAAAAATAAATGGATTTTAATTCTAGTTCAAAACTAGTTCATTTCGATAAAAATATATTTTTATCTTTTCAAATATGGAATTTTTCATTCCAATTCTTTCCAAATTATTTATTATGATTTTACACAAATTATTGATATTTTTAATAATTTTATCAAGGCCCGTACAGTCGATTTCCATCAATGGCCATCGAACTACACTTACAACGACCTTTTCCAAATTTGATTTGGACATAATTCCAAATCCAACCGTTAAATTTCTAATTTCTGACATTCGTTAGAAAGCTCTTTCCGATACGAACCCACCGGTTCTGGTTTTAGGAGAATCCGAAGGTCAGATCTCTCGTAATGTCCGTTCGAAGTCAATGTTCGAAATTCGCGAACTGCCGCAGCGCGGTGCATTCTATTCAGGCCAGTATATCATATATATAATATATATTTCATCGATTTCCATTTAAAACGTATTTTATAAATCGTTTTAAATTCATTTTCAAAACGATTTCAGCTTCCAACTCAAATTCAAATCAAAATTGAATTTTTCAATATAAATTCGTTTTAAATTCATTTCAAATCTATTTCAATTTAATTCGAATTTCAAATCTATTTTAATTTAATTCGAATTTCAATTCTCCATATCATTTCAATATTACAACAATAATATTTTCAAAATATTCGATTTTGAAATCACTTTTCGATATTCATTGTAAAACGAATAAATCGACAAAATTCCCGTTCGTGTTAAAATGGCGTTTAACTACTTAACACGGCTTCACATTTCAATATTCACTAAATATTATTTTAAAATATTCGATAATTCTGAACTGGAATCAAACACAGTCAATTACCATATAATGTGATTATATGGATTTTCACACAACAAATGTGTATAACAACAATGAAAACAGCAATCCATCATCCAAAGTGCATTCTATACTGCATAAGCATCAAATATAAATATTTAACGCTTATAACAGCTGTCAATCAGTCGATCGATACACAACTAATTATTGGGATTAGTGTATGTCCAATTCTGTCCCAATACCCGTGTGGGGTTTTCAAACAACAAACACAAATTTATTTGTCCAGTTGGGCGATGTGTAAAATTTTATCGTCCCAATCAATATCAGTCAAATGTGTGTACATCAACAAATCGTCTGATTTGTAAATGAATATTTAATTTTATATACACGTTAAAAATTATATTTTTAACTATAAAATATTTATTTTCATTCCACATCACACAATCAGCTTTCACAACAGATCAATCAAACATACAAGCCATCCATGGTCTGTGGACGACGGGTGTCGGGTGCTACTAAACACCGTCTGCATCCTAGTATATATTTTAACTAGAAAACAAATTAAAAGTGAGGAGTTCTCACCTTGGGGTTCCACTCCATCATTCTTTATTTCTGAATGGTTTAGATTTGGATTTGTTTTCCACCTGTTCCATCACAATTCTTTTCACGCTATTCATAGTAAAAATCATATTTTTATCGCTCCATTCCAATAAATGAAAATCATATTTTTATTTCTACTTCTTATATTTTTACAACGCCCACCTCATAATAAAAATCCCATCTTTTCTATGAACAAAAATCATATTTTTGATTATATAACAAAAACCTATATTTGATTATATAAAAATCCAAACTTTGATTATATAAAAATCTAAACTTTGATTATATAAAAATCAAAACTTTTACTTCTAACAAACTAATTACCTTAACCAAACAAGAACAAAAATAATTAAAACCAAAAATAAAAACTTACATTCGCTGCTTTGGTCAAAGAAGGACCCACGGGACCGGAGACAGTCGGAGGAGGGTGGCGTCGGGTCGCTAAGGGGTCAGGGTGGCGCTGGCGGTCCAAGCAGTGGAGGATTGGCTCGATTTAGGGTTTGAAACAAAAGAGGGCGGCAGTTTCAGGGTCGTGGAGGCTGTCGGGGGTGAGGCGGAAGGGGGAGGTCCGCGCGGTGGCATGGGAGGCTGGTGGTGCTGCTGGGGAGTCGGTTTCAGGAGAGATTGGGTGGTGCAGTTAAATTGAAGAAGGAGATGAGAGGGAAGAGGAGCGGAGGTCAGTGGAGAAGGGGGGGCTAGCTCCGACGATCGCGCCTGGAGGGAGGTGGGGCGGCATTCACGGTGGCAGAAGGAGGTGGTCGATTTTTATCAGAGAAGGGGGAAAAGAAATTCGATCGTGTGAAATGAATGGGGCGGTGTTAATGGAAAAGGGTTTATATTTATATTATTATTTATTATTATTTTATATTTCAAAAGATTGACTTTTCTTTTGAACCCCAAACGAGGCCCAACAACTGTCGTCCACAGTGTATTACCCCCATTCCGAACAGAACGAAATATGTATCGTAAGCCATTTCGATCAGTTTTCGTCAAAATCAAAATATAACTCTATATATTGAATTTGAACGCACATTTCAATTTACCGGGGCCACATACGGACTCTAAAAATTCCTGAAAAATATTTTATTGCTTCGTATTAACGATACGATCCTAATAAAACTAATTTCGTCAAATTCTGAGACCGTTTGAAAATTGGCCATTTGCTAGTCGATCGAAATTGACTAAAACTGTCAAAACACGTTTAACTTCGCCACGCTCACATATTGATTCAGAAAATTATGAACTTTGGAACCTAGCAATAATTTGACATCCCGATTCGAACAAAAGTGGTTTCGTCGAAAACAGAGGTCGTTTGCAAAATTTCCATTTTTAAGGGCCAGAATTCCACAGCTACTATTCTGAATTTTCAATTGGACATGACTTTTTATTCCCGCTATGAAATTTCAATTTTTCGGATTCGTTGAAAAGATATACACTAACAGATTCTAATATTTTTGGTTTCGCTAAAATGCAGTTTATTTTGAATCCTGTACATTCATTTGAAATTTGAAATCGAATTTTCAAACTACCGCGCCATTTTCAATTCCTTTTATAATTATAATAAAATATGTATATTCTAACGACGATTCAAATAAATATATACATTCTAATTCTATTCAAAATGAATTTATCATCGTTATTATTTAAAATAATTCATTTTAAATATTCAAAATTCAATAAATATCCAAAATAAATATTTTAAATTGGCTCGGATTTCCGGGTTATTACACCCTGCATTCCCTTGTCCCGTTTCTAACTCTTACCGGGGTGTGAGGTTCGCGAACTAATGCTATACACAAAGTTATCTTGAAATAGGCTATGCTTTAATCATCATCCATAAAGCCTTGATCATTTGCATCTTGGCATACCACATTGACAATATATTACCGCTGAGTTCATGCATCTCAGAGAAGGGTGTTAAATAAGAGAATAAATTCTCCACCACCAACAGATATATATTAAATAGAGATTAATTTATATGGAATGAAATCCAATGTCAGACACACATCCATTTACAAGTCCGTTACGGGTCTGAAACAAACCGGAGACACCTTGTTCCTCGTCCCGTATGTCCAATATGGAAGAGAGGTGCTCGCATATCCGAACAATCAACAAGTACGTCCGGACAACTACCACTTTAACCCTTTCCTAGGAGCGACCCAGTTCAGGGCATCAGTAGTCGTCCATTCGATGTGAAGATCGCCAGTCTTCAATCACCATTTTCAATGTCTTCGACTTTTAACCGTCGTAGTAATTATTCAGAATGGTTTAAACCCGGTTTTTCCGAATAACTCGCGTATTTTATAATCAGAAATCAAGTGCTATAAAGACACATCATACGCCTCATTCCAATTCAGAATATTCTTTTAATAAAATATTCATATTAAAAGGGAATGATTCCCATCAATTTTATCAAAGATAAATTCTTTTTAATTTAATCTTTAATCTTCTTTTTAAAGATTCAACAAAACTCCAATTTGATTTTAATATCAAAAATCATTACTTTATGATTATTCAACCTTTAAAAAATTAGTCTTTTCGTTAACTGGGATAAAGAACCAATGTCATTTAAAACACAGTTCACGATAAACCC
This sequence comes from Allium sativum, assembly GCA_030737875.1. Taxonomy (NCBI): domain Eukaryota; kingdom Viridiplantae; phylum Streptophyta; class Magnoliopsida; order Asparagales; family Amaryllidaceae; genus Allium; species Allium sativum. The sequence goes on along the minus strand of CM060924.1, from coordinate 994,981,123 downwards.
AAAATCATCTTCCATTAAATATGGAAATTTCACAGAAATCAAATCAGTATATATAATCGATATAAATTTCCATATCAGACTAATAATATAAATGGAATAACGGCAAAGCCTTTTAAATTCCATATATAGTAACAGTCTTCTTTTACATTAGCCTATCTCGATTATTATCAAATCGAATTTCCACTCAATTCCAATTTAAAATTAAATTGGAAAACTCGACTTTGGAAAATTTCATTTTTAAATCTTAATAAAAATATTTATAGATTCTAAATCATATTTTTACTGTTAATTGGGCTAAAGAACAAATGTCGTTTAAAACATAGTTCACAATAAGCCCAATTCAAATTTCAATTTATTCCGATTACTAAATATAATTGGAAATTTTAATAATCTTAATTAAAAGATTTATTTTTTTCATACGGGGTTTAAAAACATTGTTATTTAAGACACCATCCACGACAACTCAAAATATAATTCTTTTATTTAATTCCAATTAAATATTAGTGAATTGGAAGACTTCATTAAATCTTAATTTAAACGATTTATTCTAGTTAATGACTAGTTCGTTTCGATTTTTTTTTAATCTTTTGTCCTTCCAAAAGCGGACATAGAAATCATCATTTTGTTTTTCGCTGAATATTATTTTTTAAAATATTCGTTATTTAAAAATATTCTTTATATAAAAAGATTCTTTTTGTAAAAATATTCCTTATATTACAATGTTCTCTATTTTAAAGTATTCCTTACATTACAATGTTCTTTATTTTAAAATATTCTTTATTTAAAAGATATTCTGAATCGGAATGCGACTCAATCATTTACCATATAACTTCGGTTATATGGATTTCATACATCGCACGTACACGACAACAATGATAAATAATCATTAAACAATCCATTCACATCCAGAGTGGAATTTATAATTGTGTGAGCATTAAAATGAATAAATAACGCTCATCGCAGCCTGTCAATCCACCGATTGACATACAACTAAATATTTGGACTAGTGTATGTTAAATATCATCCCAATACCCATGTGGGATTTTCAGACAACAACAATTCACCTAAATAAATCATTGGTTAATGAATTTAACCAATTTTTATTCCGCTAACATATTGATGATAACTAACAAACATGTTATTATACTCCTAATGCCAAAAAAAAAAATGTATTTTACTCGCATAATTTCCCTACATGTATCTAATATATAATTTGACAATACAAACGTCACTTTGAGTTGCATACAAATTCTGTTGTATAATTAAACAATAAAATGTCATTTAAATTTACATACAAATTCTAATGTATGTTTTGACAAATAAAATGATTCTTATATTTGCATATAAATTCTAATGTATGTTTTGCAAATAAAATTTGTAACAACCCGGAAATTCTGGGCCAGTTAAATTTTTTTATTTTGGTGAATTTAATGAATTTTGATTATTTAAAATGAATTATTTTAAATAATAATGACGAAAAATTTATTTTGAATATAATTCGAACGTATATATTCGTTTGAATCGACGATAGAATATAAATATTTATTTATATTTATAAAAGGAATTGAAAATGGCGCGGTAGTTCGATGATTCGATTACAAATTTCAAATGGATGTACAGGATTCAAAATAAACCGGATTTTAGTGAAACCAAAAATATTAGAATCTATTTGATAATATCTTTCCAACAAATCCGAAAAATTGAAATTTCATAGCGGGGATCAAAAGATACGTCCAGTTGAAAAAGAATAGTCGCTATGGAATTCTGGTCCTTAAAATGGAAATTTTGCAAACGACCTCGGATTTCGGCGAAACCACTTTTGTTGGATCCGTGATGTCAAGTTTGCTAGGTTTCAAATTTCATAATTTTTCGAATCAATATGTGAGTGTGACAAAGGAAAACGTGCTTTACCAGTTTCAGTTGATTTTAATCGACTGGAAAATGGCCATTTTTCAAACGGTCTCAGAATCCGATGAAATTAGTTTTGTTAGGACCGTATCGTCAATACGAAGCTAGAAAATATTTTTTGGGAATTTTTCTAGTTAGTATGTGACCCCGGTAAATTGAAATGTGCATTCAAATTCAATATATAGAGTTATATTTTGATTTTGAATGAAAACTGATCGTAACGATAAAATGGACTTACGATATATACCCCATTGTGTTCAGAATGAGGGTAATTAGCTAGGAACGACAGTCGTTGGGATTCGATTGGAGTTAGTGGTGATAAACAATTAAATGATGAATTAAAATATTATTAAATTATATTATATATATAGTACCCCTCCTTTTCACATAACCCCCCCAAAATCGATTTCATTCAAAAGAATAAATAAAAAAAACGTTCTTCCAATTCGCGACAGCCGACCCCCCCGGACCGCGTCGCGCCGCCATCGCCTACCGTAGGCTGGTGCCTCCACCACCAAGACCCCAAGCGCCGTCCCCTCCCCTTCATCTCCGCCTTTTCCTACTCTTAGAACGGTCGAACACCCCCATGCAAGCCCCCCCCCAAACCGCCGGAAACCCTAGCACAGCCGCCTCCACAGCCATGCTCCGGCCCTTGCTCCTCCAACTAGTGACCCTCCTTCATCAACAGTTGGATTCCTCTTTCAAAAAGTGAGTTTTTCTAGTTTAATTAAATTCAAATACGTAGTATAAAATCAGTTTTTATAAATAAAAAGCAATATTATTTTTAATCAGTTTTGATTTGTATTTAACATTATAAAGATCTGATTTTTAACAACAAAAAGATTTGATTTTCATTAGAAAAGGCTATATTTTTATATAATAGAAAAGGTTTGGTTTTTGTATAATATAGCAAAGTTAAAGATTTCATTTTTATAAATGTAAAGATTAAATTTTTATTATGAAGTAGCAAATGTAATGATTCCATTTTTATTTACATACGAGCGTTATAAGATGAGATTTTTATCTCTAGAAGCACGTGTGATTTTTATATATGTAGCGAATTAAAAATATAATTTTTATAATATAGAGAGGTTAAAAATATAAATTTTGTACTAGTGGCATATTAAAAATATGATTTTTTATATAGGTATGATAGTAAAAATATGATTTTTATTCATGTAGAGTTATAAAAACATAATCTTTATTAAGAGAAGAGCAATATAAAAATATAATTTTTATAACAAAGTGAAGATAAAAATTTGATTTTTATATATATGAGGTAAAGGTAAAAATTCGATTTTTATATATGTAGTGAATACGGGCAACGAAAGTGACAAAAACGAAAAGGTGAAGATTTCCTTCATAAGAAGAGTCGTGGTGAATGGATTTAGCTTGGGTGAGAACTCCTCACCTTTTATTTAATTTTCTAGTTAAAATATATACTAGGATGCAGACGGTGTTTAGTAGCACCCGACACCCGTCGTCCACAGACGATGGACGGCTTGTTTGTTGATTGTTTGATTTTGATGTGTAGTTGATTGTGTGATGTGAAATGAAAATAAATTATTTATATAGTTAAAATATTGATTTTTAACGTGTATATGAAATGAAATAAAAATAAAAATAAAAAAATCGGACGATTTTTTTATATACACACATTTGATTGATATTGATTGGGACGATAAATTTTACACATCGCCCAACTACACAAATAAAATCTGTGTTTGATTGTTTGAAAACCCCACACAGGTATTGGGGGTGATATATGACATACACTAATCCCAATAGTTAGTTGTATGTCGATCGATTGATTGACAGACTATTATAAGCGTTAAATATTTATATTCGATGCTTATACAGTGTAGAATACACTTTGGATGATGGTTGATCATTCATCGTTGTCATTGTATACATGTGCTGTAGAAAATCCATATAATTAACATTATATGGTAATTGATTGGGCCTCATTCCAGTTTTGAAAATGAAATACTTGAATAGAAATATTTGAAAAAGAAATATTTGAAATAGAATATTTGAAAATAGAAATATATGAAGCCGTGTTGATTAGATTTACGCCATTTTGACGTGAACGATATTTACATCGATTTTATTCATTTTATAATGAACATTGAAAGTGATTTCAAAATCCGATATTTTGAATAGAAATGAATTCGAAATGAAATTGAATAGAATTGAAATTGAATAGAAATGAATTCGAATTGAAATGAATAGAATTGAAATTGAATAGAATTGAAATCGAATAGAATTGAAATTGAATAGAATTGAAATTGAATAGAAATGAATTCGAATTGAAATTGAATAGAATTGAAATTGAATAGAAATGAATTCGAATTGAAATTGAATAGAATTGAAATTAAATAGAAATGAATTCGAATTGAAATTGAAATTGAACTGAAAACCGATTTGAATTGAAATCAATTTGAAATGAAGTTAAAATGAATTTATGTTGAAAAATTCGATTTTGATTTGAATTTGAAAAGGAAGTTGAAATCGTTTTGAAAACGAATTTAAAACGATTTATAAAATACGTTTTAAAAGGAAATCGACGAAGTATATATTATATATATTATATATATAACATAATGGCCTGAATAGAACGCGCCGCGCCGCGGCAGTTCGCGAATTTCGACCATTGACTTCGAACAGATATTACGGGAGATCCGACTGTCGGATTCTCCTGAAACCGGAACCATTGGGTTCGTATCGAAAAGAGCTTTCTAACGAATATTAGAAATTTGAAATCTAACGGTTGGATTTGGAATTATGTCCAAATCAAATTTGGAAAAGGTCGCTGTAAGTGCAGTTCGATGGCCGTTGATGGAAATCGACTGTTCGTGCCTTGATAAAATTATTAAAAATAGTAATAATTTGTGTAAAATCATAGGAAATGATTTGTGAAGATTTGGGATGAAAAACTCCATATTTGAAAAGATAAAAATAGATTTTTATCAAAATGAACTAGTTTTGAACTAGAATTATAATTCTATTTATTTTTAAATAAATAAATTGAATTGAAAAAGGGTTTTAAAAGTAACCAGAATTTCCAATAATTGAATTGGAATGGATTTGAATCGAAATTGTCTTTGTATTATTTCGATGTTGGATTTCGTGATTATACAGATATTGTTATGGAAATTTGAAATATATATATATATCGTTATTTCCAATACGATATTTGTTGGTCGTAGAATTTGATATTGAATATAAGCCGGTATATTCTCTATTCAGAGCCTTGTGTTTAATATCAAATATGATTTGGGTTTGTCGTGAATGGTGTCTTCATTAACATTGTTCTTAAGCCCAGGTGAGAAAAAGATTAAATCTTTTATTTAGATTTAATAAAGTGTACCAATTAAATAATATTTAATTGGAATTGAATTCGAATTGATTCTTGGGTTTATCGTGAACGGTGTTTTAAATAACACTCGTTCTTTAACCCGATAATTAATAGAATGTGATTTTGGGTCGTCGTGAACGGTATCTTCAATAATACTGTTCTTAGACCCAACAAAGTTAAGAAAATCAGAAACTAACTGGAGATTAGTTAAGTTGAACGGTTTCTTGGGTATTGATCTGATGTTGGTTTCGGCCTTCGGGTTAATATTTAGGGAATTGCTCACTTGCTAATTTACGAATAGGGACTGATTGAATTGTGATGTGATTTTGGGGTTTATCGTGAACCGTGTTTTAAGTGACACTGATTCTTTAACCCAGTCAAAGATTAAAACTAAGTGGAGTTTTAATGAATCTTTAATTAGATTAAAAAGATCGAGAATGGAGTATCACTAGTTTTTCTCCAGGCGATAGTTAAATCTTTAATTAAATTTGAACGTGAAATGGTAATTGGATTTACCGATAACACCGTGGTGTTAGATATAAAGCATTACCAGTTTTACTTCATGGGATGAATAGGTTGGGATTGGGAAATTAAAACAAATGATTACTTCGGTAAGGTTCGTTAATCCCGACTAGTTTGGATAAACCAAAATTTGGTTTGAATTGATTTTCGAAGGATGATTAAAGAATAAATTTAAAGGAATTTATCTTTGATAAAATTAATGAGAACCTTTCCCTAGGAATTTGAAATTTAGAAACTAACTATAGGTTAGCTAAGCAGAATGGTTTCCTAGGTATTGATCTGATGTTGGTTTCGGCCTTCAGGGTTAATATTTGGGGAATTATTCTCTTGTTAATTTACGGTTAGTGACTGATGAATTGGAATGAGGCGTATGTTGTGTTTTTGTAACACTTGTTTATTATATACGCGAGTTGCTCAGAAAGACCGGGTTTATCCCATTCTGAATAACTGAATCGACGATAAGAAATCGAAGATGAAGACGGTGGTCGAAGACCGGAGATCTTCACCTCGTTTGGATGGTAACTGATGTCCTGATTGGGAGGCATCCCGAAATATGGATAATGAGTGGTGATCGTCCAGACGTACGTGGAGATCGATGGGTTTGCGAGGTATATAGCGCCTCCGATTTCGTTCAGACCCAGAACGGACTTGCAAATGGAAAGTGTGTCTGACATTGGAATTTATTCTGTGTGATTGATAGCCATCAGTTGCACGGTGTGAATTTCCTGTGTGGCATGCTAAGATGCAGTGATCAGGGCTTCTGTTGAAAAGCAAAGTCTTGTGGTGATGATCAAAGCACCGCCTGTGTGGCGTAGCTTTGTGTATAACGAGAAATCGCGAGCCTCACACCCCGGTATGAACCAGAAACGGGAGAAAGGACCTCAGGGGGGACGTGCGTTTTCTTTCTAGCTAGAAGTGGCGTCAGTGGTTTTACACGCCTTGACGAGTTTGACTTATGTTGTTGTTACTGTTGCGAGGCACCTCGGAAATATCGGTTGATCCGGGACCGATGGAGTCATCCGTTGGCTCACTTACGCCCCAAAGGGCGGAGAAACGCATTGTTCAGGCATTATAATCCACTCCGTGTGGACCGGCCCTGACGATCCAAGGTACAGTTGCGGCTGTGCCTGAGACTCGGGCTAGATAGTCTCGAATTCGGTAAGGACTATCTTTTGCCTTGGTTCATGACGGAAATCCAATTTCCAAATACGTGATTTTGTGGTTTTAATTGTAGAACTAGTATGGTGACATGATATATGGTACCCATGCCGTCTATGATTGATACTTATGATTTGAAATTGTTTTGACACTATACACTTATAATAGTATCAAATGATTTGTTTTAAACGTACTAAGCATGTTTGACTATTATAAGGGAAAACCCTATCCCCCGGCTTGTGTTGCATTGTGTGATAGGACCTGGGTCTTATAATAGATTCATTTTTCCAAAAAGCATTGTGTTGTTTTGTTATATGCACTGGTATTCTTGGGAGGAAACCCGTTCCGTGTTATACGGCGTGGTCCCTTGATATATCTGATTTAAAGTAAAGTTTTAAATAACTGTTTTAGTTCTCACACCAGTCACATGACTGACCTGGAGTTTATTGTTTTAACCTAAACTCTAGGTACCCTTATTTTGACACGTGAAGCTAGTAGTTTTGGTTTTGCAGATTTATATTCACAGGATCCTGGCTTATAGCTGGAATGATATCCGGAAAGCTTTGTATCCGTATATCTCCTTCAGTTGTATTTTGTATTATTTTCTGCTGCTATGTAATGTATTCTAATCTCTGATATTTATCGAATGTATATTATTTGGTTATACTCTGTATATTCTTGTATTCTGATGAATTGTTGTAATATACAATGAAATGTTCTTCCGTCTGCATCCTGATGTGGCTTGTTCTCGACTCAATCCGGGCTTTCCTCACCGGGGAAGTTCGGGTCGTTTCAGCATGGTATCAGAGCTTTGGTTTACAAAGCTCAGAGAACAAGACACATTAGAACCATACGAAAGAATTCATCAGATATTGGATTAGTAATATCCAATTAGAATGACTCGTTAGAGATGGGATTAGTAGTATTCCAGAACGAGTGTGAAGAGTATATTTTTAAAATGAAAACAATTTTTGTTTTGAAAATTTAAATCAATTATTCGTATTTGATTATTAATTTATATGAATTTGGACAATCCAATATATAAAGATTTGGCATATATGTCTTGCAAACATGTATTCGAAGTTTTAATGTATTGGATAGTTATAGAATCGCACTCTAGTGCCCGGGGATAATTCGGGTGACGAGGCACCATCGCCAGTATTTATTTTCGAGTTTCGAAAGTGAGATTTCTATATGTTTCCAATTGACTGGTGTGAGAACCGAAACTAGATAGGGCTTATTGTTGTGATTTGACATCAAAAATCTGATTTTTTTGACCGGAACTAGATAGGGCTTATTGTTGTGATTTGACATCAAAAATCTGATTTTTTTTGACTATGTATCAAAGTTATGAATTTGAAAAGCTAATCAACTAATTGATTGATGGTTGTGTTGTTGATTATTGGTTGATTTATTAAAATTTGTACCTTATAGCCAAATTGTATCAAATAGTAAATTGTATTGAAATTGGGTCGCATTTGCTTGCATATACATGTACTTACATTGAACAGGTCATAGCAAAGAGGCTAGAGCAGAAGAATAAAATTGTTTGCCCGACAAATAGGTACATGCTTACCATAATTTACTGTTTTGTTTGGGTGATGATGATTTTATGAGCCGATTGTTTAGCCGCTTGGCCTTTTCTTTTTCTTTTTGAGATCAGAGGGCTTGCATGGCAATTTCAGGATTTTCCCGGTGCTCCCGGTGCAAGGGAGGTTATGGCGAAATTTTTCGAAAATTTAGGGTGTTAGCCAAATTTTTGAGAAATTTGAAAAGTTCTTAGAAACTGAAAAGTTGAAGAACTTAAGCCGTAATGAAAATAACGAAAGTTGAGTTGATTAGTTAAACAACTTTCAGCTTCGTTCCTTTTCGGGGACGAAAAGTTTTAAGTGGGGGAGATTGTAACAACCCGGAAATTCTAGGCCAGTTTAAAATTTTAATTTTGGCGAATTTAATGAATTTTGATTATTTAAAATGAATTATTTTAAATAATAATGACGAAAAATTTATTTTGAATATAATTCGAACGTATATATTCGTTTGAATCGACGATAGAATATAAATATTTATTTATATTTGTAAAAGGAATTGAAAATGGCGCGGTAGTTCGATGATTCGATTTCAAATTTCAAATGGATGTACAAGATTCAAAATAAACCGGATTTTAGTGAAACCAAAAATATTAGAATCTATTTGATAATATCTTTCCAACGAATCCGAAAAATTGAAATTTTATAGAGGGGATCAAAAGAAACGTCCAGTTGAAAATTCAGATTAGTCGCTATGGAATTCTAGCCCTTAAAAATGGAAATTTTGCAAACGACCTCGGATTTCGGCGAAACCACTTTTGTTGGATCCGTGATGTCAATTTATTGCTAGGTTTCAAATTTCATAATTTTTTGAATCAATATGTGAGCGTGGCAAAGGAAAACGTGTTTGACCAGTTTCAGTCGATGATGCGTGCACTCATCACCGAAATCATTTCCAAGACAAGAGGGTATATAGTTATTTCTAAAACTCATATGAAATAATTTTTCTATATAAAACAACCCTTTTTTTTTAAATATAAATATATTATTTCAAAACCATTTACAAATCAACATTACAAAACCACCCGAAACCAAATTCTCAAATTCATATTTTACTTCTTATTTTATTATCAATAAATTTCAATATTTGATTTCTTAAACCAATCAACAACCAATGGTTTTAATTATTAATTAATCGAGTAATAAATGATGAAAATTTAATATTATCATCAACAAAATCAAAATTAACATATTTCAAATAATTCTATATATAAATAAAATACAATTCAAAACAATATTATGTCAATGAATCCTATTCGAGTGTTTAGAAATCCCTATCGATGCCTTGGCGTCCCAAGTACGACCAGAATTCATAAATACTCAACAGAACAAATTAACACAATTCAAAATCATTTTATATCAAAATTACAAGTACGCTCTCTCATATACACTCAAACCCATTCTAGGGTATTACCACCCTATCTCTAATGAGTTAATCCCAAATAGAGCCAAGGATTTTGCTAAACCAAAGCTCTGATACCAAATGTAACATCCGAGATTTTTGACCGTTCAAATCGACAATGATCCTTAATGTCGACATAAATAGATATAAAATACGGATATTTATTGGGATTAAAATAAGAAAAAGAAGAAAACAAATACAGAATCTCGCAGTAGAAGGACAAAATATAATAAATAAATAACAGTTCATGAAGCTGTTAAAATATTCATTTTATTATATTTTACAACGATTATCAGAGTAAATTAACATACAAAATACCAATGCATTTGCAGCGGAATAAAAATAATACGTCTGTTGAGCTCCATCTTCATCTTCATATTGGTATCTTCAAAGCAAGTGAAACTTCGCTAACTGCAACTCGGTCTGACCCGAGCGTACTGCAAAAAAAGAAACACAACAAACACTCGGGTCAGGACCAAATCATTCTCATATTTGTTAAATCAAATTTCATGCAACAACATAAGTGCAATAACTTAAGAGATGTTACGGGAATTTCCATCTCTTAAGGATCCGTCAAACTAATACTATATAATATAATACGCTATTATAATAATGTCTATGGTTAAATATAACATAATAAAATAATTTAAGCGGGATTACCATTATTACCCTTACACCGTTTATACCGTTGCTGTATAGTTTGCATATAACACACCAGTACGTCGGTGGATAGGGATGCGCCGTGATACGACAACGTTAAATCAAAATCGTAGGGGACTCGATCAAGATAAATATGAAAATGCATCGAGGCAATACCCATCAGTAGTGATTCTACCGGATTACGGACCCAGGCCGGTGGTAACACATAGCCGCAACTACCGCCCTCCCCAGACATACCCCAAAATCAATCAAAGGCGCCAATCAATCACAAAGTATATATATGGTATCGAAGAAGTATGCACGCTCAGAGTAGCTAACTCAATTAACCTGGGTATGGCTCCTGTTTTAGTCATTTTAATTATGACCCGAAGTTCAAGGCTATCCATCGTCGTTCTCTTTCTTCAAATCCAGTAATCGCCTGTAATAACCCAGGGAAAACTCGACGCTCAAATTTAGAGGGTGAGAATAGAAAGAAAGCAATATTAGAATAGAAGAAAGAAGAGGAACACCACATCAGAATCTCATAGCGGAACGAATAAAATATAGTATCAAATCTCTCTATATAAAAGAACTTTGTATACATACCAATCATCAGAGCACAACTTATATCAGACACAGCGGAAAATAACTTTGTATAACTAGCGGTGAAGCCGCCTGCTTCCAGCTCCTGAAACTCCAAGCGAACCTAACCTGGAACATACTCGGTCTGAACCGAGCACATTTGATTTAAAACAAAATACACCGGGTCAGTCTGGAATACTATCAGTGATAAATTCACAACACACACACACACACTTGCTTAACTTTGGAAATCCTTTCTGAAATCAAAGGATAATAGTAAGACCTGCCCACACATAAAAACGGACAGTTTTTAACTTACTATAACCCAAAACAGTTTTGAAATCATAGCTTGCTCTGATATTATCATAATGTCTAAATACAAATAAATTTCAATCTAGAGGAACGCTTGCATCTCACGCTCCCCACATTTAGTATAAAATTGAAAACCGCGGGCGCTTATGGGATATTGGATTCCAACCTTGACAAGGTATGGGACCACCTGCCGATAGTGTATCTCTAGAGGCGAATACACTGGGTTCAACAAGAACGTCACGCAACCCGGACCTCACATGACCGACCACTCATTTCGCTTGAGTGTATCGAATGTATATCACCGACGGTTGTGTTCAGCAACCTCCTCCCGAAAAGGGACAGCATCGAACATAGATTTAAGAAGAAAATGGAATTTCTCTAGATAGGTGATTATACACCCAAATGGGAGCGACCCACATAGCCATGCTGCCTGCCCGATTTTTGTCATTTCCCGGTTGATGAGGCTTGAGGCTAGAATTTATCTTCGAACATCCACCATTCACTTTGAATGCCACATCGTCAGATCCTCTGGATATCACTAATTGACGTCCACAAAAATACTCTAGTTGGGAGCTAACCAACTATAATACGTTTGAAGAAATCAACGTACGTGGTCCTTTGGAAATACTCTGTCAGACATTCATCCATACTAGTCATCCAGGAACAGGATGAACCGAAGGCACTCTCCTACCGCACCCTTATAGGAATCACCCCAAGGATCAGTAGCGAGAAGTCCTTGCAATCCGTAGATTCAACCACGACAGAATAAAAAAATCAAATAACCCTGGTTGCAAGCCAGGGAAATTCGACGAGTAGTGTAACGACCCGTATTTTTCTGCCAATTTAATTGGATTATTTTAAATATTTTAATTATTTAAAATATTGGTTTGAGGTTGGATAATCGAATTTAACGATTATATTGTGAATATATTATATAAAATAAATAATAAATACTATTTTAATTTCCAAAATATGGGAAATTGTCGAAATTGAAATATACTGTGATCCAACAGTTTAAAGTGGTCAAATATTGTTTATACTGAAATTTTAGTGACAATTCGTTTTGAAAACGACGACGAATATAAATAGTTTATAATTTAATTAAATAACGAGCTGCAGCGGCTCGGCAGTTCGCGTTTTGGCGTTTTGAACTTCAATTGGTCGTACCGGGTTCAAAATAAGTCGGATTTCATCGAAACAAGAAACGTTGGGACCAGTTTGACAATATCTTCCCAACGGCAGAGAAAAATCCAGTTTTCGTCGTGTAGATTTTGTTTTATGGCCAAATCAAATTTTGAGAAAAGCAGCGCCAGAATTCCTTTTATATATATAGCGCTGCAGTTATATAAAATAATGGTTTTTAAATATTTTAAACATCGAATTGGCTTGAAATTCAACCCGGGTTATTTTTCCTTGGTAATATATCAAATTCTGGTCATGTATGGCCAACTGCAATATTTTGATATTTTTATATTGAAGTACTTTAAAATTGGGTTATTTTAATTCAAATTGACCAGTTCAAAAGGGACATTTTTCAAACGACCTCTGTTTTCAACGAAACAAATTTTGTTGTGACCGTAACAGTAAATTATTGCTAGATTTTCTGACGGCGCGTCAATCGGTGTTATTCTGTGAGCGTGGAAAAATAAAATGTAAAATAAATCGATCTATTTGGACGTGTACAAACGCTATTTGAGCATACGAGCATGGAATTCGACGAAACAAGATTCATTAGGACCGTATCGTCAAAATATACTATGCCGTCCAGTCGCAACTCGAACGGGGTTCGTATGTGAGCGCAGCAACGAATAAACGACATTCGAAATAGCGATAGGTACGAAATAAAAATCGCTAGTCAACATCAGTCGTCAAATCAACATAAATAAATATTTTTCCACTCTATATAAACCCTTTCCCCTCCATTTTTCCAGCCCACCTCATTTCTAGCTTGGTAATTTTGCAAATAAGTCCACTTTTACAAAATCAATTATATTTTCCAATCCGTGATGAATTCATGAGAGGTACCAAAGCAAAAGTTGTAGATCGGGAGGTTGTCTACCTATAACAGAAAGTTGGGGTGGATCCGACAAGTGTGGTGGTCGGAATCGGGGTTACAAGCCAGAAAACCACTTTCGGTTTTGGCAGAAATTGGAGAGATTCGCTTGATTTCAGGTGACGGGACTTTGGGGCTTTCGAAGAGGGGAGATGGGGCTTTGTTTTGGTGGTGGTCTCAGGTTCCCTAGTGGTCTGTGGAGAGAGAACGGGGTGGATGAACGTGAGGGTTAGTTTCGGGTTTGGTTTTGTTTTATGGTCGGAGTTTGGGCTTTTTCCGGTGGCTGTGGTCGGAGGTAGCGTCGCGGGCCAGGGGGGATCGGAGCAGGGTGGCAAGGCGGAGACGATGGAGGTGGTGGCAGGGTCTGACATGAGGCGTGGCGTCGGAATTTTCCACATGAACGATTTCCGTTCATGCCCGGTTCCTGGCGCGCTGACGACGATCTGAGGGCTGGCGGTTCTGGCGTGGGGTCCAGGTGGATGGGCGGTTCGAATGGGGTGCTCGACCGGAGGTCCGGCGGCCCAGGGAGGCGGGGGTGGCGATTTGAAGTGGATGGGTCTCCACGATGAAGAAAGGTCGGGTTTTGCTTAAGGGGAAGAGGGTTAACGCGTGGGTTCGATCCTCCCAGAATGACGTGGACAAAAGGACAGAAGAGTTAAGGTAATTATTAATTTAATTAATCAATTTAATTACCGTTAAATTATTCAAACTTTAAACGTACGTAACTTCGTCATACGTTAACGAAATTTAACGAAACAAGATGCGTTGGGATCGCAGGGACGAGACCTATCTGATGACACTGACTAGAAGTCAATCCGACACCGTTGAAAATTCAGCTATTTTTGGACGAATGGTTCAAATTAAAAGCAACAAACGCGTCAACCGTTGACCAGAACCAAATCTGGTGAGTTAATTCTCACACCTTCTGGAATACTGTGATGTGGTAAAGTCATGGTAAATTATATTTTTCGGTTAACAGTTTAAATTGACTGATTGGATGCGATGGATGCAAGTTGCTTGTTGTTGGTTGATGGTTGCAGTTAATTACATTCTGCCAATTGTTTAATTCGCATATTGTTATCAACTGACATCTGTGATGCAGAGAAGGACAGGTTGGAGGGATCCGACCGGATTCCTCAAATTAACTGTATTTTTGTTTGGTGTGCATATGTATGAGTTGTACACCCTGACTGACACCAAAAATCTGGTTGTATGTGATGATTGAATATATATCCACCAGTGTTACGTTCAAAATCAACCGGCAGTGTTGATTTGGTGTTTGGCAGTAGTTGACCTATAATGTAGGGTTTTAATGTCGTTCTATCGTCAGGTAGTTTGACGGGGTTTAGAAGTTATAAATTTATTTATAATTGGATTATAGTAGTTAGTTATATTATATAACTAATTAAACGAGAAACTGGGCGAATAAATGTTTTAAATCGAGTTATTAAGAAATTTAGTTAAATGGCTTAGCTCAGTGAGAAGCAAAAATCAAGGATTTTCCATGGATGGGTAAAAAGTAAATACTCGTTTTCAAACAATTAGAAATTGACTGTAATTACTTAAGTTAAGTAATTATTTTAAGAAAAGGGGAAATGACAATTTGCATCCAGTTAATAGCTAACTGGTTTGTGTGGTTAGTGAATCCACCATTTCGAGAGGAAAGGACACAGGAAATAAATGTTTGTTTAAATATTCGTTAGAGTTAACGAGTAGTATTGGGTATTAGTTAACCTTCGATTAACTATAATATTAAAAGAGGGAATTAAATTGGTTATTGTTAATAACCTTGATTTATTATCAAGTAAGTGTGTAAACATGATAGTAATGACATTTTGGGTTAAGATTAAAGTTAACTATATTTTGATATATTAGATGTTAAAGCAAGTTGTCCTTTAAATTTCAAATAATTTAAAGTGGTGAATTCAATTTAATGCCAAGTAAGAATTTATTAAGGGATCTGAAAAATCCAAGTTTCAACCAGATTTGATAGATGGAATTCATTTAACCAGCGATCAAATGACGATGAGGTTTAGCCAAAGAGGCGATAAAGGTTTATTATAAAATGTCCAAGTAGATGAAATCAATTTATGTGACGAGGGATTTATATTATAAATCAAAAGGGTTAAGTGGAAGAATATTTGAAGTTAAAGTGATGTTTTAATGGATATTAATTTAGATAAGGGAATTAAGTAAAAGACTTCAAAAGAAGATTTCAAATGTAAGAAACAATTTATGGGATCGATTTGAAATCGATAAGGTAAATAAGATTTGGGAAAATGGTTAAGTGATAGACTGATGTTATTCCGAGATAAGAACGGGTTGACCAAGGTCTGAGAGGTAACTAAAATACCCCAACTCGGTTGGCCTCGCTATTATCGAGGAACAGTATTAGTTTGAAGTAAGTGAAGTTGTTGAAATTGTTTTATCCGATACGAGGTACATCGAACTCTAATGCAAGATTTTGGGAATTAAATAATATTGCAATGATGGTTCCAAAGGAAATAAGAATAAGTGGTTTAAATTTTTATTAAACATTTGTTATTCAATTAGAGTTGATCGAATATAGTTAGAGTTAGTCAAACAAAGTTATCTAGGAAAAAGTTTCTATTGTGTACGACTGCTAGCGTAATTCGCAGGGCTGCAGATAGCCTACGGCGGTCGGATGTTTCCTGAGGAAATCAGGCGTAACCATTGTGATCGCTGCGATCTAGGGTCGAGCGAATGGAGTTAAGTCGAGTATTAGTTAATAGGAGTAATCAAGTCAAGTTGTCGAGTTAAATAAGTCGAGTTAGTCGAGTTAGAATTAATCAATCAAAGTAAATTTGTTAAAGTTAGTCAAAAGGGAATTTGGTTAAATATATTTTAAAAGAGGTCGAGTTGTGCCAAATACTGAATCAGAAAACTTGTTGTGTTCACACTATTGTTATTTGATAGTTAAAACACCGACTATCAAACTAGACCAATACGATTGTTGGTTCGGAAAGTCCGGGATCGAATTATATTCGAAAACCATTCCGACCATCAAATACGTGAAGACGTCGATTGAAGACGGAGCAAGTGAAGACCGTGGATCTTCATAAGCGGAAGGACTACTTGTTGAATTTCGCTGGCCTGCAGCCAGAGTTATTTTGATTTGTGATTCTGTCGTGGTTGAAATCCACGGGTTGCAAGGACTTCTCGCTACTGATCCATGGGGTGATTCCTATATGAGATGCAGTAGGAGAGTACCTTCGGTTCATCCTGTTCCTGGATGACTTGTATGGACGAATGTATGACAGAGTATTTCCAAAGGAATTACATGCGTTGATTTCTCCAAACGTACGATAGTTGACGGCGGAGAAATGGTTATTCTCTAGCCTGATAGCTAGAGTATGTTTGTGGACGTCAATCAAGTGTGATCTGGCGGATCTGACGATGTGGCATTCAAAGTGAATGATGACCAGATGTTCTAGAGATAAAGTTCTAGCCTCAAGCCTCATCAACCGGGAAATGACAAAAATCGGGCAGGTAGCATGGCTATGTGGGTCGCTCCCATTAGGGTGTATGATCACCTATCTAGAGAAATTCCTATTGGTTCTTTATCTATTCGATGCTGACCCTATTCGGGTGGCGGTTGCTGATCCCAACCGTCGGTGATATACATTCGATACACTCAAGCGAAATGAGTGGTCGGTCATGTGAGGGCCGGGTTGCAAGACGTTCTTGTTGAACCCAGTGTATTCGCCTCTAGAGATACACGTGCGGAAGGTGGACCCATACCTTGTCAAGTTGGAATCCAATATCCAATAAGCGCCGCGGTTTTCGATTGTATACTATATATGGGGAGCGTGAGATGCAAGCGTTCCTCTAGATTGCTAATTACTTGTAATTAGACATTATGATAATATCAGATCAAAGTATGATTTCAAACAAAATGGTTTGGGTTATAGTAAGGTAAAAACCGTCCGTGTTTATGTGTGGACTGGTCTTACTATTATCCTTTTGTTTCGAAAAGGATTTCCAAAGTTAAACAGGTATGTGTGAAAACAAGTGTGTGTTCTGTGAATTTATCACTGAAAGTATTCCAGACTGACCCGGTGTATTTTGTTTTAAATCAAATGTGCTCGGGTCAGACCGAGTATGTTCCAGGTTAGGTTTCGCTTGGAGTTTCAGGAGCTGGAAGCAGGCGGCTTCACCACTAGTTATTCAAAGTTATTATTCCGCTGTGACTAATGTATGTGTACTCTGATGATTGGTATGTTTTATATAGTTCTTTGTATAAAGAGATTTGATATTATATTTTATCTGTTCCGCTGTGAGATTCTGATGTGTTCTTCTTCTTTCTTCTATTCTAATACTTCTTTCTTTCTATCCTCACCCTCTCAATTCTTTCTCATGACAATCTGGGGGTTCGATACTTGGGTTTTTGGCAAGAGATACGGGTTTATGTATTATTGTCAAGAACCTGATTGTCGTTCTTTTCCCCGGGTCGTTACAAGTAGTCCTACTGCTTATGAAGAACCACGGTCTTCACTTGCTCCGTCTTCATTCGACGTCTTCACGTATTTGCTGGTCGGAATGGTTTTCGAATATAATTCGATCCCGGTCTTTCCATGCCAACAATCGTATTAGGCCTGGTTTGATAGTCGGTGATCAAATAACAGATGTGTCAATGAAATGATTTCACTGATTCAGTACTTGGCATGACTTGGCCCAATTAAAATATATTTAACAAAATCATTAATCAACTCTAATATTCGACTTAACTCTAACTTGACTAACTCGACCAACTTGACTAACTTGATTAACTCCGACTGATTTACTTTGATCAATTAACTCATACTCGACTTTGCTCCATTCGCTTGACCCTAGATCGCAGCGATCACAATGGTTACGCCTGATTCCCTCGGGAAACATCCGACCGTCGTAGGCTATCTGCAGCCCTGCGAATTACGCTAGCAGTCGTACGCAATGGTGACTCTTTCTGAATAACTATGTTTGACTAACTCTACCTCAAATACTATCTTCGATCAACTCTAATTGAATAACAATTATTCAATATAATTTGAAATCAATATTCTTATTTCCTTTGAAACTAATATTTCAATATTATTTATTTCCCAAAAATCTTGCATTATAGTTCGATACTCCTCGTATAAGATAAAATCAATTTCAACACCTTCACTCGTTCCAAACTAATACCATTCCTCGATAATAGTGAAGCCAACCAAGTTGGGGGTATTTTAGTTACCTCTCAGACCTTGATCGACAATGTTCTTACCTTAGAATAATATTAGCTTGTCACTTAAACCTTTCCCCAAAACCTTATTTACCGTTTCGATTTCAAATAGGGTTTATAAACCACTTCTTAGATTTGAAATCTCTGCTCGATAAAATCCCTTTACTTAATTCGTTCGATTAAGTAAATGTCACTCTTAACTTAGAACAACGACCCTAATTCAACTCTTTAACCTCAAGTCATTATTTGGACCAAAAACCCTTTTTAAAACCTTATTTTGGACTTCTTCCAAATCGTTTATTTATTTGTTTAGCCTCAAACTATTTCCATTCTACTTAATCGTCTCCCTTGGAAGTTCAATTCTATTTGAATTTTTACTTTACTTAATTGACAATTAAGAAAAATCTTATCTAGATCCTCGAATTTCACTTACAAATTCATTAACCAATCTTGTTTAAAACTTGGATTCATAAATCTCTTTATGAAGCTTGTCGCTCCTTTTTATCGAACCATAGTGTTACTTAACCATTCTTAATCTATTAAACTTTCTCTTTAAAATTTCATTTAACCCGAACTCACTTTACTTAATTTAAAAAAATTAAGTAAAAATCTTTTTTAAATCTTTAAACTCACTTACTAATTTCGTTCACCATGTTTATTGAACACTTGGTCATAAATCATTTATAATCTCTTATTTCCCTTTTTTTATTGAGCCTTAACGTCAATTAACCCCTTGTTAATTGAATTCCCCTTTTTATCAATCTCGTGTGGAAATAGTGTTTTATAATCGCTTTTATAAACTTGATTAAAACCTTTATTTATAAATTTCTAATTTAATTACTTATATAAACTGACTGGAAAACTTAAATTCGGTTATAAAATAATTTATAACTTTGAAGTTGCGTCAACTCACCAAAAGGTAAACCGACGTCTAAAACACACATTTTAGATCGTTCACTGCCGGCTACCCAATCAACACTGTCGGTTGATTTTAAACACAACCCAGATGAATATCTATTCAACCATCACACTCAAACAGGTTTTCTACCATATAGGGTTAAATCAGTTCAAATATCAACGATATAAGCAAACAAACAACATATATAAATTATTTGAGGAATCCGGTCGGATCCCTCCAACCAGTCCTTCCCTGCATCACAACTCGTTATACAATTCATAATCATATATGAAATAAATTTCATATGATCAACTAATTTAAAATGATGAAATAACAGCAACCATTCAAACAATAATCAACCAATAGCAACCAATCAACCGATTTATATTTTTAAATGGTAAATTATATTTTAATATGAATTTACCACATCACAGAATTCCAGAAGGTGTGAGAATTAACTCACCAAATTATTCTATCGACGGTTGACGCGTTTGTCGCTTTTAATCTTGAACGGACGTTCAAAATTAGCTCAATTTTCAATGGCATCAGATCAGTGCCTAGTCAGTGCCATCGTCTAGAGCTCGTCCCTGCGATCCCAACGGATCCAGTTTCGCTGAAATCCGTTAACGTACGAAGAAGATACGCTTATTACAAGATTGAATATATATACAATTTTATAATTAACTAACTACTAATTAAATTAAATATTTTAAATTACCTACTTAACGTCCTTGCCACGTCAGCAAATTGAAACACGGTTCCCCTGGGGTGGAGTTCTTCTTCCCCGATGGCTTCATTTAATCCCAAAAGTTCAAAACTTCCAGCCTTGACTACACCTTCGTCAGGGCACCGAGACCCACGCCGCCTATTCCATCAGATCCGCCGTGTCACGGCGCCCCTCCTCCATGAACGTCGGCCACCACCATAGCTCCAGTTCGCCAGAATTTCCGCCCGCCCGAAACAGCTTTGACCGTGAAATTCCACCACCACCAGCGACGAGGCACCACCGCACCACCACCATTTGACGCAGCCAACCACCCAGCATCGATCCACCTAGGTCTGCGACCCCCTCGCTGGCCACCTCCGCCGGAAAACGCCCATTCTCCGACCAAGCATAAAAATAATTTCAGAAAAACACCCCTCCGATCAACTAGCAAATTCTCCCACCTCCGACCACCGTAGGACTTGAGACTACAGCCAAATCGAAGGCCTATCTCCCCTCTTCGAAAGCCCCAAAGTCCCGTTACCTCAAATCGACCACAACTCCTTAAATTCAGAGGAAAACAAAAATAAATTTATGTGGTTTAACCCCGATTCCGGCCACCACACTCAACAAAACTCACCCAACTTTTTGCTGTAGGTAGATATCGTCCCGATCTACCATTTCCCTTCAGGTTGCCATAGGAAATTCCCCTCGGATTGGAAGATATAAATGATTTTGCGTTGGAGGACTTATTTGCAAAATTACATGAAGGAGGCTGAGTTTGGGCATTAGGGTTTCAGCCTTGGGTCTTTATATAGTGTGGAAAAATATTTATTTAAGTTGATTTGACCAACGACAATGACTCGCGTTTTCGAACGTTGTTCATTCGCTCTTGCGCTCACATACGAACCCCGTTCGAGACGCGAATGGACGGCATAGCATAATTCGACGATACGGTCCTAATGAAACTTGTTTCGTCGAATTCCGAGTTCGTTTGCTCGAATGGCCTTCGTTCACGTTCAAATAGTCGTTTTTATTTGCGTTTTATTTTGCCACGCTCACAAATTAACCGCAATTGACGCGCCACTTGAAACCTAGCAATAATTTACTGTTGCGGTCCCAATAAAATTTATTTTGTCGAAAACTGACGTCGTTTGAATAAAGGCCCTTTTATAACTGGCCAATTTAAATAAAATAAATCAATTTTAAAATACTTCAATATAATATTATTGAAATTGGCCATACACGACCAGAATATCGTATACTACCACAATAAAATATCTTGGGTTGAGTTTGAAGCCAAATCGATATTATAAAAATTTTAAAACCCTCTATTCTATGTAAATATAGCGCTATATATATAAAGGAAATTCCATAGCGTTTTTTCCAAAATTTGATTTGGACATAAAATAAAATCTATACGACGAAAACTGGACTTTTCTCTGCCATTGGAAAGATATCGTCAAGCCGGTCCCGACGTTTCTTGTTTCGAGGAAATTCGACTTATTTTGAACCCGGTACGACCAATTGAAGTTCAAAACGCCAAATCGCGAACTATCGCGCCGCTGCAGCTCGTTATTTAATTAAATTATAAACCACATATATTCCGTCGTCATTTCTAAACGAAATCGTCGATATAACTTCAATGTATCCAATATCAAACTATTTCAAATGGCCCGTTCACCCTATAGTGCCGACACAACATTTTCTGACCAGTTTGGAATTAAATTATTATTTTATTATTTATTTAAATAATATATTCAGAATATAATCATTAAATTCGATTATTTAAATTCAAACCAATATTTTAAATAAATAAAATATTTAAAATAACTCAAATAAATAGGCAGAAAATACGGGTCGTTACATTCCTTCCCCCTTAAAATAATTTCGTCCTCGAAATTGCTAAGGTATAAGAAATGTTGTCAACTATTATCTTTGCAAAAATGTTTAATTTAAAACTCGATTTTATTTTTAAACTGACCCAATTGGTTTTAAAACCAATTTATTTCAAATAAAAGAATTTCCCAAAAATTTCCAAAAAAATTTTAACACCTTAAATTTAGGAAAATTTCGGCAGAGTCTCCCCTGCACGGAGGACCATCTGCAATATCGCAGGATCAAGAACTATGTATACATCGACTCTCATAGTCGGAAAATCCAAAATTTAAACCCAAAACCCAAACAAGCCAAAATTTCATATTTTCGTAGGCATGCCTTTTGTCGAGCGTTACTATGCGATAAGCGATATATTATAGACGAGCCTGCTTAATTATTTTGCAGCTCTATTCAACTGGATTTAATTAACTCCATAATTTCTTTCTTGAACTGGTTTAAAGCTGAACCGACTCGTCTGCACCTGTTCTCAACTTAAACCAATTCATTAGTCACTAAAACAATATCAGTTAAAACATCCATATCAGACAATTCAATCCATATGGGGTTATCATTATCATTACTTCTAACCAAGTCTTAACAAATCCATTTTTTTTACCCATTCAGATTCATTAATTTGGATTATTTATCCAACTTGTTAATTTCAAATTTGTTTCAACCAATTCTATTCCTTCTCAAGTTTATATTCAAGCAATCAACCACACATTACAAACATATCATTCAAATCAGCCATAATAAATCAATGATTGCCCATACAATAACAACCTTTACTTTTATTTTATTATAAATTGGGAAAAAATAATTTCAAAAATAATTTTTTATATCAAATTACAAATACGCTCTCTCGTATATACACACACAACTCAATCTAGGGTGTTACCAACCCCATCTCTATTGAGTCACACCACAGAGCCAAGGTTTTCTCTAAACCAATAGCTCTGATACCACTCTAACGACCCGGGGAAAACTCGACGCTCAAATTTTCGACAACAATACAAAACCCGTATTACTTGCCAAAAACCCAAGTATCGAACCCCCAGATTGTCATGAGAAAGAATTTAGAGGGTGAGAATAGAAATAAAGCAATATTAGAATAGAAGAAAGAAGAAGAACACCACATCAGAATCTCACAGCGGAACGAATAAAATATAGTATCAAATCTCTCTATACAAAAAAACTTTGTATACATACCAATCATCAGAGCACAACTTATATCAGACACAGCGGAAAATAACTTTGTATAACTAGCGATGAAGCCGCCTGCTTCCAGCTCCTGAAACTCCAAGCGAACCTAACCTGGAACATACTCGGTCTGACCCGAGCGCATTTGATTTAAAACAAAATACACCGGGTCAGTCTGGAATACTATCAGTGATAAATTCCCAACACACACACACACACACTTGCTTAACTTTGGAAATCCTTTCTGAAATCAAAGGATAATAGTAAGACCAGCCCACACATAAACACGGACGGTTTTTACCTTACTATAACCCAAAACAGTTTTGAAATCATAGCTTGCTCTGATATTATCATAATGTCTAAATACAAATAAATTTCAATCTAGAGGAACGCTTGCATCTCACGCTCCCCATATATAGTATAAAATTGAAAACCGCGGGCGCTTATTGGATATTGGATTCTAACCTTGACAAGGTATGGGACCACCTGCCGATAGTGTATCTCTAGAGGCGAATACACTGGGTTCAACAAGAACGTCTTGCAACCCGGCCCTCACATGACCGACCACTCATTTCACTTGAGTGTATCGAATGTATATCACCGATGGTTGGGATCAGCAACCGCCTCCCGAAAAGGGACAGCATCGAACATAGATTTAAGAAGCAAATGGAATTTCTCTAGATAGGTGATTATACACCCTAATGGGAGCGACCCACATAGCCACGCTGCCTGCCCGATTTTTGTCATTTCCCGGTTGATGAGGCTTGAGGCTAGAATTTATCTTCGAACATCTGGCCACTATTCACTTTGAATGCCACATCGTCAGATCCTCTGGATATCACTAATTGACGTCCACAAAAATACTCTAGTTGGGAGCTAACCAACTATAATACGTTTGAAGAAATCAACGTACGTGGTCCTTTGGAAA
Source organism: Allium sativum (assembly GCA_030737875.1). Lineage (NCBI taxonomy): Eukaryota > Viridiplantae > Streptophyta > Magnoliopsida > Asparagales > Amaryllidaceae > Allium > Allium sativum. The sequence goes on along the minus strand of CM060924.1, from coordinate 994,956,772 downwards.
TACTCTATCAGACATTCGTCCATACAAGTCATCCAGGAATAGGATGAACCGAATGCACACTCCTACCGCATCCTTATAGGAATCACCCCAAGGATCAGTAGAGAGAAGTCCTTGTAATCCATAGATTCAACCACGACAGAATCACAAATCAAATAACCCTGGTTGCAAGCCAGAGAAATTCGACGAGTAGTCCTCCCGCTTATGAAGATCCACGGTCTTCACTTGCTCCGTCTTCAGTCGACGTCTTCACATATTTGCTGGTCGGAATGGTTTTCGAATATAATTCGATCCCGGACTTTCCGTGCCAACAATCGTATTGGGCCTGGTTTGATAGTCGGTGATTTAACTATCAAATAACAAATGTGTCAATAAAATGATTTCACTGATTCAGTACTTGGCATGACTTGGCCCAATTAAAATATATTTAACAAAATCATTAATCAACTCTAATATTCGACTTAACTCTAACTTGACTAACTCGACCAACTTGACTAACTTGATTAACTCCGACTGATTTACTTTGATCAATTAACTCATACTCGACTTAACTCCATTCGCTTGACCCTAGATCGCAGCGATCACAATAGTTACGCATTATTCCCTCAGGAAACATCCGACCGTCGTAGGCTATCTGCAGCCCTGCGAATTACGCTAGCAGTCGTACGCAATGGTGACTCTTTCTGAATAACTATGTTTGACTAACTCTACCTCAAATACTATCTTCGATCAACTCTAATTGAATAACAAATATTCAATATAATTTGAAATCAATATTCTTATTTCCTTTGAAACTAATATTTCAATATTATTTATTTCCCAAAAATCTTGCATTATAGTTCAATACTCCTCGTATAAGATAAAATCAATTTCAACACATTCACTCGTTCCAAACTAATACAATTCCTCGATAATAGTGAAGCCAACCAAGTTGCGGTATTTTAGTTACCTCTCAGACCTTGATCGACAACGTTCTTACCTTAGAATAATATTAGCTTGTCACTTAAACCTTTCCCCAAAACCTTATTTACCGTTTCGATTTCAAATAGGGTTTATAAACCACATCTTACGTTTGAAATCTCTGTTCGATAAAATCTCTTTACTTAATTCGTTCGATTAAGTAAATGTCACTCTTAACTTAGAATAACGTCCCACTTAATTCAACTCTTTAACCTCAAGTCATTATTTAGTCCAAAAACACTTTTTAAAACCTTATTTTGGACTTCTTCCAAATCGTTTATTTATTTGTTTAGCCTCAAACTATTTCCATTCTACTTAATCATCTCCCTTGGAAGTTTAATTCTATTTGAATTTTTACTTTACTTAATTGACAATTAAGAAAAGTCTTATCTAGATCCTCGAATTTCACTTACAAATTCATTAACCAATCTTGTTTAAAACTTGGATTCATAATCCTCTTTATGAAGCTTGTCGCTCCTTTTTATCGAACCATAGTGTTACTTAACCATTCTTAATCTATTAAACTTTCTCTTTAAAATTTCATTTAACCCGAACTCACTTTACTTAATTTAAAAAAATTAAGTAAAAATCTTTTTTAAATCTTTAAACTCACTTACTAATTTCGTTCACCGTGTTTATTGAACACTTGGGTCATAAATCTTTTATAATCTCTTATTTCCCTTTTTTTATCGAGCCTTAACGTCAATTAACCCCTTGTTAATTGAATTCCCCTTTTTATCAATCTCGTGTGGAAATAAGGTTTTATAATCTCTTTTATAAACTTGATTAAAACCTTTACTTATAAATTTCTAATTTAATTACTTATATAAACTGACTGGAAAACTTAAATTCAGTTATAAAATAATTTATAACTTTGAAGTTGAGTCAACTCACCAAACGGTAAACCGACATCTAAAACACACATTTTAGGCCGTTCACTGCCAACTACCCAATCAACACTGTCGGTTGATTTTAAACACAACCCAGATAAATATCTATTCAACCATCACACTTAAATAGGTTTTCTACCATATAGGGTTAAATCAGTTCAAATATCAACGGTATAAGCAAACAAACAACATATATAAATTATTTGAGGAATCCGGTCGGATCCCTCTAACCTGTCCTTCCCTGCATCACAACTCGTTATACATTTCATAATCATATATGAAATAAATTTCATATGATCAACTGATTTAAAATGATGAAATAACAGCAACCATTCAAACAATAAACATCCAATAGCAACCAATCAACCAATTTATATTTTTAAATGGTAAATTATATTTTAATATGAATTTACCACATCACAGAATTCCAGAAGGTGTGAGAATTAACTCACCAGATTATTTTATCGACGGTTGACGCGTTTGTCGCTTTTAATCTTGAAGGGACGTTCAAAATTAGCTCAATTTTCAAAGGCGCCAGATCAGTGCCTAGTCAGTGCCATCGTCTAGAGCTCGTCCCTGCGATCCCAACGGATCCAGTTTCGCTGAATCCGTTAACGTATGAAGAAGATACGCTTATTACAAGATTGAATGTATATACAATTTTATAATTAACTAATTACTAATTAAATTAAATATTTTAAATTACCTACTTAACGTCCTTGCCACGTCAGCAAGTTGAAACACGATTTCCTTGGGTGGAGTTCTTCTTCTCCGATGGCTTCGTTTAATACCAAAAGTTCGAAACTTCCAGCCTCGGCTACACCTTCGTCAGAGCACCGGGACCCACGCCGCCTATTCCATCAGATCCGCCGTGTCACGGCGCCCCTCCTCCATGAACGTCGGCCACAACCATAGCTCCAGTTTTCCAGAATTTCCGCCCGCCCGAAACAGCTTTGACCGTGAAATTCCACCACCACCAGCGACGAGGCACCACCGCACCACCACCATTTGACGCAGCCAACCACCCAGCATCGATCCCCCTAGGTCCGTGACCCCCTCGCTGGCCACCTCCGCCGGAAAACGCCCATTCTCCGACCAAGCATAAAAATAATCTCAGAAAAACACCCCTCCGATCAACTAGCAAATTCTCCCACCTCCGACCACCGTAGGACTTGAGACTACAGCCAAATCGAAGGCCTATCTCCCCTCTTCGAAAGCCCCAAAGTCCAGTTACCTCAAATCGACCACAACCCCTTAATTTCAGAGGAAAACGAAAATCAATTTATGTGGTTTAACCCCGATTCCGGCCACCACACTCGACGAAACTCACCCAACTTTTTGCTGTAGGTAGATATCGTCCCGATCTACCATTTCCCTTCAGGTTGCCATAGGAAATTCCCCTCGGATTGGAAGATATAAATGATTTTGCGTTGGAGGACTTATTTGCAAAATTACATGAAGGAGGCTGAGTTTGGGCATTAGGGTTTTAGCCTTGGGTCTTTATATAGTATGGAAAAATATTTATTTAAGTTGATTTGACGAACGACAATGACTAATGATATTTTATTTCGTGTTTATCGCGTTTTCGAACATTGTTTATTCGCTCCTACGCTCACATACGAAACCCGTTCGAGACGCGAATGGACGGCATAACATAATTCGACGATACGGTCCTAATGAAACTTGTTTCGTCGAATTCCGAGTTCGTTTGCTCGAATGGCCCTCATTCATGTTCAGATGGTCGTTTTTATTTGCGTTTTATTTTGCCACGCTCACAAATTAACCCCAATTGACGCGCCACTTGAAACCTAGCAATAATTTACTGTTGCGGTCCCAATAAAATTTATTTCATCAAAAACTGACGTCGTTTGAATAAAGGCCCTTTTATAACTGGCCAATTCAAATAAAATAAATCAATTTTAAAGTACTTCAATATAATATTATTAAAATATTGAAATTGGCCATACACGACCAGAAAATCGTATACTACCACAATAAAATATCTCGGGTTGAGTTTGAAGCCAAATCGATATTATAAAAATTTTAAAACCCTCTATTCTATATAAATATAGCGCTATATATATAAAGGAAATTCCATAGCGTTTTTTCCAAAATTTGATTTGGACATAAAATAAAATCTATACGACAAAAACAGGACTTTTCTCTTCCATTGGAAAGATATCGTCAAGTCGGTCCCGACGTTTCTTGTTTCGAGGAAATCCGACTTATTTTGAACCCGGTACGACCAATTGAAGTTCAAAACGCCAAATCGCGAACTACCGCGCCGCTGCAGCTCGTTATTTAATTGAATTATAAACCATATATATTCCGTCGTCGTTTCTAAATGAAATCGTCGATATAACTTCAATGTATCCAATATCGAACTATTTCAAACGGCCCGTTCACCCTATAATGTCGTCACAACATTTTCTGACCGGTTTGGAATTAAATTATTATTTTATTTAAATAATATATTCAGAATATAATCATTAAATTCGATTATTTAAATTCAAACCAATATTTTAAATAAATAAAATATTTAAAATAACTCAAATAAATAGGCAGAAAATACGGGTCGTTACATCGCCTCCAAATCCATCGAACATCATTTCTGGAACTTCACCGCGTACAAAGTTGTTAAAGTGGTTTTCGGTATTGGCAGAGAGTATGACAATATTTGATCCCGGTCTCTTTAACAACCAAACGTTTACATTTTTCACACCGGTTAGTTCTTTTACATTTCGATGAGGTTCATATTTCATATCAAAATATCATATTTTCAAAATCATTCAATATTCAAAATAGAATATAATTCACACTAAATCTCCATTTAATCCAGTTAAAATCTTGAAAAAATTCCAACTTTAATAATTTGAAAAATAAAATAGTTAACAATATATTTAAAATAATTTAGATATATAATTGAAATAGTTTGAAAATAAATAGTTTGTAATTTAAAATAGAATTTATCAAATTTATTAAAATATATAGTTAAAACATTAAGTAATATATAACATATATAGTTGATTATAAAATGATTTATTTAAAATAATTTATAAAATAAAATAGTAATAAAATAAAATAGTTTATAATGAAAAAAATTGTTATTAAGATAGTTTATAAAATGATTTGAAACACTATAGTTGGAATTAGAATCGTTTCTCTAACATTTCAATTAAACTTGAAGTCATATTTCAACTTCAATTCAACAAACTCAATTTTCAATTCAACAAACTCAATTTTCAATAATTCCATCGATTAAACTTCCAATTTACATTCATTTCAATTCGATCAAATTAATTCAAATAGTTACATTCCAAATCAGATTCTCATTTTCAATAATACCAATTTTATAACAAGCATCGAGTTCACAATTCATATATAATTGAAATCAATGTTGATTTATAATAAATTTCAAAGGTGGGTGAAACAATTCAATTTCAATAAATTCGATTTACATTATATTTCACTTTATTTAGCTTCAGTTACAATACTAATTTATTCTCCTTTTTGTTTATATTTCAAAATTCAAGGTTAAAGTTTAAAGGAAATAAATCATAGAACATCACTTATATTGTCTTTAAAACAATATTTCAAAATTCATGATTAAAACAAATTTTATTTAACCAACCGATGTCCGTATAAAATTTTGTATCCTATGGCCAAGTGATACTTAAATTTTAATTTTAGTATTTAGGGGAAAGGATATATGTCATTTCAATCCAAATCAGGGTCATAGGTATTTATCATTTCAACCTACGTTCTTAATTCATTTTAATGATTAATCCCGGGTTTATTTGATGCCCGTAACATCTGGGGTAATGATTGGGATTAATCAACACAAACAATGGTCATATATGAATAATAGGTAGATTCACACAATTAACATCAATTAGTCAAACATATCCAATTCACGCCATTCATCACATCAATACATACAAACAGTTCAATATCCTATAAATTTTCAATTTTTCAGATGTTAGGTTTTAAACAGAATTAAATGTCGAAATTTTAACTTAACTTTAAAAATACATTTAACAGCCAAATTTAACTACACTGTCGATGCAAATAAATAAAAACATGCAATTTAAACTATCAAACATCAATTTTTAGTTATGCGTGAGTGGTTTTAATCACTCACCTTGGATTTAAACAAGATTGAAATCCAATTTTTAGCCCAAAATTCAACGTTCTCAGAATCATCCCAAACCAAAGGCATCGCGAAGAGCACGTCGATACGATTCCAACGCAACAAACCGTGTGTCATTCTGAAGTCGTATGCAAAAGTTATACACGTGACACGTTATAATAATTAAATTAAAACGAAACAAACAGCACTTTCTCACCTCAAATAAATGTCACATCATCCTTCTTCTCTCCCGTCTTAAATGTTGTTACATCAAATTTCAAATCACCCATGTCCAAAAATATCCCCCTTTCACTTCCACCTTCCTTGCCCATCTCTTTACGAAATGCCAAACTGATTTCACCGTTATTCTTCGTTTCGCAATCTCTACCAAGACATCACCAACCCGACCAACTCAGTCATCACAATAAAACATCGTTCCCATGTGTTCTTCATGCATGATGCTACAGGTATCTACATCTTTTCTGTCAATTCTCCTCAAATTTTGCCACCCAAACTCAAATACGATGTCCGATTCATGCTTTAGTCTCTATGTAAATCAAAAATCTCAACCCTACTTTATGTCATTTACTAAAAAAAAAATTTGAAGCAACATAAATTTTGTTGGAACCTTCTAATTTGCATACCCAGAAGAAGCTCTTGTCTATACAAGTCGAATGAATCTGAAAACAAGTGATTTCGTTGAGTATTGTGGAAGATTTTTTTTTTTTTTTTTTTTTTTTTTTTTGAAGATGATATGGTGTCGTGGCTTTTGTTTTTCACGTTTCCATTTGAGAGAAAATGGTGACCATTGAATAAATGAATTAGCAAACATAAATGAAGGATGCTAAGGTTTCAGAATTAAATATTATTTATACATTAAATTTCCAAATTTTTCATCTCTATCACTTATTGTAAGTTACCTAAAATTTAGCCTCTATTTACATATGTTACATTCATATCCTATAGTCATCATCATACAAATTTATTTCAATTGATTTAGTTTAGGTTCCCATTATATACATATACATACATATACATATATATATATATATATATATCACTTTGATTACTTGTACCTTTACTATAATTTGTAAAATTAATTAACATATTTATTTATATAATAAAATATTCATTTTACGAAACCGTATATGGATAGTTTTGTAACCTGCTGCGTCTTTTATCTGTCCATATATTTGCTACATTACATTAGATGCCAACAATAATTTAGCCCATCGTAAAAGGAAGTATAAGATTTTGGCATGCAAATACGAATGTTCCATTTTAATCTATTTGTTCTTTCATTTAAATTTGAAATAGTACAATGTGCATGACAATTCAAACATTTACAGCAATCAATGATATCAAAATATTACAAAACTATCTATATATGAAAACATAAGTAAAAGATATACTATTAAATCATACTAAAAATAAAGATCATATTAAATTGGATATGTAAATTATATTGAAGCAATTAAATTTAAAAATAATCAATTTATTTTATGTCTTAATAACTTGCTATAAATTCCTCAATGTCATATAATAGCCATATAAAGTAACGTAAGGCTGGTTGACAAAGGATCATTATTGACCCGTTCAATCAGTTACAGGAAACAAAGGATATAATTTATGATCATTTATAGGCTAAGAATCTCACTGGTTAAATTTATAAATAAAGCAATCAATTTTTTTTCTTTAAATTCAATACCAAGTGTTACCACTAAATTCTGACCCAATATAGGTCTTATATTAGTTATGTGAATAAATTATGCATAATATAAGTTCAAAATTAAATTATCTAACAATTTCAAATTAATAAATAATCAATTCATTGTAAGTCTTAATAACTTGCTATAAATTCTCAATTACATTTCTAAACAACTTAAACCACTTTCTTCCGATTAAACATTTATTTTCAATTAAATTTCAAAAATGTTAATTTTACTCAAATCAACATAAATTCAAACTAACTTTGCAAACCAATTTTATTTGTATTTACTTCCAGCATTGATTATATACCAAATAAATTGAATTTCAATTGTAAATTAAATAAATCAATTTCATCCAAACATTTTAATATTAATTACAAATTTCAATATTTATAATTACAAACCAATTGTAATTTCATTTACAATAACTACAAGTTATTATTATTGTAAACAACCAAAATACATTACTTAATCAAACTAATTAAGTTTACAAATAAATTTACATAATTAAGTCATCAAATTTTATTTATAACCATAAATACTCAAAAATCATAATAAATTCAAAAATTAAATAATAGAAAATTACGAGTTGTTACAAAGTTCTTTATTTTAATGGGCTAAGAGTGTTGTATCCACATAACTCACTTTCTTTTTCTCACTCGATTCATATATTCAATCCCAAGAGTTGGGTGAGTAGGGAGGACGTTATGGTGATGAATTCCATGGATGACGAAAAAGAGATGTTGCTTGTTCGTCAACAAAATAAGAAGAGAAACTGCAAAATTTCTTATCTATATGTTCTATGATGCCCAAGCGTTAGAATTGACTTTTTGCTCGTAGAACATTTCGCATTATAATTCAAGAGACTCGCGGTGGTAGTGATGAATATCATCTATCTTATCATTACTGGATGGGGAAATGGTTATAGGTTATTTCAATCTCTGACTGTCGGGTGTATACCCAGTGTGGTAAGAGGAATATTTGTACTTTGGTTCATGTTCTATAAAATGTTAAAAGCTAACTTGAAGAAAGTATCATATATATAGAATGAAGTAACTGAAAGCTAGGTAGTGAGATTGCGGTTTAGAATTAATATTAATTATGAACCTATAATTACTTTTCAAATAGATAACCAGGAGTGGTTAGAAATAACTGCAAAATTGGTTGAAAGAAGCATAATACGTTCATATGGTTGGACAAGAAACATCACCCAGCAAAATGGTAAGTACATATGACTTACTACTAAGAAAGCAGGGTTCGAGTTCAAGTGAACACACAAATAAAATTATTAAAAAAATGTATGAATCTTTAAACGAAACGATTCCACGTCCTCATCTTACTTTTATAAACATATTTTCGAGTTGCGATTTTTGTAAAAATATATACCAATATATTTTCAGAAGAAACAAAGTCCAAATTTATTCTTTCGTTTTCAATATTATCGCAATGGAAATGATAACTAATGTCTATATGATTCGTTCATGATTGATTAACCGGTTTTTAGATAGATTAATTGCACTGTTATTGTCACAACAGATAGCTGATTTTGATAAATTTATTTCACAATCTTTATGTGTTTGTTGCAAGTAAATGACTTGAGCACAAGCCAAAGCTGCATGAATATATTTTGCTTCACATATCAATAGTGAACACAATTTTATTTCTTGCTAAACCAAGAGACTAGTGATTTGCCAATAAAATAATGTGTACTACTCATACTTTTCTGATCCATCCGAGATCTGTTGAAATCAGCATCATTAAAGTATACTAATTCGAAAGAGCATTCTGTTAAATAGAAAAATCCAAAGTCCTTGGTGTTGCTTAGATAATGCAATAATATTTTCCTTCTTGTAAATATTGGCTTGAAATCGCACACATAAACAAACACTCATCATTATATCTGGACGACTTGTTATTAAGTATAGTAGTGACCCAATCACACTTTGGTATAGTTTCTGGTCAATATTTTTCTCATTTTCATCTCTATCGAGAGGTGTTGTTTTACATATGGGAGTACGTTTAGCAAAAATGTTCTCCATTTTGAAACGTTTAATTAAATTTTTACAACATTTTTCTTGATTTATTAAAATTCCGTTTGGTAGTTGTTTAATTTGTAGACTAGAACATAAGATAATTATCCCGTATGGGACATTTCAAATTCTTCGGTCACTATTTCTGAAAATTCTTGACAAAGTTTTTCATTTGTGGAACTGAAAATAATATCGTCTACGTATATTTGTACTATTAAAATATCCTTTTTAGAACATCTTATAAAAAGTGTTTTATCAACTTTCACAATTTGAAAACCAAAATTAGTAAGATAGCGCTTAAGTCATCTGTACCAAGCACGAGGTGCTTTTTTTAAATCATATAAAGTTTTATTTAGTTTATAAGCTTTCTTTAGTTTATAGAGGTAGTCAGGTAAATTTTCATGTGCAAAAAAGGGAGGTTTTTCAACATATACATTTTCTTTTATATATCCATTTAAAAAAGCACCGTTTACAGGCATTTGATAATGTTTGAAATTACGAAAACATGCGTAAGATAGTAAGATACGTATTGCTTCTAGTTAGGCGACTATAGCATATGTTCCTTTATATTCTATTCCTTCTTCTTAATTATATCCTTGCGCTACTAATCTAGATTTATTTTTAGTAATATTACCTAGTTCATCTGCTTTGTTTTTATAAACCCATTTTGTACCAACAAAAGCTTTATTACTCGGTCTAGGAACAAGTTCCGAAACTTCATTGCATTCAAATTATTTTAGCGCTTCTTGCATAGATATAACCCAATTGTCGTCAGTAGATGCTTCTTTAGTATATTTAGGTTCTATAATCAAAAGGAATGCTACAAGACCCATTAGGTTTAATTGACTTCTAGTTTTTACATTTTAGTTAATCTCTCCAATAACATTTTGAATAGGATGATCCCATAATATTTTTGTTGGAGTTCTTAAATCATTATTATTAAGAATGATTTTTTCATCTTTTCTAGAATTATGAATAATGTTTTCATCTTGTCTAGTGTTATGGATATTTTTTTCATCTTCTGTAACATTATGAATAAAGTTTTCATCTTTTCTAACGTTAATAATAATGTTTTCATCTTCTTCATATTATGAATAATGTTTTCATCTTCTCTAGCATATATAATTTCTGTATTATTCTGAATTCTTCGTCATCTTTAGTATTTGGTAGTCGATTAAAATTTTCATCGGAAAACACATGAAGAGTTTCTTCAGTTGTATTTATTCTTTCATTAAATTTTTGATAAGCTTTGATTTGATCTGGATATCCTAAGAAGATTCGTTCATCGGATTTTTAATCGAATTTACCAAGATGAAATTTTGTGTTTAAAATAAATTATTTTGAATCAAATACTTTAAAACAAGATATATTTGATTTTTATTGTTAAAAAGTTCACAAGAAGTATTTTTCGTAAGTGGTCGAATAGAAGCACAATTCAATACATAACAGGCGGTTGCAACAGCTTCTGCCTAGAAATTTCTTAGTAGAGCACTTGCATTTAACAAAGTTCTTGCACATTCTTGTAAAATTTTGTATTTCCGTTCTATAACCCCGTTTTGTTGTGGAGTTTTAGAAAACGAAAAATTATGAAATATACCTTTATTTTTGCAAATTTTTTCAAAAGCGTCGTTTTCAAATCCTGCACCATGATCACTTCTAATGTTTTTTTTTTTTACTTTTAAACCTTTTAAATTCTTTTGACGAAAATTTTGAAATGAACAAAAGTGTCACTATTATTTTCCATAAAAATAGTCTTAGTATATCTAGAAAAATCAACCACAATTATAACCACATATTTATTATGATTTATTGATTGAACTTAGGTTGGCTCAAACAATTCCATATGAAGTAACTCAAGCGGTTGTAATGTTGAAATGACTTTTTTAAACTTAAAAGATGACTTAGTTAATTTTCCTAATTGACGTGATCACAAATATGGTTAACCTTACATTTCATTTTTGGTAATCCTTTTACTAAATTATTTTTAGAAAGTTTACTTATAGCTTTGAAATAAATATGATAGAATCTTTTGTGCCATGACCAATGATCCGTTTCACTAGCTATTAAATACATATCTGAATTATGAGTTATTTCATGTTTAATATCTTTGAAAAATGAGATTTTGAATTAATTGTCACACAATTGGCTGATACTTAACAAATTATATTTTAAATTTTTGACTAATAAAACATTAGTAATAAGAGGTAAACTAGATGTATCATCATTGCTTACATGGCATTTGCCAATGATATAACCTTTCTAATTATCTCCAATATGATAGAACCTCCATCTGAGTAGGTAATATTTGTTAGCATATCTTTGTCTCCTGTCAGGTGTTTTGACCAACCATTACCGAGTATGCATTTCCAATTTTTTGTTTTCCTGAGTGGAACCTACGAAAATAAGAAATGACATTGGTACCCACTTTTTGATAGGTTTCTGAGAATTAGGTCTTAGGAATCCAAATCTAAGAGGGTTCAACGTCCCTTTTATAGACATAATTTTTATTTCTGTGAACAGTTACAAAAACGATTTTATATACTTATTCCTTATCAAGCTATTGTTTATTTTTGGAACTCGTATCTTAATAGTTTAAGAATTTGTTTTCCTCTTTAAGGATTTTGATGGTTTATAAGGTTTAGAGTCATTTCACCTTTTTTTTGTTTTTGTTTTTGTTTAAACGAGCTTTAGACTTGTTATCATACACTAGTCCTTTTTTGTTAAATGTAAATCGAGAGTTTTCAGTAATCCTATACAATTTTTCTCTTCCTTTGTTGAAATTTGAGACATTTTTTGTAATGTCTTCTAATTTAGTTTTGAGGCTAGAATTATGTAATTCTATTATTTTAACCTTAGTTTTCAACTTATTATTTTCGGAAACAAGAGCAATATTCTTTTCTTTTTGAGTTTCAATTTCTTGACTCAATAAGGTAAGTTGAGAATTAACATTAAAAAATGATTCTTGAATTTTTTTTAATGTTCTTATTCTAATATTTCCTTCTCATCTTTGAGCATATCCCTTTCAAATTCTTCCTCTTTCTGATTTTCAAGAGCTTCCTTATATTTCCTTTTGTAACTTTTCATAGTATCTAGAACTTATGATTTTAGTTTAACCATATCATCAAAAGTATAATTACTAACCTCATTATGTGTAGCTATGAAGCATACATTTGCTTTCTCATTTTCGCTATCATTGTCACTTTTTGAAGAAGAGGAATATGAGTCATCCCATGTTACTGAAAAAGATTTCTTTTTTATTTTAGCTTTTTGTGGACATTCCTTCTGTATGTAACCCTTTTTATTACAATTGAAGCACTCTCCTACTGGAAATGATGGTTTGTTTGAATAGTTGTGACTAGAAACCTTTTTCCTATTTTTTTCCATTCCTATACTTCATTTTTTTTTGTAGTTTCTGGCAGTAAGTGCGACGTCATCCTCATCTGAATCCGAGTCTTCTTTTTCTACATGAAATGCTAGATTCTTTTTGTCCTAAGTTTGTACTCTTTTATCCTGCAAATAAACTTCTTATGACATTAGATTTCCTATTAACTCTTTTGGTTTCGTGGTAGAGAGATCATTTGCTTCTTCAATAGCTGAGACTTTTCTTTCCCAATCTTCTATTAAAAAGTTCAGGATTTTTGATATAATATCAAAATCAAAATATTTTTCTCCTAATCCTAATAATGAATGATAAAAGTCATGAAATCTGGAATACATATCATTTGTGAACTCATCTTGCTTCATTCTAAAATTTTGAAATTGACTTTTAAGCGTGGACACCTCACTTTCTTTCACCTTGTTAGTTCCGCATGAATAACTTTTAAGTGTTGGCCATTTCATATGAGTGCAGTAAAGAGGAATGACACAGATATTTTAATACTAGTTTGGAGTTATGTCCTACATCCACTCCCAGACTTCTTCTAGAATATCGACTAACAAATCCTTATTTAACCCGGAGAAACAGGTATACAACACCTGAGTAGACAAACAGGAATTTTATGCCTCGACAACCTAAGAGGACTTCTGACGTGCCTAAGCAAACGAATAAGACTTCATGCATTAGCAACCTAGGGGGTCTTCAAATGTGCTAGAGTATAACAGGACTTCAAATACAAAAGATGATTTGACAGTTTGTGTTCTTAGTAACACGGATTGGTCACTTATAGTAGACCTTTTCCTATAATATTCTCCTCAAGTATATATATTGTGTATGTAAAGATAAGAAAGGAAAATATTGCTTAGTGATAGAACTTGAAGTTCGGATTTAAGAAACTTTTAAGTCTATGGACTCTTTGAGAATATAGAGAGCATTCACAAAAGATTTAGAAATATTAGATTAGATAAGTCAGAAAGTTGTGTTTGATTGTGAATAAAACATGTTTATATAGTAATTAAGAGTTTACAACCATTTATGAAGAGATTTAATTGAACATAAGCCTCCATATCTCTTTAGGAATATCATAACTCTTTATGAATGGAAGTGATTCTTTAGAAATATGATGGTAGAAGTTGGTTTAGTTGACTGAATTTTTAAGGCAGACGACTGATATTTATATCCACGTACCCATATATGTTAACTGTGCACTCTACATCAGGTCAGTCGACTAACCTATATAGTTCAGTCGAGTGAACCAGGTTAATGTGCACAGTGCACATATATATGTAAAAGGATCAAGTTAAAAACATGTTATTTGTTGCAATAAAAACAGTGCGCAGTGCACCTATACAGTTCAGTCGTGCCTTTATTGTAGCTTACATTAATATGTGTGACTCTCTTTTTGTCACTCTTAGTCATCATGGAATCTTCGTGTTGAAAGTTGATATTCTTGTCATGAATCAAAACCATGGTTCAATAGAAAACACCGTGGAACAAAGAAATCGAAACATACAATATTTCAACGATGAAAATTTTTCCATGTTCGCTTCCCGGTTATTAACTATATGTGATTTCAATGCTTATGTAATTTCTTTGAGAAAAGCACGACCGATCATCTAGCTTATCATTACTACATGGAAGAGGCGGCATCATTTTTCTTTACCATATAAGAAAACGATTCATGGTTTAATTGACATAGATGTTTTTTCCGTGTTAATAATCCTTTTAGAAAAGACTAAAAATCTTTATAGAAAATAGAGTGAAGACCAGACAACTACCAACGATCAGACCAAGCAAAGAAATATATAAATTTATAAAGGAATATCCAAAGGTACACGAAATCTGACTACAAACTGAAATTCCAGATAGATCGATGACTCATAATTGTTTCAAACAAAATATATTTTGCCTTATTGAAAATGTCTTCTACTTTGTTATAATATTACTGTTATACATAATGTGAAAAATGTGTCTGTTAATGTGTTTAACATAATTTTTAATGTTAAAGGGAAGACTAAGGATATCTTGAAATTATGAACTTATATTCATGAATTATGCAAGCGTCTTGAGCTTAATATCAAACCAAATGATCTCACCGAATAACACAAAACATGTTATGAGTCAAATAATAATCAAGTTAAAGGTGGGTAGAAAGATTAAAATTTCTTGATGGAATTTCTTCTAATCTTCGTAGATATACTTATTTTAAAAAGGGTAAACTGAGTGGGATGAAAAGTCATGATTGTCAAATGAAAAATATGGTTCTTCTTTGACATGTCCAACGTTGACATCGACTTCAATCATGGGCACATTGTGTAACTTCCTTATTTAGTTGACATTATTCAGAACATTTGGTAGAGTAGATTAAATAAAATAATGCAACTTAATGATGAAAATAAGTTTTGACTAATTAAATGGGTCAAGCAATAGTTTATCGACTAATTAAATTAATTAGATTTGGTTAGTAATAAAGAGGAATAAGAGAAGCGGATGAACATAGTCTTCTTAATCATTGTTATATAATTTTAGACAACATGCACGACCTTTTGGAAAATGTGTGGAACTATGTTTAAACGATAGAGATAACCACGTAGCATACACTTAAATTTATCTTAGATGTTCTGAAGTTGCATCATTTATTAGGTAACATTAAACAATAATTTTTGATATATTCATTTTAATAATATACATGAAGATTTTGATGCAATATATATTATATATAACTACAATGCTTATGACAGATAAAATCCATCCAGCGATCTTAGTAACTAATTTCCTAGTTCGTTTTCAAATAATGTTTATGAATCATAGAATTATGTGACTGACAAAGCATTAAAATCTCTTGCATTAGTTCAACAATGTTTGAGGTTCTAAAGTCAACGGCCAAAAAGATTATAATCCTATTGAAATCAAGCATACCTCCTATTATCAACAATACGATCCTTTTGTAACGGTAAAACCAGCAATACCAGTTTATTATGCTCCTTGTAGATCTTTAAAAGAGAAAATGCAAATTGGTCTGCAGTTCTTAAAAATAAAGGAAAGATTCAGGTTTGATTGAAAGAGTATTCTAGACGAACAAGCTCATCAGGCAGACCTTGAAATAATTGTCAAACAATAAAAATCGACATTCATACAGGTTTTTGTATTCATAACGATGAATCAGATGTCATGTAGAATCACTAGAGACTATAGAGGAAACTAACAAAGAGTACAAAATGGAGCCTGAATCTTAATCAACGAGAATTGATTAATGTATAGTTTATCTTTAGATAAATGGTAAATTATTGAATAACCAATGTTATGTGTTTCTCATTAAAAGTGCATGTTTTCTCATAATTAAATTATATGTTCTGCTATGACAAAATGTATATGTATCAATAACATGTATAATATGTCACCATGTTCGCCCACATAAAGAGGGACAACAACAGACAGTGATGACAACGGCTCGTCAGAGCAAGCACTAGGTCAAGTAGTGACATTACACCCCAAAGATAATGGGTAATTATCGAATTTATTTCAATATCATAAATAGTTAGTGTAGTATTATATATTAGTAATTATTTACTCCATGTTTGTATCATACATGGGATCGGATTTGCAACTATTAGGTATAGTGCTTGATGTTTCCAAGCACACATACAGATGCTGAATTAGCGGTTGCCGGCGAAGGTGAGATGGCATCACAAAGCAGATCATGGACTATATGCAACAGTGATTCCTTACAACTATAAATTTGTATATCATTATAATTAAACATTGAAGAATCTATTAACTCGCAATTTGTGCGTGTGTGTGTATTATTGGTTTAACGTGTAGGCGGTTGTAGATTTGAAGAAGGAAAACCATGGGTTGTGCAGAGATGTGTGAATGTCTAAAATAAGGGAAAATCACCTATATTTAATGTTGATTTTTAAGAATGGGGAAATAATTCTAACTGGATGGGTATCACTATATAGGAGGATCTGGATCACTTATTAGAATAGCCATGAAGCAAAGCGGAAAATTCCCTAGATTTTTTTTTTTGTATTTAAATTTATAGTAAAATAGTGGATGTAAATGAAGGTAAATATCTTTATTAAGTATTCATCGCTTGATTATAAAGTTCAATAGCGATTATCATTCATTCACCAAATAAGTGTTCTGGTTCTCATTGCATAATGAAAACAAACATTATTTTGTTACTTTAGGAAGCTCGTATATTTGGCTATACCTCAAATCAAATGACTGTTGATATGGTAAAGGAATCTCTCGCAATAGTTACTTTGTTGATCATTCCACTTGACTTGACAACCATGCTACCCATTCAAAAGGGTTATTTTGTTTCCTTCATTTAGTAGTATTCTTTTATTCATTTAGATGTACGGACTCAGTTGGAGAGAAATTCTACAAATGGAAAGTCATACATCACGATGGATCTAATCATTTCCAACAATATTATCAGGAGTTGGTATATTTATTACCCATCGAATTTTAAATAGTTGTTACATTATATAACTTTTAATATGCTATAATTATCATGAATAATATCTTAGGAAACAGAGCGTGACGGTCTTGTCACCTTTATGAACGTGTTTGCCCATACTCATGCCATCAAACATGTAAATGAAGATGGCATAGTCATGTATACATAACATGACTTGAGATCGGAGAAGGCACATGTAATCATACTTTAAGTTATATGTTATTATTGATCGATTTAATTTTTTATTGGAACTTTGATGGTTGAATTTTTTTCTATAAGTAATAAGCATATAGTATAGTTAATCAACATATTTTGGAAGAAAATTTAACATACTATTTTGTTAATTTTTTTTAAATTTTAGGATAAGTTTATATAGTAGAAAGAGCAGATGCTTGATGGAACATTGACTACAAATGAGGAGGACATGATTTTGAGTCTATTATGGATTTGCCATTCGCATAATAGGACTACGATTTTGACAACCAATAGGTAATGCTTATTTTTAGATTTGGCTATATATTTACTAATCTTTCAAATGCAATTGCTTTTCTTATAAACTGAGTTCGGAACTGTTCGATACATAAATCATTTCATAGCTTTTAAGTTACCATCATACTAATCCTAAATAAGCTTATTATCGGTAAACATGTAAACGATATAACCTAACGTATCAAAGATTAAAAAAGTTAATTATGGAAAAAATAATGAACTCGGATATGTAATTTCATAGGAAAAAGAAATTTAATATTTTTCAGCTATAAATAGGGCTGGCAATTAGAACTGAAAAGCCGAGCCGAACCGAACCGACCCGAAAAGACCCGAACCCGAACCGAACCCAATGGGTCTCGGGTCGGGTCTAGGTGATGAAATATACCATCAAGACCCGATCAAACCCCACCCGCATAGACCCGAACCTGAAAGACCCGACCTAAATACACTGAAATATATGTATTTTTAGTGTTATTATTCAATCGGACCCGAACCGACCCGACCCGAGCTTTAACCCGACGCGACCCGACCCGAACCGAAGCTCGGATCGGGTCGGGTCCAGATTTTCGAAATGTATAGTTTAGACCCAACAAAACCCGACCCGCCTAGAACCGAGACCCGCTGGGTCGGGTCTGGGTCCATCGGGTCGGGTCTAATTGCCACCCCTAGCTATAAAACTAGTAAATGGACTTGATTAGCTTAGTTAATTTTTATAAACTTTGATAATTTTTATATGTAGTTAAATTTATAAAACTTGGTCAATTTTTCACACTTAGGTACAAAAAATAAAATATTTTACAAATTTTAATTTAGAGTGATATAAAACTCATGATTATACCTTACCATAAGTACACTAGTTTTCACAAAAGAATAAATTGTAGTCAAATTGAAATTAGTGTAATAATACATTAAAAACAAAGAACTACATTATTTTAGTGGTTACAATAAAATAACTTTAGTCTTAAAGAGTAATTAATAATTTAGCAAGAGACATTAAAATTTTGGAGATAATGAGAGAATTAAAGAAAATGTTAACAAAATATTTTTTTTAATTGCTTTATTTAAAGGAAAGTTGAAAATTCACGTACATCTAATATAAAAAAAATATAATAAAAAGATACGAAGAACAAAAAGGAAGAAAGAGCCCCTCATCATGAAAACAAACCTTTTTTAGGCATTAAAAAAATTTGCACAAAATTATGAGTCACGAGTAAATTATTACACCCAAGTTTGAAATGCAATGCAAAATATACAATTATTCGAAGAAACATATTAGGATCACTAAGTTTTTAACAAAATACCGAATGAATATTATTATGAATTAATATTAATAAAAGCATTATCAATTTTTTTTATACAACAGATAGTATAGACATGGTTAAATTTAATAATCTATAGTTAACTTAATTAAAATTTTATATAAAAATAAATTATAAGAATTAATTAACTTAGTTAAGTGCAAAATTTATCCTTGCATATGAAACGCCTGAGAAGCAACAATTATGAAATTTATCATTCCTCTAACGAAAACTCCACCATCAGAAGCCCTATCTTCTTTGTGGTTCCAGTACCAGCTAAAATCCATTACATCACCACACTCACATCTTTCTTTTGGTACCATGCTTAAAAATATGTAGAATTACTGATACACTCTTTCTTCTTGCAAGTAAAGAAAATTCGAGGATTTGAATTATCAACTCTCAAAATCATATCTGCATGTAACAGAGGAACACATGATGATTTCAGTCGAAAAGAAAATTACAAACATTCTATGCTAGAAGATTGGGTATATGCGTACAAATTGGATATAAGCATGATCGAGTTATAAGATTAGTAATAAAGCAGTAGCAGTGGATAAGCAGAAAGTTACTAAATGGGATTGAAAGTATACCAAAGCAACACCTGTTGCCTGAGAAGCAATAATATCCATCCAGGATTGAAAGGGGGAAAAATGATGGTTTGTTTGGAGAGGTGCTAACGGATTGAAGGTGGGTACAGAGCACAGCAGTCCGTTGTCCATCCACCGTTGAGAGCAAGGAGTTTTCGCTGCTCTGTGAAACCAGCCTCACGCACTACCCCCTCTACTATGGCCACCAAAGCCAGACCTTTCAGCCTAGCCACAGCAGCCACTCGCCAACTTGGATCGGGCAGACCACCAAGTTGCACTGTGTACCCAAATCCGATAACATGACCCAACATTCCATCACCTTAATGCCCCACTTGGTTACAAGCCCACGCTACTGAGCTCGGCATTTGTTCATGTGAAAAGATCATATTTGTATGCAACACTTCTACTATACTTGGCAATGTGGGATTAAACAACCGTTTTCTTTTTCTTCTCGTAAGCTTTCATTATCATATCAAGAGCTTACAAACATATCCAATACTGGTATTTAAGGCCTGCGCAGTATATTGTTCACCTAAATACCTTCAACACACAGAACGGAAACATGTTAGGATTTACTAACAAATTCAATACTGGTATATTGATTATAGATCTAAGATTATGCCCTTAACATACAGAATGGAAAGGAACCACAATTTCCTTCCAATTTAAATACCTTCTGATCAACAAACACATTTGTCAAGCCATTAGCATGTAAAACCTGGATTTACTCCTTACATGTTAGATGGGTTGGCTGAATATGCAATGCACTACCAAAAAATGAATGTCTAAGCCCGTAAAATATTTCATGGCTATTGCCATTTTGATGTTATTTCACGCGCCGATGATTGAATCAAATGTCAATGTCTAAATTTAACCTGGAGACAGTATAACTGGTTGGATTCTGAATTTGTTTACAGAAAGGGCCTTGAGATTTGTTTGTTGTTGTGACTTTACAAGAGTGGTAACCTTTCAAATTTAATGTTAATTAATCATCTTTGCATATTATAAGCCATGATCATACCGTGTGCTAGTACTCTATGTGTAACAACTATTTTTGGAAACATTTCTGAAACATTAGAGCTATATTCTTGTATCACGACATAGAATACAAGGATATGCAACTGTTGAAATATACATCATTTTTAATCAATGATTCAGGATTTAAAGCTAATTTGACGTAAAGTTTACAATTTATGATTCGGGAAACCCAGGTTATTGCAAAGGCATATGCATTCAAAATATAGTCATTCAGATTATGAAAATTGCAATTTATATTATATGCGTTTCAGCAATAAAAAAATCAATTTTTACATGTAATTTTCATGAACTAATTAAGTCAGTCGAGATAGAGCAAAGCATTATATGCAAAAAAGAGAAGTCCAAATGGAGCCCAAATGCGGCTAATAAAATTGGATGGTTCCCATAAAAAAATTGATATAAACAAATTTTGCATTAGATAACCAAAAATAATTTCATTTTTTGCAAATAAATATGTTCTATTCAGATTTCCAATGGTTTAATATTCACTATGCATAATAAAATAAGATTTATACCGGAATTACAATCAAATATTGATAGAGCAAATATTCACGAGACAGCTGCAATTAGAAGGTAAAATAATAGCAATCAATTTAATTCGTTATTGGTAGTAAACTACTACAGATTATGTCTAGAATTGTGTGTATGTATGTATATATATATATGTATGTATGTATATATATATATATGTATATATACAGAGAGAGAGAGAGAAAATAAAAGAAAATGATAAACCATTAAAATTAAATTTGGAAGAAGAGTTCAAGGGGAAAAAATTACTTACCATTATTTAAAGTAATGTAAAGGAATAGTTATTGACTGATTATTCGTATAATTCGAAATGAAATAAAGGAGGAGAACAAAAAACTATCGATACATGAAGAGGTTAAACTAATAAAGTAAGTAATTTGGTGCTTTTATTATAACTATATTTCATTTGATGAAACCGAAAAAAGTCATGCTAACAACATTTAGCTGAATCCATATGCAACCTGGAATTGAATTGATATGGTGCCAAGAAAAATATATCATTTGGTTGACAACATATGCAAGCTGGAATTGAACTGATATGTTATGTAGAGCAGAAGTGAAAGCAGAAATGTACAAAAGAATGAAACACAGCATATTAGATGTACACTTGAACATTTAGCTGCAGCGGAATTCATCTAGTCAGTACATGGAACATTCTGACAAATATTTGAAAGAAAATTATATGAAGAAAGGAATATCCAATGAGTACACGAAGAGTTTATAAATTTACATAGATTAGTTTACATTACTATGGTTTTACTATGGTTGTTGAAAGTTGAATAATGTAGAAAAACATGACCTATAATCTTCTCCGTACTGATTAGAAATAGTTAATTGTGTATCAAGTAATCAGCATTACTTTATGCATATTTACAAGGTAAACTTGAAATCATCAAGAAAAAGCATTTTGAAACAATACAGCCGATGTTTTGAATTGTTTATAAGATCCATAGATCACTAATTGGTATTTAAACGCAAAGTTTGCATTTTGATATACATAACCGAATCAGAGTGAGTTTTGAATTGGCCGATGAGGAAATCTTAAACAAAATAAAAAACAACAGAAATCCACAGACATTAGTTCTTTGTGGAAACTCAAAGATCAAACGGAAGTACAAAGGTAATTTCCGAATGCATGTTATCATGCTTTCAAAACTGTTTTAAAACTAAAAAGCAGGACCATCACAAAATAATGTAACATGCCGTTAGCTTTTGAAATTAAAAGCCACTAACTCCAATTCATAGATTCTTTTACCAATTAAAAAAAATGGCATTTTAAATAAGTGAACTTATGGATTGCCTTTCTTAAAAACCATCCATCCAAAAAATAGGGACATGAACATTGCTAGTGCATTCTAAAAGGATTTTTGACTTCATTCTCTTCACAAAAGAACAGCTGACAATTATCAACTTTTTGCCCTGTATACAACTAGCCTCTATCGTGCAACGGATTTAAGTTTAGTTTTTGTTTGCTTAAATTGAAGTTTTTGAAGTGAGCCATTAATTTGGAAAAAGAAAAATGATTTCAACAGGTAGTTATTTTTTCCAGATAATAGTGGAAACTAATAAAAATTATGCTCATGAAAGAATTATGAACCTTTTTTAGTATAATATAACGCATGTCTGGCATTTTATATCTTCCACAGGAGCTTTTGTTACCCCAGAATACCTGTAATGCCCAGCTCATTAACTGGTGAAACACCTTATGTGTTAAGACTCACTTCCACTTCCTAATATGACATATGACAAGATATCTGCAAAACCAAAGAAACATAGGAATAAATACCAATCAAACCCATAAATTACTAATAGAACCTTTATTCCTTTCCTGGCAAACTAAACTATGTGGCAAAGTCGCAATACGAATCATGTTAGGGTTAATGAAAATATAAAGCATAAAAATCAATCGCTACCAGTAACAAAAGAAATTACATGTTCAACAACAACAACTCTATTATTGATAATAATAACTGAAATTATAATAATAGTTTAAATTACCAAATTTCATTGTCGTTCTCTGAGAATCCGAAATCAACCTCGTTGTAGCGGATAGAGCTTAAAGGTCACTGGAAAGCTTGAAAGGCGTAAGATGAAAAGGAGCAAAGTGAACGCACAGTACCAACTATAGCAATGTTTTAGGAATGTTTGATTATTGCTTTTCACTTATTAGTATTGATTTTCATGGAGAAGAGTGCAACGAAGATGAAAAGATGGAAGGCACGCACAGTACCTGCTATAGCAGAAGGAAAGTATTAAAAAGATAATATAAAATGAAGTAAAGCTAGGTCGGTCAGCTGAATACAGGAAATTTTGAAATTTATATGTTTCCTCATTCACAAACGAAAATTATCTTTGAAGAGATTTACATTCGAAAATTATCTGTGGAGTGTTTTTTTCTTTCAAAATTATAATTTAAATTATGTGTATTTTAGTATAATAAAATATATTTAAGTTAGAAGTTTTTATTATATACACTAGACGCATATTAATCGTTTAAAAAAATTACTATCATATATTTGTTTATCTTAACGTTATAACAATCAATGAGATTGAAAAACATTTGTTTAAATTAAAGGTTTTCCATTTTTTTT
This sequence comes from Allium sativum, assembly GCA_030737875.1. Taxonomy (NCBI): domain Eukaryota; kingdom Viridiplantae; phylum Streptophyta; class Magnoliopsida; order Asparagales; family Amaryllidaceae; genus Allium; species Allium sativum. The sequence goes on along the minus strand of CM060924.1, from coordinate 994,932,676 downwards.
ATTGATGATAATTGTATGATATTTGTCTATATTTGCAGATGTGAACATCTTATATTCGAAATTGATTTGAGATGCGGATATGGATATGACACTGTTCGAACATGAAAATATTTGTTAATAAACATATGTAAACTCGTGCTAATAATGCACATTCCTAGGGCCCTCCCCGTTATATTCATCTATAATTTCTTATATTTTGCATTAAATATAAATAAAGCTATTATTTAAAGAGAATTACTTTAATAATAACAATATTTATGTAACATTCCTTAGTTTGGAATGAAATTAGAAGCCTCATATAGCAAAATACGTGTATAAAATGTAGAATTATAGAGTAAACACGTCCTTCTACTAGCGTCAAGGCTTTTCGAGAAACAAAACTTCACTCCAATATGGAGGCTAAGTTGGGAACAATATACGTGCAAATGGAGGAGTGGACTATTACAGTGGCATTAGAGCCAATACCAACTCGAATTGTTGCATTTCTATCGACTATGATGCCTTCATGGTATTTTTGGCTTGCATGTCGACCATAAATGCACAATGGGGACGTTGGACTTTGAAGAGAGTAGACTGTAACACACCTTAGTTTATAATGAAAATAAAAGTCCAAGATAGGCAGAATAAGGGTATGATTGAGAAGTTGCATAGTAAAGCCCAACCTCTAAATAGTGTTGAGGTCTTTTAAGGAAAAACACATGTCCTATATGGTAGTTAAGTGGGGGGAAAATTTATGCACGGACTGAGGAGCGAACCGTTACAGTGCCCTTGCTCTAGATCAATCAAGCCGTGGATTCCCAAACTCCAGTTTTCTATTAGATTTGTAAATGAAAATTCAGCAATGTTAAATCCATTAGTATTGTAGAATGGCTTCAAATTTAATTCCAACTATACGTTGTTATGATGTAAGTTGATTATTGATGATCAAATGTGTGGAAAATATGTCGGTGGTTCTGACAAATTGGATAAAGTTCATAAACAAATGAACTTAGAACAATTAAAAGGGCCGAATTACAAAGCAACTCAGATAAAATCGAAGGACCTTGATATTGATTTACTTTACAGTTGACTAACCATTCTAGATCAAAAGCAATTAAAATTACTGATGATGACAATGAATTAATGTTTTATACCGTCTCTAAAATAGAGTTATTTGTTAGGAAAAACCGAAGATTAGTGGTAGAGCAACCTGGGAGACAACATCTATAGCTAACTATAATTCACGAGCAATTCTATCTTTAACTTTTAATAATCAGCCAATAAATGTAGCGTAATACTGAAATTTCTATGGATTGAGTAATATATTCAACAAATATGAATGTAGATAAGGATAATAACATATAAAAATAAAATGATCACACAAGCGATTTTTATACCGGTTCGGACCTTCAGTCCTACTTATAGTCTCACAATTTTGGGAATTTCACTAATCGACACCCTCACTTAGTCCAAAGGAATAAGGAACTGAGCAATTGAATAGGATTTCACTACATTTGCCCAAATAACTGAACATGCTTTCGCTTGGGAAACTGGAGGAGACTTCAACTTTGCATGAATAACCGAACAGGGCTTTAAATACAAAAGAAATTTAGTTTGGCTTAGTGTGTTCTTGATATAACACAGATTAGTATTCAATCTGTATTACACTCTTCCTATAATCTTCTGCTCAAGTAGTATATATGTGTTTCTACGAAGAACAAAAATATATTAAATGCTTAAAAATATTGAAATGAATGTATTATTGCTTGTAAACTAGAAGCAATATAAGCATATAGAACGGAAGTATTTAAAATAGAAGATAGAGCGAGAATTGTTGATTTTGATCTTGAATTTGATATATGCATACATAGATAGTTTACGGTTGCAACTTCTAATAAAAGATATAACAATTTTAAAGAGTTGCAACCTTTCCAAGAAGAGACATCTCTCCGACGAAGAGAGATGTTTCTTCAGGAAATCTGAAATTTTGACTATTATGCATCATTCAATAGACTGGATTTAGAAGTTTAGCCGATGGAAAATGAATTTAATCAAAAAGAAAAAATATATTTCAAAACTGCCTAATTCAACCAGGTGATTTCTTTAGTTAAATCGACTGAATCATGATTTAGTTGACTGACTAAGAACATTAATCTAGTAAATTTGCGTCAAGTTTATAAACTTATGCACATGTGCGGGATCAATCAACTGAGGCGGCACGTTTAGCCGACTGGACTTGCCAATTTTTCTTCCATGTTTGTATAAATATCCATGAGTTTCGTACGTACATATGAACTTCTCGAGGATAGATTTTAACATATTAATTAAATTAATATGGAATTCTAAGTATATTTACTTGATCTCGAGTCATGTCAGATTGCTTGATGTCGTTTATTCATTAGCTAGTCATTGTTGCTTTAACATCATCAATTTGCATATATACTTATCATTAAAATACAAGATTCAACATTCTCCCCTTTCTTAATGAGGACAACTATATGATTTCTTGACTGCTTCTTCAGATATATCTTCCCTTGAATTTGTGCTTGCCTTGTTAAATGATTTTAAGATATATCTCCCTATGAAATATTATTTTCCTGCATAGAAAATGGTCATTTTCCTCCTTTTTTTTCATTGGCAAAAGGAGAGCTCAAACAAAATTAGGTAGATAAATATGGCATAGAACATTTAAACAAAACAACATTGATAATATAACATAACATTAAATATCTACAACAACATCAAACATTCAAACACAAAAAATAGAGTCATAATTAATAATTAAACAATCACCAACACAACATCACAAAACATTAAAATTGTACAACACAAGAGCTCTTAGTACGAAATAATTACTAGTTAAAAAATTATTGACACCAAAAATTGGCATAACACCCAAAGCACGGGTTGTGTATAGAATAAATAAAGATTAATAATTGTGAAAAGTTAAAAATGGAGGAAATCACACACGAATTTATAGTGTTTCGGCGTTAATGAGCCTACGTCCACTTTATAATCTCTTATATACTATTTCAACTATCAGACTGAATAGTTATAATGACAGTACGATAAGAGATCAAACAATACTTTAATGCTAGAGCTTTCAGAATATGCTAAAAAGGGTCCTTCCTTCTGAATCCAAAAAGGGGTATTTATAGGTGATACAGTATTTGAGCAGATTTGGACACGTGTCGTGGGATCCAAGAGAGTAGTTGATGCTGAATGAGTCAGTATCTCCTAAGGAATTAGTATTCCTTGAATTATTGGTATGAAGTGGCTCCTGATCTATCTGATTCGGATGATCTGGAAAGGGTAAGATCGGGGATGAGCTATTCTATAGGCGGGCTTTTCGGCTCACAGTTGAATGCAATGCGGCTGAACATGCTTGGTCATATCGGGCTTCTCCTGGACCGCGCCTGATGAGGGAAATAAGTTTAAATGTCGGGCCTCATTGATTTGCCCACTTTGAGCACTCGGGGTATGAGCCTGCAGCATTGTTGAGCCTTGATGGGCTGCTTGAGAGGCCCATCAACACTTTTCCCCCCAATGTATGGTACGTTGGAAACGGAGCATACTTTGTAAACATGTGTCCTGAACAAATCTTTTCATATCAACCGAAAAATTTCATGGGTCGGTCTGAGTCATCCATTAAATAAGCCTTGTAAATTGCAATAAATCCTATCAGCCGTCTTGGAAACGTAAACGAGTTCAGATAATAAGGATGCCTATCATCCGTCTTATCGGTTGATCCTTGGCTCGTCAACTACTTTACACGTCAGCCGAGTCCAGCCACGTCAGCCGAATGTGAATAGCCACTCCATCATATTATAAAAGGGAAACTCCTTTCACCTTTTTCTCTTTACTTTTACTATTACTATTGCAAGAACCAATTTACTGCTCCATAAGAAGAAGAAGAAGAAGGACGATCTCCATCTTCTACCAAAGTCATATTTTTCAGGTAGAAATCGATTCTTCATCCTTTTCAAAATATTTAAATGTCATTCTTGCGTATGATCTCTCTTTCCTTTGCCTTCTTGCTGCAATTTGGGTTTAACCTTATCCATGATGGGGATACCAGCATCGGATCGCCGGAGTCTGCGGCGATGCGGTTGTTCATGGTGATACCAGTATCATTTGAGTAGGATCCGAAGGTGTCGGATTTGCTGATCTGATTATATCATGGAAGCAGAAAGATTTCCCTCCCATTCATAACTTTTCGTGTGTTAAGGTGTTACTGAACCCTGGAACACATGGTGGTGCTTGAGAGGGTGGTAAAAAAGGACAATGATCTTAATCATGATTTTTGTGGCTTGTCTTTTACTGAAATAGCACTGTAAAAGGGCACTAACCCTTTTTGCATTAATCTTTAATTTTAGCTTGATAACCTTTTCACATACAGATGGTTAAAGCATATGATGCCCATAAGCGAGGATCGGGCGAGGGATTGTCCTTTTTCCATTAGAGTAGATAGTACTTCTGAGTCGTCGGATCGATCGAAACCTGATCTTGATAGCGACCCTCGAAGTCGGTCTACGAGTCCACTACTTCCCCTTAAGTAACAGTCGAATTAAATGAAGCGACACTTGTTCCCATAGCAACCGACATGCTTCCGGGCGCGGAAATTCTAGAGAACCCTCCAGATGTGGAAAGGATCACGATAACTCTTAAATGGATACAGAATTTGACAGGTAAACATAACCTTCCTTTTGACGATGTTCTTCTCCCAAAGAAAACCGATTGGCCTTTCAATCCCCTAGGCGGTTACATGTCAATATCTCTTCCAATATGTAATGTGGGAGCTATACCCCCTTTTCCTTCATTTATTGTCAACTTCTTACGATGGATGAATTTGGTTCCGATGCAGTTTCATCCGATTGCTTGTGGCAACCTCTTGTCGTTATATTACTTGTATATGAGATATTTGGGTTACCCTCCAACCTTTGATGACTTGGCTTTCCTTTTTCATTTTAAACACAACGAGAAACAGTCCCCCTCTCTTCTTTACTTCAAGGATGCCCGGGGTTGGAAGATTATTGAAGAGATTCCGAGCAAGGTGGGTGATCCAAGGCGGGAATGGTTTTGGGTTAGAGGGCAGCCGGGATGCGCTTGATATTGGCTTCAATGCATTAAGTCTCTTTGCTGGTTGATACTCCCCATACTAAAGTTCCTTATGTCGATCGCTATGCTTCTTCTTCTTTTTTTATACAGGGGACGACCCAACTAGGCCTGAGGTGGAAGTGTTTGAGGAACGCCATGGGCGACTGATCAAGCTGGACCCGAAGCGGCGATGGTTTTGGAATTGCTTGACGGACAAGCATTTACATCAATATGCTCTCCATGACGAAGGTAGAACAATCGGGTCGTTGAAGGAGGAATCCGAGTCAACAGCACCGAGCCAGGACGTGATGCCCTCAACTAAGAAGAAATCGGGGGAGGGGGTACGCAAATGACTCATTCGGTCGGGAGATCGGCTGTTCATCTCTCGCCTGGGAAGAAAAATAAACTTGGTCCAAAGAAGCCTACATTCGAAGGATGGGTTCGAGAGGCTGAGCGTCGAGAAGTCAGGCATCGAGAGACCGCAAGCATTGAAAAAGAGAGAAGGTTCCTGCCAAGAAAATCCTGAAGAAAGCGCAAGGGGAGCCAATCAAAGAGAACCCTACTGAGAATCGCTCGAGGGATTCTGAGGTCGAGAAAGATTCTCCCACGGCCTACGATTCGCAGGAAGAACATGTCATATCCCCTCTTCCTGGGTTAGAAAAACTGCATATGCCAAATACTGTTCTTTCACCATAGAGTTTAAACCCAAATCAATTTTTTGCCAATCAATCCGAAGGGATGTCTTTCTCGGTCAAACAAAAAGGTGTCGAAGGTACGATCCCACCCTCGGTATAAGGTTTATCTAAATGATTTGTTACATAGCATTTACACTGTTCGTCACAATACCATGTTCCTCTCGTGTAAATTGAATGTTGACCGTCTTAATCATGATCCTTCTTTTCTCAAAGGACATCGATGAAGAGTTTTATGGCAATCTTTTTGCCTTCCTTCCAACGATATCATGCCAGACGAGCCCACTTTGCAGCACGTTGGGAGAGGAAACGATGATGAAGACGATAGCAGCAAGAGGAAGAAGGAGAAGAAAGGTGAAACCACAAGAAGAGGCAAAGAAAGAGAGAGAGGAAAAGAAGTAAAGAAAGGGAAGGAGAAAAAAGAAGACAGCAAGAAAGAAGCAAAGGAGAGGGAGATAGAGAGAGAAAAAGAGTTGACTCGAGATCGAGGTAAGCAAAAGAAGAGAAGCTTGGGAAAACATGATCGAACATCGGAAGACAAGGAAGAGCTGGGGAGCATGCCCAAAAAGAAAAAAGGGGATAAGTCCTCCAAGCTTCGGCTTTCTCCCTGTCCTTGGAAAAAGACCTCCGAGGAGGGAGAGAAAGCCAAACATTCTCTGGATGTGTTGAGTTGCCCTAGATCTTCGGTCGAACCTTCTTCCACCAATCGAGTTAGTGAGTTGGAACGAGATTTTCCCGACCTCATCTTTACAGGGATTGAACCTGCCCCTGAGTTACAACCATTATCGCGTAGCTTTCGCCGTCATATTCGCAACAAGCTCGACCATGCTCTTTCTCAATATGACGCAATGCGTGAGTACGCCAGGCTAGTAAGTGGACTGTTGAAGGAGAAGCTGACCGAGATCATCGGTCTGAAAAGAGATATAGCTAGTGACAAGAAGACCTTCGGGTTTTTTGAAAAGGAAATTAAAGATTAGGAGCTGCAGCCAACAGCCGATAAGGAGAGGTATGAAAAAGCAATCGAGGATCTGGGCACCCAAGTCCAATAGAAAGGTCGGGAGTGTGATTCTATGAGGGCGAGATCGAATCTTTGAAGGAAGACAAAGCTCGGTTGGGTGTAGAGTTACAGAATCTCAAAGCCGCCTTTCATTCATCCGAGCTGGCCGAAAATCTGGCCGAAGAGAATGCCGCTGCGGAAATTTAGTCTGCTAATAGCTCGAAGCTCCAACATGATATCGATATTCGAACCATCAAAACCTAACACACTCAGGAGATGTCCGAGCTAATAAAGGGTCACGGGCGTCAAGCTCTCTCATTCTTCACAAGGTTCCTTCATCATAGGGATCTGTCTTGGACTCCGAGGTATTCCACTGTGCTGGGAAACGCATGGAAACTAGTTTTGAGGGAAGAGAGAGAGGCGGATCAGGGTAGTCTAGTGGATGAGGAGGCTCTTATGACCCACATTCTTAATGATAAGGAACGAGCAATTTTGGCTGAGAGGAGAAGCCAAGAAAAGAGTGCGGCAGAGGCAGAACACCGTAGAGTGAAGGGGAAGTTTGTCCCCGAGAGAGAAGTTAGTGGTAGTCGGATCAAGGCATCCATCTCTTTCGTTTATGAAAACATTGGAATGGGGTCGTCATATGTACCTCCACCCAAACCAGTCAAAGTCGTGGAAGAGCAACTAATCGAGCCCGATGTTGGAGGTAAGCTCATCGCCAATTCTAAGTACACTTGTCCCACCTTGACTTGTGTTTTTCGTGGCAACTGCTTCGTTAGTGAGGGAGAGTGTAGAGGTAGAAACTGCTGCTGGGGAGAAGAGAGGCACTGAGGATACGACCAAGGTCTTGAGGGATGAGAAAATCAACATAGCATTATCGGAGGACGATGACATCGAGTTTGTCGGGGAGTCTAAGAGAGTTGATCACACGTCCATGGTCGAGATCAAAGCTCAGAGTGATAAGGAAATTTCTTCCGTGAAGCCCGAACCACTTGAAGGCCCTTTGAGCGTTCAACCCCTTCGAGTTAGTCACCCGACCATCTTTCTTCGATCAAGACGCTGACTCCTGTGGATCCTGCTAACCCACAAGTCTCTACATGAGCTCCCCTTTCATGTGGAAGCACGTTGAAGGAGACAAGGCACTGAACGACCACCGAAGAGATGTAGGTAATGATCAAGCAGGCAAAGCTGGCAGAAATGATCGAGGAGGGAAAATGCCAGCTCCGTTTTAGAAGTTAATTGTTGTAATTTTCCTTTTAGGCCCTCTGGAAGTTTCATGCGAGTGCGACCCTCGCGTTTTTGTAATTATCAAACTTTGTATCTTAGAAGATGATGTGTGATGACCCGCCCCGGACTAGCCGACATTTCTCCGAAATGCGTTATGCCGATGTCCAACTAGCACGGGACGGTCGCCAAAGAAAAAGGGTGTGAAGCTACAAAAGAACTTGTAGTATATCTCACAGCGCATGGAATAAAGTATAATAACAACATAACTTTGACATAAAACAGGCGAGACAGTGCATAAGCTGAAAACTAAATCATCATAGCAGCGGAATCCATAATACAGCTTGTGATCCAACATCATTATTACAACTTCAAATTACTGTCTCTAAAGCAAAAGAAAGAAAAGGTACACTACTAATGCCCAAGCAGTGACCAGCTACAACACAGGTAGTATATATGTATATCATATGTGGAAGCCTCCTGCTCGTCTCCGGACAGCTACTCGCGCATTACCACCTAACATGTCTCTAGTCTGCTCGTTTAGGAGCACCTAGAGTAATAAGAAGAGACATAAAACTATGGGTCGGACAAAAGTCTGGTATGAGCGATAAGCAACAAAACAGAACAATAACAGGTATAATCCAATCATACCTGAACCTAGACCTGCAACCAAAGAGTTAGCACAACAAGATGTACAGTACTCTAAGGTAACACTAACACAAAGTGTAAAAGTAATATGGGGTGTGCATGACATGGTGATAGCAAACATCAAACATAGCAATCATCCTCACATCTCTCACTCAGTGCATAAAGAATACGATATCCACTACTTTGGTCACCTAATCTTTGGGTTATGACGGAGTCCAACCCCGTACAACTATCACTACGAGCCCCTAATCCGTCTCTCGGTGGTGAGCCAAAGTTATAGGTATCGATAACCCCTTTGCACGCGTCCCGCAGCAAAGTCCAATCATGAAGTCAACTCGTTGGTTCCCGTCTGGATCCTGAGTCACAACTTCTCATTTGGACTACCTTTGCATCTCGGGTTTTTGGTCATCATTCCCGTTCATTTCGTAGCTCCAAGCTTCCATACATGTTCACACTTTAGTTCAGATATGTGCGGTTCGTGATTCTCCAGTCCGGGTCGTGATCCCCCATTCCTGCATCAGCTCGTGATCTGCTCGTGAACCCCTGTTCGTGTTATGACACATGCTCGCGGTCCTCCTCTCCTGGGTCGGTTCGTGATGCTTCATAACCTCAGGCTCGTGGTCAGCTTCCACGATTCGCTCTGACATTGGCTCGTGGTCCACCTTGCATCAGCTCGTGGTCCTCTTTCCTTCCTGGCGCGGTTCATGGCTCGCCATCCTAGGGATCGCCCTCTTCCTCACGGTCGCCCTCTTAGGGTTCGCCCTATTCCAAATTTTTCTGAGTTATAATTTATCTAATTAACACTAATCACCCCTAATTAGCCGTAATTAGTGAAAAACAATGCAAATCACTCACCTTAGCCACAAATAATCTTAGATCTGAAACTTTTCTACTGTTTGGGTCGAATTTCTATGCAACACAGCAGCTCCAACTCTGATTTGGTTTTGATTTGCCTTGATGTACTTAGCTTAATCCTCGATTAGAAAGCGATTAGGAGGTGTTTAATTGAAGAATTTGAGAGTGGAGGTCATTACTAAGGTTAGGAGAATGAAAGTGGGGGTTGAAAAATGACAAAGGAGGGTTTCTCTAGCCCCTATCAGCCCTTAAATACCCCTAATTCCGAAATCCCTAATGGACCTAGCTGCTAATTACCCAATTAAGCCCATTTAAGCTGTTTTTCACTTTTCAAACCTTATTTCAACCATATCTCCCCAACGGTAAGTCTGTTTGATTAATGTGACCACTCTATGGAAAGAGAAACCATCATCCGAATCCATTGGAAGTGGTTTCAGGTTAAAACTCCTTACCAATCAAAAGTTATAGGCGAAACAAGATTCGCCAGGGGCAAAACAGTCATTTAAAAATCAGCAAAAATCATGAACATGGGAAATGACCCCAATAGTCGTTCCCCAAAGTTACACGGCCATACGACTTCATAAGGAAAAAAAATTATGTTCCTCCGATGCATAGAATGCGGATCATTACATCCCCCCCCTTTAAGGAATTTCCGCCCTTAAGAAATTTTGCCCCCGAAATTCCTTAACCAAAGCATGCAAATGACCCCCAATGCCTATCAATCATTTGCAATAATCAAACATACATAACAACACAACAAGCCTATCCTAGCATGCGGTTTACTAACAAGGGAGTACTATATCGATATTAAAATCTTACCACACAAAGAGCTCTGGATATATCTTCCTTATGTTCTCCTCTGTTTCCCAAGTACAGTCTCTCTCATTATCACTCCACTGGACTTTGACTAGTTTGGACCGTCTTCCCTCGAAGCTGCTTCGTATCGTGCTCGACAATATGAATAGGTCTGCGGTTCCCAACCGCCTCGGGTTCTACCTCGATATCATCCAACTGATCTGGTGAAATAGCCACATTAGGGTAGTGCACAAACTTCCTTAACTGGGAAACATGAAATACGTTATGAACTCCTAATCTGACTTTTGGTCAATCGATCCACAATTACCCAAATACTATCATGGTCCGATCTAGTCCTTGGTAAACCATCGACGAAGTCCATTGAGACTTATTCCCAATTCCATTCAGGAATTTCCAACGGTTGTAACAAACCACTAGGCTTCTTTTGCTCATCTTTAACTAACTGGCAATTCATACTCTTGGAGATAAACTTCCCAACGTCCCTCTTCATCCCTTCCCAATGATAGGTTTGGTTCATGTCTCAATACATTTTGTTACCACCGGGATGTATAGTCAATTTCGAGTAATGCCGTTCTCTAAACACTTCATCTCTCAATCCGTTAACGTTGGGTATAACTAGTCTCCTATTCTTTCGAAGCCATCATTTTCTATCAAGTCCATACTTGTTCATTTTCGCACCACCGATATTTATCCCTACCTTGGAGATGATTTCCATTAGGTTAGGATCGTCCCTCTAACTGGAACCAATCCGCTCAATCAAAGTCGGTCTAACCGTCAAACTTGCTAACATTTCTGGATCCAATCCATACTTAGGTCTAAAATCATATCCCACAATATACTCCAATTACTTTCATTCAAGAAACATAGCATCTAAACTGGCATGTCCCCTACTCAATGCATCAGTACAGCACCTAGTCTGGTATCACATGCATCCGTGTATACCGTCATGTCTTCATTCTCTATTACCAGAATCCTATAAGTGATAGTCTACTCAAGGGAATAAAAATAGGAACAAACATAGCATCCATCAAACATGTCCTATCTATCACCTGCTAAAGCCATAAATACATCGACGCCTACCTGACTGGTTCAACCAATCCCAAGGGCTAATGGAAGCCTCGGTCTCAAACGAACTACCGCACGTCCAACGCACGTTTATCCTCCAAGGATAACTAGATCAATCCAATGGATCCAAGGTAACGGGCGTCCCTAGATACCCCTGCTTCGAGTCCGCCTAGAACACTCCAACTATCGATGATTTCTTGGTACTCTCATCAGAAGAGCTACCCACATACTCAGAACCAGTCTCGAGTATCCATTACCCACAAACTCGAGCACAAACTCAAGTCCAACATGAGTCGTCTCCCTAATCGTTGCATCTCCAAGATCAACAAACAACCATTTTTCCTTTACTAGTTAAAGTCCAACTTAAATCGTCCTAGCCATCATTGCATCTCCACAATCAACGAGCACATCTTATCCCTTCGAAGTTCTACCATCCTAGAACCAACAAGAACATCAACATAGGATCCTAATCAATTCATTACTTTGCAGCTTTCTCGAGTCCCACTCGAGTCGTCTCATAGCCCTATCAAATCCAACTCGCGACACTCCATACCATTGAACAGACTTATCATGTCACAGCCGCACATCACTCCTCGAGTAAGCCGAGATATCATTCAATGGAAATCACAACAACTATTTATATCTCACTCAAACTATCCTAGTCGAACTCGACATTCCCTAAGCACAAGCCCCAAAGGCCTAAACCAATATCAGACAAGCACTCAAGGAACATCTCCTCCGAATTCAGGCAATCTACGTGAGATGATACTAGCAAAACAACTAAGCAATCACAAGCAAACATACATCCATGACTCGATAAGACCACATTACAACAAATCATGCAAAAGGCTAGTCGAACCACCGATCGGGTTCGTCACAACTAAAGGTCTATCGACAATCTCAAGTTCCAATTCCAACCTATCTACCAGGTCACTAGGTATGAAAGAATGGGATGTCTCGGTACCAAACAATACTCGAATAGGAACATCATGAATAGAAAGCATACCTTGAATAACGACACTCTTTTCCTTCTGCGTCGCAGTTGGGGCATTCGACGAAGAAGGAACAACGTTGATATCATATGCTCTCACAATCTGCTTCTCTTTAGGGGGTTGTGGACATTTATCCTTATGATGTCCCGCTTGGCCGCCATTGAAGCACTTCCTTTCCCCATGCTTTTCCTGACAATCTCTGGCATAGTGGCCCTTCTTGCCATAACTAAAGCACTTGCCATCATTCTTATTCTTTTTATTCCGACCATCCTTGGTTTTGTTCTGCTTCCTCTTGTTCTGAGAATTCTTCTTGCCTTCACCGCCGGCTTGCGGTTTTGGCTCCTTGCAAATGCAATAGCAACTTTGATCTTTGTCTTAAGGTAAAGACTCTCCGATCTCAATGCCTTTCCCATAATAGATACAAACATCTCATCAATGTGGTTTATATGTCTCTCCCACAAATACCCATCTAATCCAGTTATGAACTTCTCGTTTTTCTTCTCGGCAGTGTCGATAAGGGATAATCCATACTTCGATAAAGTATCGAACTCAGCAATATATTCCGAGACTGCCCTACCATTCTGCTTAAATTCCAAAAATCTCTTGAACAGTACTAATCTCTGAGCAGCTGGAATAAACTTATCACTGAAGCGAGTCCTAAACTGATTCCAAGTAATTGATCCTCAGGAGTAGCTTCTTTAATAACATTCCACCAATTCATAGCCCGTCCTTGAAGTTGACGCGATGCTAGCTTCCTCTTCATTGCATCCTTGATCCACAAATCCTCAAAGATGCGCTCACAACTATCTAGCCAATCTTGAACTTCCATAGCCGACTTCATTCCGTGGAATGGCTTCCCACCAAGACTAGTATAATCCTTGTTAAGCTTGGCGAAATTGGCTCTAGGCGCCTGCACTACTGCACCACAACCATTAGCAGCATCAGGAACTGCTCCCCCGAACATCCCTAAGCATCTCTCGCATGAAGGTAGTAAACATTTCCCTTACATCAGGGACATTCCTACTGTTGGCCCTGAACCCGTACACCTCGTATATCGGCTCATCGTTCAATCTGTAAAGAGAAAACGATTAACCATATCAATGTGGTGCCCGTGCAGTACGACTTCATCCTTAGATATACTAATAGTGTGTGTGTGTATATATATAGTTCTTTAAAACCAAAATATCACAAATATGTGCTCTCATATACGTGTACTATCTCTCCATGATGTCTTTCCCTAGGTTAACTACGCAACCTAGAGCTCTGATACCAAATGTGATGGCCCGCCCCGGACTAGCCGACATTTCTCCAAAATGCGTTGTGCTGATGTCCAACTAGCACGGGACGGTCGCCAAAGAATAAGGGTGTGAAGCTAAAACTACCAAAGAAACCTGTAGTATACCTCACAGTGCATGGAATAAAATATAATAACAACATAAATTTGACATAAAACATGCGAGATAGTGCATAAGCTGAAAACTAAATCATCATAGCAGCGGAATCCATAATACAGCTTATGATCCAACATAATATTACAACTTCAAATTACTGTCTCTAAAGCAAAAGAAAGAAAAGGTACACTACTAATGCCCAAGCAGTGACCAACTACAACACAGGGAGTATATATGTATATCATACGTGGTAGCCTCCTGCTCGTCTCTGGATAGCTACTCGTGCATTACCACCTAACCTGTCTCTAGTTTGCTTGTTTAGGAGCACCCAGAGTAATAAGAAGAGACATAAAATTCTGGGTTAGACAAAAGTCTGGTATGAGTGATAAGCAGCTTGTGATCTGTGCGGATATGTGCAGATAGTTCAGATATGTGCAGTTCGTGATTCTCCAGTCCGGGTCGTGATCCCCCATTCCTGCATCGTCTTGTGATCTTCTCGTGGACCCCTCTTCGGGTTGTGACACATGCTCGCGGTCCTCCTCTCCTGGGTCGGTTCTTGATGCTTCATAACCTCCGACTCGTGGTCAGCTTCCTCGGCTCGCTCTGGCATCGGCTCGTGGTTCACCTTGCATCGGTCAGTGGTCCTCTTTCCTTCCTAGCGCAGTTCATGGTCGCCATCCTAGGGTTCGCCCTCTTCCTCACGGTCTCCCTCCTAGGGTTCGCCTTATTCCAAATTTTTTCTGAGTTATAATTTAGCTAATTAACACTAATCACACCTAATTAGCCGTAGTTAGTGAAAAATAATGCAAATCACTCACCTCAACCATAAATAATCTTATATCTGAAACTTTTCTACTGTTTGGGTTGAATTCCTATGCAACACAGCAGCTCCAACTCTGATTTAGTGTTGATTTTCCTTGATTTGATGTAGCTTAGCTTAATCCTCGATTAGAAAGCGATTAGGAGGTGTTTAATTGAAGAATTTGAGAGTGAAGGCCATTACTAGGGTTAGGAAAATGAAAGTGGCAGCTGAAAAATGACAAAGGAGGGTTTCTCTAACCCCTATCAGCCCTTAAATACCCCTAATCCCGAAATCCCTAATGGACTTAGCTGCTAATTATCCAATTAAGCCCATTTAAGCTGTTTTTCACTTTCCAAACCTTATTTCAGCCATATCTCCCAAACGGTAAGTCTGTTTGATTAATGTGACCACTCTACAGAAAGAGAAACCATCATCTGAATCCAATGGAAGTGGTTTCAGGTCAAAACTCCTTACCAATCAAAAGTTATAGGCGAAACAAGATTCGCTAGGGGAAAAACGGTCATTTAAAAATGGGCAAAAATCATGAACATGGGAAATGATCCCGATAGTCGTTCCCTAAAGTTACACGACCATACAACTTCATAAGAAAAAGAAATAAATATTCTACAATCCCCCGATGCGTAGAATGCGGGTCGTTACATGATGTTTAAATCGCTCCTATCATGCAACAACATTTTTTAATCATGCCATGGTATCGTAAATGAAAATCTATTTGTTTGCAAGGACTTGTGTCAGTTATGTGTAAAAATGTCATTTGGATTTCTTATCTTGTTTTATCCTTTGAGGGTTATTCAAATGTTATCCTAGTCCGGGTCAGTCATACCCTTTTGCCCCCCGTGTCAAGGTAAGTTGTTCGGATAGCGAGTATTCCAATCATATTCGAATGGATTTGACCCGAGTCGGGGGTCAGACGCCCTTTAAGCAGAGGTGTCTCTAGTATTTTATACTCACCCTTTAGTCGATAATGGGTAGAGTTTTTAAGGATCGAGTGGTCTTTTGTTGGGTTGCACCATTCACGCTCTTCCGTGATTTATACTCTTCCTTAAGCCACGAGGATTAGAGTTATGTTCAGACAGTCAGTCGATATGCTTGGTTAGGCGTTAACCTTTTCTTTAAGTTAATAGAGCAGGGGTCGACAGCTGTCCGGTCGATCTAAGTTTAAGATCAGTACCTTCGCTTTGGTAAAACCTTTATTCTTTTAATGGTGCTGGCCCGCTATGTCTCGGACCAACGCATTAAGGTGTTAGGATATAAGCTACAGTTATTTGACTTACAACATTTAGCTTTTATAACAATGAAATAGAGCGGGAATAAAGTCTTGTATTCAATCGATGAAAGATTGCTTATTACAATAATAAAACAAATGAAAAGAAACTAAAAAGTTCTAAGAAAGTCAAAGTCGTAAGTGCTCTGCATTCCACGCCTTTGAAAAGGTTCGCCATCAACAGTTGACAGCCTGAAGTTCCGATTATCAAGATTTTGTTGAATGATGTAGGGTCCTTACCACTTGGGGCCCATGTGAATGTGGACTGGGAAGAACCGCTTCAAAACGAGGTCACCTACATCGAAAGTCTTTGGTCGGACCTTCTTATTGTAGTATCATGCGATCCTTCGTCTGTGGGCAACTACAGTATACTTCTTCTCAATTGGATGGTCCGAGAAAGGGTTGTGTAGATAATAAATAAGATTAATAATTGTGAAAAGTTAAAAATGGAGGAAATCACGCATGAATTTATAGTGGTTCGGCATTAATGAGCCTACGTCACTTTATAATCTATTATATCCTATTTCAACTATCAGACAGAATAGTTGCAATGGCGGTACAATAAGAGATCAAACAATACTTTAATGCTAGAGCTTTCAAAATATGCTAAAAAAGGTCCTCCCTTCTGAATCCAAAAAGGGGTACTTATAGGTGATACAGTACTTGAGCAGATTTGGACACGTGTTGTGGGATCCAAGAGAGTAGTTGATGCTGAATGAGTCGGTATCTCCTAAGGAATTGGTATTCCGTGAATTATCGGCATGAAGTGGCACCTGGTCTGTCTAATTCAGATGATCTGGAAAGGGTAAAATTGGGGATTATCTATTCTATAGGCGGGCTTTTCGGATCACAATTGGATGCAACGCGGCTGAACATGCTTCGTCATATAGGGCTTCTCCTGGACCGCGCCCGATGAGGGAAATAAGTTTAAATGTCGGGCCTCACTGATTGGCCCACTTCGGGCACTCGAGGTATGAGCCTACAACATTGTTGATCCTTGATGGGCCGTCCGAAAGGCCCATCCACAAAAATATAAACTATGCATAAGAAAATAGGAGAAAATTCAAATAATTTACTCGTTATTAACTCCACCTGCCTCGTCGGACGACTATTCGCATCCACTTCAAAATTCTTCTTCCTCTTCATTATTTTTGGGAAATAACCAAGTAAATCATTCGGTTGATATTGGCTTTTTCCCAGAAGAAGGTTCATATGCTGAAGTTGAAGTGTCACAAGAAATCTTCTCCCATATATTACTGATAAATCCTTTGATTTCCTTAAGCTTTGAATTCATCATAGTCTTCGTTCTTTCAACCTAAGCCAAGCATTTATCATGCTTCTGTTACTTCTGAGAAATGATATCATAGGCTTGCCAGGCTTACATGTTCATCCTTATTCCTCAATTCCCTCTAATTCTTAAGGTGGTTATGAAGACTGAAGAGGTTTTGATTGCTAATATAAGGATGAATGAATGACTATGGTTGGTTTGCTACCTTATTCGCCTCCCATTGTTTAAAAGATATTATATTATGAATTTGGAGATGTTTTGGGAGTACATTAAGCTAAAGGTTTTGAGTTTAATGATTCAACTAGTGGAAATTTGGAATTAGGAACTTGAACATTAATGTTGGAAAGGATTCTCGTAAAATAAGCGTGATAGTGGATTGTCTTCATTTGGCCTTGGTTAAAAGAAAGGACTTCATCGAGAATTATCTTTGATTAACTTACATTCCTTTGTCCCCATATAACATATAAAGCACGGGAATCATGTAATAAATTTTCTTATAACTTCCAGTGGTAGACTTAATTGAATGGGTTAAACAAGATGCATTATATGAGCTTTTGGCCTTGCAAATATAGCTTTCGATTTGATTATATTGTCAGTGCAATGACCTGGATTTTTGGTTGTTCAAATTGATAAAAATCTATAAATGTCGACTTAAACAAATCCAAAGATATAAATAGTTATTGGGATTAATATAAGAAAAGAAGAAAGAAGAAAACAATCAAAGAGTCTCATGGGGAAAGGAAAAAATATAATAAATAAACAACAGTTCATAATTTGTTAAAACATACATTTGATTATATTTTACAACAATTATCAAAGTTAGCTATCATAAAACAGACCAATATTTGCAACAGAATAATAATAATAATTACGTCTGTTGAGCTCCATCTTCATTTCATAGCGACACCTTCAATAACCGAAAACTCAGGCTGACCCGAGCACAAATGAATAGACAAAAATACTCGGATCAGAACTAAAATATTTTCATATCAATCAAATCAAAACCATGTAATAATATGAGTGTCACGGTGTTAGAGATGCTTACGATAATTCACATCTCTTATCCAATGTATTCGCGAGTGCAATAACTTAAAAGATGTTACAGGAATTTCCATCTCCTAAGGATTCGTCAAAATAGATATTAGATAATACAATATGCTATTATAATATTGTCTATGGTTAAATATAACATATTAAAATAGCGTAAGAGGGATTACATTTTCATCCTTACACATTTTATAATACCGTAGTCCATACAGATACCGTAAAGTCCACCGTAAACTAGTGGCTATCAGAGGGCACTCCATAGATACTGTACAAATCAAAGTCGTAGGGGGATCGATCGGGATAATATGACAAGACACAAGAGGAATGCCCAAAGTAGGAATATACTGGTTGCATACCTGGACTGGTGGTAAGGCATAGCCACGACTACCGCCCACCTCGGACAACACTCTCAAATCAAGGATGTGCATCTTTCAAACCAAATCAACCAGGGGGCTATAGTAATAAAGGAAGAAGGGTTGCCGATGGAGCTGGCTAACCTACTTGGTCCGGTATAGCCTTGTTTTAGTCATTTTAGTTATGACCCGAATGACATCCATCATCGTTCTTTTACTTTATTCCAGTAGCGTTCGCCAAACCAACATACTTCATTCTGGATTCTCCACAACGTATGAAGTTGTTAAAGTGGTTTTCGGTATTGGAAGAGAGTATGACAATATCCGATCCAGGTCTCTTTAACAACCAAATGTTTATATTTTTTACACCGGTCAGTTCTTTTACATTTATAAGAGGTTCATACTTCATATCAAAATTCTAGATTTTGCCTTAAAAACCATTTCAATGGTCAAGGTAGAATAGTATTCATAATAAAATATCCATTAAAAACCAAACGTAGAATCTTGAAACAATTCAAATCCTAAAATAATTTGAATATTAAAATGGTTGAAATGTATAATAAAGTGGATTATACTTTTTTAGATAGTTTGAAAATAGATAGTTAGGACAATAAAAGTTTAAATAATAGTTTTGAATATAAAAATAATATTGATCAAAAAATAGTTATATATATAGTTAAATATAAAAGAAGTTTATGAAATAGACAGTAATTTTTTTTAAATAGACTATTAAAATAATTTTAAAATAAATTATTTAAAATAATTAATATATATAAGTAAAAATAAATTAGTTTATAAAGTAAAATAGTTATTTATTAAATAGTTACAATATATATATATGTTATAAATGGAATAATTTATAAGAAAAATGGTTATTTACCAAAATAGTTTATGTAATGCTTTAAATTACTATAGTTAGAATTGGAACTTTTTTCTCAAAAGTTCAATTAGACTTGAAGTCATATTCCAATTTCAAATCAAACCAACTCAATTTCAACATTTCAATCAATTAAATTCCCATTTTACATCCATTTCAATTCAATCAATTTAATTCGAAAAGTTATGTTTTCTATTTATAACAAATATTGAGTTCTCAAATTCAGATATCGCCTTAAATTGATGTTAATTGAAATAAATATCAAAGGTGGATAAAACAATTCAGTTTCAATAGATTTAATTCATATTCAAATTCAATGGAAATCGGCTTATAAAACAACATTTATATTGTCTTAAAACAATATCTCAAGATTCAAGGTTAAAACAAATTTCATTTAGCCAACCGATGTCCATATATAATTTTTTATCTTATGGCCAAGCGATATTTGTAATTTAATTTTTAGTATTTTGGGAAAGGATATATATCATTTCAATCCAAATCAGGATTATAAGTATTTATAATTTCAATCTACGTTCTTAATTCATTTTAATGATCAATCTCGGGTTTATTTGATGCCCGTAACATATATAGTAAATGGTTGGGATTAAACAACACAACAATGGTCATATATAATCAAGGTGAATAATAGGATGAATTACACATCAATACATTAAACATATCAATCCAAGGCATCCATAAAAGTCAATACATCCAAACAGTTCAATATAATATCAATTTACTGGTCATTAGGTATGAGGGTTAAACTAGTTATTAAATTCTAATTGTTCAATTTATATTAACAGTTAAATTAAATTATATTGTCAATACAGATTAACACAAATAAGCAATTTAAACTATCAAACATCAAACAATACAATCATATCATAACATGATTTTAATTTAACTAACAATCGAATATTTTAGTTAGGTGTAAGTGGGTTTAATCACTCACCTTTGATTTCAGACACATGTGAAATTCAATTACAGGCCCAAAAATCAACAGTCTCAGAATCAGTTCACAATAGCTTTAAGTTGTCCGAAATTTCGCTATGATCCCAATGGATCCGACCGTGCATCAAACTGAGTTCGTACGTAAAAGTTATACAAGCTTAAACATTCGAATTTCAAATTTAAACCAAATAAAATAAAACAAGGGGTATTTTTCTATAAGGGCCTTCTTTGGTTCAACAATAAGTTCTAAGGACACGACCCTAAGTTTATTATTTTCCAGGACATTAAACCCGAGACATCTCATTCTTCAATCTGTTATTTCGTTTCGTCGTTCCGCCATTTCTCACTCAAAGCCCTAAGCAAATCAAAAACTAGGTTTTACCAAAAAATCGATTGACTTCCCTTCATTTTCATCTAAATTCAATTGCGATCTTTTTCATTTCCACCCTCTCCGATCGATTGTCGTTTTTCAACTGAATCTATTTCTAATCATTTTCAACTAAACCTAGGATTTAATTTTGATCTGCCTTTCAGTTACGACATTGCTAGCTACACGACATCTTCTTCTTCTTTTCCGATTACTACACAAGTAAATTTTCTTTATTATTCATTTTTAAGCAACTTTGATAAACCCTAGTTAACTATTGTTGTATATCATAGTTTTTGTAGTGCATGTAAAGTGTTTTTTGTTTTTGTGATGATTTAACCTAATATGAAACTCTATGATTAATTAAACATAATTTGACGTTATTCTATTCAACTGCTTATGAAAAAAAAGTGCATTTATCTTTGCTATCTGATATTCATTTAGGAAGAAAGTGCATTTATCTTTGTTGTTTGTTATTGTTCACATTTAAGTTAAACTATAGTTAGAAAAGATAAAAACATATTTTTTTTATCTTTAACATCATCAATTTATTTTCTCTAGTTGCAAAGCAGGTTCATATGTTCATTATACAGTCATGCTTACTCATTGTAACATATCATTAAACAATTGAACAATCATTTCAGTGTTGTACATATATTTGATTTAATAGTTTAAAAAGATAAATGTATTTATCTTTCAAGATAAATGAACCTATAAGGTATTTATTGTTAATTCTCTTTATGTGATTACAAAATTATAAATTGCTCTAGTTGCAAAACTGAACTTATGATTACAAAATTGCATTTTTGTAATTAACAAATTTTAAATGTTTAGTAGAATATATTATTTTATTTCATATTTAAAAAAGATAATTGCATATATCTTTTCAAAAAAGGGCACTGTTTAATGTTTGTTATATCTACTGAATTTCACAAGTTGATATTTTCTGAGTATATATGTCCTATAAAGCATTTATATTTCATTATTTATGTTAAACCATTGCTTTATGATTATTTTAGCACACAAAAAATTACACTACATTATCTCACATAGTCTTTCAATATTTCCACAATCATTCAATAATATCACAATCATTCAAGTACATGAATCGACAACTAATTCAATCAAGATTTATTTTATTGAATATTCTCATTGTTATCCATTGTTTGGGTGGTCATTCAAACTAGCTTTAGTCTAGTTATATTATATATTTTTACTGAAAACGTAGAAATGAAATATATTCAGTAACGTTAATTCAGAATTTCTTTATATACTGTTTGTTATGTGCACATTGAAAATTTCTTAGCTTCTTAGTTGCTTATGCGCACAAAATTTTTATATGCACAGAAACATTTTTATTCAAACATGTTTGTGATGCAAAAAGTTTGTGCCATACACAAACAAATGAGTAACTATGTAAGTTGTAAATTAGGTCCATATGTTATGTAATAATTTTAAATTATGAATAAAATGTCAAACTTTTTAACATGTAGCACTTATTCTTAAATATTATTAAGCATAAATATGTAATTAAATTCTCTGCACATAAAGCTAAAAGTATTTATGTCTTTTATAAGTTGAATACCACAACATGTTCTCTGACATATGGAGCAGCATTAAATAGTTTATATTCTGCTAGTCATCAATATAAAATTTGCTAGTCATCAATATATTAAAAATCTGCTATTGAATATAAAAGAATTTATTAGTAACATGTACTGTAAAAGAATTTTATTAAGTAATATTTATATACATGATAAACTTATTCATCTTTCTTTATTCAAAATTATCATTTTTACAACATATTTATCTTTTTTTTATTAAATATTAAATCATCACTTTTTCAACAACAAAGGTTTTAAAAGATAACTGCATTTCTCTTTTCATGTAAAGGCATTGTTTTATGTATGTTGTATCTACTGAATTTCATAGGTTGATGTCGTCTGAGTATATATGTCCTATAAGGCATTTACGTTTATTATTTATGTCAAACCATTGCTTTTTGATTGTTAGCGCACAAAATATTTGGATAACAAAAGATGAAACATATTTCAATACAAATACTTATGTTAGAAAAATACAAAAATTAGCTGAATATGATTTATTTAGATTCCTACAGTCCATGCTAATTGGTTGAATACGAGCTTCTTATTTTTCCATATCTCAATATTACCATAAGTATTGCGATATATCTAAACTATAAGACACAATTAAAAGAATGTATACAAAAAAAATCACACTAAACGATTGTATATCAACATAAAAATGCTTGATTAAAATATACAAATATTAAAAACAGAATGAAAATGATAAAGGACTTTATCATTTTTCAAAACCATAATTGAACTTTAACAAAACAGTCATGAACTAATAGCTGAAATGAATAATGTTGCTACGTTTATTATATGTCAAATTTTGAATGAGAAAGTTCCAAGATGAATGAAAATGAGAAAACTTTATATCTTTTTTGTAAACTTTATGTTCTTTTGGCTATTTTTTTGTTTTGAATTTGCTTTTCTTATACTATATTTTGGCAACTCTAGTTACAACATTTTAACAATGAATTGTAAAACTGAATTTTTACATATGCTTGAATGAACATAAAAAAATTCTTTTTAATCCTCAAGTAATTAATCAATTCTTTTATATAGGAGTGACTGTGGAATTTTTGTGATGTTATTCATGCAAGCAATAACAAAAGGAATGCATGCAGTAACAAACTTCACTTTACAAGATGTTCAACAGTTGAGAGCACAAACTGCTGCAAATATTCTGCATGATAATCCTTATAGCCGGACCATTACTAAGTTATGTTCATCATCTACAACTACCATTTTTTAGTTGTTCATTTCAACTTTTTTTAGTTGTTCACTTTTTAGTTGGTCATTATTTAGTTGTTGTTCAGTTGAGAGCACAGACTGCTACAAATATTCTGCAGTAACAAACTCTATACCATTGTTTAGTTGTTCATTCCAACTTTTGTTGATTTCAATTGTTCTGTTTATTTACTATTTTCACTTGTTGTTTCATAAAGTCATAAAGGCATTCCATGATACTTGTTGTATATGATACGAGTGGTGAGAAATATGAATGTATATGTAACAAGTGTCGCTGAAAAGATAAATGTATGTATCTTTCTTCTGTTCTGTTGTATTGTGCAACCAATACATATCAGCAGCTTCATTGTATAGCCTATACATTTGTTTTTGTTACGGTGATCGTGTTTACTAAGTGAAAGCCTCAAAGAAACGGATGGAAGTTTTATTTTTAAGTTTATTTTGAAGTTTATACATAATCATAAGCTCAGCAGACTCGCCTGGCAGACTAGAAAGAATACATGTTAAACATTGAAATATGCTAAACTAGAAGGATCATCATGAAGTGGAACTTAATATCCACAGGCACACACACAAAAGAAAAGCATGTAAATATCAATATTGAAGTGGAAAATGTATCACATGCACACACCGGTCCAATTCAAGCATGTGATAATATCAGAGGCAAACAGTAAAACGAATAAATCAGAGGATGTTATTAATCCTTCTGATATCATCAATCTATTGAATACAGAAATGGATTTTACATCCAATATCAAGTTAAAGACACCTATATGTGCACAAACTATAAATATTGATAATAATTGTGGCATCCAGACTAAATTTTCAAATGGCATTAAAAATAAGGAACACTTATCTGACTCCTAGTACAGACAAGGTCAAAAACAACCTGGAAAGTTAGAACAGATGAAGTCCCCTTTGAACTCAAAGCTTATATTTCTTTAGACGAAGTTGAAAACTCTTCATGGAATAATCTAGTTTATCGATTGAAAGGAAAAAGCAAAAAGATGAAAAAGAATAAGACATCCGAGGATGCTACCTCCCTTTTTGAAGGTAAAAATACAAAAAATAATTTATAAATGGAGTTCCTTTTTGGAACATCAGGGGTGTGAATGCTCTGCTAAGAAGCTATAAATTTTGCCGCTGATTAGTAGTAATAGTTTAACATATATTCCTTATAGTCTATCATATATTCCTAGACATCAACAAGCAAAGCATATTTCAAAGCTTAACATATATTCCTAGACATCAACGACCAGAGTTAAATATGCTAAACTTTGAACTACCTAGACATCAACATTCAAACAACAAACAATTATTTGAGCATCATAAAAAACTGTCTTACTTTCTACAACAAACAGCCATCCATTATAGTCATAGCTGTACCAATGCCTTAAGATATACGTGTTTATCTTTTTCAGAATAAAAGATGTACCCAACAAACATTAAATAAACAGATCAACATATAATTAACAGTAATCACTTACATATAATTAATAGATAAACATATAATTAACAATAATCACTTACATATAATCAACAGATCAACATAAAAAACTGCTTAGCATGAAAATAGTAAATCATAAAAATATGCAACAGCCCTAGCCCAAATCTTCAGACATGCTTTTACTTCTCTTGGATCACTTCTCGTGTGCACAAATCAAAAACTGCTAATAGATACACAACCATAACAATAGTACTCCATGCCTTCAAAATCAACGTCCTATCTCTTTAAACTTCACCTGCAAATCCACCACCTACAACTACCATAGCTCAACTGAAGTTATCGCTGCCACCTACTCCTTACTCACACTATCTCCCTTACAACATTCAACTCCTTCCTCTTGCAACCGCCTGCAATGCAACTCATACTCACCTACTGCTTCCTCACAACCCATCTCAAAGCACAAAACCAACTTGAACTAGTATGTCAACTCTAAAACCACTATAACATCCCTTAAAATTACGACCATTTAAAATTTCAAATTTTGATTTAATGTTTGAATTTGAAATGGTTTTTAAATAAGATTTATGATGTTATTAATGAACGATTTAATTTATTTATTTTACGCGAGGCAAGCCGTTTTGATAGTGGACTTACCATGATTTAAAATTTTATTTGTGGTAAACAACAGTTTATAATTTGTTAAATTGTGATTGATAATAATGGAAATAACTAGTATAACCACATAACAGTGGGAAAACCGACTTTGTAATACATATATATATTAAAAGAAATAATAAATGGTAATAAATTAAAGTTAGTATATACTTGTACGTTAATTAGATTAGAAAAAATGTTACGAAATAAAGGAAAATGAAACTGATGAAAATTATTTACATTAATTAACATTAACGTTAAAACTTGTTATAAATGCACATAAAGAAAGAAAATACAGGGAACTGATGTATAAGGCTTGTCATGATTATTCAATAGACATTGTAATTAATGCATCATTCAAAGGAGGACAAAATGGTTATTGTAAAAAAGCTTCAGACAGACACAAGTTTTCGAAGGCTCAGTGGAATTAAGAAAAACCAACAAAGTCGGTTTGATTAAATTGTTTATGTTTATACATTTGGACTTGCTAACTTTGAACTATCGTTGAAAAAACAATTGCAGTTGAATCCTTGATTTTATTTTTAAGGTTCAACATAGGCATTAATGCGATAGTTGGAAATAAATTTATGAATGTTTCCAAATTAATTTTATATAGGAAGAATTGTAAGACACCGAGTGTTAAAGGTATGTAATGTATGTTTTAACTATCGCAGTTAATGAAATTTATGTTAACATTTATAATAGTAAATAAAAATAGAAACAAACAAACATAAAACATATTTATTGTCCAACGTTTCCATGTATTATGCATACATTTGTAATAAAAAAAACATAAAACATATTTATTGTTTTCCCTTCTTTTTCTACTTTCCCCAAATTCACTGCCTTATCTATCTCCACTTTATTTCTTCATTAGTAATGCATTCATTTCTTTCCTCAACTTTATTAATTTTTTTTCCATACATTCTATTTTCTTGAATCTTATTTCATATTCTATACGTCTATCATTACAAAATCCATATATGTTGTATCCATTCTGCCACATTTAATTTGTGAAACGCATGAAAAAAATGAATTGA
Organism: Allium sativum; assembly: GCA_030737875.1. NCBI lineage: Eukaryota > Viridiplantae > Streptophyta > Magnoliopsida > Asparagales > Amaryllidaceae > Allium > Allium sativum. The sequence continues at coordinate 994,905,972 of CM060924.1, read as the reverse complement.
AAACGTCCCGCACCATTATGTGTATAAAAAGAAGAAGTCATAATCATTTATTTTAATTAATGAATAAAAGGAAAGGTCATCATTTGGTTTTCCTTCCTTTCTTTCTCCGCTGTAACGTTTTATATTACATATATTATTTATAGTATAACATAAATACTTCATATTCTTCCATATTCTTCCCTAAGCACGTTTTAATGACTTCATATAACATATAGCATAAAACGTTTTATAAAACAAAAATCCATGCATTTTATTTACAATGCTTGGCATAAATGCATATGAAACGGTGTAAAAATAAAATAAAAAAGAATGAAGTCTGAAAGTTTATTGGCTTGGGAATTAGTTAAGTATATTGATCGGTTCGTTTGATTGAGATTTACGAACACGTTCAAATTCAAGCGCATATACCGTTCCCTTCCCTTTATTTATTTCCTTACCTACTGTTCATTCCGCAGAATTTCCTTCTTTCCCTTTACTTCTATTGTCATCTTAAAGAATATTTCCCAAACGAAATCGAAATCAAGTCTTCTTCTTTTCATTTTAATGGCAGCCTCCGCCGAAAAATTAAAATGCCATTTTTCTTCAGGCCTTCATAAATTTATCCCCGCTCAATCAGTGGCCTGTTGCAATTATATCCTTCTCTTCCTCTTGAAGTAGTAGCCAACTAAAAACCAATTTCCCCCAAATCAAACGAATTCCTCCACCGTCCTCGTTAACAATCTCCACCTTCGTCTGTCCTTGCAGCGTTGTCACGGGCTTCTTTTTCCTTCGTCGAATCAAGGTGTGTTTTAATTTCACAGTTAATTTTGTCTCAACTAATTAAAACCAATACTGTGATAATAAAAAGTAAATCGATCCTTTGCTTATTTAGCATATTTGAATTATCTTTGACGTATTGTGGTTGGTTACTTTTGACATAACCGTGGAAATTTGGTTGATACTGTCATAATGTTGTTGTGGCCATTTCCATTTTACCATGATCCATGTTGTACATCACTTATTTTCTTATTCTTACAGGTCTTCTATATTTATTTATTTATTTTACCATCGCTCACTTGGCGTGTTCACCAGCTATGGTACCTGTAAAATCGGGTACTGCTTGTACTAGCATTAGGTCTGTTGCATTTTTTCTTGCTGTTGGAACTATTAAACCATTGCCCATTTTTACTTGTTTTTTTTGGAAATAGTTATACGCATATAGAAATTGTAATATCAGTTTTATATATATGTTTCCTGAAGCATATATATACTTTAGTTGATGAAGGCTGTTCCATTTTATTTGCTTTGTCCATTTTCTTTATTTGGGAAGTCACGAAAAAATTTCTGAAACAAGTTTAGGAACTTTGAAACTTGCAAACAGGAAGTTGGGTATATAATATATGCATGGGAATAGAATTCTTTTGTTAAAGTTTATATGCTAGAACGTAGAAACTACTTCTTACCTTTAAGTATTGGGCTTGAATACTTAAGAACTTTTGCCTTGTTTAATATGCATTACTGGGATGTAATATATATAGTTCAAATTTATGAAATAAAGTTCATTTTTTTTTTTGGGTGCTATATACGTGCATTATTACATACTTTTGAGAAAAAAATGAACATATGCATATGACATATTTGGTTGAGTGAGGGAACCAACGTACTATATATTTTTTACTTCTTTTGAATAATGTAAGTTAGATCTATATTTTAATGTAAGTTGGAATAATACGGTTCTTATAATAACATTAGGTGTTGTAATATGTATGTCTTATGGCCTTAGTCAGTTTTGTACATATTGACTTGTGCATTGAATTATTTGGCAACTTTACCCGGATATGTAGCGTACTAGAAATTCAATAAATTCTCATTTATGTTAGGATTACCTATTTTATTTCAGTTTTTATTGAAGTTAATTTACTTGAATACAACCTGACCTGAGTTTTGTTTTGCTCGGGTCGGGGTCATACCTGAGTAATTACAGCTTAGATTTGAAGCTGACGACCGACAAGGATTCGTGAAGGCATGTGGAGGCGCAATTGCTTTTGGTCCAATTACACGAATTTTTTTTGGTAAATAAATTAATGTCTATTTTTCTTCCGCTGTGCATATGAATTTTGTAAACTCTGATATTTGTATAAAATGCTTCCGCTGTGAGATATTGTAGTTTTTATTTTTGTGATTTCTATGTTTGATTTTATTAAACCTTGTAAGCCAAATAACAATTTGTCGTTTCGATCGGTTAAAGTTGGTTTAGTTACCGACTGGAAGCGGTCGAAAAGGCAGGTTGTTATAGTTGGTATCAGAGCTGGTTAGAGAACGTGATAGGGGGTTCTCGCTTGGCTGTTTAGTGGCGAGCAGGAGACTCTTACCCCTACACGTCCCAATGGGAAGATAGGTTTGGTTGTTGCAGTCGAGAGGATGGCCGTAAAATCAGTTCTGAGGTATCACTGTATGTCATGGTGGGAGGTTAGCCCACTGCCTGATGGTTGCAATGCCTAGGGTCATTATAGTTGGTATCAGAGCTTTGGTTTACACAAAGCTTAGCTTATGGAGTTTAATAAGAATCATTCGCTAGAAATTACACTAGAGAGAGCATAATTTGAAATATAAATGGTTATGAAACTAGTATTTTGAATGAGCAGCGCAGTGGAAGCTTTTTGAAATTAGTAAATTTTGAAACAAATTCATTTTGAAATTGATAAATTATTCTGAAATATATCGTTTTGTCTTATATATTTGGAGATGGTGTATTCTTATAAAAAGAATTTTGAGTATTTATTCGACGTCAAGGTTGGACTATTGAGTATGTAAGATTTTGAATATACGCCTAACTAACATATATACAAATTCTTGTCTATACTAGATAGATATGGAATCACACTCTGGTCGCTTGGAGATTATTCTTGTGATTGTCGCGAAATAAGCAGTATTTATTTTCGAGTTTCGAAAGCGGGATTGACTGTATGATTCCGACTGAAACGTTAAGAAATACTTAGACTAATTATTTTGATAAACATTCGAAAATGATTTGGATAAATTTTAATGAAAACGCTTTTGTAAAATTAGTGTGAACTTGGGTAAATGATCAAAATTTAAATAAAGTTACGTTATTGTGAAATATAAGTAGAATTTACAAATGAATGTTTTATAATTAAATTGTAAGGCGAATAGTGAATGACGACATTGGAAAAAATTTGTGAACTTTACAAATCTAGAATGACAAGTGAATGTTAGAATTAAATTGAAAAATTATAAAGAAGGTAACTTGAATAAAATTGAAGAAAAAGGAAACGAGCTTTAAATTTTACAACGACAAATGTGAATATTTTGAATCTTGAACTAAAGTGATTTAATTAAAGAAATTTCATAGTTGCATTTTACCCCCTTGGCCTTGAGAATAGATAGTTCCTTCGTTCAATTTTGATTCATTCACCTTGCTTTAGTAGTTGTTGTTTGACCTTCCCACCTTGTTTTATTCATGTTTGAGCTTTCATTAATACAAAAATCATGTCCTTGTACCCTTTTTTTAATGTGCATTGTAAAAATTCTAAAATAAAGTTTGATTAATGACATAATTTTGTATTTGAAACAAATATTTGAACTTTGAATTATGACAACAGTTGACAATTGAATTTTCGAAGTATTGTTTTTGTACTATGTTAATGGAAGTACTGAAAATGAGATGTAAGGGATAATTAAAATGGATAGAAATAGATTTCTTAATTGTTTTAAAATACATTGAATCCAACTTATATGAAATGTGTTAGAAATATTTGATTAAGAAATATTTTGAGAAGGTTATTTGTACATATATATATATATGAATTATAAGCTTATTTCAGAAGCTTTTGAAAGAGTTTATCTTTCGTGAATAATGTTAATTTGAAAATGATTATTGAAATCATATTATGAAATTGTTAGACCAAAATCTGGGCCTAACACCCAAATTCAGTGTGAAGTCCTCACGGTCACAAATCTCAGATCACAGAATGTAGATAAAGCAGTAAAAACAGGGAACACACGAGGTTTTTATGGTGGTTCGGTTCAAACCAAGCCTTCGTCCACTTTATATTTTCTTAAATCCTAAGAAATTACAATTACAATGCTGTCTCACTATCTGTGAGATCTGTTTATACACAAAATCCATGTGTTATCATGAAGAAGAAGAGAAAAGGGAGGTGATTTTATACACGAAATCCTCGTGTTATATTGATTTGAGGAGTTCATAAAGTCGTTGTGTAATTGCCAATGGAGTCTGGGAGGTGTTCGTGCCAAAAAGCCAAGTCAAATCTTATCGAAAATATTTATAAATTCCAAATCCCATTTCACTGTAAATCGGGTTAAAGAACGAACGTCCTTAAAACACAGTTCACAATAAACCCAATTCACATTCTATTAATTATCAGGTTAAATAACAAGTGTTATTTAAAACACCGTTCACGATAAACCCAAAAATCAATTCCAATTCAATATTATTTAATTGGTATACTTCATTAAATCTAAATAAAAATATCTAATCTTTTTCTCAACTGGGTTTAAGAACAGTGTTAATGAAGGCACCATTCACGACAAACCCAAATCCCATTTGATATTAAATACAAGGCTCTGAATAGAAAATATATCGGCTTATATTCAATAACAAATTCTACGACCAACAAATATCGTATTGGAAATAACGACATAAATATATCTTTCAAATTTCCATAAAAATATCTGTATAATCACGAAATCCAACATCGAAATATTCCAAAGACAATTTCGATTCAAATCCATTTCCGATTTATATATTGGAAATTCTGATTATTTTTAAAATCACTTCAAATCCAATTTATTTATTTTAAAAATAAATGGATTTTAATTCTAGTTCAAAACTAGTTCATTTCGATAAAAATCTATTTTTATCTTTTCAAATATGGAATTTTTCATCCCAATTCTTTCCAAATTATTTATTACGATTTTACACAAATTATTGATATTTTTAATAATTTTATCAAGGGCCGTACAGTCGATTTCCATCAACGGCCATCGAACTGCACCTACAGCGACCTTTTCCAAATTTGATTTGGACATAATTCCAAATCCAACTATTAGATTTCTAATTTCTGATATTCATTAGAAAGCTCTTTTCGATACGAATCCAATGGTTCTGGTTTTAGGAGAATCCGAAGGTCGGATCTCCCGTAATGTCCGTTCGAAGTCAATGTTCGAAATTCGCGAACTACCGCAGCGCGGCGCGTTCTATTTAGGCCATTATATCATATATATAATATATATTTCGTCGATTTCCATTTAAAACGTATTTTATAAACCGTTTTAAATTCATTTTCAAAACGATTTCAACTTCCATCTCAAATCCAAATCAAAATGGAATTTTCCAATATAAATTCGTTTTAAATTCATTTCAAATCTATTTCAATTTAATTCGAATTTCAAATCTATTTTAATTTAATTCGAATTTCAATTCTCCATATCATTTCAATATTACAACAATAATATTTTCAAAATATTCGATTTTGAAATCACTTTTCGATATTCATTGTAAAACGAATAAATCGACAAAATTCCCGTTCGTGTTAAAATGGCGTTTAACTACTTAACACGACTTCACATTTCAATATTCACTAAATATTATTTTAAAATATTCGATAATTCTGAACTAGAATCAAACACAGTCAATTACCATATAACGTGATTATATGGATTTTCACACAACAAATGTGTATAACAACAATGAAAACAACAATCCATCATCCAAAGTGCATTCTACACTACATAAGCATCAAATATAAATATTTAACGCTTATAACAGCTGTCAATCAGTCGATCGACACACAAGCTAATTATTGGGATTAGTGTATGTCCAATTTCGTCCCAATACCCGTGTGGGGTTTTCAAACAACAAACACAAATTTATTTGTGCAGTTGGGCGATGTGTAAAATTTTATCGTCCCAATCAATATCAGTCAAATGTGTGTACATCAACAAATCGTCTGATTTGTAAATGAATATTTAATTTTAAATACACGTTAAAAATTATATTTTTAACTATAAAATATTTATTTTCATTCCACATCACACAATCAGCTTTCACAACAGATCAATCAAACATACAAGCCATCCATGGTCTGTGGACGACGGGTGTCGGGTGCTGCTGAACACCGTCTGCATCCTAGTATATATTTTAACTAGAAAAAAAATTAAAAGTCAGGAGTTCTCACCTTGGGGTTCCACTCCATCATTCTTTATTTCTGAATGGTTTAGATTTGGATTTGTTTTCCACCTGTTCCATCATAATTCTTTTCACGCTGTTCATAGTAAAAATCATATTTTTATCGCTCCATTCCAATAAATAAAAATCATATTTTTATTTCTACTTCTTATATTTTTACAATTCCCACCTCATAATAAAAATCTCATCTTTTCTATGAAAAAAAAATCATATTTTTGATTTTATAAAAAAAAACCTATCTTTGATTATATAAAAATCCAAACTTTGAATATATAAAAATCTAAACTTTTACTTCTAACAAACTAATTACCTTAACCAAACAAGAAAAAAAAATTAAAACCAAAAAAAAAAACTTACGTTTGCTATTTTGGTCAAAGGAGGACCCACGGGGCTGGAGATAGTCGGAGGAGGGTGGCGTCGGGCCGCTAAGGGGTCAGGGTGGCGCTGGCGGTCCAGGCAGTGGCAGATTGGCTCGATTTAGGATTTGAAACAAAAGGGTGCGGCGGTTTCAGTGTCGTGGAGGCTATAGGGGGTGAGGCGGAAGGGGGAGGCCAGGCGCAGTGGCGTGGGAGGCTGGCGGCGCTGCTGGGGAGTCGGTTTTAGGCGAGATTGGGTGGTGCGGTTAAATTGAAGTAGGAGATGAGAGGGAAGAGGAGCGGAGGTCAGTGGCGAAGGGGGGGCTAGCTCCGACGATCGCGCCTGGAGGGATGTGGGGCGGTGTCCACGGTGGTAGAAGGAGGTGGTCGGTTTTTATCAGAGAAGGGGGAAAAGAAATTCGATCGTGTGAAATGAATGGGGGGGTGTTAATGAAAAAGGGTTTATATTTATATTATTATTTATTGTTATTTTATATTTCAAAAAGTCGACTTTTCTTTTGAACCCCAAATGTGGCCCAACGACTATCGTACCCAGCGTATTACCCCCATTCCGAACACAATGGAAAATGTATCGTAAGCCAGTTCGGCCGTTTCAATCAGTTTTCGTCAAAATCAAAATATAACTCTATATATTGAATTTGAACGCACATTTCAATTTACCGGGGCCACATACAGACTCTAAAAATTCCTGAAAAATAATTTATAGCTTCGTATTGACAATACGATCCTAACAAAACTAATTTCATCAAATTCTGAGACCGTTTGAAAATTGGCCATTTTCTGGTCGATCGAAATTGACTAAAACTGTCAAAACACGTTTAACTTCGCCGCGCTGACATATTGATTTAGAAAATTATGAATTTTGGAACCTAGCAATAATTTGATGTCCCGGTTCCAATAAAAGTGGTTTCGTCGAAAATAGAGGCCGTTTGCAAAATTTCCATTTTTAAGGGCCAGAATTCCACAGCGACAATTCTGAATTTTCAATTGGACATAACTTTTTATTCCCGCTATGAAATTTCAATTTTCCGGATTCTTTGGAAAGATATTTTCTAACAGATTCTAATATTGTTAGTTTCGCTAAAATCCGGTTTATTTTGAATCCTGTACATTCATTTGAAATTAGAAATCGAATTTTCAAACTACCGGGCCATTTTTTAATTCCTTTTATAATTATAATAAAATATTTATATTCTAACGACGATTCAAATAAATATTTATGTTTTAATTCTATTCAAAATAAATTTCATGTCATTATTATTTGAAATAATTCATTTCAAATATTCAAAATTCATTAAAATTGCCAAAATAAAAAATTTAAATTGGCTCAGATTTCCAGGTTATCACAATCTCCCCCACTTAAAATTTTTCATCCCCGAAAAGGAACGAAGATGAAAGTTGTTTTACAAACCAACTCAACTTTCATTATTTTCATTACGGCTTAAGTTCTTCAACTTTTCAGTTTCTAAGAACTTTTCAAATTTTTCAAAAATTTGGCTAACACCCTAAATTTTTGAAAATTTCGCCATAACCTCCCCTGCACGGGAGCACTTGGAAAATCCCAAAATTTCCATACAGGCCTCTCTAATCCAAAAAGAAAAAGAAACAGCCAAGCGGCTAGCCAATTGACTCATAAAATCATCCAATACCCAAGAAATACAATAAACATGTGCCTATTTGTCGGGCAAACAATTTTATTCCTCTTCTCTAGCCTCCTTGCTATGACCTGTTCAATGTGAGTACATGTATATGCATGCAAATGTGACAAATTTTCAATGCAATTCACTATTTGGTTCAATTTAGCCTAAATGGTTAAAAATATCAAACCAATAATCAAACAACACAACTATCAATCAATTAGTGAATTAATGTTTCAAATTCATAATTTTGATATATATACAGAAAATCATGTTTTTGATGCCAAGTCACAAAAATATGTTCTAACTATATTTTGGTTCTCACACCAGTCAATTGGAAATATATAGTTATCTCACTTTCGAAACTCGAGCACAGAGGCTGATGATGAGGCCTCATCATCAGAATCATCCCCGGGCGATTAGAGTGTGATTCTATATCTGTCCAGTATATTCGAGACTTCCAATACACATGGATCAGACGTATATTAAAATCTCTATATACCCGATAGTCCAAATCAATTTAAAGTAAATATTCAAATACAAATAATAAGGTTTAAATTTTCAAAGCAAAATTTGTTTTAATTTATATTTTAAAAATAACACTCTTCACACTCGTTCTAGGATACTACTGATCCTATCTCTAATGAGTCATTCTCATTGGATATTACTAATCCAATCTCTGATGAATTCTTTCGTTCGGTTCTAATGTGTCTTGTTCTCGAGCTCTGTAAACAAAAGCTGTGATACCAAGCTGTTACGACCCGAACTTCCCCGTGAAGGAAAGCACGGATTGCTTTGAGGACAAGACGAATTAGAACACAAACAGAAGAATATTTCATTGTTAATTACAACAATTCCATCAGAATACAAGAATATACAGAGTATAAATCAATATTACACAACACAGAATATCAGAGATTACAATACATTACATAGCAACGGAAAATAATACAAAACACAACTGAAAGTAATACACGGATACAGAGCTTTCCGAGTATCGTTCCAACTGCAAACCAGGATCTGGTGAATATAAATCTGCAAAACCAAAACTACTAGTTGCCCGTGTGGAAAATAGGGGCACCCAAAATTTAGTTTAAAACAATAAACTCCAAGTCAGTCATGTGACTGGTGTGAGAACTAAAACAGTTATTAATCTTTATTTTAAAGTTAGGTAAATCAAGGGACCTATAACACGGAACTGGTTTCCTCCCAAGAATACCAGCGCATAAAACAACAGCGCAATGCTAAATAAAGAACAATGAAGCTATTATAAGAACCAGGTCCCATCACACAATGCAACACAAGCCGGAGGATAGGGTTTTACCTTATAATAGCCAAAGAATGCTTGATACGCTAAATTTCATCATTTATTATTACTATAAGTGTATAGTGTCAAAACAATTTCAATCATAAATATTAATCATAGACGGCATGGGTTCCATATATCATGTCGCCAGTACTAGGCTCTACAATCAAAACCGCAAATGTCACGTATTGGAAGTTGGATTTACATCTGTGAACCAAGGCAAGGGATTTCCCTTACCGAATTCGAGACGCTCTAACCCGTGTCTCAGGATCAGAATGCATCGACCCTTGGATCGTCAGGGCCGGTCCACCGATGTGGATTAAAATGCCTGAACACTGCGTTTCCCCGCCCTATGGAGCGTCGATGAGCCTAATTACTCCATCGGACCCGGATCGTTCGATCTAACCGAGGCCCCTCGCAATCCATCATCCAATAAGTAAAATGTCCGGGCGTGTAAAACCCAAAACACCACTCCTAGCTAGAAGGAAACGCATTCCTTACCGGAGGTCCTTCTCCCGTTTTTAGTTCACACTGGGGTGTAAGGCTCGCGAATTAACGCTATACAAAGCTACGCCACAAAGGCCGTGCTTTGATCATCAACCACAAGACTCTGCTTTTCAACAGAAGCCTTGATCATTTTCATCTTTGCATGCCACAAGGGCAAACCACTCCATGCAACCGATATCCATCAATCATACAGAATGATATCCAATATCAGACACACAGTCCATTTACAAGTTCGTTCTGGGTCTGAACGAAACCTGAGGAACCTTATTCCTCGCATATCCATTGATCTCTAAGTACGTCTGGACGATCACCAACTGATTCCCTCCTCTTGGGTGTATGACCCTATCAAGATCATCAGTAACTATCCAAACGATGTGAAGACGACCTGTCTTCAACCACCGTCTTCATCTTCGACTAATCGTCGTATTGGTTATTCAGAATGGGATAAAGCCGGCCATTCCGAATAACTCGCGTATTCTATAAACAAGTGTTACACAAACACAACATACGCCTCATTCCAATTCAGAATATTCTTTTATTCAAATATTCACATTATTAGGGAAAGTTTCCCATTAATTTTATCAAAGATAAATTCTTTAATATTTATTCTTTAATCTTCCTTTGAATATCATTTCCAACTAGTTGGGATTAGCGAATCACACCGAAGTAATCATTTATTTTATTTCCTAATCCCAACCTATTCATCCCATGGAGCAAAACTGGTAATACTCCATAACTAACACCACGGTGTTATCGGTAAAAATAATTACCATTTCATGTTCAAATCTAATTAAAGATTTGACTATCGCTTTGGAGCAAAACTGGTGATACTCCATTCTCGATCATTTCAATCAAATTAAAGATTCATTAAAACTCCACTTAGTTTTAATCTTCCCAAAAATCAATTTCCTGTCTTTAACTGGGTTAAAGAACTAATGTCATTTAAAACACAACTCACGATAAACCCAAAATCACCTTCCATTAACAATGGAATCTTCACGGAAACAGATCAACAAATATAATCGATATGAACTTCCATATCCGACTAATAATATAAATTGAATAACGGCAAAGCCTTTTAAATTCCATATATTTTAATAGTCTTCCTCAACAGAAATCCACTTCGATTATTGCCAAATCGAATTCCATTCCATCCCAATTTATTTTATTAAATTAGAAAACTTTACTTTGGAAAATCTCCTTTAAATCTTATCAAAAAGATTTATAAATTCCAAATCCCATTTCACTGTAAATCGGTTAAAGAACGAATGTCGTAAAAACATAGTTCACAATAAACCCAATTCTCATTCTATTAATTATCGGGTTAAAGAACAAGTTTATTTAAAACACCGTTCACGATAAACCCAAAAATCAATTCCAATTCAATTCCAATTAAATATTATTTAATTGGTATACTTCATTAAATCTAAATAAAATAATCTAATCTTTTCTCAACTAGGTTTAAGAACAGTGTTAATGAAGACACCATTCACGACAAACCCAAATCCCATTTTATATTAAATACAAGGCTCCGAATAGAAAATATATCGGCTTATATTCAATACCAAATTCTACGACCAACAAATATCGTATTGGAAAGAACGATATAAATATATCTTTCAAATTTCCATAACAATATCTGTATAATCACGAAATCCAACATCGAAATATTCCGAAGACAATTTCGATTCAAATCCATTTCCAATTTATATATTGTAAATTCTGATTATTTTTAAAACCATTTCAAATCCAATTTATTTATTTTAAAAATAAATGTATTTTAATTCTAGTCCAAAACTAGTTCATTTCGATAAAAATCTAATTTTATCTTTTCAAATATGGAATTTTTCATCCCAATTCTTTCCAAATTATTTATTATGATTTTACACAAATTATTGATATTTTTAATAATTTTATCAAGGCCCGTACAGTCGATTTCCATCAACGGCCAACGAACTGCACTTACAACGACCTTTTCCAAATTTGATTTGGACATAATTCCAAATCCAACCGTTAGATTTCAAATTTCTGACATTCGTTAGAAAGATTTTTTCGATACGAACCCACCGGTTCTGGTTTAAGGAGAATCCGACGGTCGGATCTCCCGTAATGTCCGTTCGAAGTCAATGGTTGGAATTCGCGAACTGCCGTAGCGCAGTGCGTTCTATTCACGCCATTATATTATATATAATACATATTTCGTCCATTTCCATTTAAAATGTATTTTATAAATCGTTTTAAATTCATTTTCAAAACAATTTCAGCTTCCATCTCAAATTCAAATCAAAATTGAATTTTTCAATATAAATTCGTTTCAAATCTATTTCAACTTTATTCAAATTTCAAATCTATTTTAATTTAATTCGAATTTCAATTCTCCATGTCATTTCAATATTAAAACGATAATATTTTCAAAATATTCGATTTTGAAATCACTTTTCGATATTCATTATTAAACGAATAAATCGACAAAATTCCCGTTCGTGTTAAATTGGCGTTTACCTACTTAACATGGCTTCACATTTCAATATTCATTAAATATTATTTTAAAATATTCGATAATTCTGAACTTTAATCACACACAGTCAATTACCGTATAATGTGATTATATGGATTTTCACACAACAAATGTGTATAACAACAATGAAAACAGCAATCCATCATCCAGAGTGCATTCTGCACTGCATAAGCATCAAATATAAATATTTAACGCTTATAACAACCTGTCAATCAATCGATCGACACACAACTAATTATTGGGATTAGTGTATGTCCAATTTCATCCTAATACCTGTGTTGCGTTTTCAAACAACAAACACAGATTTATTTGTGCAGTTGGGCGATGTGTAAATTTTTATCACCCCAATCAATATCGGTCAAATGTGTGTACATCAACAAATCATCTGATTTGTAAATGAATATTTTATTTTATATACACGTTAAAAATTATATTTTTAACTATAAAATGTTTATTTTCATTCCACATCACACAATTAACTTTCACAACATATCAATCAAACATACAAGCCATCCATGGTCTGTGGACGACGGGTGTCGGGTGCTGCTAAACACCGTCTGCATCCTAGTATATATTTTAACTAGAAAACAAATTAAAAGTGAGGAGTTCTCACCTTGGGGTTCCACTCCATCATTCTTTATTTCTGAACGGTTTAGATTAGGATTTGTTTTCCACCTGTTCCATCACAATTTTTTTCACACTGTTCATAGTAAAAATCATATTTTTATCGCTCCATTCCAATAAATAAAAATCATATTTTTATTTCTACTTCTTATATTTTTACAACGCCCACCTCATAATAAAAATCCCATCTTTTCTATGAACAAAAATCATATTTTTGATTATATAAAAAAAATATCTTTGATTATATAAAAATCCAAACTTTGATTATATAAAAATCTAAACTTTGATTATATAAAAATCAAAACTTTTACTTCTATCAAACTAATTACCTTAACCAAACAAGAACAAAAATAATTAAAACCAAAGATAAAAACTTACATTCGCTGCTTTGGTCAAAGAAGGACCCACGGGGCCGGAGACAGTCGGAGGAGGGTGGCGTCGGGTCGCTAAGGGGTTAGGGTGGCGCTGGCGGTCCAGGCAGTGGCGGATTGGCTCGATTTAGGGTTTGAAACAAAAGGGGGCGGCAGTTTCAGGGTCGTGGAGGCTGTTGGGGGTGAGGCAGAAGGGGGAGGTCGGCGCGGTGGCGTGGGAGGCTGGCGGTGCTGCTGGGGAGTCGGTTTAAGGAGAGATTGGGTGGTGCAGTTAAATTGAAGAAGGATATGAGAGGGAAAAGGAGCGAAGGTCAGTGGCGAAGGGGGGGCTAGCTCCGACGATCGTGCCTGGAGGGAGGTGGGGTGGCATCCACGGTGGCTGAAGGAGGTGGTCGGTTTTTATCAGAGAAGGGGGAAAAGAAATTCGATCGTGTGAAATGAATGGGGCGGTGTTAATGGAAAAGGCTTTATATTTATATTATTATTTATTATTATTTTATATTTCAAAAGGTTGATTTTTCTTTTGAACCCCAAACGAGGCCCAACAACTGTCGTCCACAGTGTATTACCCCCATTCCGAACAGAACGGAATATGTATCGTAAGCCAGTTCGGCCATTTCGATCAGTTTTCGTCAAAATCAAAATATAACTCTATATATTGAATTTGAACGCACATTTCAATTTACCGGGGCCACATACGGACTCTAAAAATTCCCGAAAAATATTTTATTGCTTCGTATTAACGATACGATCCTAATAAAACTAATTTCGTCAAATTCTGAGACCGTTTGAAAATTGGCCATTTGATGGTCGATCGAAATTGACTAAAACTGTCAAAACACGTTTAACTTCGCCACGCTCACATATTGATTCAGAAAATTATGAATTTTGGAACCTAGCAATAATGTGACATCTCGATTCGAACAAAAGTGGTTTCGTCGAAAACAGAGGTCATTTGCAAAATTTCCATTTTTAAGGCTAGAATTCCACAACTACTATTCTGAATTTTCAATTGGACATGACTTTTTATTCCCGCTATGAAATTTCAATATTTTGGATTCGTTGGAAAGATATACTCTAACAGATTCTAATATTTTTGGTTTCGCTAAAATGCAGTTTATTTTGAATCATGTACATTCATTTGAAATTTGAAATCGAATTTTCAAACTACCGCGCCATTTTCAATTCCTTTTATAATTATAATAAAATATGTATATTCTAACGACGATTCAAATAAATATATACATTCTAATTCTATTCAAAATAAATTTATCGTCGTTATTATTCAAAATAATTCATTTTAAATATTGAAAATTCATTAAAATTTCCAAAATAAATATTTTAAATTGGCTCGGATTTCCGGGTTATTACACCCTGCATTCCCTTGTCTCGTTTCTAACTCTTACCGGGTTGTGAGGCTCGCGAACTAACGCTATACACAAAGCTATCTTGAAATAGGCTATGCTTTGATCATCATCCATAAGGCTCTGCTTTCAACAAAAGCCTTGATCATTTGCATCTTGGCATGCCACATTGACAATTCAAGCCATGCGATCGATAACTACCAATATATTACCTCTGAGTTCATGCGTCTCAGAGAAGGGTGTTAAGTAAGAGAATAAATTCTCCACCACCAACATATATATATTAAATAGAGATTAATTTATATGGAATGAAATCCAATGTCGGACACACTTCCATTTACAAGTCCGTTCCGGGTCTGAAACAAACTGGAGACACCTTGTTCCTCGTCCCGTATGTCCAATATGGAAGAGAGGTGCTCGCATATCCGAACAATCAACAAGTACGTCCGGACAACTACCACTTTAACCCTTTCCTAGGAGCGACCCAGTTCAGGGCATCAGTAGTCGTCCATTCGATGTGAAGATCGCCAGTCTTCAATCACCATCTTCAATGTCTTCGACTTTTAACCGTCGTAGTAATTATTCAGAATGGGTTAAACCCGGATTTTCCGAATAACTCGCGTATTTTATAATCAGAAATCAAGTGCTATAAAGACACATCATACGCCTCATTCCAATTCAGAATATTCTTTTAATAAAATATTCATATTAAAAGGGAATGATTCCCATCAATTTTATCAAAGATAAATTCTTTTAAATTTAATCTTTAATCTTCTTTTTAAAGATTCAATAAAACTCCAATTTGATTTTAACATCAAAAATCATTACTTTATGATTATTCAACCTTTAAAAAATTAGTATTTTCGTTAACTGGGATAAAGAACCAATGTCATTTAAAACACAGTTCACGATAAACCCAAAATCATCTTCCATTAAATATGGAAATTTCACAGAAATCAAATCAGTATATATAATCGATATAAATTTCCATATTAGACTAATAATATAAATGGAATAACGGCAAAGCCTTTTAAATTCCATATATAGTAATAGTCTTCTTTTGCATGAGCCTATCTCGATTATTATCAAATCGAATTTCCACTCAATTCCAATTTAAAATTAAATTGGAAAACTTGACTTTGGAAAATTTCTTTTTTAAATCTTAATAAAAATATTTATAGATTCTAAATCATATTTTTACTGTTAATTGGGCTAAAGAACAAATGTCGTTTAAAACATAGTTCACAATAAGCCCAATTCACATTTCAATTTATTCCGATTACTAAATATAATTGGAAATTTTAATAATCTTAATTAAAAGATTTATTTTTTTCATACGGGGTTTTAAAACATTGTTATTTAAGACACCATCCACGACAACTCAAAATATAATTCTTTTATTTAATTCCAATTAAATATTAGTGAATTGGAAGACTTCATTAAATCTTAATTTAAACGATTTATTCTAGTTAATAACTAGTTCGTTTCGAAAAAATATTTTTTTATCTTTTGTCCATCCAAAAACGGACATAGAAATCATCATGTTATTCTTTGCTGAATATTATTTTTTAAAATATTCGTTATTTAAAAATATTCTTTATATAAAAAGATTCTTTTTGTAAAAATATTCCTTATATTACAATGTTCTCTATTTTAAAGTATTCCTTATATTACAATGTTCTTTATTTTAAAATATTCTTTATTTAAAAGATATTCTGAATCGGAATGCGACTCAATCATTTACCATATAACTTTGGTTATATGGATTTCATACATCGCATGTACACGACAACAATGATAAATAATCATTAAACAATCCATTCACATCCAGAGTGGAATTTATAATTGTGTGAGCATTAAAATGAATAAATAATGCTCATCGCAGCCTGTCAATCCACCGATTGACATACAACTAAATATTTGTTCTAGTGTATGTTAAATATCATCCCAATACCCATGTGGGATTTTCAAACAACAACAATTCATCTAAATAAATCATTGGTTAATGAATTTAACTAATTTTAATTCCGCTAACATATTGATGATAACTAACAAACATGTTATTATACTCCTAATGCCAAATAAAAATGTATTTTACTCGCATAATTTCCCTACATGTATCTAATATATAATTTGACAATACAAACGTCACTTTGATTTGCATACAAATTCTATTGTATAATTTAACAATAAAATGTCACTTAAATTTACATACAAATTCTAATGTATGTTTTGACAAATAAAATGATTCTTATATTTGCATATAAATTCTAATGTATGTTTTGCAAATAAAATTTGTAACAACCTGGAAATTCTGGGCCAGTTTAAATTTTTTATTTTGGCGAATTTAATGAATTTTGATTATTTAAAATGATATATTTTAAATAATAATGACGAAAAATTTATTTTGAATATAATTCGAACGTATATATTCGTTTGAATCGACGATAGAAGATAAATACTTATTTATATTTATAAAAGGAATTGAAAATGGCGCGGTAGTTCGATGATTCGATTTCAAATTTCAAATGGATGTACAGGATTCAAAATAAACCGGATTTTAGTGAAACCAAAAATATTAGAATCTATTTGATAATATCTTTCCAACGAATCCGAAAAATTGAAATTTCATAGCGGGGATCAAAAGATACGTCCAGTTGAAAATTCAGAATAGTCGCTATGGAATTCTGGCCCTTAAAAATGGAAATTTTGCAAACGACCTCGGATTTCGGCGAAACCACTTTTGTTGGATTCGTGATGTCAAGTTTGCTAGGTTTCAAATTTCATAATTTTTCGAATTAATATGTGAGCGAGGCAAAAGAAAACGTGTTTGACCAGTTTCAGTTGATTTTAATCGACTGGAAAATGGCCATTTTTCAAACGGTCTCAGAATCCGATGAAATTAGTTTTGTTAGGACCGTATCGTCAATACGAAGCTAGAAAATATTTTTTGGGAATTTTTCTAGTTAGTATGTGACCCCGGTAAATTGAAATGTCCGTTCAAATTCAATATATAGAGTTATATTTTGATTTTGAACGAAAACTGATCGTAACGATAAAATGGACTTACGATATATACCCCATTGTGTTCAGAATGGGGGTAATTAGCTAGGAACGACAGTCATTGGGATTCGATTGGAGTTAGTGGTGATAAACAGTTAAATGATGAATTAAAATATTATTAAATTATATTATATATATAATACCCTCCTTTTCACATAACCCCCCCAAAATCGATTTCATTCAAAAGAATAAATAAATAAATAACGTTCTTCCAATTCGCGACAGCCGACCCCCCTAGACCTCGTCGCGCCGCAATCGCCTACCGTAGGTTGGCGCCTACCACCAAGACCCCAAGCGTCGTCCCCTCCCCTTCATCTTCACCTTTTCCTCCTCCTAGAATGGGCGAACACCCCCACGCAAGCCCCCCCCCCCCAAAACCGCCGGAAACCCAAGCACAGCCGCCGCCACAGCCATGCTCCGGCCCTCGCTCCTCCGACTGGTGACCCTCCTTCATCAACAGTTGGATTCCTCTTTCAAAAAGTGAGTTTTTCTAGTTTAATTAAATTCAAATACGTAGAATAAAATCAGTTTTTATAAATAAAAAGCAATATTATTTTTAATCAGTTTTGATTTGTATTTAACATTATAAAGATCTGATTTTTAACAACAAAAAGATTTGATTTTCATTAGAAAAGGCTATATTTTTATATAATAGAAAAGGTTTGGTTTTTGTATAATATAGCAAAGTTAAAGATTTCATTTCTATAAATGTAAAGAATAAATTTTTATTATGAAGTAGCAAATGTAATGATTCCATTTTTATTTACATACGAACGTTATAAAGATGAGATTTTTATCTCTAGAAGCACGTGTGATTTTTATATATGTAGCGAATTAAAAATATAATTTTTATAATATAGAGAGGTTAAAAATATAAATTTTGTACTAGTGGCATATTAAAAATATGATTTTTATATAGGTATGATAGTAAAAATATGATTTTTATTCATGTAGAGTTATGAAAACATAATCTTTATTAAGAGAAGAGCAATATAAAAATATAATTTTTATAACAAAGTGAAGATAAAAATTTGATTTTTATATATATGAGATAAAGGTAAAAATTTGATTTTTATATATGTAGTGAATACGGGCAACGAAAGTGACAAAAGACGAAAAGGTGAAGATTTCCTTCATAAGAAGAGTCACGGTGAATGGATTTATCTTGGGTGAGAACTCCTCACCTTTTATTTAATTTTCTAGTTAAAATATATACTAGGATGCAGACGGTGTTTAGTAGGAGCCGACACCCGTCGTCCACAGACCATGGACGGCTTGTTTGTTGATTGTTTGATTTTGATGTGTAGTTGATTGTGTGATGTGAAATGAAAATAAATTATTTATATAGTTAAAATATCTTATAGTTGAAAATAGGATTTTTAACGTGTATATGAAATGAAATAAAAATAAAAATAAACAAATCGGACGATTTGTTTATATACACACATTTGATTGATATTGATTGGGACGATAAATTTTACACATCGCCCAACTGCACAAATAAAATCTGTGTTTGATTGTTTGAAAACTCCATACGAGTATTGGGGTGATATATGACATACACTAATCCCAATAGTTAGTTGTATGTTGATCGATTGATTGACAGACTATTATAAGCGTTAAATATTTATATTCGATGCTTATACAGTGTAGAATACACTTTGGATGATGGTTGATTATTCATCGTTGTCATTGTATACATGTGCTGTAGAAAATCCATATAATTAACATTATATGGTAATTGATTGGGCCTCACTCCAGTTTTGAAAAAGAAATACTTGAATAGAAATATTTGAAAAAGAAATATTTGAAATAGAATATTTGAAAATAGAAATATATGAAGCCGTGTTGATTAGATTTATGCCATTTTGACGTGAACGATATTTATATCGATTTTATTCATTTTATAATGAACATCGAAAGTGATTTCAAAATCCGATATTTTGAATAGAAATGAATTCGAATTGAAATTGAACAGAATTGAAATTGAATAGAAATGAATTCGAATTGAAATGAATAGAATTGAAATTGAATAGAATTGAAATCGAATAGAATTGAAATAGAATTGAAATTGAATAGAATTGAAATTGAATAGAAATGAATTCAAATTGAAATTGAATAGAATTGAAATTAAATAGAAATGAATTCGAATTGAAATTGAATAGAATGGAAATTGAATAGAAATGAATTCGAATTGAAATTGAACTGAAAACCGATTTGAATTGAAATCAATTTGAAATGAAGTTAAAATGAATTTATGTTGAAAAATTCGATTTTGATTTGAATTTGAAAAGGAAGTTGAAATCGTTTTGAAAACGAATTTAAAACGATTTATAAAATACGTTTTAAAAGGAAATCGACGAAGTATATATTATATATATTATATATATAATATAATGGCCTGAATAGAACGCGCCGGGCCGCGGCAGTTCGCGAATTTCGACCATTGACTTCGAACGGATATTACGGGAGATTAGTTAAGTTGAAAGGTTTCTTGGGTATTGATCTGATGTTGGTTTCGGCCTTCGGGGTTAATATTTAGGGAATTGCTCACTTGCTAATTTACGGTTAGGGACTGATTGAATTGTGACGTGATTTTGGGGTTTATCGTGAACCGTGTTTTAAGTGACACTGATTCTTTAACCCAGTCAAAGATTAAACTAAGTGGAGTTTTAATGAATCTTTAATTAGATTAAAATGATCGAGAATGGAGTATCACCAGTTTTGCTTCAGGCGATAGTTAAATCTTTAATTAGATTTGAACGTGAAATGGTAATTGAATTTACCGATAACACCGTGGTGTTAGATATAAAGTATTACCAGTTTTACTTCATGGGATGAATAGGTTGGGATTGGGAAATTAAAACAAATGATTACTTCGGTAAGGTTCGTTAAT
Source organism: Allium sativum (assembly GCA_030737875.1). Lineage (NCBI taxonomy): Eukaryota > Viridiplantae > Streptophyta > Magnoliopsida > Asparagales > Amaryllidaceae > Allium > Allium sativum. The sequence goes on along the minus strand of CM060924.1, from coordinate 994,885,098 downwards.
CCTGACTAGTTTGGATAAACCGAAATTTGGTTTGAATTGATTTTCGAAGGATGATTAAAGAATAAATTTAAAGGAATTTATCTTTGATAAAATTAATGGGAACCTTTCCCTAGGAATTTGAAATTTAGAAACTAACTATAGGTTAGCTAAGCAGAATGGTTTCCTGGGTATTGATCTGATGTTGGTTTCGGCCTTCGGGGTTAATATTTGGGGAATTATTCTCTTGTTAATTTACGGTTAGTGACTGATGAATTGGAATGAGGCGTATGTTGTGTTTGTGTAACACTTGTTTATTATATACGCGAGTTGCTCAGAAAGACCGGGTTTATCCCATTCTGAATAACTGAATCGACGATAAGAAATCGAAGATGAAGACGGTGGTCGAAGACCAGAGATCTTCACCTCGTTTGGATGGTAATTGATGTCCTGATTGGGAGGCATCCCGAAATATGGATAATGAGTGGTGATCGTCCAGACGTACGTGGAGATCGATGGGTTTGCGAGGTATATAATGCCTACGATTTCGTTCAGACCCAGAACAGACTTGCAAATGGACAGTGTGTCTTACATTGGAATTTATTTTGTGTGATTGATAGCCATCAGTTGCACGGTGTGAATTGGCTGTGTGGGATGCTAAGATGCAGTGATCAGGGCTTCTGTTGAAAAGCAAAGTCTTGTGGTGATGATCAAAGCACCGCCTGTGTGGCGTAGCTTTGTGTATAACGAGAAATCGCGAGCCTCACACCCCGGTATGAACCAGAAACGGGAGAAAGGACCTCAGGGGGGCATACGTTTTCTTTCTAGCTAGAAGTGGCGTCAGTGGTTTTACATGCCCTGACGAGTTTGACTTATGTTGTTGTTACTGTTGCGAGGCGCCTCGAAAATATCGGTCGATCCGGGACCGATGGAGTCATTCGTTGGCTCACTTACGCCCCAAAGGGCGGAGAAACGCATTGTTCAGGCATTATAATCCACTCCGTGTGGACCGGCCCTGACGATCCAAGGTACGGTTGCGGCTGTGCCTGAGACTCGGGCTAGACAGTCTCGAATTCGGTAAGGACTATCTTTTGCCTTGGTTCATAACGGAAATCCAATTTCCAAATACGTGATTTTGCGGTTTTAATTGTAGAACTAGTATGGTGACATGATATATGGTACCCATGCCGTCTATGATTGATACTTATGATTTGAAATTGTTTTGACACTATACACATATAATAGTATCAAATGATTTGTTTTAAACGTACTAAGCATGTTTGGCTATAATTAGGGAAAACCCTATCCCCCGGCTTGCGTTGCTTTGTGTGATAGGACCTGGGTCTTATAATAGCTTCATTTTTTCAAAAAGCATTGCGCTGTTTTGTTAGATGCACTGGTATTCTTGGGAGGAAACCCGTTCCGTGTTATACGGCGTGGTCCCTTGATATATCTTATTTAAAGTAAAGTTTTAAATAACTGTTTTAGTTCTCACACCAGTCCCATGACTGACCTGGAGTTTATTGTTTTAACCTAAACTCTAGGTACCCTTATTTTGACACGGGAAGCTAGTAGTTTTGGTTTTGCAGATTTATATTCACAGGATCCTGGCTTACAACTGGAACGATATCCGGAAAGCTTTGTATCCGTATATCTCCTTCAGTTGTATTTTGTATTATTTTCCGCTGCTATGTAATGTATTCTAATCTCTGATATTTATCGAACGTATATTATTTGTTTATACTCTGTATATTCTTGTATTCTGATGAATTGTTGTAATATACAATGAAATGTTCTTCCGTCTACGTCCTGATGTGGCTTGTTCTCGACTCAATTCGGGCTTTCCTCACCGGGGAAGTTCGGGTCGTTTCAGCGTGGTATCAGAGCTTTGGTTTACAAAGCTCAGAGAACAAGACACATTAGAACCATACAAAAGAATTCATCAGATATTGGATTAGTAATATCCAATTGGAATGACTCGTTAGAGATGTGATTAGTAGTATTCCAGAACGAGTGTGAAGAGTATATTTTTAAAATGAAAACAATTTTTGTTTTGAAAATTTAAATCAATTATTCGTATTTGATTATTAATTTATATGAATTTGGACAATCCAATATATAAAGATTTGGCATATATGTCTTGCAAACATGTATTCGAAGTTTTAATGTATTGGATAGTTATAGAATCGCACTCTAGTGCCCGGGGATAATTCTGGTGATGGGGCACCATTGCCAGTATTTATTTTCGAGTTTCGAAAGTGAGATTTCTATATGTTTCCAATTGACTGGTGTGAGAACCGAAACTAGATAGGGCTTATTGTTGTGATTTGACATCAAAAATCTGATTTTTTTGACTATGTATCAAAGTTATGAATTTGAAAAGCTAATCAACTAATTGATTGATGGTTGTGTTGTTGATTATTGGTTGATTTATTAAAATTTGTACCTTATAGCCAAATTGTATCAAATAGTAAATTGTATTGAAATTGGGTCGCATTTGCTTGCATATACATGTACTTACATTGAACAGGTCATAGCAAAGAGGCTAGAGCAGAAGAATAAAATTGTTTGCCCGACAAATAGGTACATGTTTACCATAATTTACTGTTTTGTTTGGATGATGATGATTTTATGCGCCGATTGGCTAGCCGCTTGGCTTTTTCTTTTTCTTTTTGAGATCAGAGGGCCTGCATGGCAATTTCGGGATTTTCCCGGTGCTCCCGGTGTAGGGGAGGTTATGGCGAAATTTTTCGAAAATTTAGGGTGTTAGCCAAATTTTTGAGAAATTTGAAAAGTTCTTAGAAACTGAAAAGTTTAAGAACTTAAGCCGTAATGAAAATAACGAAAGTTGAGTTGATTAATTAAACAACTTTCGGCTTCGTTCCTTTTCAGGGACAAAAAGTTTTAAATGGGGGAGATTGTAACAACCCGGAAATTCTGGGCCAGTTTAAAATTTTAATTTTGGCGAATTTAATGAATTTTGATTATTTGAAATGAATTATTTTAAATAATAATGACGAAAAATTTATTTTGAATATAATTCGAACGTATATATTCGTTTGAATCGACGATAGAATATAAAATTTATTTATATTTATAAAAGGAATTGAATATGGCGCGGTAGTTCGATGATTCGATTTCAAATTTCAAATGGATGTACAGGATTCAAAATAAACCGTATTTTAGTGAAACCAAAAATATTAGAATCTATTTGATAATATCTTTCCAACGAATCCGAAAAATTGAAATTTCATAGCGGGGATCAAAAGATACGTCCAGTTGAAAATTCAGAATAGTCGCTATGGAATTCTGGCCCATAAAAATGGAAATTTTGCAAACGACCTCGGATTTCGGCGAAACCACTTTTTTTGGATCCGTGATGTCAAGTTATTGCTAGGTTTCAAATTTCATAATTTTTTGAATCAATATGTGAGCGTGGCAAAGGAAAACGTGTTTGACCAATTTCAGTCGATGATGCGTGCACTCATCACCGAAATCATTTCCAAGACAAGAGGGTATACAGTTATTTCTAAAACTCATATGAAATAATTTTTCTATATGAAACAACCCTTTTTTTTAAAATATAAATATATTATTTCAAAACCATTTACAAATCAACATTACAAAACCACCCGAAACCAAATTCTCAAATTCATATTTTACTTCTTATTTTATTATCAATAAATTTCAATATTTGATTTTCTTAAACCAATCAACAACCAATGGTTTTAATTATTAATTTATCGAGTAATAAATGATGAAAATTTAATATTATCATCAACAAAATCAAAATTAACATATTTCAAATAATTCTATATATAAATAAAATACAATTCAAAACAATATTATGTCAATGAATCCTATTCGAGTGTTTAGAAATCCCTATCGATGCCTTGGCGTCCCAAGTACCGACCAGAATTCATAAATACTCAACAGAACAAATTAACACAATTCAAAATCATTTTATATCAAAATTACAAGTACGCTCTCTCATATACACTCAAACTCATTCTAGGGTATTACCACCCTATCTCTAATGAGTTAATCCCAAATAGAGCCAAGGATTTTGCTAAACCAAAGCTCTGATACCAAATGTAACATCTGAGATTTTTGACCGTTCAAATCGACAATGATCCTTAATGTCGACATAAACAGATCAAAAATACGGATATTTATTCGGATTAAAATAAGAAAAAGAATAAAACAAATACAGAATCTCGCAGCAGAAGGACAAAATATAATAAATAAATAACAGTTCATGAAGCAGTTAAAATATACATTTAATTATATTTTACAACGATTATCAGAGTAAATTAACATACAAAATACCAATGCATTTGCAGAGGAATAATAATAATACGTCTGTTGAGCTCCATCTTCATCTTCATAATGGTATCTTCAAAGCAAGTGAAACTTCGCTAACTGCAACTCGGTCTGACCCGAGCGTACTGCAAAAAAAGAAACACAACAAACACTCGGATCAGGACCAAATTGTTCTCATATTAGTTAAATCAAATTTCATGTAACAACATAAGTGCAATAACTTAAGAGATATTACGGGAATTTCCATCTCTTAAGGATCCGTCAAACTAATACTATATAATATAATACGCAATTATAATAATGTCTATGGTTAAATATAACATAATAAAATAATGTAAGCGGGATTACCATTATTACCCTTACACCGTTTATACCGTTGCCGTATAGTTTGCATATAACACACCAGTACGTCGATGGATAGGGATGCGCTGTGATACGACAACGTTAAATCAAAATCGTAGGGGACTCGATCAAGATAAATATGATAAGGCATCGAAGCAATACCCATAAGTAGTGATTCTACCGGATTACGGACCCAGGCCGGTGGTAACACATAGCCGCAACTACCGCCCTCCCCAGACATACCCCAAAATCAATCAAAGGCGCCAATCAATCAAAAAGTATATATATGGTATCGAAGAAGTATGCACGCTCAGAGTAGCTAACTCAATTAACCTAGGTATGGCTCCTGTTTTAGTCATTTTAATTATGACCCGAAGGTCAAGGCTATCCATCGTCGTTCTCTTTCTTCAAATCCAGTAATCGCCTGTAACAACCCGGGGAAAACTCGACGCTCAAATTTTCGACAACAATACACAAACCCGTATTACTTGCCAAAAACCCAAGTATCGAACCCCCAGATTGTCATGAGAAAGAATTTAGAGGGTGAGAATAGAAAGAAAGCAATATTAGAATAGAAGAAAGAAGAAGAACACCACATCAGAATCTCATAGCGGAACGAATAAAATATAGTATCAAATCTCTCTATATAAAAGAACTTTGTATACATACCAATCATCAGAGCACAACTTATATCAGACACAGAGGATAATAACTTTGTATAACTAGCGGTGAAGCCGCCTGCTTCCAGCTCCTGAAACTCCAAGCGAACCTAACCTGGAACATACTCGGTCTGACCCAAGCACATTTGATTTAAAACAAAATACACCGGGTCAGTCTGGAATACTATCAGTGATAAATTCACAACACACACACACTTGCTTAACTTTGGAAATCCTTTCTGAAATCAAAGGATAATAGTAAGAACAGCCCACACATAAACACGGACGGTTTTTAACTTACTATAACCCAAAACAGTTTTGAAATCATAGCTTGCTCTGATATTACCATAATGTCTAAATACAAATAAATTTCAATCTAGAGGAAAGCTTGCATCTCACGCTCCCCATATTTAGTATAAAATTGAAAACCGTGGGCGCTTATTGGATATTGGATTCCAACCTTGACAAGGTATGGGACCACCTGCCGATAGTGTATCTCTAGAGGCGAATACACTGGGTTCAACAAGAACGTCTCGCAACCCGGACCTCACATGACCGACCACTCATTTCGCTTGAGTGTATCGAATGTATATCACCGACGGTTGGGATCAGCAACCCCCTCCCGAAAAGGGACAGCATCGAACATAGATTTAAGAAGCAAATGGAATTTCTCTAGATAGGTGATTATACACCCTAATGGGAGTGACCCACAAAGCCATGCTGTCTGCCCGATTTTTGTCATTTCCCAGTTGATGAGGCTTGAGGCTAGAATTTATCTTCGAACATCTGGCCACCATTCACTTTGAATGCCACATCGTCGAATCCTATGGATATCACTAATTGACGTCCACAAAAATACTCTAGTTGGGAGCTAACCAACTATAATACGTTTGAAGAAATCAACGTACGTGGTCCTTTGGAAATACTCTATCAGACATTCATCCATACAAGTCATCCAGGAACAGGATGAACCGAAGGCACTCTCCTACCGCACCCTTATAGGAATCACCCCAAGGATCAGTAGCGAGAAGTCCTTACAATCCGTAGATTCAACCACGACAGAATCACAAATCAAATAACCCTGGTTGCAAGCCAGAGAAATTCGACGAGTAGTCCTACTGCTTATGAAGAACCACGGTCTTCACTTGCTCCGTCTTCAGTCGACGTCTTCACGTATTTGCTGGTCAGAATGGTTTTCGAATATAATTCGATCCCGGTCTTTCCGTGCCAACAATCGTATTGGGCCTGGTTTGATAGTCGGTGATTTAACTATCAAATAACAAATGTGTCAATGAAATGGTTTCACTGATTCAGTACTTGGCATGACTTGGCCCAATTAAAATATATTTAACAAAATCATTAATCAACTCTAATATTCGACTTAACTCTAACTTGACTAACTCGACCAACTTGACTAACTTGATTAACTCCGACTGATTTACTTTGATCAATTAACTCATACTCGACTTAACTCCATTCGCTTGACCCTAGATCGCAGCGATCACAATGGTTACGCCTGATTCCCTCAGGAAACATCCGACCGCCGTAGGCTATCTGCAGCCCTGCGAATTACGCTAGCAGTCGTACGCAATGGTGACTCTTTCTGAATAACTATGTTTGACTAACTTTACCTCAAATACTATCTTCGATCAACTCTAATTGAATAACAAATATTCAATATAATTTGAAATCAATATTCTTATTTCCTTTGAAACTAATATTTCAATATTACTTATTTCCCAAAATTCTTGCATTATAGTTCGATACTCCTCGTATAAGATAAAATCAATTTCAACACCTTCACTCGTTCCAAACTAATACCATTCCTCGATAATAGTGAAGCCAACCAAGTTGGGGTATTTTAGTTACCTCTCAGACCTTGATCGACAATGTTCTTACCTTAGAATAATATTAGATTGTCACTTAAACCTTTCCCCAAAACCTTATTTACCGTTTCGATTTCAAATAGGGTTTATAAACCACTTCTTACAATTGAAATCTCTGTTCGATAAAATCTCTTTACTTAATTCGTTCGATTAAGTAAATGTCACTCTTAACTTAGAATAACGTCCCACTTAATTCAACTCTTTAACCTCAAGTCATTATTTGGTCCAAAAACCCTTTTTAAAACCTTATTTTGGACTTCTTCCAAATCGTTTATTTATTTGTTTAGCCTCAAACTATTTCCATTCTACTTAATCATCTCCCTTGGAAGTTTAATTCTATTTGAATTTTTACTTTACTTAATTGACAATTAAGAAAATTCTTATCTAGATCCTCGAATTTCACATACAAATTCATTAACCAATCTTGTTTAAAACTTGGATTCATAAATCTCTTTATGAAGCTTGTCGCTCCTTTTTATCGAACCATAGTGTTACTTAACCATTCTTAATCTATTAAACTTTCTCTTTAAAATTTCTTTTAACCCGAACTCACTATACTTAATTTAAAAAAATTAAGCAAAAAACTTTTTTAAATCTTTAAACTCACTTACTAATTTCGTTCACCATGTTTATTGAACACTTGGGTCATAAATCTTTTATAATCTCTTATTTCCCTTTTTTTATCGAGCCTTAATGTCAATTAACCCCTTGTTAATTTAATTCCCCTTTTTATCAATCTCGTGTGGAAATAGGGTTTTATAATCTCTTTTATAAACTTGATTAAAACTTTTATTTATAAATTTCTAATTTAATTACTTATATAAACTGACTGGAAAACTTAAATTCAGTTATAAAATAATTTATAACTTTGAAGCTGCGTCAACTCACCAAACGGTAAACCGACGTCTAAAACACACATTTTAGGCCGTTCACTGCCAACTACCCAATCAACACTGTCGGTTTATTTCAAACACAACCCAGATGAATATCTATTCAACCATCACACTCAAACAGGTTTTCAACCATATAGGGTTAAATTAGTTCAAATATCAACGATATAAGCAAACAAACAACATATATAAATTATTTGAGGAATCCGGTCGGATCCCTCCAACCTGTCCTTCCCTGCATCACAACTCGTTATACATTTCATAATCATATATGAAATAAATTTCATATGATCAACTGATTTAAAATGATGAAATAACAGCAACCATTCAAACAATAATCAACCAATAGCAACCAATCAACCAATTTATATTTTTAAATGGTAAATTATATTTTAATATGAATTTACCACATCACAGAATTCCAGAAGGTGTGAGAATTAACTCACCAGATTATTCTGTCGACGGTTGACGCGTTTGTCGCTTTTAATCTTGAACGGACGTTCAAAATTAGCTCAATTTTCAACGGCATCATATCAGTGCCTAGTCAGTGCCATCGTCTAGAGCTCGTCCCTGCGATCCCAACGAATCCAGTTTCGCTGAAATCCGTTAACGTACGAAGAAGATACGCTTATTACAAGATTGAATATATATACAATTTTATATTTAACTAATTACTAATTAAATTAAATATTTTAAATTACCTACTTAACGTCCTTGCCACGTCAGCAAGTTGAAACAGGGTTCCCCTGGGGTGGAGTTCTTCTTCCCCGATGGCTTCGTTTAATCCCAAACGTTCGAAACTTCCAGCCTCGACTACACCTTTGTCAGGGCACCGGGACCCACGCCGCCTATTCCATCAGATCCGCCGTGTCACGGCGCCCCTCCTCCATGAACGTCGGCCACCACCATAGCTCCAGTTCGCCAGAATTTCCGCCCGCCCGAAACAGTTTTGACCGTGAAATTCCACTACCACCAGCGATGAGGCACCACCGCACTACCACCATTTGACGCAGCCAACCACCCAGCATCGATCCACTTAGGTCCGCGACCCCCTCGCTGGCCACCTCTGCTGGAAAACGCCCATTCTCCGACCAAGCATAAAAATAATCTCAGAAAAACACCCCTCCGATCAACTAGCAAATTCTCCCACCTCCGACCACCGTAGGACTTGAGACTACAGCCAAATCGAAGGCCTATCTCCCCTCTTCGAAAGCCCCAAAGTCCCGTTACATCAAATCGACCACAACTCCTTAATTTCAGAGGAAAACGAAAATCAATTTCTGTGGTTTGACCCCGATTCCGGCCACCACACTCAACGAGACTCACCCAACTTTTTGCTGTAGGTAGATATCGTCCCGATCTACCATTTCCCTTCAGGTTGCCATAGGAAATTCCCCTCGGATTGGAAGATATAAATGATTTTGCATTGAAGGACTTATTTGCAAAATTACATGAAGGAGGCTGAGTTTGGGCATTAGGGTTTCAGCCTTGGGTCTTTATATAGTGTGGAAAAATATTTATTTAAGTTGATTTGACGAACGACAATGACTAACGATATTTTATTTCGTGTCTATCGCGTTTTCGAACGTTGTTTATTCGCTCCTGCGCTCACATACGAACCCCGTTCGAGACGCGAATGGACGGCATAGCATAATTCGACGATACGGTCCTAATGAAACTTGTTTCGTCGAATTCTGAGTTCATTTGCTCGAATGGCCCTCGTTCACGTTCAAATGGTCGTTTTTATTTGCGTTTTATTTTGCCATGCTCACAAATTAACCCCAATTGACGCGCCACTTGAAACCTAGCAATAATTTACTGTTGCGGTCCCAATAAAATTTATTTCGTCGAAAACTGACGTCGTTTGAATAAAGGCCCTTTTATAACTGGCCAATTCAAATAAAATAAATCAATTTTAAAATACTTCAATATAATATTATTAAAATATTGAAATTGGCCATACACGACCAGAATATCGTATACTACCACAATAAAATATCTCGGGTTGAGTTTGAAGCCAAATCGATATTATAAAATTTTTAAAACCCTCTATTCTATATAAATTTAGCGCTATATATATAAATGAAATTCCATAGCGTTTTTTCCAAAATTTCATTTGGGCATAAAATAACATCTATACGACGAAAACTGGACTTTTCTCTGCCATTGGAAAGATATCGTCAAGCCGGTCCCGACGTTTCTTGTTTCGAGGAAATCCGACTTATTTTGAACCCGGTACGACCAATTGAAGTTCAAAACGCCAAATCGCGAACTATCGCACCGCTGCAGCTCGTTATTTAATTAAATTATAAACCATATATATTCTGTCGTCGTTTCTAAACGAAATCGTCGATATAACTTCAATGTATCCAATATCAAACTATTTCAAACGGCCCGTTCACCCTATATTGCCGACACAACATTTTCTGACCGGTTTGGAATTAAATTATTATTTTATTATATATTTAAATAATATATTCAGAATATAATCATTAAATTCGATTATTTAAATTCAAACCAATATTTTAAATAAATAAAATATTTAAAATAACTCAAATAAATAGGTAGAAAATACGGGTCGTTACATTCCTTCCCCCTTAAAATAATTTCATCCTCGAAATTGCTAAGGTATAAGAAATGTCGTCAACTATTATCTTTGCAAAAATGTTTAATTTAAAACTCGATTTTATTATTAAACTGACCCAATTGGTTTTAAAACCAATTTATTTCAAATAAAAGATTTCCCAAAAATTTCCAAAAAAAATTTAACACCTTAAATTTAGGAAAATTTCGGCAGAGTCTCCCCTGCACGGAGGACCATCTGCAATATCGCAGGATCTAGAACTATGTATACATCGACTCTCATAGATGGAAAATCCAAAATCCAAACCCAAAACCCAAACAAACCAAAATTTCATATTTTCGTAGGCGTACCTTTTGGCGAGCGTTACTATGCGATAATCGATATATTATAGACGAGCCTGCTTAATTATTTTGCAGCTCTATTCAACTGGATTTAATTAACTCCAGAATTTCTTTCTTGAACTGGTTTAAAGCTGAACCGACTCGTCTGCACCTGTTCTCAACTTAAACCAATTCATTAGTCACTAAAACAATATCAGTTAAAACATCCATATCAGACAATTCAATCTATATGGGGTTATCATTATCATTACTTCTAACCAAGTCTTAACAAATCCATTTTTTTTTTACCCATTCAGATTCATTAATTTGGATTATTTATCCAACTTGTTTATTTCAAATTTGTTTCAACCAATTCTATTCCTTCTCAAGTTTATATTCAAGCAATCAACCACACATTACAAACATATCATTCAAATCAGCCTTAATAAATCAATGATTGCCCATACTACAATAACCTTTACTTTTATTTTATTATAAAATAAATTGGGCAAAAATAATTTCAAAAATAATTTTTTTTATATCAAATTACAAATACGCTCTCTCGTATATACACACCCAACTCAATCTAGGGTGTTACCAACCCCATCTTTATTGAGTCACACCACAGAGCCAAGGTTTTCTCAAAACCAATAGCTCTGATACCACTGTAACGACCCGGGGAAAACTCGACGCTCAAATTTTCGACTACAATACAAAACCCGTATTACTTGCCAAAAACCCAAGTATCGAACCCCCAAATTGTCATGAGAAAGAATTTAGAGGGTGAGAATAGAAATAAAGCAATATTAGAATAGAAGAAAGGATAAGAACACCACATCAGAATCTCGCAGCGGAACGAATAAAATATAATATCAAATCTCTCTATACAAAAAAACTTTGTATACATACCAATCATCATAGCACAACTTATATCAGACACAGCGGAAAATAACTTTGTATAACTAGCGGTGAAGCCGCCTGCTTCCAGCTCCTGAAACTCCAAGCAAACCTAACCTGGAACATACTCGGTCTGACCCGAGCACATTTGATTTAAAACAAAATACACCGGGTCAGTCTGGAATACTATCAGTGATAAATTCACAACACACACACACACTTGCTTAACTTTGGAAATCCTTTCTGAAATCAAATGACAATAGTAAGACCAGCCCACACATAAACACGGACGGTTTTTACCTTACTATAACCCAAAACAGTTTTGAAATCATAGCTTGCTTTGATATTATCATAATGTCTAAATACAAATAAATTTCAATCTAGAGGAACGCTTGCATCTCTAGCTCCCCATATATAGTATAAAATTGAAAACCGCGGGCGCTTATTGGATATTGGATTCCAACCTTGACAAGGTATGGGACCACCTGCCGATAGTGTATCACTAGAGGCGATTACACTGGGTTCAACAAGAACGTCTTGCGACCCGGCCCTCACATGACCGACCACTCATTTCGCTTGAGTGTATCGAATGTATATCACCGATGGTTGGGATCAGCAACCGTCTCCCGAATAGGGACAGCATCGAACATAGATTTAAGAAGCAAATGGAATTTCTCTAGATAGGTGATTATACACCCTAATGGGAGCGACCCACATAGCCATGCTGCCTGCCCGATTTTTGTCATTTCCCGGTTGATGAGGCTTGAGGCTAGAATTTATCTTCGAACATCTGGCCACCATTCACTTTGAATGCCACATCGTCAGATCCTCTGGATATCACTAATTGACGTCCACAAAAATACTCTAGTTGGGAGCTAACCAACTAAAATACGTTTGAAGAAATCAACGTACGTGGTCCTTTGGAAATACTCTGTCAGACATTCGTCCATACAAGTCATTTAGGAACAGGATGAACCGAAGACACTCTCCTACCGCATCCTTATAGGAATCACCCCAAGGATCAGTAGAGAGAAGTCCTTGCAATCCGTAGATTCAACCACGACAGAATCACAAATCAAATAACCCTAGTTGCAAGCCAGAGAAATTCGACGAGTAGTCCTTCCGCTTATGAAGATCCACGGTCTTCACTTGCTCCGTCTTCATGTATTTGCAGGATGGAATGGTTTTCGAATATAATTCGATCCCGGTCTTTCCGTGCCAACAATCGTATTGGGCCTGGTTTGATAGTCGATGATTTAACTATCAAATAACAAATGTGTCAATGAAATGATTTCACTGATTCAGTACTTGGCATGACTTGGCCCAATTAAAATATATTTAACAAAATCATTAATCAACTCTAATATTCGACTTAACTCTGACTTGACTAAATCGACCAACTTGACTAACTTGATTAACTCCGACTGATTTACTTTGATCAATTAACTCATACTCGACTTAACTCCATTCGCTTGACCCTAGATCGCAGCGATCACAATAGTTACGCCTGATTCCCTCAGGAAACATCCGACCGTCGTATGCTTTCTGCAGCCCTGCGAATTACGCTAGCAGTCGTACGCAATGGTGACTCTTTCTGAATAACTATGTTTGACTAACTCTACCTCAAATACTATCTTCAATCAACTTTAATTGAAAAACAAATATTCAATATAATTTGAAATCAATATTCTTATTTCCTTTGAAACTTATATTTCAATATTATTTATTTCCCAAAAAATCTTGCATTATAGTTCAATATTCCTCGTATAAGATAAAATCAATTTCAACACCTTCACTCGTTCCAAACTAATACCATTCCACGATAATAGTGAAGCCAACCAAGTTGGGGTATTTTAGTTACCTCTCATACCTTGATCGACAACGTTCTTACCTTAGAATAATATTAGCTTGTCACTTAAACCTTTCCCCAAAACCTTATTTACCGTTTCGATTTCAAATAGGGTTTATAAACCACTTCTTACATTTGAAATCTCTGTTCGATAAAATCTCTTTACTTAATTCGTTCGATTAAGTAAATGTCACTCTTAACTTAGAATAACGTCCCACTTAATTCAACTCTTTAACCTCAAGTCATTATTTGGTCCAAAAACCCTTTTTAAAACCTTATTTTGGACTTCTTCCAAATCGTTTATTTATTTGTTTAGCCTCAAACTATTTCCATTCTACTTAATCATCTCCCTTGGAAGTTTAATTCTATTTGAATTTTTACTTTACTTAATTGACAATTAAGAAAAGTCTTATCTAGATCCTCGAATTTCATTTACAAATTCATTAACCAATCTTGTTTAAAACTTGGATTCATAAATCTCTTTATGAAGCTTGTCGCTCCTTTTTATCGAACCATAGTGTCACTTAACCATTCTTAATCTATTAAACTTTCTCTTTAAAATTTCATTTAACCCGAACTGACTTTACTTAATTTAAAAAAATTAAGTAAAAAACTTTTTTAAATCTTTAAACTCACTTACTAATTTCGTTCACCATGTTTATTGAACACTTGGGTCATAAATCTTTTATAATCTCTTATTTCCCTTTTTTTATCGAGCCTTAACGTCAATTAACCCCTTGTTAATTGAATTTTCCTTTTTATCAATCTCGTGTGGAAATAGGGTTTTATAATCTCTTTTATAAACTTGATTAAAATCTTTATTTATAAATTTCTAATTTAATTACTTATATAAACTGACTGGAAAACTTAAATTCAGTTATAAAATAATTTATAACTTTGAAGCTGCGTCAACTCACCAAACGGTAAACCGACGTCTAAAACGCACATTTTAGGCCGTTCACTGCCAACTACCCAATCAACACTGTTGGTTGATTTTAAACTCAACCCAGATGAATATCTATTCAACCATCACACTTAAACAGGTTTTCTACCATATAGGGTTAAATCCGTTCAAATATCAACGGTATAAGCAAACAAACAACATATATAAATTATTTGAGGAATCCGGTCGGATCCCTCCAACCTGTCCTTCCCTGCATCACAACTCGTTATACATTTCATAATCATATATGAAATAAATTTCATATGATCAACTGATTTAAAATGATGAAATAACAACAACCATTCAAACAATAATCAACCAATAGCAACCAATCAACCAATTTATATTTTTAAATGGTAAATTATATTTTAATATGAATTTACCATATCACAGAATTCCAGAAGGTGTGAGAATTAACTCACCAGATTATTTTGTCGACGGTTGACGCGTTTGTCGCTTTTAATCTTGAAGGGACGTTCAAAATTAGCTCAATTTTCAACGGCGTCAGATCAGTGCCTAGTCAGTGCCATCGTCTAGAGCTCGTCCCTGCGATCCCAACGGATCCAGTTTCGCTGAATCCGTTAACGAACGAAGAAGATACGCTTATTACAAGATTGAATATATATACAATTTTATAATTAACTAATTACTAATTAAATTAAATATTTTAAATTACCTACTTAACGTCCTTGCCACGTCAGCAAGTTGAAACACGGTTTCCTGGGGTGGAGTTCTTCTTCTCCGATGGCTTCGTTTAATACCAAAAGTTCGAAACTTCCAGCCTCGACTACACCTTCGTCAGAGCACGGGGACCCACGCCGCCTATTCCATCAGATCCGCCGTGTCACGGCGCCCCTCCTCCATGAACGTCGACCACCACCATAGCTCCAGTTCGCCAGTATTTCCGCCCGCCCGAAACAGCTTTGACCGTGAAATTCCACCACCACCAGCGACGAGGCACCACCGCACCACCACCATTTGACGCAGCCAACCACCCAGCATCGATCCCCCTAGGTCTGCGACCCCCTCGCTGGCCACCTCCGCCGGAATACGCCCATTCTCCGACCAAGCATAAAAATAATCTCAGAAAAACACCCCTTCGATCAACTAGCAAATTCTCCCACCTCCGACCACCGTAGGACTTGAGACTACAGCCAATTCGAAGGCCTATCTCCCCTCTTCGAAAGCCCCAAAGTCCCGTTACCTCAAATCGACCACAAATCCTTAATTTCATAGGAAAACATAAATCAATTTATGTGGTTTAACCCCGATTCCGGCCACCACACTCGACGAAACTCACCCAACTTTTTGCTGTAGGTAGATATTGTCCCGATCTACCATTTCCCTTCAGGTTGCCATAGGAAATTTCCCTCGGATTGGAAGATATAAATGATTTTGCGTTGGAGGACTTATTTGCAAAATTACATGAAGGAGGCTGAGTTTGGGCATTAGGGTTTCAGCCTTGGGTCTTTATATAGTGTGGAAAAATATTTTTTTAAGTTGATTTGACGAACGACAATGACTAACGATATTTTATTTCGTGTCTTTCGCGTTTTCGAACGTTGTTTATTCGCTCCTGCACTCACATACGAACCCCGTTCGAGACGCGAATGGACGGCATAGCATAATTCGACGATACAGTCCTAATGAAACTTGTTTCGTCGAATTCCGAGTTCGTTTGCTCGAATGGCCCTCGTTCACGTTCAAATGGTCGTTTTTATTTGCGTTTTATTTTTCCATGCTCACAAATTTAACCCAATTCACGCGCCACTTGAAACCTAGCAATAATTTACTGTTGCGGTCCCAATAAAATTTATTTCGTCGAAAACTGTTGTCGTTTGAATAAAGGCCCTTTTATAACTGGCCAATTCAAATAAAATAAATCAATTTTAAAGTACTTCAATATAATATTATTAAAATATTGAAATTGGCCATACACGACCAGAATATCGTATACTACCACAATAAAATATCTCGGGTTGAGTTTGAAGCCAAATCGATATTATAAAATTTTTAAAACCCTCTATTCTATATAAATATAGCGCTATATATATAAAGGAAATTCCATAGCGTTTTTTCCAAAATTTGATTTGGACATAAAATAAAATCTATACGACAAAAACTGGACTTTTCTCTTCCATTGGAAAGATATCGTCAAGCCGGTCCCGACGTTTCTTGTTTCGAGGAAATCTGACTTATTTTGAACCCGGTACGACCAATTGAAGTTCAAAACGCCAAATCGCGAACTACCACGCCGCTGCAGCTCGTTATTTAATTAAATTATAAACCATATATATTCCGTCGTCGTTTCTAAACGAAATCGTTGATATAACTTCAATGTATCCAATATCGAACTATTTCAAACGGCCCGTTCACCCTATATTGCCGTCACAACATTTTCTGACCGGTTTGGAATTAAATTATTATTTTATTTTTTATTTAAATAATATATTCAGAATATAATCATTAAATTCGATTATTTAAATTCAAACCAATATTTTAAATAAATAAAATATTTAAAATAACTCAAATAAATAGGCAGAAAATACGGGTCGTTACATCGCCTCCAAATCCATCCAACATCATTTCTGGAACTTCACCGCGTACAAAGTTGTTAAAGTGGTTTTCGGTATTGGCAGAGAGTATGACAATATCTGATCCCGGTCTCTTTAACAACCAAACGTTTACATTTTTCACACCGGTTTCTTCTTTTACATTTCGATGAGGTTCATATTTCATACCAAAATATCATATTTTCAAAATCATTCAATATTCAAAATAGAATATAATTCACACTAAATCTCCATTTAAACCAGTTAAAATCTTGAAACAATTCCAACTTTAATAATTTGAAAAATAAAATAGTTAACAGTATATTTAAAATAATTTAGATATATAATTGAAATAGTTTGAAAATAAATAGTTTGTAATTTAAAATAGAATTTATCAAATTTATTAAAATATATAGTTAAAACATTAAGTAAAATATAACATAAATAGTTGATTATAAAATGATTTATTTGAAATAATTTATAAAACAAAATAGTAATAAAATAAAATAGTTTATAATGAAAAAAATTATTATTAAGATAGTTTATAAAATGATTTGAAACACTATAGTTGGAATTAGAATCGTTTCTCTAACATTTCAATTAAACTTGAAGTCATATTTCAATTTCAATTCAATAAACTCAATTTTCAATTCAACAAACTCAATTTTCAATAATTCCATCGATTAAACTTCCAATTTACATTCATTTCACTTCGATCAAATTAATTCAAATAGTTACATTCCAAATCAGATTCTCATTTTCAATAATACCAATTTTATAACAAGCATCGAGTTCACAATTCATATATAATTCAAATCAATGTTGATTCATAATAAATTTCAAAGGTGGGTGAAACAATTCAATTTCAATAAATTCGATTTACATTATATTTCACTTTATTTAGCTTCAGTTACAATACTAATTTATTCCCCTTTTTGTTTATATTTCAAAATTCAAGGTTAAAGTTTAAAGGAAATAAATTATAGAACATCCCTTATATTGTCTTTAAAACAATATTTCAAAATTCATGATTAAAACAAATTTTATTTAACCAACCGATGTCCGTATAAAATTTTGTATCCTATGGCCAAGTGATACTTAAATTTTAATTTTAGTATTTAGGGGAAAGGATATATGTCATTTCAATCCAAATCAGGGTCATAGGTATTTATCATTTCAACCTACGTTCTTAATTCATTTTAATGATTAATCCCGGGTTTATTCGATGCCCGTAACATCTGGGGTAATGATTGGGATTAATCAACACAAACAATGGTCATATATGAATAATAGGTAGATTCACACAATTAACATAAATTAGTCAAACATATTCAATTCACGCCATTCATCACATCAATACATACAAACAGTCCAATATCCTATAAATTTTCAATTTTTCAGATGTTAGGTTTTAAACAGAATTAAATGTTGAATTTTTAACTTAACTGTAAAAATACATTTAACAGCCAAATTTAACTACACTGTCGATGCAAATAAATAAAAACATGCAATTTAAACTATCAAACATCAATTTTTAGTTATGCGTGAGTGGGTTTAATCACTCACCTTGGATTTAAACAAGATTGAAATCCAATTTTTAGCCCAAAATTCAACGTTCTCAGAATCAACCCAAACCAAAGGCATTGCAAAGAGCACGTCGATACGATTCCAACGCAACAAACCGTGTGTCATTCTGAAGTCGTATGCAAAAGTTATACACGTGACACGTTATAATAATTAAATTAAAACGAAACAAACATCACTTTCTCACCTCAAATAAATGTCACATCATCCTTCTTCTCTCCCGTCTTAAATGTTGTTACATCAAATTTCAAATCACCCATGTCCAAAAATATCCCCCTTTCACTTCCACCTTCCTTGCCCATCTCTTTACGAAATGCCCAACTTATTTCATCGTTATTCTTCTTTTCGCAATCTCTACCAAGACATCACCAACCCGACCAACTCAGTCATCACAATAAAACATCGTTCCCATGTGTTCTTCATGCATGATGCTACAGGTATCTACATCTTTTCTGTCAATTCCCCTCAAATTTTGCCACCCAAACTCAAATACGATGTCCGATTCATGCTTTAGTCTCTATGTAAATCAAAAATCTCAACCCTACTTTATGTCATTTACTAAAAAAAAAAATTTGAAGCAACATAAATTTTGTTGGAACCTTCTAATTTGCATACCCAGAAGAAGCTCTTGTCTATACAAGTCGTGTGAATCTGAAAACAAGTGATTTCGTTGAGTATTGTGGAAGATTTTTTTTTTTTTTTTTTTTTGAAGATGAAATGGTGTCGTGGCTTTTGTTTTTCACGTTTCCGTTTGAGAGAAAATGGTGACCGTTTGAGAGAAAATCAATTTTATTTGTATTTACTTCCAGCATTGATTATATACCAAATCAATTGAATTTCAATTGTAAATTAAATAAATCAATTTCATCCAAACATTTTAATATTAATTACAAATTTCAACATTTATAATTACAAACCAATTGTAATTTCATTTACAATAACTACAAGTTATTATTATTGTAAACAACCAAAATACATTACTTAATCAAACTAATTAAGTTTACAAATAAATTTACATAATTAAGTCATCAAATTTTATTTATAACCATAAATACTCAAAAATCATAATAAATTCAAAAATTAAATAATAGAAAATTACGAGTTGTTACAAAGTTCTTTATTTTAATGGGCTAAGAGTGTTGTATCCACATAACTCACTTTCTTTTTCTCATTCGATTCATATATTCAATCCCAAGAGTGGGGTGAGTAGGGAGGACGTTATGGTGATGAATTCCATGGATGACGAAAAAGAGACGTTGCTTGTTCGTCAACAAAATGAGAAGAGAAACTGCAAAATTTCTTATCTATATGTTCTATGATGCCTAAGCGTTAGAATTGACTTTTTGCTCGTAGAACATTTCGCATTATAATTCAAGACACTCGCGGTGGTAGTGATGAATATCATCTATCTTATCATTACTGGATGGGGAAATGGTTATAGGTTATTTCAATCTCTGACTGTCGGGTGTATACCCAATGTGGTAAGAGGAATATTTGTACTTTGGTTCATGTTCTATAAAATGTGAAAAGCTAACTTGAAGAAAGTATCATATATATAGAATGAAGTAACTGAAAGCTAGGTAGTGATATTGCGGTTTAGAACTAATATTAATTATGAACCTATAATTACTTTTCAAATAGATAACCAGGAGTGGTTAGAAATAACTGCAAAATTGGTTGAAAGAAGCATAATATGTTCATATGGTTGGACAAGAAACATCACCCAGCAAAATGGTAAGTACATATGACTTACTACTAAGCAACCAGCGTTCGAGTACAAGTGAACACACAAAAAAAATTATTAAAAAAATGTATGAATCTTTAAACGAAACGATTCCACGTCCTCATCTTACTTTTATAAACATATTTTCGAGTTGCGATTTTTGTAAAAATATATACCAATATATTTTCAGAAGAAACAAAGTCCAAATTTATTCTTTCGTTTTCAATATTATCGCAATGGAAATGATAACTAATGTCTATATGATTCATTCATGATTGATTAACCGGTTTTTAGATAGATTAATTGCAATGTTATTGTCACAACAGATAGCTGATTTTGATAAATTTATTTCACAATATTTATGTGTTTGTTGCAAGTAAATGACTTGAGCACAAGCCAAAGCTGCATGGATATTTTTTGCTTCACATATCAATAGTGAACACAATTTTATTTCTTGCTAAACAAAGAGACTAGTGATTTGCCAATAAAATAATGTGTACTACTCATACTTTTCTGATCCATCCGAGATCTGTTGAAATCAACATCATTAAAGTATACTAATTCGAAAGAGCATTCTGTTAAATAGAAAAGTCCAAAGTCCCTGGTGTTGCTTAGATAATGCAATAATGTTTTCCTTCTTGTAAATATTGGCTTGAAATCGCACACATAAACAAACACTCATCATTATATCTAGACGACTTGTTATTAAGTATAGTAGTGACCCAATCACACTTTGGTATAGTTTCTGGTCAATATTTTTCTCATTTTCATCTCTATCGAGAGGTGTTGTTTTACATATGGGAGTACGTTTAGCAAAAATGTTCTCCATTTTGAAACATTTAATTAAATTGTTACAACATTTTTCTTGATTTATTAAAATTCCGTTTGGTAGTTGTTTAATTTGTAGACTAGAACATAAGATAATTATCCCGTATGTGACATTTCAAATTCTTCGGTCACTATTTCTGAAAATTTTTGACAAAGTTTTTCATTTGTGGAACTGAAAATAATATCGTCTATGTATATTTGTACTATTAAAATATCCTTTTTAGAACATCTTATAAAAAGTGTTTTATCAACTTTCACAATTTGAAAACCAAAATTAGTAAGATAGCGCTTAAGTCATTTGTACCAAGCACGAGGTGCTTTTTTTAAATCATATAAAGTTTTATTTAGTTTATAAGCTTTCTTTAGTTTATAGAGGTAGTCAGGTAAATTTTCATGTGCAAAAAAGAGAGGTTTTTCAACATATACATTTTCTTTTATATATCCATTTAAAAAAGCACCGTTTACAGGCATTTGATAAAGTTTGAAATTACGAAAACATGCGTAAGATAGTAAGTTACGTATTGCTTCTAGTTAGGCGACTAGAGCATATGTTCCTTTATAATCTATTCCTTCTTCTTAATTATATCCTTGCGCTACTAATCTAGAATTATTTTTAGTAATATTACCTAGTTCATCTGCTTTGTTTTTATAAACCCATTTTGTACCAACAAAAGCTTTATTACTCGGTCTAGGAACAAGTTCCTAAACTTCATTGCATTCAAATTATTTTAGTTCTTCTTGCGTAGATATAACCCAATTGTCGTCAGTAGATGCTTCTTTAGTATTTTTAGGTTCTATAATCAAAAGGAATGCTACAAGACCCATTAGGTTTAATTGACTTCTAATTTTTACATTTTAGTTAATCTCTCCAATAACATTTTGAACAGGATGATCCCATAATATTTTTGTTAGAGTTCTTAAATCATTATTATTATGAATGATCTTTTCATCTTTTCTAGAATTATGAATAATGTTTTCATCTTGTCTAGTGTTAAGGATAAATTTTTCATCTTCTGTAACATTATGAATAAATTTTTCATCTTTTCTAATATTAATAATAATGTTTTCATCTTCTCCATATTATGAGTAACGTTTTCATCTTCTCTAGCATATATAATTTCCGTATTATTCTGAATTCTTCGTCATCTTTAGTATTTGGTAGTCGATTAAAATTTTCATCGAAAAACACATGAAGAGTTTCTTCAGTTGTATTTATTCTTTCATTAAATTTTTGATAAGCTTTGATTTGATCTGGATATCCTAAGAAGATTTGTTCATCGGATTTTTAATCGAATTTACCAAGATGAAATTTTTTGTTTAAAATAAATTATTTTGAATCAAATACTTTAAAATAAGATATATTTGATTTTTTTCCGTTAAAAAGTTCATAAGAAGTATTTTTCGTAAGTGGTCGAATAGAAGCACAATTCAATACATAACAGGCGGTTGCAACAGCTTCTGCCTAGAAATTTCTTAGTAGATCACTTGCATTTAACAAAGTTCTTGCACATCCTTGTAAAATTTTGTATTTCCGTTCTATAACCCCGTTTTGTTGTGGAGTTTTAGAAAACGGAAAATTATGGAATATACCTTTATTTTTGCAATTTTTTTCAAAAGCGTCGTTTTCAAATCCTGCACCATGATCACTTCTAATGTTTTTTTTTTTACTTTTAAACCTTTTAAATTCTTTTGACGAAAATTTTGAAATGAACAAAAGTGTCACTATTATTTTCCATAAAAATAGTCTTAGTATATCTAGAAAAATCAACCACAATTATAACCACATATTTATTATGATTTATTGATTGAACTTAGGTTGGCTCAAACAATTCCATATGAAGTAACTCAAGCGGTTGTAATGTTGAAATGACTTTTTTAAACTTAAAAGATGACTTAGTTAATTTTCCTAATTGACGTGATCACAAATATGGTTAACCTTATATTTCATTTTTGGTAATCCTTTTACTAAATTATTTTTAGAAAGTTTACTTATAGCTTTGAAATAAATATGATAGAATCTTTTGTGCCATGACCAATGATCAGTTTCACTAGCTATTAAATACATATCTGAATTATGAGTTATTTCATGTTTAATATCTTTGAAAAATGAGATTTTGAATTAATTGTCACACAATTGGCTGATACATAACAAATTATATTTTAAATTTTTGACTAATAAAACATTAGTAATAAGAGGTAAACTAGACGTATCATCATTGCTTACATGGCATTTGCCAATGATATAACCTTTCTAATTATCTCCAATATGATAGAACCTCCATCTGAGTAGGTAATATTTGTTAGCATATCTTTGTCTCCTGTCAGGTGTTTTGACCAACCACTATCGAGTATGCATTTCCAATTTTCTGTTTTCCTGAGTGGAACCTACGAAAATAAGAAATGACATTGGTACCCACTTTTTGATAGGTTTCTGAGAATTAGGGCTTAGGAATCCAAATCTAAGAAGGTTCAACGTCCCTTTTATAGATATAATTTTTATTTCTCTGAATAGTTACAAAAACGATTTTGTATACTTATTCCTTATCAAGCTATTGTTTATTTTTGGAACTCGTATCTTAATAGTTTCAGAATTTGTTTTCCTCTTTAAGGATTTTGATGGTTTATAAGGTTTAGAGTCATTTCACCTTTTATTAGTTTTTTTTGTTGTTAAAACGAGCTTTAGACTTGTTATCGTACACTAGTCCTTTTTTGTTAAATGTAAATCGAGAGTTTTCAGTAATCCTATACAATTTTTCTCTTCCTTTGTTGAAATTTGAGACATTTTTTGTAATGTCTTCTAATTTAGTTTTGAGGCTAGAATTATGTAATTCTATTATTTTAACCTCAGTTTTCAACTTATTATTTTCAGAAACAAGAGCAATATTCTTTTCTTTTTGATTTTCAATTTCTTGACTCAATAAGGTAAGTTGAGAATTAACATTAAAAAATGATTCTTGAATTTTTTTAATGTTCTTATTCTAATATTTCCTTCTCATCTTTGAGCATATCCCTTTCGAATTCTTACTCTTTCTGATTTTCAAGAGCTTCCTTATATTTCCTTTTGTAACTTTTCATAGTATCTAGAACCTATGATTTTAGTTCAAACATATCATCAAAAGTATAATTACTAACCTCATTATGTGTAGCTATGAAGCATACATTTGCTTTCTCATTTTCGCTATCATTGTCACTTTTTGAAGAAGAGGAATATGAGTCATCCCATGTTACTGAAAAAGATTTCTTTTTTATTTTAGCTTTTTGTGGACATTCCTTCTGTATGTAACCCTTTTTATTACAATTGAAGCACTCTCCTACTGGAAATGATGGTTTGTTTGAATAGTTGTGACTAGAACCCTTTTTCCTATTTCTTTCCATTCCTATACTTCATTTTTTTTGTAGTTTCTGGCAGTAAGTGCGACGTCATCCTCATCTGAATCCGAGTCTTCTTTTTCTACATGAAATGCTAGATTCTTTTTGTCCAAAGTTTGTACTCTTTTAGCCAGCAAATAAACTTCGTATGACATTAGATTTCCTATTAACTCTTTTGGTTTCGTGGTAGAGATCATTTGCTTCTTCAATAGCTAAGACCTTTCTTTCCCAATCTTCTATTAAAAAGTTCAGGATTTTTGATATAATATCAAAATCAAAATATTTTTCTCCTAATCCTAATAATGAATGATAAAAGTAATGAAATCTGGAATACATATCATTTGTGAACTCATCTTGCTTCATTCTAAAATTTTGAAATTGACTTTTAAGCGTGGACACCTCACTTTCTTTCACCTTGTTAGTTCCTCATGAATAACTTTAAGTGTTGGCCATTTCATATGAGTGCAGTAAAGAGGAATGACACAGATATTTTAATACTAGTTTGGAGTTATGTCCTACATCCAGTCCCAGACTTCTTCTAGAATGTCGACTAACAAATCCTTATTTAACCCGGAGAAACAGGTATACAACACCTGAGTAGACAAACAGGGATTTTATGCCTCGACAACCTAAGAGGACTTCTGACGTGCTTGAGCAAACGAATAAGACTTCATGCATTAGCAACCTAGGGGGACTTCAAATGTGCTAGAGTATAACAGGACTTCAAATACAAAAGATGATTTGACAGTTTGTGTTCTTAGTAACACGGATTGGTTACTTATAGTAGACCTTTTCCTATAATATTCTCCTCAAGTATATATATTGTGTATGTAAAGATAAGAAAGGAAAATATTGCTTAGTGATAGAACTTGAAGTTCGGATTTAAGAAACTTTTAAGTCTATGGACTCTTTGAGAATATAGAGAGCATTCACAAAAGATTTAGAAATATTAGATTAGATAAGTCAGAAAGTTGTGTTTGATTGTGAATAAAACATGTTTATATAGTAATTAAGAGTTTACAACCATTTATGAAGAGATTTAATTGAACAGAAGCCTCCATATCTCTTTAGGAATATCATAACTCTTTATGAATGGAAGTGATTCTTTAGAAATATGATGGTAGAAGTTGGTTCAGTTGACTGAATTTTTAAGGAAGACGACTGATATTTATATCCACGTACCAATATATGTTAACTGTGCACTCTACATCAGGTCAGTCGACTAACCTATATAGTTCAGTCGAGTGAACCAGGTTAATGTGCACAGTGCACATATATATGTAAAAGGATCAAGTTAAAAACAAGTTATTTTGTTGCAATAAAAACAGTGCGCAGTGCACCTATACAGTTCAGTCGTGCCTTTATTGTAGCTTACATTAATATGTGTGACTCTCTTTTTGTCACTCTTAGTCATCATGGAATCTTCGTGTTGAAAGTTGATATTCTTGTCATGAATCAAAACCATGATTCAATAGAAAACACCGTGGAACAAAGAAATCGAAACATACAATATTTCAACGATGAAAATTTTTCTATGTTCTCTTCCCGGTTATTAACTATATGTGATTTCAATGCTTATGTAATTCCTTTGAGAAAAGCACGACTGATCATCTAGCTTATCATTACTACATGGAAGAGGCGGCAGTATTTTTCTTTACCATATAAGAAAACGATTCATGGTTTAATTGACATAGATGTTTTTTCCGTGTTAATAATCCTTTTAGAAAAGACTAAAAATCTTTATAGAAAATAGAGTGAAGACCAGGCAACTACCAACGATCAGGCCAAGCAAAGAAATATATAAATTTATAAAGGAATATCCAAAGGTACACGAAATCTGACTACAAACTGAAATTCCAGATAGATCGATGACTCATAATTGTTGCAAACAAAATATATTTTGCCTTATTGAAAATGTCTTCTACTTTGTAATAATATTACTGTTATACATAATGTAAAAAATGTGTCTGTTAATGTGTTTAACATAATTTTTAATGTTAAAGGGAAGACTAAGGATATCTTGAAATTATGAACTTATATTCATGAATTATGCAAGCGTCTTGAGCTTAATATCAAACCAAATGATCTCACCGAATAACACAAAGCATGTTATGAGTCAAATAATAATCAAGTTAAAGGTGGGTAGAAAGATTAAAATTTCTTGATGGAATTTCTTCTAATCTTCGTAGATATACTTATTTTAAAAAGGGTAAACTGAGTGGGATGAAAAGTCATGATTTTCAAATGAAAAATATGGTTCTTCTTTGACATGTCCAACGTTGACATCGACTTCAATCATGGGCACATTGTGTAACTTCCTTATTTAGTTGACATTATTCAGAACATTTAGTAGAGTAGATTAAATAAAATAATGCAACTTAATGATGAAAATAAGTTTTGACTAATTAAATGGGTCAAGCAATAGTTAATCGACTAATTACATTAATTAGATTTGGTTAGTAATAAAGAGGAATAAGAAAAGCGGATGAACAATAGTCTTCTTAATCATTGTTATTTAATTTTAGACAACATGCACGATCTTTTGGAAAATATGTAGAACTATGTTTAAACGATAGAGATAACCACGTAGCATACACTTAAATTTTTCTTAAATGTTCTGAAGTTGCATCAGTTATTAGGTAACATTAAACAATAATTTTTGATATATTCATTTTAATAATATACATGAAGATTTTGATGCAATATATATAATATATAACTACAATGCTTATGACAGATAAAATCCATCCAGCGATCTTAGTAACTAATTTCCTAGTTCGTTTTCAAATAATGTTTATGAATCATTGAATTATGTGACTGACAAAGCATTAAAATCTCTTGCATTAGTTCAACAATGTTTGAGGTTCTAAAGTCAACGGCCAAAAAGATTATAATCCTATTGAAATCAAGCATACCTCATATTATCAACAATACGATCCTTTTGTAACGGTAAAACCAGCAATACCAGTTTATTATGCTCCTTGTAGATCTTTAAAAGAGAAAATGCAAATTGGTCTGCAGTTCTTAAAAATAAAGGAAAGATTCAGGTTTGATTGAAAGAGTATTCTAGACGAACAAGCTCATCAGGCAGACCTTGAAATAATTGTCAAACAATAAAAATCGACATTCATACAGGTTTTTGTATTCATAACGATGAATCAGATGTCATGTAGAATCACTAGAGACTATAGAGGAAACTAACAAAGAGTACAAAATGGAGCCTGAATCTTAAGCAACGAGAATTGATTAATGTATAGTTTATCTTTAGATAAATGGTAAATTATTGAATAACCAATGTTATGTGTTTCTCATTAAAAGTGCATGTTTTCTCATAATTAAATTATATGTTCTGCTATGACAAAATGTATATATATCAATAACATGTATAATATGTCACCATGTTCTCCCACATAAAGAGGGACAACAACAGACAGTGATGACAATAGCTCGTCAGAGCAAGCACTAGGTCAAGTAGTGACATTACACCCCAAAGATAATGGGTAATTATCGAATTTATTTCAATATCATAAATAGTAAGTGTAGTATTATATATTAGTAATGATTTACTCCATGTTTGTATCATACATGGGATCGGATTTGCAACTATTAGGTATAGAGCTTGATGTTTCCAAGCACACATACAGATGCTGAATTAGCGGTTGCTGGCGAAGGTGAGATGGCATCACAAAGCAGATCATGGACTATATGCAACAGTGATTCCTTACAACTATAAATTTGTATATCATTATAATTAAACTTTGAAGAATCTATTAACTCGCAATTTGTGCGTGTGTGTGTATTATTGGTTTAACGTGTAGGCGGCTGTAGATTTGCAGAAGGAAAACCATGGGTTGTGCAGAGATGTGTGAATGTCTAAAATAAGGGAAAATCACCTATATTTAATGTTGATTTTTAAGAATGGGGAAATAATTCTAACTGGATGGGTATCACTATATAGGAGGATCTGGATCACTTATTAGAATAGCCATGAAGCAAAGCGGAAAATTCCCTAGATTTTTTTTTGTATTTAAATTTATAGTAAGATAGTGGATGTAAATGAAGGTAAATAGGAAAATATCTTTATTAAGTATTCATCGCTTGATTATAAAGTTCAATAGCGATTATCATTCATTCATCAAATAAGTGTTCTGGTTCTCATTGCATAATGAAAACAAACATTATTTTGTTACTTTAGGAAGCTCGTATATTTGGCTATACCTCAAATCAAATGACTGTTGATATGGTAAAGGAATCTCTCGCAATAGTTACTTTGTTGATCATTCCACTTGACTTGACAACCATGCTACCCATTCAAAAAGGTTATTTTGTTTCCTTCATTTATTAGTATTCTTTTATTCATTTAGATGTACGGACTCAGTTGGAGAGAAATTCTACAAATGGAAAGTCATACATCACGATGGATCTAATCATTTCCAACAATATTATCAGGAGTTGGTATTTTTATTACCCATCGAATTTTAAATAGTTGTTACATTATATAACTTTTAATATGCTATAATTATCATGAATAATATCTTAGGAAACAGAGCGTGACGGTCTTGTCACCTTTATGAACGTGTTTGCCCATACTCATGCCATCAAACATGTAAATGAAGATGGCATAGTTATGTATACATAACATGACTTGAGATCGGAGAAGGCACATGTAATCATACTTCAAGTTATATGTTATTACTGATCGATTTAATTTTTTATTGGAACTTTGATGGTTGAATTTTTTTCTATAAGTAATAAGCATATAGTATAGTTAATCAACATATTTTGGATGAAAATTTAACATACTATTTTGTTAATTTTTTTTAAATTTTAGGATAAGTTTATATAGTAGAAAGAGCAGATGCTTGATGGAACATTGACTACAAATGAGGAGGACATGATTTTGAGTCAATTATGGATTTGCCATTCGCATAATAGGATTACGATTTTGACAACCAATAGGTAATGCTTATTTTTAGATTTGGCTATATATTTACTAATCTTTCAAATGCAATTGCTTTTCTTATAAACTGAGTTCGGAACTGTTCGATACATAAATCATTTCATAGCTTTTAAGTTACCATCATACTAATCCTAAATAAGCTTATTATCGGTAAAAATGTAAACGATATAACCTAACGTATCAAAGATTAAAAAAGTTAATTATGGAAAAAATAATGAACTCGGATATGTAATTTCATAGGAAAAAGAAATTTAATATTTTTCAGCTATAAATAGGGCTGGCAATTAGAACCGAGAACCGAAAAGCCGAACCGAACCGAACCGACCCGAAAAGACCCGAACCCGATGGGTCTCAGGTCGGGTCTAGGTGATGAAAAATACCATCAAGACCCGATCAAACCCGACCCGCATAGACCCGAACCCGAAAGACCCGACCTAAAAACACTGAAATATATGTATTTTTAGTGTTATTATTCAATCGGACCCGAACCGACCCGACCCGAGCTTTAACCCGATCCGAACCGAAGCTCGGATCAGGTCGGGTCCAGATTTTTGAAATGTATAGTTTAGACCCAACAAAACCCGACCCGCCTAGAACCGAGACCCGCCGGGTCGGGTCTAATTGCCACCCCTAGCTATAAAACTAGTAAAGGGACTTGATTAGCTTAGTTAATTTTTATAAACTTTGATAATTTTTATATATGTAGTTAAATTTATAAAACTTAGTCAATTTTTCACACTTAGTTATCGTATACAAAAAATAAAATATTTTACAAATTTTAATTTAGAGTGATATAAAACTCATGATTATACCTTACCATAAGTACACTAGTTTTCACAAAAGAATAAATTGTAGTCATATTGAAATTAGTGTAATAATACATTAAAAACAAAGAACTACAGTATTTTAGTGGTTACAATAAAATAACTTTAGTCTTAAAGAGTAACTAATAATTTAGCAAGAGACATTAAAATTTTGGAGATAATGAGAGAATTAAAGAAAATGTTAACAAAATATTTTTTTTAATTGCTTTATTTAAAGGAAAGTTGAAAATTCACGTACATCTAATATAAAAAGATACGAAGAACAAAAAGGAAGAAAGAGCCCCTCATCATGAAAACAAACCTTTTTTAGGCATTAAAAAAATATGCACAAAATTATGAGTCACGAGTAAATTATTACACCCAAGTTTGAAATGCAATGCAAAATATACAATTATTCGAAGAAACATATTAGGATCACTAAGTTTTTAACAAAATACCGAGTGAATATTATTATGAATTAATATTAATAAAAGCATTATCAATTTTTTTTATACAACAGATAGTATAGACATGGTTAAATTTAATAATCTTTAGTTAACTTAATTAAAATTTTATATAAAAATAAATTATAAGAATTAATTAACTTAGTTAAGTGCAGATATGGTTATTAAATCAAATAATTGTTGTAGGGTAGAAAAAAGGTAAATCGATAACAACAATGCTCGAAGCTAGTTCACAAAGATTCTGGAGCTCAAAACCATGGTTGTCGAGCTAGAGGATCATGACCGATGTCGCTTTATCTAGATGACGCTGCTAGTGAACGAGCACATTACGATTTGTATACAACACCATCGAAGGATTTCCTTATCAGTTGGTTATACAGGCAATGATGATCATGAGTGCCTGATATATTTTGTGTGTTTGTATATTGTATATATATGCTATGTAGAGGTGAGGTTGATACATTGTGATGGTTATTTAGAAGTTTGATGGTGATTTGGGTTATTGAGACATTTTGACTTGTAGTTGGAGATTGTATATGTGTTTGACTTGCGGTTGGATATTTTGGTTGTATTGATAGGTGGCGTATGAGTATGTTTGGCTTATGTAGATGTTAATGTTATACATTATAGATGACATAAATGGGCTGATCTACCTATAAGGTTTGACGCTACTACAGGGTTTGTAATACATCTAGGTATAGATTTTCTATAATTGTACTATAAATAATAGAATGGGAAGTCCAAAATTCAAATAAAGTGTGAAATGGTTGTAAAGAAATAGGGAAATTCGAAGAAAGATAAGAAAGAAAGGCATAAGCAATTCGAAATGGTTGTAAAGAAAATACTTTATTAGAAATCCAAGACTGGAACATATAATATCCAAACTAATGATAAAAATACATTGCTCCAAGCAAGTGTTACCAGAGATAATAAGGAAATGTCTGAGAATGTCAAATTAGAATAACTCTTAAACCACACTAACAACTACATACATAAATAACTGCAAATCCCAGGCTTGAATAAATGCTATTCGTACTAATAGCAAGCAGTACTAATAGCAAAGTATACTACATATGACGCGTGTGAGGAAAAACAGCTATGACTGCTCAATATGAACGGAACTATATGGAAAATATACTTATATACAGATGCACAGCAAGCAGATGGAAAGTTGATAACATCAATTGATTTAAACCCAAAGAATTAGGCCAAGGTACAAAACTATAAAACACAACACAGTGACACAGTGACGGCGGATGAATTCATAAGAATAAAAAAAATGTCCATTATCCTTGCATATGAAACGCCTGAGAAGAAACAATTATGAAATTTATCATTCCTTTAACGAAAACTCCACCATCAGAAGCCCTATCTTCTTTGTGGTTCCAGTACCAGCTAAAATCCATTACATCACCACACTCACATCTTTCTTTTGGTACCATGCTTAAAAATATGTAGAATTACTGATACACTCTTTCTTCTTGCAAGTAAAGAAAATTCGAGGATTTGAATTATCAACTCTCAAAATTATATCTGCATGTAACAGAGGAACACATGATGATTTCAGTCGAAAAGAAAATTACAAACATTCTATGCTAGAAGATTGGGTATATGCGTACAAATTGGATATAACCATGATCGAGTTATAAGATTAGTAATAAAGCAGTAGCAGAGGATAAGCAGAAAGTTACTAAATGGGATTGAAAGTATACCAAAGCAACACCTGTTGCCTGAGAAGCAATAATATCCATCCAGGATTGAAAGGGGAAAAATGATGGTTTATTTGGAGAGGTGCTAACGGATTGAAGGTGGGTACAGAGCACAGCAGTCCGTTGTCCATCCACCGTTGAGACCAAGGAGTTTTCGCTGCTCTGTGAAACCAGCCTCACGCACTGCACCCTCTACTATGGCCACCAAAGCCAGACCTTTCAGCCTAGCCACAGCAGCCACTCGCCAACTTGGATTGGGCAGACCACCAAGT
Source organism: Allium sativum (assembly GCA_030737875.1). NCBI lineage: Eukaryota > Viridiplantae > Streptophyta > Magnoliopsida > Asparagales > Amaryllidaceae > Allium > Allium sativum. Next base: position 994,852,165 of record CM060924.1, on the reverse strand, counting down.
TGCACTGTGTACCCAAATCCGATAACATGACCCAACATTCGATCTCCTTAATGCCCCACTTGGTTACAAGCCCACGCTACTGAGCTCGGCATTTGTTCATGTGAAAAGATCATATTTGTATGCAGCACTTCTACTATACTTGGCAATGTGGGATTAAACAACCGTTTTCTTTTTCTTCTCGTAAGCTTTCATTATCATATCAAGAGCTTACAAACATATCCAATACTAGTATTTAAGGCCTGCGCAGTATATTGTTCACCTAAATACCTTCAACACACAGAATGGAAACATGTCAGGATTTACTAACAAATTCAATACTGGTATATTGATTATAGATCTAAGATTATGCCCTTAACATACAGAATGGAAAGGAACCACAATTTCCTTCCAATTTAAATACCTTCTGATCAACAAACACATTTGTCAAGCCATTAGCATGTAAAACCTGGATTTACTCCTTACATGTTAGAGGGGTTGGCTGAATATGCAATGCACTACCAAAAAATGAATATCTAAGCCCGTAAAATATTTCATGGCTATTGCCATTTTGATGTTATTTCACGCGCCGATGATTGAATCAAATGTCAATGTCTAAATTTAACCTGGAGACAGTATAACTGGTTGGATTCTGAATTTGTTTACAGAAAGGGCCTTGAGATTTGTTTGTTGGTGTGACTTTACAAGAGTGGTAACCTTTCAAATTTAATGTTAATTAATCATCTTTGCATATTATAAGCCATGATCATACCGTGTGCTAGTACTCTATGTGTAACAACTATTTTTGGAAACATTTCTGAAACATTAGAGCTATATTCTTGTATCACGACATAGAATACAAGGATATGCAACTGTTGAAATATACATCATTTTTAATCAATGATTCAGGATTTAAAGCTAATTTGACGTAAAGTTTACAATTTATGATTTGAATCCCATTTTTGCAAACCATAGAAATAAGGAACGTGGGACGTGGCCACGTTCCGCGAACCGGTTTGTTCGTCCCCGATCCCGAAACGAAACGCGACCCGGAAACGTTAGCAGTCGCGAAAAGAAGATGATGACGCACAGGTTTTTGAAAAGAATAGACGACTCTTCGATTTGTGTTGTACAACTGTATATGGTTGTAATATATATTGGAAGGACAACTATATAATATATCAGTTTGTATATAGATTGAAAGGGCAGTTGTAAATTTGCAAGATCTTCACAAAATTTGGTAATTAACATAAAAAATAAATAGATCAATTTTTCTAAAGTAGAAAAAAAAACGTTTCGTACCCTTGCGTTCCCTCGTACCCATGCGTTCCCTCGTACCGGAAACGTTCAAGACAGCCTTCCACGTATCCGTTTTCGTACCGCGTTTCGTATCGAACCATGTCCTATGTAACCATGTTGCAAACTTTGCTTGCCACTATAACTTCAACACAAACAAATCACTTATAACCCAACATACAAAAATAAACTAATTAAATTATAGTGAAATTTCGGAATCAACAACCTTGAACACTAGAAGTATACAACAATAAATAAAAGTTGGTACGAACAATCATCAATTTGCAGGTGAGAAATGCAGAGGAGCCTAGACGTGTGAAGTTGAATTGTTACACTCGGTGATGAAGCCGACATTGTGGGCTGGATGGGCAATCGCCCTCTTCACGCAGCAAACTAGAATTTTCATTAATTAAACTGTTTTTTATAAAATATTTGAACATTTCCTAGTTTCGCCCAACACAAACTAGAATCCTAGCTTCATCGCTAGTTGCATTGTGGCGAAAATGAACGAACGAAGAGTCCTTTGTTTTAATTCACACGTAGTATGTTAGGTAATTTAATAGCAAAAAAGTCAAGAGAATCCACCTTTGTTGTCTTGTTGTATGTGATCAAATCAACTCCATCATCCATTGCACTATTTTTTTAGTATGAAAATATGTACTCACTCGGTTTGTGATCCCAACAAAAGAAAAACTGCAAAGAACAAATGAGGTATACAAAATTAAATATGATTGTTTACAAAATTAAAAATAATTTCAAATATAGACAATGAAGGTAAAGGACTCCTCTACTTTCGAAGCATTAAAATGCAAAATAATGGCTTCGTCTAGGCTTGAACTGGAGACCTTCAGTGTGTTAGACTGACGTGATAACCAACTACACCACGAAACCTTATTGATTTATTTGTCAAAAAAAAAATGTTATTTATATCGTTACTCCTTTATCGGTACAAACACATGAATGATTGAAAAATGTAAGTACTAAGTTACAGCCACAACGATATTCAAAAAGTTAAGAAGCTACCCCAAATTCGGGAAACCCAGGTTATTGCAAAGGCATATGCATTCAAAATATAGTCATTCAGATTATGAAAATTGTAATTTATATTATATGCGTTTCAGCAATAAAAAAATCAATTTTTACATGTAATTTTCATGAACTAATTAAGTCAGTCGAGATAGAGCAAAGCATTATATGCAAAAAAGAGAAGTCCAAATGGAGCCCAAATGCGGCTAATAAAAATGGATGGTTCCCATAAAAAAATTGATATAAACAAATTTTGCATTAGATAACCAAAAATAATAACTTCGTTTTTTGCAAATAAATATGTTCTATTCAGATTTCCAATGGTTTAATATTCACTATGCATAATAAAATAAGATTTATACCGGAATTACAATCAAATATTGATAGAGCAAATATTCACGAGACAACTGCAATTAGAAGGTAAAATAATAGCAATCAATTTAATTCGTTATTGGTAGTAAACTACTACAGATTATGTCTAAAATTGTGTGTACGTATATATATATATATATATATATATATATATATATATATATATATATATATATATATATATATATATATGTATGTATGTATGTATATATATGTATGTATATATACAGAGAGAGAGAGAGAGAAAATAAGAGAAAATGATAAACCATTAAAATTAAATTTGGAAGAAGAGTTCAAGGGGAAAAAAATTACTTACCATTATTTAAAGTAATGTAAAGGAATATTTATTGACTGATTATTCGTATAATTCGAAATGAAATAAAGGAGGAAAACAAAAAACTATCGATACATGAAGAGGTTAAACTAATAAAGTAAGTAATTTGGTGCTTTTATTATAACTATATTTCATTTGATGAAACCGAAAAAAGTCATGCTAACAACATTTAGCTGAATCCATATGCAACCTGGAATTGAATTGATATGGTGCCAAGAAAAATATATCATTTGGTTGACAACATATGCAAGCTGGAATTGAACTGATATGTTATGTAGAGCAGAAGTGAAAGCAGAAATGTACAAAAGAATGAAACACAGCATATTAGATGTAGACTTGAACATTTAGCTGCAGCGGAATTCATCTAGTCAGTACATGGAACATTCTGACAAATATTTGAAAGAAAATTATATGAAGAAAGGAATATCCAATGAGTACACCAAGAGTTTATAAATTTACATAGATTTGTTTACATTACTATGGTTTTACTATGGTTGTTGAAAGTTGAATAATGTAGAAAAACATGACCTATAATCTTCTCCATACTGATTAGAAATATTTAATTGTGTATCAAGTAATCAGCATTACTTTATGCATATTTAGAAGTAAACTTGAAATCGTCAAGAAAAACCATTTTGAAACAATACAGCCGATGTTTTGAATTGTTTATAAGATCCATAGATCACTAATTGGTATTTAAACGCAAAGTTTGCAATTTGATATACATAACCGAATCAGAGTGAGTTTTGAATTGGCCGATGAGGAAATCTTAAACAAAATAAAAAACAACAGAAATCCACAGACATTAGTTCTTTGTGGAAACTCAAAGATCAAACGGAAGTACAAAGGTAATTTCCGAATGCATGTTATCATGCTTTCAAAACTGTTTTAAAACTAAAAAGCAGGACCATCACAAAATAATGTAACATGCCGTTAGCTTTTGAAATTAAAAGCCGCTAACTCCAATTCATAGATTCTTTTCCCAATTAAAAAAAATGGCATTTTAAATAAGTGAACTTATGGATTGCCTTTCTTAAAAACCATCCATCCAAAAAATAGGGACAAGAACATTGCTAGTGCATTCTAAAAGGATTTTTGACTTCATTCTCTTCACAAAAGAACAGTCGACAATTATCAACTTTTTGCCCTGTATACAACTAGCCTCTATCATGCAACGGATTTAAGTTTAGTTTTTGTCTGCTTAAATTGAAGTTTTTGAAGTGAGCCATTAGATTTGGAAAAAGAAAAATGATTTCAACAGGTAGTTATTTTTTCAGATAATAATGGAAACTAGTAAAAATTATGCTCATGAAAGAATTATGAACCTTTTTTAGTATAATATAACGCATGTCTGGCATTTTATATCTTCCACAGGAGCTTTTGTTACCCCATAATACCTGTAATGCCCAGCTCATTAACTGGTGAAACACCTTATGTGTTAAGACTCACTTCCACTTCCTAATATGACATATGACAAGATATCTGCAAAACCAAAGAAACATAGGAATAAATACCAATCAAACCCACAAATTACTAATAGAACCATTATTCCTTTCCTGGCAAACTAAACTATGTGGCAAAGTCGCAATACGAATCATGTTAGGGTTAACGAAAATATAAAGCATAAAAATCAATCGCTACCAGTAACAAAAGAAATTACATGTTCAACAACAACAACAACAACTCTATTATTGATAATAATAACTGAAATTATAATAATAGTTTAAATTACCAAATTTCATTGTCGTTCTCTGAGAATCCGAAACCAGCCTCGTTGTAGCGGATAGAGCTTGAAGGTCACTGGAAAGCTTGAAAGGCGTAAGATGAAAAGGAGCAAAGTGAACGCACAATACCAACTATAGCAATGTTTTAGGAATGTTTGATTATTGCTTTTCACTATAATATTGATTTTCATGGAGAAGACAGAAGAGTGCAACGAAGATGAAAAGATGGAAGGCACGCACAGTACCTGCTATAGCAGAAGGAAAGTATTAAAAAGATAATATAAAATGAAGTAAAGCTAGGTCGGTCAGCTGAATACAGGAAATTTTGAAATTTATATGTTTCCTCATTCACAAACGAAAATTATCTGTGGAGTGTTTTTTTCTTTCAAAATTATAGTTTAAATTATGTGTATTTTAGTATAATAAAATATATTTAAGTTAGAAGTTTATATTATATACACTAGACGCATATTAATCGTTCAAAAAAATTACTATCATATATTTGTTTATCTTAACGCTATAACAATCAATGAGATTGAAAAACATTTGTTTAAATTAAAGGTTTTCCATTTTTTTTATTTATCGATGATAACTGTATGAGATTTGTCTATATTTGCAGATGTGAACATCGTATATTCGAAATTGATTTGAGATGCGGATATAGATATGACACTGTTCGAACATGAAAATATTTGTTAATAAACATATGTAAACTCGTGCTAATAATGCACATTCCTAGGGCCCTCCCCGTTATATTCATCTATAATTTCTTATATTTTGCATTAAATATAAATAAAGCTATTATTTAAAGAGAATTACTTTAATAATAACAATATTTATGTAACATTCCTTAGTTTGGAATGAAATTAGAATCCTCATATAGCAAAATACGTGTATAAAATGTAGAATTATAGAGTAAACACGGTCTTCTACTAGCGTCAAGGCTTTTCGAGAAACAAAACTTCACTCCAATACGGAGGCTAAGTTGGGAACAATATACATGCAAATGGAGGAGTGGACTATTACAGTGGCATTAGAGCCAATACCAACTCGAATTGTTGCATTTCTATCGACTATGATGCCTTCATGGTATTTTTGGCTTGCATGTCGACCATAAATGCACAATGGGGACGTTGGACTTTGAAGAGAGTAGACTGTAACACACCTTAGTTTATAATGAAAATAAAAGTCCAAGATAGGCAGAATAAGGGTATGATTGTGAAGTTGCATAGTAAAGCCCAACCTCTAAATAGTGTTGAGGTCTTTTAAGGAAAAACACATGTCCTATATGGTAGTTAAGTGGGGGGAAAATTTATGCACGGACTGAGGAGCGAACTGTTACAGTGCCCTTGCTCTAGATCAATCAAGGCGTGGATTCCCAAACTCCAGTTTTCTATTAGATTTGTAAATGAAAATTCAGCAATGTTAAATCCATTAGTATTGTAGAATGGCTTCAAATTTAATTCCAACTATACGTTGTTATGATGTAAGTTGATTATTGATGATCAAATGTGTGGAAAATATGTCGGTGGTTCTGACAAATTGGATAAAGTTCATAAACAAATGAACTTAGAACAATTAAAAGGGCCGAATTACAAAGCAACTCAGATAAAATCGAAGGACCTTGATATTGATTTACTTTACAGTTGACTAACCATTCTAGATCAAAATCAATTAAAATTACTGATGATGACAATGAATTAATGTTTTATACCGTCTCTAAAATAGAGTTATTTGTTAGGAAAAACTGAAGATTAGTGGTAGAGCAACCTGGGAGACAACATCTATAGCTAACTATAATTCACGAGCAATTCTATCTTTAACTTTTAATAATCAGCCAATAAATGTAGCGTAATACTGAAATTTCTATGGATTGAGTAATATATTCAACAAATATGAATGTAGATAAGGATAATAACATATAAAAATAAAATGATCACACAAGCGATTTTTATACCGGTTCGGGCCTTCAGTCCTACTAATAGTCTCACAATTTTGGGAATTTCACTAATCGACACCCTCACTTAGTCCAAAGGAATAAGGAACTGAGCAATTGAATAGGATTTCACTACATTTGCCCAAATAACTGAACATGCTTTCGCTTGGGAAACTGGAGGAGACTTCAACCTTGCATGAATAACCGAACAGGGCTTTAAATACAAAAGAAATTTAGTTTGGCTTAGTGTGTTCTTGATATAACACGGATTAGTATTCAATCTGTATTACACTCTTCCTATAATCTTCTGCTCAAGTAGTATATATGTGTTTCTACGAAGACTAAAAATATATTAAATGCTTAAAAATATTGAAATGAATGTATTATTGCTTGTAAACTAGAAGCAATATGAGCATATAGAACGGAAGTATTTAAAATAGAAGATAGAGCGAGAATTGTTGATTTTGATCTTGAATTTGATATATGCATACATAGATAGTTTACGGTTGCAACTTCTAATAAAAGATATAACAATTTTAAAGAGTTGCAACCTTTCCAAGAAGAGACATCTCTCCGACGAAGAGAGATGTTTCTTCAGGAAATCTGAAATTTTGACTATTATGCATCATTCAATAGAATGGATTTAGAAGTTTAGCCGATGGAAAATGAATTTAATCAAAAAGAAAAAATATATTTCAAAACTGCCTAATTCAATCAGGTGATTTCTTTAGTTAAATCGACTGAATCATGATTTAGTTGACTGACTAAGAACATTAGTCTAGTAAATTTGCGTCAAGTTTATAAACTTATGCACATGTGCGGGATCAATCGACTGAGGCGGCACGTTTAGCCGACTGGACTTGCCAATTTTTCTTCCATGTTTGTATAAATATCCATGAGTTTCGTACGTACATATGAACTTCTCGAGGATAGATTTTAACATATTAATTAAATTAATATGGAATTCTAAGTATATTTACTTGATCTTGAGTCATGTCAGATTGCTTGATGTCGTTTATTCATTAGCTAGTCATTGTTGCTTTAACATCATCAATTTGCATATATACTTATCATTAAAATACAAGATTCAACATTCTCCCCTTTCTTAATGAGGACAACTATATGATTTCTTGACTGCTTCTTCAGATATATCTTCCCTTGAATTTGTGCTTGCCTTGTTAAATGATTTTAAGATATATCTCCCTATGAAATATTATTTTCCTGCATAGAAAATGGTCATTTTCCTCCTTTTTTTTCATTGACAAAAGGAGAGCTCAAACAAAATTAGGTAGATAAATATGGCATAGAACATTAAAACAAAACAACATTGATAATATAACATAACATTAAATATCTACAACAACATCAAACATTCAAACACAAAAAATAGAGTCATAATTAATAATTAAACAATCACCAACACAACATCACAAAACATTAAAATTGTACAACACAAGATCTCTTAGTACGAAATAATTACTAGTTAAAAAATTATTGACACCAAAAATTGGCATAACACCCAAAGCACGGGTTGTGTATAGAATAAATAAAGATTAATAATTGTGAAAAGTTAAAAATGGAGGAAATCACACACGAATTTATAGTGTTTCGGCGTTAGTGAGCCTACGTCCAATTTATAATCTCTTATATACTATTTCAACTACCAAACTGAATAGATACAATGACAGTACGATAAGAGATCAAACAATACTTTAATGCTAGAGCTTTCAGAATATGCTAAAAAGGGTCATTCCTTCTGATTCCAAAAAGGGATATTTATAGGTGATACAGTATTTGAGCGGATTTGGACACGTGTCATGGGATCCAAGAGAGTAGTTGATGCTGAATGAGTCAGTATCTCCTAAGGAATTAGTATTCCTTGAATTATCAGCATGAAGTGGCTCCTGATCTATCTGATTCGGATGATCTGGAAAGGGTAAGATCGGGGATGAGCTATTCTATAGGCGGGCTTTTCGGCTCACAGTTGAATGCAATGCGGCTGAACATGCTTGGTCATATCGGGCTTCTCCTGGACCGCGCCTGATGAGGGAAATAAGTTTAAATGTCGGGCCTCATTGATTTGCCCATTTTGAGCACTCGGGGTATGAGCCTGCAACAAATTTGAGCCTTGATGGGCTGCTTGAGAGGCCCATCAACACTTTCCCCCCAATGTATGGTACGTTGGAAACGTAGCATACTTTGTAAACATGTGTCCTGAACAAATCTTTTCATATCAACCGAAGAATTTCATGGGTCGGTCTGAGTCATCCATTAAATGAGCCTTGTAAATTGCAATAAATCCTATCAGCCGTCTTGGAAACGTAAACGAGTTCAGATAATAAGGATGCCTCACTATCATCCATCTTATCGGTTGATCCTTGGCTCGTCAACTAGTTTACACGTCAACCGAGTCCAGTCACGTCAACCGAATGTGAATAGCCACTCCATCATATTATAAAAGGGAAACTCCTTTCACCTTTTTCTCTTTACTTTTACTATTACTATTGCAAGAACCAATTTACTTCTACATAGGAAGAAGAAGAAGGACGATCTCCATCTTCTACCGAAGTCATATTTTTCAGGTAGAAATCTGTAACACCCCGTAAATCAGTTAATACTAATATTCACAAATGAAAGAATAATTAATTTCAAATATAAGAATATTGGGAAACGGGCTGCGCCATTGTGTTCGTCTCGGAAAAATACGCGAAATAGAGTCCGAAATTTTGTGAATCGGAGTTCGTATGACCGAGATATGGCCTCGAGAAGTTTCACGAAAAATTCAAATTTTAAAACAGATTTCAAAAACACAGAAATGGAGGCAGGCGGGAAAACTCCCGCCCAGACCAGGTCGACCTGGGGGTCGACTTGGGAGTCGACCTGGGGGGGGGGCAGGTCGACCTGGGTGTCGACCTCCCTGGTCGAGCCTAGGTGACCTGGGTGCATCTGGTTGGGTTTTCGGGCTGTGTTTTGAAGGCTGGACGAAATCTAATGGCTCTAATCTATTCTAGGGTAAATCTAATGGCCTAAATGCATCCTAACATCTATAAATAAGTGGGTAGACTCTAACCCTAAATCACTTGAAAAATTGGAGAGCTACCGACATGCCGTTGCCATGGAGTTCAGCGTAGCCGTCACAAACTAAAGAAGAAGGAGAAAGCCTAGCCTACAACTAAATCTACTCAACAAACAAATTAAATCAAAGACTCTTTCTATTTCTCTTCTTTAAATTGTGAGTATGATGATTCTCACAATGTTATTATAAAATAATTCGATTAAGTTATGAATGGACCACAAGAAAGTGATGTGAATTGTAACTGTAAATTCTATATTGTGGATCTCTTGTTATGTTATTATTTTGTCATATGTTGTAAATTATATGTTGTAAATTCTCCTATGCTATGCCATGCTATGATGAAAATCATGCTATGCTATGTTATGCTATCATGCTATGCTATGTGTAAATCATGCTATGTTATGTCATAAATCTTATATATGTTGTAGATCTCATGTTAACACATATGTTGGAAATCCATAAGTTATATGATTATGATATCATGTTAAGTTGTGTTGAATCGTACAAGTTGTAAAATCATGATGTTGTTATTTATGCAAATTGGATCATGTTTTAAAGTTTATGTTTTTTTTCTAAAAATTAAATGGATCATGATTATGGGAATTTGCCTATTAAGTTAGGTGTACCCATATACATGAATCCACAATTTAAATTGGATCTTGAATATGGGAATTTGCCTATTAAGTTAGGTGTACCCATATGCATGAATCTATGATTAAATGAATTTTTATTATGGGAATTTGCCTATTGAGTTAGGTGTACCCATATTGTTAGATTAGATGATGTTGATTCACACATGTTCCTATGCAAGTTTATGAAATTTGATTGAGATCATATTATGTGAATTATGAACAAGTTGACATCTTTAGATCCATGACATGTATAATCCTATGCAAGTTGTACATATGCAAGTTTCACCCCTTATTATGATTCATTTAGTCATATATATACATGTTGTTATTGTGATAATCTCTTTTATGCTTTGAGTTAGACTATTCGAGTCTAATATATATTTTGCGAATAAACGTTCAAACGTGAGGTAGGGGTGATATTAGGAATTAATAAATTGGGTGCAATTTTGTATGATTTTGCACGCCTTGAATGGATGTCCATAATTGAGTCAATTATGGACATTGTTGAATTTGGAATTAATTAATAATTCAAGTAGGGAATTATTAAAATTGGGGAAAGTTGATTATTAATAATAATCAATGCTTAGGACACGAGGTTGGACCCGTTTGTGACGTAAACCTGCCCGGACCCGCCCGGCAAATCCAGTAGTCACAAATGTCGGCCCAATGTGAGAGGTCCTAGGCCCAAACTAAAGCATAACAGTTGTAAAGACACGAGGTTAGACTCTTTTATGGTATAAGACTGCCCGGACCCGCCCGGCAAATCCAGCTGCCATAAATGCCGGTCTAATGTGAGAGGTCTTTATGAGGTTATGGCCTTAATGAATTAAGAAATACTTAGCCAGATAATCATGTAAGGTGGGACATGGGGGTTAAGTAGGTGCCTTGGGTGGCATGAGGAATCTAGTGGTTGCCTTTAGAGGCATTTGAAATACGATTAGACTTAACCAAATACACATGTAAATGAACATGACTAAGTGGGTTAAGTGGATGGACTAATGGGACAAGCTTAGGTGGAATGCTTGTGGGAAATAATGGGGGCCCATTTCAACCAGTATCCCAAAACGTATCTTTGTGGGCTCGACCCAAGTCGAGGACGGGACACGCATACTGGGTTTGACTATAAGAGGCCAAAACAGGGAGCGGTGGCAACGCAAGTCCAACGGGTTTCATATGCGTGTGTGGACCCGGGCTGGTAGGTAAGACTTTGTTGCATCGTGTAGGTATAAGCCGTGCATCTCCGTTATATCGGGTTGCCACTTTAGGGGAATGATACACCCCACTGTGGGGCCAGCACGGGTATCTACGAGTAGGGAGCCGATCGAAAAATGGAAAGTGGGGTACACCTAGTGGAGATAGGGGCAGGCGGCACCTTTGTAGTCAGCTAGGAGTACGTAAAGCCATTAAGAAAGTTTCTAAGTGAAGCTAAGTGGGATCATTCTTTAGGGTGACTGGTGTGGTGCAGTATAGTGTTTATCCTTTAGTATTTAGGAGCGCCTATAACGTTTCCTTTAGCGATTGTCTATGTCCTTAATCTGCTCTTTCATAGACATTTCCTTGTTTTCCAGCTTATGCCTTAGTCCAGTTATTTTGATAATAGTATTGTAGAATTATCATACTCGCCAGACTTTATGTATGACCCCCTCTTTCCCATCTTTTTTTTTCCTTCAGGTCCTCAGGTTGGGCCAAGTTCTAGTGGAGTCTAGTTGGATCGCTTATCTCTTGGAAAGCTTGGACTGCAGAAGTAAAGTCCAGCTTGTTATCTTTCTTTTTAAATGGCTATTTATTGTAATGGGATTATGTATTTTGTTTTTGTGAAGATGGATATTGTACTTGGTTATGATCTATGGTTTTATGATGTAACAGACATATTTAATTTCCGCTGCAATAAAATGAAGTTCTAGATTTTCAAGTGCTATTTATTATCTGTCTTGTTGTAATTTCTCTGTTCTATATTCACTTATGACCTCCATGGAAGTTAATGCATTCCCCTGGTGAGTGACATTAATGGACGTGGAGTGTTACACGTGGTATCAGAGCATAAGGTTACCAGAACAGATAAAATTCTTAGAAAAATATTTTTCTAAAGTATTTTTGGAAGAAGTGCTTTCAAAAACATGTTATTTAGAGAGAGTTTTTATGAAAAACATAATCCCAAATAGCCATATCCTTATCTTTATCTTTCGAATTCTCCATTTTGAATCTTTCCTTTTTCGTTTTAGCATGGCTGAAGATCTTAATCTCCCAGAAGGTGTGACGGTTCCATGGTGGTTTAGGAGATATTTGGAGGCTAGGGCCACCACTGCAGGCCCAGCAGATGCTCCTCCACCCCCAGTTGCACCCATTCCTCCTCCTCCTCCTCGTGTTGACACTTTTGCAAAGACGTGCAAGGAATTTAAGGCTATGGGAGGAAAAACTTTTCAAGGGACTGAGACGTTTGTGGAGGCCAGAGACTGGCTTAAGGAGACTGAGGAATTGTTGGATATCTTTGAAGTGGAAGATGGGAGGAAAGTCCGTTTAGCTGCTTGGCTAATGAAGGGAGAGGCCTCGTTTTGGTGGGAGGTCACTAACGGGGAACGTCCAGTTGATTCATGGGCGGATTTCAGATGAAGGTTTGAGGCAAAGTTTCTTTCAAGGGCAGAGGAGAATTTAAATATGGAAAAATTCCTGACATTAAAGCAAGGGAGCTTATCAGTGAAGGAATATGTCAATAAATTTAATCAGTTAGCAAGGTTTGGCTTGGAGTTGGTGAACACGCCAGAGAAGAAAGCTTTGAGGTTCGTTAGAGGCTTGAATGAACCGTTGCAAGGGTTGGCTATGACCCACATCCCTATGGGAGCCACCTTTGAAAGGCTAGTAGAAATGGTACTTATGCATGAGGATAAGGCAGTTGAAAAGAAAGGGGATCCGAAGAAACCACAACAGCGAAATAAGAAAGGTGGTAAAAACAATAATGGCAAAGGGAAGAAGAGATGCTTCAATTGTGGGACGCCTGGCCATCTCAGCAAAGATTGTAGAAAGAAAAAGAAGACTGGTTGTTTTCATTGTGGAGATGTGGGACATTTGGTGAAGGACTGCCCAAAGAAGGGGCAGAGGGCAGGGTCTACCTCGGGAGGACAGGTGCAGGCTCTTATGGCACCAGGGCAGGCAAGGGGGCAAGTTCAAGCTATTGCGGCCCCACCGCTGCAAGAAAGAGGTAGAACAATTTCTGTTGAAAGCTTAGTTTTTCTGTTTGATCATCCTGTCCGTACCTTATTCGATTCTGGTGCGTCTCATTCGTTTATCTCTGCATCATTAGTTGAATTACTGCACTTGAACACCAGTTTAGTAGAGGATCCCTTGGTTGTTTCAAATCCAATTGGGGGTTCGGCTCATTTGACCATGATATGTTTGGATTTGAAAATCTCTATACTTAGCATTGAATTTAGATGTGATGCTTATGTATTGGGCTTCACGGGCTATGGGCTAATTTTAGGAATGGATTGGTTATCTAGAAATGGGGCCATTCTTGATTGTGAAAGGAGAGTAGTTAGGCTTGTGACTCGCCTTGGTAACACTCTCGACATTTTTTGTAATCCCATAGATTCCGTTATGCTGAGTTATCTTGAATCGCTTGACGCGTCTGTAGAGAATCTGCGATCGGTAGAGGTGGTTCGGGAATATCCGGATGTGTTTGAGGAGGTGAAGGGCTTACCTCCAAAGCGGGAGATAGACTTTCGAATTTATCTTGTGGATAATGCTAAACCCGTATCTTTGCCACTGCGCCACATGGCTCCTCGTGAAAGGAGGGAACTCAATAAGCAAGTGAAGGAGTTGCTTGAGAAGGGGTTCATAAGACGTAGTATATCGGAGTGGGGTGCTCCAGTAGTATTTGCTACAAAGGCGGATGGGTCCCTTAGACTTTGTGTGGACTATAGAGAACTAAACAAGCTTACTAAAAAGAACCGACACCCACTGCCGAGGATTGACGATCTCTTTGATCAGTTAGTTGGCGCCTCAGTGTTTTCGCAGTTGGACTTAGCCACTGGCTTTCATCAACTGAGAGTGGCTGAGGATAGTATAGATAAGACTGCTTTTAGGACTCCTGACGGATTCTATGAATGGCTAGTGATGCCCTTTGGTTTGACAAACGCCCCCGCATATTTTGTTGATTTGATGAGTAGGGTGTTTAGGGAGTACCTTAACAAATTCGTGGTAGTCTTTGTGGATGACATCTTAGTCTTTTCTAAGGATGAAGAAGAGCATGCCCTACATCTTAGGGAAGTGTTGGAAACCCTTCGAGCGCATAACCTTAAGGCAAAATTTTCTAAGTGTCACTTCTGGAGGAAAGAAGTACGGTTCTTAGGGCACGTGGTTTCCAAGGAAGGGATAGCAGTGGATCCCGCAAAGGTGGTGGCCATCCAAGATTGGAAGGTCCCTAAAAATGTAACCGAAGTAAGAAGTTTCTTGGGGTTGGCTGGCTATTATAGGAAGTTTATCAAAGACTTCGCAAAAATATCAGCTCCATTAACACGGTTAACGAAGAAGAACCTGGTTTTTACGTGGGACGAAGATTGTGATGATGCGTTCCAACGTTTAAAGAGAGCCTTAACTTCAGCCCCAGTCTTAGTGCTGCCAGACGGGAATAAACCGTTTACCGTCTATACTGATGCTTGTGGGACGGGACTTGGCGCGGTCCTCATGCAAGAGGGAAGAGTAATAGCCTATGGTGGAAGGCAGTTGAGGGTTCATGAAAAGAATTACCCTACGCATGACCTTGAGTTAGCCGCAATTGTTTTCGCGCTTAAGTCTTGGCGTCACTATCTTCTTGGTGAGAAATTCGAACTGTTCACTGACCACAAATCATTAAAATACTTATTCTCTCAGAATGATTTGAATTTAAGACAGCAACGGTGGATGGAATTCTTAGCCTCCTACGATTTTGAAATAGCATATACCCCGGGCAAGGGTAACGTGGTAGTAGACGCCTTAAGTAGGAAAAGGTTGTCCTTGAGTCCGTTGTTTGTTGAACGACGAAGCTTAGAATTCATCTCCATGTTGGACTTTAGACCCTCCGTTGACCTAGTACCTGGTTTGTTAGCATCCTTGGAGGTTAGACCTACACTTCTAGGACGAGTTGGTGAGGCACAGTAAGACGACCCACAGTTGGTTGAGATAGTAGATAGACTTACTAAGAGCGCCCATTTTATTCTCGTGAAAAGTAAGAGGACTGCTCCGTGGTTGGCTTCTGTATACATTAAAGAGATAGTTCATTTGCACGGTATTCCTTCTAGTATAGTAAGCGGCCGTGATCCCATCTTCACTAGCGAATTTTGGAAGAGTTTACAAGAGGCGGTAGGGACTTAGCTATGTTTGAGCACCGCATATCATCCTCAAACGGACGGCCAGACCGAGAGGGTGAATCGTATTCTAGAGGATCTTTTAAGGCTTTGTATCCTAGACTTTGGGGGTACATGGGAAGAGCACCTTCCATTGGTAGAATTCGCATATAATAATAGCTTTCAGTCTAGTATTGGCATGGCACCTTTCGAAGCTCTTTATGGAAGGCCTTGCCGTTCGCCTACATGTTGGTGGGAATCTACCGATAAAATCCTACTTGGGCCCGATATGGTTAGGGAAACCTCGGAGAAGATTGATTTGATTCGAAGGATGATGAAAGCAGCACAAGATAGGCAGAAATCGTATGCTGATAAGAGGAGGACAGATCTTGAGTTTGACATTGGGGACATGGTTTTTATCAAAGTATCTCCGTTACGGAATGTTGTTCGCTTTGGGTCCGTTGGGAAATTAGCGCCAAGGTTTGTAGGGCCGTTTCCTATAAAAGACAGGATTGGGAAGATGGCGTATAGGGTGGAGTTGCCTGAGAAACTTAGTGGAGTACACGACGTATTCCATGTATCACATTTGAGGAAGTGTTTGCACAAGACCGCGGAGGTGGTAGAGCCGAGCTTGCTTAAAGAGGTGGAAATAGAGCGTGATGCAACAATTAGACGAGCTCCTACATGCATTCTTGGGTCGGAGATCAAAAAGTTGAGGAATCGAGAGGTCAGACTAGTTAAGGTGCAATGGGGAGATGATGAGAGCAACGCTACTTGGGAGACAGAAGAGAAGATGCGTTCGTTGTACCCTTTTCTTTTTGAGGGTATGTCTTTTAATTTCTCCTTTATCGCTTGGCTTATCTTATCTTATCTTTAGTATGTCCTCTCATTAGTATCTTTGACCTTTAGTTAGGATAATCCTATGGTTGAAACATGTGTTTGAGACATGTTATGTATGATGGATGCAAAATTGATGCAAGTGGTTGCTAGTGGTTGCTCGTGGATGCATATATACACACACTTTAGGCACTAGATCGACTCAGTCACTACATATTGCATATTGCATAAATGAATGTATTTAGTATAATGGATGTATAATGGTTGTACCATCATATAGATGCTGCATTCGGTTGAATGGATGTGCACGCATATAGAAGTAGTATGTAAGCAATTAGGATCTTTTGCATACATAATGGATGCATGGCACTATCATGAATTGCATCAAGGAGGTCAACTGAATAAGTGGACCGCCTGATTTTGCATTAGATACGGACATATACACACACTATGCATTTAAACATAAAAGCATTAGAAGTCTATAAGGATAGTGGATGCCAATGTTTGATGATTGAGTAGATGGTTGATTGGATGTTAGGTTAAACATTCTCCTTGACTTGAAGATTTCGGGGTCGAAATCCTTTAAGGAGGGGAGAATGTAACACCCCGTAAA
The DNA here is from genome assembly GCA_030737875.1 of Allium sativum. Lineage (NCBI taxonomy): Eukaryota > Viridiplantae > Streptophyta > Magnoliopsida > Asparagales > Amaryllidaceae > Allium > Allium sativum. The sequence goes on along the minus strand of CM060924.1, from coordinate 994,835,025 downwards.
TCAGTTAATACTAATATTCACAAATGAAAGAAAAGTTAATTTCAAATATAAGAATATTGGGAAACGGGCTGTGCCATTGTGTTCGTCTCGGAAAAATACGCGAAATAGAGTCCGAAATTTTGTGAATCGGAGTTCGTATGACCGAGATATGGCCTCGAGAAGTTTCACGAAAAATTCAAATTTTAAAACAGATTTCAAAAACACAGAAATGGAGGCAGGCGGGAAAACTCCCACCCATACCAGGTCGACCTGGGGGTCGACTTGGGAGTCGATCTGGGGGGGCAGGTCGACACTAGAGTCGACCTGGGTGTCGACCTCCCTGGTCGAGCCCAGGTGACCTGGGTGCATGTGGTTGGGTTTTCGGGTTGTGTTTTGAAGGCTGGACGAAATCTAATGGCTCTAATCTATTCTAGGGTAAATCTAATGGCCTAAATGCATCCTAACATCTATAAATAAGTGGGTAGACTCTAACCCTAAATCACTTGAAAAATTGGAGAGCTACCGACATGCCGTTGCCATGGAGTTCAGCGTAGCCGTCACAAACTAAAGAAGAAGGAGAAAGCCTAGCCTACAACTAAATCTACTCAACAAACAAATTAAATCAAAGACTCTTTCTATTTCTCTTCTTTAAATTGTGAGTATGATGATTCTCACAATGTTATTATAAAATAATTCGATTAAGTTATGAATGGACCACAAGAAAGTGATGTGAATTGTAATTGTAAATTCTATATTGTGGATCTCTTGTTATGTTATTATGTTGTCATATGTTGTAAATTATATGTTGTAAATTCTCCTATGCTATGCCATGCTATGATGAAAATCACGCTATGCTATGTTATGCTATCATGCTATGCTATGTGTAAATCATGCTATGTTATGTCATAAATCTTATATATGTTGTAGATCTCATGTTAACACATATGTTGGAAATCCATAAGTTATATGATTATGATATCATGTTAAGTTGTGTTGAATCGTACAAGTTGTAAAATCATGATGTTGTTATTTATGCAAATTGGATCATGTTTTAAAGTTTATGTTTTTTTTCTAAAAATTAAATGGATCATGATTATGGGAATTTGCCTATTAAGTTAGGTGTACCCATATACATGAATCCACAATTTAAATTGGATCTTGAATATAGGAATTTGCCTACTAAGTTAGGTGTACCCATATGCATGAATCTATGACTAAATGAATTTTTATTATGGTAATTTGCCTATTGAGTTAGGTGTACCCATATTGTTAGATTAGATGATGTTGATTCACACATGTTCCTATGCAAGTTTATGAAATTTGATTGAGATCATATTATGTGAATTATGAACAAGTTGACATCTTTAGATCCATGACATGTATAATCCTATGCAAGTTGTACATATGCAAGTTTCACCCCTTATTATGATTCATTTAGTCATATATATACATGTTGTTATTGTGATAATCTCTTTTATGCTATAAGTTAGACTATTCGAGTCTAATATATATTTTGCGAATAAACGTTCAAACGTGGGGTAGGGGTGATATTAGGAATTAATAAATTGGGTGCAATTTTGTATGATTTTGCACGCCTTGAATGGATGTCCATAATTGAGTCAATTATGGACATTGTTGAATTTGGAATTAATTAATAATTCAAGTAGGGAATTATTAAAATTGGGGAAAGTGGATTATTAATAATAATCAATGCTTAGGACACGAGGTTGGACCCGTTTGTGACGTAAACCTGCCCGGACCCGCCCGGCAAATCCAGTAGTCACAAATGTCGGCCCAATGTGAGAGGTCCTAGGCCCAAACTAAAGCATAACAGTTGTAAAGACACGAGGTTAGACTCTTTTATGGTATAAGACTGCCCGGACCCGCCCGGCAAATCCAGCTGCCATAAATGCCAGTCTAATGTGAGAGGTCTTTATGAGGTTATGGCCTTAATGAATTAAGAAATACTTAGCCAGATAATCATGTAAGGTGGGACATGGGGGTTAAGTAGGTGCCTTGGGTGGCATGAGGAATCTAGTGGTTGCCTTTAGAGGCATTTGAAATACGATTAGACTTAACCAAATACACATGTAAATGAACATGACTAAGTGGGTTAAGTGGATGGACTAATGGGACAAGCTTAGGTGGAATGCTTGTGGGAAATAATGGGGGCCCATTTCAACCAGTATCCCAAAACGTATCTTTGTGGGCTCGACCCAAGTCGAGGACGGGACACGCATACTGGGTTTGACTATAAGAGGCCAAAACAGGGAGCGGTGGCAACGCAAGTCCAACGGGTTGCATATGCGTGTGTGGACCCGGGCTGGTAGGTAAGACGTTGTTGCATCGTGTAGATATAAGCCGTGCATCTCCGTTATATCGGGTTGCCACTTTAGGGGAATGATACACCCCACTGTGGGGCCATCACGGGTATCTACGAGGAGGGAGCCGATCGAAAAATGGAAAGTGGGGTACACCTAGTGGAGATAGGGGCAGGCGGCACCTATGTAGTCAGCTAGGAGTACGTAAAGCCATTAAGAAAGTTTCTAAGTGAAGCTAAGTGGGATCAATCTTTAGGGTGACTGGTGTGGTGCAGTATAGTGTTTATCCTTTAGTATTTAGGAGCGCCTATAACGTTTCCTTTAGCGATTGTCTATGTCCTTAATCTGCTCTTTCATAGACATTTCCTTGTTTTCCAGCTTATGCCTTAGTCCAGTTATTTTGATAATAGTATTGTAGAATTATCATACTCGCCAGACTTTATGTCTGACCCCCTCTTTCCCATCTTTTTTTTCCTTCAGGTCCTCAGGTTGGGCCAAGTTCTAGTGGAGTCTAGTTGGATCGCTTATCTCTTGGAAAGCTTGGACTGCAGAAGTAAAGTCCAGCTTGTTATCTTTCTTTTTAAATGGCTATTTATTGTAATGGGAATATGTATTTTGTTTTTGTGAAGATGGATATTGTACTTGGTTATGATCTATGGTTTTATGATGTAACAGACATATTTAATTTCCGCTGCAATAAAATGAAGTTTTAGATTTTCAAGTGCTATTTATTATCTGTCTTGTTGTAATTTCTCTGTTCTATATTCACTTATGACCTCCATGGAAGTTAATGCATTCCCCTGGTGAGTGACATAAATGGACGTGGAGTGTTACAAAATCGATTCTTCATCCTTTTCAAAATATTTAAATGTCATTCTTGCGTATGGTCTCTCTTTCCTTTGCCTTTTTGCTGCAATTTGGGTTTAACCTGATCCATGATTGGGATACCAACATCGGATCGCCGGAGTCTGCGGTGATGCGGTTGTTCATGGTGATACCAGTATCATTTGAGTAGGATCTGAATGTGTCGGATTTGCTGATCTGATTATATCATGGAAGCAGAAAGATTTCCCGCCCATTCATAGCTTTTCGTGTCTTAAGGTGTTACTGAACCCTGGAACACATGGTGGTGCTTGAGAGGGTGGTAAAAAAGGACAATGATCTTAATCATGATTTTTGTGGCTTGTCTTTTACTGAAATAGCGCTGTAAAAGGGCACTAACTCTTTTTGCATTAATCTTTAATTTCATCTTGATAACCTTTTCACATACAGATGGTTAAAGCATATGATGCCCATAAGTGAGGATCGAGCGAGGGATTGTCCTTTTTCCATTAGAGTAGATAGTACTACTGAGTCGTCGGATCGATCGAAACCTGATCTTGATAGCGACCCTCGAAGTCGGTCGACGAGTCCACTACTTCCCCTTAAGTAACGGTCGAATTAAATGAAGCGACAGCCGTTCCCATAGCAACCGACATGCTTCCGGGCGCGGAAATTCTAGAGAACCCTCCAGATGTGGAAAGGATCACGATAACTCTTAAATGGATACAGAATTTGACTGGTAAACATAACATTCCTTTTGACGATGTTCTTCTCCCAAAGAAAACCGATTGGCCTTTCAATCCCCTAGGCGGTTACATGTCAATATCTCTTCCAATATGTAATGTGGGAGCTATACCCCCTTTTCCTTCATTTATTGTCAACTTCTTACGACGGATGAATTTGGTTCCGATGAAGTTTCATCTGATTGCTTATGGCAACCTCTTGTCGTTATATTACTTGTATATGAGATATTTGGGTTACCCTCCAACCTTTGATGACTTGGCTTTCCTTTTTCATTTTAAACACAACGAGAAACAGTCCCCCTCTCTTCTTTACTTCAAGGATGCCCGGGGTTGGAAGATTATTGAAGAGTTTCCGAGCAAGGTGGGTGATCCAAGGTGGGAATGGTTTTGGGTTAGAGGGCAGCCGGGATGCGCTTGATATTGGCTTCAATGCATTAAGTCTCTTTGCTGGTTGATACTCCCCATACTAAAGTTCCTTATATCGATCGCTATGCTTCTTCTTCTTTTTTTATACAGGGGACGACCCAACTAGGCCTGAGGTGGAAGTGTTTGAGGAACGCCATGGGCGACTGATCAAGCTGGACCCGAAGCGGCGATGGTTTTGGAATTGCTTGACGGACAAGCATTTACATCAATATGCTCTCCATGACGAAGGTAGAACAATCGGATCGTTGAAGGAGGAATCCGAGTCAACAGCACCGAGCCAGGACGTGATGCCCTCAACTAAGAAGAAATCGGGGGAGGGGTACGCAGATGACTCATTCGGTCGGGAGATCGGCTATTCATCTCTCGCCTGGGGAAAAATAAACTTGGTCCAAAGAAGCCTACATTCGAAGGATGGGTTCGAGAGGCTGAGCGTCGAGAAGTCGGGCATCGAGAGACCGCAAGCATTGAAAAAGAGAGAAGGTTCCTGCCAAGAAAATCCTGAAGAAAGCGCAAGGGGAGCCAATCAAAGAGAATCCTATTGAGAATCGCTCGAGGGATTCTGAGGTCGAGAAAGATTCTCCCGCGGCCTACGATTCGCAGGAAGAACATGTCATATCCCCTCTTCCTAGGTTAGAAAAACTGCAGATGCCAAATACTATTCTTTCACCATAGAGTTTAAACCCAAATCAATTTTTTGCTAATCAATCCGAAGTGATGTCTTTCTCGGTCAAACAAAAAGGTGTCGAAGGTACGATCCCACCCTCAGTATAAGGTTTATCTAAATGATTTGTTACATAGCATTTACACTGTTCGTCACAATACCATGTTCCTCTCGTGTAAATTGAATGTTGACCGTCTTAATCATGATCCTTCTTTTCTCAAAGGACATCGATGAAGAGTTTTATGGCAATCTTTTTGCCTTCCTTCCAACGATATCATGCCAGACGAGCCCACTTTGCAGCACGTTGGGAGAGGAAACGATGATGAAGACGATAGCAGCAAGAGGAAGAAGGAGAAGAAAGGTGAAACCACAAGAAGAGGCAAAGAAAGAGAGAGAGGAAAAGAAGTAAAGAAAGGGAAGGAGAAAAAAGAAGACAACAAGAAGGAAGCAAAGGAGAGGGAGATAGAGAGAGAAAAAGAGTTGACTCGAGATCGAGGTAAGCAAAAGAAGAGAAGCTTGGGAAAACATGATCGGACATCGGAAGGCAAGGAAGAGCTGGGGAGCATGCCCAAAAAGAAAAAAGGGGATAAGTCCTCCAAGCTTCGGCTTTCTCCCTGTCTTTGGAAAAAGACCTCCGAGGAGGGAGAGAAAGCCAAACGTTCTCAGGATGTGTTGAGTTGCCCTAGATCTTCGGTCGAACCTTCTTCCACCAATCGAGTTAGTGAGTTGGAACGAGATTTTCCCGACCTCATCTTTACAGGGATTGAACCTGCCCCTGAGTTACAACCATTATCGCGTAGTTTTCGCCGTCATATTCGCAACAAGCTCGACCATGCTCTTTCTCAATATGACGCAATGCATGAGTACGCCAGGCTGGTAAGTGGAGTGTTGAAGGAGAAGCTGACCGAGATCATCGGTCTGAAAAGAGATATAGCTAGTGACAAGAAGACCTTCGGGTTTTTTGAAAAGGAAATTAAAGATTAGGAGCTGCAGCCAACAGCCGATAAGGAGAGGTATGAAAAAGCAATCGAGGATCTGGGCACCCAAGTCCAATAGAAAGGTCGGGAGTATGATTCTATGAGGGGCGAGATCGAATCTTTGAAGGAAGACAAAGCTCGGTTGGGTGTAGAGATACAGAATCTCAAAGCCGCCTTTCATTCATCCGAGCTGGCTAAAAATCTGGCCGAAGAGAATGCCGCTGCGGAAATTTAGTCTGCTAATAGCTCGAAGCTCCAACATGATATCGATATTCGAACCATCGAAACCTAACACACTCAGGAGATGTCCGAGCTAATAAAGGGTCATGGGCGTCAAGCTCTCTCATTCTTCACAAGGTTCCTTCATCATAGGGATCTGTCTTGGACGCCGAGGCATTCCACTGTGCTGGGCAACGCATGGAAACTAGTTTTGAGGGAAGAGAGAGGCGGATCAGGGTCGTCTAGTGGATGAGGAGGCTCTGATGACCCACATTCTTAATGATAAGGAACGAGCAATTTTGGCTGAGAGGAGAAGCCAAGAAAAGAGTGCGGCAGAGGCAGAACACCGTAGAGTGAAGGGGAAGTTTGTCCCCGAGAGAGAAGTTGGTGGTAGTCGGATCAAGGCATCCATCTCTTTCGTTTCTGCAAACATTGGAATGGGGTCGTCATATGTACCTCCACCCAAACCAGTCAAAGTCTTGGAAGAGAAACTAATCGAGCCCGATGTTGGAGGTAAGCTCATCGCCAATTCTAAGTATACTTGTCCCACCTTGACTTGTGTTTTTTGTGGCAACTGCTTCGTTAGTGAGGGAGAGTGTAGAGGTAGAAACTGCTGCTGGGGAGAAGAGCGGCACTGAGGATACGACCAAGGTCTTGAGGGATGAGAAAATCAACATAGCATTATCGGAGGACGATGACATCGAGTTTGTCAGGGAGTCTAAGAGAGTTGGTCACACGTCCATGGTCGAGATCAAAGCTCAGAGTGATAAGGAAATTTCTTCCGTGAAGCCCGAACCACTTGAAGACCCTTTGAGCGTTCAACCCCTTCGAGTTATTCACCCGACCATCTTTCTTCGATCAAGACGCCGACTCCTGTGGATCCTGCTAACCCACAAGTCTCAGCATGAGCTCCCCTTTCATGTGGAAGTACGTTGAAGGAGACAAGGCACTGAACGACCACCGAAGAGATGTAGGAAATGATCAAGCAGGCAAAGCTGGCAGAAATGATCGAGGAGGGAAAATGCCAGCTCCATTTTAGAAGTTCTTTTGTTGTAATTTTCCTTTTAGGCCCTTTGGAAGTTTCATGCGAGTGCGACCCTCGCGTTTTTGTAATTATCAAACTTTGTATCTTAGAAGATGATGTGTGACGGCCTGCCCCGGACTAGCCGACATTTCTCCGAAATGCGTTATGCCGATGTCCAACTAGCACGGGACGGTCGCCAAAGAAAAAGGGTGTGAAGCTACAAAAGAACTTGTAGTATATCTCACAGCGCATGGAATAAAGTATAATAACAACATAACTTTGACATAAAACAGGCGAGAAAGTGCATAAGCTGAAAACTAAATCATCATAGCAGCGGAATCCATAATACAGCTTATGATCCAACATCATTATTACAACTTCAAATTACTGTCTCCAAAGCAAAAGAAAGAAAAGGTACACTACTAATGCCTAAGCAGTGACCAGCTACAACACAGGGAGTATATATGTATATCATATGTGGAAGCCTCCTGCTCGTCTCCGGACAACTACTCGCGCATTACCACCTAACATGTCTCTAGTCTGCTCATTTAGGAGCACCTAGAGTAATAAGAAGAGACATAAAACTATGGGTCGGACAAAAGTTTGGTATGAGCGATAAGCAACAAAACAGAACAATAACAGGTATAATCCAATCATACCTGAACCTGGACCTGCAACCAAAGAGTTAGCACAACAAGATGTACAGTACTCTAAGGTAACACTAACACAAAGTGTAAAAGTAATATGGGGGTGTGCATGACATGGTGATAGCAAACATCAAACATAGCAATCATCCTCACATCTCTCACTCAGTGCATAAAGAATATGATATCCACTACTTTGGTCACCTAATCTTTGGGTTATGACGGAGTCCAACCCCGTACAACTATCACTACGAGCCCCTAATCCATCTCTCGGTGGTGAGCCAAAGTTATAGGTATCGATAACCCCTTTGCATGCGTCCCGCAGCAAAATCCAATCATGAAGTCAACTCATTGGTTCCCGTCTGGATCCTGAGTCACAACTTATCATTTGGACTACCTTTGCATCTCGGGTTTTTGGTCATCATTCCCGTTCATTTCGTAGCTCCAAGCTTCCATACATGTTCACACTTTAGTTCAGATATGTGCGGTTCGTGATTCTCCAGTCCGGGTCGTGATCCCCCATTCCTGCATCAGCTCGTGATCTGCTCGTGAACCCCTGTTCGTGTTGTGACACATGCTCGCGGTCCTCCTCTCCTGGGTCGGTTCGTGATGCTTCATAACCTCAGGCTCGTGGTCAGCTTCCACGATTCGTTCTGACATCGGCTCGTGGTCCACCTTGCATCAGCTCGTGGTCCTCTTTCCTTCTTGGCGCGGTTCACGGCTCGCCATCCTAGGGATCGCCCTCTTCCTCACGGTCTCCCTCTTAGGGTTCTCCCTATTCCAAATTTTTCTGAGTTATAATTTATCTAATTAACACTAATCACCCCTGATTAGCCGTAATTAGTGAAAAACAATGCAAATCACTCACCTTAGCCACAAATAATCTTAGATCTGAAACTTTTCTACTCTTTGGGTCGAATTTCTATGCAACACAGCAGCTCCAACTCTGATTTGGTGTTGATTTGCCTTGATGTACTTAGCTTAATCCTCGATTAGAAAGCGATTAGGAGGTGTTTAATTGAAGAATTTGAGAGTGGAGGCCATTACTAAGGTTAGGAGAATGAAAGTGGGGGTTGAAAAATGACAAAGGAGGGTTTCTCTAGCCCCTATCAGCCCTTGAATACCCCTAATTCCGAAATCCCTAATGAGCCTAGCTGCTAATTACCCAATTAAGCCCATTTAAGCTGTTTTTCACTTTTCAAACCTTATTTCAACCATATTTCCCAAACGGTAAGTCTGTTTGATTAATGTGACCACTCTATGGAAAGAGAAACCATCATCTGAATCCAATGGAAGTGGTTTCAAGTTAAAACTCCTTAGTAATCAAAAGTTATAGGCGAAACAAGATTCGCTAGGGGCAAAACGGTCATTTAAAAATCAGCAAAAATCATGAACATGGGAAATGACCCCAATAGTCGTTCCCCAAAGTTACACGACCATACGACTTCATAAGGAAAAAAAATTACGATCCTCCGATGCATAGAATGCGGATCATTACATCCCCCCCCCCCCCTTGAAGGAATTTCGGCCCTTAAGAAATTTCGCCCCTGAAATTCCTTAACCAAAACATGCAAATGATCCCCCATGCCTATCAATCATTTGCAACAATCAAACATACATAACAACACAACAAGCCTATCCTAGCATGCGGTTTACTAACAAGGGAGTACTATATCGATATTAAAATCTTACCACACAAAGAGCTCTGGATATATCTTCCTTATGTTCTCCTCTGTTTCCCAAGTACAGTCTCTCTCATTATCACTCCACTGGACTTTGACTAGTTTGGACCGTCTTCCCACGAAGCTGCTTCGTATCGTGCTCGACAATATGAATAGGTCTGCGGTTCCCAACCGCCTCGGGTTCTACCTCGATATCATCCAACTGATCTGGTGAAATAGCCACATTAGGGTAGTGCACAAACTTCCTTAACTGGGAAACATGAAATATGTTGTGAACTCCCGCCATCTTGTCTGGTAATCTGACTTTTGGTCAATCGATCCACTATTACCCAAATACTATCATGGTTCGATCTAGTCCTTGGTAAACCATCGACGAAGTCCATTGAGACTTATTCCCAATTCCATTCAGGAATTTCCAACAGTTGTAACAAAGCACTAGGATTCTTTTGCTCATCTTTAACTAACTGGCAATTCATACTCTTGGAGATAAACTTCCCAACGTCCCTCTTCATCCCTTCCCAATGATAGGTTTGGTTCATGTCTCAATACATTTTGTTACCACCGGGATGTATAGTCAATTTCGAGTAATGCCATTCTCTAAGCACTTCATCTCTCAATCCGTTAATGTTGGGTATACCTAGTCTCCTATTCTTTCGAAGCCATCCTTTTCTATCAAGTCCATACTTGTTTATTTTCGCACCACCGATATTTATCCCTACCTTGGAGATGATTTCCATTAGGTTAGGATCGTCCCTATAACTGGAACCAATCCGCTCAATCAAAGTCAGTCTAACCGTCACATTTCTGAATCCAATCCATACTAAGGTCTGAAATCATGTAACACCCCACCTCCGCCAGGGTCACTCGCAAAGGAATACACTAGCTTCGGAGGGGCATTATTGGTAAACATGCATAATGATATAGCAAGGCAGGACATGACATATATATACATATAAATAAACAGAGTAAGTAAATAAAACAGCGGAAGATTTAAAAACCATTTCAAAACACAAGTCTGGTACATCAAAATGTCAATTTCCCAAAATTACAAGTCTAGATAAATACATCATCTGATAAACTGAAATACATAAGTGCTATCCCCAAATAAGAGTGATAAACCATAGCGGCTCAAGTCCAAAGCATACTTGAGCTATCCAAGGAAGCAGCTAAAATCCAAGCTAGGCTCCAGTATTCCCTCCCTGAGAACCTGGGGGGGGGGGGAAACGGAAGAAAAGAGGCGAAACAAAACGGGTCAGTCAAAAAGACTGAGTAAGCCCTGCTACGATCAGTCTATAAACTAATAAAGTTAACATCATGATGGAAACTGAGATGATCATAGATAACAACATACTGGCATGATAAATCAACTACAAGACAGATAGAGGTGTCATCGCATAAAACAAGGTTAAGTTTTGCACCACGGTGTACTAGCAAACCAACGTAACAGGTATTGATCCCTTAGCCCAAACTTTGGCCCAATAACATGAAGTGACCTTAATAAAAGGTCCAGCCACGGTCTAGTCGATCGGCTCCCTATAAACCTAACACGTCAAGTGTTGGTGTCCATATGGCCCACATATGGTTGTAGATAGTCTGTGCTGGGTCCCCCTTTGGGTGTATCAAGCCCTCGGGTGTCAACCCCGGACACTTAAGTAATAATGCACAGCCCTAACCTACTGGTACCCGTGCCTCGAGTTTGTCCAACATCGGACTACGTGCACGTCCGTAGCCCGCCGGACCCGCACCGCTGTACCACTCGGCCATCGCCCTTTGGTCGCTTACATCTGTCCAGTAATCGTGCCCCGCCCTAGCCTAGCTTCTAGGGTTGTAAATGATACCAAACTGGGATTACTGTTAGAACAGACCACACTGCTAGGGTTTCCTAAGAGGGTTAAGTGTGATTTAACCCTTCACTAATCCTGGATTAAACTGGTTAAGTGTGGCTTAACCCCATTCTAATCCCTTGAACTCCCAAATGGATTAAACTAGTTAAGTGTAATCAACGGTTCACAACCTAACCACATTCTAATCCCTCGAATCCCCAAGTTGGTTAAGTATTAGTGGACCCTGACTTAACCCTAATCATGAGGCATTAATTAACTTAATGCACCTTAACCTCTCACATTAGACCTTGTTGTGGTTACTAGTTAGGCCGGGCGGGTCCGGGTAGGTTTACACCACAACTTAGTCTAACCTCGGGTTTTGGCACCACATGACCAACTTCTCACATTGGGTCCTATTGTTTGTAGCCACTAGTTAAGCCGGTCGGTTCCGGGTAGAATTACGCTACAAACTCAACCCAACCTCGAGTTGGCCACACTTTTGTTTTCTAAGTGTCATGTCCACTTTATTTCGAAACATAATTACAAGTCAACAAATGCTTGGGTAGACCTAACTTAATAGGTAAATTCCCAAGGGGTAGACCTAACTTAATAGGTAAATTCCCAATCTTATATTTTCATGTATTTTAAGTTTACCCAAACCCCCCCCCCCCCCCCCCCCAACGTCGTTCTATCGCTTACATATTCGTAATAATGCATAAAGGATAGGAAGAGGGAACTTGGCACAACATACATGATAAACTTGCACAACAATCATGCATAACATGTTAGACTTGTACAACTTAGCATAGTGAACTTGCATATTACCATAAACATGCATAACTTGTCAAACATGCACAACTTGTCATTTTTAAACTTGCATAAACATGCACAACTTGTCAAACATGCACAACTTGTCATTTTAAATTTGCATAAACATGCACGACTTGTCAAACATGCACATCTTGTCATTTTAAATTTGCATAAACATGCACAACTTGTTAAACTTGCAAATCATGGCTTAGTAAACTTGCATAAACATGCATAACTTGTTAAACTTGCAAATCATGGCTTAGTATACATGCATAACTCAATTAACTTGCAAATCATGGCTTAGTAAACTTGCATAAACATGCATAACTTGTTAAACTTGCAAATCATGGCTTAGTATACATGCATAACTCAATTAACTTGCAAATCATGGCTTAGTACACTTGCATAAACATGCATAACTCAATAAACATACAAATCATAGCTTAGCAAACTTGCATAAACATGCATAACTCATTTAACTTGCAAACCAAGGCTTAGCAAACTTGCATAAACATGCATAACTCAATAAACATACATAAATCCCAACTTGCATCACATATTAACTTTAGAGTTTCTAAAATGAAGGTAAGAGGGCTTACAATGCTTATGCGGACTCAAATGAGTATAACAAATGCAAGAAACCCCTTATGCAACTAATTAAAGCCCCCAAATGCAAGCAAACTTGATCAAGACTCCTCCTTTATGATGCCAATATAAAAACAAGCCTTTAATGCAAGCTAAGGAGGATCATACAAGCCTAAATATGCTTGTATGCATGGAAAATCACTTAGGAATTAAATTAGGAATTGTATGAAGAGGGTGGAGGCCATGAGAGTTTGGATTTTGGCATAGTTTTGTTGCTAGAATGATTAATGAGGCTTTAGGGTAGGATTAGGAGCTTATTTATAGAAGATTAGAGTGATTTAGACCATAGGATTAACCCTAGGATAGTTTTGGCCCGTCAGATCTCGGAACTCTCTAGAACCAAGCCACCCAATCAAGCCCAAATCAGAAATGGTGCACCAGGCTAGACTGCCTGGGCACCCCCTGTCGACAGGGCTGTCGACAGGGCAGTCGACATGCCTAGGGACCCTGTCGACAGGCCTGTCGACATGCGGGTCCTGGCGGGATTTTTCCCGCCTTGGCCCAGCTGGCCCAAATCCTTGCTTTTAATTTAAATTTAAATCTGTTTTAATTATGGAAATTTATGAAAACTTCCATGGGCCTTAACTGGGTCATACGGACTCCGATTTTCGAAAACTCGGACTCTATTTCGCGTATTTTTCCGAGACGAACGCAATGGCATAGCCCGTTTCCCTTGATTCAGATTTTATAATTAAATTCTGCCTCAATTTTCATTATTACAGGTTATTGAAAATACGGGTTGTTACATTCTCCCCTCCTTAAAGGATTTCGTCCCCGAAATCTTCAAGTTAGGAAGAACGTATCCTACCATCCAATCATCCATCTACTCAAAGCATCATCCACGAGCAATCATTGTCCTTACAAGATTTTAAATGCTGGATGAACATATGCAAAAGTGTGTGTATATGTACTTACCTAATGCAAAAATCAGGCGGTTACTGATACAGTAAACCTCCTTAATGTATATGTATGTAAATCAGGCGGTTACTGGTACAGTAAACCTCCTTAATGCATATGTATGTCAGTGAAATGAATCCATATGTATGCAAATTCCTAACATAATGTATAATATCTACATGCGTGCTCAATCATACATCCATATGCAACATCCATGTGATAGCATACGAATTTCATCCAAGAATAAGCATAAACACTCATGCACATGCAATATGAGGAGTGTGTTAGCCGATCTAGTGCCTAATCGTGTATAATGCATCCACGAGCAACCACTTGCAACCACTTGCAACCATCAAGCATAACATGCTTCAAACACATGTTTCAACCAAAGGGTTTCTACCTAAGGTTCTCATGACATGATAAACTAGATAAACTCCTTTTTGGATTACAAGAAATCCATTCAAACTTTGACATATAGTACTAACCGATGAGTCTTAACCCCCTTATGGAGTTTACAACAGAAATAAGATCGAGAATGGGACCGAGAGGATATATACAAAAGATAACTTGCAAGCAAGCTCCACAGGAAAACAAGGATCAAAGATGCACTTTTAAAAAGAGATATGATGCGCGTATCTAGTCTTCACTCTTCTTAGTCACGTTTCCTTGAGCTTAACTCCACTGTGCTTTGACTATCTTTCACTTCATGATTCCTTGGCTTCCTAACTCCTATTTCCCAAATTCGAGTTGGAACTCATTCCATTATTGCCTCTCGTCTTTCTTTCCCACTTATTCTTCTTTCTGTATACTTGGCTTAAACATAATTATAACCTCATGATTCGTGCAAGCTCCCCAAAATTCACCAGTGAATCCTGGATCTCGTCTTCTTACCATAAGGTATTCCATGCAGTAGAATTTTTCTTGGAAATACCACTCCACGTTGCCAATTGCCCTTATAAACGTGATTTTCTATAACTCATGCTTAATCGAAATGAACCATCCGCCTATGAGTGATAGGCTATACCTAGATTCAATTGCCTACCTACGGCTTTCTGTAGACTATTTTAAAAACTGGCCAACTTCTTGAGGGTAAACCGTTGTTGACCATGATGCAGTCCTCTCGCTCTTCACCGGACTGAAGTGAGCACTCTTCGTGAGTCTACCTATTATGGCCCACATACCCGTATTCCCTTTCTTTGATCTAGGTAGTCTATCCATATAATCCATCGAGGTGTTTTCACACTTCCCTAGCGAAACCCCCAATAGAGGTAATGGCCCACTGGGCTTCCATGACTAGGCCTTAACCTGGTGGCACAACATGCATCCTAAGACCAACCCGGCCACCTCCTCGAGTGGTGCGCACCTTCAAGATCCTTCTTTACCAAGTCTTTCACTCGAGGAACACATAATCTCTCATCGCGCCTTAGTCATCCCTTGTCATCTTTAATATATCTAGCGAGGTGACTTAACATCTCGCCTCGCATCAACTGGTCCATGTTCTTGACCAACTACGGGTCTTCTTCCTGTAAAACCCCCTTCTTGATCTAGAAGAGTAAGTCTAAGCTCCGGGAATGCTAACTAACTAGCCAAACGGAGAAAGCTTCTTACTCCAATTGCCCTGTTCAGAGTTTTCCGGTCTTAAACCGCAACCCTTTTAGCGGAATCCACCGCTAAGCCTTACTTAAGAACTATGTGCCCAAGAAATCCAACTTCTTTCCTCCAAAGTGACATTTGGAGAACTTGACCTTCAACTGGTGGCTCTAAGCGTATCCATCTCCTTCTTGAGATGTCTAACATGCTCTTCCTCGTTCTTTTGAGGAGACCAAATATCGTCTACGACGACCACGACAACTTGTTCAAGGACTCCCTAAACACCCTACCCATCAAGTTTACGTAATATGCGGGTGCATTAGTCAAACCAATTAGTATGACTAGCCATTCTAAAACCCATCTAGAGTCCTAAACGCAGTCTTGTCAATTCCATCCTCAGCCATCCTAAGCTGATGGAATCCGGTAGCTAGATTAGAGGAAAAACAGATGCTCCTACAAGCTGATCAAACAAATCATTGATCCTTGGTAACAGTTATCTATTCTTCTCATGATAATCAACACATAAGCGAAGCAAACTGTCCACATCAGTAACGAATACCACTGGAGCACCCTACTCGAAAATGCCTCGTCTCAGGAAGTTCTTTTCAAGCAACTCCTTGACTTGCTTTCTTAACTCTCACCTCGTGAGGTCATGTGCCTAACCGGCCACGAAACTGGCTTGGTATTACCAACCAGATAATGCGGAAATCTATCCCACGTCTAGGGGTAACCCCTTTTTCTTCCCCCAAGATATCAGGGTATTCTCGGACCACCCTCACAGATTGCAAACTATCGATAGACGAGTTGAGGGATTCAAGATAACATAACATGACGGGACCCATAGGGTTGCTAGAAATTTCTAGGGTATTACCGAGGCGAGTCATGAGCCCCACACCCTATATACAAAAACCCAGAATGGCCCAAAACGGGACGACCATTCCATGCCCAAAACCAACCCATATCCCCTGAAACCGAGAATATAAACATCCCACGAGAATTCTATACTCAAGATAGAAATTTTCAAATCCACTCAGACCATAGAAAAACGGGCAGAACCCCCAATTGGATTTGAAACACATACGGGATCATCAACTACACTAGTACTTAGGTGCAAAACTTTCAACTGGATCAGATGAAATAAAACTATGCGATGTGTCAGAATCAAACAAAGTTCGAATAGAGAAAATCAGAAAATGTAAACAAGATTTTCAACAGAAACACTACCTCTATCATGAGCTGGAAGAACGGGGTTGAGGGGATGAATTCGCCCTCCAGATAGTCCTGCACACTGAGTCTGACCTTGCCCTTGTTTCCTCGGGCAATCCTTGCTGAAATGTCCAAACTCACCACAATCAAAGCATTCGCCTCGCTTTCTCTTTTCCTTCTTCCTACATTCCCTGGCTATATGTCCAACTTCACTACAGAAGTTACATTTCATATTCTTGCCCCGTTTCCCGGAATTTACTCTCTTGCCTTGAGACTCATTCGCCTTGACCTCTTTCTTGTCACTGCTACCTTCTTCTTGAAGTAGGGCCAAATTCACTAAACTCTCGAAAGTCGCCCCCAAGGGTATATGAGACAGGGCCAAATCACGTAATGGCTCGTTTAATCCTAGAGAAAAGTGTAGGGCCTTCTTCTGAGCTGTATTAACCAAGTCTAAATTGACATGAGCCAGTTGATTAAACTTATCTATGTATTCCCTAATAGTCATGTCCCCTTGCTTTAGTGATAAGAACCTTAGTCCAAACCTTCCTCTAAAGTCATCCCAAGTCTCGATTGGCCTAGTAGCGGTGGTAACTACCCACCAACGTGCAGCTTCTTCCTTTAGCAACCATACTGCCAATAAAACTTTCCTGCGGTCACCTATATCAAAGGAGGCTAAAAGATCTTCGGACTCTTTCAACCAATTCCCTGCTTCTACAAAAGTCTCTGTTCCATTAAAATTCTTACCACCCATCCTCTTAAAGTTCTTGCAAGTTTCCGCAAAATCCGCTTGTGGGGGCTGAGGGGAAAGAGGAACATCAGCTATGGGTGGAGGGGGAGGAACATCGGCCTCGACTGGAAAGACAACATTTGGGATACCCGGGACCGGTGTCGTGGCTTCCAAGTACCGACGGAACCAATCGGGTATCGTTACTCCTTCGGGCAAGATGAGATTATCAGACATGCTGGAAATGAAAAGAAAAGAGTTCAAACGAGGAGTCAAAGGATAGTGCTAATGGCTTTTTGGGGAATAGCCTTTAAAATAAACTAGACTTTTCTTTTGGAAACTACTTTATACTCGGTTTTGAAAATAGTTTTTCAAAAGTTTTAAAAACCTTTTTATCCCTTCTCGTAAACCTGGCTCTGATACCAAATGTAACACCCCACCTCCGCCAGGGTCACTCGCAAAGGAATGCACTAGCTTCGGAGGGGCATTATTGGTAAACATGCATAATGATATAGCAAGGCAGGACATGACATATATATACATATAAATAAACAGAGTAAGTAAATAAAACAGCGGAAGATTTAAAAACCATTTCAAAACACAAGTCTGGTACATCAAAATGTCAATTTCCCAAAATTACAAGTCTAGATAAATACATCATCTGATAAACTGAAATACATAAGTGCTATCCCCAAATAAGAGTGATAAACCATAGCGGCTCAAGTCCAAAGCATACTTGAGCTATCCAAGGAAGCAGCTAAAATCCAAGCTAGGCTCCAGTATTCCCTCCCTGAGAACCTGGGGGGGGGGAAACGGAAGAAAAGAGGCGAAACAAAACGGGTCAGTCAAAAAGACTGAGTAAGCCCTGCTACGATCAGTCTATAAACTAATAAAGTTAACATCATGATGGAAACTGAGATGATCATAGATAACAACATACTGGCATGATAAATCAACTACAAGACAGATAGAGGTGTCATCGCATAAAACAAGGTTAAGTTTTGCACCATGGTGTACTAGCAAACCAACGTAACAGGTATTGATCCCTTAGCCCAAACTTTGGCCCAATAACATGAAGTGACCTTAATAAAAGGTCCAGCCACGGTCTAGTCGATCGGCTCCCTATAAACCTAACACGTCAAGTGTTGTTGTCCATATGGCCCACATATGGTTGTAGATAGTCTGTGCTGGGTCCCCCTTTGGGTGTATCAAGCCCTCGGGTGTCAACCCCGGACACTTAAGTAATAATGCACAGCCCTAACCTACTGGTACCCGTGCCTCGAGTTTGTCCAACATCGGACTACGTGCACGTCCGTAGCCCGCCGGACCCGCACCGCTGTACCACTCGGCCATCGCCCTTTGGTCGCTTACATCTGTCCAGTAATCGTGCCCCGCCCTAGCCTAGCTTCTAGGGTTGTAAATGATACCAAACTGGGATTACTGTTAGAACAGACCACGCTGCTAGGGTTTCCTAAGAGGGTTAAGTGTGATTTAACCCTTCACTAATCCTGGATTAAACTGGTTAAGTGTGGCTTAACCCCATTCTAATCCCTTGAACTCCCAAATGGATTAAACTAGTTAAGTGTAATCAACGGTTCACAACCTAACCACATTCTAATCCCTCGAATCCCCAAGTTGGTTAAGTATTAGTGGACCCTGACTTAACCCTAATCATGAGGCATTAATTAACTTAATGCACCTTAACCTCTCACATTAGACCTTGTTGTGGTTACTAGTTATGCAGGGCGGGTCCGGGTAGGTTTACACCACAACTTAGTCTAACCTCGGGTTTTGGCACCACATGACCAACTTCTCACATTGGGTCCTATTGTTTGTAGCCACTAGTTAAGCCGGTCGGTTCCGGGTAGAATTACGCTACAAACTCAACCCAACCTCGAGTTGGCCACACTTTTGTTTTCTAAGTGTCATGTCCACTTTATTTCAAAACATAATTACAAGTCAACAAATGCTTGGGTAGACCTAACTTAATAGGTAAATTCCCAAGGGGTAGACCTAACTTAATAGGTAAATTCCCAATCTTATATTTTCATGTATTTTAAGTTTACCCAAACCCCCCCCCCCCCACGTCGTTCTATCGCTTACATATTCGTAATAATGCATAAAGGATAGGAAGAGGGAACTTGGCACAACATACATGATAAACTTGCACAACAATCATGCATAACATGTTAGACTTGTACAACTTAGCATAGTGAACTTGCATATTACCATAAACATGCATAACTTGTCAAACATGCACAACTTGTCATTTTTAAACTTGCATAAACATGCACAACTTGTCAAACATGCACAACTTATCATTTTAAATTTGCATAAACATGCACGACTTGTCAAACATGCACATCTTGTCATTTTAAATTTGCATAAACATGCACAACTTGTTAAACTTGCAAATCATGGCTTAGTAAACTTGCATAAACATGCATAACTTGTTAAACTTGCAAATCATGGCTTAGTATACATGCATAACTCAATTAACTTGCAAATCATGGCTTAGTAAACTTGCATAAACATGCATAACTTGTTAAACTTGCAAATCATGGCTTAGTATACATGCATAACTCAATTAACTTGCAAATCATGGCTTAGTACACTTGCATAAACATGCATAACTCAATAAACATACAAATCATAGCTTAGCAAACTTGCATAAACATGCATAACTCATTTAACTTGCAAATCAAGGCTTAGCAAACTAGCATAAACATGCATAACTCAATAAACATACATAAATCCCAACTTGCATCACATATTAACTTTAGAGTTTCTAAAATGAAGGTAAGAGGGCTTACAATGCTTATGCGGACTCAAATGAGTATAACAAATGCAAGAAACCCCTTATGCAACTAATTAAAGCCCCCAAATGCAAGCAAACTTGATCAAGACTCCTCCTTTATGATGCCAATATAAAAACAAGCCTTTAATGCAAGCTAAGGAGGATCATACAAGCCTAAATATGCTTGTATGCATGGAAAATCACTTAGGAATTAAATTAGGAATTGTATGAAGAGGGTGGAGGCCATGAGAGTTTGGATTTTGGCATAGTTTTGTTGCTAGAATGATTAATGAGGCTTTAGGGTAGGATTAGGAGCTTATTTATAGAAGATTAGAGTGATTTAGACCATAGGATTAACCCTAGGATAGTTTTGGCCCGTCAGATCTCGGAACTCTCTAGAACCAAGCCACCTAATCAAGCCCAAATCAGAAATGGTGCACCAGGCTAGACTGCCTGGGCACCCCCTGTCGACAGGGCAGTCGACATGCCTAGGGACCCTGTCGACAGGCCTGTCGACATGCGGGTCCTGGCGGGATTTTTCCCGCCTTGGCCCAGCTGGCCCAAATCCTTGCTTTTAATTTAAATTTAAATCTGTTTTAATTATGGAAATTTCTGAAAACTTCCATGGGCCTTAACTGGGTCATACGGACTCCGATTTTCGAAAACTCGGACTCTATTTCGCGTATTTTTCCGAGACGAACGCAATGGCATAGTCCGTTTCCCTTGATTCAGAATTTATAATTAAATTCTGCCTCAATTTTCATTATTATAGGTTATTGAAAATACGGGTTGTTACAAATCATATCCCACAATATACTCCAATTACTTTCATTCAAGAAACATAGTATCTAAACTGGCATGTCCCCTACTCAATGCATCAGTACAGCACCTAGTCTGGTATCACATGCATCCGTGTATACCGTCATGTCTTCATTCTTCATTACCAGAATCCTATAAGTGATAGTCTACTCAAGGGAATAAAAATAGGAACAAACATAGCATCCATCAAACATGTCCTATCTATCACCTGCTAAAGCCATAAATACGTCGACGCCTACCTGACAAGTTCAACCAATCCTAAGGGCTAATGGAAGCCCCGGTCCCAAACGAACTACCGCACGTCCAACGCACGTTTATCCTCCAAGGATAACTAGATCAATCCAATGGATCCAAGGTAGCGGGCGTCCCTAGATACCCCTTCTTCAAGTCCGCCTAGAACACTCCAACTATCGATGATTTCTTGGTACTCTCATCAGAAGAGCTACCCACATACTCAGAACCAGTCTCGAGTATCCATTACCCACAAACTCGAGCACAAACTCAAGTCCAACATGAGTCGTCTCCCTAATCGTTGCATCACCAAGATCAACAAACAACCATTTTTCCTTTACTAGTTAAAGTCCAACTTAAATCGTCCTAGCCTTCATTGCATCTCCACAATCAACGAGCACATCTTATCCCTTCGAAGTTCTACCATTCTAGAACCAACAAGAACATCAACATAGGATCCTAAACAATTCATTACTTTGCAGCTTTCTCGAGTCCCACTCGAGTCGTCTCATAGCCCTATCAAATCCAACTCGCGACACTCCATACCATTGAATAGTCTTATCATGTCACAGCCGCACATCACTCCTTGAGTAAGCCGAGATATCATTCAATGGAAATCACAACAACTATTTATATCTCACTCAAACTATCCTAGTCGAACTCGACATTCCCTAAGCACAAGCCCCAAAGGCCTAAACCAATATCAGACAAGCACTCAAGGAACATCTCCTCCGAATTCAGGCAATCTACGTGAGATGATACTAGCAAAACAACTAAGCAATCACAAGCAAACATACATCCATGACTCGATAAGACCACATTACAACAAATCATGCAAAAGGCTAGTCGAACCACCGATCGGGTTCGTCACAACTAAAGGTCTATCGACAATATCAAGTTCCAATTCCAACCTATCTACCAGGTCACTAGGTATGAAAGAATGGGATATCTCGGTACCAAACAATACTCGAACAGAAACATCATGAATAGAAAGCATACCTTGAATAATGACACTCTTTTCCTTCTGCGTCGCAGTTGGGGCATTCGACGAAGAAGGAACAACGTTGATAGCATATGCTCTCACAATCTGCTTCTCTTTAGGGGGTTGTGGACATTTATCCTTATGATGTCCCGCTTGGCCGCCATTGAAGCACTTCCTTTCCCCATGCTGATCCTGACAATCTCTGGCATAGTGGCCCTTCTTGCCATAACTAAAGCACTTGCCATCATTCTTATTCTTCTTATTCCGACCATCTTTGGTTTTGTTCTGCTTCCTCTTGTTCTGAGAATTCTTCTTGCCTTCACCGCCTGCTTGCGGTTTTGGCTCCTTGCAAATGCAATAGCAACTTTGATCTTTGTCTTAAGGTAAAGACTCTCCGATCTCAATGCCTTTCCCACAATAGATACAAACATCTCATCAATGTGGTTTATATGTCTCTCCCACAAATACCCATCTAATCCAGTTATGAACTTCTCGTTTTTCTTCTCGGCAGTGTCGATAAGGGATAATCCATACTTCGATAAAGTATCGAACTCAGCAATATATTCCGAGACTGCCCTATCATTCTACTTAAGTTCCAAAAATCTCTTGAACAGTACTGATCTCCGAGCAGCTGGAATAAACTTATCACTGAAGCGAGTCCTAAATTGATTCCAAGTAACTGATCCTTAGGAGTAGCTTCTTTAATAACATTCAACCAATTCATAGCCCGTCCTTGAAGTTGACGCGATGCTAGCTTCCTCTTCATTGCATCCTTGATCCACAAATCCTCTAAGATGCGCTCACAACTATCCAGCCAATCTTGAACTTCCATAGCCGACTTCATTCCGTGGAATGGCTTCCCACCAAGACTAGTATAATCCTTGTTGAGCTTGGCGAAATTGGCTCTAGGCGCCTGCACTACTGCACCACTACCATTAGTAGCATCAGGAACTGCTCCCCCGAGCATCCCTAAGAATCTCTCGTATGAAGGTAGTAAACATTGCCCTTACATCAGGGACATTCCTACTGTTGGCCCCTGAACCCGTACTCCTCGTATATCGGCTCATCGTTCAATCTGTAAAGAGAAAACGATTAACCATCTCAATGTGATGCCCGTGCAGTACGACTTCATCCTTAGATATACTAATAGTGTGTGTGTGTGTATATATATATAGTTCTTTAAAACCAAAATATCACAAATGCGCGCTCTCATACACGTGTACTATCACTCCATGATGTCTTTCCCTAGGTTAACTACGCAACCTAGAGCTCGGATACCAAATGTGACGGCCCGCCCCGGACTAGCCGACATTTCTCCAAAATGCGTTGTGCCGATGTCCAACTAGCACGGGACGGTCGCCAAAGAATAAGGGTGTGAAGCTAAAACTACCAAAGAAACCTGTAGTATATCTCACAGCGCATGGAATAAAATATAATAACAACATAAATTTGACACAAAACATGCGAGATAGTGCATAAGCTGAAAAATAAATCATCATAGCAGCAGAATCCATAATACAGCTTATGATCCAACATAATATTACAACTTCAAATTACTGTCTCTAAAGCAAAAGAAAGAAAAGGTACACTACTAATGCCCAAGCAGTGAGCAACTACAACACAGGGAGTATATATGTATATCATACGTGGTAGCCTCATGCTCGTCTCTGGATAGCTACTCGTGCATTACCACCTAACCTGTCTCTAGTTTGCTTGTTAGGAGCAGCCAGAGTAATAAGAAGAGACATAAAATTCTGGGTTAGACAAAAGTCTGGTATGAGCGATAAGCAGCTTGTGATCTGTGCGGATATGTGCAGATAGTTCAGATATGTGCAGTTCGTGATTCTCCAGTCCGGGTCGTGATCCCCCATTCCTGCATCATCTTGTGATCTTCTCGTGGACCCCTCTTCGGGTTGTGACACATGCTCGCAGTCCTCCTCTCCTGGGTCGGTTTGTGATGCTTCATAACCTCCGACACGTGGTCAGCTTCCTCGGCTCGTTATGGCATCGGCTCTTGGTTCACCTTGCATCGGCTCGTGGTCCTCTTTCCTTCCTAGCGCGGTTCATGGTCGCCATCCTAGGGTTCGCCCTCTTCCTCACGGTCTCCCTCCTAGGGTTCGCCTTATTCCAAATTTTTTCTGAGTTATAATTTAGCTAATTAACACTAATCACACCTAATTAGCCGTAATTAGTGAAAAACAATGCAAATCACTCACCTCAGCCATAAATAATTTTAGATCTGAAACTTTTCTACTGTTTGGGTTGAATTCCTATGCAACACAGCAGCTCCAACTCTGATTTGGTGTTGATTTTCCTTGATTTGATGTAGCTTAGCTTAATCCTCGATTAGAAAGCGATTAGGAGGTGTTTAATTGAAGAATTTGAGAGTGAAGGCCATTACAAGGGTTAGGAAAATGAAAGTGGCAGCTGAAAAATGACAAAGGAGCGTTTCTCTAACCCCTATCAGCCCTTAAATACCCCTAATCCCGAAATCCCTAATGGACTTAGCTGCAAATTATCCAATTAAGCCCATTTAAGCTGTTTTTCACTTTCCAAACCTTATTTCAGCCATATCTCCCAAACGGTAAGTCTGTTTGATTAATGTGACCACTCTACAGAAAGAGAAACCATCATCTGAATCCAATGGAAGTGGTTTCAGGTCAAAACTCCTTACCAATCAAAAGTTATAGGCGAAACAAGATTCGCCAGGGGAAAAATGGTCATTTAAAAATGGGCAAAAATCATGAACATGGAAAATGATCCCGATAGTCGTTCCCTAAAGTTACACGACCATACAACTTCATAAGAAAAAGAAATAAATATTCTACAATCCCCCGATGCGTAGAATGCGGGTCGTTACATGATGTTTAAATCGCTCCTATCATGCAACAACATTTTTTAATCATGCCATGGTATCGTAAATGAAAATCTATTTGTTTGCAAGGACTTGTGTCAGTTATGTGTAAAAATGTCATTTGGATTTCTTATCTTGTTTTATCCTTTGAGGGTTATTCAAATGCTATCCTAGTCCGGGTCAGTCATCAACCCTTTTGCCCCCCGTGTTAAGGTAAGTTGTTCGGATAGCGAGTATTCCAATCATATTCAATGGATTTGACCCGAGTCGGGGGCCAGACGCCCTTTAAGCAGAGGTGTCTCTAGTCTTTTATACTCACCCTTTAGTCGATAATGGGTAGAGTTTTTAAGGATCGAGTGGTCTTTTGTTGGGTTGCACCATTCACGCTCTTCCGTGATTTATACTCTTCCTTAAGCCACGAGGATTAGAGTTATGTTCAGACAGTCAGTCGATATGCTTGGTTAGGCGTTAACCTTTTCTTTAAGTTAATAGAGCAGGGGTCGACAGCTGTCCGGTCGATCTAAGTTTAAGATCAGTACCTTCGCTTTGGTAAAACCTTTATTCTTTTAATGGTGCTGGCCCGCTATGTCTCGGACCAACGCATTAAGGTGTTAGGATATAATCTACAGTTATTTGACTTACAACATTTAGCTTTTATAACAATGAAACAGAGCGGGAATAAAGTCTTGTATTCAATCGATGAAAGATTGCTTATTACAATAATAAAACAAATGAAAAGAAACTAAAAAGTTCTAAGAAAGTCAAAGTCGTAAGTGCTCTGCATTCCACGCCTTTGAAAAGGTTCGCCATCAACAGTTGACAGCCTGAAGTTCCGATTATCAAGCTTTCGTTGAATGATGTTGGGTC
Organism: Allium sativum; assembly: GCA_030737875.1. Classification (NCBI taxonomy): domain Eukaryota; kingdom Viridiplantae; phylum Streptophyta; class Magnoliopsida; order Asparagales; family Amaryllidaceae; genus Allium; species Allium sativum. The sequence goes on along the minus strand of CM060924.1, from coordinate 994,809,282 downwards.
CTTACCACTTGGGGCTCATGTGAACGTGGACTGGGAAGAACCGCTTCAAAACGAGGTCACCTACATCGAAAGTCTTTGGTCGGACCTTCTTATTGTAGTATCATGCGATCCTTCGTCTGTGGGCAACTGCAGTATACTTCTTCTCAATTGGATGGTCCGAGAAAGGGTTGTGTAGATAATAAATGAAGATTAATAATTGTGATATGTTAAAAATGGAGGAAATCACGCACGAATTTATAGTGGTTCGGCATTAATGAGCCTATGTCACTTTATAATCTATTATATCCTATTTCAACTATTAGACAGAATAGTTACAATGACGGTACAATAAGAGATCGAACAATACTTTTATGCTAGAGCTTTCAGAATATGCTAAAAAAGGTCCTCCCTTCTGAATCCAAAAATGGGTACTTATAGGTGATACAATACTTGAGCAGATTTGGACACGTGTTGTGGGATTCAAGAGAGTAGTTGATGCTGAATGAGTCAGTATCTCCTCAGGAATTGGTATTCCGTGAATTATCGGCATGAAGTGGCACCTGGTCTGTCTAATTCAGATGATCTGGAAAGGGTAAAATTGGGGATTAGCTATTCTATAGGCGGGCTTTTCGGCTCACAGTTGGATGCAACGCGGCTGAACATGCTTCGTCATATGGGGCTTCTCCTGGACCGCGCCTGATGAGGGAAATAAGTTTAAATGTCGGGCCTCACTGATTGGCCCACTTCGAGCACTCGAGGTATGAGCCTATAGCATTGTTGATCCTTGATGGGCCGTCCGAAAGGCCCATCCACAAAAATATAAACTACGCATAAGAAAATAGGAGAAAATTCAAATAATTTACTCGTTATTAACTCCACCTGCCTCGTCGGACGACTATTCGCATCCACTTCAAAATTCTTCTTCCTCTTCATTATTTTTGGGAAATAACCAAGTAAATCATTCGGTTGATATTGGTTTTTTCCCAGAAGAAGGTTCATATGCTGAAGTTGAAGTGTCACAAGAAATCTTCTCCCATATATTACTGATAAATCCTTTGATTTCCTTAAGCTTTGAATTCATCATAGTCTTCGTTCTTTCAACCTAAGCCAAGCATTTATCATGCTTCTGTTACTTCTGAGAAATGATATCATAGGCTTGGCAGGCTTACATGTTCATCCTTATTCCTCAATTCCCTCTAATTCTTAAGGTGGTTATGAAGACTGAAGAGGTTTTGATTGCTAATATAAGGATGAGTGAATGGCTATGGTTGGTTTGCTACCTTATTCGCCTCCCGTTGTTTAAAAGATATTATATTATGAATTTGGAGATGTTTTGGGAGTACATTAAGCTAAAGGTTTTGAGTTTAATGATCCAACTAGTGGAAATTTGGAATTAGGAACTTGAACATTAACGTTGGAAAGGATTCTCGTAAAATAAGTGTGATAGTGGATTGTCTTCATTTGGCCTTGGTTAAAAGAAAGGACTTCATCGAGAATTATCTTTGATTAACTTACATTCCTTTGTCTCCATATAACATATAAAGCACGGGAATCATGTAATAAATTTTCTTATAACTTCCAGTGGTAGACTTAATTGAATGGGTTAAAACAAGATGCATTATATGAGCTTTTGGCCTTGCAAATATAGCTTTCGATTTGATTATATTGTCAGTGCAATGACCTGGATTTTTGGTTGTTCAAATTGATAAAAATCTATAAATGTCGACTTAAAAAAATCCAAAGATACAAATAGTTATTGGGATTAATATAAGAAAAGAAGAAAGAAGAAAACAATCAAAGAGTCTCATGGGGGAAGGAAAAAATATAATAAATAAATAACAGTTCATAAATTTGTTAAAACATACAGTTGATTATATTTTACAACAATTATCAGAGTTAACTATCATAAAACAGACCAATATTTGCAACAGAATAATAATAGTAATAATAATAATTACGTCTGTTGAGCTCCATCTTCATTTCTTAGCGATACCTTCAATAACCGAAAACTCAGGCTGACCCGAGCACAAATGAATAGACAAAAATACTCGGATCAGAACTAAAATATTTTCATGTCAATCAAATCAAAACCATGTAATAATATGAGTGTCACGGTGTTAGAGATGCTTGCGATAATTCACATCTCTTATCCAATGTATTCGTGAGTGCAATAACTTAAAAGATGTTACAGGAATTTCCATCTCCTAAGGATTCGTCAAACTAGATATTAGATAATACAATATGCTATTATAATATTGTCTATGGTTAAATATAACATATTAAAATAGCGTAAGCGGGATTACATTTTCATCCTTACACATTTTATAATACCGTAGTCTATATAGATACCGTAAAGTCCACCGTAAACTAGTGGCTATCAGAGGGCACTCCATAGATACCGTACAAATCAAAGTCGTAGGGGGATCGATCGGGATAATATGACAAGACACAAGAGGAATGCCCAAAGTAGGAATATACTGGTTGCATACCTGGACTGGTGGTAAGGCATAGCCACGACTACCGCCCACCTCGGACAACACTCTCAAATCAAGGATGTGCATCTTTCAAACCAAATAAACCAGGGGCTATAGTAATAAAGGAAGAAGGGTTTCCGATGGAGCTGGCTAACCCACTTGGTCCGGTATAGCCTTGTTTTAGTAATTTTAGTTATGACCCGAATGACATCCATCATCGTTCTCTTACTTTATTCCAGTAGCGTTCGCCAAACCAACATACTTCATTCTGGATTCTCCACAATGTGTAAAGTTGTTAAAGTGGTTTTCAGTATTGGAAGAGAGTATGACAATATCCGATCCAGGTCTCTTTAACAACCAAACGTTTATATTTTTTACACCGGTCAGTTCTTTTACATTTAAAAGAGGTTCATACTTCATATCAAAATTCTAGATTTTGCCTTAAAAACCATTTCAATGGTCAAGGTAGAATATTATTCATAATAAAATATCCATTAAAAACCAAACGTAGAATCTTGAAACAATTCCAATCCTAAAATAATTTGAATATTAAAATAGTTGAAATGTATAATAAAGTGGATTAGACTTTTTTAGATAGTTTGAAAATAGATAGTTAGGACAATAAAAGTTTAAATAATAGTTTTGAATATAAAAATATTATTGATCAAAAATTAGTTATATATATAGTTAAATATTAAAGAAGTTTATGAAATAGACAGTAATTTTTTTAAATAGACTATTAAAATAATTTTAAAATAAATTATTTAAAATAATTAATATTCATAAGTAAAAATAAATTAGTTTATAAAGTAGAATAGTTATTTATTAAATAGTTACAATATATATATATATATGTTATAAATGGAATAATTTATAAGAAAAATGGTTATTTACCAAAATAGTTTATGTAATGCTTTAAATTACTATAGTTGGAATTGGAACTTTTTTCTCAAAAGTTCAATTAGACTTGAAGTCATATTCCAATTTCAAATCAAACCAACTCAATTTCAACATTTTAATCAATTAAATTCCCATTTTACATCCATTTCAATTCAATCAATTTAATTCGAAAAGTTATGTTTTCTATTTATAACAAATATTGAGTTCTCAAATTCAGATATCGCCTTAAATTGATGTTAATTGAAATAAATATCAAAGGTGGATAAAACAATTCAGTCTCAATAGATTTAATTCATATTCAAATTCAATGGAAATCGGCTTATAAAACAACATTTATATTGTCTTAAAACAATATCTCAAGATTCAAGGTTAAAACAAATTTCATTTAGCCAACCGATGTCCATATATAATTTTTTATCCTATGGCCAAGCGATATTTGTAATTTAATTTTTAGTATTTTGGGAAAGGATATATATCATTTCAATCCAAATCAGGATTATAGGTATTTATAATTTCAACCTACGTTCTTAATTCATTTTAATGATCAATCTCGGGTTTATTTGATGCCCGTAACATATATAGTAAATGGTTGGGATTAAACAACACAACAATGGTCATATATAATCAAGGTGAATAATAGGATGAATTACACATCAATACATTAAACATATCAATCCAAGGCATCCATAGAAGTCAATACATCCAAACAGTTCAATATAACATCAATTTACTGGTCATTAGGTATGAGGGTTAAACTAGTAATTAAATTCTAATTGTTCAATTTATATTAACAGTTAAATTAAATTATATTGTCAATACAGATTAACACAAATAAGCAATTTAAACTATCAAACATCAAACAATACAATACAATCATATCATAACATGATTTTAATTTAACTAACAATCGAATATTTTAGTTAGGTGTAAGTGGGTTTAATCACTCACCTTTGATTTCAGACACGTGTGAAATTCAATTACAGGCCCAAAAATCAACAGTCTCAGAATCAGTTCACGATAGCTTTAAGTTGTCCGAAATTTCGCTATGATCCCAATGGATCCGACCGTGCATCAAACTGAGTTCGTACGTAAAAGTTATACAAGCTTAAACATTCGAATTTCAAATTTAAACCAAATAAAATAAAACAAGGGGTATTTTACTATAAGGGCCTTCTTTGGTTCAACAATAAGTTCTAAGGACACGACCCTAAGTTTATTATTTTCCAGGACATTAAACCCGAGACATCTCATTCTTCAATTTGTTCTTTCGTTTCGTCGTTCCGCCATTTCTCACTCAAAGCCCTAAGCAAATCAAAAACTAGGTTTTACCAAAAATCGATCGACTTCCCTTCATTTTCATCTAAATTCAATTGCGATCTTTTTCATTTCCACCCTCTCCGATCGATTGTCGTTTTTCAACTGAATCTATTTCTAATCATTTTCAACTAAACCTAGGATTTAATTTTGATCTGCCTTTCAGTTATGACATTGCTAGCTACACGACATCTTCTTCTTCTTTTCCGATTACTACACAAGTAAATTTTCTTTATTATTCATTTTTAAGCAACTTTGATAAACCCTAGTTAACTATTGTTGTATATCATAGTTTTTGTAGTGCATGTAAAGTGTTTTTTGTTTTTGTGATGATTTAACCTAATATGAAACTCTATGATTAATTAAGCATAATTTGACGTTATTCTATTCAGCTGCTTATGAAAAAAAGTGCATTTATCTTTGCTGTCTGATATTCATTTAGGAAGAAAGTGCATTTATATTTGTTGTTTGTTATTGTTCACATTTATCTAAGTTAAACTATAGTTAGAAAAGATAAAAACATATTTTTTTATCTTTCACATCATCAATTTATTTTCTCTATTTGCAAAGCAGGTTCATATGTTCATTATACAATCATGCTTACTCATTGTAACATATCATTAAACAATTGAACAATCATTTCAGTGTTGTACATATATTTGATTTAATAGTTTAAAAAGTTAAATGTATTTATCTTTCAAGATAAATGAACCTATAAGGCATTTATTGTTAATTCTCTTTATGTGATTACAAAATTATAAATTGCTCTAGTTGCAAAACTGAACTTATGATTACAAAACTGCATTTTTGTAATTAACAAATTTTAAATGTTTAGTAGAATATATTATTTTATTTCATATTTAAAAAAGATAATTGCATATATCTTTTCAAAAAAGGGCACTGTTTTATGTTTGTTATATCTACTGAATTTCACAAGTTGATATTTTCTGAGTATATATGTCCTATAAAGCATTTATATTTCATTATTTATGTTAAACCATTGCTTTATGATTATTTTAGCACACAAAAAATTACACTACATTATCTCACATAGTCTTTCAATATTTCCACAATCATTCAATAATATCACAATCATTCAAGTACATGAATCGACGACTAATTCTGTCAAGATTTATTTTACTGAATATTCTCATTGTTATCCATAGTTTGGGTGGTCATTCAAACTAGCTTTAGTCTAGTTATATTATATATTTTTACTGAAAACATAGAAATGAAATATATTCAGTAACGTTAATTCAGAATTTCTTTATATACTGTTTGTTATGTGCACATTGAAAATTTCTTAGCTTCTTAGTTGCTTATGCGCACAAAATTTTTATATGCACAGAAACATTTTTATTCAAACAAGTTTGTGATGCAAAAATTTTGTGCCATACACAAACAAATGAGTAACTATGTAAGTTGTAAATTAGGTCCATATGTTATGTAATAATTTTAAATTATGAGTAAAATGTCAAACTTTTTAACATGTAGCACTTATTCTTAAATATTATTAAGCATAAATATGTAATTAAATTCTCTGCACATAAAGCTAAAAGTATTTATGTCTTTTATAAGTTGAATACCATAACATGTTCTCTGACATATGGAGCAGCATTAAATAGTTTATATTCTGCTAGTCATCAATATAAAATTTGCTAGTCATCAATATATTAAAAATCTGCTATTGCTATTGAATATAAAAGAATTTATTAGTAACATGTACTGTAAAAGAATTTTATTAAGTAATATTTATATACATGATAAACTTATTCATCTTTCTTTATTCAAAATTACCATTTTTACAACATATTTATCTTTTTTTTATTAAATATCAAATCATCACTTTTTCAACAACAAAGGTTTTAAAAGATAACTGCATTTCTCTTTTCATGTAAAGGCATTGTTTTATGTATGTTGTATCTACTGAATTTCATAGGTTGATGTCGTCTGAGTATATATGTCCTATAAGGCATTTACGTTTATTATTTATGTCAAACCATTGCTTTTTGATTGTTAGCGCACAAAATATTTGGATAACAAAAGATGAAACATATTTCAATACAAATACTTATGTTAGAAAAATACAAAAATTAGCTGAATATGATTTATTTAGATTCCTACAGTCTATGCTAATTGGTTGAATACGAGCTTCTTATTTTTCCATATCTCAATATTACCATAAGTATTGCGATATATCTAAACTATAAGACACAATTAAAAGAATGTATAAAAAAAATCACACGAAACGATTGTATATCAACATAAAAATGCTCGATTAAATTATACAAATATTAAAAACTGAATGAAAATGATAAAGGACTTTATCATTTTTCAAAACCATAAATGAACTTTAACAAAACAGTCATGAACTAACAGCTGAAATGAATAATGTTGCTACGTTTATTATATGTCAAATTTTGAATGAGAAAGTTCCAAGATGAATGAAAATGAGAAAACTTTATATCTTTTTTGTAAACTTTATGTTCTTTTGGCTATTTTTTTGTTTTGAATTAGCTTTTCTTATACTATATTTTGGCAACTCTAGTTACAACATTTTAACAATGAATTGTAAAACTGAATTTTTACATATGCTTGAATGAACATAAAAAATTCTTTTTAATCCTCAAGTAATTAATCAATTCTTTTATATAGGAGTGACTGTGGAATTTTTGTGATGTTATTCATGCAAGCAATAACAAAAGGAATGCAAGCAGTAACAAACTTCACTTTACAAGATGTTCAACAGTTGAGAACACAAACTGCTGCAAATATTCTGCATGATAATCCTTATAGCTGGACCATTACTAAGTTATGTTCATCATCTACAACTACCATTTTTTAGTTGTTCATTTCAACTTTTTTTAGTTGTTCACTTTTTAGTTGGTCATTATTTAGTTGTTGTTCAGTTGAGAGCACGGACTGCTACAAATATTCTGCAGTAACAAACTGTATACCATTGTTTAGTTGTTCATTCCAACTTTTGTTGATTTCAATTGTTCTGTTTATTTACTATTTTCACTTGTTGTTTCATAAAGTCATAAAGACATTCCATGATACTTGTTGTATATGATACGAGTGGTGAGAAATATGAATGTATATATAACAAATGTCGCTGAAAAGATAAATGTATGTATCTTTCTTCTGTTCTGTTGTATTGTGCAACCAATACATATCAGCAGCTTCATTGTATAGCCTATACATTTGTTTTTGTTACAGTGATCGTGTTTACTAAGTGAAACCCTCAAAGAAACGGATCGAAGTTTTATTTTGAAGTTTATACATAATCATAAGCTCAGCAGACTCGCCTGGCAGACTAGAAAGAATACATGTTAAACATTGAAATATGCTAAACTAGATGGATCATCATGAAGTGGAACTTAATATCCACAGGCACACACACAAAAGAAAAGCATGTAAATATCAATACTGAAGTGGAAAATGTATCACAAGCACACACCGGTCCAATTCAAGCATGTGATAATATCATAGGCAAACAGTAAAACGAATAAATCAGAGGATGTTATTAATCCTTCTGATAACATCAATCTATTGAATACAGAAATGGATTTTACATCCAATATCAAGTTAAAGACACCTATATGTGCACAAACTATAAATATTGATAATAATTGTGGCATCCAGACTAAATTTTCAAATGGCATTAAAAATAAGGAACACTTATCTGACTCCTAGTACAGACAAGGTCAAAAACAATCTGGAAAGTTAGAACAGATGAAGTCCCCTTTGAATTCAAAGCTAATATTTCTTTAGACGACGTCTAAAACTCTTCATGGAATAATCTAGTTTGTCGATTGAAAGGAAAAAGCAAAAAGATGAAAAAGAATAAGACATCCGAGGATGCTACCTCCCTTTTTGAAGGTAAAAATACAAAAAATAATTTATAAATGGAGTTCCTTTTTGGAACATCAGGGGTGTGAATGCCCTGCTAAGAAGCTATAAATTTTGCCGCTGATTAGTAGTAATAGTTTAACATATGTTCCTTATAGTCTGTCATATATTCCTAGACATCAACAACCAAAGCATATTTCAAAGTTTAACATATATTCCTAGACATCAACGGCCAGAGTTAAATATGCAAAACTTTGAACTACCTAGACATCAACATTCAAACAACAAACAATTATTTGAGCATCATAAAAAACTGTCTTACTTTCTACAACAAACAACCATCCATTATAGTCATAGCTGTACCAATGCCTTAAGATATACGTGTTTATCTTTTTCAGAATAAAAGATGTACCCAACAAACATTAAATAAACAGATCAACATATAATTAACAGAAATCACTTACATATAATTAACAGATAAACATATAATTAACAATAATCACTTACATATAATCAACAGATCAACATAAAAAACTGCTTAGCATGAAAATAGTCAATCATAAAAATATGCAACAGCCTTAGCCCAAATCTTCAGACATGCTTTTACTTCTCTTGGATCGCTTCTCGTGTGCACAAATTAAAAACTGCTAATAGATACACAACCATAACAATAGTACTCCATGCCTTCAAAATCAACGTCCTATCTCTTTAAACTTCACCTGCAAATCCACCACATACAACTACCATAGCTCAACTGAAGTTGTCGCTGCCACCTACTCCTTACTCACACTATCTCCCTTACAACATTCAACTCCTTCCTCTTGCAACCGCCTGCAATGCAACTCATACTCACCTACTGCTTCCTCACAACCCATCTCAAAGCACAAAACCAACTTGAACTAGTATGTCAACTCTAAAACCACTATAACATCCCTTAAAATTACGACCATTTAAAATTTCAAATTTTGATTTAATGTTTGAATTTGAAATGGTTTTTAAATAAGATTTATGATGTTATTAATGAACGATTTAATTTATTTATTTTACGCGAGGCAAGCCGTTTTGATAGTGGACTTACCATGATTTAAAATTTTATTTGTGGTAAACAACAGTTTATAATTTGTTAAATTGTGATTGATAATAATGGAAATAACTAGTATAACCACATAACAGTGGGAAAACCGACTTTGTAATACATATATATATTAAAAGAAATAATAAATGGTAATAAATTAAAGTTAGTATATACTTGTACGTTAATTAGATTAGAAAAAAAATGTTACGAAATAAAGGAAAATGAAACTGATGAAAATTATTTACATTAATTAACATTAACGTTAAAACTTGTTATAAATGCACATAAAGAAAGAAAATACAGGGAACTGATGTATAAGGCTTGTCATGATTATTCAATAGACATTGTAATTAATGCATCATTCAAAGTAGGACAAAATGGTTATTGTAAAAAAGCTTCAGACAAACACAAGTTTTCGAAGGTTCAGTGGAATTAAGAAAAACCAACAAAGTCGGTTTGATTAAATTGTTTATGTTTATACATTTGGACTTGCTAACTTTGAACTATCGTTGAAAAAACAATTGCAGTTGAATCCTTGATTTTATTTTTAAGGTTCAACATAGGCATTAATGCGATAGTTGGAAATAAATTTATGAATGTTTCCAAATTAATTTTATATAGGAAGAATTGTAAGACACCGAGTGTTAAAGGTTTGTAATGTATGTTTTAACTATCGCAGTTAATGAAATTTATGTTAACATTTATAATAGTAAATAAAAATAGAAACAAACAAACATAAAACATATTTATTGTCCAACGTTTCCATGTATTATGCATACATTGGTAATAAGAAAACATAAAACATATTTATTGTTTTCCCTTCTTTTTCTACTTTCCCCAAATTCACTGCCTTGTCTCTCACCACTTTATTTCTTCATTAGTAATGCATTCATTTCTTTCCTCCACTTTATTAATTTTTTTTCCATACATTCTATTTTCTTGAATCTTATTTCATATTCTATACGTCTATCATTACAAAATCCATATATGTTGTATCCATTCTGCCACATTTAATTTGTGAAACGCATGAAAAAAAATGAATTGAAAACGTCCCGCACCATTATGTGTATAAAAAGAAGAAGTCATAATCATTTATTTTAATTAATGAATAAAAGGAAAGGTCATCATTTGGTTTTCCTTCCCTAAGCACGTTTTAATGACTTCATATAATATATAGCATAAAACGTTTTATAAAACAAAAATCCATGCATTTTATTTACAATGCTTGGCATAAATGCATATGAAACGGTGTAAAAATAAAATAAAAAAGAATGAAGTCTGAAAGTTTATTGGCTTGGGAATTAGTTAAGCATATTGATCAGTTCGTTTGATTGAGATTTACGAACACGTTCAAATCCAAGCGCATATACCGTTCCCTTCCCTTTATTTATTTCCTTACCTACTGTTCATTCCACAGAATTTCCTTCTTTCCCTTTACTTCTATTGTCAGCTTAAAGAATATTTCCCAAACGAAATCAAGTCTTCTTCTTTTCATTTTAATGGAAGCCTCCACCGAAAAATTAAAATGCCATTTTTCTTCAGGCCTTCATAAATTTATCCCCGCTCAATCAGTGGCCTGTTGCAATTATATCTTTCTCTTCCTCTTGAATTAGTAGCCAACTAAAAACCAATTTCCCCCAAATCAAACGAATTCCTCCACCATCCTCGTTAACAATCTCCACCTTCGTCTGTCCTTGCAGCGTTGTCACAGGCTTCCTTTTCCTTCATCAAATCAAGGTGTGTTTTAATTTCACAGTTAATTTTGTCTCAATTAATTAAAACCAATACTGTGATAATAAAAAAAATCGATCCTTTGCTTATTTAGCATATTTGAATTATCTTTGACGTATTGTGGTTGGTTATTTTTGACATAACCATGGAAATTTGGTTGATACTGTCATAATGTTGTTGTGGCCATTTCCATTTTACCATGATCCATGCTGTACATCACTTATTTTCTTATTCTTACAGGTCTTCTATATTTATTTATTTATTTATTTTACCATCACTCACTTGGCGAGTTCACCAGCTATGGTACCTGTAAAATCGGGTACTGCTTGTACTAGCATTAGGTCTGTTGCATTTTTTCTTGCTGTTGGAACTATTAAACCATTGCCCATTTTTACTTGTTTTTTTTGGAAATAGTTATACGCATATAGAAATTGTAATATCAGTTTTATATATATGTTTCCTGAAGCATATATATACTTTAGTTGATGAAGGCTGTTCCATTTTATTTGCTTTGTCCATTTTCTTTATGTGGGAAGTCACAAAAAAATTTCTGAAACAGGTTTAGGAACTTTGAAACTTGCAAACAGGAAGTTGGGTATATAATATATGCATGGGAATAGAATTCTTTTGTTAAAGTTTATGTGCTAGAACGTAGAAACTACTTCTTACCTTTAAGTATTGGGCTTGAATACTTAAGAACTTTTGCCTTGTTTAATATGAATTACTGGGATGTAATATATATAGTTCAAATTTATGAAATAAAGTTCATTTTTTTTTTGGTGCTATAAACGTGCATTATTACATACTTTTGAGAAAAAAATGAACATATGCATATGACATATTTGGTTGAGTGAGGGAACCAACGTACTATATATTTTTTACTTCTTTTGAATAATGTAAGTTAGATCTATATTTTAATGTAAGTTGGAATAATACGGTTCTTATAATAACATTAGGTGTTGTAATATGTATGTCTTATGGCCTTAGTCAGTTTTGTACATATTGACTTGTGCATTGAATTATTTGGCAACTTTACCCGGATATGTAGCGTACTAGAAATTCTATAAATTCTCATTTATGTTAGGATTACCTATTTTATTTCAGTTTTTATTGAAGTTAATTTACTTGAATACAACCTGACCTGAGTTTTGTTTTGCTCGGGTCAGGGTCATACCTGAGTAATTACAGCTTAGATTTGAAGCTGACGACCGACAAGGATTCGTGAAGGCATGTGGAGGCGCAATTGCTTTTGGTCCAATTACACGAATTTTTTTTGGTAAATAAATTAATGTCTATTTTTCTTCCACTGTGCATATGAATTTTGTAAACTCTGATATTTGTATAAAATGCTCCCCTTGTGAGATATTGTAGTTTTTATTTTTGTGATTTCTATGTTTGATTTTAATTAAACCTTGTAAGCCAAATAACAATTTGTCGTTTCGATCGGTTAAAGTTGGTTTAGTTACCGACTGGAAGCGGTCGAAAAGGCAGGTTGTTATAGTTGGTATCAGAGCTGGTTAGAGAACGTGATAGGGGGTTCTCGCTTGGCTGTTTGGTGGCGAGCAGGAGACTCTTACCCCTACACGTCCCAATGGGAAGATAGGTTTGGTTGTTGCAGTCGAGAGGATGGCCGTAAAATCAGTTCTGAGGTATCACTGTATGTCACGGTGGGAGGTTAGCCCACTGCCTGATGGTTGCAATGCCTAGGGTCATTATAGTTGGTATCAGAGCTTTGGTTTACACAAAGCTTAGCTTATGGAGTTTAATAAGAATCATTGCTAGAAATTACACTAGAGAGAGCATAATTTGAAATATAAATGGTTATGAAACTAGTATTTTGAATGAGTAGCGTAGTGGAAGCTTTTTGAAATTAGTAAATTTTGAAACAAATTCATTTTGAAATTGATAAATTATTCTGAAATATATCGTTTTGTCTTATATATTTGGAGATGGTGTATTCTTATAAAAAGAATTTTGAGTATTTATTCGACGTCAAGGTTGGACTATTGAGTATGTAAGATTTTGAATATACGCCTAACTAACATATATACAAATTCTTGTCTGTACTAGATAGATATGGAATCACACTCTAGTCGCTTGGAGATTATTCTGGTGATGGTCGCGAAATAAGAATTATTTATTTTCGAGTTTCGAAAGCGGGATTGACTATATGATTCCGACTGAAACGTTAAGAAATACTTAGACTAATTATTTTGATAAACATTCGAAAATGATTTGGATAAATTTTAATGAAAACGCTTTTGTAAAATTAGTGTGAACTTGGGTAAATGATCAAAATTTAAATAAAGTTACGTTATTGTGAAATATAAGTAGAATTTACAAATGAATGTTTTATAATTAAATTGTAAGGCGAATAGTGAATGACGACATTGGAAAAAATTTGTGAACTTTCCAAATCTAGAATGACAAGTGAATGTTAGAATTAAATTGAAAATTTATAAAGAAGGTAACTTGAAAAAAATTGAAGAAAAAGGAAATGAGCTTTAAATTTTACAACGACAAATGTGAATATTTTGAATCTTGAACTAAAGTGATTTAATTAAAGAAATTTCATAGTTGCATTTTACCCCCTTGGCCTTGAGAATAGATAGTTCCTTCGTTCAATTTTGATTCATTCACCTTGCTTTAGTAGTTGTTGTTTGACCTTCCCACCTTGTTTTATTCATGTTTGAGCTTTCATTAATACAAAAATCATGTCCTTGTACCCTTTTTTTAATGTGCATTGTAAAAATTCTAAAATAAAGTTTGATTAATGACATAATTTTGTATTTGAAACAAATATTTGAACGTTGAATTATGACAACAGTTGACAATTGAATTTTCGAAGTATTGTTTTTGTACTATGTTAATGGAAGTATTGAAAATGAGATGTAAGGGATAATTAAAATGGATAGAAATAGACTTCTTAATTGTTTTAAAATACATTGAATCCAGCTTATATGAAATGTGTTAGAAATATTTGATTAAGAAATATTTTGAGAAGGTTATTTGTACATATATATATATATGAATTATAAGCTTATTTCAGAAGCTTTTGAAATAGTTTATCTTTCGTGAATAATGTTCAATTTGAAAATGATTATTGAAATCATATTATGAAATTGTTAGACCAAAATCTGGGCCTAACACCCAAATTCAATGTGAAGTCCTCATGGTCACAAATCTCAGATCACAGAATGCAGATAAAGTAGTAAAAACAGGGAACACACGAGGTTTTTATAGTGGTTCGGTTCAAACCAAGCCTACGTCCACTTTATATTTTCTTAAATCCTAAGAAATTACAATTACAATGTTGTCTCACTATCTGTTAATCTGTTTATACACAAAATCCTTGTGTTATCATGAAGAAGAAGAGAAAAGGGAGATGATTTTATACACGAAATCCTCGTGTTATATTGATTTGAGGAGTTCATAAAGTCGTCGTGTAATTGGCAATGGATCTGGGAGGTGTCCGTGCCAAAAAGCCAAGTCAAATCCCTGAAAATGCCCTCAAATGGTGTATTTATAGCCGTTTCCTGATACCTGTTCGCGGGACACGTGGTACGCATCCCAAAAATCTTGAAATGTGGCGGAAAACATCCAGAAATCCTCTCCAAGTCGTGTTATGACACATGTAATAAGATCCATACAAGCTGGAATGAAAATAGCCTTTAGAACAGGTCAAAACCGAGTGCAACGAGCATATGCCCAGGCGGTTCGTGACCATGGTGTGCACCACGAACCGGGGTGACGAGCTGGAGTGGAGATGCTAGAGCTGACCATCACGAGCGCGTTGTGGTCCAATTGTCCATCACGAGCGGGTCATGGTCCAAGGAGCCACCACGAGCCGGGTTGGTTCACGAGCAGGAAATAAGGGCGAGCCCTAGGGGGCGAGCCGAGTTGGTCCCACCAGCCAAGGTGGGTCCCACTAGCGGAGGTGGGTCCCAATCCATGATCCAAGTTAATGACGCTTCGTCACTACATCCACGTGATTGCCAGTTAATGCCAGATTACACCCATTCATGGAAACGGGAGTGACTTCCAAATCGTAAGTCCATTTTAGCCAAACGAAAGCTCTACTTGAAGCTAATTCAGAGGGATACAAGAGTTATTGAGCAAAGCCTTGTAATTGACGTTTTCATGTCCAAAAAAGGTCGTCTAGTAGGAGTTTCTGGTCATTCTTTGTTTGTGATGCGACTTCAACCAAATCGCTTCATGTCTTCTGACGATATTCCCAATACTTAAGCGTATTGTTAACTAGAGATTCCATGTGTGACAGCTTTGACAAAAAGCATGTCAACAGAAATCAAAGCTGAATTGTAGTTGGAATTTCACATAAATTGATTCGGATTGGATTATCTCTTGAAGTTAGTATTTTGCTTTCCAAAACTATAAATTAATTTATTTGCTTCATTTAAACTACTTTGAATATAAACTTAGCTTTCTTATCCAACTATTATTCTACATCAAACCTATTTAGTTTATTTAAACTATTTTATACTAAAACATGTTTATTTTATTCAAACCTATTTGAACTACTTTATATAAAAAAAATTGTTTACTCTATTCGAACCTATTTTATATCAAGTTTATTATCTTACTTAAACTATTTTAAATTTAACTTAACTATTTTAGAGATAAGAGTGTATATTTTCAATCCAAGCAATTTAAGCCCGAAATGATTGAGTGTAAAGATTCAGTTGAATAATAATATTCGTAACATGAAATCTAAATTGAATTTGAAGTTTTAATGGTGAATTGATTTGTAAATCTGAAATTGAAATTGAAATGATATCGAATATCTAAATCGATTAAGAAATCAAACTGAATTTGGTATTGAAATGGAATTTCAAGAACCTTCGATTTTGGACACTTGATATGGAAGTTTTCGAAACTTATATATATGAAAATTTAATATAAGAATGCGCTGAATTCAAAATTATAGATTTTGAAGGTAATTGACATGAAATGATATCTTGTATATAATGAAATTTGTACAAAATGACATGTTGAAATATGATTTAAGAAGTCTTATATAAATGAAATTTTATATATGTCCTATATACGCAAAGTGAAATGAATATAATATATAGTACTGTAACGAACCGGGATTTTCGACTCCGAAAATCAACATCAAACTACCATGTTGACCATTCAGACATCGAACATTCCAGATCATTAATAGAAAGAATTTAGAGGGTGAGAATAGATAAGATAGAAATATTAGAATAGAAGAAGAAGAAGCACCACACAGAGTCTCACATCGCAGCGGAACAAAATATAATACAGAAATAATCTTTATTGAAAGCTTTAAAATACTTACAGTATCAGAGTACATCATCTGGACAGTGATAATCTGTCCTCATACAACACACAGCGGAATACTAGTAATATCATGCGTCTGGACTCTTCCAGCTCGTCTCTTCACAACAGTCGATATCCTGAACCTGTACAACCCGGTCTAACCCGAGCATTTACAAAACACCGGGTCAGTCTGGTGAACCAGAGTGAGATAAACTCGCACAGTAATAAGGGTAAATCATCCAATCATGATTTTTAAAGTTCAAAACCTTTTCAAAAGAAAAGGATAATCGTAAGACCAAATCCACACATAAACACGGACGGTTTTTACCTTACGATAACCCAAAACATTTTTGAAACCAATATCTTGTCTGATATTATAATAATGTCTAAATACAAGTAAATAACAATCTAGTGGAACGCTTGCATCTCACGCTTCACATATATAGTATACAATCAAAACCCGCAGGCTCTTATTGGAAATTGGATTCCGTCTTGACAAGGTATGGGTCCACCTTCCGATAGTGTATCTCTAGAGACGAATACACTGGGTTCAACAAGAACTTCTTGCAACCCGGCCCTCACATGACCGACCACCCATTTCGCTTGAGTGTATCGAATGTATATCACCGACGGTTGGGATCAGCAACCGTCTCCCGACAAGGGACAGCATCGAAACATAGATTAAGAAACAAATAAGACTTCCTCTAGATAGGTGATTCTACACCCTAATGGGAGCGACCCACATAGCCATGCTGCCAGCCCGATTTTTGTCATTCCCCGGTTGATGAGGCTTGAGGCCAGAATTAACTTCTGATTATCTGGTCACCATTCACTTTGAATGCCACATCGTCAAATCCATCAGATATCACTAATTGACGTCCACAAAAATACTCTAGCTGAAAGCTAGAGAATGGCAATTCCCTGCCAACAACTATCGTACGTTTGAAGAAATCAACGTACGTGACCCTTTGGAAATACTCTGTCAGACATCCGTCCATACAAGTCATCCAGGAACAGGATGAACCGAAGGCACTCTCCTACTGCATCCATATAGGAATCACCCCATGGATCAGTAGCGAGAAGTCCTTGCACTCATGGATCCCAACCACGACCGAACCACAGTTTATCTCTGGCC
Source organism: Allium sativum (assembly GCA_030737875.1). Taxonomy (NCBI): domain Eukaryota; kingdom Viridiplantae; phylum Streptophyta; class Magnoliopsida; order Asparagales; family Amaryllidaceae; genus Allium; species Allium sativum. The sequence continues at coordinate 994,791,518 of CM060924.1, read as the reverse complement.
GCTAAACCAGAGATTCTTAGCAGTTCCTCCGCTTATGAAGATCCACGGTCTTCAATGCTCCATCTCGACCGTCTTCAAATATCTTCACGTATTTGTTGGTCGGAATGGTTTTCGAATGTAAATTCGATTCCGGTCTTTCCATACCAACAATCGTATTGGTCAGGTTTGATAGTCGGTGTTTTAACTATCAAAATATACAGTGTTTCAATCATGACACTCCAATGAGTTCACTGGTTCAGTATTCATCATCACTTGGCCTTTAACAAACTGATTTACTTTTTGTTAAATAAAGCTTCCAACTCTTTAATATTGAAATTACGATATTTGAATAACTCTACTTGATTAATTAACATTTGTCTTGACTCCATTCGCTTGACTCTAGATCACAGCGATCACAATGGTTACGCCTGATTCCCTCAGGAAACATCCGACCGCCGTAGGCTATCTGCAGCCCTGCGAATTACGCTAGCAGTCGTACGAAATGGCAACTTAGCCGAATAATGTTTGGCTAATTCTATCTCGAATAACTATATTCAATTTCCCATTTTGAAATCTCATTTAAAATTCTGCTTTTTACTAGATCTCGTTTTCAAATAACGTTAATGTAAAATTAACGTCTTAACACTTTGCAACTTATTTATAACCTCTGGTTTATAATAAACCCTTTTATCGTAATCTCCTTTCACTTAGTTCATATAATTGAGTACGTTTATTTCCTTTCACCATTCAATTGGCTTGCATCTCACATTCGGTAACCTTTTAAATGAATTCCCATTTAAAGATATATTCCTAAATTCATCATGATTTAAAATAATAACTTATTTCAACAATAACTACTTTAGTAGTAAATCCCTTTATTAACTAAATTAAATATTAAATCCCTTTTAAATCCTTATTTAAATTCAAACAATATTCGTTTAACTATTTTAGTCAAAACACATTGACTTGATAAACAATTCTACTTCCAAACGGTCGATTTAATTACTCAAAAACTTGATTATCTCATTAACCGATTTCAACAATCCTCGCTTTAAATTAATTAAAAATATAATTAATTTAGATAGATTCTAATCATTTGTTTCCTTTACAAAACAATGATCAAAGTTTAACCCTTTCAATTCATTTCTTATCTTCATACTTGAAAATCTGATTAATATCAGCATATACTTTATAAAATAAACCAACCATAAATCAAGGTCTTAAATAAATAAAATATTTATTTAATTCCCTTTTATACTTTATTCAAATAATATATTTCAAGATCTGAGTCCAGTTATAAAATAAACTTTATAACTTCACTTTTATCGACTCACCTAACGGTGAATCCATATCTATAAACCGATTGATTTTTAAAGGCCATACTCTGCCAAACACTTAACCAATATCACCCATTGGTTTAACCAAACAGATGTTGAATATCCAGTCAATAAACAACAACCAAATCAATCACATTTAACTGATGATAAATAACAACCATTTAACATCAACGAAATAACAGAACAATTCAAACAATTAAACACGTTTATAAATAAACGTGACCAACCAAGGTGAGTTACCTTTATTGGAACCAATCGTTAAAATAACGATTTGGTATTTCACTGAAATTAAACATAGTTTAATTTCATCGGTTAAATCAACAGTTAAATAGTTAACTAGCAAAACAGTCAACCATTGGCAAGCAGAGCATACAGAGTAAAAACACCCAATGTATATAAAATATAAAAAGGGTAACTGAGTGAGTTTAACTCACCTTGTTTCTGTCCATTGTCAAACGACTCGTTTTACAAGTCTCCACCTGCGTTCAACTCTGTTCGCTCCAATTCCGAAATGTTACGTCCATTGATATGGTGTCAACGATCTTGTTTCGTCCAATCCCTTCACTGTATCATACAGTTACAATTTTATATGTTACTTATTCTATTTAAATTAATATTATTTGTAACCTACTAATATTTAAAATTCTTAATCATCGCCTATGGTTTAATGCCGTACTATATACATCATTATTAGCTATTCATGATACCAATATTTTGTTTGTTACCATCACATTTGTTTACGTGTGTACCTTTTTCATGTTTTATTACTTTTTTTTTTTTTTGAATATAGCTTTAATACTACCTAACTTTACGGTAAACATCTTATATATATAAACATTGAATTGAAAGAACACATGCTAGAGCCATGACTTTTATCAAAACCGTACGAATTTTGTAAAGCCAGTTTGTTTATAAAATGCATTTCCCCTGGGTCCAAATAATATTACAGTGGTGACATCGGTATTAAATGATATCAAAATGGCTTCACCTTCGATTAATATAGCAATCTATTCATATCATTTGATCCATGTTATTCCTTATCGCTCCCAACCTGACGGTATCCAAGCTCGTTACCTTACCAGCCCACATTTATACTATTAACTTTACGAAAATAAAGGAAGTGGGTATGTTAATCTATACTTTATTAAACATTATGTGACTGTTGATCAAAATGAATTGGCCATCCTTTTATTTCGTTCAGTAATTTGGCTTGGGTATGTATTATATAAACTAAACTGTCATTGGGTGGTTAAACAATCCTAGTCACATAAATTTAAGGAAGTAGGCCACGTTATCACCTCACTGTTCATGCGTAAATACTGATTTCCTCCTCGTTTGCCCTCATCTAATAGCCGCTTTTCTTCTTTCAGCATGATCCCAAACTTTGGTTTTGTTCCCATTTTATTTCCATTGCGAGTCCTCAATTTTTCAGAATTGCTGAATCCTTCACGTTTGAACTGGCAACTCCATTTTCCTGGAATTTGCGGTTTGCTCACCTCTTCATTTTTCTTCCCTTCGTTTCATCCCACACGCCAGCTTCTAGTCCGCACCTCCTTCTTCACGTTAGAACATCTCAGCACCCCTTCTTCCTTGTTTGCTCCAGTTCGCCCTCTCTCCTTTTTTTCTTTTTTCTTTTTTTTTTTTTTTCTCGCTTGAAGAAGAGGAGAGAAATGGGCGGCTTTCGTTGACCATTCATTCGGGATTTTTGACGAAAGAAATTTATGCTGAGGGGTATTTATAAAAGGGACCAACGTGGGAGGCACGGTTCCTAGTTTGGCCAGCACGTAATATAGGGTACAAGGTAGGTAGCTGTACACATGTAGGCCGTAGTGTAGAGAGTTCAGACTTGGTCGGCACCAAAGTGATAATTTGGCAGTCAAGTAAAATGAATTGTTTGGGGAACAAGTAATGTACAGTAGAAAGTAGGGTAGATTTTATTACTATTTTAATACAACGAAACTTCGCAGTGAGAATTCGTATTAAAACCCACCACATATGATTTCTGTCTACTGATAAAAAGGTTGTTCTTGATGTAAAACGATATTCCGGATCCAATGGGACAAGTTTCGTCGAAATCCGAGGTCGTATGGAAAAATTTCCTTTATGAAACCGGAAATGAACACGCATTTAATTTTTCCACGGTCACTAGATAAGTCAAATCAACTTGAAACTGCGAACATCGATAATAACTTTTCGATACGAACCCAATGACACTAATTTCGTCGCATTCTGAGACTGTTGCCCCGATAGGCTGTTTTTACCCCGAACCGCCCTACCCCTTTTAACACCAAATTTCTCGATCTCTAAAAATAACAAACTATATACATATCCTGACTCTAATCGACGATACGAACTCAACGGAACTGGTTTCGTGGCCTAATTCGATCGTCTTCTCAAGTTACACTCAAATACCCCTTTATTTATTTAAATACGAGCTATAGGAATTGAACGGCGTTTACGGCTACCGTGGTCACATACGATATCGGTTTTCCACGCAATTCATCACCGTACAATAATTTAGTGATACGGTTCTAATGAAACTGATTTCATCGAAATCTGAGTCCGTTTGCAAAACGGCTATTTTAAAGGCCTATAATTTAATAACGATTTTCCATAGCGACTATTTCAAAATTTGATTTGGCCATAACTATCAAACTATAACACGAAATTTGGATTTTTCTCTTTCATATGAAAATTATCATCAATACGGTTCCAGCGTGTCCTGTTTCACAGAAATCCGACTTATATCGAATCCTGTATTCTCAGTTGAAGTTCAAAACTTCATTTCACGAACTGCACGCCATTTTCAAGCTCGATTTATATTATATATAAATTATAACGTTCAACTTCGTTTAAATAACGAATTCAATATTTAATTCCATTAATATTCCCGATATAATATTTAAAATAAATAAAATATTCGACGGCAAAAACACGGGTCGTTACATTCTTCCCCCCTTAAAATAATTTCGTCCTCGAAATTGCTAAGGTAAGAAAGAACGTTATAACTCATTAATTTCAAATCTAATTTTATATTAAATTAGAAACCAATTCAATACGGTATATAGATATTTCCAAAAATATCGAAAATTTTCTAACACTTTAAATTTTCGAAAAATTTCGCCAGCACCTCCTCTGTACGGCTCAATCGATACAACTCCAACTCGTCTTTCTAGGCCTTCTCCAATCCAAAAGAAAATGAAATAGCCAAGCGGCTTGCCAAATAGGCTCAAAATCATCAACCCCATATAAAAATAAACGTGTCCCTTTTGTCGGGCATATCATTATAACCTTTCCATCTGCTGCCCTGTCAGCATATACAAATGCATCCCCAAAATTCCAACTTTATCCTCAGAACCAAATCCTTCACGCGTCCAAGCCAAATTCCCTTCTTAACTCAATCATCATCCATCATCAATTCCAACCAACACTATTTCAGATTCTTGTCTCACAAATTTCAAAATCTGATTCTACTTGATATGTTATATCGCGATCCAACTTCCAGTTAATTAGTTTCAATTCAATTCATATTTGCTTCCCACATTTCTATTTAATTTTGCCTTGTTCAAACAATTTCCCCGGGAGTTTTTAACAGTTTAGCTCTTTCAAGAATCAAATAATCTTTTTCAGGATTCAAACAACTTGTCTTTCTCAAAGCAATTCAAAACAAAATCTTTGGTAGTAATCCGTCACTTAGAACTCGAAAATGAACACTGATGATGCGGCCGTCATTATCAGAGTTATTTCCCAGCTATCGAAGTGAGTTCAATACTACGTCACTTTCAAAACCAGTTCTAAACACTTTCATTTTGAAATCCATTTCAAAATATCCTTTTCAGTGCTTGTAACAAAATTAAAATCTCCCAGGATTTTAAAATTCTCATATATTCAATTCAAGTTCATTTGCAGTCACCTTTCCCACTTTTGGGAATTTTAATTCAAATCCTGATTTTAATTCCAGATTTAATTCATCTGTTTTCATATTATACGAATTCTAATTGGTTATTTATATAATCTTTTTAATTATAACCAAGCAACACATCCAATATACTATAATACTTCAAATGTTAATCATTCCTTTATATTAAAATACCATTTGGGTAAAATTATTTCATTTACCCTCTTTCAAAAACATACTGTGTCGAATTATTCTGTTCAAGAGTTTAGAAACACTTATCGACATAGTTTGCATTACTGTATCGATCAGAATTCATAAACTACTCGACAAACCAATCAACACAATATAAGACAGTTTTTATAACAATTTACAAATACGCGCTCATATATATACACTCAAACTCAATCTAGGGTATACTAACCCCATCTCTACTGAGTCACGCCACAGAGCCAAGGTAATTACTTAACCTTCAGCTCTGATACCACTGTAACGAACCGGGATTTTCGATTCCGAAAATCAACATCAAACTACCATGTTGACCATTCAGACATCGAACATTCCAGATCATTAATAGAAAGAATTTAGAGGGTGAGAATAGATAAGATAGAAATATTAGAATAGAAGAAGAAGAAGCACCACACAGAGTCTCACATCGCAGCGGAACAAAATATAATACAGAAATAATCTTTATTGAAAGCTTTAAAATACTTACAGTATCAGAGTACATCATCTGGACAGTGATAATCTGTCCTCATACAACACACAGCGGAATACTAGTAATATCATACGTCTGGACTCTTCCAGCTCGTCTCTTCACAACAGTCGATATCCTGAACCTGTACAACCCGGTCTAACCCGAGCATTTACAAAACACCGGGTCAGTCTGGTGAACCAGAGTGAGATAAACTCGCACAGTAATAAGGGTAAATCATCCAATCATGATTTTTAAAGTTCAAAACCTTTTCAAAAGAAAAGGATAATCGTAAGACCAAATCCACACATAAACACGGACGGTTTTTACCTTACGATAACCCAAAACATTTTTGAAACCAATATCTTGTCTGATATTATAATAATGTCTAAATACAAGTAAATAACAATCTAGTGGAACGCTTGCATCTCACGCTTCACATATATAGTATACAATCAAAACCCGCAGGCTCTTATTGGAAATTGGATTCCGTCTTGACAAGGTATGGGTCCACCTTCCGATAGTGTATCTCTAGAGACGAATACACTGGGTTCAACAAGAACTTCTTGCAACCCGGCCCTCACATGACCGACCACCCATTTCGCTTGAGTGTATCGAATGTATATCACCGACGGTTGGGATCAGCAACCGTCTCCCGACAAGGGACAGCATCGAAACATAGATTAAGAAACAAATAAGACTTCCTCTAGATAGGTGATTCTACACCCTAATGGGAGCGACCCACATAGCCATGCTGCCAGCCCGATTTTTGTCATTCCCCGGTTGATGAGGCTTGAGGCCAGAATTAACTTCTGATTATCTGGTCACCATTCACTTTGAATGCCACATCGTCAAATCCATCAGATATCACTAATTGACGTCCACAAAAATACTCTAGCTGAAAGCTAGAGAATGGCAATTCCCTGCCAACAACTATCGTACGTTTGAAGAAATCAACGTACGTGACCCTTTGGAAATACTCTGTCAGACATCCGTCCATACAAGTCATCCAGGAACAGGATGAACCGAAGGCACTCTCCTACTGCATCCATATAGGAATCACCCCATGGATCAGTAGCGAGAAGTCCTTGCACTCGTGGATCCCAACCACGACCGAACCACAGTTTATCTCTGGCCGCTAAACCAGAGATTCTTAGCAGTTCCTCCGCTTATGAAGATCCACGGTCTTCAATGCTCCATCTCGACCGTCTTCAAATATCTTCACGTATTTGTTGGTCGGAATGGTTTTCGAATGTAAATTCGATTCCGGTCTTTCCATACCAACAATCGTATTGGTCAGGTTTGATAGTCGGTGTTTTAACTATCAAAATATACAGTGTTTCAATCATGACACTCCAATGAGTTCACTGGTTCAGTATTCAGCATCACTTGGCCTTTAACAAACTGATTTACTTTTTGTTAAATAAAGCTTCCAACTCTTTAATATTGAAATTACGATATTTGAATAACTCTACTTGATTAATTAACATTTGTCTTGACTCCATTCGCTTGACTCTAGATCACAGCGATCACAATGGTTACGCCTGATTCCCTCAGGAAACATCCGACCGCCGTAGGCTATCTGCAGCCCTGCGAATTACGCTAGCAGTCGTACGAAATGGCAACTTAGCCGAATAATGTTTGGCTAATTCTATCTCGAATAACTATATTCAATTTCCCATTTTGAAATCTCATTTAAAATTCTCCTTTTTACTAGATCTCGTTTTCAAATAACGTTAATGTAAAATTAACGTCTTAACACTTTGCAACTTATTTATAACCTCTGGTTTATAATAAACCCTTTTATCGTAATCTCCTTTCACTTAGTTCATATAATTGAGTACGTTTATTTCCTTTCACCATTCAATTGGCTTGCATCTCACATTCGGTAACCTTTTAAATGAATTCCCATTTAAAGATATATTCCTAAATTCATCATGATTTAAAATAATAACTTATTTCAACAATAACTACTTTAGTAGTAAATCCCTTTATTAACTAAATTAAATATTAAATCCCTTTTAAATCCTTATTTAAATTCAAACAATATTCGTTTAACTATTTTAGTCAAAACACATTAACTTGATAAACAATTCTACTTCCAAACGGTCGATTTAATTACTCAAAAACTTGATTATCTCATTAATCGATTTCAACAATCCTCGCTTTAAATTAATTAAAAATATAATTAATTTAGATAGATTCTAATCATTTGTTTCCTTTACAAAACAATGATCAAAGTTTAACCCTTTCAATTCATTTCTTATCTTCATACTTGAAAATCTGATTAATATCAGCATATACTTTATAAAATAAACCAACCATAAATCAAGGTCTTAAATAAATAAAATATTTATTTAATTCCCTTTTATACTTTATTCAAATAATATATTTCAAGATCTGAGTCCAGTTATAAAATAAACTTTATAACTTCACTTTTATCGACTCACCTAACGGTGAATCCATATCTACAAACCGATTGATTTTTAAAGGCCATACTCTGCCAAACACTTAACCAATATCACCCATTGGTTTAACCAAACAGATGTTGAATATCCAGTCAATAAACAACAACCAAATCAATCACATTTAACTGATGATAAATAACAACCATTTAACATCAACGAAATAACAGAACAATTCAAACAATTAAACACGTTTATAAATAAACGTGACCAACCAAGGTGAGTTACCTTTATTGGAACCAATCGTTAAAATAACGATTTGGTATTTCACTGAAATTAAACATAGTTTAATTTCATCGGTTAAATCAACAGTTAAATAGTTAACTAGCAAAACAGTCAACCATTGGCAAGCAGAGCATACAGAGTAAAAACACCCAATGTATATAAAATATAAAAAGGGTAACTGAGTGAGTTTAACTCACCTTGTTTCTGTCCATTGTCAAACGACTCGTTTTACAAGTCTCCACCTGCGTTCAACTCTGTTCGCTCCAATTCCGAAATGTTACGTCCATTGATATGGTGTCAACGATCTTGTTTCGTCCAATCCCTTCACTGTATCATACAGTTACAATTTTATATGTTACTTATTCTATTTAAATTAATATTATTTGTAACCTACTAATATTTAAAATTCTTAATCATCGCCTATGGTTTAATGCCGTACTATATACATCATTATTAGCTATTCATGATACCAATATTTTGTTTGTTACCATCACATTTGTTTACGTGTGTACCTTTTTCATGTTTTATTACTTTTTTTTTTTTTTTTTTTTGAATATAGCTTTAATACTACCTAACTTTACGGTAAACATCTTATATATATAAACATTGAATTGAAAGAACACATGCTAGAGCCATGACTTTTATCAAAACCGTACGAATTTTGTAAAGCCAGTTTGTTTATAAAATGCATTTCCCCTGGGTCCAAATAATATTACAGTGGTGACATCGGTATTAAATGATATCAAAATGGCTTCACCTTCGATTAATATAGCAATCTATTCATATCATTTGATCCATGTTATTCCTTATCGCTCCCAACCTGACGGTATCCAAGCTCGTTACCTTACCAGCCCACATTTATACTATTAACTTTACGAAAATAAAGGAAGTGGGTATGTTAATCTATACTTTATTAAACATTATGTGACTGTTGATCAAAATGAATCGGCCATCCTTTTATTTCGTTCAGTAATTTGGCTTGGGTATGTATTATATAAACTAAACTGTCATTGGGTGGTTAAACAATCCTAGTCACATAAATTTAAGGAAGTAGGCCACGTTATCACCTCACTGTTCATGCATAAATACTGATTTCCTCCTCGTTTGCCCTCATCTAATAGCCGCTTTTCTTCTTTCAGCATGATCCCAAACTTTGGTTTTGTTCCCATTTTATTTCCATTGCGAGTCCTCAATTTTTCAGAATTGCTGAATCCTTCACGTTTGAACTGGCAACTCCATTTTCCTGGAATTTGCGGTTTGCTCACCTCTTCATTTTTCTTCCCTTCGTTTCATCCCACACGCCAGCTTCTAGTCCGCACCTCCTTCTTCACGTTAGAACATCTCAGCACCCCTTCTTCCTTGTTTGCTCCAGTTCGCCCTCTCTCCTTTTTTTTCTTTTTTCTTTTTTCTTTTTTTTTTTTCTCGCTTGAAGAAGAGGAGAGAAATGGGCGGCTTTCGTTGACCATTCATTCGGGATTTTTGACGAAAGAAATTTATGCTGAGGGGTATTTATAAAAGGGACCAACGTGGGAGGCACGGTTCCTAGTTTGGCCAGCACGTAATATAGGGTACAAGGTAGGTAGCTGTACACATGTAGGCCGTAGTGTAGAGAGTTCAGACTTGGTCGGCACCAAAGTGATAATTTGGCAGTCAAGTAAAATGAATTGTTTGGGGAACAAGTAATGTACAGTAGAAAGTAGGGTAGATTTTATTACTATTTTAATACAACGAAACTTCGCAGTGAGAATTCGTATTAAAACCCACCACATATGATTTCTGTCTACTGATAAAAAGGTTGTTCTTGATGTAAAACGATATTCCGGATCCAATGGGACAAGTTTCGTCGAAATCCGAGGTCGTATGGAAAAATTTCCTTTATGAAACCGGAAATGAACACGCATTTAATTTTTCCACGGTCACTAGATAAGTCAAATCAACTTGAAACTGCGAACATCGATAATAACTTTTCGATACGAACCCAATGACACTAATTTCGTCGCATTCTGAGACTGTTGCCCCGATAGGCTGTTTTTACCCCGAACCGCCCTACCCCTTTTAACACCAAATTTCTCGATCTCTAAAAATAACAAACTATATACATATCCTGACTCTAATCGACGATACGAACTCAACGGAACTGGTTTCGTGGCCTAATTCGATCGTCTTCTCAAGTTACACTCAAATACCCCTTTATTTATTTAAATACGAGCTATAGGAATTGAACGGCGTTTACGGCTACCGTGGTCACATACGATATCGGTTTTCCACGCAATTCATCACCGTACAATAATTTAGTGATACGGTTCTAATGAAACTGATTTCATCGAAATCTGAGTCCGTTTGCAAAACGGCTATTTTAAAGGCCTATAATTTAATAACGATTTTCCATAGCGACTATTTCAAAATTTGATTTGGCCATAACTATCAAACTATAACACGAAATTTTGATTTTTCTCTTTCATATGAAAATTATCATCAATACGGTTCCAGCGTGTCTTGTTTCACAGAAATCCGACTTATATCGAATCCTGTATTCTCAGTTGAAGTTCAAAACTTCATTTCACGAACTGCACGCCATTTTCAAGCTCGATTTATATTATATATAAATTATAACGTTCAACTTCGTTTAAATAACGAATTCAATATTTAATTCCATTAATATTCCCGATATAATATTTAAAATAAATAAAATATTCGACGGCAAAAACACGGGTCGTTACAAGTACTATATGATTTCGAAGCAAAGATACAGGAAGTACCTTCCATTGAAAATCGAGGTCCTACTTGCTAGGAACTCTTGTTGATATTTCTTTGATTCTGGTTTTCCGTACATAATACTCATGAGTGTTTCCTTTGAACTTGGCTGCATGGCGAAATTCGCAGGGCCGCGAAGGCCTACGACGACGGATGCTTCCTGGGGTAACCAGGCATAACCATTGTGTCTGCTGCAATCTATAGTCGTTTTACGATGGCGAAATCCATAGGGATGCGAAAGCCTATGGGTACGAATGCTTCCTGGGGGATTCAGGCATAACCATTATGTATCTGCGGTCCACATGGCATAATTCATAGGGCAGTGATTGCGTAAGGTTTACGGGTGATACAGATGTAACGACCAGTATTACTAGATGCAAACTGCGTTTCCATGCGATTAATTTGAGGTGTTATGGCGAAATATGTAAGGCAGTGATTGCCTAGCCACATATGGCCGTGGCACTTTGTCCTCTCGACTTGGTGATAAAGCGACCTTAGGGTCTACATTCCGTGATGATCTCAGATTATTCTATTTCTCTTGATTCATCCTGTTGATTGTTCGTGACGAAATTCGTAGGGAAGAGATTTCCTATAGGTACGGATGCTTCTTGGGGGACCCAGGCGTAACCATTGTGTATCTGTGATTCATGAATAAGTTTCATCGGGATGGTACTTCTTTTATCTATTTAAATGTTTTTTAAAGTATTTTCACTAAATGTTGAAACGAGTTTACTTAGTACTTCGAGATTTCTAGTTTTGCGCTTGACCAACGCATTACTAGATTCTTGAAGAGCAATGATAAATTTATGGAAATATCGAGTTATCAAAAACTATTTTTGATATAAGGTATTTTTTAAATCAAAAGAATTTTTCTTCAATTTTTTTTCTTATAAATTTAAAATTGTATATAAATTATAGACACTTTAATTAGATACATTGGTATAACTATTTTATTTTAATGAACTATAATATGTCAATATGCGAAAACCATTCTATTAGCATAACAATTTTGATTTTGTTTTGAATACACGATTTTGATTTAAATAGAATTGTTCGCTCGATTCTCGACGATGAACACTGATATGAGTTTTTGGTAAAATCTGAGGTTCTCTATCATAGTTTATTGCTATGCAAGAAGAATGGAAGTTTCTAATCAAGAAGTCAAATCAGAAGTCCGCACTTGAGTGATCGGGTTACCAATACTAATTAAAAGAAAAATTTTGTATTTTAACAAGAAATCGAAAATGATATGCATATGAATGGAGTATCGTTTAATTACCAGTTCCTTATTTCATTCCTTTTTAAGGACGAAAAGTTCTGAGTAGGGGAGAATGTAACATTCCTTAAAATTACAACCATTTAAAACTTTAAATTTAATTTAATGTTTGAATTTGAATGGTTTTTAAATAAGATTTATGATGTTATTAAAAAACGATTTAAAATTTTATTTGTGATAAACAACAGTTTATAATTTGTTAAATTGTGATCGATAATAATGGAAATTATTAAATTGTTATGTTTATACATTTGGACTAGCTAACTTTGAACTACTGTTGAAAAAAAAAATTGCATTTGAATCCATGATTTTATTTTTTAAGGTTTAATATAGGAATTAATGCGATAATTGATAATAAATTTATGAATGTTTCCAAATTAATTTTATATAGGAAGAATTGTAAGACACAGAGTGTTAAAGGTATATAATGTATGTTTTAACTATCGCATTTAATGAAATTTATGTTAACATTTATAATAATAAATAAAAAAATAAAAAAATAAAACATATTTATTGTCCAACATTTCCATGTATTATGAATACATTAGTAATAAAAAAAGATAAAACATATTTATTGTTTCCCCTTCTTTTTCTACTTTCCCCAAATTCACTGCCTCATCTCTCTACACTTTATTTCTTAATTAGTAATGCATTCATTTCTTTCCTCCACTTTATTAATTTCTTTCCATACATTCTATTTTCTTGAATCTTATTTCCTATTCTATGCGGCTATCATTAAAAAATCCATATATGTTGTATCCATTCTGCCACATTTAATTTGGGAAATACATGAAAAAAATGAATTGAAAAGGTCCCGCACCATTATGTGTATAAGAAAAACAAGTCATTCATTCATTTTAATTAATGAATAAAAGTAAAGGACATCATTTGGTTTTCCCTCCCTTCTAACGTTTTATATTACATATATTATTTGTAGTATAACATAAATACTTCATATTCTTCCCTAAGCATGTTTTAATGACTTCATATAATATATAGCATAAAACGTTTTATAAAACAAAAATCCACTCATTTTATTTCCAATGCTTGGCATAAATGCATATGAAACGGTGTAAAAAAGAAGAAAAAAAGAATCAAGTCTGAAAGTTTATTGGCTTGCTTGGGAACCAATAAAGCATATTGATCTGTTCTTTTGATTGAGATTTACGAATATGTTCAAATTCAAGCGCATGTACTGTTCCCTTCCCTTTAATTATTTCCTTACCTGTTGTTCATTCTGCATAATTTTCTCCTTTCCCTTTACCTCTATTGCCTGCTTAAAGAATATTTCCCCAGGCGAAATCAAGACTCCTTCTTTTCATTTTAATGGCAGTCTCCACCGAAAAATTAAAATGCCCATTTTCTTCAAGTCTTCATAAATTTCTCCCCTCTCAAATCAATGGCCAGCTGCCATTAGATCCGTTTCTTCCTCTTCAATTAATAGCCAACTTAAAACCAATTTTCCCCAAATCAAACAAATTCCCTCCACCGTCCTCATCAACAATCTCCGCATTCGTCCATCCTTGTTGCGTTGTCACCAGCTTCTTTTTCCTTCGTCGAATCAAGGTGAGTTTTAATCTCACAGTTAATTTTTCTTCAACTAATTAACAATAATACCGTGATAATTAAAAAAAAGTTAGATCATTTGCTTGTTTAGCATATTTGAATTATCATTGACATATTGTGGTTGGTTACTTTTGACATAACCATGGAAATTTGGTTGATACTGTCATAATGTTATTATGGCCATTTCAATTTTACCATGATCCATGTTGTACATCACCTATTTTCTTATTGTTACAGGTCTTCTATATTTATTTATTTTACCGTCACTCACTTGGCATGGTCACCGGCCATGTTACCTGTAAAATCGGGTACTCCTTGTACTAGCACCTGTTCTATTGCATTTTTGCTTGTTGTTGGAAATATTTAACCATTGTCCATTTTTGCTTGTTTTTTTGGAAATAGTTGTACGCATATAAGAATTGTAGTATTAGTTATATATATATATATATATATATATCTTGAAGCATATATATATATACTTTAGTTGATGAAGGTTGTTCCATTTTATTTGCTTTGTCCATTTTATTTATGTGGGAAGTCGTGATTTATTTTTCTGAAACAGGTTTGGAACTTTGAAACTTGCAAATAGGAAGTTGGGGTATATAATATATGCATGGGAATATAATTCTTTTGTTAAAGTTTATGTGCTAAAACGTTGAAGCTACTACTTGCCTTTAAGTATTGGGCTTGAATACTTAAGAACTTTTGCCTTGTTTAATATGCATTACTGGGATGTTATATATATAGTTCAAATTTATGTAACAAAGTTCATTTCTTTTTTTGGTGCCATGTATGTGCATTACGTACATACTTTTAAGAAAAGAAAGAATATATGCATATGACATATTTAGCTGAGCGAGGGAACCAATGTACTATATTTTTTTACTTCTTTGGAATAATGTAAGTTAGATCTATATTTTAATGTAAGTTGGAATGATACAATTCTTATAATAATATTAGGTGTTTTAATATGTCTTATGGCCTTAGTCAGTTTTGTACACATTGACTTGTGCATTGAATTATTTGGCAACTTTACCCGGATATGTAGCATACTAGAAATTCAACAAATTCTCATTTATGTTAGGATTACCTATTTTATTTCAGTTTTTATTGAAGTTAATTTAATTGAATACAACCTGACCAGAGTTTTGTTTTGCTCGGGTCGGGGTCAGACCTGAGTAATTACAGCTTAGATTTGAAGCTGACGATGATAAGGATTCGTGAAGGCATGTGAAGGCACGCTCGCTTTTGGTTCGATTAAAATTCGGATTTTCTTTTGGTAAATAAATTAATGTATATTTTCTTCCGCTGTGCATATGAATTTTGTAAACTCTGATATTTGTATAAAATGCTTCTGCTGTGAGATATTGTAGTTTTATTTTTGTGATTTCTATGTTTGATTTTATTAAATCGTGTAAACTAAATAACAATTTGTCGTTTCGGTCGGTTTAAGTTGGTTTAATTACCGACTTGAAGCGGCCGGAAAGGCAGGTTGTTACAACCACCGAATCACTATCAACCTGCAACTTCCCCTACGATCCATTCAATCCTGAATCCTTTAATCCTACAATCACAACGACCTAACACCATAAATATACATCCAAAACTCTGAATCCACCTATTAAATGCGCATATACATGCATCCACGCACAAGCCAATACACACGTAATATAAAAGTGCACTTTAAAATGCAGAAACAGAGATAAAATAAGATGATTTCCTAATAAAATAGCATTTTTTCAGAAAGATAAAAAGATTTATCTTTTCTTTAAAAAAATTGCCAATAAGTTAGAAAGATCTGTCTATTCCTTAGGAAGTTAAAACGATTTATTTTTTCTTAAAATGGCAAGAATATATATATATATATATATATATATATATATATATATATATATATATTCTATATAAGGTAAATTCAATCACCAAAATTAAAATTACAGCAAACTTCATTATATAATGATTCATCCCTTACATAATGTTCATATGTGAGTTATATCGTTTAATATATGGGCATGTTATGAATAAGGTGATGGTAGTGGTAATAGTGATTAACCTATTAACATGGGAGTAAATGTATGGTCTGTATCTTTTGATCTGTATCAGAAATGCAAATGTGCTTGGATTGATATGGTTTGAAATATGTTGTTGTGTTAAAAAAACGATAAATAGTTTATCATTATATAAATGACAAATAGTTTTATCATTTTATAAATGATAAATAGTTTTATCATTTTTCTACATAAAACCAGCGTGCGATACATTACGAATATGAAAGTATTTATACATCAAAATTACATTATACTAGTATAACTGCATGACGGTGGAAAAACCGACCGTTAATTACATAATATCAAAACATAAAAATATATTTTAAAAATTTTTATATGATTTCGATGAAAAAATTAATAGCATTATTTATGAAAAAGCAGAAATAACTAAATTGGTATTACGAAGAGTTCAATTTAGTAGCTATCTGATATTGTAGATTTGAAATGTATTGCAAATTTGAAGGGAAGTGTATATGTGAATTGGTATTGACAGATTTAAATGGAAGAGTGGAAAAATGGACCTTGATTCAAATAATGAAAGCAAGAGAGAAAAACATGGAGCATGATTTTTTGGCTTCAGAAGAAATTGATTTCATCTCACAGTAGGCAAACCTTCCTATGGTTGGTTTGATAAGAAGTGTTGTTTATATTTGTGAAAAATAAAATAAAAATCACCATTCACAAAAATGGAAGATCATGAATCGCCTCAGTAAAAGTCTTGCGTAATATTAATACAAATGATAAATAGTTTTATCATTTAACAAATGTTAAACATGTTAATATTTATATAAAAGATATACATAATTAACTATGTAAATTAAATAAAAGATAGGCATATTAATATTTATATAAAAGATAAACATATTTATCTTCCAAATTTTAGCCGCAATGACTTCAAGAGTGACATATAGGCCACCTATCTTTCTTTTTTCTTTCAAAAAGATAAAAGAATTTATTTTCTAAAAATAAAAATAAAAAGCATTTAAATTTTTATTCAAATAATCTTAATAAAAAATCATTTTGCAAAGAAGATAAAAGATTTAACCTTCTCTATAAGCTGATAAAAGCATTAGTTTACATATATAAAAAACTACATTTTCCTCTTATTCTAAAATTTGTTTCAGCTTTTAAACATAATTCTACTTGTTGACTTGCACATTTCATTTAATGAACTTATTTCAGTTCCTATGTTCTTTCTCTGTATTTTTTATGTGTATATTTATAGACACACATATACACACTAATTGTTTTCTATGCACATACTGTAACGATTAGGATTTCGCCCGGACCTAATCGATCACAAAATCGACTAGCCCGTTCAGAAACCCGAATACGCTAAATTTGGGCATACAACACATCAGAAAAAATAACATAAGACTTTTATAAACATTATAATAATGTTACATCAGAGTACAGAATATCAGAGTACATTGAATATAATAATACAACAGCGGAAGATAATTTACAATGAATTTAATACAGTGCATCAGAACTAATAAACTGATACAGCGGAAGTCTATCAATGCTCTGGACACAGCTTTAAGCTTAGATCCAGAATTCTACTCAATATATCAGCAAAATAAGCTACTCAACTGCCCATGTGGAAAAGAGGGCACCCGAGTTTGCAAAGTGACAAACTACGGGTCAGTCATGGGACTGGTATGAGAAATCTTACTTAACTTATCTGACAATATGGCTAATCACAGGACCACGTCGCTAACGCGGAATGGGTTTACTCCATTGGATTGCTAGTGAATAAATTAAATAAATTTTTATTCAAAACAACTCAATTCTTTTTAGAAAAATGAAATCATTAAAAGACTTAAGTCCCATCACACAATGCAACGCAAACCGGAGGATAGAGTTTTACCTTATAATGATCAAACATGCTCGAAACGTAGAAAATAATATTTTTAATATTATAATTAGTGTCTAATCTGTTTTAAAACACTTCAAAGTAAATGTATCAATCCTAGATGGCATAGTACCCCATCCTACTATGTCGCCATATATAAGTTTACAATCAAAACTGTAATGTCATATTGGAAATTGGGTTTCCATCACGAGTCAAGGCTAGGGACGATCTCCTTACCAATTCGAGACACTCTAGCAATGTCCCAGGATTCGGACGTTGGCGAACCCTTGGATCTACAGGGCCGATCCACATATACTTTAGTGGATTAGTTATGCCTGAACACACGCTTCCCGGTCCTATTGAACTTATAAAATGGTCACTATCGACCAATAAATCCGAGGCGCCTCATTCCATCAACCACATAAGTAAAATGTCAGGGCTTGCAAAACCCTGATACCACTTCTAGCTAGAAAGAAACATGTGCGCTCCCTGTGTTACGACCCAAACTTCCCCATGAAGGAAAGCCCGGATTGCTTTGAGGATAAGACGAATCAGAACACAAACAGAAGAATATTTCATTGTTAATTACAACAATTCCACTAGAATACAAGAATATACAGAGTATGAATCAATATTACACAACATAAAATATAAAAGATTACAATACATTACATAGCAGGGAAAATAATACAAAACATAACTGAAAGTAATAAACGAATAAAGAGCTTTCCGAGTATTGTTCCAGCTGTAAACCAGGATCCTGTGAATATAAATCTGCAAAACCAAAACTACTAGCTGCCTGTGTGGAAAATAGGGGCACCCAGAGTTTAGGTTAAAACAATAAACTCCAGGTCAGTCATGTGACTAGTGTGAGAACTAAAACAGTTATTAATCTTTATTTTAAAGTTAGGTAAATCAAGGGACCACGCCGTATAACACAGAACAGGTTTCCTCCCATGAATACCAGTGCATAAAACAATAGCGCAATGCTAAATAAAGAACAGTGAAGCTATTATAAGACCCAGGTCCCATCACACAATGCAACACAAGCCGAGGGATAGGGTTTTACCTTATAATAGCCAAAGAATGCTTGATACGCTAAATTTCATCTTTAATTATTACTATAAGTGTATAGTGTAACAACCCGTATTTCGATAACATGATTAAAGACGAGAATCAAGGCAGAATTTAATTTTAAATTCTGAATCAAGTGAAACGGCTATGCCATTGCGTTCGTCTCGGAAAAATACGCGAAATAGAGTCCGAGTTTTCGAAAATCGGAGTCCGTATGACCAAGATATGGCCTCGCGAAGTTTCACGAAAAAATCCCAAACTAAAGTATACTTAATTAAGTGAAATGGGTTGCGCAGAGAAATATATATATATTGATATATATATATATATATAATTGAAAATTAAATAAATAAATATGCAAAAATGTTCAAAACAGCGAATTGGGAGAGGGGAATAACCGAACCGGCCGATTTTTGAGGTTGACCCGAGCCCGCTGGGTCGACTAGGGGTTAATCCAGGGTGTTTGGCTGTCAAACCGTGGGCCGATTCGCTCAAATGCAGATTTTGCATTTGGATGGTTCTCATGGTTCATCTTTAATCTAAAGGCCCTAGATGGTTCCTACACTTGACTTCTTCCCCAAGACATGCTTTGATGGCTTGGATTGAATCTAGGTTTAATCCTATGGCCTAAAACACTTGCCTAATCTATAAATAAGACCCTAACCTATCCTAAATCCTCATTATTCATTCATGCAACTAAACTATGGCAAAATTTCTACTCTCATGGCCTCCACTCAACTATCCTAGCCTCCACTTCATTTCTATGAAAGGTTTCATGATCATGAGAGTGTTAGAGAGTCCCTATGTTAGTATGAGAGCCTCTCAAGTTGATTTCAAGGCAAAAGCTTTGATCTTTGTTCATAAAGATGGTGTTTTTGTTGATTTGGGGCATCCATCTTTGGGTTTTTGGGTGATGGCATGCATAGGCTTCCTCACAAGCTTTAGTTTAATCGATTTAGGCCTTCAAAGCAATGTAAGCCCTTTTCCTACTCTTAGATATTAACTATGAAGTTAAATGTTCATGTTGCAAGTTTGGGTTTGATCATTGAGAATGATACATGCTATCATGTCATGCAAGTTTATGAAGTCATTATCTTGATCTTATGAGCTAAAAGCTACAACCTTTATGTTGAAATGTTGCATTATGCAACATGAGAACCTTCATTCCCTTTTTTGTCAACTTGCATATGAAGTCATAACCCTTATATGATGATATATGCGAGTTTCTAGTCATCATTCCATGTCTTTTGTCACCATGATTCGCTTATGTGCCAAGTTTGGGTTTATGCATGTTTTTGAGGCTTAAGAATGTAACATGCAAGCTAATGAACACATTTGTGCCTCATTTGCCACCATGATTAACTTGTGGCTTAATATCCATTTTTGTCATGCCTTTGCCAAGTCTCTTCTTTTAATCCATTACGTTGTTGCGAACGTATATGCGAGTTTAAAAAGCGTTGGGGTCACATTATGGGAAAACATAATGATATGAACATGATTTGGGTAAATGGGTATAAACATGACAACGTGTAACGTTAAATATGACATGTGTTTATACTTGAAAACATGACTTGAAATATAACATGGAAGTGACATGTAAGTATGCATAAAAACATAAGCTTGGGAATTTACCTATTAAGTTAGGTCTACCCATTGGGAATTTACCTATTAAGTTAGGTCTACCCAATTGCTTGAAAACTTGAATATGAACATGACACTAGACTAAACATGAAAGTGGCCAACTAGAGGTTGGGTTGAGTTTGCAACATAAAGCTACCCGGAACCGACCGGCCTAACTAGTAGTTGCAAACAATAGGACCCAATGTGAGAAGTTGGTCATGTTGTGCTTGAACCCGAGGTTAGACCAAGTTGTGGTGTAAAGCTACCCGGAACCGACCGGCTTAACTAGTAACCACAACAAAGTCTAATGTGAGAGGTTGGGGTGCATTAAGAAATTAATGCCACATGATAGGGTTAAGTTAATTTGATTAATGACTCTTAACCAAATATGACATGGACAAATGGGTTAAGTAATTGGATTAGGCTAATGATACTTAACAAAACATGACAAGGTTGGGTAGGTTAAGTAACTTGATTTGCCTAATGACACTTAACCATTTTTATACGACTAGTGGACGGGGATTAAGTTAACCAACACTTAATCAATCCAACACGATAATTTGGTAAGGTTAAGTAAGTTTTCTTAATGACACTTAACCAAAAGATACAGTTAATGGATGGGGTTAAGATTAGACTCAACTAGTCTAAACATGATAATCGGATGGGGTTAAGTTAGCCTAGACTTATTTAATCCCACTTGGTAGTTTAATGGGGTTAAGTTAAATACTTAACTAATCTAACACGATGATTTGAAGTGGTTAAGTGACCTATACTTAACCAATCTCACCCGTTAATTTGAGGAGGTTAAGTGACCTAAACTTAACCAATCTAACTCGTTAATTTGATGTGGTTAAGTGATCTATGCTTAACCAATCTAACTCATGAATTTATTGAGGTTAAGTTAACCCATACTTAACCAATATAACGTGAAAACATGATAAGGCTAAGTCATGAATCGCTTGAATACACTTGACCGGTTTGACTAAGTAATTTCATAGGGTCAAGTTAATATATACTTAACCAACTTGAGCATGGTTTGTAGGGTTAAGTCTTGGACTTGGATACTTAGCCAATTTTGACATGATTTGTAGACGGGTTAAGCCTTGAACTTGGATACTTAGCCAATTTTGACATGATTTGTAGACGGGATTAAGTCATGAACTTAAGTGACACTTAATCTATTATGTAAACCCTAATTTGGAGAATTAGGTGGGTAACCGTAATTAACAAGGATAACGGGAATAAGGCTAAGTCGTAAACCTTGGTTGAAGGATAACTAAGTAATGATTCTTAGTCAAGGAAATTTAGACCAGTTCATAGATAGATGAGTAACCTGATACGGTAGGTCATCGTTTAAGTATACGAGTAGGAGCAAGTATCAGATTTAGATAAAGGCTCCAGCGAACTGGGTAACGAAGCAGCGGCTTCGGGGAACGTGAGGATATTCTTGGGATCCCTCTGTGGGCTGCCAGGTAATTATACTAGGCTCATGAGAGGTTAAGGTCTGCGTTAGAAGAACCAAGAGTATGCCTTGGTTGCTATACGAGCGACCTAAAGACGGGGATGGATAGGGTATAGTCGACGAAACACGGTCGTACCCTAGATAGCATTTTTCGTCAGGCTACCTTCCATCTTTGGTCAAGCGTGTACGTACGGAAAGGCAGAGAACACCCAATAGACCATAATTGCTATCTAATTATGGGTGCGGTAGGCTCGGATTGGGGGTTGGCCAGTAGTGTGTTCTCGTACAGGATTTATCCTGTCTTGTCTTTCGCTAGTTGAGGGAGGGGTCGCGTGGGACCATAGCCACGTATAGAAAAAACATACCTTAGCATCTGCATCGGCAGATAAATCGTAAGCTCCCGATCGAGTCCTGTATTTCCTGGTCTGCCCTGTGACAGGACTCGGATGGCACGATGTGATACATGTGCATATAGTCATGGAAAAACGATTCACGATGAATGCGTGGGAAAAGGGCGCGGTTGGCGGTTAGCGTAATCCCTAGTGGCCCTAGGTGGTTGAACCCAAACCGAGATACGAAAACGTGCAATAGGTAAGCGTAATCCCTAGTAGCCCTAGGTAGCATAAGTCCTAGTTGTACAGACGCTAATTCATGTTGGAAGACCCTAGCTAGGTTTAGGGTAACAGTCCAAACCGATCTTAAGGATCATGGAACTATGTAAAGTAATATAGAATCTCATGGGAAAGCACGTATGGCCTACGGTAAGGGACTGAACATTTACATGGAATAAAACATACGAGTTGAGTAACCTATATATGCGATATATTAGGTTGACATGGACCACTACACGACTTTTGAGTAAGGGTCATTCACGGATAACACGTGATACAGTTGGGATACTAGTACGGTAGGTGCAGAGCAGATGTACAGGATAGATACCATGGGACGTTATACGTGATAGATATCTTGGGATATTATACTTGATAGAAACCTGACGATGTGATACCTTGTTTTATCTTGACATCGTAATTTATCATGACACCTTAGTTCACCTGAGTTCAGTAGTTCATCCTGTTATTTTGATTTAGCTTATCTATCTTGTTATCATGCTTATGTTCATCTCAGCTTCTCATGTCAGTTAACTTTACTAGTTTTTATACTAATAGTAGATAGGGCTTACTCAGTCTTTTTGACTGACCCGTTTTGTTTCGCCTCTTTTCTTCCGTTTCCTCCCCAGGTTACAGGGAGGAAATACTGCTGTTTAGTTTGGACTTCTTCTGCTTGAAGGTCATCATGGATGGCTTGGACTTTTCTTGGCTATGGCTACTTTACTGTCTTTATTTGGGGAATAATTTATGAAAAAGTCTTTATGCTTCTTTACTATTGCAAGACAGGTTTTGATGTACTCTAATGTAAAAGGCTTTAGACCTTAATTACAAATGTTTATGAAAGTTCGATTTTACTTCCGCTATTTTATATGTTCTGTCTTGTGATATTTCTGTGCATGTTTACCAATAATGCCCCTCTAAAGCTAGTGCATTCCTTTGTGAGTGACCCTAGCGGAGGCGGGGTGTTACACGTGGTATCAGAGCAGAAGGTTACCAGACTGGGCAAAAGTTTTTAAAGACCTTCTGAAAACTATTTGAAAATCGTTTATAAAGAAGCATTTTTCAAGAAAATTTTCTTTTAAAAGAAAAAGGCTATTCCCCAAAGGCCATTAGCACTATCCTTGTTTCCTTAATTGAATCTCTTTTCCTTTCTTTCCTCCATCTGTAGTCACAGTGGTTTTAACTGCGACTAGTCTTTTCTATCTACGAAAGTGTTTTCCTTACGATGGAGGTGGTTTTCGAGAGACCAGTGGCCGCGTTATAAGAAAGGATAGTGAGGAAGAGGATAAAGGATACGAGCTTAAGGATGAGCAACTTATTGGTATGGCTCAGCCCAGGACGAGAGAGAAGGATGAACAATGAAACCCATGACGAGAGAGTACCTTTGGCATGGTAAAACGGGACGGATAGTTAAGTATTATGGGAAAAGGACAAGATCATCGGGAGGGCAGCAGTATGCTCTCATTTCTAGGGTACCTCGGAAGGAGGGTGACGATCTTGTTAAAGGTTTAGCTTTTCTTCTCTATCATCCCGTTAGGACTTTGTTTTGATCATCGTATCATTTAAGTCTGCTTCGATAGTTGAGTCTCTGCACCTTAAGTACTAGCGTAATAGAGAATCCCATTTTTGTCTCAAAGTCCTATTGGAGAATCAGTCCATTTATACATGACTTGTTTGGATTTGGAAATGTCTATGCCAAGTGTTGAGTTTGGAAATAATGCTTATGTTTATAAGCTATGGATGGATTCTAGGGATGAAGTGGTTATCCAGTAGGGGGTGCCACTCTCGGTTTTGATAGGAGGGTAGTTAGACCTTTTGACTAGCCTTGGTAATGCCCTCGAAGTATCGGGTAACCTTTTTGAGGTTCTGTCATGACTAGTTACTTAGAATCCCTTGATGCCTTTATTTTTAAATTTGAAGCCCGATCGAGTGGTGTTCGCCAATAAGACGGATGGTTAACTTCATTTATGCATGGGTTATAGAGATCACCCTAGTAAGTGCGCATGATAACCTGATTGACATCTGTTTACTTTCAAGAGAAAGTTCTTCTACATGGAATGCCTTATAGTATATAAACGAGATCCAAGATTCACTAGTGAATTTTGGAAAGCTTGCATGAGATCATGAGTACGCAGTCATGTTTGCGTCAAGTATTCTAGGAAAAGGATAAGTGCAAGTGGAACGAGAGGCGACGAAGAAATGAGTTCCAGCTCATGTTATGGAAACAGGAATAAGAAGCTACAAAATCGCGAAGTTAAAAGACGACTTTGATGGTCAAAGACTAGATACGCGCATGATATCTCTTTTTGGGAGTATATCCTTGATCCCTGTTTTCTGTAGAGCTTACTTGTAGGCTATCTTTTGTGGACATCCTCTCGGTCCTATTCTCCGTTACAAACCCTGTAAGGAGTTTGTCCTGTTTATCTTCTTGACCCTGTTTCAGGGAATTCTAGGTAGAACCCTATGGATGTAAACATGTATTTGAAACATGTTATGATTGATATGGTTGCAAGTGGTTGCTCGTGGATGCGCGAATACACATTAGATACTAGCTCGACTCGGTCACATTTCATATTGCATATGCATGAGTATTTATACTTGTTTATGGATGAAATCGAATGTATTATCATGCGGTTGTTGCATATGAATGAATGATTGTGCACGCATATAGTATCTATATGACTAGGACTATTTGCATACATGTTGGATTCATGGCACTATACATATTTTGCATTAGAAAGATTATTCAGGCCTGATCATTAGCATTAGCTAAGGAACATGTACACACACGTTTTGCATATATTCATACAGCATTAGAAATCATCTAAGGACAATGGTTGCTTGTGGATGATGTTTTGAGTAGATGGATGATGGATGGTAGGATATGTTCTTCCTAACTTGGACATTTTGGGGACGAAATCCTAAAAGGTGGGGAGA
This sequence comes from Allium sativum, assembly GCA_030737875.1. Lineage (NCBI taxonomy): Eukaryota > Viridiplantae > Streptophyta > Magnoliopsida > Asparagales > Amaryllidaceae > Allium > Allium sativum. The sequence continues at coordinate 994,765,723 of CM060924.1, read as the reverse complement.
ATGTAACAACCCGTATTTCGATAACATGATTAAAGACGAGAATCAAGGCAGAATTTAATTTTAAATTCTGATTCAAGTGAAACGGGCTATGCCATTGCGTTCGTCTCGGAAAAATACGCGAAATAGAGTCCGAGTTTTCAAAAATCGGAGTCCGTATGACCAAGATATGGCCTCGCGAAGTTTCACGAAAAATTCCCAAACTAAAGTATACTTAATTAAGTGAAATGGGTTGCGCAGAGAAATATATATATATTGATATATATATATATAATTGAAAATTAAATAAATAAATATGCAAAAAATGTTCAAAACAGCGAATTGGGAGAGGGGAATAACCGAACCGGCCGATTTTTGAGGTCGACCCGAGCCCGCTGGGTCGACTAGGGGTTAATCCAGGGTGTTTGGCTGTCAAACCGTGGGCCGATTCGCTCAAATGCAGATTTTGCATTTGGATGGTTCTCATGGTTCATCTTTAATCTAAAGGCCCTAGATGGTTCCTACACTTGACTTCTTCCCCAAGACATGCTTTGATGGCTTGGATTGAATCTAGGTTTAATCCTATGGCCTAAAACACTTGCCTAATCTATAAATAAGACCCTAACCTATCCTAAATCCTCATTATTCATTCATGCAACTAAACTATGGCAAAATTTCTACTCTCATGGCCTCCACTCAACTATCCTAGCCTCCACTTCATTTCTATGAAAGGTTTCATGATCATGAGAGTGTTAGAGAGTCCCTATGTTAGTATGAGAGCCTCTCAAGTTGATTTCAAGGCAAAAGCTTTGATCTTTGTTCATAAAGATGGTGTTTTTGTTGATTTGGGGCATCCATCTTTGGATTTTTGGGTGATGGCATGCATAGGCTTCCTCACAAGCTTTAGTTTAATCGATTTAGGCCTTCAAAGCAATGTAAGCCCTTTTCCTACTCTTAGATATTAACTATGAAGTTAAATGTTCATGTTGCAAGTTTAGGTTTGATCATTGAGAATGATACATGCTATCATGTCATGCAAGTTTATGAAGTCATTATCTTGATCTTATGAGCTAAAAGCTACAACCTTTATGTTGAAATGTTGCATTATGCAACATGAGAACCTTCATACCCTTTTTTTGTCAACTTGCATATGAAGTCATAACCCTTATATGATGATATATGCGAGTTTCTAGTCATCATTCCATGTCTTTTGTCACCATGATTCGCTTATGTGCCAAGTTTGGGTTTATGCATGTTTTTGAGGCTTAAGAATGTAACATGCAAGCTAATGAACACATTTGTGCCTCATTTGCCACCATGATTAACTTGTGGCTTAATATCCATTTTTGTCATGCCTTTGCCAAGTCTCTTCTTTTAATCCATTACGTTGTTGCGAACGTATATGCGAGTTTAAAAAGTGTTGGGGTCACAATATGGGAAAACATAATGATATGAACATGATTTAGGTAAATGGGTATAAACATGACAACGTGTAACGTTAAATATGACATGTGTTTATACTTGAAAACATGACTTGAAATATAACATGGAAGTGACATGTAAGTATGCATAAAAACATAAGCTTGGGAATTTACCTATTAAGTTAGGTCTACCCATTGGGAATTTACCTATTAAGTTAGGTCTACCCAATTGCTTGAAAACTTGAATATGAACATGACACTAGACTAAACATGAAAGTGGCCAACTCGAGGTTAGGTTGAGTTTGCAACATAAAGCTACCCGGAACCGACCGGCCTAACTAGTAGTTGCAAACAATAGGACCCAATGTGAGAAGTTGGTCATGTTGTGCTTGAACCCGAGGTTAGACCAAGTTGTGGTGTAAAGCTACCCGGAACCGACCGGCTTAACTAGTAACCACAACAAAGTCTAATGTGAGAGGTTGGGGTGCATTAAGAAATTAATGCCACATGATAGGGTTAAGTTAATTTGATTAATGACTCTTAACCAAATATGACATGGACAAATGGGTTAAGTAATTGGATTAGGCTAATGATACTTAACAAAACATGACAAGGTTGGGTAGGTTAAGTAACTTGATTTGCCTAATGACACTTAACCATTTTTATACGACTAGTGGACGGGGATTAAGTTAACCAACACTTAATCAATCCAACACGATAATTTGGTAAGGTTAAGTAAGTTTTCTTAATGACACTTAACCAAAAGATACAGTTAATGGATGGGGTTAAGATTAGACTCAACTAGTCTAAACATGATAATCGGATGGGGTTAAGTTAGCCTAGACTTAATTAATCCCACTTGGTAGTTTAATGGGGTTAAGTTAAATACTTAACTAATCTAACACGATGATTTGAAGTGGTTAAGTGACCTATACTTAACCAATCTCACCCGTTAATTTGAAGAGGTTAAGTGACCTAAACTTAACCAATCTAACTCGTTAATTTGATGTGGTTAAGTGATCTATGCTTAACCAAACTAACTCGTGAATTTATTGAGGTTAAGTTAACCCATACTTAACCAATATAACGTGAAAACATGATAAGGCTAAGTCATGAATCGCTTGAATACACTTGACCGGTTTGACTAAGTAATTTCATAGGGTCAAGTTAATATATACTTAACCAACTTGAGCATGGTTTGTAGGGTTAAGTCTTGGACTTGGATACTTAGCCAATTTTGACATGATTTGTAGACGGGTTAAGCCTTGAACTTGGATACTTAGCCAATTTTGACATGATTTGTAGACGGGATTAAGTCATGAACTTAAGTGACACTTAATCTATTATGTAAACCCTAATTTGGAGAATTAGGTGGGTAACCGTAATTAACAAGGATAACGGGAATAAGGCTAAGTCGTAAACCTTGGTTGAAGGATAACTAAGTAATGATTCTTAGTCAAGGAAATTTAGACTAGTTCATAGATAGATGAGTAACCTGATACGGTAGGTCATCGTTTAAGTATACGAGTAGGAGCAAGTATCTGATTTAGATAAAGGCTCCAGCGAACTGGGTAACGAAGCAGCGGCTTCGGGGAACGTGAGGATATTCTTGGGATCCCTCTGTGGGCTGCCAGGTAATTATACTAGGCTCATGAGAGGTTAAGGTCTGCGTTAGAAGAACCAAGAGTATGCCTTGGTTGCTATACGAGCGACCTAAAGACGGGGATGGATAGGGTATAGTCGACGAAACACGGTCGTACCCTAGATAGCATTTTTCGTCAGGCTACCTTCCATCTTTGGTCAAGCGTGTACGTACGGAAAGGCAGAGAACACCCAATAGACCATAATTGCTATCTAATTATGGGTGCGGTAAGGCTCGGATTGGGGGTTGGTCAGTAGTGTGTTCTCGTACAGGATTTATCCTGTCTTGTCTTTCGCTAGTTGAGGGAGGGGTCGCGTGGGACCATAGCCACGTATAGAAAAAGCAGACCTTAGCATCTGCATCGGCAGATAAATCGTAAGCTCCCGATCGAGTCCTGTATTTCCTGGTCTGCCCTGTGACAGGACTCGGATGGCACGATGTGATACATGTGCATACAGTCATGGAAAAACGATTCACGATGAATGCGTGGGAAAAAGGGCGCGGTTGGCGGTTAGCGTAATCCCTAGTGGCCGTAGGTGGTTGAACCCAAACCGAGATACGAAAACGTGCAATAGGTAAGCGTAATCCCTAGTAGCCCTAGGTAGCATAAGTCCTAGTTGTACAGACGCTAATTCATGTTGGAAGACCCTAGCTAGGTTTAGGGTAACAGTCCAAACCGATCTTAAGGATCATGGAACTATGTAAAGTAATATAGAATCTCATGGGAAAGCCCGTATGGCCTACGGCAAGGGACTGAACATTTACATGGAATAAAACATACGAGTTGAGTAACCTATATATGCGATATATTAGGTTGACATGGACCACTACACGACTTTTGAGTAAGGGTCATTCACGGATAACCCGTGATACAGTTGGGATACTAGTACGGTAGGTGCAGAGCAGATGTACAGGATAGATACCATGGGACGTTATACGTGATAGATATCTTGGGATATTATACTTGATAGAAACCTGACGATGTGATACCTTGTTTTATCTTGACATCGTAATTTATCATGACACCTTAGTTCACCTGAGTTCAGTAGTTCATCCTGTTATTTTGATTTAGCTTATCTATCTTGTTATCATGCTTATGTTCATCTCAGCTTCTCATGTCAGTTAACTTTACTAGTTTTTATACTAATAGTAGATAGGGCTTACTCAGTCTTTTTGACTGACCCGTTTTGTTTCGCCTCTTTTCTTCTGTCCCCCCCCCCCCCAGGTTACAGGGAGGAAATACTGCTGTTTAGTTTGGACTTCTTCTGCTTGAAGGTCATCATGGATGGCTTGGACTTTTCTTGGCTATGGCTACTTTACTGTCTTTATTTGGGGAATAATTTATGAAAAAGTCTTTATGCTTCTTTACTATTGCAAGACAGGTTTTGATGTACTCTGATGTAAAAGGCTTTAGACCTTAATTACAAATGTTTATGAAAGTTCGATTTTACTTCCGCTATTTTATATGTTCTGTCTTGTGATATTTCTGTGCATGTTTACCAATAATGCCCCTCTAAAGCTAGTGCATTCCTTTGTGAGTGACCCTAGCGGAGGCGGGGTGTTACATATAGTGTCAAAAAAATTTCAATCATAAGTATTAATCATAGATGGCATGGGTACCATATATCATGTCGCCAGTACTAGGTCTACAATCAAAACCACAAATGTCACGTATTGTGAGACGACCCGAAATCCCGTTCAGACGGAAACAAGGGTTATCTTAGGAATATAACACAGAAACATATAATAGCAGAACAGAATTAAATAAATACACCAGATAATGAACAATAGAATATACTGGGTAAAGTAATCATCAGAGTTACACAGTATACAGGATCTTACTTAGTACAAATACAGTTCAGCTATACATAAATGTCTACAGCGGAAATAAACAAAATATGTACAATAGGGGCTAAACAGCATAAAAAGAGATAAATGATAGAATCCATCTTCAGCTCCAGCTATCCAGAAAGAACCAGCTAAACCTGAATACAAGGCTGCCCGTGTAGAAAAAGGGGGCACCCGAGTTTGAAAGTGAAACAAACTACGAGTCAGTCATGGGACTGGTATGAGAAATCTACTCAACACATATATTGTTTGGCTAATCACAGGACCACGCCACTTTCGTGGAACGGGTTTACTCCATTGGATTGCCAGTGCTTTAAAACAAATCTTTCTTTTAAACATCGCTATGCTTTTTATAAAAATGAAGCCGTTATAAGACTTAGTTCCCATCACACAATGCAACACAAACCGGAGGATAGAGTTTTTACCTTATAACGGCCAAAATATGCTTGGTACGAATAAAACAAAGGCATTTGATATTATTGCTAGTGTTTATATGTTTTGATAACAATTTCAAATCATAACTATCAATCATAGACGACATGAGCGTCCCATGCCACTATGTCGCCAAATATATATATATACAATTGAAACCGCACGATATCGTATTTGGAAATTGGATTTCCGTCATGAACCAAGGCAAAAGATAGTCCTTACCGAATTCGAGACGCCCTAGCCCGCCCCTCAGGCAAGTACTCAGTCAAGCCTTTGGATCGTCAGGGCCGGTCCACCGATGTGGATTAAAATTCCTGAACACTGCGTTTCCCCACCCTTTGGGGTGTAAATGAGCCAACGAATGACTCCATCGGACCCGAATTGCCCGATCAAACCGAGGCCCCTCGCAACAGCAACAACCACATAGGTGAAAAATATATAAATGTCAGGGCTGGTAGGTCACTGACACCACCCTAGCTAGAAATAAACGCATGCCCTCCCTGAGGTCCTTCTCCCGTTTTAGGTCCATACCGGGGTGTGAGGCTCGCGAATTCACGTTATACACAAAGCTACGCCACACAGGCGGTGCTTTGATCATCACCACAAGGCTTTGCTTTTCAACAGGAGCCCTGATCACTGCATCTTAGCAAGCCACACAGGCAGTTCATGCCATGCGACTGATGTCCATCGATATACAACCTCTGAGCTCGTGCGTCTCAGAGAAGGGCGTTAAGCAAAAGAATAAATTCTTCGCCGCCAAACAGATGTATATTTAACAGAGATCAATCAACACAGAATAAAATCCAATGTCAGACACACAGTCCATTTACAAGTCCGTTCTGGGTCTGAACGAAACCGGAGGCACTAAATACCTCGCAAACCCATCGATCACCACGTACGTCTGGACGATCACCACTCATTATCCATATTTCGGGATGCCTCCCAATCAGGACCTCGGTTACCATCCAAACGAGGTGAAGATCTCCGGTCTTCGACCATCGTCTTCATCTTCGAATTTCAATCGTCGGTCAATTATTCGAAATGAGAATTAACTCGGCCTTTTCAAATAATTCACGTATATTTAGAATTTCAAATCAATTTATTTCAATGTTTAAATTATTCGACAACACCAATTGTGTTCTTTAATGTAATTTTCACACCAAACACATTCAACCATTAAAAGCCACATAAATCGAGCAAATTCAGTTTATTTCCATTCCATATCGTTTATGATATTTTATAATGATTTATCGCTATTTTTATTTATTTTAAAATAGCCAATTTATTAAAACGACGCTTCGGGCCATAATGCGGCCGTGGCGCTGTTTTTCTTCAGATTTGATTTAAACATATCTGAAAATCTAACCGTTGGATCTTCACAAAATTTACATCATTAGAAAGGTCATTTCAAAACGAATCCAACGGTTCCAGTTTCGGGGAAATCCGACGGTCGGATCTCCCGGTACAATCGTTTGAATTTTCGATTTCAAAATACGAACTGCAGCGTCGTTATTCGATTAAATATATATAATTATATTTATATATATATATATATATATATATATAATCGCTTCTGGTGCTGTTTTTCATCAGATTTGAATTAAATATTCCAGACAACCCAACCGTTGGATTTTTACAAGGTTGGTGTCGTTGGGAAGATATTTCCAATGCGAACCCGACGGTTGAGATTTCGGGAAAATCCAATGGTCGGATTTCCCGCACTAGTTGTTTGAAATCACGGTTTCAAAATGCAAACTGCACGGCCACGTTTCGTTTTAATTTTATTTATATTTATATAATTATATAAATATAGTTCATTCAACAATTTCAATATCGTTTTCACTTCAAATATTTCACTAACGCCTTAAAATTTTGGAAAATTTCGCCATAACCTCCCCTGCACCGGGAGCATCGGGAAATCGCAAATAGCTTTCCCGGTCCTTCTAATCTCAAAAAGAAAAAGAAAAAGCCAAGCGGCTAGCCAACAGGCTCATAAAATCATCACCCAAACAAAATGATAAATGTGTACCTATTTGTCGGGCACAAAATTTTATTCCTCTTCTCTAGCCCCTTTGCTATAACCTGTTCAATGAATATGCATGTACATATATATATACAGTTCTTATCATTTTCTATTCAACTTCATATTTGATTTCTATTCGGTTTAAAAAACACCATTCATTCTAATGTTGCATACATAGGTGCAAATCATTTCATTAGCTAATTAATGAATATTTCAACTCATATATGTTTATTTTGAACAAGTGGCTATTTTTAACACTTCACATTTCAACGATTCATGCATACAATAAAAATGTGATTTTTATTGTAAAACAATTCATTTCAAAACACTATTTTTCTATATAGTTCATATAGGTGACAAAAATATGATTTTTATCATAAAACAATTCCTTTTAAAACGAGATTATTTTACACAGTTCATATAGTCGATAAAAGGTGATTTTTTTTTTATTATCAAACAATTTATTTCAAAATATGAATACCATTCAACACATGAATTTCAAATCAACGAATGAATATCGATTCAACACATGAAGGTTTTCTATAGTTTCTATATATAGATAAAAATGTGGTTTTTATATTTAAAACGCGAATACCATTCAACACATGAATTTTTAATCAACGAATGAATATCAATTCAACACATGAAGGTTTTCTATTCAATGAATAAATATAGTTTAAGCAGATGAAAATAATTCAAACACACGAATATTATTCAAAATTTCGGCAGCGTAACGGCAGGGTAGTTAAAACCGGGACCGTCCCTAGTACGGCTCCTCGCTCTACCTTAAAACCTCACGGTTTTTGACAATGGGGATCATGCATCTAGTTCACACGCAGGCGGCATGTATATATTTATTTCATTTCCACAAACTAATCCTATGTGGCTTCAACCAAATATTTTTCAACCACAAACGGGTATTTTTCAACCACAATCAACCAATATCAACCACAAACAATCCCAAACAACCATTCGCTATCAATCAATTTTCACAACAATTTCAACCAATAAATATCGTCCATGGTTTGTGGACGAGGCGCGTATATATATATATATATGTATATTTATATATAGCAATTCACTTTTATTTCCACACATATATATATGGCTAGAAAAAAAGAAATTGAAGAGTGAGAAATTCTCACCAATAGCTATCCAATACCACGACTCTTCCTTGCATAAAATCTTCACCGATCTTGCCTTTTGTCGCTTTCGTTGCCCGTATTCACTACATATGTAAAGATCGAATTTTTACTTCGTTATTCAATATATAAAAATTGCATTTCAAAAATATAGATTCCGCCTTTTCAAAAAAATAAAGATTATATTTTTATATCAAAGTATTTACATTTTTAAATCAAAGAGGTTTACATTTTAAAAATCAAGGAGGTTTATATTTTAAAAATCAAGGAGGTTTATATTTTTAAAATCAAAGAGGTTTATATTAAAAAAAAATCAAGGAGGGTTATATTTTAAAAATCAAGGAGGTTTATATTTTTAAAAATCAAGGAGGTTTATATTTTTAAAAATCAAGGAGGTTTATATTTTTTAAAAAATCAAGGAGGTTTATATTTTTAAAAAAATCAAGGAGGTTTATATTTTAAAAATCAAGGAGGTTTATATTTTAAAAATCAAGGAGGTTTATATTTTTTAAAAATCAAGGAGGTTTATATTTTTTTTAAAAATCAAGGAGGTTTATATTTTTAAAAAAATCAAGGAGGTTTATATTTTAAAAATCAAGCTACTTTAATTATAAAAATCAATGCTATTTTAATTATAAAAATCAATGCTATTTTAATTTTACTTAACTAAGGTAATTAAAACATTAATTACCTTCAACCATCCTCTGCATCACGCCAGAAGACAAACCCTATCGATCCAAATTAGGGTTGACCAAAACTTCAAATCCGAAGCACTATGCTGAAATCGAGTAGCACCACGTCGAGGAGCATCAGGAGGCGCGCCTGACGAGGGGACCCACGTCCAGTTCGGTGGCGGCTTCGAGGTGGTACGGCGGCCGGAAGTCTCGGGGTTTGGAGCTTCGATTCTCGCCGAACACAGCACGATGGAGGATGAAACAAGGATGGATTTGAAGAGGGGAGTAAGGGCTTCTAAATGGATCCAAGAGCGTTTGATTTAATTAAGAAACGGGGGAGAAATCAAGGGGAAAAGGAAGAAAGGGGAAACCGCCGTTCAAACTGGGAGGAGTCGGGTTTCTGCATTGACCAAGAGAGTGGAAGATGAGTTGTGATTGGCCGGTGGATTTTATTTTAATTTATAATTCATTTAAATCCGAAAATACCACTTATCACATACGAACTCGAATTCAAATCCAACGACTATCGTTCCTAGCGTTTTACCCCCATTCCGAACACAATGGGATATGTTTCGCAGGCTGATTTAATCGTTACAATCAGTTTCCGTTGAATTTTCATTTAAATCACTATATTGAATTTTAAACGTACATTTCAAATTACCGGGGTCACATACTGACTCGAAAAATTCCAGAAAAATATTTTCTAGCTTCGTATTGACGATACGGTCCTAACAAAACTAGTTTCGTCGAATTCTGAGACCGTTTGAAAAATGGCCAATTTCCAATCGATTAAAATCAACTGAAACTGGTCAAACGCGTTTTCTGTTGCCACGCTCACATATTGATTCGAAAAATTATGAAATTTGAAACCTAGAAATAACTTGACACTGCGGATCCAACAAAAGTGGTTTCGTCGAAATCCGAGGTCGTTTGCAAAATGTTTATTTTTAAGGGCCTGAATTCCATAGCGACTATTCAAAATTTTCAACTGGACATATCTTTTGATCCCCGCTATCCAATTTCGATTTGTCAGATTCGTTAGAAAGGTATTCACTAACAGATTTAAATATTTTTGGTTTCACTAAAATCCGGATTGTTCTGCACCCGGTACAGTCCGACAAAGTTTGAATTCAATTTTTGAAACTGCAGCGCCTTTTCAAGCCCTGTTTATAATTATAATTAATTATATTCGTTTTCAATTGTTGATTCAAACTCAGTTTTCATCGCCATTATTTAAAATATTTATTTTAAATATTTAAAATCCATTATTTTAGCCAATTTAAAAATTTTAAATTGGTTCAGATTTTCTGGGTCGTTACAATCTCCCCCACTTAAAACTTTTCGTCCCCGAAAAGGAACAAAGTCGAAAGTGGTTTGATAATCTACAATCACGCAACACAACAACCAATCCAATTGTTTTTAACCTTCAAAAAATATACTAATCAAATCCTATACTATTTAAAATCATTCAGACTATATAATTAAAAGTGCACATCTATGAAAAGAAAATAACAATAGAGTAGAGAATTGAATGGTAGTGCAAAGTAGGGTAAATGTACCTGGCACTGGAGTCAATCAGAGATATCTACTCGGCATCTGGGATAAGCTTTCTGAATGCTCTCCTCAGTTTCCCAAGTACAATCTCGCGGATCTCCAATCCATTGCACTTTGACTAAGTGAACCTTCTTGTTCCTCAGCTCTTTGGTTTCTTTACCGATAATCTTTAGCGGCTCACGTCTCACGGCTAATTCTGGAGTAATTTCAATGTCCTGTTGAGCTGCTTCTTCCACGATCAAGTTTGGATCATGAACGTGCTTTCGAAGTTGAGATATATGAAATACATCATGAACTCCAGGCAACCAATCAGGCAGTTTGACCCTGTAAGCGAGAGTTCCGATCCGTTCCAGAATAGGAAACGGACCAATGAATTTGGGCGCCAACTTTCCAGTTTTACCGAACCGGATAACTCCTCTCATCGGCGATACTTTCAAATATACATAGTCGCCAACTTCAAAGGATATATCTCTTCTTCTTCTATCGGCATAGCTCTTTTGTCGGCTTTGAGCGGCGAGTAATCGCTTTTTAATAAAATCGACTTTGTCGGCAGCTTCTCGAATCATATCTGGACCCAACACAAGTCTATTTCCAGGTTCGACCCAACAAGCAGGAAATCGGCACGGTCTACCATACAATGCTTCGAATGGCGACATTGTCAGACTCGCCTGGTAGCTGTTGTTATAAGAGAATTCAGCCAAATGCAGATGGTCTTCCCATGCTCCACCGAAATCTAGAATACAAGCCCGCAATAGATCTTCTAAAATGCGATTCACCCTCTCAGTCTGACCGTCTGTCTGAGGATGATAAGCGGTGCTCAAGTTTAACTTCATTCCCAACTCGATTTGAAATGCTTCCCAGAATTTGCTAGTGAATATTGTATCTTTATCACTGACTATGCTGAGCGACACTCCATGTAGTCTAACTATCTCCTTGAAGTATATCTGCGCCAGACTCTGAGCAGTTCTGTTTGATCTGACCGGTATGAAATGGGCGGTCTTCGTAAAATGATCTACGATCACCCAAATACTGTCATTCCCTTTTCTGGTTCTGGGCAGACCATCAATGAAATCCATAGAAATATGTTCCCACTTCCAGCCTGGAACTTCTAGCGGTTGTAATAATCCAGCCAATTTCAGTTGGTCACTTTTGACTAGCTGGCAAGTAGGGCATCGACTAACATATATCGAGATGTCTCTTTTTAACGACTTCCACCAGAATGTGCGTTTGATATCGTTATACATTTTATTCACACCCGGATGGATACTGAGCTTAGATTTGTGGCATTCATCAAGCACATCTCTTCTGAGTTCAGGAATTTCTGGAACGCAAATTCGTCCTTCTAACCTCAGAATCCCTTCGCTGTCTAGTTGGAAATCCGAAGCATTGCCTTCACGAATTCGCTGACTCATTCCTTTGATAAATTGGTCGTCTTCATAATAGATTCTTCACCAGAGAACGGTATTCCACCCATATTTTGATATTTGATTAATAGGGCCTCAATATCCGGTTCTGCATTCCTTCTGTTTCTGACACTCATTTTCTAGTACTTCTGCAAATGGCAGATCAAGTGTCAAGTCACAGAAAAGATAATTTAAAATATAGAAACACATACTTCAAATGTAAATGTGTCTATCAAGGTGTAATTTCATTCTGCTTTACTCATACTAGGATATTACTGATCCTATCTGTATTGAGTTGCCCGTCCTAGAACACTACTGGTTCTATTTCTGACGAGTTCGTTCGAATGTTATATTCCAGAACTAAGCTTAACCTCGCTCTGATACCACGTTGAGACGACCCGAAATCCCATTCAGACGGAAACAAGGGTTATCTTAGGAATATAACACAGAAACATATAATAGTAGAACAGAATTAAACAAATACACCAGATAATGAACAATAGAATATACTGGGTAAAGTAATCATCAGAGTTACACAGTATACAGGATCTTACTTAGTACAAATACAGTTCAGCTATACATAAATGTCTACAGCGGAAATAAACAAAATATGTACAATAGGGGCTGAACAGCATAAAAAGAGATAAATGATAGAATCCATCTTCAGCTCCAGCTATCCAGAAAGAACCAGCTAAACCTGAATACAAGGCTGCCCGTGTAGAAAAAGGGGGCACTCGAGTTTGAAAGTGAAACAAACTACGAGTCAGTCATGGGACTGGTATGAGAAATCTACTCAACATATTCAAAATATGGCTTATCACAGGACCACGCCACTTTCGTGGAACGGGTTTACTCCATTGGATTGCCAGTGCTTTAAAACAAATCTTTCTTTTAAACATCGCTATGCTTTTTATAAAAATGAAGCCGTTATAAGACTTAGTTCCCATCACACAATGCAACGCAAACCGGAGGATAGAGTTTTTACCTTATAACGGCCAAAATATGCTTGGTACGAATAAAACAAAGGCATTTGATATTATTGCTAGTGTTTATATGTTTTGATAACAATTTCAAATCATAACTATCAATCATAGACGACATGAGCGTCCCATGCCACTATGTCGCCAAATATATATATACAATTGAAACCGCACGATGTCGTATTTGGAAATTGGATTTCCGTCATGAACCAAGGCAAAAGATAGTCCTTACCGAATTCGAGACGCTCTAGCCCGCCCCTCAGGCAAGTACTCAGTCAAGCCTTTGGATCGTCAGGGCCGGTCCACCGATGTGGATTAAAATTCCTGAACACTGTGTTTCCCCACCCTTTGGGGTGTAAATGAGCCAACAAATGACTCCATCGGACCCGAATTGCCCGATCAAACCGAGGCGCCTCGCAACAACAACCACATATGTGAAAAGTATATAAATGTCAGTGCTGGTAGGTCACTGACACCACCCTAGCTAGAAATAAACGCATGCCCTCCCTGAGGTCCTTCTCCCGTTTTAGGTTCATACCGGGGTGTGAGGCTCGCGAATTCACGTTATACACAAAGCTACGCCACACAGGCGGTGCTTTGATCATCACCACAAGGCTTTGCTTTTCAACAGGAGCCATGATCACTGCATCTTAGCATGCCACACAGGCAGTTCATGCCATGCGACTGATGTCCATCGATATACAACCTCTGAGCTCGTGCGTCTCAGAGAAGGGCGTTAAGCAAAAGAATAAATTCTTCGCCGCCAAACAGATGTATATTTAACAGAGATCAATCAACACAGAATAAAATCCAATGTCAGACACACAGTCCATTTACAAGTCCGTTCTGGGTCTGAACGAAACCGGAGGCACTAAATACCTCGCAAACCCATCGATCACCACGTACGTCTGGACGATCACCACTCATTATCCATATTTCGGGATGCCTCCCAATCAGGACCTCGGTTACCATCCAAACGAGGTGAAGATCTCCGGTCTTCGACCATCGTCTTCATCTTCGAATTTCAATCGTCGGTCAATTATTCGAAATGAGAATTAACTCGGCCTTTTCAAATAATTCACGTATATTTAGAATTTCAAATCAATTTATTTCAATGTTTAAATTATTCGACAACACCAATTGTGTTCTTTAATGTAATTTTCACACCAAACACATTCAACCATCAAAAGCCACATAAATCGAGCAAATTCAGTTTATTTCCATTCCATATCGTTTATGATATTTTATAATGATTTATCGCTATTTTTATTTATTTTAAAATAGCCAATTTATTAAAACGACGCTTCGGGCCATAATGCGAACTGCAACGAATCTGAAAATCAAACCGTTGGATCTTCACAAAATTTACATCATTAGAAAGGTCTTTTCAAAACGAATCCAACGGTTCCAGTTTCGGGGAAATCCGACGGTCGGATCTCCCGGTACAATCGTTTGAATTTTCGATTTCAAAATACGAACTGCAGCGTCGTTATTCGATTAAATATATATAATTATATTTATATATATATATAAATATAATCGCTTCTGGCGCTGTTTTTCATCAGATTTGAATTAAACATTCCAGACAACCCAACCGTTGGATATTTACAAGGTTGGTGCCGTTGGGAAGATATTTCCAATGCGAACCCGACGGTTGAGATTTCGGGAAAATCCAATGGTCGGATTTCCCGCACTAGTTGTTTGAAATCACGGTTTCAAAATGCGAACTGCACGGCCACGTTTCGTTTTAATTTTATTTATATTTATATAATTATATAAATATAGTTCATTCAACAATTTCAATATCGTTTTCACTTCAAATATTTCACTAACGCCTTAAAATTTTGGAAAATTTCGCCATAACCTCCCCTGCACCGGGAGCATCGGGAAATCGCAAATAGCTTTCCCGGTCCTTCTAATCTCAAAAAGAAAAAGAAAAGCCAAGCGGCTAGCCAACAGGCTCATAAAATCATCACCCAAACAAAACAGTAAATGTGTACCTATTTGTCGGGCACAAAATTTTATTCCTCTTCTCTAGCCCCTTTGCTATAACCTGTTCAACGAATATGCATGTACATATATATACAGTTCTTATCATTTATCATTTTCTATTCAACTTCATATTTGATTTCTATTCGGTTTAAAAAACACCATTCATTCTAATGTTGCATACATAGGTGCAAATCATTTCATTAGCTAATTAATGAATATTTCAACTCATATATGTTTATTTTGAACAAGTGGCTATTTTAACACTTCACATTTCAACGATTCATGCATACAATAAAAATGTGATTTTTATTGTAAAACAATTCATTTCAAAACACTATTTTTCTATATAGTTCATATAGGTGACAAAAATATGATTTTTATCATAAAACAATTCCTTTTAAAACGAGATTATTTTACACAGTTCATATAGTCGATAAAAGGTGATTTTTTTTTTATTATCAAACAATTTATTTCAAAATATGAATACCATTCAACACATGAATTTCAAATCAACGAATGAATATCGATTCAACACATGAAGGTTTTCTATAGTTTCTATATATAGATAAAAATGTGGTTTTTATATTTAAAACGCGAATACCATTCAACACATGAATTTTTAATCAACGAATGAATATCAATTCAACACATGAAGGTTTTCTATTCAATGAATAAATATAGTTTAAGCAGATGAAAATAATTCAAACACACGAATATTATTCAAAATTTCGGCAGCATAACGGCAGGGTAGTTAAAACCGGGACCGTCCCTAGTACGGCTCCTCGCTCTACCTTAAAACCTCGCGGTTTTTGACAATGGGGATCATGCATCTAGTTCGCACGCAGGCGGCATATATATATTTATTTCATTTCCACAAACTAATCCTATGTGGCTTCAACCAAATATTTTTCAACCACAAACGGGTATTTTTCAACCACAATCAACCAATATCAACCAGAAACAATCCCAAACAACCATTCGCTATCAATCAATTTTCACAACAATTTCAACCAATAAATATCGTCCATGGTTTGTGGACGAGGGGCGTGTGTATATATATATATGTATATTTATATATAGCAATTCACTTTTATTTCCACTCATATGTATATGGCTAGAAAAAAAGAAATTGAAGAGTGAGAAATTCTCACCAATAGCTATCCAATACCACGACTCTTCCTTGCATAAAATCTTCACCGATCTTGCATTTTGTCGCTTTCGTTGCCCGTATTCACTACATATGTAAAGATCGAATTTTTACTTCGTTATTCAATATATAAAAATTGCATTTCAAAAATATAGATTCCGCCTTTTCAAAAAAATAAAGATTATATTTTTATATCAAAGTATTTACATTTTTAAATCAAAGAGGTTTATATTTTAAAAATCAAGGAGGTTTATATTTTAAAAATCAAGGAGGTTTATATTTTTAAAATCAAAGAGGTTTATATTTTTAAAATCAAAGAGGTTTATATTAAAAAAAAAAATCAAGGAGGGTTAAATTTTAAAAATCAAGGAGGTTTATATTTTTAAAAATCTAGGAGGTTTATATTTTTAAAAATCAAGGAGGTTTATATTTTTTAAAAAATCAAGGAGGTTTATATTTTTAAAAAATCAAGGAGGTTTATAATTTAAAAATCAAGGAGGTTTATATTTTTTTTTAAAAATCAAGGAGGTTTATATTTTAAAAATCAAGGAGGTTTATATTTTAAAAATCAAGGAGGTTTATATTTTTTAAAAATCAAGGAGGTTTATATTTTTAAAAAAATCAAGGAGGTTTATATTTTAAAAATCAAGCTACTTTAATTATAAAAATCAATGCT
This sequence comes from Allium sativum, assembly GCA_030737875.1. NCBI lineage: Eukaryota > Viridiplantae > Streptophyta > Magnoliopsida > Asparagales > Amaryllidaceae > Allium > Allium sativum. The sequence goes on along the minus strand of CM060924.1, from coordinate 994,748,813 downwards.
ATTTTAATTATAAAAATCAATGCTATTTTAATTTTACTTAACTAAGGTAATTAAAACATTAATTACCTTCAACCATCCTCTGCATCACGCCAGAAGACAAACCCTATCGATCCAAATTAGGGTTGACCAAAACTTCAAATCCGAAGCACTATGCTGAAATCGAGTAGCACCACGTCGAGGAGCATCAGGAGGCGCGCCTAACGAGGGGACCCACGTCCAGTTCGGTGGCGGCTTCAAGGTGGTACGGCGGCCGGAAGTCTCGGGGTTTGGAGCTTCGATTCTCGCCGAACACAGCACGATGGAGGATGAAACAAGGATGGATTTGAAGAGGGGAGTAAGGGCTTCTAAATGGATCCAAGAGCGTTTGATTTAATTAAGAAACGGGGGAGAAATCAAGGGGAAAAGGAAGAAAGGGGAAACCGCCGTTCGAACTGGGAGGAGTCGGGTTTCTGCGTTGACCAAGAAAGTGGAAGATGAGTTGTGATTGGCCGGTGGATTTTATTTTAATTTATAATTCATTTAAATCCGAAAATACCCCTTATCACATACGAACTCGAATTCAAATCCAACGACTGTCGTTCCTAGCGTTTTACCCCCATTCCGAACACAATGGGATATGTTTCGCAGGCTGATTTTATCGTTACAATCAGTTTCCGTTGAATTTTCATTTAAATCACTATATTGAATTTTAAACGTACATTTCAAATTACCGGGGTCACATACTGACTCGAAAAATTCCAGAAAAATATTTTCTAGCTTCGTATTGACGATACGGTCCTAACAAAACTAGTTTCGTCGAATTCTGAGACCGTTTGAAAAATGGCCAATTTCCAGTCGATTAAAATCAACTGAAACTGGTCAAACGCGTTTTCTGTTGCCACGCTCACATATTGATTCGAAAAATTATGAAATCTGAAACCTAGCAATAACTTGACACTGCGGATCCAACAAAAGTGGTTTCGTCGAAATCCGAGGTCATTTGCAAAATGTCTATTTTTAAGGGCCTGAATTCCATAGCGACTATTCAAAATTTTCAACTGGACATATCTTTTGATCCCCGCTATCAAATTTCAATTTGTCAGATTCGTTAGAAAGGTATTCAGTAACAGATTTAAATATTTTTGGTTTCACTAAAATCCGGATTGTTCTGCACCCGGTACAGTCCGACAAAGTTTGAATTCAATTTTTGAAACTGCAGCGCCTTTTCAAGCCCTGTTTATAATTATAATTAATTATATTCGTTTTCAATTGTTGATTCAAACTCAGTTTTCATCGCCATTATTTAAAATACTTATTTTAAATATTTAAAATCCATTATTTTAGCCAATTTAAAAATTTTAAATTGGTTCAGATTTTCTGGGTCGTTACATATTGGAAGTTGGATTTCCATCTGTGAACCAAGGCAAAGGATCGTCCTTACCGAATCCGAGATGCTCTAGCCCGTGTCTTAGGATCAGAACGCATCAACCCTTGGATCGTCATGGCCGGTCCACCGATGTGGATTAAACTGTCTGAACACTGCGTTTCCCCGCCCTATGGGGCATCAATGAGCCCAATGACTCCATCGGACCCGGATCGTCCGATCTAACCGAGGCGCCTCGCAATCCATCATCCACATAAGTAAAATGTCCGGGAATGTAAAACACAAAACACCACTCCTATCTAGAAGGAAACGCATGCCCTCCCTGATGTCCTCCTCCCGTTTTTAGTTCACACCGGGGTGTGAGGCTCGCGAATTAACGCTACACAAAGCTACGCCACAAAGGTCGTGCTTTGATCATCAACCACAAGACTCTGCTTTTCAACAGAAGCCTTGATCATTTGCATCTTTGCATGCCACACAGGAAAACCACTCCATGAAACCGATATCCATCAATCACATAGAATGATATCCAATGTCAGACACACAGTCCATTTACAAGTTTGTTCTGGGCATAAACGATACCGGAGGAACCTTATTCCTCGCATATCCATTGATCTCCAAGTATGTCTGGACGATCACCAACTGATTCCCTTCTCTTGGGTGTACGGCCGAATCAAGATCATCAGTAATTATCCAAACGATGTGAAGACCTCCGGTCTTCAACCACCGTCTTCATCTTCGACTAATCGTCGTATCAGTTATTCAGAATGGGATAAACCTGGTCTTTCCGAATAACTCACGTATTTTATAAACAAGTGTTATACAAACACAACATACGCCTCATTCCAATTCAGAATATTCTTTTATTCAAATATTCTCATTATTAGGGAAAGGTTCCTATTAATTTTATCAAAGATAAATTCTTTAAAATTTATTCTTTAATCCTCCTTTGAATATCATTTCCAACTAGTTGGGATTAGCGAACCACACCGAAGTAATCATTTATTTTATTTCCCAATCCCAACCTATTCATCCCATGGAGCAAAACTGGTAATCCTCCATATCTAACACCACGGTGTTATCGATAAAACTAATTACCATTTCACGTTCAAATCTAATTAAAAATATAACTACCTCTTTGGAGCAAAACTGGTGATACTCCATTCTCGATCATTTAATCTAATTAAAGATTCATAAAAACTCCACTTAGTTTTAATCTACCCAAAAATCAATATCATGTCTTTAACTGGGTTAAAGAACTAATGTCATTTAAAACACAGATCACAATAAACCCAAAACCACCTTCCATTAATAATGGAATCTTCACGGAAAATAGATCAATATATATAATCTATATGAACTTCCATATCCGACTAATAATATAAATGGAATAACGGCAAAGCCTTTTAAATTCCATATATTTTAATAGTCTTCCTCAACAGAAATTCACTTCGATTATTGCCAAATCGAATTCCAATCCATCCCAATTTATTTTATTAAATTGGAAAACTTTACTTTGGAAATTATCCTTTAAATCTTATCAAAAATATTTATAAATTCCAAATCCCATTTCACTGTAAATCGGGTTAAAGAACGAACGTCGTTAAAACACAGTTCACAATAAACTCAATTCACATTCTATTAATTATCAGGTTAAAGAACAAGTGTTATTTAAAACACCATTCATGATAAACCCAAAAATCAATTCCAATTCAATATTATTTAATTGGTATACTTCATTAAATCTAAATAAAAAGATCTAATCTTTTTCTCAACTGGGTTTAAGAACAGTGTTAATGAAGGCACCATTCACGACAAACCCAAATCCCATTTGATATTAAATACAAGGCTCTGAATAGAAAATATATCGGCTTATATTCAATAACAAATTCTACGACCAACAAACATCGTATTGGAAATAACGACATAAATATATCTTTCAAATTTCCATAACAATATCTGTATAATCACGAAATCCAACATCGAAATATTCCGAAGACAATTTCGATTCAAATCCATTTCCGATTTATATATTGGAAATTCTGATTATTTTTAAAATCATTTCAAATCCAATTTATTTATTATAAAAATAAATGGATTTTAATTCTAGTTCAAAACTAGTTCATTTCGATAAAAATATATTTTTATCTTTTCAAATATGGAATTTTTCATCCCAATTCTTTCCAAATTATTTATTATGATTTTACACAAATTATTGATATTTTTAATAATTTTATCAAGGCCCGTACAGTCGATTTCCATCAATGACCATCGAACTGCACTTACAACAACCTTTTCCAAATTTGATTTGGACATAATTCCAAATCCAACCGTTAGATTTCTAATTTCTGACATTCGTTAGAAAGCTCTTTCTGATACGAACCCACCGGTTCTGGTTTTAGGAGAATCCGAAGGTCACATCTCTCGTAATGTCCGTTCGAAGTCAATGTTCGAAATTCGCGAACTGCCGCAGCGCGACGCGTTCTATTCAGGCCAGTATATCATATATATATAATATATATTTCGTCGATTTCCATTTAAAACGTATTTTATAAATCGTTTTAAATTCATTTTCAAAACGATTTCAGCTTCCAACTCAAATTCAAATCAAAATTGAATTTTTCAATATAAATTCGTTTTAAATTCATTTCAAATCTATTTCAATTTAATTCGAATTTCAAATCTATTTTAATTTAATTCGAATTTCAATTCTCCATATCATTTCAATATTACAACAATAATATTTTCAAAATATTCGATTTTGAAATCACTTTTCGATATTCATTGTAAAACGAATAAATCGACAAAATTCCCGTTCGTGTTAAAATGGCGTTTAACTACTTAACACGGCTTCACATTTCAATATTCACTAAATATTATTTTAAAATATTCGATAATTCTGAACTGGAATCAAACACAGTCAATTACCATATAATGTGATTATATGGATTTTCACACAACAAATGTGTATAACAACAATGAAAACAGCAATCCATCATCCAAAGTGCATTCTACATTGCATAAGCATCAAATATAAATATTTAACGCTTATAACAGCTGTCAATCAGTCGATCGACACACAACTAATTATTGGGATTAGTGTATGTCCAATTTCGTCCCAATACCCGTGTGGGGTTTTCAAACAACAAACACAAATTTATTTGTGCAGTTGGGCGATGTGTAAAATTTTATCGTCCCAATCAATATCAGTCAAATGTGTGTACATCAACAAATCGTCTGATTTGTAAATGAATATTTAATTTTATATACACGTTAAAAATTATACTTTTAACTATAAAATATTTATTTTCATTCCACATCACACAATCAGCTTTCACAACAGATCAATCAAACATACAAGCCATCCATGGTCTGTGGACGACGGGTGTCGGGTGCCGCTAAACACCGTCTGCATCCTAGTATATATTTTAACTAGAAAACAAATTAAAAGTGAGGAGTTCTCACCTTGGGGTTCCACTCCATCATTCTTTATTTCTGAACGGTTTAGATTTGGATTTGTTTTCCACCTGTTCCATCACAATTCTTTTCACGCTGTTCATAGTAAAAATCATATTTTTATCGCTCCATTCCAATAAATAAAAATCATTTTTTTATTTCTACTTCTTATATTTTTACAACGCCCACCTCATAATAAAAATCCCATCTTTTCTATGAACAAAAATCATATTTTTGATTATATAACAAAAACCTATATTTGATTATATAAAAATCCAAACTTTGATTATATAAAAATCTAAACTTTGATTATATAAAAATCAAAACTTTTACTTCTAACAAACTAATTACCTTAACCAAACAAGAACAAAAATAATTAAAACCAAAAATAAAAACTTACATTCGCTGCTTTGGTCAAAGAAGGACCCACGGGGCCAGAGACAGTCGAAGGAGGGTGGCGTCGGGTCGCTAAGGGGTCAGGGTGGCGCTGGCGGTCCAGGAATTGGAGGATTGGCTCGATTTAGGGTTTGAAACAAAAGGGGGCGGCAGTTTCAGGGTCGTGGAGGCTGTCGGGGGTGAGGCGGAAGGGGGAGGTCGGCGCGGTGGCGTGGGAGGCTGGTGGTGCTGCTGGGGAGTCGGTTTCAGGAGAGATTGGGTGGTGCAGTTAAATTGAAGAAGGAGATGAGAGGGAAGAGGAGCGGAGGTCAGTGGCGAAGGGGGGGGGGCTAGCTCCGACGATCGCGCCTGGAGGGAGGTGGGGCGGCATCCACGGTGGCAGAAGGAGGTGGTCGATTTTTATCAGAGAAGGGGGAAAAGAAATTCGATCGTGTGAAATGAATGGGGCGGTGTTAATGGAAAAGGGTTTATATTTATATTATTATTTATTATTATTTTATATTTCAAAAGGTTGACTTTTCTTTTGAACCCCAAATGAGGCCCAACAACTGTCGTCCACAGTGTATTACCCCCATTCCGAACAGAACGGAATATGTATCGTAAGCCATTTCGGCCATTTCGATTAGTTTTCGTCAAAATCAAAATATAACTCTATATATTGAATTTGAACGCACATTTCAATTTACCGGGGCCACATACGGACTCTAAAAATTCCCGAAAAATATTTTATTGCTTCGTATTAACGATACGATCCTAATAAAACTAATTTCTACAAATTCTGAGACCGTTTGAAAATTGGCCATTTGCTGGTCGATCGAAATTGACTAAAATTGTCAAAACACGTTTAACTTCGCCACGCTCACATATTGATTCAGAAAATTATGAACTTTGGAACCTAACAATAATTTGACATCCCGATTCGAACAAAAGTGGTTTCGTCGAAAACAGAGGTCGTTTGCAAAATTTCCATTTTTAAGGGCCAGAATTCCACAGCTACTATTCTGAATTTTCAATTGGACATGACTTTTTATTCCCGCTATGAAATTTCAATTTTTCGGATTCGTTGGAAAGATATACTCTAACAGATTCTAATATTTTTGGTTTCTCTAAAATGCAGTTTATTTTGAATCCTGTACATTCATTTGAAATTTGAAATCGAATTTTCAAACTACCGCGCCATTTTCAATTCCTTTTATAATTATAATAAAATATGTATATTCTAACGACGATTCAAATAAATATATACATTCTAATTCTATTCAAAATAAATTTATCGTCGTTATTATTTAAAATAATTCATTTTAAATATTCAAAATTCATTAAAATTGCCAAAATAAATATTTTAAATTGGCTCGGATTTCCGGGTTATTACACCCTGCATTCCCTTGTCCTGTTTCTAACTCTTACCGGGGTGTGAGGCTCGCGAACTAACGCTATACACAAAGCTATCTTGAAATAGGCTATGCTTTGATCATCATCCATAAGGCTCTGCTTTCAACAAAAGCCTTGATCATTTGCATCTTGGCATACCACATTGATAATTCACGCCATGCGATCGATAACTACCAATATATTACCTCTGAGTTCATGCGTCTCAGAGAAGGGTGTTAAGTAAGAGAATAAATTCTCCGCCACCAACAGATATATATTAAATAGAGATTAATTTATATGAAATGAAATCCAATGTCAGACACACATCCATTTACAAGTCCGTTACGGGTCTGAAACAAACCGGAGACACCTTGTTCCTCGTCCCGTATGTCCAATATGGAAGAGAGGTGCTCGCATATCCGAACAATCAACAAGTATGTCCGGACAACTACCACTTTAACCCTTTCCTAGGAGCGACCCAGTTCAGGGCATCAGTAGTCGTCCTGTAGCGTCCCGGGAATTTCGACACTTGAATCTCGACACTAATACAACCCGTGTCCAAAACTCAAGTACCGAAAATCCCAGAAAGCTAGGAGAAAGAAGTTAGAGGGTGGGATAAGAAAGAAAGAATATTAGAATAGAAGAATAAGAAGAAGAACAAAACACAGAGTCTCACATCGCAGCGGAACAAAATATAATATAGAAATAAATCTTTGCTGAGAGCTTTAAAATACTTACAATCATCATAGTACAACAATTCACGTGGACAGTTATAGTAGTCTTTCCTCATATATATAACACACAGCAGAATAATAATGGTTGAACATCATACGTCTGGACTCCTTCAGCTCGTCCTTGGACTTCAAACATCTGGTGACCTGAACCTGTACACCCCGGGCTAACCCGAGCATTTACAAAACACCGGGTCAGTCTGGTGAACCAGAGTGAGTAAAACTCGCATAGTATTAAGGGGATCATCCAACTTGATTTTAAAGTTCGAAAATCTTTTCGAAAGAAAAGGATAATCGTAAGACCGAATCCACACATAAACACGGACGGTTTTTACCTTACGATAACCCAAAACATTTTTGAAAACCAATATCTTTTCTGATATTATAATAGTGTCTAAATACAAGTAAATGTCAGTCTAGTGGAACGCTTGCATCTCCCGCTCCACATATATAGTATACAATCAAAACCTCGGGCGCTTATTGGAGATTGGATTCTGACCTTGACAAGGTATGGGACCACCTGCCGCTCGTGTATCTCTAGAGGCGAATACACTGGGTTCAACAAGAACGTCTTGCAACCCGGCCCACACATGACCGACCACTCATTTCGCTTGAGTGTATCGAATGTATATCACCAACGGTTGGACTCAAACAACCGTTCCCGAATGGGCAGAATCGATAGATTAAAGAACAAAAGGAATTTCTCTAGATAGGTGATTATACACCCTAATGGGAGCGACCCACATAGCCATGCTGCCTGCCCGATTTCTGTCATTTCCCGGTTGATGAGGCTTGAGGTTATAATTGACTTTTGAAACTTCTGGCCACCATTCACATCGTCCATACAAGTCATCCAGGAACAGGATGAACCGAAGGTACCCTCCTACCGCATCTTAGGAATCACCCTACAGATCAGTAGCGAGTAGTCCTTGCAACCCATAGATTTCAGCCACGACAGAATCACAGTATATCTCTGGGGATCATCCAGAGATTGTAAGTAACTCTTCCGTTTCATGAAGATCTACGGTCTTTAATTGCTCCATCTCGATCACCATCTCTAACGTATTCGTATTTATTGGTCGGAATGGTTTTCGAATATAAATTCGATTCCGGTCTTCCCGTACCAATATCGTTAGGCCAGATTTTGATAGTCGGTTATTTAACTATCAAAATAAACAACTATAAAAATAACACAGATCCATTTGTTCAGAACATAGCGTCACTTGGCCATTAAATAATATAATATTCTCAAATCATTTTATACTGATACTTAGAAAAATATCTTAAATCAATATCACATTTCCCGTTAACTACCATTTTAAACATTTTCTATACATCACTTATTACCTATAATTGGAAAACTGATTCCACTTATCAGTCTTAAAACGATCATTTCGAAATTCCCTTTTTGGTCTCATTATTTGAACCCACTCCCCGTCACTTATCCTTTAGAATAAACCTATTCTAAATCATTTTTCCTTACTTTTGAAAGTATCGTTATATCTTCACCAATCTACTTTTTATTTTGAAAATACCATTTCATATTCTCAAGCCGCTTTTTAATTCCTTTTATTGCTGGAATCCCATTTTATATTGATAAATTCTTCAAATAATGTTACATTATTATTTTTCAGAATAAATTACTCCAAACACATCCACTATTACAACTAATATCATCTTTCGATAATCCTGAAGTCGTTCAAGTTGGGGTATTTTAATTACCTCTCAGACCTTGATCAACATCATTCTTATCTTAAGATAAATATGAATTGTATTTCAAAACCCAGGTTCATCCCACGATTACCATTTCACTACTTATTTACCATACGGTTTTATAAACCCTCTCGTTTCCCTTTAATTCAAATATTAAGTAATCTTTATTTTATGCTTATCGCATTTGCTTAAACCCTTTCATAACTTAATTTATCAAATCTGGTTTAAAACATAAAGTCGTTCACAAACTTCCTTTAACTTCCAATCATAATTCCTTTATAACTTCGATTACTTAAATGAGCTTTATTTAAGAAATAGTTTACTTTATCGTTAACTTGGATAAATATCCAATTTCCTTTTCTTATTAAGTTAAACACCATTCGCTAAATTTATTTCATTAGATAAATCTGCACAAATTTATTTAACTTAATATCAACTGTTGTTATAACAGTTGGCTTGGTCCATTTAAAACATAATTAACTTATTGATCAACCGTAACTCGTCTTCTCAGTTAAATTAATAAATAATATTATTAATTTAAATAATCCTTTTCAAAATAATCTTATTAAAAAAATTTCTCTTTAAAACAAGTAATCATCATTATTAATCATTCCACAGTTGCTTAACAGTATCATTAACACAAGGATTTGCTTTACAAAAGATAAAGCACGTGCTTCGCACACGGTCATTTTTGGTGCCAAAATAGTGATTAAAACAATCAACATACTTTTGGTAAGTTTATTTCTTTTCATAAATTCTAATCAAAATAATATACTAGAAATCTATATTCACTTATAAATAAATTTCATAACTTTATTGCTATCGATTTTTCTTGACGGTAAATCAACCTTTTTAAACACAGTTTGTATTTTGGCCATCTGCTATAAATTTCTCAACCAATATCACTCATTGGTTAATAACCAAACAAATGTTGAATTTAGATTCAACAAACAACCACCAATTCAATAATTTAATCACGTCGGTCAAACAGTTCATATAATGATCATATGCAAATAAATAGTCAATTCAACTGATAGTGGTCAACCAATATCAACCATTCAAGCATCCAAATACGTTTATATTATTATAAACGTAACCAACAAGGTAAGTTACCTTCGTTGGAAATAATCGTTAAAAATAACGATTTCATTTCATTTTAAATTAAACAACCGTTTAATTTAAACAATGTAGCGAATAACCAAACAATTATTAAATCAGCCAAATCAACTAGCAAACATAGCACACAAGCAATAAACCCGATTTATAAAAATTATAAATGGGTAACTGAGTGAGTTTAACTCACCTTGATTAGTTTTGTCGATTAGAACGGTTCGGTTAAAACCCGGTAGCTTCCAGTGTCGGCCAAACCAGCTCTATATTGTAATCTTTTCCGATACGATCCCTGTGCCTTTTGTTTGATCAATTCTTGTCTTCATTTTGTGTTGATCCACGCCCATCATCAAAACCCACGTTCTACAGCATAGTCACTTACCCAAATATAACGGCCGCGTCACCCTTTTTATATCATGAAGCACGGTAGCTTCTTGTTCGGCAGACTCCCCATTATTTCAGCTTCCATGAATTTCTTCTCCTGCCATACCTCTTTTCGCATGAACCTGCTGCTGAATTCACGTACAAACCGAGCTGGCTCTTCCTACTTGCATAACGTCAGCCTCCCCTTCCATTTCTTTTAACCATTTCTACTTTTTTTTTCTAAATGAAGCCCAAAGGCCCACGGCCTTCATCATAAACCACGCCACCAATGAAATACCCAACTCATTCTTCTTAATGCGCCACCATCATCCGCTTCCTTCCTGAACCCATACATTTGGGTTTTCATCATTTTTTTTTTTTTTTTTTCTGAACCTCAAGCCAAAAGTGAAATGGCCATGCACCGCACTCCCCTACTTTATCTTCTCCTCGCGTACCATTTTCTTTAACGTCTGTCACTCCCTTCTTCTACTTCTTATACATACCTGCGGTTGCTTCTTTTTTTTCTTTTTTTTCCGAAGCGCCAACTCCATTTACTAGCCACTTCCCTTTTTATACCACTTTCCTTCCCCCAAATGCGTTTCACATTCCAACAGCACCCCATCACCGTCCTCCACTACGAGAAACCCACGCCTCATCCCCTTCTACAACAAACGTTGTACCCCCTCCTCCGATGCAAGCTTGCCCAGCTCTTTCTCCACTCGCCCACTACCTTGTCCCTTCCTCCAACATCCCCTGTCCCAGACCGACGAGCCACACAACCATCAGGGTGCGACAGTTTTTGACATCAGACTCGCGGAGGAAATTCCCACGTGCACGCTTCCCTTCGGTAATTAACCTCATGCACTTGAGTACCCGCATCGATCCATAAATCTCATTAAAACTTGAACTCTAGATCTCAACTAAAGTCATCAGCTAGCATCGCACAAAAATCTGAGATAATGGGAATGTGTAGTTTGATTTGAGGAAGCTATTGTGACTTGTTTCGTGATTTTTGAGTGAGTATCCAAGTCACAATGATTTTTCAAAGGATGGACTCCCTTTTTAGCTTACGGTAAACCCCATTGAAAACAGAGGAGAAGGTCCTGTATTTATAACCCAAACACCTTGGCAAGCACGGCTGCAATAGCTTGGTAGAAAAGGAATTTACTCGTAGGATGGGTAGACAGGGGTTTGAGGTTTGCAGTATTTTCTTGGACATGACAGAGTTTCCATTGTCTATACTTTTCATTCGTACTTGGCTGCGTTTTCTTTTATTCCTTCGGTCAGCTTGCATGTGCTTCCTGCATTGATGAGGACACACATGTTTCCCCTGTCTGCCTATCACATATTAGGCCTGCATGCATTCCCATATGATGAAGACAAATCACTGTTATGTTATATCACTTCATCTAAGCCAAAGATTTTCTTTACGGGCTTCTAGATAGGTTGGGATAGCTGAGATATTAGTTCTCTTTTTGTGTGGAAATAGCTGGTCTCTAGTGTAGGCTTAGCATGTGCGAATTAATGGGATGTTGATGTTTTCCTGAGATGACGCTGCGTGACCAACCGGGGAGGGTAGAAAAGGGTAATAGTCTGCTAGTATTAGGGAGTACATTCGGGTAGGCTTTGCTAATTTAGGTGAAGACGTTTGAAAAGAAATTACAGGTAGACTGTTGACAAGAAAGAACAATGTCGAGTGTTTTCATATTGACGGACTTTGCATAGGTAAGCCAAAAGAACAAGGCAGTGTACTTAAACGAAGTATCGTCCCAATTTTTGGACAACTTATATTATTTGTTTCGTACACCGTTAATGGTTTCATACCGTTGTTAGTGTCACCCTTAAATATGTGCACTGTCGAACACTGCTCCAGACTCATTAAAAATAAATACACCGTCACGTTTTGACATTCCGCTCCTAATAAAATAAATTTCGTTTTAATATAGTTAATTTATGTTATTGCTGATTGTCGCTCATTACCGCCACCCGTACATAATCGTACCGACATCCGCGAAGTCCAAATGCAAAAATAACCACACTGCTACTGCAACATTATCAGTTTGTTAATTTGTAATTATATATATGAATTAGGACGTTTAATTGTCATTTTATAAATGAATTCACTATTAAATCCATAAATATTTCTAATAAAATATTTAAAACGAGTTTAGATATTCAAATTCAAATGGCCAAAAATCCGGGTCGTTACATTCTTCCCCCCTTAAATAAATTTCGTCCTCGAAATTGCTAAGTAAGAAGAATGATCCAAACCTAATTATTTTTCAAAATAACTAATTTAAAATTTATTATCAAAATGCCAAGCTTTAAAATTTTAACGAAAAATTCGTCAGCACCTCCTCTGCACTGTTCGATTCAAACAACTACAGCTCGCTGTTCTAGGCCTCAGATCGATCAAAAGAAAATCAACGCCAAGTGGCTACCCAACTCAGGGGTTTAAAATCAAATCCCCAACCAATATAATTAAGGTTTACCTATTTGTCGGGCAACTCAAACTCTAATCATGCGGCAAATCAGCTGTCAGCACTTTCTCTTTCCAATCCTGCATTTAACTCAATATCCAATGCCAATAACAACTACATAGTTAAACCATTTCTGTTTCATTTCATATTTGATTCCATTCGAATTCTTTATACTGAAATTTATCTCTTAAGTTTTCAATTCATTCAACTGTGGATGAATTTTTATTCTTAGTCAACCCATCATTCAACAAACAAACAATCAACATACACAACCATTTCAACCAAATCATTTTATTTCTAACTTATTCTTAAGTTAACTTTTGGTTTATTTAATTCTATATTAAAATTCTTATTCACCAATTTCTCTGGTTATATTAAAACATTTAAATTCCCAATCTTATTTGAATCTCCATTCAAATAAATAATCATCAAACCAATATCTCAATAATTGAGAAACAATTTATTTTCTATATGAAAATATAGTTTGGGTAAAATTATTTCGTTTACCTGCTTTACAAAACAATGTATCAATTTGGCAGTCCAACTTGAACCGACCAAATAACACAATACAAAACAATTTTTATAAAAAAATTACAAATACGCTCTCATATATATACACTCAATCTCGATCTAGGGTATTACTAACCCAATCTCTTATCGAGTTACATCATAGAGCCAAGGTTATTTCTAAACCATCGCTCTGATACCAACTGTAGCGTCCCGGGAATTTCGACACTTGAATCTCGACACTAATACAACCCGTGTCCAAAACTCAAGTACCGAAAATCCCAGAAAGCTAGGAGAAAGAAGTTAGAGGGTGGGATAAGAAAGAAAGAATATTAGAATAGAAGAATAAGAAGAAGAACAAAACACAGAGTCTCACATCGCAGCGGAACAAAATATAATATAGAAATAAATCTTTGCTGAGAGCTTTAAAATACTTACAATCATCAGAGTACAACAATTCACGTGGACAGTTATAGTAGTCTTTCCTCATATATATAACACACAGCAGAATAATAATGGTTGAACATCATACGTCTGGACTCCTTCAGCTCGTCCTTGGACTTCAAACATCTGGTGACCTGAACCTGTACACCCCGGGCTAACCCGAGCATTTACAAAACACCGGGTCAGTCTGGTGAACCAGAGTGAGTAAAACTCGCATAGTATTAAGGGGATCATCCAACTTGATTTTAAAGTTCGAAAATCTTTTCGAAAGAAAAGGATAATCGTAAGACCGAATCCACACATAAACACGGACGGTTTTTACCTTACGATAACCCAAAACATTTTTGAAAACCAATATCTTTTCTGATATTATAATAGTGTCTAAATACAAGTAAATATCAGTCTAGTGGAACGCTTGCATCTCCCGCTCCACATATATAGTATACAATCAAAACCTCGGGCGCTTATTGGAGATTGGATTCCGACCTTGACAAGGTATGGGACCACCTGCCGCTCGTGTATCTCTAGAGGCGAATACACTGGGTTCAACAAGAACGTCTTGCAACCCGGCCCACACATGACCGACCACTCATTTCGCTTGAGTGTATCGAATGTATATCACCAACGGTTGGACTCAAACAACCGTTCCCGAATGGGCAGAATCGATAGATTAAAGAACAAAAGGAATTTCTCTAGATAGGTGATTATACACCCTAATGGGAGCGACCCACATAGCCATGCTGCCTGCCCGATTTCTGTCATTTCCCGGTTGATGAGGCTTGAGGTTATAATCGACTTTTGAAACTTCTGGCCACCATTCACATCGTCCATACAAGTCATCCAGGAACAGGATGAACCGAAGGTACCCTCCTACCGCATCTTAGGAATCACCCTACAGATCAGTAGCGAGTAGTCCTTGCAACCCATAGATTTCAGCCACGATAGAATCACAGTATATCTCTGGGGATCAGCCAGAGATTGTAAGTAACTCTTCCGTTTCATGAAGATCTACGGTCTTCAATTGCTCCATCTCGATCACCATCTCTAACGTATTCGTATTTATTGGTCAGAATGGTTTTCGAATATAAATTCGATTCCGGTCTTCCCGTACCAATATCGTTAGGCCAGATTTTGATAGTCGGTTATTTAACTATCAAAATAAACAACTATAAAAATAACACAGATCCATTTGTTCAGAACATAGCGTCACTTGGCCATTAAATAATATAATATTCTCAAATCATTTTATACTGATACTTAGAAAAATATCTTAAATCAATATCACATTTCCCGTTAACTACCATTTTAAACATTTTCTATACATCACTTATTACCTATAATTGGAAAACTGATTCCACTTATCAGTCTTAAAACGATCATTTCGAAATTCCCTTTTTGGTCTCATTATTTGAACCCACTCCCCGTCACTTATCCTTTAGAATAAACCTATTCTAAATCCTTTTTCCTTACTTTTGAAAGTATCGTTATATCTTCACCAATCTACTTTTTATTTTGAAAATACCATTTCATATTCTCAAGCCGCTTTTTAATTCCTTTTATTGCTGGAATCCCATTTTATATTGATAAATTCTTCAAATAATGTTACATTATTATTTTTCAAAATAAATTACTCCAAACACATCCACTATTACAACTAATATCATCTTTCGATAATCCTGAAGTCGTTCAAGTTGGGGTATTTTAATTACCTCTCAGACCTTGATCAACATCATTCTTATCTTAAGATAAATATGAATTGTATTTCAAAACCCAGGTTCATCCCACGATTACCATTTCACTACTTATTTACCATACGGTTTTATAAACCCTCTCGTTTCCCTTTAATTCAAATATTAAGTAATCTTTATTTTATGCTTATCGCATTTGCTTAAACCCTTTCATAACTTAATTTATCAAATCTGGTTTAAAACATAAAGCCGTTCACAAACTTCCTTTAACTTCCAATCATAATTCCTTTATAACTTCGATTACTTAAATGAGCTTTATTTAAGAAATAGTTTACTTTATCGTTAACTTGGATAAATATCCAATTTCCTTTTCTTATTAAGTTAAACACCATTCGCTAAATTTATTTCATTAGATAAATCTGCACAAATTTATTTAAATTAATATCAATTGTTGTTATAACAGTTGGCTTGGTCCATTTAAAACATAATTAACTTATTGATCAACCGTAACTCGTCTTCTCAGTTAAATTAATAAATAATATTATTAATTTAAATAATCCTTTTCAAAATAATCTTATTAAAAAAATTTCTCTTAAAAATAAGTAATCATCATTATTAATCATTCCACAGTTGCTTAACAGTATCATTAACACAAGGATTTGCTTTACAAAAGATAAAGCACGTGCTTCGCACACGGTCATTTTTGGTGCCAAAATAGTGATTAAAACAATCAACATACTTTTGGTAAGTTTATTTCTTTTCATAAATTCTAATCAAAATAATATACTAGAAATCTATATTCACTTATAAATAAATTTCATAACTTTATTGCTATCGATTTTTCTTGACGGTAAATCAACCTTTTTAAACACAGTTTGTATTTTGGCCATCTGCTATAAATTTCTCAACCAATATCACTCATTGGTTAATAACCAAACAAATGTTGAATTTAGATTCAACAAACAACCACCAAGTCAATAATTTAATCACATCGGTCAAACAGTTCATATAATGATCATATGCAAATAAATAATCAATTCAACTGATAGTGGTCAACCAATATCAACCATTCAAGCATCCAAATACGTTTATATTATTATAAACGTAACCAACAAGGTAAGTTACCTTCGTTGGAAATAATCGTTAAAAATAACGATTTCATTTCATTTTAAATTAAACAACCGTTTAATTTAAACAGTGTAGCGAATAACCAAACAATTATTAAATCAGCCAAATCAACTAGCAAACATAGCACACAAGCAATAAACCCGATTTATAAAAATTATAAATGGGTAACTGAGTGAGTTTAACTCACCTTGATTAGTTTTGTCGATTAGAACGGTTCGGTTAAAACCCGGTAGCTTCCAGTGTCGGCCAAACCAGCTCTATATTGTAATCTTTTCCGATACGATCCCTGTGCCTTTTGTTTGATCAATTCTTGTCTTCATTTTGTGTTGATCCACGCCCATCATCAAAACCCACGTTCTACAGCATAGTCTCTTACCCAAATATAACGGCCGCGTCACCCTTTTTATATCATGAAGCACGGTAGCTTCTTGTTCGGCAAACTCCCCATTATTTCAGCTTCCATGAATTTCTTCTCCTGCCATACCTCTTTTCGCATGAACCTGCTGCTGAATTCACGTACAAACCGAGTTGGCTCTTCCTACTTGCATAACGTCAGCCTCCCCTTCCATTTCTTTTAACCATTTCTACTTTTTTTTCTTTCTAAATGAAGCCCAAAGGCCCACGGCCTTCATCATAAACCACGCCACCAATGAAATACCCAACTCCTTCTTCTTAATGCGCCACCATCATCCGCTTCCTTCCTGAACCCATACATTTGGGTTTTCATCATTTTGTTTTTTTTTCTTTTGTTTTTCTTTCTGAACCGCAAGCCAAAAGTGAAATGGCCATGCACCGCACTCCCCTACTTTATCTTCTCCTCGCGTACCATTTTCTTTAACGTCTGTCACTCCCTTCTTCTACTTCTTATACATACCTGCGGATGCTTCTTTTTTTTTTTTTCCGAAGCGCCAACTCCATTTACTCGCCACTTCCCTTTTTATACCACTTTCCTTCCCCCAAATGCGTTTCACATTCCAACAGCACCCCATCACCGTCCTCCACTATGAGAAACCCACGCCTCATCCCCTTCTACAGCAAACGTTGTACCCCCTCCTCCGATGCAAGCTTGCCCAGCTCTTTCTCCACTCGCCCACTACCTTGTCCCTTCCTCCAACATCCCCTGTCCCAGACCGACGAGCCACACAACCATCAGGGTGCGACAGTTTTTGACATCAGACTCGCGGAGGAAATTCCCACGTGCACGCTTCCCTTCGATAATTAACCTCATGCACTTGAGTACCCGCATCGATCCATAAATCTCCTTAAAACTTGAACTCTAGATCTCAACTAAAGTCATCAGCTAGCATCGCACAAAAATCTGAGATAATGGGAATGTGTAGTTTGATTTGAGGAAGCTATTGTGACTTGTTTCGTGATTTTTGAGTGAGTATCCAAGTCACAATGATTTTTCAAAGGATGGACTCCCTTTTTAGCTTACGGTAAACCCCATTGAAAACAGAGGAGAAGGTCCTATATTTATAACCCAAACACCTTGGCAAGCACGGCTGCAATAGCTTGGTAGCAAAGGAATTTACTCGTAGGATGGGTAGACAGGGGTTTGAGGTTTGCAGTATTTTCTTGGACATGACAGCGTTTCCATTGTCTATACTTTTCATTCGTACTTGGCTGCGTTTTCTTTTATTCCTTCGGTCAGCTTGCATGTGCTTCCTGCATTGATGAGGACACACATGTTTCCCCTGTCTGCCTATCACATATTAGGCCTGCATGCATTCCCATATGATGAAGACAAATCACTGTTATGTTATATCACTTCATCTAAGCCAAAGATTTTCTTTACGGGCTTCTAGATAGGTTGGGATAGCTGAGATATTAGTTCTCTTTTTGTGTGGAAATAGCAGGTCTCTGGTGTAGGCTTAGCATGTGCGAATTAATGGGATGTTGATGTTTTCCTGAGATGACGCTGCGTGAACAACCGGGGAGGGTAGAAAAGGGTAATAGTCTGCTAGTATTAGGGAGTACATTCGGGTAGGCTTTGCTAATTTAGGTGAAGACGTTTGAAAAGAAATTACAGGTAGACTGTTGACAAGAAAGAACAATGCCGAGTGTTTTCATATTGACGGACTTTGCATAGGTAAGCCAAAAGAACAAGGCAGTGTACTTAAACGAAGTATCGTCCCAATTTTTGGACAACTTATATTATTTGTTTCGTACACCGTTAATGGTTTCATACCGTTGTTAGTGTCACCCTTAAATATGTGCACCGTCGAACACTGCTCCAGACTCATTAAAAATAAATACACCGTCACGTTTTGACATTCCGCTCCTAATAAAATAAATTTCGTTTTAATATAGTTAATTTATGTTATTGCTGATTGTCGCTCATTACCGCCACCCGTACATAATCGTACCGACATCCGCGAAGTCCAAATGCAAAAATAACCGCACTGCTACTGCAACATTATCAGTTTGTTAATTTGTAATTATATATATGAATTAGGACGTTTAATTGTCATTTTATAAATGAATTCACTATTAAATCCATAAATATTTCTAATAAAATATTTAAAACGAGTTTAGATATTCAAATTCAAATGGCCAAAAATCCGGGTCGTTACACGTCCATTCGATGTGAAGATCGCCAGTCTTCAATCACCATCTTCAATGTCTTTGACTTTTAACCGTCGTAGTAATTATTCAGAATGGGTTAAACCCGGTTTTTCCGAATAACTCGCGTATTTTATAATCAGAAATCAAGTGCTATAAAGACACATCATACGCCTCATTCCAATTCAGAATATTCTTTTAATAAAATATTCATATTAAAAGGGAATGATTCCCATCAATTTTATCAAAGATAAATTCTTTTAAATTTAATCTTTAATCTTCTTTTTAAACATTCAACAAAACTCCAATTTGATTTTAATATCAAAAATCATTACTTTATGATTATTCAACCTTTAAAAAATTAGTCTTTTCGTTAACTGGGATAAAGAACCAATGTCATTTAAAACACAGTTCACGATAAACCCAAAATCATCTTCCATTAAATATGGAAATTTCACAGAAATCAAATCAGTATATATAATCGATATAAATTTCCATATCAGACTAATAATATAAATGGAATAACGGCAAAGCCTTTTAAATTCCATATATAGTAACAGTCTTCTTTTACATGAGCCTATCTCGATTATTATCAAATCGAATTTCCACTCAATTCCAATTTAAAATTAAATTGGAAAACTTGACTTTGGAAAATTTCATTTTTAAATCTTAATAAATATATTTATAGATTCTAAATCATATTTTTACTGTTAATTGGGCTAAAGAACAAAT
The DNA here is from genome assembly GCA_030737875.1 of Allium sativum. NCBI lineage: Eukaryota > Viridiplantae > Streptophyta > Magnoliopsida > Asparagales > Amaryllidaceae > Allium > Allium sativum. The sequence continues at coordinate 994,728,766 of CM060924.1, read as the reverse complement.
GTCATTTAAAACATAGTTCACAATAAGCCCAATTCACATTTCAATTTATTCCGATTACTAAATATAATTGGAAATTTTAATAATCTTAATTAAAAGATTTATTTTTTTCATACGGGGTTTAAAAACATTGTTATTTAAGACACCATCCACGACAACTCAAAATATAATTCTTTTATTTAATTCCAATTAAATATTAGTGAATTGGAAGACTTCATTAAATCTTAATTTAAACGATTTATTCTAGTTAACGACTAGTTCGTTTCGATTTTTTTTTTTATCTTTTGTCCTTCCAAAAACGGACATAGAAATCATCATTTTGTTCTTCGCTGAATATTATTTTTTAAAATATTCGTTATTTAAAAATATTCTTTATATAAAAAGATTCTTTTTGTAAAAATATTCCTTATATTACAATGTTCTCTATTTTAAAGTATTCCTTACATTACAATGTTCTTTATTTAAAAGGTATTCTGAATCGGAATGCGACTCAATCATTTACCATATAACTTCGGTTATATGGATTTCATACATCGCATGTACACGACAACAATGATAAATAATCATTAAACAATCCATTCACATCCAGAGTGGAATTTATAATTGTGTGAGCATTAAAATGAATAAATAACGCTCATCGCAGCCTGTCAATCCACCGATTGACATACAACTAAATATTTGGACTAGTGTATGTTAAATATCATCCCAATACCCATGTGGGATTTTCAGACAACAACAATTCATCTAAATAAATCATTGGTTAATGAATTTAACCAATTTTAATTCCGCCAACATATTGATGATAACTAACAAACATGTTATTATACTCCTAATGACAAATAAAAATGTATTTTACTCGCATAATTTCCCTACATGTATCTAATATATAATTTGACAGTACAAACGCCACTTTGAGTTGCATACAAATTCTGTTGTATAATTTAACAATAAAATGTCATTTAAATTTACATACAAATTCTAATGTATGTTTTGACAAATAAAATGATTCTTATATTTGCATATAAATTCTAATGTATGTTTTGCAAATAAAATTTGTAACAACCCGGAAATTCTGGGCCAGTTTAAAATTTTTATTTTGGTGAATTTAATGAATTTTGACTATTTAAGATGAATTATTTTAAATAATAATGACGAAAAATTTATTTTGAATATAATTCGAACATATATATTCGTTTGAATCGACGATAGAATATAAATATTTATTTATATTTATAAAAGGAATTGAAAATGGCGCGGTAGTTCGATAATTCGATTTCAAATTTCAAATGGATGTACAGGATTCAAAATAAACCGGATTTTAGTGAAACCAAAAATATTAGAATCTATTTGATAATATCTTTCCAACAAATCCGAAAAATTGAAATTTCATAGCGGGGATCAAAAGATACGTCCAGTTGAAAAAGAATAGTCGCTATGGAATTCTGGCCCTTAAAATGGAAATTTTGCAAACGACCTCGGATTTCGGCGAAACCACTTTTGTTGGATCCGTGATGTCAAGTTTGCTAGGTTTCAAATTTCATAATTTTTCGAATCAATATGTGAGTGTGACAAAGGAAAACGTGTTTGACCAGTTTCAATTGATTTTAATCGACTGGAAAATGGCCATTTTTCAAACGGTCTCAGAATCCGATGAAATTAGTTTTGTTAGGACCGTATCGTCAATACGAAGCTAGAAAATATTTTTTGGGAATTTTTCTAGTTAGTATGTGACCCCGGTAAATTGAAATGTGCGTTCAAATTCAATATATAGAGTTATATTTTGATTTTGAATGAAAACTGATCGTAACGATAAAATGGACTTACGATATATACCCCATTGTGTTCAAAATGGGGGTAATTAGCTAGGAACGACAGTCGTTGGGATTCGATTGGAGTTAGTGGTGATAAACAGTTAAATGATGAATTAAAATATTATTAAATTATATTATATATATAATACCCCTCCTTTTCACATAACCCCCCCCCCCCCCCCCCAAAATCGATTTCATTCAAAAGAATAAATAAAAAAAACGTTCTTCCAATTCGCGACAGCCGACCCCCCCGGACCGCGTCGCGCCGCCATCGCCTACCGTAGGCTGGTGCCTCCACCACCAAGACCCCAAGCGCCGTCCCCTCCCCTTCATCTCCGCCTTTTCCTACTCTTAGAACGGGCGAACACCCCCACGCAAGCCCCCCCCCCCAAAGCGCCGGAAACCCTAGCACAGCCGCCTCCACAGCCATGCTCCGGCCCTCGCTCCTCCCACTAGTGACCCTCCTTCATCAACAGTTGGATTCCTCTTTCAAAAAGTGAGTTTTTCTAGTTTAATTAAATTCAAATACGTAGTATAAAATCAGTTTTTATAAATAAAAAGCAATATTATTTTTAATCAGTTTTGATTTGTATTTAACATTATAAAGATCTGATTTTTAACAACAAAAAGATTTGATTTTCATTAGAAAAGGCTATATTTTTATATAATAGAAAAGGTTTGGTTTTTGTATAATATAGCAAAGTTAAAAATTTCATTTTTATAAATGTAAAGATTAAATTTTTATTATGAAGTAGCAAATGTAATGATTCCATTTTTATTTACATACGAGCGTTATAAGATGAGATTTTTATATCTAGAAGCACGTGTGATTTTTATATATGTAGCGAATTAAAAATATAATTTTTATAATATAGAGAGGTTAAAAATATAAATTTTGTACTAGTGGCATATTAAAAATATGATTTTTATATAGGTATGATAGTAAAAATATGATTTTTATTCATGTAGAGTTATAAAAACATAATCTTTATTAAGAGAATAGCAATATAAAAATATAATTTTTATAACAAAGTGAAGATAAAAATTTGATTTTTATATATATGAGGTAAAGGTAAAAATTCGATTTTTATATATGTAGTGAATACGGGCAACGAAAGTGACAAAAACGAAAAGGTGAAGATTTCCTTCATAAGAAGAGTCGCGGTGAATGGATTTAGCTTGGGTGAGAACTCCTCACCTTTTATTTAATTTTCTAGTTAAAATATATACTAGGATGCAGACGGTGTTTAGTAGCACCCGACACCCGTCGTCCACAGACGATGGACGGCTTGTTTGTTGATTGTTTGATTTTGATGTGTAGTTGATTGTGTGATGTGATGTGAAATGAAAATAAATTATTTATATAGTTAAAATATCTTATAGTTGAAAATAGGATTTTTAACGTGTATATGAAATGAAATAAAAATAAAAATAAACAAATCGGACGATTTGTTTATATACACACATTTGATTGATATTGATTGGGACGATAAATTTTACACATCGCCCAACTGCACAAATAAAATATGTGTTTGATTGTTTGAAAACCCACACGGGTATTGGGGGTGATATATGACATACACTAATCCCAATAGTTAGTTGTATGTCGATCGATTGATTGACAGACTATTATAAGCGTTAAATATTTATATTCGATGCTTATACAGTGTAGAATACACTTTGGATGATGATTGATTATTCATCGTTGTCATTGTATACATGTGCTGTAGAAAATCCATATAATTAACATTATATGGTAATTGATTGGGCCTCATTCCAGTTTTGAAAAAGAAATACTTGAATTGAAATATTTGAAATAGAATATTTGAAAATAGAAATATATGAAGCCGTGTTGATTAGATTTACGCCATTTTGACGTGAACGATATTTATATCGATTTTATTCATTTTATAATGAACATCAAAAGTGATTTCAAAATCCGATATTTTGAATAGAAATGAATTCGAATTGAAATTGAATAGAATTGAAATTGAACAGAAATGAATTCGAATTGAAATGAATAGAATTGAAATTGAATAGAATTGAAATCGAATAGAATTGAAATAGAATTGAAATAGAATTGAAATTGAATAGAATTGAAATTGAATAGAAATGAATTCGAATTGAAATTGAATAGAATTGAAATTGAATAGAAATGAATTCGAATTGAAATTGAATAGAATTGAAACTGAATAGAAATGAATTCGAATTGAAATTGAAATTGAACTGAAAACCGATTTGAATTGAAATCAATTTGAAATGAAGTTAAAATGAATTTATGTTGAAAAAATCGATTTTGATTTGAATTTGAAAAGGAAGTTGAAATCGTTTTGAAAACGAATTTAAAACGATTTATAAAATACGTTTTAAAAGGAAATCGACGAAGTATATATTATATATATAATATAATGGCCTGAATAGAATGCGCCGCGCCGCGGCAGTTCGCGAATTTCGACCATTGACTTCGAACAGATATTACGGGAGATCCGACCATCGGATTCTCCTGAAACCGGAACCAATGGGTTCGTATCGAAAAGAGCTTTCTAGCGACTATTAGAAATTTGAAATCTAACGGTTGGATTTGGAATTATGTCCAAATCAAATTTGGAAAAGGTCGCTGTAAGTGCAGTTCGATGGCCGTTGATGGAAATCGACTGTGCGGGCCTTGATAAAATTATTAAAAATAGTAATAATTTGTGTAAAATCAGAGGAAATGATTTGTGAAGATTTGGGATGAAAAACTCCATATTTGAAAAGATAAAAATAGATATTTATCTAAATGAACTAGTTTTGAACTAGAATTATAATTCTATTTATTTTTAAATAAATAAATTGAATTGAAAAAGGGTTTTAAAAGTAACCAGAATTTCCAATAATTGAATTGGAATGGATTTCAATCGAAATTGTCTTTGGATTATTTCGATGTTGGATTTCGTGATTATACAAATATTGTTATGGAAATTTGAAAGATATATATATCGTTATTTCCAATACAATATTTTTTGGTCGTAGAATTTGATATTGAATATAAGCCGGTATATTCTCTATTCAGAGCCTTGTGTTTAATATCAAATATGATTTGGGTTTGTCGTGAATGGTGTCTTCATTAACACTGTTCTTAAGCCCAGGTGAGAAAAAGATTAAATCTTTTATTTAGATTTAATGAAGTGTACCAATTAAATAATATTTAATTGGATTTGAATTTGAATTGATTCTTGGGTTTATCGTGAACGGTGTTTTAAATAACACTCGTTCTTTAACCCGATAATTAATAGAATGTGATTTTGGGTCATCGTGAACGGTATCTTCAATAATACTGTTCTTAGACCCAACGAAGTTAAGAAAATCAGAAACTAACTGGAGATTAGTTAAGTTGAAAGGTTTCTTGGGTATTGATCTGATGTTGGTTTCGGCCTTCGGGGTTAATATTTAGGGAATCGCTCACTTGCTAATTTACGGATAGGGAATGATTGAATTGTTATGTGATTTTGGGGTTTATTATGAACCGTGTTTTAAGTGACACTGATTCTTTAACCCAGTCAAAGATTAAAACTAAGTGGAGTTTTAATGAATCTTTAATTAGATTAAAAAGATCGAGAATGGAGTATCACCAGTTTTTCTCTAGGCGATAGTTAAATCTTTAATTAGATTTGAACGTGAAATGGTAATTGAATTTACCGATAACACTGTGGTGTTAGATATAAAGTATTACCTGTTTTACTTCATGGGATGAATAGGTTGGGATTGGGAAATTAAAACAAATGATTACTTCGGTGTGGTTCGTTAATCCCGACTAGTTTGGATAAACCAAAATTTGGTTTGAATTGATTTTCGAAGGATGATTAAAGAATAAATTTAAAGGAATTTATCTTTGATAAAATTAATGAGAACCTTTCCCTAGGAATTTGAAATTTAGAAACTAACTATAGGTTAGCTAAGCAGAATGGTTTCCTGGGTATTGATCTGATGTTGGTTTCGGCCTTCGTGGTTAATATTTGGGGAATTATTCTCTTGTTAATTTACGGTTAGTGACTAATGAATTGGAATGAGGCGTATGTTGTGTTTGTGTAACACTTGTTTATTATATACGCGAGTTGCTCAGAAAGACAGTGTGTCAGACCCAGAACGGACTTGCAAATAGACAGTGTGTCTGACATTGGAATTTATTCTGTGTGATTGATAGCCATCAGTTGCACGGTGTGAATTGCCTGTGTGGCATGCTAAGATGCAGTGATCAGGGCTTCTGTTGAAAAGCAAAGTCTTGTGGTGATGATCAAAGCACCGCCTGTGTGGCGTAGCTTTGTGTATAACGAGAAATCGCGAGCCTCACACCCCGGTATGAACCAGAAACGGGAGAAAGGACCTCAGGGGGGACGTGCGTTTTCTTTCTAGCTAGAAGTGGCGTCAGTGGTTTTACACGCCCTGACGAGTTTGACTTATGTTGTTGTTACTGTTGCGAGGCACCTCGGAAATATCGGTTGATCCGGGACCGATGGAGTCATCCGTTGGCTCACTTACGCCCCAAAGGGCGGAGAAAAGCATTGTTCAGGCATTATAATCCACTCCGTGTGGACCGGCCCTGACGATCCAAGGTACGGTTGCGGCTGTGCCTGAGACTCGGGCTAGACAGTCTCGAATTCGGTAAGGACTATCTTTTGCCTTGGTTCATGACGGAAATCCAATTTCCAAATACGTGATTTTGTGGTTTTAATTGTAGAACTAGTATGGCGACATGATATATGGTACCCATGCCTTCTATGATTGATACTTATGATTTGAAATTGTTTTGACACTATACACTTATAATAGTATCAAATGATTTGTTTTAAACGTACTAAGCATGTTTGACTATTATAAGGGAAAACCCTATCCCCCGGCTTGTGTTGCATTGTGTGATAGGACCTGGGTCTTATAATAGATTCATTTTTCCAAAAAGCATTGTGCTGTTTTGTTATATGAACTGGTATTCTTGGGAAGAAACCCGTTCCGTGTTATACGGCGTGGTCCCTTGATATATCTGATTTAAAGTAAAGTTTTAAATAACTGTTTTAGTTCTCACACCAATCCCATGACTGACCTGGAGTTTATTGTTTTAACCTAAACTCTAGGTACCCTTATTTTGACACGTGAAGCTAGTAGTTTTGGTTTTGCAGATTTATATTCACGGGATCCTGGCTTATAGCTGGAATGATATCCGGAAAGCTTTGTATCCGTATATCTCCTTCAGTTGTATTTTGTATTATTTTCCGCTGCTATGTAATGTATTCTAATCTCTGATATTTATCGAATGTATATTATTTGGTTATACTCTGTATATTCTTGTATTCTGATGAATTGTTGTAATATACAATGAAATGTTCTTCCGTCTGCATCCTGATGTGGCTTGTTCTCGACTCAATCCGGGCTTTCCTCACCGGGGAAGTTTGGGTCGTTTCAGCATGGTATCAGAGCTTTGGTTTACAAAGCTCAGAGAACAAGACACATTAGAACCATACGAAAGAATTCATCAGATATTGGATTAGTAATATCCAATTAGAATGACTCGTTAGAGATGGGATTAGTAGTATTCCAGAACGAGTGTGAAGAGTATATTTTTAAAATGAAAACAATTTTTGTTTTGAAAATTTAAATCAATTATTCGTATTTGATTATTAATTTATATGAATTTGGACAATCCAATATATAAAGATTTGGCATATATGTCTTGCAAACATGCATTCGAAGTTTTAATGTATTGGATAGTTATAGAATCGCACTCTAGTGCCCGGGGATAATTCGGGTGACGAGGCACCATCGCCAGTATTTATTTTCGAGTTTCGAAAGTGAGATTTCTAAATGTTTCCAATTGACTGGTGTGAGAACCGAAACTAGATAGGGCTTATTGTTGTGATTTGACATCAAAAATCTGATTTTTTTTGACCGGAACTAGATAGGGCTTATTGTTGTGATTTGACATCAAAAATCTGATTTTTTTTTGACTATGTATCAAAGTTATGAATTTGAAAAGCTAATCAACTAATTGATTGATGGTTGTGTTGTTGATTATTGGTTGATTTATTAAAATTTGTACCTTATAGCCAAATTGTATCAAATAGTAAATTGTATTGAAATTGGGTCGCATTTGCTTGCATATACATGTACTTACATTGAACAGGTCATAGCAAAGAGGCTAGAGCAGAAGAATAAAATTGTTTGCCCGACAAATAGGTACATGTTTACCATAATTTACTGTTTTGTTTGGGTGATGATGATTTTATGAGCCGATTGGTTAGCCGCTTGGCTTTTTCTTTTTCTTTTTGAGATCAGAGGGCCTGCATGGCAATTTCAGGATTTTCCCGGTGCTCCCGGTGCAAGGGAGGTTATGGCGAAATTTTTCGAAAATATAGGGTGTTAGCCAAATTTTTGAGAAATTAGAAAAGTTGAAGAACTTAAGCCGTTATGAAAATAACGAAAGTTGAGTTGATTAGTTAAACAACTTTCGGCTTCGTTACTTTTCGGGGACGAAAAGTTTTAAGTGGGGGAGATTGTAACAACCCGGAAATTCTAGGCCAGTTTAAAATTTTAATTTTGGCGAATTTAATGAATTTTGATTATTTAAAATGAATTATTTTAAATAATAATGACGAAAAATTTATTTTGAATATAATTCGAACGTATATATTCGTTTGAATCGACGATAGAATATAAATATTTATTTATATTTATAAAAGGAATTGAAAATGGCGCGGTAGTTCGATGATTCGATTTCAAATTTCAAATGGATGTACATGATTCAAAATAAACCGGATTTTAGTGAAACCAAAAATATTAGAATCTATTTGATAATATCTTTCCAACGAATCCGAAAAATTGAAATTTCATAGCGGGGATCAAAAGATACGTCCAGTTGAAAATTCAGAATAGTCGCTATGGAATTCTGGCCCTTAAAAATGGAAATTCTGCAAACGACCTCGGATTTCGGCGAAACCACTTTTGTTGGATCCGTGAGGTCAAGTTATTGCTAGGTTTCAAATTTCATAATTTTTTGAATCAATATGTGAGCGTGGCAAAGGAAAACGTGTTTGACCAGTTTCAGTCGATGATGCGTGCACTCATCACCGAAATCATTTCCAAGACAAGAGGGTATACAGTTATTTCTAAAACTCAAATGAAATAATTTTTCTATATGAAACAACCCTTTTTTTTTAAATATAAATATATTATTTCAAAACCATTTACAAATCAACATTACAAAACCACCCGAAACCAAATTCTCAAATTCATATTTTACTTCTTATTTTATTATCAATAAATTTCAATATTTGATTTTCTTAAACCAATCAACAACCAATGGTTTTAATTATTAATTAATCGAGTAATAAATGATGAAAATTTAATATTATCATCAACAAAATCAAAATTAACATATTTCAAATAATTCTATATATAAATAAAATACAATTCAAAACAATATTATGTCAATGAATCCTATTCGAGTGTTTAGAAATCCTTATCGATGCCTTGGCGTCCTAAGTACCGACCAGAATTCATAAATACTCAACAGAACAAATTAACACAATTCAAAATCATTTTATATCAAAATTACAAGTACGCTCTCTCGTATACACTCAAACTCATTCTAGGGTATTACCACCCTATCTCTAATGAGTTAATCCAAAATAGAGCCAAGGATTTTGCTAAACCAAAGCTCTGATACCAAATGGAACATCCGAGATTTTTGACCGTTCAAATCGACAATGATCCTTAATGTCGACATAAACAGATCAAAAATACGGATATTTATTGGGATTAAAATAAGAAAAAGAAGAAAACAAATACAGAATCTCGCAGCAGAAGGACAAAATATAATAAATAAATAACAGTTCATGAAGCTGTTAAAATATTCATTTTATTATATTTTACAACGATTATCAGAGTAAATTAACATACAAAATACCAATGCATTTGCAGCGGAATAAAAATAATACGTCTGTTGAGCTCCATCTTCATTTTCATATTGGTATCTTCAAAGCAAGTGAAACTTCGCTAACTGCAACTCGGTCTGACCCGAGCGTACTGCAAAAAAAGAAACACAACAAACACTCGGATCAGGACCAAATCATTCTCATATTAGTTAAATCAAATTTCATGTAACAACATAAGTGCAATAACTTAAGAGATGTTACGGGAATTTCCATCTCTTAAGGATCCGTCAAACTAATACTATATAATATAATACGCTATTATAATAATGTCTATGGTTAAATATAACATAATAAAATAATGTAAGCGGGATTACCATTATTACCCTTACACCGTTTATACCGTTGCCGTATAGTTTGCATATAACACACCAGTACGTCGGTGGATAGGGATGCGCCGTGATACGACAACGTTAAATCAAAATCGTAGGGGACTCGATCAAGATAAATATGAAAAGGCATTGAGGCAATACCCATCAGTAGTGATTCTACCGGATTATGGACCCAGGCCAGTGGTAACACATAGCCGCAACTACCGCCCTCCCCAGACATACCCCAAAATCAATCAAAGGCGCCAATCAATCACAAAGTATATATATGGTATCGAAGAAGTATGCACGCTAAGAGTAGCTAACTCAATTAACCTGGGTATGGCTCCTGTTTTAGTCATTTTAATTATGACCCGAAGATCAAGGCTATCCATCGTCGTTCTCTTTCTTCAAATCCAGTAATCGCCTATAACAACCCGGGGAAAACTCGACGCTCAAATTTAGAGGGTGAGAATAGAAAGAAAGCAATATTAGAATAGAAGAAAGAAGAGGAACACCACATCAGAATCTCATAGCGGAACGAATAAAATGTAGTATCAAATCTCTCTATATAAAAGAACTTTGTATACATACCAATCATCAGAGCACAACTTATATCAGACACAGCGGAAAATAACTTTGTATAACTAGCGGTGAAGCCACCTGCTTCCAGCTCCTGAAACTCCAAGCGAACCTAACCTGGAACATACTCGGTCTGAACCGAGCACATTTGATTTAAAACAAAATACACCGGGTCAGTCTGGAATACTATCAGTGATAAATTCACAACACACACACACACACTTTCTTAACTTTGGAAATCCTTTCTGAAATCAAAGGATAATAGTAAGACCAGCCCACACATAAAAACGGACAGTTTTTAACTTACTATAACCCAAAACAGTTTTGAAATCATAGCTTGCTCTGATATTATCATAATGTCTAAATACAAATAAATTTCAATCTAGAGGAACGCTTGCATCTCACGCTCCCCATATTTAGTATAAAATTGAAAACTGCGGGCACTTATTGGATATTGGATTCCAACCTTGACAAGGTATGGGACCACCTACCGATAGTGTATCTCTAGAGGCGAATACACTGGGTTCAACAAGAACGTCTCGCAACCCGGACCTCACATGACCGACCACTCATTTCGCTTGAGTGTATCGAATGTATATCACCGACGGTTGGGATCAGCAACCGCCTCCCGAAAAAAGACAGCATCGAACATAGATTTAAGAAGCAAATGGAATTTCTCTAGATAGGTGATTATACACCCTAATGGGAGCGACCCACATAGCCATGCCGCCTGCCCGATTTTTGTCATTTCCCGGTTGATGAGGCTTGAGGCTAGAATTTATCTTCGAACATCTGGCCACCATTCACTTTGAATGCCACATCGTCAGATCCTCTGGATATCACTAATTGACGTCCACAAAAAAACTCTAGTTGGGAGCTAACCAACTATAATACGTTTAAAGAAATCAACGTACGTGGTCCTTTGGAAATACTCTGTCAGACATTCATCCATACAAGTCATCCAGGAACAGGATGAACCGAAGGCACTCTCCTACCGCACCCTTATAGGAATCACCCCAAGGATCAGTAGCGAGAAGTCCTTGCAATCCATAGATTCAACCACGACAGAATCAAAAAATCAAATAACCCAGGTTGCAAGCCAGAGAAATTCGACGAGTAGTCCTACTGCTTATGAAGAACCACGGTCTTCACTTGCTCCGTCTTCAGTCGACGTCTTCACGTATTTGCTGGTCGGAATGGTTTTCGAATATAATTCGATCCCGGTCTTTCCATGCCAACAATCGTATTAGGCCTGGTTTGATAGTCGGTGATCAAATAACAAATGTGTCAATGAAATGATTTCACTGATTCAGTACTTGGCATGACTTGGCCCAATTAAAATATATTTAACAAAATCATTAATCAACTCTAATATTCGACTTAACTCTAACTTGACTAACTCGACCAACTTGACTAACTTGATTAACTCCGACTGATTTACTTTGATCAATTAACTCATACTCGACTTAATTCCATTCGCTTGACCCTAGATCGCAGCGATCACAATGGTTACGCCTGATTCCCTCGGGAAACATCCGACCGTCGTAGGCTATCTGCAGCCCTGCGAATTACGCTAGCAGTCGTACGCAATGGTGACTCTTTCTGAATAACTATGTTTGACTAACTCTACCTCAAATACTATCTTCGATCAACTCTAATTGAATAACAAATATTCAATATAATTTGAAATCAATATTCTTATTTCCTTTGAAACTAATATTTCAATATTATTTATTTCCCAAAAATCTTGCATTATAGTTCGATACTCCTCGTATAAGATAAAATCAATTTCAACACCTTCACTCGTTCCAAACAAATACCATTCCTCGATAATAGTGAAGCCAACCAAGTTGGGGTATTTTAGTTACCTCTCAGACCTTGATCGACAAAGTTCTTACCTTAGAATAATATTAGATTGTCACTTAAACCTTTCCCCAAAACCTTATTTACCGTTTCGATTTCAAATAGGGTTTATAAACCACTTCTTACAATTGAAATCTCTATTCGATAATCCTCTTTATGAAGCTTGTCGCTCCTTTTTATCGAACCATAGTGTTACTTAACCATTCTTAATCTATTAAACTTTCTCTTTAAAATTTCATTTAACCCGAACTCACTTTACTTAATTTTAAAAAATTAAGTAAAAATCTTTTTTAAATCTTTAAACTCACTTACTAATTTCGTTCACCGTGTTTATTGAACACTTGGGTCATAAATCTTTTATAATCTCTTATTTCCCTTTTTTTATCGAGCCTTAACGTCAATTCCCTTGTTAATTGAATTCCCCTTTATATCAATCTCGTGTGGAAATAGGGTTTTATAATCTCTTTTATAAACTTGATTAAAACCTTTATTTATAAATTTCTAATTTAATTACTTATATAAACTGACTGGAAAACTTAAATTTAGTTATAAAATAATTTATAACTTTGAAGTTGCGTCAACTCACCAAACGGTAAACCGTCGTCTAAAACACACATTTTAGGCCGTTCACTGCCAACTACCCAATCAACACTGTCGGTTGATTTTAAACACAACCCAGATAAATATCTATTCAACCATCACACTTAAATAGGTTTTCTACCATATAGGGTTAAATCAGTTCAAATATCAACGGAATAAGCAAACAAACAACATATATAAATTATTTGAGGAATCTGGTCGGATCCCTCCAACCTGTCCTTCCCTGCATCACAACTCGTTATACATTTCATAATCATATATGAAATAAATTTCATATGATCAACTGATTTAAAATGATGAAATAACAGCAACCATTCAAACAATAATCATCCAATAGCAACCAATCAACCAATTTATATTTTTAAATGGTAAATTATGTTTTAATATGAATTTACCACATCACAGAATTCCAGAAGGTGTGAGAATTAACTCACCAGATTATTTTGTCGACGGTTGACGCATTTGTCGCTTTTAATCTTGAAGGGACGTTCAAAATTAGCTCAATTTTCAACGGCGTCAGATCAGTGCCTAGTCAGTGCCATCGTCTAGAGCTCGTCCCTGCGATCCCAACGGATCCAGTTTCGCTGAATCCGTTAACGTACGAAGAAGACACGCTTATTACAAGATTGAATGTATATACAATTTTATAATTAACTAATTACTAATTAAATTAAATATTTTAAATTACCTACTTAACGTCCTTGCCACGTCAGCAAGTTGAAACACGATTTCCTTGGGTGGAGTTCTTCTTCTCCGATGGTTTCGTTTAATACCAAAAGTTCGAAACTTCCAGCCTTGACTACACCTTCGTCAGAGCACCGGGACCCACGCCGCCTATTCCATCAGATCCGTTGTGTCACGGAGCCCCTCCTCCATGAACGTCGGCCACCACCATAGCTCCAGTTCGCCAGAATTTCCGCCCGCCCGAAACAGCTTTGACCGTGAAATTCCACCACCAGCGACGAGGCACCACCGCACCACCACCATTTGACGCAGCCAACCACCCAGCATCGATCCCCCTAGGTCCGCGACCCCCTCGCTGGCCACCTCCGCCGGAAAACGCCCATTCTCCGACCAAGCATAAAAATAATCTCAGAAAAACACCCCTCCGATCAACTAGCAAATTCTCCCACCTCCGGCCACCGTAGGACTTGAGACTACAGCCAAATCGAAGGCTTATCTCCCCTCTTCGAAAGCCCCAAAGTCCCGTTACCTCAAATCGACCACAACTCCTTAATTTCAGAGGAAAACGAAAATCAATTTATGTGGTTTAACCCCGATTCCGGCCATCACACTCGACGAAACTCACCCAACTTTTTGTTGTAGGTAGATATCGTCCCGATCTACCATTTCCCTTCAGGTTTCCATAGGAAATTCCCCTCGGATTGGAAGATATAAATGATTTTGCGTTGGAGGACTTATTTGCAAAATTACATGAAGGAGGCTGAGTTTGGGCATTAGGGTTTCAGCCTTGGGTCTTTATATAGTATGGAAAAATATTTATTTAAGTTGATTTGACGAACGACAATGACTAACGATATTTTATTTCGTGTCTATCGCGTTTTCGAACGTTGTTTATTCGCTCCTGCGCTCACATACGAACCCCGTTCGAGACGCGAATGGACGGCATAGCATAATTCGACGATACGGTCCTAATGAAACTTGTTTCGTCGAATTCCGAGTTCGTTTGCTCGAATGGCCCTCATTCACGTTCAAATGGTCGTTTTTATTTGCGTTTTATTTTGCCACGCTCACAAATTAACCCCAATTGACGCGCCACTTGAAACCTTGTAATAATTTACTGTTGCGGTCCCAATAAAATTTATTTCATCAAAAACTGACGTCGTTTGAATAAAGGCCCTTTTATAACTGGCCAATTCAAATAAAATAAATCAATTTTAAAGTACTACAATATAATATTATTAAAATATTGAAATTGGCCATACACGACCAGAATATCGTATACTACCATAATAAAATATCTCGGGTTGAGTTTGAAGCCAAATCGATATTATAAAAATTTCAAAACCCTCTATTCTATATAAATATAGCGCTATATATATAAAGGAAATTCCATAGCGTTTTTTCCAAAATTTGATTTGGACATAAAATAAAATCTATACGACAAAAACAGGACTTTTCTCTTCCATTGGAAAGATATCGTCAAGCCGGTCCCGACGTTTCTTGTTTCGAGGAAATCCGACTTATTTTGAACCCGGTACGACCAATTGAAGTTCAAAACGCCAAATCGCGAACTACCGCGCCGTTGCAGCTCGTTATTTAATTAAATTATAAACCATATATATTCCGTCGTCGTTTCTAAATGAAATCGTCGATATAACTTCAATGTATCCAATATCGAACTATTTCAAACGGCCCGTTCACCCTATATTGCCGTCACAACATTTTCTGACCGGTTTGGAATTAAATTATTATTTTATTATTTATTTAAATAATAAATTCAGAATATAATCATTAAATTCAATTATTTAAATTCAAACCAATATTTTAAATAAATAAAATATTTAAAATAACTCAAATAAATAGGCAGAAAATACAGTTCGTTACATCGCCTCCAAATCCATCAAACATCATTTCTGGAACTTCACCGCGTACAAAGTTGTTAAAGTGGTTTTCGGTATTGGCAGTGAGTATGACAATATCTGATCCCGGTCTATTTAACAACCAAACGTTTACATTTTTCACACAGGGTAGTTCTTTTACATTTCGATGAGGTTCATATTTCATATCAAAATATCATATTTTCAAAATCATTCAATATTCAAAATAGAATATAATTCACACTAAATCTCCATTTAAACCAGTTAAAATCTTGAAACAATTCCAACTTTAATAATTTGAAAAATAAAATAGTTAACAGTATATTTAAAATAATTTAGATATATAATTGAAATAGTTTGAAAATAAATAGTTTTAATTTAAAATAGAATTTATCAAATTTATTAAAATATATAGTTAAAACATTAAGTAATATATAACATAAATAGTTGATTATAAAATGATTTATTTAAAATAATTTATAAAATGAA
This sequence comes from Allium sativum, assembly GCA_030737875.1. NCBI lineage: Eukaryota > Viridiplantae > Streptophyta > Magnoliopsida > Asparagales > Amaryllidaceae > Allium > Allium sativum. The sequence goes on along the minus strand of CM060924.1, from coordinate 994,712,594 downwards.
ATAGTAATAAAATAAAATAGTTTATAATGAAAAAAATTATTATTAAGATAGTTTATAAAATGATTTGAAACACTATAGTTGGAATTAGAATCGTTTCTCTAACATTTCAATTAAACTTGAAGTCATATTTCAACTTCAATTCAACAAACTCAATTTTCAATAATTCCATCGATTAAACTTCCAATTTACATTCATTTCAATTCGATCAAATTAATTCAAATAGTTACATTCCAAATCAGATTCTCATTTTCAATAATACCAATTTTATAACAAGCTTCGAGTTCACAATTCATATATAATTCAAATCAATGTTGATTCATAATAAATTTCAAAGGTGGGTGAAACAATTCAATTTCAATAAATTCGATTTACATTATATTTCACTTTATTTAGCTTCATTTACAATACTAATTTATTCTCCTTTTTGTTTATATTTCAAAATTCAAGGTTAAAGTTTAAAGGAAATAAATCATAGAACATCACTTATATTGTCTTTAAAACAATATTTCAAAATTCATGATTAAAACAAATTTTATTTAACCAACCGATGTCCGTATAAAATTTTGTATCCTATGGCCAAGTGATACTTAAATTTTAATTTTGAGTATTTAGGGGAAAGGATATATGTCATTTCAATCCAAATCAGGGTCATAGGTATTTATCATTTCAACCTACGTTCTTAATTCATTTTAATGATTAATCCCGGGTTTATTCGATGCCCGTAACATCTGGGGTAATGATTGGGATTAATCAACACAAACAATGGTCATATATGAATAATAGGTAGATTCACACAATTAACATCAATTAGTCAAACATATCCAATTCACGCCATTCATCACATCAATACATACAAACAGTCCAATATCCTATAAATTTTCAATTTTTCAGATGTTAGGTTTTAATCAGAATTAAATGTCGAAATTTTAACTTAACTGTAAAAATACATTTAACAGCCAAATTTAACTACACTGTCGATGCAAATAAATAAAAACATGCAATTTAAACTATCAAACATCAATTTTTAGTTATGCGTGAGTGGGTTTAATCACTCACCTTGGATTTAAACAAGATTGAAATCCAATTTTTAGCCCAAAATTCAACGTTCTTAGAATCATCCCAAACCAAAGGCATCGCGAAGAGCACGTCGATACGATTCCAACGCAACAAACCGTGTGTCATTCTGAAGTCGTATGCAAAAGTTATACACGTGACACGTTATAATAATTAAATTAAAACGAAACAAACAGCACTTTCTCACCTCAAATAAATGTCACATCATCCTTCTTCTCTCCCGTCTTAAATGTTGTTACATCAAATTTCAAATCACCCATGTCCAAAAATATCCCCCTTTCACTTCCACCTTCCTTGCCCATCTCTTTACGAAATGCCCAACTGATTTCACCGTTATTCTTCTTTTCGCAATCTCTACCAAGACATCACCAACCCGAACAACTCAGTCATCACAATAAAACATCGTTCCCATGTGTTCTTCATGCATGATGCTACAGGTATCTACATCTTTTCTGTCAATTCTCCTCAAATTTTGCCACCCAAACTCAAATACGATGTCCGATTCATGCTTTAGTCTCTATGTAAATCAAAAATCTCAACCCTACTTTATGTCATTTACTAAAAAAAAAAAATTGAAGCAACATAAATTTTGTTGGAACCTTCTAATTTGCATACCCAGAAGAAGCTCTTGTCTATACAAGTCGAATGAATCTGAAAACAAGTGATTTCGTTGAGAATTGTGGAAGATTTTTTTTTTTTTTTTTTTGAAGATGATATGGTGTCGTGGCTTTTGTTTTTCACGTTTCCATTTGAGAGAAAATGGTGACCATTGAATAAATGAATTAGCAAACATAAATGAAGGATACTAAGGTTTCAGAATTAAATATTATTTATACATTAAATTTCCAAATTTTTCATCTCTATCACTTATTGTAAGTTACCTAAAATTTAGCCTCTATTTACATATGTTACATTCATATCCTATAGACATCATCATACAAATTTATTTCAATTGATTTAGTTTAGTTTCCCATTATATACATACATACATACATATATATATATATATATCACTTTGATTACTTGTACCTTTACTATAATTTGTAAAATAAATTAACATATTTATTTATATAATAAAATATTCATTTTACGAAACCGTATATGGATAGTTTTGTAACCTGATGCGTCTTTTATCTGTCCATATATTTGCTACATTACATTAGATGCCAACAATAATTTAGCCCATCGTAAAAGGAAGTATAAGATTTTGGCATGCAAATACGAATGTTCCATTTTAATCTATTTGTTCTTTCATTGAAATTTGAAATAATACAATGTGCATGACAATTCAAACATTTACAGCAATCAATGATGTCAAAATATTACAAAACTATCTATATATGAAAACACAAGTAAAAGATATACTATTAAATCATACTAAAAATAAAGATCATATTAAATTGGATATGTAAATTATATTGAAGCAATTAAATTTAAAAATAATCAATTTATTTTATGTCTTAATAACTTGCTATAAATTCCTCAATGTCATATAATAGCCATATAAAGTAACGTAAGGCTGGTTGACAAAGGATCATTATTGACCCGTTCAATCAGTTACAGGAAACAAAGGATATAATTTATGATCATTTATAGGCTAAGAATCTCACTGGTTAAATTTATAAATAAAGCAATCAATTTTTTTTCTTTAAATTCAATACCAAGTGTTACCACTAAATTCTGACCCAATATAGGTCTTATATTAGTTATGTGAATAAATTATGCATAATATAAGTTCAAAATTAAATTATCTAACAATTTCAAATTAATAAATAATCAATTCATTGTAAGTCTTAATAACTTGCTATAAATTCTCAATTACATTTCTAAACAACTTAAACCACTTTCTTCCGATTAAACATTTATTTTCAATTAAATTTCAAAAATGTTAATTTTACTCAAATCAACATAAATTCAAACTAACTTTGCAAACCAATTTTATTTGTATTTACTTCCAGCATTGATTATATACCAAATCAATTGAATTTCAATTGTAAATTAAATAAATCAATTTTATCCAAACATTTTAATATTAATTACAAATTTCAATATTTATAATTACAAACCAATTGTAATTTCATTTACAATAACTACAAGTTATTATTATTGTAAACAACCAAAATACATTACTTAATCAAACTAATTAAGTTTACAAATAAATTTACATAATTAAGTCATCAAATTTTATTTATAACCATAAATACTCAAAAATCATAATAAATTCAAAAATTAAATAATAGAAAATTACGAGTTGTTACAAAGTTCTTTATTTTAATGGGCTAAGAGTGTTGTATCCACATAACTCACTTTCTTTTTCTCATTCGATTCATATATTCAATCCCAAGAGTTGGGTGAGTAGGGAGGACGTTATGGTGCTGAATTCCATGGATGACGAAAAAGAGATGTTGCTTGTTCGTCAACAAAATGAGAAGAGAAACTGCAAAATTTCTTATCTATATGTTCTATGATGCCCAAGCGTTAGAATTGACTTTTTGCTCGTAGAACATTTCACATTATAATTCAAGAGACTCGCGGTGGTAGTGATGAATATCATCTATCTTATTATTACTGGATGGGGAAATAGTTATAGGTTATTTCAATCTCTGACTGTCGGGTGTATACCCAGTGTGGTAAGAGGAATATTTGTACTTTGGTTCATGTTCTATAAAATGTGAAAAGCTAACTTGAAGAAAGTATCATATATATAGAATGAAGTAACTGAAAGCTAGGTAGTGAGATTGCGGTTTAGAATTAATATTAATTATGAACCTATAATTACTTTTCAAATAGATAACCAGGAGTGGTTAGAAATAACTGCAAAATTGGTTGAAAGAAGCATAATATGTTCATATGGTTGGACAAGAAACATCACCCAGCAAAATGGTAAGTACATATGACTTACTACTAAGCAAGCAGGGTTCGAGTACAAGTGAACACACAAATAAAATTATTAAAAAAATGTATGAATCTTTAAACGAAACGATTCCACGTCCTCATCTTACTTTTATAAACATATTTTCGAGTTGCGATTTTTGTAAAAATATATACCAATATATTTTCAGAAGAAACAAAGTCCAAATTTATTCTTTCGTTTTCAATATTATCGCAATGGAAATGATAACTAATGTCTATATGATTCGTTCATGATTGATTAACCGGTTTTTAGATAGATTAATTGCACTGTTATTGTCACAACAGATAGCTGATTTTGATAAATTTATTTCACAATCTTTATGTGTTTGTTGCAAGTAAATGACTTGAGCACGAGCCAAAGCTGCATGAATATATTTTGCTTCACATATCAATAGTGAACACAATTTTATTTCTTGCTAAACCAAGAGACTAGTGATTTGCCAATAAAATAATGTGTACTACTCATACTTTTCTGATCCATCCGAGATCTGTTGAAATCAGCATCATTAAAGTATACTAATTCGAAAGAGCATTCTGTTAAATAGAAAAATCCAAAGTCCTTGGTGTTGCTTAGATAATGCACTAATGTTTTCCTTCTTGTAAATATTGGCTTGAAATCGCACACATAAACAAACACTCATCATTATATCTGGACGACTTGTTATTAAGTATAGTAGTGACCCAATCACACTTTGGTATAGTTTCTGGTCAATATTTTTCTCATTTTCATCTCTATCGAGAGGTGTTGTTTTACATATGGGAGTACGTTTAGCAAAAATGTTCTCCATTTTGAAACGTTTAATTAAATTGTTACAACATTTTTCTTGATTTATTAAAATTCCGTTTGGTAGTTGTTTAATTTGTAGACTAGAACATAAGATAATTATCCCGTATGGGACATTTCAAATTCTTCGGTCACTATTTCTGAAAATTCTTGACAAAGTTTTTCATTTGTGGAACTGAAAATAATATCGTCTACGTATATTTGTACTATTAAAATATCCTTTTTAGAACATCTTATAAAAAGTGTTTTATCAACTTTCACAATTTGAAAACCAAAATTAGTAAGATAGCGCTTAAGTCATCTGTACCAAGCACGAGGTGCTTTTTTTAAATCATATAAAGTTTTATTTAGTTTATAAGCTTTCTTTAGTTTATAGAGGTAGTCAGGTAAATTTTCATGTGCAAAAAAGAGAGGTTTTTCAACATATACATTTTCTTTTATATATCCATTTAAAAAAGCACCGTTTATAGGCATTTGATAAAGTTTGAAATTACGAAAACATGCGTAAGATAGTAAGATACGTATTGCTTCTAGTTAGGCGACTAGAGCATATGTTCCTTTATATTCTATTCCTTCTTCTTAATTATATCCTTGCGCTACTAATCTAGATTTATTTTTAGTAATATTACCTAGTTCATCTGCTTTGTTTTTATAAACCCATTTTGTACCAACAAAAGCTTTATTACTCGGTCTAGGAACAAGTTCCGAAACTTCATTGCATTCAAATTATTTTAGCGCTTCTTGCATAGATATAACCCAATTGTCGTCAGTAGATGCTTCTTTAGTATATTTAGGTTCTATAATCAAAAGGAATGCTACAAGACCCATTAGGTTTAATTGACTTCTAGTTTTTACATTTTAGTTAATCTCTCCAATAACATTTTGAACAGGATGATCCCATAATATTTTTGTTGGAGTTCTTAAATCATTATTATTATGAATGATTTTTTCATCTTTTCTAGAATTATGAATAATGTTTTCATCTTGTCTAGTGTTATGGATAATTTTTTCATCTTCTGTAACATTATGAATAAAGTTTTCATCTTTTCTAACATTAATAATAATGTTTTCATCTTCTCCATATTATGAATAACGTTTTCATCTTCTCTAGCATATATAATTTCCGTATTATTCTGAATTCTTCGTCATCTGTAGTATTTGGTAGTCGATTAAAATTTTCATCGAAAAACACATGAAGAGTTTCTTCAGTTGTATTTATTCTTTCATTAAATTTTTGATAAGCTTTGATTTGATCTGGATATCCTAAGAAGATTCGTTCATCGGATTTTTAATCGAATTTACCAAGATGAAATTTTGTGTTTAAAATAAATTATTTTGAATCAAATACTTTAAAATAAGATATATTTGATTTTTTCCGTTAAAAAGTTCATAAGAAGTATTTTTCGTAAGTGGTCGAATAGAAGCACAATTCAATACATAACAGGCGGTTGCAACAGCTTCTACCTAGAAATTTCTTAGTAGAGCACTTGCATTTAACAAAGTTCTTGCACATTCTTGTAAAATTTTGTATTTCCGTTCTATAACCCCGTTTTGTTGTGGAGTTTTAGAAAACGAAAAATTATGAAATATAGCTTTATTTTTGCAAATTTTTTCAAAAGCGTCGTTTTCAAATCCTGCACCATGATCACTTCTAATGTTTTTTTTTTACTTTTAAACCTTTTAAATTCTTTTGACGAAAATTTTGAAATGAACAAAAGTGTCACTATTATTTTCCATAAAAATAGTCTTAGTATATCTAGAAAAATCAACCGCAATTATAACCACATATTTATTATGATTTATTGATTGAACTTAGGTTGGCTCAAACAATTCCATATGAAGTAACTCAAGCGGTTGTAATGTTGAAATGACTTTTTTAAACTTAAAAGATGACTTAGTTAATTTTCCTAATTGACGTGATCACAAATATGGTTAACCTTATATTTCATTTTTGGTAATCCTTTTACTAAATTATTTTTAGAAAGTTTACTTATAGCTTTGAAATAAATATGATAGAATCTTTTGTGCCATGACCAATGATTAGTTTCACTAGCTATTAAATACATATCTGAATTATGAGTTATTTCATGTTTAATATCTTTGAAAAATGAGATTTTGAATTAATTGTCACACAATTGGCTGATACTTAACAAATTATATTTTAAATTTTTGACTAATAAAACATTAGTAATAAGAGGTAAACTAGATGTATCATCATTGCTTACATGGCATTTTCCAATGATATAACCTTTCTAATTATCTCTAATATGATAGAACCTCCATCTGAGTAGGTAATATTTGTTAGCATATCTTTGTCTCCTGTCAGGTGTTTTGACCAACCACTATCGAGTATGCATTTCCAATTTTCTGTTTTCCTGAGTGGAACCTACGAAAATAAGAAATGACATTGGTACCCACTTTTTGATAGGTTTCTGAGAATTAGGTCTTAGGAATCCAAATCTAAGAGGGTTCAACGTCCCTTTAATAGACATAATTTTTATTTCTGTGAACAGTTACAAAAACGATTTTATATACTTATTCCTTATCAAGCTATTGTTTATTTTTGGAACTCGTATCTTAATAGTTTCAGAATTTGTTTTCCTCTTTAAGGATTTTGATGGTTTATAAGGTTTAGAGTCATTTCACCTTTTATTAGTTTTTTTTTGTTAAAACGAGCTTTAGACTTGTTATCATACACTAGTCCTTTTTTGTAAAATGTAAATCGATAGTTTTCAGTAATCCTATACAATTTTTCTCTTCCTTTGTTGAAATTTGAGACATTTTTTGTAATGTCTTCTAATTTAGTTTTGAGGCTAGAATTATGTAATTCTATTATTTTAACCTCAGTTTTCAACTTATTATTTTCGGAAACAAGAGCAATATTCTTTTCTTTTTGAGTTTCAATTTCTTGACTCAATAAGGTAAGTTGAGAATTAACATTAAAAAATGATTCTTGAATTTTTTTTTTAATGTTCTTATTCTAATATTTCCTTCTCATCTTTGAGCATATCCCTTTCGAATTCTTCCTCTTTCTGATTTTCAAGAGCCTACTTATATTTCCTCTTGTAACTTTTCATAGTATCTAGAACTTATGATTTTAGTTCCACCATATCATCAAAAGTATAATTACTAACCTCATTATGTGTAGCTATGAAGCATACATTTGCTTTCTCATTTTCGCTATCATTGTCACTTTTTGAAGAAGAGGAATATGAGTCATCCCATGTTACTGAAAAAGATTTCTTTTTTATTTTATCTTTTTGTGGACATTCCTTCTGTATGTAACCCTTTTTATTACAATTGAAGCACTCTCCTACTGGAAATGATGGTTTGTTTGAATAGTTGTGACTAGAACCCTTTTTCCTATTTTTTTCCATTCCTATACTTCATTTTTTTTGTAGTTTCTGGCAGTAAGTGCGACGTCATCCTCATCTGAATCCGAGTCTTCTTTTTCTACATGAAATGCTAGATTCTTTTTGTCCTAAGTTTGTACTCTTTTATCCTGCAAATAAACTTCGTATGACATTAGATTTTCTATTAACTCTTTTGGTTTCGTGGTAGAGAGATCATTTGCTTCTTCAATAGCTAAGACTTTTCTTTCCCAATCTTCTATTAAAAAGTTCAGAATTTTTGATATAATATCAAAATCAAAATATTTTTCACCTAATCCTAATAATGAATGATAAAAGTAATGAAATCTGGAATACATATCATTTGTGAACTCATCTTGCTTCATTCTAAAATTTTGAAATTGACTTTTAAGCGTGGACACCTCACTTTCTTTCACCTTGTTAGTTCCGCATGAATAACTTTTAAGTGTTGGCCATTTCATATGAGTGCAGTAAAGAGGAATGACACAGATATTTTAATACTAGTTTGGAGTTATGTCCTACATCCAGTCCCAGACTTCTTCTAGAATGTCGACTAACAAATCCTTATTTAACCCGGAGAAACATGTATACAACACCTGAGTAGACAAACAGGAATTTTATGCCTCGACAACCTAAGAGGACTTCTGACGTGCCTGAGCAAACGAATAAGACTTCATGCATTAGCAACCTAGGGGGACTTCAAATGTGCTAGAGTATAACAGGACTTCAAATACAAAAGATGATTTGACAGTTTGTGTTCTTAGTAACACAGATTGGTCACTTATAGTAGACCTTTTCCTATAATATTCTCCTCAAGTATATATATTGTGTATGTAAAGATAAGAAAGGAAAATATTGCTTAGTGATAGAACTTGAAGTTCGGATTTAAGAAACTTTTAAGTCTATGGACTCTTTGAAAAATATAGAGAGCATTCACAAAAGATTTAGAAATATTAGATTAGATAAGTCAGAAAGTTGTGTTTGATTGTGAATAAAACATGTTTATATAGTAATTAAGAGTTTACAACCATTTATGAAGAGATTTAATTGAACAGAAGCCTCCATATCTCTTTAGGAATATCATAACTCTTTATGAATGGAAGTGATTATTTAGAAATATGATGGTAGAAGTTGGTTTAGTTGACTGAATTTTTAAGGCAGACGACTGATATTTATATCCACGTACCCATATATGTTAACTGTGCACTCTACATCAGGTCAGTCGACTAACCTATATAGTTCAGTCGAGTGAACCAGGTTAATGTGCACAGTGCACATATATATGTAAAAGGATCAAGTTAAAAACATGTTATTTGTTGTAATAAAAACAGTGCGCAGTGCACCTATACAGTTCAGTCGTGCCTTTATTGTAGCTTACATTAATATGTGTGACTCTCTTTTTGTCACTCTTAGTCATCGTGGAATCTTCGTGTTGAAAGTTGATATTCTTGTCATGAATCAAAACCATGGTTCAATAGAAAACACTGTGGAACAAAGAAATCGAAACATACAATATTTCAACGATGAAATTTTTTCTATGTTCGCTTCCCGGTTATTAACTATATGTGATTTCAATGCTTATGTAATTTCTTTGAGAAAAGCACGACCGATCATCTAGCTTATCATTACTACATGGAAGAGGCGGCATCATTTTTCTTTACCATATAAGAAAACGATTCATGGTTTAATTGACATAGATGTTTTTTCCGTGTTAATAATCCTTTTAGAAAAGACTAAAAATCTTTATAGAAAATAGAGTGAAGACCAGACAACTACCAACGATCAGGCCAAGCAAAGAAATATATAAATTTATAAAGGAATATCCAAAGGTACACGAAATCTGACTACAAACTGAAAATCCAGATAGATCGATGACTCATAATTGTTGCAAACAAAATATATTTTGCCTTATTGAAAATGTCTTCTACTTTGTAATAATATTACTGTTTTACATAATGTGAAAAATGTGTCTGTTAATGTGTTTAACATAATTTTTAATGTTAAAGGGAAGACTAAGGATATCTTGAAATTATGAACTTATATTCATGAATTATGCAAGCGTCTTGAGCTTAATATCAAACCAAATGATCTCACCGAATAACACAAAACATGTTATGAGTCAAATAATAATCAAGTTAAAGGTGGGTAGAAAGATTAAAATTTCTTGATGGAATTTCTTCTAATCTTCGTAGATATACTTATTTTAAAAAGGGTAAACTGAGTGGGATGAAAAGTCATGATTGTCAAATGAAAAATATGGTTCTTCTTTGACATGTCCAACGTTGACATCGACTTCAATCATGGGCACATTGTGTAACTTCCTTATTTAGTTGACATTATTCAGAACATTTAGTAGAGTAGATTAAATAAAATAATGCAACTTAATGATGAAAATAAGTTTTGACTAATTAAATGGGTCAAGCAATAGTTAATCGACTAATTAAATTAATTAGATTTGGTTAGTAATAAAGAGGAATAAGAGAAGCGGATGAACAATAGTCTTCTTAATCATTGTTATATAATTTTAGACAACATGCACGACCTTTTGGAAAATGTGTGGAACTATGTTTAAACGATAGAGATAACCACGTAGCATACACTTAAATTTATCTTAGATGTTCTGAAGTTGCATCATTTATTAGGTAACATTAAACAATAATTTTTGATATATTCATTTTAATAATATACATGAAGATTTTGATGCAATATATATTATATATAACTACAATGCTTATGACAGATAAAATCCATCCAGCGATCTTAGTAACTAATTTCCTAGTTCGTTTTCAAATAATGTTTATGAATCATAGAATTATGTGACTGACATAGCATTAAAATCTCTTGCATTAGTTCAACAATGTTTGAGGTTCTAAAGTCAACGGCCAAAAAGATTATAATCCTATTGAAATCAAGCATACCTCCTATTATCAACAATACGATCCTTTTGTAACGGTAAAACCAGCAATACCAGTTTATTATGCTCCTTGTAGATCTTTAAAAGAGAAAATGCAAATTGGTCTGCAGTTCTTAAAAATAAAGGAAAGATTCAGGTTTGATTGAAAGAGTATTCTAGACGAACAAGCTCATCAGGCAGACCTTGAAATAATTGTCAAACAATAAAAATCGACATTCACACAGGTTTTTGTATTCATAACGATGAATCAGATGTCATGTAGAATCACTAGAGACTATAGAGGAAACTAACAAAGAGTACGAAATGGAGCCTGAATCTTAAGCAACGAGAATTGATTAATGTATAGTTTATCTTTAGATAAATGGTAAATTATTGAATAACCAATGTTATGTGTTTCTCATTAAAAGTGTATGTTTTCTCATAATTAAATTATATGTTCTGCTATGACAAAATGTATATGTATCAATAACATGTATAATATGTCACCAAGTTCTCCCACTTAAAGAGGGACAACAACAGACAGTGATGATAACAGCTCGTCAGAGCAAGCACTAGGTCAAGTAGTGACATTACACCCCAAAGATAATGGGTAATTATCGAATTTATTTCAATATCATAAATAGTAAGTGTAGTATTATATATTAGTAATTATTTACTCCATGTTTGTATCATACATGGGATCGGATTTGCAACTATTAGGTATAGTGCTTGATGTTTCCAAGCACACATACAGATGCTGAATTAGCAGTTGCTGGCGAAGGTGAGATGGCATCACAAAGCAGATCATGGACTATATGCAACAGTGATTCCTTACAACTATAAATTTGTATATCATTATAATTAAACATTGAAGAATCTATTAACTCGCAATTTGTGCGTGTGTGTGTATTATTGGTTTAACGTGTAGGCGGTTGTAGATTTGCTTAAGGAAAACCATGGGTTGTGCAGAGATGTGTGAATGTCTAAAATAAGGGAAAATCACCTATATTTAATGTTGATTTTTAAGAATGGGGAAATAATTCTAACTGGATGGGTATCACTATATAGGAGGATCTGGATCACTTATTAGAATAGCCATGAAGCAAAGCGGAAAATTCCCTAGATTTTTTTTTTTTTGTATTTAAATTTATAGTAAAATAGTGGATGTAAATGAAGGTAAATAGGAAAATATCTTTATTAAGTATTCATCGCTTGATTATAAAGTTCAATAGCGATTATCATTCATTCACCAAATAAGTGTTCTGGTTCTCATTGCATAATGAAAACAAACATTATTTTGTTACTTTAGGAAGCTCGTATATTTGGCTATACCTCAAATCAAATGACTGTTGATATGGTAAAGGAATCTCTCGCAATAGTTACTTTGTTGATCATTCCACTTGACTTGACAACCATGCTACCCATTCAAAAAGGTTATTTTGTTTCCTTCGTTTATTAGTATTCTTTTATTCATTTAGATGTACGGACTCAGTTGGAGAGAAATTCTACAAATGGAAAGTCATACATCACGATGGATCTAATCATTTCCAACAATATTATCAGGAGTTGGTATATTTATTACCCATCGAATTTTAAATAGTTGTTACATTATATAACTTTTAATATGCTATAATTATCATGAATAATATCTTAGGAAACAGAGCGTGACGGTCTTGTCACCCTTATGAACGTGTTTGCCCATACTCATGCCATCAAACATGTAAATGAAGATGGCATAGTCATGTATACATAACATGACTTGAGATCGGAGAAGGCACATGTAATCATACTTTAAGTTATATGTTATTATTGATCGATTTAATTTTTTATTGGAACTTTGATGGTTGAATTTTTTTCTGTAAGTAATAAGCATATAGTATAGTTAATCAACATATTTTGGATGAAAATTTAACATACTATTTTGTTAATTTTTTTTAAATTTTAGGATAAGTTTATATAGTAGAAAGAGCAGATGCTTGATGGAACATTGACTACAAATGAGGAGGACATGATTTTGAGTCTATTATGGATTTGTCATTCGCATAATAGGATTACGATTTTGACAACCAATAGGTAATGCTTATTTTTAGATTTGGCTATATATTTACTAATCTTTCAAATGCAATTGCTTTTCTTATAAACTGAGTTCGGAACTGTTCGATACATAAATCATTTCATAGCTTTTAAGTTACCATCATACTAATCCTAAATAAGCTTATTAACGGTAAAAATGTAAACGATATAACCTAACGTATCAAAGATTAAAAAAGTTAATTATGGAAAAAATAATGAACTCGGATATGTAATTTCATAGGAAAAAGAAATTTAATATTTTTCAGCTATAAATAGGGCTGGCAATTAGAACCGAAAAGCCGAACCGAACCGACCCGAAAAGACCCGAACCCGAACCGAACCCGATGGGTCTCGAGTCGGGTCTAGGTGATGAAAAATACCATCAAGACCCGATCAAACCCGACCCGCATAGACCCGAACCTGAAAGACCCGACCTAAAAACACTGAAATATATGTATTTTTAGTGTGAAATGGTTGTAAAGAAATAGGGAAATTCGAAGAAAGATAAGAAAGAAAGGCATAAGCAATTCGAAATGGTTGTAAAGAAAATACTTTATTAGAAATCCAAGACTGGAACATATAATATCCAAACTAATGATAAAAATACATTGCTCCAAGCAAGTGTTACCAGAGATAATAAGGAAATGTCTGAGAATGTCAAATTAGAATAACTCTTAAACCACACTAACAACTACATACATAAATAACTGCAAATCCCAGGCTTGAATAAATGCTATTCGTACTAATAGCAAGCAGTACTAATAGCAAAGTATACTACATATGACGCGTGTGAGGAAAAACAGCTATGACTGCTCAATATGAACGGAACTATATGGAAAATATACTTATATACAGATGCACAGCAAGCAGATGGAAAGTTGATAACATCAATTGATTTAAACCCAAAGAATTAGGCCAAGGTACAAAATTATAAAACACAACACAGTGACACAGTGACGGCGGATGAATTCATAAGAATAAAAAAAATGTCCATTATCCTTGCATATGAAACGCCTGAGAAGCAACAATTATGAAATTTATCATTCCTTTAACGAAAACTCCACCATCAGAAGCCCTATCTTCTTTGTGGTTCCAGTACCAGCTAAAATCCATTACATCACCACACTCACATCTTTCTTTTGGTACCATGCTTAAAAATATGTAGAATTACTGATACACTCTTTCTTCTTGCAAGTAAAGAAAATTCGAGGATTTGAATTATCAACTCTCAAAATCATATCTGCATGTAACAGAGGAACACATGATGATTTCAGTCGAAAATAAAATTACAAACATTTTATGCTAGAAGATTGGGTATATGCGTACAAATTGGATATAAGCATGATCGAGTTATAAGATTAGTAATAAAGCAGTAGCAGTGGATAAGCAGAAAGTTGCTAAATGGGATTGAAAGTATACCAAAGCAACACCTGTTGCCTGAGAAGCAATAATATCCATCCAGGATTGAAAGGGGGAAAAAAATGATGGTTTGTTTGGAGAGGTGCTAACGGATTGAAGGTGGGTACAGAGCACAGCAGTCCGTTGTCCATCGACCGTTGAGAGCAAGGAGTTTTCGTTGCTCTGTGAAACCAGCCTCACGCACTGCCCCCTCTACTATGGCCACCAAAGCCAGACCTTTCAGCCTAGCCACAGCAGCCACTCTCCAACTTGGATCGGGCAGACCACCAAGTTGCACTGTATACCATTTGTTCATGTGAAAAGATCATATTTGTATGCAGCACTTCTACTATACTTGGCAATGTGGGATTAAACAACCGTTTTCTTTTTCTTCTCGTAAGCTTTCATTATCATATCAAGAGCTTACAAACATATCCAATACTAGTATTTAAGGCCTGCGCAGTATATTGTTCACCTAAATACCTTCAACACACAGAACGGAAACATGTCAGGATTTACTAACAAATTCAATACTGGTATATTGATTATAGATCTAAGATTATGCCCTTAACATACAGAATGGAAAGGAACCACAATTTCCTTCCAATTTAAATACCTTCTGATCAACAAACACATTTGTCAAGCCATTAGCATGTAAAACCTGGATTTACTCCTTACATGTTAGAGGGGTTGGCTGAATATGCAATGCACTACCAAAAAATGAATGTCTAAGCCCGTAAAATATTTCATGGCTATTGCCATTTTGATGTTATTTCACGCACCGATGATTGAATCAAATGTCAATGTCTAAATTTAACCTGGAGACAGTATAACTGGTTGGATTCTGAATTTGTTTACAGAAAGGGCCTTGAGATTTGTTTGTTGCTGTGACTTTACAAGAGTGGTAACCTTTCAAATTTAATGTTAATTAATCATCTTTGCATATTATAAGCCATGATCATACCGTGTGCTAGTACTCTATGTGTAACAACTATTTTTGGAAACATTTCTGAAACATTAGAGCTATATTCTTGTATCACGACATAGAATACAAGGATATGCAACTGTTGAAATATACATCATTTTTAATCAATGATTCAGGATTTAAAGCTAATTTGACGTAAAGTTTACAATTTATGATTTGAATCCCATTTTGCAAACTTTGCTTGCCACTATAACTTCAACACAAACAAATCACTTATAACCCAACATACAAAAATAAACTAATTAAATTATAGTAAAATTTCGGAATCAACAACCTTGAACACTAGAAGTATACAGCAATAAATAAAAGTTGGTACGAACAATCATCAATTTGCAGGTGAGAAATGCAGAGGAGCCTAGACGTGTGAAGTTGAATTGTTACACTCGGTGATGAAGCCGACATTGTGGGCTGGATGGGCAATCGCCCTCTTCACGCAGCAAACTAGAATTTTCATTAATTAAACTGTTTTTTATAAAATATTTGAACATTTCCTAGTTTCGCCCAACACAAACTAGAATCCTTGCTTCATCGCTAGTTGCATTGTGGCGAAAATGAACGAACGAAGAGTCCTTTGTTTTAATTCACACGTAGTATGTTAGGTAATTTAATAGCAAAAAAGTCAAGAGAATCCACCTTTGTTGTCTTGTTGTATGTGATCAAATCAACTCCATCATCCATTGCACTATTTTTTTAGTATGAAAATATGTACTCACTCGGTTTGTGATCCCAACAAAAGAAAAACTGCAAAGAACAAATGAGGTATACAAAATTAAAAATGATTGTTTACAAAATTAAAAATAATTTCAAATATAGACAATGAAGGTAAAGGACTCCTCTACTTTCGAAGCATTAAAATGCAAAATAATGGCTTCGTCCAGGCTCGAACTGGAGACCTTCAGTGTGTTAGACTGACGTGATAACCAACTACACCACGAAACCTTATTGAATTATTTGTCAAAAAAAAAAAAAAATTGTTATATCGTTACTCCTTTATCGGTACAAACACATGAATGATTGAAAAATGCAAGTACTAAGTTACAGCCACAACGATATTCAAAAAGTTAAGAAGCTACCCCAAATTCGGGAAACCCAGGTTATTGCAAAGGCATATGCATTCAAAATATAGTCATTCAGATTATGAAAATTGCAATTTATATTATATGCGTTTCAGCAATAAAAAAATCAATTTTTACATGTAATTTTCATGAACTAATTAAGTCAGTCGAGATAGAGCAAAGCATTATATGCAAAAAAGAGAAGTCCAAATGGAGCCCAAATGCGGCTAATAAAATTGGATGGTTCCCATAAAAAAATTGATATAAACAAATTTTGCATTAGATAACCAAAAATAATTTCATTTTTTGCAAATAAATATGTTCTATTCAGATTTCCAATGGTTTAATATTCACTATGCATAATAAAATAAGATTTATACCGGAATTACAATCAAATATTCACAAGACAGCTGCAATTAGAAGGTAAAATAATAGCAATCAATTTAATTCGTTATTGGTAGTAAACTACTACAGATTATGTCTAGAATTGTGTGTATGTATATATATATATATATATATATATATATATATATGTATGTATGTATGTATGTATATATATATATATATGTATATATACAGAGAGAGAGAGAGAGAAAATAAAAGAAAATGATAAACCATTAAAATTAAATTTGGAAGAAGAGTTCAAGGGGAAAAAATTACTTACCATTATTTTAAGTAATGTAAAGGAATAGTTATTGACTGATTATTCATATAATTCGAAATGAAATAAAGGAGGAAAACAAAAAACTATCGATACATGAAGAGGTTAAACTAATAAAGTAAGTAATTTGGTGCTTTTATTATAACTATATTTCATTTGATGAAACCGAAAAAAGTCATGCTAACAACATTTAGCTGAATCCATATGCAACCTGGAATTGAATTGATATGGTGCCAAGAAAAATATATCATTTGGTTGACAACATATGCAAGCTGGAATTGAACTGATATGTTATGTAGAGCAGAAGTGAAAGCAGAAATGTACAAAAGAATGAAACACAGCATATTAGATGTAAACTTGAACATTTAGCTGCAGCGGAATTCATCTAGTCAGTACATGGAACATTCTGACAAATATTTGAAACAAAATTATATGAAGAAAGGAATATCCAATGAGTACACGAAGAGTTTATAAATTTACATAGATTAGTTTACATTACTATGGTTTTACTATGGTTGTTGAAAGTTGAATAATGTAGAAAAACATGACCTATAATCTTCTCCGTACTGATTAGAAATAGTTAATTGTGTATCAAGTAATCAGCATTACTTTATCCATATTTACAAGGTAAACTTGAAATCGTCAAGAAAAAGCATTTTGAAACAATACAGCCGATGTTTTGAATTGTTTATAAGATCCATAGATCACTAATTGGTATTTAAACGCAAAGTTTGCAATTTGATATACATAACCGAATCAGAGTGAGTTTTGAATTGGCCGATGAGGAAATCTTAAACAAAATAAAAAACAACAGAAATCCACAGACATTAGTTCTTTGTGGAAACTCAAAGATCAAACGGAAGTACAAAGGTAATTTCCGAATGCATGTTATCATGCTTTCAAAACTGTTTTAAAACTAAAAAGCAGGACCATCACAAAATAATGTAACATGCCGTTAGCTTTTGAAATTAAAAGCCGCTAACTCCAATTCATAGATTCTTTTCCCAATTAAAAAAAATGGCATTTTAAATAAGTGAACTTATGGATTGCCTTTCTTAAAAACCATCCATCCAAAAAATAGGGACAAGAACATTGCTAGTGCATTCTAAAAGGATTTTTGACTTCATTCTCTTCACAAAAGAACAGTCGACAATTATCAACTTTTTGCCCTGAATACAACTAGCCTCTATCGTGCAACGGATTTAAGTTTAGTTTTTGTCTGCTTAAATTGAAGTTTTTGAAGTGAGCCATTAGATTTGGAAAAAGAAAAATGATTTCAACAGGTAGTTATTTTTTTCAGATAATAATGGAAACTAGTAAAAATTATGCTCATGAAAGAATTATGAACCTTTTTTAGTATAATATAACGCATGTCTGGCATTTTATATCTTCCACAGGAGCTTTTGTTACCCCAGAATACCTGTAATGCCCAGCTCATTAACTGGTGAAACACCTTATGTGTTAAGACTCACTTCCACTTCCTAATATGACATATGACAAGATATCTGCAAAACCAAAGAAACATAGGAATAAATACCAATCAAACCCACAAATTACTAATAGAACCTTTATTCCTTTCCTGGCAAACTAAACTATGTGGCAAAGTCGCAATACGAATCATGTTAGGGTTAACGAAAATATAAAGCATAAAAATCAATCGCTACCAGTAACAAAAGAAATTACATGTTCAACAACAACAACAACAACTCTATTATTGATAATAATAACTGAAATTATAATAATAGTTTAAATTACCAAATTTCATTGTCGTTCTCTGAGAATCCGAAATCAGCCTCGTTGTAGCGGATAGAGCTTGAAGGTCACTGGAAAGCTTGAAAGGCGTAAGATGAAAAGGAGCAAAGTGAACGCACAGTACCAACTATAGCAATGTTTTAGGAATGTTTGATTATTGCTTTTCACTGTATAATATTGATTTTCATGGAGAAGAGTGCAACGAAGATGAAAAGATGGAAGGCACGCACAGTACCTGCTATAGCAGAAGGAAAGTATTAAAAAGATAATATAAAATGAAGTAAAGCTAGGTCGGTCAGCTGAATACAGGAAATTTTGAAATTTATATGTTTCCTCATTCACAAACGAACAATATTTGTAATTTGGAAAAAAACATTCTGATGTGAAGAGATTTACATTCGAAAATTATCTGGGGAGTGTTTTTTTCTTTTAAAATTATAATTTAAATTATGTGTATTTTAGTATAATAAAATATATTTAAGTTAGAAGTTTTTATATACACTAGACGCATATTAATCGTTCAAAAAAATTACTATCATATATTTGTTTATCTTAACGTTATAACAATCAATGAGATTGAAAAACATTTGTTTAAATTAAAGGTTTTCCATTTTTTTTATTTATCGATGATAATTGTATGATATTTGTCTATATTTGCAGATGTGAACATCATATATTCGAAATGGATTTGAGATGCGGATATGGATATGACACTGTTCGAACATGAAAATATTTGTTAATAAACATATGTAAACTCGTGCTAATAATGCACATTCCTAGGGCCCTCCCCGTTATATTCATCTATAATTTCTTATATTTTGCATTAAATATAAATAAAGCTATTATTTAAAGAGAATTACTTTAATAATAACAATATTTATGTAACATTCCTTAGTTTGGAATGAAATTAGAAGCCTCATATAGCAAAATACGTGTATAAAATGTAGAATTATAGAGTAAACACGGCCTTCTACTAGCGTCAAGGCTTTTCGAGAAACAAAACTTCACTCCAATATGGAGGCTAAGTTGGGAACAATATACGTGCAAATGGAGGAGTGGACTATTATAGTGGCATTAGAGCCAATACCAACTCGAATTGTTGCATTTCTATCGACTATGATGCCTTCATGGTATTTTTGGCTTGCATGTCGACCATAAATGCACAATGGGGACGTTGGACTTTGAAGAGAGTAGACTGTAACACACCTTAGTTTATAATGAAAATAAAAGTCCAAGATAGGCAGAATAAGGGTATGATTGAGAAGTTGCATAGTAAAGCCCAGCCTCTAAATAGTGTTGAGGTCTTTTAAGGAAAAACACATGTCCTATATGGTAGTTAGGGGGGGGGGGGATTTTATGCACGGACTGAGGAGCGAACTGTTACAGTGCCCTTGCTCTAGATCAATCAAGGCGTGGATTCCCAAACTCCAGTTTTCTATTAGATTTGTAAATGAAAATTCAGCAATGTTAAATCCATTAGTATTGTAGAATGGCTTCAAATTTAATTCCAACTATACGTTGTTATGATGTAAGTTGATTATTGATGATCAAATGTGTGGAAAATACGTCGGTGGTTCTGACAAATTGGATAAAGTTCATAAACAAATGAACTTAGAACAATTAAAAGGGCCGAATTACAAAGCAACTCAGATAAAATCGAAGGACCTTGATATTGATTTACTTTACAGTTGGCTAACCATTCTAGATCAAAAGCAATTAAAATTACTGATGATGACAATGAAATAATGTTTTATACCGTCTCTAAAATAGAGTTATTTGTTAGGAAAAACCGAAGATTAGTGGTAGAGCAACCTGGGAAACAACATCTATAGCTAACTATAATTCACGAGCAAATCTATCTTTAACTGTTAATAATCGGCCAATAAATGTAGCGTAATACTGAAATTTCTATGGATTGAGTAATATATTCAACAAATATGAATGTAGATAAGGATAATAACATATAAAAATAAAATGATCACACAAGAGATTTTTATACCGGTTCGGACCTTCAGTCCTACTTATAGTCTCACAATTTTGGGAATTTCACTAATCGACACCCTCACCTAGTCCAAAGAAATAAGGAACTGAGCAATTGAATAGGATTTCACTACATTTGCCCAAATAACTGAACATGCTTTCGCTTGGGAAACTGGAGGAGACTTCAACCTTGCATGAATAACCGAACAGGACTTTAAATACAAAAGAAATTTAGTTTGGCTTAGTGTGTTCTTGATATAACACGGATTAGTATTCAATCTGTATTACACTCTTCCTATAATCTTCTGCTCAAGTAGTATATATGTGTTTCTACGAAGACCAAAAATATATTAAATGCTTAAAAATATTGAAATGAATGTACTATTTCTTGTAAACTAGAAGCACTATGAGCATATAGAACGGAAGTATTTAAAATAGAAGATAGAGCGAGAATTGTTGATTTTGATCTTGAATTTGATATATGCATACATAGATAGTTTACGGTTGCAACTTCTAATAAAAGATATAACAATTTTAAAGAGTTGCAACCTTTCCAAGAAGAGACATCTCTCCGACGAAGAGAGATGTTTCTTCAGGAAATCTGAAATTTTGACTATTATGCATCATTCAATAGACTGGATTTAGAAGTTTAGCCGATGGAAAATGAATTTAATCAAAAAGAAAAGAAATATTTCAAAACTGCCTAATTCAATCGGGTGATTTCTTTAGTTAAATCGACTGAATCATGATTTAGTTGACTGACTAAGAACATTAGTCTAGTAAATCTGCGTCAAGTTTATAAACTTATGCACATGTGCGGGATTAATCGACTGAGGCGGCACGTTTAGCCGACTGGACTTGCCAATTTTTCTTCCATGTTTGTATAAATATCCATGAGTTTCGTACGTATATATGAACTTCTCGAGGATAGATTTTAACATATTAATTAAATTAATATGGAATTCTAAGTATATTTACTTGATCTCGAGTCATGTCAGATTGCTTGATGTCGTTTATTCATTATCTAGTCATTGTTGCTTTAACATCATCAATTTGCATATATACTTATCATTAAAATACAAGATTCAACATTCTCCCCTTTCTTAATGAGGACAACTATATGATTTCTTGACTGCTTCTTCAGATATATCTTCCCTTGAATTTGTGCTTGCCTTGTTAAATGATTTTAAGATATATCTCCCTATGAAATATTATTTTCCTGCATAAAAAATGGTCATTTTCCTCCTTTTTTTTCATTGACAAAAGGAGAGCTCAAACAAAATTAGGTAGATAAATATGGCATAGAACATTTAAACAAAACAACATTGATAATATAACATAACATTAAATATCTACAACAACATCAAACATTCAAACACAAAAAATAGAGTCATAATTAATAATTAAACAATCACCAACACAACATCACAAAACATTAAAATTGTACAACACAAGAGCTCTTAGTACGAAATAATTACTAGTTAAAAAATTATTGACACCAAAAATTGGCATAACACCCAAAGCACGGGTTGTGTATAGAATAAATAAAGATTAATAATTGTGAAAAGTTAAAAATGGAGGAAATCACACACGAATTTATAGTGTTTCGGCGTTAATGAGCCTACGTCCACTTTATAATCTCTTATATACTATTTCAACTATCAGACTGAATAGTTATAATGACAGTACGATAAGAGATCAAACAATACTTTAATGCTAGAGCTTTCAGAATATGCTAAAAAGGGTCCTTCCTTCTGAATCCAAAAAGGGGTATTTATAGGTGATACAGTATTTGAGCAGATTTGGACACGTGTCGTGGGATCCAAGAGAGTAGTTGATGCTGGATGAGTCAGTATCTCCTAAGGAATTAGTATTCCTTGAATTATTGGCATGAAGTGGCTCCTGATCTATCTGATTCAGATGATCTGGAAAGGGTAAGATCGGGGATGAGCTATTCTATAGGCGGGCTTTTCGGCTCACAGTTGAATGCAATGTGTAACGACCCAGATTTTTGAACGATAAATTTTTAATATTTAATATGATTTTAAATATTGCGTTAATAATATAAATAAATTTTTATCGTAGTACGAAATAAAATTGGGATCGAAGTTGAAAACCAAATCAAATCAAAAACTTTACATAGCCGACCTACTCATTTTAACGCCACCTATTGCCTTCCTCGAGCCAAAATTTTTGTTTTCCCCTGTTCAGCGTCAAGCAAACAAGAATTAATGGCGTATTGGTTTGTCTCCCGTACACCCTATATTGCCGATCTCTTCTTCCTATATGCAGACCTAAACCATTACATCGCACAGAGTATTTTCTCCTCGAGCTGTAAACCATGTCTTTCTTGTTCGGTATCAAAGAAACAACAAGTTAATGAAGCTGTACGTCTTGTTCACCCTTCGCATTCTATATAATAAGCTGACCCCTCTGATTTCAAGCCCAAAATCCCTTTCGTTCCTCAACACAGAAACCGTTTCTCCCCCTTTCAAATAAAATTGAAATTACATAGAAAATCAAATACTTGATTAAACCAATCAATTCTTGATCCAATTAATTCGTCTGCGCCCAAGCTTCATGCCCATACCATTCAATCTGAATCCGATCATCCTTCCAGTCGCACTTCTTCACTCAGCGACGCCTAGGGTTCTGTGCTTCGTGGTGGTATGCGAATGGGTGAAAGGTCGATGTGGTTTTAGAAGAGGTCAGAGTGGTTTTGGGGTGCGATTGGGTAGGAACGATTGAAGGGAAGGACGAGCGACTGTTGGGTGAAATTTGGTGAGGGTCGACGCTGGTAAGGGATGCAAACTGGACAAGTGTTATTGGGTGCGGTGGTTTATGCGATGGAGCGATCGAGGAGGTTGATTGACGTGAGGACTGTGCATCATGATTTCTGGCATTGCAATGTAAGATTAGGGGAGTTCAACAGTGAAGAAATGGAAGGGGTCGGCTTCTGCTAATTTTATTTCTCTGGCTAAACTAAGGTAAATTAATTCGTTCATTTAATTTCTACTTAACAAATTAATGACCAATTAAAATTAAATCAAGTTGATAATTGTGTATACTTATCTTGTAAGGTATTTATTAACTAAACTACTAAAGAATGGTTAGATTGGTAAGGTAATTAGCGGTGATAATTGTCATGAAGTAATTTAAATTTATATAATCATGTTCAGTAAATTTGTTAATTAAAAGAAATATGTTCATAAAAATCAGATGAGAACGTCGTAAACCCCGTTGGGTTCATAACTGCAAAATTCACAAGCTGGAGTTGATTTGGATTGTTCCGAAGATAGATGGAATTTACAAATCAAGCATCTTCGATTTTTCCGTCAGATAAAATACAAGGTGAGTAAATCTCACTCACCTTTAGAATTATTTTTATTTCATTAAAAATAATTGTCTGTTGCTTGTGTGCATGGTTTATGGTTGTTTTATATATATTAGTTATTTAGGCTATATATATATATATATTGGGTTGATTGATTGGTTGGATTCCCGCAGTCTCATTAGCGGATGCCCGCAGTTTCATAGCGGATGATTACCCTATACGCCCCACGCTATGATTAGTGGATGACCTTCTATACCGCGATATTCTGCCACGAAGCAGAATGGGTATTATTTATGTGCTAACATCTGTGGATGCAGGAAAACAGGTTGGAGGAATCCAACAGGATTCCTCAAAAATATATTATCTGTTTGTTTATTTGTTGCATATATATTGTTATATATGATGTGTTAGAAAAATAAACAATTGGTTGCTTTGTGTGTTTTATCACTGGGCTTAAGAAATGATATTTAAAATATCATAAAAAGGATATTGGAGATTTTAAAAAAGAAAATTCTATTTTTAAATAGAATTTGAATTTTAAATGGAACAAGAATATAAACTTGTTTTGAAAAATAAAACAAGTAGTTTCTTTTTAAACGAAGCTTATAAATAGTTCTTTTATAACGAAGTTATAAATGAAGTGAAAAGAATTATCATTTGATAATTCAGAAAATAGGAATACAAGTGTTTTGAAAATATGATTCAAAAGGAAATTTAAATATAGAATTTGAATAATAGGAAAGGAAATGGAAATTTGAATTCAAAAAGAAAAGGAAATAGAAAATTTGAATTTAGAATTCAAATAGAAAATCCAAGGTGGATTTGAATGTAGAACTTTCAAATGGTATTTGAATATAGAGAATTTGAAATAGAATTTCCAAATAGAATTTGAAATAGAATTTCAAAATAGAATTTTCAAAAGAGAATTAAATGGAATTTGAAATATAGAATTTCAAAGAAGAATTAAATAGGATTTGAAATATAGAATTTCAAAGAAGAATTCAAAAGTAGAAATTTGAATAGAGATTTGAATTGGAATTCAAATATGAAATTTGAAAGGTGATTTGAAATAGAAATTCGAGTATTGAATGTGAACATGGAATTGAATACAGAAATTCAAGTAGAAATTTAAATATGAGATTTCAAAATAGAATTTGAAATAAACTTTGAAAATAGGATTTCAAAGTCGAATTGGAAATAGAATTTCAAATAGGATTTTCAATATAGGAAATTCAAATGGTGTTGAAATGAATTTGAATATTAGAAATTCAAATGGTATTGAAATGAATTTGAATATTAGAAATTCAAATGGGGTCGGAAAAGGAAAATGAAATTTGAATGTAAGAGATTCAAATTGAATTCAAATAGGATTTAATCTATGGGATTTGAATATGAAATTCAAATGGGCTTTAAACTATGGAATTTTGAATATAGAATTTAAAAAGGAGTTTGAATATTTGAATTTCAATAAATTTCAAATATAAAAATTGGAATATAGAAGTTTAAATGGAATTTAAAAATAGAGTTCGAATAAAAGAATTCAAATGAATTCAAGTCTAGAATTTGAATATAGGGAATTCAAATAGAAATTCAAATATTGAATTTGAATATCAAATAGAAAAAGGAATTGGAATTTGAATTTAGAATTCAAATAAATAATGAGATTTGAAATTGAATCAAGCAGAGTTAAATGGAGTTGAATTCATTTAAAGAAGTTTAGAAGTTTAAAAGTATATATATTTATAAATATAATTAAAACGAACTCGCCGCAGCGCTGCAGTTCGAAAAATAGCGATTCGAACTTCAATTGAATATACAGGACTCAATTGAAGTCGGAATTCTTTGAAACAAGAAACGTCAGGACCGGTTTGATAATAGTTTTCAAATGAAGGAGAAAAATCTGGATTTCGTCGTATAGATTTTGAGTTATGTCAAAATCAAATTTTCAGAAAAACAGCGCCAGAATCGTTTTAAAACCAAAATGGTTTATTTAATTTTATAAAAGGATTTTTAAGCAAATAAAATCCGAAGTTTCTATTTAGAGAATTTCAGAGTTGAGTGTAAAATATATGCGAATTCAAGTTGTGTAAATGAATATGATTTTTGAAATAGAAACCAGATTTTTGATTTATTGAATAGAATTGACTAAATTTGGATAGAAATTAGTTAAGGAGATTTCGAATGGATATTGGGGTTTAAATAAGTAAATTCGATTTGAAAATTTATATTCGAAATAGAAAAAGGAAACTAGAATTGAAATCGAAATTCGATTTGGTTATGAACGAGTTAAATATTTTGTTCGAACATGTTATGTTCACAAAAAGTGAAATAGGCAAAAGGGCCAATTTAAAGAATAAATGGCGAAACTGAATTCAAGCGATTAGATAGTATTGAATTGAATTGCAAACAGGTGAATATGTGTTAAGCAGGTTTGGGATGGAGTATGTGAAGATTTTAATTTATGTGCTCGACAATAAGGTACATGTTTAATTCATATATGAGGTTTTATGCGCCGTATCGGCTAGCCGCTTGGCTTTTTCTTTTTCTTTTTGAGATTAGAAGATACCGGGATGCTATTTGAAATTTCCCGATGCTCCCGATACAGGGGAGGTTATGGCGAATTTTTCCGGGAATTTAAGGAGTTAGAATATTTTTAAGAAATTTGACAATTAGAAATCTATATATCGATATATATAGAATTCGATAAGGAAACGAAATCAAAAATAGCGAAAAGGGCCAATATGGTTATTGAAAATATTTGGATAACAAATATTGATAGGGAAATGGGAAAGTGATTTGATTAATGAAATATTAATTAAAGGGCCCAGTGATTTGTTTGAGATGTTGATTGAACACTTGTTTTTATTCGATAGTTAAATCACAGACTATCGAAGTTTTTGACCATCGTTGTCAATATGGAGAGACCGGTTGGATTATTATCCGAAGAACCACTCCGTATCGGCATAAGCGTTGCGAACCAAGTATGCTGAATATATTGAAGACGGAGTGAAGTGCAAGGGCTTTTCTATTTATAGAAATAGTGCCTCCGGTTTCGTTCAATCCCAGAACGAACGTAAATGGACGGATGTCTGACAGAGTATTTCCAATGATCAAATGGGTTGGTCTGTATGAATATATATGGTTGCAACGGATTTATCCCTTAGCATAATATCCAGAATATTTGTGCAAACTCAACTAGTGATTAACGGATCTGACGATGTGGCATTCAAAGTGATTGTGTTATCGAGGAATGGTAAGTATGCGTAGCCTCAGGCCTCAACAACCGGGAAAGGACAAAAATCGGGCAGGCAGCATGGCTATGTGGGTCGCACCCATTAGGGTGTATAATCACCTATCTAGAGAAATTCCTTTTGTTTCTAAATCTATCGATTCTGCCCATTCGGGAACGGTGGTTTGAGTCCAACCGTTGGTGATATACATTCGATACACTCAAGCGAAATGAGTGGTCGGTCATGTGTGGGCCGGGTTGCAAGATGTTCTTGTTGAACCCAGGTGTATTCGCCTCTAGAGATACATCATCGGAAGGTGGTCCCATACCTTGTCATGTTGGAAATCCAATCTCCAATAAGCGCCATGCGGTTTTTGATTATATACTATATATGTGGAGCGTGAGATGCAAGCGTTCTGCTATTTGGTTATTTACTTGATGTAGACATTATTATAATATCACTGGATTTTCGTATCAAAGTGTTTTGGGTAAAAACCGTCCATGTTTATGTGTGGGCTGGTCTTACTATTATCTTTTCTTTGAAAGGATTTTTAAAGTTAAACAAGTGGTTGGAGTTTACTCACACCAGTCCCATGACTGACCCAGAGTTTATTTGTTTTGTTTTCCCTAAACTCTTGGGTGCCCAAATTTGTACGGGCAGTCAAGTGTTTCAGGCTTTTACAGATACACTTGGAGGAGCTTGAAGCAGGAGGCTTCAACGTTAGTTATTTAGAGTTACTTCCGCTGGATCAAATGTTATGTGTACTCTGATGATGGTATGTATGTATGAACAAAACAGATTTGTATTTCGAAGCTTATGTTATATAATATATTTTATTCGTTCCGCTGTGAGTTGGTGATCTTCGTTTTTCTTCTATTCTAAGTTTTCTATCTTATCTATTCTCACCTTCTATCTTCTTTCTAATAATGAGTCGTATTTCTGTGTTATTTGGGTTGGACGTGTGGTGTATTTAGTCAATTCAGATAGCTCGGATTTAATACGGTTAAGGGGCAAAATATAAATATAAAATAATTAAGGGGTTCGGTCAGTGAAACAAGGGAACTGTGTATACAAGGAGATATACGAGGATGACATGGCAAGATTAGTTAAGAGGTCGGTAAAGCCAGTCGCATTGATATCACAGTAACGAATGCTACGGGCCGGTGATGTCTGGAACAAGTTGGAGTTCACTGGAGTCATCAGCGGAATTAAAGCGCCGGAAATAATCAACTGACGCAAATCGTTATTTAACGGTTAACGCGCCAAGGTGAGTAAATTCACTAACTTTGTTTTATTTAAAATATTTTAATTATATTTTGAATAATGGTTGAATGTTGTGTGATGGTTGATTAGATAAATTACAGTGGTATCAGAGCTGGTTGCTTAATTGGTACGGATGATAGGGGGTTCTCGCTTCGCGTTAGGTGGCGAACGGGAGACTCTTACCCCTACATCTCCCGACAATGTGGGTTGGTCGAGTCGAGAGGCTGGCCGTAAAAGCAGTTCTGAGGTATCTCTGTAAGCCACGCTGGGAGGTTAGCCCAGTGCCGAGGGAGGAGAGGATGGTTGAAAAGCCTACTCGAATCCCGGGGTCTTTACAGTTGGTATCAGAGCTTAGGTTGAGTGAACCCCTAGGCTTGTGTGGCATGTGCTCATTAGAGATAGGGTCGGTAGTACCCTAGAATGAGTTGAGTGTATATACGAGAGAGCGTATTTGTTATTTGATATAAAAGTTGTTTTATATTGTGTTGGCTAGTCTGTTGAGTGGTTTATGAATTCTGGTCGAATCGTGGGACGCCACGAAGTCGATAGGGATTTCTAAACACTTGGACAGAAAATATGACACGATATTGTTTTAAAATGGGTAAATGAAATAATTTTACCCAAAATTCTATTTTGATATAGAAAGAATAATTTTCTGAAATTATTATAATATATGGATGTGTTGATTGTTAGGATTATAATCAAACGAGATTATAAAATTGGAATGGTTATTTATAACCAAATAGAATTTGTATAGAAATTAAATATACAAATGAGATGAATTAGAATTAAATTCAAACCAGAATTTGAATTTAAATCCTGGGAAGGTTGAAAATATTTTCCAAAGTAATATGGCTTTGTGATTAAAGGGTTTTTGGATCAAAATCATTTTGAATAGATTTTGAAATAGATAAAGCACTGAACTCACTTCAGCGGCTGGGAAATAATTCTGATGATGATTGCAACATCATCAGTGTTCATTTTCAAGTTTCTAAGTGATAGATTGCTACCTTAGAAAGTTTTGATGGAAATTTGTTTTGAAAGAAAACAAGTAGATTGAAAATTCAAATGTTTTGAATTTGAAATGAAAATATATACATGTATATATTTGTGGGATTTCAAAAGAATTTGAAAAGAAAAACCCAGGGATTTGGATTCTGGAATTAAAATTTAACTGAAGCAAGTTAAATGGTTCAAGGTGAATAAATTGACTAGAATCAATTTGAAATAAATTGAAATGAATATGAATTAGGATGCATATGAATGGAAACACCAAAGGTTTTGGTTGAAATTAAAGTCATAAAAATATGAGGAGTTGAGTTTCAACATAAGTGAATTTTTGAAAAGTAATGGATTTGTATCACTTTTTCTACCTTAGCAATTTCGAGGACGAAATTATTTTAAGGGGGGAAGAATGTAACGACCCAGATTTTTGAACGATAAATTTTTAATATTTAATATGATTTTAAATATTGCGTTAATAATATAAATAAATTTTTATCGTAGTACGAAATAAAATTGGGATCGAAGTTGAAAACCAAATCAAATCAAAAACTTTACATAGCCGACCTACTCATTTTAACGCCACCTATTGCCTTCCTCGAGCCAAAATTTTTGTTTTCCCCTGTTCAGCGTCAAGCAAACAAGAATTAATGGCGTATTGGTTTGTCTCCCGTACACCCTATATTGCCGATCTCTTCTTCCTATATGCAGACCTAAACCATTACATCGCACAGAGTATTTTCTCCTCGAGCTGTAAACCATGTCTTTCTTGTTCGGTATCAAAGAAACAACAAGTTAATGAAGCTGTACGTCTTGTTCACCCTTCGCATTCTATATAATAAGCTGACCCCTCTGATTTCAAGCCCAAAATCCCTTTCGTTCCTCAACACAGAAACCGT
The DNA here is from genome assembly GCA_030737875.1 of Allium sativum. Taxonomy (NCBI): domain Eukaryota; kingdom Viridiplantae; phylum Streptophyta; class Magnoliopsida; order Asparagales; family Amaryllidaceae; genus Allium; species Allium sativum. The sequence goes on along the minus strand of CM060924.1, from coordinate 994,681,927 downwards.
TTCTCCCCCTTTCAAATAAAATTGAAATTACATAGAAAATCAAATACTTGATTAAACCAATCAATTCTTGATCCAATTAATTCGTCTGCGCCCAAGCTTCATGCCCATACCATTCAATCTGAATCCGATCATCCTTCCAGTCGCACTTCTTCACTCAGCGACGCCTAGGGTTCTGTGCTTCGTGGTGGTATGCGAATGGGTGAAAGGTCGATGTGGTTTTAGAAGAGGTCAGAGTGGTTTTGGGGTGCGATTGGGTAGGAACGATTGAAGGGAAGGACGAGCGACTGTTGGGTGAAATTTGGTGAGGGTCGACGCTGGTAAGGGATGCAAACTGGACAAGTGTTATTGGGTGCGGTGGTTTATGCGATGGAGCGATCGAGGAGGTTGATTGACGTGAGGACTGTGCATCATGATTTCTGGCATTGCAATGTAAGATTAGGGGAGTTCAACAGTGAAGAAATGGAAGGGGTCGGCTTCTGCTAATTTTATTTCTCTGGCTAAACTAAGGTAAATTAATTCGTTCATTTAATTTCTACTTAACAAATTAATGACCAATTAAAATTAAATCAAGTTGATAATTGTGTATACTTATCTTGTAAGGTATTTATTAACTAAACTACTAAAGAATGGTTAGATTGGTAAGGTAATTAGCGGTGATAATTGTCATGAAGTAATTTAAATTTATATAATCATGTTCAGTAAATTTGTTAATTAAAAGAAATATGTTCATAAAAATCAGATGAGAACGTCGTAAACCCCGTTGGGTTCATAACTGCAAAATTCACAAGCTGGAGTTGATTTGGATTGTTCCGAAGATAGATGGAATTTACAAATCAAGCATCTTCGATTTTTCCGTCAGATAAAATACAAGGTGAGTAAATCTCACTCACCTTTAGAATTATTTTTATTTCATTAAAAATAATTGTCTGTTGCTTGTGTGCATGGTTTATGGTTGTTTTATATATATTAGTTATTTAGGCTATATATATATATATTGGGTTGATTGATTGGTTGGATTCCCGCAGTCTCATTAGCGGATGCCCGCAGTTTCATAGCGGATGATTACCCTATACGCCCCACGCTATGATTAGTGGATGACCTTCTATACCGCGATATTCTGCCACGAAGCAGAATGGGTATTATTTATGTGCTAACATCTGTGGATGCAGGAAAACAGGTTGGAGGAATCCAACAGGATTCCTCAAAAATATATTATCTGTTTGTTTATTTGTTGCATATATATTGTTATATATGATGTGTTAGAAAAATAAACAATTGGTTGCTTTGTGTGTTTTATCACTGGGCTTAAGAAATGATATTTAAAATATCATAAAAAGGATATTGGAGATTTTAAAAAAGAAAATTCTATTTTTAAATAGAATTTGAATTTTAAATGGAACAAGAATATAAACTTGTTTTGAAAAATAAAACAAGTAGTTTCTTTTTAAACGAAGCTTATAAATAGTTCTTTTATAACGAAGTTATAAATGAAGTGAAAAGAATTATCATTTGATAATTCAGAAAATAGGAATACAAGTGTTTTGAAAATATGATTCAAAAGGAAATTTAAATATAGAATTTGAATAATAGGAAAGGAAATGGAAATTTGAATTCAAAAAGAAAAGGAAATAGAAAATTTGAATTTAGAATTCAAATAGAAAATCCAAGGTGGATTTGAATGTAGAACTTTCAAATGGTATTTGAATATAGAGAATTTGAAATAGAATTTCCAAATAGAATTTGAAATAGAATTTCAAAATAGAATTTTCAAAAGAGAATTAAATGGAATTTGAAATATAGAATTTCAAAGAAGAATTAAATAGGATTTGAAATATAGAATTTCAAAGAAGAATTCAAAAGTAGAAATTTGAATAGAGATTTGAATTGGAATTCAAATATGAAATTTGAAAGGTGATTTGAAATAGAAATTCGAGTATTGAATGTGAACATGGAATTGAATACAGAAATTCAAGTAGAAATTTAAATATGAGATTTCAAAATAGAATTTGAAATAAACTTTGAAAATAGGATTTCAAAGTCGAATTGGAAATAGAATTTCAAATAGGATTTTCAATATAGGAAATTCAAATGGTGTTGAAATGAATTTGAATATTAGAAATTCAAATGGTATTGAAATGAATTTGAATATTAGAAATTCAAATGGGGTCGGAAAAGGAAAATGAAATTTGAATGTAAGAGATTCAAATTGAATTCAAATAGGATTTAATCTATGGGATTTGAATATGAAATTCAAATGGGCTTTAAACTATGGAATTTTGAATATAGAATTTAAAAAGGAGTTTGAATATTTGAATTTCAATAAATTTCAAATATAAAAATTGGAATATAGAAGTTTAAATGGAATTTAAAAATAGAGTTCGAATAAAAGAATTCAAATGAATTCAAGTCTAGAATTTGAATATAGGGAATTCAAATAGAAATTCAAATATTGAATTTGAATATCAAATAGAAAAAGGAATTGGAATTTAGAATTCAAATAAATAATGAGATTTGAAATTGAATCAAGCAGAGTTAAATGGAGTTGAATTCATTTAAAGAAGTTTAGAAGTTTAAAAGTATATATATTTATAAATATAATTAAAACGAACTCGCCGCAGCGCTGCAGTTCGAAAAATAGCGATTCGAACTTCAATTGAATATACAGGACTCAATTGAAGTCGGAATTCTTTGAAACAAGAAACGTCAGGACCGGTTTGATAATAGTTTTCAAATGAAGGAGAAAAATCTGGATTTCGTCGTATAGATTTTGAGTTATGTCAAAATCAAATTTTCAGAAAAACAGCGCCAGAATCGTTTTAAAACCAAAATGGTTTATTTAATTTTATAAAAGGATTTTTAAGCAAATAAAATCCGAAGTTTCTATTTAGAGAATTTCAGAGTTGAGTGTAAAATATATGCGAATTCAAGTTGTGTAAATGAATATGATTTTTGAAATAGAAACCAGATTTTTGATTTATTGAATAGAATTGACTAAATTTGGATAGAAATTAGTTAAGGAGATTTCGAATGGATATTGGGGTTTAAATAAGTAAATTCGATTTGAAAATTTATATTCGAAATAGAAAAAGGAAACTAGAATTGAAATCGAAATTCGATTTGGTTATGAACGAGTTAAATATTTTGTTCGAACATGTTATGTTCACAAAAAGTGAAATAGGCAAAAGGGCCAATTTAAAGAATAAATGGCGAAACTGAATTCAAGCGATTAGATAGTATTGAATTGAATTGCAAACAGGTGAATATGTGTTAAGCAGGTTTGGGATGGAGTATGTGAAGATTTTAATTTATGTGCTCGACAATAAGGTACATGTTTAATTCATATATGAGGTTTTATGCGCCGTATCGGCTAGCCGCTTGGCTTTTTCTTTTTCTTTTTGAGATTAGAAGATACCGGGATGCTATTTGAAATTTCCCGATGCTCCCGATACAGGGGAGGTTATGGCGAATTTTTCCGGGAATTTAAGGAGTTAGAATATTTTTAAGAAATTTGACAATTAGAAATCTATATATCGATATATATAGAATTCGATAAGGAAACGAAATCAAAAATAGCGAAAAGGGCCAATATGGTTATTGAAAATATTTGGATAACAAATATTGATAGGGAAATGGGAAAGTGATTTGATTAATGAAATATTAATTAAAGGGCCCAGTGATTTGTTTGAGATGTTGATTGAACACTTGTTTTTATTCGATAGTTAAATCACAGACTATCGAAGTTTTTGACCATCGTTGTCAATATGGAGAGACCGGTTGGATTATTATCCGAAGAACCACTCCGTATCGGCATAAGCGTTGCGAACCAAGTATGCTGAATATATTGAAGACGGAGTGAAGTGCAAGGGCTTTTCTATTTATAGAAATAGTGCCTCCGGTTTCGTTCAATCCCAGAACGAACGTAAATGGACGGATGTCTGACAGAGTATTTCCAATGATCAAATGGGTTGGTCTGTATGAATATATATGGTTGCAACGGATTTATCCCTTAGCATAATATCCAGAATATTTGTGCAAACTCAACTAGTGATTAACGGATCTGACGATGTGGCATTCAAAGTGATTGTGTTATCGAGGAATGGTAAGTATGCGTAGCCTCAGGCCTCAACAACCGGGAAAGGACAAAAATCGGGCAGGCAGCATGGCTATGTGGGTCGCACCCATTAGGGTGTATAATCACCTATCTAGAGAAATTCCTTTTGTTTCTAAATCTATCGATTCTGCCCATTCGGGAACGGTGGTTTGAGTCCAACCGTTGGTGATATACATTCGATACACTCAAGCGAAATGAGTGGTCGGTCATGTGTGGGCCGGGTTGCAAGATGTTCTTGTTGAACCCAGGTGTATTCGCCTCTAGAGATACATCATCGGAAGGTGGTCCCATACCTTGTCATGTTGGAAATCCAATCTCCAATAAGCGCCATGCGGTTTTTGATTATATACTATATATGTGGAGCGTGAGATGCAAGCGTTCTGCTATTTGGTTATTTACTTGATGTAGACATTATTATAATATCACTGGATTTTCGTATCAAAGTGTTTTGGGTAAAAACCGTCCATGTTTATGTGTGGGCTGGTCTTACTATTATCTTTTCTTTGAAAGGATTTTTAAAGTTAAACAAGTGGTTGGAGTTTACTCACACCAGTCCCATGACTGACCCAGAGTTTATTTGTTTTGTTTTCCCTAAACTCTTGGGTGCCCAAATTTGTACGGGCAGTCAAGTGTTTCAGGCTTTTACAGATACACTTGGAGGAGCTTGAAGCAGGAGGCTTCAACGTTAGTTATTTAGAGTTACTTCCGCTGGATCAAATGTTATGTGTACTCTGATGATGGTATGTATGTATGAACAAAACAGATTTGTATTTCGAAGCTTATGTTATATAATATATTTTATTCGTTCCGCTGTGAGTTGGTGATCTTCGTTTTTCTTCTATTCTAAGTTTTCTATCTTATCTATTCTCACCTTCTATCTTCTTTCTAATAATGAGTCGTATTTCTGTGTTATTTGGGTTGGACGTGTGGTGTATTTAGTCAATTCAGATAGCTCGGATTTGCGGGTCTTTACACAATGCGGCTGAACATGCTTGGTCATATCGGGCTTCTCCTGGACCGCGCCCGATGAGGGAAATAAGTTTAAATGTCGGGCCTCATTGATTTGCCCACTTTGAGCACTCGGGGTATGAGCCTGCAGCATTGTTGAGCCTTGATGGGCTGCTTGAGAGGCCCATCAACACTTTTCCCCCCAATGTATGGTACGTTGGAAACGGAGCATACTTTGTAAACATGTGTCCTGAACAAATCTTTTCATATCAACCGAAAAATTTCATGGGTCGGTCTGAGTCATCCATTAAATAAGCCTTGTAAATTGCAATAAATCCTATCAGCCGTCTTGGAAACGTAAACGAGTTCAGATAATAAGGATGCCTATCATCTGTCTTATCGGTTGATCCTTGGCTCGTCAACTACTTTACACGTCAGCCGAGTCCAGCCACGTCAGCCGAATGTGAATAGCCACTCCATCATATTATAAAAGGGAAACTCCTTTCACCTTTTTCTCTTTACTTTTACTATTACTATTGCAAGAACCAATTTACCGCTCCATAAGAAGAAGAAGAAGGACGATCTCCATCTTCTACCAAAGTCATATTTTTCAGGTAGAAATCGATTCTTCATCCTTTTCAAAATATTTAAATGTCATTCTTGCGTATGATCTCTCTTTCCTTTGCCTTCTTGCTGCAATTTGGGTTTAACCTGATCCATGATTGGGATACCAGCATCGGATCGCCGGAGTCTGCGGCGATGCGGTTGTTCATGGTGATACCAGTATCATTTGAGTAGGATCCGAAGGTGTCGGATTTGCTGATCTGATTATATCATGGAAGCAGAAAGATTTCCCGCCCATTCATAGCTTTTCGTGTGTTAAGGTGTTACTGAACCCTGGAACACATGGTGGTGCTTGAGAGGGTGGTAAAAAAGGACAATGATCTTAATCATGATTTTTGTGGCTTGTCTTTTACTGAAATAGCACTGTAAAAGGGCACTAACCCTTTTTGCATTAATCTTTAATTTCAGCTTGATAACCTTTTCACATACAGATGGTTAAAGCATATGATGCCCATAAGCGAGGATCGGGCGAGGGATTGTCCTTTTTCCATTAGAGTAGATAGTACTTCTGAGTCGTCGGATCGATCGAAACCTGATCTTGATAGCGACCATCGAAGTCGGTCTACGAGTCCACTACTTCCCCTTAAGTAACGGTCGAATTAAATGAAGCGACACCTGTTCCCATAGCAACCGACATGCTTCCGGGCGCAGAAATTCTAGAGAACCCTCCAGATGTGGAAAGGATCACGATAACTCTTAAATGGATACAGAATTTGACTGGTAAACATAACCTTCCTTTTGACGATGTTCTTCTCCCAAAGAAAACCGATTGGCCTTTCAATCCCCTAGGCGGTTACATGTCAATATCTCTTCCAATATGTAATGTGGGAGCTATACCCCCTTTTCCTTCATTTATTGTCAACTTCTTACGACGGATGAATTTGGTTCCGATGCAGTTCCATCCGATTGCTTGTGGCAACCTCTTGTCGTTATATTACTTGTATATGAGATATTTGGGATACCCTCCAACCTTTGATGACTTGGCTTTCCTTTTTCATTTTAAACACAACGAGAAACAGTCCCCCTCTCTTCTTTACTTCAAGGATGCCCGGGGTTGGAAGATTATTGAAGAGATTCCGAGCAAGGTGGGTGATCCAAGACGGGAATGGTTTTGGGTTAGAGGGCAGCCGGGATGCGCTTGATATTGGCTTCAATGCATTAAGTCTCTTTGCTGGTTGATACTCCCCATACTAAAGTTCCGTATGTCGATCGCTATGCTTCTTCTTCTCTTTTTATACAGGGGACGACCCAACTAGGCCTGAGGTGGAAGTGTTTGAGGAACGCCATGGGCGACTGATCAAGCTGGACCCGAAGCGGCGATGGTTTTGGAATTGCTTGACGGACAAGCATTTACATCAATATGCTCTCCATGACGAAGGTAGAACAATCGAGTCGTTGAAGGAGGAATCCGAGTCAACAGCACCGAGCCAGGACGTGATGCCCTCAACTAAGAAGAAATCGGGGGAGGGGGTACGCAGATGACTCATTCGGTCGGGAGATCAGCTGTTCATCTCTCGCCTGGGAAGAAAAATAAACTTGGTCCAAAGAAGCCTACATTCGAAGGATGGGTTCGAGAGGCTGAGCGTCGAGAAGTCGGGCATCGAGAGACCTAGCTGCTAATTACCCAATTAAGCCCATTTAAGCTGTTTTTCACTTTTCAAACCTTATTTCAACCATATCTCCCAAACGGTAAGTCTGTTTGATAATGTGACCACTCTATGGAAAGAGAAACCATCATCCGAATCCATTGGAAGTGGTTTCAGGTTAAAACTCCTTACCAATCAAAAGTTATAGGCGAAACAAGATTCGCCAGGGGCAAAATAGTCATTTAAAAATCAGCAAAAATCATGAACATGTGAAATGACCCCAATAGTCGTTCCCCAAAGTTACACGGCCATACGACTTCATAAGGAAAAAAAATTATGTTCCTCCGATGCATAGAATGCGGATCATTACATCCCCCCCCCTTTAAGGAATTTCCGCCCTTAAGAAATTTTGCCCCCGAAATTCCTTAACCAAAACATGCAAATGACCCCCCATGCCTATCAATCATTTGCAACAATCAAACATACATAACAACACAACAAGCCTATCCTAGCATGCGGTTTACTAACAAGGGAGTACTATATCGATATTAAAATCTTACCACACAAAGAGCTCTAGATATATCTTCCTTATGTTCTCCTCTGTTTCCCAAGTACAGTCTCTCTCATTATCACTCCACTGGACTTTGACTAGTTTGGACCGTCTTCCCTCGAAGCTGCTTCGTATCGTGCTCGACAATATGAATAGGTCTGCGGTTCCCAACCGCCTCGGGTTCTACCTCGATATCATCCAACTGATCTGGTGAAATAGCCACATTAGGGTAGTCCACAAACTTCCTTAACTGGGAAACATGAAATACGTTGTGAACTCCCGCCATCTTGTCTGGTAATATGACTTTTGGTCAATCGATCCACAATTACCCAAATACTATCATGGTCCGATCTAGTCCTTGGTAAACCATCGACGAAGTCCATTGAGACTTATTCCCAATTCCATTCAGGAATTTCCAACGGTTGTAACAAACCACAAGGCTTCTTTTGCTCATCTTTAACTAACTGGCAATTCATACTCTTGGAGATAAACTTCCCAACGTCCCTCTTCATCCCTTCCCAATGATAGGTTTGGTTCATGTCTCAATACATTTTGTTACCACCGGGATGTATAGTCAATTTAGAGTAATGCCGTTCTCTAAACACTTCATCTCTCAATCCGTTAACGTTGGGTATAACTAATCTCCTATTCTTTCGAAGCCATCATTTTCTATCAAGTCCATACTTGTTCATTTTCGCACCACCGATATTTATCCCTACCTTGGAGATGATTTCCATTAGGTTAGGATCGTCCCTCTAACTGGAACCAATCCGCTCAATCAAAGTCGGTCTAACCGTCAAACTTGCTAACATTTCTGGATCCAATCCATACTTAGGTCTAAAATCATATCCCACAATATACTCCAATTACTTTCATTCAAGAAACATAGCATCTAAACTGGCATGTCCCCTACTCAATGCATCAGTACAGCACCTAGTCTGGTATCACATGCATCCGTGTATACCGTCATGTCTTCATTCTCTATTACCAGAATCCTATAAGTGATAGTCTACTCAAGGGAATAAAAATAGGAACAAACATAGCATCCATCAAACATGTCCTATCTATCACCTGCTAAAGCCATAAATACGTCGACGCCTACCTGACTGGTTCAACCAATCCCAAGGGCTAATGGAAGCCTCGGTCCCAAACGAACTACCGCACGTCCAACGCACGTTTATCCTCCAAGGATAACTAGATCAATCCAATGGATCCAAGGTAACGGGCGTCCCTAGATACCCCTGCTTCGAGTCCGCCTAGAACACTCCAACTATCGATGATTTCTTGGTACTCTCATCAGAAGAGCTACCCACATACTCAGAACCAGTCTCGAGTATCCATTACCCACAAACTCAAGTCCAACATGAGTCGTCTCCCTAATCGTTGCATCTCCAAGATCAACAAACAACCATTTTTCCTTTACTAGTTAAAGTCCAACTTAAATCGTCCTAGCCTTCATTGCATCTCCACAATCAACGAGCACATCTTATCCCTTCGAAGTTCTACCATCCTAGAACCAACAAGAACATCAACATAGGATCCTAAACAATTCATTACTTTGCAGCTTTCTCGAGTCCCACTCGAGTCGTCTTATAGCCCTATCAAATCCAACCCGCGACACTCCATACCATTGAACAGTCTTATCATGTCACAGCCGCACATCACTCCTTGAGTAAGCCGAGATATCATTCAATGGAAATCACAACAACTATTTATATCTCACTCAAACTATCCTAGTCGAACTCGACATTCCCTAAGCACAAGCCCCAAAGGCCTAAACCAATATCAGACAAGCACTCAAGGAACATCTCCTCCGAATTCAGGCAATCTACGTGAGATGATACTAGCAAAACAACTAAGCAATCACAAGCAAACATACATCCATGACTCGATAAGACCACATTACAACAAATCATGCAAAAGGCTAGTTGAACCACCGATCGGGTTCGTCACAACTAAAGGTCTATCGACAATCTCAAGTTCCAATTCCAACCTATCTACCAGGTCACTAGGTATGAAAGAATGGGATGTCTCGGTACCAAAGAATACTCGAACAGGAACATCATGAATAGAAAGCATACCTTGAATAACGACACTCTTTTCCTTCTGCGTTGCAGTTGGGGCATTCGACGAAGAAGGAACAACGTTGATAGCATATGCTCTCACAATCTGCTTCTCTTTAGGGGGTTGTGGACATTTATCCTTATGATGTCCCGCTTGGCCGCCATTGAAGCACTTCCTTTCCCCATGCTTTTCCTGACAATCTCTGGCAAAGTGGCCCTTCTTGCCATAACTAAAGCACTTGCCATCATTCTTATTCTTTTTATTCCGACCATCCTTGGTTTTGTTCTGCTTCCTCTTGTTCTGAGAATTCTTCTTGCCTTCACCGCCGGCTTGCGGTTTTGGCTCCTTGCAAATGCAGTAGCAACTTTGATCTTTGTCTTAAGGTAAAGACTCTCCGATCTCAATGCCTTTCCCACAATAGATACAAACATCTCATCAATGTGGTTTATATGTCTCTCCCACAAATACCCATCTAATCCAGTTATGAACTTCTCGTTTTTCTTCTCGGCAGTGTCGATAAGGGATAATCCATACTTCGATAAAGTATCGAACTCAGCAATATATTCCGAGACTGCCCTACCATTCTGCTTAAGTTCAAAAAATCTCTTGAACAGTACTAATCTCTGAGCAGCTGGAATAAACTTATCACTGAAGCGAGTCCTAAACTGATTCCAAGTAACCGATCCTCAGGAGTAGCTTCTTTAATAACATTCCACCAATTCATAGCCTGTCCTTGAAGTTGACGCGATGCTAGCTTCCTCTTCATTGCATCCTTGATCCACAAATCCTCAAAGATGCGCTCACAACTATCTAGCCAATCTTGAACTTCCATAGCCGACTTCATTCCGTGGAATGGCTTCCCACCAAGACTAGTATAATCCTTGTTGAGCTTGGCGAAATTGGCTCTAGGCGCCTGCACTACTGCACCACTACCATTAGCAGCATTAGGAACTGCTCCCCCCGAGCATCCCTAAGCATCTCTCGCATGAAGGTAGTAAACATTGCCCTTACATCAGGGACATTCCTACTGTTGGCCCCTGAACCCGTACACCTCGTATATCGGCTCATCATTCAATCTGTAAAGAGAAAACGATTAACCATATCAATGTGGTGCCCGTGCAGTACGACTTTATCCTTAGATATACTAATAGTGTGTGTGTGTATATATATAGTTCTTTAAAACCAAAATATCACAAATACGCGCTCTCATATACGTGTACTATCTCTCCATGATGTCTTTCCCTAGGTTAACTACGCAACCTAGAGCTCTGATACCAAATGTGACGGCCCGCCCCGGACTAGCCGACATTTCTCCAAAATGCGTTAAAATATAATAACAACATAAATTTACTTATCTCACAGTGCATCTCACAGTGCATGGAATAAAATATAATAACAACATAAATTTGACACAAAACATGCGAGATAGTGCATAAGCTGAAAACTAAATCATCATAGCAGCGGAATCCATAATACAGCTTATGATCCAACATAATATTACAACTTCAAATTACTGTCTCTAAAGCAAAAGAAAGAAAAGGTACACTACTAATGCCCAAGCAGTGACCAACTACAACACAGGGAGTATATATGTATGTCATACGTGGTAGCCTCCTGCTCGTCTCTGGATAGCTACTCGTGCATTTCCACCTAAGCTGTCTCTAGTTTGCTTGTTTAGGAGCACCCAGAGTAATAAGAAGAGACATAAAATTCTGGGTTAGACAAAAGTCTGGTATGAGCGATAAGCAGCTTGTGATCTGTGCGGATATGTGCAGATAGTTCAGATATGTGCAGTTCGTGATTCTCCAGTCTGGGTCATGATCCCCCATTCCTGCATCGTCTTGTGATCTTCTCGTGGACCCCTCTTCGGGTTATGACACATGCTCGTGGTCCTCCTCTCCTGGGTCGGTTCGTGATGCTTCATAACCTCCGACCCGTGGTCAGCTTCCTCGGCTCGCTCTGGCATCGGCTCGTGGTTCACCTTGCATCGGTTCGTGGTCCTCTTTCCTTCCTAGCGCGGTTCATGGTCGCCATCCTAGGGTTTGCCCTCTTCCTCACGGTCTCCCTACTAGGGTTCGCCTTATTCCAAATTTTTTCTGAGTTATAATTTAGCTAATTAACACTAATCACACCTAATTTGCCGTAATTAGTGAAAAATAATGAAAATCACTCACCTCAGCCATAAATAATCTTAGATCTGAAACTTTTCTACTGTTTGGGTTGAATTCCTATGCAACACAGCAGCTCCAACTCTGATTTAGTGTTGATTTTCCTTGATTTGATGTAGCTTAGCTTAATCCTCGATTAGAAAGCGATTAGGAGGTGTTTAATTGAAGAATTTGAGAGTGGAGGCCATTACTAGGGTTAGGAAAATGAAAGTGGCAGCTGAAAAATGACAAAGGAGGGTTTCTCTAACCCCTATCAGCCCTTAAATACCCCTAATCCCGAAATCCCTAATGGACTTAGCTGCTAATTATCCAATTAAGCCCATTTAAGCTGTTTTTCACTTTCCAAACCTTATTTCAGCCATATCTCCCAAACGGTAAGTCTGTTTGATTAATATGACCACTCTACAGAAAGAGAAACCATCATCTGAATCCAATGGAAGTGGTTTTAGGTCAAAACTCCTTACCAATCAAAGTTATATGCGAAACAAGATTCGCCAGGGGAATAACGGCCATTTAAAAATGGGCAAAAATCATGAACATGGGAAATGATCCCGATAGTCGTTCCCTAAAGTTACACGACCATACAACTTCATTAGAAAAAGGAATAAATATTCTACAATCCCCCGATGTGTAGAATGCGGGTCGTTACATGATGTTTAAATCGCTCCTATCATGCAACAACATTTTTTAATCATGCCATGGTATCGTAAATGAAAATCTATTTGTTTGCAAGGACTTGTGTCAGTTATGTGTAAAAATGTCATTTGGATTTCTTATCTTGTTTTATCCTTTGAGGGTTATTCAAATGCTATCCTAGTCCGGGTCAGTCATACCCTTTTGCCCCCCGTGTCAAGGTAAGTTGTTCGGATAGCGAGTATTCCAATTATATTCGAATGGATTTGACCCGAGTCAGGGGTCAGACGCCCTTTAAGCAGAGGTGTCTCTAGTCTTTTATACTCACCCTTTAGTCGATAATGGGTAGAGTTTTTAAGGATCGAGTGGTCTTTTGTTGGGTTTCACCATTCACGCTCTTCCGTGATTTATACTCTTCCTTAAGCCACGAGGATTAGAGTTATGTTCAGACAGTCAGTCGATATGCTTGGTTAGGCGTTAACCTTTTCTTTAAGTTAATAGAGCAGGGGTCGACAGCTGTCCGGTCGATCTAAGTTTAAGATCGGTACCTTCGCTTTGGTAAAACCTTTATTCTTTTAATGGTGCTGGCCCGTTATGTCTCGAACCAACGCATTAAGGTGTTAGGATATAAGCTACAGTTATTTGACTTACAACATTTAGCTTTTATAACAATGAAATAGAGCGGGAATAAAGTCTTGTATTCAATCGATGAAAGATTGCTTATTACAATAATAAAACAAATGAAAAGAAACTAAAAAGTTCTAAGAAAGTCAAAGTCGTAAGTGCTCTGCATTCCACGCCTTTGAAAAGGTTCGCCATCAACAGTTGACAGCCTGAAGTTCCGATTATCAAGCTTTTGTTGAATGATGTAGGGTCCTTACCACTTGGGGCCCATGTGAACGTGGACTGGGAAGAACCGCTTCAAAACGAGGTCACCTACATCGAAAGTCTTTGGTCGGACCTTCTTATTGTAGTATCATGCGATCCTTCGTCTGTGGGCAACTGCAGTATACTTCTTCTCAATTGGATGGTCCGAGAAAGGGTTGTGTAGATAATAAATAAGATTAATAATTGTGAAAAGTTAAAAATGGAGGAAATCACGCACGAATTTATAGTGGTTCGGCATTAATGAGCCTACGTCACTTTATAATCTATTATATCCTATTTCAACTATCAGACAGAATAGTTACAATGGCAGTACAATAAGAGATCAAACAATACTTTAATGCTAGAGCTTTCAAAATATGCTAAAAAAGGTCCTCCCTTCTGAATCCAAAAAGGGGTACTTATAGGTGATACAGTACTTGAGCAGATTTGGACACGTGTTGTGGGATCCAAGAGAGTAGTTGATGCTGAATGAGTCGGTATCTCCTAAGGAATTGGTATTCCATGAATTATCGGCATGAAGTGGCACCTGGTCTGTCTAATTCAGATGATCTGGAAAGGGTAAAATTGGGGATTAGCTATTCTATAGGCGGGCTTTTCGGCTCACAGTTGGATGCAACGCGGCTGAACATGCTTCGTCATATAGGGCTTCTCCTGGACCGCGCCTGATGAGGGAAATAAGTTTAAATGTCGGGCCTCACTGATTGGCCCACTTCGAGCACTCGAGGTATGAGCCTATAGCATTGTTGATCCTTAATGGGCCGTCCGAAAGGCCCATCCACAAAAATATAAACTACACATAAGAAAATAGGAGAAAATTCAAATAATTTACTTGTTATTAACTCCACCTGCCTCGTCGGACGAGTATTCACATCCACTTCAAAATTCTTCTTCCTCTTCATTATTTTTGGGAAATAGCCAAGTAAATCATTCGGTTGATATTGGCTTTTTCCCAGAAGAAGGTTCATATGCTGAAGTTGAAGTGTCACAAGAAATCTTCTCCCATATATTACTGATAAATCCTTTGATTTCCTTAAGCTTTGAATTCATCATAGTCTTCGTTCTTTCAACCTAAGCCAAGCTTTTATCATGCTTCTGTTACTTCTGAGAAATGATATCATAGGCTTGGCAGGCTTACATGTTCATCCTTATTCCTCAATTCCCTCTAATTCTTAAGGTGGTTATGAAGACTGAAGAGGTTTTGATTGCTAATATAAGGATGAATGAATGACTATGGTTGGTTTGCTACCTTATTCGCCTCCCATTGTTTAAAAGATATTATATTATGAATTTGGAGATGTTTTGGGAGTACATTAAGCTAAAGGTTTTGAGTTTAATGATTCAACTAGTGGAAATTTGGAATTAGGAACTTGAACATTAATGTTGGAAAGGATTCTCGTAAAATAAGCGTGATAGTGGATTGTCTTCATTTGGCCTTGGTTAAAAGAAAGGACTTCATCGAGAATTATCTTTGATTAACTTACATTCCTTTGTCCCCATATAACATATAAAGCACGGGAATCATGTAATAAATTTTCTTATAACTTCCAGTGGTAGACTTAATTGAATGGGTTAAAACAAGATGCATTATATGAGCTTTTGGCCTTGCAAATATAGCTTTCGATTTGATTATATTGTCAATGCAATGACCTGGATTTTTGGTTGTTCAAATTGATAAAAATCTATAAATGTCGACTTAAACAAATCCAAAGATATAAATAGTTATTGGGATTAATATAAGAAAAGAAGAAAGAAGAAAACAATCAAAGAGTCTCATGGGGAAAGGAAAAAATATAATAAATAAATAACAGTTCATAATTTGTTAAAACATACATTTGATTATATTTTACAACAATTATCAGAGTTAGCTATCATAAAACAGACCAATATTTGCAACAGAATAATAATAATAATTACGTCTATTGAGCTCCATCTTCATTTCATAGCGACACCTTCAATAACCGAAAACTCAGGCTGACCCGAGCACAAATGAATAGACAAAAATACTCGGATCAGAACTAAAATATTTTCATATCAATCAAATCAAAACCATGTAATAATATGAGTGTCACGGTGTTAGAGATGCTTACGATAATTCACATCTCTTATCCAATGTATTCGTGAGTGCAATAACTTAAAAGATGTTACAGGAATTTCCATCTCCTAAGGATTCATCAAACTAGATATTAGATAATACAATATGCTATTATAATATTGTCTATGGTTAAATATAACATATTAAAATAGCGTAAGAGGGATTACATTTTCATCCTTACACATTTTATAATACCGTAGTCTATACAGATACCGTAAAGTCCACCGTAAACTAGTGGCTATCAGAGGGCACTCCATAGATACCGCACAAATCAAAGTCGTAGGGGGATCGATCGGGATAATATGACAAGACACAAGAGGAATGCCCAAAGTAGGAATATACTGGTTGCATACCTAGACTGGTGGTAAGGCATAGCCACGACTACCGCCCACCTCAGACAACACTCTCAAATCAAGGATGTGCATCTTTCAAACCAAATCAACCAGGGGGCTATAGTAATAAAGGAAGAAGGGTTGCCGATGGAGCTGGCTAACCCACTTGGTCTGGTATAGCCTTGTTTTAGTCATTTTAGTTATGACCCGAATGACATCCATCATCGTTCTTTTACTTTATTCCAGTACGTTCGCCAAACCAACATACTTCATTCTGGATTGTCCACAACGTATAAAGTTGTTAAAGTGGTTTTCGGTATTGGAAGAGAGTATGACAATATCCGATCCAGGTCTCTTTAATAACCAAACGTTTATATTTTTTACACCGGTCAGTTCTTTTACATTTAAAAGAGGTTCATACTTCATATCAAAATTCTAGATTTTGCCTTAAAAACCATTTCAATGGTCAAGGTAGAATAGTATTCATAATAAAATATCCATTAAAAACCAAACGTAGAATCTTGAAACAATTCCAATCCTAAAATAATTTGAATATTAAAATAGTTGAAATGTATAATAAAGTGGATTAGACTTTTTTAGATAGTTTGAAAATAGATAGTTAGGACAATAAAAGTTTAAATAATAGTTTTGAATATAAAAATAATATTGATCAAAAAATAGTTATATATATAGTTAAATATAAAAGAAGTTTATGAAATAGACAGTAATTTTTTTAAATAGACTATTAAAATAATTTTAAAATAAATTATTTATAATAATTAATATATATAAGTAAAAATAAATTAGTTTATAAAGTAAAATAGTTATTTATTAAATAGTTACAATATATATATATATATATGTTATAAATGGAATAATTTATAAGAAAAATGGTTATTTACCAAAATAGTTTATGTAATGCTTTAAATTACTATAGTTGGAATTGGAACTTTTTTCTCAAAAGTTCAATTAGACTTGAAGTCATATTCCAATTTAAAATCAAACCAACTCAATTTCAACATTTCAATCAATTAAATTCCCATTTTACATCCATTTCAATTCAATCAATTTAATTCGAAAAGTAATGTTTTCTATTTATAACAAATATTGAGTTCTCAAATACAGATATCACCTTAAATTGATGTTAATTGAAATAAATATCAAAGGTGGATAAAACAATTCAGTTTCAATAGATTTAATTCATATTCAAATTCAATGGAAATCGGCTTATAAAACAACATTTATATTGTCTTAAAACAATATCTCAAGATTCAAGGTTAAAACAAATTTCATTTAGCCAACTGATGTCCATATATAATTTTTTATCCTATGGCCAAGCGATATTTGTAATTTAATTTTTAGTATTTTGGGAAAGGATATATATCATTTCAATCCAAATCAGGATTATAGGTATTTATAATTTCAACCTACGTTCTTAATTCATTTTAATGATCAATCTCGGGTTTATTTGATGCCCGTAACATATATAGTAAATGGTTGGGATTAAACAACACAACAACGGTCATATATAATCAAGGTGAATAATAGGATGAATTACACATCAATACATTAAACATATCAATCCAAGGCATCCATAAAAGTCAATACATCCAAACAGTT
The DNA here is from genome assembly GCA_030737875.1 of Allium sativum. Classification (NCBI taxonomy): domain Eukaryota; kingdom Viridiplantae; phylum Streptophyta; class Magnoliopsida; order Asparagales; family Amaryllidaceae; genus Allium; species Allium sativum. Next base: position 994,664,311 of record CM060924.1, on the reverse strand, counting down.
CAATATAACATCAATTTACTGGTCATTAGGTATGAGGGTTAAACTAGTTATTAAATTCTAATTGTTCAATTTATATTAACAGTTAAATTAAATTATATTGTCAATACAGATTAACACAAATAAGCAATTTAAACTATCAAACATCAAACAATACAATCATATCATAACATGATTTTAATTTAACTAACAATCGAATATTTTAGTTAGGTGTAAGTGGGTTTAATCACTCACCTTTGATTTCAGACACATGTGAAATTCAATTACAGGCCCAAAAATCAACAGTCTCAGAATCAGTTCACGATAGCTTTAAGTTGTCCGAAATTTCGCTATGATCCCAATGGATCCGACCGTGCATCAAACTGAGTTCGTACGTAAAAGTTATACAAGCTTAAACATTCGAATTTCAAATTTAAACCAAATAAAATAAAACAAGGGGTATTTTTCTATAAGGGCCTTCTTTGGTTCAACAATAAGTTCTAAGGACACGACCCTAAGTTTATTATTTTCCAGGACATTAAACCCAAGACATCTCATTCTTCAATCTGTTATTTCGTTTCGTCGTTCCGCCATTTCTCACTCAAAGCCCTAAGCAAATCAAAAACTAGGTTTTACCAAAAATCGATCGACTTCCCTTCATTTTCATCTAAATTCAATTGCAATCTTTTTCATTTCCACCCTCTCCGATCGATTGTCGTTTTTCAACTGAATCTATTTCTAATCATTTTCAACTAAACCTAGGATTTAATTTTGATCTGCCTTTCAGTTACGACATTGCTAGCTACACGACATCTTCTTCTTCTTTTCCGATTACTACACAAGTAAGATTTCTTTATTATTCATTTTTAAGCAACTTTGATAAACCCTAGTTAACTGTTGTTGTATATCATAGTTTTTGTAGTGCATGTAAAGTGTTTTTTGTTTTTGTGATGATTTAACCTAATATGAAACTCTATGATTAATTAAACATAATTTGACGTTATTCTATTCAACTGCTTATGAAAAAAAGTGCATTTATCTTTGCTGTCTGATATTCATTTAGGAAGAAAGTGCATTTATCTTTGTTGTTTGTTATTGTTCACATTTATCTAAGTTAAAATATAGTTAGAAAAGATAAAAACATATTTTTTTATCTTTAACATCATCAATTTATTTTCTCTAGTTGCAAAGCAGGTTCATATGTTCATTATACAGTCATGCTTACTCATTGTAACTTATCATTAAACAATTGAACAATCATTTCAGTGTTGTACATATATTTGATTTAATAGTTTAAAAAGATAAATGTATTTATCTTTCAAGATAAATGAACCTATAAGGCATTTATTGTTAATTCTCTTTATGTGATTACAAAATTATAAATTGCTCTAGTTGCAAAACTGAACTTATGATTACAAAATTGCATTTTTGTAATTAACAAATTTTAAATGTTTAGTAGAATACATTATTTTATTTCATATTTAAAAAAGATAATTGCATATATCTTTTCAAAAAAGGGCACCGTTTTATGTTTGTTATATCTACTGAATTACACAAGTTGATATTTTCTGAGTATATATGTCCTATAAAGCATTTATATTTCATTATTTATGTTAAACCATTGCTTTATGATTATTTTAGCACACAAAAAATTACACTACATTATCTCACATAGTCTTTCAATATTTCCACAACCATTCAATAATATCACAATCATTCAAGTACATGAATCGACGACTAATTCAATTAAGATTTATTTTACTGAATATTCTCATTGTTATCCATAGTTTGGGTGGTCATTCAAACTAGCTTTAGTCTAGTTATATTATATATTTTTACTGAAAACGTAGAAATGAAATATATTCAGTAACGTTAATTCAGAATTTCTTTATATACTGTTTGTTATGTGCACATTGAAAATTTCTTAGCTTCTTAGTTGCTTATGCGCACAAAATTTTTATATGCACAGAAACATTTTTATTCAAACAAGTTTGTGATGCAAAAAGTTTGTGCCATACACAAACAAATGAGTAACTATGTAAGTTGTAAATTAGGTCCATATGTTATGTAATAATTTTAAATTATGAATAAAATGTCAAACTTTTTAACATGTAGCACTTATTCTTAAATATTATTAAGCATAAATATGTAATTAAATTCTCTGCACATAAAGCTAAAAGTATTTATGTCTTTTATAAGTTGAATACCATAACATGTTCTCTGACATATGGAGCAGCATTAAATAGTTTATATTCTACTAGTCATCAATATAAAATTTGCTAGTCATCAATATATTAAAAATCTGCTATTGAATATAAAAGAATTTATTAGTAACATGTACTGTAAAAGAATTTTATTAAGTAATATTTATATACATGATAAACTTATTCATCTTTCTTTATTCAAAATTATCATTTTTACAACATATTTATCTTTTTTTTATTAAATATTAAATCATCACTTTTTCAACAACAAAGGTTTTAAAAGATAACTGCATTTCTCTTTTCATGTAAAGGCATTGTTTTATGTATGTTGTATCTACTGAATTTCATAGGTTGATGTCGTCTGAGTATATATGTCCTATAAGGCATTTATGTTTATTATTTATGTCAAACCATTGCTTTTTTATTGTTAGCGCACAAAATATTTGGATAACAAAAGATGAAACATATTTCATTACAAATACTTATGTTAGAAAAATACAAAAATTAGCTGAATATGATTTATTTAGATTCCTACAGTCCATGCTAATTGGTTGAATACGAGCTTCTTATTTTTCCATATCTCAATATTACCATAAGTATTGCGATATATCTAAACTATGAGACACAATTAAAAGAATGTATACAAAAAAAATCACACTAAACGATTGTATATCAACATAAAAATGCTTGATTAAAATATACAAATATTAAAAACTGAATGAAAATGATAAAGGACTTTATCATTTTTCAAAACCATAAATGAACTTTAACAAAACAGTCATGAACTAATAGCTGAAATGAATAATGTTGCTACGTTTATTATATGTCAAATTTTGAATGAGAAAGTTCCAAGATGAATGAAAATGAGAAAACTTTATATCTTTTTTGTAAACTTTATGTTCTTTTGGCTATTTTTTTGTTTTGAATTAGCTTTTCTTATACTATATTTTGGCAACTCTAGTTACAACATTTTAACAATGAATTGTAAAACTGAATTTTTACATATGCTTGAATGAACATAAAAAAATTCTTTTTAATCCTCAAGTAATTAATCAATTCTTTTATATAGGAGTGACTGTGGAATTTTTGTGATGTTATTCATGCAAGCAATAACAAAAGGAATGCAAGCAGTAACAAACTTCACTTTACAAGATGTTCAACAGTTGAGAGCACAAACTACTGCAAATATTCTGCATGATAATCCTTATAGCCGGACCATTACTAAGTTATGTTCATCATCTACAACTACCATTTTTTAGTTGTTCATTTCAAATTTTTTTAGTTGTTCACTTTTTAGTTGGTCATTATTTAGTTGTTGTTCAGTTGAGAGCACAGACTGCTACAAATATTCTGCAGTAACAAACTCTATACCATTGTTTAGTTGTTCATTCCAACTTTTGTTGATTTCAATTGTTCTGTTTATTTACTATTTTCACTTGTTGTTTCATAAAGTCATAAAGGCATTCCATGATACTTGTTGTATATGATACGAGTGGTGAGAAACATGAATGTATATATAACAAATGTCGCTGAAAAGATAAATGTATGTATCTTTCTTCTGTTCTGTTGTATTGTGCAACCAATACATATCAGCAGCTTCATTGTATAGCCTATACATTTGTTTTTGTTACGGTGATCGTGTTTACTAAGTGAAAGCCTCAAAGAAACGGATGGAAGTTTTATTTTGAAGTTTATTTTGAAGTTTATACATAATCATAAGCTCAGCAGACTCGCCTGGCAGACTAGAAAGAATACATGTTAAACATCGAAATATGCTAAACTAGAAGGATCATCATGAAGTGGAACTTAATATCCACAGGCACACACACAAAAGAAAAGCATGTAAATATCAATACTGAAGTGGAAAATGTATCACAAGCACACACCGGTCCAATTCAAGCATGTGATAATATCAGAGGCAAACAGTAAAACGAATAAATCAGAGGATGTTATTAATCCTTCTGATAACATCAATCTATTGAATACAGAAATGGATTTTACATCCAATATCAAGTTAAAGACACCTATATGTGCACAAACTATAAATATTGATAATAATTGTGGCATCCAGACTAAATTTTCAAATGGCATTAAAAATAAGGAACACTTATCTGACTCCTAGTACAGACAAGGTCAAAAACAACCTGGAAAGTTAGAACAGATGAAGTCTCCTTTGAATTCAAAGCTTATATTCTTTAGACAAAGTTGAAAACTCTTCATGGAATAATCTAGTTTATCGATTGAAAGGAAAAAGCAAAAAGATGAAAAAGAATAAGACATCCGAGGATGCTACCTCCCTTTTTGAAGGTAAAAATACAAAAAATAATTTATAAATGGAGTTCCTTTTTGGAACATCAGGGGTGTGAATGCTCTGCTAAGAAGCTATAAATTTTGCCGCTGATTAGTAGTAATAGTTTAACATATATTCCTTATAGTCTGTCATATATTCCTAGACATCAACAACCAAAGCATATTTCAAAGTTTAACATATATTCCTAGACATCAACGGCCAGAGTTAAATATGCTAAACTTTGAACTACCTAGACATCAACATTCAAAGAACAAACAATTATTTGAGCATCATAAAAAACTGTCTTACTTTCTACAACAAACAGCCATTCATTATAGTCATAGCTGTACCAATGCCTTAAGATATACGTGTTTATCTTTTTCAGAATAAAAGATGTACACAACAAACATTAAATACACAGATCAACATATAATTAACAGTAATCACTTACATATAATTAATAGATAAACATATAATTAACAATAATCACTTACATATAATCAACAGATCAACATAAAAAACTGCTTAGCATGAAAATAGTCAATCATAAAAATATGCAACAGCCTTAGCCCAAATCTTCAGACATGCTTTTACTTCTCTTGGATCACTTCTCGTGTGCACAAATCAAAAACTGCTAATAGATACACAACCATAACAATAGTACTCCATGCCTTCAAAATCAACGTCCTATCTCTTTAAACTTCACCTGCAAATCCACCACCTACAACTACCATAGCTCAACTGAAGTTGTCGCTGCCACCTACTCCTTACTCACACTATCTCCCTTACAACATTCAACTCCTTCCTCTTGCAACCACCTGCAATGCAACTCATACTCACCTACTGCTTCCTCACAACCCATCTCAAAGCACAAAACCAACTTGAACTAGTATGTCAACTCTAAAACCACTATAACATCCCTTAAAATTACGACCATTTAAAATTTCAAATTTTGATTTAATGTTTGAATTTGAAATGGTTTTTAAATAAGATTTATGATGTTATTAATGAACGATTTAATTTATTTATTTTACGCGAGGCAAGCCGTTTTGATAGTGGACTTACCATGATTTAAAATTTTATTTGTGATAAACAACAGTTTATAATTTGTTAAATTGTGATTGATAATAATGGAAATAACTAGTATAACCACATAACAGTGGGAAAACCGACTTTGTAATACATATATATATTAAAAGAAATAATAAATGGTAATAAATTAAAGTTAGTATATACTTGTACGTTAATTAGATTAGAAAAAAATGTTACGAAATAAAGGAAAATGAAACTGATGAAAATTATTTACATTAATTAACATTAACGTTAAAACTTGTTATAAATGCACATAAAGAAAGAAAATACAGGGAACTGATGTATAAGGCTTGTCATGATTATTCAATAGACATTGTAATTAATGCATCATTCAAAGGAGGACAAAATGGTTATTGTAAAAAAGCTTCAGACAGACACAAGTTTTCGAAGGCTCAGTGGAATTAAGAAAAACCAACAAAGTCGGTTTGATTAAATTGTTTATGTTTATACATTTGGACTTGCTAACTTTGAACTATCGTTGAAAAAACAATTGCAGTTGAATCCTTGATTTTATTTTTAAGGTTCAACATAGGCATTAATGCGATAGTTGGAAATAAATTTATGAATGTTTCCAAATTAATTTTATATAGGAAGAATTGTAAGACACCGAGTGTTAAAGGTATGTAATGTATGTTTTAACTATCGCAGTTAATGAAATTTATGTTAACATTTATAATAGTAAATAAAAATAGAAACAAACAAACATAAAACATATTTATTGTCCAACGTTTCCATGTATTATGCATACATTTGTAATAAAAAAAACATAAAACATATTTATTGTTTTCCCTTCTTTTTCTACTTTCCCCAAATTCACTGCCTTATCTCTCTCCACTTTATTTCTTCATTAGTAATGCATTCATTTCTTTCCTCCACTTTATTAATTTTTTTTTCCATACATTCTATTTTCTTGAATCTTATTTCATATTCTATACGTCTATCATTACAAAATCCATATATGTTGTATCCATTCTACCACATTTAATTTGTGAAACGAATGAAAAAAATGAATAGAAAACGTCCCGCACCATTATGTGTATAAAAAGAAGAAGTCATAATCATTTATTTTAATTAATGAATAAAAGGAAAGGTCATCATTTGGTTTTCCTTCCCTAAGCACGTTTTAATGACTTCATATAATATATAGCATAAAACGTTTTATAAAACAAAAATCCATGCATTTTATTTACAATGCTTGGCATAAATGCATATGAAACGGTGTAAAAATAAAATAAAAAAGAATGAAGTCTGAAAGTTTATTGGCTTGGGAATTAGTTAAGCATATTGATCAGTTCATTTGATTGAGATTTACGAACACGTTCAAATCCAAGCGCATATACCGTTCCCTTCCCTTTATTTATTTCCTTACCTACTGTTCATTCCGCAGAATTTCCTTCTTTCCCTTTACTTCTATTGTCAGCTTAAAGAATATTTCCCAAACGAAATCAAGTCTTCTTCTTTTCATTTTAATGGCAGCCTCCACCGAAAAATTAAAATGCCATTTTTCTTCAGGCCTTCATAAATTTATCCCCGCTCAATCAGTGGCCTGTTGCAATTATATCTTTCTCTTCCTCTTGAATTAGTAGCCAAATAAAAACCAATTTCCCCCAAATCAAACGAATGCCTCCACCGTCCTCGTTAACAATCTTCACCTTCGTCTGTCCTTGCAGCGTGGTCACAGGCTTCTTTTTCCTTCGTCGAATCAAGGTGTGTTTTAATTTCACAGTTAATTTTGTCTCAACTAATTAAAACCAATACTGTGATAATAAAAAAAAAATCGATCCTTTGCTTATTTAGCATATTTGAATTATCTTTGACGTATTGTGGTTGGTTATTTTTGACATAACCGTGGAAATTTGGTTGATACTGTCATAATGTTGTTGTGGCCATTTCCATTTTACCATGATCCATGCTATACATCACTTATTTTCTTATTCTTACAGGTCTTCTATATTTATTTATTTATTTATTTTACCATCGCTCACTTGGCGTGTTCACCAGCTATGGTACCTGTAAAATCGGGTACTGCTTGTACTAGCATTAGGTCTGTTGCATTTTTTCTTGCTGTTGGAACTATTAAACCAGTACACATTTTTACTTGTTTTTTTTGGAAATAGTTATACGCATATAGAAATTGTAATATCAGTTTTATATATATGTTTCCTGAAGCATATATATACTTTAGTTGATGAAGGCTGTTCCATTTTATTTGCTTTGTCCATTTTCTTTATGTGGGAAGTCACGAAAAATTTTCTGAAACAGGTTTAGGAACTTTGAAACTTGCAAACAGATGTTGGGTATATAATATATGCATGGGAATAGAATTCTTTTGTTAAAGTTATGTGCTAGAACGTAGAAACTACTTCTTACCTTTAAGTATTGGGCTTGAATACTTAAGAACTTTTGCCTTGTTTAATATGCATTACTGGGATGTAATATATATAGTTCAAATTTATGAAATAAAGTTCATTTTTTTTGTGCTATATATGTGCATTATTACATACTTTTGAGAAAAAAATGAACATATGCATATGACATATTTGGTTGAGTGAGGGAACCAACGTACTATATATTTTTTACTTCTTTTGAATAATGTAAGTTAGATCTATATTTTAATGTAAGTTGGAATAATACGGTTCTTATAATAACATTAGGTGTTGTAATATGTATGTCTTATGGCCTTAGTCAGTTTTGTACATATTGACTTGTGCATTGAATTATTTGGCAACTTTACCCGGATATGTAGCGTACTAGAAATTCAATAAATTCTCATTTATGTTAGGATTACCTATTTTATTTCAGTTTTTATTGAAGTTAATTTACTTGAATACAACCTGACCTGAATTTTGTTTTGCTCGGGTCGGGGTCATACCTGAGTAATTACAGCTTAGATTTGAAGCTGACGACCGACAAGGATTCGTGAAGGCATGTGGAGGCGCAATTGCTTTTGGTCCAATTACACGAATTTTTTTTTGGTAAATAAAGTAATGTCTATTTTTCTTCCGCTGTGCATATGAATTTTGTAAACTCTGATATTTGTATAAAATGCTTCCACTGTGAGATATTGTAGTTTTTATTTTTGTGATTTCTATGTTTGATTTTATTAAACCTTGTAAGCCAAATAACAATTTGTCGTTTCGATCGGTTAAAGTTGGTTTAGTTACCGACTGGAAGCGGTCGAAAAGGCAGGTTGTTATAGTTGGTATCAGAGCTGGTTAGAGAACGTGATAGGGGGTTCTCGCTTGGCTGTTTGGTGGCGAGCAGGAGACTCTTACCCCTACACGTCCCAATGGGAAGATAGGTTTGGTTGTTGCAGTCGAGATGATGGCCGTAAAATCAGTTCTGAGGTATCACTGTATGTCACGGTGGGAGGTTAGCCCACTGCCTGATGGTTGCAATGCCTAGGGTCATTATAGTTGGTATCAGAGCTTTGGTTTACACAAAGCTTAGCTTATGGAGTTTAATAAGAATCATTCGCTAGAAATTACACTAGAGAGAGCATAATTTGAAATATAAATGGTTATGAAACTAGTATTTTGAATGAGCAGCGCAGTGGAAGCTTTTTGAAATTAGTAAATTTTGAAACAAATTCATTTTGAAATTGATAAATTATTCTGAAATATATCGTTTTGTCTTATATATTTGGAGATGGTGTATTCTTATAAAAAGAATTTTGAGTATTTATTCGACGTCAAGATTGGACTATTGAGTATGTAAGATTTTGAATATACGCCTAACTAACATATATACAAATTCTTGTCTGTACTAGATAGATATGGAATCACACTCTGGTCGCTTGGAGATTATTCTGGTGATTGTCACGAAATAAGCAGTATTTATTTTCGAGTTTCGAAAGGGGGATTGACTATATGATTCCGACTGAAACGTTAAGAAATACTTAGACTAATTATTTTGATAAACATTCGAAAATGATTTGGATAAATTTTAATGAAAACGCTTTTGTAAAATTAGTGTGAACTTGGGTAAATGATCAAAATTTAAATAAAGTTACGTTATTGTGAAATATAAGTAGAATTTACAAATGAATGTTTTATAATTAAATTGTAAGGCGAATAGTGAATGACGACATTGGAAAAAATTTGTGAACTTTACAAATCTAGAATGACAAGTGAATGTTAGAATTAAATTGAAAAATTATAAAGAAGGTAACTTGAATAAAATTGAAGAAAAAGGAAACGAGCTTTAAATTTTTCAACGACAAATGTGAATATTTTGAATCTTGAACTAAAGTGATTTAATTAAAGAAATTTCATAGTTGCATTTTACCCCCTTGGCCTTGAGAATAGATAGTTCCTTCGTTCAATTTTGATTCATTCACCTTGCTTTAGTAGTTGTTGTTTGACCTTCCCACCTTGTTTTATTCATGTTTGAGCTTTCATTAATAAAAAAATCATGTCCTTGTACCCTTTTTTTAATGTGCATTGTAAAAATTCTAAAATAAAGTTTGATTAATGACATAATTTTGTATTTGAAACAAATATTTGAACGTTGAATTATGACAACAGTTGACAATTGAATTTTCGAAGTATTGTTTTTGTACTATGTTAATGGAAGTATTGAAAATGAGATGTAAGGGATAATTAAAATGGATAGAAATAGATTTCTTAATTGTTTTAAAATACATTGAATCCAACTTATATGAAATGTGTTAGAAATATTTGATTAAGAAATATTTTGAGAAGGTTATTTGTACATATATATATATATATGAATTATAAGCTTATTTCAGAAGCTTTTGAAAGAGTTTATCTTTCGTGAATAATGTTCAATTTGAAAATGATTATTGAAATCATATTATGAAATTGTTAGACCAAAATCTGGGCCTAACACCCAAATTCAGTCTGAAGTCCTCACAGTCACAAATCTCAGATCACAGAATGCAGATAAAGCAGTAAAAACAGGGAACACACGAGGTTTTTATAGTGGTTCGGTTCAAACCAAGCCTACGTCCACTTTATATTTTCTTAAATCCTAAGAAATTACAATTACATTGCTGTCTCACTATCTGTGAGATATGTTTATACACAAAATCCATGTGTTATCATGAAGAAGAAGAGAAAAGGGAGGTGATTTTATACACGAAATCCTCGTGTTATATTGATTTGAGGAGTTCATAAAGTCGTTGTGTAATTGCCAATGGAGTCTGGGAGGTGTTCGTGCCAAAAAGCCAAGTCAAATCCCTGAAAATTCCCTCAAATGGTGTATTTATAGCCGTTTCCTGATACCTATTCGCGGGACACGTGGTACGCATCCCAAAAATCTCGAAATGTGGCGGAAAACATCCAGAAATCCTCTCCAAGTCGTGATATGACACGTGTAATAAGATCCATACAAGCTGGAGGGAAAATAGCCTTTAGAACAGGTCAAAACCGAGTGCAACGAGCACATGCCCAGGCGGTTCGTGACCATGGTGTGCACCACGAACCGGGGTGACGAGATGGAGTGGAGATGCTAGAGCTGACCATCACGAGCGCGTTGTGGTCCAATTGTGCATCACGAGCGGGTCATGGTCCGGGGAGCCACCACGAGCCGGGTTGGTTCACGAGCAGGAAATGAGGGCGAGCCCTAGGGGGCGAGCCGAGTTGGTCCCACGAGCCAAGGTGGGTCCCACTAGCGGAGGTGGGTCCCAATCCATGATCCAAGCTAATGACGCTTCGTCACTACATCCACGTGATTGCCAGTTAATGCCAGATTACACCCATTCATGGAAACGGGAGTAACTTCCAAATCGTAAGTCCATTTTAGCCAAACGAAAGCTCTACTTGAAGCTAATTTAAAGGGATACAAGAGTTATTGAGCAAAGCCTTGTAATTGATGTTTTCATGTCCAAAAAAGGTCGTCTAGTAGGAGTTTCTGGTCATTCTTTGTTTGTGATGCGACTTCAACCAAATCGCTTCATGTCTTCTGACGATGTTCCCAATACTTAAGCGTATTGTTAACTAGAGATTCCATGTGTGACAGCTTTGAAAAAAAGCATGTCAACAGAAATCAAAGCTGAATTGTAGTTGGAATTTCACATAAATTGATTCGGATTGGATTATCTCTTGAAGTTAGTATTTTGCTTTCCAAAACTATAAATTAATTTATTTTCTCATTTAAACTACTTTGAATATAAACTTAGCTTTCTTATCCAACTATTATTCTACAGCAAACCTATTTAGTTTATTTAAACTATTTTATACTAAAACATGTTTATTTTATACTAAAACATGTTTATTTTATTCAAACCTATTTGAACTACTTTATATAAAAAAATTTGTTTACTCTATTCGAACCTATTTTATATCAAGTTTATTATCTTACTTAAACTGTTTTAAATTTAACTTAACTATTTTAGATATAAGAGTGTATATTTTCAATCCGAGCAATTTAAGCCCGAAATGATTGAGTGTAAAGATTCAGTTGAATAATAATATTCGTAACATGCAATCTAAATTGAATTTGAAGTTTTAATGGTGAATTGTTTTATAAATCTGAAATTGAAATTGAAATGATATCGAATATCTAAATCGATTAAGAAATCGAACTGAATTTGGTATTGAAATGAAATTTCGAGAACCTTCGATTTTGGACACTTGATATGGAAGTTTTCGAAACTTATATATATATGAAAATTTAATATAATAATGCGCTGAATTCAAAATTATTGATTTTGAAGGTAATTGACATGAAATGATATCTTGTATATAATGAAATTTGTACAAAATGACATGTTGAAATATTATTTAAGAAGTCTTATATAAATGAAATTTTATATATGTCCTATATACGCAAAGTGAAATGAATATAATATATAGTACTATATGATTTCGAACCAAAGATACAGGAAGTACCTTCCATTGAAAATCGAGGTCCTACTCGCTAGGAACTCTTGTTGATATTTCTTTGATTCTGGTTTTCCGTACATAATACTCATGAGTGTTTCCTTTGAACTCGGCTGCATGGCGAAATTCGCAGGGTCGCGAAGGCCTACGACGACGGATGCTTCCTGGGGTAACCAGGCATAACCATTGTGTCTGCTGTGATCTATAGTCGTTTTACGATGGCGAAATCCACAGGGATGCGAAAGCCTATGGGTACGAATGCTTCCTGGGGGATTCAGGCATAACCATTATGTATCTGCGGTCCACATGGCATAATTCATAGGGCAGTGATTGCGTAAGGTTTACGGGTGATACAAATGTAACGACCAGTATTACTAGATGCAAACTGCGTTTCCATGCGATTATTTTGAGGTGTTATGGCGAAATATGTAAGGCAGTGATTGCCTAGCCACCTATGGCCGTGTCACTTTGTCCTCTCGACTTGGTGATAAAGCGACCTTAGGGTCTACATTCCGTGATGATCTCAGATTATTCTATTTCTATTGATTCATCCTGTTGATTGTTCGTGACGAAATCGTAGGGAAGAGATTCCCTATAGGTACGGATGCTTCTTGGGGGACCCAGGCGTAACCATTGTGTATCTGTGATTCATGAACAAGTTTCATCGGGATGGTACTTCTTTTATCTATTTAAATGTTTTTTAAAGTATTTTCACTGAATGTTGAAACAAGTTTACTTAGTACTTCGAGATTTCTAGTTTTGCGCTTGACCAACGCATTACTAGATTCTTGAAGAACAATGATAAATTTATGGAAATATCGAGTTATCAAAAATTATTTTTGATATAAGGTATTTTTTATATCAAAAGAATTTTTCTTCAATTTTTTTTCTTATAAATTTAAAATTGTATATAAATTATAGACACTTTAATTAGATACATTGGTATAACTATTTTATTTTAATGAACTATAATATGTCAATATGCGAAAACCATTCTATTAGCATAACAGGTTTGATTTTGTTTTGAATACACGATTTTGATTTCAAATAGAATTGTTCGCTCGATTCTCGACGATGAACACTGATATGAGTTTTTGGTAAAATCTGAGGTTCTCTATCATAGTTTATTGCTATGCAAGAAGAATGGAAGTTTCTAATCAAGAAGTCAAATCAGAAGTCCGCACTTGAGTGATTGGGTTACCAATACTAATTAAAAGACAAATTTTGTATTTTAACAAGAAATCGAAAATGATATGCATATGAATGGAGTATCGTTTAATTACCAGTTCCTTATTTCATTCCTTTTTAAGGACGAAAAGTTCTGAGTAGGGGAGAATGTAACATCCCTTAAAATTACAACCATTTAAAACTTTAAATTTAATTTAATGTTTGAATTTGAATGGTTTTTAAATAAGATTTATGATGTTATTAAAAAACGATTTAAAATTTTATTTGTGATAAACAACAGTTTATAATTTGTTAAATTGTGATCGATAATAATGGAAATTATTAAATTGTTATGTTTATACATTTAGACTAGCTAACTTTGAACTACTGTTGAAAAAAAATTGCATTTGAATCCATGATTTTATTTTTAAGGTTTAATATAGGAATTAATGCGATAATTGATAATAAATTTATGAATGTTTCCAAATTAATTTTATATAGGAAGAATTGTAAGATACAGAGTGTTAAAGGTATATAATGTATGTTTTAACTATCGCATTTAATGAAATTTATGTTAATATTTATAATAATAAATAAAAAAATAAATAAACAAAACATATTTATTGTCCAACCTTTCCATGTATTATGAATACATTAGTAATAAAAAAAGATAAAACATATTTATTGTTTCCCCTTCTTTTACTACTTTCCCCAAATTCACTGCCTCATCTCTCTACACTGTATTTCTTAATTAGTAATGCATTCATTTCATTCCTCCACTTTATCAATTTCTTTCCATACATTCTATTTTCTTGAATCTTATTTCCTATTCTATGGGGCTATCATTACAAAATCCATATATGTTGTATCCATTCTGCCACATTTAATTTGTGAAATACGTGAAAAAAATGAATTGAAAAGGTCCCGCACCATTATGTGTATAAGAAAAACAAGTCATTCATTCATTTTAATTAATGAATAAAAGTAAAAGACATCATTTGGTTTTCCTTCCCTTCTTTCTCCAGTGTAACGTTTTATATTACATATATTATTTATAGTATAACATAAATACTTCATATTCTTCCCTAAGCATGTTTTAATGACTTCATATAATATATAGCATAAAACGTTTTATAAAACAAAAATCCGCTCATTTTATTTCCAATGCTTGGCATAAATGCATATGAAACGGTGTAAAAAAGAAGAAAAAAAGAATCAAGTCTGAAAGTTTATTGGCTTGCTTGGGAACCAGTAAAGCATATTGATCTGTTCTTTTGATTGAGATTTACGAATATGTTCAAATTCAAGCGCATGTACCGTTCCCTTCCCTTTATTTATTTCCTTACCTGCTGTTCATTCTGCATAATTTTCTCCTTTCCCTTTACCTCTATTGTCTGCTTAAAGAATATTTCCCCAGGCGAAATCAAGTCTCCTTCTTTTCATTTTAATGGCAGTCTCCACCGAAAAATTAAAATGCCCATTTTCTTCAAGTCTTCATAAATTTCTCCCCTCTCAAATCAATGGCCAGCTGCCATTAGATCCGTTTCTTCCTCTTCAATTAATAGGCAACTTAAAACCAATTTTCCCCAAATCAAACAAATTCCCTCCACCGTCCTCATCAAAAATCTCCGCATTCGTCCATCCTTGTTGCGTTGTCACCAGCTTCTTTTCCCTTCGTCGAATCAAGGTGAGTTTTAATCTCATAGTTAATTTTTCTTCAACTAATTAACAATAATACTGTGATAATTAAAAAAAAAGTTGGATCATTTGCTTGTTTAGCATATTTGAATTATCTTTGACATATTGTGGTTTGTTACTTTTGACATAACCATGGAAATTTGGTTGATACTGTCATAATGTTATTATGGCCATTTCAATTTTACCATGATCCATGTTGTACATCACCTATTTTCTTATTGTTACAGGTCTTCTATATTTATTTATTTTACTGTCACTCACTTGGCATGGTCACCGGCCATGTTACCTGTAAAATCGGGTACTACTTGTACTAGCACCTAGTCTATCTCATTTTTGCTTGTTGTTGGAAATATTTAACCATTGCCCATTTTTGCTTGTTTTTTGGAAATAGTTGTACACATATAAGAATTGTAGTATTAGTTTTATATATATATATATATCTTGAAGCATATATATATATACTTTAGTTGATGAAGGCTGTTCCATTTTATTTGCTTTGTCCATTTTATTTATGTGGGAAGTCGTGATTTATTTTTCTGAAACAGGTTAGGAACTTTGAAACTTGCAAATAGGAATTTGGGGTATATAATATATGCATGGGAATATAATTCTTTTGTTAAAGTTTATGTGCTAAAACGTTGAAGCTATTACTTGCCTTTAAGTATTGGGCTTGAATACTTAAGAACTTTTGCCTTGTTTAATATGCATTACTGGGATGTTATATATATAGTTCAAATTTATGTAACAAAGTTCATTTCTTTTTTTGGTGCCATGTATGTGCATTATGTACATACTTTTAAGAAAAAAAAAGAATATATGCATATGACATATTTAGCTGAGCGAGGGAACCAATGTACTATATTTTTTTACTTCTTTGGAATAATGTAAGTTAGATCTATATTTTAATGTAAGTTGGAATGATACGATTCTTATAATAATATTAGGTGTTGTAATATGTCTTATGGCCTTAGTCAGTTTTGTACACATTGACTTGTGCATTGAATTATTTGGCAACTTTACCCGGATATGTAGCATACTAGAAATTCAACAAATTCTCATTTATGTTAGGATTACCTATTTTATTTCAGTTTTTATTGAAGTTAATTTAATTGAATACAACCTGACCAGAGTTTTGTTTTGCTCGGGTCGGGTCAGACCTGAGTAATTACAGCTTAGATTTGAAGCTGACGATGATAAGGATTCGTGAAGGCATGTGAAGGCACGCTCGCTTTTGGTTCGATTAAAATTCGGATTTTCTTTTGGTAAATAAATTAATGTATATTTTCTTCCGCTGTGCATATGAATTTTGTAAACTCTGATATTTGTATAAAATGCTTCTGCTGTGAGATATTGTAGTTTTATTTTTGTGATTTCTATGTTTGATTTTATTAAACCGTGTAAGCTAAATAACAATTTGTCGTTTCAGTTGGTTTAAGTTGGTTTAATTACTGACTTGAAGCGGCCAGAAAGGCAGGTTGTTACAACCACCGAATCACTATCAACCTGCAACTTCCCCTACGATCCATTTAATCCTGAATCCTTTAATCCTACAATCCCAACGACCTAACACCATAAATATACATCCAAAACTCTGAATCCACCTATTAAATGCGCATATACATGCATCCATGCACAAGCCAATACACACGTAATATAAAAGTGCACTTTAAAATGCAGAAACAAAGATAAGAGAAGATGATTTCCTAATAAAATAGCATTTTTTTCAGAAAGATAAAAAGATTTATCTTTTCTTTAAAAAAATTGCCAATAAGTTAGAAAGATATGTCTATTCCTTAGGAAGTTAAAACAATTTATTTTTTCTCAAAATGGCAAGAATATATATATATATATATTTTCTATATAAGGTAAATTCAATCACCAAAACTAAAATTACAGCAAACTTCATTATAGAATGATTCATCCCTTACATAATGTTCATATGTGAGTTATATCGTTTAATATATGGGCATGTTATGAATAAGGTGATGGTAGTGGTAGTAGTGATTAACCTATTAACATGGGAGTAATGTATGGTTTGTATCTTTTGATCTGTATCAGAAAAGCAAATGTGCTTGGATTGATATGGTTTGAAATATGTTGTTGTGTTAAAAAAACGATAAACAGTTTATCATTATATAAATGACAAATAGTTTTATCATTTTATAAATGATAGATAGTTTTATCATTTTTCTACATAAAACCAGCGTGTGATACATTACGAATATGAAAGTATTTATACATCAAAATTACATTGTACTAGTATAACTGCATGACGGTGGAAAAACCGACCGTTAATTACATAATATCAAAACATAAAAATATATTTTAATAATTTTTATATGATTTCGATGAAAAAATTAATAGCATTATTTATGAAAAAGCAGAAATAACTAAATTGGTATTACGAAGAGTTCAATTTAGTAGCTATCTGATATTGTAGATTTGAAGTGTATTGCAAATTTGAAGGGAAGTGTATATGTGAATTGGTATTGACAGATTTAAATGGAAGAGTGGAAAAATGGACCTTGATTCAAATAATTAAAGCAAGAGAGAAAAACATAGAGCATGATTTTTTGGCTTCAGAAGAAATTGATTTCATCTCACAGTAGGCAAACCTTCCTATGGTTGGTTTGATAAGAAGTGCTGTTTATATTTGTGAAAAATAAAATAAAAATCACCATTCACAAAAATGGAAGATCATGAATCGCCTCAGTAAAAGTCTTGCGTAATATTAATACAAATGATAAATAGTTTTATCATTTAACAAATGTTAAACATGTTAATATTTATATAAAAGATATACATAATTAACTATGTAAATTAAATAAAAGATAGGCATATTAATATTTATATAAAAGATAAACATATTTATCTTCCAAATTTTAGCCGCAATGACTTCAAGAGTGACATATAGGCCACCTATCTTTCTTTTTTCTTTCAAAAAGATAAAAGAATTTATTTTCTAAAAATAAAAATAAAAAGCATTTAAATTTTTATTCAAATAATCTTAATAAAAAATCATTTTGCTAAGAAGATAAAGGATTTAACCTTCTCTATAAGCTGATAAAAGCATTAGTTTACATATATAAAAAACTACATTTTCCTCTTATTCTAAAATTTGTTTCAGCTTTTAAACATAATTCTACTTGTTGACTTGCACATTTCATTTAATGAACTTATTTCAGTTCCTATGTGCTTTCTTTGTATTTTTTATGTGTATATTTATAGACACACATATACACACTAATTGTTTTCTATGCACATACTGTAACGATTCGGATTTCGCCTGGACCTAATCGATCACAAAATCGACTAAGCCCGTTCAGAAACCCGAATACGCTAAATTTGGGCATACAACACATCAGAACAAATAACATAAGACTTTTATAAACATTATAATAATGTTACATCAGAGTACAGAATATCAGAGTACATAGAATATAATAATACAACAGCGGAAGATAATTTACAATGAATTTAATACAGTGCATCAGAACTAATAAACTGATACAACGGAAGTCTATCAATGCTCTGGACACAGCTTTAAGCTTAGATCCAGAATTCTGCTCAATATATCAGCAAAATAAGCTACTCAACTGCCCATGTGGAAAAGAGGGCACCCGAGTTTGCAAAGTGACAAACTACGGGTCAGTCATGGGACTGGTATGAGAAATGTTACTTAACTTATCTGACAATATGGCTAATCATAGGACCACGTCGCTAACGCGGAATGGGTTTACTCCATTGGATTGCCAGTGAATAAATTAAATAAATTTTTATTCAAACCAACGCAATGCTTTTTAGAAAAATGAAATCATTAAAAGACTTAAGTCCCATCACACAATGCAACGCAAACCGGAGGATAGAGTTTTACCTTATAATGATCAAACATGCTCGAAACGTAGAAAATAATATTTTTAATATTATAATTAGTGTCTAATCTGTTTTAAAACACTTCAAAGTAAATGTATCAATCCTAGACGGCATAGTACCCCATCCTACTATGTTGCCATACATAAGTTTACAATCAAAACTGTAATGTCATATTGGAAATTGGGTTTCCATCACGAGTCAAGGCTAGGGACGATCTCCTTACCAATTCGAGACACTCTAGCATTGTCCCAGGATTCAGATGTTGGCGAACCCTTGGATCCTACTGGGCCGGTCCACAGATACTTTAGTGGATTAGTTATGCCTGAACACACGCTTCCCGGTCCTATTGAACTTATAAAATGGTCACTATCGACCAATAAATCCGAGGCGCCTCATTCCATCAACCACATAAGTAAAATGTCAGGGCTTGCAAAACCCTGATACCACTTATAGCTAGAAAGAAACATGTGCGCTCCCTGTGTTACGACCCAAACTTCCCCATGAAGGAAAGCCCGGATTGCTTTGAGGACAAGACGAATCAGAACACAAACAGAAGAATATTTCATTGTTAATTACAACAATTCCACTAGAATACAAGAATATACAGAGTATGAATCAATATTACACAACATAAAATATAAAAGATTACAATACATTACATAGCAGGGAAAATAATACAAAACATAACTGAAAGTAATAAACGAATAAAGAGCTTTCCGAGTATTGTTCCAGCTGTAAACCAGGATCCTGTGAATATAAATCTGCAAAACCAAAACTACTGCCTACCTGTGTGGAAAATAGGGGCACCCAGAGTTTAGGTTAAAACAATAAACTCCAGGTCAGTCATGTGACTGGTGTGAGAACTAAAACAGTTATTAATCTTTATTTTAAAGTTAGGTAAATCAAGGGACCACGCCGTATAACACAGAACAGGTTTCCTCCCATGAATAACAGTGCATAAAACAATAGCGCAATGCTAAATAAAGAACAATGAAGCAATTATAAGACCCAGGTCCCATCACACAATGCAACACAAGCCGGAGGATAGGGTTTTACCTTATAATAGCCAAAGAATGCTTGATACGCTAAATTTCGTCTTTAATTATTACTATAAGTGTATAGTGTCAAAAAATTTCAATCATAAGTATTAATCATAGACGACATGGGTACCATATATCATGTCGCCAGTACTGGGCTCTACAATCAAAACCACAAATGTCACGTATTGGAAGTTGGATTTCCATCTGTGAACCAAGGCAAGGGATCGTCCTTACCGAATGCGAGATGCTCTAGCCCGTGTCTCAGGAGCAGAACGCATCAACCCTTGGATCGTCATGGCCGGTCCACCGATGTGGATTAAAATGTCTGAACCCTACGTTTCCTCGTCCGATCTAACCGAGGCGCCTCGCAATCCATCATCCACATAATTAAATTGTCCGGGCGTGTAAAACACAAAACACCACTCCTATCTAGAAGGAAACGCATGCCCTCCCTGATGTCCTTCTCCCGTTTTTAGTTCACACCGGGGTGTGAGGCTCGCGAATTAACGCTACACAAAGCTACGCCACAAAGGCCGTGCTTTGATCATCAACCACAAGACTCTGCTTTTCAACAGAAGCCTTGATCATTTGCATCTTTGCATGCCACACAGGCAAACCACTCCATGAAACCGATATCCATCAATCATACAGAATGATATCCAATGTCAGACACACAGTCCATTTACAAGTTTGTTCTGGGCATGAACGAAACCGGAGGAACCTTGTTCCTCGCATATCCATTGATCTCCAAGTATGTCTGGACGATCACCAACTGATTCCTTCCTCTTGGGTGTACGGCCGAATCAAGATCATCAGTAATTATCCAAACAATGTGAAGACCTCCGGTCTTCAACCATCGTCTTCATCTTCGACTAATCGTCGTATCAGTTATTCTGAATGGGATAAATCCGGTCTTTCCGAATAACTCACGTATTTTATAAACTAGTGTTACACAAACACAACATACGCCTCATTCCAATTCAGAATATTCTTTTATTCAAATATTCTCATTATTAGGGAAAGGTTCCTATTAATTTTATCAAAGATAAATTCTTTAAAATTTATTCTTTAATCCTCCTTTGAATATCATTTCCAACTAGTTGGGATTAGCGAACCACACCGAAGTAATCATTTATTTTATTTCCCAATCCCAACCTATTCATCCCATGGAGCAAAACTGGTAATCCTCCATATCTAACACCACGGTGTTATCGATAAAACTAATTACCATTTCACGTTCAAATCTAATTAAAGATTTAACTACCTCTTTGGAGCAAAACTGGTGATACTCCATTCTCGATCATTTAATCTAATTAAAGATTCATAAAAACTCCACTTAGTTTTAATCTACCCAAAAATCAATATCATGCCTTTAACTGGGTTAAAGAACTAATGTCATTTAAAACACATATCACAATAAACCCAAAATCACCTTCCATTAATAATGGAATCTTCACGGAAAACAGATCAACATATATAATCTATATGAACTTCCATATCCGACTAATAATATAAATGGAATAACGGCAAAGCCTTTTAAATTCCATATATTTTAATAGTCTTCCTCAACAGAAGTTCACTTTGATTATTGCCAAATCGAATTCCAATCCATCCCAATTTATTTTATTAAATTGGAAAACTTTACTTTGGAATTTATCCTTTAAATCTTATCAAAAATATTTATAAATTCCAAATCCCATTTCACTGTAAATCGGGTTAAAGAACGAACATCCTTAAAACACAGTTCACAATAAACCCAATTCACATTCTATTAATTATCAGGTTAAAGAACAAGTGTTATTTAAAACACCGTTCACGATAAACCCAAAAATCAATTCCAATTCAATATTATTTAATTGGTATACTTCATTAAATCTAAATAAAAAGATCTAATCTTTTTCTCAACTGGGTTTAAGAACAGTGTTAATGAAGGCACCATTCACGACAAACCCAAATCCCATTTGATATTAAATATAAGGCTCTGAATAGAAAATATATCGGCTTATATTCAATAACAAATTCTACGACCAACAAATATCGTATTGGAAATAACGACATAAATATATCTTTCAAATTTCCATAACAATATCTGTATAATCACGAAATCCAACATCGAAATATTCCGAAGACAATTTCGATTCAAATCCATTTTTGATTTATATATTGGAAATTCTGATTATTTTTAAAATCATTTCAAATCCAATTTATTTATTTTAAAAATAAATGGATTTTAATTCTAGTTCAAAACTAGTTCATTTCGATAAAAATCTATTTTTATCTTTTCAAATATGGAATTTTTCATCCCAATTCTTTCCAAATTATTTATTATGATTTTACACAAATTATTGATATTTTTAATAATTTTATCAAGGGCCGTACAGTCGATTTCCATCAACGGCGATCGAACTGCACCTACAGCGACCTTTTCCAAATTTGATCTGGACATAATTCCAAATCCAACTATTAGATTTCTAATTTCTGATATTCGTTAGGAAGCTCTTTTTGATACGAATCCAATGGTTCTGGTTTTAGGAGAATCCGTAGGTCGGATCTCCCGTAATGTCCGTTCGAAGTCAATGTACGAAATTCGCGAACTGCCGCAACGCGTTCTATTTAAGCCATTATATCATATATATAATATATATTTCGTCGATTTCCAGTTAAAACGTATTTCATAAATCGTTTTAAATTCATTTTCAAAACGATTTCAACTTCCATCTCAAATCCAAATCAAAATTGAATTTTCTAATATAAATTCGTTTTAAATTCATTTCAAATCTATTTCAATTTAATTCGAATTTCAAATCTATTTTAATTTAATTCGAATTTCAATTCTCCATATCATTTCAATATTACAACAATAATATTTTCAAAATATTCAATTTTGAAATCACTTTTCGATATTCATTGTAAAACGAATAAATCGACAAAATTCCCATTCGTGTTAAAATGGCGTTTAACTACTTAACACGGCTTCACATTTCAATATTCACTAAATATTATTTTAAAATATTCGATAATTCTGAACTGGAATCAAACACAGTCAATTACCATATAATGTGATTATATGGATTTTCACACAACAAATGTGTATAACAACAATGAAAACAACAATCCATCATCCAAAGTGCATTCTACACTACATAAGCATCAAATATAAATATTTAACGCTTATAACAGCTGTCAATCAGTCGATCGACACACAGCTAATTATTGGGATTAGTGTATGTCCAATTTCGTCCCAATACCCGTGTGGGGTTTTCAAACAACAAACACAAATTTATTTGTGCAATTGGGCGATGTGTAAAATTTTATCGTCCCAATCAATATCAGTCTAATGTGTGTACATCAACAAATCGTCTGATTTGTAAATGAATATTTAATTTTAAATACACGTTAAAAATTATATTTTTAAATATAAAATATTTATTTTCATTCCACATCACACAATCAGCTTTCACAACAGATCAATCAAACATACAAGCCATCCATGGTCTGTGGACGACGGGTGTCGGGTGCTGCTAAACACCGTCTGCATCCTAGTTTATATTTTAACTAGAAAACAAATTAAAAGTCAGGAGTTCTCACCTTGGGGTTCCACTCCATCATTCTTTATTTCTGAATGGTTTAGATTTGGATTTGTTTTCCACCTGTTCCATCATAATTCTTTTCACGCTGTTCATAGTAAAAATCATATTTTTATCGCTCCATTCCAATAAATAAAAATCATATTTTTATTTCTACTTCTTATATTTTTACAATTCCCACCTCATAATAAAAATCTCATCTTTTCTATGAACAAAAATCATATTTTTGATTATATAAAAAAAACTATCTTTGATTATATAAAAATCCAAACTTTGAATATATAAAAATCTAAACTTTTACTTCTAACAAACTAATTACCTTAACCAAACAAGAAAAAAATAATTAAAACCAAAAATAAAAACTTACGTTTGCTATTTTGGTCAAAGGAGGACCCACGGGGCCGGAGATAGTCGGAGGAGGGTGGCGTCGGGCCGCTAAGGGGTCAGGGTGGCGCTGGCGGTCCAGGCAGTGGCAGATTGGCTCGATTTAGGATTTGAAACAAAAGGGTGCGGCGGTTTCAGGGTCGTGGAGGCTGTAGGGGGTGAGGCGGAAGGGGGAGGCCGGGCGCGGTGGCGTGGGAGGCTGGCGGCGCTGCTGGGGAGTCAGTTTTAGGCGAGATTGGGTGGTGCGGTTAAATTGAAGTAGGAGATGAGAGGGAAGAGGAGCGGAGGTCAGTGGCGAAGGGGGGGCTAGCTTCGACGATCGCGCCTGGAGGGATGTAGGGCGGCGTCCACGGTGGTAGAAGGAGGTGGTCGGTTTTTATCAGAGAAGGGGGAAAAGAAATTCGATCGTGTGAAATGAATGGGGGGTGTTAATGAAAAAGGGTTTATATTTATATTATTATTTATTGTTATTTTATATTTCAAAAAGTTGGCTTTTCTTTTGAACCCCAAACGAGGCCCAACGACTATCGTACCTAGCGTATTACCCTCATTCCGAACACAATGGAAAATGTATCGTAAGCCAGTTCGGCCGTTTCAATCAGTTTTCGTCAAAATCAAAATATAACTCTATATATTGAATTTGAACGCACATTTCAATTTACCGGGGCCACATACAGACTCTAAAAATTCCTGAAAAATATTTTATAGCTTCGTATTGACGATACGATCCTAACAAAACTAATGTCATCAAATTCTGAGACCGTTTGAAAATTGGCCATTTTCTGGTCGATCGAAATTGACAAAAACTGTCAAAACACGTTTAACTTCGCCACGCTGACATATTGATTTAGAAAATTATGAATTTTGGAACCTAGCAATAATTTGATGTCCCGGTTCCAATAAAAGTGGTTTCGTCGAAAACAGAGGTCGTTTGCAAAATTTCCATTTTTAAGGGCCAGAATTCCACAGCAACAATTCTGAATTTTCAATTGGACATAACTTTTTATTCCCGCTTTGAAATTTCAATTTTTCGGATTCGTTGGAAAGATATTTTCTAACAGATTCTAATATTGTTGGTTTCGCTAAAATCCGGTTTATTTTGAATCCTGTACATTCATTTGAAATTAGAAATCGAATTTTCAAACTACCGCGCCATTTTTTAATTCCTTTTATAATTATAATAAAATATTTAAATTCTAACGACGATTCAAATAAATATTTATGTTCTAATTCTATTCAAAATAAATTTCATGTCATTATTATTTGAAATAATTCATTTTAAATATTCAAAATTCATTAAAATTTCCAAAATAAAAAATTTAAATTGGCTCGGATTTCCAGGTTATCACAATCTCCCCCACTTAAAACTTTTCATCCCCGAAAAGGAACGAAGATGAAAGTTGTTTTACAAACCAACTCAACTTTCATTATTTTCATTACGGCTTAAGTTCTTCAACTTTTCAGTTTCTAAGAACTTTTCAAATTTTTCAAAAATTTGGCTAACACCCTAAATTTTTGAAAATTTCGCCATAACCTCCCCTGCACGGGAGCACTTGGAAAATCCCGAAATTGCCATACAGGCCTCTCTAATCCAAAAAGAAAAAGAAACAGCCAAGCGGCTAGCCAATTGCTCATAAAATCATCCAATACCCAAGAAATACAATAAACATGTGCCTATTTGTCGGGCAAACAATTTTATTCCTCTTCTCTAACCTCCTTGCTATGACCTGTTCATTGTGAGTACATGTATATGCATGCAAATGTGACAAATTTTCAATGCAATTCACTATTTGGTTCAATTTAGCCTAAATGGTTAAAAATATTAAACCAATAATCAAACAACACAACTATCAATCAATTAGTGAATTAATGTTTCAAATTCATAATTTTGATATATATACAGAAAATCATGTTTTTGATGCCAAGTCACAAAAATATGTTCTAACTATATTTTGGTTCTCACACCAGTCAATTGGAAATATATAGTTATCTCACTTTCGAAACTCGAGCACAGAGGCTGATGATGAGGCCTCATCATCAGAATCATCCCCGGGCGATTAGAGTGTGATTCTATATCTGTCCAGTATATTCGAGACTTCCAATACACATGGATCAGACGTATATTAAAATCTCTATATACCCGATAGTCCAAATCAATTTAAAGTAAATATTCAAATACAAATAATCAGGTTTAAATTTTCAAAACAAAATTTGTTTTAATTTATATTTTAAAAATAACACTCTTCACACTCGTTCTAGGATACTACTGATCCTATCTCCAATGAGTCATTCTCATTGGATATTACTAATCCAATCTCTGATGAATTCTTTCGTTCGGTTCTAATGTGTCTTGTTCTCGAGCTCTGTAAACAAAAGCTGTGATACCAAGCTGTTACAACCCGAACTTCCCCGTGAAGGAAAGCACGGATTGCTTTGAGGACAAGACGAATTAGAACACAAACAGAAGAATATTTCATTGTTAATTACAACAATTCCATCAGAATACAAGAATATACAGAGTATAAATCAATATTACACAACACAAAATATCAGAGATTACAATACATTACATAGCAACGGAAAATAATACAAAACACAACTGAAAGTAATACACGGATACAGAGCTTTCCGAGTATTGTTCCAGCTGCAAACCAGGATCTGGTGAATATAAATCTGCAAAACCAAAACTACTAGTTGCCCGTATGGAAAATAGGGGCACCCAAAATTTAGTTTAAAACAATAAACTCCAAGTCAGTCATGTGACTGGTGTGAGAACTAAAACAGTTATTAATCTTTATTTCAAAGTTAGGTAAATCAAGGGACCTATAACACGGAACTGGGTTCCTCCCAAGAATACCAGCGCATAAAACAACAGCGCAATGCTAAATAAAGAACAATGAAGCTATTATAAGAACTAGGTCCCATCACACAATGCAACACAAGCCGGAGGATAGGGTTTTACCTTATAATAGCCAAAGAATGCTTGATACGCTAAATTTCATCATTTATTATTACTATAAGTGTATAGTGTCAAAACAATTTCAATCATAAATATTAATCATAGACGGCATGGGTTCCATATATCATGTCGCCAGTACTAGGCTCTACAATCAAAACCGCAAATGTCACGTATTGGAAGTTGGATTTACATCTGTGAACCAAGGCAAGGGATTGCCCTTACCGAATTCGAGATGCTCTAGCCCGTGTCTCAGGATCAGAATGCATCGACCCTTGGATCGTCAGGGCCGGTCCACCGATGTGGATTAAAATGCCTGAACACTGCGTTTCCCCGCCCTATGGGGCGTCGATGAGCCTAATTACTCCATCGGACCCGGATCGTTCGATCTAACGGAGGCGCCTCGCAATCCATCATCCAATAAGTAAAATGTCCGGGCGTGTAAAACCCAAAACACCACTCCTAGCTAGAAGGAAACGCATTCCTTACCGGAGGTCCTTCTCCCGTTTTTAGTTCACACTGGGGTATAAGGCTCGCGAATTAACGCTACACAAAGCTACGCCACAAAGGCCGTGCTTTGATCATCAACCACAAGACTCTGCTTTTCAACAGAAGCCTTGATCATTTTCATCTTTGCATGCCACAAGGGCAAACCACTCCATGCAACCGATATCCATCAATCATACAGAATGATATCCAATATCAGACACACAGTCCATTTACAAGTTCGTTCTGGGTCTGAACGAAACCTGAGGAACCTTATTCCTCGCATATCCATTGATCTCCAAGTACGTCTGGACGATCACCAACTGATTCCCTCCTCTTGGGTGTATGACCCTATCAAGATCATCAGTAACTATCCAAACGATGTGAAGACGACCAGTCTTCAACCACCGTCTTCATCTTCGACTAATCGTCGTATCAGTTATTCAGAATGGGATAAACCCGGCCATTCCGAATAACTCGCGAATTCTATAAACAAGTGTTACACAAACACAACATACGCCTCATTCCAATTCAGAATATTCTTTTATTCAAATATTCACATTATTAGGGAAAGGTTCCCATTAATTTT
This sequence comes from Allium sativum, assembly GCA_030737875.1. Taxonomy (NCBI): domain Eukaryota; kingdom Viridiplantae; phylum Streptophyta; class Magnoliopsida; order Asparagales; family Amaryllidaceae; genus Allium; species Allium sativum. Next base: position 994,636,124 of record CM060924.1, on the reverse strand, counting down.
ATCAAAGATAAATTCTTTAAAATTTATTCTTTAATCTTCCTTTGAATATCATTTCCAACTAGTTGGGATTAGCGAATCACACCGAAGTAATCATTTATTTTATTTCCTAATCCCAACCTATTCATCCCATGGAGCAAAACTGGTAATACTCCATAACTATCACCACGGTGTTATCGGTAAAAATAATTACCATTTCACGTTCAAATCTAATTAAAGATTTGACTATCGCTTTGGAGCAAAACTGGTGATACTCCATTCTCGATCATTTCAATCAAATTAAAGATTCATTAAAACTCCACTTAGTTTTAATCTTCCCAAAAATCAATTTCCTGTCTTTAACTGGGTTAAAGAACAAATGTCATTTAAAACACAACTCACGATAAACCCAAAATCACCTTCCATTAACAATGGAATCTTCACGGAAACAGATCAACAAATATAATCGATATGAACTTCCATATCCGACTAATAATATAAATTGAATAACGGCAAAGCCTTTTAAATTCCATATATTTTAATAGTCTTCCTCAACAGAAATCCACTTCGATTATTGCCAAATCGAATTCCATTCCATCCCAATTTATTTTATTAAATTAGAAAACTTTACTTTGGAAAATCTCCTTTAAATCTTATCAAAAAGATTTATAAATTCCAAATCCCATTTCACTGTAAATCGGTTAAAGAACGAATGTCGTAAAAACACAGTTCACAATAAACCCAATTCTCATTCTATTAATTATCGGGTTAAAGAACAAGTTTATTTAAAACACCGTTCACGATAAACCCAAAAATCAATTCCAATTCAATTCCAATTAAATATTATTTAATTGGTATACTTCATTAAATCTAAATAAAAAGATCTAATCTTTTTCTCAACTGGGTTTAAGAACAGTGTTAATGAAGACACCATTCACGACAAACCCAAATCCCATTTTATATTAAATACAAGGCTCCGAATAGAAAATATATCGGCTTATATTCAATACCAAATTCTACGACCAACAAATATCGTATTGGAAAGAACGATATAAATATATCTTTCAAATTTCCATAACAATATCTGTATAATCACGAAATCCAACATCGAAATATTCCGAAGACAATTTCGATTCAAATCCATTTCCCATTTATATATTGTAAATTCTGATTATTTTTAAAACCATTTCAAATCCAATTTATTTATTTTAAAAATAAATGTATTTTAATTCTAGTCCAAAACTAGTTCATTTCGATAAAAATCTAATTTTATCTTTTCAAATATGGAATTTTTCATCCTAATTCTTTCCAAATTATTTATTATGATTTTACACAAATTATTGATATTTTTAATAATTTTATCAAGGCCCGTACAGTCGATTTCCATCAACGGCCAACGAACTGCACTTACAACGACCTTTTCCAAATTTGATTTGGACATAATTCCAAATCCAACCGTTAGATTTCTAATTTCTGACATTCGTTAGAAAGATTTTTTCGATACGAACCCACCGGTTCTGGTTTAAGGAGAATCCGACGGTCGGATCTCCCGTAATGTCCGTTCGAAGTCAATGGTTGAAATTCGCGAACTGCCGCAGCGCGGTGCGTTCTATTCACGCCATTATATTATATATAATACATATTTCGTCCATTTCCATTTAAAACGTATTTTATAAATTGTTTTAAATTCATTTTCAAAACAATTTCAGCTTCCATCTCAAATTCAAATCAAAATTGAATTTTTCAATATAAATTCGTTTCAAATCTATTTCAACTTAATTCAAATTTCAAATCTATTTTAATTTAATTCGAATTTCAATTCTCCATGTCATTTCAATATTAAAACGATAATATTTTCAAAATATTCGATTTTGAAATCACTTTTCGATATTCATTATTAAACGAATAAATCGACAAAATTCCCGTTCGTGTTAAATTGGCGTTTACCTACTTAACATGGCTTCACATTTCAATATTCATTAAATATTATTTTAAAATATTCGATAATTCTGAACTGGAATCACACACAGTCAATTTCCGTATAATGTGATTATATGGATTTTCACACAACAAATGTGTATAACAACAATGAAAACAGCAATCCATCATCCAGAGTGCATTCTGCACTGCATAAGCATCAAATATAAATATTTAACGCTTATAACAGCCTGTCAATCAATCGATCGACACACAACTAATTATTGAGATTAGTGTATGTCCAATTTCATCCTAATACCTGTGTTGCGTTTTCAAACAACAAACACAGATTTATTTGTGCAGTTGGGCGATGTGTAAATTTTTATCACCCCAATCAATATCGGTCAAATGTGTGTACATCAACAAATCATCTGATTTGTAAATGAATATTTTATTTTATATACACGTTAAAAATTATATTTTTAACTATAAAATATTTATTTTCATTCCACATCACACAATTAACTTTCACAACATATCAATCAAACATACAAGCCATCCATGGTCTGTGGACGACGGGTGTCGGGTGCTGCTAAACACCGTCTGCATCCTAGTATATATTTTAACTAGAAAACAAATTAAAAGTGAGGAGTTCTCACCTTGGGGTTCCACTCCATCATTCTTTATTTCTGAACGGTTTAGATTTGGATTTGTTTTCCACCTGTTCCATCACAATTCTTTTCACGCTGTTCATAGTAAAAATCATATTTTTATCGCTCCATTCCAATAAATAAAAATCATATTTTTATTTCTACTTCTTATATTTTTACAACGCCCACCTCATAATAAAAATCCCATCTTTTCTATGAACAAAAATCATATTTTTGATTATATAAAAAAAACCTATCTTTGATTATATAAAAATCCAAACTTTGATTATATAAAAATCTAAACTTTGATTATATAAAAATCAAAACTTTTACTTCTATCAAACTAATTACCTTAACCAAACAAGAACAAAAATAATTAAAACCAAAAATAAAAACTTACATTCGCTTCTTTTGTCAAAGAAGGACCCACGGGTCCGGAGACAGTCGGAGGAGGGTGGCGTCGGGTCACTAAGGGGTCAGGGTGGCGCTGGCGGTCCAGGCAGTGGCGGATTGGCTCGATTTAGGGTTTGAAACAAAAGGGGGCGGCATTTTCAGAGTCGTGGAGGCTGTCGGGGGTGAGGCAGAAGGGGGAGGTCGGCGCGGTGGCGTGGGAGGCTGGCGGTGCTGCTGGGGAGTCGGTTTAAGGAGAGATTGGGTGGTGCAGTTAAATTGAAGAAGGAGATGAGAGGGAAGAGGAGCGGAGGTCAGTGGCGAAGGGGGGGCTAGCTCCGACGATCGCGCCTGGAGGGAGGTGGGGCGGCATCCACGGTGGCAGAAGGAGGTGGTCGGTTTTTATCAGAGAAGGGGGAAAAGAAATTCGATCGTGTGAAATGAATGGGGCGGTGTTAATGGAAAAGGCTTTATATTTATATTATTATTTATTATTATTTTATATTTCAAAAGGTTGACCTTTCTTTTGAACCCCAAACGAGGCCCAACAACTGTCGTCCATAGTGTATTACCCCCATTCCGAACAGAACGGAATATGTATCGTAAGCCAGTTCGGCCATTTCGATCAGTTTTCGTCAAAATCAAAATATAACTCTATATATTGAATTTGAACGCACATTTCAATTTACCGGGGCCACATACGGACTCTAAAAATTCCTGAAAAATATTTTATTGCTTCGTATTAACGATACGATCCTAATAAAACTAATTTCGTCAAATTCTGAGACCGTTTGAAAATTGGCCATTTGATGGTCGATCGAAATTGACTAAAACTGTCAAAACACGTTTAACTTCGCCACGCTCACATATCGATTCAGAAAATTATGAATTTTGGAACCTAGCAATAATTTGACATCTCGATTCGAACAAAAGTGGTTTCATCGAAAACAGAGGTCATTTGCAAAATTTCCATTTTTAAGGGCCAAAATTCCACAGCTACTATTCTGAATTTTCAATTGGACATGACTTTTTATTCCCGCTATGAAATTTCAATTTTTCGGATTCGTTGGAAAGATATACTCTAACAGATTCTAATATTTTTGGTTTCGCTAAAATGCAGTTTATTTTGAATCCTGTACATTCATTTGAAATTTGAAATCGAATTTTCAAACTACCGCGCCATTTTCAATTCCTTTTATAATTATAATAAAATATGTATATTCTAACGACGATTCAAATAAATATATACGTTCTAATTCTATTCAAAATAAATTTATCGTCGTTATTATTCAAAATAATTTATTTTAAATATTCAAAATTCATTAAAATTTCCTAAATAAATATTTTAAATTGGCTCGGATTTCCGGATTATTACACCCTGCATTCCCTTGTCTCGTTTCTAACTCTTACCGGGGTGTGAGGCTCGCGAACTAACGCTATACACAAAGCTATCTTGAAATAGGCTATGCTTTGATCATCATCCATAAGGCTCTGCTTTCAACAAAAGCCTTGATCATTTGCATCTTGGCATGCCACATTGACAATTCAAGCCATGCGATCGATAACTACCAATATATTACCTCTGAGTTCATGCGTCTCAGAGAAGGGTGTTAAGTAAGAGAATAAATTCTCCACCACCAACATATATATATTAAATAGAGATTAATTTATATGGAATGAAATCCAATGTCAGACACACTTCCATTTACAAGTCCGTTCCGGGTCTGAAACAAACCGGAGACACCTTGTTCCTCGTCCCGTATGTCCAATATGGAAGAGAGGTGCTCGCATATCCGAACAATCAACAAGTACGTCCGGACAACTACCACTTTAACCCTTTCCTAGGAGCGACCCAGTTCAGGGCATCAGTAGTCGTCCATTCGATGTGAAGATCGCCAGTCTTCAATCACCATCTTCAATGTCTTCGACTTTTAACCGTCGTAGTAATTATTCAGAATGGGTTAAACCAGGATTTTCCGAATAACTCGCGTATTTTATAATCAGAAATCAAGTGCTATAAAGACACATCATACGCCTCATTCCAATTCAGAATATTCTTTTAATAAAATATTCATATTAAAAGGGAATGATTCCCATCAATTTTATCAAAGATAAATTCTTTTAAATTTAATCTTTAATCTTCTTTTTAAAGATTCAATAAAACTCCAATTTGATTTTAATATCAAAAATCATTACTTTATGATTATCAACCTTTAAAAAATTAGTCTTTTCGTTAACTGGGATAAAGAACCAATGTCATTTAAAACACAGTTCACGATAAACCCAAAATCATCTTCCATTAAATATGGAAATTTCACAGAAATCAAATCAGTATATATAATCGATATAAATTTCCATATTAGACTAATAATATAAATGGAATAACGGCAAAGCCTTTTAAATTCCATATATAGTAATAGTCTTCTTTTACATGAGCCTATCTCGATTATTATCAAATCGAATTTCCACTCAATTCCAATTTAAAATTAAATTGGAAAACTTGACTTTGGAAAATTTCTTTTTTAAATCTTAATAAAAATATTTATAGATTCTAAATCATATTTTTACTGTTAATTGGGCTAAAGAACAAATGTCGTTTAAAACATAGTTCACAATAAGCCCAATTCACATTTCAATTTATTCCGATTACTAAATATAATTGGAAATTTTAATAATCTTAATTAAAAGATTTATTTTTTCATACGGGGTTTTAAAACATTGTTATTTAAGACACCATCCACGACAACTCAAAATATAATTCTTTTATTTAATTCCAATTAAATATTAGTGAATTGGAAGACTTCATTAAATCTTAATTTAAACGATTTATTCTAGTTAATAACTAGTTCGTTTCGAAAAAATATATTTTTTATCTTTTGTCCATCCAAAAACGGACATATAAATCATCATTTTATTCTTTGCTGAATATTATTTTTTAAAATATTCGTTATTTAAAAATATTCTTTATATAAAAAGATTTTTTTGTAAAAATATTCCTTATATTACAATGTTCTCTATTTTAAAGTATTCCTTATATTACAATGTGCTTTATTTTAAAATATTCTTTATTTAAAAGATATTCTGAATCGGAATGCGACTCAATCATTTACCATATAACTTTGGTTATATGGATTTCATACATCGCATGTACACGACAACAATGATAAATAATCATTAAACAATCCATTCACATCCAGAGTGGAATTTATAATTGTGTGAGCATTAAAATGAATAAATAATGCTCATCACTGCCTGTCAATCCACCGATTGACATACAACTAAATATTTGTTCTAGTGTATGTTAAATATCATCCCAATACCCATGTGGGATTTTCAGACAACAACAATTCATCTAAATAAATCATTGGTTAATGAATTTAACCAATTTTAATTCCGCTAACATATTGATGATAACTAACAAACATGTTATTATACTCCTAATGCCAAATAAAAATGTATTTTACTCGCATAATTTCCCTACATGTATCTAATATATAATTTGACAATACAAATGTCACTTTGATTTGCATACAAATTCTCTTGTATAATTTAACAATAAAATGTCACTTAAATTTACATACAAATTCTAATGTATGTTTTGACAAATAAAATGATTCTTATATTTGCATATAAATTCTAATGTATGTTTTGCAAATAAAATTTGTAACAACCTGGAAATTCTGGGCCAGTTTAAATTTTTTATTTTGGCGAATTTAATGAATTTTGATTATTTAAAATGAATTATTTTAAATAATAATGACGAAAAATTTATTTTGAATATAATTCGAACGTATATATTCGTTTGAATCGACGATAGAATATAAATATTTATTTATATTTATAAAAGGAATTGAAAATGGCGCGGTAGTTCGATGATTCGATTTCAAATTTCAAATGGATGTACATGATTCAAAATAAACCGGATTTTAGTGAAACCAAAAATATTAGAATCTATTTGATAATATCTTTCCAACGAATCCGGAAAATTGAAATTTCATAGCGGGGATCAAAAGATACATCCAGTTGAAAATTCAGAATAGCCGCTATGGAATTTTGGCCCTTAAAAATGGAAATTTTGCAAACGACCTCGGATTTCGGCGAAACCACTTTTGTTGGATCCGTGATGTCAAGTTTGCTAGGTTTCAAATTTCATAATTTTTCGAATTAATATGTGAGCGTGGCAAAAGAAAACGTGTTTGACCAGTTTCAGTTGATTTTAATCGACTGGAAAATGGCCATTTTTCAAACAGTCTCAGAATCCGATGAAATTAGTTTTGTTAGGACCGTATCGTCAATACGAAGCTAGAAAATATTTTTTGGGAATTTTGTAGTTAGTATGTGACCCCGGTAAATTGAAATGTGCGTTCAAATTCAATATATAGAGTTATATTTTGATTTTGAACGAAAACAGATCGTAACGATAAAATGGACTTACGATATATACCCCAATGTGTTCAGAATGGGGGTAATTAGCTAGGAACGACAGTCATTGGGATTCGATTGGAGTTAGTGGTGATAAACAGTTAAATGATGAATTAAAATATTATTAAATTATATTATATATATAATACCACTCCTTTTCACATAACCCCCCCAAAATCGATTTCACTCAAAAGAATAAATAAAAAAAACGTTCTTCCAATTCGCGACAGCCGACCCCCCTGGACCTCGTCGCGCCGCCATCGCCTACCATAGGTTGGCGCCTACCACCAAGACCCCAAGCGCCGTCCCCTCCCCTTCATCTCCACCTTTTCCTCCTCCTAGAATGTAACACCCCGCCTCCGCTAGGGTCACTCGCAAGGGAATGCACTAGCTTTAGAGGGGCATTATTGGTAAACATGCACAGAAATATCACAAGACAGAACACATAAAATAGCGGAAGTAAAATCAAACTTTCATAACATGAATAAATAAGGTCTAAAGCCTTTTTACATCAGAGTACATCAAAACCTGTCTTGCAATAGTAAAGAAGCATAAAGACTTTTTCATAAATTATTCCCCAAGTAAAAACAGTAAAGTAGCCATAGCCAAGAAAAGTCCAAGCCATCCATGATGACCTTCAAGCAGAAGAAGTCCGAACTTAACAGCAGTATTTCCTCCCTGTAACCTGGGGGGGGGGGGGGAAATGGAAGAAAAGAGGCGAAACAAAACGGGTCAGTCAAAAAGACTGAGTAAGCCCTATCTACTATTAGTATAAAAACTAGTAAAGTTAACTGACATGAGAAACTGAGATGAACATAAGCATGATAACAAGATGGATAAGCTAAATCAAAATAACAGGATGAACTACTGAACTCAGGTAAACTAAGGTGTCATGATAAATTACGATGTCAAGATAAAACAAGGTATCACATCGTCAGGTTTCTATCAAGTATAATATCCCCAAGATATCTATCACGTATAACGTCCCATGGTATCTATCCTGTACATCTGCTCTGCACCTACCGTACTAGTATCCCAACTGTATCACGTGTTATCCGTGAATAACCCTTACTCAAAAGTCGTGTAATGGTCCATGTCAACCTAGTATATCGCATATATAGGTTACTCAACTCGTATGTTTTGTTCCATGTAAATGTTCAGTCCCTTGCCGTAGACCATACGGGCTTTCCCATGAGATTCTATACTACCTTGACATAGTTCTATGATCCTTAAGATCGGTTTGGACTGTTACCCTAAACCTAGCTAGGGTCTTCCAACATGAACTATCGTTTGTACAACTAGGACTTATGCTACCTAGGACTACTAGGGATTACGCTTACCTATTGCACGTTTTCGTATCTCGGTTTTGGTTCAACCACCCAGGGCCACTAGGATTTACGCTAACCGTCAACCGCGCCCTTTTTCCCACACATTCATCGTGAATCGTTTTTCTATGACTGTATGCACATGTATCACATCGTGCCATCCGAGTCCTGTCATAGGGCAGACCAGGAAATACAGGACTCGGTCGGGAGCTTACGATTTATCTGCCGATGCAGATGCTAAGGTCTGTTTTTCTATACGTGGCTATGGTCCCACGCGACCCCTCCCTCAACTAGCGAAAGACAAGACAGGATAAATCCTGTATGAGAACACAACACTGGCCAACCCACATCCGAGCCTTACCGCAACCATAATTAGATAGCAATTATGGTCTATTGGGTGTTCTCTGCCTTTCCGTACGTACACGCTTGACCAAAGATGGTAGGTAGCCTGACGAAAATGCTATCTAGGGCACGACCGTGTATCGTCGACTATCCCCTATCCATCCCCGTCTTTAGGTCGCTCGTATAGCAACCAAGGCATACTCTTGGTTCTTCTAACGCAGACCTTAACCTCTCATGAGCCTAGTATAATTACCTGGCAGCCCACAGAGGGATCCCAAGAATATCCTCACGTTCCCCGAAGCCGCTGCTTCATTACCCAGTTCGCTGGAGCCTTTATCTAAATCAGATACTTGCTCCTACTCGTATACCTAAACGATGACCTACCGTATCAGGTTACTCATCCATCTATGAACTGGTCTAAATTTCCTTGACTAAGAATCATTACTTAGTTATCCTTCAACTAAGGTTTACCACTTAGCCTTATTCCCGTTATCCTTGTTAATTACGGTTACCCACCTAATCCTCCGAATTAGGGTTTATATAATAGATTAAGTGTCACTTAAGTTCATGACTTAATCCCGTCTACAAATCTTGTCAAAATTGGCTAAGTATCCAAGTTCGAGACTTAACCCGTCTACAAATCATGTCAAAATTGGCTAAGTATCTAAGTTCAAGACTTAACCCTACAAACCATGCTCAAGTTGGTTAAGTATATATTAACTTGACCCTATCAAATCACTTAGTCAAACCGGTCAAGTGTATTTAAGCGATTCATGACTTAGCCTTATCATGTTTTCACGTTATATTGGTTAAGTATGGGTTAACTTAACCTCAATAAATTCACGAGTTAGATTGGTTAAGTATAGATCACTTAACCACATCAAATTAACGAGTTAGATTGGTTAAGTCTAGGTCACTTAACCACATCAAATTAACGGGTTAGATTGGTTAAGTGTTTAACTTGACCCCATTAAACTACCAAGTGGGATTAATTAAGTCTAGGCTAACTTAACCCCATCCGATTATCATGTTTAGACTAGTTGAGTCTAATCTTAACCCCATCCATTAACTGTATCTTTCGGTTAAGTGTCATTAAGAAAACTTACTTAACCTTACCAAATTATCGTGTTGGATTGATTAAGTGTTGGTTAACTTAACCCCGTCCACTAGTCGTATAAAAAAAATGGTTAAGTGTCATTAGGCAAATCAAGTTACTTAACCTACCCAACCTTGTCATGTTTTGTTAAGTATCATTAGCCTAATCAAATTACTTAACCCATTTGTCCATGTCATATTTGGTTAAGAGTCATTAATCAAATCAACTTAACCCTATCATGTGGCATTAATTACTTAATGCACCTCAACCTCTCACATTAGACTTTGTTGTGGTTACTAGTTAAGCCGGTCGGTTCCGGGTAGCTTTACACCACAACTTGGTCTAACCTCGGGTTCATGCACAACATGACCAACTTCTCACATTGGGTCCTATTGTTTGCAACTACTAGTTAGGCCGGTCGGTTCCGGGTAGTTTTACGTTGCAAACTCAACCCAACCTCGAGTTGGCCACACTTATATTATCTAAGTGTCATGTTCATCATGTTTCCAAAACATGTTACAAGTTTTTCAAGCATTTGGGTAGACCTAACTTAATAGGTAAATTCCCAAAGGGTAGACCTAACTTAATAGGTAAATTCCCAAGCTTGTGTTTTTATGCATACTTACATGTCAACTTCCATATTATATTTCAAGTCATGTTTTCAAGCATAAACACATGTCATACCTAACGTTACATGTTGTCATGTTTATACCCATTTACCCAAATCATGTTCATATCATTATGTTTTCCCATAATGTGACCCCAACGTTTTTTAAACTCGCATATACGTTCGCAAGAACGTAATGGATTAAAAGAAGAGACTTGGCAAAGGCATGACAAAAATGGATATTAAGCCACAAGTTAATCATGGTGGCAAATGAGGCACAAATGTGTTCATTAGCTTGCATGTTACATTCTTAAACCTCAAAAACATGCATAAACCCAAACTTGGCACATAAGCGAATCATGGTGACAAAAGACATGGAATGATGACTAGAAACTCGCATATATCATCATATAAGGGTTATGACTTCATATGCAAGTTGACATAAAGATTATGAAGGTTCTCATGTTGCATAATGCAACATTTCAACATAAAGGTTGTAGCTTTTAGCTCATAAGATCAAGATAATTGCTTCATAAACTTGCATAACATGATAGCATGTATCATTCTCAATGATCAAACCCAAACTCGCAACATGAACATTTAACTTCATAGTTAATATCTAAGAGTAGGAAAAGGGCTTACATAGCTATGAAGGCCTAAATCGATTAAACTAAAGCTTGTGATGAAGCCTATGCATGCCATCACCCAAAAACCCAAAGATGAACACTCGAAATCAATAAAAACCCCATTTTATGAACAAAGATCAAAGCTTTAGCCTTGAAATCAACTTGAGAAGCTCTCATACTAACATAGGGACTCTCTAATACTCTCATGATCATGAAACCTCTCATAGAAATGAAGTGGAGGCTAGGATAGTTGAGTGGAGGCCATGAGAGTAGGAATTTTGCCATAGTTTAGTTGCATGAATGAATAATGAGGATTTAGGATAGGTTAGGGTCTTATTTATAGATTAGGCAAGTGTTTTAGGCCATAGGATTAAACCTAGATTCAATCCAAGCCATCAAAGCTTGTCTTGGGGAAGAAGTCAAGTGTAGGAACCATCTAGGGCCTTTAGATTAAAGATGAACTATGAGAACCATCCAAATGCAAAATCTGAATTTGAGCGAATCGGCCCACGGGTTGACAGCCAAACACCCTGGATTAACCCCTAGTCGACCCAGCGGGCTTGGGTCGACCTCAAAAATCGGCCGGTTCGGTTATTCCCCTATCCCAATTCGCTGTTTTGAACATTTTTGCATATTTATTTATTTAATTTTCAATTATATATATATATATCAATATATATATATATATATATTTCTCTGCGCAACCCATTTCACTTAATTAAGTATACTTTAATTTGGGAATTTTTCGTGAAACTTCGCGAGGCCATATCTTGGTCATACGGACTCCGATTTTCGAAAATTCGGACTCTATTTCGCGTATTTTTCCGAGACGAACGCAATGGCATAGCCCGTTTCCCTTGATTCAAATTTGAAAATTAAATTCTGCCTTGATCCTCGTCTTAATCATGTTATCGAAATACGGGTTGTTACATTCTCCCCACCTTTTTGGATTTCATCCCCAAAATCTCCAAGTTAAGAAGAACATATCCTACCATCCATCTACTCAAAACATCATCCACAAGCAACCATTGTCCTTAGATGATTTCTAATGCTGTATGAATGTATGCAAAACATGTGTGTACATGTTCCTTAGCTAGTGCTAATGATCAGGCCTGAATAATCTTTCTAATGCAAAAATATGTATAGTGCCATGAATCCAACATGTATGCGAATAGTCCTAGTCATATAGATACTATATGCGTGCACAATCATTCATTCATATGCAACAACCGCATGATAATACATTCGATTTCATCCATAAACAAGTATAAATACTCGTGCATATGCAATATGAAATGTGACCGAGTCGAGCTAGTATCTAATGTGTATTCGCGCATCCACGAGCAACCACTTGCAACCACTTGCAACCATATCAATCAACCATGTTTCAAATACATGTTTACATCCATAGGGTTCTACCTAGGATTCCCTGGAACAGGGTCGAGAAGATAAACAAGACAAACTCCTTACGGGGTTTGTAACAGAAAATAGGACCGAGAGGATGTCCACAAAAGATAGTCTACAAGTAAGCTCTACAGAAAACAGGGATCAAGGATATACTCCCAAAAAGAGATATCATGCGCGCATCTAGTCTTTGACCATCAAAGTCGTATTTCCCTGAGCTTAATTCCATCGTGCCTTGACCGTCTTTTAACTTCACGATTTCGCAGCTTCTTATTTCCTGTTTCCATAACATGAGCTGGAACTCATTTCTTTGTCGCCTCTCGTTCCACTTGCACTTATCCTTTTCCTAGAATACTTGACGCAAACATGACTGCGTACTCATGATCTCATGCAAGCTTTCCAAAATTCACTAGTGAATCTCGGACCTCGTACCACAAGGTATTCCACGTAGAAGAACTTTCTCTTGAAAGTAAACAGATGCCAACCAGGTTATCAAGCGCACTTACTAGGGTGATTTCTATAACCCATGCATAAGTGAAATAAACCCTCCGTCTTATCGGCGAACACCACTCGATCGGGCTTCAAATTTCCAATAAAGGCATCAAGGGATTCTAAGTAATTAATCATGACCGAACCCAAAAGGTTACACGAGACTTCGAGGGTATTACCAAGGCTAGTCAAGAGTCTAACTACCCTCCTATCAAAACCGAAAGTGGCACCCCTTACTGGATAACCACTTCATCCCTAGAATCCATCCATAGCTTATAAACATAAGCATTATTTCCAAACTCAATACTTGGCATAGACATTCTCAAATCCAAACAAGTCATGTATAAATGGACTGATTCTCCAATAGGACTTTGAGACAAGAATGGGATTCTCTATTACGCTAGTACTTAAGGTGCTGAGACTCAACTATCGAAGCAAACTTAAATGATGCGGGGATCAAAACAAAGTCTTGGCGGGATGATAGAAAAGAAGAGCTAAACTTTTAACAAGATCGTTACCCTCCTTCCGAGGTACCCTAGAAATGAGAGCACACTATTACCCTCCCGATGATCTTGTCCTTGTCCCATAATACTTAACTATCCACCCCGTTTTACCATGCCAAAGGTACTCTCTCGTCATGGGTTTCATTGTTCCTCTTTCTCCCTCCTTTGGGGACTAAGCCATACCAACAAGTTGTTCATCCTTAAACTCGTATCCTTTATCCTCTTTCTCACGACCCTTTCTTAGAACGCGGCCATTGGTCTCTCGAGAACTACCTCCATCGTATGGAAAACACTTTCGTAGATAGAAAAGGCTAGTCGCAGTTAAAACCGCTGTGACTACAGATGGAGGAAAGAAAGGAAAAGAGATTCAATCAAGGAAACAAGGATAGTGCTAATGGCCTTTGGGGAATAGCCTTTTTCTTTTAAAAGGAAATTTTCTTAAAAAATGCTTCTTTATAAACGATTTTCAAATAGTTTTCAGAAGGTTTTTTAAAAACTTTTGCCCAGTCTGGTAACCTTCTGCTCTGATACCAAATGTAACACCCCGCCTCCGCTAGGGTCACTCGCAAGGGAATGCACTAGCTTTAGAGGGGCATTATTGGTAAACATGCACAGAAATATCACAAGACAGAACACATAAAATAGCGGAAGTAAAATCAAACTTTCATAACATGAATAAATAAGGTCTAAAGCCTTTTTACATCAGAGTACATCAAAACCTGTCTTGCAATAGTAAAGAAGCATAAAGACTTTTTCATAAATTATTCCCCAAGTAAAAACAGTAAAGTAGCCATAGCCAAGAAAAGTCCAAGCCATCCATGATGACCTTCAAGCAGAAGAAGTCCGAACTTAACAACAATATTTCCTCCCTGTAACCTGGGGGGGGGGGGGGCGGAAACGGAAGAAAAGAGGCGAAACAAAACGGGTCAGTCAAAAAGACTGAGTAAGCCCTATCTACTATTAGTATAAAAACTAGTAAAGTTAACTGACATGAGAAACTGAGATGAACATAAGCATGATAACAAGATGGATAAGCTAAATCAAAATAACAGGATGAACTACTGAACTCAGGTAAACTAAGGTGTCATGATAAATTACGATGTCAAGATAAAACAAGGTATCACATCGTCAGGTTTCTATCAAGTATAATATCCCCAAGATATCTATCACGTATAACGTCCCATGGTATCTATCATGTACATCTGCTCTGCACCTACCGTACTAGTATCCCAACTGTATCACGTGTTATCCGTGAATGACCCTTACTCAAAAGTCGTGTAATGGTCCATGTCAACCTAGTATATCGCATATATAGGTTACTCAACTCGTATGTTTTGTTCCATGTAAATGTTCAGTCCCTTGCCGTAGACCATACGGGCTTTCCCATGAGATTCTATACTACCTTGACATAGTTCTATGATCCTTAAGATCGGTTTGGACTGTTACCCTAAACCTAGCTAGGGTCTTCCAACATGAATTATCGTTTGTACAACTAGGACTTATGCTACCTAGGACTACTAGGGATTACGCTTACCTATTGCACGTTTTCGTATCTCGGTTTTGGTTCAACCACCCAGGGCCACTAGGATTTACGCTAACCGTCAACCGCGCCCTTTTTCCCACGCATTCATCGTGAATCGTTTTTCTATGACTGTATGCACATGTATCACATCGTGCCATCCGAGTCCTGTCACAGGGCAGACCAGGAAATACAGGACTCGGTCGGGAGCTTACGATTTATCTGCCGATGCAGAAGCTAAGGTCTGTTTTTCTATACGTGGCTATGGTCCCACGCGACCCCTCCCTCAACTAGCGAAAGACAAGACAGGCTAAATCCTTTATGAGAACACAACACTGGCCAACCCACATCCGAGCCTTACCGCAACCATAATTAGATAGCAATTATGGTCTATTGGGTGTTCTCTGCCTTTCCGTACGTACACGCTTGACCAAAGATGGTAGGTAGCCTGACGAAAATGCTATCTAGGGCACGACCGTGTATCGTCGACTATCCCCTATCCATCCCCGTCTTTAGGTCGCTCGTATAGCAACCAAGGCATACTCTTGGTTCTTCTAACGCAGACCTTAACCTCTCATGATCCTAGTATAATTACCTGGCAGCCCACAGAGGGATCCCAAGAATATCCTCACGTTCCCCGAAGCCGCTGCTTCGTTACCAAGTTCGCTGGAGCCTTTATCTAAATCAGATACTTGCTCCTACTCGTATACCTAAACGATGACCTACCGTATCAGGTTACTCATCCATCTATGAGCTGGTCTAAATTTCCTTGACTAAGAATCATTACTTAGTTATCCTTCAACTAAGGTTTACCACTTAGCCTTATTCCCGTTATCCTTGTTAATTACGGTTACCCACCTAATCCTCCGAATTAGGGTTTATATAACAGATTAAGTGTCACTTAAGTTCATGACTTAATCCCGTCTACAAATCATGTCAAAATTGGCTAAGTATCTAAGTTCAAGACTTAACCCTACAAACCATGCTCAAGTTGGTTAAGTATATATTAACTTGACCCTATCAAATCACTTAGTCAAACCAGTCAAGTGTATTCAAGCGATTCATGACTTAGCCTTATCATGTTTTCACGTTATATTGGTTAAGTATGGGTTAACTTAACCTCAATAAATTCACGAGTTAGATTGGTTAAGTATAGATCACTTAACCACATCAAATTAACGAGTTAGATTGGTTAAGTCTAGGTCACTTAACCACATCAAATTAACGGGTTAGATTGGTTAAGTGTTTAACTTAACCCCATTAAACTTCCAAGTGGGATTAATTAAGTCTAGGCTAACTTAACCCCATCCGATTATCATGTTTAGACTAGTTGAGTCTAATCTTAACCCCATCCATTAACTGTATCTTTCGGTTAAGTGTCATTAAGAAAACTTACTTAACCTTACCAAATTATCGTGTTGGATTGATTAAGTGTTGGTTAACTTAACCCCGTCCACTAGTCGTATAAAAAAAATGGTTAAGTGTCATTAGGAAAATCAAGTTACTTAACCTACCCAACCTTGTCATGTTTTGTTAAGTATCATTAGCCTAATCAAATTACTTAACCCATTTGTCCATGTCATATTTGGTTAAGAGTCATTAATCAAATCAACTTAACCCTATCATGTGGCATTAATTACTTAATGCACCTCAACCTCTCACATTAGACTTTGTTGTGGTTACTAGTTAAGCCGGTCGGTTCCGGGTAGCTTTACACCACAACTTGGTCTAACCTCGGGTTCAAGCACAACATGACCAACTTCTCACATTGGGTCCTATTGTTTGCAACTACTAGTTAGGCCGGTCGGTTCCGGGTAGTTTTACGTTGCAAACTCAACCCAACCTCGAGTTGGCCACACTTATATTATCTAAGTGTCATGTTCATCATGTTTCCAAAACATGTTACAAGTTTTTCAAGCATTTGGGTAGACCTAACTTAATAGGTAAATTCCCAAAGGGTAGACCTAACTTAATAGGTAAATTCCCAAGCTTGTGTTTTTATGCATACTTACATGTCAACTTCCATGTTATATTTCAAGTCATGTTTTCAAGTATAAACACATGTCATACCTAACGTTACATGTTGTCATGTTTATACCCATTTACCCAAATCATGTTCATATCATTATGTTTTCCCATAATGTGACCCCAACGTTTTTTAAACTCGCATATACGTTCGCAACAACGTAATGGATTAAAAGAAGAGACTTGGCAAAGGCATGACAAAAATGGATATTAAGCCACAAGTTAATCATGGTGGCAAATGAGGCACAAATGTGTTCATTAGCTTGCATGTTACATTCTTAAGCCTCAAAAACATGCATAAACCCAAACTTGGCACATAAGCGAATCATGGTGACAAAAGACATGGAATGATGACTAGAAACTCGCATATATCATCATATAAGGGTTATGACTACATATGCAAGTTGACATAAAGATTATGAAGGTTCTCATGTTGCATAATGCAACATTTCAACATAAAGGTTGTAGCTTTTAGCTCATAAGATCAAGATAATTGCTTCATAAACTTGCATAACATGATAGCATGTATTTTTCTCAATGATCAAACCCAAACTTGCAACATGAACATTTAACTTCATAGTTAATATCTAAGAGTAGGAAAAGGGCTTACATAGCTATGAAGGCCTAAATCGATTAAACTAAAGCTTGTGATGAAGCCTATGCATGCCATCACCCAAAAACCCAAAGATGAACACTCCAAATCAATAAAAACCCCATTTTATGAACAAAGATCAAAGCTTTAGCCTTGAAATCAACTTGAGAAGCTCTCATACTAACATAGGGACTCTCTAATACTCTCATGATCATGAAACCTCTCATAGAAATGAAGTGGAGGCTAGGATAGTTGAGTGGAGGCCATGAGAGTAGGAATTTTGCCATAGTTTAGTTGCATGAACGAATAATGAGGATTTAGGATAGGTTAGGGTCTTATTTATAGATTAGGCAAGTGTTTTAGGCCATAGGATTAAACCTAGATTCAATCCAAGCCATCAAAGCATGTATTGGGGAAGAAGTCAAGTGTAGGAACCATCTAGGGCCTTTAGATTAAAGATGAACCATGAGAACCATCCAAATGCAAAATCTGAATTTGAGCGAATCGGCCCACGGGTTGACAGCCAAATACCCTGGATTAACCCCTAGTCGACCCAGCGGGCTTGGGTCGACCTCAAAAATCGGCCGGTTCGGTTATTCCCCTATCCCAATTCGCTGTTTTGAACATTTTTGCATATTTATTTATTTAATTTTCAATTATATATATATATATATATCAATATATATATATTTCTCTGCGCAACCCATTTCACTTAATTAAGTATACTTTAATTTGGGAATTTTTCGTGAAACTTCGCGAGGCCATATCTTGGTCATACGGACTCCGATTTTCGAAAACTCGGACTCTATTTCGCGTATTTTTCCGAGACGAACGCAATGGCATAGCCCGTTTCCCTTGATTCAAATTTTAAAAGTAAATTCTGCCTTGATCCTCGTCTTAATCATGTTATCGAAATACGGGTTGTTACATAGAATGGGCGAACACCCCCACGCAAGCCCCGCCCCCCAAAACCGCCGGAAACCCAAGCACAGCCGCCGCCACAGCCATGCTCCGGCCCTCGCTCCTCCGACTGGTGACCCTCCTTCATCAACAGTTGGATTCCTCTTTCAAAAAGTGAGTTTTTCTAGTTTAATTAAATTCAAATACGTAGAATAAAATCAGTTTTTATAAATAAAAAGCAATATTATTTTTAATCAGTTTTGATTTGTATTTAACATTATAAAGATCTGATTTTTAACAACAAAAAGATTTGATTTTCATTAGAAAAGGCTATATTTTTATATAATAGAAAAGGTTTGGTTTTTGTATAATATAGCAAAGTTAAAGATTTCATTTTTATAAATGTGAAGATTAAATTTTTATTATGAAGTAGCAAATGTAATGGTTCCATTTTTATTTACATACGAGCGTTATAAAGATGAGATTTTTATCTCTAGAAGCACGTGTGATTTTTATATATGTAGCGAATTAAAAATATAATTTTTATAATATAGAGAGGTTAAAAATATAAATTTTGTACTAGTGGCATATTAAAAATATGATTTTTATATAGGTATGATAGTAAAAATATGATTTTTATTCATGTAGAGTTATGAAAACATAATCTTTATTAAGAGAAGAGCAATATAAAAATATAATTTTTATAACAAAGTGAAGATAAAAATTTGATTTTTATGTATATGAGGTAAAGGTAAAAATTCGATTTTTATATATGTAGTGAATACGGGCAACGAAAGTGACAAAAGACGAAAAGGTGAAGATTTCCTTCATAAGAAGAGTCACGGTGAATGGATTTATCTTGGGTGAGAACTCCTCACCTTTTATTTAATTTTCTAGTTAAAATATATACTAGGATGAAGATGGTGTTTAGTAGGACCCGACACCCGTCGTCCACAGACCATGGACGGCTTGTTTGTTGATTGTTTGATTTTGATGTGTAGTTGATTGTGTGATGTGAAATGAAAATAAATTATTTATATAGTTAAAATATCTTATAGTTGAAAATAGGATTTTTAACGTGTATATGAAATGAAATAAAAATAAACAAATCGGACGATTTGTTTATATACACACATTTGATTGATATTGATTGGGACGATAAATTTTACACATCGCCCAACTGCACAAATAAAATCTGTGTTTGATTGTTTGAAAACCCCATACGGGTATTGGGGTGATATATAACATACACTAATCCCAATAGTTAGTTGTATGTTGATCGATTGATTGACAGACTATTATAAGCGTTAAATATTTATATTCGATGCTTATACAGTGTAGAATACACTTTGGATGATGGTTGATTGTTCATCGTTGTCATTGTATACATGTGCTGTAGAAAATCCATATAATTAACATTATATGGTAATTGATTGGGCCTCACTCCAGTTTTGAAAAAGAAATACTTGAATAGAAATATTTGAAAAAGAAATATTTGAAATAGAATATTTGAAAATAGAAATATATGAAGCCGTGTTGATTAGATTTATGCCATTTTGACGTGAACGATATTTATATCGATTTTATTCATTTTATAATGAACATCGAAAGTGATTTCAAAATCCGATATTTTGAATAGAAATGAATTCGAATTGAAATTGAATAGAATTGAAATTGAATAGAAATGAATTCGAATTGAAATGAATAGAATTGAAATTGAGTAGAATTGAAATCGAATAGAATTGAAATAGAATTGAAATTGAATAGAAATGAATTCGAATTGAAATTGAATAGAATTGAAATTAAATAGAAATGAATTTGAATTGAAATTGAATAGAATGGAAATTGAATAGAAATGAATTCGAATTGAAATTGAACTGAAAACCGATTTGAATTGAAATCAATTTGAAATGAAGTTAAAATGAATTTATGTTGAAAAATTCGATTTTGATTTGAATTTGAAAAGGAAGTTGAAATCGTTTTGAAAACGAATTTAAAAGGATTTATAAAATACGTTTTAAAAGGAAATCGATGAAGTATATATTATATATATTATATATATATAATATAATGGCCTGAATAGAACGCGCCGGGCCGCGGCAGTTCGCGAATTTCGACCATTGACTTCGAACGGATATTACGGGAGATCCGACTGTCGGATTCTCCTGAAACCGGAACCATTGGGTTCGTATTGAAAAGAGCTTTCTAACGAATATTAGAAATTTGAAATCTAACGGTTGGATTTGGAATTATGTCCAAATCAAATTTGGAAAAGGTCGCTGTAAGTGCAGTTCGATGGCCGTTGATGGAAATCGACTGTGCGGGCCTTGATAAAATTATTAAAAATAGTAATAATTTGTGTAAAATCAGAGGAAATGATTTGTGAAGATTTGGGATGAAAAACTCCATATTTGAAAAGATAAAAATAGATTTTTATCAAAATGAACTAGTTTTGAACTAGAATTATAATTCTATTTATTTTTGAATAAATAAATTGAATTGAAAAAGGGTTTTAAAAGTAACCAGAATTTCCAATAATTTAATTGGAATGGATTTGAATCGAAATTGTCTTTGGATTATTTCGATGTTGGATTTCGTGATTATACAGATATTGTTATGGAAATTTGAAAGATATATATATCGTTATTTCCAATACGATATTTGTTGGTCGTAGAATTTGATATTGAATATAAGCCGGTATATTCTCTATTCAGAGCCTTGTGTTTAATATCAAATATGATTTGGGTTTATCGTGAATGGTGTCTTCATTAACACTGTTCTTAAGCCCAGGTGAGAAAAAGATTAAATCTTTTATTTAGATTTAATGAAGTGTACCAATTAAATAACATTTAATTGAAATTGAATTCGAATTGATTCTTGGGTTTATCGTGAACAGTGTTTTAAATAACACTCGTTCTTTAACCCGATAATTAATAGAATGTGATTTTGGGTCGTCGTGAATGGTATCTTCAATAATACTGTTCTTAGACCCAACGAAGTTAAGAAAATCAGAAACTAACTGGAGATTAGTTAAGTTGAAAGGTTTCTTGGGTGTTGATCTGATGTTGGTTTCGGCCTTCGGGGTTAATATTTAGGGAATTGCTCACTTGCTAATTTACGGTTAGGGACTGATTGAATTGTGATGTGATTTTGGGGTTTATCGTGAACCGTGTTTTAAGTGACACTGATTCTTTAACCCAGTCAAAGATTAAACTAAGTGGAGTTTTAATGAATCTTTAATTAGATTAAAATGATCGAGAATGGAGTATCACCAGTTTTGCTTCAGGCGATAGTTAAATCTTTAATTAGATTTGAACATGAAATGGTAATTGAATTTACCGATAACACCGTGGTGTTAGATATAAAGTATTACCAGTTTTACTTCATGGGATGAATAGGTTGGGATTGGGAAATTAAAACAAATGATTACTTCGGTAAGGTTCGTTAATCCTGACTAGTTTGGATAAACCGAAATTTGGTTTGAATTGATTTTCGAAGGATGATTAAAGAATAAATTTAAAAGGAATTTATCTTTGATAAAATTAATGGGAACCTTTCCCTAGGAATTTGAAATTTAGAAACTAACTATAGGTTAGCTAAGCAGAATGGTTTCCTGGGTATTGATCTGATGTTGGTTTCGGCCTTCGGGGTTAATATTTGGGGAATTATTCTCTTGTTAATTTACGGTTAGTGACTGATGAATTGGAATGAGGCGTATGTTGTGTTTGTGTAACACTTGTTCATTATATACGCGAGTTGCTCAGAAAGACCGGGTTTATCCCATTCTGAATAACTGAATCGACGATAAGAAATCGAAGATGAAGACGGTGGTCGAAGACCAGAGATCTTCACCTCGTTTGGATGGTAACTGATGTCCTGATTAGGAGGCATCCCGAAATATGGATAATGAGTGGTGATCGTCCAGACGTACGTGGAGATCGATGGGTTTGCGAGGTATATAGTGCCTACGATTTCGTTCAGACCCAGAACGGACTTGCAAATGGACAGTGTGTCTGACATTGGAGTTTATTCTGTGTGATTGATAGCCATCAGTTGCACGGTGTGAATTGGCTGTGTGAGATGCTAAGATGCAGTGATCAGGGCTTCTGTTGAAAAGCAAAGTCTTGTGGTGATGATCAAAGCACCGCCTGTGTGGCGTAGCTTTGTGTATAACGAGAAATCGCGAGCCTCACACCCCGGTATGAACCAGAAACAGGAGAAAGGACCTCAGGGGGGACATACGTTTTCTTCCTAGCTAGAAGTGGCGTCAGTGGTTTTACACGCCCTGACGAGTTTGACTTATGTTGTTGTTACTGTTGCGAGGCGCCTCGAAAATATCGGTCGATCCGGAACCAATGGAGTCATTCGTTGGCTCACTTACGCCCCAAAGGGCGGAGAAACGCATTGTTCAGGCATTATAATCCACTCCGTGTGGACCGGCCCTAAGGATCCAAGGTACGGTTGCGGCTGTGCCTGAGACTCGGGCTAGACAGTCTCGAATTCGGTAAGGACTATCTTTTGCCTTGGTTCATGATGGAAATCCAATTTCCAAATACGTGATTTTGCGGTTTTAATTGTAGAACTAGTATGGCGACATGATATATGATACCCATGCCGTCTATGATTGATACTTATGATTTGAAATTGTTTTGACACTATACACTTATAATAGTATCAAATGATTTGTTTTAAATGTACTAAGCATGTTTGGCTATTATTAGGGAAAACTCTATCCCCCGGCTTGCGTTGCATTGTGTGATAGGACCTGGGTCTTATAATAGCTTCATTTTTTCAAAAAGCATTGCGCTGTTTTGTTAGATGCACTGGTATTCTTGGGAGGAAACCCGTTCCGTGTTATACGGCGTGGTCCCTTGATATATCTTATTTAAAGTAAAGTTTTAAATAACTGTTTTCGTTCTCACACCAGTCCCATGACTGACCTGGAGTTTATTGTTTTAATCTAAACTCTAGGTACCCTTATTTTGACACGGGAAGCTAGTAGTTTTGGTTTTGCAGATTTATATTCACAGGATCCTGGCTTACAACTGGAACGATATCCGGAAAGCTTTGTATCCGTATATCTCCTTCAGTTGTATTTTGTAGTATTTTCCGCTGCTATGTAATGTATTCTAATCTCTGATATTTATCGAACGTATATTATTTGTTTATACTCTGTATATTCTTGTATTCTGATGAATTGTTGTAATATACAATGAAATGTTCTTCCGTCTACTGTAACGGCTGGAAATTTTCGACTCCTCGAGAGTCGAAAATTCCGAGACGTTAGTGAAAGAAAAGTAGAGGGTGAGGAAGAAAAGATAGAACTAATAGAATAGAAGAAGAAGAAGAACTTACATCATCAGAGTAAACACGAATCTCACAGCGGAACGAATAAAATATAACTTAACTTTGAAATACAAATCAGTACTCATATATACATACCATTTCAAAGTACAACACTTAACAACACAGCGGAATAATAATAGCTATAATCCTGAAGCCTCCTGCTCCAAGCTCTCCAAGTGTATCTGTAAAATCCCGACTACTTGACTGCCCGTACAAATTTAGGCACCCAAGAGTTTAGGGAAAACAAACAAAATAAACTCCGGGTCAGTCATGGGACTGGTGTGAATAAAACTCCAACACTTGGTTAAATAAAGGATATCTTTCTGATATTATAATAATGTCTAAATACAAATAGATATCAATCTAGCAGAACGCTTGCATCTCACGTTCCACATACATAGTATACAAATAAACCGTGAGCGCTTATTGGAGATTGAATTCCAACAGACAAGGTATGGGAGCACCTTCCGATCAGTGTACTCTAGAGGAGATACACTAGGGTTCGACAAGAACGTCTTGCAACCCGGCCACACATGACCGTCCACTCATTTAGCTTGAGTGTAACGAATATATTATCACCGATGGTTGGGATCAGCAACCATCCTTCCCGATAAGGGACAGCATTGAAATAGATTATAAAGAAGTACAATTGAATATTCTCTAGATGGTGATAATACACCCTGGTTGGGTATGGCCCAACTAGCCATGCTGCCTAGCCCAACTTCTGTTATTTTCCGGTTGTGAGGTTTTGAGGTCACGTTTATCACTTTGACAGATTATTTCTTCAATTACTTTGAATGCCACATCGTCATACCCGCCAAATCATTATCGATTTCTCCAGCCATCACGGGTATAAAAGCTAAGAGAAACGAATTTCTCCGCCACCAACATAATACGTTTAAAGAGATCAACATATATGATTCGTTAAGAATACCTTGTCAGACACTCGTCCATATACATTGTTCTGGGACTGAATAAACCGAAGGCACTATTCAGTGAATCCATCCTACCTAGGCTTTTCACAATAGCCCTTGCACTTCACTCCGTCTTCAATTATCTTCAGCGTACTTGATTCGCAACGCTTATGCTAATACGGAGTGGTTCTTCGGATAATAATCCAACCGGACTCTCCATATTAACAACGTAAAAATGGTCAAAACTATGATAGTCTGTGATTCAACTATCAAATGAAAACATGTCGGTGTACAAACAACGATCTTATTTCCAAATGGGAATTCGATCGATCAATCATCATATGTTCATATTTCCTTATTTCATATATTTAGAAAATATATGTTATTAATCATTGGAAAACATTTCCATAGCTTATTTTCACATCACTATTATTTCGCAACTATCAGTCCCTAACTGTAACTAGTATGAGAACAATTCTCTAAGTATCAATCCGGAAGGTCGAAACCAACATCAGATCGTCACTTAGAAAACCGTTCAACTTACCCTCTCCAGTCAGTTTCTGAATTTGCTTAACTCTATTTCTTAAATTCTTATCATGAAAACATTTCATTTTCTATGTTTAGAAAACATATCTGACTATATTTGGAAAACGTTTCCAAAACTCATTTACGGATTTCCAATGAACGTTGTATAAAACATCGTTTCGCTTAATCCATTTATCGCTTATTCCTTCACTTTATTCCTAATCAACCTTTTAGATCGAACCACAACTATTCCTTTGTCAATTCTAAAGTCAATCAAGTTGGGGTATAATTACCTCGCAGACCTTAATTGAACAACGTCCTTTACTGTGGAATAGATGAAGCTCATCACTCACTTTTTCCAATCATCTATTTACGCAAATTCTCGGATTCAGGTTACGAATCCACTTCTTATATGAAAACGTTTGATTATAACTATAACATTATAATTCCTACTTCTACAATATCTAACCTAAATTATAACTTTATCTCCTAACTCGAATAATTAAACGGACACCTAATTTCTTAATCAATAACTAAACCTTGATTAAAAACCCGGAAAGTAAATAGTACTTTCCCGAATTCGATATAATTGAATTCGACGTATTACTCTCTTTCGAGAAATCTCTATTTGATTAACTCCCTTTTTAATAACTTATATTCGATAAACTCTATTTCGATTAACTCCTATCGAATAACTAATATTCGAATAACTCTTCTTGGTTGGCTCTATTTCATTAACTCTTATCGAATAACAAATATTCGATTTTCTTAAACGTGTCAGTTCTTATCGAATAACTAACATCCGATTAACTTATATGGATTTACTCTTATCGAATAACTTATTCGATTAACTTAACTTGATTTTCTTAACTCGATTATCTCAACTCGATTACTTAACTCGATTACTTAACTCGATAAATCTTAACTCGATTACTTAACTCGATAACTTAACTTAACCCAAATCGGTTAACTCAACTCTAATCGATTAACTAAATTTGATTTACTCCTTCGAATAACTAATTCGAATAACTTAATTGATTAACTCCTTCGAATAACTCATTCGAATAACTTAATTGATTAACTCCTTCGAATAACTAATATTCGATTTACTCTAACTCGATTAACTTAATTCTAATCGATTTACCCCATTTCGATTTAACTTAATTCAAATCGATTAACTTAACTCAAATTGATTAACTCCTTTCGAATAACTAAATTCGATTTAACTCTTCTCGAATAACTAAATTCGATTAACTCAAATTGAATAACTAATATTTAATTAACTCTTACGTGTTTAACTCTATTCGAATAACTAATTCGAATAACTTACCTTCGAATAACTAATATTCGATTTATTCTAACTCGATTTACTCCATTTCGATTCAACTTAATTCAAATCGATTAACTTAACTCAAATTGATTAACTCCTTTCGAATAACTAAATTCGATTTAACTCTTCTCGAATAACTAAATTCGATTAACTCAAATTGAATAACTAATATTCAATTAACTCTTACGTGTTTAACTCCATTCGAATAAGTAATTCGAATCACTCTAATGTGTTTAACTCTATTCAAATATCTAATTTGAATAACTCATTTTGAGTAACTAAATTCGATTAACTCCTTTTCATAACGTTTATTCATTTCAAAAGATTCCCTTTTTACAACGTTTATCCATTTATAAACATTTACTTTTTACAACGTTTATCCATTTATAAAGATTTACTTTTAGTAACGGTTCTTCACTTTATAAATGTCCTTTTAATAACGTTTCTACTTCTTTATATAAGTCCAGACTTATATATATTCCATTTATCAACGATAAATAATTTATTTAATTTATAAAACATTATTTATAAATTAATCTACTTCAATTTATCTGTTTAAAACAGATTTCCTATTTAATATCTCATTAAAATCCATATCGTGTTATACCGTGTGCGAAGCACGGGTTTAAACCTATCCATGTATAATTTTATTTATTTTTCAAATAAGTGTTCCTTTATTTATTCCATAAATAAATATCCCTTTATTTCATTTATTTATAATCTAAATAAATGTTCATTTATTTATTTCCCAAATAAATAAATCTTTTTATTTCCTATTTATTTTCTAAATAAATATTCCTTTATTAATTATATTTATTTTCTAAATAAATCTTCCCTTTATAATTACCTTAAGTATTTCCGAAATATTCCCTTTTTTAATAACTTAAGTATTCCCGAAATAATTCCTTTTTATAATAACTTACTTATTCTGAAACGTTTCCTTTTTATTTCTATTTGTTTCCTGAATAAATATTCCTTTATAAAATATATTTATTCCTGACTTATTTCCTTTTAAAATATTCTATTTATTTTCTAAATAAATATTTCTTTTATAAAATCCTTCGATTTTATAAATAAATTCATTTTCAATATAAACTTTGAAAATCCCCTTATCAACATTCGGTATGTTATGGTATTCAATCATATCAAATCACGATGTTCAATATCGTCCAAGCACATATAATTTCCCACATATTTTATAACATATCATATAACAATATATGAAAAACAATAAAATAACTGTTGAGGAATCCAGTCGGATTCCTCCAACCTGTTTCCCTACATCACAGATGTTAGAAAATATAGATAACATCACTTTCAGTTCCATATGATATATTCTGTTAAACAGAATCAATATAGAAATTTAACTAACTGACTAGCAGTTCAATCAACCAATCAACACACAGTCAAACAGACAATTTTAACAGTTCTAACAATGCAACATGAAATTATAAACTGTTCAGAGTTAGTGAGATTTACTCACATTTGCGCGTTAACCGTTAAATAACGGTTTGCGTTATTCGACTCGGTCGGACAATTTATTTCTCCATAAATTGTAATGAGCTCGGATTCACTCCCGGTCAGTCTCATTGTGTTGCTTCCGTCCATATGATCCTAGCGGATCCGACCGTTCGTGATTCTGATAACAGATGACCGAGATATTGCGTTACGAAGTTAATACATCATAAAAAGAATTTAACTTTGATTTATAAATAACCCATGGGCTTTACTACCTCAGTCCGGCCCAAGTCTCCTTTACAAAAGTCGGCCTCCAGGCATTTCCTTCCCCAAATCCTTCTAACTCATCCTCCTGTACATTTCGATCCCAAAGTCCACCGTTTGACCCCACTTTGACCTCTGTTTCCTCCTCCTCTGACCATCGATTCCAAGCGCCGCCTCCCCCATCCAACTCCCCATCGAAATCCGCACACCCCTCTGCCCTTGGATTCAAACTCGCACCTCCCTGTGAACATCCGACCTCGACCAGTGTCTCCAACCACGGCGTCGACTGTCGCGCTTCATCATAGCCCATCGGAGGCCCCTTCGACGCCACCTTCTGATGTGCCTCGCCACGCCTTGAAAACTGTGCGACTCGAAAATCTCCAGGTTCCAGAACGTAGCTCGAAGACAGCAGCTTTACTCCGTACCCAGACAAATGCGCGACCCCATCAGTCCCACTCGAAGTTCCCCAAGTGCTCGCGTCCGATCCCTGGTTCTTCTGTTGGCGTTGAGCTTAGTACAATGCATACAGGGATGGAGAGTTTCATCTCAACAGTATCACTACTGATGTTTAGAAATCCATGTTTTGCTTTGATTTTCTTTGAGGATTTTCTTTTGAGTTTTAGCTTGCTATGTTACTTATCAATGTGGTATACATATGTTTGAATGGGTTGGTAGGATATGTGGTTGAAAAGGAAGGTCGTGTGGCCTGCTTTTTGTTCATGCGTGGTGAGAAAATTGAGTGGAAGAGTATAAAGGAATGTGCCCACTTTTTGTCCATGCGTGGTGAGAAAATTGAGTGGAAGAGTACAAAAGAATGTGCCCACTTTTTGTCCATGCGTGGTGAGGAAGAGAGAAAGGAACGTGCCCACTTTTTGTCCATATGTATAAACGTTGTTTTTAGTTTTCAAATGTGAAGTTGTACGCACTTTGTTTCACACAGTTCATTTACGGACTGTCATAGACATAATTAAGCATACCGATGTGTCAAGCAACGTATCACGATCCCAAAGATGTAATAATACCGGTAGATTAACTCATATTTTGAAACCCCAAAATGTTGATTACAGGGTGCAAAATACTCCAAATAAAAAGTTGCTTATTTAATTAATTAAAAATTACAGTAAAATTCTAAAAATTAAATTATCATTATTTCCCAAAAGAACCCTGTCTAAATTCCAATCTGATATCTAGTTATATCGAATAAACTGATACGGTCGATAAACAATTCTATAGCGACTATTTCAAAATTTGATTTGGACGTGAATCAAAATCTACACGATGAAATCCTGATTTTTCTCTTCCACTAGGGAGATATACTCCACCAGCTCCACACGTTTCTTGTTTCACAGAAATCCGGCTTAAAACGAATCATGTACATTCAGTTGAAGTTCAAATCGCCAAATTGCGAACTGCCGCGACGTTTCAGGTTCGTTTTAATTATAATTATAAATTATAAGTTCGAACGTTGTACTTTAAGTTATCGATATCGCCAAATCGATATATAAATCATTAAATAAATTAATTATTCGACAGCTAACAAAAAGCGCCATTACATCTACGTCCTGATGTGGCTTGTTCTCGACTCAATCCGGGCTTTCCTCACCGGGGAAGTTCGGGTCGTTTCAGCGTGGTATCAGAGCTTTGGTTTTCAAAGCTCAGAGAACAAGACACATTAGAACCATACAAAAGAATTCATCAGATATTGGATTAGTAATATCCAATTAGAATGACTCGTTAGAGATGGGATTAGTAGTATTCCAGAACGAGTGTGAAGAGTATATTTTTAAAATTAAAACAATTTTTGTTTCGAAAATTTAAATCAATTATTCGTATTTGATTATTAATTTATATGAATTTGGACAATCCAATATATAAAGATTTGGCATATATATCTTGCAAACATGTATTCGAAGTTTTAATGTATTGGATAGTTATAGAATCACACTCTAGTGCCCGGGGATAATTCTGGTGATGGGGCACCATCGCCAGTATTTATTTTCGAGTTTCGAAAGTGAGATTTCTATATGTTTCCAATTGACTGGTGTGAGAACCGAAACTAGATAGGGCTTATTGTTGTGATTTGACATCAAAAATCTGATTTTTTTGACTATGTATCAAAGTTATGAATTTGAAAAGCTAATCAACTAATTGATTGATGGTTGTGTTGTTGATTATTGGTTGATTTATTAAAATTTGTACCTTATAGCCAAATTGTATCAAATAGTAAATTGTATTGAAATTGGGTCGCATTTGCTTGCATATACATGTACTTACATTGAACAGGTCATAGCAAAGAGGCTAGAGCAGAAGAATAAAATTGTTTGCCCGACAAATAGGTACATGTTTACCATAATTTACTGTTTTGTTTGGATGATGATGATTTTATGAGCCGATTGGCTAGCCGCTTGGCTTTTTCTTTTTCTTTTTGAGATCAGAGGGCCTGCATGGCAATTTCAGGATTTTCCCGGTGCTCCCGGTGTAGGGGAGGTTATGGCGAAATTTTTCGAAATTTAGGGTGTTAGCCAAATTTTTGAGAAATTTGAAAAGTTCTTAGAAACTGAAAAGTTTAAGAACTTAAGCCGTAATGAAAATAACGAAAGTTGAGTTGATTAGTTGAACAACTTTCGGCTTCGTTCCTTTTCAGGGACAAAAAGTTTTAAATGGGGGAGATTGTAACAACCCGGAAATTCTGGGCCAGTTTAAAATTTTAATTTTGGCGAATTTAATGAATTTTGATTATTTAAAATGAATTATTTTAAATAATAATGACGAAAAATTTATTTTGAATATAATTCGAACGTATATATTCGTTTGAATCGACGATAGAATATAAAATTTATTTATATTTATAAAAGGAATTGAAAATGGCGCGGTAGTTCGATGATTCGATTTCAAATTTCAAATGGATGTACAGGATTCAAAATAAACCGGATTTTAGTGAAACCAAAAATATTAGAATCTATTTGATAATATCTTTCCAACGAATCCGAAAAATTGAAATTTCATAGTGGGGATCAAAAGATATGTCCAGTTGAAAATTCAGAATAGTCGCTATGGAATTCTGGCCCATAAAAATGGAAATTTTGCAAACGACCACGGATTTCGGCGAAACCACTTTTTTTCGATCCGTGATGTCAAGTTATTGCTAGGTTTCAAATTTCATAATTTTTTGAATCAATATGTGAGTGTGGCAAAGGAAAACGTGTTTGACCAGTTTCAGTCGATGATGCGTGCACTCATCACCGAAATCATTTCCAAGACAAGAGGGTATACAGTTATTTCTAAAACTCATATGAAATAATTTTTCTATATGAAACAACCCTTTTTTTTAAAATATAAATATATTATTTCAAAACCATTTACAAATCAACATTACAAAACCACCCGAAACCAAATTCTCAAATTCATATTTTACTTCTTATTTTATTATCAACAAATTTCAATATTTGATTTTCTTAAACCAATCAACAACCAATGGTTTTAATTATTAATTTATCGAGTAATAAATGATGAAAATTTAATATTATCATCAACAAAATCAAAATTAACATATTTCAAATAATTCTATATATAAATAAAATACAATTCAAAACAATATTATGTCAATGAATCCTATTCGAGTGTTTAGAAATCCCTATCGATGCCTTGGCGTCCCAAGTACCGACCAGAATTCATAAATACTCAACAGAACAAATTAACACAATTCAAAATCATTTTATATCAAAATTACAAGTACGCTCTCTCATATACACTCAAACTCATTCTAGGGTATTACCACCCTATCTCTAATGAGTTAATCCCAAATAGAGCCAAGGATTTTGCTAAACCAAAGCTCTGATACCAAATGTAACATCCGAGATTTTTGACCGTTCAAATCGACAATGATCCTTAATGTCGACATAAACAGATCAAAAATACGGATATTTATTGGGATTAAAATAAGAAAAAGAAGAAAACAAATACAGAATCTCGCAGCAGAAGGACAAAATATAATAAATAAATAACAGTTCATGAAGCTGTTAAAATATACATTTGATTATATTTTACAACGATTATCAGAGTAAATTAACATACAAAATACCAATGCATTTGCAGAGGAATAATAATAATACGTCTGTTGAGCTCCATCTTCATCTTCATAATGGTATCTTCAAAGCAAGTGAAACTTCGCTAACTGCAACTCGGTCTGACCCGAGCGTACTGCAAAAAAAGAAACACAACAAACACTCGGATCAGGACCAAATCATTCTCATATTAGTTAAATCAAATTTCATGTAACAACATAAGTGCAATAACTTAAGTGATGTTACGGGAATTTCCATCTCTTAAGGATCCGTCAAACTAATACTATATAATATAATACGCAATTATAATAATGTCTATGGTTAAATATAACATAATAAAATAATGTAAGCGGGATTACCATTATTACCCTTACACCGTTTATACCGTTGCCGTATAGTTGGCATATAACACACCAGTACGTCGGTGGATAGGGATGCGCTGTGATACGACATGGTTAAATCAAAATCGTAGGGGACTCGATCAAGATAATATGACAAGGCATCGAGGCAATACCCATAAGTAGTGATTCTACCGGATTACGGACCCAGGCCGGTGGTAACACATAGCCGCAACTACCGCCCTCCCCAGACATACCCCAAAATCAATCAAAGGCGCCAATCAATCAAAAAGTATATATATGGTATCGAAGAAGTATGCACGCTCAGAGTAGCTAACTCAATTAACCTGGGTATGGCTCCTGTTTTAGTCATTTTAATTATGACCCGAAGGTCAAGGCTATCCATCGTCGTTCTCTTTCTTCAAATCCAGTAATCGCCTGTAACAACCCGGGGAAAACTCGACGCTCAAATTTTCGACAACAATACAAAAACCCGTATTACTTGCAAAAAACCCAAGTATCGAACCCCCAGATTGTCATGAGAAAGAATTTAGAGGGTGAGAATAGAAAGAAAGCAATATTAGAATAGAAGAAAGAAGAAGAACACCACATCAGAATCTCATAGCGGAACGAATAAAATATAGTATCAAATCTCTCTATATAAAAGAACTTTGTATACATACCAATCATCAGAGCACAACTTATATCAGACACAGCGGAAAATAACTTTGTATAACTAGCGGTGAAGCCGCCTGCTTCCAACTCCTGAAACTCCAAGTGAACCTAACCTGGAACATACTCGGTCTGACCCGAGCACATTTGATTTAAAACAAAATACACCGGGCCAGTCTGGAATACTATCAGTGATAAATTCATAACACACACACACTTGCTTAACTTTGGAAATCCTTTCTGAAATCAAAGGATAATAGTAAGACCAGCCCACACATAAACACGGACGGTTTTTAACTTACTATAACCCAAAACAGTTTTGAAATCATAGCTTGCTCTGATATTACCATAATGTCTAAATACAAATAAATTTCAATCTAGAGGAAAGTTTGCATCTCACGCTCCCCATATTTAGTATAAAATTGAAAATCGCGGGCGCTTATTGGATATTGGATTCCAACCTTGACAAGGTATGGGACCACCTGCCGATAGTGTATCTCTAGAGGCGAATACACTGGGTTCAACAAGAATGTCTCGCCACCCGGCCCTCACATGACCGACCACTCATTTCGCTTGAGTGCATCGAATGTATATCACCGACGGTTGGGATCAGCAACCGCCTCCCGAAAAGGGACAGCATCGAACATAGATTTAAGAAGCAAATGGAATTTCTCTAGATAGGTGATTATACACCCTAATGGGAGTGACCCACAAAGCCATGCTGCCTGCCCGATTTTTGTCATTTCCCCGTTGATGAGGCTTGAGGCTAGAATTTATCTTCGAACATCTGGCCACCATTCACTTTGAATGCCACATCGTCAAATCCTATGGATATTACTAATTGATGTCCACAAAAATACTCTAGTTGGGAGCTAACCAACTATAATACGTTTGAAGAAATCAACGTACGTGGTCCTTTGGAAATACTCTGTCAGACATTCATCCATACAAGTCATCCAGGAACAGGATGAACCGAAGGCACTCTCCTACCGCACCCTTATAGGAATCACCCCAAGGATCAGTAGCGAGAAGTCCTTACAATCCGTAGATTCAACCACGACAGAATCACAAATCAAATAACCCTGGTTGCAAGCCAGAGAAATTCGACGAGTAGTCCTACTGCTTATGAAGAACCACGGTCTTCACTTGCTCCGTCTTCAGTCGACGTCTTCACGTATTTGCTGGTCTGAATGGTTTTCGAATATAATTCGATCCCGGTCTTTCCGTGCCAACAATCGTATTGGGCCTGGTTTGATAGTCGGTGATTTAACTATCAAATAACAAATGTGTCAATGAAATGGTTTCACTGATTCAGTACTTGGCATGACTTGGCCCAATTAAAATATATTTAACAAAATCATTAATCAACTCTAATATTCGACTTAACTCTAACTTGACTAACTCGACCAACTTGACTAACTTGATTAACTCCGACTGATTTACTTTGATCAATTAACTCATACTCGACTTAACTCCATTCGCTTGACCCTAGATCGCAGCGATCACAATGGTTACGCCTGATTCCCTCAGGAAACATCCGACCGCCTTAGGCTATCTGCAGCCCTGCGAATTACGCTAGCAGTCGTACGCAATGGTGACTCTTTCTGAATAACTATGTTTGACTAACTCTACCTCAAATACTATCTTCGATCAACTCTAATTAAATAACAAATATTCAATATAATTTGAAATCAATATTCTTATTTCCTTTGAAACTAATATTTCAATATTATTTATTTCCCAAAATTCTTGCATTATAGTTCGATACTCCTCGTATAAGATAAAATCAATTTCAACACCTTCACTCGTTCCAAACTAATACCATTCCTCGATAATAGTGAAGCCAACCAAGTTGGGGTATTTTAGTTACCTCTCAGACCTTGATCGACAATGTTCTTACCTTAGAATAATATTAGATTGTCACTTAAACCTTTCCCCAAAACCTTATTTACCGTTTCGATTTCAAATAGGGTTTATAAACCACTTCTTACAATTGAAATCTCTGTTCGATAAAATCTCTTTACTTAATTCGTTCGATTAAGTAAATGTCACTCTTAACTTAGAACAACGTCCCACTTAATTCAACTCTTTAACGTCAAGTCATTATTTGGTCCAAAAACCCTTTTTAAAACCTTATTTTGGACTTCTTCCAAATCGTTTATTTATTTGTTTAGCCTCAAACTATTTCCACTCTACTTAATCATCTCCCTTGGAAGTTTAATTTTATTTGAATTTTTTACTTTACTTAATTGACAATTAAGAAAATTCTTATCTAGATCCTCGAATTTCACTTACTAATTCATTAACCAATCTTGTTTAAAACTTGGATTCATAAATCTCTTTATGAAGCTTGTCGCTCCTTTTTATCGAACCATAGTGTTACTTAACCATTCTTAATCTATTAAACTTTCTCTTTAAAATTTCTTTTAACCCGAACTCACTTTACTTAATTTAAAAAAATTAAGCAAAAAACTTTTTTAAATCTTTAAACTCACTTACTAATTTCGTTCACCATGTTTATTGAACACTTGGGTCATAAATCTTTTATAATCTCTTATTTCCCTTTTTTTATCGAGCCTTAATGTCAATTAACCCCTTGTTAATTGAATTCCCCTTTTTATCAATCTCGTGTGGAAATAGGGTTTTATAATCTCTTTTATAAACTTGATTAAAACTTTTATTTATAAATTTCTAATTTAATTACTTATATAAACTGACTGGAAAACTTAAATTCAATTATAAAATAATTTATAACTTTGAAGCTGCGTCAACTCACCAAACGGTAAACCGACGTCTAAAACACACATTTTAGGCCGTTCACTGCCAACTACATAATCAACACTGTCGGTTGATTTTAAACACAACCCAGATGAATATATATTAAACCATCACACTCAAACAGGTTTTCTACCATATAGGGTTAAATCAGTTCAAATATCAACGATATAAGCAAACAAACAACATATATAAATTATTTGAGGAATCCGGTCGGATCCCTCCAACCTGTCCTTCCCTGCATCACAACTCGTTATACATTTCATAATCATATATGAAATAAATTTCATATGATCAACTGATTTAAAATGATGAAATAACAGCAACCATTTAAACAATAATCAACCAATAGCAACCAATCAACCAATTTATATTTTTAAATGGTAAATTATATTTTAATATGAATTTACCACATCACAGAATTCCAGAAGGTGTGAGAATTAACTCACCAGATTATTCTGTCGACGGTTGACGCGGTTGTCGCTTTTAATCTAGAACAGACGTTCAAAATTAGCTCAATTTTCAATGGCATCGGATCAGTGCCTAGTCAGTGCCATCGTCTAGAGCTCGTCCCTGCGATCCCAATGAATCCAGTTTCGCTGAAATCCGTTAACGTACGAAGAAGATACGCTTATTACAAGATTGAATATATACACAATTTTATAATTAACTAATTACTAATTAAATTAAATATTTTAAATTACCTACTTAACGTCCTTGCCACGTCAGCAAGTTGAAACACGGTTCCCCTGGGGTGGAGTTCTTCTTCCCCGATGGCTTCGTTTAATCCCAAAAGTTCGAAACTTCCAGCCTCGACTACACCTTTGTCAGGGCACCGGGACCCACGCCGCCTATTCCATCAGATCCGCCGTGTCACGGCGCCCCTCCTCCATGAACGTTGGCCACCACCATAGCTCCAGTTCGCCAGAATTTCCGCCCGCCCGAAACAGCTTTGACCGTGAAATTCCACCACCACCAGCGACGAGGCACCACCGCACCACCACCATTTGACGCAGCCAACCACCCAGCATCGATCCACTTAGGTCCGCGACCCCCTCGCTGGCCACCTCTGCTGGAAAACGCCCATTCTCCGACCAAGCATAAAAATAATCTCAGAAAAACACCCCTCCGATCAACTAGCAAATTCTCCCACCTCCGACCATCGTAGGACTTGAGACTACAGCCAAATCGAAGGCCTATCTTCCCTCTTCGAAAGCCCCAAAGTCCCGTTACCTCAAATCGACCACAACTCCTTAATTTCAGAGGAAAACGAAAATCAATTTCTGTGGTTTGACCCCGATTCCGGCCACCACACTCAACGAGACTCACCCAACTTTTTGCTGTAGGTAGATATCGTCCCGATCTACCATTTCCCTTCAGGTTGCCATAGGAAATTCCCCTCGGATTGGAAGATATAAATGATTTTGCGTTGGAGGACTTATTTGCAAAATTACATGAAGGAGGCTGAGTTTGGGCATTAGGGTTTCTGCCTGGGTCTTTATATAGTGTGGAAAAATATTTATTTAAGTTGATTTGACGAGCGACAATGACTAACGATATTTTATTTCATGTCTATCGCGTTTTCGATTGTTGTTTATTCGCTCCTGCGCTCACATACGAACCCCGTTCGAGACGCGAATGGACGGCATAGCATAATTCGACGATACGGTCCTAATGAAACTTGTTTCGTCGAATTCTGAGTTCGTTTGCTCGAATGGCCCTCGTTCACGTTCAAATGGTCGTTTTTATTTGCGTTTTATTTTGCCACGCTCACAAATTAACCCCAATTAACGCGCCACTTGAAACCTAGCAATAATTTACTGTTGCGGTCCCAATAAAATTTATTTCGTCGAAAACTGACGTCGTTTGAATAAAGGCCCTTTTATAACTGGCCAATTCAAATAAAATAAATCAATTTTAAAATACTTCAATATAATATTATTAAAATATTGAAATTGGCCATACACGACCAGAATATCATATACTACCACAATAAAATATCTCGGGTTGATTTTGAAGCCAAATCGATATTATAAAATTTTTAAAACCCTCTATTCTATATAAATTTAGCGCTATATATAAAGGAAATTCCATAGCGTTTTTTCCAAAATTTCATTTGGGCATAAAATAAAATCTATACGACGAAAACTGGACTTTTCTCTGCCATTGGAAAGATGTCGTCAAGCCGGTCCCGACGTTTCTTGTTTCGAGGAAATCCGACTTATTTTGAACCCGGTACGACCAATTGAAGTTCAAAACGCCAAATCGCGAACTATCGCGCCGCTGCAGCTCGTTATTTAATTAAATTATAAACCATATATATTCTGTCGTCGTTTCTAAACGAAATCGTCGATATAACTTCAATGTATCCAATATCAAACTATTTCAAACGGCCCGTTCACCCTATATTGCCGACACAACATTTTCTGACCGGTTTGGAATTAAATTATTATTTTATTATTTATTTAAATAATATATTCAGAATATAATCATTAAATTCGATTATTTAAATTCAAACCAATATTTTAAATAAATAAAATATTTAAAATAACTCAAATAAATAGGTAGAAAATACGGGTCGTTACATTCCTTCCCTCTTAAAATAATTTCGTCCTCGAAATTGCTAAGGTATAAGAAATGTCGTCAACTATTATCTTTGCAAAAATGTTTAATTTAAAACTCGATTTTATTTTTAAACTGACCCAATTGGTTTTAAAACCAATTTATTTGAAATAAAAGAATTTCCCAAAAATTTCCAAAAAAATTTTAACACCTTAAGTTTAGGAAAATTTCGGCAGAGTCTCCCCTGCACGGAGGACCATCTGCAATATCGCAGGATCAAGAACTATGTATACATCGACTCTCATAGACGGAAAATCCAAAATCCAAACCCAAAACCCAAACAGACCAAAATTTCATATTTTCGTAGGCGTACCTTTTGGCGAGCGTTACTATGCGATAAGCGATATATTATAGACGAGCCTGCTTAATTATTTTGCAGCTCTATTCAACTGGATTTAATTAACTCCAGAATTTCTTTCTTGAACTGGTTTAAAGCTGAACCGACTCGTCTGCACCTGTTCTCAACTTAAACCAATTCATTAGTCACTAAAACATTATCAGTTAAAACATCCATATCAGACAATTCAATCTATATGGGGTTATCATTATCATTACTTCTAACCAAGTCTTAACAAATCCATTTTTTTTTACCCATTCAGATTCATTAATTTGGATTATTTATCCAACTTGTTTATTTCAAATTTGTTTCAACCAATTCTATTCCTTCTCAAGTTTATATTCAAGCAATCAACCACACATTACAAACATGTCATTCAAATCAGCCTTAATAAATCAATGATTGCCCATACTATAATAACCTTTTTTTTTATTTTATTATAAAATAAATTGGGCAAAAATAATTTCAAAAATAATTTTTTTTATATCAAATTACAAATACGCTCTCTCGTATATACACACCCAACTCAATCTAGGGTGTTACCAACCCCATCTCTATTGAGTCACACCACAGAGCCAAGGTTATCTCAAAACCAATAGCTCTGATACCACTGTAACGACCCGGGGAAAACTCGACGCTCAAATTTTCGACTACAATACAAAACCCGTATTACTTGCCAAAAACCCAAGTATCAAACCCCCAGATTGTCATGAGAAAGAATTTAGAGGGTGAGAATAGAAATAAAGCAATATTAGAATAGAAGAAAGGATAAGAACACCACATCAGAATCTCACAGCGGAACGAATAAAATATAATATCAAATCTCTCTATACAAAAAAACTTTGTATACATACCAATCATCAGAGCACAACTTATATCAGACACAGCGGAAAATAACTTTGTATAACTAGCGGTGAAGCCGCCTGCTTCCAGCTCCTGAAACTCCAAGCAAACCTAACCTGGAACATACTCGGTCTGACCCGAGCACATTTGATTTAAAACAAAATACATCGGGTCAGTCTGGAATACTATCAGTGATAAATTCACAACACACACACACACACTTGCTTAACTTTGGAAATCCTTTCTGAAATCAAAGGACAATAGTAAGACCAGCCCACACATAAACACAGACGGTTTTTACCTTACTATAACCCAAAACAGTTTTGAAATCATAGCTTGCTCTGATATTATCATAATGTCTAAATACAAATAAATTTCAATCTAGAGGAACGCTTGCATCTCAAGCTCCCCATATATAGTATAAAATTGAAAACCGCGGGCGCTTATTGGATATTGGATTCCAACCTTGACAAGGTATGGGACCACCTGCTGATAGTGTATCTCTAGAGGCGAATCCACTGGGTTCAAGAAGAACGTCTTGCAACCCGGCCCTCACATGACCGACCACTCATTTCGCTTGAGTGTATCGAATGTATATCACCGATGGTTGGGATCAGCAACCGTCTCCCAAAAGGGACAGCATCGAACATAGATTTAAGAAGCAAATGGAATTTCTCTAGATATGTGATTATACACCCTAATGGGAGCGACCCACATAGCCATGCTGCCTGCCCGATTTTTGTCATTTCCCGATTGATGAGGCTTGAGGCTAGAATTTATCTTCGAACATCTGGCCACCATTCACTTTGAATGCCACATCGTCAGATCCTCTAGATATCACTAATTGACGTCCACAAAAATACTCTAGTTGGGAGCTAACCAACTATAATACGTTTGAAGAAATCAACATACGTGGTCCTTTGGAAATACTCTGTCAGACATTCGTCCATACAAGTCATTTAGGAACAGGATGAACCGAAGGCACTCTCCTACCGCATCCTTATAGGAATCACCCCAAGGATCAGTAGAGAGAAGTCCTTGCAATCCGTAGATTCAACCACGACAGAATCACAAATCAAATTACCCTAGTTGCAAGCCAGAGAAATTCGACGAGTAGTCCTTCCGCTTATGAAGATCCACGGTCTTCACTTGCTCCGTCTTCAGTCGACGTCTTCATGTATTTGCTGGTCGGAATGGTTTTCGAATATAATTCGATCCCGGTCTTTCCGTGCCAACAATCGTATTGGGCCTGGTTTGATAGTCGATGATTTAACTATCAAATAACAAATGTGTCAATGAAATGATTTCACTGATTCAGTACTTGGCATGACTTGGCCCAATTAAAATATATTTAACAAAATCATTAATCAACTCTAATATTCGACTTAACTCTGACTTGACTAACTCGACCAACTTGACTAACTTGATTAACTCCGATTGATTTACTTTGATCAATTAACTCATACTCGACTTAAATCCATTCGCTTGACCCTAGATCGCAGCGATCACAATAGTTACGCCTGATTCCCTCAGGAAACATCCGACCGTCGTAGGCTTTCTGCAGCCCTGCGAATTACGCTAGCAGTCGTACGCAATGGTGACTCTTTCTGAATAACTATGTTTGACTAACTCTACCTCAAATACTATCTTCAATCAACTCTAATAGAAAAAAAATATTCAATATAATTTGAAATCAATATTCTTATTTCCTTTGAAACTTATATTTCAATATTATTTATTTTCCAAAAAATCTTGCATTATAGTTCAATACTCCTCGTATAAGATAAAATCAATTTCAACACCTTCACTCGTTCCAAACTAATACCATTCCTCGATAATAGTGAAGCCAACCAAGTTGGGGTATTTTAGTTACCTCTCAGACCTTGATCGACAACGTTCTTACCTTAGAATAATATTAGCTTGTCACTTAAACCATTCCCCAAAACCTTATTTACCGTTTCGATTTCAAATAGGGTTTACAAACCACTTCTTACATTTGAAATCTCTGTTCGATAAAATCTCTTTACTTAATTCGTTCGATTAAGTAAATGTCACTCTTAACTTAGAATAACGTCCCACTTAATTCAACTCTTTAACCTCAAGTCATTATTTGGTCCAAAAACCCTTTTTAAAACCTTATTTTGGACATCTTCCAAATCGTTTATTTATTTGTTTAGCCTCAAACTATTTCCATTCTACTTAATCATCTCCCTTGGAAGTTTAATTCTATTTGAATTTTTACTTTACTTAATTGACAATTAAGAAAAGTCTTATCTAGATCCTCGAATTTCACTTGCAAATTCATTAACCAATCTGGTTTAAAACTTGGATTCAATAATCTCTTTATGAAGCTTGTCGCTCCTTTTTATCGAACCATAGTGTCACTTAACCATTCTTAATCTATTAAACTTTCTCTTTAAAATTTCATTTAACCCGAACTCACTTTACTTAATTTAAAAAAATTAAGTAAAAAACTTTTTTAAATCTTTAAACTCACTTACTAATTTCGTTCACCATGTTTATTGAACACTTGGGTCATAAATCTTTTATAATCTCTTATTTCCCTTTTTTTATCGAGCCTTAACGTCAATTAACCCCTTGTTAATTGAATTTTCCTTTTTATCAATCTCGTGTGGAAATAGGGTTTTATAATCTCTTTTATAAACTTGATTAAAACCTTTATTTATAAATTTCTAATTTAATTACTTATATAAACTGACTGGAAAACTTAAATTCAGTTATAAAATAATTTATAACTTTGAAGCTGCGTCAACTCACCAAACGGTAAACCGACGTCTAAAACACACATTTTAGGCCGTTCACTGCCAACTACCCAATCAACACTGTCGGTTGATTTTAAACACAACCCAGATGAATATCTATTCAACCATCACACTTAAACAGGTTTTTTACCATATAGGGTTAAATCAGTTCAAATATCAACGGTATAAGCAAACAAACAACATATATAAATTATTTGAGGAATCCGGTCGGATCCCTCCAACCTGTCCTTGCCTGCATCACAACTCGTTATACATTTCATAATCATATATGAAATAAATTTCATATGATCAACTGATTTAAAATGATGAAATAACAGCAACCATTCAAACAATAATCAACCAATAGCAACCAATCAACCATTTTATATTTTTAAATGGTAAATTATATTTTAATATGAATTTACCATATCACATAATTCCAGAAGGTGTGAGAATTAACTCACCAGATTATTTTGTCGACGGTTGACGCGTTTGTCGCTTTTAATCTTGAAGGGACGTTTAAAATTAGCTCAATTTTCAACGGCGTCAGATCAGTGCCTAGACAGTGCCATCGTCTAGAGCTCGTCCCTGCGATCCCAACGGATCTAGTTTCGCTGAATCCGTTAACGTACGAAGAAGATACGCTTATTACAAGATTGAATATATATACAATTTTATAATTAACTAATTACTAATTAAATTAAATATTTTAAATTACCTACTTAACGTCCTTGCCACGTCAGCAAGTTGAAACACGGTTTCCTGGGGTGGAGTTCTTCTTCTCCGATGGCTTCGTTTAATACCAAAAGTTCGAAACTTCCAGCCTCGACTACACCTTCGTCAGAGCACGGGGACCCACGCCGCCTATTCCATCAGATCCGCCGTGTCACGGCGCCCCTCCTCCATGAACGCCGGCCACCACCATAGCTCCAGTTCGCCAGAATTTCCGCCCGCCAGAAACAGCTTTGACCGTGAAATTCCACCACCACCAGCGACGAGGCACCACCGCACCACCACCATTTGACGCTGCCAACCACCCAGCATCGATCCCCCTAGGTCCGCGACCCCCTCGCTGGCCACCTCCGCCGGAAAACGCCCATTCTCCGACCAAGCATAAAAATAATCTCAGAAAAACACCCCTTCGATCAACTAGCAAATTCTCCCACCTCCGACCACCGTAGGACTTGAGACTACAGCCAAATCGAAGGCCTATCTCCCCTCTTCGAAAGCCCCAAAGTCCCGTTACCTCAAATCGACCACAACTCCTTAATTTCAGAGGAAAACATAAATCAATTTATGTGGTTTAACCCCGATTCCGGCCACCACACTCGACGAAACTCACCCAACTCTTTGTTGTAGGTAGATATTGTCCCAATCTACCATTTCCCTTCAGGTTGCCGTAGGAAATTTCCCTCGGATTGGAAGATATAAATGATTTTGCGTTGGAGGACTTATTTGCAAAATTACATGAAGGAGGCTGAGTTTGGGCATTAGGGTTTCAGCCTTGGGTCTTTATATAGTGTG
Source organism: Allium sativum (assembly GCA_030737875.1). Taxonomy (NCBI): domain Eukaryota; kingdom Viridiplantae; phylum Streptophyta; class Magnoliopsida; order Asparagales; family Amaryllidaceae; genus Allium; species Allium sativum. The sequence continues at coordinate 994,591,567 of CM060924.1, read as the reverse complement.
GAAAAATATTTATTTAAGTTGATTTGACGAACGACAATGACTAACGATATTTTATTTCGTGTCTATCGCGTTTTCAAACGTTGTTTATTCGCTTCTGTGCTCACATACGAACCCCGTTCGAGACACGAATGGACGGCATAGCATAATTCGACGATACAGTCCTAATGAAACTTGTTTCGTCGAATTCCGAGTTCGTTTGCTCGAATGGCCCTCATTCACGTTCAAATGGTCGTTTTTATTTGCGTTTTATTTTTCCACGCTCACAAATTAAACCCAATTGACGCGCCACTTGAAACCTAGCAATAATTTACTGTTGCGGTCCCAATAAAATTTATTTCGTCGAAAACTGACGTCGTTTGAATAAAGGCCCTTTTATAACTGGCCAATTCAAATAAAATAAATCAATTTTAAAGTACTTCAATATAATATTATTAAAATATTGAAATTGGCCATACACGACCAGAATATCGTATACTACCACAATAAAATATCTCGGGTTAAGTTTGAAGCCAAATCGATATTATAAAAATTTTAAAACCCTCTATTCTATATAAATATAGCGCTATATATATAAAGGAAATTCCATAGCGTTTTTTCCAAAATTTGATTTGGACATAAAATAAAATCTATACAACAAAAACTGGACTTTTCTCTTCCATTGGAAAGATATCGTCAAGCCGGTCCCGACGTTTCTTGTTTCGAGGAAATCCGACTTATTTTGAACCCGGTACGACCAATTGAAGTTCAAAATGCCAAATCGAGAACTACCACGCCGCTGCAGCTCGTTATTTAATTAAATTATAAACCATATATATTCCGTCGTCGTTTCTAAACGAAATCGTCGATATAACTTCAATGTATCCAATATCGAACTATTTCAAACGGCCCGTTCACCCTATATTGCCGTCACAACATTTTCTGACCGGTTTGGAATCAAATTATTATTTTATTTTTTATTTAAATAATATGTTCAGAATATAATCTCTAAATTCGATTATTTAAATTCAAACCAATATTTTAAATAAATAAAATATTTAAAATAACTCAAATAAATAGGCAGAAAATACGGGTCGTTACATCGCCTCCAAATCCATCCAACATCATTTCTGGAACTTCACCGCGTACAAAGTTGTTAAAGTGGTTTTCGGTATTGGCAGAGAGTATGACAATATCTGATCCCGGTCTCTTTAACAACCAAACGTTTACATTTTTCACACCGGTTTCTTCTTTTACATTTCGATGAGGTTCATATTTCTTATCAAAATATCATATTTTCAAAATCATTCAATATTCAAAATAGAATATAATTCACACTAAATCTCCATTTAAACCAGTTAAAATCTTGAAACAATTCTAACTTTAATAATTTGAAAAATAAAATAGTTAACAGTATATTTAAAATAATTTAGATATATAATTGAAATAGTTTGAAAATAAATAGTTTGTAATTTAAAATAGAATTTATCAAATTTATTAAAATATATAGTTAAAACATTAAGTAATATATAACATAAATAGTTGATTATAAAATGATTTATTTGAAATAATATATAAAACAAAATAGTAATAAAATAAAATAGTTTATAATGAAAAAATTTATTATTAAGATAGTTTATAAAATGATTTGAAACACTATAGTTGGAATTAGAATCGTTTCTCTAACATTTCAATTAAACTTGAAGTCATATTTCAATTTCAATTCAATAAACTCAATTTTCAATTCAACAAACTCAATTTTCAATAATTCCATCGATTAAACTTCCAATTTACATTCATTTCAATTCGATCAAATTAATTCAAATAGTTACATTCCAAATCAGATTCTCATTTTCAATAATACCAATTTTATAACAAGCATCGAGTTCACAATTCATATATAATTCAAATCAATGTTGATTCATAGTAAATTTCAAAGGTGGGTGAAACAATTCAATTTCAATAAATTCGATTTACATTATATTTCACTTTATTTAGCTTCAGTTACAATACTAATTTATTCCCCTTTTTGTTTATATTTCAAAATTCAAGGTTAAAGTTTAAAGGAAATAAATTATAGAACATCACTTATATTGTCTTTAAAACAATATTTCAAAATTCATGATTAAAACAAATTTTATTTAACCAACCGATGTCCGTATAAAATTTTGTATCCTATGGCCAAGTGATACTTAAATTTTAATTTTAGTATTTAGGGGAAAGGATATATGTCATTTCAATCCAAATCAGGGTCATAGGTATTTATCATTTCAACCTACATTCTTAATTCATTTTAATGATTAATCCCGGGTTTATTCGATGCCTGTAACATCTGGGGTAATGATTGGGATTAATCAACACAAACAATGGTCATATATGAATAATAGGTAGATTCACACAATTAACATAAATTAATCAAACATATTCAATTCACGCCATTCATCACATCAATACATACAAACAGTCCAATATACTATAAATTTTCAATTTTTCAGATGTTATGTTTTAAACAGAATTAAATGTCGAATTTTTAACTTAACTGTAAAAATACATTTAACAGCCAAATTTAACTACACTGTTGATGCAAATAAATAAAAACATGCAATTTAAACTATCAAACATCAATTTTTAGTTATGCGTGAGTGGTTTAAAAACTCACCTTGGATTTAAACAAGATTGAAATCCAATTTTTAGCCCAAAATTCAACGTTCTCAGAATCAGCCCAAACCAAAGGCATCGCGAAGAGCACGTCGATACGATTCCAACGCAACAAACCGTGTGTCATTCTGAAGTCGTATGCAAAAGTTATACACGTGACACGTTATAATAATTAAATTAAAACGAAACAAACAACACTTTCTCACCTCAAATAAATGTCACATCATCCTTCTTCTCTCCCGTCTTAAATGTTGTTACATCAAATTTCAAATCACCCATGTCCAAAAATATCCCCATTTCACTTCCACCTTCCTTGCCCATCTCTTTACGAAATACCCAACTGATTTCACCGTTATTCTTCTTTTCGCAATCTCTACCAAGACATCACCAACCCGACCAACTCAGTCATCACAATAAAACATCGTTCCCATGTGTTCTTCATGCATGATGCTACAGGTATCTACATCTTTTCTGTCAATTCTCCTCAAATTTTGCCACCCAAACTCAAATACGATGTCCGATTCATGCTTTAGTCTCTATGTAAATCAAAAATCTCAACCCTACTTTATGTCATTTACTAAAAAAAAAATTTGAAGCAACATAAATTTTGTTGGAACCTTCTAATTTGCATACCCAGAAGAAGCTCTTGTCTATACAAGTCGAGTGAATCTGAAAACAAGTGATTTCGTTGAGTATTGTGGAAGATTTTTTTTTTTTTTTTTTTTGAAGATGAAATGGTGTCGTGGCTTTTTTTTTTCACGTTTCCGTTTGAGAGAAAATGGTGACCGTTTGAGAGAAAATCAATTTTATTTGTATTCACTTCCAGCATTGATTATATACCAAATCAATTGAATTTCAATTGTAAATTAAATAAATCAATTTCATCCAAACATTTTAATATTAATTACAAATTTCAACATTTATAATTACAAACCAATAGTAATTTCATTTACAATAACTACAAGTTATTATTATTGTAAACAACCAAAATACATTACTTAATCAAACTAATTAAGTTTACAAATAAATTTACATAATTAAGTCATCTAATTTTATTTATAACCATAAATACTCAAAAATCATAATTAATTCAAAAATTAAATAATAGAAAATTACGAGTTGTTACAAAGTTCTTTATTTTAATGGGCTAAGAGTGTTGTATCCACATAACTCACTTTCTTTTTCTCATTCGATTCATATATTCAATCCCAAGAGTTGGGTGAGTAGGGAGGACGTTATGGTGATGAATTCCATGGATGACGAAAAAGAGATGTTGCTTGTTCGTCAACAAAATGAGAAGAGAAACTGCAAAATTTCTTATCTATATGTTCTATGATGCCTAAGCGTTAGAATTGACTTTTTGCTCGTAGAACATTTCGCATTATAACTCAAGAGACTCGCGGTGGTAGTGATGAATATCATCTATCTTATCATTACTGGATGGGGAAATGGTTATAGGTTATTTCAATCTCTGACTGTCGGGTGTATACCCAATGTGGTAAGAGGAATATTTGTACTTTGGTTCATGTTCTATATAATGTGATAAGCTAACTTGAAGAAAGTATCATATATATAGAATGAAGTAACTGAAAGCTAGGTAGTGATATTGCGGTTTAGAACTAATATTAATTATGAACCTATAATTACTTTTCAAATAGATAACCAGGAGTGGTTAGAAATAACAGCAAAATTGGTTGAAAGAAGCATAATATGTTCATATGGTTGGACAAGAAACATCACCCAGCAAAATGGTAAGTACATTTGACTTACTACTAAGCAACCAGCGTTAATCTTTAAACGAAACGATTCCACGTCCTCATCTTACTTTTATAAACATATTTTCGAGTTGCGATTTTTGTAAAAATATATACCAATATATTTTCAGAAGAAACAAAGTCCAAATTTATTCTTTCGTTTTCAATACTATCACAATGGAAATGATAACTAATGTCTATATGATTCGTTCATGATTGATTAACCGGTTTTTAGATAGATTAATTGCAATGTTATTGTCACAACAGATAGCTGATTTTGATAAATTTATTTCACAATCTTTATGTGTTTGTTGCAAGTAAATGACTTGAGCACAAGCCAAAGCTGCATGAATATTTTTTGCTTCACATATCAATAGTGAACACAATTTTATTTCTTGCTAAACCAAGAGACTAGTGATTTGCCAATAAAATAATGTGTACTACTCATACTTTTCTGATCCATCCGAGATCTGTTGAAATCAACATCATTAAAGTATACTAATTCGAAAGAGCATTCTGTTAAATAGAAAAGTCCAAAGTCCCTGGTGTTGCTTAGATAATGCAATAATGTTTTCCTTCTTGTAAATATTGGCTTGAAATCGCACACATAAACAAACACTCATCATTATATCTGGACGACTTGTTATTAAGTATAGTAGTGACCCAATCACACTTTGGTATAGTTTCTGGTCAATATTTTTCTCATTTTCATCTCTATCGAGAGGTGTTGTTTTACATATGGGAGTACGTTTAGCAAAAATGTTCTCCATTTTGAAACGTTTAATTAAATTGTTACAACATTTTTCTTGATTTATTAAAATTCCGTTTGGTAGTTGTTTAATTTGTAGACTAGAACATAAGATAATTATCCCGTATGGGACATTTCAAATTCTTCGGTCACTATTTCTGAAAATTCTTGACAAAGTTTTTCATTTGTGGAACTGAAAATAATATCGTCTATGTATATTTGTACTATTAAAATATCCTTTTTAGAACATCTTATAAAAAGTGTTTTATCAACTTTCACAATTTGAAAACCAAAATTAGTAAGACAGCGCTTAAGTCATTTGTACCAAGCACGAGGTGCTTTTTTTAAATCATATAAAGTTTTATTTAGTTTATAAGCTTTCTTTAGTTTATAGAGGTAGTCAGGTAAATTTTCATGTGCAAAAAAGAGAGGTTTTTCAACATATACATTTTCTTTTATATATCCATTTAAAAAAGCACCGTTTACAGGCATTTGATAAAGTTTGAAATTACGAAAACATGCGTAAGATAGTAAGATACGTATTGCTTCTAGTTAGGCGACTAGAGCATATGTTCCTTTATAATCTATTCCTTCTTCTTAATTATATCCTTGCGCTACTAATCTAGAATGATTTTTAGTAATATTACCTAGTTCATCTGCTTTGTTTTTATAAACCCATTTTGTACCAACAAAAGCTTTATTACTCGGTCTAGGAACAAGTTCCTAAACTTCATTGCATTCAAATTATTTTAGCTCTTCTTGCGTAGATATAACCCAATTGTTGTCAGTAGATGCTTCTTTAGTATTTTTAGGTTCTATAATCAAAAGGAATGCTACAAGACCCATTAGGTTTAATTGACTTCTAATTTTTACATTTTAGTTAATCTCTCCAATAACATTTTGAACAGGATGATCCCATAATATTTTTGTTAGAGTTCTTAAATCATTATTATTATGAATGATCTATTCATCTTTTCTAGAATTATGAATAATGTTTTCATCTTGTCTAGTGTTAAGGATAAATTTTTCATCTTCTGTAACATTATGAATAAATTTTTCATCTTTTCTAATATTAATAATAATGTTTTCATCTTCTCCATATTATGAATAACGTTTTCATCTTCTCTAGCATATATAATTTCCGTATTATTCTGAATTCTTCGTCATCTTTAGTATTTGGTAGTCGATTAAAATTTTCATCGAAAAACACATGAAGAGTTTCTTCAATTGTATTTATTCTTTCATTAAATTTTTGATAAGCTTTGATTTGATCTGGATATCCTAAGAAGATTTGTTCATCGGATTTTTAATCGAATTTACCAAGATGAAATTTTGTGTTTAAAATAAATTATTTTGAATCAAATACTTTAAAATAAGATATATTTGATTTTTTCCGTTAAAAAGTTCATAAGAAGTATTTTTCGTAAGTGGTCGAATAGAAGCACAATTCAATACATAACAGGCGGTTGCAACAGCTTCTGCCTAGAAATTTCTTAGTAGATCACTTGCATTTAACAAAGTTCTTGCACATCCTTGTAAAATTTTGTATTTCCGTTCTATAACCCCGTTTTGTTGTGGAGTTTTAGAAAACGAAAAATTATGAAATATACCTTTATTTTTGCAAATTTTTTCAAAAGCGTCGTTTTCAAATCCTGCACCATGATCACTTCTAATGTTTTTTTTTACTTTTAAACCTTTTAAATTCTTTTGACGAAAATTTTGAAATGAACAAAAGTGTCACTATTATTTTCCATAAAAATAGTCTTAGTATATCTAGAAAAATCAACCACAATTATAACCACATATTTATTATGATTTATTGATTGAACTTAGGTTGGCTCAAATAATTCCATATGAAGTAACTCAAGCGGTTGTAATGTTGAAATGACTTTTTTAAACTTAAAAGATGACTTAGTTAATTTTCCTAATTGACGTGATCACAAATATGGTTAACTTATATTTCATTTTTGGTAATCCTTTTACTAAATTATTTTTAGAAAGTTTACTTATAGCTTTGAAATAAATATGATAGAATCTTTTGTGCCATGACCAATGATCAGTTTCACTAGCTATTAAATACATATATGAATTATGAGTTATTTCATGTTTAATATCTTTGAAAAATGAGATTTTGAATTAATTGTCACACAATTGGCTGATACTTAACAAATTATATTTTAAATTTTTGACTAATAAAACATTAGTAATAAGAGGTAAACTAGACGTATCATCATTGCTTACATGGCATTTGCCAATGATATAACCTTTCTAATTAACTCCAATATGATAGAACCTCCATCTGAGTAGGTAATATTTGTTAGCATATCTTTGTCTCCTGTCAGGTGTTTTGACCAACCACTATCGAGTATGCATTTCCAATTTTCTGTTTTCCTGAGTGGAACCTACGAAAATAAGAAATGACATTGGTACCCACTTTTTGATAGGTTTCTGAGAATTAGGTCTTATGAATCCAAATCTAAGAGGGTTCAACGTCCCTTTTATAGACATAATTTTTATTTCTGTGAACAGTTACAAAAACGATTTTATATACTTGTTCCTTATCAAGTTATTGTTTATTTTTGGAACTCGTATCTTAATAGTTTCATAATTTGTTTTCCTCTTTAAGGATTTTGATGGTTTATAAGGTTTAGAGTCATTTCACCTTTTATTAGTTTTTTTTTGTTAAAACGAGCTTTAGACTTGTTATCGTACACTAGTCCTTTTTTGTTAAATGTAAATCGAGAGTTTTCAGTAATCCTATACAATTTTTCTCTTCCTTTGTTGAAATTTGAGACATTTTTTGTAATGTCTTCTAATTTAGTTTTGAGGCTAGAATTATGTAATTCTATTATTTTAACCTCAGTGATTAACATAGAAATGTGTTTATTTTATGCTCTTATATTTTATCTTTTGTAAATAAATAAATGATACTTTGGGTAATTTTTATGTGTATTTACAGATTGTCAAGTGATGCCTCTTTCATTTCAAATTAAAGGCCAAAAGCTACTTCCTTATGTCAACACTTTCTCAATCCCAAAAGGAGTTGTAGCTCACTGGTAAATGCATAGAGATTTGTACTGAGAGACCTGAGTTCGATCCCCATCAACCTCACTTTTTGCCGAAGAAAGGAACGTTCACACTGCCCCTTTTGCTCTGAAGAAAATATGGATAAGTGTTATATTATATGTATATATATATATATATGCATTCATATGTATGTATATATTATATACACTAATAAGCATTTCAGGAAGTCATATTCTTATCATGGAAATCAATTCAAATCGAGCATTTTTATTCAACTGCCAATTAGAAGAATTTCTGATTGAAGAAAAAGATCAATTTTTATATTCTTTTCCTATGATACCTTTGGAATCTAATAAATGTCCTTGATGGGAGGATTAATTGCTGATGGGAAGATTAATTGTTGATTGGAAGAATAAATGCTGATTGGAGGAATAAGTGCCGATTAATATAAGAGAAATAATTGCTATTAAAAGGGGCCATATATGCATATATTGGATGAGGTTTGAGGTTGGCATTTTATCCTATAAATACTGTTGTAATCTCATTGTAAAGGAAGAACCGAGGAATCAATAAAGTTCTCTCTATTTTCTCTTTTTCTGCATTTTTATTCTCATGACAAGTGGTGTTGTCTAGTAATTAGATTTACTAGAACCCAACTGTTATTGCAATTTTATTTTCCTGTTAATTTATTTATATTCTGCAAGTCTAATTCCAGCAATCTGTTTGTTTCCTAATCATTGAACTGATAATAGATTCGATTAGATTTGAATCTGTTGTGAATTCAATCGCAGTATTTATTTGTTTTATTGTTAATTGTAATTTGGTCGTTGATGCAATTAGTTTTGTTTTGAACCAAGTCGCAATTTCAATTTTAATCACCCTCCAGAATTCGTCTAACTCGCCCAAGAATAAATAAATAGTAATTTTTAATTACACCTCCCTGTGTTCGACCTGTATGCTACACACATGTATGCTTGCAGAATTTAATTTAAATATCGCGCTTTTCTAATTCATAGGAAAGTGACGATCAAGTTTTTGGCGCCGTTGTCGGGGAGGCAATAATTAAATTTTATTGTTTATTTAATTTCCGATTCGTGTTAGTTTTTATTTCTGGTTATTTTTTTTTATTTTTCCTTTTTGTTTTCTTGTATATATAAAAAAAAAACTTGATTGGTGAGATTTTGTATTATTTAATGATACTATATTCTACTGTACAAGAAAAAAATCTTGCTCGTTTTTCTTTGATTTCTTTTCCTTTTATTTCTCAATCTATATCTTTCCCTGTTTATTTCTCAATTTATTTCTTTCCTTGTTATTTTCCTTCTTGTTTTTTGTTATTTTTGTTCTACAAAAAAAAACACTCTTGATTGGTAGATTGGATATTATTTATTGATATTACAATCTCCAAATCAAAGAAAAAAAACTTTAGCTTTAACTTTATTTCTTGCCGTCTTTCCATTTTTTTTCCTCAATCTTCTATATCTTCCTTCATTAACAACAAAAAAAAACGCAAAAAAATTTCCTTTCCATTTATTTCTCTCTCTTTCAACAAACTCTTTACTTTTCGCAAATAAAAAAAATCATAAAAAAATTCTTTTTTTACAAGTTTTCCCTGTTTGATTTATTGCCTTCTGTTTCTCCTATAATACCATAATATTCTAGATAAGAAAAAAAAACTTGCATTTTTTTTTTGATTGCTTTCCAATTACACCTTTCCCTCACTTCCTCTAATCTCTTTTCATTTTTTTTTTGTTTTTTCATTTGTTACTTTCCTATTCTCTCTTTTATAATAAAAAAAGGGGGTCGTAAAAAGATTCTTCTTTTGCAATTCTTTCCTTGTTTACATTTCCATTGCTTTAATTCCCTTCTTTTCTCTCTCTTCATATTCTCCATATTATTCTTTCTTCTGCCTTTATTCTTCATAATTCTTTTCCTTTTACATCTGATTCCTTATCTTCTTATATAAATATTCAAAAAAAAAAAAGCCAAAAATCCTATTTCCTTATTTCCTCCCCATAATTTTGTCTTTCCTCTTTACAAAAGACCTTTTCAATCGTCTACTTCACCCTCTTCATCCCCAACGCATAAAACCTTCAGTCACCCCTCAAACACACCAGTCCCTCATCTTTCAAACCCCTTCCCTCACCATCCACGAGGTCCGAACCACCTTCACGCCCAAAATCGGCACCACATATTTCAATTCGAAATCCCCAATTCACCATAATCGAAACCTCCCCTTAGCCAATTCGAAGGTCTGAAACCCGATTCAGTTGTTAATATTCGAAATTCGGATCCAAAGATTGATCTTTGGATTTGTCTTTAATTGCTTCTGAAAAAAAAATTAGGGAGGCGGCTTTGTTTATTTATTTTAAGGAAAAAGGGACATGCTTTGATTTTGTGCTGAACCTAAGGGAGTGCGTGTGAGCCAATTTGTGTTTAAAAGGGTGCGTGTTTTATAGTTGTTGTGGCTTGTTTTTGGAGTACTGTATTTTATTTTGAACGTTTGAAGTGTGTGGCCCTTAGTCAGAATAGGGTCTCTTGGGGTTACTTTATTTTCTTTCTGAGTACGGTTGTGATTCCCTTTTCTTTTTCAAAAAAAAAAAAAAAATCTGTGTTTAAAAAAAAAATAGTTTTTTATTTTGTTTAGTTTCTTTTTAAGTTTATTTTTTAGTTGAGTTTAGTATATAAAAAAAAATCATTCTCTGTCTAGTTAGCTCTTAGTTTAGTTTTTTTTTGTTTATTGTATTTAGTTAGTCTTTTGTTTTCTTTCTACTTAGTGTTTTTATTTTTTTTCTCTTAATTCTTCTTCTCTTATTTCCAACAAAAAAAAAGAGAAAGAAAGAAAACAAAAATCAGGATCAAGCAAAGAAAGGAAGACAAGCAAGTCCGAAGTGGAGAATATCAAAAGCGAGCAAAGCAAAACAATCAGTTGAAGTTAAATTGTTGGAGCGGTTGCACACCAAGTGGGGTGTGAACGCGCTAGCACTTCCCAAATTCACTGGACGGACTGCCGATCAAGGTAAGAAATCTTTAAAACACTACAGGTGCTTTGCTGCAAAGAAAAAAAAATATAGACAATTGTTGTAAAAAAATTCTGCAGGGGCAGCGGCTTTGAATGTACAATTTTTAATTTTTGCAATTATTTTGTGTGATTGTTGTTATTTCTGCATTTTTATTCATTCTGTTAAGGGCAATACCCCAATTCACATAAGGTGAGGGATTTCATCACCCATTCCTTGGCCCACAAATTGCATTTCATCGTAGAATCTGACTAATAATAACGGTTAGACATTGGACTTAAGGGAGTCACGGGCTCATCTAGGGCTTAATTATATTGTGATAATTGATTCATTTGGAACGAATTATTTCTTGGTGTCTAGACTGCGGCAGAGAAATAACCGTTTATAAATATTACGGTGATTCGTAAATATTATATCGATTGTTACTCTGAAGGTACTTAAACCTTCGGCTGCATTGCTAGGGTGATTCCTGGTGCACCGATAACTCCTGTCCGTTAACTGGCTGAGAAATCTTTTGATCTAAGTAATCAAACGCATCACTTTATAATTTTGGGTTAAGAGCCAATAAGGACAGAAAACTTCATTGTAGCTAATTTCTGTGCTTGCATTTAACAACAATGAGTGAAAAAAGTGTTAGCCAACAAAATTCTCCTAGGGGTTCTCGAATCAACCAAAATTTTCCAACCGAATTGGATCAAAATCGAGTGAATCAAAATTTTCCAAACTTTGGGGATCAAAATCAAATGAATCAAAATTTTCAAAATCTCAATATCCAAATGGATAGACCCTTGTCTCTTCGTGATCGATGTTATCCTACTAGGACCGTTCAACCATCTGTCATTGTGTTCCCACCAGCTGAAGGAAACAATTTTGAGCTAAAACATTCTTTTATCCAAGGGGTGCCAAAATTTACTGGGTCTGAAAATGCTTATGAATTTCTGAGTGAATTTGAATTGTATGCCTCCACAACAAAAATGCAACAACTATCTAACGAATCGATCAAGCTAAGGCTAATTCCATTTGCACTACTTGAAAGCGCTAAAAGATGGCTAAATTCTCTTCCACGACATTCCATAAGAAGTTGGGATGAATTTGTCACTGCATTCTTGAAAAAGTTTTTCCCTTTCCATAAAACTCTAAAAATCCGAACCGAGATAAATCAATTTTGTCAAAATGAGGGGGAAACTTTTTCAAAATACTTTGAGAGATTCAACCAGCTATTATATAGTTGCCCCCATCATGGAATTCTAAAAGATCACTTAGGTCAAATTGCATATGAAGGGCTAAACTATCAGACTAGAACTCAACTAGAATCAATGTGTGGAGGAGACTTTATGTCTAAAACAGCCGATGAAGCTTGGCAATTCTTAGAAGATTATTCTGAAAAGGACATGCAGTGGGAATCGATTCGTGTTCCCATTCGTACTTCTACTAGAGGAGTGCATGTCGTGGACCCAAGTCAAATTCCTTTAGAAAATCAAACTCCTCAAGCCGGAGAAGGGTTACCCCACTATTACTCTCAGGACCAAGCCAATGCTATAGCTCAAAATAATCCTTACTCATCTACATACAACCCTGGTTGGAGGAACCACCCAAATTTTTCATGGTCAAACCCCAATAATTCGGCTAACCCATCTCACATGCAACCCTTTATTCCCAATCCGAATTACCAAGCTCCTTCTTCCAATTCTCAAATCTCTCAACCTGCACCTCAAACGAAACAACCTTATAGGCACCCCAACTTTCAATCATCCAATAAATCCTCTCAATCTTCTCAACCACCACAAGATATCGTGCGTTTAGAGAAACAGTTGAACTCTCACGAAGCTAAAATGAACTCACAAGACGCTAAACTCGACCAAATGTTCAATATGATGAAAGAACTAATGAAAAATAATGAGAAAGGAAAGTTGCCTAGTCAACCCGAGGTGAATCCAAAGTATAACTCTCGTGCTCTAAATTCTTGTGAGGATGAAAACCACAATCCGGTCAACGTTGTTACAACCCTTCGATCTGAAAAGGGGATTGATAATAATGTTGGCAACCCTGACAAACCTTCGAACTCAATCCAAATACAAAAGCTTGATGATCACTTAATGGCTACAAATGCCAGTTCTTCTAAACTTCCATCTCCCTTAAATGTTGGCAATCCCAACAGTTCTTCTCCTAGTGTCGACAAACCCGACTCACTTTCTGAAATCGATGTTGGCAATTCCAATATTTCATCTTCTACACACTTACCACCTTCTTCTTCCATGGCCAAATCTTCATCGTCGAACGATGAAACTCATCACAGAGTCGAAAAACCAGTAGCTCCTTTTCCTCATAGACTCAACAATAAGAAGAAAGCGGCAAATTTTGATAAAATTTTGGAAATTTTCAAGCAAGTTCGTGTGAACATTCCTCTTTTAGACACCATTGAACAAATCCCTCAATATGCTAAATGTCTTAAGGAATTGTGTACACAAAAACGTGCAACTAATGTCCCAAAAACCGCCTTTCTGACTGCGAATACAAGCTCTATTCTTTCGAATCTTGCCCCAGTCAAGTACAAAGACCCTTGCTGTCCTACCATTGATTGTAAAATAGGAAACACTCACATCTCTCGAGCCCTACTCGATCTTGGTGCCAGTGTTAATCTTCTTCCTTATACTGTTTATCGTCAACTTGGACTGGGGGAGATTAAACCAACAAACATCACTCTTCAGCTAGCTGACCGATCTATCAAAAAGCCATTGGGAATAATCGAAGACATCTTAATACAGATCGAACAATTTTACTTCCCTGTCGATTTCATAGTTCTAGAAACCGAGCCTGTCCCAAATCCCAATGTTCAAATCCCGTTGATATTAGGACGCCCTTTTTTAGCAACCTCAAATGCTATCATTAATTGTAGGAACGGTCAACTTCGACTTTCCTTTGGGCATCTAACTATTGAGTTAAACATCTTTAATCTCAACAAACAACCTAGAGATTTTGAGATCAATGAAATTGACATGATTCAAACCACCGTTGATGAATCCTTTAATGACACTTCTGAAGCCATGAAAATGTGTCTTGACCATTTCAACTCCAATTTCGATGAGCTTGAATACGTTTCTAAACTAAATGAATTTCTTGAATCCACACTTTCTCCATCTGAATCTGACTAAAGAATATTGACCAATGTGGACACACACGAACATACCAAGTTGGACCTCAAACCATTGCCACACGACCTTAAGTATGCATACTTGGACCCATCACAAACTTTTCCCGTAATCTTGGCCTCTGATCTTACCGAGGACCAAGAAGAAAAACTTTTGGAAATTTTACGGGAAAATAAAGACGCCTTGGGGTGGGAAATTAGCGATATAAAAGGAATTAGCCCATCAATTATGGAACATCGCATACATTTAGTTGATGAGGCTAAACCCACCCATGAGGCTCAAAATCGATTAAACCCAAACATGAGAGAAGTGGTCAAGGAGGAGATAATCAAATGTCTAGACAATAACATCATCTATCCCATCTCTGACAGTACTTGGGTGAGTCCGGTACAAGTTGTACCAAAGAAGTCAGGAGTCACAGTAATCAAAAATGACAGTAATGAACTCGTCCCAACAAAAATCAAAACAAAATGGCGTGTGTGTATAGATTACCGGAAGCTTAACTCAGCCACACGAAAAGTCCATTTTCCCTTGCCATTTATTGACCAAATGCTCGAACGCTTAGCGGGACATGAGTACTACTGTTTTCTCGATGGATACTCTGGTTATAACCAAATCCCTGTTGCTTTAGAGGATCAACATAAGACCACCTTTACTTGTCCCTTTGGAACCTTTGCTTATCGTCGCATGCCTTTCGGTCTTTTTAATGCCCCCGCGACTTTCCAAAGGTGTATGATGAGTATTTTCTCTGATATGGTGGAAGAATTCTTGGAAATATTCATGGACGATTTTTCAATTTATGGATCATCTTTTTCCCAATGCCTCACTCATTTAGAACTCGTCCTTAAGCGTTGTAAGGAGAAATCACTCGTGCTTAATTGGGAAAAATGCCATTTCATGGTAAAAAGGGGGATAGTTCTAGGTCATGTCATCTCCAAAGATGGCCTAGAAGTCGATAAATCCAAAATCGATTTGATTGCTAATTTACCTCCTCCTAAGTCTGTCAAAGATGTTCGTTCATTTCTTGGCCATGCAGGATTCTATAGAAGATTCATTAAGGATTTCTCAAAAATTTCAAAACCTCTCTCGAATTTACTTGCCAAAGACGTAAAGTTTGAATTTTCCAATGATTGCAAAACATCTTTTGAAACTCTTAAATCAATCTTGACCACAACTCCCATCATTCAACCTCCTAATTGGACTCAACCCTTTGAACTTATGTGCGACGCTTCTGACTTTGCAATTGGAGCCATCTTGGGTCAGCGAATTGATAAACTCCCTCGAGTCATTTACTACGCTAGCAAAACTTTAAACGAGGCCCAATTGAATTACTCAACTACTGAAAAGGAATTTTTGGCAGTTGTCTTCGCTCTTGAGAAATTCAGACCATATCTCATAGGATCCAAAGTCATAGTTTACACTGACCATGCTGCCCTACGATATTTGCTTTCTAAAATGGATGCCAAGGCCCACTTGATTCGTTGGATCCTTCTTCTTCAAGAATTCGATATAGAAATACGAGATAAAAAGGGTTCTGAAAATGTTGTAGCTGATCATCTCTCTCGAATTGTGCACGAAAATGATAACGACACCCAAATCGATGATTATTTTCCTGACGAACAACTCCTTTCGATCTCTAACACCCCTTGGTACGCTGACATTGTGAATTATCTTGTCACACAACAAACACCCGTTGAATGGTCGAAACAAGATAAACAAAAATTTCTCTCGAAAGTTCAAAACTTCTACTGGGACGACCCATATCTTTTCAAATACTGTCCAGACCAAATCATTCGAAGGTGTGTGCCCGATCATGAACACCAAAGTATTCTCTCCTTCTCACATGACCATGCTTGTGGCGGTCATTTTGGAGCAAGAAAAACTGCTGCAAAAGTTCTGCAAAGCGGTTTTTATTGGCCCACACTCTTCCGTGACGCTTTCGAATTTTGCTCTAAATGTGAGCGATGTCAAAGAACGGGTCGAATCTCTAAGCGAAACATGATGCCTCTCAACCCCATTTTAGTGATTGAGTTATTCGATGTTTGGGGCATCGATTTCATGGGACCATTACCTAATTCATTTGGGAATCTTTACATCTTACTTGCGGTAGATTATGTCTCAAAATGGGTTGAAGCCATCCCGACCAAAACCAACGACAACAAGGTTGTTATCAAATTTCTCAAAGAGAACATCTTTTCACGCTTTGGCACACCTCGAGCTATCATTAGCGATAATGGCACTCACTTATGTAATCGAGCTTTTGAATCCTTGCTCAAGAAATACTCAATCACACACAAGCTGTCAACCCCTTACAATCCACAAACTAGTGGACAAGTAGAAGTTTCCAATAGACAAATCAAACAAATTCTTGAGAAAACCGTGAATTCCAATAGAAAAGATTGGTCCTTAAAACTGATTGATGCACTTTGGGCTTTTCGCACTTCTTATAAGACCAATTTAGGGATGTCACCATATCGATTAGTCTTTGGAAAGGCATGTCACTTACCTCTTGAATTAGAGCATCGTGCTCTTTGGGCCATAAAATTTTTGAACTTTGACTTAGAAAAAGCCGGCTCACATAGGAAGCTACAAATTTCGGAATTAGAGGAATTAAGAAATGAGGCGTATGAAAATGCGAAAATCTACAAAGAAAGAACCAAAGCCCAACACGACAAAAACATACTCCGTAAGGAATTCAACGTAGGTCAAAAATTTCTTTTATACGACTCTAGACTTCACTTGTTTCCAGGAAAACTCAGATCTCGATGGACTGGACCTTATGTCGTGAAAACAGTATATCCTCATGGAGCGATTGAAATTGAAAATCCTAGGGATGGAAAAGTCTTCAAAGTAAACGGTCAACGACTAAAACCATTTTTGGAATTCGAACAATATGACGAAGATGACTCTATCGATCTGCATGATCATCCACCATGAAATCAGGTGGTACACGTTCTTTTTCTTTTATTTTTCTTTTTCATTTCATTTTATTTTATTTTTGTTTTTCTGCCTTAGACAGTTGGGACACTGTCTCAATCAAGTGTGGGGGGGAGTCTGCATTACACTCTTTTGATTTTTCTTTAATTTTTCTTTCTTTTCATGTAGGACCATCATACATTTTATATCGTAGTAACATACCTTAATTTTTTTTTAAATACGACTCATTTTCAATTGATACAACAAAATAAGTTTACAATTTTTAGCCAGTTGATAGTATTTTTTTCTCTCAACTTAGATCGAATAAGAAATATAATGAAAAGTTTAATTTTGAGGGATAATAGTGTAACCGGTACATAGGGAGATTCTTAGGTGATGGCCATGAAATCTATTCTATATTGTAGACTTTGCTTAAATAAGTGGAGGACTTAAAATACTTATAATGGCTTGTCAAATCTTTAAAACTAAGTTGTGTTAAGTTGAATTCGCGTAACTCTCTTTTTGTGCTTATAAATTCAATAATAATAATAGTAATCCAAGGGTATCCAACATTGCTTGTATATCGAGCGTTGGTGTGCAAACCCGCCAAGCTCTATCCGACACGTTGTTGACAAAGTCAAAATTGGAATATCTTGGTCTCATTTTATGAGATTGGACACCTAAGGATTACCGACACGTTGTTGACAAAGTCAAAGTCGGCCTGCACAATCCGCCAAGCTCTTTACCCACTCTCCGTTAGTCCGCGAGGCAGTGCATGGGTGGTAAACCTTGGTCTTTTTAGTTAGGTGTATGTACTTAATCATAAATCTTAAAATTTTATAGAATAAAGAATAAGCGATGATACCCAAACACTTCTTGACCTTATTGATTTGACTAGCCATACATGAGAAAATTAGACTACCACTTTGCAAACTGTGCCAAGCAAACTAAGAATTTATTTCATGGCTGCACTATGTTATCAACCGAACTAACTGGCCAAACTGGAATTTAACATTTGAAAACTTGATTTATATTGAAAATTTGTGACAAGTTGAGGTATTTAAAGTACAATCAACTGACTAGAAATTGTCAACTTAATTTGTTGTACCACTTTCCTGAAACAAGTCGTGTTTTCATTTTTCGTTTTTATTTGCATATGTCCATTGCATTCATGTAGTTACATTAAAGCCATATCATACTGCATTTGGATTTTGTGGGTAGTATCCGCTGAAAACCCTCACGAGACACCACTCGTCCTACTAGGGATACCTAGAGGTTTAACGGCTTGTTGCATGCGCTCAATGCAATCGTGTTTTCCTATGAAAGTGCGACCTATCTAGTTAGTTTTTCATTTTCTTTTTACTCGAGGACGAGTAAAAGATAAGTGTGGGGGTATTTGATTAACATAGAAATGTGTTTATTTTATGCTCTTATATTTTATCTTTTGTAAATAAATAAATGATACTTTGGGTAATTTTTATGTGTATTTACAGATTGTCAAGTGATGCCTCTTTCATTTCAAATTAAAGGCCAAAAGCTACTTCCTTACGTCAACACTTTCTCAATCCCAAAAGGAGTTGTAGCTCACTGGTAAATGCATAGAGATTTGTACTGAGAGACCTGAGTTCGATCCCCATCAACCTCACTTTTTGCCAAAGAAAGGAACGTTCACACTGCCCCTTTTGCTCTGAAGAAAATATGGATAAGTGTTATATTATATGTATACATATATATGCATTCATATGTATGTATATATGATATACACTAATAAGCATTTCAGGAAGTCATATTCTTATCATGGAAATCAATTCAAATCGAGCATTTTTATTCAACTGCCAATTAGAAGAATTTCTGATTGAAGAAAAAGATCAATTTTTATATTCTTTTCCTATGATACCTTTGGAATCTAATAAATGTCCTTGATGGGAGGATTAATTGCTGATGGGAAGATTAATTGTTGATTGGAAGAATAAATGCTGATTGGAGGAATAAGTGCCGATTAATATAAGAGAAATAATTGCTATTAAAAGGGGCCATATATGCATATATTGGATGAGGTTTGAGGTTGGCATTTTATCCTATAAATACTGTTGTAATCTCATTGTAAAGGAAGAACCGAGGAATCAATAAAGTTCTCTCTATTTTCTGCATTTTTATTCTCATGACAAGTGGTGTTGTCTAGTAATTAGATTTACTAGAACCCAACTGTTATTGCAATTTTATTTTCCTGTTAATTTATTTATATTCTGCAAGTCTAATTCCAGCAATCTGTTAGTTTCCTAATCATTGAACTGATAATAGATTCGATTAGATTCGAATCTGTTGTGAATTCAATCGCAGTATTTATTTGTTTTATTGTTAATTGTAATTTGTTCGTTGATGCAATTAGTTTTGTTTTGAACCAAGTCGCAATTTCAATTTTAATCACCCTCCAGAATTCGTCTAACTCGCCCAAGAATAAATAAATAGTAATTTTTAATTACACCTCCCTGTGTTCGACCTGTATGTTACACATCTGTATGCTTGTAGAATTTAATTTAAATATCGCGCTTTTCTAATTCATAGGAAAGCGACGATCACTCAGTTTTCAACTTATTATTTTCAGAAACAAGAGCAATATTCTTTTCTTTTTGAGTTTCAATTTCTTGACTCAATAAGGTAAGTTGAGAATTAACATTAAAAAATGATTCTTGATTTTTTTTTAATGTTCTTATTCTAATATTTCCTTCTCATCTTTGAGCATATCCCTTTCGAATTCTTACTCTTTCTGATTTTCAAGAGCTTCCTTATATTTCCTTTTGTAACTTTTCATAGTATCTAGAACTTATGATTTTTGTTCAACCATATCATCAAAAGTATAATTACTAACCTCATTATGTGTAGCTATGAAGCATACATTTGCTTTCTCATTTTCGCTATCATTGTCACTTTTTGAAGAAGAGGAATATGAGTCATCCCATGTTACGGAAAAAGATTTCTTTTTTATTTTAGCTTTTTGTGGACATTCCTTCTGTATGTAACCCTTTTTATTACAATTGAAGCACTCCCCTACTGGAAATGATGGTTTGTTTGAATAGTTGTGACTAGAACCCTTTTTCCTATTTTTTTCCATTCCTATACTTCATTTTTTTTGTAGTTTCTGGCAGTAAGTGCGACGTCATCCTCATCTGAATCCGAGTCTTCTTTTTCTACATGAAATGATAGATACTTTTTGTCCAAAGTTTGTACTCTTTTAGCCTGCAAATAAACTTCGTATGACATTAGATTTCCTATTAACTCTTTTGGTTTCGTGGTAGAGATCATTTGCTTCTTCAATAGCTAAGACCTTTCTTTCCCAATCTTCTATTAAAAAGTTCAGGATTTTTGATATAATATCAAAATCAAAATATTTTTCTCCTAATCCTAATAATGAATGATAAAAGTCATGAAATCTGGAATACATATCATTTGTGAACTCATCTTGCTTCATTCTAAAATTTTGAAATTGACTTTTAAGCGTGGACACCTCACTTTCTTTCACCTTGTTAGTTCCTCATGAATAACTTTAAGTGTTGGCCATTTCATATGAGTACAGTAAAGAGGAATGACACAGATATTTTAATACTAGTTTGGAGTTATGTCCTACATCCAGTCCCAGACTTCTTCTAGAATGTCGACTAACAAATCCTTATTTAACCCGGAGAAACAGGTATACAACACCTGAGTAGACAAACAGGGATTTTATGCCTCGACAACCTAAGAGGACTTCTGACGTGCCTGAGCAAACGAATAAGACTTCATGCATTAGCAACCTAGGGGGACTTCAAATGTGCTAGAGTATAACAGGACTTCAAATACAAAAGATGATTTGACAGTTTGTGTTCTTAGTAACACGGATTGGTCACTTATAGTAGACCTTTTCCTATAATATTCTCCTCAAGTATATATATTGTGTATGTAAAGATAAGAAAGGAAAATATTGCTTAGTGATAGAACTTGAAGTTCGGATTTAAGAAACTTTTAAGTCTATGGACTCTTTGAGAATATAGAGAGCATTCACAAAAGATTTAGAAATATTAGATTAGATAAGTCAGAAAGATGTGTTTGATTGTGAATAAAACATGTTTATATAGTAATTAAGAGTTTACAACCATTTATGAAGAGATTTAATTGAACAAAAGCCTCCATATCTTTTTAGGAATATCATAACTCTTTATGAATGGAAGTGATTCTTTAGAAATATGATGGTAGAAGTTGGTTCAGTTGACTGAATTTTTAAGGCAGACGACTGATATTTATATCCACGTACCCATATATGTTAACTGTGCACTTTACATCAGGTCAGTCGACTAACCTATATAGTTCAGTCGAGTGAACCAGGTTAATGTGCACAGTGCACATATATATGTAAAAGGATCAAGTTAAAAACAAGTTATTTTGTTGCAATAAAAACAGTGCGCAACGCACCTATACAGTTCAGTCGTGCCTTTATTGTAGCTTACATTAATATGTGTGACTCTCTTTTTGTCACTCTTAGTCATCATGGAATCTTCATGTTGAAAGTTGATATTCTTGTCATGAATCAAAACCATGGTTCAATAGAAAACACCGTGGAACAAAGAAATCGAAACATACAATATTTCAACGATGAAAATTTTTCTATGTTCTCTTCCCGGTTATTAACTATATGTGATTTCAATGCTTATGTAATTCCTTTGAGAAAAGCACGACCGATTATCTAGCTTATCATTACTACATGGAAGAGGCGGCAGTATTTTTCTTTACCATATAAGAAAACGATTCATGGTTTAATTGACATAGATGTTTTTTCCGTGTTAATAATCCTTTTAGAAAAGACTAAAAATCTTTATAGAAAATAGAGTGAAGACCAGACAACTACCAACGATCAGGCCAAGCAAAGAAATATATAAATTTATAAAGGAGTATCCAAAGGTACACGAAATCTGACTACAAACTGAAATTCCAGATAGATCGATGACTCATAATTGTTGCAAACAAAATATATTTTGCCTTATTGAAAATGTCTTCTACTTTGTAATAATATTACTGTTATACATAATGTAAAAAATGTGTCTGTTAATGTGTTTAACATAATTTTTAATGTTAAAGGGAAGACTAAGGATATCTTGAAATTATGAACTTATATTCATGAATTATGCAAGCGTCTTGAGCTTAATATCAAACCAAATGATCTCACCGAATAACACAAAACATGTTATGAGTCAAATAATAATCATGTTAAAGGTGGGTAGAAAGATTAAAATTTCTTGATGGAATTTCTTCTAATCTTCGTAGATATACTTATTTTAAAAAGGGTAAACTGAGTGGGATGAAAAGTCATGATTTTCAAATGAAAAATATGGTTCTTCTTTGACATGTCCAACGTTGACATCGACTTCAATCATGGGCACTTTGTGTAACTTCCTTATTTAGTTGACATTATTCAGAACATTTAGTAGAGTAGATTAAATAAAATAATGCAACTTAATGATGAAAATAAGTTTTGACTAATTAAATGGGTCAAGCAATAGTTAATCGACTAATTAAATTAATTAGATTTGGTTAGTAATAAAGAGGAATAAGAGAAGCGGATGAACAATAGTCTTCTTAATCATTGTTATTTAATTTTAGACAACATGCACGACCTTTTGGAAAATATGTGGAACTATGTTTAAACGATAGAGATAACCACGTAGCATACACTTAAATTTATCTTAAATGTTCTGAAGTTGCATCATTTATAAGGTAACATTAAACAATAATTTTTGATATATTCATTTTAATAATATACATGAAGATTTTGATGCAATATATATTATATATAACTACAATGCTTATGACAGATAAAATCCATCCAGCGATCTTAGTAACTAATTTCCTAGTTCGTTTTCAAATAATGTTTATGAATCATTGAATTATGTCACTGACAAAGCATTAAAATCTCTTGCATTAGTTCAACAATGTTTCAGGTTCTAAAGTCAACGGCCAAAAAGATTATAATCCTATTGAAATCAAGCATACCTCCTATTATCAACAATACGATCCTTTTGTAACGGTAAAACCAGCAATACCAGTTTATTATGCTCCTTGTAGATCTTTAAAAGAGAAAATGCAAATTGGTCTGCAGTTCTTAAAAATAAAGGAAAGATTCAGGTTTGATTGAAAGAGTATTCTAGACGAACAAGCTCATCAGGCAGACCTTGAAATAATTGTCAAACAATAAAAATCGACATTCATACAGGTTTTTGTATTCATAACGATGAATCAGATGTCATGTAGAATCACTAGAGACTATAGAGGAAACTAACAAAGAGTACAAAATGGAGCCTGAATCTTAAGCAACGAGAATTGATTAATGTATAGTTTATCTTTAGATAAATGGTAAATTATTGAATAACCAATGTTATGTGTTTCTCATTAAAAGTGCATGTTTTCTCATAATTAAATTATATGTTCTGCTATGACAAAATGTATATGTATCAATAACATGTATAATATGTCACCAAGTTCTCCCACTTAAAGAGGGACAACAACAGACAGTGATGACAACAGCTCGTCAGAGCAAGCACTAGGTCAAGTAGTGACATTACACCCCAATGATAATGGGTAATTATCGAATTTATTTCAATATCATAAATAGTAAGTGTAGTATTATATATTAGTAATGATTTACTCCATGTTTGTATCATACATGGGATCGGATTTGCAACTATTAGGTATAGTGCTTGATGTTTCCAAGCACACATACAGATGCTGAATTAGCGGTTGCTGGCGAAGGTGAGATGGCATCACAAAGCAGATCATGGACTATATGCAATAGTGATTCCTTACAACAATAAATTTGTATATCATTATAATTAAACTTTGAAGAATCCATTAACTCGCAATTTGTGCGTGTGTGTGTATTATTGGTTTAACGTGTAGGCGGCTGTAGATTTGCAGAAGGAAAACCATGGGTTGTGCAGAGATGTGTGAATGTCTAAAATATGGGAAAATCACCTATATTTAATGTTGATTTTTAAGAATGGGGAAATAATTCTAACTGGATGGGTATCACTATATAGGAGGATCTGGATCACTTATTAGAATAGCCATGAAGCAAAGTGGAAAATTCCCTAGATTTTTTTTTGTATTTAAATTTATAGTAAGATAGTGGATGTAAATGAAGGTAAATAGGAAAATATCTTTATTAAGTATTCATCGCTTGATTATAAAGTTCAATAGCGATTATCATTCATTCATCAAATAAGTGTTCTGGTTCTCATTGCATAATGAAAACAAACATTATTTTGTTACTTTAGGAAGCTCGTATATTTGGCTATACCTCAAATCAAATGACTGTTGATATGGTAAAGGAATCTCTCGCAATAGTTACTTTGTTGACCATTCCACTTGACTTGACAACCATGCTACCCATTCAAAAAGGTTATTTTGTTTCCTTCATTTATTAGTATTCTTTTATTCATTTAGATGTACGGACTCAGTTGGAGAGAAATTCTACAAATGGAAAGTCATACATCACGATGGATCTAATCATTTCCAACAATATTATCAGGAGTTGGTATTTTTATTACCCATCGAATTTTAAATAGTTGTTACATTATATAACTTTTAATATGCTATAATTATCATGAATAATATCTTAGGAAACAGAGCGTGACGGTCTTGTCACCTTTATGAACGTGTTTGCCCATACTCATGCCATCAAACATGTAAATGAAGATGGCATAGTCATGTATACATAACATGACTTGAGATCGGAGAAGGCACATGTAATCATACTTCAAGTTATATGTTATTACTGATCGATTTAATTTTTTATTGGAACTTTGATGGTTGAATTTTTTCTATAAGTAATAAGCATATAGTATAGTTAATCAACATATTTTGGATGAAAATTTAACATACTATTTTGTTAATTTTTTTTAAATTTTAGGATAAGTTTATATAGTAGAAAGAGCAGATGCTTGATGGAACATTGACTACAAATGAGGAGGACATGATTTTGAGTCAATTATGGATTTGCCATTCGCATAATAGGATTACGATTTTGACAACCAATAGGTAATGCTTATTTTTAGATTTGGCTATATATTTACTAATCTTTCAAATGCAATTGCTTTTCTTATAAACTGAGTTCGGAACTGTTCGATACATAAATCATTTCATAGCTTTTAAGTTACCATCATACTAATCCTAAATAAGCTTATTATCGGTAAAAATGTAAACGATATAACCTAACGTATCAAAGATTAAAAAAGTTAATTATGGAAAAAATAATGAACTCGGATATGTAATTTCATAGGAAAAAGAAATTTAATATTTTTCTGCTATAAATAGGGCTGGCAATTAGAACCGAGAACCGAAAAGCCGAACCGAACCGAACCGACCCGAAAAGACCCGAACCCGATGGGTCTCAGGTCGGGTCTAGGTGATGAAAAATACCATCAAGACCCGATCAAACCCGACCCGCATAGACCCGAACCCGAAAGACCCGACCTAAAAACACTGAAATATATGTATTTTTAGTGTTATTATTCAATCGGACCCGAACCGACCCGACCCGACCCGACCCGACCCGTGCTTTAACCCGACCCGATCCGAACCGAAGCTCGGATCGGGTCCAGATTTTTGAAATGTATAGTTTAGACCCAACAAAACCCGACCCGCCTAGAACCGAGACCCGCCGGGTCGGGTCTAATTGCCACCCCTAGCTATAAAACTAGTAAAGGGACTTGATTAGCTTAGTTAATTTTTATGAACTTTGATAATTTTTATATATGTAGTTAAATTTATAAAACTTAGTCAATTTTTCACACTTAGTTATCGTATACAAAAAATAAAATATTTTACAAATTTTAATTTACAGTGATATAAAACTCATAATTATACCTTACCATAAGTACACTAGTTTTCACTACAACAAAAACACCATATTACAACTTTAATTTTACAACGGTGGTAAAAGCACCGTTGTAATAAATGGGTTTTTACAACGGTGGTAAAAGCACCGTTGTAATAAATGATTTTTTACAACGGTGGTAAAAACACCGTTGTAATAAATGGTTTTTTACAACTGTCAGTTCCCTAAAGTTGTAATAAACATATTTTCAACAACTTTTTACTTTGTTAGTTGTAATAGATGCCCATTACAAACTTCATGTTTATAATATCTATATTTAATAACCAATTATATTAATATTTAATAATAACTAATAATTAATAATAAACTTAGGAATCAATAATATTTATTAATTATTAATAAATAATTACTATTTAATAACTAGTAATTTATTTTTAATAATTAATGTATGTTAACTGCTTATTAATCAATAATTAGTAACATACATTATCAGCTTTTAATAATTATTAATCGATTATATCTAAGTTGAAATAAGTAAAAGTTAAATAATAACTATTATTAATAAGTAATATTTGATTTGGTAACTCTTTTTCTAATATAACTAATATATACTAATTAATTGCTGATAATTAATAGTTAAATTAGAAATTTGTTTATACTTATTTTTAGTAACTCTTTTTTCTATTTCTTGTATTAGAGACCTATTAAATATTAATAACAACTTCTATTTAATAATTAGTAATATTAACATTTAAGAATAATTCATGTTCAATAATAAATTTACAAATTAATACCAATTACTATTAATTACTATTCGATTAGATAAAAACCGCTTAATTGATGATTAATAAATAAATAAATAAATAAATCATTTGTGATATGTACGTGATGAATATGGGAAATTGTGCATGATTAAAATGGTGAATAAACACACACATTTGTTTGTATATTGTGTATGTGACATAGAAAATTTGTTTGTGTTATGATTTGGGGCTTAAGTGTTATAAGGGTTAATATTAAATCTAAGGGCAAAACGGGTATTGGCAATGGTGAAACCCTAGCCGTATGAATCAAACTAAATAAAAGAAAATAGGCCGTCGGTTTCCATTTCATTCTCTCGTTCTTAAAAAAAAAAAACTTTAGGAAAAATGGCGAAAGCCCTAGAAACAAAATTGGGGAAAATCAGCAATTGATCATCTCGCACCAAAGCGATGGTCGATACGTGAAGGAGACGGGTTCTGGTGGTGATGCAGCAACGGATCTTCCTTCCACCGA
Organism: Allium sativum; assembly: GCA_030737875.1. Taxonomy (NCBI): domain Eukaryota; kingdom Viridiplantae; phylum Streptophyta; class Magnoliopsida; order Asparagales; family Amaryllidaceae; genus Allium; species Allium sativum. The sequence goes on along the minus strand of CM060924.1, from coordinate 994,564,181 downwards.
CCAGCAAGGCTCCGACCCCTTCACTGTAGCTCCTGGTGGCGTCACTGGTCGAAGCCAATCCTTCGCGCCTCCTTCCAGCTTGCGCGATCGAAGTCATCTCCGTCCTCCATCGCAAGCTTCTCTTTCCAATTCGAAACCTGGAACTGAAAGTAAAAAAAAAAAAGGGAGAAGGAGGAAGCCGTGACCCCAACCGCCCCTTGACCACCGTCCGTCGCTGTCTAGTCAAGTCACTATCTTTTGGGCTCCAACACCCAATCCGTCGCTCCTGCTTCATTTCCAGCACTGCGTCTCTATTTAAGGTAAGCATAGCTTACGATTAAATTTATTTCAAGGATCCACTTCACACTTTCATGATTTAGAATTGTTTAGGTTGTGGTTGTTATCATTTGGTTGATTGCTATATATGTGTAATTTCAGTCATTAATCATTGAGTTTTGGCCTTGTCAATATGTTGTTTACATACGTATATCCTACTGTGTATAATAAGTTGAACTTTGACATTTAACATTGGTGGGTATAGTTGATTTTGCATTCACTTGTCCACTGTTTGCCCATTTGCTGTTGCATAACCCGGACGGTGTATCGGTACCCACTTTGAGTTGCAAATGATCTCATCGAATTTGTTGTTAACGCCATATAGTGTTGTATGGTTCTCCTTGTTGTCCATTTGGGTCATATTTGCTTTGTTCTCTTAGTTACAGGACAGCAAACCCGGTAAATAAGAGGCTTGTGAATATTATTTGCTTATTCGATATGTAATGTTTGCATGCATTTAACCTTTGGGTCACCTTATATATATGTATGCTTTCACCTTTTACCACCATATTGAATGCATAACTTCTACATTTGTATGCTAAGTGCTTGGTAACATAGAGTTGAAACTATGTCAAAATGGGAAGTGCTTTAATAAATCAGTAGAGTAATGCTTGAAAACTGTCTAAGTAATGGAAAGGAACATTTTTGTTGTACTGTAGGATAGTATTGCAATTTGCAGGGACACAGTTCGCACAGATATTATTCAATGCAAGTGTTTATTTGTATTATTAGGATATTTTGACTTAGTAATAGTGAACATATATTCCACTGTAAATTGGCATGCAATGGTTGTGGAATTTAGAGATCATTTTTGTTGTTGCAAAGTATAGGATTGACAGTCAGTATTCATTCTCATAAATCATCTATGTTAGTTAAGAATAACAGTCATATAATTTATGTTGAGTCAAAAACATGTTGTCTGACATACATTTTGTATAATGAGTTGAGTAGTTTACTTATGCTTGTCTTATTCCTCTGGAAACTTAAGTTTATGCGCATTTATGGTATGTGTATACATTGGAAATTGTACATTTTATACCTAGTACTGTTTTGGTTGATCATCTTGCTTATAGTCCTTATTAGCTTCTCATGCTTATGTAGAATTGCTTCTGGCCTGCATGCTTGACATGTAGCATACTGAAATTACACTAGTCAAGTATGGTTTTTACATATGTATTATACTTGACCTTGTTATGTTCATGACAGTTTAGCCGTGCATGATGGTATAATAATGCATGATTGTTTATAATATATAACTGAACGTGATTTTTGCTCATGTGAGTATGGTGTTTTGTTAGCTTGCCGCGGCAAAGCTTTGCACTGCTATTTACAGTGCAAAGCTTTGCTGCGGCAAAGCTTTGCACACTGTGCAAAGCTTTGCCAAAGCTTTGCTGTGCAAAGCTTTGCTGTAGCAAATCTTTGCACTGCAAGTAGCAGTGCAAAGCTTTGCGGCAGCAAGCTTTGCACTGCAAAACTTTGCCGCGGCAAAGTGATTGCACTGCATAGCTTTGCCACGGCAAATCTTTTCAGTGCATTGTATATAACAAAATGAATCATCCAACGTTACATGCATTGTATATAATGGTCAGGTTATTTACGTATATAATGGTTTGAATGCATTGTATTAGCTGTTTATTTTGTGCACTCACATTTTTCCAATTTTTGTTACATGCATAAATCTATACTGCAGCACTAACAGTTTGATAATTTCTTTCTTAGGAATGGATATTAAGGAGAAAAAGGAGCACAAGGAGATTAACAGGAGCAGAAGAAAGTTAGAACTGTTATAAAGTCTTTGTATCTTCAGTTTTGTCAATGTATTATGTAAAAAAAATGATGAGTTTGAAATTAATAATATATTGTTTTGGTTCATGGTTTAAGTTTGTTTGATATTTTCATTTTTGTAGATAATATGTTCTGCAATGAATTCTTTTATTAGTAATATGTATATAATTTGTGGATATATTACAATTGTAAAATATAAAAATTGTAATAAAATGTAAAAATTAAAACAACAACGGTGCATAACTGTTGTAATAAACTTATTACAACGGTGGAAAAAAGTTGTAAAATATACATATTACAACGGTCTTGCAACAGTGCAGAAAAGTTGTAAAAGATATTAGGCTATTACAACTTCTTAAGACACGACGGTTTGCCCACCGTTGTAAAAACCCTATTACAACGGTGTTCCACCGTTGTAATAGGGTCATTTTGTTGTAGTGTTTCACAAAAGAATAAATTGTAGTCATATTGAAATTAGTGTAATAATACATTAAAAACAAAGAACTACAGTATTTTAGTGGTTACAATAAATTAACTTTAGTCTTAAAGAGTAACTAATAATTTAGCAAGAGACATTAAAATTTTGGAGATAATGAGAGAATTAAAGAAAATGTTAACAAAATAATTTTTTTTAATTGCTTTATTTAAAGGAAAGTTGAAAATTCACCTACATCTAATATAAAAAAAAATATAATAAAAAGATACGAAGAACAAAAAGGAAGAAAGAGCCCCTCATCATGAAAACAAACCTTTTTTAGGCATTAAAAAAATATGCACAAAATTATGAGTCACGAGTAAATTATTACACCCAAGTTTGAAATGCAATGCAAAATATACAATTATTCGAAGAAACATATTAGGATCACTAAGTTTTTAACAAAATACCGAGTGAATATTATTATGAATTAATATTAATAAAAGCATTATCAATTTTTTTTATACAACAGATAGTATAGACATGGTTAAATTTAATAATCTTTAGTTAACTTAATTAAAATTTTATATAAAAATAAATTATAAGAATTAATTAACTTAGTTAAGTGCAGATATGGTTATTAAATCAAATAATTGTTGTAGGGTAGAAAAAAGGTAAATCGATGACAACAAAGCTCGAAGCTAGTTCACAAAGATTCTGGAGCTCAAAACCATGGTTGTCGAGCTAGAGGATCATGACCGGTGTCGCTTTATCTAGATGACGCTGCTAGTGAACGAGCACATTACGATTTGTATACAGCACCATCGAAGGATTTCCTTTTCAGTTGGTTATACAGGCAATGATGATCATGAGTGACCGATATATTTTGTGTGTTTGTATATTGTATATATATGCTATGTAGAGGTGAGGTTGATACATTGTGATGGTTAGTTAGAAGTTTGATGGTGATTTGGGTTATTGAGACATTTTGACTTGTAGTTGGAGATTGTATATGTGTTTGACTTGCGGTTGGATATTTTGGTTGTATTGATAGGTGGCGTATGAGTATGTTTGACTTATGTAGATGTTAATGTTATACATTATAGATGACATAAATGGGCTGATCTACCTATAAGGTTTGAAGCTACTACAGGGTTTGTAATACATCTAGGTATAGATTTTCTATAAGTGTACTAGAAATAATAGAATGGGAAGTCCAAAATTCAAATAAAGTGTGAAATGGTTGTAAAGAAATAGGGAAATTCGAAGAAAGATAAGAAAGAAAGGCATAAGCAATTCGAAATGGTTGTAAAGAAAATACTTTATTAGAAATCCAAGACTGGAACATATAATATCCAAACTAATGATAAAAATACATTGCTCCAAGCAAGTGTTACCAGAGATAATAAGGAAATGTCTGAGAATGTCAAATTAGAATAACTCTTAAACCACACTAACAACTACATACATAAATAACTGCAAATCCCAGGCTTGAATAAATGCTATTCGTACTAATAGCAAGCAGTACTAATAGCAAAGTATACTACATATGATGCATGTGAGGAAAAACAGCTATGACTGCTCAATATGAACGGAACTATATGGAAAATATACTTATATACAGATGCACAGCAAGCAGATGGAAAGTTGATAACATCAATTGATTTAAACCCAAAATATTAGGCCAAGGTACAAAATTATAAAACACAACACAGTGACAGTGACGGCGGATGAATTCATAAGAATAAAAAAATGTCCATTATCCTTGCATATGAAACGCCTGAGAAGCAACAATTATGAAATTTATCATTCCTTTAACGAAAACTCCACCATCAGAAGCCCTATCTTCTTTGTGGTTCCAGTACCAGCTAAAATCCATTACATCACCACACTCACATCTTTCTTTTGGTACCATGCTTAAAAATATGTAGAATTACTGATACACTCTTTCTTCTTGCAAGTAAAGAAAATTCGAGGATTTGAATTATCAACTCTCAAAATCATATCTGCATGTAACAGAGGAACACATGATGATTTCAGTCGAATAGAAAATTACAAACATTCTATGCTAGAAGATTGGGTATATGCGTACAAATTGGATATAAGCATGATCGAGTTATAAGATTAGTAATAAAGCAGTAGCAGTGGATAAGCAGAAAGTTACTAAATGGGATTGAAAGTATACCAAAGCAACACCTGTTGCCTGAGAAGCAATAATATCCATCCAGGATTGAAAGGGGGAAAAAATGATGGTTTGTTTGGAGAGGTGCTAACGGATTGAAGGTGGGTACAGAGAACAGCAGTCCGTTGTCCATCCACCGTTGAGAGCAAGGAGTTTTCGCTGCTCTGTGAAACCAGCCTCACGCACTGCCCCCTCTACTATGGCCACCAAAGCCAGACCTTTCAGCCTATCCACAGCAGCCACTCGCCAACTTGGATCGGGCAGACCACCAAGTTGCACTGTGTACCCAAATCCGATAACATGACCCAACATTCCATCACCTTAATGCCCCACTTGGTTACAAGCCCATGCTACTGAGCTCGGCATTTGTTCATGTGAAAAGATCATATTTGTATGCAGCACTTCTATTATACTTGGCAATGTGGGATTAAACAACCGTTTTCTTTTTCTTCTCGTAAGCTTTCATTATCATATCAAGAGCTTACAAACATATCCAATACTAGTATTTAAGGCCTGCGTAGTATATTGTTCACCTAAATACCTTCAACACACAGAACGGAAACATGTCAGGATTTACTAACAAATTCAATACTGGTATATTGATTATAGATCTAAGATTATGCCCTTAACATACAGAATGGAAAGGAACCACAATTTCCTTCCAATTTAAATACCTTCTGATCAACAAACACATTTGTCAAGCCATTAGCATGTAAAACCTGGATTTACTCCTTACATGTTAGAGGGGTTGGCTGAATATGCAATGCACTACCAAAAAATGAATGTCTAAGCCCGTAAAATATTTCATGGCTATTGCCATTTTGATGTTATTTCACGCGCCGATGATTGAATCAAATGTCAATGTCTAAATTTAACCTGGAGACAGTATAAATGGTTGGATTCTGAATTTGTTTACAGAAAGGGCCTTGATATTTGTTTGTTGCTGTGACTTTACAAGAGTGGTAACCTTTCAAATTTAATGTTAATTAATCATCTTTGCATATTATAAGCCATGATCATACCGTGTGCTAGTACTCTATGTGTAACAACTATTTTTGGAAACATTTCTGAAACATTAGAGCTATATTCTTGTATCACGACATAGAATACAAGGATATGCAACTGTTGAAATATACATCATTTTTAATCAATGATTCAGGATTTAAAGCTAATTTGACGTAAAGTTTACAATTTATGATTTGAATCCCATTTTTGCAAACCATAGAAACAAGGAACGTGGGATGTGGCCACGTTCCGCGAACCGGTTTGTTCATCCCCGATCCCGAAACGAAACGCGACCCGGAAACGTTAGCAGTCGCGAAAAGAAGATGATGACGCACAGGTTTTTGAAAAGAATAGACGACTCTTCGATTTGTGTTGTACAACTGTATATGGTTGTAATATATATTGGAAGGACAACTATATAATATATCAGTTTGTATATAGATTGAAAGGGCAGTTGTAAATTTGCAAGATCTTCACAAAATTTGGTAATTAACATAAAAAATAAATAGATCAGTTTTTCTAAAGTAGAAAAAAAAAACGTTTCGTACCCTTGCGTTCCCTCGTACCCATGCGTTCCCTCGTACCGGAAACGTTCAAGACAGCCTTCCACGTATCCGTTTTCGTACCGCGTTTCGTATCGAACCATGTCCTATGTAACCATGTTGCAAACTTTGCTTGCCACTATAACTTCAACACAAACAAATCACTTATAACCCAACATACAAAAATAAACTAATTAAATTATAGTGAAATTTCGGAGTCAACAACCTTGAACACTAGAAGTATACAGCAATAAATAAAAGTTGGTACGAACAATCATCAATTTGCAGGTGAGAAATGCAGAGGAGCCTAGACGTGTGAAGTTGAATTGTTACACTCGGTGATGAAGCCGACATTGTGGGCTGGATGGGCAACCGCCCTCTTCACGCAGCAAATTAGAATTTTCATTAATTAAACTGTTTTTTATAAAATATTTGAACATTTCCTAGTTTCGCCCAACACAAACTAGAATCCTAGCTTCATCGCTAGTTGCATTGTGGCGAAAATGAACGAACGAAGAGTCCTTTGTTTTAATTCACACGTAGTATGTTAGGTAATTTAATAGCAAAAAAGTCAAGAGAATCCACCTTTGTTGTCTTGTTGTATGTGATCAAATCAACTCCATCATCCATTGCACTATTTTTTTAGTATGAAAATATGTACTCACTCGGTTTGTGATCCCAACAAAAGAAAAACTGCAAAGAACAAATGAGGTATACAAAATTAAATATGATTGTTTACAAAATTAAAAATAATTTCAAATATAGACAATGAAGGTAAAGGACTCCTCTACTTTCGAAGCATTAAAATGCAAAATAATGGCTTCGTCCAGGCTTGAACTGGAGACCTTCAGTGTGTTAGACTGACGTGATAACCAACTACACCACGAAACCTTATTGATTTATTTGTCAAAAAAAAATGTTATTTATATCGTTACTCCTTTATCGGTACAAACACATGAATGATTGAAAAATGCAAGTACTAAGTTACAGCCACAACGATATTCAAAAAGTTAAGAAGCTACCCCAAATTCGGGAAACCCAGGTTATTGCAAAGGCATATGCATTCAAAATATAGTCATTCAGATTATGAATGTAACAACCCGTATTTTCAATAACCTGTTATAACATAAATCGAGGCAGAATTTAATTCTAAAATCTGAATCAAGGGAAACGGGCTATGCTATTGTGTTCGTCTCGGAAAAATACGCGAAATAGAGTCCGAGTTTTCGAAAATCGGAGTCCGTATGACCCGATTAAGGCCCAATGAAGTTTTCAGAAAATTTCAAGTTCAAAACAGATTTCAAATTCAAGTTTGAATTTGAAAAATTAGGTCAGATTGGGCTAGGCGGGAAAATTCCCGCCAGAGCACCCAAGTCGACAGCCCTGTCGACTTGAGAGTCGACTTGGTTGGACCCAAGTCGACAGCCCTGTCGACTTGGCTGTCGACTTGGTCCAGCCGGGCAGTTTTGCCTGGTGCACCATTTGGGGTCTTGGTTAGGTTTTAAGGCCAGATTCGGTTTTAAGGGCTGAGATTGGAACTAGGGTTTAATCCTAAGGCTAGAACTAGTCCTAATCTCTATAAATAAGCCCCTAACCTAACCCTAAATCATCATTATTCACTCATACAACTAAACTATGGCAAAATCATTCCTCTCATGGCCTCCACTCTCTTCATAAAATCCTAAGTCATTTCTATGAGAGATTTTCAATGCATACAAGTGTTTTCAAGCTTGTATGAGCATCATTAGCTTGCATTCAAGTCAAGTTTCTATATTTGCATCATAAAGCAAGAGTTTTGATCATTTTGGCTTGAGGGTTTTTCTATTGGAGCTTGCATTTTGGGTTTAATTGATTGCATAAGGGCTTTGTCATATTTTTGTGTCTTCATAAGCATTGTAAGCCCTATTCTACTTTCATACTTAAACTCTAAAGTTAAATGTTATGATATGCAAGTTTACCATGTTATGCTATGCAAGTATGCCATGTTATGATATGCAAGTTTATCATGTTATGCTATGCAAGCATGTCATGTTATGATATGCAAGTTTATCATGTTATGTTATGCAAGTATGCCATGTTATGATATGTAAGTTTACCATGTTATGCTATGCAAGTTTGCCATGTTATGATATGCAAGTTTATCATGTTATGTTATGCAAGTTTGATATGCAAGTTCGTCACATGATATGCAAGTATGTTATGCAAGTTTGGGATGATCATTTTGTTCATGTTATCATGTTATGCAAGCTTATCTTGAGTATATGAACATAAAGCTTAAAGCTTTATGCTAAAGGTTGCATTTTGGCAACATGTGAGTTATCATATCTCTTATGATAACTTGCATGTGAGGCTAAATGCGAACTTATGGCCATTTCTACATGTCATTTAGCACCATGTATCACCAATATGCCAAGTTTGGTTTTATGCATGCTTTTGAGGCCTAAAAATGTAATATGCAAGTATATGAACATATATGCCACCATGTTAAACTTGTGGCTTCAACACCTTTATATCATGATTATGCCAAGTTCCCTCTTTTTATCCCTTATGCGCTATTGCGATATGTAAGCGATGGGATTGCGTTTGGGGTTGGGTAAACTTAAAAGACATAAAAACATAAGCTTGGGAATTTACCTATTAAGTTAGGTCTACCCATTGGGAATTTACCTATTAAGTTAGGTCTACCCAATTGCTTGAAAACTTGTAATATGTTTTGTAAACATGATGGACATGACACTTAGAAAATATAAGTGTGACCAACTCGAGGTTGGGTTGAGTTTGTAGCGTAAACCTACCCGGAACCGACCGGCTTAACTAGTTGCTACAAACAATAGGACCCAATGTGAGAAGTTGGCCATGTTGTACCTTGAACCCGAGGTTAGACCAAGTTGTGGTGTAAAGCTACCCGGACCCGCCCGGCTTAACTAGTAACCACAACAAGGTCTAATGTGAGAGGTTAAGGCGCATTAAATTAATTAATGCCTCGTGATTAGGGTTAAGTCATGGTCCACTTAATACTTAACCAATTTGGGCTTGGTAGATTAATCAGGGTTAAGTCGTGAACTCATCGTTACACTTAACCAAGTTAATTCATGATTAGCAAGAGGGTTAAACCGTACTTAACCCACTAGAAAAATCCTAGCAATGGGGGTCCACTCCAGCAGTAATCCCAAGTTTGTATCATTAAGGCCCTAGGGTCTAGGCTAGGGAGGGAGCACGATTACTGGACTGGAGGTAAGTGACCAAAAACGACGGCAGAAGGGTACACCGGTGTAGTTCCGGGCGGACTATGGTCGTGCACACTGTCCGAAGCCGGGGAAAACATGCACGGGTACCAGTAGATCGAGACTGTGCACGCATGTTTATGGTGTCCAGGGGTTGACACCCTAGGGCTTGATACACCCGACGGGAGACCCGGCACAGTCTGACTACAATTATGTTTGGGCCGTATGGACACCAACACGTGACGAGTTAGGCTTATAGGGAGCCGATCGACTAGACCGTTTGGTTGGACCGAGTATTAGGGTCACTTCATGTTATTGGACCTCGTATTGGGGTCATTTCATGTTATTAGGCCAAAGCTTGGGCCAAGGGATCAATACTTGTTTATTCAAATCATGTTAGTTTGCTAGTACACCTGTGGTGCAAAACCTTAAACCTGATTATGCGATGACACCTTTATCTACCTTGTTAGTTAATCATCATGCTAGTATGTTGTTATCCTTATGATCATACCTGCTTCTCATGCCAGTTAACTTTATCAGTTTACATTGATTGTAGTAGGGCTTACTCAGTCTTTTTGACTGACCTGTTTTCTTTCGCCTCTTTTCTTCCGTTTCCCCCCAGGTTCTCAGGGAGGGAATATTGGAGCTTTGCTTGGATTTCTGATCGCTTGCTTGTGGGATTTTAGCTCATGTACGGTCTTGACATGAAGCTAGCTATGATTATCACTTATTTTGGGGATAGTACTTATGTATTTCAGTTTTTCAGTAATGTTGTTTTTATCTAGACTTGTGTATTTGGAAAGTTGACATTATGTTGTACCAGACTTGTTTTGAAATGGTTTGAAATCTTCCGCTGTTTTATCTATGTTATTTACTCTGTTTACATATATACATATGTTCTTGTTCTGCCTTGATATATCATCATGCATGTTTACCTGATTCAAACGCCCCTCCAAAGTGAGAGTGCTTGCAAGAGTCACCCTGGCGGAGGTGGGGTGTTACATTTGGTATCAGAGCCAGGTTTACGAGAAGGAACAAAAAGGTTTTTAGAAAACTTTTGGAAAACTATTTTCAAAACCAAGTATAAAGTATTTTCCAAAGAAAAGTCTAGTTTATTTTAAAGGCTATTCCCCAAAAAGCCATTAGCAAAAATTCCTTCGTTTTTCTCCATTCTGAGTCTATCTTTTTCTTCGTTTTCAGTATGGCCAATAACTTTGCTATTCCGGAGGGAGTACACGTACCTGTTTGGTATAGGAGACTTTTGGAGGCTAGGGCGACCGAAGCCGGCCCCGCAGATGTTCCTCCTCCTCCTCCTCCGGTAGTTAATGTTCCTCCTCCTCCTGTCGCTGATGTTCCTCCTCCTCCTGTCGCTGAGGTTCCTCTTCCTCCTCCCCCTCAGCATCCTCAAGCTGACTTCGCAGAGATTTGCAAAGACTTTAAGGCGATGGGTGGCAAGAATTTCTTTGGAACCGAGACTTATGTAGAGGCCAGAAATTGGTTGAAAGAAACCGAAGATCTTTTTGCCTTCTTTGATATATATGACCGTAGGAAGGTTTTATTAGTAGTGTGGTTGCTAAAGGAAGAAGCTGCACGTTGGTGGGTGGTCACCACCGCTACTAGGCCAATTGAGACTTGGGATGACTTTCGGGGAAAGTTTGGACTAAGGTTCCTATCACTGAAGCAAGGGGACATGACTATTAGGGAATACATAGATAAGTTTAATCAACTGGCTTGGGTCGGTTTAGATTTGGTTAACACAGCTCAGAAGAAGGCCCTATACTTTGCTCTAGGATTAAACGAGCCATTACATGGTTTAGCCATGACTCATATACCCTTGGGGGCAACTTTCGAGAGCTTGGTGAATATGGCCCTACTCAATGAAGAGAATAGGAGTGACAAGAAGGAGATCCAGATGAATGATACTCAAGCCAAGAAGACTGATTCCCAGTGGAAAGGAAATCAGGGCAATCCAAGCGGTCAGAGCAGTCAAGGCAATAAGAACAAGAACAAGAGTCAAGGCAACAAGGGGAACAACAACAAGGGCAATAACAACAAGGGGAAGTGCCATTATTGCGGTTCAGTTGGGCATCTTATTAAGGATTGTAAGAAGAGGAAAAGGAAGAGTGGTGAATGCTATCGTTGTGGTGAGTTTGGACATTTCAGCAAAGATTGCCCGAAGAAGCAAGGGCAAGGTCAGACTCAGCGTGCTGGACCTTCGGGAGGGCAAGTTCATGCTCTCAATGCCGCTCCAGTTCCCGATCGAGGTAGTATTTCTGTTGAAAGTCTTGTTTATATTTCTGATTTTCCAGTTCATACCTTGTTTGATTCTGGTGCATCGCATAGCTTTATTTCATCTGATCTAGTTGAAAGTTTGCACCTAAGTACTAGTCTAGTTAATGATCCCGTGTGTGTTTCAAATCCAATTGGGGGTTCCGCCCATTTGTCTATGATCTACGTGGATTTGAAAATCTCTATCTTAGTGTAGAGTTCTCGTGTGATGCTTATATTCTCGGTTTCATAGGGTATGGGTTGATTTTGGACATGGATGGGTTGTCCAGTTTTGGAGCCATCCTTGATTTTTGAGCATAGGGTTGTGAGGCTCATGACTCGCCTCGGTAATACCCTAAAAATTTCTAGTAACCCTATGGGTCCCGTTATGTTGTGTTATCTTGAATCCCTCAACTCGTCTATCGATAGTTTGCAATCGGTGAGGGTGGTCCGAGAATATCCTGATATCTTGGGTGAAGTGAAGGGGGTTACCCCTAAGCAAGAGATTGATTTCCGCATTTATCTGGTTGATAATGCCAAGCCAGTTACATGGCCGGTTAGGCACATGGTCCCGCGAGATGAGAGTTAAGAAAGCAAGTCAAGGAGTTGCTTGAGAAGAACTTCATCCGATGAAGCATTTCCGAGGAGGGTGCTCTAGTAGTATGCGCTACTAATGTGGACAGTTCGCTTCGCCCGTGTGTTGATTATCATGAGTTAAACAAAGAGAATAGACAACCATTGCCAAGGATCGATGATTTGTTTGATCAGCTTGTAGGAACATCTGTTCTCTCTTGATCTTGCTCACGGTAGCTGAAGATAGTATAGACAAGACCTCGTTCAGAACTTCGGATGGATTCTTAGAATGGCTGGTCATGCCATTCGGTTTGACTAATGCACCCGCCTACTTCGTGGACTTGATGAGTAGGGTGTCTAGGGAGTTCCTGAACGAGTTTGTGGTAGTCTTTGTAGATGATATCCTGACTTTCTTAAAGAACGAGGAAGAACATGCTAGACATCTCAAGGAGGTGATGGATACGCTTAGAGCGCATCAGTTGAAAGCCAAGTCCTCCAAATGTCATTTTGGAGAAAAGAAGTTAGATTTCTTGGGCACATAGTTTCTAAGCAAGGCTTAGTGGTGGATCCCGCTAAAGTGGTCGCGGTTCAAAACCGAAAAGCTCCGACGAGGACAATTGAAGTAAGAAGTTCTCTCAGTTTAATTAGTTAGTTAGCGTCCCTTGAGTTTAGACCTACCCTTCTGGATCAAGTAGGGACTTCGCAGAAAGAAGACCCGCACTTAGTCGAGATCATGGACAAGTTGATTCGAGGCGAGATGGTAAGTCACCTCGCTATAGATGACAAGGGATGGATAAGACGCGATGAGAGAAAGAAGGTTCTTAAAGATGTACCTCACCCGAGGAGGTGCCGAGTTTGTCCCAAGTTGCATGTTGTGCCAACAGGTTAAAGGCCGAGTCATAGAAGCCCGGTGGGCTATTATATCCATTGGAGGTCCCCGCAATGGAAGAGGGAAAAGCGTCACGAAGGATTTCGTGGATGGACTGCCTAGGTCAAGGAAAGGGAATACGAGCATGTGGGTCACAGTAGGTAGACTCACGAAGAGTGCTCATTTCACTCCGGTAAAGTGCGAAAGGACTACATCATAGCTAGCGACAGTTTACTTTCAAGAAATAAAGCGGTTGCACGAGGTTCCCTAAAGTATAGTTAGTAACCATGACTCAATCTTCACTAGCCAGTTTTGGGATAGTCTACGGGAAGTCATGGGCAAGCAACTGAATCTAAGTACGGCCTATCATTTGCAGGCGGATGGTTCATTTCGTTCAAGCATGAGTTATAGAAAATCACGTTAGTAAGAGCAATTGGCAACGTGGATTGGTATTTCCAAGAAAAGTTCTGCTGCGTGGAATACTTTATAGTAAGTAAACGAGATCCAGGATTCACTAGTGAATTTTGGAGAGCTTGCATGAAACCATGAGGTCACAGTTATGTTTAAGCCAAGTATGATAGAAGAAGAGTAAGTGAAAGAGGAAGACGAGAGGCGACAATGAAATGGGTTCCAACTCATATTTGGAAATAAGAGTTAAGAAGCTAAAAAATCATGAGGTAAAAGACGGTCAAAGCACAGTGGAGTTAAGCTCAAGGAAACGTGACTTAGAAGACTGAAGTCTAGATACGCGCATCATATCTCTTTTTAAGAACATATCCTTGATCCTCGTTTTCCTGTGGAACTTACTCGCATGTTATCTTTTTACGTATATCCTCTCGGTCCCATACTCGATCCCATTTCTGTTGTAAACTCCATAAGGGGGTATGACTCATCGGTTGGTAATACATGTCAAGGTTTGAAGGGGTCCGTTAGGTTGACTAAACCTTTTGGGCTTTTATAGAATATGGGTTGGGTTAGGAAGGGATTTCTTGTAATCCAAAAGGAGTATATCCTGCTTATCTTCCCGATCTCTTTGTAGCATATCTTTTGCTATCCATGTTTGTCTTGATTATCTAGTTTATCATGTTAATCTTGTCATGAGAACCTTAGGTAGAAACCCTTTGGATGAAACATGTGTTTGAAACATGTTATGCTTGATGGTTGCAAGTGGTTGCAAGTGTTTACAAGTGGTTACTCGTGGATGCATTATACACATTAGGCACTAGATCGGCTCACACACTCCTCATATTGCATATGCATGAGTGTTTATGCTTATTCATGGATGAAAATTTTTGTGTTATCACATGGATGTTGCATATGGATGTATGTTATGTGCACGCATATAGATGTTATACATTATGTTAGGAATTGCATACATATGGATTCATTTCACTAACATAATTTGCATTGATGTTATTTGCATTAGATAAGTACATATACACACACCTTTGCATATGTTCATACAACATTTAGAATCTTGTAAGGACAATGATTGCTCGTGGATGATGTTTTGAGTAGATGGATGTTGGATGGTAGGATACGTTCTTCCTAACTTGAAGATTTCGGGGACGAAATCCTTTAAGGAGGGGAGAATGTAACAACCCGTATTTTCAATAACCTGTTATAACATAAATCGAGGCAGAATTTAATTCTAAAATCTGAATCAAGGGAAACGGGCAATGCCATTGCGTTCATCTCGGAAAAATACGCGAAATAGAGTCCGAGTTTTTGAAAATCGGAGTCCGTATGACCCGCTTAAGGCCCAATGAAGTTTTCAGAAAATTTCAAGTTCAAAACAGATTTCAAATTCAAGTTTGAATTTGAAAAATTAGGCCAGATTGGGCTAGGCGGGAAAATTCCCGCCAGAGCACCCAAGTCGACAGCCCTGTCGACTTGGGAGTCGACTTGGTTGGACCCAAGTCGACAGCCCTATCGACTTGGCTGTCGACTTGGTCCAGCCGGGCAGTTTTGCCTGGTGCACCATTTGGGGTCTTGGTTAGGTTTTAGGGCCAGATTCGGTTTTAAGGGCTGAGATTGGAACTAGGGTTTAATCCTAAGGCTAGAACTAGTCCTAATCTCTATAAATAAGCCCCTAACCTAACCCTAAATCATCATTATTCACTCATACAACTAAACTATGGCAAAATCATTCCTCTCATGGCCTCCACTCTCTTCATAAAATCCTAAGTCATTTCTATGAGAGATTTTCAATGCATACAAGTGTTTTCAAGCTTGTATGAGCATCATTAGCTTGCATTCAAGTCAAGTTTCTATATTTGCATCATAAAGCAAGAGTTTTGATCATTTTGGCTTGAGGGTTTTTCTATTGGAGCTTGCATTTTGGGTTTAATTGATTGCATAAGGGCTTTGTCATATTTTTGTGTCTTCATAAGCATTGTAAGCCCTATTCTACTTTCATACTTAAACTCTAAAGTTAAATGTTATGATATGAAAGTTTACCATGTTATGCTATGCAAGTATGCCATGTTATGATATGCAAGTTTATCATGTTATGCTATGCAAGTATGTCATGTTATGATATGCAAGTTTATCATGTTATGTTATGCAAGTATGCCATGTTATGATATGTAAGTTTACCATGTTATGCTCTGCAAGTTTGCCATGTTATGATATGCAAGTTTATCATGTTATGTTATGCAAGTTTGATATGCAAGTTCGTCACATGATATGCAAGTATGTTATGCAAGTTTGGGATGATCATTTTGTTCATGTTATCATGTTATGCAAGCTTATCTTGAGTATATGAACATAAAGCTTCAAGCTTTATGCTAAAGGTTGCATTTTGGCAACATGTGAGTTATCATATCTCTTATGATAACTTGCATGTGAGGCTAAATGCGAACTTATGGCCATTTCTACATGTCATTTAGCACCATGTATCACCAATATGCCAAGTTTGGTTTTATGCATGCTTTTGAGGCCTAAAAATGTAATATGCAAGTATATGAACATATATGCCACCATGTTAAACTTGTGGCTTCAACACCTTTATATCATGATTATGCCAAGTTCCCTCTTTCTATCCCTTATGCGCTATTGCGATATGTAAGCGATGGGATTGCGTTTGGGGTTGGGTAAACTTAAAAGACATAAAAACATAAGCTTGGGAATTTACCTATTAAGTTAGGTCTACCCATTGGGAATTTACCTATTAAGTTAGGTCTACCCAATTGCTTGAAAACTTGTAATATGTTTTGTAAACATGATGGACATGACACTTAGAAAATATAAGTGTGACCAACTCGAGGTTGGGTTGAGTTTGTAGCGTAAACCTACCCGGAATCGACCGGCTTAACTAGTTGCTACAAACAATAGGACCCAATGTGAGAAGTTGGCCATGTTGTACCTTGAACCCGAGGTTAGACCAAGTTGTGGTGTAAAGCTACCCGGACCCGCCCGGCTTAACTAGTAACCACAACAAGGTCTAATGTGAGAGGTTAAGGCACATTAAATTAATTAATGCCTCGTGATTAGGGTTAAGTCATGGTCCACTTAATACTTAACCAATTTGGGCTTGGTAGATTAATCAGGGTTAAGTCGTGAACTCATCGTTACAATTAACCAAGTTAATCCATGATTAGCAAGAGGGTTAAACCGTACTTAACCCACTAGAAAAATCCTAGCAATGGGGGTCCACTCCAGCAGTAATCCCAAGTTTGTATCATTAAGGCCCTAGGGTCTAGGCTAGGGAGGGAGCACGATTACTGGACTGGAGGTAAGTGACCAAAAACGACGGCATAAGGGTACGCCGGTGTAGTTCCAGGCGGACTATGGTCGTGCACACTGTCCGAAGCCGGGGAAAACATGCACGGGTACCAGTAGATCGAGACTGTGCACGCATGTTTATGGTGTCCAGGGGTTGACACCCTAGGGCTTGATACACCCGACGGGAGACCCGGCACAGTCTGACTACAATTATGTTTGGGCCGTATGGACACCAACACGTGACGAGTTAGGCTTATAGGGAGTCGATCGACTAGACCGTTTGGTTGGACCGAGTATTAGGGTCACTTCATGTTATTGGACCTCGTATTAGGGTCATTTCATGTTATTGGGCCAAAGCTTGGGCCAAAGGATCAATACTTGTTTATTCAAATCATGTTAGTTTGCTAGTACACCTGTGGTGCAAAACCTTAAACCTGATTATGCGATGACACCTTTATCTACCTTGTTAGTTAATCATCATGCTAGTATATTGTTATCTTTATGATCATACCTGCTTCTCATGCCAGTTAACTTTATCAGTTTACATTGATAGTAGTAGGGCTTACTCAGTCTTTTTGACTGACCTGTTTTCTTTCGCCTCTTTTCTTCCGTTTCCCCCCCAGGTTCTCAGGGAGGGAATATTGGAGCTTAGCTTGGATTTCTGATCGCTTGCTTGTGGGATTTTAGCTCATGTACGGTCTTGACATGAAGCTAGCTATGATTATCACTTATTTTGGGGATAGTACTTATGTATTTCAGTTTTTCAGGAATGTTGTTTTTATCTAGACTTGTGTTTTTGGAAAGTTGACATTATGTTGTACCAGACTTGTTTTGAAATGGTTTGAAATCTTCCGCTGTTTTATCTATGTTATTTACTCTATTTACATATATACATATGTTCTTGTTCTGCCTTGATATATCATCATGCGTGTTTACCTGATTCAAACGCCCCTCCAAAGTCAGAGTGCTTGCAAGAGTCACCCTGGCGGAGGTGGGGTGTTACAATGAAAATTGTAATTTATATTATATGCGTTTCAGCAATAAAAAAAAACAATTTTTACATGTAATTTTCATGAACTAATTAAGTCAGTCGAGATAGAGCAAAGCATTATATGCAAAAAAGAGAAGTCCAAATGGAGCCCAAATGCGGCTAATAAAAATGGATGGTTCCCATAAAAAATTGATATAAACAAATTTTGCATTAGATAACCAAAAATAATAACTTTGTTTTTTGCAAATAAATATGTTCTAGTCAGATTTCCAATGGTTTAATATTCACTATGCATAATAAAATAAGATTTATACCGGAATTACAATCAAATATTGATAGAGAAAATATTCACGAGACAGCTACAATTAGAAGGTAAAATAATAGCAATCAATTTAATTCGTTATTGGTAGTAAACTACGACATATTATGTCTAGAATTGTGTGTATGTATATATATATATATGTATGTATATATACAGAGAGAGAGAGAGAGAGAAAAAAAATAAGAGAAAATGATAAACCATTAAAATTAAATTTGGAAGAAGAGTTCAAGGGGAAAAAATTACTTACCATTATTTAAAGTAATGTAAAGGAATATTTATTGACTGATTATTCGTATAATTCGAAATGAAATAAAGGAGGAAAACAAAAAACTATCGATACATGAAGAGGTTAAACTAATAAAGTAAGTAATTTGGTGCTTTTATTATAACTATATTTCATCTGATGAAACCGAAAAAAGTCATGCTAACAACATTTAGCTGAATCCATATGCAACCTGGAATTGAATTGATATGGTGCCAAGAAAAATATATCATTTGGTTGACAACATATGCAAGCTGGAATTGAACTGATATGTTATGTAGAGCAGAAGTGAAAGCAGAAATGTACAAAAGAATGAAACACAGCATATTAGATGTAGACTTGAACATTTAGCTGCAGCGGAATTCATCTAGTCAGTACATGGAACATTCTGACAAATATTTGAAAGAAAATTATATGAAGAAAGGAATATCCAATGAGTACACGAAGAGTTTATAAATTTACATAGATTAGTTTACATTACTATGGTTTTACTATGGTTGTTGAAAGTTGAATAATGTAGAAAAACATGACCTATAATCTTCTCCATACTGATTAGAAATAGTTAATTATGTATCAAGTAATCAGCATTACTTTATGCATATTTAGAAGGTAAAATTGAAATCATCAAGAAAAAGCATTTTGAAACAATACAGCCGATGTTTTGAATTGTTTATAAGATCCATAGATCACTAATTGGTATTTAAACGCAAAGTTTGCAATTTGATATACATAACCGAATCAGAGTGAGTTTTGAATTGGCCGATGAGGAAATCTTAAACAAAATAAAAACCAACAGAAATCCACAGACATTAGTTCTTTGTGGAAACTCAAAGATCAAACGGAAGTACAAAGGTAATTTCCGAATGCATATTATCATGCTTTCAAAACTGTTTTAAAACTAAAAAGCAGGACCATCACAAAATAATGTAACATGCCGTTAGCTTTTGAAATTAAAAGCCGCTAACTCCAATTCATAGATTCTTTTCCCTATTAAAAAATGGCATTTTAAATAAGTGAACTTATGGATTGCCTTTCTTAAAAACCATCCATCCAAAAAATAGGGACAAGAACATTGCTAGTGCATTCTAAAAGGATTTTTGACTTCATTCTCTTCACAAAAGAACAGCTGACAATTATCAACTTGTTGCCCTGTATACAACTAGCCTCTATCGTGCAACGGATTTAAGTTTAGTTTTTGTTTGCTTAAATTGAAGTTTTTGAAGTGAGCCATTAGATTTGGAAAAAGAAAAATGATTTCAACAGGTAGTTATTTTTTTCAGATAATAATGGAAACTAATAAAAATTATGCTCATGAAAGAATTATGAACCTTTTTTAGTATAATATAACGCATGTCTGCATGTCTGGCATTTTATATCTTCCACAGGAGCTTTTGTTACCCCAGAATACCTGTAATGCCCAGCTCATTAACTGGTGAAACACCTTATGTGTTAAGACTCACTTCCACTTCCTAATATGACATATGACAAGATATCAGCAAAACCAAAGAAACATACGAATAAATACCAATCAAACCCACAAATTACTAATAGAACCTTTATTCCTTTCCTGGCAAACTAAACCATGTGGCAAAGTCGCAATACGAATCATGTTAGGGTTAACGAAAATATAAAGCATAAAAATCAATCGCTACCAGTAACAAAAGAAATTACATGTTCAACAACAACAACAACAACTCTATTATTGATAATAATAACTGAAATTATAATAATAGTTTAAATTACCAAATTTCATTGTCGTTCTGAGAATCCGAAATCAGCCTCGTTGTAGCGGATAGAGCTTGAAGGTCACTGGAAAAGCTTGAAAGGCGTAAGATGAAAAGGAGCAAAGTGAACGCACAGTACCAACTATAGCAATGTTTTAGGAATGTTTGATTATTGCTTTTCACTATAATATTGATTTTCATGGAGAAGACAGAAGAGTGCAACGAAGATGAAAAGATGGAAGGCACGCACAGTACCTGCTATAGCAGAAGGAAAGTATTAAAAAGATAATATAAAATGAAGTAAAGCTAGGTCGGTCAGCTGAATACAGGAAATTTTGAAATTTATATGTTTCCTCATTCAAAAACGAAAATTATCTGTGAAAATTATCTGTGGAGTGTTTTTTCTTTCAAAATTATAATTTAAATTATGTGTATTTTAGTATAATAAAATATATTTAAGTTAGAAGTTTATATTATATACACTAGACGCATATTAATCGTTCAAAAAAATTACTATCATATATTTGTTTATCTTAACGCTATAACAATCAATGAGATTGAAAAACATTTGTTTAAATTAAAGGTTTTCCATTTTTTTATTTATCGATGATAACTGTATGAGATTTGTCTATATTTGCAGATGTGAACATCATATATTCGAAATTGATTTGAGATGCGGATATAGATATGACACTGTTCGAACATGAAAATATTTGTTAATAAACATATGTAAACTCGTGCTAATAATGCACATTCCTAGGGCCCTCCCCGTTATATTCATCTATAATTTCTTATATTTTGCATTAAATATAAATAAAGCTATTATTTAAAGAGAATTACTTTAATAATAACAATATTTATGTAACATTCCTTAGTTTGGAATGAAATTAGAATCCTCATATAGCAAAATACGTGTATAAAATGTAGAATTATAGAGTAAACACGGCCTTCTACTAGCGTCAAGGCTTTTCGAGAAACAAAACTTCACTCCAATACGGAGGCTAAGTTGGGAACAATATACGTGCAAATGGAGGAGTGGACTATTACAGTGGCATTAGAGCCAATACCAACTCGAATTGTTGCATTTCTATCGACTATGATGCCTTCATGGTATTTTTGGCTTGCATGTCGACCATAAATGCACAATGGGGACGTTGGACTTTGAAGAGAGTAGACTGTAACACACCTTAGTTTATAATGAAAATAAAAGTCCAAGATAGGCAGAATAAGGGTATGATTGAGAAGTTGCATAGTAAAGCCCAACCTCTAAATAGTGTTGAGGTCTTTTAAGGAAAAACACATGTCCTATATGGTAGTTAAGTGGGGGGGATTTATGCACAGACTGAGGAGCGAACTGTTACAGTGCCCTTGCTCTAGATCAATCAAGGCGTGGATTCCCAAACTCCAGTTTTCTATTAGATTTGTAAATGAAAATTCAGCAATGTTAAATCCATTAGTATTGTAGAATGGCTTCAAATTTAATTCCAACTATACGTTGTTATGATGTAAGTTGATTATTGATGATCAAATGTGTGGAAAATATGTCGGTGGTTCTAACAAATTGGATAAAGTTCATAAACAAATGAACTTAGAACAATTAAAAGGGCCGAATTACAAAGCAACTCAGATAAAATCGAAGGACCTTGATATTGATTTACTTTACAGTTGACTAACCATTCTAGATCAAAAGCAATTAAAATAACTGATGATGACAATGAATTAATGTTTTATACCGTCTCTAAAATAGAGTTATTTGTTAGGAAAAATCGAAGATTAGTGGTAGAGCAACCTGGGAGACAACATTTATAGCTAACTATAATTCACGAGCAATTCTATCTTTAACTTTTAATAATCAGCCAATAAATGTAGCGTAATACTGAAATTTCTATGGATTGAGTAATATATTCAACAAATATGAATGTAGATAAGGATAATAACGTATAAAAATAAAATGATCACACAAGCGATTTTCATACCGGTTCGGACCTTCAGTCCTACTTATAGTCTTACAATTTTGGGAATTTCACTAATCGACACCCTCACTTAGTCCAAAGGAATAAGGAACTGAGCAATTGAATAGGATTTCACTACATTTGCCCAAATAACTGAACATGCTTTCGCTTGGGAAACTGGAGGAGACTTCAACCTTGCATGAATAACCGAACAGGGCTTTAAATACAAAAGAAATTTAGTTTGGCTTAGTGTGTTCTTGATATAACACGGATTAGTATTCAATCTGTATTACACTCTTCCTATAATCTTCTGCTCAAGTAGTATATATGTGTTTCTACGAAGACCAAAAATATATTAAATGCTTAAAAATATTGAGATGAATGTATTATTGCTTGTAAACTAGAAGCAATATGAGCATATAGAACGGAAGTATTTAAAATAGAAGATAGAGCGAGAATTGTTGATTTTGATCTTGAATTTGATATATGCTTACATAGATAGTTTACGGTTGCAACTTCTAATAAAAGATATAACAATTTTAAAGAGTTGCAACCTTTCCAAGAAGAGACATCTCTCCGACGAAGAGAGATGTTTCTTCAGGAAATCTGAAATTTTGACTATTATGCATCATTCAATAGACTGGATTTAGAAGTTTAGCCGATGGAAAATGAATTTAATCAAAAAGAAAAAAAATATTTCAAAACTGCCTAATTCAATCAGGTGATTTCTTTAGTTAAATCGACTGAATCATGATTTAGTTGACTGACTAAGAACATTAGTCTAGTAAATTTGCGTCAAGTTTATAAACTTATGCACATGTGCGGGATCAATCGACTGAGGCGGCACGTTTAGCCGACTGGACTTGCCAATTTTTCTTCCATGTTTGTATAAATATCCATGAGTTTCGTACGTACATATGAACTTCTCGAGGATAGATTTTAACATATTAATTAAATTAATATGGAATTCTAAGTATATTTACTTGATCTCGAGTCATGTCAGATTGCTTGATGTCGTTTATTCATTAGCTAGTCATTGTTGCTTTAACATCATCAATTTGCATATATACTTATCATTAAAATACAAGATTCAACATTCTCCCCTTTCTTAATGAGGACAAATATATGATTTCTTGACTGCTTCTTCAGATATATCTTCCCTTGAATTTGTGCTTGCCTTGTTAAATGATTTTAAGATATATCTCCCTATGAAATATTATTTTCCAGCATAGAAAATGGTCATTTTCCTCCTTTTTTTTCATTGACAAAAGGAGAGCTCAAACAAAATTAGGTAGATAAATATGGCATAGAACATTAAAACAAAACAACATTGATAATATAACATAACATTAAATATCTACAACAACATCAAACATTCAAACACAAAAAATAGAGTCATAATTAATAATTAAACAATCACCAACACAACATCACAAAACATTAAAATTGTACAACACAAGATCTCTTAGTACGAAATAATTACTAGTTAAAAAATTATTGACACCAAAAATTGGCATAACACCCAAAGCACGGGTTGTGTATAGAATAAATAAAGATTAATAATTGTGAAAAGTTAAAAATGGAGGAAATCACACACGAATTTATAGTGTTTCGGCGTTAGTGAGCCTACGTCCAATTTATAATCTCTTATATACTATTTCAACTATCAGACTGAATAGTTACAATGATAGTACGATAAGAGATCAAACAATACTTTAATGCTAGAGCTTTCAGAATATGCTAAAAAGGGTCCTTCCTTCTGATTCCAAAAAGGGGTATTTATAGGTGATACAGTATTTGAGCGGATTTGGACACGTGTCATGGGATCCAAGAGAGTAGTTGATGCTGAATGAGTCAGTATCTCCTAAGGAATTAGTATTCCTTGAATTATCAGCATGAAGTGGCTCCTGATCTATCTGATTCGGATGATCTGGAAAGGGTAAGATCGGGGATGAGCAATTCTATAGGCGAGCTTTTCGGCTCACAGTTGAATGCAATGCGGCTGAACATGCTTGGTCATATCGGGCTTCTCCTGGACCGCGCCTGATGAGGGAAATAAGTTTAAATGTCGGGCCTCATTGATTTGCCCATTTTGAGCACTCGGGGTATGAGCCTGCAACATTGTTGAGCCTTGATGGGCTACTTGAGAGGCCCATCAACACTTTTCCCCCCAATGTATGGTACGTTGGAAACGTAGCATACTTTGTAAACATGTGTCCTGAACAAATCTTTTCATATCAACCGAAGAATTTCATGGGTCGGTCTGAGTCATCCATTAAATGAGCCTTGTAAATTGCAATAAATCCTATCAGCCATCTTGGAAACGTAAACGAGTTCAGATAATAAGGATGCCTCACTATCATCCATCTTATCGGTTGATCCTTGGCTCGTCAACTACTTTACACGTCAGCCGAGTCCAGTCACGTCAGCCGAATGTGAATAGCCACTCCATCATATTATAAAAGGGAAACTCCTTTCACCTTTTTCTCTTTACTTTTACTATTACTATTACTATTGCAAGAACCAATTTACTTCTCCATAGGAAGAAGAAGAAGGACGATCTCCATCTTCTACCGAAGTCATATTTTTCAGGTAGAAATCTGTAACACCCTGTAAATCAGTTAATACTAATATTCACAAATGAAAGAATAATTAATTTCAAATATAAGAATTTTGGGAAACGGGCTGCGCCATTGTGTTCGTCTCGGAAAAATACGTGAAATAGAGTCCGAAATTTTGTGAATCGGAGTTCGTATGACCGAGATATGGCCTCGAGAAGTTTCACGAAAAATTCAAATTTTAAAACAGATTTCAAAAACACAGAAATGGAGGCAGGCGGGAAAACTCCCGCCCAGACCAGGTCGACCTGGGGGTCGACTTGGGAGTCGACCTGGGGGGGCCCAGGTCGACACTAGAGTCGACCTGGGTGTCGACCTCCCTGGTCGAGCCCAGGTGACCTGGGTGCATCTGGTTGGGTTTTCGAGCTGTGTTTTGAAGGCTGGACGAAATCTAATGGCTCTAATCTATTCTAGGGTAAATCTAATGGCCTAAATGCATCCTAACATCTATAAATAAGTGGGTAGACTCTAACCCTAAATCACTTGAAAAATTGGAGAGCTACCGACATGTCGTTGCCATGGAGTTCAGCGTAGCCGTCACAAACTAAAGAAGAAGGAGAAAGCCTAGCCAACAACTAAATCTACTCAAGAAACAAATTAAATCAAAGACTCTTTCTATTTCTCTTCTTTAAATTGTGAGTATGATGATTCTCACAATGTTATTATAAAATAATTCGATTAAGTTATGAATGGACCACAAGAAAGTGATGTGAATTGTAATTGTAAATTCTATATTGTGGATCTCTTGTTATGTTATTATGTTGTCATATGTTGTAAATTATATGTTGTAAATTCTCCTATGCTATGCCATGCTATGATGAAAATCATGCTATGCTATGTTATGCTATCATGCTATGCTATGTGTAAATCATGCTATGTTATGTCATAAATCTTATATATGTTGTAGATCTCATGTTAACACATATGTTGGAAATCCATAAGTTATATGATTATGATATCATGTTAAGTTGTGTTGAATCGTACAAGTTGTAAAATCATGATGTTGTTATTTATGCAAATTGGATCATGTTTTAAAGTTTATGTTTTTTTTCTAAAAATTAAATGGATCATGATTATGGGAATTTGCCTATTAAGTTAGGTGTACCCATATACATGAATCCACAATTTAAATTGGATCTTGAATATGGGAATTTGCCTATTAAGTTAGGTGTACCCATATGCATGAATGTATGACTAAATGAATTTTTATTATGGGAATTTGCCTATTGAGTTAGGTGTACCCATATTGTTAGATTAGATGATGTTGATTCACACATGTTCCTATGCAAGTTTATGAAATTTGATTGAGATCATATTATGTGAATTATGAACAAGTTGACATCTTTAGATCCATGACATGTATAATCCTATGCAAGTTGTACATATGAAAGTTTCACCCCTTATTATGATTCATTTAGTCATATATATATACATGTTGTTATTGTGATAATCTCTTTTATGCTATGAGTTAGACTATTCGAGTCTAATATATATTTTGCGAATAAACGTTCAAACGTGGGGTAGGGGTGATATTAGGAATTAATAAATTGGGTGCAATTTTGTATGATTTTGCACGCCTTGAATGGATGTCCATAATTGAGTCAATTATGGACATTGTTGAATTGGGAATTAATTAATAATTCAAGTAGGGAATTATTAAAATTGGGGAAAGTGGATTATTAATAATAATCAATGCTTAGGACACGAGGTTGGACCCATTTGTGACGTAGACCTGCCCGGACCCGCCCGGCAAATCCAGTAGTCACAAATGTCGGCCCAATGTGAGAGGTCCTAGGCCCAAACTAAAGCATAACAGTTGCAAAGACACGAGGTTAGACTCTTTTATGGTATAAGACTGCCCGGACCCGCCCGGCAAATCCAGCTGCCATAAATGCCAGTCTAATGTGAGAGGTCTTTATGAGGTTATAGCCTTAATGAATTAAGAAATACTTAGCCAGATAATCATGTAAGGTGGGACATGGGGGTTAAGTAGGTGGCTTGGGTGGCATGAGGAATCTAGTGGTTGCCTTTAGAGGCATTTGAAATACGATTAGACTTAACCAAATACACATGTAAATGAACATGACTAAGTGGGTTAAGTGGATGGACTAATGGGACAAGCTTAGGTGGAATGCTTGTGGGAAATAATGGGGGCCCATTTCAACCAGTATCCCAAAACGTATCTTTGTGGGCTCGACCCAAGTCGAGGACGGGACACGCATACTGGGTTTGACTATAAGAGGCCAAAACAGGGAGCGGTGGCAACGCAAGTCCAACGGGTTTCATATGCGTGTGTGGACCCGGGCTGGTAGGTAAGACGTTGTTGCATCGTGTAGGTATAAGCCGTGCATCTTCGTTATATCGGGTTGCCACTTTAGAGGAATGATACACCCCACTGTGGGGCCAGCACGGGTATCTACGAGTAGGGAGCCGATCGAAAAATGGAAAGTGGGGTACACCTAGTGGAGATAGGGGCAGGCGGCACCTATGTAGTCAGCTAGGAGTACGTAAAGCTATTAAGAAAGTTTCTAAGTGAAGCTAAGTGGGATCAATCTTTAGGGTGACTGGTGTGGTGCAGTATAGTATTTATCCTTTAGTATTTAGGAGCGCTTATAACATTTCCTTTAGCGATTGTCTATGTCCTTAATTTGCTCTTTCATAGACATTTCCTTGTTTTCCAGCTTATGCCTTAGTCCAGTTATTTTGATAATAGTATTGTAGAATTATCATACTCGCCAGACTTTATGTCTGACCCCCTCTTTCCCATCTTTTTTTTTTCCTTCAGGTCCTCAGGTTGGGCCAAGTTCTAGTGGAGTCTAGTTGGATCGCTTATCTCTTGGAAAGCTTGGACTGCAGAAGTAAAGTCCAGCTTGTTATCTTTCTTTTTAAATGGCTATTTATTGTAATGGGATTATGTATTTTGTTTTTGTGAAGATGGATATTGTACTTGGTTATGATCTATGGTTTTATGATGTAACAGACATATTTAATTTCCGCTGCAATAAAATGAAGTTTTAGATTTTCAAGTGCTATTTATTATCTGTCTTGTTGTAATTTCTCTGTTCTATATTCACTTATGACCTTCATGGAAGTTAATGCATTCCCCTGGTGAGTGACATTAATGGACGTGGAGTGTTACACGTGGTATCAGAGCATAAGGTTACCAGAACAGATAAAATTCTTAGAAAAATATTTTTCTAAAGTATTTTTGGAAGAAGTGCTTTCAAAAACATGTTATTTAGAGAGAGTTTTTATGAAAAACATAATCCCAAATAGCCATATCCTTATCTTTATCTTTCGAATTCTCCATTTTGAATCTTTCCTTTTTCGTTTCAGCATGGCTGAAGATCTTAATCTCCCAGAAGGTGTGACGGTTCCAGGGTGGTTTAGGAGATATTTGGAGGCTAGGGCCACCACTGCAGGCCCAGCAGATGCTCCTCCACCCCAAGTTGCACCCATTCCTCCTCCTCCTCCTCCTCCTCCTCGTGTTGACACTTTTACAAAGACGTGCAAGGAATTTAAGGCTATGGGAGGAAAAACTTTTCAAGGGACTGAGACGTTTGTGGAGGCCAGATACTGGCTTAAGGAGACTGAGGAATTGTTGGATATCTTTGAAGTGGAAGATGGGAGGAAAGTCCGTTTAGCTGCTTGGCTAATGAAGGGAGAGGCCTCGTTTTGGTGGGAGGTCACTAACGGGGAACGTCCAGTTGATTCATGGGCGGATTTCAGACGAAGGTTTAAGGCAAAGTTTCTTTCAAGGGCAGAGGAGAATTTAAATATGGAAAAATTCCTGACATTAAAGCAAGGGAGCTTATCAGTGAAGGAATATGTCAATAAATTTAACCAGTTAGCAAGGTTTGGCTTGGAGTTGGTGAACACGCCAGAGAAGAAAGCTTTGAGGTTCGTTAGAGGCTTGAATGAACCGTTGCAAGGGTTGGCTATGACCCACATCCCTATGGGAGCCACCTTTGAAAGGCTAGTAGAAATGGTACTTATGCATGAGGATAAGGCAGTTGAAAAGAAAGGTGTATCGACCCGGGGAAAAAAAAACGACAATCGGGTCTTCGACAACAATACATAAACCCGTATCGCTTGCCAAAAACCCAAGTATCGAACCCCCAGATTGTCATGAGAAAGAATTTAGAGGGTGAGGATAGAAAGAAAGAAGTATTAGAATAGAAGAAAGAAGATGAACACATCAGAATCTCACAGCGGAACGAATAAAATATAATATAACAAATCTTTATACAAAACTGTATATACATACCAATCATCAGAGTTCAACAGATATCAATCACAGCGGAAAACAAACTTTATATAACTAGCAGTGAAGCCACCTGCTTCCAGCTCCTGAAACTCCAAGCGAACCTAACCTGTAAATATGCTTGGTCTGACCCGAGCATATTTGATTTAAAACAAAATACACCGGGTCAGTCTGGAATACTATCAGTGATAAATTCACCTAACACACACTTGTTTAACTTTGGAAATCCTTTTCGAAACAAAAGGATAATAGTAAGACCAGTCCACACATAAATACGGACGGTTTTTACCTTACTATAACCCAAATCATTTTTGAAATCAATATCTTTCTCTGATATTATCATAATGTCTAAATACAAATATATATCAATCTAGAGGAACGCTTGCATCTCACGCTCCCCATATATAGTATACAATCGAAAACCGCGAGCGCTTATTGGATATTGGATTCCAACTTGACAAGGTATGGGTCCACCTTCCGATCGTGTATCTCTAGAGGCGAATACACGGGGTTCAACAAGAACGTCTTGCAACACGGCCCTCACATGACCGACCACTCATTTCGCTTGAGTGTATCGAATGTATATCACCGACGGTTGGGATCAGCAACCGTCTGCCCGAAAAGGGACAGCATCGAAACATAGATTTAAAGAAGCAAAAGGAATTTCTCTAGATAGGTGATCATACATCCTAATGGGAGCGACCCACATAGCCATGCTGCCTGCCCGATTTTTGTCATCTCCCGGTTGATGAGGCTTGAGGCTAGAATCTCTTCAAAACATCTGGCCGTCATTACTTTGAATGCCACATCGTCAGATCCGCCAGATCACACTTGATTGACGTCCACAAAAATACTCTAGTCATCTGGCTAGAGAATAACCATTTCTCCGCCATCAACTATCGTACGTTTGGAGAAATCAACTCATGTAATTCCTTTGGAAATACTCTGTCAGACATCCGTCCATACAAGTCATCCAGGAACAGGATGAACCGAAGGCACCCTCCTACTGCATCTCATATAGTAATCACCCCATGGATCAGTAGCGAGTAGTCCTTGCACATCCGTGGATTCAACCACGACAGAATCACAAACCGAATAACTCTGGTTGCAACACAGAGGATATTCGTCAAGTAATCCTTCCGCTTATGAAGATCCACGGTCTTCACTTGCTCCGTCTTCGATCGACGTCTTCACGTATTTGTTGGTCGGAATGGTTTTCGAATATAATTCGATCCCGGTCTTTCCATACCAACCATCGTATTGGTCTAGTTTGATAGTCGGTGTTTTAACTATCAAAATAAGCAGTGTTTCAAAAATAGCAACATATGAGTTCACTCGTTCGGTATTCAACATCGGTTGGCTTCTAACACTGATTTACATTTGGTAAATTAAAACTCTAACTCTTTAATATTCAAATATGATATTTGCATAACTCTAATTCGATTTAACCCTAATTGATTTACTCTAACTGGTTGACTCAAACTGATTCATTCTAACTGACTAACTCGACCTATTTAACTTAACTGGACTAACCTGACTTGATTACTACTATCGGTTTATTTATACTTGACTTATCTCCATTCGCTCGACTCTAGACCGCAGCGATCACAATGGTTATGCCTGATTCCCTCAGGAAACATCCGACCACCGTAGGCTATCTGCAGCCCTGCGAATTACGCTAGCAGTCGTACGTAATGGAAACTCTTTTATGACTAACTATGTTTTTACCAATTTTACTCAAATACTATATTCGATCAATTCTAATTGAATAAACGATATTCACAAAAATTTGAAATCAATGTTCTTATTCCTTTTTAAACCAATATTGCAATACTACTTAGTTTCCCAAATTCTTGCATTAGAGTTCGATATTTCTTATATAAGATAAAACCCATTCCATCACCTTCATCCACACCAAACTAATACCATTCCTCGATAATCGTGAAGCCAACCAAGTTGGGGTATTTTAGTTACCTCTCAGACCTTAGTCGACAACCTTCTCACCTCAGAATAATATTAGTTTAACCACTAACGTCACAATCACATCTCCCCTTTGGATTTCCTTTTTGGATTTCATTCTGGTTTATTTCAACCCATCTTTATTTGAAATCCTAGTTTAAGGTCTTTACTTTAATTTCTTTATTTAAGTAAACAAACCTAAAATACCATTTAATCTTCAAGTATTCTTTCACTATAAACCTCTTTGACTTATAATGTCAATCCCTCGTCAAATGATTTGATCCCATCCGCTTGGACATCTTATAATCAACCTTTATCGCTTCTTTTGCTAAACCCCATTGTCAGTTGATCACTTGTAAATGAAATTCCCATTTATCAAACCTCGTATGAAACTTGGATTTACAATCCTTTTAATAAAATTCTTGTTTGACCTTAAATTTGCATTCACTACTTTAAATCATTATAATTAGTTTTACCATTAACCATATTAAAATATAGCCAACTTTGCCCCACGACCAAAATAGGATTTTTATTACGTTTACACGCTTACTCCAAATAATTTAGGTTATAAACAATAACCAGTTCCATATTCTCTTTAGATTTTTAGTAAATCAAAGATTAACTATGCTCTAACTCTATTCGTTACACCTTATCGAATATTTAAATCCGTATTTATTCCTTTGTCTATTTTACTCGAAAACGGTGGACTTTATCAACCGTATATATATAAATCAGTTGACAGTGAACTGGATTTCCTTTGTCATTTCCCTTTTTAAATTAATTAACTTAATTAATTTAAATCACTATTTAATTGTTTAAAACAATTATTCTGTTTACCAACTCGTAGGTAAATCCTCAGGTTCTGCTTTGAAACTGGTCTAACCCATCTAGAAATCTCTTTATACTCGATTTAAAATATTTATTTAAATTTTCCCAATTTAAATACTCTTATAAAATAATTGGATAACTTTACTCAGTTATAAACAAATTTATAACCTTAAACCCCGTCAATTTCTCTGACAGTAGAACAATGTTAAAACCCTACGACTAGGCCATTACTGCCCATTTACTCAGTCAACACAATCGGTTGAGTTTAACCACAACAACGATAGTTGTTTATCCAACTATCAACACTCAAACAGTTTTTGGTGTCAGTCGATGTGAAAAATCCATACATAAGCACCACAAATAAATATACAGTTTATTTGAGGAATCCGGTCGGATCCCTCCAACCTGTCCTTCTCTGCATCACAGATGTCAGTTGATAACAATATATGAGTTAAACAAATAATCAACTGTAATCAATCAGAAAATAACGACCAAATTTGCATCCATCGCATCCAATCAACCAATTTAAACTGTAAACTGTAAAATATAATTTACTGTGAATGTACCACATCACAGTATTCCAGAAGGTGTGAGAATTAACTCACCTCGACTTGATTTCGTCGATAATCGGCTTATTTCAGTTGGATTTAAATAACGTTTCATTTTTCTGATAAATCCCGCTGCTGCCTGCCCTGCTCAGTTTCCTTCCATCACGTAGCATCCGTCTTCACGGTCCCGACTTTTTTTTTCGTCGAAATCTGATTACGTATGTTTCCGAAATCAATATCTGAAATATCTATAAACATTTAAATTAATTAAACTAAGAAAAATGGGCCTTACTTAACCATTCTCAGCCCAACCCGAAATAATTGAAGCCCGCACCCTTTCACTTAAAACCCTAAAACACCCGATCCCTCACCTCATTTCAGCCGCCACTTCAAAAATTGGAGGAACGAAACCCTCTTCCCTTCACAACATCGGATCCACAAAACATCCGCCGCCTCCATCAAAACCCTACCCCGTCGCCACCGGATCTCCGACGCCCCTTGCTGCTTCGCCACCACCCAGACACCTCAACCAACGTCGCGCCACCCCCAATTCCCTGCTTCCGTCGCTCATGAAGACCCACCCGAAAAGCTAAGTCTTTTTCCCTCAAATTAAATCCTGTTTTAATTTTTTACTTTTTGATTTCGGATTTGGTTTAATTCCTTGCTGTGTTCATCTTGTGTTGTGGTGCGTGGTTATGTATTTATACCCGAATTGATCACCGTGATTTATGAATTGTCGCACCCTCGTTAGCTTTTCAGTGCTTAAGGTTTTTAGGTGTTGACCTTTCCCATTCAGTTGTGTTAGTCGAACTGTAGGTGATTTACTCGGTTTGTGTGTGACGTTTGCGTGATTTGTGTGATGTCCAACAGTAAGGACTACGGATTTTTGATGGTTTTCTGTGTTGTCTATGTCTAGAAACGCACATGGATGAGCTGTTCCTATAGTTGTCAGATCATCTATTTAATTGTTCATGTTCTCATGTGATCAATCCTGCTTAGGTATACACCACCGAATCCTATGTAGATTTGGTACAGCCGTTCACTATGTATTTCACATGGTTCGTCTGAGTTTAAGTATATATGTTTCCTGTTCATATCGTCAATGTATGTAGTTGTTGAATTGCTGTCTCCTTTAGCTGTATAGGTTTGGTGTAGGATTTGATTCATTGACATATGATTATACATATACATACCTGTCTTAATTGTATAAGATTTGGTGATACTTCCCCTCCTGTTCACTCATCTGTGCATTGATAATACACCTTTTCTTACTTGCTATTGGTACTGTGGATTTAATGCAGAATGTATTCGAAAATTTAATTTCCTTTTGAATGGCCCTGTGTATTGTTCTGCTAGATTTGATCGGCACACTTTTCTGTTTTTGTGTGTTATTTTCTTCCTTTGAAATCTTCAAATCTTTAAATATATTTATGCCTATATTCTAGCTACTCATAGCTTTATATTTCTTTCTTTTCAGGTTGATTCTCCTGGTGCTAATGATATGATGCAGTAAAGAGATCTTGCCTTCGATTTTTTCCTTTATTTTATGTATGAAACAGTGAATGAATATTGAGATTTTTCATTTCTTTTTCTTCTTTCTTTTCATTTCTTTTTCTTCTTTCTTTTCATGTTTGGATGTACTGTAAAATCAAAAATAACAGTGGTATATTCGATGTTGATTTGAATTTTACTGTAAAATTAAACTATGGTGCTTTTAAGATTTGCTATTGAGTGGTTATATCAAATGGGTAAATTTGATTCTTTCCTGTTGGCAGAGAATTTTACATTTGTACTTGAACGGATTTTGGGGAAATTTTGTTTACTGAAATCTCCATTCTCTACTCATGTATCAAGTAGTGTTTGTCAACTGGTTTAGTACATACCTTGATCTTTAATATAAATGTTTGTGCTACCTTTAATTGATATAGCTGAATATTAAAACAATTATCCTAAACACTAGGGAACCATATTTAAACTTTGAACAAAAATCATCCTTAAGTCAAGATAGTGTTATGAACATTACCTGAAAGTAACTATTCATTTTTTAGCGATCTTCCGAACAAGATATAAAGACCCAAGCCAGATATTTTACTTCCTTACATTAATTAACCCCAAGTACACCTTATTTAATTTTACTGGGACTATAATCCTAGTTGTACGGTATCAACTAGTCGACATGGGATTACTAAGCTTTGAATTGGTTATTTAAAATCTTATGTAATGTCGATACAATATAAATTAAACTTCTGACGTCGTTTTAAATAACGTATATATATATTAATATAACCATATTTAAACCTCTTTAAATCACTCGTGCAAATTCACCATTTTCCAAATATCCGAAGAATAAAATATTATTATATTATAAATAATAATTTAAATATTCAATTTAAAATGGCCAAATATCTTTATTTAAACTCAAATAAATATTTTAAATAAATAAAATATTTTAAATAAATAAAATATTTCAAATAAGTGGTCAGAAAATACGGGATATTACAAAAGGGGATCCGAAGAAACCCCAACAGCAAAATAAGAAGGGTGGTAACAACAATAATGGCAAAGGGAAGAAGAGATGCTTCAATTGTGGGACGCCTGGCCATCTCAGCAAAGATTGTAGAAAGAAAAAGAAGACTGGTTGTTTTCATTGTGGAGATGCGGGACATTTGGTGAAGGACTGCCCAAAGAAGGGGCAGAGGGCAGGGTCTACCTCGGGAGGACAGGTGCAGGCTCTTATGGCACCAGGGCAGGCAAGGGGGCAAGTTCAGGCTATTGCGGCCCCACCGCTGCAAGAAAGAGGTAGAACAATTTCTGTTGAAAGCTTAGTTTTTCTGTTTGATCATCCTATCCGTACCTTATTCGATTCTGGCGCGTCTCATTCGTTTATCTCTGCATCATTAGTTGAATTACTGCACTTGAACACCGGTTTAGTAGAGGATCCCTTGGTTGTTTCAAATCCAATTGGGGGTTCGGCTCATTTGACCATGATATGTTTGGATTTGAAAATCTCCATACTTAGCATTGAATTTAGATGTGATGCTTATGTATTGGGCTTCACGGGCTATGGGCTAATTTTAGGAATGGATTGGTTATCTAGAAATGGGGCCATTCTTGATTGTGAAAGGAAAGTAGTTAGGCTTGTGACTCGCCTTGGTAACACTCTCGACATCTTTTGTAATCCCATAGATTCCGTTATGCTGAGTTATCTTGAATCGCTTGACGCGTCTGTAGAGAATCTGCGATCGGTAGAGGTGGTCCGGGAATATCCGGATGTGTTTGAGGAGGTGAAGGGCTTACCTCCAAAGCGGGAGATAGACTTTCGAATTTATCTTGTGGATAATGCTAAACCCGTATCTTTGCCAGTGCGCCACATGGCTCCTCGTGAAAGGAGGGAACTCAATAAGCAAGTGAAGGAGTTTCTTGAGAAGGGGTTCATAAGACGTAGTATATCGGAGTGGGGTGCTCCAGTAGTATTTGCTACAAAGGCGGATGGGTCCCTTAGATTTGTGTGGACTATAGAGAACTAAACAAGCTTACTAAAAAGAACCGACACCCACTGCCGAGGATTGACGATCTCTTTGATCAGTTAGTTGGCGCCTCAGTGTTTTCGTAGTTGGACTTAGCCACTGGCTTTCATCAACTGAGAGTGGCTGAGGATAGTATAGATAAGACTGCTTTTAGGACTCCTGACGGATTCTATGAATGGCTAGTGACGCCCTTTGGTTTGACAAACGCCCCCGCATATTTTGTTGATTTGATGAGTAGGGTGTTTAGGGAGTACCTTAACAAATTCGTGGTAGTCTTTGTGGATGACATCTTAGTCTTTTCTAAGGATGAAGAAGAGCATGCCCTACATCTTAGGGAAGTGTTGGAAACCCTTCGAGCGCATAACCTTAAGGCAAAATTTTCTAAGTGTCACTTCTGGAGGAAAGAAGTACGGTTCTTAGGGCACGTGGTTTCCAAGGAAGGGATAGCAGTGGATCCCGTAAAGGTGGTGGCCATCCAAGATTGGAAGGTCCCTAAAAATGTAACCGAAGTAAGAAGTTTCTTGGGGTTGGCTGGCTATTATAGGAAGTTTATCAAAGACTTCGCAAAAATATCAGCTCCATTAACACGGTTAACGAAGAAGAACCTGGTTTTTACGTGGGACGAAGATTGTGATGATGCGTTCCAACGTTTAAAGAGAGCCTTAACTTCAGCCCCAGTCTTAGTGCTGCCAGACGGGAATAAACCGTTTACCGTCTATACTGATGCTTGTGGGACGAGACTTGGCGCGGTCCTCATGCAAGAGGGAAGAGTAATAGCCTATAGTGGAAGGCAGTTGAGGGTTCATGAAAAGAATTACCCTACGCATGACCTTGAGTTAGCCGCAATTGTTTTCGCGCTTAAGTCTTGGCGTCACTATCTTCTTGGTGAGAAATTCGAACTGTTCACTGACCACAAATCATTAAAATACTTATTCTCTCAGAAGGATTTGAATTTAAGACAGCAACGGTGGATGGAATTCTTAGCCTCCTACGATTTTGAAATAGCATATACCCCGGGCAAGGGTAACGTGGTAGCAGACGCCTTAAGTAGGAAAAGGTTGTCCTTGAGTCCGTTGTTTGTTGAACGACGAAGCTTAAAATTCATCTCCATGTTTGACTTTAGACCCTCCGTTGACCTAGTACCTGGTTTGTTAGCATCCTTGGAGGTTAGACCTACACTTCTAGGACGAGTTGGTGAGGCACAGCAAGACGACCAACAGTTGGTTGAGATAGTAGATAGACTTACTAAGAGCGCCCATTTTATTCCCGTGAAAAGTAAGAGGACTGCTCCGTGGTTGGCTTCTGTATACATTAAAGAGATAGTTCGTTTGCACGGTATTCCTTCTAGTATAGTAAGCGACCGTGATCCCATCTTCACTAGCGAATTTTGGAAGAGTTCACAAGAGGCGGTAGGGACTCAGCTATGTTTGAGCACCGCATATCATCCTCAGACGGACGGCCAGACCGAGAGGGTGAATCGTATTCTAGAGGATCTTTTAAGGCTTTGTATCCTAGACTTTGGGGGTACATGGGAAGAGCACCTTCCGTTGGTAGAATTCGCATATAATAATAGCTTTTAGTCTAGTATTGGCATGGCACCTTTCGAAGCTCTTTATGGAAGGCCTTGCCGTTCGCCTACATGTTGGTGGGAATCTACCGTTAAAATCCTACTTGGGCCCGATATGGTTAGGGAAACCTCGGAGAAGATTGATTTGATTCAAAGGAGGATGAAAGCAGCACAAGATAGGCAGAAATCGTATGCTGATAAGAGGAGGAAAGATCTTGAGTTTGACATTGGGGACATGGTTTTTATCAAAGTATCTCCGTTACGGAATGTTGTTCGCTTTGGGTCCGTTGGGAAATTAGCGCCAAGGTTTGTCGGGCCGTTTCCTATAAAAGACAGGATTGGGAAGATGGCGTATAGGGTGGAGTTGCCTGAGAAACTTAGTGGAGTACACGACGTATTCCATGTATCACATTTGAGGAAGTGTTTGCACAAGACCGCGGAGGTGGTAGAGCCGAGCTTGCTTAAAGAGGTGGAAATAGAGCGTGATGCAACAATTAGACGAGCTCCTACATGCATTCTTGGGTCGGAGATCAAAAAGTTGAGGAATCGAGAGGTCAGACTAGTTAAGGTGCAATGGGGAGATGATGAGAGCAACGCTACTTGGGAGACAGAAGAGAAGATGCGTTCGTTGTACCCTTTTCTTTTTGAGGGTATGTCTTTTAATTTCTCCTTTATCGCTTAGCTTATCTTATCTTATCTTTAGTATGTCCTCTCATTAGTATCTTTGACCTTTAGTTAGGATAATCCTATGGTTGAAACATGTGTTTGAGACATGTTATGTATGATGGATGCAAAATGGATGCAAGTGGTTGCTAGTGGTTGCTCGTGGATGCATATATACACACACTTTAGGCACTAGATCGACTCAGTCACTACATATTGCATATTGCATAAATGAATGTATTTAGTATAATGGATGTATAATGGTTGTACCATCATATAGATGCTGCATTCGGTTGAATGGATGTGCACGCATATAGAAGTAGTATGTTAGTAATTAGGATCTTTTGCATACATAGTGGATGCATGGCACTATCATGAATTGCATCAAGGAGGTCAACTGAATAAGTGGACCGCCTGATTTTGCATTAGATACGGACATATACACACACTATGAATTTAAACATAAAAGCATTAGAAGTCTATAAGGACAGTGGATGCCAATGTTTGATGATTGAGTAGATGGTTGATTGGATGTTAGGTTAAACATTCTCCTTGACTTGAAGATTTCGGGGTCGAAATCCTTTAAGGAGGGGAGAATGTAACACCCCGTAAATCAGTTAATACTAATATTCACAAATGAAAGAATAGTTAATTTCAAATATAAGAATATTGGGAAACTGGCTGCGCCATTGTGTTCGTCTCGGAAAAATACGCGAAATAGAGTCCGAAATTTTGTGAATCGGAGTTCGTATGACCGAGATATGGCCTCGAGAAGTTTCACGAAAAATTCAAATTTTAAAACAGATTTCAAAAACACAGAAATGGAGGCAGGCGGGAAAACTCCCGCCCAGACCAGGTCGACCTGGGGGTCGACTTGGGAGTCGATCTGGGGGGGGCAAGTCGACACTAGAGTCGACCTGGGTGTCGACCTCCCTGGTCGAGCCCAGGTGACCTGGGTGCATCTGGTTGGGTTTTCGGGCTGTGTTTTGAAGGCTGGACGAAATCTAATGGCTCTAATCTATTCTAGGGTAAATCTAATGGCCTAAATGCATCCTAACATCTATAAATAAGTGGGTAGACTCTAACCCTAAATCACTTGAAAAATTGGAGAGCTACCGACATGCCATTGCCATGGAGTTCAGCGTAGCCTTCACAAACTAAAGAAGAAGGAGAAAGCCTAGCCTACAACTAAATCTACTCAACAAACAAATTAAATCAAAGACTCTTTCTATTTCTCTTCTTTAAATTGTGAGTATGATGATTCTCACAATGTTATTATAAAATAATTCGATTAAGTTATGGATGGACCACAAGAAAGTGATGTGAATTGTAATTGTAAATTCTATATTGTGGATCTCTTGTTATGTTATTATGTTGTCATATGTTGTAAATTATATGTTGTAAATTCTCCTATGCTATGCTATGCCATGCTATGATGAAAATCATGCTATGCTATGTTATGCTATCATGCTATGATATGTGTAAATCATGCTATGTTATGTCATAAATCTTATATATGTTGTAGATCTCATGTTAACACATATGTTGGAAATCCATAAGTTATATGATTATGATATCATGTTAAGTTGTGTTGAATCGTACAAGTTGTAAAATCATGATGTTGTTATTTATGCAAATTGGATCATGTTTTAAAGTTTATGTTTTTTTTCTAAAAATTAAATGGATCATGATTATGGGAATTTGCCTATTAAGTTAGGTGTACCCATATACATGAATCCACAATTTAAATTGGATCTTGAATATGGGAATTTGCCTATTAAGTTAGGTGTACCCATATGCGTGAATCTATGACTAAATGAATTTTTATTATGGGAATTTGCCTATTGAGTTAGGTGTGCCCATATTGTTAGATTAGATGATGTTGATTCACACATGTTCCTATGCAAGTTTATGAAATTTGATTGAGATCATATTATGTGAATTATGAACAAGTTGACATCTTTAGATCCATGACATGTATAATCCTATGCAAGTTGTACATATGCAAGTTTCACCCCTTATTATGATTCATTTAGTAATATGTATACATGTTGTTATTGTGATAATCTCTTTTATGCTATGAGTTAGACTATTCGAGTCTAATATATATTTTGCGAATAAACGTTCAAACGTGGGGTAGGGGTGATATTAGGAATTAATAAATTGGGTGCAATTTTGTATGATTTTGCACGCCTTGAATGGATGTCCATAATTGAGTCAATTATGGACATTGTTGAATTTGGAATTAATTAATAATTCAAGTAGGGAATTATTTAAATTGAGGAAAGTGGATTATTAATAATAATCAATGCTTAGGACACGAGGTTGGACCCGTTTGTGACGTAAACCTGCCCGGACCCGCCCGGCAAATCCAGTAGTCACAAATGTCGGCCCAATGTGAGAGGTCCTAGGCCCAAACTAAAGCATAACAGTTGTAAAGACACGAGGTTAGACTCTTTTATGGTACAAGACTGCCCGGACCCGCCCGGCAAATCCAGCTGCCATAAATGCCAGTCTAATGTGAGAGGTCTTTATGAGGTTATGGCCTTAATGAATTAAGAAATACTTAGCCAGGTAATCATGTAAGGTGGGACATGGGGGTTAAGTAGGTGCCTTGGGTGGCATGAGGAATCTAGTGGTTGCCTTTAGAGGCATTTGAAATACGATTAGACTTAACCAAATACACATATAAATGAACATGACTAAGTGGGTTAAGTGGATGGACTAATGGGACAAGCTTAGGTGGAATGCTTGTGGGAAATAATGGGGGCCCATTTCAACCAGTATCCCAAAACGTATCTTTGTGGGCTCGACCCAAGTCGAGGACGGGACACGCATACTGGGTTTGACTATAAGAGGCCAAAACAGGGAGCGGTGGCAACGCAAGTCCAACGGGTTTCATATGCGTGTGTGGACCCGGGCTGGTAGGTAAGACGTTGTTGCATCGTGTAGGTATAAGCCGTGCATCTCCGTTATATCGGGTTGCCACTTTAGGGGAATGATACACCCCACTGTGGGGCCAGCACGGGTATCTACGAGTAGGGAGCCGATCGAAAAATGGAAAGTGGGGTACACCTAGTGGAGATAGGGGCAGGCGGCACCTATGTAGTCAGCTAGGAGTACGTAAAGCCATTAAGAAAGTTTTTAAGTGAAGCTAAGTGGGATCAATCTTTAGGGTGACTGGTGTGGTGCAGTATAGTGTTTATCCTTTAGTATTTTGGAGCGTCTATAATGTTTCCTTTAGCGATTGTCTATGTCCTTAATCTGCTCTTTCATAGACATTTCCTTGTTTTCCAGCTTATGCCTTAGTCCAGTTATTTTGATAATAGTATTGTAGAATTATCATACTCGCCAGACTTTATGTTTGACCCCCTCTTTCCCATCTTTTTTTTTCCTTCAGGTCCTCAGGTTGGGCCAAGTTCTAGTGGAGTCTAGTTGGATCGCTTATCTCTTGGAAAGCTTGGACTGCAGAAGTAAAGTCCAGCTTGTTATCTTTCTTTTTAAATGGCTATTTATTGTAATGGGATTATGTATTTTGTTTTTGTGAAGATGGATATTGTACTTGGTTATGATCTATGGTTTTATGATGTAACAGACATATTTAATTTCCGCTGCAATAAAATGAAGTTTTAGATTTTCAAGTGCTATTTATTATCTGTCTTGTTGTAATTTCTCTGTTCTATATTCACTTATGACCTCCATGGAAGTTAATGCATTCCCCTAGTGAGTGACATTAATGGACGTGTAGTGTTACAAAATCGATTCTTCATCCTTTTCAAAATATTTAAATGTCATTCTTGCGTATGATCTCTCTTTCCTTTGCCTTTTTGCTGCAATTTGGGTTTAACCTGATCCATGATTGGGATACCAGCATCGGATCGTCGGAGTCTGCGGTGATGCGGTTGTTCATAGTGATACCAGTATCATTTGAGTAGGATCTGAATGTGTCGGATTTGCTGATCTGATTATATCATGGAAGCAGAAAGATTTCCCGCCCATTCATAGCTTTTCGTGTGTTAAGGTGTTACTGAACCCTGGAACACATGGTGGTGCTTGAGAGGGTGGTAAAAAAGGACACTGATCTTAATCATGATTTTTGTGGCTTGTCTTTTACTGAAATAGCACTGTAAAAGGGCACTAACTCTTTTTGCATTAATCTTTAATTTCATCTTGATAACCTTTTCACATACAGATGGTTAAAGCATATGATGCCCATAAGCGAGGATCGAGCGAGGGATTGTCCTTTTTCCAATAGAGTAGATAGTACTTCTGAGTCGTCGGATCGATCGAAACCTGATCTTGATAGCGACCCTCGAAGTCGGTCGACGAGTCCACTACTTCCCCTTAAGTAACGGTCGAATTAAATGAAGCGACACCTGTTCCCATAGCAACCGACATGCT
The DNA here is from genome assembly GCA_030737875.1 of Allium sativum. Classification (NCBI taxonomy): domain Eukaryota; kingdom Viridiplantae; phylum Streptophyta; class Magnoliopsida; order Asparagales; family Amaryllidaceae; genus Allium; species Allium sativum. Next base: position 994,521,652 of record CM060924.1, on the reverse strand, counting down.
TCCGGGCGCGGAAATTCTAGAGAACCCTCCAGATGTGGAAAGGATCACGATAACTCTTAAACGGATACAGAATTTGACTGGTAAACATAACAATCCTTTTGACGATGTTCTTCTCCCAAAGAAAACCGATTGGCCTTTCAATCCCCTAGGCGGTTACATGTCAATATCTCTTCCAATATGTAATGTGGGAGCTATACCCCCTTTTCCTTCATTTATTGTCAACTTCTTACGACGGATAAATTTGGTTCCGATGAAGTTTCATCCGATTGCTTATGGCAACCTCTTGTCGTTATATTACTTGTATATGAGATATTTGGGTTACCCTCCAACCTTTGATGACTTGGCTTTACTTTTTCATTTTAAACACAACGAGAAACAGTCCCCCTCTCTTCTTTACTTCAAGGATGCCCGGGGTTGGAAGATTATTGAAGAGATTCCGAGCAAGGTGGGTGATCCAAGGTGGGAATGGTTTTGGGTTAGAGGGCAGCCGGGATGCGCTTGATATTGGCTTCAATGCATTAAGTCTCTTTGCTGGTTGATACTCCCCATACTAAAGTTCCTTATGTCGATCGCTATGCTTCTTCTTTTTTTAAACAGGGGATGACCCAACTAGGCCTGAGGTGGAAGTGTTTGAGGAACGCCATGGGCGACTGATCAAGCTGGACCCGAAGCGGCGATGGTTTTGGAATTGCTTGACGGACAAGCATTTACATCAATATGCTCTCCATGACGAAGGTAGAACAATCGGATCGTTGAAGGAGGAATTTGAGTCAACAGCACCGAGCCAGGACGTGATGCCCTCAACTAAGAAGAAATCGGGGGAGGGGGTACGCAGATGACTCATTCGGTCGGGAGATTGGCTGTTCATCTCTCGCCTGGGAAGAAAAATAAACTTGGTCCAAAGAAGCCTACATTCGAAGGATGGGTTCAAGAGGCTGAGCGTCGAGAAGTCGGTCATCGAGAGACCGCAAGCATTGAAAAAGAGAGAAGGTTCCTGCCAAGAAAATCCTGAAGAAAGCGCAAGGGGAGCCAATCAAATAGAACCCTACTGAGAATCGCTCGAGGGATTCTGAGGTCGAGAAAGATTATCCCGCGGCCTACGATTCGCAGGAAGAACATGTCATATCCCCTCTTCCTGGGTTAGAAAAACTGCAGATGCCAAATACTATTCTTTCACCATAGAGTTTAAACCCAAATCAATTTTTTGCCAATCAATCCGAAGGGATGTCTTTCTCGGTCAAACAAAAAGGTGTCGAAGGTACGATCCCACCCTCAGTATAAGGTTTATCTAAATGATTTGTTACATAGCATTTACACTGTTCGTCACAATACCATGTTCCTCTCGTGTAAATTGAATGTTGACCGTCTTAATCATGATCCTTCTTTTCTCAAAGGACATCGATGAAGAGTTTTATGGCAATCTTTTTGCCTTCCTTCCAACGATATCATGCCAGACGAGCCCACTTTGCAGCACGTTGGGAGAGGAAACGATGATGAAGACGATAGCAGCAAGAGGAAGAAGGAGAAGAAAGGTGAAACCAGAAGAAGAGGCAAAGAAAGAGAGAGAGGAAAAGAAGTAAAGAAAGGGAAGGAGAAAAAAGAAGACAACAAGAAGGAAGCAAAGGAGAGGGAGATAGAGAGAGAAAAAGAGTTGACTCGAGATCGAGGTAAGCAAAAGAAGAGAAGCTTGGGAAAACATGATCGGACATCGGAAGGCAAGGAAGAGCTGGGGAGCATGCCCAAAAAGAAAAAAGGGGATAAGTCCTCCAAGCTTCGGCTTTCTCCCTGTCCTTGGAAAAAGACCTCTGAGGAGGGAGAGAAAGCCAAACGTTCTCAGGATATGTTGAGTTGCCCTAGAACTTCGGTCGAACCTTCTTCCACCAATCGAGTTAGTGAGTTGGAACGAGATTTTCCCGACCTCATCTTTACAGGGATTGAACCTGCCCCTGAGTTACAACCATTATCGCGTAGCTTTCGCCGTCATATTCGCAACAAGCTCGACCATGCTCTTTCTCAATATGACGCAATGCGTGAGTACGCCAGGATGGTAAGTGGAGTGTTGAAGGAGAAGCTGACCGAGATCATCGGTCTGAAAAGAGATATAGCTAGTGACAAGAAGACCTTCGGGTTTTTTGAAAAGGAAATTAAAGATTAGCAGCTGCAGCCAACAGCCGATAAGGAGAGGTATGAAAAAACAATCGAGGATCTGGGCACCCAAGTCCAATAGAAAGGTCGGGAGTATGATTCTATGAGGGGCGAGATCGAATCTTTGAAGGAAGACAAAGCTCGGTTGGGTGTAGAGATACAGAATCTCAAAGCCGCCTTTCATTCATCCGAGCTAGCCAAAAATCTGGCCGAAGAGAATGCCGCTACGGAAATTTAGTCTGCTAATAGCTCGAAGCTCCAACATGATATCGATATTCGAACCATCGAAACCTAACACACTCAGGAGATGTCCGAGCTAATAAAGGGTCATGGGCGTCAAGCTCTCTCATTCTTCACAAGGTTCCTTCATCATAGGGATCTGTCTTGGACGCCGAGGCATTCCACTGTGCTGGGCAACGCATGGAAACTAGTTTTGAGGGAAGAGAGAGAGGCAGATCAGGGTCGTCTAGTGGATGAGGAGGCTCTGATGACCCACATTCTTAATGATAAGGAACGAGCAATTTTGGCTGAGAGGAGAAACCAAGAAAAGAGTGCGGCAGAGGCAGAACACCGTAGAGTGAAGGGGAAGTTTGTCCCCGAGAGAGAAGTTGGTGGTAGTCGGATCAAGGCATCCATCTCTTTCGTTTCTGCAAACATTGGAATGGGGTCGTCATATGTACCTCCACCCAAACCAGTCAAAGTCGTGGAAGAGCAACTAATCGAGCCCGATGTTGGAGGTAAGCTCATCACCAATTCTAAGTATACTTGTCCCACCTTGACTTGTGTTTTTTGTGGCAACTGCTTCGTTAGTGAGGGAGAGTGTAGAGGTAGAAACTGCTGCTGGGGAGAAGAGCGGCACTGAGGATACGACCAAGGTCTTGAGGGATGAGAAAATCAACATAGCATTATCGGAGGACGATGACATCGAGTTTGTCAGGGAGTCTAAGAGAGTTGGTCACACGTCCATGGTCGAGATCAAAGCTCAGAGTGATAAGGAAATTTCTTCCGTGAAGCCCGAACCACTTGAAGACCCTTTGAGCGTTCAACCCCTTCGAGTTATTCACCCGACCATCTTTCTTCGATCAAGACGCCGACTCCTGTGGATCCTGCTAACCCACAAGTCTCAGCATGAGCTCCCCTTTCATGTGGAAGTACGTTGAAGGAGACAAGGCACTGAACGACCACCGAAGAGATGTAGGAAATGATCAAGCAGGCAAAGCTGGCAGAAATGATCGAGGAGGGAAAATGCCAGCTCCATTTTAGATGTTCTTTTGTTGTAATTTTTCTTTTAGGCCCTTTGGAAGTTTCATGCGAGTGCGACCCTCGCGTTTTTGTAATTATCAAACTTTGTATCTTAGAAGATGATGTGTGACGGCCTGCCCCGGACTAGCGGACATTTCTCCGAAATGCGTTATGCCGATATCCAACTAGCACGGGACGGTCGCCAAAGAAAAAGGGTGTGAAGCTACAAAAGAACTTGTAGTATATCTCACAGCGCATGGAATAAAGTATAATAACAACATAACTTTGACATAAAACAGGCGAGACAGTGCATAAGCTGAAAACTAAATCATCATAGCAGCGGAATCCATAATACAGCTTATGATCCAACATCATTATTACAACTTCAAATTACTGTCTCCAAAGCAAAAGAAAGAAAAGGTACACTACTAATGCCCAAGCAGTGACCAGCTACAACCCAGGGAGTATATATGTATATCATATGTGGAAGCCTCCTGCTCGTCTCCGGACAACTACTCGCGCATTACCACCTAACATGTCTCTAGTCTGCTCATTTAGGAGCACCTAGAGTAATAAGAAGAGACATAAAACTATGGGTCGGACAAAAGTCTGGTATGAGCGATAAGCAACAAAACAGAACAATAACAGGTATAATCCAATCATACCTGAACCTAGACCTGCAACCAAAGAGTTAGCACAACAAGATGTACAGTACTCTAAGGTAACACTCACACAAAGTGTAAAAGTAATATGGGGGTGTGCATGACATGGTGATAGCAAACATCAAACATAGCAATCATCCTTACATCTCTCACTCAGTGGATAAAGAATATGATATCCACTACTTTGGTCACCTAATCTTTGGGTTATGACGGAGTCCAACCCCGTACAACTATCACTACGAGCCCCTAATCCATCTCTCGGTGGTGAGCCAAAGTTATAGGTATCGATAACCCCTTTGCATGCGTCCCGCAGCAAAATCCAATCATGAAGTCAACTCGTTGGTTCCCGTCTGGATCCTGAGTCACAACTTATCATTTGGACTACCTTTACATCTCGGGTTTTTGGTCATCATTCCCGTTCATTTCGTAGCTCCAAGCTTCCATACATGTTCACACTTTAGTTCAGATATGTGCGGTTCGTGATTCTCCAGTCCGGGTCGTGATCCCCCATTCCTGCATCAGCTCGTGATCTGCTCGTGAACCCCTGTTCGTGTTGTGACACATGCTCGCAGTCCTCCTCTCCTGGGTCGGTTCGTGATGCTTCATAACCTCAGGCTCGTGGTCAGCTTCCACGATTCGCTCTGACATCGGCTCGTGGTCCACCTTGCATCAGCTCGTGGTCCTCTTTCCTTCCTGGCGCGGTTCACGGCTCGCCATCCTAGGGATCGCCCTCTTCCTCACGGTCTCCCTCTTAGGGTTCGCCCTATTCCAAATTTTTCTGAGTTATAATTTATCTAATTAACACTAATCACCCCTGATTAGCCGTAATTAGTGAAAAACAATGCAAATCACTCACCTTAGCCACAAATAATCTTAGATCTGAAACTTTTCTACTCTTTGGGTCGAATTTCTATGCAACACAGCAACTCCAACTCTGATTCGGTGTTGATTTGCCTTGATGTACTTAGCTTAATCCTCGATTAGAAAGCGATTAGGAGGTGTTTAATTGAAGAATTTGAGAGTGGAGGCCATTACTAAGGTTAGGAGAATGAAAGTGGGGGTTGAAAAATGACAAAGGAGGGTTTCTCTAGCCCCTATCTGCCCTTAAATACCCCTAATTCCGAAATCCCTAATGGACCTAGCTGCTAATTACCCAATTAAGCCCATTTAAGCTGTTTTTCACTTTTCAAACCTTATTTCAACCATATTTCCCAAACGGTAAGTCTGTTTGATTAATGTGACCACTCTATGGAAAGAGAAACCATCATCTGAATCCAATGGAAGTGGTTTCAAGTTAAAACTCCTTAGTAATCAAAAGTTATAGGCGAAACAAGATTCGCCAGGGGCAAAATGGTCATTTAAAAATCAGCAAAAATCATGAACATGGGAAATGACCCCAATAGTCGTTCCCCAAAGTTACACGGCCAAACGACTTCATAAGGAAAAAAAATTACGATCCTCCGATGCATAGAATGCGGATCATTACATCCCCCCCCCTTTAAGGAATTTCGGCCCTTAAGATATTTCGCCCCTGAAATTCCTTAACCAAAACATGCAAATGATCCCCCATGCCTATCAATCATTTGCAACAATCAAACATACATAACAACACAACAAGCCTATCCTAGCATGCGGTTTACTAACAAGGGAGTACTATATCGATATTAAAATCTTACCACACAAAGAGCTCTGGATATATCTTCCTTATGTTCTCCTCTGTTTCCCAAGTACAGTCTCTCTCATTATCACTCCACTGGACTTTGACTAGTTTGGACCGTCTTCCCTTGAAGCTGCTTCGTATCGTGCTCGACAATATGAATAGGTCTGCGGTTCCCAACCGCCTCGGGTTCTACCTCGATATCATCCAACTGATCTGGTGAAATAGCCACATTAGGGTAGTGCACAAACTTCCTTAACTGCGAAACATGAAATACATTGTGAACTCCCGCCATCTTGTCTGGTAATCTGACTTTTGGTCAATCGATCCACAATTACCCAAATACTATCATGGTTCGATCTAGTCCTTGGTAAACCATCGACGAAGTCCATTGAGACTTATTCCCAATTCCATTCAGGAATTTCCAACGGTTGTAACAAACCACTAGGCTTCTTTTGCTCATCTTTAACTAACTGGCAATTCATACTCTTGGAGATAAACTTCCCAACGTCCCTCTTCATCCCTTCCCAATGATAGGTTTGGTTCATGTCTCAAAACATTTTGTTACCACCGGGATGTATAGTCAATTTCGAGTAATGCCGTTCTCTAAGCACTTCATCTCTCAATCCGTTAATGTCGGGTATAACTAGTCTCCTATTCTTTCGAAGCCATCCTTTTCTATCAAGTCCATACTTGTTCATTTTCGCACCACCGATATTTATCCCTACCTTGGAGATGATTTCCATTAGGTTAGGATCGTCCCTCTAACTGGAACCAATCCGCTCAATCAAAGTCGGTCTAACCGTCAAACTTGCTAACATTTCTGGATCCAATCCATACTTAGGTCTAAAATCATATCCCACATTATACTCCAATTACTTTCATTCAAGAAACATAGCATCTAAACTGGCATGTCCCCTACTCAATGCATCAGTACAGCACCTAGTCTGGTATCACATGCATCCGTGTATACCGTCATGTCTTCATTCTCTATTACCAGAATCCTATAAGTGATAGTCTACTCAAGGGAATAAAAATAGGAACAAACATAGCATCCATCAAACATGTCCTATCTATCACCTGCTAAAGCCATAAATACGTCGATGCCTACCTGACTAGTTCAACCAATCCTAAGGGCTAATGGAAGCCCCGGTCCCAAACGAACTACCGCACGTCCAACGCACGTTTATCCTCCAAGGATAACTAGATCAATCCAATGGATCCAAGGTAACGGGCGTCCCTAGATACCCCTTCTTCAAGTCCGCCTAGAACACTCCAACTATCGATGATTTCTTGGTACTCTCATCAGAAGAGCTACCCACATACTCAGAACCAGTCTCGAGTATCCATTACCCACAAACTCGAGCACAAACTCAAGTCCAACATGAGTCGTCTCCCTAATCGTTGCATCTCCAAGATCAACAAACAACCATTTTTCCTTTACTAGTTAAAGTCCAACTTAAATCGTCCTAGCCTTCATTGCATCTCCACAATCAACGAGCACATCTTATCCCTTCGAAGTTCTACCATTCTAGAACCAACAAGAACATCAACATAAGATCCTAAACAATTCATTACTTTGCAGCTTTCTCGAGTCCCACTCGAGTCGTCTCATAGCCCTATCAAATCCAACTCGCGACACTCCATACCATTGAATAGTCTTATCATGTCACAGCCGCACATCACTCCTCGAGTAAGCCGAGATATCATTCAATGGAAATCACAACAACTATTTATATCTCACTCAAACTATCCTAGTCGAACTCGACATTCCCTAAGCACAAGCCCCAAAGGCCTAAACCAATATCAAACAAGCACTCAAGGAACATCTCCTCCGAATTCAGGCAATCTACGTGAGATGATACTAGCAAAACAACTAAGCAATCACAAGCAAACATACATCCATGACTCGATAAGACCACATTACAACAAATCATGCAAAAGGCTAGTTGAACCACCGATCGGTTTCGTCACAACTAAAGGTCTATCGACAATCTCAAGTTCCAATTCCAACCTCTCTACCAGGTCACTAGGTATGAAAGAATGGGATATCTCGGTACCAAAAAATACTCGAACAGGAACATCATGAATAGAAAGCATACCTTGAATAATGACACACTTTTCCTTCTGCGTCGCAGTTGGGGCATTTGACGAAGAAGGAACAACGTTGATAGCATATGCTCTCACAATCTGCTTCTCTTTAGGGGGTTGTGGACATTTATCCTTATGATGTCCCGCTTGGCCGCCATTGAAGCACTTCCTTTCCCCATGCTTTTCCTGACAATCTCTGGCATAGTGGCCCTTCTTGCCATAACTAAAGCACTTGCCATCATTCTTATTCTTCTTATTCCGACCATCCTTGGTTTTGTTCTGCTTCCTCTTGTTCTGAGAATTCTTCTTGCCTTCACCGCCGACTTGCGGTTTTGGCTCCTTGCAAATGCAATAGCAACTTTGATCTTTGTCTTAAGGTAAAGACTCTCCGATCTCAATGCCTTTCCCACAATAGATACAAACATCTCATCAATGTGGTTTATATGTCTCTCCCACAAATACCCATCTAATCCAGTTATGAACTTCTCGTTTTTCTTCTCGACAGTGTCGATAAGGGATAATCCATACTTCGATAAAGTATCGAACTCAGCAATATATTCCAAGACTGCCCTATCATTCTGCTTAAGTTCCAAAAATCTCTTGAACAGTACTGATCTCTGAGCAGCTGGAATAAACTTATCACTGAAGCGAGTCCTAAATTGATTCCAAGTAACTGATCCTTAGGAGTAGCTTTTTTAATAACATTCCACCAATTCATAGCCCGTCCTTGAAGTTGACGCGATGCTAACTTCCTCTTCATTGCATCCTTGATCCACAAATCCTCTAAGATGCGCTCACAACTATCTAGCCAATCTTGAACTTCCATAGCCGACTTCATTCCGTGGAATGGCTTCCCACCAAGACTAGTATAATCCTTGTTGAGCTTGGCGAAATTGGCTCTAGGCGCCTGCACTACTGCACCACTACCATTAGTAGCATCAGGAACTGCTCCCCCGAGCATCCCTAAGCATCTCTCGCATGAAGGTAGTAAACATTGCCCTTACATCAGGGACATTCCTACTGTTGGCCCCTGAACCCGTACTCCTCGTATATCGGCTCATCGTTCAATCTGTAAAGAGAAAACGATTAACCATCTCAATGTGGTGCCCGTGCAGTACGACTTCATCCTTAGATATACTAATAGTGTGTGTGTGTGTGTGTGTATATATATATATAGTTCTTTAAAACCAAAATATCACAAATGCGCGCTCTCATATACGTGTACTATCACTCCATGATGTCTTTCCCTAGGTTAACTACGCAACCTAGAGCTCTGATACCAAATGTGACGGCCCGCCCCGGACTAGCCGACATTTCTCCAAAATGCGTTGTGCCGATGTCCAACTAGCACGGGACGGTCGCCAAAGAATAAGGGTGTGAAGCTAAAACTACCAAAGAAACCTGTAGTATATCTCACAGCGCATGGAATAAAATATAATAACAACATAAATTTGACACAAAACATGCGAGATAGTGCATAAGCTAAAAAATAAATCATCATAGCAGCAGAATCCATAATACAGCATATGATCCAACATAATATTACAACTTCAAATTACTGTCTCTAAAGAAAAAGAAAGAAAAGGTACACTACTAATGCCCAAGCAGTGACCAACTACAACACAGGGAGTATATATGTATATCATACGTGGTAGCCTCCTGCTCGTCTCTGGATAGCTACTCGTGCATTACCACCTAACCTGTCTCTAGTTTGCTCGTTTAGGAGCAGCCAGAGTAATAAGAAGAGACATAAAATTCTGGGTTAGACAAAAGTCTGGTATGAGCGATAAGCAGCTTGTGATCTGTGCGGATATGTGCAGATAGTTCAGATATGTGCAGTTCGTGATTCTCCAGTCCGGGTCGTGATCCCCCATTCCTGCATCGTCTTGTGATCTTCTCTTGGACCCCTCTTCGGGTTGTGACACATGCTCGCAGTCCTCCTCTCCTGGGTCGGTTTGTGATGCTTCATAACCTCCGACACGTGGTCAGCTTCCTCGGCTCGTTATGGCATCGGCTCATGGTTCACCTTGCATCGGCTCGTGGTCCTCTTTCCTTCCTAGCGCGGTTCATGGTCGCCATCCTAGGGTTCGCCCTCTTCCTCACGGTCTCCCTCCTAGGGTTCGCCTTATTCCAAATTTTTTCTGAGTTATAATTTAGCTAATTAACACTAATCACACCTAATTAGCCGTAATTAGTGAAAAACAATGCAAATCACTCACCTCAGCCATAAATAATCTTAGATCTGAAACTTTTCTACTGTTTGGGTTGAATTCCTATGCAACACAGCAGCTCCAACTCTGATTTGGTGTTGATTTTCCTTGATTTGATGTAGCTTAGCTTAATCCTCGATTAGAAAGCGATTAGGAGGTGTTTAATTGAAGAATTTGAGAGTGAAGGCCATTACTAGGGTTAGGAAAATGAAAGTGGCAGCTGAAAAATGACAATGGAGGGTTTCTCTAACCCCTATCAGCCCTTAAATACCCCTAATCCCGAAATCCCTAATGGACTTAGCTGCAAATTATCCAATTAAGCCCATTTAAGCTGTTTTTCACTTTCCAAACCTTATTTCAGCCATATCTCCCAAACGGTAAGTCTGTTTGATTAATGTGACCACTCTACAGAAAGAGAAACCATCATTTGAATCCAATGGAAGTGGTTTCAGGTCAAAACTCCTTACCAATCAAAAGTTGTAGGCGAAACAAGATTCGCCAGGGGAAAAACGGTCATTTAAAAATGGGCAAAAATCATGAACATGGGAAATGATCCCGATAGTCGTTCCCTAAAGTTACACGACCATACAACTTCATAAGAAAAAGAAATAAATATTCTACAATCCCCCGATGCGTAGAATGCGGGTCGTTACTTGATGTTTAAATCGCTCCTATCATGCAACAACATTTTTTAATCATGCCATGGTATCGTAAATGAAAATCTATTTGTTTGCAAGGACTTGTGTCAGTTATGTGTAAAAATGTCATTTGGATTTCTTATCTTGTTTTATCCTTTGAGGGTTATTCAAATGCTATCCTAGTCCGGGTCAGTCATCAACCCTTTTGCCCCTCGTGTTAAGGTAAGTTGTTCGGATAGCGAGTATTCCAATCATATTCAATGGATTTGACCCGAGTCGGGGGTCAGACGCCCTTTTAGCAGAGGTGTCTCTAGTCTTTTATACTCACCCTTTAGTCGATAATGGGTAGAGTTTTTAAGGATCGAGTGGTCTTTTGTTGGGTTGCACCATTCATGCTCTTCCGTGATTTATACTCTTCCTTAAGCCACGAGGATTAGAGTTATGTTCAGACAGTCAGTCGATATGCTTGGTTAGGCGTTAACCTTTTCTTTAAGTTAATAGAGCAGGGGTCGACAGCTGTCCGGTCGATCTAAGTTTAAGATCAGTACCTTCGCTTTGGTAAAACCTTTATTCTTTTAATGGTGCTGGCCCGCTATGTCTCGGACGAACGCATTAAGGTGTTAGGATATAATCTACAGTTATTTGACTTACAACATTTAGCTTTTATAACAATGAAACAGAGCGGGAATAAAGTCTTGTATTCAATCGATGAAAGATTGCTTATTACAACAATAAAACAAATGAAAAGAAACTAAAAAGTTCTAAGAAAGTCAAAGTCGTAAGTGCTCTGCATTCCACGCCTTTGAAAAGGTTCGCCATCAACAGTTGACAGCCTGAAGTTCCGATTATCAAGCTTTCGTTGAATGATGTTGGGTCCTTACCACTTGGGGCTCATGTGAACGTGGACTGGGAAGAACCGCTTCAAAACGAGGTCACCTACATCGAAAGTCTTTGGTCGGACCTTCTTATTGTAGTATCATGCGATCCTTCGTCTGTGGGCAACTGCAGTATACTTCTTCTCAATTGGATGGTCCGAGAAAGGGTTGTGTAGATAATAAATGAAGATTAATAATTGTGATATGTTAAAAATGGAGGAAATCACGCACGAATTTATAGTGGTTCGGTATTAATGAGCCTACGTCACTTTATAATCTATTATATCCTATTTCAACTATCAGACAGAATAGTTACAATGACGGTACAATAAGAGATCAAACAATACTTTTATGCTAGAGCTTTCAGAATATGCTAAAAAAGGTCCTCCCTTCTGAATCCAAAAAGGGGTACTTATAGGTGATACAGTACTTGAGCAGATTTGGACACGTGTTGTGGGATTCAAGAGAGTAGTTGATGCTGAATGAGTCAGTATCTCCTCAGGAATTGGTATTCCGTGAATTATCGGCATGAAGTGGCACCTGGTCTGTCTAATTCAGATGATCTGGAATGGGTAAAATTGGGGATTAGCTATTCTATAGGCGGGCTTTTCGGCTCATAGTTGGATGCAACGCGGCTGAACATGCTTCGTCATATGGGGCTTCTCCTGGACCGCGCCTGATGAGGGAAATAAGTTTAAATGTCGGGCCTCACTGATTGGCCCACTTCGAGCACTCGAGGTATGAGCCTATAGCATTGTTGATCCTTGATGGGCCGTCCGAAAGGCCCATCCACAAAAATATAAACTACGCATAAGAAAATAGGAGAAAATTCAAATAATTTACTCGTTATTAACTCCACCTGCCCCGTCGGACGACTATTCGCATCCACTTCAAAATTCTTCTTCCTCTTCATTATTTTTGGGAAATAACCAAGTAAATCATTCGGTTGATATTGATTTTTTCCCAGAAGAAGGTTCATATGCTGAAGTTGAAGTGTCACAAGAAATCTTCTCCCATATATTACTGATAAATCCTTTGATTTCCTTAAGCTTTGAATTCATCATAGTCTTCGTTCTTTCAACCTAAGCCAAGCATTTATCATGCTTCTGTTACTTCTGAGAAATGATATCATAGGCTTGGCAGGCTTACATGTTCATCCTTATTCCTCAATTCCCTCTAATTCTTAAGGTGGTTATGAAGACTGAAGAGGTTTTGATTGCTAATATAAGGATGAATGAATGGCTATGGTTGGTTTGCTACCTTATTCGCCTCCCATTGTTTAAAAGATATTATATTATGAATTTGGAGATGTTTTGGGAGTACATTAAGCTAAAGGTTTTGAGTTTAATGATCCAACTAGTGGAAATTTGGAATTAGGAACTTGAACATTAACGTTGGAAAGGATTCTCGTAAAATAAGCGTGATAGTGGATTGTCTTCATTTGGCCTTGGTTAAAAGAAAGGACTTCATCGAGAATTATCTTTGATTAACTTACATTCCTTTGTCCCCATATAACGTATAAAGCATGGGAATCATATAATAAATTTACTTATAACTTCCAGTGGTAGACTTAATTGAATGGGTTAAAACAAGATGCATTATATGAGCTTTTGGCCTTGCAAATATAGCTTTCGATTTGATTATATTGTCAGTGCAATGACCTGGATTTTTGGTTGTTCAAATTGATAAAAATCTATAAATGCCGACTTAAAAAAATCCAAAGATACAAATAGTTATTGGGATTAATATAAGAAAAGAAGAAAGAAGAAAACAATCAAAGAGTCTCATGGGGGAAGGAAAAAATATAATAAATAAATAACAGTTCATAAATTTGTTAAAACATACAGTTGATTATATTTTACAACAATTATCAGAGTTAACTATCATAAAAAAGACCAATATTTGCAACATAATAATAATAATAATAATAATTACGTCTGTTGAGCTCCATCTTCATTTCATAGCGATACCTTCAATAACCGAAAACTCAGGCTGACCCGAGCACAAATGAATAGACAAAAATACTCGGATCAGAACTAAAATATTTTCATATCAATCAAATCAAAACCATGTAATAATATGAGTGTCACGGTGTTAGAGATGCTTACGATAATTCACATCTCTTATCCAATGTATTCGTGAGTGCAATAACTTAAAAGATGTTACAGGAATTTCCATCTCCTAAGGATTCGTCAAACTAGATATTAGATAATACAATATGCTATTATAATATTGTCTATGGTTAAATATAACATATTAAAATAGCGTAAGCGGGATTACATTTTCATCCTTACACATTTTATAATACCGTAGTCTATATAGATACCGTAAAGTCCACCGTAAACTAGTGGCTATCAGAGGGCACTCCATAGATACCGTACAAATCAAAGTCGTAGGGGGATCGATCGGGATAATATGACAAGACACAAGAGGAATGCCCAAAGTAGGAATATATTGGTTGCATACCTGGACTGGTGGTAAGGCATAGCCACGACTACCGCCCACCTCGGACAACACTCTCAAATCAAGGATGTGCATCTTTCAAACCAAATGAACCAGGGGGCTATAGTAATAAAGGAAGAAGGGTTTCTGATGGAGCTGGCTAACCCACTTGGTCCGGTATAGCCTTGTTTTAGTCATTTTAGTTATGACCCGAATGACATCCATCATCGTTCTCTTACTTTATTCCAGTAGCGTTCGCCAAACCAACATACTTCATTCTGGATTCTCCACAATGTATAAAGTTGTTAAAGTGGTTTTCGGTATTGGAAGAGAGTATGACAATATCCGATCCAGGTCTCTTTAACAACCAAACGTTTATATTTTTTACACCGGTCAGTTCTTTTACATTTAAAAGAGGTTCATACTTCATATCAAAATTCTAGATTTTGCCTTAAAAACCATTTCAATGGTCAAGGTAGAATAGTATTCATAATAAAATATCCATTAAAAACCAAACGTAGAATCTTGAAACAATTCCAATCCTAAAATAATTTGAATATTAAAATAGTTGAAATGTATAATAAAGTGGATTAGACTTTTTTAGATAGTTTGAAAATAGATAGTTAGGACAATAAAAGTTTAAATAATAGTTTTGAATATAAAAATATTATTAATCAAAAATTAGTTATATATATAGTTAAATATTAAAGAAGTTTATCAAATAGACAGTAATTTTTTTAAATAGACTATTAAAATAATTTTAAAATAAATTATTTAAAATAATTAATATTCATAAGTAAAAATAAATTAGTTTATAAAGTAAAATAGTTATTTATTAAATAGTTACACAATATATATACATATGTGTTATAAATGGAATAATTTATAAGAAAAATGGTTATTTACCAAAATAGTTTATGTAATGCTTTAAATTACTATAGTTGGAATTGGAACTTTTTTCTCAAAAGTTCAATTAGACTTGAAGTCATATTCCAATTTCAAATCAAACCAACTCAATTTCAACATTTTAATCAATTAAATTCCCATTTTACATCCATTTCAATTCAATCAATTTAATTCGAAAAGTTATGTTTTCTATTTATAACAAATATTGAGTTCTCAAATTCAGATATCGCCTTAAATTGATGTTAATTGAAATAAATATCAAAGGTGGATAAAACAATTCAGTCTCAATAGATTTAATTCATATTCAAATTCAATGGAAATCGGCTTATAAAACAACATTTATATTGTCTTAAAACAATATCTCAAGATTCAAGGTTAAAACAAATTTCATTTAGCCAACCGATGTCCATATATAATTTTTTATCCTATGGCCAAGCGATATTTGTAATTTAATTTTTAGTATTTTGGGAAAGGATATATATCATTTCAATCCAAATCAGGATTATAGGTATTTATAATTTCAACCTACGTTCTTAATTCATTTTAATGATCAATCTCGGGTTTATTTGATGCCCGTAACATATATAGTAAATGGTTGGGATTAAACAACACAACAATGGTCATATATAATCAAGGTGAATAATAGGATGAATTACACATCAATACATTAAACATATCAATCCAAGGCATCCATAAAAGTCAATACATCCAAACAGTTCAATATAACATCAATTTACTGGTCATTAGGTATGAGGGTTAAACTAGTAATTAAATTCTAATTGTTTAATTTATATTAACAGTTAAATTAAATTATATTGTCAATACAGATTAACACAAATAAGCAATTTAAACTATCAAACATCAAACAATACAATCATATCATAACATGATTTTAATTTAACTAACAATCGAATATTTTAGTTAGGTGTAAGTGGGTTTAATCACTCACCTTTGACTTCAGACACGTGTGAAATTCAATTACAGGCCCAAAAATCAACAGACTCAGAATCAGTTCACGATAGCTTTATGTTGTCCGAAATTTCGCTATGATCCCAATGGATCCGACCGTGCATCAAACTGAGTTCGTACGTAAAAGTTATACAAGCTTAAACATTCGAATTTCAAATTTAAACCAAATAAAATAAAACAAGGGGTATTTTACTATAAGGGCCTTCTTTGGTTCAACAATAAGTTCTAAGGACACGACCCTAAGTTTATTATTTTCCAGGACATTAAACCC
The DNA here is from genome assembly GCA_030737875.1 of Allium sativum. Classification (NCBI taxonomy): domain Eukaryota; kingdom Viridiplantae; phylum Streptophyta; class Magnoliopsida; order Asparagales; family Amaryllidaceae; genus Allium; species Allium sativum. The sequence continues at coordinate 994,505,544 of CM060924.1, read as the reverse complement.
AAGACATCTCATTCTTCAATTTGTTATTTCGTTTCGTCGTTCCGCCATTTCTCACTCAAAGCCCTAAGCAAATCAAAAACTAGGTTTTACCAAAAATCGATCGACTTCCCTTCATTTTCATCTAAATTCAATTGCGATCTTTTTCATTTCCACCCTCTCCGATCGATTGTCGTTTTTCAACTGAATCTATTTCTAATCATTTTCAACTAAACCTAGGATTTAATTTTGATCTGCCTTTCAGTTATGACATTGCTAGCTACACGACATCTTCTTCTTCTTTTCCGATTACTACACAAGTAAATTTTCTTTATTATTCATTTTTAAGCAACTTTGATAAACCCTAGTTAACTATTGTTGTATATCATAGTTTTTGTAGTGCATGTAAAGTGTTTTTTGTTTTTGTGATGATTTAACCTAATATGAAACTCTATGATTAATTAAACATAATTTGACGTTATTCTATTCAACTGCTTATGAAAAAAAGTGCATTTATCTTTGCTGTCTGATATTCATTTAGGAAGAAAGTGCATTTATCTTTGTTGTTTGTTATTGTTCACATTTATCTAAGTTAAACTATAATTAGAAAAGATAAAAACATATTTTTTTATCTTTCACATCATCAATTTATTTTCTCTATTTGCAAAGCAGGTTCATATGTTCATTATACAGTCATGCTTACTCATTGTAACATATCATTAAACAATTGAACAATCATTTCAGTGTTGTACATATATTTGATTTAATAGTTTAAAAAGATAAATGTATTTATCTTTCAAGATAAATGAACCTATAAGGCATTTATTGTTAATTCTCTTTATGTGATTACAAAATTATAAATTGCTCTAGTTGCAAAACTGAACTTATGATTACAAAATTGCATTTTTGTAATAAACAAATTTTAAATGTTTAGTAGAATATATTATTTTATTTCATATTTAAAAAAGATAATTGCATATATCTTTTCAAAAAAGGGCACTGTTTTATGTTTCTTATATATCTACTGAATTTCACAAGTTGATATTTTTTGAGTATATATGTCCTATAAAGCATTTATATTTCATTATTTATGTTAAACCATTGCTTTATGATTATTTTAGCACACAAAAAATTACACTACATTATCTCACATAGTCTTTCAATATTTCTACAATCATTCAATAATATCACAATCATTCAAGTACATGAATCGACGACTAATTCAATCTAGATTTATTTTACTGAATATTCTCATTGTTATCCATAGTTTGGGTGGTCATTCAAACTAGCTTTAGTCTAGTTATATTATATATTTTTACTGAAAACATAGAAATGAAATATATTCAGTAACGTTAATTCAGAATTTCTTTATATACTGTTTGTTATGTGCACATTGAAAATTTCTTAGCTTCTTAGTTGCTTATGCGCACAAAATTTTTATATGCATAGAAACATTTTTATTCAAACAAGTTTGTGATGCAAAAAGTTTGTGCCATACACAAACAAATGAGTAACTATGTAAGTTGTAAATTAGGTCCATATGTTATGTAATAATTTTAAATTATGAGTAAAATGTCAAACTTTTTAACATGTAGCACTTATTCTTAAATATTATTAAGCATAAATATGTAATTAAATTCTCTGCACATAAAACTAAAAGTATTTATGTCTTTTATAAGTTGAATACCATAACACGTTCTCTGACATATGGAGCAGCATTAAATAGTTTATATTCTGCTAGTCATCAATATAAAATTTGTTAGTCATCAATATATTAAAAATCTGCTATTGCTATTGAATATAAAAGAATTTATTAGTAACATGTACTGTAAAAGAATTTTATTAAGTAATATTTATATACATGATAAACTTATTCATCTTTCTTTATTCAAAATTACCATTTTTACAACATATTTATCTTTTTTTATTAAATATCAAATCATCACTTTTTCAACAATAAAGGTTTTAAAAGATAACTGCATTTCTCTTTTCATGTAAAGGCATTGTTTTATGTATGTTGTATCTACTGAATTTCATAGGTTGATGTCATCTGAGTATATATGTCCTATAAGGCATTTACGTTTATTATTTATGTCAAACCATTGCTTTTTGATTGTTAGCGCACAAAATATTTGGATAACAAAAGATGAAACATATTTCAATACAAATACTTATGTTAGAAAAATACAAAAATTAGCTGAATATGATTTATTTAGATTCCTACAGTCCATGCTAATTGTTTGAATACGAGCTTCTTATTTTTCCATATCTCAATATTACCATAAGTATTGCGATATATCTAAACTATAAGACACAATTAAAAGAATGTATAAAAAAAAATCACACTAAACGATTGTATATCAACATAAAAATGCTCGATTAAAATATACAAATATTAAAAACTGAATGAAAATGATAAAGGACTTTATCATTTTTCAAAACCATAAATGAACTTTAACAAAACAGTCATGAACTAACAGCTGAAATGAATAATGTTGCTACGTTTATTATATGTCAAATTTTGAATGAGAAAGTTCCAAGATGAATGAAAATGAGAAAACTTTATATCTTTTTTGTAAACTTTATGTTCTTTTGGCTATTTTTTTGTTTTGAATTAGCTTTTCTTATACTATATTTTGGCAACTCTAGTTACAACATTTAAACAATGAATTGTAAAACTGAATTTCTACATATGCTTGAATGAACATAAAAAATTCTTTTTAATCCTCAAGTAATCAATCAATTCTTTTATATAGGAGTGACTGTGGAATTTTTGTGATGTTATTCATGCAAGCAATAACAAAAGGAATGCAAGCAGTAACAAACTTCACTTTACAAGATGTTCAACAGTTGAGAGCACAAACTGCTGCAAATATTCTGTATGATAATCCTTATAGCTGGACCATTACTAAGTTATGTTCATCATCTACAACTACCATTTTTTAGTTGTTCATTTCAACTTTTTTTAGTTGTTCACTTTTTAGTTGGTCATTATTTAGTTGTTGTTCAGTTGAGAGCACGGACTGCTACAAATATTCTGCAGTAACAAACTGTATACCATTGTTTAGTTGTTCATTCCAACTTTTGTTGATTTCAATTGTTCTGTTTATTTACTATTTTCACTTGTTGTTTCATAAAGTCATAAAGGCATTCCATGATACTTGTTGTATATGATACGAGTGGTGAGAAATATGAATGTATGTATAACAAATGTCGCTGAGAAGATAAATGTATGTATCTTTCTTCTGTTCTGTTGTATTGTGCAACCAATACATATCAGCAGCTTCATTGTATAGCCTATACATTTGTTTTTGTTACGTGATTGTGTTTACTAAGTGAAAGCCTCAAAGAAACGGATCGAAGTTTTATTTTGAAGTTTATTTTGAAGTTTATACATAATCATAAGCTCAGCAGACTCGCCTGGCAGACTAGAAAGAATACATGTTAAACATTGAAATATGCTAAACTAGAAGGATCATCATGAAGTGGAACTTAATATCCACAGGCACACACACAAAATAAAAGCATGTAAATATCAATACTGAAGTGGAAAATGTATCACAAGCACACACCGGTCCAATTCAAGCATGTGATAATATCAGAGGCAAACAGTAAAACGAATAAATCAGAGGATGTTATTAATCCTTCTGATAACATCAATCTATTGAATACAGAAATGGATTTTACATCCAATATCAAGTTAAAGACACCTATATGTGCACAAACTATAAATATTGATAATAATTGTGGCATCCAGACTAAATTTTCAAATGGCATTAAAAATAAGGAACACTTATCTGACTCCTAGTACAGACAAGGTCAAAAACAATCTGGAAAGTTAGAACAGATGAAGTCCCCTTTGAATTTAAAGCTTATATTTCTTTAGACGACGTCTAAAACTCTTCATGGAATAATCTAGTTTGTCGATTGAAAGGAAAAAGCAAAAAGATGAAAAAGAATAAGACATCCGAGGATGCTACCTCCCTTTTTGAAGGTAAAAATACAAAAAATAATTTATAAATGGAGTTCCTTTTTGGAACATCAGGTGTGTGAATGCCCTGCTAAGAAGCTATAAATTTTGCCGCTGATTAGTAGTAATAGTTTAACATATGTTCCTTATAGTCTGTCATATATTCCTAGACATCAACAACCAAAGCATATTTCAAAGTTTAACATATATTCCTAGACATCAACGGCCAGAGTTAAATATGCTAAACTTTGAACTACCTAGACATCAACATTCAAACAACAAACAATTATTTGAGCATCATAAAAAACTGTCTTACTTTCTACAACAAACAACCATCCATTATAGTCATAGCTGTACCAATGCCTTAAGATATACGTGTTTATCTTTTTCAGAATAAAAGATGTACCCAACAAACATTAAATAAACAGATCAACATATAATTAACAGTAATCACTTTCATATAATTAACAGATAAACATATAATTAACAATAATCACTTACATATAATCAACAGATCAACATAAAAAACTGCTTAGCGTCAATCATAAAAATATGCAACAGCCTTAGCCCAAATCTTCAGACATGCTTTTACTTCTCTTGGATCGCTTCTTGTGTGCACAAATAAAAAACTGCTAATAGATACACAACCATAACAATAGTACTCCATGCCTTCAAAATCAACGTCCTATCTCTTTAAACTTCACCTGCAAATCCACCACATACAACTACCATAGCTCAACTGAAGTTGTCGCTGCCACCTACTCCTTACTCACACTATCGCCCTTACAACATTCAACTCCTTCCTCTTGCAACCGCCTGCAATGCAACTCATACTCACCTACTGCTTCCTCACAACCCATCTCAAAGCACAAAACCAACTTGAACTAGTATGTCAACTCTAAAACCACTATAACATCCCTTAAAATTACGACCATTTAAAATTTCAAATTTTGATTTAATGTTTGAATTTGAAATGGTTTTTAAATAAGATTTATGATGTTATTAATGAACGATTTAATTTATTTATTTTACGCGAGGCAAGCCGTTTTGATAGTGGACTTACCATGATTTAAAATTTTATTTGTGGTAAAGAACAGTTTATAATTTGTTAAATTGTGATTGATAATAATGGAAATAACTAGTATAACCACATAACAGTGGGAAAACCGACTTTGTAATACATATATATATTAAAAGAAATAATAAATGGTAATAAACTAAAGTTAGTATATACTTGTACGTTAATTAGATTAGAAAAAAAATGTTACGAAATAAAGGAAAATGAAACCGATGAAAATTATTTACATTAACGTTAAAACTTGTTATAAATGCACATAAAGAAAGAAAATACAGGGAACTGATGTATAAGGCTTGTCATGATTATTCAATAGACATTGTAATTAATGCATCATTCAAAGTAGGACAAAATGGTTATTGTAAAAAAGCTTCAGACAGACACAAGTTTTCGAAGGCTCAGTGGAATTAAGAAAAACCAACAAAGTCGGTTTGATTAAATTGTTTATGTTTATACATTTGGACTTGCTAACTTTGAACTATCGTTGAAAAAACAATTGTAGTTAAATCCTTGATTTTATTTTAAAGGTTCAACATAGGCATTAATGCGATAGTTGGAAATAAATTTATGAATGTTTCCAAATTAATTTTATACAGGAAGAATTGTAAGACACCGAGTGTTAAAGGTTTGTAATGTATGTTTTAACTATCGCAGTTAATGAAATTTATGTTAACATTTATAATAGTAAATAAAAATAGAAACAAACAAACATAAAACATATTTATTGTCCAACGTTTCCATGTATTATGCATACATTGGTAATAAAAAAACATAAAACATATTTATTGTTTTCCCTTCTTTTTCTACTTTCCCCAAATTCACTGCCTTGTCTCTCACCACTTTATTTCTTCATTAGTAATGCATTCATTTCTTTCCTCCACTTTATTAATTTTTTTTCCATACATTCTATTTTCTTGAATCTTATTTCATATTCTATACGTCTATCATTACAAAATCCATATATGTTGTATCCATTCTGCCACATTTAATTAGGGCTGTCAACGGATACTTTCGGATACGGATGGTGCTATATCCGTATCCGTATCCGAAATCATTTTCGGATATCGGATATCCGTATCCGCAGATACGGACGGATATCGGATAATTATCCTATCCGCCAATGATCAATAAATCAAGAAATATAATGAAAATTTTTAGTTCTACATAATTGTTTTTCAATACCGGTGATCACTAAAGTGTTAAAAATAAACATATATGATGAAATTAAATAGATTTGAGTAGCTAATATGCATTTAGTGTATATAATATAAAACTTTCACTTAGTAATGCAACGAATAAATTTGATTCATTGTGCTTAAATACTTATAATTTTAAGTATAATGTCGAAAAAAATCGGACGGATAATTTTCGGATGCGGATACCTATGTATCCGTATTCGCATCCGTTTTTTCGGATATCGGATATTTATCCGCTTTTCGGATACGGATGCGGACGGATATCGGATTTTTCGGGTATCCATTGCCAGCCCTACATTTAATTTGTGAAACGCATGAAAAAAAATGAATTGAAAACGTCCCGCACCATTATGTGTATAAAAAGAAGAAGTCATAATCATCTATTTTAATTAATGAATAAAAGGAAAGGTCATCATTTGGTTTTCCTTCCCTAAGCACGTTTTAATGACTTCATATAATATATAGCATAAAACGTTTTATAAAACAAAAATCCATGCATTTTATTTACAATGCTTGGCATAAATGCATATGAAACGGTGTAAAAATAAAATAAAAAAGAATGAAGTCTGAAAGTTTATTGGCTTGGGAATTAGTTAAGCATATTGATCAGTTCGTTTGATTGAGATTTACGAACACGTTCAAATCCAAGCGCATATACCGTTCCCTTCCCTTTATTTATTTCCTTACCTACTGTTCATTCCGCAGAATTTCCTTCTTTCCCTTTACTTCTATTGTCAGCTTAAAGAATATTTCCCAAACGAAATCAAGTCTTCTTCTTTTAATTTTAATGGAAGCCTCCACCGAAAAATTAGAATGCCATTTTTCTTCAGGCCTTCATAAATTTATCCCCGCTCAATCAGTGGCCTGTTGCAATTATATCTTTCTCTTCCTCTTGAATTAGTAGCCAACTAAAAACCAATTTCCCCCAAATCAAACGAATTCCTCCACCGTCCTCGTTAACAATCTCCACCTTCGTCTGTCCTTGCAGCGTTGTCACAGGCTTCTTTTTCCTTCGTCGAATCAAGGTGTGTTTTAATTTCACAGTTAATTTTGTCTCAACTAATTAAAACCAATACTGTGATAATAAAAAAAAATCGATCCTTTGCTTATTTAGCATATTTGAATTATCTTTGACGTATTGTGGTTGGTTATTTTTGACATAACCGTGGAAATTTGGTTGATACTGTCATAATGTTGTTGTGGCCATTTCCATTTTACCACGATCCATGATGTACATCACTTATTTTCTTATTCTTACAGGTCTTCTATATTTATTTATTTATTTATTTTACCATCGCTCACTTGGCGTGTTCACCAGCTATGGTACCTGTAAAATCGGGTACTGCTTGTACTAGCATTAGGTCTGTTGCATTTTTTCTTGCTGTTGGAACTATTAAACCATTGCCCATTTTTACTTGTTTTTTTTGGAAATAGTTATACGCATATAGAAATTGTAATATCAGTTTTATATATATGTTTCCTGAAGCATATATATACTTTAGTTGATGAAGGCTGTTCCATTTTATTTGCTTTGTCCATTTTCTTTATGTGGGAAGTCACGAAAATTTTTCTGAAATAGGTTTAGGAACTTTGAAACTTGCAAACAGGAAGTTGGGTATATAATATATGCATGGGAATAGAATTCTTTTGTTAAAGTTTATGTGCTAGAACGTAGAAACTACTTCTTACCTTTAAGTATTGGGCTTGAATACTTAAGAACTTTTGCCTTGTTTAATATGCATTACTGGGATGTAATATATATAGTTCAAATTTATGAAATAAAGTTCATTTTTTTTTGGTGCTATATACGTGCATTATTACATACTTTTGAGAAAAAAATGAACATATGCATATGACATATTTGGTTGAGTGAGGGAACCAACGTACTATATATTTTTTACTTCTTTTGAATAATGTAAGTTAGATCTATATTTTAATGTAAGTTGGAATAATACGGTTCTTATAATAACATTAGGTGTTGTAATATGTATGTCTTATGGCCTTAGTCAGTTTTGTACATATTGACTTGGGCATTGAATTATTTGGCAACTTTACCCGGATATGTAGCGTACTAGAAATTCAATAAATTCTCATTTATGTTAGGATTACCTATTTTATTTCAGTTTTTATTGAAGTTAATTTACTTGAATACAACCTGACCTGAGTTTTGTTTTGCTCGGGTCAGGGTCATACCTGAGTAATTACAGCTTAGATTTGAAGCTGACGACCGACAAGGATTCGTGAAGGCATGTGGAGGCGCAATTGCTTTTGGTCCAATTACACGAATTTTTTTTGGTAAATAAATTAATGTCTATTTTTCTTCCACTGTGCATATGAATTTTGTAAACTCTGATATTTGTATAAAATGCTCCCCCTGTGAGATATTGTAGTTTTTATTTTTGTGATTTCTATGTTTGATTTTATTAAACCTTGTAAGCCAAATAACAATTTGTCGTTTCGATCGGTTAAAGTTGGTTTAGTTACCGACTGGAAGCGGTCGAAAAGGCAGGTTGTTATAGTTGGTATCATAGCTGGTTAGAGAACGTGATAGGGGGTTCTCGTTTGGCTGTTTGGTGGCGAGCAGGAGACTCTTACCCCTACACGTCCCAATGGGAAGATAGGTTTGGTTGTTGCAGTCGAGAGGATGGCCGTAAAATTAGTTCTGAGGTATCACTGTATGTCACGGTGGGAGGTTAGCCCACTGCCTGATGGTTGCAATGCCTAGGGTCATTATAGTTGGTATCAGAGCTTTGGTTTACACAAAGCTTAGCTTATGGAGTTTAATAAGAATCATTCGCTAGAAATTACACTAGAGAGAGCATAATTTGAAATATAAATGGTTATGAAACTAGTATTTTGAATGAGTAGCGTAGTGGAAGCTTTTTGAAATTAGTAAATTTTGAAACAAATTCATTTTGAAATTGATAAATTATTCTGAAATATATCGTTTTGTCTTATATATTTGGAGATGGTGTATTCTTATAAAAAGAATTTTGAGTATTTATTCGACGTCAAGGTTGGACTATTGAGTATGTAAGATTTTGAATATACGCCTAACTAACATATATACAAATTCTTGTCTGTACTAGATAGATATGGAATCACACTCTAGTCGCTTGGAGATTATTCTGGTGATTGTCGCGAAATAAGCAGTATTTATTTTCGAGTTTCGAAAGCAGGATTGACTATATGATTCCGACTGAAACGTTAAGAAATACTTAGACTAATTATTTTGATAAACATTCGAAAATGATTTGGATAAATTTTAATGAAAACGCTTTTGTAAAATTAGTGTGAACTTGGGTAAATGATCAAAATTTAAATAAAGTTACGTTATTGTGAAATATAAGTAGAATTTACAAATGAATGTTTTATAATTAAATTGTAAGGCGAATAGTGAATGACGACATTGGAAAAAATTTGTGAACTTTACAAATCTAGAATGACAAGTGAATGTTAGAATTAAATTGAAAATTTATAAAGAAGGTAACTTGAAAAAAATTGAATAAAAAGGAATTGAGCTTTAAATTTTACAACGACAAATGTGAATATTTTGAATCTTGAACTAAAGTGATTTAATTAAAGAAATTTCATAGTTGCATTTAACCCCCTTGGCCTTGAGAATAGATAGTTCCTTCGTTCAATTTTGATTCATTCACCTTGCTTTAGTAGTTGTTGTTTGACCTTCCCACCTTGTTTTATTCATGTTTGAGCTTTCATTAATACAAAAATCATGTCCTTGTACCCTTTTTTAATGTGCATTGTAAAAATTCTAAAATAAAGTTTGATTAATGACATAATTTTGTATTTGAAACAAATATTTGAACGTTGAATTATGACAACAGTTGACAATTGAATTTTCGAAGTATTGTTTTTGTACTATGTTAATGGAAGTATTGAAAATGAGATGTAAGGGATAATTAAAATGGATAGAAATAGATTTCTTAATTGTTTTAAAATACATTGAATCCAACTTATATGAAATGTGTTAGAAATATTTGATTAAGAAATATTTTGAGAAGGTTATTTGTACATATATATATATATATATGAATTATAAGCTTATTTCAGAAGCTTTTGAAAGAGTTTATCTTTCGTGAATAATGTTCAATTTGAAAATGATTATTGAAATCATATTATGAAATTGTTAGACCAAAATCTGGGCCTAACACCCAAATTCAATGTGAAGTCCTCATGGTCACAAATCTCAGATCACAGAATGCAGATAAAGCAGTAAAAACAGGGAACACACAAGGTTTTTATAGTGGTTCTGTTCAAACCAAGCCTACGTCCACTTTATATTTTCTTAAATCCTAAGAAATTACAATTACAATGTTGTCTCACTATCTGTTAATCTGTTTATACACAAAATCCTTGTGTTATCATGAAGAAGAAGAGAAAAGGGAGGTGATTTTATACACGAAATCCTCGTGTTATATTGATTTGAGGAGTTCATAAAGTCGTCGTGTAATTGGCAATGGAGTCTGGGAGGTGTTCGTGCCAAAAAGCCAAGTCAAATCCCTGAAAATGCCCTCAAATGGTGTATTTATAGCCGTTTCCTGATACCTGTTCGCGGGACACGTGGTACGCATCCCAAAAATCTTGAAATGTGGCGGAAAACATCCAGAAATCCTCTCCAAGTCGTGTTATGACACATGTAATAAGATCCATACAAGCTGGAGTGAAAATAGCCTTTAGAACAGGTCAAAACCGAGTGCAACGAGCATATGCCCAGGCGGTTCGTGACCATGGTGTGCACCACGAACCGGGGTGACGAGCTGGAGTGGAGATGCTAGAGCTGACCATCACGAGCGCGTTGTGGTCTAATTGTGCATCACGAGCGGGTCATGGTCCGGGGAGCCACCATGAGCCGGGTTGGTTCATGTAATGTCCCAGATTTTTAGTCATTTTATAGTGAATATTTAAATTAGTTTTAAATATTTAATTTAAATTATAAATGAATTTTATATTGGATTATCGATATAATATGGTTATTTTAACGTTCAGATTAAATTTTAGATTTTTATTCAGTCCAGTTCATAATAATATTACAATGTTGAAAAGACAGTGGCTACGTTAAAATAGCGGTTCGTATTTACGGGTTAAAGACCACAAGATATTTTAATTTAAAATTCAAAATATAATATTTTCAGTGTTCTATTAGCCGACCTATAAACGTAGGCTACCATACAGTATACATCACGCAAAAATTTTTCTTCTTCTCGAGAAGTAAGATTTGTCTCCTTGTTTCGTTATCAAGCAGACATGATTTTAATGGGGTATGGTACGAGTGTTTCCCATTCCTTCACTTATAAATACCGCAATTCCTTTCTTCCTTTCTGCCCAAAACCAAAGACCGAAGCCTCACTATTCTCTCTTTCTAAATAAGAAAATGTTTCAGGCAACCAAAAGGAAGTCCACCTCCTCTTTTAGGTTAAATCGGAAATTCTCCTTTATAATCCTTTTTCTAAATCAATTCCTATTTGCTCTTTCCGCCCATCCTCGTTTGATTTCATCTCAACAAAAGAAAATACCCAAGGCCGATTTCCTCTTCGTTTTTCTAAATACAATACTAAATCGAATTCAACGAAATTCAGAGTCCTTCGAACCCTAAACTGCTCGTGTGATTCGAGGTATCGCACATCATAGGAAATCGATATTGGGGAGCATCGCGATTCGAAGCTGCGGAAATCCTGACGATCGACTTCAATACTCGCAGATTTGGGTGGTATAGTTTAGGAAGGGGAGTTCGGTCCTTATTTTGGTACTGCAATGGAGAAATTGGGGCACTGTTAAGGAGCGAGGTCTGTTACCTTGTGGGGTTCGAACTGTGTTGATTTTGGGGGGAGTGCGACAATTGAAAAATAAGAAGGTGACGCTGTATTTTTGGCAAATGGAGAAGACGGTGTTCGACAGTGTGGTTTGTGATGTATATTTTTTTGGGAAGTGGAGCGCAAACCAGTAATTTTTGGGAGATGATAAATGCAAGGCGACTGGAAATGTGGACTGAGTGATGGGGTTTTCGTAGTGGTTTGGGACTGTTAATTTGAGGAGGGTTAAACGTGATGAATTCAAGAGGTTTGGTGTTGGTTCGAAGGTGTTTGCTGAAATGTCAAAGTGGAGAACCATAGTTTTGGGAGCCACTCAGGAAGGTGGAGTTAATCGGCAAGTTGTGTTGCCGGTTAATCGAGATTCCGAGGAAATAAGGTATACACACCTTTTCGAAATTTAAATACATAAAAGATTAATTCGTTATTTATTTTAAGATGTTTAGTTAACTAAAAATAGTTAATCAATAAATATAAATAAAATCATTGTAGGTAAGAAGTAAATTTATTCGAGATGATTCGAGAAAAAATCGTTAGCCGCCAATGCTGAATTTAGATGGATGTTCAACAAAGGAAAAATCAAGGTGAGTAAATCTCACTCACCGTTTTATATTTAAATTTATTTTTATCGTAAAAATAAATGTGTTGGTTGCTTGGGTGCATGAATGAATTGTTGAATTATTGTGGTTATTGAATTTCCCGCAACACTATTAGCGGATGCCCGCAGTATCATTAGCGGATGACACTACGCCCACGTACATAAGTGGATCCCCTTTTATACCGCGATATCCTGCCTTGAAGCAGGATGGGTATTATCTATGTGACTAACATCTGTGGATGCAGGAAAACAGGTTGGAGGGATCCAACTGGATTCCTCAAATTTATTTAATGTTTTTCACATATTTATATATGTATGTGATGTGTGAATTGAATGGATGGTTTGTGTGTTAGATATTAGAATATCACTGGCCCTAGATATTTATAATACCATAAGAAGTGACTTTTAGATTCGAGAAGGAAATTATATTTTATTGAAATAAAATTTGAATTTCAAATAAACTAAGAAAACAATAACTTGTTTAAATAATAAAACAAGTACTGGATGTATAAATGATTTGTAAGGAAATTATCATTTGGTAATATTAGATTTTAAATTCAAGTTGAATTTAAAGAGGAAATTTTAAATTTCGAAATAGAAATGGGATTACAAATAGGTTCGGAAATATTTACTTGTTTAAAAATAAAAACAGGTAATTGAATTTATAAACTATGTTTACAAATGAAAAAGGAGATTATCATTTGATAAATTTTGAAATGTGAATGCAAGCGTGATTTTAAAAGGAAGTTTATCCACCCAAAGTAGAAATGAAATTTCAAAGGGAGTTTGAAATAGAACTTGTGTTAATATTTAAAACAAGAAGTATAGTTTATAAACGATGTTTTAAATGAATGTGAAAATCATCATTTGGTACTTTATAAATTCTAAATTCAAGTATGATTTGTTTTTCGAAGTGGAAATTAGATTTCAAATGTAATTTGAATTGAAATGTGGTTTAATACTTAGAACAAGAAGTGAAATTCTAAACGATATGTTTAAACAAAGAAAAATAACTAGTATTGGATTTATTTAATTTTTGATGAAATTAAAAAGTGACTTTGAATAGGTTCAAGAAGAAAACGATCAAATTTATTCCGACATTCGGAATATAATTTGAATTGAAATAAGTCCATCTGGTTTGTTTTAGAATTCGACTATGTAAAATTTACAAGTGCAAATTGTTTTCATAAAGGGAAATTTTACTTTTCGAAATAGAAATGGTATTTCGAATAAATTGAGAAGATTTAACTTGTTTTTAAATTAAAAACAAGTTGCTGGAATTATAGACACTGTTTATCAAGGAAAAATATATATTATCATTTGATAATATTAAACTTTAATTTCAAGTAAGGGATGTAAAGCAGGAAATTTATCTTTCAAAGTGGAAATTTGAATTTCAAATGGAATATGAAATATAAGCTTGTTTTAAATGGTTAAAACAAAAAGTAAAATTTATAAACGATGTTTATAAATAGAAAGGGAAAATCATCAGGGGATGATTTGGGTATTTGAATTCAACTTGGAATTTAAAAGGAAATTTATAACTTGAAATCGTTTCAAAAGGAGACGATGAAATCAAATGAAGAAGTGAATTTATATACAAGGGTTATATAGGTGACGAAGTAATTTTCGTCGAGTAATTTGGAAATAAATTTCCAAATGAAAGAAATGGGATCGAATGTGAGATTTAAATCAAGTTTGATATTACAAGCTTTTATTCGTCTCAAGATAAGAACGTCGTCGATCAAGGTCTGAGAGGTAATTAAAATACCCCAACTTGAACGACTTCACTATTGTCAAGAGATGATATTAGTTTGTAAATGGTAAAGGGATATCGAAATGAGTTATCTTGAAGTTTGTTTAATCTTCGAATTTGTGAAGTTAGATTTGGAAAATAGGCTTAATTTATTTTTAAATATTAAGAATGGAGTTGGAATTTAATTATAAACGAAGTTTTTAAACGTTTATATTTAATTTAATTAAAACGAACTCGCCACGGCGCGGTAGTTCGTAAATTGGCGATTCGAACTTCAATTGAGTATATAGAACTCAATATAAGTTAGAATTTGATGAAACAAGAAATGCCTGGACCGATTGAACGATAGTTTTCTAAAGGAAGAGAAAAATCTTGATTTCGTCATATAGATTTTGAGTTATGTCAAAATCAAATTTTCAGAAAAACAGCGCCATAATCGTTTAAAACCATAATGGTTTATTTAATTAAATAAAAGAATTTTAAGTGAATCGACTTTTCCATTAGAAAAATCCGGACTTGAGTTATAAAATAAATACGAACTCAAGTAGAGTTAATGGATCGATTTTTGGGACAAAAATCATATTTTTAAATTTCAATTGAAGTTAACTAATTTCAAACTAAATTAGTAAATAGGGGTTTTGACCAAACTTAACATGTGTTAAGTAAACTAAATTTGTAAACTGTAATTGAAAATTTGAATATGGAACTTGAATTGGAATTTGGAAGCGAACGACGAGTTTGAGTTTGGTCTGTGTAATAATGAATATAAATATATTTGAACGTGAGACTTCCAAAATAAAAATGGAATAAGCAAATAAGCTAATTTGAAAACAAATTAGCGAATTGAGATAAAATGATTGGACCGATTGAAATGAGTTGGAAATAGGCATATACATGTTAAACAGGTATGGGATGAAGTGAATGAAGGGTATGAAGAATATTAGTAAGTGCCCGACAACAAGGTACATGTTTCAATTTCCATATGAGGTTTTATGTGCCGAATCGGCAAGCCGCTTGGCTTTTTGATTTTCTTTTTGAATGGAGAGGCCTGTGTGGCGGTTTGGGGATTTTCCCGATGCTCCCGGTACAAAGGAGGTTATGGCGAATTTTTCCGGAAATTTAAAGAGTTAGAATATTTTTAAGAAGTTTGAAATTTAGAAACCGATATATCGATATTTAGAATTCGATAAGAAACTTAAAAATGAAATATTAGAAAGGGCAGTGGTTGTTGATTGTTGATGGATGTTTATTTTTCCTTTGATAGTTAAATCACCAACTATCAAAGATTTTTACCATCGTTGTCAATATGGAGAGACCGGTTGGATTTAATATCCGAGAACCACTCCGTATAGGCATAGGCGTTGCGAATTAGATTATGCTGAAGATAATCGAAGACGGAGTGAAATTCAAAGAGTTGTTATGTTTGTCCAGTCCTAGGACAACTTGTATGGATGAATGTCTGACAGAGTATTCCTAACGGTCACATAAGACGATCTTTTCAAGGAATTACGTCTGGTGGCGGAGGAATTCGTTTCTCTTAGCTTTTATACCCGTAATATTTTTGGAAAGATCAACCAGTGATTTGACGGGTTTGACGATATGGCATTCAAAGTGTATGGTGGCCAGATGTTCTGAAAGATAGACGTAGCCTCAAGCCTCACAACCGGGAAATGACAAAAATCGGGCAGGCAGCATGGCTATGTGGGTCGCACCCATTAGGATGTATAATCACCTATCTAGAGAAATTCCTTTTGTTCCTTAATCTATCGATTCTGCCCATTCGGGAACGGTGGTTTGAGCCCAACCGTTGGTGATATACATTCGATACACTCAAGCGAAATGAGTGGTCGGTCATGTGTGGGCCGGGTTGCAAGACGTTCTTGTTGAACCCAGGTGTATTCGCCTCTAGAGATACATCATCGGAAGGTGGTCCCATACCTTGTCATAGTTGGAATCCAATCTCCAATAAGCGCCCTGCAGTTTTTGATTTTATACTATATATGTAGAGCGTGAGATGCAAGCGTTCTACTATTTGGTTATTTATTTGATTAGACATTATTATAATATCACTGGATTTTGATATCAAAAATGGTTTGGGTTATAGTAAGGTAAAAACCATCCGTATTTATGTGTGGACTGGTCTTACTATTATCCTTTTCTTTCGAAAGATCTTTGAAGTTAAACCATATGGTTGGAGTTTACTCACACCAGTCCCATGACTGACCCAGAGTTTATTTTGTTTTGTTTTTCCTAAACTCTTGGGTGCCCAAATTTGTACGGGCAGTCAAGTGTTTCAGGCTTTTACAGATACACTTGGAGGAGCTTGAAGCAGGAGGCTTCAACGTTAGTTATTTAGAGTTACTTCCGCTGAATCAAATGTTATGTGTACTTTGATGATGGTATGTATATATGTACAAAACAGATTTGTATTTCAAAGCTTATGTTATATAATATATTTTATTCGTCCCGCTGTGAGATTCGTGTTTACTTTGATTATGCTCAGTTGTGTTCTTCTTCTTCTTCTATTCTATTAGTTCTATCTTTCCTATCTCACCCTCTAATTTCTTTCTATTAATGATTCGGTATTTTCGATGTCTGAACAGTCGACGCTGGGTTTTTGTGTCGATTTTCGGGTCGAAAATCCCGTGGTCGTTACAGTGGTATCAGAGCTTAGGTTTAGCGAACACCTAGGCTTTGGTGGGGGTTTAATCATTAGAGATAGGGTCAGTAGCACCCTAGAATGAGTATGAGAGTGTATATATACGAGAGAGCGTATTTGTAAATTGATATAAAAATTATTTTTTATTGTGTTGGCTTGTCTGTTGAGTAGTTTATGAATTCTGGTCGAATTGTGGGACGCCACGACATCGATAGGAGTTTCTAAACACTTGAACAGAATGGTTCGACATAGTATTGTTTTAAAGTGGGTAAAATTTTACCCAAAAGGATATTTTGATATAAAAGATAAATAATTTTCTAGAATTATTTATATATGGATAAATTGGTTGCTATTATTATCATCAGATGTGATTATAAAAATTTATATGATTATGGATAACCAAATATAATTTGTGAATACAAATGAGACGAATTAAAATGGTATTAAAACCAGAAATTGGAATTTAAATCCCGGAAAGTTAGAAAATATTCTTCCAAAGTATATTAAGATAATATAGCCCTGTTTTGGAAAGATTTTGAATAAAATCATATTATATAGACTTTGAAAATGATAAAGCACTGAATTCACTTGGGACATGGGAAAATAATTCAAATGATGGATGGCCACATCATCGGTATTCATTTTCGAGTCTCTAAGTGGTGGATTGCTACCATAGTAAGATTTCCAATGGAAGTTTATTTTAGATAACAAGTTGTTGGAAAATTCAAATGTTTTGAATTTGAATAAGTGATTTCAAAATGGTTTGAAATAAAATACCGGGTATTTGAATTCGGAATTCTAAATTTAACTTAAGCAAGTTAAATAAATCGAAATGATAGAAACCAGTTAAATAAACTGAGATTTAATTTCCCCATGAAGACTTAAAATTGTATGGAAACTGAGCTATATTGAAGTGCCGAAAGTGGGCTTTTGAAAAGTTAGCGGGTCTGCTGCATTTCTGCCTTACAAATTTCGGGGACGAAATTCTTTTAAGGGGGAAGGAATGTAATGTCCCAGATTTTTAGTCATTTTATAGTGAATATTTAAATTAGTTTTAAATATTTAATTTAAATTATAAATGAATTTTATATTGGATTATCGATATAATATGGTTATTTTAACGTTCAGATTAAATTTTAGATTTTTATTCAGTCCAGTTCATAATAATATTACAATGTTGAAAAGACAGTGGCTACGTTAAAATAGCGGTTCGGATTTACGGGTTAAAGACCACAAGATATTTTAATTTAAAATTCAAATTATAATATTTTCAGTGTTCTATTAGCCGACCTATAAACGTAGGCTACCATACAGTATACATCACGCAAAATTTTTTCTTCTTCTCGAGAAGTAAGATTTGTCTCCTTGTTTCGTTATCAAGCAGACATGATTTTAATGGGGTATGGTACGAGTGTTTCCCATTCCTTCACTTATAAATACCGCAATTCCTTTCTTCCTTTCTGCCCAAAACCAAAGACCGAAGCCTCACTATTCTCTCTTTCTAAATAAGAAAATGTTTCAGGCAACCAAAAGGAAGTCCACCTCCTCTTTTAGGTTAAATCGGAAATTCTCCTTTATAATCCTTTTTCTAAATCAATTCCTATTTGCTCTTTCCGCCCATCCTCGTTTGATTTCATCTCAACAAAAGAAAATACCCAAGGCCGATTTCCTCTTCGTTTTTCTAAATACAATACTAAATCGAATTCAACGAAATTCAGAGTCCTTCGAACCCTAAACTGCTCGTGTGATTCGAGGTATCGCACATCATAGGAAATCGATATTGGGGAGCATCGCGATTCGAAGCTGCGGAAATCCTGACGATCGACTTCAATACTCGCAGATTTGGGTGGTATAGTTTAGGAAGGAGAGTTCGGTCCTTATTTTGGTACAGCAATGGAGAAATTGGGGCACTGTTAAGGAGCGAGGTCTGTTACCTTGTGGGGTTCGAACTGTGTTGATTTTGGGGGGAGTGCGACAATTGAAAAATAAGAAGGTGACGCTGTATTTTTGGCAAATGGAGAAGACGGTGTTCGACAGTGTGGTTTGTGATGTATATTTTTTTGGGAAGTGGAGCGCAAACCAGTAATTTTTGGGAGATGATAAATGCAAGGCGACTGGAAATGTGGACTGAGTGATGGGGTTTTCGTAGTGGTTTGGGACTGTTAATTTGAGGAGGGTTAAACGTGATGAATTCAAGAGGTTCGGTGTTGGTTCGAAGGTGTTTGCTGAAATGTCAAAGTGGAGAACCATAGTTTTGGGAGCCACTCAGGAAGGTGGAGTTAATCGGCAAGTTGTGTTGCCGGTTAATCGAGATTCCGAGGAAATAAGGTATACACACCTTTTCGAAATTTAAATACATAAAAGATTAATTCGTTATTTATTTTAAGATGTTTAGTTAACTAAAAATAGTTAATCAATAAATATAAATAAAATCATTGTAGGTAAGAAGTAAATTTATTCGAGATGATTCGAGAAAAAATCGTTAGCCGCCAATGCTGAATTTAGATGGATGTTCAACAAAGGAAAAATCAAGGTGAGTAAATCTCACTCACCGTTTTATATTTAAATTTATTTTTATCGTAAAAATAAATGTGTTGGTTGCTTGGGTGCATGAATGAATTGTTGAATTATTGTGGTTATTGAATTTCCCGCAACACTATTAGCGGATGCCCGCAGTATCATTAGCGGATGACACTACGCCCACGTACATAAGTGGATCCCCTTTTATACCGCGATATCCTGCCTTGAAGCAGGATGGGTATTATCTATGTGACTAACATCTGTGGATGCAGGAAAACAGGTTGGAGGGATCCAACTGGATTCCTCAAATTTATTTAATGTTTTTCACATATTTATATATGTATGTGATGTGTGAATTGAATGGATGGTTTGTGTGTTAGATATTAGAATATCACTGGCCCTAGATATTTATAATACCATAAGAAGTGACTTTTAGATTCGAGAAGGAAATTATATTTTATTGAAATAAAATTTGAATTTCAAATAAACTAAGAAAACAATAACTTGTTTAAATAATAAAACAAGTACTGGATGTATAAATGATTTGTAAGGAAATTATCATTTGGTAATATTAGATTTTAAATTCAAGTTGAATTTAAAGAGGAAATTTTAAATTTCGAAATAGAAATGGGATTACAAATAGGTTCGGAAATATTTACTTGTTTAAAAATAAAAACAGGTAATTGAATTTATAAACTATGTTTACAAATGAAAAAGGAGATTATCATTTGATAAATTTTGAAATGTGAATGCAAGCGTGATTTTAAAAGGAAGTTTATCCGCCCAAAGTAGAAATGAAATTTCAAAGGGAGTTTGAAATAGAACTTGTGTTAATATTTAAAACAAGAAGTATAGTTTATAAACGATGTTTTAAATGAATGTGAAAATCATCATTTGGTACTTTATAAATTCTAAATTCAAGTATGATTTGTTTTTCGAAGTGGAAATTAGATTTCAAATGTAATTTGAATTGAAATGTGGTTTAATACTTAGAACAAGAAGTGAAATTCTAAACGATATGTTTAAACAAAGAAAAATAACTAGTATTGGATTTATTTAATTTTTGATGAAATTAAAAAGTGACTTTGAATAGGTTCAAGAAGAAAACGATCAAATTTATTCCGACATTCGGAATATAATTTGAATTGAAATAAGTCCATCTGGTTTGTTTTAGAATTCGACTATGTAAAATTTACAAGTGCAAATTGTTTTCAGAAAGGGAAATTTTACTTTTCGAAATAGAAATGGTATTTCGAATAAATTGAGAAGATTTAACTTGTTTTTAAATTAAAAACAAGTTGCTGGAATTATAGACACTGTTTATCAAGGAAAAATATATATTATCATTTGATAATATTAAACTTTAATTTCAAGTAAGGGATGTAAAGCAGGAAATTTATCTTTCAAAGTGGAAATTTGAATTTCAAATGGAATATGAAATATAAGCTTGTTTTAAATGGTTAAAACAAAAAGTAAAATTTATAAACGATGTTTATAAATAGAAAGGGAAAATCATCAGGGGATGATTTGGGTATTTGAATTCAACTTGGAATTTAAAAGGAAATTTATAACTTGAAATCGTTTCAAAAGGAGACGATGAAATCAAATGAAGAAGTGAATTTATATACAAGGGTTATATAGGTGACGAAGTAATTTTCGTTGAGTAATTTGGAAATAAATTTCCAAATGAAAGAAATGGGATCGAATGTGAGATTTAAATCAAGTTTGATATTACAAGCTTTTATTCGTCTCAAGATAAGAACGTCGTCGATCAAGGTCTGAGAGGTAATTAAAATACCCCAACTTGAACGACTTCACTATTATCAAGAGATGATATTAGTTTGTAAATGGTAAAGGGATATCGAAATGAGTTATCTTGAAGTTTGTTTAATCTTCGAATTTGTGAAGTTAGATTTGGAAAATAGGCTTAATTTATTTTTAAATATTAAGAATGGAGTTGGAATTTAATTATAAACGAAGTTTTTAAACGTTTATATTTAATTTAATTAAAACGAACTCGCCACGGCGCGGTAGTTCGTAAATTGGCGATTCGAACTTCAATTGAGTATATAGAACTCAATATAAGTTAGAATTTGATGAAACAAGAAATGCCTGGACCGATTGAACGATAGTTTTCTAAAGGAAGAGAAAAATCTTGATTTCGTCATATAGATTTTGAGTTATGTCAAAATCAAATTTTCAGAAAAACAGCGCCATAATCGTTTAAAACCATAATGGTTTATTTAATTAAATAAAAGAATTTTAAGTGAATCGACTTTTCCATTAGAAAAATCCGGACTTGAGTTATAAAATAAATACGAACTCAAGTAGAGTTAATGGATCGATTTTTGGGACAAAAATCATATTTTTAAATTTCAATTGAAGTTAACTAATTTCAAACTAAATTAGTAAATAGGGGTTTTGACCAAACTTAACATGTGTTAAGTAAACTAAATTTGTAAACTGTAATTGAAAATTTGAATATGGAACTTGAATTGGAATTTGGAAGCGAACGACGAGTTTGAGTTTGGTCTGTGTAATAATGAATATAAATATATTTGAACGTGAGACTTCCAAAATAAAAATGGAATAAGCAAATAAGCTAATTTGAAAACAAATTAGCGAATTGAGATAAAATGATTGGACCGATTGAAATGAGTTGGAAATAGGCATATACATGTTAAACAGGTATGGGATGAAGTGAATGAAGGGTATGAAGAATATTAGTAAGTGCCCGACAACAAGGTACATGTTTCAATTTCCATATGAGGTTTTATGTGCCGAATCGGCAAGCCGCTTGGCTTTTTGATTTTCTTTTTGAATGGAGAGGCCTGTGTGGCGGTTTGGGGATTTTCCCGATGCTCCCGGTACAAAGGAGGTTATGGCGAATTTTTCCGGAAATTTAAAGAGTTAGAATATTTTTAAGAAGTTTGAAATTTAGAAACCGATATATCGATATTTAGAATTCGATAAGAAACTTAAAAATGAAATATTAGAAAGGGCCAGTGGTTGTTGATTGTTGATGGATGTTTATTTTTCCTTTGATAGTTAAATCACCAACTATCAAAGATTTTTACCATCGTTGTCAATATGGAGAGACCGGTTGGATTTAATATCCGAGAACCACTCCGTATAGGCATAGGCGTTGCGAATTAGATTATGCTGAAGATAATCGAAGACGGAGTGAAATTCAAAGAGCTGTTATGTTTGTCCAGTCCTAGGACAACTTGTATGGATGAATGTCTGACAGAGTATTCCTAACGGTCACATAAGACGATCTTTTCAAGGAATTACGTCTGGTGGCGGAGGAATTCGTTTCTCTTAGCTTTTATACCCGTAATATTTTTGGAAAGATCAACCAGTGATTTGACGGGTTTGACGATATGGCATTCAAAGTGTATGGTGGCCAGATGTTCTGAAAGATAGACGTAGCCTCAAGCCTCACAACCGGGAAATGACAAAAATCGGGCAGGCAGCATGGCTATGTGGGTCGCACCCATTAGGATGTATAATCACCTATCTAGAGAAATTCCTTTTGTTCCTTAATCTATCGATTCTGCCCATTCGGGAACGGTGGTTTGAGCCCAACCGTTGGTGATATACATTCGATACACTCAAGCGAAATGAGTGGTCGGTCATGTGTGGGCCGGGTTGCAAGACGTTCTTGTTGAACCCAGGTGTATTCGCCTCTAGAGATACATCATCGGAAGGTGGTCCCATACCTTGTCATAGTTGGAATCCAATCTCCAATAAGCGCCCTGCAGTTTTTGATTTTATACTATATATGTAGAGCGTGAGATGCAAGCGTTCTACTATTTGGTTATTTATTTGATTAGACATTATTATAATATCACTGGATTTTGATATCAAAAATGGTTTGGGTTATAGTAAGGTAAAAACCATCCGTATTTATGTGTGGACTGGTCTTACTATTATCCTTTTCTTTCGAAAGATCTTTGAAGTTAAACCATATGGTTGGAGTTTACTCACACCAGTCCCATGACTGACCCAGAGTTTATTTTGTTTTGTTTTTCCTAAACTCTTGGGTGCCCAAATTTGTACGGGCAGTCAAGTGTTTCAGGCTTTTACAGATACACTTGGAGGAGCTTGAAGCAGGAGGCTTCAACGTTAGTTATTTAGAGTTACTTCCGCTGAATCAAATGTTATGTGTACTTTGATGATGGTATGTATATATGTACAAAACAGATTTGTATTTCAAAGCTTATGTTATATAATATATTTTATTCGTCCCGCTGTGAGATTCGTGTTTACTTTGATTATGCTCAGTTGTGTTCTTCTTCTTCTTCTATTCTATTAGTTCTATCTTTCCTATCTCACCCTCTAATTTCTTTCTATTAATGATTCGGTATTTTCGATGTCTGAACAGTCGACGCTGGGTTTTTGTGTCGATTTTCGGGTCGAAAATCCCGTGGTCGTTACAGTTCACGAGCAGGAAATGAGGGCGAGCCCTAGGGGGCGAGCCGAGTTGGTCCCACGAGCCAAGGTGGGTCCCACTAGCGGGGGTGGGTCCCAATCCATGATCCAAGTTAATGACGCTTCGTCACTACATCCACGTGATTGCCAGTTAATGCCAGATTACACCCATTCATGGAAACGGGAGTGACTTCCAAATCGTAAGTCCATTTTAGCCAAACGAAAGCTCTACTTGAAGCTAATTCAGAGGTATACAAGAGTTATTGAGCAAAGCCTTGTAATTGATGTTTTCATGTCCAAAAAAGGTCGTTTAGTAGGAGTTTCTGGTCATTCTTTGTTTGTGATGCGACTTCAACCAAATCGCTTCATGTCTTCTGACGATAATCCCAATACTTAAGCGTATTGTTAACTAGAGATTCCATGTGTGACAGCTTTGACAAAAAGCATGTCAACAGAAATCAAAGTTGAATTGTAGTTGGAAATTCACATAAATTGATTCAGATTGGATTATCTCTTGAAGTTAGTATTTTGCTTTCCAAAACTATAAATTAATTTATTTGCTTCATTTAAACTACTTTGAATATAAACTTAGCTTTCTTATCCAACTATTATTCTACATCAAACCTATTTAGTTTATTTAAACTATTTTATACTAAAACATGTTTATTTTATTCAAACCTATTTGAACTACTTTATATAAAAAAAATTGTTTACTCTATTCGAACCTATTTTATATCAAGTTTATTATCTTACTTAAACTATTTTAAATTTAACTTAACTATTTTAGAGACAAGAGTGTATATTTTCAATCCAAGCAATTTAAGCCCGAAATGATTGAGTGTAAAGATTCAGTTGAATAATAATATTCGTAACATGCAATCTAAATTGAATTTGAAGTTTTAATGGTGAATTGATTTGTAAATCTGAAATTGAAATTGAAATGATATCGAATATCTAAATCGATTAAGAAATCAAACTGAATTTGGTATTGAAATGGAATTTCAAGAACCTTCGATTTTGGACACTTGATATGGAAGTTTTCGAAACTTATATATATGAAAATTTAATATAAGAATGCGCTGAATTCAAAATTATTGATTTTGAAGGTAATTGACATGAAATGATATCTTGTATATAATGAAATTTGTACAAAATGACATGTTGAAATATGATTTAAGAAGTCTTATATAAATGAAAATTTATATATGTCCTATATACGCAAAGTGAAATGAATATAATATATAGTACTATATGATTTCGAACCAAAGATACAGGAAGTACCTTCCATTGAAAATCGAGGTCCTACTTGCTAGGAACTCTTGTTGATATTTCTTTGATTTTGGTTTTCCGTACATAATACTCATGAGTGTTTCCTTTGAACTCGGCTGCATGGCGAAATTCGCAGGGCCGCGAAGGCCTACGACGACGGATGCTTCCTGGGGTAACCAGGCATAACCATTGTGTCTGCTGCGATCTATAGTCGTTTTACGATGGCGAAATCCACAGGGATGCGAAAGCCTATGGGTACGAATGCTTCCTGGGGGATTCAGGCATAACCATTATGTATCTGCGGTCCACATGGCATAATTCATAGGGCAGTGATTGTGTAAGGTTTACGGGTGATACAGATGTAACGACCAGTATTACTAGATGCAAACTGCGTTTCCATGCGATTAATTTGAGGTGTTATGGCGAAATATGTAAGGCAGTGATTGCCTAGCCACATATGGCCGTGGCACTTTGTCCTCTCGACTTGGTGATAAAGCGACCTTAGGGTCTACATTCCGTGATTATCTCAGATTATTCTATTTCTATTGATTCATCCTGTTGATTGTTCGTGACGAAATTCGTAGGGAAGAGATTTCCTATAGGTACGGATGCTTCTTGGGGGACCCAGGCGTAACCATTGTGTATCTGTGATTCATGAATAAGTTTCATCGGGATGGTACTTCTTTTATCTATTTTAATGTTTTTTAAAGTATTTTCACTAAATGTTGAAACGAGTTTACTTAGTACTTCGAGATTTCTAGTTTTGCGCTTGACCAACGCATTACTAGATTCTTGAAGAGCAATGATAAATTTATGGAAATATCGAGTTATCAAAAACTATTTTTGATATAAGTTATTTTTTATATCAAAAGAATTTTTCTTCAATTTTTTTTTCTTATAAATTTAAAATTGTATATAAATTATAGACACTTTAATTAGATACATTGGTATAACTATTTTATTTTAATGAACTATAATATGTCAATATGCGAAAACCATTCTATTAGCATAACAATTTTGATTTTGTTTTGAATACACGATTTTGATTTAAATAGAATTGTTCGCTCGATTCTCGACGATGAACACTGATATGAGTTTTTGGTAAAATCTGAGGTTCTCTATCATAGTTTATTGCTATGCAAGAAGAATGGAAGTTTCTAATCAAGAATTCAAATCAGAAGTCCGCACTTGAGTGATCGGGTTACCAATACTAATTAAAAGAAAAATTTTGTATTTTAACAAGAAATCGAAAATGATATGCATATGAATGGAGTATCGTTTAATTACCAGTTCCTTATTTCATTCCTTTTTAAGGACGAAAAGTTCTGAGTAGGGGAGAATGTAACATCCCTTAAAATTACAACCATTTAAAACTTTAAATTTAATTTAATGTTTGAATTTGAATGGTTTTTAAATAAGATTTATGATGTTATTAAAAAACGATTTAAAATTTTATTTGTGATAAACAACAGTTTATAATTTGTTAAATTGTGATCGATAATAATGGAAATTATTAAATTGTTATGTTTATACATTTGGACTAGCTAACTTTGAACTACTGTTGAAAAACAAAATTGCATTTGAATCCATGATTTTATTTTTAAGGTTTAATATAGGAATTAATGCGATAATTGATAATAAATTTATGAATGTTTCCAAATTAATTTTATATAGGAAGAATTGTAAGACACAGAGTGTTAAAGGTATATAATGTATGTTTTAACTATCGCATTTAATGAAATTTATGTTAACATATATAATAATAAATAAAAAAATAAAAAAATAAAACATATTTATTGTCCAACCTTTCCATGTATTATGAATACATTAGTAATAAAAAAAGATAAAACATATTTATTGTTTCCCCTTCTTTTTCTACTTTCCCCAAATTCACTGCCTCATCTCTCTACACTTTATTTCTTAATTAGTAATGCATTCATTTCTTTCCTCCACTTTATTAATTTCTTTCCATACATTCTATTTTCTTGAATCTTATTTCCTATTCTATGCGGCTATCATTAAAAAATCCATATATGTTGTATCCATTCTGCCACATTTAATTTGTGAAATACATGAAAAAAATGAATTGAAAAGGTCCCGCACCATTATGTGTATAAGAAAAACAAGTCATTCATTCATTTTAATTAATGAATAAAAGTAAAGGACATCATTTGGTTTTCCTTCCCTTATAACGTTTTATATTACATATATTATTTATAGTATAACATAAATACTTCATATTCTTCTATATTCTTCCCTAAGCATGTTTTAATGACTTCATATAATATATAGCATAAAACGTTTTATGAAACAAAAATCCACTCATTTTATTTCCAATGCTTGGCATAAATGCATATGAAACGGTGTAAAAAAGAAGAAAAAAAGAATCAAGTCTGAAAGTTTATTGGCTTGCTTGGGAACCAATAAAGCATATTGATCTGTTCTTTTGATTGAGATTTACGAATATGTTCAAATTCAAGCGCATGTACTGTTCCCTTCCCTTTATTTATTTCCTTACCTGCTGTTCATTCTGCATAATTTTCTACTTTCCCTTTACCTCTATTGTCTGCTTAAAGAATATTTCCCCAGGCGAAATCAAGACTCCTTCTTTTCATTTTAATGGCAGTCTCCACCGAAAAATTAAAATGCCCATTTTCTTCAAGTCTTCATAAATTTCTCCCCTCTCAAATCAATGGCCAGCTGCCATTACATCCATTTCTTCCTCTTCAATTAATAGCCAACTTAAAACCAATTTTCCCCAAATCAAACAAATTCCCTCCACCGTCCTCATCAACAATCTCCGCATTTGTCCATCCTTGTTGCGTTGTCACCAGCTTCTTTTTCCTTCGTCGAATCAAGGTGAGTTTTAATCTCACAGTTAATTTTTCTTCAACTAATTAACAATAATACCGTGATAATTAAAAAAAAGTTAGATCATTTGCTTGTTTAGCATATTTGAATTATCTTTGACATATTGTGGTTGGTTACTTTTGACATAACCATGGAAATTTGGTTGATACTGTCATAATGTTATTATGGCCATTTCAATTTTACCATGATCCATGTTGTACATCACCTATTTTCTTATTGTTACAGGTCTTCTATATTTATTTATTTTACCGTCACTCACTTGGCATGGTCACCGGCCATGTTACCTGTAAAATCGGGTACTCCTTGTACTAGCACCTGTTCTATTGCATTTTTGCTTGTTGTTGGAAATATTTAACCATTGTCCATTTTTGCTTGTTTTTTTGGAAATAGTTGTACACATATAAGAATTGTAGTATTAGTTATATATATATATATATCTTGAAGCATATATATATATACTTTAGTTGATGAAGGTTGTTCCATTTTATTTGCTTTGTCCATTTTATTTATGTGGGAAGTCGTGATTTATTTTTCTGAAACAGGTTTGGAACTTTGAAACTTGCAAATAGGAAGTTGGGGTATATAATATATGCATGGGAATATAATTCTTTTGTTAAAGTTTATGTGCTAAAACGTTGAAGCTACTACTTGCCTTTAAGTATTGGGCTTGAATACTTAAGAACTTTGCCTTGTTTAATATGCATTACTGGGATGTTATATATATAGTTCAAATTTATGTAACAAAGTTCATTTCTTTTTTTGGTGCCATGTATGTGCATTATGTACATACTTTTAAGAAAAAAAAGAATATATGCATATGACATGGGGGTTTTTAGTGTGAAGGACAAAGTCAAACAAAAATTTGTTCATAAGGACGGTCAACAAAAAAATTATCCCCAAGGACAATTTTACACTAGATAGTGGAATTCAGGGGGCCTCTTGTTTTTCCACTTTACACTAAAAGTTGGCCTTTTGAGCAAATTTTTTGGTTCTTGTCCTTTTAGGCAAATTTTTTGCTTTTTTTGTCCTTCACACTATTTTCCTGTTTGACATATTTAGCTGAGCGAGGGAACCAATGTACTATATTTTTTTACTTCTTTGGAATAATGTAAGTTAGATCTATATTTTAATGTAAGTTGGAATGATACAATTCTTATAATAATATTAGGTGTTGTAATATGTCTTATGGCCTTAGTCAGTTTTGTACACATTGACTTGTGCATTGAATTATTTGGCAACTTTACCCGGATATGTAGCATACTAGAAATTCAACAAATTCTCATTTATGTTAGGATTACCTATTTTATTTCAGTTTTTATTGAAGTTAATTTAATTGAATACAACTTGACCAGAGTTTTGTTTTGCTCGGGTCGGGGTCAGACCTGAGTAATTACAGCTTAGATTTGAAGCTGACGATGATAAGGATTCGTGAACGCATGTGAAGGCACGCTCGCTTTTGGTTCGATTAAAATTCGGATTTTCTTTTGGTAAATAAATTAATGTATATTTTCTTCCGCTGTGCATATGAATTTTGTAAACTCTGATATTTGTATAAATTGCTTCAGCTGTGAGATATTGTAGTTTTATTTTTGTGATTTCTATGTTTGATTTTATTAAATCGTGTAAACTAAATAACAATTTGTCATTTTGGTCGGTTTAAGTTGGTTTAATTACCGACTTGAAGCGGCCGGAAAGGCAGGTTGTTACAACCACCGAATCACTATCAACCTGCAACTTCCCCTACGATCCGCTCAATCCTGAATCCTTTAATCCTACAATCACAACGACCTAACACCATAAATATACATCCAAAACTCTGAATCCACCTATTAAATGCGCATATACATGCATCCATGCACAAGCCAATACACACGTAATATAAAAGTGCACTTTAAAATGCAGAAACAGAGATAAGAGAAGATGATTTCCTAATAAAATAGCATTTTTTTCAGAAAGATAAAAAGATTTATCTTTTCTTTAAAAAAATTGCCAATAAGTTAGAAAGATCTGTCTATTCCTTAGAAAGTTAAAACGATTTATTTTTTCTTAAAATGGCAAGAATATATATATATATATATATTCTATATAAGGTAAATTCAATCACCAAAACTAAAATTACAGCAAACTTCATTATATAATGATTCATCCCTTACATAATGTTCATATGTGAGTTATATCGTTTAATATATGGGCATGTTATGAATAAGGTGATGGTAGTGGTAATAGTGATTAACCTATTAACATGGGAGTAAATGTATGGTCTGTATCTTTTGATCTGTATCAGAAATGCAAATGTGCTTGGATTGATATGGTTTGAAATATGTTGTTGTGTTAAAAAAACGATAAATAGTTTATCATTATATAAATGACAAATAGTTTTATCATTTTATAAATGATAAATAGTTTTATCATTTTTCTACATAAAATCAGCGTGCGATACATTACAAATATGAAAGTATTTATACATCAAAATTACATTGTACTAGTATAACTGCATGACGGTGGAAAAACCGACCGTTAATTACATAATATCAAAACATAAAAATATATTTTAATAATTTTTATATGATTTCGATGAAAAAATTAATAGCATTATTTATGAAAAAGCAGAAATAACTAAATTGGTATTACGAAGAGTTCAATTTAGTAGCTATCTGATATTGTAGATTTGAAGTGTATTGCAAATTTGAAGGGAAGTGTATATGTGAATTGGTATTGACAGATTTAAATGGAAGAGTGGAAAAATGGACCTTGATTCAAATAATGAAAGCAAGAGAGAAAAACATGGAGCATGATTTTTTGGCTTCAGAAGAAATTGATTTCATCTCACAGTAGGCAAACCTTCCTATGGTTGGTTTGATAAGAAGTGTTGTTTATATTTGTGAAAAATAAAATAAAAATCACCATTCACAAAAATGGAAGATCATGAATCGCCTCAGTAAAAGTCTTGCGTAATATTAATACAAATGATAAATAGTTTTATCATTTAACAAATGTTAAACATGTTAATATTTATATAAAAGATATACATAATTAACTATGTAAATTAAATAAAAGATAGGCATATTAATATTTATATAAAAGATAAACATATTTATCTTCCAAATTTTAGCCGCAATGACTTCAAGAGTGACATATAGGCCACCTATCTTTCTTTTTTCTTTCAAAAAGATAAAAGAATTTATTTTCTAAAAATAAAAATAAAAAGCATTTAAATTTTTATTCAAATAATCTTAATAAAAAATCATTTTGCTAAGAAGATAAAAGATTTAACCTTCTCTATAAGCTGATAAAAGCATTAGTTTACATATATAAAAAACTACATTTTCCTCTTATTCTAAAATTTGTTTCAGCTTTTAAACATAATTCTACTTGTTGACTTGCACATTTCATTTAATGAACTTATTTCAGTTCCTATGTGCTTTCTCTGTATTTTTTATGTGTATATTTATAGACACACATATACACACTAATTGTTTTCTATGCACATACTGTAACGATTCGGATTTCGCCCGGACCTAATCGATCACAAAATCGACTAGCCCGTTCAGAAACCCGAATACGCTAAATTTGGGCATACAACACATCAGAACAAATAACATAAGACTTTTATAAACATTATAATAATGTTACATCAGAGTACAGAATATCAGAGTACATCGAATATAATAATACAACAGCGGAAGATAATTTACAATGAATTTAATACAGTGCATCAGAACTAATAAACTGATACAGCGGAAGTCTATCAATGCTCTGGACACAGCTTTAAGCTTAGATCCAGAATTCTACTCAATATATCAGCAAAATAAGCTACTCAACTGCCCATGTGGAAAAGAGGGCACCCGAGTTTGCAAAGTGACAAACTACGGGTCAGTCATGGGACTGGTATGAGAAATCTTACTTAACTTATCTGACAATATGGCTAATCACAGGACCACGTCGCTAACGCGGAATGGGTTTACTCCATTGGATTGCTAGTGAATAAATTAAATAAATTTTTATTCAAAACAACTCAATTCTTTTTAGAAAAATGAAATCATTAAAAGACTTAAGTCCCATCACACAATGCAACGCAAACCGGAGGATAGAGTTTTACCTTATAATGATCAAACATGCTCGAAACGTAGAAAATAATATTTTTAATATTATAATTAGTGTCTAATCTGTTTTAAAACACTTCAAAGTAAATGTATCAATCCTAGACGGCATAGTACCCCATCCTACTATGTCGCCATATATAAGTTTATAATCAAAACTGTAATGTCATATTGGAAATTGGGTTTCCATCACGAGTCAAGGCTAGGGACGATCTCCTTACCAATTCGAGACACTCTAGCAATGTCCCAGGATTCGGACGTTGGCGAACCCTTGGATCCTACAGGGCCGGTCCACATATACTTTAGTGGATTAGTTATACCAGAACACACGCTTCCCGGTCCTATTGAACTTATAAAATGGTCACTATCGACCAATAAATCCGAGGCGCCTCATTCCATCAACCACATAAGTAAAATGTCAGGGCTTGCAAAACCCTGATACCACTTCTAGCTAGAAAGAAACATGTGCGCTCCCTGTGTTACGACCCAAACTTCCCCATGAAGGAAAGCCCGGATTGCTTTGAGGACAAGACGAATCAGAACACAAACAGAAGAATATTTCATTGTTAATTACAACAATTCCACTAGAATACAAGAATATACAGAGTATGAATCAATATTACACAACATAAAATATAAAAGATTACAATACATTACATAGCAGGGAAAATAATACAAAACATAACTGAAAGTAATAAACGAATAAAGAGCTTTCCGAGTATTGTTCCAGCTGTAAACCAGGATCCTGTGAATATAAATCTGCAAAACCAAAACTACTAGCTGCCTGTGTGGAAAATAGGGGCACCCAGAGTTTAGGTTAAAACAATAAACTCCAGGTCAGTCATGTGACTGGTGTGAGAACTAAAACAGTTATTAATCTTTATTTTAAAGTTAGGTAAATCAAGGGACCACGCCGTATAACACAGAACAGGTTTCCTCCCATGAATACCAGTGCATAAAACAATAGCGCAATGCTAAATAAAGAACAGTGAAGCTATTATAAGACCCAGGTCCCATCACACAATGCAACACAAGCCGGGGGATAGGGTTTTACCTTATAATAGCCAAAGAATGCTTGATACGCTAAACTTCATCATTAATTATTACTATAAGTGTATAGTGTCAAAAAAAATTCAATCATAAGTTTTAATCATAGACGGCATGGGTACCATATATCATGTCGCCAGTACTAGGCTCTACAATCAAAACCACAAATGTCACGTATTGGAAGTTGGATTTCCATCTGTGAACCAAGGCAAGGGATCGTCCTTACCGAATCCGAGATGCTCTAGCCCGTGTCTTAGGATCAGAACGCATCAACCCTTGGATCGTCATGGCTGGTCCACCGATGTGGATTAAAATGTCTGAACACTGCGTTTCCCCGCCCTATGGGGCATCAATGAGCCCAATGACTCCATCGGACCCGGATCGTCCGATCTAACCGAGGCGCCTCGCAATCCATCATCCACATAAGTAAAATGTCCGGGCGTGTAAAACACAAAACACCACTCCTATCTAGAAGGAAACGCATGCCCTCCCTGATGTCCTCCTCCCGTTTTTAGTTCACACCGGGGTGTGAGGCTCGCGAATTAACGCTACACAAAGCTACGCCACAAAGGTCGTGCTTTGATCATCAACCACAAGACTCTGCTTTTCAACAGAAGCCTTGATCATTTGCATCTTTGCATGCCACACAGGCAAACCACTCCATGAAACCGATATCCATCAATCACATAGAATGATATCCAATGTCAGACACACAGTCCATTTACAAGTTTGTTCTGGGCATAAACGAAACCGGAGGAACCTTATTCCTCGCATATCCATTGATCTCCAAGTATGTCTGGACGATCACCAACTGATTCCCTTCTCTTGGGTGTACGGCCGAATCAAGATCATCAGTAATTATCCAAACGATGTGAAGACCTCTGGTCTTCAACCACCGTCTTCATCTTCGAATAATCGTCGTATCAGTTATTCAGAATGGGATAAACCCGGTCTTTCCAAATAACTCACGTATTTTATAAACAAGTGTTATACAAACACAACATACGCCTCATTCCAATTCAGAATATTCTTTTATTCAAATATTCTCATTATTAGGGAAAGGTTCCTATTAATTTTATCAAAGATAAATTCTTTAAAATTTATTCTTTAATCCTCCTTTGAATATCATTTCCAACTAGTTGGGATTAGCGAACCACACCGAAGTAATCATTTATTTTATTTCCCAATCCCAACCTATTCATCCCATGGAGCAAAACTGGTAATCCTCCATATCTAACACCACGGTGTTATCGATAAAACTAATTACCATTTCACGTTCAAATCTAATTAAAGATTTAACTACCTCTTTGGAGCAAAACTGGTGATACTCCATTCTCGATCATTTAATCTAATTAAAGATTCATAAAAACTCCACTTAGTTTTAATCTACCCAAAAATCAATATCATGTCTTTAACTGGGTTAAAGAACTAATGTCATTTAAAACACAGATCACAATAAACCCAAAATCACCTTCTGTAACACCCCACCTCCGCTAGGGTCACTCTTTCGGGGGCACTAGCTTCTGGGGGGCGTTAGAACTGGGTAAGCATGCATAATGATATATCAAGGCAGAACAGGAACATAAATATATATGTTAATCAGAGTAAGTGAGAATAAAACAGCGGAATATCTCAAACCATCTCAAAACAAGTTTTAGTACATCATAAAGTCAACTGCCAAAATAAACATGTCTAGTACATCATAAACAGAAATACTGAAATACATAGTGCTATCCCCAAAATAAAGATGATAAACCATAGCGAGCTCAATGTCCAGGCATACATGAGCTATCCAGCAAACAAGCAAGCGATCCAAGCTAAGCACCACTATTCCCTCCCTGAGAACCTGGGGGGGAAACGGAAGAAAAGAAGCGAAAGAAAACAGGTCAGTCAAAAAGACTGGTAAGCCCTACTACGATCAGTCTATAAACTAATAAAGCTAACATCATGATGGAAACTGAGATGAACATACTGGCAATAGATAAAGGTGTCATCACATAAAGAAGATTAAGCTTTGCACCACAGTGTACTAGCAAACTAACATCACAGGTATTGATCCCTTAGCCCAAAACTTTGGCCCAATAACGCGAAGTGACCTTAATACAAGGTCCACCCCAACGGTCTAGTCGATCGGCTCCCTATAAACCTAACACGTTAAGTGTTGGTGCCCATACGGCCCACATATGGTTGTAGTCAGACTGTGCTGGGTCCACCTTCGGGTGTATCAAGCCCTTGGGTGTCAACCCCAGACACTTAAGCAATAATGCACAGTCTAAACCTACTGGTACCCGTGCCTCGAGTTTGTCCAACACCGGACTACGTGCACGTCCGTAGCCCGCCTGGACCCGCACCGCTGTACCACTCATCCGTCGCTTTGGTCGCTTACATCCGTCCAGTAATCGTGCCCCCGCCCTAGCCTAGTCCTCTAGGGTTGTGAATGATACCCAACTGGGATTACTACTGGAACAGACCACGTTGCTAGGGTTTTCTAAGAGGGTTAAGTGTGGTTTAACCCCTCACTAATCATGGATTAAATTAGTTAAGTGTAACCAACAGTTCACCACTTAACCCCATTTAATCCCTTGTATTCCCCAAAATTGGTTAAGTATTAGTGGGCCATGACTTAACCTTAATCATGAGGCATTAATTAATTCAATGCACCCAACCTCTCACATTAGACCTTGTTGTGGTTACTAGTTAGGCCGGGCGGGTCCGGGTAGGTTTACACCACAACTTAGTCTAACCTCGGGTCTCACGTGCAACATGACCAACTACCCACATTGGGTCCTATTGCTTGTAGCCACTAGTTAAGCCGGTCGGTTCCGGGTAGATTTATGCTACAAACTCAACCCAACCTCGAGTTGGCCACACTTATGTTTTCTAAGTGTCATGTCCACTTTCAAAACATCATTACAAGTTTAACAAATACTTGGGTAGACCTAACTTAATAGGTAAATTCCCAAGGGGTAGACCTAACTTAATAGGTAAATTCCCAATCTTATATTTTCATGTATTTAAGTTTTTACCCAAACCCCCCCCCCCCAACGTCATTCCATCGCTTACATATTCGTCATAACGCATAAAGGATAGGAAGAGGGAACTTGGCACAACATACATGATGAATCTTACATATCATAATAAACATGCATAACATGTTGGACTTGCATAACTTAGCATAGTGAACTTGCATAAACATGCATAACTTGTTAAACTTGCAAATCATGGCATAGTGAACTCGCATAAGCATGCATAACTTGTTAAGCTTGCAAATCATGGCATAGTGAACTTGCAAAAACATGTATAACTTGTTAAACATGCATAACATAGCATAGTGAACTCGCATAAGCATGCATAACTTATTAAACATGCATAATATAGCATAGTGAACTTGCATAAACATGCATAACTTATTAAACATGCATAACATAGCATAGTGAACTCGCATAAGCATGCATAACTTATTAAACATGCATAACATAGCATAGTGAACTCGCATAAGCATGCATAACTTATTAAACATGCATAACATAGCATAGTGAACTCGCATAAGCATGCATAACTTATTAAACATGCATAAATCCCAACTTTCATCACATATTAACTTTAGAGTTTCTAAAATGAAGGTAAGAGGGCTTACAAATATTATGAAGACACAAATCCACTAATAAAGATTGAGAAGCCCTTTATGCAAGCATTTAAAAACCCAAAACAAAGCTCCAATTAACAAAAATCCCAAAAACTCTAGCTTAGAAAATAAAACTTGCAACTTGATGATGTATGCAAGCTAATGATCATTCATACAACTTAGAAATGCTTGTATGAACATCATAATCTTCATAGGAATGATTAATGAAGAGATTGGAGGCTAGGGTTTTTAAGTGGAGGCCATTTGAGAAATCAATTTGACATAGTTTGGTTGCTAGATTGAATAATGAGGTTTTAGGGTAGGATTAGGGGCTTATTTATAGAAGATTAGAGTGTTTTTAGCCCTAGGATTAACCCTAGGTTAGTTTAGGTCCGTCAGATTTCGGAACTCTCTAGAACCAAGCCACACAACCCAGCCCAAATCAGAAATGGTGCACCAGGCCAAACAGCCCGGGCACCCCCTGTCGACAGGTCTGTCGACAGGGCTGTCGACACCCTAGGGACCCTGTCGACAGGCCTGTCGACATGCGGGTCCTGGCGGGAATTTTCCCGCCTGCGCCAGTTTGCCCTAACCCTTGTTTTTAAATTAAATTTAAATCTGTTTTTACTTAGGAATTTTCTGAAAACTTCAATGGGCCTTAACTGGGTCATACGGACTCCGATTTTCGAAAACTCGGACTCTATTTCGCGTATTTTTCCGAGACGAACGCAATGGCATAGCCCGTTTCCCTTGATTCAGATTTTTACATTAGATTCTGCCTCGATTTATGTTATAACAGGTTATTGAAAATACGGGTTGTTACATTCTCCCCTCCTTAAAGGATTTCGTCCCCGAAATCTTCAAGTTAGGAAGAACATATCCTACCATCCAATCATCCATCTACTCAAAGCATCATCCACGAGCAATCATTGTCCTTACAAGATTCTAAATGTTGTATGAACATATGCAAAGGTGTGTGTATATGTACTTATCTAATGCAAAGATCAATGCAAAATATGTTAGTGAAATGTATCCACATGTATGCAATTCCTAACATAATGTATAATATCTATATGTGTGCACATAACATACACCCATATGCAACATCCATGTGATAACACGCAATTTTCATCCATGAATAAGCATAAACACTCATGCATATGCAATATGAGGAGTGTGCGAGCCGATCTAGTGCCTAATGTGTATCATGCATCCACGAGTAACCACTTGCAAACACTTGCAACCACTTGCAACCATCAAACATAACATGTCTCAAACACATGTTTCATCCAAAGGGTTTCTTCCTAAGGTTCTCATGACAAGATTAACACGCTAAACTAGATAAATATGGGTAGCAAAGAGAAAGATATGCTACCAAAAGGAAAGAGATTGAGAGTGTACCCTCAAAAAGGAATGGATAAAGCCCACGCATCTTCTCCTCGGTTTCCCACGTTGCTTCTTCTTCGGCTTCACCCCATTGAACCTTCACCAATTTGACCTCTCGATTCCTTAGCTTCTTGGTCTCCGTCCCCAAGATACGAATCGGAGCTCTCCTCAAGGTAGCTTCTTTCTCCACTTCCACATCTTCCAAAACACTTGGCTCCACAATCTCCGCTGATTTATGCAGACACTTCCGGAGATGCGAGACATGAAAAACATTGTGCACTCCGGCAAGCTTCTCGGGCAACTTCACTCTATAAGCCATCTGCCCGATCCTCTCAACAATGGGGAATGGTCCAACAAATCTCGGGGCTAACTTTCCAACGGCTCCAAATCGGACTACATTCCGCAAAGGAGAAACCTTCACGAAAACCATATCCCCTACATCAAACTCCAAATCAGATCTTCGCTTATCAGCATAGGATTTCTGTCGGTCTTGGGCCGCCTTCATCCATCTTCTAATCAACTCGACCTTCTCGGATGTATCTCTGATCATATCAGGCCCAAGTATAAGCTTATCTGTAGTCTCCCACCAACATGTAGGTGACTTGCACGGTCTCCCATATAAAGCCTCAAATGGTGCCATCCCAATGCTCGCCTGATAACTGTTATTATAAGCAAATTCTACAAGAGGAAGGTGGTCTTCCCAAGTACCACCAAAATCCAGAATGCAAAGCCTCAACAAGTCCTCAAGTACTCTATTCACCCTTTCTGTCTGACCGTCCGTTTGTGGGTGATAAGCAGTACTCAGATTCAACCTCGTGCCCAAGGCCTCCTGCAAGCTATTCCAGAACTGACTTGTAAAGATTGGGTCGCGGTCACTGACAATACTAGAAGGGACTCCATGAAGTCTCACAATCTCACGAAGATATACAGACGCTAGCCAAGACGCTGTCCTCTTGCTCTTCACCGGAATAAAATGAGCACTCTTCGTAAGTCTATCCACAATAACCCAAATGCTCGTATTCCCTTTTCTTGACCTTGGAAGCCCATCAATAAAGTCCATGGAGATACTCTCCCACTTCCAAAGCGGGACCTCTAGAGGATGCAATAGCCCACCGGGCTTCTTTGATTCGGCCTTAACTTGCTGGCAAATGATACATCTAGAGACAAACTCCGCCACATCCTTCTTCATCCCAGGCCAAAAGAAAATACGCCTCATATCTTGGTACATCTTATCCCCACCTGGATGTATAGTCAACTTAGAGCGATGCGCTTCCTCCAGAACTTTTCTTACTAAATCTTCTATCATGGGGACACATAACCTTCCATCTCTCCTTAGCCAACCCTTGTCATCAATAGAATATCGAGCGAGATGGCTAGACGTCTCTCCTCGAATCAGCTTATCCATAATCTCAACTATCTGAGGGTCTTCCTTCTGCGAAGTCCCAACTTGATCCAGAAGGGTAGGCCTGAGCTCTAGAGATGCTAAAGAACCGGTCATCGACTCACCCGCCAAAGAGAAATCAAAGGTTGCCAAGAACTCTAAATTCTTCATCTCAACAAATAGAGGACTTAGTGTCAACCTTTTTCTGCTCAACGCATCCGCTACAACATTCCCCTTACCAGGGGTATAGGCTATATCAAAATCGTAGGACGCCAAGAATTCCATCCACCTTTGCTTCCTCAAGTTCAAATCCTTCTGCGAAAAGAGATACTTCAAAGACTTATGATCAGTATATAGCTCAAATCTCTCTCCCAGAAGATAATGACGCCAAGCCTTGAGTGCATATACTATCGCTGCCAGCTCTAGATCATGAGTGGGATAATTCTTCTCATGCACCTTAAGTTGCCTACCACCAAAACATATAGCTCTGCCTTCTTGCATCAGAACGGCGCCCAATCCCGTGCCACAAGCATCAGTGTACACGGTAAACATCTTACCACCATCGGGTAAAGCTAGAACTGGTGCTGAGGTAAGGGCTCTCTTGAGTCTCTGAAAAGCAAGCTCACAATCCATATCCCAAGCAAAAACTAAGTTCTTCTTCGTTAACATAGTAAGGGGAGCGGATATCTTCGCGAAATCCTTGATGAACTTCCGGTAAAACCCTGCAAGACCTAGAAAACTTCTTACTTCGGTTGCATTCCTTGGAGTCTTCCAATCCTGAACTGCAACCACCTTAGCGGGATCCACCGCTAAGCCCTGCTTAGACACTATATGCCCAAGGAATCTAACTTCCCTTCTCCAAAAGTGACACTTGGAGAACTTGGCCTTTAACTGATGCGCTCTAAGCGTATCCATCACCTCTACAAGATGCCTCGCGTGCTCTTCTTCATCCTTGGAGAAGATCAGAATATCATCTACGAAGACCACGACAAACTTATTCAAGAACTCCCGAAACACCCTACTCATCAAATCCATGAAATACGCGGGTGCATTCGTCAAACCGAACGGCATAACGAGCCATTCAAAGAATCCATCTGGGGTTCTG
Organism: Allium sativum; assembly: GCA_030737875.1. NCBI lineage: Eukaryota > Viridiplantae > Streptophyta > Magnoliopsida > Asparagales > Amaryllidaceae > Allium > Allium sativum. The sequence continues at coordinate 994,464,748 of CM060924.1, read as the reverse complement.
AATGCAGTCTTGTCTATACTATCTTCAGCCACTCTGAGCTGATGAAATCCAGTAGCAAGATCAAGCTGAGAGAAAACAGAAGCACCGACAAGCTGGTCAAAGAGATCATCGATCCTCGGTAATGGGTGTCTGTTCTTCTTAGTCAGCTTATTCAACTCTCTATAGTCCACACAAAGTCGAAGAGAACCATCTGCCTTAGTAGCAAACACCACAGGCGCTCCCCATTCGGATATACTTCGTCTGATGAAGTTCTTCTCAAGTAACTCCTTTACTTGCTTGCTGAGCTCCCGTCTCTCACGCGGAGCCATGTGCCGAACGGGCAAAGAAACAGGCTTAGCATTATCCACCAGATAAATGCGAAAATCAATCTCTCGTTTAGGGGGCAACCCCTTAACTTCTTCAAAAACATCTGGATAATCTCGGACCACCCTTACAGACCGAAGGGCTTCCTCTGACGAGTCGAGAGATTCAAGATAGCACAACATGACGGGATCCTTCGGATTGCATGAAATCTCTAGGGTGTTGCTAAGGCGAGTCACAAGCCTCACAACCCTATGCTCACAATCAAGAATGGCTCCATATCTGGACAGCCAATCCATGCCCAATATCAATCCGTATCCCCTGAAACCAAGAACATACGCACTACACCAGAACTCTACACTGAGTATAGAGATCCTTAGATCCTCACATATCATAGATAGATGAGCAGAACCCCCAATGGGATTCGAAACACAAACGGGATCATCCACTAAGCTAGTACTAAGGTGCAAACTATCAACAAGATTTGATGAAATAAAGCTATGTGATGCACCAGAATCAAACAAGGTACGAACTGGAAGATCGGAAATATAAACAAGGTTCTCAACAGAAACACTACCTCGATCGGGAACTGGAGCGGTATTGAGAGCATGAACTTGCCCTCCTGAAGGTCCAGCCTGCCCTTTCTTCTTCGGACATTCCTTGCTGAAGTGTCCAGTCTCACCACAGGAAAAACATCCACCACTAAGCTTCCTTTTCTTCTTCCTACAATCCTTAGCAAAGTGTCCAGGCGCACCACAGTAATTGCACTTTCCCTTGCCTTTGTTGTTGTTCCCCTTCTTATTCTTGCTCTGATTTCCCTGACTGCTTTGACCACCTTGATTGCCTTTACCTTGAGAATCGGTCTTCTTTGGTTGAGTATCACTCGACTTGACCTCTTTCTTTCCATCGCCCTGAAGTAGAGCCATATCGACCAAACTCTCGAAAGTAGCTCCATGCGGAATATGTGACATCGCCAAGCCCTGCAGCGGCTCATTCAACCCTCTAGCGAATCGAAGAGCCTTCTTCTCAGGAGTGTTTACCATGTCTAAACCAAAACGGGCCAGCTGATTAAACCTGTTCACATACTCCTTGACCGACATATCACCTTGCCTTAATGCAATGAACTTCTCCATCTGTAAATTCGCCTCAGCAGCAGATAAAAACTTGGCCACAAATCTAGTCCTCAAATCGGCCCAAGTCTCGACGGGCCTTGTCCCATTGGTGACCTCCCACCAATAGGCTGATTCGTCCTTCAAAAGCCACACTGTCAATAAGATCTTCCTCTCGTCATCAATCCCAAAAATAGCAAACAAGTCCTCAATGTCTTTCAGCCAATTCCTAGCTTCAACAAAAGATTCCGTGCCTAGGAAATTCTTGCCTCCCATCGCCTTGAAGTTTTTACAAACCTTCGTGAACTCGACCTGAGGATGCTGAGGGGGAGGAGGAGGAAGAGGAGCCTCAGCAACTGGAGGAGGAACAGGAACTACCGGAGGAGGGACATTAGGGGGAGGATTCTCAACTACAGGAGGAGGAGTGGGAGTAGGGTTTGCGGGGCCAGCTACCGCCCTAGCTTCAAGAAGAGTGGTACATTTACTCCATCCGGGATGGCAAGATTTTCAGCCATACTGAAACGAAAGATAAGATAAGATTAGGTCAAGGGAACGAAGGATAACGCTAATGGCTTTTTGGGGAATAGCCTTTTAAAATACTAGACTTTTCTTTGGAAAATACTTTATACTTGTTTTGAAAATAGTTTTTCAAAAGTCTTTTAAAAACTTTTTGTTCTTTCTTGTAAACCTTATGCTCCGATACCAAATTTGTAACACCCCACCTCTGCTAGGGTCACTCTTTCGGGGGCACTAGCTTCTGGGGGGCGTTAGAACTGGGTAAGCATGCATAATGATATATCAAGGCAGAACAGGAACATAAATATATATGTTAATCAGAGTAAGTGAGAATAAAACAGCGGAATATCTCAAACCATCTCAAAACAAGTTTTAGTACATCATAAAGTCAACTGCCAAAATAAACATGTCTAGTACATCATAAACAGAAATACTGAAATACATAGTGCTATCCCCAAAATAAAGATGATAAACCATAGCGAGCTCAATGTCCAGGCATACATGAGCTATCTAGCAAACAAGCAAGCGATCCAAGCTAAGCACCACTATTCCCTCCCTGAGAACCTGGGGGGGGGGGGGGGAAACGGAAGAAAAGAAGCGAAAGAAAACAGGTCAGTCAAAAAGACTGGTAAGCCCTACTACGATCAGTCTATAAACTAATAAAGCTAACATCATGATGGAAACTGAGATGAACATACTGGCAATAGATAAAGGTGTCATCACATAAAGAAGATTAAGCTTTGCACCACAGTGTACTAGCAAACTAACATCACAGGTATTGATCCCTTAGCCCAAAACTTTGGCCCAATAACGCGAAGTGACCTTAATACAAGGTCCAGCCCAACGGTCTAGTCGATCGGCTCCCTATAAACCTAACACGTTAAGTGTTGGTGCCCATACGGCCCACATATGGTTGTAGTCAGACTGTGCTGGGTCCACCTTCGGGTGTATCAAGCCCTTGGGTGTCAACCCCAGACACTTAAGCAATAATGCACAGTCTAAACCTACTGGTACTCGTGCCTCGAGTTTGTCCAACACCGGACTACGTGCACGTCCGTAGCCCGCCTGGACCCGCACCGCTGTACCACTCATCCGTCGCTTTGGTCGCTTACATCCGTCCAGTAATCGTGCCCCCGCCCTAGCCTAGTCCTCTAGGGTTGTGAATGATACCCAACTGGGATTACTGCTGGAACAGACCACGTTGCTAGGGTTTTCTAAGAGGGTTAAGTGTGGTTTAACCCCTCACTAATCATGGATTAAATTAGTTAAGTGTAACCAACAGTTCACCACTTAACCCCATTTAATCCCTTGTATTCCCCAAAATTGGTTAAGTATTAGTGGGCCATGACTTAACCTTAATCATGAGGCATTAATTAATTCAATGCACCCAACCTCTCACATTAGACCTTGTTGTGGTTACTAGTTAGGCCGGGCGGGTCCGGGTAGGTTTACACCACAACTTAGTCTAACCTCGGGTCTTACGTGCAACATGACCAACTACCCACATTGGGTCCTATTGCTTGTAGCCACTAGTTAAGCCGGTCGGTTCCGGGTAGATTTATGCTACAAACTCAACCCAACCTCGAGTTGGCCACACTTATGTTTTCTAAGTGTCATGTCCACTTTCAAAACATCATTACAAGTTTAACAAATACTTGGGTAGACCTAACTTAATAGGTAAATTTCCAAGGAGTAGACCTAACTTAATAGGTAAATTCCCAATCTTATATTTTCATGTATTTAAGTTTTTACCCAAACCCCCCCCCCCCCCCCCCCCCCAACGTCATTCCATCGCTTACATATTCGTCATAACGCATAAAGGATAGGAAGAGGGAACTTGGCACAACATACAAGATGAATCTTACATATCATAATAAACATGCATAACATGTTGGACTTGCATAACTTAGCATAGTGAACTTGCATAAACATGCATAACTTGTTAAACTTGCAAATCATGGCATAGTGAACTCGCATAAGCATGCATAACTTGTTAAGCTTGCAAATCATGGCATAGTGAACTTGCAAAAACATGTATAACTTGTTAAACATGCATAACATAGCATAGCGAACTTGCATAAACATGCATAACTTATTAAACATGCATAATATAGCATAGTGAACTTGCATAAACATGCATAACTTATTAAACATGCATAACATAGCATAGTGAACTCGCATAAGCATGCATAACTTATTAAACATGCATAACATAGCATAGTGAACTCGCATAAGCATGCATAACTTATTAAACATGCATAACATAGCATAGTGAACTCGCATAAGCATGCATAACTTATTAAACATGCATAAATCCCAACTTTCATCACATATTAACTTTAGAGTTTCTAAAATGAAGGTAAGAGGGCTTACAAATATTATGAAGACACAAATCCACTAATAAAGATTGAGAAGCCCTTTATGCAAGCATATAAAAACCCAAAACAAAGCTCCAATTAACAAAAATCCCAAAAACTCTAGCTTAGCAAATAAAACTTGCAACTTGATGATGTATGCAAGCTAATGATCATTCATACAACTTAGAAATGCTTGTATGAACATCATAATCTTCATAGGAATGATTAATGAAGAGATTGGAGGCTAGGGTTTTTAAGTGGAGGCCATTTGAGAAATCAATTTGACATAGTTTGGTTGCTAGATTGAATAATGAGGTTTTAGGGTAGGATTAGGGGCTTATTTATAAAAGATTAGAGTGTTTTTAGCCCTAGGATTAACCCTAGGTTAGTTTAGGTCCGTCAGATTTCGGAACTCTCTAGAACCAAGCCACACAACCCAGCCCAAATCAGAAATGGTGCACCAGGCCAAACAGCCCGGGCACCCCCTATCGACAGGGCTGTCGACAGGGCTGTCGACACCCTAGGGACCCTGTCGACAGGCCTGTCGACATGCGGGTCCTGGCGGGAATTTTCCCGCCTGCGCCAGTTTGCCCTAACCCTTGTTTTTAAATTAAATTTAAATCTGTTTTTACTTAGGAATTTTCTGAAAACTTCAATGGGCCTTAACTGGGTCATACGGACTCCGATTTTCGAAAACTCGGACTCTATTTCGCGTATTTTTCCGAGACGAATGCAATGGCATAGTCCGTTTCCCTTGATTCAGATTTTTACATTAGATTCTGCCTCGATTTATGTTATAACAGGTTATTGAAAATACGGGTTGTTACACCTTCCATTAATAATGGAATCTTCACGGAAAACAGATCAACATATATAATCTATATGAACTTCCATATCCGACTAATAATATAAATGGAATAACGACAAAGCCTTTTAAATTCCATATATTTTAATAGTCTTCCTCAACAGAAATTCACTTCGATTATTGCCAAATCGAATTCCAATCCATCCCAATTTATTTTATTAAATTGGAAAACTTTACTTTGGAAATTATCCTTTAAATCTTATCAAAAATATTTATAAATTCCAAATCCCATTTCACTGTAAATCGGGTTAAAGAACGAACGTCGTTAAAACACAGTTCACAATAAACCCAATTCACATTCTATTAATTATCAGGTTAAAGAACAAGTGTTATTTAAAACACCGTTCATGATAAACCCAAAAATCAATTCCAATTCAATATTATTTAATTGGTATACTTCATCAAATCTAAATAAAAGGATCTAATCTTTTTCTCAACTGGGTTTAAGAACAGTGTTAATGAAGGCACCATTCACGACAAACCCAAATCCCATTTGATATTAAATACAAGGCTCTGAATAGAAAATATACCGGCTTATATTCAATAACAAATTCTACGACCAACAAACATCGTATTGGAAATAACGACATAAATATATCTTTCAAATTTCCATAACAATATCTGTATAATCACGAAATCCAACATCGAAATATTCCGAAGACAATTTCGATTCAAATCCATTTCCGATTTATATATTGGAAATTCTGATTATTTTTAAAATCATTTCAAATCCAATTTATTTATTATAAAAATAAATGGATTTTAATTCTAGTTCAAAACTAGTTCATTTCGATAAAAATATATTTTTATCTTTTCAAATATGGAATTTTTCATTCCAATTCTTTCCAAATTATTTATTATGATTTTACACAAATTATTGATATTTTTAATAATTTTATCCAGGCCCGTACAGTCGATTTCCATCAATGGCCATCGAACTGCACTTACAACAACCTTTTCCAAATTTGATTTGGACATAATTCCAAATCCAACCGTTAGATTTCTAATTTCTGACATTCGTTAGAAAGCTCTTTCTGATAAGAACCCACCGGTTCTGGTTTTAGGAGAATCCGAAGGTCAGATCTCTCGTAATGTCCGTTCGAAGTCAATGTTCGAAATTCGCGAACTGTCGCAGCGCGGCGCGTTCTATTCAGGCCAGTATATCATATATATATAATATATATTTCGTCGATTTCCATTTAAAACGTATTTTATAAATCGTTTTAAATTCATTTTCAAAACGATTTTAGCTTCCAACTCAAATTCAAATCAAAATTGAATTTTTCAATATAAATTCGTTTTAAATTCATTTCAAATCTATTTCAATTTAATTCGAATTTCAAATCTATTTTAATTTAATTCGAATTTCAATTCTCCATATCATTTCAATATTACAACAATAATATTTTCAAAATATTCGATTTTGAAATCACTTTTCGATATTCATTGTAAAACGAATAAATCGACAAAATTCCCGTTCGTGTTAAAATGGCGTTTAACTACTTAACACGGCTTCACATTTCAATATTCACTAAATATTATTTTAAAATATTCGATAATTCTGAACTGGAATCAAACACAGTCAATTACCATATAATGTGATTATATGGATTTGCACACAACAAATGTGTATAACAACAATGAAAACAGCAATCCATCATCCAAAGTGCATTCTACACTGCATAAGCATCAAATATAAATATTTAACGCTTATAACAGTTGTCAATCAGTCGATCGACACACAACTAATTATTGGGATTAGTGTATGTCCAATTCCGTCCCAATACCCGTGTGGGGTTTTCAAACAACAAACACAAATTTATTTGTGCAGTTGGGCGATGTGTAAAATTTTATCGTCCCAATCAATATCAGTCAAATGTGTGTACATCAACAAATCGTCTGATTTGTAAATGAATATTTAATTTTATATACACGTTAAAAATTATATTTTTAACTATAAAATATTTATTTTCATTCCACATCACACAATCAGCTTTCACAACAGATCAATCAAACATACAAGCCATCCATGGTCTGTGGACGACGGGTGTCGGGTGCTGCTAAACACCGTCTGCATCCTAGTATATATTTTAACTAGAAAACAAATTAAAAGTGAGGAGTTCTCACCTTGGGGTTCCACTCCATCATTCTTTATTTCTGAACGGTTTAGATTTGGATTTGTTTTCCACCTGTTCCATCACAATTCTTTTCACGCTGTTCATAGTAAAAATCATATTTTTATCGCTCCATTCCAATAAATAAAAATCATATTTTTATTTCTACTTCTTATATTTTTACAAAGCCCACCTCATAATAAAAATACCATCTTTTCTATGAACAAAAATCATATTTTTGATTATATAACAAAAACCTATATTTGATTATATAAAAATCCAAACTTTGATTATATAAAAATCTAAACTTTGATTATATAAAAATCAAAACTTTTACTTCTAACAAACTAATTACCTTAACCAAACAAGAACAAAAATAATTAAAACCAAAAATAAAAACTTACATTCGCTGCTTTGGTCAAAGAAGGACCCACGGGGCCGGAGACAGTCGGAGGAGGGTGGCGTCGGGTCGCTAAGGGGTCAGGGTGGCGCTGGCGGTCCAGGCAGTGGAGGATTGGCTCGATTTAGGGTTTATACAAAAGGGGGCGGCAGTTTCAGGGTCGTGGAGGCTGTCGGGGGTGAGGCGGAAGGGGGAGGTCGGCGCGGTGGCGTGGGAGGCTGGTGGTGCTGCTGGGGAGTCGGTTTCAGGAGAGATTGGGTGGTGCAGTTAAATTGAAGAAGGAGATGAGAGGGAAGAGGAGAGGAGGTCAGTGGCGAAGGGGGGGGCTAGCTCCGACGATCGCGCCTGGAGGGAGGTGGGGCGGCATCCACGGTGGCAGAAGAAGGTGGTCGATTTTTATCAGAGAAGGGGGAAAAGAAATTCGATCGTGTGAAATGAATGGGGACGTGTTAATGGAAAAGGGTTTATATTTATATTATTATTTATTATTATTTTATATTTCAAAAGGTTGACTTTTCTTTTGAACCCCAAATGAGGCCCAACAACTGTCGTCCACAGTGTATTACCCCCATTCCGAACAGAACGGAATATGTATCGTAAGCCATTTCAGCCATTTCGATTAGTTTTCGTCAAAATCAAAATATAACTCTATATATTGAATTTGAACGCACATTTCAATTTACCGGGGCCACATACGGACTCTAAAAATTCCCGAAAAATATTTTATTGCTTCGTATTAACGATACGATCCTAATAAAACTAATTTCGTCAAATTCTGAGACCGTTTGAAAATTGGCCATTTGCTGGTCGATCGAAATTGACTAAAACTGTCAAAACACGTTTAACTTCGCCACGCACACATATTGATTCAGAAAATTATGAACTTTGGAACCTAGCAATAATTTGACATCCCGATTCGAACAAAAGTGGTTTCGTCGAATATAGAGGTCGTTTGCAAAATTTCCATTTTTAAGGGCCAGAATTCCACAGCTACTATTCTGAATTTTCAATTGGACATGACTTTTTATTCCCGCTATGAAATTTCAATTTTTCGGATTCGTTGGAAAGATATACTCTAATAGATTCTAATATTTTTGGTTTCGCTAAAATGCAGTTTATTTTGAATCCTGTACATTCATTTGAAATTTGAAATCGAATTTTCAAACTACCGCGCCATTTTCAATTCCTTTTATAATTATAATAAAATATGTATATTCTGACGACGATTCAAATAAATATATACATTCTAATTCTATTCAAAATAAATTTATCGTCGTTATTATTTAAAATAATTCATTTTAAATATTCAAAATTCATTAAAATTGCCAAAATAAATATTTTAAATTGGCTCGGATTTCCGGGTTATTACACCCTGCATTCCCTTGTCCCATTTCTAACTCTTACCGGGGTGTGAGGCTCGCGAACTAACGCTATACACAAAGCTATCTTGAAATAGGCTATGCTTTGATCATCATCCATAAGGCTCTGCTTTCAACAAAAGCCTTGATCATTTGCATCTTGGCATACCACATTGACAATTCACGCCATGCGATCGATAACTACCAATATATTACCTCTGAGTTCATGCGTCTCAGAGAAGGGTGTTAAGTAAGAGAATAAATTCTCCACCACCAACAGATATATATTAAATAGAGATTAATTTATATGGAATGAAATCCAATGTCAGACACACATCCATTTACAAGTCCGTTACGGGTCTGAAACAAACCGGAGACACCTTGTTCCTCGTCCCGTATGTCCAATATGGAAGAGAGGTGCTCGCATATCCGAACAATCAACAAGTATGTCCGGACAACTACCACTTTAACCCTTTCCTAGGAGCGACCCAGTTCAGGGCATCAGTAGTCGTCCATTCGATGTGAAGATCGCCAGTCTTCAATCACTATCTTCAATGTCTTCGACTTTTAACCGTCGTAGTAATTATTCAGAATGGGTTAAACCCGGTTTTTCCGAATAACTCGCGTATTTTATAATCAGAAATCAAGTGCTATAAAGACACATCATACGCCTCATTCCAATTCAGAATATTCTTTTAATAAAATATTCATATTAAAAGGGAATGATTCCCATCAATTTTATCGAAGATAAATTCTTTTAAATTTAATCTTTAATCTTCTTTCTAAAGATTCAACAAAACTCCAATTTGATTTTAATATCAAAAATCATTACTTTATGATTATTCTACCTTTAAAAAATTAGTCTTTTCGTTAACTGGGATAAAGAACCAATGTCATTTAAAACACAGTTCACGATAAACCCAAAATCATCTTCCATTAAATATGGAAATTTCACAGAAATCAAATCAGTATATATAATCGATATAAATTTCCATATCAGACTAATAATATAAATGGAATAACGGCAAAGCCTTTTAAATTCCATATATAGTAACAGTCTTCTTTTACATGAGCCTATCTCGATTATTATCAAATCGAATTTCCACTCAGTTCCAAATTAAAATTAAATTGGAAAACTTGACTTTGGAAAATTTCATTTTTAAATCTTAATAAAAATATTTATAGATTCTAAATCATATTTTTACTGTTAATTGGGCTAAAGAACAAATGTCGTTTAAAACATAGTTCACAATAAGCCCAATTCACATTTCAATTTATTCCGATTACTAAATATAATTGGAAATTTTAATAATCTTAATTAAAAGATTTATTTTTTTCATACGGGGTTTAAAAACATTGTTATTTAAGACACCATCCACGACAACTCAAAATATAATTCTTTTATTTAATTCCAATTAAATATTAGTGAATTAGAAGACTTCATTAAATCTTAATTTAAACGATTTATTCTAGTTAATGACTAGTTCGTTTCGAATTTTTTTTTATCTTTTGTCCTTCCAAAAACGGACATAGAAATCATCATTTTGTTCTTCGCTGAATATTATTTTTTAAAATATTCGTTATTTAAAAATATTCTTTATATAAAAAGATTCTTTTTGTAAAAATATTCCTTATATTACAATGTTCTCTATTTTAAAGTATTCCTTACATTACAATGTTCTTTATTTTAAAATATTCTTTATTTAAAAGATATTCTGAATCGGAATGCGACTCAATCATTTACCATATAACTTCGGTTATATGGATTTCATACATCGCATGTACACGACAACAATGATAAATAATCATTAAACAATCCATTCACATCCAGAGTGGAATTTATAATTGTGTGAGCATTAAAATGAATAAATAACGCTCATTGCAGCCTGTCAATCCACCGATTGACATACAACTTAATATTTGGACTAGTGTATGTTAAATATCATCCCAATACCCATGTGGGATTTTCAGACAACAACAATTCATCTAAATAAATCATTGGTTAATGAATTTAACCAATTTTAATTCCGCTAACATATTGATGATAACTAACAAACGTGTTATTATACTCCTAATGCCAAATAAAAATGTATTTTACTCGCATAATTTCCCTACATGTATCTAATATATAATTTGACAATACAAACGTCACTTTGAGTTGCATACAAATTCTGTTGTATAATTTAACAATAAAATGTCATTTAAATTTACATACAAATTCTAATGTATGTTTTGACAAATAAAATGATTCTTATATTTGCATATAAATTCTAATGTATGTTTTGCAAATAAAATTTGTAACAACCCGGAAATTCTGGGCCAGTTTAAAATTTCTATTTTGGTGAATTTAATGAATTTTGACTATTTAAGATGAATTATTTTAAATAATAATGACGAAAAATTTATTTTGAATATAATTCGAACGTATATATTCGTTTGAATCGACGATAGAATATAAATATTTATTTATATTTATAAAAGGAATTGAAAATGGCGCGGTAGTTCGATGATTCAATTTCAAATTTCAAATGGATGTACAGGATTCAAAATAAACCGGATTTTAGTGAAACCAAAAATATTAGAATCTATTTGATAATATCTTTCCAACAAATCCGAAAAATTGAAATTTCATAGTGGGGATCAAAAGATACGTCCAGTTGAAAAAGAATAGTCGCTATGGAATTCTGGCCCTTAAAATGGAAATTTTGCAAACGACCTCGGATTTCGGCGAAACCACTTTTGTTGGATCCATGATGTCAAGTTTGCTAGGTTTCAAATTTCATAATTTTTCGAATCAATATGTGAGTGTGACAAAGGAAAACGTGTTTGACCAGTTTCAATTGATTTTAATCGACTGGAAAATGGCCATTTTTCAAATGGTCTCAGAATCCGATGAAATTAGTTTTGTTAGGACCGTATCGTCAATACGAAGCTAGAAAATATTTTTTGGGAATTTTTCTAGTTAGTATGTGACCCCGGTAAATTGAAATGTGCGTTCAAATTCAATATATAGAGTTATATTTTGATTTTGAATGAAAATTGATCGTAACGATAAAATGGACTTACGATATATACCACATTGTGTTCAAAATGGGAGTAATTAGCTAGGAACGACAGTCGTTGGGATTCGATTGGAGTTAGTAGTGATAAACAGTTAAATGATGAATTAAAATATTATTAAATTATATTATATATATAATACCCCTCCTTTTCACATAACCCCCCCAAAATCGATTTCATTCAAAAGAATAAATAAAAAAAACGTTCTTCCAATTCGCGACAGCCGACCCCCTGGACCGCGTCGCGCCGCCATCGCCTACCGTAGGCTGGTGCCTCCACCACCAAGACCCCAAGCGCCGTCCCCTCCCCTTCATCTCCGCCTTTTCCTACTCTTAGAACGGGCGAACACCCCCACGCAAGCCCCCCCCCCCAAACCGCCGGAAACCCTAGCACAGCCGCCTCCACAGCCATGCTCCGGCCCTCGCTCCTCCGACTAGTGACCCTCCTTCATCAACAGTTGGATTCCTCTTTCAAAAAGTGAGTTTTTCTAGTTTAATTAAATTCAAATACGTAGTATAAAATCAGTTTTTATAAATAAAAAGCAATATTATTTTTAATCAGTTTTGATTTGTATTTAACATTATAAAGATCTGATTTTTAACAACAAAAAGATTTGATTTTCATTAGAAAAGGCTATATTTTTATATAATAGAAAAGGTTTGGTTTTTTTATAATATAGCAAAGTTAAAAATTTCATTTTTATAAATGTAAAGATTAAAATTTTATTATGAAGTAGCAAATGTAATGATTCCATTTTTATTTACATACGAGCGTTATAAGATGAGATTTTTATCTCTAGAAGCACGTGTGATTTTTATATATGTAGCGAATTAAAAATATAATTTTTATAATATAGAGAGGTTAAAAATATAAATTTTGTACTAGTGGCATATTAAAAATATGATTTTTATATAGGTATGATAGTAAAAATATGATTTTTATTCATGTAGAGTTATAAAAACATAATCTTTATTAAGAGAAGAGCAATATAAAAATATAATTTTTATAACAAAGTGAAGATAAAAATTTGATTTTTATATATATGAGGTAAAGGTAAAAATTCGATTTTTATATATGTAGTGAATACGGGCAACGAAAGTGACAAAAACGAAAAGGTGAAGATTTCCTTCATAAGAAGAGTCGCGGTGAATGGATTTAGCTTGGGTGAGAACTCCTCACCTTTTATTTAATTTTCTAGTTAAAATATATACTAGGATGCAGACGGTGTTTAGTAGCACCCGACACCCGTCGTCCACAGACGATGGACGGCTTGTTTGTTGATTGTTTGATTTTGATGTGTAGTTGATTGTGTGATGTGATGTGAAATGAAAATAAATTATTTATATAGTTAAAATATCTTATAGTTGAAAATAGGATTTTTAACGTGTATATGAAATGAAATAAAAATAAAAATAAACAAATCGGACGATTTGTTTATATACACACATTTGATTGATATTGATTGGGACGATAAATTTTACACATCGCCCAACTACACAAATAAAATCTGTGTTTGATTGTTTGAAAACCCACACGGGTATTGGGGGTGATATATGACATACACTAATCCCAATAGTTAGTTGTATGTCGATCGATTGATTGACAGACTATTATAAGCGTTAAATATTTATATTCGATGCTTATACAGTGTAGAATACACTTTGGATGATGGTTGATTATTCATCGTTGTCATTGTATACATGTGCTGTAGAAAATCCATATAATTAACATTATATGGTAATTGATTGGGCCTCATTCCAGTTTTGAAAAAGGAATACTTGAATAGAAATATTTGAAAAGGAAATATTTGAAATAGAATATTTGAAAATAGAAATATATGAAGCCGTGTTGATTAGATTTACGCCATTTTGACGTGAACGATATTTATATCGATTTTATTCATTTTATAATGAACATCGAAAGTGATTTCAAAATCCGATATTTTGAATAGAAATGAATTCGAATTGAAATTGAATAGAATTGAAATTGAATAGAAATGAATTCGAATTGAAATGAATAGAATTGAAATTGAATAGAATTGAAATCGAATAGAATTGAAATAGAATTGAAATTGAATAGAATTGAAATTGAATAGAAATGAATTCGAATTGAAATTGAATAGAATTGAAATTGAATAGAATTGAAATTGAATAGAAATGAATTCGAATTGAAATTGAATAGAATTGAAACTGAATAGAAATGAATTCGAATTGAAATTGAAATTGAACTGAAAACCGATTTGAATTGAAATCAATTTGAAATGAAGTTAAAATGAATTTATGTTGAAAAATTCGATTTTGATTTGAATTTGAAAAGGAAGTTGAAATCGTTTTGAAAACGAATTTAAAACGATTTATAAAATACGTTTTAAAAGGAAATCGACGAAGTATATATTATATATATAATATAACGGCCTGAATAGAATGCGCCGCGCCGCGGTAGTTCGCGAATTTCGACCATTGACTTCGAACAGATATTACGGGAGATCCGACCGTCGGATTCTCCTGAAACCGGAACCATTGGGTTCGTATCGAAAAGAGCTTTCTAACGAATATTAGAAATTTGAAATCTAACGGTTGGATTTGGAATTATGTCCAAATCAAATTTGGAAAAGGTCGCTGTAAGTGCAGTTCGATGGCCGTTGATGGAAATCGACTGTGCGGGCCTTGATAAAATTATTAAAAATAGTAATAATTTGTGTAAAATCAGAGGAAATGATTTGTGAAGATTTGGGATGAAAAACTCCATATTTGAAAAGATAAAAATAGATTTTTATCTAAATGAACTAGTTTTGAACTAGAATTATAATTCCATTTATTTTTAAATAAATAAATTGAATTGAAAAAGGGTTTTAAAAGTAACCAGAATTTCCAATAATTGAATTGGAATGGATTTGAATCGAAATTGTCTTTGGATTATTTCGATGTTGGATTTCGTGATTATACAGATATTGTTATGGAAATTTGAAAGATATATATATCGTTATTTCCAATACGATATTTTTTTGTCATAGAATTTGATATTGAATATAAGCCGGTATATTCTCTATTCAGAGCCTTGTGTTTAATATCAAATATGATTTGGGTTTGTCGTGAATGGTGTCTTCATTAACACTGTTCTTAAGCCTAGGTGAGAAAAAGATTAAATCTTTTATTTAGATTTAATGAAGTGTACCAATTAAATAATATTTAATTGGAATTGAATTTGAATTGATTCTTGGGTTTATCGTGAACGGTGTTTTAAATAACACTCGTTCTTTAACCCAATAATTAATAGAATGTGATTTTGGGTCGTCGTGAACGGTATCTTCAATAATACTGTTCTTAGACCCAACGAAGTTAAGAAAATCAGAAACTAACTGGAGATTAGTTAAGTTGAAAGGTTTCTTGGGTATTGATCTGATGTTGGTTTCGGCCTTCAGGGTTAATATTTAGGGAATTGCTCACTTGCTAATTTACGGATAGGGAATGATTGAATTGTTATGTGATTTTGGGGTTTATTGTGAACCGTGTTTTAAGTGACACTGATTCTTTAACCCAGTCAAAGATTAAAACTAAGTGGAGTTTTAATGAATCTTTAATTAGATTAAAAAGATCGAGAATGGAGTATCACCAGTTTTTCTCCAGGCGATAGTTAAATCTTTAATTAGATTTGAACGTGAAATGGTAATTGAATTTATCGATAACACCGTGGTGTTAGATATAAAGTATTACCAGTTTTACTTCATGGGATGAATAGGTTGGGATTGGGAAATTAAAACAAAAGATTACTTCGGTGTGGTTCGTTAATCCCGACTAGTTTGGATAAACCAAAATTAGGTTTGAATTGATTTTCGAAGGATGATTAAAGAATAAATTTAAAGGAATTTATCTTTGATAAAATTAATGAGAACCTTTCCCTAGGAATTTGAAATTTAGAAACTAACTATAGGTTAGCTAAGCAGAATGGTTTCCTGGGTATTGATCTGATGTTGGTTTCGGCCTTCGGGGTTAATATTTAGGGAATTATTCTCTTGTTAATTTACGGTTAGTGACTAATGAATTGGAATGAGGCGTATGTTGTGTTTGTGTAACACTTGTTTATTATATACGCGAGTTGCTCAGAAAGACAGTGTGTCAGACCCAGAACGGACTTGCAAATAGACAGTGTGTCTGACATTGGAATTTATTCTGTGTGATTGATAGCCATCAGTTGCACGGTGTGAATTGCCTGTGTGGCATGCTAAGATGCAGTGATCAGGGCTTCTGTTGAAAAGCAAAGTCTTGTGGTGATGATCAAAGCACCGCCTGTGTGGCGTAGCTTTGTGTATAACGAGAAATCGCGAGCCTCACACCCCGGTATGAACCAGAAACGGGAGAAAGGACCTCAGGGGGGACGTGCGTTTTCTTTCTGGCTAGAAGTGGCATCGGTGGTTTTACATGCACTGACGAGTTTGACTTATGTTGTTGTTACTGTTGCGAGGCACCTCAGAAATATCGGTTGATCCGGGACCGATGGAGTCATCCGTTGGCTCACTTACGCCCCAAAGGGCGGAGAAACGCATTGTTCAGGCATTATAATCCACTCCGTGTGGACCGGCCCTGACGATCCAAGGTACGGTTGCGGCTGTGCCTGAGACTCGGGCTAGACAGTCTCGAATTCGGTAAGGACTATCTTTTGCCTTGGTTCATGACGGAAATCCAATTTCCAAATACGTGATTTTGTGGTTTTAATTGTAGAACTAGTATGGCGACATGATATATGGTACCCATGCCGTCTATGATTGATACTTATGATTTGAAATTGTTTTGACACTATACACTTATAATAGTATCAAATGATTTGTTTTAAATGTACTAAGCATGTTTGACTATTATAAGGGAAAACCCTATCCCCCGGCATGTGTTGCATTGTGTGATAGGACCTGGGTCTTATAATAGATTCATTTTTCCAAAAAGCATTGTGCTGTTTTGTTATATGAACTGGTATTCTTGGGAGGAAACCCGTTCCGTGTTATACGGCGTGGTCCCTTGATATATCTGATTTAAAGTAAAGTTTTAAATAACTGTTTTAGTTCTCACACCAATCCCATGACTGACCTGGAGTTTATTGTTTTAACCTAAACTCTAGGTACCCTTATTTTGACACGTGAAGCTAGTAGTTTTGGTTTTGCAGATTTATATTCACATGATCCTGGCTTATAGCTGGAATGATATCCGGAAAGCTTTGTATCCGTATATCTCCTTCAGTTGTATTTTGTATTATTTTCCGCTGCTATGTAATGTATTCTAATCTCTGATATTTATCGAATGTATATTATTTGGTTATACTCAGTATATTCTTGTATTCTGATGAATTGTTGTAATATACAATGAAATGTTCTTCCGTCTGCATCCTGATGTGGCTTGTTCTCGACTCAATCCGGGCTTTCCTCACCGGGGAAGTTCGGGTCGTTTCAGCATGGTATCAGAGCTTTGGTTTACAAAGCTCAGAGAACAAGACACATTAGAACCATACGAAAGAATTCATCAGATATTGGATTAGTAATATCCAATTAGAATGACTCGTTAGAGATGGGATTAGTAGTATTCCAGAACGAGTGTGAAGAGTATATTTTTAAAATGAAAACAATTTTTGTTTTGAAAATTTAAATCAATTATTCGTATTTGATTATTAATTTATATGAATTTGGACAATCCAATATATAAAGATTTGGCATATATGTCTTGCAAACATGTATTCGAAGTTTTAATGTATTGGATAGTTATAGAATCGCACTCTAGTGCCCGGGGATAATTCGGGTGACGAGGCACCATCGCCAGTATTTATTTCCGAGTTTCGAAAGTGAGATTTCTAAATGTTTCCAATTGACTGGTGTGAGAACCGAAACTAGATAGGGCTTATTGTTGTGATTTGACATCAAAAATCTGATTTTTTTTTTACCGGAACTAGATAGGGCTTATTGTTGTGATTTGACATCAAAAATCTGATTTTTTTGACTATGTATCAAAGTTATGAATTTGAAAAGCTAATCAACTAATTGATTGATGGTTGTGTTGTTGATTATTGGTTGATTTATTAAAATTTGTACCTTATAGCCAAATTGTATCAAATAGTAAATTGTATTGAAATTGGGTCGCATTTGCTTGCATATACATGTACTTACATTGAACAGGTCATAGCAAAGAGGCTAGAGCAGAAGAATAAAATTGTTTGCCCGACAAATAGGTACATGTTTACCATAATTTACTGTTTTGTTTGGGTGATGATGATTTTATGAGCCGATTGGTTAGCCGCTTGGCTTTTCCTTTTTTTTTTTGATATCAGAGGGCCTGCATGGCAATTTCGGGATTTTCCCGGTGCTCCCGGTGCAAGGGAGGTTATGGCGAAATTTTTCGAAAATTTAGGGTGTTAGCCAAATTTTTGAGAAATTTGAAAAGTTCTTAGAAACTGAAAAGTTGAAGAACTTAAGCCGTAATGAAAATAACGAAAGTTGAGTTGATTAGTTAAACAACTTTCGGCTTCGTTCCTTTACGGGGACGAAAAGTTTTAAGTGGGGGAGATTGTAACAACCCGGAAATTCTAGGCCAGTTTAAAATTTTAATTTTGGCGAATTTAATGAATTTTGATTATTTAAAATGAATTATTTTAAATAATAATGACGAAAAATTTATTTTGAATATAATTCGAACGTATATATTCATTTGAATCGACGATAGAATATAAATATTTATTTATATTTATAAAAGGAATTGAAAATGGCGCGGTAGTTCGATGATTCGATTTCAAATTTCAAATGGATGTACATGATTCAAAATAAACCGGATTTTAGTGAAACCAAAAATATTAGAATCTATTTGATAATATCTTTCCAACGAATCCGAAAAATTGAAATTTCATAGCGGGGATCAAAAGATACGTCCAGTTGAAAATTCAGAATAGTCGCTATGGAATTCTAGCCCTTAAAAATGGAAATTTTGCAAACGACCTCGGGTTTCGGCGAAACCACTTTTGTTGGATTCCGTGAGGTCAAGTTATTGCTAGGTTTCAAATTTCATAATTTTTTGAATCAATATGTGAGCGTGGCAAAGGAAAACGTGTTTGACCAGTTTCAGTCGATGATGCGTGCACTCATCACCGAAATCATTTCCAAGACAAGAGGGTATACAGTTATTTCTAAAACTCATATGAAATAATTTTTCTATATGAAACAACCCTTTTTTTTAAATATAAATATATTATTTCAAAACCATTTACAAATCAACATTACAAAACCACCCGAAACCAAATTCTCAAATTCATATTTTACTTCTTATTTTATTATCAATAAATTTCAATATTTGATTTTCTTAAACCAATCAACAACCAATGGTTATAATTATTAATTAATCGAGTAATAAATGATGAAAATTTAATATTATCATCAACAAAATCAAAATTAACATATTTCAAATAATTCTATATATAAATAAAATACAATTCAAAACAATATTATGTCAATGAATCCTATTCGAGTGTTTAGAAATCCCTATCGATGCCTTGGCGTCTCAAGTACCGACCAGAATTCATAAATACTCAACAGAACAAATTAACACAATTCAAAATCATTTTATATCAAACTTACAAGTACGCTCTCTCATATACACTCAAACTCATTCTAGGGTATTACCACCCTATCTCTAATGAGTTAATCCAAAATAGAGCCAAGGATTTTGCTAAACCAAAGCTCTGATACCAAATGTAACATCCGAGATTTTTGACCGTTCAAATCGACAATGATCCTTAATGTCGACATAAACAGATCAAAAATACGGATATTTATTGGGATTAAAATAAGAAAAAGAAGAAAACAAATACAGAATCTCGCAGCAGAAGGACAAAATATAATAAATAAATAATAGTTCATGAAGCTGTTAAAATATTCATTTTATTATATTTTACAACGATTATCAGAGTAAATTAACATACAAAATACCAATGCATTTGCAGCGGAATAAAAATAATACGTCTGTTGAGCTCCATCTTCATCTTCATATTGGTATCTTCAAAGCAAGTGAAACTTCGCTAACTGCAACTCGGTCTGACCCGAGCGTACTGCAAAAAAAGAAACACAACAAACACTCGGATCAGGACCAAATCATTCTCATATTAGTTAAATCAAATTTCATGTAACAACATAAGTGCAATAACTTAAGAGATGTTACGGGAATTTCCATCTCTTAAGGATCCGTCAAACTAATACTATATAATATAATATGCTATTATAATAATGTCTATGGTTAAATATAACATAATAAAATAATGTAAGCGGGATTACCATTATTACCCTTACACCGTTTATACCGTTGCCGTATAGTTTGCATATAACACACCAGTACGTCGGTGGATAGGGATGCGCCGTGATACGACAACGTTAAATCAAAATCGTAGGGGACTCGATCAAGATAAATATGAAAAGGCATCGAGGCAATACTCATCAGTAGTGATTCTACCGGATTACGGACCCAGGCCGGTGGTAACACATAGCCGCAACTACCGCCCTCCCCAGACATACCACAAAATCAATCAAAGGCGCCAATCAATCACAAAGTACATATATGGTATCGAAGAAGTATGCACGCTCAGAGTAGCTAACTCAATTAACCTGGGTATGGCTCCTGTTTTAGTCATTTTAATTATGACCCGAAGTTCAAGGCTATCCATCGTCGTTCTCTTTCTTCAAATCCAGTAATCGCCTGTAACAACCCGGGGAAAACTCGACGCTCAAATTTAGAGGGTGAGAATAGAAAGAAAGCAATATTAGAATAGAAGAAAGAAGAGAAACACCACATCAGAATCTCATAGCGGAACGAATAAAATATAGTATCAAATCTCTCTATATAAAAGAACTTTGTATACATACCAATCATCAGAGCACAACTTATATCAAACACAGTGGAAAATAACTTTGTATAACTAGCAGTGAAGCCGCCTGCTTCCAGCTCCTGAAACTCCAAGCGAACCTAACCTGGAACATACTCGGTCTGAACCGAGCACATTTGATTTAAAACAAAATACACCGGGTCAGTCTGGAATACTATCAGTGATAAATTCACAACACACACACACACCTGCTTAACTTTGGAAATCCTTTCTGAAATCAAAGGATAATAGTAAGACCAGCCCACACATAAAAACGGACAGTTTTTAACTTACTATAACCCAAAACAGTTTTGAAATCATAGCTTGCTCTGATATTATCATAATGTCTAAATACAAATAAATTTCAATCTAGAGGAACGCTTGCATCTCACGCTCCCCATATTTAGTATAAAATTGAAAACCGCGGGCACTTATTGGATATTGGATTCCAACCTTGACAAGGTATGGGACCACCTACCGATAGTGTATCTCTAGAGGCGAATACAATGGGTTCAACAAGAACGTCTCGGAACCCGGACCTCACATGACCGACCACTCATTTCGCTTGAGTGTATCGAATGTATATCACCGACGGTTGGGATCAGCAACCGCCTCCCGAAAAGGGACAGCATCGAACATAGATTTAAGAAGCAAATGGAATTTCTCTAGATAGGTTATTATACACCCTAATGGGAGCGACCCACATAGCCATGCTGCCTGCCCGATTTTTGTCATTTCCCGGTTGATGAGGCTTGAGGCTAGAATTTATCTTCGAACATCTGGCCACCATTCACTTTGAATGCCACATCGTCAGATCCTCTAGATATCACTAATTGACGTCCACAAAAATACTCTAGTTGGGAGCTAACCAACTATAATACGTTTGAAGAAATCAACGTACGTGGTCCTTTGGAAATACTCTGTCAGACATTCATCCATACAAGTCATCCAGGAACAGGATGAACCGAAGGCACTCTCCTACCGCACCCTTATAGGAATCACCCCAAGGATCAGTAGCGAGAAGTCCTTGCAATCCGTAGATTCAACCACGACAGAATCAAAAAATCAAATAACCCTGGTTGCAAGCCAGAGAATTTCGACGAGTAGTCCTACTGCTTATGAAGAACCACGGTCTTCACTTGCTCTGTCTTCAATCGACGTCTTCACGTATTTGCTGGTCGGAATGGTTTTCGAATATAATTCGATCCCGGTCTTTCCATGCCAACAATCGTATTAGGCCTGGTTTGATAGTCGGTGATCAAATAACAAATGTGTCAATGAAATGATTTCACTGATTCAGTACTTGGCATGACTTGGCCCAATTAAAATATATTTAACAAAATCATTAATCAACTCTAATATTCGACTTAACTCTAACTTGACTAACTCGACCAACTTGACTAACTTGATTAACTCCGACTGATTTACTTTGATCAATTAACTCATACTCGACTTAACTACATTCACTTGACCCTAGATCGCAGCGATCACAATGGTTACGCCTGATTCCCTCGGGAAACATCCGACCGCCGTAGGCTATCTGCAGCCCTGCGAATTACGCTAGCAGTCGTACGCAATGGTGACTCTTTCTGAATAACTATGTTTGACTAACTCTACCTCAAATACTATCTTCGATCAACTCTAATTGAATAACAAATATTCAATATAATTTGAAATCAATATTCTTATTTCCTTTGAAACTAATATTTCAATATTATTTATTTCCCAAAAATCTTGCATTATAGTTCGATACTCCTCGTATAAGATAAAATCAATTTCAACACCTTCACTCGTTCCAAACTAATACCATTCCTCGATAATAGTGAAGCCAACCAAGTTGGGGTATTTTAGTTACCTCTCAGACCTTGATCGACAATGTTCTTACCTTAGAATAATATTAGCTTGTCACTTAAACCTTTCCCCAAAACCTTATTTACCGTTTCGATTTCAAATAGGGTTTATAAACCACTTCTTAGATTTGAAATCTCTGTTCGATAAAATCTCTTTACTTAATTCGTTCGATTAAGTAAATGTCACTGTTAACTTAGAACAACGTCCCACTTAATTCAACTCTTTAACCTCAAGTCATTACTTGGACCAAAAACCCTTTTTAAAACCTTATTTTGGACTTCTTCCAAATCGTTTATTTATTTGTTTAGCCTCAAACTATTTCCATTCTACTTAAGTTTAATTCTATTTGAATTTTTACTTTACTTAATTGACAATTAAGAAAAGTCTTATCTAGATCCTCAAATTTCACTTACAAATTCATTAACCAATCTTGTTTAAAACTTGGATTCATAAATCTCTTTATGAAGCTTGTCGCTCCTTTTTATCGAACCATATGTTACTTAACCATTCTTAATCTATTAAACTTTCTCTTTAAAATTTCATTTAACCCGAACTCACTTTACTTAATTTAAAAAAATTAAGTAAAAATCTTTTTTAAATCTTTAAACTCACTTACTAATTTCGTTCACCATGTTTATTGAACACTTGGTCATAAATCTTTTATAATCTCTTATTTCCCTTTTTTTATTGAGCCTTAACGTCAATTAACCCCTTGTTAATTGAATTCCCCTTTTTATCAATCTCGTGTGGAAATAGGGTTTTATAATCTCTTTTATAAACTTGATTAAAACCTTTATTTATAAATTTCTAATTTAATTACTTATATAAACTGACTGGAAAACTTAAATTCGGTTATAAAATAATTTATAACTTTGAAGTTGCGTCAACTCACCAAAAGGTAAACCGACGTCTTAAACACACATTTTAGGTCGTTCACTGCCGACTACCCAATCAACACTGTCGGTTGATTTTAAACACAACCCAGATGAATATCTATTCAACCATCACACTCAAACAGGTTTTCTACCATATAGGGTTAAATCAGTTCAAATATCAACGATATAAGCAAACAAACAACATATATAAATTATTTGAGGAATCCGGTCGGATCCCTCCAACCTGTCCTTCCCTGCATCACAACTCGTTATACATTTCATAATCATATATGAAATAAAAAACATATGATCAACTGATTTAAAATGATGAAATAACAGCAACCATTCAAACAATAATCGACCAATAGCAACCAATCAACCGATTTATATTTTTAAATGGTAAATTATATTTTAATATGAATTTACCACATCACAGAATTCCAGAAGGTGTGAGAATTAACTCACCAGATTATTCTGTCGACGGTTGACGCGTTTGTCGCTTTTAATCTTGAACGGACGTTCAAAATTAGCTCAATTTTCAACGGCATCAGATCAGTGCCTAGTCAGTGCCATCGTCTAGAGCTCGTCCCTGCGATCCCAATGGATCCAGTTTCGCTGAAATCCATTAACGTACGAAGAAGATACGCTTATTACAAGATTGAATATATATACAATTTTATAATTAACTAACTACTAATTAAATTAAATATTTTAAATTACCTACTTAACGTCCTTGCCACATCAGCAAATTGAAACACGGTTCCCCTGGGGTGGAGTTCTTCTTCCCCGATGGCTTCGTTTAATCCCAAAAGTTCAAAACTTCCAGCCTCGACTACACCTTCGTCAGGGCACCGGGACCCACGCCACCTATTCCATCAGATCCGCCGTGTCACGGCGCCCCTCCTCCATGAACGTCGGCCACCACCATAGCTCCAGTTCGCCAGAATTTCCGCCCGCCCGAAACAGCTTTGACCGTGAAATTCCACCACCACCAGCGACGAGGCACCACCGCACCACCACCATTTGACGCAGCCAACCACCCAGCATCGATCCACCTAGGTCCGCGACCCCCTCACTGGCCACCTCCACCGGAAACGCCCATTCTCCGACCAAGCATAAAAATAATTTCAGAAAAACACCCCTTCGATCAACTAGCAAATTCTCCCACCTCCGACCACCGTAGGACTTGAGACTACAACCAAATCGAAGGCCTATCTCCCCTCTTCGAAAGCCCCAAAGTCCCGTTACCTCAAATCGACCATAACTCCTTAATTTCAGTGGAAAACGAAAATCAATTTCTGTGGTTTAACCTCGATTCCGGCCACCACACTCAACAAAACTCACCCAACTTTTTGCTGTAGGTAGATACGTCCCGATCTACCATTTTCCTTCAGGTTGCCATAGGAAATTCCCCTCGGATTGGAAGATATAAATGATTTTGCGTTGGAGGACTTATTTGCAAAATTACATGAAGGAGGCTGAGTTTGGGCATTAGGGTTTCAGCCTTGGGTCTTTATATAGTGTGGAAAAATATTTATTTAAGTTGATTTGACGAACGACAATGACTAACAATATTTTATTTTGTGTCTATCGCGTTTTCAAACGTTGTTTATTCGCTCTTGCGCTCACATACGAACCCCGTTCGAGACGCGAATGGACGGCATAGCATAATTCGACGATACGGTCCTAATGAAACTTGTTTCATCGAATTCCGAGTTCGTTTGCTCGAATGGCCCTCGTTCACGTTCAAATGGTCGTTTTTATTTGCGTTTTATTTTGCCACGCTCACAAATTAACCCCAATTGACGCGCCACTTGAAACCTAGCAATAATATACTGTTGCGGTCCCAATAAAATTTATTTTGTCGAAAACTGACGTCGTTTGAATAAAGGCCCTTTTATAACTGGCCAATTTAAATGAAATAAATCAATTTTAAAATACTTCAATATAATATTATTAAAATATTGAAATTGGCCATACACGACCAGAATATCGTATACTACCACAATAAAATATCTTGGGTTGAGTTTGAAGCCAAATCGATATTATAAAAAAATTTAAACCCTCTATTCTATATAAATATAGCGCTATATATATAAAGGAAATTCCATAGCGTTTTTTCCAAAATTTGATTTGGACATAAAATAAAATATATACGACAAAAACTGGACTTTTCTCTGCCATTGGAAAGATATCGTCAAGCCGGTCCCGACGTTTCTTGTTTCGAGGAAATCCGACTTATTTTGAACCCGGTACGACCAATTGAAGTTCAAAACGCCAAATCGCGAACTATCGCGCCGCTGCAGCTCGTTATTTAATTAAATTATAAACCATATATATTCCGTCGTCATTTCTAAACGAAATCGTCGATATAACTTCAATGTATCCAATATCAAACTATTTCAAACGGCCCGTTCACCCTATAGTGCCGACACAACATTTTCTGACCGGTTTGGAATTAAATTATTATTTTATTATTTATTTAAATAATATATTCAGAATATAATCATTAAATTCGATTATTTAAATTCAAACCAATATTTTAAATAAATAAAATATTTAAAATAACTCAAATAAATAGGCAGAAAATACGGGTCGTTACATTCCTTCCCCCTTAAAATAATTTCGTCCTCGAAATTGCTAAGGTATAAGAAATGTCGTCAACTATTATCTTTGCAAAAATGTTTAATTTAAAACTCGATTTTATTTTTAAACTGACCCAATTGGTTTTAAAATCAATTTATTTCAAATAAAAGAATTTCCCAAAAATTTCCAAAAAAAATTTAACACCTTAAATTTAGGAAAATTTCGGCAGAGTCTCCCCTGCACGGAGGACCATCTGCAATATCGCAGGATCAAGAACTATGTATACATCGACTCTCATAGTTGGAAAATCCAAAATTTAAACCCAAAACCCAAACAAACCAAAATTTCATATTTTCGTAGGCGTACCTTTTAGCGAGCGTTACTATGCGATAAGCGATATATTATAGACGAGCCTGCTTAATTATTTTGCAGCTCTATTCAACTGGATTTAATTAACTCCAGAATTTCTTTCTTGAACTGGTTTAAAGCTGAACCGACTCGTCTGCACCTGTTCTCAACTTAAACCAATTCATTAGTCACTAAAACAATATCAGTTAAAACATCCATATCAGACAATTCAATCCATATGGGGTTATCATTATCATTACTTCTAACCAAGTCTTAACAAATCCATTTTTTTTTACCCATTCAGATTCATTAATTTGGATTATTTATCCAACTTGTTAATTTCAAATTTGTTTCAACCAATTCTATTCCTTCTCGAGTTTATATTCAAGCAATCAACCACACATTACAAGCATATCATTCAAATCAGCCTTAATAAATCAATGATTTCCCATACAATAACAACCTTTACTTTTATTTTATTATAAAATAAATTGGGAAAAAATAATTTCAAAAATAATTTTTTTATATCAAATTACAAATACGCTCTCTCGTATATACACACACAACTCAATCTAGGGTGTTACCAACCCCATCTCTATTGAGTCACACCACAGAGCCAAGGTTTTCTCTAAACCAATAGCTCTGATACCACTGTAACGACCCGGGGAAAACTCGACGCTCAAATTTTCGACAACAATACAAAACCCGTATTACTTGCCAAAAACCCAAGTATCGAACCCCCAGATTGTCATGAGAAAGAATTTAGAGGGTGAGAATAGAAATAAAGCAATATTAGAATAGAAGAAAGAAGAAGAACACCACATCAGAATCTCACAGCGGAACGAATAAAATATAGTATCAAATCTCTCTATACAAAAAAACTTTGTATACATACCAATCATCAGAGCACAACTTATATCAGACACAGCGGAAAATAACTTTGTATAACTAGCGATGAAGTCGTCTGCTTCCAACTCCTGAAACTCCAAGCGAACCTAACCTGGAACATACTCGGTCTGACCCGAGCACATTTGATTTAAAACAAAATACACCGGGTCATTCTGGAATACTATCAGTGATAAATTCACAACACACACACACACACTTGCTTAACTTTGGAAATCCTTTCTGAAATCAAAGGATAATAGTAAGACCAGCCCACACATAAGCACGGACGGTTTTTACCTTACTATAAACCAAAACAGTTTTGAAATCATAGCTTGCTCTGATATTATCATAATGTTTAAATACAAATAAATTTCAATCTAGAGGAACGCTTGCATCTCACGCTCCCCATATATAGTATAAAATTGAAAACCGCAGGCGCTTATTGGATATTGGATTCCAACCTTGACAAGGTATGGGACCACCTGCCGATAGTGTATCTCTAGAGGCGAATACACTGGGTTCAACAAGAACGTCTTGCAACCCGGCCCTCACATGACCGACCACTCATTTCACTTGAGTGTATCGAATGTATATCACCGATGGTTGGGATCAGCAACCGCCTCCCGAAAAGGGACAGCATCGAACATAGATTTAAGAAGCAAATGGAATTTCTCTAGATAGGTGATTATACACCCTAATGGGAGCGACCCACATAGCCACGCTGCCTGCCCGATTTTTGTCATTTCCCGGTTGATGAGGCTTGAGGCTAGAATTTATCTTCGAACATCTGGCCACCATTCACTTTGAATGCCACATCGTCAGATCCTCTGGATATCACTAATTGACATCCACAAAAATACTCTAGTTGGGAGCTAACCAACTATAATACGTTTGAAGAAATCAACGTACGTGGTCCTTTGGAAATATTCTATCAGACATTCGTCCATACAAGTCATCCAGGAACAAGATGAACCGAATGCACACTCCTACCGCATCCTTATAGGAATCACCCCAAGGATCAGTAGAGAGAAGTCCTTGCCATCTGTAGATTCAACCACGACAGAATCACAAATCAAATAACCCTAGTTGCAAGCCAGAGAAATTCGACGAGTAGTCCTCCCGCTTATGAAGATCCACGGTCTTCACTTGCTCCGTCTTCAGTCGACGTCTTCACGTATTTGCTGGTCGGAATGGTTTTCGAATATAATTCGATCCCGGACTTTCCGTGCCAACAATCGTATTGGGCCTGGTTTGATAGTCGGTGATTTAACTATCAAATAACAAATGTGTCAATGAAATGATTTCACTGATTCAGTACTTGGCATGACTTGGCCCAATTAAAATATATTTAACAAAATCATTAATCAACTCTAATATTCGACTTAACTCTAACTTGACTAACTCGACCAACTAGACTAACTTGATTAACTCCGACTGATTTACTTTGATCAATTAACTCATACTCGAATTAACTCCATTCGCTTGACCCTAGATCGCAGCAATCACAATAGTTACGCCTTATTCCCTCAGGAAACATCCGACCGTCGTAGGCTATCTGCAGCCCTGCGAATTACGCTAGCAGTCGTACGCAATGGTGACTCTTTCTGAATAACTATGTTTGACTAACTCTACCTCAAATACTATCTTCGATCAACTCTAATTGAATAACAAATATTCAATATAATTTGAAATCAATATTCTTATTTCCTTTGAAACTAATACTTCAATATTATTTATTTCCCAAAAATCTTGCATTATAGTTCAATACTCCTCGTATAAGATAAAATCAATTTCAACACCTTCACTCGTTCCAAACTAATACCATTCCTCGATAATAGTGAAGCCAACCAAGTTGGAGTATTTTAGTTACCTCTCAGACCTTGATCGACAAAGTTCTTACCTTAGAATAATATTAGATTGTCACTTAAACCTTTCCCCAAAACCTTATTTACCGTTTCGATTTCAAATAGGGTTTATAAACCACTTCTTACAATTGAAATCTCTATTTGATAATCCTCTTTATGAAGCTTGTCGCTCCTTTTTATCGAACCATAGTGTTACTTAACCATTCTTAATCTATTAAACTTTCTCTTTAAAATTTCATTTAACCCGAACTCACTTTACTTAATTTAAAAAAATTAAGTAAAAATCTTTTTTAAATCTTTAAACTCACTTACTAATTTCGTTCACCGTGTTTATTGAACACTTGGGTCATAAATCTTTTATAATCTCTTATTTCCCTTTTTTTATCGAGCCTTAACGTCAATTAACCCCTTGTTAATTGAATTCCCCTTTATATCAATCTCGTGTGGAAATAGGGTTTTATAATCTCTTTTATAAACTTGATTAAAACCTTTATTTATAAATTTCTAATTTAATTACTTATATAAACTGACTGGAAAACTTAAATTCAGTTATAAAATAATTTATAACTTTGAAGTTGCGTCAACTCACAAAACGGTAAACCGACGTCTAAAACACACATTTTAGGCCGTTTACTGCCAACTACCCAATCAACACTGTCGGTTGATTTTAAACACAACCCAGATAAATATTGTAATGGAGCGTTTTGTTAGCTGTCGAATAATTAATTTGTTTAATTATTTATATATCGATTTGGCGATATCGATAACTTAAAGTACAACGTTCGAACTTATAATTTATAATTATAATTAAAACGAACCTGAAAACGTCGCGGCAGTTCGCAATTTGGCGATTCGAACTTCAACTGAATATACAGAATCCGTTTTAAATCGGATTTCTGTGAAATAAGAAACGTGTGGAG
This sequence comes from Allium sativum, assembly GCA_030737875.1. Taxonomy (NCBI): domain Eukaryota; kingdom Viridiplantae; phylum Streptophyta; class Magnoliopsida; order Asparagales; family Amaryllidaceae; genus Allium; species Allium sativum. The sequence continues at coordinate 994,434,456 of CM060924.1, read as the reverse complement.
CTGGTGGAGTATATCTTTCTAGTGGAAGAGAAAAATCAGGATTTCGTCGTGTAGATTTTGAGTTATGTCCAAATCAAATTTTAGAAAAGTCGCTGTAGAATTCCTTTATAATTTGCAACGCTTTATTTACGTTATAAAAGGGTTTTCAAAATATCTGAATATCGGATTTGAATTTAGACAAGGTTCTTTTGAGACATAACAATAAGTTAATTTTTAGAATTTTATTGTAATTTTTAATTAATTAAATAAACAACTTTTTATTGGGAGTATTTTGCACCCTGTAATCAACATTTTGAAGTTTCAAAATATGAGTTAATCTACCGGTATTATTATATTTTTGGGATCGTGGCACCGAGCTCGATACAACGGTATTTTTACTTCTGTCCAGAGCAGGTCATTTGTGGATGGAGTTGTATATGATACGGTGTCCTAACTGTTAAAAACCAAACAAACTAAAGTATCCTAATCTATTTCAAGTCAAAACAAGGCCACGTATAGCTCTTCTCATCCGCAAGTTTCTGTGGACTCAAAGCAACAAATCGTGGTCCTCCAAAAATCCAAACTGTTACACTATAAAATACCCATAAATCAAAATGCCTTAAGCCCTAAAAACCAAATTTCATGGGCTGAAGCTTTTCAAGCCGACGGCTTCATTCTCCTCAAACAAAAAGAAATCCACGAAATACCGAAAATCTCGAAATGATTATTTTTCGATCTCCTTTAATCCTTCCCGCACCTGAAAATCACGGAAGGGCCACCTTGTTTTCTTTGGAAATCGAAAAGCAAGGTAGAACGCGAGATGAACAAGAAAGGGACGAGTGCGTGGAGTCTTCGGAGGTTAGGGTCAGGCCGACATTGGTGAGGCTCAGTAGGGTTGCGGTGACAAGCAGGGAGTTCGATGAGGTATCGGTGGGTACTGTGTGTGCTCCGATGGAGCTGCTGTGTGTCGCGTTTCAGGGGACAACCGTGAGTGTTGTGAAGGCTGTAGAGGAGTTTTTCACGTAAGTAGTGCATGATGTGTGTGAATATGGGATGTGTATATACGGTGTTGTGTCAGTGTACTATAGTGTGGAGGTGGACTGTGTATGTATATGGAAGGAGGTTGACGCAAAACGTGAAGGGGGGAAAACACATGCAGCAACGTGGTGAAGTGGGAGGCATATGTTGTTGAAGAGTTGGGGTTTTAGTTGAGTTCCTGTCGAACAAGGGCAGCGAGACATTGATGGGCGCGGGCGAGTTGAGCAGAAGATGGTTCAGCATGCGAGAAGGAAATAATGTGGATGGTGCCTGGGAGAAGGGCTGTTTTGGGCGTGTTTATACTGGTTGATGGCTACGTGGAGAAACAGTCATCCCATGAGCAAGGACACATTTGCAGCAAACACGTATTGATCGCGGTGAGTTGATAATGGAAGTACATATTGTTTGCGGATATTGAATGATATGGAGGAACGTATCCGATAGTGCATGTCGCGGATCTGAACAAGATATGGATGCTAGTTTTATATCGGGTCGGACGGGCGTATGCGGTCGGAACCATTGGAGCTCGTCAGAAATTATGGCAAAAATTTAGTGCCTGATCAGATCCATCGACTGACGCAAATCGTTATTTAACGGTTAACGCGCGATGGTGAGTAAATCTCACAAACTCTAAACGGTTTTATTTTCACGTTGTATTCTTAGAACTGTTAAAATATTGTCTGTTTGACTGTGTGTTGATTGTTTGCTTGAACTGGTAGTCAGTTAGTAGAGATTTTATATATATATTTACGTATATATATAAACCGTCAAATAGTTATATGTTGATTTTGTTTATCAGAATATTATACTGTTGTTGTCTAACATCTGTGGTGCAGGGAAACAGGTTGGAGGAATCCAACTGGATTCCTCAACAGTTATTTTTACTGTGATTTATATATTGTGACATATAATGTGATGTATATAATCCGTTGTGATTATGCGTGTTTGGACAAATATTCATCGTTGTTAGATGATGTGTTAAAAACCATAAGTTAACCAAAGCGAGTTAGTCGAGTTAAACAAAGTAATTGGTTAGGTTAACCAAAGCAGAGTTAGTCGAGTTAAACAAAGTAATTGGTTAAGTTAACCAAAGCAAGGTTAGTCGAGGTAAACAAAGTAATTGGTTAAGTAAATCAAAGCAAGTTAGTTAAGTTAAACTAAGTGATTAATCGATGTGAATTAGTTAAGTTAAACTAAGTGATTTATCAAAATGAATTAGTTAAGTTAAACTAAGTGATTAATTGATGTGAATTAGTTAAGTTGAACTAAGTGATTTATCAAAGTGAATTAGTTAAGTTAAACTAAGTGATTAATCGATGTGAATTATTTAAGTTAAACTAAATGATTAATCGATGTGAATTAGTTAAGTTAAACTAAAGGATTAATCGATGTGAATTAGTTAAGTTAAACTAAGTGGTTAATCGAAGTGAATTAGTTAAGTTAACTAAGTGGTTAATCGAAGTAAATTAGTTGAGTTAAACTAAGTGAATCGGCTAGAGTTAATCAACGTGAATTAGCTAAGTTAAACTAAGTGGATTTGTTCAGTTAATCAAGACGAGTTAACCAGTTAGGTTAAACCAGTAGAGTTAACTAGTTGAGTTAACCAGTTAGAGTTAACCAGTTAGGTTAAACCAGTTAGAGGTGACCAGTTAGAGTTAACCAGTTAGAGTTGACCAGTTAGAGTTGACCAGTTAGAGTTGATCAGTTAGAGTTATCCAAGTAGAGTTAATCGAGTAGAGTTGTCGAATATCACTTATCCGAAGTAGAGTTATCGAATATAGGGTATTCGAGAGAAGAGAAATCGAATATAGTTTATTCAAGTGGAGAAATCAAATGTGATTCATTTGAGAAGAGTTATCGAATATAGTTTATTCGAGTGGAGAAATCAAATGTGATTCATTTGAGAAGAGTTATCGAATATAGTTTATTCGAGTGGAGAAATCAAATGTGATTCATTTGAGAAGAGTTATCGAATATAGTTTATTCGAGTGGAGAAATCAAATGTTATTCATTTGAGAAGAGTTACCGAATATTATTTATTCGAAGAATAGTTATCGAATATTGGTTATTCGAAGTTAGTTAATCCAAAAAGAGTTATTCGAAGTTAGTTAATCCAAAAGGAGTTATTCGAAGTTAGTTAATCCAAAGGAGTTATTCGAAGTTAGTTAATCCAAAGGAGTTATTCGAAGCTAGCTAATCAAAAGGAGTTATTCGAAGTTAGTTAATCCAAAGGAGTTATTCGAAGTTAGTTAATCCAAAGGAGTTATTCAAAGTTAGCTAATCCAAAGGAGTTATTCGAAGTTAGTTAATCCAAAGGAGTTAGTCGAAGAGTTAATCGAATATAGTTATTCGAAAGAAGGTGTTAATCGAATATAGTTATTCGAGTAAAGTTAAAAGAGTTAATCGAATGTAGTTATTCGAAATGAGTTATTCGAATTTGATATTTGAATAGAGTTAAACACATTAGAGTGATTCGAATTTCTTATTCAAATAGAGTTAAACACGTAAGAGTTAATTGAACATTAGTTATTCAATTAGAGTTAAATCGAATTTAGTTATTCGAAAGGAGTTAATCAATTTGAGTTAAGTTAATCGATTTGAATTAAGTTGAATCGAAATGGAGTAAATCGATTAGAATTAAGTTATTCGAATTAGTTATTCGAAGGAGTTAATCAAATGAGTTGATCCAAAGGAGTTAGTCGAATATTAGTTATTCGAATAGAGTAAAGGAGTATCGATTTTATTTTGATCGAAAGGAGTTATCGATTAGTAAATCGAAAGGGGATTTTCGAATATAGCATATTCGAAAGAAAGAGATCGAATATTGTTTATTCGAAAGAGAGAGATTTCGAATATGAGTTATTCGAAGAGAGATAATCGAATATAGGTTATTCGAAGAAGAGTTAATCAAATAGAGATTACTCGAAAGAGAGTTATACGTCGAATTTGAGTATAGCGAATTCGGGAAAGTACTATTTACTTTCCAAGGTTTAAATCAAGATTTTGTTATTGATTTAGAAATTAGGTGTCTGTTAAATTATTCGAGTTAAGAAATAAATTTATAATTTAGGTTAGATATTTTAGGGGTTGGAATTATAACGTTATAGTTATAATCAAACGTTGCCATATAAGAAGTGGATTCGTAACCTGAATCCGAGAATTTGCGTAAACAGATGATTGTAAAAAGTGAGTGATGAACTTCATCTATTTCACAGTAAAGGACGTTGTTCAATTAAGGTCTGCGAGGTAATTATACCCCCAACTTGATTGACTTCAGAATTGACAAAGGAATAGTTGTGGTTCGATAGAAAAGGTTGATTTGAAATATAGTTAAGTAATAAGCGATTAATGGATTAAGCGTAACGATGTTTTATACAACGTTCATTGGAAATCCGTAAATGAGTTTTGGAAACGTTTTCCAAATATAGTCAGATATGTTTTCTAAACATAGAAAATGAAATGTTTTCATGATAAGAATTTAAGAAATAGAGTTAAGCAAATTCAGAAACTGACTGGAGAGGGTAAGTTGAACGGTTTTCTAAGTGACGATCTGATGTTGGTTTCGACCTTTCGAATTGATACTTAGAGAATTGTTCTCATACTAGTTACAGTTAGGGACTGATAGTTGCGAAATAATAGTGATGTGAAAATAAGCTATGGAAATGTTTTCCAATGATTAATAACATATATTTTCTAAATATATGAAAAAGGGAAATATGAACATATGATGATTGATCGATCGAATTTCCATTTGGAAATAAGATCGTTGTTTGTACACCGACATGTTTTCATTTGATAGTTGAATCACAGACTATCAAAGTTTTTACCATTTTAACGTTGTTAATATGGAGAGACCGGTTGGATTATTATCCAAAGAACCACTCTGTATTGGCATAAGCGTTGCGAGCAATAACTGCCAAAGATAAATTGAAGTCGGAGTAAAGTACAAGGGCTGTTGTATAAGTCTTAGATAACAGTGACTAAGATGGATATACTGAATAGTGCCTTCGGTTTGTCCAGTCCCAGGACAACGTATATGGAAGAAGGTCTGACAGAGTATATCCAATGGATCGCGTAAGTTGATCTGTTCAAACGTATTCACGTTTGGTGGCGGAGGAATTCGTTTCTCTTAGCTGTATACCCGTGTTATTTTTGAATAAGTCAATTTGTGATTTGGCGGGTATGACGATGTGGCATTCAAAGTGAATGGTGATCAGATGTTCTGAAGATAGACGTAGCTTCTAGCCTCACACCAGGAAGTAACAAAAGTTGGGCTAGGCAGCATGGCTAGTTGGGTCATCCCCAAGCAGGGTGTATTGTCACCGATCTAGAGAATATTCATATTTATACTTCTTTTTGATTCTGTATCTTCGGATGACGGTTTGATGGCCTACAACCGTGGTGGCAATATATTCGCGACACTCAAGCTAAATGAGTGAGCGGTCATGTGTGGCCGGGTTGCAAGACGTTCTTGTTGAACCCTGAGTGTATCACCTCTAGAGTACACTATTCAGAAGGTGCTCCCATACCTTGTCTGTTGAAATCCATTCTCCGATAAGAGCCCTGCGGTTTATGATTTTATACTATGTATGTAGAACGTGAGATGCAAGCGTTTCTGCTAGATTGATACCTATTTGTACTTAGACATTATTATAATATCACAATGATATTGCTTGTCAAAGTTGTTCAGATACTCATAGGGGAAAAACCCGTTCCGTATTCACGGCGTGGTCTTATGAGATATCCTATACCTGTTTTAAACTATTTTACTCATACCAGTCCCATGACTGACCCGGAGTTTACTTTGTTGTTTCCCCTAAACTCTTGGGTGCCTAAATTTGTACGGGCAGTCAAGTAGTCGGGATTTACAGATATACTTGGAGAGCTTGGAGCAGGAGGCTGCAAGATTTGATAGCTATAGTTATTTCCGCTGTGTTGTAAGTGTTGTACTCTGATAAGTGCTATTGTATATATATAACTGTGTACTTCCAAGTTATGTTATATATTATATGTTATTCGTTCCGCTGTGAGATTCGTGTTACTCTGATGATTCTGATGTTCTTCTTCTTCTTCTATTCTATTAGTTCTATCTTTTCTTTCTCACCTTCTAAATTCTTTCACTAACGTCGCGGAATTTCCGACTCTCGAGGAGTCGGAAATTTCCAGCCGTTACAAATATCTATTCAACCATCACACTTAAATAGGTTTTCTACCATATAGGGTTAAATCAGTTCAAATATCAACGGTATAAGCAAACAAACAACATATATAAATTATTTGAGGAATCCGGTCGGATCCCTCCAACCTGTCCTTCCCTGCATCACAACTCGTTATACATTTCATAATCATATATGAAATAAATTTCATATGATCAACTGATTTAAAATGATGAAATAACAGCAACCATTCAAACAATAATCATCCAATAGCAACCAATCAACCCATTTATATTTTTAAATGGTAAATTATATTTTAATATGAATTTACCACATCACAGAATTCCAGAAGGTGTGAGAATTAACTCACCAGATTATTTTGTCGACGGTTAACGCGTTTGTCGCTTTTAATCTTGAAGGGATGTTCAAAATTAGCTCAATTTTCAACGGCGTCAGATCAGTGCCTAGTCAGTGCCATCGTCTAGAGCTCGTCCCTGCGATCCCAACGGATCCAGTTTCGCTGAATCAATTAACGTACGAAGAAGATACGCTTATTACAAGACTGAATGTATATACAATTTTATAATTAACTAATTACTAATTAAATTAAATATTTTAAATTACTACTTAACGTCCTTTCCACGTCAGCAAGTTGAAACACGATTTCCTTGGGTGGAGTTCTTCTTCTCCGATGGCTTCGTTTAATACCAAAAGTTCGAAACTTCCAGCCTCGACTACACCTTCGTCAGAGCACCGGGACCCACGCCGCCTATTCCATCAGATCCGCCGTGTCACGGCGCCCCTCCTCCATGAACGTCGGCCACCACCATAGCTCCAGTTCGCCAGAATTTCCGCCCGCCCGAAACAGCTTTGACCGTGAAATTCCACCACCACCAGCGACGAGGCACCACCGCACCACCACCATTTGACGCAGCCAACCACCCAGCATCGATCCCCCTAGGTCCGCGACCCCCTCGCTGGCCACCTCCGCCGGAAAACGCCCATTCTCCGACCAAGCATAAAAATAATGTCAGAAAAACACCCCTCCGATCAACTAGCAAATTCTCCCACCTCCGACCACCGTAGGACTTGAGACTACAGCCAAATCGAAGGCCTATCTCCCCTCTTCGAAAGCCCCAAAGTCCTGTTACCTCAAATCGACCACAACTCCTTAAATTCAGAGGAAAACGAAAATCAATTTATGTGGTTTAACCCCGATTCCGGCCACCACACTCGACGAAACTCACCCAACTTTTTGCTGTAGGTAGATATCGTCCCGATCTACCATTTCCCTTCAGGTTGCCATAGGAAATTCCCCTCGGATTGGAAGATATAAATGATTTTGCATTGGAGGACTTATTTGCAAAATTACATGAAGGAGGCTGAGTTTGGGCATTGGGGTTTCAGCCTTGGGTCTTTATATAGTATGGAAAAATATTTATTTAAGTTGATTTGACGAACGACAATGACTAACGATATTTTATTTCGTGTCTATCGCGTTTTCGAACGTTGTTTATTCGCTCCTGCGCTCACATACGAACCCCGTTCGAGACGCGAATGGACGGCATAGCATAATTCGACGATACGGTCCTAATGAAACTTGTTTCGTCGAATTCCGAGCTCGTTTGCTCGAATGGCCCTCATTCACGTTCAAATGGTCGTTTTTATTTGCGTTTTATTTTGCCACGCTCACAAATTAACCCCAATTGACGCGCCACTTGAAACCTAGTAATAATTTACTGTTGCCGTCCCAATAAAATTTATTTCATCAAAAACTGACATCGTTTGAATAAAGGCCCTTTTATAGCTGGCCAATTCAAATAAAATAAATCAATTTTAAAGTACTTCAATATAATATTATTAAAATATTGAAATTGGCCATACACGACTAGAATATCGTATACTACCACAATAAAATATGTCGGGTTGAGTTTGAAGCCAAATCGATATTATAAAAATTTTAAAACCCTCTATTCTATATAAATATAGCGCTATATATATAAAGGAAATTCCATAGCGTTTTTTCCAAAATTTGATTTGGACATAAAATAAAATCTATACGACAAAAACAGGACTTTTCTCTTCCATTGGAAAGATATCGTCAAGCCGGTCCCGACGTTTCTTGTTTCGAGGAAATCCGACTTATTTTGAACCTGGTACGACCAATTGAAGTTCAAAACGCCAAATCGCGAACTACCGCGCCGCTGCAGCTCGTTATTTAATTAAATTATAAACCATATATATTCCGTCGTCGTTTCTAAATGAAATCGTCGATATAACTTCAATGTATCCAATATTGAACTATTTCAAACGGCCCGTTCACCCTATATTGCCGTCACAACATTTTCTGACCGGTTTGGAATTAAATTATTATTTTATTATTTATTTAAATAATATATTCAGAATATAATCATTAAATTCGATTATTTAAATTCAAACCAATATTTTAAATAAATAAAATATTTAAAATAACTCAAATAAATAGGCAGAAAATACGGGTCGTTACATCGCCTCCAAATCCATCCAACATCATTTCTGGAACTTCACCGCGTACAAAGTTGTTAAAGTGGTTTTCGGTATTGGCAGAGAGTATGACAATATCTGATCCCGGTCTCTTTAACAACCAAATGTTTACATTTTTCACACCGGTTAGTTCTTTTACATTTCGATGAGGTTCATATTTCATATCAAAATATCATATTTTCAAAATCATTCAATATTCAAAATAGAATATAATTCACACTAAATCTCCATTTAAACTAGTTAAAATCTTGAAACAATTCCAACTTTAATAATTTGAAAAATAAAATAGTTAACAGTATATTTAAAATAATTTAGATATATAATTGAAATAGTTTGAAAATAAATAGTTTTAATTTAAAATAGAATTTATCAAATTTATTAAAATATATAGTTAAAACATTAAGTAATATATAACATAAATAGTTGATTATAAAATGATTTATTTAAAATAATTTATAAAATAAAATAGTAATAAAATAAAATAGTTTATAATGAAAAGAATTATTATTAAGATAGTTTATAAAATGATTTGAAACACTATAGTTGGAATTAGAATCGTTTCTCTAACATTTCAATTAAACTTGAAGTCATATTTCAACTTCAATTCAACAAACTCAATTTTCAATAATTCCATCGATTAAACTTCCAATTTACATTCATTTCAATTCGATCAAATTAATTCAAATAGTTACATTCCAAATCAGATTCTCATTTTCAATAATACCAATTTTATAACAAGCATCGAGTTCACAATTCATATATAATTCAAATCAATGTTGATTCATAATAAATTTCAAAGGTGGGTGAAACAATTCAATTTCAATAAATTCGATTTACATTATATTTCACTTTATTTAGCTTCAGTTACAATACTAATTTATTCTCCTTTTTGTTTATATTTCAAAATTCAAGGTTAAAATTTAAAGGAATAAATCATAGAACATCACTTATATTGTCTTTAAAACAATATTTCAAAATTCATGATTAAAACAAATTTTATTTAACCAACCGATGTCCGTATAAAATTTTGTATCCTATGGCCAAGTGATACTTAAATTTTAATTTTAGTATTTAGGGGAAAGGATATATGTCATTTCAATCCAAATCAGGGTCATAGGTATTTATCATTTCAACCTACGTTCTTAATTCATTTTAATGATTAATCCCGGGTTTATTCGATGCCCGTAACATCTGGGGTAATGATTGGGATTAATCAACACAAACAATGGTCATATATGAATAATAGGTAGATTCACACAATTAACATCAATTAGTCAAACATATCCAATTCACGCCATTCATCACATCAATACATACAAACAGTCCAATATCCTATAAATTTTCAATTTTTCAGATGTTAGGTTTTAAACAGAATTAAATATCGAAATTTTAACTTAACTGTAAAAATACATTTAACAGCCAAATTTAACTACACTGTCGATGCAAATAAATAAAAACATGCAATTTAAACTATCAAACATCAATTTTTAGTTATGCGTGAGTGGGTTTAATCACTCACCTTGGATTTAAACAAGATTGAAATCCAATTTTTAGCCCAAAATTCAACGTTCTCAGAATCATCCCAAACCAAAGGCATCGCGAAGAGCACGTCGATACGATTCCAACGCAACAAACCGTGTGTCATTCTGAAGTCGTATGCAAAAGTTATACACGTGACACGTTATAATAATTAAATTAAAACGAAACAAACAGCACTTTCTCACCTCAAATAAATGTCACATCATCCTTCTTCTCTCCCGTCTTAAATGTTGTTACATCAAATTTTAAATCACCCATGTCCAAAAATATCCACCTTTCACTTCCACCTTCCTTGCCCATCTCTTTACGAAATGCCAAACTGATTTCACCGTTATTCTTCGTTTCGCAATCTCTACCAAGACATCACCAACCCAGTCATCACAATAAAACATCGTTCCCATGTGTTCTTCATGCATGATGCTACAGGTATCTACATCTTTTCTGTCAATTCTCCTCAAATTTTGCCACCCAAACTCAAATACGATGTCCGATTCATGCTTTAGTCTCTATGTAAATCAAAAATCTCAACCCTACTTTATGTCATTTACTAAAAAAAAAATTGAAGCAACATAAATTTTGTTGGAACCTTCTAATTTGCATACCCAGAAGAAGCTCTTGTCTATACCAGTCGAATGAATCTAAAAACAAGTGATTTCATTGAGTATTGTGGAAGATGTTTTTTTTTTTTTTTTTTTTTTTTTTTTTTGAAGATGATATGGTGTCGTGGCTTTTGTTTTTCACGTTTCCATTTGAGAGAAAATGGTGACCATTAAATAAATGAATTAGCAAACAAAAATGAAGGATGCTAAGGTTTCAGAATTAAATATTATTTATACATTAAATTTCCAAATTTTTCATCTCTATCACTTATTGTAAGTTACCTAAAATTTAGCCTCTATTTACATATGTTACATTCATATCCTATAGTCATCATCATACAAATTTATTTCAATTGATTTAGTTTAGGTTCCCATTATATACATACATACAAATATATATATATATATATCACTTTGATTACTTGTACCTTTACTATAATTTGTAAAATAAATTAACATATTTATTTATATAATAAAATATTCATTTTACGAAACCGTATATGGATAGTTTTGTAACCTGATGCGTCTTTTATCTGTCCATATATTTGCTACATTACATTAGATGCCAACAATAATTTAGCCCATCGTAAAAGGAAGTATAAGATTTTGGCATGCAAATACGAATGTTCCATTTTAATCTATTTGTTCTTTCATTGAAATTTGAAATAATACAATGTGCATGACAATTCAAACATTTACAGCAATCAATGATGTCAAAATATTACAAAACTATCTATATATGAAAACACAAGTAAAAGATATACTATTAAATCATACTAAAAATAAAGATCATATTAAATTGGATATGTACATTATATTGAAGCAATTAAATTTAAAAATAATCAATTTATTTTATGTCTTAATAACTTGCTATAAATTCCTCAATGTCATATAATAGCCATATAAAGTAACGTAAGGCTGGTTGACAAAGGATCATTATTGACCCGTTCAATCAGTTACAGGAAACAAAGGATATAATTTATGATCATTTATAGGCTAAGAATCTCACTGGTTAAATTTATAAATAAAGCAATCAATTTTTTTTCTTTAAATTCAATACCAAGTGTTACCACTAAATTCTGACCCAATATAGGTCTTATATTAGTTATGTGAATAAATTATGCATAATATAAGTTCAAAATTAAATTATTTAACAATTTCAAATTAATAAATAATCAATTCATTGTAAGTCTTAATAACTTGCTATAAATTCTCAATTACATTTCTAAACAACTTAAACCACTTTCTTCCGATTAAACATTTATTTTCAATTAAATTTCAAAAATATTAATTTTACTCAAATCAACATAAATTCAAACTAACTTTGCAAATCAATTTTATTTGTATTTACTTCCAGCATTGATTATATACCAAATCAATTGAATTTCAATTGTAAATTAAATAAATCAATTTTATCCAAACATTTTAATATTAATTACAAATTTCAATATTTATAATTACAAACCAATTGTAATTTCATTTACAATAACTACAAGTTATTATTATTGTAAACAACCAAAATACATTACTTAATCAAACTAATTAAGTTTACAAATAAATTTACATAATTAAGTCATCAAAATTTATTTATAACCATAAATACTCAAAAATCATAATAAATTCAAAAATTAAATAATAGAAAATTACGAGTTGTTACAAAGTTCTTTATTTTAATGGGCTAAGAGTGTTGTATCCACATAACTCACTTTCTTTTTCTCATTCGATTCATATATTCAATCCCAAGAGTTGGGTGAGTAGGGAGGACGTTATGGTGATGAATTCCATAGATGACGAAAAAGAGATGTTGCTTGTTCGTCAACAAAATGAGAAGAGAAACTGCAAAATTTCTTATCTATATGTTCTATGATGCCCAAGCGTTAGAATTGACTTTTTGCTCGTAGAACATTTCGCATTATAATTCAAGAGACTCGCGGTGGTAGTGATGAATATCATCTATCTTATCATTACTGGATGGGGAAATGGTTATAGGTTATTTCAATCTCTGACTGTCGGGTGTATACCCAGTGTGGTAAGAGGAATATTTGTACTTTGGTTCATGTTCTATAAAATGTGAAAAGCTAACTTGAAGAAAGTATCATATATATAGAATGAAGTAACTGAAAGCTAGGTAGTGAGATTGCGGTTTAGAATTAATATTAATTATGAACCTATAATTACTTTTCAAATAGATAACCAGGAGTGGTTAGAAATAACTGCAAAATTGGTTGAAAGAAGCATAATATGTTCATATGGTTGGACAAGAAACATCACCCAGCAAAATGGTAAGTACATATGACTTACTACTAAGCAAGCAGGGTTCGAGTACAAGTGAACACACAAATAAAATTATTAAAAAAATGTATGAATCTTTAAACGAAACGATTCCACGTCCTCATCTTACTTTTATAAACATATTTTCGAGTTGCGATTTTTGTAAAAATATATACCAATATATTTTTAGAAGAAACAAAGTCCAAATTTATTCTTTCGTTTTCAATATTATCGCAATGGAAATGATAACTAATGTCTATATGATTCGTTCATGATTGATTAACCGGTTTTTAGATAGATTAATTGCACTGTTATTGTCACAACAGATAGCTGATTTTGATAAATTTATTTCACAATCTTTATGTGTTTGTTGCAAGTAAATGACTTGAGCACAAGCCAAAGCTGCATGAATATATTTTGCTTCACATATCAATAGTGAACACAATTTTATTTCTTGCTCAACCAAGAGACTAGTGATTTGCCAATAAAATAATGTGTACTACTCATACTTTTCTGATCCATCCGAGATCTGTTGAAATCAGCATCATTAAAGTATACTAATTCGAAAGAGCATTCTGTTAAATAGAAAAATCCAAAGTCCTTGGTGTTGCTTAGATAATGCAATAATGTTTTCCTTCTTGTAAATATTGGCTTGAAATCGCACACATAAACAAACACTCATCATTATATCTGGACGACTTGTTATTAAGTATAGTAGTGACCCAATCACACTTTGGTATAGTTTCTGGTCAATATTTTTCTCATTTTCATCTCTATCGAGAGGTGTTGTTTTACATATGGGAGTACGTTTAGCAAAAATGTTCTCCATTTTGAAACGTTTAATTAAATTGTTACAACATTTTTCTTGATTTATTAAAATTCCGTTTGGTAGTTGTTTAATTTGTAGACTAGAACATAAGATAATTATCCCGTATGGGACATTTCAAATTCTTCGGTCACTATTTCTGAAAATTCTTGACAAAGTTTTTCATTTATGGAACTGAAAATAATATCGTCTACGTATATTTGTACAACTAAAATATCCTTTTTAGAACATCTTATAAAAAGTGTTTTATCAACTTTCACAATTTGAAAACCAAAATTAGTAAGATAGCGCTTAAGTCATCTGTACCAAGCACGAGGTGCTTTTTTTAAATCATATAAAGTTTTATTTAGTTTATAAGCTTTCTTTAGTTTATAGAGGTAGTCAGGTAAATTTTCATGTGCAAAAAAGAGAGGTTTTTCAACATATACATTTTCTTTTATATATCCATTTAAAAAAGCACCGTTTACAGGCATTTGATAAAGTTTGAAATTACGAAAACATGCGTAAGATAGTAAGATACGTATTGCTTCTAGTTAGGCGACTAGAGCATATGTTCCTTTATATTCTATTCCTTCTTCTTAATTATATCCTTGCGCTACTAATCTAGATTTATTTTTAGTAATATTACCTAGTTCATCTGCTTTGTTTTTATAAACCCATTTTGTACCAACAAAAGCTTTATTACTCGGTCTAGGAACAAGTTCCGAAACTTCATTGCATTCAAATTATTTTAGCGCTTCTTGCATAGATATAACCCAATTGTCGTCAGTAGATGCTTCTTTAGTATATTTAGGTTCTATAATCAAAAGGAATGCTACAAGACCCATTAGGTTTAATTGACTTCTAGTTTTTACATTTTAGTTAATCTCTCCAATAACATTTTGAACAGGATGATCCCATAATATTTTTGTTGGAGTTCTTAAATCATTATTATTATGAATGATTTTTTCATCTTTTCTAGAATTATGAATAATGTTTTCATCTTGTCTAGTGTTATGGATAATTTTTTCATCTTCTGTAACATTATGAATAAAGTTTTCATCTTTTCTAACATTAATAATAATGTTTTCATCTTCTCCATATTATGAATAGCATTTTCATCTTCTCTAGCATATATAATTTCCGTAATATTCTGAATTCTTCGTCATCTGTAGTATTTGGTAGTCGATTATAATTTTCATCGAAAAACACATGAAGAGTTTCTTCAGTTGTATTTATTCTTTCATTAAATTTTTGATAAGCTTTGATTTGATCTGGATATCCTAAGAAGATTCGTTCATCGGATTTTTAATCGAATTTACCAAGATGAAATTTTGTGTTTAAAATAAATTATTTTGAATCAAATACTTTAAAATAAGATATATTTGATTTTTTCCGTTAAAAAGTTCATAAGAAGTATTTTTCGTAAGTGGTCGAATAGAAGCACAATTCAATACATAACAGGCGGTTGCAACAGCTTCTGCCTAGAAATTTCTTAGTAGAGCACTTGCATTTAACAAAGTTCTTGCACATTCTTGTAAAATTTTGTATTTCCGTTCTATAACCCCGTTTTGTTGTGGAGTTTTAGAAAACGAAAAATTATGAAATATAGCTTTATTTTTGCAAATTTTTTCAAAAGCGTCGTTTTCAAATCTTGCACCATGATCACTTCTAATGTTTTTTTTTTACTTTTAAACCTTTTAAATTCTTTTGACGAAAATTTTGAAATGAACAAAAGTGTCACTATTATTTTCCACAAAAATAGTCTTAGTATATCTAGAAAAATCAACCACAATTATAACCACATATTTATTATGATTTATTGATTGAACTTAGGTTGGCTCAAACAATTCCATATGAAGTAACTCAAGCGGTTGTAATGTTGAAATGACTTTTTTAAACTTAAAAGATGACTTAGTTAATTTTCCTAATTGACGTGATCACAAATATGGTTAACCTTATATTTCATTTTTGGTAATCCTTTTACTAAATTATTTTTAGAAAGTTTACTTATAGCTTTGAAATAAATATGATAGAATCTTTTGTGCCATGACCAATGATCAGTTTCACTAGCTATTAAATACATATCTGAATTATGAGTTATTTCATGGTTAATATCTTTGAAAAATGAGATTTTGAATTAATTGTCACACAATTGGCTGATACTTAACAAATTATATTTTAAATTTTTGACTAATAAAACATTAGTAATAAGAGGTAAACTAGATGTATCATCATTGCTTACATGGCATTTGCCAATGATATAACCTTTCTAATTATCTCTAATATGATAGAACCTCCATCTGAGTAGGTAATATTTGTTAGCATATCTTTGTCTCCTGTCAGGTGTTTTGACCAACCACTATCGAGTATGCATTTCCAATTTTCTGTTTTCCTGAGTGGAACCTACGAAAATAAGAAACGACATTGGTACCCACTTTTTGATAGGTTTCTGAGAATTAGGTCTTAGGAATCCAAATCTAAGAGGGTTCAACGTCCCTTTTATAGACATAATTTTTATTTCTGTGAACAGTTACAAAACCGATTTTATATACTTATTCCTTATCAAGCTATTGTTTATTTTTGGAACTCGTATCTTAATAGTTTCAGAATTTGTTTTCCTCTTTAAGGATTTTGATGGTTTATAAGGTTTAGAGTCATTTCACCTTTTATTAGTTTTTTTTTGTTAAAACGAGCTTTAGACTTGTTATCATACACTAGTCCTTTTTTTGTTAAATGTAAATCGAGAGTTTTCAGTAATCCTATACAATTTTTCTCTTCCTTTGTTGAAATTTGAGACGTTTTTTGTAATGTCTTCTAATTTAGTTTTGAGGCTAGAATTATGTAATTCTATTATTTTAACCTCAGTTTTCAACTTATTATTTTCGGAAACAAGAGCAATATTCTTTTCTTTTTGAGTTTCAATTTCTTGACTCAATAAGGTAAGTTGAGAATTAACATTAAAAAATGATTCTTGAATTTTTTTTTTTTTAATGTTCTTATTCTAATATTTCCTTCTCATCTTTGAGCATATCCCTTTCAAATTCTTCCTCTTTCTAATTTTCAAGAGCTTCCTTATATTTCCTCTTGTAACTTTTCATAGTATCTAGAACTTATGATTTTAGTTCAACCATATCATCAAAAGTATAATTACTAACCTCATTATGTGTAGCTATGAAGCATACATTTGCTTTCTCATTTTCGCAATCATTGTCACTTTTTGAAGAAGAGGAATATGAGTCATCCCATGTTACTGAAAAAGATTTCTTTTTTATTTTAGCTTTTTGTGGACATTCCTTCTGTATGTAACCCTTTTTATTACAATTGAAGCACTCTCCTACTGGAAATGATGGTTTTTTTTGAATAGTTGTGACTAGAACCCTTTTTCCTATTTTTTTCCATTCCTATACTTCATTTTTTTTTGTAGTCATCCTCATCTGAATCCGAGTCTTCTTTTTCTACATGAAATGCTAGATTCTTTTTGTCCTAAGTTTGTACTCTTTTATCCTGCAAATAAACTTCGTATGACATTAGATTTCCTATTAACTCTTTTGGTTTCGTGGTAGAGAGATCATTTGCTTCTTCAATAGCTAAGACTTTTCTTTCCCAATCTTCTATTAAAAAGTTCAGGATTTTTGGTATAATATCAAAATCAAAATATTTTTCACCTAATCCTAATAATGAATGATAAAAGTCATGAAATCTGGAATACATATCATTTGTGAACTCATCTTGCTTCATTCTAAAATTTTGAAATTGACTTTTAAGTGTGGACACCTCACTTTCTTTCACCTTGTTAGTTCCGCATGAATAACTTTTAAGTGTTGGCCATTTCATATGAGTGCAGTAAAGAGGAATGACACAGATATTTTAATACAAGTTTGGAGTTATGTCCTACATCCAGTCCCAGACTTCTTCTAGAATGTCGACTAACAAATCCTTATTTAACCCGGAGAAACAGGTATACAACACCTGAGTAGACAAACAGGAATTTTATGCCTCGACAACCTAAGAGGACTTCTGACGTGCCTGAGCAAACGAATAAGACTTCATGCATTAGCAACCTAGGGGGATTTCAAATGTGCTAGAGTATAACAGGACTTCAAATACAAAAGATGATTTGACAGTTTGTGTTCTTAGTAACACGGATTGGTTACTTATAGTAGACCTTTTCCTATAATATTCTCCTCAAGTATATATATTGTGTATGTAAAGATAAGAAAGGAAAATATTACTTAGTGATAGAACTTGAAGTTCGGATTTAAGAAACTTTTAAGTCTATGGACTCTTTGAAAAATATAGAGAGCATTCACAAAAGATTTAGAAATATTAGATTAGATAAGTCAGAAAGTTGTGTTTGATTGTGAATAAAACATGTTTATATAGTAATTAAGAGTTTACAACCATTTATGAAGAGATTTAATTGAACAGAAGCCTCCATATCTCTTTAGGAATATCATAACTCTTTATGAATGGAAGTGATTCTTTAGAAATATAATGGTAGAAGTTGGTTTAGTTGACTGAATTTTTAAGGCAGACGACTGATATTTATATCCACGTACCCATATATGTTAACTGTGCACTCTACATCAGGTCAGTCGACTAACCTATATAGTTCAGTCGAGTGAACCAGGTTAATGTGCACAGTGCACATATATATGTAAAAGGATCAAGTTAAAAACATGTTATTTGTTGCAATAAAAACAGTGCACAGTGCACCTATACAGTTCAGTCGTGCCTTTATTGTAGCTTACATTAATATGTGTGACTCTCTTTTTGTCACTCTTAGTCATCATGGAATCTTCGTGTTGAAAGTTGATATGCTTGTCATGAATCAAAACCATGGTTCAATAGAAAACACCGTGGAACAAAGAAATCGAAACATACAATATTTCAACGATGAAAATTTTTCTATGTTCGCTTCCCGGTTATTAACTATATGTGATTTCAATGCTTATGTAATTTCTTTGAGAAAAGCACGACCGATCATCTAGCTTATCATTACTACATGGAAGAGGCGGCATCATTTTTCTTTACCATATAAGAAAACGATTCATGGTTTAATTGACATAGATGTTTTTTCCGTGTTAATAACCCTTTTAGAAAAGACTAAAAATCTTTATAGAAAATAGAGTGAAGACCAGACAGCTACCAACGATCAGGCCAAGCAAAGAAATATATAAATTTATAAAGGAATATCCAAAGGTACACGAAATCTGACTACAAACTGAAAATCCAGATAGATCGATGACTCATAATTGTTGCAAACAAAATATATTTTGCCTTATTGAAAATGTCTTCTACTTTGTAATAATATTGCTGTTATACATAATGTGAAAAATGTGTCTGTTAATGTGTTTAACATAATTTTTAATGTTAAAGGGAAGACTAAGGATATCTTGAAATTATGAACTTATATTCATGAATTATGCAAGCGTCTTGAGCTTAATATCAAACCAAATGATCTCACCGAATAACACAAAACATGTTATGAGTCAAATAATAATCAAGTTAAAGGTGGGTAGAAAGATTAAAATTTCTTGATGGAATTTCTTCTAATCTTCGTAGATATACTTATTTTAAAAAGGGTAAACTGAGTGGGATGAAAAGTCATGATTGTCAAATGAAAAATATGGTTCTTCTTTGACATGTCCAACGTTGACATCGACTTCAATCATGGGCACATTGTGTAACTTCCTTATTTAGTTGACATTATTCAGAACATTTAGTAGAGTAGATTAAATAAAATAATGCAACTTAATGATGAAAATAAGTTTTGACTAATTAAATGGGTCAAGCAATAGTTAATGGACTAATTAAATTAATTAGATTTGGTTAGTAATAAAGAGGAATAAGAGAAGCGGATGAACAATAGTCTTCTTAATCATTGTTATATAATTTTAGACAACATGCACGACCTTTTGGAAAATGTGTGGAACTATGTTTAAACGATAGAGATAACCACGTAGCATACACTTAAATTTATCTTAGATGTTCTGAAGTTGCATCATTTATTAGGTAACATTAAACAATAATTTTTGATATATTCATTTTAATAATATACATGAAGATTTTGATGCAATATATATTATATATAACTACAATGCTTATGACAGATAAAATCCATCCAGCGATCTTAGTAACTAATTTCCTAGTTCGTTTTCAAATAATGTTTATGAATCATAGAATTATGTGACTGACAAAGCATTAAAATCTCTTGCATTAGTTCAACAATGTTTGAGGTTCTAAAGTCAACGGCCAAAAAGATTATAATCCTATTGAAATCAAGCATACCTCCTATTATCAACAATACGATCCTTTTGTAACGGTAAAACCAGCAATACCAGTTTATTATGCTCCTTGTAGATCTTTAAAAGAGAAAATGCAAATTGGTCTGCAGTTCTTAAAAATAAAGGAAAGATTCAGGTTTGATTAAAAGAGTATTCTAGACGAACAAGCTCATCAGGCAGACCTTGAAATAATTGTCAAACAATAAAAATCGACATTCATACAGGTTTTTGTATTCATAACGATGAATCAGATGTCATGTAGAATCACTAGAGACTATAGAGGAAACTAACAAAGAGTATAAAATGGAGCCTGAATCTTAAGCAACGAGAATTGATTAATGTATAGTTTATCTTTAGATAAATGGTAAATTATTGAATAACCAATGTTATGTGTTTCTCATTAAAAGTGCATGTTTTCTCATAATTAAATTATATGTTCTGTTATGACAAAATGTATATGTATCAATAACATGTATAATATGTCACCAAGTTCTCCCACTTAAAGAGGGACAACAACAGACAGTGATGACAACAGCTCGTCAGAGCAAGCACTAGGTCAAGTAGTGACATTACACCCCAAAGATAATGGGTAATTATCGAATTTATTTCAATATCATAAATAGTAAGTGTAGTATTATATATTAGCAATGGTTTACTCCATGTTTGTATCATACATGGGATTGGATTTGCAACTATTAGGTATAGTGCTTGATGTTTCCAAGCACACATACAGATGCTGAATTAGCGGTTGCTGGCGAAGGTGAGATGGCATCACAAAGCAGATCATGGACTATATGCAACAGTGATTCCTTACAACTATAAATTTGTACATCATTATAATTAAACTTTGAAGAATCTATTAACTCGCAATTTGTGCGTGTGTGTGTATTATTGGTTTAACGTGTAGGCGGCTGTAGATTTGCAGAAGGAAAACCATGGGTTGTGCAGAGATGTGTGAATGTCTAAAATAAGGGAAAATCACCTATATTTAATGTTGATTTTTAAGAATGGGGAAATAATTCTAACTGGATGGGTATCACTATATAGGAGGATCTGGATCACTTATTAGAATAGCCATGAAGCAAAGCGGAAAATTCCCTAGATTTTTTTTTGTATTTAAATTTATAGTAAGATAGTGGATGTAAATGAAGGTAAATAGGAAAATATCTTTATTAAGTATTCATCGCTTGATTATAAAGTTCAATAGCGATTATCATTCATTCATCAAATAAGTGTTCTGGTTCTCATTGCATAATGAAAACAAACATTATTTTGTTACTTTAGGAAGCTCGTATATTTGGCTATACCTCAAATCAAATGACTGTTGATATGGTAAAGGAATCTCTCGCAATAGTTACTTTGTTGATCATTCCACTTGACTTGACAACCATGCTACCCATTCAAAAAGGTTATTTTGTTTCCTTCATTTATTAGTATTCTTTTATTCATTTAGATGTACGGACTCAGTTGGAGAGAAATTCTACAAATGGAAAGTCATACATCACGATGGATCTAATCATTTCCAACAATATTATCAGGAGTTGGTATTTTTATTACCCATCGAATTTTAAATAGTTGTTACATTATATAACTTTTAATATGCTATAATTATCATGAATAATATCTTAGGAAACAGAGCGTGACGGTCTTGTCACCTTTATGAACGTGTTTGCCCATACTCATGCCATCAAACATGTAAATGAAGATGGCATAGTCATGTATACATAACATGACTTGAGATCGGAGAAGGCACATGTAATCATACTTCAAGTTATATGTTATTACTGATCGATTTAATTTTTTATTGGAACTTTGATGGTTGAATTTTTTCTATAAGTAATAAGCATATAGTATAGTTAATCAACATATTTTGGATGAAAATTTAACATACTATTTTGTTAATTTTTTTTAAATTTTAGGATAAGTTTATATAGTAGAAAGAGCGGATGCTTGATGGAACATTGACTACAAATGAGGAGGACATGATTTTGAGTCAATTATGGATTTGCCATTCGCATAATAGGATTACGATTTTGACAACCAATAGGTAATGCTTATTTTTAGATTTGGCTATATATTTACTAATCTTTCAAATGCAATTGCTTTTCTTATAAACTGAGTTCGGAACTGTTCGATACATAAATCATTTCATAGCTTTTAAGTTACCATCATACTAATCCTAAATAAGCTTATTATCGGTAAAAATGTAAACGATATAACCTAACGTATCAAAGATTAAAAAAGTTAATTATGGAAAAAATAATGAACTCGGATATGTAATTTCATAGGAAAAAGAAATTTAATATTTTTCAGCTATAAATAGGGCTGGCAATTAGAATCGAGAACCGAAAAGCCTAACCGAACTGACCCGAAAAGACCCAAACCCGAACCGAACCCGATGGGTCTCGGGTCGGGTCTAGGTGATGAAAAATACCATCAAGACCCGATCAAACCCGTCCCGCATAGACCCAAACCTGAAAGACCCGACCTAAAAACACTGAAATATATGTATTTTTAGTGTTATTATTCAATCGGATCCGACCCGAACCGAAGCTCGGGTCGGGTCCAGATTTTTGAAATGTATAGTTTAGACCCAATAAAACCCGACCCGCCTAGAACCGAGACCCGCCGGGTCGGGTCTGGGTCCATCGGGTCGGGTCTAATTGCCACCCCTAACTATAAAACTAATAAAGGGACTTGATTAGCTTAGTTAATTTTTATAAACTTTGATAATTTTTGTATGTAGTTAAATTTATAAAACTTGGTCAATTTTTCACACTTAGTTACAAAAAATAAAATATTTTACAAATTTTAATTTAGAGTGATATAAAACTCATGATTATACCTTACCATAAGTACACTAGTTTTCACAAAAGAATAAATTGTAGTCATATTGAAATTAGTGTAATAATACATTAAAAACAAAGAACTACAGTATTTTAGTGGTTACAATAAAATAACTTTAGTCTTAAAGAGTAACTAATAATTTAGCAAGAGACATTAAAATTTTGGAGATAATGAGAGAATTAAAGAAAATGTTAACAAAATAATTTTTTTTAATTGCTTTATTTAAAGGAAAGTTGAAAATTCACGTACATCTAATATAAAAAAAATATAATAAAAAAATACGAAGAACAAAAAGGAAGAAAGAGCCCCTCATCATGAAAACAAACCTTTTTTAGGCATTAAAAAAATATGCACAAAATTATGAGTCACGAGTAAATTATTACACCCAAGTTTGAAATGCAATGCAAAATATACAATTATTCGAAGAAACATATTAGGATCACTAAGTTTTTAACAAAATACCGAGTGAATATTATTATGAATTAATATTAATAAAAGCATTATCAATTTTTTTTATACAACAGATAGTATATACATGGTTAAATTTAATAATCTTTAGTTAACTTAATTAAAATTTTATATAAAAATAAATTATAAGAATTAATTAACTTAGTTAAGTGCGGATATGGTTATTAAATCAAATAATTGTTGTAGGGTAGAAAAAAGGTAAATCGATGACAACAAAGCTCGAAGCTAGTTCACAAAGATTCTGGAGCTCAAAACCATGGTTGTCGAGCTAGAGGATCATGACCGGTGTCGCTTTATCTAGATGACGCTGCTAGTGAACGAGCGCATTACGATTTGTATACAGCACCATCGAAGGATTTCCTTATCAGTTGGTTATACAGGCAATGATGATCATGAGTGACTGATATATTTTGTGTGTTTGTATATTGTATATATATGCTATGTAGAGGTGAGGTTGATACATTGTGATGGTTAGTTAGAAGTTTGATGGTGATTTGGGTTATTGAGACATTTTGACTTGTAGTTGGAGATTGTATATGTGTTTGACTTGCGGTTGGATATTTTGGTTGTATTGATAGGTGGCGTATGAGTATGTTTGGCTTATGTAGATGTTAATGTTATACATTATAGATGACATAAATGGGCTGATCTACCTATAAGGTTTGACGCTACTACAGGGTTTGTAATACATCTAGGTATAGATTTTCTATAAGTGTACTAGAAATAATAGAATGGGAAGTCCAAAATTCAAATAAAGTGAGAAATGGTTGTAAAGAAATAGGGAAATTCGAAGAAAGATAAGAAAGAAAGGCATAAGCAATTCGAAATGGTTGTAAAGAAAATACTTTATTAGAAATCCAAGACTGGAACATATAATATCCAAACTAATGATAAAAATACATTGCTCCAAGCAAGTGTTACCAGAGATAATAAGGAAATGTCTGAGAATGTCAAATTAGAATAACTCTTAAACCACACTAACAACTACATACATAAATAACTGCAAATCCCAGGCTTGAATAAATGCTATTCGTACTAATAGCAAGCAGTACTAATAGCAAAGTATACTACATATGACGCGTGTGAGGAAAAACAGCTATGACTGCTCAATATGAACGGAACTATATGGAAAATATACTTATATACAGATGCACAGCAAGCAGATGGAAAGTTGATAACATCAATTGATTTAAACCCAAAGAATTAGGCCAAGGTACAAAATTATAAAACACAACACAGTGACGGCAGATGAATTCATAAGAATAAAAAAAATGTCCATTATCCTTGCATATGAAACGCCTGAGAAGCAACAATTATGAAATTTATCATTCCTTTAACGAAAACTCCACCATTAGAAGCCCTATCTTCTTTGTGGTTCCAGTACCAGCTAAAATCCATTACATCACCACGCTCACATCTTTCTTTTGGTACCATGCTTAAAAATATGTAGAATTACTGATACACTCTTTCTTCTTGCAAGTAAAGAAAATTCGAGGATTTGAATTATCAACTCTCAAAATCATATCTGCATGTAACAGAGGAACACATGATGATTTCAGTCGAAAAGAAAATTACAAACATTCTATGCTAGAAGATTGGGTATATGCGTACAAATTGGATATAAGCATGATCGAGTTATAAGATTAGTAATAAAGCAGTAGCAGTGGATAAGCAGAAAGTTACTAAATGGGATTGAAAGTATACCAAAGCAACACCTGTTGCCTGAGAAGCAATAATATCCATCCAGGATTGAAAGGGGAAAAAAAAAATGATGGTTTGTTTGGAGAGGTGCTAACGGATTGAAGGTGGGTACAGAGCACAGCAGTCCGTTGTCCATCCACCGTTGAGAGCAAGGAGTTTTCGCTGCTCTGTGAAACCAGCCTCACGCACTGCCCCCTCTACTATGGCCACCAAAGCCAGACCTTTCAGCCTAGCCACAGCAGCCACTCGCCAACTTGGATCGGGCAGACCACCAAGTTGCACTGTGTACCCAAATCCGATAACATGACCCAACATTCCATCACCTTAATGCCCCACTTGGTTACAAGCCCACGCTACTGAGCTCGGCATTTGTTCATGTGAAAAGATCATATTTGTATGCAGCACTTCTACTATACTTGGCAATGTGGGATTAAACAACCGTTTTCTTTTTCTTCTCGTAAGCTTTCATTATCATATCAAGAGCTTACAAACATATCCAATACTAGTATTTAAGGCCTGCGCAGTATATTGTTCACCTAAATACCTTCAACACACAGAACGGAAACATGTCAGGATTTACTAACAAATTCAATACTGGTATATTGATTATAGATCTAAGATTATGCCCTTAACATACAGAATGGAAAGGAACCACAATTTCCTTCCAATTTAAATACCTTCTGATCAACAAACATATTTGTCAAGCCATTAGCATGTAAAACCTGGATTTACTCCTTACATGTTAGAGGGGTTGGCTGAATATGCAATGCACTACCAAAAAATGAATGTCTAAGCCCGTAAAATATTTCATGGCTATTGCCATTTTGATGTTATTTCACGCACCGATGATTGAATCAAATGTCAATGTCTAAATTTAACCTGGAGACAGTATAACTGGTTGGATTCTGAATTTGTTTACAGAAAGGGCCTTGAGATTTGTTTGTTGCTGTGACTTTACAAGAGTGGTAACCTTTCAAATTTAATGTTAATTAATCATCTTTGCATATTATAAGCCATGATCATACCGTGTGCTAGTACTCTATGTGTAACAACTATTTTTGGAAACATTTCTGAAACATTAGAGCTATATTCTTGTATCACGACATAGAATACAAGGATATGCAACTGTTGAAATATACATCATTTCTAATCAATGATTCAAGATTTAAAGCTAATTTGAACTAAAGTTTACAATTTATGATTTGAATCCCATTTTGCAAACTTTGCTTGCCACTATAACTTCAACACAAACAAATCACTTATAACCCAACATACAAAAATAAACTAATTAAATTATAGTGAAATTTCGGAATCAACAACCTTGAACACTAGAAGTATACAGCAATAAATAAAAGTTGGTACGAACAATCATCAATTTGCAGGTGAGAAATGCAGAGGAGCCTAGACGTGTGAAGTTGAATTGTTACACTCGGTGATGAAGCCGACATTGTGGGCTGGATGGGCAATCGCCCTCTTCACGCAGCAAACTAGAATTTTCATTAATTAAACTGTTTTTTATAAAATATTTGAACATTTCCTAGTTTCGCCCAACACAAACTAGAATCCTAGCTTCATCGCTAGTTGCATTGTGGCGAAAATGAACGAACGAAGAGTCCTTTGTCTTAATTCACACGTAGTATGTTAGGTAATTTAATAGCAAAAAAGTCAAGAGAATCCACCTTTGTTGTCTTGTTGTATGTGATCAAATCAACTCCATCATCCATTGCACTATTTTTTTAGTATGAAAATATGTACTCACTCGGTTTGTGATCCCAACAAAAGAAAAACTGCAAAGAACAAATGAGGTATACAAAATTAAAAATGATTGTTTACAAAATTAAAAATAATTTCAAATATAGACAATGAAGGTAAAGGACTCCTCTACTTTCGAAGCATTAAAATGCAAAATAATGGCTTCGTCCAGGCTCGAACTGGAGACCTTCAGTGTGTTAGACTGACGTGATAACCAACTACACCATGAAACCTTATTGATTTATTTGTCAAAAAAAAAAAAAAAAAAAAATATTTATATCGTTACTCCTTTATCGGTACAAACACATGAATGATTGAAAAATGCAAGTACTAAGTTACAGCCACAACGATATTCAAAAAGTTAAGAAGCTACCCCAAATTCGGGAAACCCAGGTTATTGCAAAGGCATATGCATTCAAAATATAGTCATTCAGATTATGAAAATTGCAATTTATATTATATGCGTTTCAGCAATAAAAAAATCAATTTTTACATGTAATTTTCATGAACTAATTAAGTCAGTCGAGATAGAGCAAAGCATTATATGCAAAAAAGAGAAGTCCAAATGGAGCCCAAATGCGGCTAATAAAATTGGATGGTTCCCATAAAAAAATTGATATAAACAAATTTTGCATTAGATAACCAAAAATAATTTAATTTTTTGCAAATAAATATGTTCTATTCAGATTTCCAATGGTTTAATATTCACTATGCATAATAAAATAAGATTTATACCGGAATTACAATCAAATATTCACGAGACAGCTGCAATTAGAAGGTAAAATAATAGCAATCAATTTAATTCGTTATTGGTAGTAAACTACTACAGATTATGTCTAGAATTGTGTGTATGTATATATATATATATATATATATATATATATATATATATACGTATGTATATATATATATGTATATATACAGAGAGAGAGAGAGAGAGAGAAAATAAAAGAAAATGATAAACCATTAAAATTAAATTTGGAAGAAGAGTTCAAGGGGAAAAAATTACTTACCATTATTTAAAGTAATGTAAAGGAATAGTTATTGACTGATTATTCGTATAATTCGAAATGAAATAAAGGAGGAAAACAAAAAACTATCGATACATGAAGAGGTTAAACTAATAAAGTAAGTAATTTGGTGCTTTTATTATAACTATATTTCATTTGATGAAACCGAAAAAAGTCATGCTAACAACATTTAGCTGAATCCATATGCAACCTGGAATTGAATTGATATGGTGCCAAGAAAAATATATCATTTGGTTGACAACATATGCAAGCTGGAATTGAACTGATATGTTATGTAGAGCAGAAGTGAAAGCAGAAATGTACAAAAGAATGAAACACAGCATATTAGATGTAAACTTGAACATTTAGCTGCAGCGGAATTCATCTAGTCGGTACATGGAACATTCTGACAAATATTTGAAAGAAAATTATATGAAGAAAGGAATATCCAATGAGTACACGAAGAGTTTATAAATTTACATAGATTAGTTTACATTACTATGGTTTTACTATGGTTGTTGAAAGTTGAATAATGTAGAAAAACATGACTTATAATCTTCTCCGTACTGATTAGAAATAGTTAATTGTGTATCAAGTAATCAGCATTACTTTATGCATATTTACAAGGTAAACTTGAAATCGTCAAGAAAAAGCATTTTGAAACAATACAGCCGATGTTTTGAATTGTTTATAAGATCCATAGATCACTAATTGGTATTTAAACGCAAAGTTTGCAATTTGATATACATAACCGAATCAGAGTGAGTTTTGAATTGGCCGATGAGGAAATCTTAAACAAAATAAAAAACAACAGAAATCCACAGACATTAGTTCTTTGTGGAAACTCAAAGATCAAACGGAAGTACAAAGGTAATTTCCGAATGCATGTTATCATGCTTTCAAAACTGTTTTAAAACTAAAAAGCAGGACCATCACAAAATAATGTAACATGCCGTTAGCTTTTGAAATTAAAAGCCGCTAACTCCAATTCATAGATTCTTTTCCCAATAAAAAAAATGACATTTTAAATAAGTGAACTTATGGATTGCCTTTCTTAAACACCATCCATCCAAAAAATAGGGGACAAGAACATTGCTAGTGCATTCTAAAAGGGATTTTGACTTCATTCTCTTCACAAAAGAACAGTCGACAATTATCAACTTTTCGCCCCGTATACAACTAGCCTCTATCGTGCAATGGATTTAAGTATAGTTTTTGTCTGCTTAAATTGAAGTTTTTGAAGTGAGCCATTTGATTTGGAAAAAGAAAAATGATTTCAACAGGTAGTTATTTTTTCCAGATAATAATGGAAACTAATAAAAATTATGCTCATGAAAGAATTATGAACCTTTTTTAGTATAATATAACGCATGTCTGGCACTTTATATCTTCCACAGAAGCTTTTGTTACCCCAGAATACTTGTAATGCCCAGCCCGTTAACTAGTGAAACACCTTATGTGTTAAGACTCACTTCCACTTCCTAATATGACATATGACAAGATATCTGCAAAACCAAAGAAACATAGGAATAAATACCAATCAAACCCACAAATTACTAATAGAACCTTTATTCCTTTCCTGGCAAACTAAACTATGTGGCAAAGTCGCAATACGAATCATGTTAGGGTTAACGAAAATATAAAGCATAAAAATCAATCGCTACCAGTAACAAAAGAAATTACATGTTCAACAACAACAACAACAACAACTCTATTATTGATAATAATAACTGAAATTATAATAATAGTTTAAATTACCAAATTTCATTGTCGTTCTCTGAGAATCCGAAATCAGCCTCGTTGTAGCGGATAGAGCTTGAAGGTCACTGGAAAGCTTGAAAGGCGTAAGATGAAAAGGAGCAAAGTGAACGCACAGTACCAACTATAGCAATGTTTTAGGAATTGCTTTTCACTGTATAATATTGATTTTCATGGAGAAGAGTGCAACGAAGATGAAAAGATGGAAGGCACGCACAGTACCTGCTATAGCAGAAGGAAAGTATTAAAAAGATAATATAAAATGAAGTAAAGCTAGGTCGGTCAGCTGAATACAGGAAATTTTGAAATTTATATGTTTCCTCATTCACAAACGAACAATATTTGTAATTTGGAAAAAAAATATTCTGATGTGAAGAGATTTACATTCGAAAATTATCTGGGGAGTGTTTTTTTCTTTCAAAATTATAATTTAAATTATGTGTATTTTAGTATAATAAAATATATTTAAGTTAGAAGTTTTTATATACACTAGACGCATATTAATCGTTCAAAAAAATTACTATCATATATTTGTTTATCTTAACGTTATAACAATCAATGAGATTGAAAAACATTTGTTTAAATTAAAGATTTTCCATTTTTTTTATTTATCGGTGATAATTGTATGATATTTGTCTATATTTGCAGATGTGAACATCATATATTCGAAATTGATTTGAGATGCGGATATGGATATGACACTGTTCGAACATGAAAATATTTGTTAATAAACATATGTAAACTCGTGCTAATAATGCACATTCCTAGGGCCCTCCCCGTTATATTCATCTATAATTTCTTATATTTTGCATTAAATATAAATAAAGCTATTATTTAAAGAGAATTATTTTAATAATAACAATATTTATGTAACATTCCTTAGTTTGGAATGAAATTAGAAGCCTCATATAGCAAAATACGTGTATAAAATGTAGAATTATAGAGTAAACACGGCCTTCTACTAGCGTCAAGGCTTTTCGAGAAACAAAACTTCACTCCAATATGGAGGCTAAGTTGGGAACAATATACGTGCAAATGGAGGAGTGGACTATTACAGTGGCATTAGAGCCAATACCAACTCGAATTGTTGCATTTCTATCGACTATGATGCCTTCATGGTATTTTTGGCTTGCATGTCGACCATAAATGCACAATGGGGACGTTGGACTTTGAAGAGAGTAGACTGTAACACACCTTAGTTTATAATGAAAATAAAAGTCCAAGATAGGCAGAATAAGGGTATGATTGAAAAGTTGCATAGTAAAGCCCAGCCTCTAAATAGTGTTGAGGTCTTTTAAGGAAAAACACATGTCCTATATGGTAGTTAAGTGGGGGGGGGGGGGTGTAACAACCCGTAAAATCTGGGCCAGTTTAAAATTTTTATTTTGGCCATTTTAGCGAATTTAGATTATTTAAAATGAATTATTTTAAATAATATCGACGAGAAATTTATTTTGAATATATTCGAACGTATATATTATACGCGTCGTCGTTAGAATATAAATAATTATATATAATTATAAATAGAATTGAAAATGGCGCGGTAGTTCGATAATTCGATTTCAAACTTCAATTGAATGTACCGGGTGCAAAACAATCCGGATTTTAGTGAAACCAAAAATAATGGAATCTAATAGTGAATATCTTTCCAACGAACCCGAATGATCAAAATTTCTTAGCGGGAATCAAAAGATATGTCCAGTTGAAAATTCTGAATAGTCGCTATGGAATTCAGGCCCTTAAAAATGGACATTTTGCAAACGACCTCGGATTTCGACGAAACCAGTTTTGTTGGGTCCGTGATGTAAAGTTATTGCTAGATTTCAAATTTCATAATTTTTCGAATCAATATGTGAGCGTGGCAAAGGAAAACGCGTTTGACCAGTTTCAGTTGATTTTAATCGACTGGAAATTGGCCATTTTTCTAACGGTCTCAGATTTCGACGAAACTAGTTTTGTTAGGACCGTATCGTCAATACGAAGCTAGAAAATATTTTTCTAGAATTTTTAAAGTTAGTATGTGACCCCGGTAAATTGAAATGTACGTTTAAAATTGAATATATAGATTTATACATTAATTTCAGCGAAAACTGAGCGTAACAGCCGAACTGGCTTATGAAACATATCCCATTGTATTCGGAATGGGGGTAATTAGCTAGGGACGACAGTCATTGGGCCTCGTTCGGAGATCGAAATTTAAAGTTACTTTATGGAGAAATTAATTATTTAAATAATTAAAATATTATATAACCCCCTTGAGCTCTCTCTTTCCTCACAAGTCAAACCACGGTCAAAATATAAAAAAAAAAAAAAAAAAAAAAACCCCTTCCAGTTTCAGATCGCGACGCCTCTTCCTCCCCCTTGCTGACGCCGACGATGGACCGCCGCTCCCCCC
This sequence comes from Allium sativum, assembly GCA_030737875.1. Classification (NCBI taxonomy): domain Eukaryota; kingdom Viridiplantae; phylum Streptophyta; class Magnoliopsida; order Asparagales; family Amaryllidaceae; genus Allium; species Allium sativum. The sequence goes on along the minus strand of CM060924.1, from coordinate 994,402,325 downwards.
TAAAGTCGCGCCTTCCTCTCCCCTCTAGCTCATCTCCTTCCTCCCTTCGAATCGAAGACGAAAACGCCAGAGCTTTCCCCCCCCACAGTGATGACCGCCGACGAACTGAAGGCCGCCCCAACCCTCCGCCTCCTCCTGCCGCCGACCCAGAGCCACCCGAAGCCTCTCCGATGGTGGTGAACCCCCCCCTTTCGAACTGTAAGTTTTTACTTTATTTATAAAACTGATTTTTACTTAATTTATAAAACTGATTTTGTTAATATTAAAAACCGATTTTTATGTTTTTAAAATTCTGATTTTAGGTAGGTTTAAAACTGAATTTTATTTTAGGTTTAAGACTGAATTTTATTTTAGATTAGAAAACTGATTTTTAAATGATTTTTAAACTGAATTTTTAAATAAGGCAAAAACTGTATTTTTATTTTTTAAGTTATGAAAAAACTGCATTTTTATGAAAGCGAAAAACTGATTTTATTTTGAACTTTAAAATAGGAAAAAAAGTTTAATCTTTTAGTAGAAAAAGATTTGAACTTGCAAAAGAAAAAAAATTCGATTTTTATATATTGAATAGCGAAGTCAAAATTCGATTTTATATATTGAATAGCATAGTAAAAATTCGATTTTTACATATGTAGTGGCTACGGGCAGCGAAGATGACGAAGATGCGATAGCGATGAAGATTTCTATCAATGAAGTGCCGTGGAGCTAGGATAGCTAATCGGTGAGAATTTCTCACCTTTCTATTTATTTTCTAGTTATATATATATACTAGGATGCAGACGGTGCTTAGTAGCACCCGACACAATCGTCCACAGACCATGGACTTGTTTGTTTGACAGTTTGGTGATTGATTGCGATATTGTTTGAATGTGGTTTGTGGTGTGAAAAATCGAATCGATAAATTGGTTAGGATTAGACGTGCGCCGTTATAAGGCGAAGGAGTAAGGCTAGGTTAGATCCTTACTCCAAAGTTTGCGGTTTGCATAACGAATTGATTTGATTGATGTGTGAATGGCGTGGGCCTTCACTAGACCGGGGATAAGGCTAGGCCTTGTCCCGTTTCTAGTATCGTGCCGTTATGCCGCCGAAATTTTCTAAAACATGTTAGAAAAATAAAAATATCATTTTATTGAATAAATGAATTGAATAGAAATTCATAGGTTGAAATAAAATGTTTTATCGTTAAAAATATAATTTTTAACGTGAATATGAAAATAGTGAAGTGAATAAATAAATATTCATTTACAAACCAGATGGTTTGTTTATGTACACTTATTTGAATGATAATTGATTGGGTCGATAAATTTCACACATCGCCCAACTGCACAAATAAAATCTGTGTTTGATTGTTTGAAACCCCACACGGGTGTTAGGATGAAATATGCAGTTCACTCATCCTGATTGATTAAATATGTCGATCGATTGATTGACAGGCTGTTATAAGCGTTGAATATCTGTATTTGATGCTTATGCAGTGTAGTGCACTTTGGTTGATGGTTGATTATTTTTCAATGCTATGATATACATGTGTTGTATGAAAATCCATATAATTAACTTTATATGGTAATTGATTGGGCCTCATTCCAATTTGAAAAATAAAGAATATTATAAAATAAAAGTTCATGTGTTGACAGTACTCATTCATTGAGATTGGTCATGTGTTGAACGAAATATTTTGATAATAACAACTATTTTGAAAAAGAAATATTTGAAATAGAATATTTGAAAATAGAAATTTATGAAGCCGTGTATGGACGCCATTTTGACGTGAACGATATTTATATCGAATTGAAAACGATTTCGAAATGAAATGAATTGAAAACGATTTCGAAATGAATTGAATTGAAAACGATTTCGAAATGAAATGAATTGAAAACGATTTCGAAATGAATTGAATTGAAAACGATTTCGAAATGAATTGAATTGAAAACGAATTCAAAATAAATTGAAAACGATTTCGAAATGAAATGAATTGAAAACGATTTCGAAATGAATTGAATTGAAAACGATTTCGAAATGAAATGAATTGAAAACGATTTCGAAATGAATTGAATTGAAAACGAATTCAAATGGAATAGAAAGCGAATTGAAATGAATTCAAATTGAATTGAAATTCGAATTGAATAGAAATGAATTTTAAAACGAATTTATAGAGAAGAATTCAATTTTGATTTGAATTGAAATGGAAGTTGAAAATGTTTTTGAAACGAATTCAAAACTATTTATATAATTCGTTTTAAATAGAAATCGACGAAATATATATTATATATATTATATATAATATAATGGCCTGAATAGAACGCGCCGCGCCGCGGCAGTTCGCGAATTTCGACCATTTATTTCAAACGGACATTACAGGAGATCCGACCGTCGGATTCTCCTAAAACCGGAACCGTTGGGTTCGTATCGAAAAGAGCTTTCTAATTAATGTTAGAAATTTGAAATCTAACGGTTGGATTTGGAGATACGTCCAAATCAAATTCGAAAAAGGTCGTTGTAAGTGCAGTTCGATGGCCATTGTTGGAAATCGACTGTACGGGCCTTGATAAAATTATTAAAAATAGTAATAATTTGTGTAAAATCATAAGAAATGATTTGTGAAAGTTTGGGGTGAAAATCTCCATATTTGAAAAGATAAAAAAATGGATTTTTATCGAAATGAACTAGTTTTGAACTAGAATTATAATTCTATTTATTTTTAAATAAATAAATTGAATTTGAAATGGTTTTGAAAATAACCAAAATTTCCAATGATTGCATTGGAGTGGATTTGAATCGAAATTGTCTTCGGAATATTTCGATGTTGGAATTCGTGACATTACAGGTGTTGTTATGGAAATTTGAAAGATATATATTTGTATCGTTATTTCCAATACGACATTTGTTAGTCGTAGAATTCGATATTGAATATAAGCCGATATATTTTCTATTCAGAGCCTTGTATTGAATATCGAATGTGATTTGGGTTTGTCGTGAATGGTGTCTTCACTAACACTGTTCTTGAACCCAGTTGAGAAAAGATTAAATCTTTTTATTTAGATTTAATGAAGTGTACCAATTAAATGATATTTAATTGGAATTGAATTGGTATTGATTTTTGGGTTTATCGTGAACAGTGTTTTAAATAACACTTGTTCTTTAACCCGATAATTAATGGAATGTGATTTTGGGTTTATCGTGAATCGTGTTTTAAATGACACTGATTCTTTAACCCAGATAATGATTAAAACTAAGTGGAGTTTTAATGAATCTTTAATTAGATTGAAAAGATCGAGAATGGAGTATCACCAGTTTTGCTCCAGGCGATAGATAAATCTGTAATTAGATTTGAATGTGAAATTTAGAAACTAACTGGCGGTTAGCCAAGCAGAATGGTTTTCTGGATATTGATCTGATGTTGGTTTCGGCCTTCGGGGTTAATATTTGGGGAATTATTCTCTTGATTAATTTACGGTTAGTGACTAATGAATTGGAATGAGGCGTATGTTGTGTTTGTGTAACACTTATTTAAAATATACGCGAGTTATTCGGAAAGACCGGGTTTATCCCATTCTGAGTAACTGATACGACGATAAGTCGAAGACGAAGACGATGGTCGAAGACCGGAGGTCTTCACGTCGTTTGGGTGATAACTGATGATCTTGATTGGGCTGTACACCCAAGAAGATGGAAACAGTTAGTGATCGTCCAGACGTACTTGGAGATCGATGGATATGCGGGGTACTAGGTGCCTCCGGTTTCGTTCAGACCCAGAACGGACTTGTAAATGGACTGTGTGTCTGACATCGGATTTCATTCTGTGTGACTGATATCGGTTGCATAGGATGGCTTGCCTGTGTGGCATGCTAAGATGCAAATGATCAAGGCTTCTGTTGAAAAGCAAAGTCTTGTGGTTGATGATCAAAGCACGACCTTTGTGGCGTAGCTTTGTGTAACGTTTGATTCGCGAGTTTCACACCCGGTATGAATCAAAAACGGGAGACGGACCTCAGGGAGGGCATGCGTTTCTTTCTAGTTAGAAGTGGCGTCAGTGGTTTTACACGCCCTGACGAGTTTGACTTATGTTGTTGTTGCTGTTGCGAGGCGCCTCGGTTATATCGGTTTCGGCCGAATGCATTCTGGTCGGCTGACGGACCAGACTTACACCCCATAGGGTGGGGAGACGTATTGTTCAGGCATAATAATCCACTCCGTGTGGACCGGCCCTGACGATCCAAGGGGCAGTTGCGGCTGTTCCTGAGGGGCGGGCTAGAGCGTCTCGAATCGGTTGAGGATCTTGCCCCTAGCCTCGGTTCATAGATGGAAACCCAATTTCCAAATACGTGACATTTGCGGTTTTATTTGTAAACCTATATATGGCGACATAGTGGTATGGGGCATTCATGCCGCCTATGATTGATACTTATGATTTGAAGTTGTTTTATACTCTATGCACTTATAATAGTATCAAATGATTTGTTTTAAACGTATCAAGCATTCTTTGGCTGTTATAAGGGAAAACCCTATCCTCGACTGCGTTGCATTGTGTGATGGGACCTGGGTCTTATAACAGCTTCATTTTTCTTTATTTAGCATTGCGTTGTTTGTCTTATGCACTGGTATTCTTGGGAGGAAACCCGTTCCGTGTTATACGGCGTGGTCCCTTGTTTTACCTAGCTTTGAAAATAAAGATTTATAACTGCTTTAGTTCTCACACCAGTCACATGACTGACCTGGAGTTTATTGTTTTGACCTAAACTCTGGGTGCCCTTATTTTGACACGGGCAGCTAGTAGTTTTGGTTTTGCAGATTTATATTCACAGGATCCTGGTTTACGACTGGAACGATATCCGGGAAGCTTTGTATCCGTATATCTCATTCTAGTTGTGTATTGTATTATTTTCCGCTGCTATGTATTTAAATGTAATTTAAATCTCTGATATTTCTGTGTAATATTCTTTTATACTCTGTATATTCTTGTAATCTGATGCATTGTTGTTATATACAATGAAATGTTCTTCTATATGCGTTCTGTTGTGGTTTGTTCTCGAACTATCCGACGCTTTCCTTTACGGGGAAGTTACGGGTCTTCACAGTTGGTATCAGAGCTTTGGTTTACAAAGCAGAGAACAAGACACATTAGAACCGTACGAAGGAATTCATCAGATATTGGATTAGTAATATCCAATGGAATGACTCGTTAGAGATGGGATCAGTAGTATCCTAGAACGAGTGTGAAGAGTATATTTTTAAAATGAAAACGATTTTTGATTTGAAAATTTAAATCAATTATTCGTATTTGATTATTTATTTTATATTGATTAGGACAATCCAAAATATAAAGATTTTTGCGTATGCGCCTAGCTAGCGTGTATTCGAAGTTTTAATATATTGGATAGATATAGCACCACACCCTAGTCGCCCGGAGATGATATTGATGATAGCGATCGCATCATCAACATTTATGTTCGTGTTTCGAAGGTTTGATATCTATATATTTCCTATTGACTGGTGTGAGAACCAAAATTAGATAGGGCTAATTGTTGTGATTTGGCATCAAAAATCTGATTTTTGTATATATATCGAAATTATGAATTTGAAACGTTAATCCACTAATTGATTGAAGTTTGTGTTGTTTGTTTAATTGTTTGCTAATTTTGAACAATTATGCCTAATTGAATCAAATATTGAACTCTATTGAAAATTGGTCGCATTTGTTTGCATATACATATATATCATTGAACAGGTCATAGCAAGGAGGCTAGAGCAGAGAATAAAATTTGTTTGCCCGACAAATAGGTACATGTTTATTACATAATTTACTGTTTTGTTTGGGTGATGATGATTTTATGAGCCTATTGGCTAGCCGCTTGGCTTTTTCTTTTTCTTTTTGAGATCTGAAGGACCGGGAACGCTATTTGCAATTTCCCGATGCTCCCGGTGCAGGGGAGGTTATGGCGAAATTTTTCAAAAATTTAGGGTGTTAGCCAAATTTTTGAAATTTTAAAAATTCTCAGAAACTAAAGAGTTGGAGAATGGAAGCCAGATCAAATGTGGAGCTGAATAATCAAACCACTTTCGACTTTGTTCCTTTTCGGGGACGAAAAGTTTTAAGTGGGGGAGATTGTAACAACCCGTAAAATCTGGGCCAGTTTAAAATTTTTATTTTGGCCATTTTAGCGAATTTAGATTATTTAAAATGAATTATTTTAAATAATATCGACGAGAAATTTATTTTGAATATATTCGAACGTATATATTATACGCGTCGTCGTTAGAATATAAATAATTATATATAATTATAAATAGAATTGAAAATGGCGCGGTAGTTCGATAATTCGATTTCAAACTTCAATTGAATGTACCGGGTGCAAAACAATCCGGATTTTAGTGAAACCAAAAATAATGGAATCTAATAGTGAATATCTTTCCAACGAACCCGAATGATCAAAATTTCTTAGCGGGAATCAAAAGATATGTCCAGTTGAAAATTCTGAATAGTCGCTATGGAATTCAGGCCCTTAAAAATGGACATTTTGCAAACGACCTCGGATTTCGACGAAACCAGTTTTGTTGGGTCCGTGATGTAAAGTTATTGCTAGATTTCAAATTTCATAATTTTTCGAATCAATATGTGAGCGTGGCAAAGGAAAACGCGTTTGACCAGTTTCAGTTGATTTTAATCGACTGGAAATTGGCCATTTTTCTAACGGTCTCAGATTTCGACGAAACTAGTTTTGTTAGGACCGTATCGTCAATACGAAGCTAGAAAATATTTTTCTAGAATTTTTAAAGTTAGTATGTGACCCCGGTAAATTGAAATGTACGTTTAAAATTGAATATATAGATTTATACATTAATTTCAGCGAAAACTGAGCGTAACAGCCGAACTGGCTTATGAAACATATCCCATTGTATTCGGAATGGGGGTAATTAGCTAGGGACGACAGTCATTGGGCCTCGTTCGGAGATCGAAATTTAAAGTTACTTTATGGAGAAATTAATTATTTAAATAATTAAAATATTATATAACCCCCTTGAGCTCTCTCTTTCCTCACAAGTCAAACCACGGTCAAAATATAAAAAAAAAAAAAAAAAAAAAAACCCCTTCCAGTTTCAGATCGCGACGCCTCTTCCTCCCCCTTGCTGACGCCGACGATGGACCGCCGCTCCCCCCTAAAGTCGCGCCTTCCTCTCCCCTCTAGCTCATCTCCTTCCTCCCTTCGAATCGAAGACGAAAACGCCAGAGCTTTCCCCCCCCACAGTGATGACCGCCGACGAACTGAAGGCCGCCCCAACCCTCCGCCTCCTCCTGCCGCCGACCCAGAGCCACCCGAAGCCTCTCCGATGGTGGTGAACCCCCCCCTTTCGAACTGTAAGTTTTTACTTTATTTATAAAACTGATTTTTACTTAATTTATAAAACTGATTTTGTTAATATTAAAAACCGATTTTTATGTTTTTAAAATTCTGATTTTAGGTAGGTTTAAAACTGAATTTTATTTTAGGTTTAAGACTGAATTTTATTTTAGATTAGAAAACTGATTTTTAAATGATTTTTAAACTGAATTTTTAAATAAGGCAAAAACTGTATTTTTATTTTTTAAGTTATGAAAAAACTGCATTTTTATGAAAGCGAAAAACTGATTTTATTTTGAACTTTAAAATAGGAAAAAAAGTTTAATCTTTTAGTAGAAAAAGATTTGAACTTGCAAAAGAAAAAAAATTCGATTTTTATATATTGAATAGCGAAGTCAAAATTCGATTTTATATATTGAATAGCATAGTAAAAATTCGATTTTTACATATGTAGTGGCTACGGGCAGCGAAGATGACGAAGATGCGATAGCGATGAAGATTTCTATCAATGAAGTGCCGTGGAGCTAGGATAGCTAATCGGTGAGAATTTCTCACCTTTCTATTTATTTTCTAGTTATATATATATACTAGGATGCAGACGGTGCTTAGTAGCACCCGACACAATCGTCCACAGACCATGGACTTGTTTGTTTGACAGTTTGGTGATTGATTGCGATATTGTTTGAATGTGGTTTGTGGTGTGAAAAATCGAATCGATAAATTGGTTAGGATTAGACGTGCGCCGTTATAAGGCGAAGGAGTAAGGCTAGGTTAGATCCTTACTCCAAAGTTTGCGGTTTGCATAACGAATTGATTTGATTGATGTGTGAATGGCGTGGGCCTTCACTAGACCGGGGATAAGGCTAGGCCTTGTCCCGTTTCTAGTATCGTGCCGTTATGCCGCCGAAATTTTCTAAAACATGTTAGAAAAATAAAAATATCATTTTATTGAATAAATGAATTGAATAGAAATTCATAGGTTGAAATAAAATGTTTTATCGTTAAAAATATAATTTTTAACGTGAATATGAAAATAGTGAAGTGAATAAATAAATATTCATTTACAAACCAGATGGTTTGTTTATGTACACTTATTTGAATGATATTGATTGGGTCGATAAATTTCACACATCGCCCAACTGCACAAATAAAATCTGTGTTTGATTGTTTGAAACCCCACACGGGTGTTAGGATGAAATATGCAGTTCACTCATCCTGATTGATTAAATATGTCGATCGATTGATTGACAGGCTGTTATAAGCGTTGAATATCTGTATTTGATGCTTATGCAGTGTAGTGCACTTTGGTTGATGGTTGATTATTTTTCAATGCTATGATATACATGTGTTGTATGAAAATCCATATAATTAACTTTATATGGTAATTGATTGGGCCTCATTCCAATTTGAAAAATAAAGAATATTATAAAATAAAAGTTCATGTGTTGACAGTACTCATTCATTGAGATTGGTCATGTGTTGAACGAAATATTTTGATAATAACAACTATTTTGAAAAAGAAATATTTGAAATAGAATATTTGAAAATAGAAATTTATGAAGCCGTGTATGGACGCCATTTTGACGTGAACGATATTTATATCGAATTGAAAACGATTTCGAAATGAAATGAATTGAAAACGATTTCGAAATGAATTGAATTGAAAACGATTTCGAAATGAAATGAATTGAAAACGATTTCGAAATGAATTGAATTGAAAACGATTTCGAAATGAATTGAATTGAAAACGAATTCAAAATAAATTGAAAACGATTTCGAAATGAAATGAATTGAAAACGATTTCGAAATGAATTGAATTGAAAACGATTTCGAAATGAAATGAATTGAAAACGATTTCGAAATGAATTGAATTGAAAACGAATTCAAATGGAATAGAAAGCGAATTGAAATGAATTCAAATTGAATTGAAATTCGAATTGAATAGAAATGAATTTTAAAACGAATTTATAGAGAAGAATTCAATTTTGATTTGAATTGAAATGGAAGTTGAAAATGTTTTTGAAACGAATTCAAAACTATTTATATAATTCGTTTTAAATAGAAATCGACGAAATATATATTATATATATTATATATAATATAATGGCCTGAATAGAACGCGCCGCGCCGCGGCAGTTCGCGAATTTCGACCATTTATTTCAAACGGACATTACAGGAGATCCGACCGTCGGATTCTCCTAAAACCGGAACCGTTGGGTTCGTATCGAAAAGAGCTTTCTAATTAATGTTAGAAATTTGAAATCTAACGGTTGGATTTGGAGATACGTCCAAATCAAATTCGAAAAAGGTCGTTGTAAGTGCAGTTCGATGGCCATTGTTGGAAATCGACTGTACGGGCCTTGATAAAATTATTAAAAATAGTAATAATTTGTGTAAAATCATAAGAAATGATTTGTGAAAGTTTGGGGTGAAAATCTCCATATTTGAAAAGATAAAAAAATGGATTTTTATCGAAATGAACTAGTTTTGAACTAGAATTATAATTCTATTTATTTTTAAATAAATAAATTGAATTTGAAATGGTTTTGAAAATAACCAAAATTTCCAATGATTGCATTGGAGTGGATTTGAATCGAAATTGTCTTCGGAATATTTCGATGTTGGAATTCGTGACATTACAGGTGTTGTTATGGAAATTTGAAAGATATATATTTGTATCGTTATTTCCAATACGACATTTGTTAGTCGTAGAATTCGATATTGAATATAAGCCGATATATTTTCTATTCAGAGCCTTGTATTGAATATCGAATGTGATTTGGGTTTGTCGTGAATGGTGTCTTCACTAACACTGTTCTTGAACCCAGTTGAGAAAAGATTAAATCTTTTTATTTAGATTTAATGAAGTGTACCAATTAAATGATATTTAATTGGAATTGAATTGGTATTGATTTTTGGGTTTATCGTGAACAGTGTTTTAAATAACACTTGTTCTTTAACCCGATAATTAATGGAATGTGATTTTGGGTTTATCGTGAATCGTGTTTTAAATGACACTGATTCTTTAACCCAGATAATGATTAAAACTAAGTGGAGTTTTAATGAATCTTTAATTAGATTGAAAAGATCGAGAATGGAGTATCACCAGTTTTGCTCCAGGCGATAGATAAATCTGTAATTAGATTTGAATGTGAAATTTAGAAACTAACTGGCGGTTAGCCAAGCAGAATGGTTTTCTGGATATTGATCTGATGTTGGTTTCGGCCTTCGGGGTTAATATTTGGGGAATTATTCTCTTGATTAATTTACGGTTAGTGACTAATGAATTGGAATGAGGCGTATGTTGTGTTTGTGTAACACTTATTTAAAATATACGCGAGTTATTCGGAAAGACCGGGTTTATCCCATTCTGAGTAACTGATACGACGATAAGTCGAAGACGAAGACGATGGTCGAAGACCGGAGGTCTTCACGTCGTTTGGGTGATAACTGATGATCTTGATTGGGCTGTACACCCAAGAAGATGGAAACAGTTAGTGATCGTCCAGACGTACTTGGAGATCGATGGATATGCGGGGTACTAGGTGCCTCCGGTTTCGTTCAGACCCAGAACGGACTTGTAAATGGACTGTGTGTCTGACATCGGATTTCATTCTGTGTGACTGATATCGGTTGCATAGGATGGCTTGCCTGTGTGGCATGCTAAGATGCAAATGATCAAGGCTTCTGTTGAAAAGCAAAGTCTTGTGGTTGATGATCAAAGCACGACCTTTGTGGCGTAGCTTTGTGTAACGTTTGATTCGCGAGTTTCACACCCGGTATGAATCAAAAACGGGAGACGGACCTCAGGGAGGGCATGCGTTTCTTTCTAGTTAGAAGTGGCGTCAGTGGTTTTACACGCCCTGACGAGTTTGACTTATGTTGTTGTTGCTGTTGCGAGGCGCCTCGGTTATATCGGTTTCGGCCGAATGCATTCTGGTCGGCTGACGGACCAGACTTACACCCCATAGGGTGGGGAGACGTATTGTTCAGGCATAATAATCCACTCCGTGTGGACCGGCCCTGACGATCCAAGGGGCAGTTGCGGCTGTTCCTGAGGGGCGGGCTAGAGCGTCTCGAATCGGTTGAGGATCTTGCCCCTAGCCTCGGTTCATAGATGGAAACCCAATTTCCAAATACGTGACATTTGCGGTTTTATTTGTAAACCTATATATGGCGACATAGTGGTATGGGGCATTCATGCCGCCTATGATTGATACTTATGATTTGAAGTTGTTTTATACTCTATGCACTTATAATAGTATCAAATGATTTGTTTTAAACGTATCAAGCATTCTTTGGCTGTTATAAGGGAAAACCCTATCCTCGACTGCGTTGCATTGTGTGATGGGACCTGGGTCTTATAACAGCTTCATTTTTCTTTATTTAGCATTGCGTTGTTTGTCTTATGCACTGGTATTCTTGGGAGGAAACCCGTTCCGTGTTATACGGCGTGGTCCCTTGTTTTACCTAGCTTTGAAAATAAAGATTTATAACTGCTTTAGTTCTCACACCAGTCACATGACTGACCTGGAGTTTATTGTTTTGACCTAAACTCTGGGTGCCCTTATTTTGACACGGGCAGCTAGTAGTTTTGGTTTTGCAGATTTATATTCACAGGATCCTGGTTTACGACTGGAACGATATCCGGGAAGCTTTGTATCCGTATATCTCATTCTAGTTGTGTATTGTATTATTTTCCGCTGCTATGTATTTAAATGTAATTTAAATCTCTGATATTTCTGTGTAATATTCTTTTATACTCTGTATATTCTTGTAATCTGATGCATTGTTGTTATATACAATGAAATGTTCTTCTATATGCGTTCTGTTGTGGTTTGTTCTCGAACTATCCGACGCTTTCCTTTACGGGGAAGTTACGGGTCTTCACAGGGGGGGGGAATTTATGCACGGACTGAGGAGCGAACTGTTACAGTGCCCTTGCTCTAGATCAATCAAGGCGTGGATTCCCAAACTCCAGTTTTCTATTAGATTTGTAAATGAAAATTCAGCAATGTTAAATCCATTAGTATTGTAGAATGGCTTCAAATTTAATTCCAACTATACGTTGTTATGATGTAAGTTGATTATTGATGATCAAATGTGTGGAAAATATGTCGATGGTTCTGACAAATTGGATAAAGTTCATAAACAAATGAACTTAGAACAATTAAAAGGGCCGAATTACAAAGCAACTAAGATAAAATCGAAGGACCTTGATATTGATTTACTTTACAGTTGGCTAACCATTCTAGATCAAAAGCAATTAAAATTACTGATGATGACAATGAATTAATGTTTTATACCGTCTCTAAAATAGAGTTATTTGTTAGGAAAAACCGAAGATTAGTGGTAGAGCAACCTGGGAAACAACATCTATAGCTAACTACAATTCACGAGCAATTCTATCTTTAACTTTTAATAATCGGCCAATAAATGTAGCGTAATACTGAAATTTCTATGGATTGAGTAATATATTCAACAAATATGAATGTAGATAAGGATAATAACATATAAAAATAAAATGATCACACAAGCGATTTTTATACCGGTTCGGACCTTCAGTCTTACTTATAGTCTCACAATTTTGGGAATTTCACTAATCGACACCCTCACCTAGTCCAAAGAAATAAGGAACTGAGCAATTGAATAGGATTTCACTACATTTGCCCAAATAACTGAACATGCTTTCGCTTGGGAAACTGGAGGAGACTTCAACCTTGCATGAATAACCGAACAGGACTTTAAATACAAAAGAAATTTAGTTTGGCTTAGTGTGTTCTTGATATAACACGGATTAGTATTCAATCTGTATTACACTCTTCCTATAATTTTCTGCTCAAGTAGTATATATGTGTTTCTACGAAGACCAAAAATATATTAAATGCTTAAAAATATTGAAATGAATGTACTATTGCTTGTAAACTAGAAGCAATATGAGCATATAGAACGGAAGTATTTAAAATAGAAGATAGAGCGAGAATTGTTGATTTTGATCTTGAATTTGATATATGCATACATAGATAGTTTACGGTTGCAACTTCTAATAAAAGATATAACAATTTTAAAGAGTTGCAACCTTTCCAAGAAGAGACATCTCTCCGACGAAGAGAGATGTTTCTTCAGGAAATCTGAAATTTTGACTATTATGCATCATTCAATAGACTGGATTTAGAAGTTTAGCCGATGGAAAATGAATTTAATCAAAAAGAAAAGAAATATTTCAAAACTGCCTAATTCAATCGGGTGATTTCTTTAGTTAAATCGACTGAATCATGATTTAGTTGACTGACTAAGAACATTAGTCTAGTAAATCTGCGTCAAGTTTATAAACTTATGCACATGTGCGGGATCAATCGACTGAGGCGGCACGTTTAGCCGACTGGACTTGCCAATTTTTCTTCCATGTTTGTATAAATATCCATGAGTTTCGTACGTACATATGAACTTCTCGAGGATAGATTTTAACATATTAATTAAATTAATATGGAATTCTAAGTATATTTACTTGATCTCGAGTCATGTCAGATTGCTTGATGTCGTTTATTCATTATCTAGTCATTGTTGCTTTAACATCATCAATTTGCATATATACTTATCATTAAAATACAAGATTCAACATTCTCCCCTTTCTTAATGAGGACAACTATATGATTTCTTGACTGCTTCTTCAGATATATCTTCCCTTGAATTTGTGCTTGCCTTGTTAAATGATTTTAAGATATATCTCCCTATGAAATATTATTTTCCTGCATAGAAAATGGTCATTTTCCTCCTTTTTTTTCATTGACAAAAGGAGAGCTCAAGCAAAATTAGGTAGATAAATATGGCATAGAACATTTAAACAAAACAACATTGATAATATAACATAACATTAAATATCTACAACAACATCAAACATTCAAACACAAAAAATAGAGTCATAATTAATAATTAAACAATCACCAACACAACATCACAAAACATTAAAATTGTACAACACAAGAGCTCTTAGTACGAAATAATTACTAGTTAAAATATTATTGACACCAAAAATTGGCATAACACCCAAAGCACGGGTTGTGTATAGAATAAATAAAGATTAATAATTGTGAAAAGTTAAAAATGGAGGAAATCACACACGAATTTATAGTGTTTCGGCGTTAATGAGCCTACGTCCACTTTATAATCTCTTATACACTATTTCAACTATCAGACTGAATAGTTATAATGACAGTACGATAAGAGATCAAACAATACTTTAATGCTAGAGCTTTCAGAATATGCTAAAAAGGGTCCTTCCTTCTGAATCCAAAAAGGGGTATTTATAGGTGATACAGTATTTGAGCAGATTTGGACACGTGTCGTGGGATCCAAGAGAGTAGTTAATGTTGAATGAGTCAGTATCTCCTAAGGAATTAGTATTCCTTGAATTATTGGCATGAAGTGGCTCCTGTTCTATCTGATTCGGATGATCTGGAAAGGGTAAGATCGGGGATGAGCTATTCTATAGGCGGGCTTTTCGGCTCACAGTTGAATGCAATGCGGCTGAACATGCTTGGTCATATCGGGCTTCTCCTGGACCGCGCCTGATGAGGGAAATAAGTTTAAATGTCGGGCCTCATTGATTTGCCCACTTTGAGCACTCGGGGTATGAGCCTGCAGCATTGTTGAGCCTTGATGGGCTGCTTGAGAGGCCCATCAACACTTTTCCCCCCAATGTATGGTACGTTGGAAACGGAGCATACTTTGTAAACATGTGTCCTGAACAAATCTTTTCATATCAACCGAAAAATTTCATGGGTCGGTCTGAGTCATCCATTAAATAAGCCTTGTAAATTGCAATAGATCCTATCAGCTGTCTTGGAAACGTAAACGAGTTCAGATAATAAGGATGCCTATCATCCGTCTTATCGGTTGATCCTTGGCTCGTCAACTACTTTACACGTCAGCCGAGTCCAGCCACGTCAGCCGAATGTGAATAGCCACTCCATCATATTATAAAAGGGAAACTCCTTTCACCTTTTTCTCTTTACTTTTACTATTACTATTACTATTACTATTGCAAGAACCAATTTACTGCTCCATAAGAAGAAGAAGAAGAAGGACGATCTCCATCTTCTACCAAAGTCATATTTTTCAGGTAGAAATCGATTCTTCATCCTTTTCAAAATATTTAAATGTCATTCTTGCGTATGATCTCTCTTTCCTTTGCCTTCTTGCTGCAATTTGGGTTTAACCTGATCCATGATTGGGATACCAGCATCGGATCGCCGGAGTCTGCGGCGATGCGGTTGTTCATGGTGATACCAGTATCATTTGAGTAGGATCCGAAGGTGTCGGATTTGCTGATCTGATTATATCATGGAAGCAGAAAGATTTCCCGCCCATTCATAGCTTTTCGTGTGTTAAGGTGTTACTGAACCCTGGAACACATGGTGGTGCTTGAGAGGGTGGTAAAAAAGGACAATGATCTTAATCATGATTTTTGTGGCTTGTCTTTTACTAAAATAGCACTGTAAAAGGGCACTAACCCTTTTTGCATTAATCTTTAATTTCAGCTTGATAACCTTTTCACATACAGATGGTTAAAGCATATGATGCCCATAAGCGAGGATCGGGCGAGGGATTGTCCTTTTTCCATTAGAGTAGATAGTACTTCTGAGTCGTCGGATCGATCGAAACCTGATCTTGATAGCGACCATCGAAGTCGGTCTACGAGTCCACTACTTCCCCTTAAGTAACGGTGAATTAAATGAAGCGACACCTGTTCCCATAGCAACCGACATGCTTCCGGGCGCGGAAATTCTAGAGAACCCTCCAGATGTGGAAAGGATCACGATAACTCTTAAATGGATACAGAATTTGACTGGTAAACATAACCTTCCTTTTGACGATGTTCTTCTCCCAAAGAAAACCGATTGGCCTTTCAATCCCCTAGGCGGTTACATGTCAATATCTCTTCCAATATGTAATGTGGGAGCTATACCCCCTTTTCCTTCATTTATTGTCAACTTCTTACGACGGATGAATTTGGTTCCGATGCAGTTTCATCCGATTGCTTGTGGCAACCTCTTGTCGTTATATTACTTGTATATGAGATATTTGGGTTACCCTCCAACCTTTGATGACTTGGCTTTCCTTTTTCATTTTAAACACAATGAGAAACAGTCCCCCTCTCTTCTTTACTTCAAGGATGCCCGGGGTTGGAAGATTATTGAAGAGATTCCGAGCAAGGTGGGTGATCCAAGGCGGGAATGGTTTTGGGTTAGAGGGCAGCCGGGATGCGCTTGATATTGGCTTTAATGCATTAAGTCTCTTTGCTGGTTGATACTCCCCATACTAAAGTTCCTTATGTCGATCGCTATGCTTCTTCTTCTTTTTTTATACAGGGGACGACCCAACTAGGCCTGAGGTGGAAGTGTTTGAGGAACGCCATGGGCGACTGATCAAGTTGGACCCGAAGCGGCGATGGTTTTGGAATTGCTTGACGGACAAGCATTTACATCAATATGCTCTCCATGACGAAGGTAGAACAATCGGGTCGTTGAAGGAGGAATCCGAGTCAACAGCACCGAGCCAGGACGTGATGCCCTCAACTAAGAAGAAATCGGGGGAGGGGGTACGCAGATGACTCATTCGGTCGGGAGATCAGCTGTTCATCTCTCGCCTGGGAAGAAAAATAAACTTGGTCCAAAGAAGCCTACATTCGAAGGATGGGTTCGAGAGGCTGAGCGTCGAGAAGTCGGGCATCAAGAGACCGCAAGCATTGAAAAAGAGAGAAGGTTCCTGCCAAGAAAATCCTGAAGAAAGCGCAAGGGGAGCCAATCAAAGAGAACCCTACTGAGAATCGCTCTAGGGATTCTGAGGTCGAGAAAGATTCTCCCACGGCCTACGATTCGCAGGAAGAACATGTCATATCCCCTCTTCCTGGGTTAGAAAAACTGCAGATGCCAAATACTATTCTTTCACCATAGAGTTTAAACCCAAATCAATTTTTTTCCAATCAATCCGAAGGGATGTCTTTCTCGGTCAAACAAAAAGGTGTCGAAGGTACGATCCCACCCTCGGTATAAGGTTTATCTAAATGATTTGTTACATAGCATTTACACTGTTCGTCACAATACCATGTTCCTCTCGTGTAAATTGAATGTTGACCGTCTTAATCATGATCCTTCTTTTCTCAAAGGACATCGATGAAGAGTTTTATGGCAATCTTTTTGCCTTCCTTCCAACGATATCATGCCGGACGAGCCCACTTTGCAGCACGTTGGGAGAGGAAACGATGATGAAGACGATAGCAGCAAGAGGAAGAAGGAGAAGAAAGGTGAAACCACAAGAAGAGGCAAAGAAAGAGAGAGAGGAAAAGAAGTAAAGAAAGGGAAGGAGTAAAAAGAAGACAGCAAGAAGGAAGCAAAGGAGAGGGAGATAGAGAGAGAAAAAGAGTTGACTCGAGATCGAGGTAAGCAAAAGAAGAGAAGCTTGGGAAAACATGATCGGACATAGGAAGACAAGGAAGAGCTGGGGAGCATGCCCAAAAAGAAAAAAGGGGATAAGTCCTCCAAGCTTCGGCTTTCTCCCTGTCCTTGGAAAAAGACCTCCGAGGAGGGAGAGAAAGCCAAACATTCTCAGGATGTGTTGAGTTGCCCTAGATCTTCGGTCGAACCTTCTTCCACCAATCGAGTTAGTGAGTTGGAACGAGATTTTCCCGACCTCATCTTTACAAGGATTGAACCTGCCCCTGAGTTACAACCATTATCGCGTAGCTTTCGCCGTCATATTCGCAACAAGCTCGACCATGCTCTTTCTCAATATGACGCAATGCGTGAGTACGCCAGGCTGGTAAGTGGAGTGTTGAAGGAGAAGCTGACCGAGATCATCGGTCTGAAAAGAGATATAGCTAGTGACAAGAAGACCTTCGGGTTTTTTGAAAAGGAAATTAAAGATTAGGAGCTGCAGCCAACAGCCGATAAGGAGAGGTATGAAAAAGCAATCGAGGATCTGGGCACCCAAGTCCAATAGAAAGGTCGGGAGTGTGATTCTATGAGGGGTGAGATCGAATCTTTGAAGGAAGACAAAGCTCGGTTGGGTGTAGAGATACAGAATCTCAAAGCCGCCTTTCATTCATCCGAGCTGGCCAAAAATCTGGCCGAAGAGAATGCCGCTACGGAAATTTAGTCTGCTAATAGCTCGAAGCTCCAACATGATATCGATATTCGAACCATCAAAACCTAACACACTCAGGAGATGTCCGAGCTAATAAAGGGTCATGGGCGTCAAGCTCTCTCATTCTTCACAAGGTTCCTTCATCATAGGGATTTGTCTTAGACTCCGAGGTATTCCACTGTGCTGGGCAACGCATGGAAACTAGTTTTGAGGGAAGAGAGAGAGGCGGATCAGGGTCGTCTAGTGGATGAGGAGGCTCTTATGACCCACATTCTTAATGATAAGGAACGAGCAATTTTGGCTGAGAGGAGAAGCCAAGAAAAGAGTGCGGCAGAGGCAGAACACCGTAGGGTGAAGGGGAAGTTTGTCCCCGAGAGAGAAGTTAGTGGTAGTCGGATCAAGGCATCCATCTCTTTCGTTTACGCAAACATTGGAATGGGGTCGTCATATGTACCTCCACCCAAACCAGTCAAAGTCGTGGAAGAGCAACTAATCGAGCCCGATGTTGGAGGTAAGCTCATCGCCAATTCTAAGTACACTTGTCCCACCTTGACTTGTGTTTTTTGTGGCAACTACTTCGTTAGTGAGGGAGAGTGTAAAGGTAGAAACTGCTGCTGGGGAGAAGAGCGGCACTGAGGATACGACCAAGGTCTTGAGGGATGAGAAAATAAACATAGCATTATCGGAGGACGATGATATCGAGTTTGTCGGGGAGTCTAAGAGAGATGATCACACGTCCATGGTCGAGATCAAAGCTCAGAGTGATAAGGAAATTTCTTCCGTGAAGCCCGAACCACTTGAAGGCCCTTTGAGCGTTCAACCCCTTCGAGTTAGTCACCCGACCATCTTTCTTCGATCAAGACGCTGACTCCTGTGGATCCTGCTAACCCACAAGTCTCTGCATGAGCTCCCCTTTCATGTGGAAGCACGTTGAAGGAGACAAGGCACTGAACGACCACCGAAGAGATGTAGGTAATGATAAAGCAGGCAAAGCTGGCAGAAATGATCGAGGAGGGAAAATGCCAGCTCCGTTTTAGAAGTTCTTTTGTTGTAATTTTCCTTTTAGGCCCTCTGGAAGTTTCATGCGAGTGCGACCCTCGCGTTTTTGTAATTATCAAACTTTGTATCTTAGAAGATGATGTGTGACGGCCCGCCCCGGACTAGCCGACATTTCTCCGAAATGCGTTATGCCGATGTCCAACTAGCACGGGACGGTCGCCAAAGAAAAAGGGTGTGAAGCTACAAAAGAACTTGTAGTATATCTCACAGCGCATGGAATAAAGTATAATAACAACATAACTTTGACATAAAACAGGCGAGACAGTGCATAAGCTGAAAACTAAATCATCATAGCAGCGGAATCCATAATACAGCTTATGATCCAACATCATTATTACAACTTCAAATTACTGTCTCTAAAGCAAAAGAAAGAAAAGATACACTACTAATGCCCAAGCAGTGACCAGCTACAACACAGGGAGTATATATGTATATCATATGTGAAAGCCTCCTGCTCGTCTCCGGACAGCTACTCGCGCATTACCACCTAACATGTCTCTAGTTTGCTCGTTTAGGAGCACCTAGAGTAATAAGAAGAGACATAAAACTATGGGTCGGACAAAAGTCTGGTATGAGCGATAAGCAACAAAACAGAACAATAACAGGTATAATCCAATCATATCTGAACCTAGACCTGCAACCAAAGAGTTAGCACAACAAGATGTACAGTACTCTAAGGTAACACTAACACAAAGTGTAAAAGTAATATGGGGTGTGCATGACATGGTGATAGAAAACATCAAACATAGCAATCATCCTCACATCTCTCACTCAGTGCATAAAGAATACGATATCCACTACTTTGGTCACCTAATCTTTGGGTTATGACGGAGTCCAACCCCGTACAACTATCACTACGAGCCCCTAATCCGTCTCTCGGTGGTGAGCCAAAGTTAAAGGTATCGATAACCCCTTTGCACGCGTCCCGCAGCAAAGTCCAATCATGAATTCAACTCGTTGGTTCCCGTCTGGATCCTGAGTCACAACTTCTCATTTGGACTACCTTTGCATCTCGGGTTTTTGGTCATCATTCCCGTTCATTTCGTAGCTCCAAGCTTCCATACATGTTCACACTTTAGTTCAGATATGTGCGGTTCGTGATTCTCCAGTCCGGGTCGTGATCCCCCATTCCTGCATCAGCTCGTGATCTGCTCGTGAACCCCTGTTCGTGTTGTGACACATGCTCGCGGTCCTCCTCTCCTGGGTCGGTTCGTGATGCTTCATAACCTCAGGCTCGTGGTCAGCTTCCACGATTCGCTCTGACATTGGCTCGTGGTCCACCTTGCATCAGCTCGTGGTCCTCTTTCCTTCCTGGCGCGGTTCACGGCTCGCCGTCCTAGGGATCGCCCTCTTCCTCACGGTCGCCCTCTTAGGGTTCGCCCTATTCCGAATTTTTCTGAGTTATAATTTATCTAATTAACACTAATCACCCCTAATTAGCCGTAATTAGTGAAAAACAATGCAAATCACTCACCTTAGCCACAAATAATCTTAGATCTGAAACTTTTCTACTGTTTGGGTCGAATTTCTATGCAACACAGCAGCTCCAACTCTGATTTGGTGTTGATTTGCCTTGATGTACTTAGCTTAATCCTCGATTATAAAGCGATTAGGAGGTGTTTAATTGAAGAATTTGAGAGTGGAGGCCATTACTAAGGTTAGGAGAATGAAAGTGGGGGTTGAAAAATGACAAAGGAGGGTTTCTCTAGCCCCTATCAGCCCTTAAATACCCCTAATTCCGAAATCCCTAATGGACCTAGCTGCTAATTACCCAATTAAGCCCATTTAAGCTGTTTTTCACTTTTCAAACCTTATTTCAACCATATCTCCCAAACGGTAAGTCTGTTTGATTAATGTGACCACTCTATGGAAAGAGAAACCATCATCCGAATCCATTGGAAGTGGTTTCAGGTTAAAAATCCTTACCAATCAAAAGTTATAGGCGAAACAAGATTCGCCAGGGGCAAAACAGTCATTTAAAAATCAGCAAAAATCATGAACATGGGAAATGACCCCAATAGTCGTTCCCCAAAGTTACACGGCCATACGACTTCATAAGGAAAAAAAATTATGTTCCTCCGATGCATAGAATGCAGATCATTACATCCCCCCCCCCCTTTAAGGAATTTCCGCCCTTAAGAAATTTTGCCCCCGAAATTCCTTAACCAAAACATGCAAATGACCCCCCATGCCTATCAATCATTTGCAACAATCAAACATACATAACAACACAACAAGCCTATCCTAGCATGCGGTTTACTAACAAGGGAGTACTATATCGATATTAAAATCTTACCACACAAAGAGCTCTAGATATATGTTCCTTATGTTCTCCTCTGTTTCCCAAGTACAGTCTCTCTCATTATCACTCCACTGGACTTTGACTAGTTTGGACCGTCTTCCCTCGAAGCTGCTTCGTATCGTGCTCGACAATATGAATAGGTCTGCGGTTCCCAACCGCCTCGGGTTCTACCTCGATATCATCCAACTGATCTGGTGAAATAGCCACATTAGGGTAGTGCACAAACTTCCTTAACTGGGAAACATGAAATACGTTGTGAACTCCCGCCATCTTGTCTGGTAATCTGACTTTTGGTCAATCGATCCACAATTACCCAAATACTATCATGGTCCGATCTAGTCCTTGGTAAACCATCGACGAAGTCCATTGAGACTTATTCCCAATTCCATTCAGGAATTTCCAACGGTTGTAACAAACCACTAGGCTTCTTTTGCTCATCTTTAACTAACTGGCAATTCATACTCTTGGAGATAAACTTCCCAACGTCCCTCTTCATCCCTTCCCAATGATAGGTTTGGTTCATGTCTCAATACATTTTGTTACCACCGGGATGTATAGTCAATTTCGAGTAATGCCGTTCTCTAAACACTTCATCTCTCAATCCGTTAACGTTGGGTATAACTAGTCTCCTATTCTTTCGAAGCCATCATTTTCTATCAAGTCCATACTTGTTCATTTTCGCACCACCGATATTTATCCCTACCTTGGAGATGATTTCCATTAGGTTAGGATCGTCCCTCTAACTGGAACCAATCCGCTCAATCAAAGTCGGTCTAACCGTCAAACTTGCTAACATTTCTGGATCCAATCCATACTTAGGTCTAAAATCATATCCCACAATATACTCCAATTACTTTCATTCAAGAAACATAGCATCTAAACTGGCATGTCCCCTACTCAATGCATCAGTACAGCACCTAGTCTGGTATCACATGCATCCGTGTATACCGTCATGTCTTCATTCTCTATTACCAGAATCCTATAAGTGATAGTCTACTCAAGGGAATAAAAATAGGAACAAACATAGCATCCATCAAACATGTCCTATCTATCACCTGCTAAAGCCATAAATACGTCGACGCCTACCTGATGGTTCAACCAATCCCAAGGGCTAATGGAAGCCTCGGTCCCAAACGAACTACCGCACGTCCAACGCACGTTTATCCTCCAAGGATAACTAGATCAATCCAATGGATCCAAGGTAACGGGCGTCCCTAGATACCCCTGCTTCGAGTCCGCCTAGAACACTCCAACTATCGATGATTTCTTGGTACTCTCATCAGAAGAGCTACCCACATACTCAGAACCAGTCTCGAGTATCCATTACCCACAAACTCGAGCACAAACTCAAGTCCAACATGAGTCGTCTCCCTAATCGTTGCATCTCCAAGATCAACAAACAACCATTTTTCCTTTACTAGTTAAAGTCCAACTTAAATCGTCCTAGCCTTCATTGCATCTCCACAATCAACGAGCACATCTTATCCCTTCGAAGTTCTACCATCCTAGAACCAACAAGAACATCAACATAGGATCCTAAATAATTCATTACTTTGCAGCTTTCTCGAGTCCCACTATTTATCATGTCACAGCCGCACATCATTCCTTGAGTAAGCCGAGATATCATTCAATGGAAATCACAACAACTATTTATATCTCACTCAAACTATCCTAGTCGAACTCGACATTCCCTAAGCACAAGCCCCAAAGGCCTAAACCAATATCAGACAAGCACTCAAGGAACATCTCCTCCGAATTCAGGCAATCTACGTGAGATGATACTAGCAAAACAACTAAGCAATCACAAGCAAACATACATCCATGACTCGATAAGACCACATTACAACAAATCATGCAAAAGGCTAGTTGAACCACCGATCGGGTTCGTCACAACTAAAGGTCTATCGACAATCTTAAGTTCCAATTCCAACCTATCTACCAGGTCACTAGGTATGAAAGAATGGGATGTCTCGGTACCAAACAATACTCGAACAGGAACATCATGAATAGAAAGCATACCTTGAATAACGACACTCTTTTCCTTCTGCGTCGCAGTTGGGGCATTCGACGAAGAAGGAACAACGTTGATAGCATATGCTCTCACAATCTGCTTCTCTTTAGGGGGTTGTGGACATTTATCCTTATGATGTCCCGCTTGGCCGCCATTGAAGCACTTCCTTTCCCCATGCTTTTCCTGACAATCTCTGGCATAGTGGCCCTTCTTGCCATAACTAAAGCACTTGCCATCATTCTTATTCTTTTTATTCCGACCATCCTTGGTTTTGTTCTGCTTCCTCTTGTTCTGAGAATTCTTCTTGCCTTCACCGCCGGCTTGCGGTTTTGGCTCCTTGCAAATGCAGTAGCAACTTTGATCTTTGTCTTAAGGTAAAGACTCTCCGATCTCAATGCCTTTCCCACAATAGATACAAACATCTCATCAATGTGGTTTATATGTCTCTCCCACAAATACCCATCTAATCCAGTTATGAACTTCTCGTTTTTCTTCTCGGCAGTGTCGATAAGGGATAATCCATACTTCGATAAAGTATCAAACTCAGCAATATATTCCGAGACTGCCCTACCATTCTGCTTAAGTTCCAAAAATCTCTTGAACAGTACTAATCTCTGAGCAGCTGGAATAAACTTATCACTGAAGCGAGTCCTAAACTGATTCCAAGTAAGCGATCCTCAGGAGTAGCTTCTTTAATAACATTCTACCAATTCATAGCCTGTCCTTGAAGTTGACGCGATGTTAGCTTCCTCTTCATTGCATCCTTGATCCACAAATCCTCAAAGATGCGCTCACAACTATCTAGCCAATCTTGAACTTCCATAGCCGACTTCATTCCGTGGAATGGCTTCCCACCAAGACTAGTATAATCCTTGTTGAGCTTGGCGAAATTGGCTCTAGGCGCCTGCACTACTACACCACTACCATTAGCAGCATCAGGAACTGCTCCCCCGAGCATCCCTAAGCATCTCTCGCATGAAGGTAGTAAACATTGCCCTTACATCAGGGACATTCCTACTGTTGGCCCCTGAACCCGTACACCTCGTATATCGGCTCATCGTTCAATCTGTAAAGAGAAAACGATTAACCATATCAATGTGGTGCCCGTGCAGTACGACTTTATCCTTAGATATACTAATAGTGTGTGTGTATATATATATATATAGTTCTTTAAAACCAAAATATCACAAATACGCGCTCTCATATACGTGTACTATCTCTCCATGATGTCTTTCCCTAGGTTAACTACGCAACCTAGAGCTCTGATACCAAATGTGACGGCCCGCCCCGGACTAGCCGACATTTCTCCAAAATGCGTTAAAATATAATAACAACATAAATTTACTTATCTCACAGTGCATCTCACAGTGCATGGAATAAAATATAATAACAACAAAAATTTGACACAAAACATGCGAGATAGTGCATAAGCTGAAAACTAAATCATCATAGCAGCGGAATCCATAATACAGCTTATGATCCAACATAATATTACAACTTCAAATTACTGTCTCTAAAGCAAAAGAAAGAAAAGGTACACTACTAATGCCCAAGCAGTGACCAACTACAACACAGGGAGTATATATGTATATCATACGTGGTAGCCTCCTGCTCGTCTCTGGATAGCTACTCGTGCATTACCACCTAAGCTGTCTCTAGTTTGCTTGTTTAGAAGCACCCAGAGTAATAAGAAGAGACATAAAATTCTGGGTTAGACAAAAGTCTGGTATGAGCGATAAGCAGCTTGTGATCTGTGCGGATATGTGCAGATAGTTCAGATATGTGCAGTTCGTGATTCTCCAGTCCGGGTCGTGATCCCCCATTCCTGCATCGTCTTGTGATCTTCTCGTGGACCCCTCTTCGGGTTGTGACACATGCTCGCGGTCCTCCTCTCCTGGGTCGGTTCGTGATGCTTCATAACCTCCGACTCGTGGTCAGCTTCCTCGGCTCGCTCTGGCATCGGCTCGTGGTTCACCTTGCATCGGTTCGTGGTCCTCTTTCCTTCCTAGCGCGGTTCATGGTCGCCATCCTAGGGTTCGCCCTCTTCCTCACGGTCTCCCTCCTAGGGTTTGCCTTATTTCAAATTTTTTCTGAGTTATAATTTAGCTAATTAACACTAATCACACCTAATTAGCCGTAATTAGTGAAAAATAATGCAAATCACTCACCTCAGCCATAAATAATCTTAGATCTGAAACTTTTCTACTGTTTGGGTTGAATTCCTATGCAACACAGCAGCTCCAACTCTGATTTAGTGTTGATTTTCCTTGATTTGATGTAGCTTAGCTTAATCCTCGATTAGAAAGCGATTAGGAGGTGTTTAATTGAAGAATTTGAGAGTGGAGGCCATTACTAGGGTTAGGAAAATGAAAGTGGCAGCTGAAAAATGACAAAGGAGGGTTTCTCTAACCCCTATCAGCCCTTAAATACCCCTAATCCCGAAATCCCTAATGGACTTAGCTGCTAATTATCCAATTAAGCCCATTTAAGCTGTTTTTCACTTTCCAAACCTTATTTCAGCCATATCTCCCAAACGGTAAGTCTGTTTGATTAATGTGACCACTCTACAGAAAGAGAAACCATCATCTGAATCCAATGGAAGTGGTTTCAGGTCAAAACTCCTTACCAATCCAAAGTTATAGGCGAAACAAGATTCGCCAGGGGAATAACGGTCATTTAAAAATGGGCAAAAATCAAGAACATGGGAAATGATCCCGATAGTCGTTCCCTAAAGTTACACGACCATACAACTTCATTAGAAAAAGAAATAAATATTCTACAATCCCCCGATGCGTAGAATGCGGGTCGTTACATGATGTTTAAATCGCTCCTATCATGCAACAACATTTTTTAATCATGCCATGGTATCGTAAATGAAAATCTATTTGTTTGCAAGGACTTGTGTCAGTTATGTGTAAAAATGTCATTTGGATTTCTTATCTTGTTTTATCCTTTGAGGGTTATTCAAATGCTATCCTAGTCCGGGTCAGTCATACCCTTTTGCCCCCCGTGTCAAGGTAAGTTGTTCGGATAGCGAGTATTCCAATTATATTCGAATGGATTTGACCCGAGTCGGGGGTCAGACGCCCTTTAAGCAGAGGTGTCTCTAGTCTTTTATACTCACCCTTTAGTCGATAATGGGTAGAGTTTTTAAGGATCGAGTGGTCTTTTGTTGGGTTGCACCATTCACGCTCTTCCGTGATTTATACTCTTCCTTAAGCCACGAGGATTAGAGTTATGTTCAGACAGTCAGTCGATATGCTTGGTTAGGCGTTAACCTTTTCTTTAAGTTAATAGAGCAGGGGTCGACAGCTGTCCGGTCGATCTAAGTTTAAGATCAGTACCTTCGCTTTGGTAAAACCTTTATTCTTTTAATGGTGCTGGCCCGCTATGTCTCGGACCAACGCATTAAGGTGTTAGGATATAAGCTACAGTTATTTGACTTACAACATTTAGCTTTTATAACAATGAAATAGAGCGGGAATAAAGTCTTGTATTCAATCGATGAAAGATTGCTTATTACAATAATAAAACAAATGAAAAGAAACTAAAAAGTTCTAAGAAAGTCAAAGTCGTAAGTGCTCTGCATTCCACGCCTTTGAAAAGGTTCGCCATCAACAGTTGACAGCCTGAAGTTCCGATTATCAAGCTTTTGTTGAATGATGTAGGGTCCTTACCACTTGGGGCCCATGTGAACGTGGACTGGGAAGAACCGCTTCAAAACGAGGTCACCTACATCGAAAGTCTTTGGTCGGACCTTCTTATTGTAGTATCATGCGATCCTTCGTCTGTGGGCAACTGCAGTATACTTCTTCTCAATTGGATGGTCCGAGAAAGGGTTGTGTAGATAATAAATAAGATTAATAATTGTGAAAAGTTAAAAATGGAGGAAATCACGCACGAATTTATAGTGGTTCGGCATTAATGAGCCTACGTCACTTTATAATCTATTATATCCTATTTCAACTATCAGACAGAATAGTTACAATGGCGGTACAATAAGAGATCAAACAATACTTTAATGCTAGAGCTTTCAAAATATGCTAAAAAAGGTCCTCCCTTCTGAATCCAAAAAGGGGTACTTATAGGTGATACAGTATTTGAGCAGATTTGGACACGTGTTGTGGGATCCAAGAGAGTAGTTGATGCTGAATGAGTCGATATCTCCTAAGGAATTGGTATTCCGTGAATTATCGGCATGAAGTGGCACCTGGTCTGTCTAATTCAGATGATCTGGAAAGGGTAAAATTGGGGATTAGCTATTCTATAGGCGGGCTTTTCGGCTCACAGTTGGATGCAACGCGGCTGAACATGCTTCGTCATATAGGGCTTCTCCTGGACCGCGCCTGATGAGGGAAATAAGTTTAAATGTCCGGCCTCACTGATTGGCCCACTTCGAGCACTCGAGGTATGAGCCTACAGCATTGTTGATCCTTAATGGGCCGTCCGAAAGGCCCAACCACAAAAATATAAACTACACATAAGAAAATAGGAGAAAATTCAAATAATTTACTCGTTATTAACTCCACCTGCCTCGTCGGACGACTATTCGCATCCACTTCAAAATTTTTCTTCCTCTTCATTATTTTTGGGAAATAACCAAGTAAATCATTCGGTTGATATTGGCTTTTCCCAGAAGAAGGTTCATATGCTGAAGTTGAAGTGTCACAAGAAATCTTCTCCCATATATTACTGATAAATCCTTTGATTTCCTTAAGCTTTGAATTCATCATAGTCTTTGTTCTTTCAACCTAAGCCAAGCATTTATCATGCTTCTGTTACTTCTGAGAAATGATATCATAGGCTTGGCAGGCTTACATGTTCATCCTTATTCCTCAATTCCCTCTAATTCTCAAGGTGGTTATGAAGACTGAAGAGGTTTTGATTGCTAATATAAGGATGAATGAATGACTATGGTTGGTTTGCTACCTTATTCGCCTCCCATTGTTTAAAAGATATTATATTATGAATTTGGAGATGTTTTGGGAGTACATTAAGCTAAAGGTTTTGAGTTTAATGATTCAACTAGTGGAAATTTGGAATTAGGAACTTGAACATTAATGTTGGAAAGGATTCTCGTAAAATAAGCGTGATAGTGGATTGTCTTCATTTGGCCTTGGTTAAAAGAAAGGACTTCATCGAGAATTATCTTTGATTAACTTACATTCCTTTGTCCCCATATAACATATAAAGCACGGGAATCATGTAATAAATTTTCTTATAACTTCCAGTGGTAGACTTAATTGAATGGGTTAAAACAAGATGCATTATATGAGCTTTTGGCCTTGCAAATATAGCTTTCGATTTGATTATATTGTCATTGCAATGACCTGGATTTTTGGTTGTTCAAATTGATAAAAATCTATAAATGTCGACTTAAACAAATCCAAAGATATAAATAGTTATTGGGATTAATATAAGAAAAGAAGAAAGAAGAAAACAATCAAAGAGTCTCATGGGGAAAGGAAAAAATATAATAAATAAATAACAGTTCATAATTTGTTAAAACATACATTTGATTATATTTTACAACAATTATCAGAGTTAGCTATCATAAAACAGACCAATATTTGCAACAGAATAATAATAATAATTACGTCTGTTGAGCTCCATCTTCATTTCATAGCGACACCTTCAATAACCGAAAACTCAGGCTGACCCGAGCACAAATGAATAGACAAAAATACTCGTATATAACTAAAATATTTTCATATCAATCAAATCAAAATCATGTAATAATATGAGTGTCACGGTGTTAGAGATGCTTACGATAATTCACATCTCTTATCCAATGTATTCGTGAGTGCAATAACTTAAAAGATGTTACAGGAATTTCCATCTCCTAAGGATTCGTTAAACTAGATATTAGATAATATAATATGCTATTATAATATTGCCTATGGTTAAATATAACATATTAAAATAGCGTATGAGGGATTACATTTTCATCCTTACACATTTTATAATACCGTAGTCTATATAGATACCGTAAAGTCCACCGTAAACAAGTGGCTATCAGAGGGCACTCCATAGATACCGTACAAATCAAAGTCGTAGGGGGATCGGTCGGGATAATATGACAAGACACAAGAGGAATGCCCAAAGTAGGAATATACTGGTTGCATACCTGGACTGGTGGTAAGGCATAGCCACGACTACCGCCCACCTCGGACAACACTCTCAAATCAAGGATGTGCATCTTTCAAACCAAATCAACCAGGGGGCTATAGTAATAAAGGAAGAAGGGTTGCCGATGGAGCTGGCTAACCCACTTGGTCCGGTATAGCCTTGTTTTAGTCATTTTAGTTATGACCCGAATGACATCCATCATCGTTATTTTACTTTATTCCAGTAGCGTTCGCCAAACCAACATACTTCATTCTGGATTCTCCACAACGTATAAAGTTGTTAAAGTGGTTTTCGGTATTGGAAGAGAGTATGACAATATCCGATCCAGGTCTCTTTAATAACCAAACGTTTATATTTTTTACACCGGTCAGTTCTTTTACATTTAAAAGAGGTTCATACTTCATATCAAAATTCTAGATTTTGCCTTAAATACCATTTCAATGGTCAAGGTAGAATAGTATTCATAATAAAATATCCATTAAAAACCAAACGTAGAATCTTGAAACAATTCCAATCCTAAAATAATTTGAATATTAAAATAGTTGAAATGTATAATAAAGTGGATTAGACTTTTTTAGATAGTTTGAAAATAGATAGTTAGGACAATAAAAGTTTAAATAATAGTTTTGAATATAAAAATAATATTGATCAAAAAATAGTTATATATATAGTTAAATATAAAAGAAGTTTATGAAATAGACAATAATTTTTTTAAATAGACTATTAAAATAATTTTAAAATAAATTATTTAAAATAATTAATATATATAAGTAAAAATAAATTAGTTTATAAAGTAAAATAGTTATTTATTAAATAGTTACAATATATATATATGTTATAAATGGAATAATTTATAAGAAAAATGGTTATTTACCAAAATAGTTTATGTAATGCTTTAAATTACTATAGTTGGAATTGGAACTTTTTTCTCAAAAGTTCAATTAGACTTGAAGTCATATTCCAATTTAAAATCAAACCAACTCAATTTCAACATTTCAATCAATTAAATTCCCATTTTACATCCATTTCAATTCAATCAATTTAATTCGAAAAGTTATGTTTTCCATTTATAACAAATATTGAGTTCTCAAATTCAGATATCGCCTTAAATTGATGTTAATTGAAATAAATATCAAAGGTGGATAAAACAATTCAGTTTCAATAGATTTAATTCATATTCAAATTCAATGGAAATCGGCTTATAAAACAACATTTATATTGTCTTAAAACAATATCTCAAGATTCAAGGTTAAAACAAATTTCATTTAGCCAACCGATGTCCATATATAATTTTTTATCCTATGGCCAAGCGATATTTGTAATTTAATTTTTAGTATTTTGGGAAAGGATATATATCATTTCAATCCAAATCAGGATTATAGGTATTTATAATTTCAACCTACATTCTTAATTCATTTTAATGATCAATCTCGGGTTTATTTGATGCCCGTAACATATATAGTAAATGGTTGGGATTAAACAACACAACAATGGTCATATATAATCAAGGTGAATAATAGGATGAATTACACATCAATACATTAAACATATCAATCCAAGGCATCCATAAAAGTCAATACATCCAAACAGTTCAATATAACATCAATTTACTGGTCATTAGGTATGAGGGTTAAACTAGTTATTAAATTCTAATTGTTCAATTTATATTAACAGTTAAATTAAATTATATTGTCAATACAGATTAACACAAATAAGCAATTTAAACTATCAAACATCAAACAATACAATCATATCATAACATGATTTTAATTTAACTAACAATCGAATATTTTAGTTAGGTGTAAGTGGGTTTAATCACTCACCTTTGATTTCAGACACATGTGAAATTCAATTACAGGCCCAAAAATCAACAGTCTCAGAATCAGTTCATGATAGCTTTAAGTTGTCCGAAATTTCGCTATGATCCCAATGGATCCGACCGTGCATCAAACTGAGTTCGTACGTAAAAGTTATACAAGCTTAAACATTCGAATTTCAAATTTAAACCAAATAAAATAAAACAAGGGGTATTTTTCTATAAGGGCCTTCTTTGGTTCAACAATAAGTTCTAAGGACAAGACCCTAAGTTTATTATTTTCCAGGACATTAAACCCAAGACATCTCATTCTTCAATCTGTTATTTCGTTTCGTCGTTCCGCCATTTCTCACTCAAAGCCCTAAGCAAATCAAAAACTAGGTTTTACCAAAAATCGATCGACTTCCCTTCATTTTCATCTAAATTCAATTGCGATCTTTTTCATTTCCACCCTCTCCGATCGATTGTCGTTTTTCAACTGAATCTATTTCTAATCATTTTCAACTAAACCTAGGATTTAATTTTGATCTGCCTTTCAGTTATGACATTGCTAGCTACACGACATCTTCTTCTTCTTTTCCGATGACTACACAAGTAAATTTTCTTTATTATTCATTTTTAAGCAACTTTGATAAACCCTAGTTAACTATTGTTGTATATCATAGTTTTTGTAGTGCATGTAAAGTGTTTTTTGTTTTTGTGATGATTTAACCTAATATGAAACTCTATGATTAATTAAACATAATTTGACGTTATTCTATTCAACTGCTTATGAAAAAAAGTGCATTTATCTTTGCTGTCTGATATTCATTTAGGAAGAAAGTGCATTTATCTTTGTTGTTTGTTATTGTTCACATTTATCTAAGTTAAACTATAGTTAGAAAAGATAAAAACATATTTTTTTATCTTTAACATCATCAATTTATTTTCTCTAGTTGCAAAGCAGGTTCATATGTTCATTATACAGTCATGCTTACTCATTGTAACATATCATTAAACAATTGAACAATCATTTCAGTGTTGTACATAAATTTGATTTAATAGTTTAAAAAGATAAATGTATTTATCTTTCAAGATAAATGAACCTATAAGGCATTTATTGTTAATTCTCTTTATGTGATTACAAAATTATAAATTGCTCTAGTTGCAAAACTGAACTTATGATTACAAAATTGCATTTTTGTAATTAACAAATTTTAAATGTTTAGTAGAATACATTATTTTATTTCATATTTAAAAAAGATAATTGCATATATCTTTTCAAAAAAGGGCACTGTTTTATGTTTGTTATATCTACTGAATTTCACTAGTTATTAAATTCTAATTGTTCAATTTCTCAATCCGTTTCTTACTTGATTTAATTCCTTTTCTCATATGTGTTTGTTTTTAGTAAAGGGCATTTTCGTCAGTCCAGGTGTACACCAAAAAAGTGTGACACCAAACCTATTCCGATTATTAGTAAAGACGTGTTTGTTTTTAGTAAAGGGCATTTTCGTCAGTTCAGGTGTACACCAAAAAAGTGTGACACTTAACCTATTCCAATTATTAGTAAAGATATATGAAGTAAATATATACATGTGTATTAGCATGCATGTTACCCTTCTAGATTTAATTGTCTGCTTTCAAATTTTAACGTTATTCCCATTTTTGTCTCTATTAATGTCATTAATGATGCGCATTGCTAATTAAAGGAACATTGCTATTTAACTTTAATTACTTTCCGTTTCTTTCTTGATTTAATTCTTTTCTCATATGTGTTTGTTTTTAGTAAAGGGCATTTTCGTCCGTTCAGGTGTACACCAAAAAAGTGTGACACCAAACCTATTCCGATTAGTAGTAAAGATTATTTATGTTAAACCATTGCTTTATGATTATTTTAGCACACAAAAAATTACACTACATTATCTCACATAGTCTTTCAATATTTCCACAACCATTCAATAATATCACAATCATTCAAGTACATGAATCGACGACTAATTCAATCAAGATTTATTTTACTGAATATTCTCATTGTTATCCATAGTTTGGGTGGTCATTCAAACTAGCTTTAGTCTAGTTATATTATATATTTTTACTGAAAACGTAGAAATGAAATATATTCAGTAACGTTAATTCAGAATTTCTTTATATACTGTTTGTTATGTGCACATTGAAAATTTCTTAGCTTCTTAGTTGCTTATGCGCACAAATTTTTTATATGCACAGAAACATTTTTATTCAAACAAGTTTGTGATGCAAAAAGTTTGTGTCATACACAAACAAATGAGTAACTATGTAAGTTGTAAATTAGGTCCATATGTTATGTAATAATTTTAAATTATGAATAAAATGTCTAACTTTTTAACATGTAGCACTTATTCTTAAATATTATTAAGCATAAATATGTAATTAAATTCTCTGCACATAAAGCTAAAAGTATTTATGTCTTTTATAAGTTGAATACCATAACATGTTCTCTGACATATGGAGCAGCATTAAATAGTTTATATTCTGCTAGTCATCAATATAAAATTTGCTAGTCATCAATATATTAAAAATCTGCTATTGAATATAAAAGAATTTATTAGTAACATGTACTGTAAAAGAATTTTATTAAGTAATATTTATATACATGATAAACTTATTCATCTTTCTTTATTCAAAATTATCATTTTTACAACATATTTATCTTTTTTTTATTAAATATTAAATCATCACTTTTTCAACAACAAAGGTTTTAAAAGATAACTGCATTTCTCTTTTCATGTAAAGGCATTGTTTTATGTATGTTGTATCTACTGAATTTCATAGGTTGATGTCGTCTGAGTATATATGTCCTATAAGGCATTTACGTTTATTATTTATGTCAAACCATTGCTTTTTGATTGTTAGCGCACAAAATATTTGGATAACAAAAGATGAAACATATTTCAATACAAATACTTATGTTAGAAAAATACAAAAATTAGCTGAATATGATTTATTTAGATTCCTACAGTCCATGCTAATTGGTTGAATACGAGCTTCTTATTTTTCCATATCTCAATATTACCATAAGTATTGCGATATATCTAAACTATAAGACACAATTAAAAGAATGTATACAAAAAAATCACACTAAACGATTGTATATCAACATAAAAATGCTTGATTAAAATATACAAATATTAAAAACTGAATGAAAATGATAAAGGACTTTATCATTTTTCAAAACCATAAATGAACTTTAACAAAACAGTCATGAACTAATAGCTGAAATGAATAATGTTGCTACGTTTATTATATGTCAAATTTTGAATGAGAAAGTTCCAAGATGAATGAAAATGAGAAAACTTTATATCTTTTTTGTAAACTTTATGTTCTTTTGGCTATTTTTTTGTTTTGAATTAGCTTTTCTTATACTATATTTTGGCAACTCTAGTTACAACATTTTAACAATGAATTGTAAAACTGAATTTTTACATATGCTTGAATGAACATAAAAAAATTATTTTTAATCCTCAAGTAATTAATCAATTCTTTTATATAGGAGTGACTGTGGAATTTTTGTGATATTATTCATGCAAGCAATAACAAAAGGAATGCAAGCAGTAACAAACTTCACTTTACAAGATGTTCAACAGTTGAGAGCACAAACTGCTGCAAATATTCTGCATGATAATCCTTATAGCCGGACCATTACTAAGTTATGTTCATCATCTACAACTACCATTTTTTAGTTGTTCATTTCAACTTTTTTTAGTTGTTCACTTTTTAGTTGGTCATTATTTAGTTGTTGTTCAGTTGAGAGCACAGACTGCTACAAATATTCTGCAGTAACAAACTCTATACCATTGTTTAGTTGTTCATTCCAACTTTTGTTGATTTCAATTGTTCTGTTTATTTACTATTTTCACTTGTTTCATAAAGTCATAAAGGCATTCCATGATACTTGTTGTATATGATACGAGTGGTGAGAAATATGAATGTATATATAACAAATGTCGCT
The DNA here is from genome assembly GCA_030737875.1 of Allium sativum. Classification (NCBI taxonomy): domain Eukaryota; kingdom Viridiplantae; phylum Streptophyta; class Magnoliopsida; order Asparagales; family Amaryllidaceae; genus Allium; species Allium sativum. Next base: position 994,366,556 of record CM060924.1, on the reverse strand, counting down.
AAAAAGATAAATGTATGTATCTTTCTTCTGTTCTGTTGTATTGTGCAACCAATACATATCAGCAGCTTCATTGTATAGCCTATACATTTGTTTTTGTTACGGTGATCGTGTTTACTAAGTGAAAGCCTCAAAGAAATGGATGGAAGTTTTATTTTGAAGTTTATTTTGAAGTTTATACATAATCATAAGCTCAGCAGACTCGCCTGGCAGACTAGAAAGAATACATGTTAAACATCGAAATATGCTAAACTAGAAGGATCATCATGAAGTGGAACTTAATATCCACAGGCACACACACAAAAGAAAAGCATGTAAATATCAATACTGAAGTGGAAAATGTATCACAAGCACACACCGGTCCAATTCAAGCATGTGATAATATCAGAGGCAAACAGTAAAACGAATAAATCAGAGGATGTTATTAATCCTTCTGATAACATCAATCTATTGAATACAGAAATGGATTTTACATCCAATATCAAGTTAAAGACACCTATATGTGCACAAACTATAAATATTGATAATAATTGTGGCATCCAGACTAAATTTTCAAATGGCATTAAAAATAAGGAACACTTATCTGACTCCTAGTACAGACAAGGTCAAAAACAACCTGGAAAGTTAGAACAGATGAAGTCCCCTTTGAATTCAAAGCTTATATTTCTTTAGACGACGTCTAAAACTCTTCATGGAATAATCTAGTTTATCGATTGAAAGGAAAAAGCAAAAAGATGAAAAAGAATAAGACATCCGAGGATGCTACCTCCCTTTTTGAAGGTAAAAATACAAAAAATAATTTATAAATGGAGTTCCTTTTTGGAACATCAGGGGTGTGAATGCTCTGCTAAGAAGCTATAAATTTTGCCGCTGATTAGTAGTAATAGTTTAACATATATTCCTTATAGTCTGTCATATATTCCTAGACATCAACAACCAAAGCATATTTCAAAGTTTTACATATATTCCTAGACATCAACGGCCAGAGTTAAATATGCTAAACTTTGAACTACCTAGACATCAACATTCAAACAACAAACAATTATTTGAGCATCATAAAAAACTGTCTTACTTTCTACAACAAACAGCCATCCATTATAGTCATAGCTGTACCAATGCCTTAATATATACGTGTTTATCTTTTTCAGAATAAAAGATGTACCCAACAAACATTAAATAAACAGATCAACATATAATTAACAGTAATCACTTACATATAATTAATAGATAAACATATAATTAACAATAATCACTTACATATAATCAACAGATCAACATAAAAAACTGCTTAGCATGAAAATAGTCAATCATAAAAATATGCAACAGCCTTAGCCCAAATCTTCAGACATGCTTTTACTTCTCTTGGATCACTTCTCGTGTGCACAAATCAAAAACTGCTAATAGATACACAACCATAACAATAGTACTCCATGCCTTCAAAATCAACGTCCTATCTCTTTAAACTTCACCTGCAAATCCACCACCTACAACTACCATAGCTCAACTGAAGTTGTCGCTGCCACCTACTCCTTACTCACACTATCTCCCTTACAACATTCAACTCCTTCCTCTTGCAACCGCCTGCAATGCAACTCATACTCACCTACTACTTCCTCACAACCCATCTCAAAGCACAAAACCAACTTGAACTAGTATGTCAACTCTAAAACCACTATAACATCCCTTAAAATTACGACCATTTAAAATTTCAAATTTTGATCTAATGTTTGAATTTGAAATGGTTTTTAAATAAGATTTATGATGTTATTAATGAACGATTTAATTTATTTATTTTACGCGAGGCAAGCCGTTTTGATAGTGGACTTACCATGATTTAAAATTTTATTTGTGGTAAACAACAGTTTATAATTTGTTAAATTGTGATTGATAATAATGGAAATAACTAGTATAACCACATAACAGTGGGAAAACCGACTTTGTAATACATATATATATTAAAAGAAATAATAAATGGTAATAAATTAAAGTTAGTATATACTTGTACGTTAATTAGATTAGAAAAAAATGTTACGAAATAAAGGAAAATGAAACTGATGAAAATTATTTACATTAATTAACATTAACGTTAAAACTTGTTATAAATGCACATAAAGAAAGAAAATACAGGGAACTGATGTATAAGGCTTGTCATGATTATTAAATAGACATTGTAATTAATGCATCATTCAAAGGAGGACAAAATGGTTATTGTAAAAAAGCTTCAGACAGACACAAGTTTTCGAAGGCTCAGTGGAATTTAGAAAAACCAACAAAGTCGGTTTGATTAAATTGTTTATGTTTATACATTTGGACCTGCTAACTTTGAACTATCGTTGAAAAAACAATTGCAGTTGAATCCTTGATTTTATTTTTAAGGTTCAACATAGGCATTAATGCGATAGTTGGAAATAAATTTATGAATGTTTCCAAATTAATTTTATATAGGAAGAATTGTAAGACACCGAGTGTTAAAGGTATGTAATGTATGTTTTAACTATCGCAGTTAATGAAATTTATGGTAACATTTATAATAGTAAATAAAAATAGAAACAAACAAACATAAAACATATTTATTGTCCAACGTTTCCATGTATTATGCATACATTTGTAATAAAAAAAACATAAAACATATTTATTGTTTTCCCTTCTTTTTCTACTTTCCCCTAATTCACTGCCTTATCTCTCTCCACTTTATTTCTTCATTAGTAATGCATTCATTTCTTTCCTCCACTTTATTAAATTTTTTTTCTATACATTCTATTTTCTGGAATCTTATTTCATATTCTATACGTCTATCATTACAAAATCCATATATGTTGTATCCATTCTGCCACATTTAATTTGTGAAACGCATGAAAAAAATGAATTGAAAACGTCCCGCACCATTATGTGTATAAAAAGAAGAAGTCATAATCATTTATTTTAATTAATGAATAAAAGGAAAGGTCATCATTTGGTTTTCCTTCCCTTCTTTCTCCGTTGTAACGTTTTATATTACATATATTATTTATAGTATAACATAAATACTTTATATTCTTCCCTAAGCACGTTTTAATGACTTCATATAACATATAGCATAAAACGTTTTATAAAACAAAAATCCATGCATTTTATTTATAATGCTTGGCATAAATGCATATGAAACGGTGTAAAAATAAAATAAAAAAGAATGAAGTCTGAAAGTTTATTGGCTTGGGAATTAGTTAAGTATATTGATCGGTTCGTTTGATTGAGATTTACGAACACGTTCAAATTTAAGCGCATATACCGTTCCCTTCCCTTTATTTATTTCCTTACCTACTGTTCATTCCGCAGAATTTCCTTCTTTCCCTTTACTTCTATTGTCATCTTAAAGAATATTTCCCAAACGAAATCAAGTCTTCTTCTTTTCATTTTAATGGCAGCCTCCACCGAAAAATTAAAATGCCATTTTTCTTCAGGACTTCATAAATTTATCCCCGCTCAATCAGTGGCCTGTTGCAATTATATCCTTCTCTTCCTCTTGAATTAGTAGCCAACTAAAATCCAATTTCCCCCAAATCAAACGAATTCCTCCACCGTCCTCGTTAACAATCTCCACCTTCGCCTGTCCTTGCAGCGTTGTCACGGGCTTCTTTTTCCTTCGTCGAATCAAGGTGTGTTTTAATTTCACAGTTAATTTTGTATTAACTAATTAAAACCAATACTGTGATAATAAAAAAAATGATCCTTTGCTTATTTAGCATATTTGAATTATCTTTGACATATTGTGGTTGGTTACTTTTGACATAACCGTGGAAATTTGGTTGATACTGTCATAATGTTGTTGTGGCCATTTCCATTTTACCATGATCCATGTTGTACATCACTTATTTTCTTATTCTTACAGGTCTTCTATATTTATTTATTTATTTATTTTACCATCGCTCACTTGGCGTGTTCACCAGCTATGGTACCTGTAAAATTGGGTACTGCTTGTACTAGCGTTAGGTCTGTTGCATTTTTTTCTTGCTGTTGGAACTATTAAACCATTGCCCATTTTTACTTGTTTTTTTTGGAAATAGTTATACGCATATAGAAATTGTAATATCAGTTTTACATATATGTTTCCTGAAGCATATATATACTTTAGTTGATGAAGGCTGTTCCATTTTATTTGCTTTGTTCATTTTCTTTATATTGGAAGTCACGAAAAAATTTCTGAAACAGGTTTAGGAACTTTGAAACTTGCAAACAGGAAGTTGGGTATATAATATATGCATGGGAATAGAATTCTTTTGTTAAAGTTTATGTGCTAGAACGTAGAAACTACTTCTTACCTTTAAGTATTGGGCTTGAATACTTAAGAACTTTTGCCTTGTTTAATATGCATTACTGGGATGTAATATATATAGTTCAAATTTATGAAATAAAGTTCATTTCTTTTTTTTGGTGCTATATACGTGCATTATTACATACTTTTGAGAAAAAAAATGAACATATGCATATGACATATTTGGTTGAGTGAGGGAACCAACGTACTATATATTTTTTTACTTCTTTTGAATAATGTAAGTTAGATCTATATTTTAATGTAAGTTGGAATAATACGGTTCTTATAATAACATTAGGTGTTGTAATATGTATGTCTTATGGCCTTAGTCAGTTTTGTACATATTGACTTGTGCATTGAATTATTTGGCAACTTTACCCGGATATGTAGCGTACTAGAAATTCAATAAATTCTCATTTATGTTAGGATTACCTATTTTATTTCAGTTTTTATTGAAGTTAATTTACTTGAATACAACCTGACCTGAGTTTTGTTTTGCTCGGGTCGGGGTCATACCTGAGTAATTACAGCTTAGATTTGAAGCTGACGACCGACAAGGATTCGTGAAGGCATGTGGAGGCGCAATTGCTTTTGGTCCAATTACACGAATTTTTTTTGGTAAATAAATTAATGTCTATTTTTCTTCCGCTGTGCATATGAATTTTGTAAACTCTGATATTTGTATAAAATGCTTCCACTGTGAGATATTGTAAACTCTGATATTTGTATAAATTAATTTCATTTTATTTCATAGTTGCATTTTACCCCCTTGGCCTTGAGAATAGATAGTTCCTTCGTTCAATTTTGATTCATTCACCTTGCTTTAGTAGTTGTTGTTTGACCTTCCCACCTTGTTTTATTCATGTTTGAGCTTTCATTAATACAAAAATCATGTCCTTGTACCCTTTTTTGAATGTGCATTGTAAAAATTCTAAAATAAAGTTTGATTAATGACATAATTTTGTATTTGAAACAAATATTTGAACGTTGAATTATGACAACAGTTGACAATTGAATTTTCAAAGTATTGTTTTTGTACTATGTTAATGGAAGTATTGAAAATGAGATGTAAGGGATAATTAAAATGGATAGAAATAGATTTCTTAATTGTTTTAAAATACATTGAATCCAACTTATATGAAATGTGTTAGAAATATTTGATTAAGAAATATTTTGAGAAGGTTATTTGTACATATATATATATATATATATATATATATATATATGAATTATAAGCTTATTTCAGAAGCTTTTGAAAGAGTTTATCTTTCGTGAATAATGTTCAATTTGAAAATGAATATTGAAATCATATTATGAAATTGTTAGACCAAAATCTGGGCCTAACACCCAAATTCAGTGTGAAATCCTCACAGTCACAAATTTCAGATCACAGAATGCAGATAAAGCAGTAAAAACAGGGAACACACGAGGTTTTTATATTGGTTCGGTTCAAACCAAGCCTACATCCACTTTATATTTTCTTAAATCCTAAGAAATTACAATTACATTGCTGTCTCACTATCTGTGAGATCTGTTTATACACAAAATCCATGTGTTATCATGAAGAAGAAGAGAAAAGGGAGGTGATTTTATACACGAAATCCTCGTGTTATATTGATTTGAGGAGTTCATAAAGTCGTTGTGTAATTTCCAATGGAGTCTGGGAGGTGTTCGTGCCAAAAAGCCAAGTCAAATCCCTGAAAATGCCCTCAAATGGTGTATTTATAGCCGTTTCCTGATACCTGTTCGCCGGACACGTGGTATGCATCCCAAAAATCTCGAAATGTGGCGGAAAACATCCAGAAATCCTCTCCAAGTCGTGATATGACACGTGTAATAAGATCCATACAAGCTGGAGGGAAAGTAGCCTTTAGAACAGGTCAAAACCGAGTGCAACGAGCACATGCCCAGGCGGTTCGTGACCATGGTGTGCACCACGAACCGGGGTGACGAGCTGGAGTGGAGATGCTAGAGCTGACCATCACGAGCGCGTTGTGGTCCAATTGTGCATCACGAGCGGGTCATGATCCGGGGAGCCACCACGAGCCGGGTAGGTTCACGAGCAGGAAATGAGGGCGAGCCCTAGGGGGCGAGCCGAGTTGGTCCCACGAGCCAAGGTGGGTCCCACTAGCGGAGGTGGGTCCCAATCCATGATCCAAGCTAATGACGCTTCATCACTACATCCACGTGATTGCCAGTTAATGCCAGATTACACCCATTCATGGAAACGGGAGTAACTTCCAAATCGTAAGTCCATTTTAGCCAAACGAAAGCTCTACTTGAAGCTAATTCAAAGGGATACAAGAGTTATTGAGCAAAGCCTTGTAATTGATGTTTTCATGTCCAAAAAGGTTGTCTAGTAGGAGTTTCTGGTCATTCTTTGTTTGTGATGCGACTTCAACCAAATCGCTTCATGTCTTCTGACGATGTTCCCAATACTTAAGCGTATTGTTAACTAGAGATTCCATGTGTGACAGCTTTGACAAAAAGCATGTCAACAGAAATCAAAGCTGAATTGTAGTTGGAATTTCACATAAATTGATTCGGATTGGATTATCTCTTGAAGTTAGTATTTTGCTTTCCAAAACTATAAATTAATTTATTTTCTTCATTTAAACTACTTTGAATATAAACTTAGCTTTCTTATCCAACTATTATTCTACAGCAAACCTAGTTAGTTTATTTAAACTATTTTATACTAAAACATGTTTATTTTATTCAAACCTATTTGAACTACTTTATATAAAAAAATTTGTTTACTCTATTCGAACCTATTTTATATCAAGTTTATTATCTTACTTAAACTATTTTAAATTTAACTTAACTATTTTAGATATAAGAGTGTATATTTTCAATCCGAGCAATTTAAGCCCGAAATGATTGATTGTAAAGATTCAGTTGAATAATAATATTCGTAACATGCAATCTAAATTGAATTTGAAGTTTTAATGGTGAATTGTTTTATAAATCTGAAATTGAAATTGAAATGATATCGAATATCTAAATCGATTAAGAAATCAAACTGAATTTGGTATTGAAATGAAATTTCGAGAACCTTAGATTTTGGACACTTGATATGGAAGTTTTCGAAACTTATATATATGAAAATTTAATATAAGAATGCGCTGAATTCAAAATTATTGATTTTGAAGGTAATTGACATGAAATGATATCTTGAATATAATGAAATTTGTACAAAATGACATGTTGAAATATGATTTAAGAAGTCTTATATAAATGAAATTTTATATATGTCCTATATACGCAAAGTGAAATGAATATAATATATAGTACTATATGATTTCGAACCAAAGATACAGGAAGTACCTTCCATTGAAAATCGAGGTCCTACTCGCTAGGAACTCTTGTTGATATTTCTTTGATTCTGGTTTTCCGTACATAATACTCATGAGTGTTTCCTTTGAACTCGGCTGCATGGCGAAATTCGCAGGGCCACGAAGGCCTACGACGACGGATGCTTCCTGGGGTAACCAGGCATAACCATTGTGTCTGCTGTGATCTATAGTCGTTTTACGATGGCGAAATCCACAGGGATGCGAAAGCCTATGGGTACGAATGCTTCCTGGGGGATTCAGGCATAACCATTATGTATCTGCGGTCCACATGGCATAATTCATAGGGCAGTGATTGCGTAAGGTTTACGGGTGATACAAATGTAACGACCAGTATTACTAGATGCAAACTGCGTTTCCATGCGATTATTTTGAGGTGTTATGGCGAAATATGTAAGGCAGTGATTGCCTAGCCACCTATGGCCGTGTCACTTTGTCCTCTCGACTTGGTGATAAAGCGACCTTAGGGTCTACATTCCGTGATGATCTTAGATTATTCTATTTCTATTGATTCATCCTGTTGATTGTTCGTGATGAAATTCATAGGGAAGAGATTTCCTATAGGTACGGATGCTTCTTGGGGGACTCAGGCGTAACCATTGTGTATCTGTGATTCATGAACAAGTTTCATCGGGATGGTACTTCTTTTATCTATTTAAATGTTTTTTAAAGTATTTTCACTGAATGTTGAAACGAGTTTACTTAGTATTTCGAGATTTCTAGTTTTGCGCTTGACCAACGCATTACTAGATTCTTGAAGAACAATGATAAATTTATGGAAATATCGAGTTATCAAAAATTATTTTTGATATAAGGTATTTTTTATATCAAAAGAATTTTTCTTCAATTTTTTTTCTTATAAATTTAAAATTGTATATAAATTATAGACACTTTAATTAGATACATTGGTATAACTATTTTATTTTAATGAACTATAATATGTCAATATGCGAAAACCATTCTATTAGCATAACAGGTTTGATTTTGTTTTGAATACACGATTTTGATTTCAAATAGAATTGTTCGCTCGATTCTCGACGATGAACACTGATATGAGTTTTTGGTAAAATCTGAGGTTCTCTATCATAGTTTATTGCTATGCAAGAAGAATGGAAGTTTCTAATCAAGAAGTCAAATCAGAAGTCCGCACTTGAGTGATCGGGTTACCAATACTAATTAAAAGACAAATTTTGTATTTTAACAAGAAATCGAAAATGATATGCATATGAATGGAGTATCGTTTAATTACCAGTTCCTTATTTCATTCCTTTTTAAGGACGAAAAGTTCTGAGTAGGGGAGAATGTAACATCCCTTAAAATTACAACCATTTAAAACTTTAAATTTAATTTAATGTTTGAATTTGAATGGTTTTTAAATAAGATTTATGATATTATTAAAAAACGATTTAAAATTTTATTTGTGATAAACAACAGTTTATAATTTGTTAAATTGTGATCGATAATAATGGAAATTATTAAATTGTTATGTTTATACATTTAGACTAGCTAACTTTGAACAACTGTTGAAAAAAAATTGCATTTGAATCCATGATTTTATTTTTAAGGTTTAATATAGGAATTAATGCTATAATTGATAATAAATTTATGAATGTTTCCAAATTAATTTTATATAGGAAGAATTGTAAGATACAGAGTGTTAAAGGTATATAATGTATGTTTTAACTATCACATTTAATGAAATTTATGTTAACATTTATAATAATAAATAAAAAAATAAATAAACAAAACATATTTATTGTCCACGTATTATGAATACATTAGTAATAAAAAAAGATAAAACATATTTATTGTTTCCCCTTCTTTTTCTACTTTCCCCAAATTCACTGCCTCATCTCTCTACACTCTATTTCTTAATTAGTAATGCATTCATTTCATTCCTCCACTTTATTAATTTCTTTCCATACATTCTATTTTCTTGAATCTTATTTCCTATTCTATGCGGCTATCATTACAAAATCCATATATGTTGTATCCATTCTGCCACATTTAATTTGTGAAATACGTGAAAAAAATGAATTGAAAAGGTCCCGCACCATTATGTGTATAAGAAAAACAAGTCATTCATTCATTTTAATTAATGAATAAAAGTAAAAGACATCATTTGGTTTTCCTTCCCTTCTTTCTCCACTGTAACGTTTTATATTACATATATTATTTATAGTATAACATAAATACTTCATATTCTTCAATATTCTTCCCTAAGCATGTTTTAATGACTTCATATAATATATAGCATAAAACGTTTTATAAAACAAAAATCCAATCATTTTATTTCCAATGCTTGGCATAAATGCATATGAAACGGTGTAAAAAAGAAGAAAAAAAGAATCAAGTCTGAAAGTTTATTGGCTTGCTTGGGAACCAGTAAAGCATATTGATCTATTCTTTTGATTGAGATTTACGAATATGTTCAAATTCAAGCGCATGTACCGTTCCCTTCCTTTATTTATTTCCTTACCTGCTGTTCATTCTGCATAATTTTCTCCATTCCCTTTACCTCTATTGTCTGCTTAAAGAATATTTCCCCAGGCGAAATCAAGTCTCCTTCTTTTCATTTTAATGGCAGTCTCCAACGAAAAATTAAAATGCCCATTTTCTTCAAGTCTTCATAAATTTCTCCCCTCTCAAATCAATGGCCAGCTGCCATTAGATCCGTTTCTTCCTCTTCAATTAATAGCCAACTTAAAACCAATTTTCCCCAAATCAAACAAATTCCCTCCACCGTCCTCATCAACAATCTCTGCATTCGTCCATCCTTGTTGCATTGTCACCAGCTTCTTTTTCCTTCGTCGAATCAAGGTTAGTTTTAATCTCATAGTTAATTTTTCTTCAACTAATTAACAATAATACTGTGATAATTAAAAAAAAAAGTTGGATCATTTGCTTGTTTAGCATATTTGAATTATCTTTGACATATTGTGGTTTGTTACTTTTGACATAACCATGGAAATTTGGTTGATACTGTCATAATGTTATTATGGCCATTTCAATTTTACCATGATCCATGTTGTACATCACCTATTTTCTTATTGTTACAGGTCTTCTATATTTATTTATTTTACCGTCACTCACTTGGCATGGTCACCGACCATGTTACCTGTAAAATCGGGTACTACTTGTACTAGCACCTGGTCTATCTCATTTTTGCTTGTTGTTGGAAATATTTAACCATTGCCCATTTTTGCTTGTTTTTTTGGAAATAGTTGTACACATATAAGAATTGTAGTATTAGTTTTTTTTTTATATATATATATATATATATATATATATATCTTGAGGCATATATATACTTTAGTTGATGAAGGCTGTTCCATTTTATTTGCTTTGTCCATTTTATTTATGTGGGAAGTCATGATTTATTTTTCTGAAACAGGTTAGGAACTTTGAAACTTGCAAATAGGAATTTGGGGTATATAATATATGCATGGGAATATAATTCTTTTGTTAAAGTTTATGTGCTAAAATGTTGAAGCTACTACTTGCCTTTAAGTATTGGGCTTGAATACTTAAGAACTTTTGCCTTGTTTAATATGCTTTACTGGGATGTTATATATATAGTTCAAATTTATGTAACAAAGTTCATTTCTTTTTTTTGGTGCCATGTATGTGCATTATGTACATACTTTTATGAAAAAAAAGAATATATGCATATGACATATTTAGCTGAGCGAGGGAACCAATGTACTATATTTTTTTACTTCTTTGGAATAATGTAAGTTAGATCTATATTTTAATGTAAGTTGGAATGATACGATTCTTATAATAATATTAGGTGTTGTAATATGTCTTATGGCCTTAGTCAGTTTTGTACACATTGACTTGTGCATTGAATTATTTGGCAACTTTACCCGGATATGTAGCATACTAGAAATTCAACAAATTCTCATTTATGTTAGGATTACCTATTTTATTTCAGTTTTTATTGAAGTTAATTTAATTGAATACAACCTGACCAGAGTTTTGTTTTGCTCGGGTCGGGGTCAGACCTGAGTAATTACAGCTTAGATTTGAAGCTGACGATGATAAGGATTCGTGAAGGCACGCTCGCTTTTGGTTCGATTAAAATTCGGATTTCTTTTGGTAAATAAATTAATGTATATTTTCTTCCGCTGTGCATATGAATTTTGTAAACTCTGATATTTGTATAAATTGCTTCTGCTGTGAGATATTGTAGTTTTATTTTTGTGATTTCTATATTTGATTTTATTAAACCATGTAAGCTAAATAACAATTTGTCGTTTCGGTTGGTTTAAGTTGGTTTAATTACTGACTTGAAGCGGCCAGAAAGGGAGGTTGTTACAACCACCGAATCACTATCAACCTGCAACTTCCCCTACGATCCATTTAATCATGAATCCTTTAATCCTACAATCCCAACGACCTAACACCATAAATATACATCCAAAACTCTGAATCCACCTATTAAATGCGCATATACATGCATCCATGCACAAGCCAATACACACGTAATATAAAAGTGCACTTTAAAATGCAGAAACAAAGATAAGAGAAGATGATTTCCTAATAAAATAGCATTTTTTTCAGAAAGATAAAAAGATTTATCTTTTCTTTAAAAAAATTGCCAATAAGTTAGAAAGATCTGTCTATTCCTTAGGAAGTTAAAACAATTTATTTTTTCATAAAATGGCAAGAATATATATATATATATATATATATATATATATATTCTATATAAGGTAAATTCAATCACCAAAACTAAAATTACAGCAAACTTCATTATAGAATGATTCATCCCTTACATAATGTTCATATGTGAGTTATATCGTTTAATATATGGGCATGTTATGAATAAGGTGATGGTAGTGGTAGTAGTGATTAACCTATTAACATGGGAGTAATGTATGGTCTGTATCTTTTGATCTGTATCAGAAAAGCAAATGTGCTTGGATTGATATGGTTTGAAATATGTTGTGTTAAAAAAACGATAAATAGTTTATCATTATATAAATGACAAATAGTTTTATCATTTTATAAATGATAGATAGTTTTATCATTTTTCTACATAAAACCAGCGTGTGATACATTACGAATATGAAAGTATTTATACATCAAAATTACATTGTACTAGTATAACTGCATGACGGTGGAAAAACCGACCGTTAATTACATAATATCAAAACATAAAAATATATTTTAATAATTTTTATATGATTTCGATGAAAAAATTAATAGCATTATTTATGAAAAAGCAGAAATAACTAAATTGGTATTACGAAGAGTTCAATTTAGTAGCTATCTGATATTGTAGATTTGAAGTGTATTGCAAATTTGAAGGGAAGTGTATATGTGAATTGGTATTGACAGATTTGAATGGAAGAGTGGAAAAATGGACCTTGATTCAAATAATTAAAGCAAGAGAGAAAAACATAGAGCATGATTTTTTGGCTTCAGAAGAAATTGATTTCATCTCACAGTAGGCAAACCTTCCTATGGTTGGTTTGATAAGAAGTGCTGTTTATATTTGTGAAAAATAAAATAAAAATCACCATTCATAAAAATGGAAGATCATGAATCGCCTCAGTAAAAGTCTTGCGTAATATTAATACAAATGATAAATAGTTTTATCATTTAACAAATGTTAAACATGTTAATATTTATATAAAAGATATACATAATTAACTATGTAAATTAAATAAAAGATAGGCATATTAATATTTATATAAAAGATAAACATATTTATCTTCCAAATTTTAGCCGCAATGACTTCAAGAGTGACATATAGGCCACCTATCTTTCTTTTTTCTTTCAAAAAGATAAAAGAATTTATTTTCTAAGAATAAAAATAAAAAGTATTTAAATTTTTATTCAAATAATCTTAATAAAAAATCATTTTGCTAAGAAGATAAAAAATTTAACCTTCTCTATAAGCTGATAAAAGCATTAGTTTACATATATAAAAAACTACATTTTCCTCTTATTCTAAAATTTGTTTCAGCTTTTAAACATAATTCTACTTGTTGACTTGCACATTTCATTTAATGAACTTATTTCAGTTCCTATGTGCTTTCTTTGTATTTTTTATGTGTATATTTATAGACACACATATACACACTAATTGTTTTCTATGCACATACTGTAACGATTCGGATTTCGCCTGGACCTAATCGATCACAAAATCGACTAAGCCCGTTCAGAAACCCGAATACGCTAAATTTGGGCATACAACACATCAGAACAAATAACATAAGACTTTTATAAACATTATAATAATGTTACATCAGAGTACAGAATATCAGAGCACATCGAATATAATAATACAACAACGGAAGATAATTTACAATGAATTTAATACAGTGCATCAGAACTAATAAACTGATACAGCGGAAGTCTATCAATGCTCTGGACACAGCTTTAAGCTTAGATCCAGAATTCTGCTCAATATATCAGCAAAATAAGCTACTCAACTGCCCATGTGGAAAAGAGGGCACCCGAGTTTGCAAAGTGACAAACTACGGGTCAGTCATGGGACTGGTATGAGAAATCTTACTTAACTTATCTGACAATATGGCTAATCACAGGACCACGTCGCTAACGCGGAATGGGTTTACTCCATTGGATTGCCAGTGAATAAATTAAATAAATTTTTATTCAAACCAACGCAATGCTTTTTAGAAAAATGAAATCATTAAAAGACTTAAGTCCCATCACACAATGCAACGCAAACCGGAGGATAGAGTTTTACCTTATAATGATCAAACATGCTCGAAACGTAGAAAATAATATTTTTAATATTATAATTAGTGTCTAATCTGTTTTAAAACACTTCAAAGTAAATGTATCAATCCTAGGCGGCATAGTACCCCATCCTACTATGTTGCCATACATAAGTTTACAATCAAAACTGTAATGTCATATTGGAAATTGGGTTTCCATCACGAGTCAAGGCTAGGGACGATCTCCTTACCAATTCGAGACACTCTAGCATTGTCCCAGGATTCGGACGTTGGCGAACCCTTGGATCCTACAGGGCCGGTCCACAGATACTTTAGTGGATTAGTTATGCCTGAACACACGCTTCCCGGTCCTATTGAACTTATAAAATGGTCACTATCGACCAATAAATCTGAGGCGCCTCATTCCATCAACCACATAAGTAAAATGTCAGGGCTTGCAAAACCCTGATACCACTTCTAGCTAGAAAGAAATATGTGCGCTCCCTGTGTTACGACCCAAACTTCCCCATGAAGGAAAGCCCGGATTGCTTTGAGGACAAGACGAATCAGAACACAAACAGAAGAATATTTCATTGTTAATTACAACAATTCCACTATAATACAAGAATATATAGAGTATGAATCAATATTACACAACATAAAATATAAAAGATTACAATACATTACATAGCAGGGAAAATAATACAAAACATAACTGAAAGTAATAAACGAATAAAGAGCTTTCCGAGTATTGTTCCAGCTGTAAACCAGGATCCTGTGAATATAAATCTGCAAAACCAAAACTACTGCCTGCCTGTGTGGAAAATAGGGGCACCCAGAGTTTAGGTTAAAACAATAAACTCCAGGTCAGTCATGTGACTGGTGTGAGAACTAAAACAATTATTAATCTTTATTTTAAAGTTAGGTAAATCAAGGGACCACGCCGTATAACACAGAACAGGTTTCCTCCCATGAATAACAGTGCATAAAACAATAGCGCAATGCTAAATAAAGAACAATGAAGCAATTATAAGACCCAGGTCCCATCACACAATGCAACACAAGCCGGAGGATAGGGTTTTACCTTATAATTGCCAAAGAATGCTTGATGCGCTAAATTTCATCTTTAATTATTACTATAAGTGTATAGTGTCAAAAAAATTTCAATCATAAGTATTAATCATAGACGGCATGGGTACCATATATCATGTCGCCAGTATTAGGCTCTACAATCAAAACCACAAATGTCACGTATTGGAAGTTGGATTTCCATCTGTGAACCAAGGCAAGGGATCGTCCTTACCGAATGCGAGATGCTCTAGCCCGTGTCTCAGGAGCAGAACGCATCAACCCTTGGATCGTCATGGCCGGTCCACCGATGTGGATTAAAGTGTCTGAACACTGCGTTTCCCCGCCCTATGGGGCATCAATGAGCCCAATGACTCCATCGGACCCGGATCGTCCGATCTAACCGAGGCGCCTCGCAATCCATCATCCACATAATTAAAATGTCCGGGCGTGTAAAACACAAAACACAACTCCTATCTAGAAGGAAACGCATGCCCTCTCTGATGTCCTTCTCCCGTTTTTAGTTCACACCGAGGTGTGAGGCTCGCGAATTAACGCTACACAAAGCTACGCCACAAAGGCCGTGCTTTGATCATCAACCACAAGACTCTGCTTTTCAACAGAAGCCTTAATCATTTGCATCTTTGCATGCCACACAGGCAAACCACTCCATGAAACCGATATCCATCAATCATACAGAATGATATCCAATGTCAGACACACAGTCCATTTACAAGTTTGTTCTGGGCATGAACGAAACCGGAGGAACCTTATTCCTCGCATATCCATTGATCTCCAAGTATGTCTGTACGATCACCAACTGATTCCTTCCTCTTGGGTGTTCGGCCGAATCAAGATCATCAGTAATTATCCAAACGATGTGAAGACCTCCGGTCTTCAACCATCGTCTTCATCTTCGACTAATCGTCGTATCAGTTATTCTGAATGGGATAAATCCGGTCTTTCCGAATAACTCACGTATTTTATAAACTAGTGTTACACAAACACAACATACGCCTCATTCCAATTCAGAATATTCTTTTATTCAAATATTCTCATTTTTAGGGAAAGGTTCCTATTAATTTTATCAAAGATAAATTCTTTAAAATTTATTCTTTAATCCTCCTTTGAATATCATTTCCAACTAGTTGGGATTAGCGAACCACACCGAAGTAATCATTTATTTTATTTCCCAATCCCAACCTATTCATCCCATGGAGCAAAACTGGTAATCCTCCATATCTAACACCACGGTGTTATCGATAAAACTAATTACCATTTCACGTTCAAATCTAATTAAAGATTTAACTACCTCTTTGGAGCAAAACTGGTGATACTCCATTCTCGATCATTTAATCTAATTAAAGATTCATAAAAACTCCACTTAGTTTTAATCTACCCAAAAATCAATATCATGTCTTTAACTGGGTTAAAGAACTAATGTCATTTAAAACACAGATCACAATAAACCCAAAATCACCTTCCATTAATAATGGAATCTTCACGGAAAACAGATCAACATATATAATCTATATGAACTTCCATATCTGACTAATAATATAAATGGAATAACGGCAAAGCCTTTTAAATTCCATATATTTTAATAGTCTTCCTCAACAGAAGTTCACTTTGATTATTGCCAAATCGAATTCCAATCCATCCCAATTTATTTTATTAAATTGGAAACCTTTACTTTGGAAATTATCCTTTAAATCTTATCAAAAATATTTATAAATTCCAAATCCCATTTCACTGTAAATCGGGTTAAAGAACGAACGTCCTTAAAACACAGTTCACAATAAACCCAATTCACATTCTATTAATTATCAGGTTAAAGAACAAGTGTTATTTAAAACACCGTTCACGATAAACCCAAAAATCAATTCCAATTCAATATTATTTAATTGGTATACTTCATTAAATCTAAATAAAAAGATCTAATCTTTTTCTCAACTGGGTTTAAGAACAGTGTTAATGAAGGCACCATTCACGACAAACCCAAATCCCATTTGATATTAAATACAAGGCTCTGAATAGAAAATATATCGGCTTATATTCAATAACAAATTCTACGACCAACAAATATCGTATTGGAAATAACGACATAAATATATCTTTCAAATTTCCATAACAATATATGTATAATCACGAAATCCAACATCGAAATATTCCGAAGACAATTTCGATTCAAATCCATTTCCGATTTATATATTGGAAATTCTGATTATTTTTAAAATCATTTCAAATCCAATTTATTTATTTTAAAAATAAATGGATTTTAATTCTAGTTCAAAACTAGTTCATTTCGATAAAAATCTATTTTTATCTTTTCAAATATGGAATTTTTCATCCCAATTCTTTCCAAATTATTTATTATGATTTTACACAAATTATTGATATTTTTAATAATTTTATCAAGGGCCGTACAGTGGATTTCCATCAACGGCCATCGAACTGCACCTACAGCGACCTTTTCCCAATTTGATTTGGACATAATTCCAAATCCAACTATTAGATTTCTAATTTCTGATATTCGTTAGAAAGCACTTTTCGATATGAATCCAATGGTTCTGGTTTTAGGAGAATCCGAAGGTCGGATCTCCCGTAATGTCCGTTCGAAGTCAATGTTCGAAATTCGCGAACTGCCGCAGCGCGGCGCGTTCTATTTAGGCCATTATATCATATATATAATATATATTTCGTCGATTTCCATTTAAAACGTTTTTTATAAATCGTTTTAAATTCATTTTCAAAACGATTTCAACTTCCATCTCAAATCCAAATCAAAATTGAATTTTCCAATATAAATTCGTTTTAAATTCATTTCAAATCTATTTCAATTTAATTCGAATTTCAAATCTATTTTAATTTAATTCGAATTTCAATTCTCCATATCATTTCAATATTACAACAATAATATTTTCAAAATATTCGATTTTGAAATCACTTTTCGATATTCATTGTAAAACGAATAAATCGACAAAATTCCCGTTCGTGTTAAAATGGCGTTTAACTACTTAACACGGCTTCACATTTCAATATTCACTAAATATTATTTTAAAATATTCGATAATTCTGAACTGGAATCAAACACAGTCAATTACCATATAATGTGATTATATGGATTTTCGCACAACAAATGTGTATAACAACAATGAAAACAGCAATCCATCATCCAAAGTGCATTCTACACTACATAAGCATCAAATATAAATATTTAACGCTTATAACAGCTGTCAATCAGTCGATCGACACACAGCTAATTATTGGGATTAGTGTATGTCCAATTTCGTCCCAATACCCGTGTGGGGTTTTCAAACAACAAACACAAATTTATTTGTGCAGTTGGGTGATGTGTAAAATTTTATCGTCCCAATCAATATCAGTCAAATGTGTGTACATCAACAAATCGTCTGATTTGTAAATGAATATTTAATTTTAAATACACGTTAAAAATTATATTTTTAACTATAAAATATTTATTTTCATTCCACATCACACAATCAGCTTTCACAACAGATCAATCAAACATACAAGCCATCCATGGTCTGTGGACGACGGGTGTCGGGTGCTGCTAAACACCG
Source organism: Allium sativum (assembly GCA_030737875.1). Classification (NCBI taxonomy): domain Eukaryota; kingdom Viridiplantae; phylum Streptophyta; class Magnoliopsida; order Asparagales; family Amaryllidaceae; genus Allium; species Allium sativum. The sequence continues at coordinate 994,347,568 of CM060924.1, read as the reverse complement.
TCTGCATCCTAGTATATATTTTAACTAGAAAACAAATTAAAAGTCAGGAGTTCTCACCTTGGGGTTCCACTCCATCATTCTTTATTTCTGAATGGTTTAGATTTGGATTTGTTTTCCACCTGTTCCATCATAATTCTTTTCACGCTGTTCATAGTAAAAATCATATTTTTATCGCTCCATTCCAATAAATAAAAATCATATTTTTATTTCTACTTCTTATATTTTTACAATTCCCACCTCATAATAAAAATCTCATCTTTTCTATGAACAAAAATCATATTTTTGATTATATAAAAAAAACCTATCTTTGATTATATAAAAATCCAAACTTTGAATATATAAAAATCTAAACTTTTACTTCTAACAAACTAATTACCTTAACCAAACAAGAAAAAAATAATTAAAACCAAAAATAAAAACTTACGTTTGCTATTTTGGTCAAAGGAGGACCCACGGGGTCGGAGATAGTCGGAGGAGGGTGGCGTCGGGCCGCTAAGGGGTCAGGGTGGCGCTGGCGGTCCAGGCAGTGGCAGATTGGCTCGATTTAGGATTTGAAACAAAAGGGTGCGGCGGTTTCAGGGTCGTGGAGGCTGTAGGGGGTGAGGCGGAAGGGGGAGGCCGGGCGCGGTGGCGTGGGAGGCTGGCGGCGCTGCTGGGGAGTCAGTTTTAGGCGAGATTGGGTTGTGCGGTTAAATTGAAGTAGGAGATGAGAGGGAAGAGGAGCGGAGGTCAGTGGCGAAGGGGGGGGGGGGGGCTAGCTTCGACGATCGCGCCTGGAGGGATGTGGGGCGGCATCCACGGTGGTAGAAGGAGGTGGTCGGTTTTTATCAGAGAAGGGGGAAAAGAAATTCGATCGTGTGAAATGAATGGGGGGGTGTTAATGAAAAAGGGTTTATATTTATATTATTATTTATTGTTATTTTATATTTCAAAAAGTTGACTTTTCTTTTGAACCCCAAACGAGGCCCAACGACTATCGTACCTAGCGTATTACCCCCATTCCGAACACAATGGAAAATGTATCGTAAGCCAGTTCGGCCGTTTCAATCAGTTTTCGTCAAAATCAAAATATAACTCTGTATATTGAATTTGAACGCACATTTCAATTTACCGGGGCCACATACAGACTCTAAAAATTCCTGAAAAATATTTAATAGCTTCGTATTGACGATACGATCCTAACAAAACTAATTTCATCAAATTCTGAGACCGTTTGAAAATTGGTCGTTTTCTGGTCGATCGAAATTGACTAAAACTGTCAAAACACGTTTAACTTCGCCACGCTGACATATTGATTTAGAAAATTATGAATTTTGGAACCTAGCAATAATTTGATGTCCCGGTTCCAATAAAAGTGGTTTCGTCGAAAACAGAGGCCGTCTGCAAAATTTCCATTTTTAAGGGCCAGAATTCCACAGCGACAATTCTGAATTTTCAATTGGACATAACTTTTTATTCCCGCTTTGAAATTTCAATTTTTCGGATTCGTTGGAAAGATATTTTCTAACAAATTCTAATATTGTTGGTTTCGCTAAAATCCGGTTTATTTTGAATCCTGTACATTCATTTGAAATTAGAAATCGAATTTTCAAACTACCGCGCCATTTTTTAATTCCTTTTATAATTATAATAAAATATTTATATTCTAACGACGATTCAAATAAATATTTATGTTCTAATTCTATTCAAAATAAATTTCATGTCATTATTATTTGAAATAATTCATTTTAAATATTCAAAATTCATTAAAATTACCAAAATAAAAAATTTAAATTGGCTCGGATTTCCAGGTTATCACAATCTCCCCCACTTAAAACTTTTCATCCCCGAAAAGGAACGAAGATGAAAGTTGTTTTACAAACCAACTCAACTTTCATTATTTTCATTACGGCTTAAGTTCTTCAACTTTTCAGTTTCTAAGAACTTTTCAAATTTTTCAAAAATTTGGCTAACACCCTAAATTTTTGAAAATTTCGCCATAACCTCCCCTGCACGGGAGCACTTGGAAAATCCCGAAATTTCCATACAGGCCTCTCTAATCCAAAAAGAAAAAGAAACAGCCAAGCGGCTAGCCAATTGGCTCATAAAATCATCCAATACCCAAGAAATACAATAAACATGTGCCTATTTGTCGGGCAAACAATTTTATTCCTCTTCTCTAGCCTCCTTGTTATGACTTGTTCAATGTGAGTACATGTATATGCATGCAAATGTGACAAATTTTCAATGCAATTCACTATTTGGTTCAATTTAGCCTAAATGGTTAAAAATATCAAACCAATAATCAAACAACACAACTATCAATCAATTAGTGAATTAATGTATCAAATTCATAATTTTGATATATATACAGAAAATCATGTTTTTGATGCCAAGTCACAAAAATATGTTCTAACTATATTTTGGTTCTCACACCAGTCAATTGGAAATATATAGTATCTCACTTTCGAAACTCGAGCACAGAGGCTGATGATGAGGCCTCATCATCAGAATCATCCCCGGGCGATTAGAGTGTGATTCTATATCTGTCCAGTATATTCGAGACTTCCAATACACATGGATCAGACGTATATTAAAATCTCTATATACCCGATAGTCCAAATCAATTTAAAGTAAATATTCAAATACAAATAATAAGGTTTAAATTTTCAAAACAAAATTTGTTTTAATTTATATTTTAAAAATAACACTCTTCACACTCGTTCTAGGATACTACTGATCCTATCTCCAATGAGTCATTCTCATTGGATATTACTAATCCAATCTCTGATGAATTCTTTCGTTCGGTTCTAATGTGTCTTGTTCTCGAGCTCTGTAAACAAAAGCTGTGATACCAAGCTGTTACGACCCGAACTTCCCCGTGAAGGAAAGCACGGATTGCTTTGAGGACAAGACGAATTAGAACACAAACAGAAGAATATTTCATTGTTAATTACAACAATTCCATCAGAATACAAGAATATACAGAGTATAAATCAATATTACACAACACAAAATATCAGAGATTACAATACATTACATAGCAACGGAAAATAATACAAAACACAACTGAAAGTAATACACGGATACAGAGCTTTCCGAGTATCGTTCCAGCTGCAAACCGGGATCTGGTGAATATAAATCTGCAAAACCAAAACTACTAGTTGCCCGTGTGGAAAATAGGGGCACCCAAAATTTAGTTTAAAACAATAAACTCCAAGTCAGTCATGTGATTGGTGTGAGAACTAAAACAGTTATTAATCTTTATTTTAAAGTTAGGTAAATCAAGGGACCTATAACACGGAACTGGTTTCCTCCCAAGAATACCAGCGCATAAAACAACAGCGCAATGCTAAATAAAGAACAATGAAGCTATTATAAGAACCAGGTCCCATCACACAATGCAACACAAGCCGGAGGATAGGGTTTTACCTTATAATAGCCAAAGAATGCTTGATACGCAAAATTTCATCATTTATTATTACTATAATTGTATAGTGTCAAAACAATTTCAATCATAAATATTAATCATAGACGGCATGGGTTCCATATATCATGTCGCCAGTACTAGGCTCTACAATCAAAACCGCAAATGTCACGTATTGGAAGTTGGATTTACATCTGTGAACCGAGGCAAGGGATTGCCCTTACCGAATTCGAGACGCTCTAGCCCGTGTCTCAGGATCAGAATGCATCGACCCTTGGATCGTCAGGGCCGGTCCACCGATGTGGATTAAAATGCCTGAACACTGCGTTTCCCCGCCCTATGGGGCGTCGATGAGCCTAATTACTCCATCGGACCCGGATCGTTCGATCTAACCGAGGCGCCTCGCAATCCATCATCCAATAAGTAAAATGTCCGGGCGTGTAAAACCCAAAACACCACTCCTAGCTAGAAGGAAACGCATTCCTTACCTGAGGTCCTTCTCTCGTTTTTAGTTCACACTGGGGTGTAAGGCTCGCGAATTAACGCTACACAAAGCTACGCCACAAAGGCCGTGCTTTGATCATCAACCACAAGACTCTGCTTTTCAACAGAAGCCTTGATCATTTTCATCTTTGCATGCCACAAGGGCAAACCACTCCATGCAACCGATATCCATCAATCTTACAGAATGATATCCAATATCAGACACACAGTCCATTTACAAGTTCGTTCTGGGTCTGAACGAAACCTGAGGAACCTTATTCCTCGCATATCCATTGATCTCCAAGTACGTCTGGACGATCACCAACTGATTCCCTCCTCTTGGGTGTACGACCCTATCAAGATCATCAGTAACTATCCAAACGATGTGAAGACGACCTGTCTTCAACCACCGTCTTCATCTTCGACTAATCGACGTATCAGTTATTCAGAATGGGATAAACCTGGCCATTCCGAATAACTCGCGTATTCTATAAACAAGTGTTACACAAACACAACATACGCCTCATTCCAATTCAGAATATTCTTTTATTCAAATATTCACATTATTAGGGAAAGGTTCCCATTAATTTTATCAAAGATAAATTCTTTAAAATTTATTCTTTAATCTTCCTTTGAATGTCATTTCCAACTAGTTGGGATTAGCGAATCACACCGAAGTAATCATTTATTTTATTTCCTAATCCCAACCTATTCATCCCATGGAGCAAAACTGTTAATACTCCATAACTAACACCACGGTGTTATCGGTAAAAATAATTACCATTTCACGTTCAAATCTAATTAAAGATTTGACTATCGCTTTGGAGCAAAACTGGTGATACTCCAATCTCGATCATTTCAATCAAATTAAAGATTCATTAAAACTCCACTTAGTTTTAATCTTCCCAAAAATCAATTTCCTGCCTTTAATTGGGTTAAAGAACTAATGTCATTTAAAACACAACTCACGATAAACCCAAAATCACCTTCCATTAACAATGGAATCTTCACGGAAACAGATCAACAAATATAATCGATATGAACTTCCATATCCGACTAATAATATAAATTGAATAACGGCAAAGCCTTTTAAATTCCATATATTTTAATAGTCTTCCTCAACAGAAATTCACTTTGATTATTTCCAAATCGAATTCCATTCCATCCCAATTTATTTTATTAAATTAGAAAACTTTACTTTGGAAAATCTCCTTTAAATCTTATCAAAAATATTTATAAATTCCAAATCCCATTTCACTGTAAATCGGTTAAAGAACGAATGTCGTTAAAACACAGTTCACAATAAACCCAATTCACATTCTATTAATTATTGGGTTAAAGAACAAGTTTATTTAAAACACCGTTCACGATAAACCCAAAAATCAATTCCAATTCAATTCCAATTAAATATTATTTAATTGGTATTCTTCATTAAATCTAAATAAAAAGATCTAATCATTTTCTCAACTGGGTTTAAGAACAGTGTTAATGAAGACACCATTCACGACAAACCCAAATCCCATTTTATATTAAATACAAGGCTCCGAATAGAAAATATATCGGCTTATATTCAATACCAAATTCTACGACCAACAAATATCGTATTGGAAAGAACGATATAAATATATCTTTCAAATTTCCATAACAATATCTGTATAATCACGAAATCCAACATCAAAATATTCCGATGACAATTTCGATTCAAATCCATTTCCAATTTATATATTGTAAATTCTGATTATTTTTAAAACCATTTCAAATCCAATTTATTTATTTTAAAAATAAATGTATTTTAATTCTAGTCCAAAACTAGTTCATTTCGATAAAAATCTAATTTTATCTTTTCAAATATGGAATTTTTCATCCCAATTCTTTCCAAATTATTTATTATGATTTTACACAAATTATTGAAATTTTTAATAATTTTATCAAGGCCCGTACAGTCGATTTCCATCAACGGCCATCGAACTGCACTTACAACGACCTTTTCCAAATTTGATTTGGACATAATTCCAAATCCAACCGTTAGATTTCTAATTTCTGACATTCGTTAGAAAGATCTTTTCGATACGAACCCACCGGTTCTGGTTTTAGGAGAATCCGACGGTCGGATCTCCCGTAATGTCCGTTCGAAGTCAATGGTTCGCGAACTGCCGCAGCGCGGTGCGTTCTATTCAGGCCATTATATTATATATAATACATATTTCGTCCATTTCCATTTAAAACGTATTTTATAAATCGTTTTAAATTCATTTTCAAAACAATTTCAGCTTCCATCTCAAATTCAAATCAAAATTGAATTTTTCAATATAAATTTGTTTTAAATTCATTTCAAATCTATTTCAACTTAATTCAAATTTCAAATCTATTTTAATTTAATTTGAATTTCAATTCTCCATGTCATTTCAATATTAAAACGATAATATTTTCAAAATATTCGATTTTGAAATCACTTTTCGATATTCATTATTAAACGAATAAATCGACAAAATTCCCGTTCGTGTTAAATTGGCGTTTACCTACTTAACATGGCTTCACATTTCAATATTCATTAAATATTATTTTAAAATATTCGATAATTCTGAACTGGAATCACACACAGTCAATTACCGTATAATGTGATTATATGGATTTTCACACAACAAATGTGTATAACAACAATGAACACAGCAATCCATCATCCAGAGTGCATTCTGCACTGCATAAGCATCAAATATAAATATTCAACGCTTATAACAGCCTGTCAATCAATCGATCGACACACAACTAATTATTGGGATTAGTGTATGTCCAATTTCATCCTAATACCTGTGTTGTGTTTTCAAACAACAAACACAGATTTATTTGTGCAGTTGGGCGATGTGTAAATTTTTATCACCCCAATCAATATCAGTCAAATGTGTGTACATCAACAAATCATCTGATTTGTAAATGAATATTTTATTTTATATACACGTTAAAAATTATATTTTTAACTATAAAATATTTATTTTCATTCCACATCACACAATTAACTTTCACAACATATCAATCAAACATACAAGCCATCCATGGTCTGTGGACGACGGGTGTCGGGTGCTGCTAAACACCGTCTGCATCCTAGTATATATTTTAACTAGAAAACAAATTAAAAGTGAGGAGTTCTCACCTTGGGGTTCCACTCCATCATTCTTTATTTCTGAACGGTTTAGATTTGGATTTGTTTTCCACCTGTTCCATCATAATTCTTTTCACGCCGTTCATAGTAAAAATCATATTTTTATCGCTCCATTCCAATAAATAAAAATCATATTTTTATTTCTACTTCTTATATTTTTACAACGCCCACCTCATAATAAAAATCCCATCTTTTCTATGAACAAAAATCATATTTTTGATTATATAAAAAAACCTATCTTTGATTATATAAAAATCCAAACTTTAATTATATAAAAATTTAAACTTTGATTATATAAAAATCAAAACTTTTACTTCTATCAAACTAAATACCTTAACCAAACAAGAACAAAAATAATTAAAACCAAAAATAAAAACTTACATTCGCTGCTTTGGTTAAAGAAGGACCCACGGGGCCGGAGACAGTCGGAGGAGGGTGGCGTCGGGTCGCTAAGGGGTCAGGGTGGCGCTGGCGGTCTAGGCAGTGGCTGATTGGCTCGATTTAGGGTTTGAAACAAAAGGGGGCGGAAGTTTCAGGGTCGTGGAGAATGTCGGGGGTGAGGCAGAAGGGGGAGGTCGGCGCGGTGGCGTGGGAGGCTGGCGGTGCTGCTGGGGAGTCGGTTTCAGGAGAGATTGGGTGGTGCAGTTAAATTGAAGAAGGAGATGAGAGGGAAGAGGAGCGGAGGTCAGTGGCGAAGGGGGGGCTAGCTCCGACGATCGCGCCTGGAGGGAGGTGGGGCGGCATCCACGGTGGCAGAAGGAGGTGGTCGGTTTTTATCAGAGAAGGGGGAAAAGAAATTCGATCGTGTGAAATGAATGGGGCGGTGTTAATGGAAAAGGCTTTATATTTATATTATTATTTATTATTATTTTATATTTCAAAAGGTTGACTTTTCTTTTGAACCCCAAACGAGGCCCAACAACTGTCGTCCACAGTGTATTACCCCCATTCCGAACAGAACGGAATATGTATCGTAAGCCAGTTCGGCCATTTCGATCAGTTTTCGTCAGAATCAAAATATAACTCTATATATTGAATTTGAACGCACATTTCAATTTACCGGGGCCACATACGGACTCTAAAAATTCCCGAAAAATATTTTATTGCTTCGTATTAACGATACGATCCTAATAAAACTAATTCGTCAAATTCTGAGACCGTTTGAAAATTGACCATTTGCTGGTCGATCGAAATTGACTAAAACTGTCAAAACACGTTTAACTTCGCCACGCTCACATATTGATTCAGAAAATTATGAATTTTGGAACCTAGAAATAATTTGACATCCCGATTCGAACAAAAGTGGTTTCGTCGAAAACAGAGGTCATTTGCAAAATTTCCATTTTTAAGGGCCAGAATTCCACAGCTACTATTCTGAATTTTCAATTGGACATGACTTTTTATTCCCGCTATGAAATTTCAATTTTTCGGATTCGTTGGAAAGATACTCTAACAGATTCTAATATTTTTGGTTTCGCTAAAATGCAGTTTATTTTGAATCCTGTACATTCATTTGAAATTTGAAATCGAATTTTCAAACTACCGCGCCATTTTCAATTCCTTTTATAATTATAATAAAATATGTATATTCTAACGACGATTCAAATAAATATATACATTCTAATTCTATTCAAAATAAATTTATCGTCGTTATTATTCAAAATAATTCATTTTAAATATTCAAAATTCATTAAAATTGCCAAAATAAATATTTTAAATTGGCTCGGATTTCCGGGTTATTACACCCTGCATTCCCTTGTCCCGTTTCTAACTCTTACCGGGGTGTGAGGCTCGCAAACTAACGCTGTACACAAAGCTATCTTGAAATAGGCTATGCTTTGATCATCATCCATAAGGCTCTGCTTTCAACAAAAGCCTTGATCATTTGCATCTTGGCATGCCACATTGACAATTCAAGCCATGCGATCGATAACTACCAATATATTACCTCTGAGTTCATGCGTCTCAGAGAAGGGTGTTAAGTAAGAGAATAAATTCTCCACCACCAACATATATATATATTAAATAGAGATTAATTTATATGGAATGAAATCCAATGTCAGACACACTTCCATTTACAAGTCCGTTCCGGGTCTAAAACAAACCGGAGACACCTTGTTCCTCGTCCCGTATGTCCAATATGGAAGAGAGGTGCTCGCATATCCGAACAATCAACAAGTACGTCCGGACAACTACCACTTTAACCCTTTCCTAGGAGCGACCCAGTTCAGGGCATCAGTAGTCGTCCATTCGATGTGAAGATCGCCAGTCTTCAATCACCATTTTCAATGTCTTCGACTTTTAACCGTCGTAGTAATTATTCAGAATGGGTTAAACCCGGATTTTCCGAATAATTCGCGTATTTTATAATCAGAAATCAAGTGCTATAAAGACACATCATACGCCTCATTCCAATTCAGAATATTCTTTTAATAAAATATTCATATTAAAAGGGAATGATTCCCATCAATTTTATCAAAGATAAATTCTTTTAAATTTAATCTTTAATCTTCTTTTTTAAGATTCAATAAAACTCCAATTTGATTTTAATATCAAAAATCATTACTTTATGATTATTCAACCTTTAAAAAATTAGTCTTTTCGTTAACTGGGATAAAGAACCAATGTCATTTAAAACACAGTTCACGATAAACCCAAAATCATCTTCCATTAAATATGGAAATTTCACAGAAATCAAATCAGTATATATAATCGATATAAATTTCCATATCAGACTAATAATATAAATGGAATAACGGCAAAGCCTTTTAAATTCCATATATAGTAACAGTCTTCTTTTACATGAGCCTATCTCGATTATTATCAAATCGAATTTCCACTCAATTCCAATTTAAAATTAAATTGGAAAACTTGACTTTGGAAAATTTCATTTTTAAATCTTAATAAAAATATTTATAGATTCTAAATCATATTTTTACTGTTAATTGGGCTAAAGAACAAATGTCGTTTAAAACATAGTTCACAATAAGCCCAATTCACATTTCAATTTATTCCGATTACTAAATATAATTGGAAATTTTAATAATCTTAATTAAAAGATTTATTTTTTTTCATACGGGGTTTTAAAACATTGTTATTTAAGACACCATCCACGACAACTCAAAATATAATTCTTTTATTTAATTCCAATTAAATATTAGTGAATTGGAAGACTTCATTAAATCTTAATTTAAACGATTTATCCTAGTTAATAACTAGTTCGTTCCGAAAAAATATTTTTTTATCTTTTGTCCATCCAAAAACGGACATAGAAATCATCATTTTATTCTTCGCTGAATATTATTTTTTAAAATATTCGTTATTTAAAAATATTCTTTATATAAAAAGATTCTTTTTGTAAAAATATTCCTTATATTACAATGTTCTCTATTTTAAAGTATTCCTTATATTACAATGTTCTTTATTTTAAAATAATCTTTATTTAAAAGATATTCTGAATCGGAATGCGACTCAATCATTTACCATATAACTTTGGTTATATGGATTTCATACATCGCATGTATGCGACAACAATGATAAATAATCATTAAACAATCCATTCACATCCAGAGTGGAATTTATAATTGTGTGAGCATTAAAATGAATAAATAACGCTCATCGCAGCCTGTCAATCCACCGATTGACATACAGCTAAATATTTGTTCTAGTGTTTGTTAAATATCATCCCAATACCCATGTGGGATTTTCAGACAACAACAATTCATCTAAATAAATCATTGGTTAATGAATTTAACCAATTTTAATTTCGCTAACATATTGATGATAACTAACAAACATGTTATTATACTCCTAATGCCAAATAAAAATGTATTTTACTCGCATAATTTCCCTACATGTATCTAATATATAATTTGACAATACAAACGTCACTTTGATTTGCATACAAATTCTGTTGTATAATTTAACAATAAAATGTCACTTAAATTTACATACAAATTCTAATTTATGTTTTGACAAATAAAATGATTCTTATATTTGCATATAAATTCTAATGTATGTTTTGCAAATAAAATTTGTAACAACCTGGAAATTCTAGGCCAGTTTAAATTTTTTATTTTGGCGAATTTAATGAATTTTGATTATTTAAAATGAATTATTTTAAATAATAATGACGAAAAATTTATTTTGAATATAATTCGAACGTATATATTCGTTTGAATCGACGATAGAATATAAATATTTATTTATATTTATAAAAGGAATTGAAAATGGCGCGGTAGTTCGATGATTCGATTTCAAATTTCAAATGGATGTACAGGATTCAAAATAAACCGGATTTTAGTTAAACCAAAAATATTAGAATCTATTTGATACTATCTTTCCAACGAATCCGAAAAATTGAAATTTCATAGCGGGGATCAAAAGATACGTCCAGTTGAAAATTCAGAATAGTCGCTATGGAATTCTGGCCCTTAAAAATGGAAATTTTGCAAATGACCTCGGATTTCGGCGAAACCACTTTTGTTGGATCCGTGATGTCAAGTTTGCTAGATTTCAAATTTCATAATTTTTCGAATCAATATGTGAGCGTGGCAAAGGAAAACGTGTTTGACCAGTTTCAGTTGATTTTAATCGACTGGAAAATGGCCATTTTTCAAACGGTCTCAGAATCCGATGAAATCAGTTTTGTTAGGACCGTATCGTCAATACAAAGCTAGAAAATATTTTTTGGGAATTTTTCTAGTTAGTATGTGACCCCGGTAAATTGAAATGTGCGTTCAAATTCAATATATAGAGTTATATTTTGATTTTGAACGAAAACTGATCGTAACGCTAAAATGGACTTACAATATATACCCCATTGTATTCAGAATGGGGGTAATTAGCTAGGAACGACAGTCATTGGGATTCGATTGGAGTTAGTGGTGATAAATAGTTAAATGATGAAATAAAATATTATTAAATTATATTATATATATAATACCCCTCCTTTTCACATAACCCCCCCAAAATCGATTTCATTCAAAAGAATAAAAAAATACGTTCTTCCAATTCGCGACAGCCGACCCCCCTGGACCGCGTCGCGCCGCCATCGCCTACCGTAGGTTGGCGCCTCCACCACCAAGACCCCAAGCGCCGTCCCCTCCCCTTCATCTCCGCCTTTTCCTCCTCCTAGAATGGGCGAACATCCCCACGCAAGCCCCCACCCCCCAAACCGCCGGAAACCCAAGCACAGCCGCCGCCACAGCCATGCTCCGGCCCTCGCTCCTCCGACTGGTGACCCTCCTTCATCAACAGTTGGATTCCTCTTTCAAAAAGTGACTTTTTCTAGTTTAATTAAATTCAAATACGTAGTATAAAATCAGTTTTTATAAATAAAAAACAATATTATTTTTAATCAGTTTTGATTTGTATTTAACATTATAAAGATCTGATTTTTAACAACAAAAAGATTTGATTTTCATTAGAAAAGGCTATATTTTTATATAATAGAAAAGGTTTGGTTTTTGTATAATATAGCAAAGTTAAAGATTTCATTTTTATAAATGTAAAGATTAAATTTTTATTATGAAGTAGCAAATGTAATGATTCCATTTTTATTTACATACGAGCGTTATAAAGATGAGATTTTTATCTCTAGAAGCACGTGTGATTTTTATATATGTAGCGAATTAAAAATTTAATTTTTATAATATAGAGAGGTTAAAAATATAAATTTTGTACTAGTGGCATAATGAAAATATGATTTTTATATAGGTATGATAGTTAAAATATGATTTTTATTCATGTAGAGTTATGAAAACATAATCTTTATTAAGAGAAGAGCAATATAAAAATATAATTTTTATAACAAAGCGAAGATAAAAATTTGATTTATATATATGAGTAAAGGTAAAAATTCAATTTTTATATATGTAGTGAATACGGGCAACGAAAGTGACAAAAGACGAAAAGGTGAAGATTTCCTTCATAAGAAGAGTCACGGTGAATGGACTTAGCTTGGGTGAGAACTCCTCACCTTTTATTTAATTTTCTAGTTAAAATATATACTAGGATGCAGACGGTGTTTAGTAGCACCCGACACCCGTCGTCCACAGACCATGGACGGCTTGTTTGTTGATTGTTTGATTTTGATGTGTAGTTGATAGTGTGATGTGAAATGAAAATAAATTATTTATATAGTTAAAATATCTTATAGTTGAAAATAGGATTTTTAACGTGTATATGAAATGAAATAAAAATAAACAAATCGGACGATTTGTTTATATACACACATTTGATTGATATTGATTGGGACGATAAATTTTACACATCGCCCAACTGCACAAATAAAATCTGTGTTTGATTGTTTGAAAACCCCATACGAGTATTGGGGTGATATATGACATACACTAATCCCAATAGTTAGTTGTATGTTGATCGATTGATTGACAGACTATTATAAGCGTTAAATATTTATATTCGATGCTTATACAGTGTAGAATACACTTTGGATGATGGTTGATTATTCATCGTTGTCATTGTATACATGTGTTGTAGAAAATCCATATAATTAACATTATATGGTAATTGATTGGGTCTCACTCCAGTTTTGAAAAAGAAATACTTGAATAGAAATATTTGAAAAAGAAATATTTGAAATAGAATATTTGAAAATAGAAATATATGAAGCCGTGTTGATTAGATTTATGCCATTTTGACGTGAACGATATTTATATCGATTTTATTCATTTTATAATGAACATCGGAAGTGATTTCAAAATCTGATATTTTGAATAGAAATGAATTCGAATTGAAATTGAATAGAATTGAAATTGAATAGAAATGAATTCGAATTGAAATGAATAGAATTGAAATTGAATAGAATTGAAATCGAATAGAATTGAAATAGAATTGAAATTGAATAGAATTGAAATTGAATAGAAATGAATTCGAATTGAAATTGAATAGAATTGAAATTGAATAGAAATGAATTCGAATTGAAATTGAATAGAATGGAAATTGAATAGAAATGAATTCGAATTGAAATTGAACTGAAAACCGATTTGAATTGAAATCAATTTGAAATGAAGTTAAAATGAATTTATGTTGAAAAATTCGATTTTGATTTGAATTTGAAAAGGAAGTTGAAATCGTTTTGAAAACGAATTTAAAACGATTTACAAAATACGTTTTAAAAGGAAATCGACGAAGTATATATTATATATATTATATATATAATATAATGGCCTGAATAGAACGCGCCGCGCCGCGGCAGTTCGCGAATTTCGACCATTGACTTCGAACGGATATTACGGGAGATCCGACTGTCGGATTCTCCTGAAACCGGAACCATTGGGTTCGTATCGAAAAGAGCTTTCTAATTAATATTAGAAATTTTAAATCTAACGGTTGGATTTGGAATTATGTCCAAATCAAATTTGGAAAAGGTCGCTGTAAGTGCAGTTCGATGGCCGTTGATGGAAATCGACTGTGCGGGCCTTGATAAAATTATTAAAAATAGTAATAATTTGTGTAAAATCAGAGGAAATGATTTGTGAAGATTTGGGATGAAAAACTCCATATTTGAAAAGATAAAAATAGATTTTTATCAAAATGAACTAGTTTTGAACTAGAATTATAATTCTATTTATTTTTGAATAAATAAATTGAATTGAAAAAGGGTTTTAAAAGTAACCAGAATTTCCAATAATTGAATTGGAATGGATTTGAATCGAAATTGTCTTTGGATTATTTCGATGTTGGATTTCGTGATTATACAGATATTGTTATGGAAATTTGAAAGATATATATATCGTTATTTCCAATACGATATTTGTTGGTCGTTGAATTTGATATTGAATATAAGCCGGTATATTCTCTATTCAGAGCCTTGTGTTTAATATCAAATATGATTTGGGTTTGTCGTGAATGGTGTCTTCATTAACACTGTTCTTAAGCCCAGGTGAGAAAAAGAATAAATCTTTTATTTAGATTTAATGAAGTGTACCAATTAAATAACATTTAATTGAAATTGAATTCGAATTGATTCTTGGGTTTATCGTGAACGGTGTTTTAAATAACACTCGTTCTTTAACCCGATAATTAATAGAATGTGATTTTGGGTCGTCGTGAACGGTATCTTCAATAATACTGTTCTTAGACTCAACGAAGTTAAGAAAATCAGAAACTAACTGGAGATTAGTTAAGTTGAAAGGTTTCTTGGGTATTGATCTGATGTTGGTTTCGGCCTTCGGGGTTAATATTTAGGGAATTGCTCACTTGCTAATTTACGGTTAGGGACTGATTGAATTGTGATGTGATTTTGGGGTTTATCGTGAACCGTGTTTTAAGTGACACTGATTCTTTAACCCAGTCAAAGATTAAAACTAAGTGGAGTTTTAATGAATCTTTAATTAGATTAAAATGATCGAGAATGGAGTATCACCAGTTTTGCTTCAGGCGATAGTTAAATCTTTAATTAGATTTGAACGTGAAATGGTAATTGAATTTACCGATAACATCGTGGTGTTAGATATAAAGTATTACTAGTTTTACTTCATGGGATGAATAGGTTGGGATTGGGAAATTAAAACAAATGATTACTTCGATAAGGTTCGTTAATCCCGACTAGTTTGGATAAACCAAAATTTGGTTTGAATTGATTTTCGAAGGATGATTAAAGAATAAATTTAAAGGAATTTATCTTTGATAAAATTAATGGGAACGTTTCCCTAGGAATTTGAAATTTAGAAACTAACTATAGGTTAGCTAAGCAGAATGGTTTCCTGGGTATTGATCTGATGTTGGTTTCGGCCTTCGGGGTTAATATTTGGGGAATTATTCTCTTGTTAATTTACGGTTAGTGACTGATGAATTGGAATGAGGCGTATGTTGTGTTTGTGTAACACTTGTTTATTATATACGCGAGTTTCTCAGAAAGACCGGGTTTATCCCATTCTGAATAACTGAATCGACGATAAGAAATCGAAGATGAAGACGGTGGTCGAAGACCAGAGATCTTCACCTCGTTTGGATGGTAACTGATGTCCTGATTGGGAGGCATCCCGAAATATGGATAATGAGTGGTGATCGTCCAGACGTACGTGGAGATCGATGGGTTTGCGAGGTATATAGTGCCTCCGATTTCGTTCAGACCCAGAACGGACTTGCAAATGGACAGTGTGTCTGACATTGGAATTTATTCTGTGTGATTGATAGCCATCAGTTGCACGGTGTGAATTGCCTATGTGGCATGCTAAGATGCAGTGATCAGGGCTTCTGTTGAAAAGCAAAGTCTTGTGGTGATGATCAAAGCACCGCCTGTGTGGCGTAGCTTTGTGTATAACGAGAAATCGCGAGCCTCACACCCCGGTATGAACTAGAAACGGGAGAAAGGACCTCAAGGGGGACGTACGTTTTCTTTCTAGCTAGAAGTGGCGTCAGTGGTTTTACACGCCCTGACGAGTTTGACTTATATTGTTGTTACTGTTGCGAGGCGCCTCGAAAATATCGGTCGATCCGGGACCGATGGAGTCATTCATTGGCTCACTTACGCCCCAAAGGGCGGAGAAACGCATTGTTCAGGCATTATAATCCACTCCGTGTGGACCGGCCCTGACGATCCAAGGTACGGTTGCGGCTGTGCCTGAGACTCGGGCTAGACAGTCTCGAATTCGGTAAGGACTATCTTTTGCCTTGGTTCATGACGGAAATCTAATTTCCAAATACGTGATTTTGCGGTTTTAATTGTAGAACTAGTATGGCGACATGATATATGGTACCCATGCCGTCTATGATTGATACTTAT
Organism: Allium sativum; assembly: GCA_030737875.1. Classification (NCBI taxonomy): domain Eukaryota; kingdom Viridiplantae; phylum Streptophyta; class Magnoliopsida; order Asparagales; family Amaryllidaceae; genus Allium; species Allium sativum. The sequence goes on along the minus strand of CM060924.1, from coordinate 994,330,771 downwards.
GATTTGAAATTGTTTTGACACTATACACTTATAATAGTATCAAATGATTTGTTTTAAATGTACTAAGCATGTTTGGCTATTATAAGGGAAAACCTTATCCCCCTGCTTGCGTTGCATTGTGTGATAGGACCGGGGTCTTATAATAGCTTCATTTTTTCAAAAAGCATTGCGCTGTTTTGTTAGATGCACTGGTATTCTTGGGAGGAAACCCGTTCCGTGTTATACGGCGTGGTCCCTTGATATATCTGATTTAAAGTAAAGTTTTAAATAACTGTTTTAGTTCTCACACCAGTCCCATGACTGACCTGGAGTTTATTGTTTTAACCTAAACTCTAGGTACCCTTATTTTGACACGGGAAGCTAGTAGTATTGGTTTTGCAGATTTATATTCACAGGATCCTGGCTTACAACTGGAACGATATCCGGAAAGCTTTGTATCCGTAAATCTCCTTCAGTTGTATTTTGTATTATTTTCCGCTGCTATGTAATGTATTCTAATCTCTGATATTTATCGAACGTATATTATTTGTTTATACTCTGTATATTCTTGTATTCTGATGAATTGTTGTAATATACAATGAAATGTTCTTCCGTCTACGTCCTGATGTGGCTTGTTCTCGACTCAATCCGGGCTTTCCTCACCGGGGAAGTTCGGGTCGTTTCAGCGTGGTATCATAGCTTTGGTTTACAAAGCTCAGAGAACAAGACACATTAGAACCGTACAAAAGAATTCATCAGATATTGGATTAGTAATATCCAATTAGAATGACTCGTTAGAGATGGGATTAGTAGTATTCCAGAACGAGTGTGAAGAGTATATTTTTAAAATGAAAACAATTTTTGTTTTGAATATTTAAATCAATTATTCGTATTTGATTATTAATTTATATGAATTTGGACAATCCAATATATAAAGATTTGGCATATATGTCTTGCAAACATGTATTCGAAGTTTTAATGTATTGGATAGTTATAGATTCGCACTCTAGTGCCCGGGGATAATTCTGGTGATGGGGCACCATCGCCAGTATTTATTTTCGAGTTTCAAAAGTGAGATTTCTATATGTTTCCAATTGACTGGTGTGAGAACCGAAACTAGATAGGGCTTATTGTTGTGATTTGACATCAAAAATCTGATTTTTTTGACTATGTATCAAAGTTATGAATTTGAAAAGCTAATCAACTAATTGATTGATGGTTGTGTTGTTGATTACCTTATAGCCAAATTGTATCAAATAGTAAATTGTATTGAAATTGGGTCGCATTTACATGCATATACATGTACTTACATTGAACAGGTCATAGCAAAGAGGCTAGAGCAGAAGAATAAAATTGTTTGCCCGACAAATAGGTACATGTTTACCATAATTTACTGTTTTGTTTGGATGATGATGATTTTATGAGCCGATTGGCTAGCCGCTTGGCTTTTCCTTTTTCTTTTTGAGATTAGAGGGTCTGCATGGCAATTTCGGGATTTTCCCGGTGCTCCCGGTGTAGGGGAGGTTATGGCGAAATTTTTCGAAAATTTAGGGTGTTAGCCAAATTTTTGAGAAATTTGAAAAGTTCTTAGAAACTGAAAAGTTGAAGAACTTAAGCCGTAATGAAAATAACGAAAGTTGAGTTGATTAGTTAAACAACTTTCGGCTTCGTTCCTTTTCGGGGACAAAAAGTTTTAAATGGGGGAGATTGTAACAACCCGGAAATTCTGGGCCAGTTTAAAATTTTAATTTTGGCGAATTTAATGAATTTTGATTATTTAAAATGAATTATTTTAAATAATAACGACGAAAAATTTATTTTGAATATAATTCGAACGTATATATTCGTTTGAATCGACGATAGAATATAAAATTTATTTATATTTATAAAAGGAATTGAAAATGGCGCGGTAGTTCGATGATTCGATTTCAAATTTCAAATGGATGTACAAGATTCAAAATAAACCGGATTTTAGTGAAACCAAAAATATTAGAATCTATTTGATAATATCTTTCCAACGAATCCGAAAAATTGAAATTTCATAGCGGGGATCAAAAGATACGTCCAGTTGAAAATTCAGAATAGTCGCTATGGAATTCTGGCCCATAAAAATGGAAATTTTGCAAACGACCTCGGATTTCGGCGAAACCACTTTTTTTGGATCCGTGATGTCAAGTTATTGCTTGGTTTCAAATTTCATAATTTTTGAATCAATATGTGAGCGTGGCAAAGGAAAACGTGTTTGACCGGTTTCAGTCGATGATGCGTGCACTCATCACCGAAATCATTTCCAAGACAAGAGGGTATACAGTTATTTCTAAAACTCATATGAAATAATTTTTCTATATGAAACAACCCTTTTTTTTAAAATATAAATATATTATTTCAAAACCATTTACAAATCAACATTACAAAACCACCCGAAACCAAATTCTCAAATTCATATTTTACTTCTTATTTTATTATCAACAAATTTCAATATTTGATTTTCTTAAACAAATCAACAACCAATGGTTTTAATTATTAATTTATCGAGTAATAAATGATGAAAATTTAATATTATCATCAACAAAATCAAAATTAACATATTTCAAATAATTCTATATATAAATAAAATACAATTCAAAACAATATTATGTCAATGAATCCTATTCGAGTGTTTAGAAATCCCTATCGATGCCTTGGCGTCCCAAGTACCGACCAGAATTCATAAATACTCAACAGAACAAATTAACACAATTCAAAATCATTTTATATCAAAATTACAAGTACGCTCTCTCATATACACTCAAACTCATTTTAGGGTATTACCACCCTATCTCTAATGAGTTAATCCCAAATAGAGCCAAGGATTTTGCTAAACCAAAGCTCTGATACCAAATGTAACATCCGAGATTTTTGACCGTTCAAATCGACAATGATCCTTAATGTCGACATAAACAGATCAAAAATACGGATATTTATTGGGATTAAAATAAGAAAAAGAAGAAAACAAATACAGAATCTCGCATCAGAAGGACAAAATATAATAAATAAATAACAGTTCATGAAGCTGTTAAAATATACATTTAATTATATTTTACAACGATTATCAGAGTAAATTAACATACAAAATACCAATGCATTTGCAGCGGAATAATAATAATACGTCTGTTGAGCTCCATCTTCATCTTCATAATGGTATCTTCAAAGCAAGTGAAACTTCGCTAACTGCAACTCGGTCTGACCCGAGCGTACTGCAAAAAAAGAAACACAACAAACACTCGGATCAGGACCAAATCATTCTCATATTAGTTAAATCAAATTTCATGTAACAACATAAGTGCAATAACTTAAGAGATGTTACGGGAATTTCCATCTCTTAAGGATCCGTCAAACTAATACTATATAATATAATACGCAATTATAATAATGTCTATGGTTAAATATAACATAATAAAATAATGTAAGCGGGATTACCATTATTACCCTTACACCGTTTATACCGTTGCCGTATAGTTTGCATATAACACACCAGTACGTCGGTGGATAGGGATGCGCTGTGATACGACAACGTTAAATCAAAATCGTAGGGGACTTGATCAAGATAAATATGACAAGGCATCGAGGCAATACCCATCAGTAGTGATTCTACCGGATTACGGACCCAGGCCGGTGGTAACACATAGCCGCAACTACCGCCCTCCCTAGACATACCCCAAAATCAATCAAAGGCGCCAATCAATCAAAAAATATATATATGGTATCGAAGAAGTATGCACGCTCAGAGTAGCTAACTCAATTAACCTGGGTATGGCTCCTGTTTTAGTCATTTTAATTATGACCCGAAGGTCAAGGCTATCCATCGTCGTTCTCTTTCTTCAAATCCAGTAATCGCCTGTAACAACCCGGGGAAAACTCGACGCTCAAATTTTCGACAACAATACACAAACCCGTATTACTTGCCAAAAACCCAAGTATCGAACCCCCAGATTGTCATGAGAAAGAATTTAGAGGGTGAGAATAGAAAGAAAGCAATATTAGAATAGAAGAAAGAAGAAGAACACCACATCAGAATCTCATAGCGGAACGAATAAAATATAGTATCAAATCTCTCTATATAAAAGAACTTTGTATACATACCAATCATCAGAGCACAACTTATATCAGACACAGCGGAAAATAACTTTGTATAAATAGCGGTGAAGCCGCCTGCTTCCAGCTCCTGAAACTCCAAGCGAACCTAGCCTGGAACATACTCGGTCTGACCCGAGCACATTTGATTTAAAACAAAATACACCGGGTCAGTCTGGAATACTATCAGTGATAAATTCACAACACACACACTTGCTTAACTTTGGAAATCCTTTCTGAAATTAAAGGATAATAGTAAGACCAGCCCACACATAAACACGGATGGTTTTTAACTTACTATAACCCAAAACAGTTTTGAAATCATAGCTTGCTCTGATATTACCATAATGTCTAAATACAAATAAATTTCAATCTAGAGGAAAGCTTGCATCTCACGCTCCCCATATTTAGTATAAAATTGAAAACCGCGGGCGCTTATTGGATATTGGATTCCAACCTTGACAAGGTATGGGACCACCTGCCGATAGTGTATCTCTAGAGGCGAATACACTGGGATCAACAAGAATGTCTCGCAACCCGGCCCTCACATGACCGACCACTCATTTCCCTTGAGTGTATCGAATGTATATCACCGACGGTTGGGATCAGCAACCGCCTCCCGAAAAGGGACAGCATCGAACATAGATTTAAGAAGCAAATGGAATTTCTCTAGATAGGTGATTATACACCCTAATGGGAGTGACCCACAAAGCCATGCTGCCTGCCCGATTTTTGTCATTTCCCAGTTGATGAGGCTTGAGGCTAGAATTTATCTTCGAACATCTGGCCACCATTCACTTTGAATGCCACATCGTCAGATCCTATGGATATCACTAATTGACGTCCACAAAAATACTCTAGTTGGGAGCAACCCAACTATAATACGTTTGAAGAAATCAACGTACGTGGTCCTTTGGAAATACTCTGTCAGACATTCATCCATACAAGTCTTCCAGGAATAGGATGAACCGAAGGCACTCTCCTACCGCACCCTTATAGGAATCACCCCAAGGATCAGTAGCGAGAAGTCCTTACAATCCGTAGATTCAACCACGACAGAATCACAAATCAAATAACCCTGGTTGCAAGCCAGAGAAATTCGACGAGTAGTCCTACTGCTTATGAAGAACCACGGTCTTCACTTGCTCCGTCTTCAGTCGACGTCTTCACGTATTTGCTGGTCAGAATGGTTTTCGAATATAATTCGATCCCGGTCTTTCCGTGCCAACAATCGTATTGGGCCTGGTTTGATAGTCGGTGATTTAACTATCAAATAACAAATGTGTCAATGAAATGGTTTCACTGATTCAGTACTTGGCATGACTTGGCCCAATTAAAATATATTTAACAAAATCATTAATCAACTCCAATATTCGACTTAACTCTAACTTGACTAACTCGACCAACTTGACTAACTTGATTAACTCCGACTGATTTACTTTGATCAATTAACTCATACTCGACTTAACTCCATTCGCTTGACCCTAGATCGCTGCGAACACAATGGTTAGGCCTGATTCCCTCAGGAAACATCCGACCGCCGTATGCTATCTGCAGCCCTGCGAATTACGCTAGCAGTCGTACGCAATGGTGACTCTTTCTGAATAACTATGTTTGACTAACTCTACCTCAAATACTATCTTCGATCAACTCTAATTGAATAACAAATATTCAATATAATTTGAAATCAATATTCTTATTTCCTTTGAAACTAATATTTCAATATTATTTATTTCCCAAAATTCTTGCATTATAGTTCGATACTCCTCGTATAAGATAAAATCAATTTCAACACCTTCACTCGTTCCAAACTAATACCATTCCTCGATAATAGTGAAGCCAACCAAGTTGGGGTATTTTAGTTACCTCTCAGACCTTGATCGACAATGTTCTTACCTTAGAATAATATTAGACTGTCACTTAAACCTTTCCCCAAAACCTTATTTACCGTTTCGATTTCAAATAGGGTTTATAAACCACTTCTTACATTTGAAATCTCTGTTCGATAAAATCTCTTTACTTAATTCGTTCGATTAAGTAAATGTCACTCTTAACTTAGAACAACGTCCCACTTAATTCAACTCTTTAACCTCAAGTCATTATTTGGTCCAAAAACCCTTTTTAAAACCTTATTTTGGACTTGTTCCAAATTGTTTATTTATTTGTTTAGCCTCAAACTATTTCCATTCTACTTAATCATCTACCTTGGAAGTTTAATTCTATTTGAATTTTTACTTTACTTAATTGACAATTAAGAAAAGTCTTATCTAGATCCTCGAATTTCACTTACAAATTCATTAACCAATCTTGTTTAAAACTTGGATTCATAAATCTCTTTATGAAGCTTGTCGCTCCTTTTTATCGAACCATAGTGTTACTTAACCATTCTTAATCTATTAAACTTTCTCTTTAAAATTTCTTTTAACCCGAACTCACTTTACTTAATTTAAAAAAATTAAGCAAAAAACTTTTTTAAATCTTTAAACTCACTTACTAATTTCGTTCACCATGTTTATTGAACACTTGGGTCATAAATCTTTTATAATCTCTTATTTCCCTTTTTTTATCGAGCCTTAACGTCAATTAACCCCTTGTTAATTGAATTCCCCTTTTTACCAATCTCGTGTGGAAATAGGGTTTTATAATCTCTTTTATAAACTTGATTAAAACCTTTATTTATAAATTTCTAATTTAATTACTTATATAAACTGACTGGAAAACTTAAATTCAGTTATAAAATAATTTATAACTTTGAAGCTGCGTCAACTCACCAAACGGTAAACCGACGTCTAAAACACATATTTTAGGCTGTTCACTGCCAACTACCCAATCAACACTATCGGTTGATTTTAAACACAACCCAGATGAATATCTATTCAACCATCACACTCAAACAGGTTTTCTACCATATAGGGTTAAATCAGTTCAAATATCAACGATATAAGCAAACAAACAACATATATAAATTATTTGAGGAATCCGGTCGGATCCCTCCAACCTGTCCTTCCCTGCATCACAACTCGTTATACATTTCATAATCATATATGAAATAAATTTCATATGATCAACTGATTTAAAATGATGAAATAACAGCAACCATTCAAACAATAATCAACCAATAGCAACCAATCAAACAATTTATATTTTTAAATGGTAAATTATATTTTAATATGAATTTACCACATCACAGAATTCCAGAAGGTGTGAGAATTAACTCACCAGATTATTCTGTCGACGGTTGACGCGTTTGTCGCTTTTAATCTTGAACGGACGTTCAAAATTAGCTCAATTTTCAACGGCATTAGATCAGTGCCTAGTCAGTGCCATCGTCTAGAGCTCGTCCCTGCGATCCCAACGAATCCAGTTTCACTGAAATCCGTTAACGTACGAAGAAGATACGCTTATTACAAGATTGAATATATATACAATTTTATAATTAACTAATTACTAATTAAATATTTTAAATTACCTACTTAACGTCCTTGCCACGTCAGCAAGTTGAAACACGGTTCCCCTGGGGTGGAGTTCTTCTTCCCCGATGGCTTCGTTTAATCCCAAAAGTTCGAAACTTCCAGCCTCGACTACACCTTTGTCAGGGCACCGGGACCCACGCCGCCTATTCCATCAGATCCGCCGTGTCACGGCGCCCCTCCTCCATGAACGTCGGCCACCACCATAGCTCCAGTTCGCCAGAATTTCCGCCCGCCCGAAACAGCTTTGACCGTGAAATTCCACCACCACCAGCAACGAGGCACCACCGCACCACCACCATTTGACGCAGCCAACCACCCAGCATCGATCCACTTAGGTCCGCGACCCCCTCGCTGGCCACCTCCGCCGGAAAACGCCCATTCTCCGACCAAGCATAAAAATAATCTCAGAAAAACACCCGTCCGATCAACTAGCAAATTCTCCCACCTCCGACCACCGTAGGACTTGAGACTACAGCCAAATAGAAGGCCTATCTCCCCTCTTCGAAAGCCCCAAAGTCCCGTTACCTCAAATCAACCACAACTCCTTAATTTCAGAGGAAAACGAAAATCAATTTCTGTGGTTTAACCCCGATTCCGGCCACCACACTCAACGAAACTCACCCAACTTTTTGCTGTAGGTAGATATCGTCCCGATCTACCATTTCCCTTCAGGTTGCCATAGGAAATTCCCCTCGGATTGGAAGATATAAATGATTTTGCGTTGGAGGACTTATTTGCAAAATTACATGAAGGAGGCTGAGTTTGGGCATTAGGGTTTCAGCCTTGGGTCTTTATATAGTGTGGAAAAATATTTATTTAAGTTGATTTGACGAACGATAATGACTAACGATATTTTATTTCGTGTCTATCGCGTTTTCGAACGTTGTTTATTCGCTCCTGCGCTCACATACGAACCCCGTTCGAGACGCGAATGGACGGCATAGCATAATTCGACGATACGGTCCTAATGAAACTTGTTTCGTCGAATTCCGAGTTCGTTTGCTCGAATGGCCCTCGTTCACGTTCAAATGGTCGTTTTTATTTGCGTTTTATTTTGCCACGCTCATAAATTAAACCCAATTGACGCGCCACTTGAAACCTAGCAATAATTTACTGTTGCGGTCCCAATAAAATTTATTTCATCAAAAACTGACGTCGTTTGAATAAAGGCCCTTTTATAACTGGCCAATTCAAATAAAATAGATCAATTTTAAAATACTTCAATATAATATTATTAAAATATTGAAATTCGCCATACACGACCAGAATATCGTATTCTACCACAATAAAATATCTCGGGTTGAGTTTGAAGCCAAATCGATATTATAAAATTTTTAAAACCCTTTATTCTATATAAATTTAGAGTTATATATATAAAGGAAATTCCATAGCGTTTTTTCCAAAATTTCATTTGGGCATAAAATAAAATATATACGACGAAAACTGGACTTTTCTCTGCCATTGGAAAGATATCGTCAAGCCGGTCCCGACGTTTCTTGTTTCGAGGAAATCCGACTTATTTTGAACCCGGTACGACCAATTGAAGTTCAAAACGCCAAATCGCGAACTATCGCGCCGCTGCAGCTCGTTATTTAATTAAATTATAAACCATATATATTCTGTCGTCGTTTCTAAACGAAATCGTCGATATAACTTCAATGTATCCAATATCAAACTATTTCAAACGGCCCGTTCACCCTATATTGCCGACACAACATTTTCTGACCGGTTTGGAATTAAATTATTATTTTATTATTTATTTAAATAATATATTCAGAATATAATCATTAAATTCGATTATTTAAATTCAAACCAATATTTTAAATAAATAAAATATTTAAAATAACTCAAATAAATAGGCAGAAAATACGGGTCGTTACATTCCTTCCCCCTTAAAATAATTTCGTCCTCGAAATTGCTAAGGTATAAGAAATGTCGTCAATTATTATCTTTGCAAAAATGTTTAATTTAAAACTCGGTTTTATTTTTAAACTGGCCCAATTGGTTTTAAAACCAATTTATTTCAAATAAAAGAATTTCCCAAAAATTTCCAAAAATATTTTAACACCTTAAATTTAGGAAAATTTCGGCAGAGTCTCCCCTGCACGGAGGACCATCTGCAATATCGCAGGATCAAGAACTATGTATACATCGACTCTCATAGTCGGAAAATCCAAAATTCAAACCCAAAACCCAAACAAACCAAAATTTCATATTTTCGTAGGCGTACCTTTTGGCGAGCGTTACTATGCGATAAGCGATATATTATAGACGAGCCTGCTTAATTATTTTGCAGCTCTATTCAACTGGATTTAATTAACTCCAGAATTTCTTTCTTGAACTGGTTTAAAGCTGAACCGACTCGTCTGCACCTGTTCTCAACTTAAACCAATTCATTAGTCACTAAAACAATATCAGTTAAAACATCCATATCAGACAATTCAATCTATATGGGGTTATCATTATCATTACTTCTAACCAAGTCTTAACAAATCCATTTTTTTACCCATTCAGATTCATTAATTTGGATTATTTATCCAACTTGTTTATTTCAAATTTGTTTCAACCAATTCTATTCCTTCTCAAGTTTATATTCAAGCAATCAACCACACATTACAAACATATCATTCAAATCAGCCTTAATAAATCAATGATTGCCCATACTATAATAACCTTTACTTTTATTTTATTATAAAATAAATTGGGCAAAAATAATTTCAAAAATAATTTTTTTTAAATCAAATTACAAATACGCTCTCTCGTATATACAAACCCAACTCAATCTAGGGTGTTACCAACCCCATCTCTATTGAGTCACACCACAGAGCCAAGGTTATCTCAAAACCAATAGCTCTGATACCACTGTAACGACCCGAGGAAAACTCGACGCTCAAATTTTCGACTACAATACAAAACCCGTATTACTTGCCAAAAACCCAAGTATCGAACCCCCAGATTGTCATGAGAAAGAACTTAGAGGGTGAGAATAGAAATAAAGCAATATTAGAATAGAAGAAAGGATAAGAACACCACATCAGAATCTCACAGCGGAACGAATAAAATATAATATCAAATCTCTCTATACAAAAAAACTTTGTATACATACCAATCATCAGAGCACAACTTATATCAGACACAGCGGAAATAACTTTGTATAACTAGCGGTGAAACTGCCTGCTTCCAGCTCCTGAAACTCTAAGCAAACCTAACCTGGAACATACTCGGTCTGACCCGAGCACATTTGATTTAAAACAAAATACACCGGGTCAGTCTGGAATACTATCAGTGATAAATTCACAACACACACACACACTTGCTTAACTTTGGAAATCCTTTCTAAAATCAAAGGATAATAGTAAGACCAGCCCACACATAAACACGGACGGTTTTTACCTCACTATAACCCAAAACAGTTTTGAAATCATAGCTTGCTCTGATATTATCATAATGTCTAAATACAAATAAATTTCAATCTAGAGGAACGCTTGCATCTCAAGCTACCCATATATAGTATAAAATTGAAAACCGCAGGCGCTTATTGGATATTGGATTCCAACCTTGACAAGGTATGGGACCACCTGCCGATAGTGTATCTCTAGAGGCGAATACACTGGGTTCAACAAGAACGTCTTGCAACCCGACCCTCACATGACCGACCACTCATTTCGCTTGAGTGTATCGAATGTATATCACCGAAGGTTGGGATCAGCAACCGTCTCCCGAAAAGGGACAGCATCGAACATAGATTTAAGAAGCAAATGGAATTTCTCTAGATAGGTGATTATACACCCTAATGGGAGCGACCCACATAGCCATGCTGCCTGCCCGATTTTTGTCATTTCCCGGTTGATGAGGCTTGAGGCTAGAATTTATCTTCGAACATCTGGCCACCATTCACTTTGAATGCCACATCGTCAGATCCTCTGGATATCACTAATTGACGTCCACAAAAATACTCTAGTTGGGAGCTAACCAACTATAATACGTTTGAAGAAATCAACATACGTGGTCCTTTGGAAATACTCTGTCAGACATTCGTCCATACAAGTCATTTAGGAACAGGATGAACCGAAGGCACTCTCCTACCGCATCCTTATAGGAATCACCCCAAGGATCAGTAGAGAGAAGTCCTTGCAATCCGTAGATTCAACCACGACAGAATCACAAATCAAATAATCCTAGTTGCAAGCCAGAGAAATTCGACGAGTAGTCCTTCCGCTTATGAAGATCCACGGTCTTCACTTGCTCCGTCTTCAGTCGACGTCTTCATGTATTTGCTGGTCGGAATGGTTTTCGAATATAATTCGATCCCGGTCTTTCCGTGCCAACAATCATATTGGGCCTGGTTTGATAGTCGGTGATTTAACTATCAAATAACAAATCTGTCAATGAAATGATTTCACTGATTCAGTACTTGGCATGACTTGGCCCAATTAAAATATATTTAACAAAATCATTAATCAACTCTAATATTCGACTTAACTCTGACTTGACTAACTCGACCAACTTGACTAACTTGATTAACTCTGACTGATTTACTTTGATCAATTAACTCATACTCGACTTAACTCCATTCGCTTGACCCTAGATCGCAGCGATCACAATAGTTACGCCTGATTCCCTCAGGAAACATCCGACCGTCGTAGGCATTCTGCAGCCCTGCGAATTACGATAGCAGTCGTACGCAATGGTGACTCTTTCTGAATAACTATGTTTGACTAACTCTACCTCAAATACTATCTTCAATCAACTCTAATTGAAAAACAAATATTCAATATAATTTGAAATCAATATTCTTATTTCCTTTGAAACTAATATTTCAATATTATTTATTTCCCAAAAAATCTTGCATTATAGTTCAATACTCCTCGTAGAAGATAAAATCAATTTCAACACCTTCACTCGTTCCAAACTAATAACATTCCTCGATAATAGTGAAGCCAACCAAGTTGGGGTATTTTAGTTACCTCTCAGACCTTGATCGACAACGTTCTTACCTTAGAATAATATTAGCTTGTCACTTAAACCTTTCCCCAGAACCTTATTTACCGTTTCGATTTTAAATAGGGTTTATAAACCACTTCTTACATTTGAAATCTCTGTTCGATAAAATCTCTTTACTTAATTCGTTCGATTAAGTAAATGTCACTCTTAACTTAGTATAACGTCCCACTTAATTCAACTCTTTAACCTCAAGTCATTATTTTGTCCAAAAACCCTTTTTAAAACCTTATTTTGGAATTCTTCCAAATCGTTTATTTATTTGTTTAGCCTCAAACTATTTCCATTCTACTTAATCATCTCCCTTGGAAGTTTAATTCTATTTGAATTTTTACTTTACTTAATTGACAATTAAGAAAAGTCTTATCTAGATCCTCGAATTTCACTTACAAATTCATTAACCAATCTTGTTTAAAACTTGGATTCATAAATCTCTTTATGAAGCTTGTCGCTCCTTTTTATCGAACCATAGTGTTACTTAACCATTCTTAATCTATTAAACTTTCTCTTTAAAATTTCATTTAACCCGAACTCACTTTACTTAATTTAAAAAAATTAAGTAAAAAACTTTTTTAAATCTTTAAACTCACTTACTAATTTCGTTCACTATGTTTATTGAACACTTGGGTCATAAATCTTTTATAATCTCTTATTTCCCTTTTTTTATCGAGCCTTAACGTCAATTAACCCCTTGTTAATTGAATTTTCCTTTTTATCAATCTCGTGTGGAAATAGGGTTTTATAATCTCTTTTATAAACTTGATTAAAACCTTTATTTATAAATTTCTAATTTAATTACTTATATAAACTGACTGGAAAACTTAAATTCAGTTATAAAATAATTTATAACTTTGAAGCTGCGTCAACTCACCAAACGGTAAACCGACGTCTAAAACACACATTTTAGGTCGTTCACTGCCAACTACCCAATCAACACTGTCGGTTGATTTTAAACACAACCCAGATGAATATCTATTCATCCATCACACTTAAACAGGTTTTCTACCATATAGGGTTAAATCAGTTCAAATATTAACGGTATAAGCAAACAAACAACATATATAAATTATTTGAGGAATCCGGTCGGATCCCTCCAACCTGTCCTTCCCTGCATCACAACTCGTTATACATTTCATAATCATATATAAAATAAATTTCATATGATCAACTGATTTAAAATGATGAAATAACAGCAACCATTCAAACAATAATCAACCAATAGCAACCAATCAACCAATTTATATTTTTAAATGGTAAATTATATTTTAATATGAATTTACCATATCACAGAATTCTAGAAGGTGTGAGAATTAACTCACCAGATTATTTTGTCGACGGTTGACGCGTTTGTCGCTTTTAATCTTGAAGGGACGTTCAAAATTAGCTCAATTTTCAACGGCGTCAGATCAGTGCCTAGTCAGTGCCATCGTCTAGAGCTCGTCCCTGCGATCCCAATGGATCCAGTTTCGCTGAATCCGTTAACGTACGAAGAAGATATGCTTATTACAAGATTGAATATATATACAATTTTATAATTAACTAATTACTAATTAAATTAAATATTTTAAATTACCTACTTAACGTCCTTGCCACGTCAGCAAGTTGAAACACGGTTTCCTGGGGTGGAGTTCTTCTTCTCCGATGGCTTCGTTTAATACCAAAAGTTCGAAACTTCCAGCCTCGTCTACACCTTCGTCAGAGCACGGGGACCCACGCCGCCTATTCCATCAGATCCGCCATGTCACGGCGCCCCTCCACCATGAACGCCGGCCACCACCATAGCTCCAGTTCGCCAGAATTTCCGCCCGCCCGAAACAGCTTTGACCGTGAAATTCCACCACCACCAGCGACGAGGCACCACCGCATCACCACCATTTGACGCAGCCAACCACCCAGCATCGTTCCCCCTAGGTCCGCGACCCCCTCGCTGGCCACCTCCGCCGGAAAACGCCCATTCTCCGACCAAGCATAAAAATAATCTCAGTAAAACACCCCTTCGATCAACTAGCAAATTCTCCCACCTCCGACCACCGTAGGACTTGAGACTACAGCCAAATCGAAGGCCAATCTCCCCTCTTCGAAAGCCCCAAAGTCCCGTTACCTCAAATCGACCACAACTCCTTAATTTCATAGGAAAACATAAATCAATTTATGTGGTTTAACCCCGATTCCAGCCACCACACTCGACGAAACTCACCCAACGTTTTGCTGTCGGTAGATATTGTCCCGATCTACCATTTCCCTTCAGGTTGCCATAGGAAATTCCCCTCGGATTGGAAGATATAAATGATTTTGCATTGGAGGGCTTATTTGCAAAATTACATGAAGGAGGCTGAGTTTGGGCATTAGGGTTTCAGCCTTGGGTCTTTATATAGTGTGGAAAAATATTTATTTAAGTTAACTTGACGAATGACAATGACTAACGATATTTTATTTCGTGTCTATCGCGTTTTCGAACGTTGTTTACTCGCTCTTGCGCTCACATACGAACCCCGTTCGAGACGCGAATGGACGGCATAGCATAATTCGACGATACAGTCCTAATGAAACTTGTTTCGTCGAATTCCGAGTTCGTTTGCTCGAATGGCCCTCGTTCACGTTCAAATGGTCGTTTTTATTTGCGTTTTATTTTTCCACGCTCACAAATTAAACCCAATTGACGCGCCACTTGAAACCTAGCAAAAATTTACTATTGCGGTCCCAATAAAAATTATTTCATCGAAAACTGACGTCGTTTGAATAAAGGCCCTTTTATAACTGGCCAATTCAAATAAAATAAATCAATTTTAAAGTACTTCAATATAATATTATTAAAATATTGAAATTGGCCATACACGACCAGAATATCGTATACTACCACAATAAAATATCTCGGGTTGAGTTTGAAGCCAAATCGATATTATAAAATTTTTAAAACCCTCTATTCTATATAAATATAGCGCTATATATATTAAGGAAATTCCATAGCGTTTTTTCCAAAATTTGATTTGGACATAAAATAAAATCTATACGACAAAAACTGGACTTTTCTCTTCCATTGGAAAGATATCGTCAAGTCGGTCCCGACGTTTCTTGTTTCGAGGAAATCCGACTTATTTTGAACCCGGTACGACCATTTGAAGTTCAAAACGCCAAATCGCGAACTACCACGCCGCTGCAGCTCGTTATTTAATTAAATTATAAACCATATATATTCCGTCGTCGTTTCTAAACGAAATCGTCGATATAACTTCAATGTATCCAATATCGAACTATTTCAAACGGCCCGTTCACCCTATATTGCCGTCACAACATTTTCTGACCGGTTTGGAATTAAATTATTATTTTATTTTTTATTTAAATAATATATTCAGAATATAATCATTAAATTCGATTATTTAAATTCAAACCAATATTTTAAATAAATAAAATATTTAAAATAACTCAAATAAATAGGCAGAAAATACGGGTCGTTACATCGCCTCCAAATCCATCCAACATCATTTCTGGAACTTCACCGCGTACAAAGTTGTTAAAGTGGTTTTCGGTATTGGCAGAGAGTATGACAATATCTGATCCCGGTCTCTTTAACAACCAAACGTTTACATTTTTCACACCGGTTTCTTCTTTTACATTTCGATGAGGTTCATATTTCATATCAAAATATCATATTTTCAAAATCATTCAATATTCAAAATAGAATATAATTCACACTAAATCTCCATTTAAACCAGTTAAAATCTTGAAACAATTCCAACTTTAATAATTTGAAAATTAAAATAGTTAACAATATATTTAAAATAATTTAGATATATAATTGAAATAGTTTGAAAATAAATAGTTTGTAATTTAAAATAGAATTTATCAAATTTATTAAAATATATAGTTAAAACATTAAGTAATATATAACATAAATAGTTGATTATAAAATGATTTATTTGAAATAATTTATAAAATAAAATAGTTTATAATGAAAAAATTTATTATTAAGATAGTTTATAAAATGATTTGAAACACTATAGTTGGAATTAGAATCGTTTCTCTAACATTTCAATTAAACTTGAAGTCATATTTCAATTTCAATTCAATAAACTCAATTTTCAATTCAACAAACTCAATTTTCAATAATTCCATCGATTAAACTTCCAATTTACATTCATTTCAATTCGATCAAATTAATTCAAATAGTTACATTCCAAATCAGATTCTCATTTTCAATAATACCAATTTTATAACAAGCATCGAGTTCACAATTCATATATAATTCAAATCAATGTTGATTCATAATAAATTTCAAAGGTGGGTGAAACAATTCAATTTCAATAAATTCGATTTACATTATATTTCACTTTATTTAGCTTCAGTTACAATACAAATTTATTCCCCTTTTTGTTTATATTTCAAAATTCAAGGTTAAAGTTTAAAGGAAATAAATTATAGAACATCACTTATATTGTCTTTAAAACAATATTTCAAAATTCATGATTAAAACAAATTTTATTTATCCAACCGATGTCCGTATAAAATTTTGTATCCTATGGCCAAGTGATACTTAAATTTTAATTTTAGTATTTAGGGGAAAGTATATATGTCATTTCAATCCAAATCAGGGTCATAGGTATTTATCATTTCAACCTACGTTCTTAATTCATTTTAATGATTAATCCCGGGTTTATTCGATGCCCGTAACATCTGGGGTAATGATTGGGATTAATCAACACAAACAATGGTCATATATGAATAATAGGTAGATTCACACAATTAACATAAATTAGTCAAACATATTCAATTCACGCCATTCATCACATCAATACATACAAACAGTCCAATATCCTAAAAAATTTCAATTTTTCAGATGTTAGGTTTTAAACAGAATTAAATGTTGAATTTTTAACTTAACTGTAAAAATGCATTTAACAGCCAAATTTAACTACACTGTCGATGCAAATAAATAAAAACATGCAATTTAACCTATCAAACATCAATTTTTAGTTATGCGTGAGTGGGTTTAATCACTCACCTTGGATTTAAACAAGATTGAAATCCAATTTTTAGCCCAAAATTCAACGTTCTCAGAATCAGCCCAAACCAAAGGCATCGCGAAGAGCACGTCGATACGATTCCAACGCAACAAACCATATGTCATTCTGAAGTCGTATGCAAAAGTTATACACGTGACACGTTATAATAATTAAATTAAAACGAAACAAACAGCACTTTCTCACCTCAAATAAATGTCACATCATCCTTCTTCTCTCCCGTCTTAAATGTTGTTACATCAAATTTCAAATCACCCATGTCCAAAAATATCCCCCTTTCACTTCCACCTTCCTTGCCCATCTCTTTACGAAATGCCAAACTGATTTCACCGTTATTCTTCTTTTCGCAATCTCTACCAAGACATCACCAACCCGACCAACTCAGTCATCACAATAAAACATCGTTCCCATGTGTTCTTCATGCATGATGCTACAGGTATCTACATCTTTTCTGTCAATTCTCCTCAAATTTTGCCACCCAAACTCAAATACGATGTCCGATTCATGCTTTAGTCTCTATGTAAATCAAAAATCTCAAACCTACTTTATGTCATTTACTAAAAATAATAATTTGAAGCAACATAAATTTTGTTGGAACCTTCTAATTTGCATACCCAGAAGAAGCTCTTGTCTATACAAGTCGAATGAATCTGAAAACAAGTGATTTCGTTGAGTATTGTGGAAGATTTTTTTTTTTTTTTTTTTTTTTTTTTTTTTTTGAACATGATATTGTGTCGTGGCTTTTGTTTTTCACGTTTCCGTTTGAGAGAAAATGGTGACCATTGAATAAATGAATTAGCAAACATAAATGAAGGATGCTAAGGTTTCAGAATTAAATATTATTTATACATTAAATTTCCAAATTTTTCATCTCTATCACTTATTGTAAGTTACCTAAAATTTAGCCTATATTTACATATGTTACATTCATATCCTATAGTCATCATCATACAAATTTATTTCAATTGATTTAGTTTAGGTTCCCATTATATACATATATATATATCACTTTGATTACTTGTATCTTTACTATAATTTGTAAAATAAATTAACATATTTATTTATATAATAAAATATTCATTTTATGAAACCGTATATGGATAGTTTTGTAACCTGATGCGTCTTTTATCTGTCCATATATTTGCTACATTACATTAGATGCCAACAATAATTTAGCCCATCGTAAAAGGAAGTATATGATTTTGGCATGCAAATATGAATGTTCCATTTTAATCTATTTGTTCTTTCATTGAAATTTGAAATAATACAATGTGCATGATAATTCAAACATTTACAGCAATCAATGATGTCAAAATATCGTCTACGTATATTTGTACTATTAAAATATCCTTTTTAGAACATCTTATAAAAAGTGTTTTATCAAGTTTCACAATTTGAAAACCAAAATTAGTAAGATAGCGCTTAAGTCATTTGTACCAAGCACGAGGTGCTTTTTTTAAATCATATAAAGTTTTATTTAGTTTATAAGCTTTCTTTAGTTTATAGAGGTAGTCAGGTAAATTTTCATGTGCAAAAAAGAGAGGTTTTTCAACATATACATTTTCTTTTATATATCCATTTAAAAAAGCACCGTTTACAGGCATTTGATAAAGTTTGAAATTACGAAAACATGCGTAAGATAGTAAGATACGTATTGCTTCTAGTTAGGCGACTAGAGCATATGTTCCTTTATAATCTATCCCTTCTTCTTAATTATATCCTTGCGCTACTAATCTAGAATTATTTTTAGTAATATTACCTAGTTCATCTGCTTTGTTTTTATAAACCCATTTTGTACCAACAAAAGCTTTATTACTCGGTCTAGGAACAAGTTCCTAAACTTCATTGCATTCAAATTATTTCAGCTCTTCTTGCATAGATATAATCCAATTGTCGTCAGTAGATGCTTCTTTTGTATTTTTAGGTTCTATAATCAAAAGGAATGCTACAAGACCCATTAGGTTTAATTGACTTCTAATTTTTACATTTTAGTTAATCTCTCCAATAACATTTTGAACAGGATGATCCCATAATATTTTTGTTAGAGTTCTTAAATCATTATTATTATGAATGATCTTTTCACCTTTTCTAGAATTATGAATAATGTTTTCATCTTGTCTAGTGTTAAGGATAATTTTTTCATCTTCTGTAACATTATGAATAAAGTTTTCATCTTTTCTAATATTAATAATAATGTTTTCATCTTCTCCATATTATGAATAACGTTTTCATCTTCTCTAGCATATATAATTTCCGTATTATTCTGAATTCTTCGTCATCTTTAGTATTTGGTAGTCGATTAAAATTTTCATCGAAAAACACATGAAGAGTTTCTTCAGTTGTATTTATTCTTTCATTAAATTTTTGATAAGCTTTGATTTGATCTGGATATCCTAAGAATATTTGTTCATCGGATTTTTAATCGAATTTACCAAGATGAAATTTTGTGTTTAAAATAAATTATTTTGAATCAAATACTTTAAAATAAGATATATTTGATTTTTTCCGTTAAAAAGTTCATAAGAAGTATTTTTCGTAAGTGGTCGAATAGAAGCACAATTCAATACGTAACAGGCGGTTGCAACAGCTTCTGCCTAGAAATTTCTTAGTAGAGCACTTGCATTTAACAAAGTTCTTGCACATTCTTGTAAAATTTTGTATTTCTGTTCTATAACCCCGTTTTGTTGTGGAGTTTTAGAAAACGAAAAATTATGAAATATACCTTTATTTTTGCAAATTTTTTCAAAAGCGTCGTTTTCAAATCCTGCACCATGATCACTTCTAATGTTTTTTTTTTACTTTTAAACCTTTTAAATTCTTTTGACGAAAATTTTGAAATGAACAAAAGTGTCACTATTATTTTCCATAAAAATAGTCTTAGTATATCTAGAAAAATCAACCACAATTATAACCACATATTTATTATGATTTATTGATTGAACTTAGGTTGACTCAAACAATTCCATATGAAGTAACTCAAGCGGTTGTAATGTTGAAATGCCTTTTTTAAACTTAAAAGATGACTTAGTTAATTTTCCTAATTGACGTGATCACAAATATGGTTAACCTTATATTTCATTTTTGGTAATCCTTTTACTAAATTATTTTTAGAAAGTTTACTTATAGCTTTGAAATAAATATGATAGAATCTTTTGTGCCATGACCAATGATCAGTTTCACTAGCTATTAAATACATATTTGAATTATGAGTTATTTCATGTTTAATATCTTTGAAAAATGAGATTTTGAATTAATTGTCACACAATTGGCTGATACTCAACAAATTATATTTTAAATTTTTGACTAATAAAACATTAGTAATAAGAGGTAAACTAGACGTATCATCATTGCTTACATGGCATTTGCCAATGATACAACCTTTCTAATTATCTCCAATATGATAGAACCTCCATCTGAGTAGGTAATATTTGTTAGCATATCTTTGTCTCCTGTCAGGTGTTTTGACCAACCACTATCGAGTATGCATTTCCAATTTTCTGTTTTCCTGAGTGGAACCTACGAAAATAAGAAATGACATTGGTACCCACTTTTTGATAGGTTTCTGAGAATTAGGTCTTAGGAATCCAAATCGAAGAGGGTTCAACGTCCCTTTTATAGACATAATTTTTATTTCTGTGAACAGTTACAAAAACGATTTTATATACTTATTCCTTATCAAGCTATAGTTTATTTTTGGAACTCGTATCTTAATAGTTTCAGAATTTGTTTTCCTCTTTAAGGATTTTGGTGGTTTATAAGGTTTAGAGTCATTTCACCTTTTATTAGTTTTTTTTTGTTAAAACGAGCTTTAGACTTGTTATCGTACACTAGTCCTTTTTTGTTAAATGTAAATCGAGAGTTTTCAGTAATCCTATACAATTTTTCTCTTCCTTTGTTGAAATTTGAGACATTTTTTGTAATGTCTTCTAATTTAGTTTTGAGGCTAGAATTATGTAATTCTATTATTTTAACCTCAGTTTTCAACTTATTATTTTCAGAAACAAGAGCAATATTCTTTTCTTTTTGAGTTTCAATTTCTTGACTCAATAAGGTAAGTTGAGAATTAATATTAAAAAATGATTCTTGATTTTTTTTTAATGTTCTTATTCTAATATTTCCTTCTCATCTTTGAGCTTATCCCTTTCGAATTCTTCCTCTTTCTGATTTTCAAGAGCTTCCTTATATTTCCTTTTGTAACTTTTCATAGTATCTAGAACTTATGATTTTAGTTCAACCATATCATCAAAAGTATAATTACTAACCTCATTATGTGTAGCTATGAAGCATACATTTGCTTTCTCATTTTCGCTATCATTGTCACTTTTTGAAGAAGAGGAATATGAGTCATCCCATGTTACTGAAAAAGATTTCTTTTTTATTTTAGCTTTTTGTGGACATTCCTTCTGTATGTAACCCTTTTTATTACAATTGAAGCACTCTCCTACTGGAAATGATGGTTTGTTTGAATAGTTGTGACTAGAACCCTTTTTCCTAAAAAAATTCCATTCCTATACTTCATTTTTTTTGTAGTTTCTGGCAGTAAGTGCGACGTCATCCTCATCTGAATCCGAGTCTTCTTTTTCTACATCAAATGCTAGATTCTTTTTGTCCTAAGTTTGTACTCTTTTAGCCTGCAAATAAACTTCGTATGACATTAGATTTCCTATTAACTCTTTTGGTTTCGTGGTAGAGATCATTTGCTTCTTCAATAGCTAAGACCTTTCTTTCCCAATCTTCTATTAAAAAGTTCAGGATTTTTGATATAATATCAAAATCAAAATATTTTTCCCCTAATCCTAATAATGAATGATAAAAGTCATGAAATCTGGAATACATATCATTTGTGAACTCATCTTGCTTCATTCTAAAATTTTGAAATTGACTTTTAAGCGTGGACACCTCACTTTCCTTCACCTTGTTAGTTCCTCATGAATAACTTTAAGTGTTGGCCATTTCATATGAGTGCAGTAAAGAGGAATGACACAGATATTTTAATACTAGTTTGGAGTTATGTCCTACATCCAGTCCCAGACTTCTTCTAGAATGTTGACTAACAAATCCTTATTTAACCCGGAGAAACAGGTATACAACACCTGAGTAGACAAACAGGGATTTTATGCCTCGACAACTTAAGAGGACTTCTGACGTGCCTGAGCAAACGAATAAGACTTCATGGATTAGCAACCTAGGGGGACTTCAAATGTGCTAGAGTATAACAGGACTTCAAATACAAAAGATGATTTGACAGTTTGTGTTCTTAGTAACACGGATTGGTCACTTATAGTAGACCTTTTCCTTGTAGATCTTTAAAAGAGAAAATGCAAATTGGTCTGCAGTTCTTAAAAATAAAGGAAAGATTCAGGTTTGATTAAAAGAGTATTCTAGACGAACAAGCTCATCAGGCAGACCTTGAAATAATTGTCAAACAATAAAAATCGACATTCATACAGGTTTTTGTATTCATAACGATGAATCAGATGTCATGTAGAATCACTAGAGACTATAGAGGAAACTAACAAAGAGTATAAAATGGAGCCTGAATCTTAAGCAACGAGAATTGATTAATGTATAGTTTATCTTTAGATAAATGGTAAATTATTGAATAACCAATGTTATGTGTTTCTCATTAAAAGTGCATGTTTTCTCATAATTAAATTATATGTTCTGTTATGACAAAATGTATATGTATCAATAACATGTATAATATGTCACCAAGTTCTCCCACTTAAAGAGGGACAACAACAGACAGTGATGACAACAGCTCGTCAGAGCAAGCACTAGGTCAAGTAGTGACATTACACCCCAAAGATAATGGGTAATTATCGAATTTATTTCAATATCATAAATAGTAAGTGTAGTATTATATATTAGCAATGGTTTACTCCATGTTTGTATCATACATGGGATTGGATTTGCAACTATTAGGTATAGTGCTTGATGTTTCCAAGCACACATACAGATGCTGAATTAGCGGTTGCTGGCGAAGGTGAGATGGCATCACAAAGCAGATCATGGACTATATGCAACAGTGATTCCTTACAACTATAAATTTGTACATCATTATAATTAAACTCTGAAGAATCTATTAACTCGCAATTTGTGCGTGTGTGTGTGTATTATTGGTTTAACGTGTAGGCGGCTGTAGATTTGCAGAAGGAAAACCATGGGTTGTGCAGAGATGTGTGAATGTCTAAAATAAGGGAAAATCACCTATATTTAATGTTGATTTTTAAGAATGGGGAAATAATTCTAACTGGATGGATATCACTATATAGGAGGATCTGGATCACTTATTAGAATAGCCATGAAGCAAAGCGGAAAATTCCCTAGATTTTTTTTTGTATTTAAATTTATAGTAAGATAGTGGATGTAAATGAAGGTAAATAGGAAAATATCTTTATTAAGTATTCATCGCTTGATTATAAAGTTCAATAGCGATTATCATTCATTCATCAAATAAGTGTTCTGGTTCTCATTGCATAATGAAAACAAACATTATTTTGTTACTTTAGGAAGCTCGTATATTTGGCTATACCTCAAATCAAATGACTGTTGATATGGTAAAGGAATCTCTCGCAATAGTTACTTTGTTGATCATTCCACTTGACTTGACAACCATGCTACCCATTCAAAAAGGTTATTTTGTTTCCTTCATTTATTAGTATTCTTTTATTCATTTAGATGTACGGACTCAGTTGGAGAGAAATTCTACAAATGGAAAGTCATACATCACGATGGATCTAATCATTTCCAACAATATTATCAGGAGTTGGTATTTTTATTACCCATCGAATTTTAAATAGTTGTTACATTATATAACTTTTAATATGCTATAATTATCATGAATAATATCTTAGGAAACAGAGCGTGACGGTCTTGTCACCTTTATGAACGTGTTTGCCCATACTCATGCCATCAAACATGTAAATGAAGATGGCATAGTCATGTATACATAACATGACTTGAGATCGGAGAAGGCACATGTAATCATACTTCAAGTTATATGTTATTACTGATCGATTTAATTTTTTATTGGAACTTTGATGGTTGAATTTTTTCTATAAGTAATAAGCATATAGTATAGTTAATCAACATATTTTGGATGAAAATTTAACATACTATTTTGTTAATTTTTTTTAAATTTTAGGATAAGTTTATATAGTAGAAAGAGCAGATGCTTGATGGAACATTGACTACAAATGAGGAGGACATGATTTTGAGTCAATTATGGATTTGCCATTCGCATAATAGGATTACGATTTTGACAACCAATAGGTAATGCTTATTTTTAGATTTGGCTATATATTTACTAATCTTTCAAATGCAATTGCTTTTCTTATAAACTGAGTTCGGAACTGTTCGATACATAAATCATTTCATAGCTTTTAAGTTACCATCATACTAATCCTAAATAAGCTTATTATCGGTAAAAATGTAAACGATATAACCTAACGTATCAAAGATTAAAAAAGTTAATTATGGAAAAAATAATGAACTCGGATATGTAATTTCATAGGAAAAAGAAATTAAATATTTTTCAGCTATAAATAGGGTTGGCAATTAGAACCGAGAACCGAAAAGCCGAACCGAACCGAACCGACCCGAAAAGACCCGAACCCGATGGGTCTCAGGTCGGGTCTAGGTGATGAAAAATACCATCAAGACCCGATCAAACCCGACCCGCATAGACCCGAACCCAAAGGACCCGACCTAAAAACACTGAAATATATGTATTTTTAGTGTTATTATTCAATCGGACCCGACCCGACCCGAGCTTTAACCCGACCCGATCCGAACCGAAGCTCGGATCGGGTCGGGTCCAGATTTTCGAAATGTATAGTTTAGACCCAACAAAACCCGACCCGCCTAGAACCGAGACCCGCCGGGTCGGGTCTAATTGCCACCCCTAGCTATAAAACTAGTAAAGGGACTTGATTAGCTTAGTTAATTTTTATAAACTTTGATAATTTTTATATATGTAGTTAAATTTATAAAACTTAGTCAATTTTTCACACTTAGTTATCGTATACAAAAAATAAAATATTTTACAAATTTTAATTTAGAGTGATATAAAACTCATAATTATACCTTACCATAAGTACACTAGTTTTCACAAAAGAATAAATTGTAGTCATATTGAAATTAGTGTAATAATACATTAAAAACAAAGAACTACAGTATTTTAGTGGTTACAATAAAATAACTTTAGTCTTAAAGAGTAACTAATAATTTAGCAAGAGACATTAAAATTTTGGAGATAATGAGAGAATTAAAGAAAATGTTAACAAAATAAATTTTTTTTAATTGCTTTATTTAAAGGAAAGTTGAAAATTCACGTACATCTAATATAAAAAAATATAATAAAAAGATACGAAGAACAAAAAGGAAGAAAGAGCCCCTCACCATGAAAACAAACCTTTTTTAGGCGTTAAAAAAATATGCACAAAATTATGAGTCACGAGTAAATTATTACACCCAAGTTTGAAATGCAATGCAAAATATACAATTATTCGAAGAAACATATTAGGATCACTAAGTTTTTAACAAAATACCGAGTGAATATTATTATGAATTAATATTAATAAAAGCATTATCAATTTTTTTTTATACAACAGATAGTATAGACATGGTTAAATTTAATAATCTTTAGTTAACTTAATTAAAATTTTATATAAAAATAAATTATAAGAATTAATTAACTTAGTTAAGTGCAGATATGGTTATTAAATCAAATAATTGTTGTAGGGTAGAAAAAAGGTAAATCGATGACAACAAAGCTCGAAGCTAGTTCACAAAGATTCTGGAGCTCAAAACCATGGTTGTCGAGCTAGAGGATCATGACCGGTGTCGCTTTATCTAGATGACGCTGCTAGTGAACGAGCACATTACGATTTGTATACAGCACCATCGAAGGGTTTCCTTATCAGCTGGTTATACAGGCAATGATGATCATGAGTGACTGATATATTTTGTGTGTTTGTATATTGTATATATATGCTATGTAGAGGTGAGGTTGATACATTGTGATGGTTAGTTAGAAGTTTGATGGTGATTTGGGTTATTGAGACATTTTGACTTGTAGTTGGAGATTGTATATGTGTTTGACTTGCGGTTGGATATTTTGGTTGTATTGATAGGTGGCGTATGAGTATGTTTGGCTTATGTAGATGTTAATGTTATACATTATAGATGACATAAATGGGCTGATCTACCTATAAGGTTTGACGCTACTACAGGGTTTGTAATACATCTAGGTATAGATTTTCTATAAGTGTACTAGAAATAATAGAATGGGAAGTCCAAAATTCAAATAAAGTGTGAAATGGTTGTAAAGAAATAGGGAAATTCGAAGAAAGATAAGAAAGAAAGGCATAAGCAATTCGAAATGGTTGTAAAGAAAATACTTTATTAGAAATCCAAGACTGGAACATATAATATCCAAACTAATGATAAAAATACATTGCTCCAAGCAAGTGTTACCAGAGATAATAAGGAAATGTCTGAGAATGTCAAATTAGAATAACTCTTAAACCACACTAACAACTACATACATAAATAACTGCAAATCCCAGGCTTGAATAAATGCTATTCGTACTAATAGCAAGCAGTACTAATAGCAAAGTATACTACATATGACGCGTGTGAGGAAAAACAGCTATGACTGCTCGATATGAACGGAACTATATGGAAAATATACTTATATACAGATGCACAGCAAGCAGATGGAAAGTTGATAACACAACACAGTGACACAGTGACGGCGGATGAATTCATAAGAATAAAAAAAATGTCGATTATCCTTGCATATGAAACGCCTGAGAAGCAACAATTATGAAATTTATCATTCCTTTAACGAAAACTGCACCATCAGAAGCCCTATCTTCTTTGTGGTTCCAGTACCAGCTAAAATCCATTACATCACCACACTCGCATCTTTCTTTTGGTACCATGCTTAAAAATATGTAGAATTACTGATACACTCTTTCTTCTTGCAAGTAAAGAAAATTCGAGGATTTGAATTATCAACTCTCAAAATCATATCTGCATGTAACAGAGGAACACATGATGATTTCAGTCGAAAAGAAAATTACAAACATTCTATGCTAGAAGATTGGGTATATGCGTACAAATTGGATATAAGCATGATCGAGTTATAAGATTAGTAATAAAGCAGTAGCAGTGGATAAGCAGAAAGTTACTAAATGGGATTGAAAGTATACCAAAGCAACACCTGTTGCCTGAGAAGCAATAATATCCATCCAGGATTGAAAGGGGAAAAAAAAAATGATGGTTTGTTTGGAGAGGTGCTAACGGATTGAAGGTGGGTACAGAGCACAGCAGTCCGTTGTCCATCCACCGTTGAGAGCAAGGAGTTTTCGCTGCTCTGTGAAACCAGCCTCACGCACTGCCCCCTCTACTATGGCCACCAAAGCCAGACCTTTCAGCCTAGCCACAGCAGCCACTCGCCAACTTGGATCGGGCAGACCACCAAGTTGCACTGTGTACCCAAATCCGATAACATGACCCAACATTCCATCACCTTAATGCCCCACTTGGTTACAAGCCCACGCTACTGAGCTCGGCATTTGTTCATGTGAAAAGATCATATTTGTATGCAGCACTTCTACTATACTTGGCAATGTGGGATTAAACAACCGTTTTCTTTTTCTTCTCGTAAGCTTTCATTATCATATCAAGAGCTTACAAACATATCCAATACTAGTATTTAAGGCCTGCGCAGTATATTGTTCACCTAAATACCTTCAACACACAGAACGGAAACATGTCAGGATTTACTAACAAATTCAATACTGGTATATTGATTATAGATCTAAGATTATGCCCTTAACATACAGAATGGAAAGGAACCACAATTTCCTTCCAATTTAAATACCTTCTGATCAACAAACACATTTGTCAAGCCAATAGCATGTAAAACCTGGATTTACTCCTTACATGTTAGAGGGGTTGGCTGAATATGCAATGCACTACCAAAAAATGAATGTCTAAGCCCGTAAAATATTTCATGGCTATTGCCATTTTGATGTTATTTCACGCGCCGATGATTGAATCAAATGTCAATGTCTAAATTTAACCTGGAGACAGTATAACTGGTTGGATTCTGAATTTGTTTACAGAAAGGGCCTTGAGATTTGTTTGTTGCTGTGACTTTACAAGAGTGGTAACCTTTCAAATTTAATGTTAATTAATCATCTTTGCATATTATAAGCCATGATCATACCGTGTGCTAGTACTCTATGTGTAACAACTATTTTTGGAAACATTTCTGAAACATTAGAGCTATATTCTTGTATCACGACATAGAATACAAGGATATGCAACTGTTGAAATATACATCATTTTTAATCAATGATTCAGGATTTAAAGCTAATTTGACGTAAAGTTTACAATTTATGATTTGAATCCCATTTTGCAAACTTTGCTTGCCACTATAACTTCAACACAAACAAATCACTTATAACCCAACATACAAAAATAAACTAATTAAATTATAGTGAAATTTCGGAATCAACAACCTTGAACACTAGAAGTATACAGCAATAAATAAAAGTTGGTACGAACAATCATCAATTTGCAGGTGAGAAATGCAGAGGAGCCTAGACGTGTGAAGTTGAATTGTTACACTCGGTGATGAAGCCGACATTGTGGGCTGGATGGGCAATCGCCCTCTTCACGCAGCAAACTAGAATTTTCATTAATTAAACTGTTTTTTATAAAATATTTGAACATTTCCTAGTTTCGCCCAACACAAACTAGAATCCTAGCTTCATCGCTAGTTGCATTGTGGCGAAAATGAACGAACGAAGAGTCCTTTGTTTTAATTCACACGTAGTATGTTAGGTAATTTAATAGCAAAAAAGTCAAGAGAATCCACCTTTGTTGACTAGTTGTATGTGATCAAATCAACTCCATCATCCATTGCACTATTTTTTTAGTATGAAAATATGTACTCACTCGGTTTGTGATCCCAACAAAAGAAAAACTGCAAAGAACAAATGAGGTATACAAAATTAAAAATGATTGTTTACAAAATTAAAAATAATTTCAAATATAGACAATGAAGGTAAAGGACTCCTCTACTTTCGAAGCATTAAAATGCAAAATAATGGCTTCGTCCAGGCTCGAACTGGAGACCTTCAGTGTGTTAGACTGACGTGATAACCAACTACACCACGAAACCTTATTGATTTATTTTTCAAAAAAAAAAAATGTTATTTATATCGTTACTCCTTTATCGGTACAAACACATGAATGATTGAAAAATGCAAGTATTAAGTTACAGCCACAACGATATTCAAAAAGTTAAGAAGCTACCCCAAATTCGGGAAACCCAGGTTATTGCAAAGGCATATGCATTCAAAATATAGTCATTCAGATTATGAAAATTGCAATTTATATTATATGCGTTTCAGCAATAAAAAAATCAATTTTTACATGTAATTTTGATGAACTAATTAAGTCAGTCGAGATAGAGCAAAGCATTATATGCAAAAAAGAGAAGTCCAAATGGAGCCCAAATGCGGCTAATAAAATTGGATGGTTCCCATAAAAAAATTGATATAAACAAATTTTGCATTAGATAACCAAAAATAATAACTTCGTTTTTTGCAAATAAATATGTTCTATTCAGATTTCCAATGGTTTAATATTCACTATGCATAATAAAATAAGATTTATACCGGAATTACAATCAAATATTGATAGAGCAAATATTCACGAGACAGCTGCAATTAGAAGGTAAAATAATAGCAATCAATTTAATTCGTTATTGGTAGTAAACTACTACAGATTATGTCTAGAATTGTGTGTATGTATATATATATATATATATATATATATATATATGTATATATATATGTATATATATATATATATATACGTATGTATGTAAATATACAGAGAGAGAGAGAGAGAGAGAGAGAGAATAAGAGAAAATGATAAACCATTAAAATTAAATTTGGAAGAAGAGTTCAAGGGGAAAAAATTACTTACCATTATTTAAAGTAATGTAGAGGAATATTTATTGACTGATTATTCGTATAATTCGAAATGAAATAAAGGAGGAAAACAAAAAACTATCGATACATGAAGAGGTTAAACTAATAAAGTAAGTAATTTGGTGCTTTTATTATAACTATATTTCATTTGATGAAACCGAAAAAAGTCATGCTAACAACATTTAGCTGAATCCATATGCAACCTGGAATTGAATTAATATGGTGCCAAGAAAAATATATCATTTGGTTGACAACATATGCAAGCTGGAATTGAACTGATATGTCATGTAGAGCAGAAGTGAAAGCAGAAATGTACAAAAGAATGAAACACAGCATATTAGATGTAGACTTGAACATTTAGCTGCAGCGGAATTCATCTAGTCAGTACATGGAACATTCTGACAAATATTTGAAAGAAAATTATATGAAGAAAGGAATATCCAATGAGTACACGAAGAGTTTATAAATTTACATAGATTAGTTTACATTACTATGGTTTTACTATGGTTGTTGAAAGTTGAATAATGTAGAAAAACATGACCTATAATCTTCTCCGTACTGATTAGAAATAGTTAATTGTGTATCAAATAATCAGCATTACTTTATGCATATTTACAAGGTAAACTTGAAATCGTCAAGAAAAAGCATTTTGAAACAATACAGCCGATGTTTTGAATTGTTTATAAGATCCATAGATCACTAATTGGTATTTAAACGCAAAGTTTGCAATTTGATATACATAACCGAATCAGAGTGAGTTTTGAATTGGCCGATGAGGAAATCTTAAACAAAATAAAAAACAACAGAAATCCACAGACATTAGTTCTTTGTGGAAACTCAAAGATCAAACGGAAGTACAAAGGTAATTTCCGAATGCATGTTATCATGCTTTCAAAACTGTTTTAAAACTAAAAAGCAGGACCATCACAAAATAATGTAACATGCCGTTAGCTTTTGAAATTAAAAGCCGCTAACTCCAATTCATAGATTCTTTTCCCAATTAAAAAAAATGGCATTTTAAATAAGTGAACTTATGGATTGCCTTTCTTAAAAACCATCCATCCAAAAAATAGGGACAAGAACATTGCTAGTGCATTCTAAAAGGATTTTTGACTTCATTCTCTTCACAAAAGAACAGCTGACAATTATCAACTTTTTGCCCTGTATACAACTAGCCTCTATCGTGCAACGGATTTAAGTTTAGTTTTTGTTTGCTTAAATTGAAGTTTTTGAAGTGAGCCATTAGATTTGGAAAAAGAAAAATGATTTCAACAGGTAGTTATTTTTTTCAGATAATAATGGAAATGGAAACTAATAAAAATTATGCTCATGAAAAAATTATGAGCCTTTTTTAGTATAATATAACGCATGTCTGGCATTTTATATCTTCCACAGGAGCTTTTGTTACCCCAGAATACCTGTAATGCCCAGCTCATTAACTGGTGAAACACCTTATGTGTTAAGACTCACTTCCACTTCCTAATATGACATATGACAAGATATCTGCAAAACCAAAGAAACATAGGAATAAATACCAATCAAACCCACAAATTACTAATAGAACCTTTATTCCTTTCCTGGCAAACTAAACTATGTGGCAAAGTCGCAATACGAATCATGTTAGGGTTAACGAAAATATAAAGCATAAAAATCAATCGCTACCAGTAACAAAAGAAATTACATGTTCAACAACAACAACAACAACTCTATTATTGATAATAATAACTGAAATTGTAATAATAGTTTAAATTACCAAATTTCATTGTCGTTCTCTGAGAATCCGAAATCAGCCTCGTTGTAGCGGATAGAGCTTGAAGGTCACTGGAAAGCTTGAAAGGCGTAAGATGAAAAGGAGCAAAGTGAACGCACAGTACCAACTATAGCAATGTTTTAGGAATGTTTGATTATTGCTTTTCACTGTATAGTATTGATTTTCATGGAGAAGAGTGCAACGAAGATGAAAAGATGGAAGGCACGCACAGTACCTGCTATAGCAGAAGGAAAGTATTAAAAAGATAATATAAAATGAAGTAAAGCTAGGTCGGTCAGCTGAATACAGGAAATTTTGAAATTTATATGTTTCCTCATTCACAAACGAACAATATTTGTAATTTGGAAAAAAACATTCTGATGTGAAGAGATTTACATTCGAAAATTACCTGTGTAGTGTTTTTTTCTTTCAAAATTATAATTTAAATTATGTGTATTTTAGTATAATAAAATGTATTTAAGTTAGAAGTTTTTATATACACTAGACGCATATTAATCGTTCAAAAAAATTACTATCATATATTTGTTTATCTTAACGTTATAACAATCAATGAGATTGAAAAACATTTGTTTAAATTAAAGGTTTTCCATTTTTTTATATTTATCGATGATAATTGTATGATATTTGTCTATATTTGCAGATGTGAAAATCATATATTCGAAATTGATTTGAGATGCGGATATGGATATGACACTGTTCGAACATGAAAATATTTGTTAATAAACATATGTAAACTCGTGCTAATAATGCACATTCCTAGGGCCCTCCCCGTTATATTCATCTATAATTTCTTATATTTTGCATTAAATATAAATAAAGCTATTATTTAAAGAGAATTACTTTAATAATAACAATATTTATGTAACATTCCTTAGTTTGGAATGAAATTAGAAGCCTCATATAGCAAAATACGTGTATAAAATGTAGAATTATAGAGTAAACACGGCCTTCTACTAGCGTCAAGGCTTTTCGAGAAACAAAACTTCACTCCAATATGGAGGCTAAGTTGGGAACAATATACGTGCAAATGGAGGAGTGGACTATTACAGTGGCATTAGAGCCAATACCAACTCGAATTGTTGCATTTCTATCGACTATGATGCCTTCATGGTATTTTTGGCTTGCATGTCGACCATAAATGCACAATGGGGACGTTGGACTTTGAAGAGAGTAGACTGTAACACACCTTAGTTTATAATGAAAATAAAAGTCCAAGATAGGCAGAATAAGGGTATGATTGAGAAGTTGCATAGTAAAGCCCAACCTCTAAATAGTGTTGAGGTCTTTTAAGGAAAAACACATGTCCTATATGGTAGTTAAGTGGGGGGAAAATTTATGCACGGACTGAGGAGCGAACTGTTACAGTGCCCTTGCTCCAGATCAATCAAGGCGTGGATTCCCAAACTCCAGTTTTCTATTAGATTTGTAAATGAAAATTCAGCAATGTTAAATCCATTAGTATTGTAGAATGGCTTCAAATTTAATTCCAACTATACGTTGTTATGATGTAAGTTGATTATTGATGATCAAATGTGTGGAAAATATGTCGGTGGTTCTGACAAATTGGATAAAGTTCATAAACAAATGAACTTAGAACAACTAAAAGGGCCGAATTACAAAGCAACTCAGATAAAATCGAAGGACCTTGATATTGATTTACTTTACAGTTGACTAACCATTCTAGATCAAAAGCAATTAAAATTACTGATGATGACAATGAATTAATGTTTTATACCGTCTCTAAAATAGAGTTATTTGTTAGGAAAAACCGAAGATTAGTGGTAGAGCAACCTGGGAGACAACATCTATAGCTAACTATAATTCACGAGCAATTCTATCTTTAACTTTTAATAATCAGCCAATAAATGTAGCGTAATACTGAAATTTCTATGGATTGAGTAATATATTCAACAAATATGAATGTAGATAAGGATAATAACATATAAAAATAAAATGATCACACAAGCGATTTTTATACCGGTTCGGACCTTCAGTCCTACTTATAGTCTCACAATTTTGGGAATTTCACTAATCGACACCCTCACTTAGTCCAAAGGAATAAGGAACTGAGCAATTGAATAGGATTTCACTACATTTGCCCAAATAACTGAACATGCTTTCGCTTGGGAAACTGGAGGAGACTTCAACCTTGCATGAATAACCGAACATGGCTTTAAATACAAAAGAAATTTAGTTTGGCTTAGTGTGTACTTGATATAACACGGATTAGTATTCAATCTGTATTACACTCTTCCTATAATCTTCTGCTCAAGTAGTATATATGTGTTTCTACGAAGACCAAAAATATATTAAATGCTTAAAAATATTGAAATGAATGTATTATTGCTTGTAAACTAGAAGCAATATAAGCATATAGAACGGAAGTATTTAAAATAGAAGATAGAGCGAGAATTGTTGATTTTGATCTTGAATTTGATATATGCATACATAGATAGTTTACGGTTGCAACCTCTAATAAAAGATATAACAATTTTAAAGAGTTGCAACCTTTCCAAGAAGAGACATCTCTCCGACGAAGAGAGATGTTTCTTCAGGAAATCTGAAATTTTGACTATTATGCATCATTCAATAGACTGGATTTGGAAGTTTAGCCGATGGAAAATGAATTTAATCAAAAAGAAAAAAAATATTTCAAAACTGCCTAATTCAATCAGGTGATTTCTTTAGTTAAATCGACTGAATCATGATTTAGTTGACTGACTAAGAACATTAATCTAGTAAATTTGCGTCAAGTTTATAAACTTATGCACGTGTGCGGGATCAATCAACTGAGGCGGCACGTTTAGCCGACTGGACTTGCCAATTTTTCTTCCATGTTTGTATAAATATCCATGTGTTTCGTACGTACATATGAACTTCTCGAGGATAGATTTTAACATATTAATTAAATTAATATGGAATTCTAAGTATATTTACTTGATCTCGAGTCATGTCAGATTGCTTGATGTCGTTTATTCATTAGCTAGTCATTGTTGCTTTAACATCATCAATTTGCATATATACTTATCATTAAAATACAAGATTCAACATTCTCCCCTTTCTTAATGAGGACAACTATATGATTTCTTGACTGCTTCTTCAGATATATCTTCCCTTGAATTTGTGCTTGCCTTGTTAAATGATTTTAAGATATATCTCCCTATGAAATATTATTTTCCTGCATAGAAAATGGTCATTTTCCTCCTTTTTTTTCATTGACAAAAGGAGAGCTCAAACAAAATTAGGTAGATAAATATGGCATAGAACATTTAAACAAAACAACATTGATAATATAACATAACATTAAATATCTACAACAACATCAAACATTCAAACACAAAAAATAGAGTCATAATTAATAATTAAACAATCACCAACACAACATCACAAAACATTAAAATTGTACAACACAAGAGCTCTTAGTACGAAATAATTACTAGTTAAAAAATTATTGACACCAAAAATTGGCATAACACCCAAAGCACGGGTTGTGTATAGAATAAATAAAGATTAATAATTGTGAAAAGTTAAAAATGGAGGAAATCACACACGAATTTATAGTGTTTCGGCGTTAATGAGCCTACGTCCACTTTATAATCTCTTATATACTATTTCAACTATCAGACTGAATAGTTATAATGACAGTACGATAAGAGATCAAACAATACTTTAATGCTAGAGCTTTCAGAATATGCTAAAAAGGGTCCTTCCTTCTGAATCCAAAAAGGGGTATTTATAGGTGATACAGTATTTGAGCAGATTTGGACATGTGTCGTGGGATCCAAGAGAGTAGTTGATGCTGAATGAGTCAGTATCTCCTAAGGAATTAGTATTCCTTGAATTATTGGCATGAAGTGGCTCCTGATCTATCTGATTCGGATGATCTGGAAAGGGTAAGATCGGGGATGAGCTATTCTATAGGCGGGCTTTTCGGCTCACAGTTGAATGCAATGCGGCTGAACATGCTTGGTCATATCGGGCTTCTCCTGGACCGCGCCTGATGAGGGAAATAAGTTTAAATGTCGGGCCTCATTGATTTGCCCACTTTGAGCACTCGGGGTATGAGCCTGCAGCATTGTTGAGCCTTGATGGGCTGCTTGAGAGGCCCATCAACACTTTCCCCCCAATGTATGGTACGTTGGAAACGGAGCATACTTTGTAAACATGTGTCCTGAACAAATCTTTTCATATCAATCGAAAAATTTCATGGGTCGGTCTGAGTCATCCATTAAATAAGCCTTGTAAATTGCAATAAATCCTAGCAGCCGTCTTGGAAACGTAAACGAGTTCAGATAATAAGGATGCCTATCATCCGTCTTATCGGTTGATCCTTGGCTCGTCAACTACTTTACACGTCAGCCGAGTCCAGCCACGTCAGCCGAATGTGAATAGCCACTCCATCATATTATAAAAGGGAAACTCCTTTCACCTTTTTCTCTTTACTTTTACTATTACTATTGCAAGAACCAATTTACTGCTCCATAAGAAGAAGAAGAAGAAGAAGAAGAAGGACGATCTCCATCTTCTACCAAAGTCATATTTTTCAGGTAGAAATCGATTCTTCATCCTTTTCAAAATATTTAAATGTCATTCTTGCGTATGATCTCTCTTTCCTTTGCCTTCTTGCTGCAATTTGGGTTTAACCTGATCCATGATGGGGATACCAGCATCGGATCGCCGGAGTCTGCGGCGATGCGGTTGTTCATGGTGATACCAGTATCATTTGAGTAGGATCCGAAGGTGTCGGATTTGCTGATCTGATTATATCATGGAAGCAGAAAGATTTCCCGCCCATTCATAGCTTTTCGTGTGTTAAGGTGTTACTGAACCCTGGAACACATGGTGGTGCTTGAGAGGGTGGTAAAAAAGGACAATGATCTTAATCATGATTTTTGTTGCTTGTCTTTTACTGAAATAGCACTGTAAAAGGGCACTAACCCTTTTTGCATTGATCTTTAATTTCAGCTTGATAACCTTTTCACATACAGATGGTTAAAGCATATGATGCCCATAAGCGAGGATCGGGCGAGGGATTGTCCTTTTTCCATTAGAGTAGATAGTACTTCTGAGTCGTCGGATCGATCGAAACCTGATCTTGATAGCGACCCTCGAAGTCGGTCTACGAGTCCACTACTTCCCCTTAAGTAACGGTCGAATTAAATGAAGCGACACCTGTTCCCATAGCAACCGACATGCTTCCGGGCGCGGAAATTCTAGAGAACCCTCCAGATGTGGAAAGGATCACGATAACTCTTAAATGGATACAGAATTTGACTGGTAAACATAACCTTCCTTTTGACGATGTTCTTCTCCCAAAGAAAACCGATTGGCCTTTCAATCCCCTAGGCGGTTACATGTCAATATCTCTTCCAATATGTAATGTGGGAGCTATACCCCCTTTTCCTTCATTTATTGTCAACTTCTTACGACGGATGAATTTGGTTCCGATGCAGTTTCATCCGATTGCTTGTGGCAACCTCTTGTCGTTATATTACTTGTATATGAGATATTTGGGTTACCCTCCAACCTTTGATGACTTGGCTTTCCTTTTCCATTTTAAACACAACGAGAAACAGTCCCCCTCTCTTCTTTACTTCAAGGATGCCCGGGGTTAGAAGATTATTGAAGAGATTCCGAGCAAGGTGGGTGATCCAAGGCGGGAATGGTTTTGGGTTAGAGGGCAGCCGGGATGCGCTTGATATTGGCTTCAATGCATTAAGTCTCTTTGCTGGTTGATACTCCCCATACTAAAGTTCCTTATGTCGATCGCTATGCTTCTTCTTCTTTTTTATACAGGGGACGACCCAACTAGGCCTGAGGTGGAAGTGTTTGAGGAACGCCATGGGCGACTGATCAAGCTGGACCCGAAGCGGCGATGGTTTTGGAATTGCTTGACGGACAAGCATTTACATCAATATGCTCTCCATGACGAAGGTAGAACAATCGGGTCGTTGAAGGAGGAATCCGAGTCAACAACACCGAGCCAGGATGTGATGCCCTCAACTAAGAAGAAATCGGGGGAGGGGGTACGCAGATGACTCATTCGGTTGGG
The DNA here is from genome assembly GCA_030737875.1 of Allium sativum. Taxonomy (NCBI): domain Eukaryota; kingdom Viridiplantae; phylum Streptophyta; class Magnoliopsida; order Asparagales; family Amaryllidaceae; genus Allium; species Allium sativum. The sequence goes on along the minus strand of CM060924.1, from coordinate 994,292,345 downwards.
AGATCGGCTGTTCATCTCTCGCCTGGGAAGAAAAATAAACTTGGTCCAAAGAAGCCTACATTCGAAGGATGGGTTCGAGAGGCTGAGCGTCGAGAAGTCGGGCATCGAGAGACCGCAAGCATTGAAAAAGAGAGAAGGTTCCTGCCAAGAAAATCCTGAAGAAAGCGCAAAGGGAGCCAATCAAAGAGAACCCTACTGAGAATCGCTCGAGGGATTCTGAGGTCGAGAAAGATTCTCCCACGGCCTACGATTCGCAGGAAGAACATGTCATATCCCCTCTTCCTGGGTTAGAAAAACTGCATATGCCAAATACTATTCTTTCACCATAGAGTTTAAACCCAAATCAATTTTTTGCCAATCAATCCGAAGGGATGTCTTTCTCGGTCAAACAAAAAGGTGTCGAAGGTACGATCCCACCCTCGGTATAAGGTTTATCTAAATGATTTGTTACATAGCATTTACACTGTTCGTCACAATACCATGTTCCTCTCGTGTAAATTGAATGTTGACCGTCTTAATCATGATCCTTCTTATCTCAAAGGACATCGATGAAGAGTTTTATGGCAATCTTTTTGCCTTCCTTCCAACGATATCATGCCAGACGAGCCCACTTTGCAGCACGTTGGGAGAGGAAACGATGATGAAGACGATAGCAGCAAGAGGAAGAAGGAGAAGAAAGGTGAAACCACAAGAAGAGGCAAAGAAAGAGAGAGAGGAAAAGAAGTAAAGAAAGGGAAGGAGAAAAAAGAAGACAGCAAGAAAGAAGCAAAGGAGAGGGAGATAGAGAGAGAAAAAGAGTTGACTCGAGATCGAGGTAAGCAAAAGAAGAGAAGCTTGGGAAAACATGATCGGACATCGGAAGACAAGGAAGAGCTGGGGAGCATGCCCAAAAAGAAAAAAAGGGATAAGTCCTCCAAGCTTCGGCTTTCTCCCTGTCCTTGGAAAAAGACCTCCGAGAGGGAGAGAAAGCCAAACATTCTTAGGATGTGTTGAGTTGCCCTAGATCTTCAGTCGAACCTTCTTCCACCAATCGAGTTAGTGAGTTGGAACGAGATTTTCCCGACCTCATCTTTACAGGGATTGAACCTGCCCCTGAGTTACAACCATTATCGCGTAGCTTTCGCCGTCATATTCGCAACAAGCTCGACCATGCTCTTTCTCAATATGACGCAATGCGTGAGTACGCCAGGCTGGTAAGTGGAGTGTTGAAGGAGAAGCTGACCGAGATCATCGGTCTGAAAAGAGATATAGCTAGTGACAAGAAGACCTTCGGGTTTTTTGAAAAGGAAATTAAAGCTTAGGAGCTGCAGCCAACAGCCGATAAGGAGAGGTATGAAAAAGCAATCGAGGATCTGGGCACCCAAGTCCAATAGAAAGGTCGGGAGTGTGATTCTATGAGGGGCGAGATCGAATCTTTGAAGGAAGACAAAGCTCGGTTGGGTGTAGAGATACAGAATCTCAAAGCCGCCTTTCATTCATCCGAGCTGGCCAAAAATCTGGCCGAAGAGAATGCCGCTGCGGAAATTTAGTCTGCTAATAGCTCGAAGCTCCAACATGATATCGATATTCGAACCATCAAAACCTAACACACTCAGGAGATGTCCGAGCTAATAAAGGGTCATGGGCGTCAAGCTCTCTCATTCTTCACAAGGTTCCTTCATCATAGGGATCTGTCTTGGACTCCGAGGTATTCCACTGTGCTGGGCAACGCATGGAAACTAGTTTTGAGGGAAGAGAGAGAGGCGGATCAGGGTCGTCTAGTGGATGAGGAGGCTCTTATGACCCACATTCTTAATGATAAGGAACGAGCAATTTTGGCTGAGAGGAGAAGCCAAGAAAAGAGTGCGGCAGAGGCAGAACACCGTAGAGTGAAGGGGAAGTTTGTCCCCGAGAGAGAAGTTAGTGGTAGTCGGATCAAGGCATCCATCTCTTTCGTTTATGCAAACATTGGAATGGGGTCGTCATATGTACCTCCACCCAAACCAGTCAAAGTCGTGAAAGAGCAACTAATCGAGCCCGATGTTGGAGGTAAGCTCATCGCCAATTCTAAGTACACTTGTCCCACCTTGACTTGTGTTTTTTGTGGCAACTGCTTCGTTAGTGAGGGAGAGTGTAGAGGTAGAAACTGCTGCTGGGGAGAAGAGCGGCACTGAGGATACGACCAAGGTCTTGAGGGATGAGAAAATCAACATAGCATTATCGGAGGACGATGACATCGAGTTTGTCGGGGAGTCTAAGAGAGTTGATCACACGTCCATGGTCGAGATCAAAGCTCAGAGTGATAAGGAAATTTCTTCCGTGAAGCCCGAACCACTTGAAGGCCCTTTGAGCGTTCAACCCCTTCGAGTTAGTCACCCGACCATCTTTCTTCGATCAAGACGCTGACTCCTGTGGATCCTGCTAACCCACAAGTCTCTGCATGAGCTCCCCTTTCATGTGGAAGCACCTTTAAGGAGACAAGGCACTGAACGACCACCGAAGAGATGTAGGTAATGATCAAGCAGGCAAAGCTGGCAGAAATGATCGAGGAGGGAAAATGCCAGCTCCGTTTTAGAAGTTAATTGTTGTAATTTTCCTTTTAGGCCCTCTGGAAGTTTCATGCGAGTGCGACCCTCGCGTTTTTGTAATTATCAAACTTTGTATCTTAGAAGATGATGTGTGATGACCCGCCCCGGACTAGCGGACATTTCTTCGAAATGCGTTATGCCGATGTCCAACTAGCACGGGACGGTCGCCAAAGAAAAAGGGTGTGAAGCTACAAAAGAACTTGTAGTATATCTCACAGCGCATGGAATAAAGTATAATAACAACATAACTTTGACATAAAACAGGCGAGACAGTGCATAAGCTGAAAACTAAATCATCATAGCAGCGGAATCCATAATACAGCTTATGATCCAACATCATTATTACGACTTCAAATTACTGTCTCTAAAGCAAAAGAAAGAAAAGGTACACTACTAATGCCCAAGCAGTGACCAGCTACAACACAGGGAGTATATATGTATATCATATGTGGAAGCCTCCTGCTCGTCTCCGGACAGCTACTCGCGCATTACCACCTAACATGTCTCTAGTCTGCTCGTTTAGGAGCACCTAGAGTAATAAGAAGAGACATAAAACTATGGGTCGGACAAAAGTCTGGTATGAGCGATAAGCAACAAAACAGAATAATAACAGGTATAATCCAATCATACCTGAACCTAGACCTGCAACCAAAGAGTTAGCACAACAAGATGTACAGTACTCTAAGGTAACACTAACACAAAGTGTAAAAGTAATATGGGGTGTGCATGACATGGTGATAGCAAACATCAAACATAGCAATCATCCTCACATCTCTCACTCAGTGCATAAAGAATACGATATCCACTACTTTGGTCACCTAATCTTTGGGTTATGACGGAGTCCAACCCCGTACAACTATCACTACGAGCCCCTAATCCGTCTCTCGGTGGTGAGCCAAAGTTATAGGTATCGATAACCCCTTTGCACGCGTCCCGCAGCAAAGTCCAATCATGAAGTCAACTCGTTGGTTCCCGTCTGGATCCTGAGTCACAACTTCTCATTTGGACTACCTTTGCATCTCGGGTTTTTGGTCATCATTCCCGTTCATTTCGTAGCTCCAAGCTTCCATACATGTTCACACTTTAGTTCAGATATGTGCGGTTCGTGATTCTCCAGTCCGGGTCGTGATCCCCCATTCCTGCATCAGCTCGTGATCTGCTCGTGAACCCCTATTCGTGTTGTGACACATGCTCGCGGTCCTCCTCTCCTGGGTCGGTTCGTGATGCTTCATAACCTCAGGCTCGTGGTCAGCTTCCACGATTCGCTCTGACATTGGCTCGTGGTCCACCTTGCATCAGCTCGTGGTCCTCTTTCCTTCCTGGCGCGGTTCACGGCTCGCCATCCTAGGGATCGCCCTCTTCCTCACGGTCGCCCTCTTAGGGTTCGCCCTATTCCAAATTTTTCCGAGTTATAATTTATCTAATTAACACTAATCACCCCTAACTAGCCGTAATTAGTGAAAAACAATGCAAATCACTCACCTTAGCCACAAATAATCTTAGATCTGAAACTTTTCTACTGTTTGGGTCGAATTTCTATGCAACACAGCAGCTCCAACTCTGATTTGGTGTTGATTTGCCTTGATGTACTTAGCTTAATCCTCGATTAGAAAGTGATTAGGAGGTGTTTAATTGAAGAATTTGAGAGTGGAGGCCATTACTAAGGTTAGGAGAATGAAAGTGGGGGTTGAAAAATGACAAAGGAGGGTTTCTCTAGCCCCTATCAGCCCTTAAATACCCCTAATTCCGAAATCCCTAATGGACCTAGCTGCTAATTTCCCAATTAAGCCCATTTAAGCTGTTTTTCACTTTTCAAACCTTATTTCAACCATATCTCTCAAACGGTAAGTCTGTTTGATTAATGTGACCACTCTATGGAAAGAGAAACCATCATCCGAATCCATTGGAAGTGGTTTCAGGTTAAAACTCCTTACCAATCAAAAGTTATAGGCGAAACAAGATTCGCCAGGGGCAAAACAGTCATTTAAAAATCAGCAAAAATCATGAACATGGGAAATGACCCCAATAGTCGTTCCCCAAAGTTACACGGCCATACGACTTCATAAGGAAAAAAAATTATGTTCCTCCGATGCATAGAATGCGGATCATTACATCCCCCCCTTTAAGGAATTTCCGCCCTTAAGAAATTTTGCCCCCGAAATTCCTTAACCAAAACATGCAAATGACCCCCAATGCCTATCAATCATTTGCAACAATCAAACATACATAACAACACAACAAGCCTATCCTAGCATGCGGTTTACTAACAAGGGAGTACTATATCGATATTAAAATCTTACCACACAAAGAGCTCTGGATATATCTTCCTTATGTTCTCCTCTGTTTCCCAAGTACAGTCTCTCTCATTATCACTCCACTGGACTTTGACTAGTTTGGACCGTCTTCCCTCGAAGCTGCTTCGTATCGTGCTCGACAATATGAATAGGTCTGCGGTTCCCAACCGCCTCGGGTTCTACCTCGATATCATCCAACTGATCTGGTGAAATAGCCACATTAGGGTAGTGCACAAACCTCCTTAACTGGGAAACATGAAATACGTTATGAACTCCTAATCTGACTTTTGGTCAATCGATCCACAATTACCCAAATACTATCATGGTCCGATCTAGTCCTTGGTAAACCATCGACGAAGTCCATTGAGACTTATTCCCAATTCCATTCAGGAATTTCCAACGGTTATAACAAACCACTAGGCTTCTTTTGCTCATCTTTAACTAACTGGCAATTCATACTCTTGGAGATAAACTTCCCAACGTCCCTCTTCATCCCTTCCCAATGATAGGTTTGGTTCATGTCTCAATACATTTTGTTACCACCAGGATGTATAGTCAATTTCGAGTAATGTCGTTCTCTAAACACTTCATCTCTCAATCCGTTAACGTTGGGTATAACTAGTCTCCTATTCTTTCGAAGCCATCATTTTCTATCAAGTCCATACTTGTTCATTTTCGCACCACCGATATTTATCCCTACCTTGGAGATGATTTCCATTAGGTTAGGATCGTCCCTCTAACTGGAACCAATCCGCTCAATCAAAGTCGGTCTAACCGTCAAACTTGCTAACATTTCTGGATCCAATCCATACTTAGGTCTAAAATCATATCCCACAATATACTCCAATTACTTTCATTCAAGAAACATAGCATCTAAACTGGCATGTCCCCTACTCAATGCATCAGTACAGCACCTAGTCTGGTATCACATGCATCCGTGTATACCGTCATGTCTTCATTCTCTATTACCAGAATCCTATAAGTGATAGTCTACTCAAGGGAATAAAAATAGGAACAAACATAGCATCCATCAAACATGTCCTATCTATCACCTGCTAAAGCCATAAATACGTCGACGCCTACCTGACTGGTTCAACCAATCCCAAGGGCTAATGGAAGCCTCGGTCCCAAACGAACTACCGCACGTCCAACGCACGTTTATCCTCCAAGGATAACTAGATCAATCCAATGGATCCAAGGTAACGGGCGTCCCTAGATACCCCTGCTTCGAGTCCGCCTAGAACACTCCAACTATCGATGATTTCTTGGTACTCTCATCAGAAGAGCTGCCCACATACTCAGAACCAGTCTCTAGTATCCATTACCCACAAACTCGAGCACAAACTCAAGTCCAACATGAGTCGTCTCCCTAATCGTTGCATCTCCAAGATCAACAAACAACCATTTTTCCTTTACTAGTTAAAGTCAAACTTAAATCGTCCTAGCCTTCATTGCATCTCCACAATCAACGAGCACATCTTATCCCTTCGAAGTTCTACCATCCTAGAACCAACAAGAACATCAACATAGGATCCTAAACAATTCATTACTTTGCTGCTTTCTCGAGTCCCACTCGAGTCGTCTCATAGCCCTATCAAATCCAACTCGCGACACTCCATACCATTGAACAGTCTTATCATGTCACAGACGCACATCACTCCTCGAGTAAGCCGAGATATCATTCAATGGAAATCACAACAACTATTTATATCTCACTCAAACTATCCTAGTCGAACTCGACATTCCCTAAGCACAAGCCCCAAAGGCCTAAACCAATATCAGACAAGCACTCAAGGAACATCTCCTCCGAATTCAGGCAATCTACGTGAGATGATACTAGCAAAACAACTAAGCAATCACAAGCAAACATACATCCATGACTCGATAAGACCACATTACAACAAATCATGCAAAAGGCTAGTCGAACCACCGATCGGGTTCGTCACAACTAAAGGTCTATCGACAATCTCAAGTTCCAATTCCAACCTATCTACCAGGTCACTAGGTATGAAAGAATGGGATGTCTCGGTACCAAACAATACTCGAACAGGAACATCATGAATAGAAAGCATACCTTGAATAACGACACTCTTTTCCTTCTGCGTCGCAGTTGGGGCATTCGACGAAGAAGGAACAACGTTGATAGCATATGCTCTCACAATCTGCTTCTCTTTAGGGGGTTGTGGACATTTATCCTTATGATGTCCCGCTTGGCCGCCATTGAAGCACTTCCATTCCCCATGCTTTTCCTGACAATCTCTGGCATAGTGGCCCTTCTTGCCATAACTAAAGCACTTGCCATCATTCTTATTCTTTTTATTCCGACCATCCTTGGTTTTGTTCTGCTTCCTCTTGTTCTGAGAATTCTTCTTGCCTTCACCGCCGGCTTGCGGTTTTGGCTCCTTGCAAATGCAATAGAAACTTTGATCTTTGTCTTAAGGTAAAGACTCTCCGATCTCAATGCCTTTCCCACAATAGATACAAACATCTCATCAATGTGGTTTATATGTCTCTCCCACAAATACCCATCTAATCCAGTTATGAACTTCTCGTTTTTCTTCTCGGCAGTGTCGATAAGGGATAATCCATACTTCGATAAAGTATCGAACTCAGCAATATATTCCGAGACTGCCCTACCATTCTGCTTAAGTTCCAAAAATCTCTTGAACAGTACTAATCTCTGAGCAGCTAGAATAAACTTATCACTGAAGCGAGTCCTAAACTGATTCCAAGTAACTGATCCTCAGGAGTAGCTTCTTTAATAACATTCCACCAATTCATAGCCTGTCCTTGAAGTTGACGCGATGCTAGCTTCCTCTTCATTGCATCCTTGATCCACAAATCCTCAAAGACGCGCTCACAACTATCTAGCCAATCTTGAACTTCCATAGCCGACTTCATTCCGTGGAATGGCTTCCCACCAAGACTAGTATAATCCTTGTTGATGTGACGACCGCCCATAACCCCCGCACTAAACAGGAGGACTAATATGCTAAAGGTGTGCCAGGCTGCTATGGACGATCATCAGAGTAGGTAAACACATCGAAACCTGTCGTAGAACTCACAGCGCATGGATAAAATATAGTAGAACATATACAACAGGTAATAGTAATGAGGTATCATATAGCAAACTTTTGAAACTTTCTCAACATCCAGAAAGATTATCCAACTGATATCAAAGTTTGTACATAAGGCCTCACTACAGCTCTCAAGCAACTCAAACAGCGGAAACAGAAATACTGGATAGTAATAAAACTGGTACGCCAGCCTCCTGCTCGTCATCGCTCAGCTTCCTCGTATCACTAAGCTCCATTACCTGTAACCTGCTACTTAGTCTGCCCATCCACAACCGGATGAACAGCCCAAGGTAATAAGAGGAGACATAAAACCTTGAGTCAGACAAAAGTCTTAGTGAGCGATAATACAGCTAACAAACTTCAACAAGAAAGTATATGAGAATGGATAAATGAACAACTTATCTAACCACATCACCAGAGAAGAACTCAACCTTATCTTCCCCACATCGGACAGTGATAGCCTTTACACCAAGCATTTCAACCATTCATCCATAGAAACCAGAACACCCATTCGATCATACATAACACACATAACATCCAGATTATATAGGTCTCACACAAACAACCCTAATCGAGTTTAACATTCCTCAAGTACTCTCGCCAGAGGCCTAGACCAATATCACTTAAGCACTCAAAGAACATCTCCCTCGACTTTGGATAATCTATGTGAGATAGTACAAACAGAACAACCAATCATCCATGACTGACTCTGGCTATCACCGCCAATCCTGCTTCGAAACCATCGTTATCGTATGACTAGTCCATATTGCCATCCGTCAAGGGCCATACTCGAAACCCCGGTTCTAGCGAAACTCCATACACCATACAACGAAATGTATTCCAGGCCATACAACGAAACCTAGGGTATTCGATCATACAACGTAATCGTATAACCCTTGCTCTGAGCCCGCTAGAACCCATGATAACGATAATCTCTCGGCCTTCGCATCTCCAATCGCTATCAATCGCGACTGTTCACCAACTCAGGACACTTTAGAGTTGTCATGCTCAGAACACCATAGAGCAATCCTCATCACCCAACTCAAGACACTTTAGAGTTGTCACTACATTCGTTGATCCACCTTGATCAACGAACACATTCACCACTTCGAGCCTTCCTACTTGAACCACCTCGAAGTTAGCACTACCTTTGATCCGAAGTAAGCATCAATCATAAGGATCAAAACAATCCACAGCATCATATCAACTTGCTAGAGAAAGCCAACGACAGCACATAGGCCATTCACCACAGCATTAAAAAGCGCTGCTGATATTCCATCTCGATTGACCAGGACAAGACCGACCGTCTCATTCAACTTGCTCCTTAAGGATTGACCCAACTTGCTTCTCATCCCAATCTTCATGACCGATCCTCCAAGACTAACCGGTCCTCCCTGAACCATTCCTCCCTGGTCTGGTCTTCCAAAACTTGGTCTCCCAAAACCTGGTCTCCCAAAACCTGGTCTCCCAAACCTGGTCGTCCAAACCTGGTCTCCCAAAACCTGGTCTCCCAAAACCTGGTCTCCCAAAAGCTGGTCTCCCAAAAGCTGGTCTCCCAAACCTGGTCTCCCAAACCTGGTTGTCCAAACCTGGTCTTCCAAAACCTGGTCTCCCAAAAGTTGGTCTCCCAAAACCTGGTCGTCCAAACCTGGTCTCCCAAAAGCTGGTCTCCCAAAACCTGGTCGTCCAAACCTGGTCTCCCAAAACCTGGTCTCCCAAAACCTGGTCGTCCAAACCTGGTCTCCCAAAAGCTGGTCTCCCAAAACCTGGTCTCCCAAAAGCTGGTCTCCCAAAACCTGGTCTCCCAAAAGCTGGTCTCCCAAAACCTGGTCTCCCAAACCTGGTTGTCCAAACCTGGTATCCCAAAAGCTGGTCTCCCAAAACCTGGTCTCCCAAAAGCTGGTCTCCCAAAACCTGGTCTCCCAAAAGCTGGTCTCCCATAACCTGGTCGTCCAAACCTGGTGGTCCAAACCTGGTCTCCCAAAAGCTGGTCTTACGCACAATGGCATTTTCGTAATTATGACAGACCTGATCTAAAACTGCTCCAAACTTAACCAAAACTTCGTCAACCGATTCAAATGACTAAATCAACTCATCCAATTCATCCAATATGACCATAAACATGTTATGAAATCATCAACAACATGAATATGACAATTTCCATCAAAATCATACAAATTAACCAAAAACATGATAAATGAACATATGAACTCAAATATAGATCTAACTTGCATAAACTCATGAAATAACATAAAACTTACCATTTAAATTATCTAGATCAGATCCTAGAATGATTCATATGTAATTTATACTTAACATGGTGTAGATTTAAAGAAAATGACATGAAAATGATGAAATTAACAACATAAAACCCATATACTTGCATGAATCCGAATGAGAGATGTAAATCACTCACCAATTCTTCAAATCGATGCAAAAACAATGAAAAAGCAATCCGGACAGCGAACACTTCGAATCAAACTCCTCAATCCGATGAATTCGCCCTTGAAACGATGTAGATCTAGCCTCTTATGGTGTAGATCTTCGATTTCCCTCCTTGGATTTTGGAATTTTAATGGTGGAAAGATGTTAGAGGAAGAAGGAGATCAAAGCCTCCCCATAAGAGAATGGAAAATGCCCCTTTCTCCATATCCCTTACCCCCTATTTATAGCCTCCACCAACCCCCTAATGGGCCTTCTCCAAATCAGCCCATTAGTCTTCCAAAACCTGAACAGCCAACTGAAAAACCTTAAAACAACGATTTCTCCCAAACCGCTGAACCAAATCCTTAATGTAACCACTCTACGGAAAGAGAATCATTAATTCCTTTCCAATGGCACAGGTCTCACCCTCTGATTCGACCTGAGTCAAAAATTATGCCCTATACAAGACTGACAGGGGCAAAATGGTCACAAACAAAATCGGTAAAATTTATGGACATGTCTCACATCCCCATAAGCAACATACTAAAAGATGAGAATGATCCAACCCTCAGGGAATAAAATAAAATTATTTTATGATCTTCCGATACATAAAATGCGGGCTGTTACAGTTGAGCTTGGCGAAATTGGCTCTAGGCGCCTGCACTACTGCACCACAACCATTAGCAGCATCAGGAACTGCTCCCCCGAGCATCCCTAAGCATCTCTCGCATGAAGGTAGTAAACATTTCCCTTACATCAGGGACATTCCTACTTTTGGCCCCTGAACCCGTACACCTCGTATATCGGCTCATCGTTCAATCTGTAAAGAGAAAACGATTAACCATATCAATGTGGTGCCCGTGCAGTACGACTTCATCCTTAGATATACTAATAGTGTGTGTGTGTATATATATAGTTCTTTAAAACCAAAATATCACAAATACGCGCTCTCATATACGTGTACTATCTCTCCATGATGTCTTTCCCTAGGTTAACTACGCAACCTAGAGCTCTGATACCAAATGTGACGGCCCGCCCCGGACTAGCCGACATTTCTCCAAAATGCGTTGTGCCGATGTCCAACTAGCACGGGACGGTCGCCAAAGAATAAGGGTGTGAAGCTAAAACTACCAAAGAAACCTGTAGTATATCTCACAGTGCATGGAATAAAATATAATAACAACATAAATTTGACACAAAACATGCGAGATAGTGCATAAGCTGAAAACTAAATCATCATAGCAGCGGAATCCATAATACAGCTTATGATCCAACATAATATTACAACTTCAAATTACTGTCTCTAAAGCAAAAGAAAGAAAAGGTACACTACTAATGCCCAAGCAGTGACCAACTACAACACAGGGAGTATATATGTATATCATACGTGGTAGCCTCCTGCTCGTCTCTGGATAGCTACTCGTGCATTACCACCTAACCTGTCTCTAGTTTGCTTGTTTAGGAGCACCCAGAGTAATAAGAAGAGACATAAAATTCTGGGTTAGACAAAAGTCTGTTATGAGCGATAAGCAGCTTGTGATCTGTGCGGATATGTGCAGATAGTTCAGATATGTGCAGTTCGTGATTCTCCAGTCCGGGTCGTGATCCCCCATTCCTGCATCGTCTTGTGATCTTCTCGTGGACCCCTCTTCGGGTTGTGACACATGCTCGCGGTCCTCCTCTCCTAGGTCGGTTCGTGATGCTTCATAACCTCCGACTCGTGGTCAGCTTCCTCGGCTCGCTCTAGCATCGGCTCGTGGTTCACCTTGCATCGGTTCGTGGTCCTCTTTCCTTCCTAGCGCAGTTCATGGTCGCCATCCTAGGGTTCGCCCTCTTCCTCACGGTCTCCCTCCTAGGGTTCGCCTTATTCCAAATTTTTTCTGAGTTATAATTTAGCTAATTAATACTAATCACACCTAATTAGCCGTAATTAGTGAAAAATAATGCAAATCACTCACCTCAGCCATAAATAATCTTAGATCTAAAAATTTTCTACTGTTTGGGTTGAATTCCTATGCAACACAGCAGCTCCAACTCTGATTTAGTGTTGATTTTCCTTGATTTGATGTAGCTTAGCTTAATCCTCGATTAGAAAGCGATTAGGAGGTGTTTAATTGAAGAATTTTAGAGTGAAGGCCATTACTAGGGTTAGGAAAATGAAAGTGGCGGATGAAAAATGACAAAGGAGGGTTTCTCTAACCCCTATCAGCCCTTAAATACCCCTAATCCCGAAATCCCTAATGGACTTAGCTGCTAATTATCCAATTAAGCCCATTTAAGTTGTTTTTCACTTTCCAAACCTTATTTCAGCCATATCTCCCAAACGGTAAGTCTGTTTGATTAATATGACCACTCTACAGGAAGAGAAACCATCATCTGAATCCAATGGAAGTGGTTTCAGGTCAAAACTCCTTACCAATCAAAAGTTATAGGTGAAACAAGATTTGCCAGGGGAAAAACGGTCATTTAAAAATGGGCAAAAATCATGAACATGGGAAATGATCCCGATAGTCGTTCCCTAAAGTTACACGACCATACAACTTCATAAGAAAAAGAAATAAATATTCTACAATCCCCCGATGCGTAGAATGCGGGTCGTTACATGATGTTTAAATCGCTCCTATCATGCAACAACATTTTTTAATCATGCCATGGTATCGTAAATGAAAATCTATTTGTTTGCAAGGACTTGTGTCAGTTATGTGTAAAAATGTCATTTGGATTTCTTATCTTGTTTTATCCTTTGAGGGTTATTCAAATGCTATCCTAGTCCGGGTCAGTCATACCCTTTTGCCCCCCGTGTCAAGGTAAGTTGTTCGGATAGCGAGTATTCCAATCATATTCGAATGGATTTAACCCGAGTCGGGGGTCATACGCCCTTTAAGCAGAGGTGTCTCTAGTCTTTTATACTCACCCTTTAGTCGATAATGGGTAGAGTTTTTAAGGATCGAGTGGTCTTTTGTTGGGTTGCACCATTCACGCTCTTCCGTGATTTATACTCTTCCTTAAGCCACGAGGATTAGAGTTATGTTCAGACAGTCAGTCGATATGCTTGGTTAGGCGTTAACCTTTTCTTTAAGTTAATAGAGCAGGGGTCGACAGCTGTCCGATCGATCTAAGTTTAAGATCAGTACCTTCGCTTTGGTAAAACCTTTATTCTTTTAATGGTGATGGCCCGCTATGTCTCGGACCAACGCATTAAGGTGTTAGGATATAAGCTACAGTTATTTGACTTACAACATTTAGCTTTTATAATAATGAAATAGAGCGGGAATAAAGTCTTGTATTCAATCGATGAAAGATTGCTTATTACAATAATAAAACAAATGAAAAGAAACTAAAAAGTTCTAAGAAAGTCAAAGTCGTAAGTGCTCTGCATTCCACGCCTTTGAAAAGGTTCGCCATCAACAGTTGACAGCCTGAAGTTCCGATTATCAAGATTTTGTTGAATGATGTAGGGTCCTTACCACTTGGGGCCCATGTGAACGTGGACTGGGAAGAACCGCTTCAAAACGAGGTCACCTACATCGAAAGTCTTTGGTCGGACCTTCTTATTGTAGTATCATGCGATCCTTCATCTGTGGGCAACTGCAGTATACTTCTTCTCAATTGGATGGTCCGAGAAAGGGTTGTGTAGATAATAAATAAGATTAATAATTGTGAAAAGTTAAAAATGGAGGAAATCACGCACGAATTTATAGTGGTTCGGCATTAATGAGCCTACGTCACTTTATAATCTATTATATCCTATTTCAACTATCAGACAGAATAGTTACAATGGCGGTACAATAAGAGATCAAACAATACTTTAATGCTAGAGCTTTCAAAATATGCTAAAAAAGGTCCTCCCTTCTGAATCCAAAAAAGGGTACTTATAGGTGATACAGTACTTGAGCAGATTTGGACACGTGTTGTGGGATCCAAGAGAGTAGTTGATGCTGAATGAGTCGGTATCTCCTAAGGAATTGGTATTCCGTGAATTATCGGCATGAAGTGGCACCTGGTCTGTCTAATTCAGATGATCTGGAAAGGGTAAAATTGGGGATTAGCTATTCTATAGGCGGGCTTTTCGGATCACAGTTGGATGCAACGCGGCTGAACATGCTTCGTCATATAGGGCTTCTTATGGACCGCGCCCGATGAGGGAAATAAGTTTAAATGTCGGGCCTCACTGATTGGCCCACTTCGGGCACTCGAGGTATGAGCCTACAGCATTGTTGATCCTTGATGGGCCGTCCGAAAGGCCCATCCACAAAAATATAAACTATGCATAAGAAAATAGGAGAAAATTCAAATAATTTACTCGTTATTAACTCCACCTGCCTCGTCGGACGACTATTCGCATCCACTTCAAAATTCTTCTTCCTCTTCATTATTTTTGGGAAATAACCAAGTAAATCATTCGGTTGATATTGGCTTTTTCCCAGAAGAAGGTTCATATGCTGAAGTTGAAGTGTCACAAGAAATCTTCTCCCATATATTACTGATAAATCCTTTGATTTCCTTAAGCTTTGAATTCATCATAGTCTTCGTTCTTTCAACCTAAGCCAAGCATTTATCATGCTTCTGTTACTTCTGAGAAATGATATCATAGGCTTGGCAGGCTTACATGTTCATCCTTATTCCTCAATTCCCTCTAATTCTTAAGGTGGTTATGAAGACTGAAGAGGTTTTGATTGCTAATATAAGGATGAATGAATGACTATGGTTGGTTTGCTACCTTATTCGCCTCCCATTGTTTAAAAGATATTATA
Organism: Allium sativum; assembly: GCA_030737875.1. NCBI lineage: Eukaryota > Viridiplantae > Streptophyta > Magnoliopsida > Asparagales > Amaryllidaceae > Allium > Allium sativum. The sequence goes on along the minus strand of CM060924.1, from coordinate 994,277,229 downwards.
TTATGAATTTGGAGATGTTTTGGGAGTACATTAAGCTAAAGGTTTTGAGTTTAATGATTCAACTAGTGGAAATTTGGAATTAGGAACTTGAACATTAATGTTGGAAAGGATTCTCGTAAAATAAGCGTGATAGTGGATTGTCTTCATTTGGCCTTGGTTAAAAGAAAGGACTTCATCGAGAATTATCTTTGATTAACTTACATTCCTTTGTCCCCATATAACATATAAAGCACGGGAATCATGTAATAAATTTTCTTATAACTTCCAGTGGTAGACTTAATTGAATGGGTTAAACAAGATGCATTATATGAGCTTTTAGCCTTGCAAATATAGCTTTCGATTTGATTATATTGTCAGTGCAATGACCTGGATTTTTGGTTGTTCAAATTGATAAAAATCTATAAATGTCGACTTAAACAAATCCAAAGATATAAATAGTTATTGGGATTAATATAAGAAAAGAAGAAAGAAGAAAACAATCAAAGAGTCTCATGGGGAAAGGAAAAAATATAATAAATAAATAACAGTTCATAATTTGTTAAAACATACATTTGATTATATTTTACAACAATTATCAGAGTTAGCTATCATAAAACAGACCAATATTTGCAACAGAATAATAATAATAATTACGTCTGTTGAGCTCCATCTTCATTTCATAGCGACACCTTCAATAACCGAAAACTCAGGCTGACCCGAGCACAAATGAATAGACAAAAATACTCGGATCAGAACTAAAATATTTTCATATCAATCAAATCAAAACCATGTAATAATATGAGTGTCACGGTGTTAGAGATGCTTACGATAATTCACATCTCTTATCCAATGTATTCGTGAGTGCAATAACTTAAAAGATGTTACAGGAATTTCCATCTCCTAAGGATTCGTCAAACTAGATATTAGATAATACAATATGCTATTATAATATTGTCTATGGTTAAATATAACATATTAAAATAGCGTAAGAGGGATTACATTTTCATCCTTACACATTTTATAATACCGTAGTCTATACAGATACCGTAAAGTCCACCGTAAACTAGTGGCTATCAGAGGGCACTCCATAGATACCGTACAAATCAAAGTCGTAGGGGGATCGATCGGGATAATATGACAAGACACAAGAGGAATGCCCAAAGTAGGAATATACTGGTTGCATACCTGGACTGGTGGTAAGGCATAGCCACGACTACCGCCCACCTCGGACAACACTCTCAAATCAAGGATGTGCATCTTTCAAACCAAATCAACCAGGGGGCTATAGTAATAAAGGAAGAAGGGTTGCCGATGGAGCTGGCTAACCCACTTGGTCCGGTATAGCCTTGTTTTAGTCATTTTAGTTATGACCCGAATGACATCCATCATCGTTCTTTTACTTTATTCCAGTAGCGTTCGCCAAACCAACATACTTCATTCTGGATTCTCCACAACGTATAAAGTTGTTAAAGTGGTTTTCGGTATTGGAAGAGAGTATGACAATATCCGATCCAGGTCTCTTTAACAACCAAACGTTTATATTTTTTACACCGGTCAGTTCTTTTACATTTAAAAGAGGTTCATACTTCATATCAAAATTCTAGATTTTGCCTTAAAAACCATTTCAATGGTCAAGGTAGAATAGTATTCATAATAAAATATCCATTAAAAACCAAACGTAGAATCTTGAAACAATTCCAATCCTAAAATAATTTGAATATTAAAATAGTTGAAATGTATAATAAAGTGGATTAGACTTTTTAGATAGTTTGAAAATAGATAGTTAGGACAATAAAAGTTTAAATAATAGTTTTGAATATAAAAATAATATTGATCAAAAAATAGTTATATATATAGTTAAATATAAAAGAAGTTTATGAAATAGACAGTAATTTTTTTTAAATAGACTATTAAAATAATTTTAAAATAAATTTTTTAAAATAATTAATACATATAAGTAAAAATAAATTAGTTTATAAAATAAAATAGTTATTTATTAAATAGTTACAATATATATATATATATGTTATAAATGGAATAATTTATAAGAAAAATGGTTATTTACCAAAATAGTTTATGTAATGCTTTAAATTACTATAGTTAGAATTGGAACTTTTTTCTCAAAAGTTCAATTAGACTTGAAGTCATATTCCAATTTCAAATCAAACCAACTCAATTTCAACATTTCAATCAATTAAATTCCCATTTTACATCCATTTCAATTCAATCAATTTAATTCGAAAAGTTATGTTTTCTATTTATAACAAATATTGAGTTCTCAAATTCAGATATCGCCTTAAATTGATGTTAATTGAAATAAATATCAAAGGTGGATAAAACAATTCAGTTTCAATAGATTTAATTCATATTCAAATTCAATGGAAATCGGCTTATAAAACAACATTTATATTGTCTTAAAACAATATCTCAAGATTCAAGGTTAAAACAAATTTCATTTAGCCAACCGATGTCCATATATAATTTTTTATCCTATGGCCAAGCGATATTTGTAATTTAATTTTTAGTATTTTGGGAAAGGATATATATCATTTCAATCCCAATCAGGATTATAGGTATTTATAATTTCAACCTACGTTCTTAATTCATTTTAATGATCAATCTCGGGTTTATTTGATGCCCGTAACATATATAGTAAATGGTTGGGATTAAACAACACAACAATGGTCATATATAATCAAGGTGAATAATAGGATGAATTACACATCAATACATTAAACATATCAATCCAAGGCATCCATAAAAGTCAATACATCCAAACAGTTCAATATAATATCAATTTACTGGTCATTAGGTATGAGGGTTAAACTAGTTATTAAATTCTAATTGTTCAATTTATATTAACAGTTAAATTAAATTATATTGTCAATACAGATTAACACAAATAAGCAATTTAAACTATCAAACATCAAACAATACAATCATATCATAACATGATTTTAATTTAACTAACGATCGAATATTTTAGTTAGGTGTAAGTGGGTTTAATCACTCACCTTTGATTTCAGACACATGTGAAATTCAATTACAGGCCCAAAAATCAACAGTCTCAGTTCACGATAGCTTTAAGTTGTCCGAAATTTCGCTATGATCCCAATGGATCCGACCGTGCATCAAACTGAGTTCGTACGTAAAAGTTATACAAGCTTAAACATTCGAATTTCAAATTTAAACCAAATAAAATAAAACAAGGGGTATTTTTCTGTAAGGGCCTTGTTTGGTTCAACAATAAGTTCTAAGGACACGACCCTAAGTTTATTATTTTCCAGGACATTAAACCCGAGACATCTCATTCTTCAATCTGTTATTTCGTTTCGTCGTTCCGCCATTTCTCACTCAAAGCCCTAAGCAAATCAAAAACTAGGTTTTACCAAAAAATCGATCGACTTCCCTTCATTTTCATCTAAATTCAATTGCGATCTTTTTCATTTCCACCCTCTCCGATCGATTGTCATTTTTCAACTGAATCTATTTCTAATCATTTTCAACTAAACCTAGGATTTAATTTTGATCTGCCTTTCAGTTACGACATTGCTAGCTACACGACATCTTCTTCTTCTTTTCCGATTACTACACAAGTAAATTTTCTTTATTATTCATTTTTAAGCAACTTTGATAAACCCTAGTTAACTATTGTTGTATATCATAGTTTTTGTAGTGCATGTAAAGTGTTTTTTGTTTTTGTGATGATTTAACCTAATATGAAACTCTATGATTAATTAAACATAATTTGACGTTATTCTATTCAACTGCTTATGAAAAAAAGTGCATTTATCTTTGCTGTCTGATATTCATTTAGGAAGAAAGTGCATTTATCTTTGTTGTTTGTTATTGTTCACATTTATCTAAGTTAAACTATAGTTAGAAAAGATAAAAACATATTTTTTATCTTTAACATCATCAATTTATTTTCTCTAGTTGCAAAGCAGGTTCATATGTTCATTATACAGTCATGCTTACTCATTGTAACATATCATTAAACAATTGAACAATCATTTCAGTGTTGTACATATATTTGATTTAATAGTTTAAAAAGATAAATGTATTTATCTTTCAAGATAAATGAACCTATAAGGCATTTATTGTTAATTCTCTTTATGTGATTACAAAATTATAAATTGCTCTAGTTGCAAAACTGAACTTATGATTACAAAATTGCATTTTTGTAATTAACAAATTTTAAATGTTTAGTAGAATATATTATTTTATTTCATATTTAAAAAAGATAATTGCATATATCTTTTCAAAAAAGGGCACTGTTTTATGTTTGTTATATCTACTGAATTTCACAAGTTGATATTTTCTGAGTATATATGTCCTATAAAGCATTTATATTTCATTATTTATGTTAAACCATTGCTTTATGATTATTTTAGTACACAAAAAATTACACTACATTATCTCACATAGTCTTTCAATATTTCCACAATCATTCAATAATATCACAATCATTCAAGTACATGAATCGACGACTAATTCAATCAAGATTTATTTTACTGAATATTCTCATTGTTATCCATAGTTTGGGTGGTCATTCAAACTAGCTTTAGTCTAGTTATATTATATATTTTTACTGAAAACGTAGAAATGAAATATATTCAGTAACGTTAATTCAGAATTTCTTTATATACTGTTTGTTATGTGCACATTGAAAATTTCTTAGCTTCTTAGTTGCTTATGCGCACAAATTTTTTATATGCACAGAAACATTTTTATTCAAACAAGTTTGTGATGCAAAAAGTTTGTGCCATACACAAACAAATGAGTAACTATGTAAGTTGTAAATTAGGTCCATATGTTATGTAATAGTTTTAAATTATGAATAAAATGTCAAACTTTTTAACATGTAGCACTTATTCTTAAATATTATTAAGCATAAATATGTAATTAAATTCTCTGCACATAAAGCTAAAAGTATTTATGTCTTTTATAAGTTGAATACCATAACATGTTCTCTGACATATGGAGCAGCATTAAATAGTTTATATTCTGCTAGTCATCAATATAAAATTTGCTAGTCATCAATATATTAAAAATCTGCTATTGAATATAAAAGAATTTATTAGTAACATGTGCTGTAAAAGAATTTTATTAAGTAATATTTATATACATGATAAATTTATTCATCTTCCTTTATTCAAAATTATCATTTTTACAACATATTTATCTTTTTTTTATTAAATATTAAATCATCACTTTTTCAACAACAAAGGTTTTAAAAGATAATTGCATTTCTCTTTTCATGTAAAGGCATTGTTTTATGTATGTTGTATCTACTGAATTTCATTGGTTGATGTCGTCTGAGTATATATGTCCTATAAGGCATTTACGTTTATTATTTATGTCAAACCATTGCTTTTTGATTGTTAGCGCACAAAATATTTGGATAACAAAAGATGAAACATATTTCAATACAAATACTTATGTTAGAAAAATACAAAAATTAGCTGAATATGATTTATTTAGATTCCTACAGTCCATGCTAATTGGTTGAATACGAGCTTCTTATTTTTCCATATCTCAATATTACCATAAGTATTGCGATATATCTAAACTATAAGACACAATTAAAAGAATGTATACAAAAAAAATCACACTAAACGATTGTATATCAACATAAAAATGCTTGATTAAAATATACAAATATTAAAAACTGAATGAAAATGATAAAGGACTTTATCATTTTTCAAAACCATAAATGAACTTTAACAAAACAGTCATGAACTAATAGCTGAAATGAATAATGTTGCTACGTTTATTATATGTCAAATTTTGAATGAGAAAGTTCCAAGATGAATGAAAATGAGAAAACTTTATATCTTTTTTGTAAACTTTATGTTCTTTTGGCTATTTTTTTGTTTTGAATTAGCTTTTCTTATACTATATTTTGGCAACTCTAGTTACAACATTTTAATAATGAATTGTAAAACTGAATTTTTACATATGCTTGAATGAACATAAAAAAATTCTTTTTAATCCTCTAGTAATTAATCAATTCTTTTATATAGGAGTGACTGTGGAATTTTTGTGATGTTATTCATGCAAGCAATAACAAAAGGAATGCAAGCAGTAACAAACTTCACTTTACAAGATGTTCAACAGTTGAGAGCACAAACTGCTGCAAATATTCTGCATGATAATCCTTATAGCCGGACCATTACTAAGTTATGTTCATCATCTACAACTACCATTTTTTAGTTGTTCATTTCAACTTTTTTTAGTTTTTCACTTTTTAGTTGGTCATTATTTAGTTGTTGTTCAGTTGAGAGCACAGACTGCTACAAATATTCTGCAGTAACAAACTGTATACCATTGTTTAGTTGTTCATTCCAACTTTTGTTGATTTCAATTGTTCTGTTTATTTACTATTTTCACTTGTTGTTTCATAAAGTCATAAAGGCATTCCATGATACTTGTTGTATATGATACGAGTGGTGAGAAATATGAATGTATATATAACAAATGTCGCTGAAAAGATAAATGTATGTATCTTTCTTCTGTTCTGTTGTATTGTGCAACCAATACATATCAGCAGCTTCATTGTATAGCCTATACATTTGTTTTTGTTACGGTGATCGTGTTTACTAAGTGAAAGCCTCAAAGAAACGGATGGAAGTTTTATTTTGAAGTTTATACATAATCATAAGCTCAGCAGACTCGCCTGGCAGACTAGAAAGAATACATGTTAAACATTGAAATATGCTAAACTAGAAGGATCATCATGAAGTGGAACTTAATATCCACAGGCACACACACAAAAGAAAAGCATGTAAATATCAATACTGAAGTGGAAAATGTATCACAAGCACACACCGGTGCAATTCAAGCATGTGATAATATCAGAGGCAAACAGTAAAACGAATAAATCAGAGGATGTTATTAATCCTTCTGATAACATCAATCTATTGAATACAGAAATGGATTTTACATCCAATATCAAGTTAAAGACACCTATATGTGCACAAACTATAAATATTGATAATAATTGTGGCATCCAGACTAAATTTTCAAATGGCATTAAAAATAAGGAACACTTATCTGACTCCTAGTACAGACAAGGTCAAAAACAACCTGGAAAGTTAGAACATATGAAGTCCCCTTTGAATTCAAAGCTTATATTTCTTTAGACGAAGTTGAAAACTCTTCATGGAATAATCTAGTTTATCTATTGAAAGGAAAAAGCAAAAAGATGAAAAAGAATCAGACATCCGAGGATGCTACCTCCCTTTTTGAAGGTAAAAATACAAAAAATAATTTATAAATGGAGTTCCTTTTTGGAACATCAGGGGTGTGAATGCTCTGCTAAGAAGCTATAAATTTTGCCGCTGATTAGTAGTAATAGTTTAACATATATTCCTTATAGTCTGTCATATATTCCTAGACATCAACAACCAAAGCATATTTCAAAGTTTAACATATATTCCTAGACATCAACGACCAGAGTTAAATATGCTAAACTTTGAACTACCTAGACATCAACATTCAAACAACAAACAATTATTTGAGCATCATAAAAAACTGTCTTACTTTCTACAACAAACAGCCATCCATTATAGTCATAGCTGTACCCATGCCTTAAGATATACGTGTTTATCTTTTTCAGAATAAAAGATGTACCCAACAAACATTAAATAAACAGATCAACATATAATTAACAGTAATCACTTACATATAATTAATAGATAAACATATAATTAACAATAATCACCTACATATAATCAACAGATCAACATAAAAAACTGCTTAGCATGAAAATAGTAAATCATAAAAATATGCAACAGCCTTAGCCCAAATCTTCAGACATGCTTTTACTTCTCTTGGATCACTTCTCGTGTGCACAAATCAAAAACTGCTAATAGATACACAACCATAACAATAGTACTCCATGCCTTCAAAATCAACGTCCTATCTCTTTAAACTTCACCTGCAAATCCACCACCTACAACTACCATAGCTCAAGTTGTCGCTGCCACCTACTCCTTACTCACACTATCTCCCTTACAACATTCAACTCCTTCCTCTTGCAACCGCCTGCAATGCAACTCATACTCACCTACTGCTTCCTCACAACCCATCTCAAAGCACAAAACCAACTTGAACTAGTATGTCAACTCTAAAACCACTATAACATCCCTTAAAATTACGACCATTTAAAATTTCAAATTTTGATTTAATGTTTGAATTTGAAATGGTTTTTAAATAAGATTTATGATGTTATTAATGAACGATTTAATTTATTTATTTTACGCGAGGCAAGCCGTTTTGATAGTGGACTTACCATGATTTAAAATTTTATTTGTGGTAAACAACAGTTTATAATTTGTTAAATTGTGATTGATAATAATGGAAATAACTCGTATAACCACATAACAGTGGGAAAACCGACTTTGTAATACATATATATATTAAAAGAAATAATAAATGGTAATAAATTAAAGTTAGTATATACTTGTACGTTAATTAGATTAGAAAAAAATGTTACGAAATAAAGGAAAATGAAACTGATGAAAATTATTTACATTAATTAACATTAACGTTAAAACTTGTTATAAATGCACATAAAGAAAGAAAATACAGGGAACTGATGTATAAGGCTTGTCATGATTATTCAATAGACATTGTAATTAATGCATCATTCAAAGGAGGACAAAATGGTTATTGTAAAAAAGCTTCAGACAGACACAAGTTTTCGAAGGCTCCGTGGAATTAAGAAAAACCAACAAAGTCGGTTTGATTAAATTGTTTATGTTTATACATTTGGACTTGTTAACTTTGAACTATTGTTGAAAAAACAATTGCAGTTGAATCCTTGATTTTATTTTTAAGGTTCAACATAGGCATTAATGCGATAGTTGGAAATAAATTTATGAATGTTTCCAAATTAATTTTATATAGGAAGAATTGTAAGACACCGAGTGTTAAAGGTATGTAATGTATGTTTTAACTATCGCAGTTAATGAAATTTATGTTAACATTTATAATAGTAAATAAAAATAGAAACAAACAAACATAAAACATATTTATTGTCCAACGTTTCCATGTATTATGCATACATTTGTAATAAAAAAACATAAAACATATTTATTGTTTTCCCTTCTTTTTCTACTTTCCCCAAATTCACTGCCTTATCTATCTCCACTTTATTTCTTCATTAGTAATGCATTCATTTCTTTCCTCCACTTTATTAATTTTTTTTCCATACATTCTATTTTCTTGAATCTTATTTCATATTCTATACGTCTATCATTACAAAATCCATATATGTTGTATCCATTCTGCCACATTTAATTTGTGAAACGCATGAAAAAAATGAATTGAAAACGTCCCGCACCATTATGTGTATAAAAAGAAGAAGTCATAATCATTTATTTTAATTAATGAATAAAAGGAAAGGTCATCATTTGGTTTTCCTTCCCTTCTTTCTCCGCTGTAACGTTTTATATTACATATATTATTTATAGTATAACATAAATACTTCATATTATTCCATATTCTTCCCTAAGCACGTTTTAATGACTTCATATAACATATAGCATAAAACGTTTTATAAAACAAAAATCCATGCATTTTATTTACAATGCTTGGCATAAATGCATATGAAATGGTGTAAAAATAAAATAAAAAAGAATGAAGTCTGAAAGTTTATTGGCTTGGGAATTAGTTAAGTATATTGATCGGTTCGTTTGATTGAGATTTACGAACACTTTCAAATTCAAGCGCATATACCGTTCCCTTCCCTTTATTTATTTCCTTACCTACTGTTCATTCCGCAGAATTTCCTTCTTTCCCTTTACTTCTATTGTCATCTTAAAGAATATTTCCCAAACGAAATCAAGTCTTCTTCTTTTCATTTTAATGGCAGCCTCCACCGAAAAATTAAAATGCCATTTTTCTTCAGGCCTTCATAAATTTATCCCCGCTCAATCAGTGGCCTGTTGCAATTATATCCTTCTCTTCCTCTTGAATTAGTAGCCAACTAAAAACCAATTTCCCCCAAATCAAACGAATTCCTCCACCGTCCTCGTTAACAATCTCCACCTTCGTCTGTCCTTGCAGCGTTGTCACGGGCTTCTTTTTCTTTCGTCGAATCAAGGTGTGTTTTAATTTCACAGTTAATTTTGTCTCAACTAATTAAAACCAATACTGTGATAATAAAAAAAAAATCGATCCTTTGCTTATTTAGCATATTTGAATTATCTTTGACGTATTGTGGTTGGTTACTTTTGACATAACCGTGGAAATTTGGTTGATACTGTCATAATGTTGTTGTGGCCATTTCCATTTTACCATGATCCATGTTGTACATCACTTATTTTCTTATTCTTACAGGTCTTCTATATTTATTTATTTATTTTACCATCGCTCACTTGGCGTGTTCACCAGCTATGGTACCTGTAAAATCGGGTACTGCTTGTACTAGCATTAGGTCTGTTGCATTTTTTCTTGCTGTTGGAACTATTAAACCATTGCCCATTTTTACTTGTTTTTTTTGGAAATAGTTATACGCATATAGAAATTGTAATATCAGTTTTATATATATGTTTCCTGAAGCATATATATACTTTAGTTGATGAAGGCTGTTCCATTTTATTTGCTTTGTCCATTTTCTTTATATGGGAAGTCACGAAAAAATTTCTGAAACAGGTTTAGGAACTTTGAAACTTGCAAACAGGAAGTTGGGTATATAATATATGCATGGGAATAGAATTCTTTTGTTTAAGTTTATGTGCTAGAACGTAGAAACTACTTCTTACCTTTAAGTATTGGGCTTGAATACTTAAGAACTTTTGCCTTGTTTAATATGCATTACTGGGATGTAATATATATAGTTCAAATTTATGAAATAAAGTTCAATTTTTTTTTTTGGTGCTATATACGTGCATTATTACATACTTTTGAGAAAAAAAATGAACATATGCATATGACATATTTGGTTGAGTGAGGGAACCAACGTACTATATATTTTTTACTTCTTTTGAATAATGTAAGTTAGATCTATATTTTAATGTAAGTTGGAATAATACGGTTCTTATAATAACATTAGGTGTTGTAATATGTATGTCTTATGGCCTTAGTCAGTTTTGTACATATTGACTTGTGCATTGAATTATTTGGCAACTTTACCCGGATTTGTAGCGTACTAGAAATTCAATAAATTCTCATTTATGTTAGGATTACCTATTTTATTTCAGTTTTTATTGAAGTTAATTTACTTGAATACAACCTGACCTGAGTTTTGTTTTGCTCGGGTCGGGGTCATACCTGAGTAATTACAGCTTAGATTTGAAGCTGACGACCGACAAGGATTCGTGAAGGCATGTGGAGGCGCAATTGCTTTTGGTCCAATTACACGAATTTTTTTTGGTAAATAAATTAATGTCTATTTTTCTTCCGCTGTGCATATGAATTTTGTAAACTCTGATATTTGTATAAACTGCTTCCGCTGTGAGATATTGTAGCTTTTATTTTTGTGATTTCTATGTTTGATTTTATTAAACCTTGTAAGCCAAATAACAATTTGTCGTTTCGATCGGTTAAAGTTGGTTTAGTTATCGACTGGAAGCGGTCGAAAAGGCAGGTTGTTATAGTTGGTATCAGAGCTGGTTAGAGAACGTGATAGGGGGTTCTCGCTTGGCTGTTTGGTGGCGAGCAGGAGACTCTTACCCCTACATGTCCCAATGGGAAGATAGGTTTGGTTGTTGCAGTCGAGAGGATGGTCGTAAAATCAGTTCTGAGGTATCACTGTATGTCACGGTGGGAGGTTAGCCCACTGCCTGATGGTTGCAATGCCTAGGGTCATTATAGTTGGTATCAGAGCTTTGGTTTACACAAAGCTTAGCTTATGGAGTTTAATAAGAATCATTCGCTAGAAATTACACTAGAGAGAGCATAATTTGAAATATAAATGGTTATGAAACTAGTATTTTGAATGAGCAGCGCAGTGGAAGCTTTTTGAAATTAGTAAATTTTGAAGCAAATTCATTTTGAAATTGATAAATTATTCTGAAATATATCGTTTTGTCTTATATATTTGGAGATGGTGTATTCTTATAAAAAGAATTTTGAGTATTTATTCGACGTCAAGGTTGGACTATTGAGTATGTAAGATTTTGAATATACGCCTAGCTAACATATATACAAATTCTTGTCTGTACTAGATAGATATGGAATCACACTCTGGTCGCTTGGAGATTATTCTGGTGATTGTCGCGAAATAAGCAGTATTTATTTTCGAGTTTCGAAAGCGGGATTGACTATATGATTCCGACTGAAACGTTAAGAAATACTTAGACTAATTATTTTGACAAACATTCGAAAATGATTTGGATAAATTTTAATGAAAACGCTTTTGTAAAATTAGTGTGAACTTGGGTAAATGATCAAAATTTAAATAAAGTTACGTTATTGTGAAACATAAGTAGAATTTACAAATGAATGTTTTATAATTAAATTGTAAGGCGAATAGTGAATGCCGACATTGGAAAAAATTTGTGAACTTTACAAATCTAGAATGACAAGTGAATGTTAGAATTAAATTGAAAAATTATAAAGAAGGTAACTTGAATAAAATTGAAGAAAAAGGAAACGAGCTTTAAATTTTACAACGACAAATGTGAATATTTTGAATCTTGAACTAAAGTGATTTAATTAAAGAAATTTCATAGTTGCATTTTACCCCCTTGGCCTTGAGAATAGATAGTTCCTTCGTTCAATTTTGATTCATTCACCTTGCTTTAGTAGTTGTTGTTTGACCTTCCCACCTTGTTTTATTCATGTTTGAGCTTTCATTAATACAAAAATCATGTCCTTATACCCATTTTTTAATGTGCATTGTAAAAATTCTAAAATAAAGTTTGATTAATGACATAATTTTGTATTTGAAACAAATATTTGAACGTTGAATTATGACAACAGTTGACAATTGAATTTTCGAAGTATTGTTTTTGTACTATGTTAATGGAAGTATTGAAAATGATATGTAAGGGATAATTAAAATGGATAGAAATAGATTTCTTAATTGTTTTAAAATACATTGAATCCAACTTATATGAAATGTGTTAGAAATATTTGATTAAGAAATATTTTGAGAAGGTTATTTGTACATATATATATATGAATTATAAGTTTATTTCAGAAGCTTTTGAAAGAGTTTATCTTTCATGAATAATGTTCAATTTGAAAATGATTATTGAAATCATATTATGAAATTGTTAGACCAAAATCTGGGCCTAACACCCAAATTCAGTGTGAAGTCCTCACGGTCACAAATCTCAGATCACAGAATGCAAATAAAGCAGTAAAAACAGGGAACACACGAGGTTTTTATAGTGGTTCGGTTCAAACCAAACCTACGTCCACTTTATATTTTCTTAAATCCTAAGAAATTACAATTACAATGCTGTCTCACTATCTGTGAGATCTGTTTATACACAAAATCCATGTGTTATCATGAAGAAGAAGAGAAAAGGGAGGTGATTTTATACACGAAATCCTCGTGTTATATTGATTTGAGGAGTTCATAAAGTCGTTGTGTAATTGCCAATGGAGTCTGGGAGGTGTTCGTGCCAAAAAGCCAAGTCAAATCCCTGAAAATGCCCTCAAATGGTGTATTTATAGCCGTTTCCTGATACCTGTTCGTGGGACACGTGGTACGCATCCCAAAAATCTCGAAATGTGGTGGAAAACATCCAGAAATCCTCTCCAAGTCGTGATATGACACGTGTAATAGGATCCATACAAGCTGGAGGGAAAATAGCCTTTAGAACAGGTCATAACCGAGTGCAACGAGCACATGCCCAGGCGGTTCGTGACCATGGTGTGCACCACGAACCGGGGTGACGAGCTGGAGTGGAGATGCTAGAGCTGACCATCACGAGCGCGTTGTGGTCCAATTGTGCATCACGAGCGGGTCATGGTCCGGGGAGTCACCACGAGCCGGGTTGGTTCACGAGCAGGAAATGAGGGCGAGCCCTAGGGGGCGAGCCGAGTTGGTCCCACGAGCCAAGGTGGGTCCCACTAGCGGAGGTGGGTCCCAATCCATGATCCAAGCTAATGACGCTTCGTCACTACATCCACGTGATTGCCAGTTAATGCCAGATTACACCCATTCATGGAAACGGGGGTAACTTACAAATCGTAAGTCCATTTTAGCCAAACGAAAGCTCTACTTGAAGCTAATTCAGAGGGATACAAGAGTTATTGAGCAAAGCCTTGTAATTGATGTTTTCATGTCCAAAAAAGGTCATCTAGTAAGAGTTTCTGGTCATTCTTTGTTTGTGATGCGACTTCAACCAAATCGCTTCATGTCTTCTGACGATGTTCCCAACACTTAAGCGTATTGTTAACTAGAGATTCCATGTGTGACAGCTTTGACAAAAAGCATGTCAACAGAAATCAAAGCTGAAATGTAGTTGGAATTTCACATAAATTGATTCGGATTGGATTATCTCTTGAAGTTAGTATTTTGCTTTCCAAAACTATAAATTAATTTATTTTCTTCATTTAAACTACTTTGAATATAAACTTAGCTTTCTTATCCAACTATTATTCTACAGCAAACCTATTTAGTTTATTTAAACTATTTTATACTAAAACATGTTTATTTTATTCAAACCTATTTGAACGACTTTATATAAAAAAAATTTTTTACTCTATTCGAACCTATTTTATATCAAGTTTATTATCTTACTTAAACCATTTTAAATTTAACTTAACTATTTTAGATATAAGATTGTATATTTTCAATCCGAGCAATTTAAGCCCGAAATGATTGAGTGTAAAGATTCAGTTGAATAATAATATTCGTAACATGCAATCTAAACTGAATTTGAAGTTTTAATGGTGAATTGATTTCTAAATCTGAAATTGAAATTGAAATGATATCGAATATCTAAATCGATTAAGAAATCAAACTGAATTTGGTATTGAAATGAAATTTCGAGAACCTTCGATTTTGGACACTTGATATGGAAGTTTTCGAAACTTATATATATGAAAATTTAATATAAGAATGCGCTGAATTCAAAATTATTGATTTTGAAGGTAATTGACATGAAATGATATCTTGTATATAATGAAATTTGTACAAAATGACATGTTGAAATATGATTTAAGAAGTCTTATATAAATGAAATTTTATATATGTCCTATATACGCAAAGTGAAATGAATATAATATATAGTACTATGTGATTTCGAACCAAAGATACAGGAAGTACCTTCCATTGAAAATCGAGGTCCTACTCGCTAGGAACTCTTGTTGATATTTCTTGGATTCTGGTTTTCCGTACATAATACTCATGAGTGTTTCCTTTGAACTCGGCTGCATGGCGAGATTCGCAGGGCCGCGAAGGCCTACGACGACGGATGCTTCCTGGGGTAACCAGGCATAACCATTGTGTCTGCTGTGATCTATAGTCGTTTTACGATGGCGAAATCCACATGGATGCGAAAGCCTATGGGTAAGAATGCTTCCTGGGGATTCAGGCATAACCATTATGTATCTGCGGTTCACATGGCATAATTCGTAGGGCAGTGATTGCGTAAGGTTTACGGGTGATACAAATGTAACGACCAGTATTACTAGATGCAAACTGCGTTTCCATGCGATTATTTTGAGGTGTTATGGCAAAATATGTAAGGCAGTGATTGCCTAGCCACCTATGGCCGTGTCACTTTGTCCTCTCGACTTGGTGATAAAGCGACCTTAGGGTCTACATTCCGTGATGATCTCATATTATTCTATTTCTATTGATTCATCCTGTTGATTGTTGGTGACGAAATTCGTAGGGAAGAGATTTCCTATAGGTACGGATGCTTCTTGGGGGACCCAGGCGTAACCATTGTGTATCTGTGATTCATGAATAAGTTTCATCGGGATGGTACTTCTTTTATCTATTTAAATGTTTTTAAAAGTATTTTCACTGAATGTTGAAACGAGTTTACTTAGTACTTCGAGATTTCTAGTTTTGCGCTTGACCAACGCATTACTAGATTCTTGAAGAGCAATGATAAATTTATGGAAATATCGAGTTATCAAAAATTATTTTTGATATAAGGTATTTTTTATATCAAAAGAATTTTTCTTCAATTTTTTTTCTTATAAATTTAAAATTGTATATAAATTATAGACACTTTAATTAGATACATTGGTATAACTATTTTATTTTAATGAACTATAATATGTCAATATGCGAAAACCATTCTATTAGCATAACAGGTTTGATTTTGTTTTGAATACACGATTTTGATTTTAAATAGAATTGTTCGCTCGATTCTCGACGATGAACACTGATATGAGTTTTTGGTAAAATCTGAGGTTCTCTATCATAGTTTATTGCTATGCAAGAAGAATGGAAGTTTCTAATCAAGAAGTCAAATCAGAAGTCCGCACTTGAGTGATCAGGTTACCAATACTAATTAAAAGACAAATTTTGTATTTTAACAAGAAATCGAAAATGATATGCATATGAATGGAGTATCGTTTAATTACCAGTTCCTTATTTCATTCCTTTTTAAGGACGAAAAATTCTGAGTAGGGGAGAATGTAACATCCCTTAAAATTACAACCATTTAAAACTTTAAATTTAATTTAATGTTTGAATTTGAATGGTTTTTAAATAAGATTTATGATGTTATTAAAAAACGATTTAAAATTTTATTTGTGATAAACAACAGTTTATAATTTGTTAAATTGTGATCGATAATAATGGAAA
The DNA here is from genome assembly GCA_030737875.1 of Allium sativum. NCBI lineage: Eukaryota > Viridiplantae > Streptophyta > Magnoliopsida > Asparagales > Amaryllidaceae > Allium > Allium sativum. The sequence continues at coordinate 994,260,518 of CM060924.1, read as the reverse complement.
TTATTAAATTGTTATGTTTATACATTTAGACTAGCTAACTTTGAACTACTGTTGAAAAAAAAATTGCATTTGAATCCATGATTTTATTTTTAAGGTTTAATGTAGGAATTAATGCGATAATTGATAATAAATTTATGAATGTTTCCAAATTAATTTTATATAGGAAGAATTGTAAGACACAGAGTGTTAAAGGTATATAATGTATGTTTTAACTGTCGCATTTAATGAAATTTATGTTAACATTTATAATAATAAATAAAAAAATAAATAAACAAAACATATTTATTGTCCAACCTTTCCATGTATTATGAATACATTAGTAATAAAAAAAGATAAAACATATTTATTGTTTCCCCTTCTTTTTCTACTTTCCCCAAATTCACTGCCTCATCTCTCTACACTCTATTTCTTAATTAGTAATGCATTCATTTCTTTCCTCCACTTTATTAATTTCTTTCCATACATTCTATTTTCTTGAATCTTATTTCCTATTCTATGCGGCTATCATTACAAAATCCATATATGTTGTATCCATTCTGCCACATTTAATTTGTGAAATACATGAAAAAAATGAATTGAAAAGGTCCCGCACCATTATGTGTATAAGAAAAACAAGTCATTCATTCATTTTAATTAATGAATAAAAGTAAAAGACATCATTTGGTTTTCCTTCCCTTCTTTCTCCACTATAACGTTTTATATTACATATATTATTTATAGTATAACATAAATACTTCATATTCTTCAATATTATTCCCTAAGCATGTTTTAATGACTTCATATAATATATAGCATAAAACGTTTTATAAAACAAAAATCCACTCATTTTATTTCCAATGCTTGGCATAAATGCATATGAAACGGTGTAAAAAAGAAGAAAAAAAGAATCAAGTCTGAAAGTTTATTGGCTTGCTTGGGAACTGTAACAACCAGTAAAATCTGGGCCAGTTTAAAATTTTTATTTTGGCAATTTTGGCGAATTTTGATTATTTAAAATGAATTATTTTAAATAATATCGACGAGAAATTTATTTTGAATAGAATTCGAACGTATATATTATATACGTCGTCGTTAGAATATAAATAATTATTTATAATTATAAATAGAATTGAAGATGGCGCGGTAGTTCGATAATTCGATTTCAAACTTCAATTGAATGTACCGGGTGCAAAACAATCCGGATTTTAGTGAAACCAAAAATAATGGAATCTAATAGTGAATATCTTTCCAACGAATCCGAAAAATCCAAAGTTCGTAGCGGGAATCAAAAGATATGTCCAGTTGAAAATTCTGAATAGTCGCTATGGAATTCAGGCCCTTAAAAATGGACATTTTGCAAACGACCTCGGATTTCGACGAAACCAGTTTTGTTGGGTTCGTGATGTCAATTTATTGCTAGGTTTCAAATTTCATAATTTTTCGAATCAATATGTGAGCGTGGCAAAAGAAAACGCGTTTGACCAGTTTCAGTTGATTTTAATCGACTGGAAATTGGCCATTTTTCTAACGGTCTCAGAATTTGACGAAACTAGTTTTGTTAGGACCGTATCGTCAATACGAAGCTAGAAAATATTTTTTTGGAATTTTTAAAGTTAGTATGTGACCCCGGTAATTTGAAATGTACGTTTAAAATTCAATATAGTGATTTAAATGTAAATTAAACGGAAACTGATTCAAACAGTCGAATCAGCTTGCGATATATATCCCATTGTGTTCAGAAAGGGGGTAATACCCTACGGACGACAGGCGGTGGGCCTCGTTTCGAGGTCGTATGAAAAAGTCAACTATAGATTGAATTAAATAATTAAATAATAATAATAAAAAAAAAATATTTCCTTTCTCCCCCTTATTTCCCTCTGGCCCCTCCCCCGTTCAAATCGACAGAATCAAAACATAATTAAAAAAAAAAAATAAAAAAAAAAGGGGAGACGATGGCGGAATCGCGCAGCCACCCCCCCTCGTCATCAACGACGATGCCTCCCCCACCGCGCGCCGATCCAGCGTCCGCCCACCTCGAAGCTCGCGACGCATCAGCCTCCCTCGCTCGGAACCCTAGCGCCGCCGCCCAGTTCGAGAAGCCCTCCGCCGATCTGCAGAAACCCCCCCCCCCTCTGTAAGTTTTTTTTTGGTTTTATTAATTTATTTTTATGTATTTAAATAGAGTAAACTGATTTTATAAAAAAAAAACATTTAAAAACTGAATTTTAAATTGATTTAAAACTGAATTTTAAATTGATTTAAAACTGAATTTTAAATTGATTTAAAACTGAATTTTAAATTGATTTAAAACTGAATTTTAAATTGGTTTTAAACTGATTTTAAAAGGGTTTTAAACTGAACTGAAATTTTTAGAAAAGATTTTAAAAACTGAATTTTTAAAGTATAGAAAAAACTGAATTTTTAAAGGTATAGAAAAACTGAATTTTTTTTACTTTAATATAAGAAAAAGGTTTTAACTTTAATATAAGAAAAAGGTTTTAAAAGATTTGAATTTTAAAAAGGTTTTAAAAGATTTGAATTTTTAAAAGGTAAAAGATTTAAACTTTGAAAAGTAAAAGAAAAGATTAGATCTTTGAAATGGAAAAGGCGGAATCTATATAAATAAAAATTCGATTTTTATGTATTGAACATCGAAATAAAAATTCGATTTTTATATATTGAACTTTGAAATAAAAATTCGATTTTTATATATTGAACTTTGAAATAAAAATTCGACTTTTATATATTGAACTTTGAAATAAAAATTCGATTTTTATATATTGAACTTCGAAATAAAAATATGATTTTTATATATGGAATAGCGAAGTAAAAATTCGATTTTTACATAGGTAGTGAAAGCGAGCAACGAAGATGAAAAATGATGCGATGACGACGAAGACTTCTCTGAAAGGAGTGCCGTGGAGCTAGGATAGCTATAAGTGAGAATTTCTCACCTTTCAATTTCTTTTCCAATTATATATATATATACTAGGATGCAGACGGTGCTTAGTAGCACCCGACACAATCGTCCACAGACCATGGACTTGTTTGTTTGGTTGCATAGATTAGTTGAATTATTTGTTTGAATTGAATTGTTTGGTGAGATGAAATTGATTTGATTGATGTGTGAATGGCGTGGGCCTTCACTAGACCGGGGATAAGGCTAGGCCTTGTCCCGTTTCTAGTATCGTGCCGTTATGCCGCCGAAATTTCCTAAAATATGTTAGAAAAATAAAAATATCATTTTATTTAAAGATTGAATTGAATAGAAATTCATATGTTGGAATAAAATGTTTTGTCGTTAAAAATATAATTTTTAACGTGAATGTGAATAAATAAATATTCATTTACAAACCAGACGGTTTGTTTATGTACACTTATTTAAAGGACATTGATTGGGACGATAAATTTTACACATCGCCCAACTGCACAAATAAAATATGCGGTTGATTGTTTGAAACCCCACACGGGTGTTGGGATGAAATTTGAAGTTCACTCATCCTGATTGATTAAATATGTCGATCGATTGATTGACAGGCTGTTATAAGCGTTGAATATCTATATTTGATGCTTATACAGTGTAGTGCACTTTGGTTGATGGTTGATTATTTTCAATGTCATTATATACATGTGTTGTATGAAAATCCATATAATTAACTTTATATGGTAATTGATTGGGCCTCATTCCAATTTGAAAAATAAAGAATATTATAAAATAAAAGTTCATGTGTTGACAGTACTCATTCTTTGAGATTGGTCATGTGTTGAACGAAATATTTTGATAATAACAACTATTTTGAAAAAGAAATATTTGAAATAGAATATTTGAAAATAGAAATTTATGAAGCCGTGTTGATTAGATTGACGCCATTTTGACGTGAACGATATTTATATCGATTTTAAACGATTTCGAAATGAATTGAATTGAAAACGATTTCGAAATGAATTGAATTGAAAACGATTTCGAAATGAATTGAATTGAAAACGATTTCGAAATGAATTGAATTGAAAACGATTTCCAAATGAATTGAATTGAAAACGATTTCGAAATGAATTGAATTGAAAACGATTTCGAAATGAATTGAATTGAAAACGATTTCGAAATGAATTGAATTGAAAACGATTTCGAAATGAATTGAATTGAAAACGATTTCGAAATGAATTGAATTGAAAACGATTTCGAAATGAATTGAATTGAAAACGATTTCGAAATGAATTGAATTGAAAACGATTTCGAAATGAATTGAATTGAAAACGAATTGAAATGAATTCAAATTGAATTGAAATTTGAATTGAATAGAAATGAATTTTGAAACGAATTTATAAAGAAGAATTCAATTTTGATTTGAATTGAAAAGGAAGTTGAAATTGCTTTTGAAACGATTTTAAAACTATTTATATAATTCGTTTTAAATAGAAATCGACGAAATATATATTATATATATTATATATAATATAATGGTCTGAATAGAACGCGCCGCGCCGCGGCAGTTCGCGAATTTCGACCATTTATTTCAAACGGACATTACGGGAGATCCGACCGTCGGATTCTCCTAAAACCGGAACCGTTGGGTTCGTATCGAAAAGAGCTTTCTAACGTATATTAGAAATTTGAAATCTAACGGTTGGATTTGGAATTATGTCCAAATCAAATTCGAAAAAGGTCGCTGTAAGTGCAGTTCGATGGCCGTAGATGGAAATCGACTGTACGGGCCTTGATAAAATTATTAAAAATAGCAATAATTTGTGTAAAATCATAAGAAATGATTTGTGAAGATTTGGGATGAAAAAACTCCATATTTGAAAAGATAAAAATGGATTTTTATCGAAATGAACTAGTTTTGAACTAGAAATATAATTCTATTTATTTTTAAATAAATAAATTGAATTTAAAAAAGGGTTTTATAAATAACCAAAATTTCCAATGATTGCATTGGAGTGGATTTGAATCGAAATTGTCTTCGGAATATTTCGATGTTGGAATTCGTGATTATACAGGTGTTGTTATGGAAATTTGAAAGATATATATATTTATATCGTTATTTCCAATACGACATTTGTTAGTCGTAGAATTCGATATTGAATATAAGCCGATATATTTTCTATTCAGAGCCTTGTATTGAATATCGAATGTGATTTGGGTTTGTCGTGAATGGTGTCTTCACTAACACTGTTCTTGAACCCAGTTGAGAAAAGATTAAATCTTTTTGTTTAGATTTAATGAAGTGTACCAATTAAATAATATTTAATTGGAATTGAATTGATATTGATTTTTGGGTTTATCGTGAACAGTGTTTTAAATAACACTTGTTCTTTAACCCGATAATTAATGAATGTGATTTGGGTTTGTCGTGAATGGTGTCTTCACTAACACTGTTCTTGAACCCAGTTGAGAAAAGATTAAATCTTTTGATTTAGATTTAATGAAGTGTACCAATTAAATAATATTTAATTGGAATTGAATTGATATTGATTTTTGGGTTTATCGTGAACAGTGTTTTAAATAACACTTGTTCTTTAACCCGATAATTAATGAATGTGATTTGGGTTTGTCGTGAATGGTGTCTTCACTAACACTGTTCTTGAACCCAGTTGAGAAAAGATTAAATCTTTTGATTTAGATTTAATGAAATGCACCAATTAAATAATATTTAATTGGAATTGAATGGATATTGATTTTTGGGTTTATCGTGAACAGTGTTTTAAATAACACTTGTTCTTTAACCCGATAATTAATGGGATGTGACTTTGGGTTTATCGTGAACCGTGTTTTAAATGACACTGATTCTTTAACCCAGTCACAGATTAAAACTAAGTGGAGTTTTAATGAATCTTTAATTAGATTGAAAAGATCGAAAATGGAGTATCACCAGTTTTGCTCCAGGCGATAGTTAAATCTTTAATTAGATTTGAACGTGAAATTTAGAAACTAACTGTCGGTTAGCTAAGTAGAATGGTTTTCTGGATATTGATCTGATGTTGGTTTCGGCCTTCGGGGTTAATATTTGGGGAATTATTCTCTTGATTAATTTACGGTTAATGACTAATGAGTTGGAATGAGGCGTATGTTGTGTTTGTGTAACACTTTTATAATATATACGCGAGTTATTCGGAAAGACCGGGTTTATCCCATTCTGAATAACTGATACGACGATAAGTCGAAGATGAAGACGATGGTCGAAGACCGGAGTTCTTCACGTCGTTTGGGTGATAACTGATGATCTTGATTGGGCTGTACACCCAAGAAGATGGAAACAGTTGGTGATCGTCCAGACGTACTTGGAGATCGATGGATATGCGGGGTACTAGGTGCCTCCGGTTTCGTTCAGACCCAGAACGGACTTGTAAATGGACTGTGTGTCTGACATCGGATTTCATTCTGTGTGACTGATATCGGTTGCATAGGATGGTTTGCCTGTGTGGCATGCTAAGATGCAAATGATCAAGGCTTCTGTTGAAAAGCAAAGTCTTGTGGTGATGATCAAAGCACGGCCTTTGTGGCGTAGCTTTGTGTAACGTTTACCTCGCGTGTTTCACACCAGGTATGAACCAAAAACGGGAGACGGACCTCAGGGAGGACTTGCGTTTCTTTCTAGCTAGAAGTGGCGTCAGTGGTTTTACACGCCCTGACGAGTTTGACTTATGTGGTTGTTGCTGTTGCGAGGCGCCTCGGATTGATCGGTCGTTCTCGAACCGATGGAGTCATTTAGTGGCTCATTTACGCCCCAAAGGGCGGAGAGACGTAGTGTTCAGGCATAATAATCCACATCGGTGGACCGGCCCTGACGATCTAAAGGGTTGATGCGTTCTGATCCTGAGACATGGGCTAGATTGTCTCGAATCGGTTGAGGACTATCTTTTGCCTCGGTTCATAGACGGAAATCCAATTTCCAAATACGTGACATTTGCGGTTTTATTTGTAAACCTATATATGGCGACATGATATATGGTACCCATGCCGCCTATGATTGATACTTATGATTTGAAGTTGTTTTACACACTATGCACTTATAGTAGTATCAAATGATTTGTTTTAAACGTATCAAGCATTCTTTGGCTGTTATAAGGGAAAACCCTATCCCCCGGCTTGCGTTTGCATTGTGTGATAGGACCTGGGTCTTATAACAGCTTCATTTTTCTTTATTTAGCATTACGCTGTTTGTTTTATGCACTGGTATTCTTGGGAGGAAACCCGTTCCGTGTTATACGGCGTGGTCCCTTGATTTACCTAGCTTTAAAAATAAAGATTAATACATGTTTTAGTTCTCACACCAGTCACATGACTGACCTGGAGTTTATTGTTTTAACCTAAACTCTGGGTGCCCCTATTTTCGACACGGGCAGCTAGTAGTTTTGGTTTTGCAGATTTATATTCACAGGATCATGGTTTACAGCTGGAACGATATCCGGAAAGCTTTGTATCCGTATATCTCTTCTAGTTGTGTATTGTATTATTTTCCGCTGCGATGTATTTAAATGTAATTTAAATCTCTGATATTTCTGTGTAATATTCATTTATACTCTGTATATTCTTGTAATCTGATGCATTGTTGTAATATACAATGAAATGTTCTTCTGTATGCGTTCTGTTGTGGCTTGTTCTCGAACTATCCGACGCTTTCCTTAACGGGGAAGTCACGGGTCTTCACAGGAACCAGTAAAGCATATTGATCTGTTCTTTTGATTGAGATTTACGAATATGTTCAAATTCAAGCGCATGTATCGTTCCCTTCCCTTTATTTATTTCCTTACCTGCTGTTCATTCTGCATAATTTTCTCCTTTCCCTTTACCTCTATTGTCTGCTTAAAGAATATTTCTCCAGGCGAAATCAAGTCTCCTTCTTTTCATTTTAATGGCAGTCTCCACCGAAAAATTAAAATGCCCATTTTCTTCAAGTCTTCATAAATTTCTCCCCTCTCAAATCAATGGCCAGCTGCCATTAGATCCGTTTCTTCCTCTTCAATTCATAGCCAGCATAAAACCAATTTTCCCCAAATCAAACAAATTCCCTCCACCGTCCTCATCAACAATCTCCGCATTCGTCCATCCTTGTTGCGTTGTCACCAGCTTCTTTTTCCTTCGTCGAATCAAGGTGAGTTTTAATCTCATAGTTAATTTTTATTCAACTAATTAACAATAATACTGTGATAATTAAAAAAAAGTTGGATCATTTGCTTGTTTAGCATATTTGAATTATCTTTGACATATTATGGTTTGTTACTTTTGACATAACCATGGAAATTTGGTTGATACTGTCATAATGTTATTATGGCCATTTCAATTTTACCATGATCCATGTTGTACATCACCTATTTTCTTATTGTTACAGGTCTTCTATATTTATTTATTTTACCGTCACTCACTTGGCATGGTCACCAGCCATGTTACCTGTAAAATCGGGTACTACTTGTACTAGCACCTGGTCTATCTCATTTTTGCTTGTTGTTGGAAATATTTAACCATTGCCCATTTTTGCTTGTTTTTTTGGAAATAGTTGTACACATATAAGAATTGTAGTATTAGTTTTTTTTTATATATATCTTGAAGCATATATATATATACTTTAGTTGATGAAGGCTGTTCCATTTTATTTGCTTTGTCCATTTTATTTATGTGGGAAGTCGTGATTTATTTTTCTGAAACAGGTTAGGAACTTTGAAACTTGCAAATAGGAAGTTGGGGTATATAATATATGCATGGGAATATAATTCTTTTGTTAAAGTTTATGTGCTAAAACGTTGAAGCTACTACTTGCCTTTAAGTATTGGGCTTGAATACTTAAGAACTTTTGCCTTGTTTAATATGCATTACTGGGATGTTATATATATAGTTCAAATTTATGTAACAAAGTTCATTTCTTTTTTTGGTGCCATGTATGTGCATTATGTACATACTTTTAAGAAGAAAAAAAGAATATATGCATATGACATATTTAGCTGAGCGAGGGAACCAATGTACTATATTTTTTTACTTCTTTGGAATAATGTAAGTTAGATCTATATTTTAAGGTAAGTTGGAATGATACGATTCTTATAATAATATTAGGTGTTGTAATTTGTCTTATGGCCTTAGTCAGTTTTGTACACATTGACTTGTGCATTGAAACACATTGACTTGTGCATTGAATTATTTGGCAACTTTACCCGGATATGTAGCATACTAGAAATTCAACAAATTCTCATTTATGTTAGGATTACCTATTTTATTTCAGTTTTTATTGAAGTTAATTTAATTGAATACAACCTGACCAGAGTTTTGTTTTGCTCGGGTCGGGGTCATACCTGAGTAATTACAGCTTAGATTTGAAGCTGACGATGATAAGGATTCGTGAAGGCATGTGAAGGCACGCTCGCTTTTGGTTCGATTAAAATTCGGATTTTCTTTTGGTAAATAAATTAATGTATATTTTCTTCCGCTGTGCATATGAATTTTGTAAACTCTGATATTTGTATAAAATACTTCTGCTGTGAGATATTGTAGTTTTATTTTTGTGATTTCTATGTTTGATTTTATTAAATCGTGTAAACGAAATAACAATTTGTCGTTTCGGTCGGTTTAAGTTGGTTTAATTACCGACTTGAAGCGGCCGGAAAGGCAGGTTGTTACAACCACCGAATCACTATCAACCTGCAACTTCCCCTACGATCCATTCAATCCTGAATCCTTTAATCCTACAATCACAACGACCTAACACCATAAATATACATCCAAAACTCTGAATCCACCTATTAAATGCGCATATACATGCATCCACGCACAAGCCAATACACACGTAATATAAAAGTGCACTTTAAAATGCAGAAACAAAGATAAGAGAAGATGATTTCCTAATAAAATAGCATTTTTTCAGAAAGATAAAAAGATTTATCTTTTCTTTAAAAAAATTGCCAATAAGTTAGAAAGATCTGTCTATTCCTTAGGAAGTTAAAACAATTTATTTTTTCTTAAAATGGCAAGAATATATATATATATATATATATATATATATATATTCTATATAAGGTAAATTCAATCACCAAAACTAAAATTACAACAAACTTCATTATAGAATCATTCATCCCTTACATAATGTTCATATGTGAGTTATATCGTTTAATATATGGGCATGTTATGAATAAGGTGATGGTAGTGGTAGTAGTGATTAACCTATTAACATGGGAGTAATGTATGGTCTGTATCTTTTGATCTGTATCAGAAAAGCAAATTGCTTGGATTGATATGGTTTGAAATATGTTGTTGTGTTAAAAAAACGATAAATAGTTTATCATTATATAAATGACAAATAGTTTTATCATTTTATAAATGATAGATAGTTTTATCATTTTTCTACATAAAACCAGCGTGTGATACATTACGAATATGAAAGTATTTATACATCAAAATTACATTGTACTAGTATAACTGCATGACGGTGGAATAACCGACCGTTAATTACATAATATCAAAACATAAAAATATATTTTAATAATTTTTATATGATTTCGATGAAAAAATTAATAGCATTATTTATGAAAAAGCAGAAATAACTAAATTGGTATTACGAAGAGTTCAATTTAGTAGCTATCTGATATTGTAGATTTGAAGTGTATTGCAAATTTGAAGGGAAGTGTATATGTGAATTGGTATTGACAGATTTAAATGGAAGAGTGGAAAAATGGACCTTGATTTAAATAATCAAAGCAAGAGAGAAAAACATAGAGCATGATTTTTTGGCTTCAGAAGAAATTGATTTCATCTCACAGTAGGCAAACCTTCCTATGGTTGGTTTGATAAGAAGTGCTGTTTATATTTGTGAAAAAATAAAATAAAAATCACCATTCACAAAAATGGAAGATCATGAATTGCCTCAGTAAAAGTCTTGCGTAATATTAATACAAATGATAAATAGTTTTATCATTTAACAAATGTTAAACATGTTAATATTTATATAAAAGATATACATAATTAACTATGTAAATTAAATAAAAGATAGGCATATTAATATTTATATAAAAGATAAACATATTTATCTTCCAAATTTTAGCCGCAATGACTTCAAGAGTGACATATAGGCCACCTATCTTTCTTTTTTCTTTCAAAAAGATAAAAGAATTTATTTTCTAAAAATAAAAATAAAAAGCATTTAAATTTTTATTCAAATAATCTTAATAAAAAATCATTTTGCTAAGAAGATAAAAGATTTAACCTTCTCTATAAGCTGATAAAAGCATTAGTTTACATATATAAAAAACTACATTTTCCTCTTATTCTAAAATTTGTTTCAGCTTTTAAACATAATTCTACTTGTTGACTTGCACATTTCATTTAATGAACTTATTTCAGTTCCTATGTGCTTTCTCTGTATTTTTTATGTGTATATTTATAGACACACATATACACACTAATTATTTTCTATGCACATACTGTAACGATTCAGATTTCGCCTGGACCTAATCGATCACAAAATCGACTAAGCCCATTCAGAAACCCGAATACGCAAAATTTGGGCATACAACACATCAGAACAAATAACATAAGACTTTTATAAACATTATAATAATGTTACATCAGAGTACAGAATATCAGAGTACATCGAATATAATAATACAACAGCGGAAGATAATTTACAATGAATTTAATACAGTGCATCAGAACTAATAAACTGATACAGCGGAAGTCTATCAATGCTCTGGCCACAGCTTTAAGCTTAGATCCAGAATTCTGCTCAATATATCAGCAAAATAAGCTACTCAACTGCCCATGTGGAAAAGAGGGCACCCGAGTTTGCAAAGTGACAAACTACGGGTCAGTCATGGGACTGGTATGAGAAATCTTACTTAACTTATCTGACAATATGGCTAATCACAGGACCACGTCGCTAACGCGGAATGGGTTTACTCCATTGGATTGCCAGTGAATAAATTAAATAAATTTTTATTCAAACCAACGCAATGCTTTTTAGAAAAATGAAATCATTAAAAGACTTAAGTCCCATCACACAATGCAACGCAAACCGGAGGATAGAGTTTTACCTTATAATGATCAAACATGCTCGAAACGTAGAAAATAATATTTTTAATATTATAATTAGTGTCTAATCTGTTTTAAAACACTTCAAAGTAAATGTATCAATCCTAGACGGCATAGTACCCCATCCTACTATGTCGCCATATATAAGTTTACAATCAAAACTGTAATGTCATATTGGAAATTGGGTTTCCATCACGAGTCAAGGCTAGGGACGATCTCCTTACCAATTCGAGACACTCTAGCATTGTCCCAGGATTCGGACGTTGGCGAACCCTTGGATCCTACAGGGCCGGTCCACAGATACTTTAGTGGATTAGTTATGCCTGAACACACGCTTCCCGGTCCTATTGAACTTATAAAATGGTCACTATCGACCAATAAATCCGAGGCGCCTCATTCCATCAACCACATAAGTAAAATGTCAGGGCTTGCAAAACCCTGATACCACTTCTAGCTAGAAAGAAACATGTGCGCTTCCTGTGTTATGACCCACACTTCCCCATGAAGGAAAGCCTGGATTGCTTTGAGGACAAGACGAATCAGAACACAAACAGAAGAATATTTCATTGTTAATTACAACAATTCCACTAGAATACAAGAATATCCAGAGTATGAATCAATATTACACAACATAAAATATAAAAGATTACAATACATTACATAGCAGGGACAATAATACAAAACATAACTGAAAGTAATAAATGAATAAAGAGCTTTCCGAGTATTGTTCCAGCTGTAAACCAGGATCCTGTGAATATAAATCTGCAAAATCAAAACTACTACCTGTCTGTGTGGAAAATAGGGGCACCCAGAGTTTAGGTTAAAACAATAAACCCCAGGTCAGTCATGTGACTGGTGTGAGAACTAAAACAGTTATTAATCTTTATTTTAAAGTTAGGTAAATCAAGGGACCACGCCGTATAACACAGAACAGGTTTCCTCCCATGAATAACAGTGCATAAAACAATAGCGCAATGCTAAATAAAGAACAATGAAGCAATTATAAGACCCAGGTCCCATCACACAATGCAACACAAGCTGGAGGATAGGGTTTTACCTTATAATAGCCAAAGAATGCTTGATACGCTAAATTTCATCTTTAATTATTACTATAAGTGTATAGTGTCAAAAAAATTTCAATCATAAGTATTAATCATAGACGGCATGGGTACCATATATCATGTCGCCAGTACTAGGCTCTACAATCAAAACCACAAATGTCACGTATTGGAAGTTGGATTTCCATCTGTGAACCAAGGCAAGGGATCGTCCTTGCCGAATGCGAGATGCTCTAGCCCGTGTCTCAAGATCAGAACGCATCAACCCTTGGATCGTCATGGTCGGTCCACCGATGTGGATTAAAATGTCTGAACATTGCGTTTCCCCGCCCTATGGGGCATCAATGAGCCCAATGACTCCATCGGACCCGGATCGTCCGATCTAACCGAGGCGCCTCGCAATCCATCATCCACATAAGTAAAATGTCCGGGCGTGTAAAACACAAAACACCACTCCTATCTAGAAGGAAACGCATGCCCTCCCCGATGTCCTTCTCCCGTTTTTAGTTCACAACGGGGTGTGAGGCTCGCGAATTAACGCTACACAAAGCTACGCCACAAAGGTCGTGCTTTGATCATCAACCACAAGACTCGGCTTTTCAACAGAAGCCTTGATCATTTGCATCTTTGCATGCCACACAGGCAAACCACTCCATGAAACCGATATCCATCAATCATACAGAATGATATCCAATGTCAGACACACAGTCCATTTACAAGTTTGTTCTGGGCATGAATGAAACCGGAGGAACCTTATTCCTCGCATATCCATTGATCTCCAAGTATGTCTGGACGATCACCAACTGATTCCCTCCTCTTGGGTGTACGGCCGAATCAAGATCATCAGTAATTATCCAAACGATGTGAAGACCTCCGGTCTTCAACCATCGTCTTCATCTTCGACTAATCGTTGTATCAGTTATTCTGAATGGGATAAATCCGGTCTTTCCGAATAACTCACGTATTTTATAAACTAGTGTTACACAAACACAACATACGCCTCATTCCAATTCAGAATATTCTTTTATTCAAATATTCTCATTATTAGGGAAAGGTTCCTATTAATTTTATCAAAGATAAATTCTTTAAAATTTATTCTTTAATCCTCCTTTGAATATCATTTCCAACTAGTTGGGATTAGCGAACCACACCGAAGTAATCATTTATTTTATTTCCCAATCCCAACCTATTCATCCCATGGAGCAAAACTGGTAATCCTCCATATCTAACACCACGATGTTATCGATAAAACTAATTACCATTTCACGTTCAAATCTAATTAAAGATTTAACTACCTCTTTGGAGCAAAACTGGTGATACTCCATTCTCGATCATTTAATCTAATTAAAGATTCATAAAAACTCCACTTAGTTTTAATCTACCCAAAAATCAATATCATGTCTTTAACTGGGTTAAAGAACTAATGTCATTTAAAACACAGATCACAATAAACCCAAAATCACCTTCCATTAATAATGGAATCTTCACGGAAAACAGATCAACATATATAATCTATATGAACTTCCATATCCGACTAATAATATAAATGGAATAACGGCAAAGCCTTTTAAATTCCATATATTTTAATAGTCTTCCTCAACAGAAGTTCACTTTGATTATTGCCAAATCGAATTCCAATCCATCCCAATTTATTTATTAAATTGGAAAACTTTACTTTGGAAATTATCCTTTAAATCTTATCAAAAATATTTATAAATTCCAAATCCCATTTCACTGTAAATCGGGTTAAAGAACGAACGTCCTTAAAACATAGTTCACAATAAACCCAATTCACATTCTATTAATTATCAGATTAAAGAACAAGTGTTATTTAAAACACCGTTCACGATAAACCCAAAAATCAATTCCAATTCAATATTATTTAATTGGTATACTTCATTAAATCTAAAAAAAAATATCTAATCTTTTTCTCAACTGGGTTTAAGAACAGTGTTAATGAAGGCACCATTCACGACAAACCCAAATCCCATTTGATATTAAATACAAGGCTCTGAATAGAAAATATATCGGCTTATATTCAATAACAAATTCTACGACCAACAAATATCGTATTGGAAATAACGACATAAATATATCTTTCAAATTTCCATAACAATATCTGTATAATCACGAAATCCAACATCGAAATATTCCGAAGACAATTTCGATTCAAATCCATTTCCGATTTATATATTGGAAAATCTGATTATTTTTAAAATCATTTCAAATCCAATTTATTTATTTTAAAAATAAATGGATTTTAATTCTAGTTCAAAACTAGTTCATTTCGATAAAAATCTATTTTTATCTTTTCAAATATGGAATTTTTCATCCCAATTCTTTCCAAATTATTTATTATGATTTTACACAAATTATTGATATTTTTAATAATTTTATCAAGGGCCGTACAGTCGATTTCCATCAACGGCTATCGAACTGCACCTACAGCGACCTTTTCCAAATTTGATTTGGACATAATTCCAAATCCAACTATTATATTTCTAATTTCTGATATTCGTTAGAAAGCTCTTTTCGATACGAATCCAATGGTTCTGGTTTTAGAAGAATCCGAAGGTCGGATCTCCCGTAATGTCCGTTCGAAGTCAATGTTCGAAATTCGCGAACTGCCGCAGCGCGGCGCGTTCTATTTAGGCCATTATATCATATATATAATATATATTTCGTCGATTTCCCTTTAAAACGTATTTTATAAATCTTTTTAAATTCATTTTCAAAACGATTTCAACTTCCATCTCAAATCCAAATCAAAATTGAATTTTCCAATATAAATTCGTTTTAAATTCATTTCAAATATATTTCAATTTAATTCGAATTTTGAATCTATTTTAATTTAATTCGAATTTCAATTCTCCATATCATTTCAATATTACAACAATAATATTTTCAAAATATTCGATTTTGAAATCACTTTTCGATATTCATTGTAAAACGAATAAATCGACAAAATTCTCGTTCGTGTTAAAATGGCGTTTAACTACTTAACACGACTTCACATTTCAATATTCACTAAATATTATTTTAAAATATTCGATAATTCTGAACTGGAATCAAACACAGTCAATTACCATATAATGTGATTATATGGATTTTCACACAACAAATGTGTATAACAACAATGAAAATAGCAATCCATCATCCAAAGTGCATTCTACACTGCATAAGCATCAAATATAAATATTTAACGCTTATAACAGCTGTCAATCAGTCGATCGACACACAGCTAATTATTGGGATTAGTGTATGTCCAATTTCGTCCCAATACCCGTGTGGGGTTTTCAAACAACAAACACAAATTTATTCGTGCAGTTTGGCGATGTGTAAAATTTTATCGTCCCAATCAATATCAGTCAAATGTGTGTACATCAACAAATCGTCTGATTTGTAAATGAATATTTAATTTTAAATACACGTTAAAAATTATATTTTTAACTATAAAAATATTTATTTTCATTCCACATCACACAATCAGCTTTCACAACAGATCAATCAAACATACAAGCCATCCATGGTCTGTGGACGACGGGTGTCGGGTGCTGCCAAACACCGTCTGCATCCTAGTATATATTTTAACTAGAAAACAAATTAAAAGTCAGGAGTTCTCACCTTGGGGTTCCACTCCATCATTCTTTATTTCTGAATGGTTTAGATTTGGATTTGTTTTCCACCTTTTCCATCATAATTCTTTTCATGCTGTTCATAGTAAAAATCATATTTTTATCGCTCCATTCCAATAAATAAAAATCATATTTTTATTTCTACTTCTTATATTTTTACAATTCCCACCTCATAAATAAAATCTCATCTTTTCTATGAACAAAAATCATATTTTTGATTATATAAAAAAACCTATCTTTGATTATATAAAAATCCAAACTTTGAATATATAAAAATCTAAAATTTTACTTCTAACAAACTAATTACCTTGACCAAACAAGAAAAAAAATTAAAACCAAAAATAAAAACTTACGTTTGCTATTTTGGTCAAAGGAGGACCCACGGGTCCGGAGATAGTCGGAGGAGGGTGGCGTCGGGCCGCTAAGGGGTCAGGGTGGCGCTGGCGGTCCAGGCAGTGGCAGATTGGCTCGATTTAGGATTTGAAACAAAAGGGTGCGGAGGTTTCAGGGTCGTGGAGGCTGTAGGGGGTGAGGCGGAAGGGGGAGGCCGGGCGTGGTGGCGTGGGAGGCTGGCGGCGCTGCTGGGGAGTTGGTTTTAGGCGAGATTGGGTGGTGCGGTTAAATTGAAGTAGGAGATGAGAGGGAAGAGGAGCGGAGGTCAGTGGCGAAGGGGGGGCTAGCTCCGACAATCGCGCCTGGAGGGATGTGGGGCGGCGTCCACGGTGGTTGAAGGAGGTGGTCGGTTTTTATTAGAGAAGGGGGAAAAGAAATTCGATCGTGTGAAATGAATGGGGGGGTGTTAATGAAAAAGGGTTTATATTTATATTATTATTTATTGTTATTTTATTTTTCAAAAAGTCGACTTTTCTTTTGAACCCCAAACGAGGCCCAACGACTATCGTGCCTAGCGTATTACCCCCATTCCGAACACAATGGAAAATGTATCGTAAGCCAGTTCGGCTGTTTCAATCAGTTTTTGTCAAAATCAAAATATAACTCTATATATTGAATTTGAACGCACATTTCAATTTACCGGGGCCACATACAGACTCTAAAAATTCCTGAAAAATATTTTATAGCTTCGCATTGACGATACGATCCTAACAAAACTAATTTCATCAAATTCTGAGACCGTTTGAAAATTGGCCGTTTTCTGGTCGATCGAAATTGACTAAAACTGTCAAAACACGTTTAACATCACCATGCTGACATATTGATTTAGAAAATTATGAATTTTGGAACCTAGCAATAATTTGATGTCCCGGTTCCAATAAAAGTGGTTTCGTCGAAAACAGAGGCCGTTTGCAAAATTTCCATTTTTAAGGGCCAGAATTCCACAGCGACAATTCTGAATTTTCAATTGGACATAACTTTTTATTCCCGCTATGAAATTTCAATTTTCCGGATTCGTTGGAAAGATATTTTCTAACAGATTCTAATATTGTTGGTTTCGCTAAAATCCGGTTTATTTTGAATCATGTACATTCATTTGAAATTAGAAATCGAATTTTCAAACTACCGCGCCATTTTTTAATTCCTTTTATAATTATAATAAAATATTTATATTCTAACGACGATTCAAATAAATATTTATGTTCTAATTATATTCAAAATAAATTTCATGTCATTATTATTTGAAATAATTCATTTTAAATATTCAAAATTCAATAAAATTGCCAAAATAAAAAATTTAAATTGGCTCGGATTTCCAGGTTATCACAATCTCCCCCACTTAAAACTTTTCATCCCCGAAAAGGAACGAAGATGAAAGTTGTTTTACAAACCAACTCAACTTTCATTATTTTCATTACGGCTTAAGTTCTTCAACTTTTCAGTTTCTAAGAACTTTTCAAATTTTTCAAAAATTTGGCTAACACCCTAAATTTTTGAAAATTTCGCCATAACCTCCCCTGCACGGGAGCACTTGGAAAATCCCAAAATTTCCATACAGGCCTCTCTAATCCAAAAAGAAAAAGAAACAGCCAAGCGGCTAGCCAATTGGCTCATAAAATCATCCAATACCCAAGAAATACAATAAACATGTGCCTATTTGTCAGGCAAACAATTTTATTCCTCTTCTCTAGCCTCCTTGCTATGACCTGTTCAATGTGAGTACATGTATATGCATGCAAATGTGACAAATTTTCAATGCAATTCACTATTTGGTTCAATTTAGCCTAAATGGTTAAAAATATCAAACCAATAATCAAACAACACAACTATCAATCAATTAGTGAATTAATGTTTCAAATTCATAATTTTGATATATATACAGAAAATCATGTTTTTGATGCCAAGTCACAAAAATATGTTCTAACTATATTTTGGTTCTCACACCAGTCAATTGGAAATATATAGTTATCTCACTTTCGAAACTCGAGCACAGAGGCTGATGATGAGGCCTCATCATCAGAATCATCCCCGGGCGATTAGAGTGTGATTCTATATCTGTCCAGTATATTCGAGACTTCCAATACACATAGATCAGACGTATATTAAAATCTCTATATACCCGATAGTCCAAATCAATTTAAAGTAAATATTCAAATACAAATAATAAGGTTTAAATTTTCAAAACAAAATTTGTTTTAATTTATATTTTAAAAATAACACTCTTCACACTCGTTCTAGGATACTACTGATCCTATCTCCAATGAGTCATTCTCATTGGATATTACTAATCCAATCTCTGATGAATTCTTTCGTTCGGTTCTAATGTGTCTTGTTCTCGAGCTCTGTAAACAAAAGCTGTGATACCAAGCTGTTACGACCCGAACTTCCCTGTGAAGGAAAGCACGGATTGCTTTGAGGACAAGACGAATTAGAACACAAACAGAAGAATATTTCATTGTTAATTACAACAATTCCATCAGAATACAAGAATATACAGAGTATAAATCAATATTACACAACACAAAATATCAGAGATTACAATACATTACATAGCAACGGAAAATAATACAAAACACAACTGAAAGTAATACACGGATACAGAGCTTTCCGAGTATCGTTCCAGCTGCAAACCAGGATCTGGTGAATATAAATCTGCAAAACCAAAACTACTAGTTGCCCGTGTGGAAAATAGGGGCACCCAAAATTTAGTTTAAAACAGTAAACTCCAAGTCAGTCATGTGACTGGTGTGAGAACTAAAACAGTTATTAATCTTTATTTTAAAGTTAGGTAAATCAAGGGACCTATAACACGGAACTGGTTTCCTCCCAAGAATACCAGCGCATAAAACAACAGCACAATGCTAAATAAAGAACAATGAAGCTATTATAAGAACCAGGTCCCATCACACAATGCAACACAAGCCGGAGGATAGGGTTTTACCTTATAATAGCCAAAGAATGCTTGATACGCTAAATTTCATCATTTATTATTACTATAAGTGTATAGTGTCAAAACAATTTCAATCATAAATATTAATCATAGACGGCATGGGTTCCATATATCATGTCGCCAGTACTAGGCTCTACAATCAAAACCGCAAATGTCACGTATTGGAAGTTGGATTTACATCTGTGAATCAAGGCAAGGGATTGCCCTTACCGAATTCGAGACGCTCTAGCCCGTGTCTCAGGATCAGAATGCATCGACCCTTGGATCGTCAGGGCCGGTCCACCGATGTGGATTAAAATGCCTGAACACTGCGTTTCCCCGCCCTATGGGGCGTCGATGAGCCTAATTACTCCATCGGACCCGGATCGTTCGATCTAACCGAGGCGCCTCGCAATCCATCATCCAATAAGTAAAATGTCCGGGCGTGTAAAACCCAAAACACCACTCCTAGCTAGAAGGAAACACATTCCTTACCGGAGGTCGTTCTCCCGTTTTTAGTTCACACTGGGGGGTAAGGCTCGCGAATTAACGCTACACAAAGCTACGCCACCAAGGCCGTGCTTTGATCATCAACCACAAGACTCTGCTTTTCAACAGAAGCCTTGATCATTTTCATCTTTGCATGCCACAAGGGCAAACCACTCCATGCAACCGATATCCATCAATCATACAGAATGATATCCAATATCAGACACACAGTCCATTTACAAGTTCGTTCTGGGTCTGAACGAAACCTGAGGAACCTTATTCCTCGCATATCCATTGATCTCCAAGTACGTCTGGACGATCACCAACTGATTCCCTCCTCTTGGGTGTATGACCCTATCAAGATCATCAGTAACTATCCAAACGATGTGAAGACGACCTGTCTTCAACCACCGTCTTCATCTTCGACTAATCGTCGTATCAGTTATTCAGAATGGGATAAACCCGGCCATTTCGAATAACTCGCGTATTCTATAAACAAGTGTTACACAAACACAACATACGCCTCATTACAATTCAGAATATTCTTTTATTTAAATATTCACATTATTAGGGAAGGGTTCCCATTAATTTTATCAAAGATAAATTCTTTAAAATTTATTCTTTAATCTTCCTTTGAATATCATTTCCAACTAGTTGGGATTAGCGAATCACACCGAAGTAATCATTTATTTTATTTCCTAATCCCAACCTATTCATCCCATGGAGCAAAACTGGTAATACTCCATAACTAACACCACGGTGTTATCGGTAAAAATAATTACCATTTCACGTTCAAATCTAATTAAAGATTTGACTATCGCTTTGGAGCAAAACTGGTGATACTCCATTCTTGATCATTTCAATCAAATTAAAGATTCATTAAAACTCCACTTAGTTTTAATCTTCCCAAAAATCAATTTCCTGTCTTTAACTGGGTTAAAGAACTAATGTCATTTAAAACACAACTCACGATAAACCCAAAATCACCTTCCATTAACAATGGAATCTTCACGGAAACATATCAACAAATATAATCGATATGAACTTCCATATCCGACTAATAATATAAATTGAATAACGGCAAAGCCTTTTAAATTCCATATATTTTAATAGTCTTCCTCAACAGAAATCCACTTCGATTATTGCCAAATCGAATTCCATTCCATCCCAATTTATTTTATTAAATTAGAAAACTTTACTTTGTAAAATCTCCTTTAAATCTTATCAAAAAGATTTATAAATTCCAAATCCCATTTCACTGTAAATCGGTTAAAGAACGAATGTCGTAAAAACACAGTTCATAATAAACCCAATTCTCATTCTATTAATTATCGGGTTAAAGAACAAGTTTATTTAAAACACCGTTCACGATAAACCCAAAAATCAATTCCAATTCAATTCCAATTAAATATTATTTAATTGGTATACTTCATTAAATCTAAATAAAAAGATCTAATCTTTTTCTCAACTGGTTTAAGAACAGTGTTAATGAAGACACCATTCACGACAAACCCAAATCCCATTTTATATTAAATACAAGGCTCCGAATAGAAAATATATCGGCTTATATTCAATACCAAATTCTACGACCAACAAATATCGTATTGGAAAGAACGATATAAATATATCTTTCAAATTTCCATAACAATATCTGTATAATCACGAAATCCAACATCGAAATATTCCGAAGACAATTTCGATTCAAATCCATTTCCAATTTATATATTGTAAATTCTGATTATTTTTAAAACCATTTCAAATCCAATTTATTTATTTTAAAAATAAATGTATTTTAATTCTAGTCCAAAACTAGTTCATTTCGATAAAAATCTAATTTTATCTTTTCAAATATGGAATTTTTCATCCCAATTCTTTCCAAATTATTTATTATGATTTTACACAAATTATTGATATTTTTAATAATTTTATCAAGGCCCGTACAGTCGATTTCCATCAACGACCAACGAACTGCACTTACAACGACCTTTTCCAAATTTGATTTGGACATAATTCCAAATCCAACCGTTAGATTTCTAATTTCTGACATTCGTTAGAAAGATTTTTTCGATACGAACCCACCGGTGCTGGTTTTAGGAGAATCCGACGGTCGGATCTCCCGTAATGTCCGTTCGAAGTCAATGGTTGAAATTCGCGAACTGCCGCAGCGCGGTGCGTTCTATTCACGCCATTATATTATATATAATACATATTTCGTCCATTTCCATTTAAAACGTATTTTATAAATCGTTTTAAATTCATTTTCAAAACAATTTCAGCTTCCATCTCAAATTCAAATCAAAATTGAATTTTTCAATATAAATTCGTTTTAAATTCGTTTCAAATCTATTTCAACTTAATTCAAATTTCAAATCTATTTTAATTTAATTCGAATTTCAATTCTCCATGTCATTTCAATATTAAAACGATAATATTTTCAAAATATTCGATTTTGAAATCACTTTTCGATATTCATTATTAAACGAATAAATCGACAAAATTCCCGTTCGTGTTAAATTGGCGTTTACCTACTTAACATGGCTTCACATTTCAATATTCATTAAATATTATTTTAAAATATTCGATAATTCTGAACTGGAATCACACACAGTCAATTACCGTATAATGTGATTATATGGATTTTCACACAATAAATGTGTATAACAACAATGAAAACAACAATCCATCATCCAGAGTGCATTCTGCACTGCATAAGCATCAAATATAAATATTTAACGCTTATAACAGCCTGTCAATCAATCGATCGACACACAACTAATTATTGGGATTAGTGTATGTCCAATTTCATCCTAATACCTGTGTTGCGTTTTCAAACAACAAACACAGATTTATTTGTGCAGTTGGGCGATGTGTAAATTTTTATCACCCCAATCAATATCGGTCAAATGTGTGTACATCAACAAATCATCTGATTTGTAAATGAATATTTTATTTTATATACACGTTAAAAATTATATTTTTAACTATAAAATATTTATTTTCATTCCACATCACACAATTAACTTTCACAACATATCAATCAAACATACAAGCCATCCATGGTCTGTGGACGACGGGTGTCGAGTGCTGCTAAACACCGTCTGCATCCTAGTATATATTTTAACTAGAAAACAAATTAAAAGTGAGGAGTTCTCACCTTGGGGTTCCACTCCATCATTCTTTATTTCTGAACGGTTTAGATTTGGATTTGTTTTCCACCTGTTCCATCACAATTCTTTTCACGCTGTTCATAGTAAACATCATATTTTTATCGCTCCATTCCAATAAATAAAAATCATATTTTTATTTCTACTTCTTATATTTTTACAACGCCCACCTCATAATAAAAATCCCATCTTTTCTATGAACAAAAATCATATTTTTGATTATATAAAAAAAACCTATCTTTGATTATATAAAAATCCAAACTTTGATTATATAAAAATCTAAACTTTGATTATATAAAAATCAAAACTTTTACTTCTATCAAACTAATTACCTTAACCAAACAAGAACAAAAATAATTAAAACCAAAAATAAAAACTTACATTCGCTGCTTTGGTCAAAGAAGGACCCACGGGGCCGGAGACAGTCGGAGGAGGGTGGCGTCGGGTCGCTAAGGGGTCAGGGTGGCGCTGGCGGTCCAGGCAGTTGCGGATTGGCTCGATTTAGGGTTTGAAACAAAAGGGGGCGGCAGTTTCAGGGTCGTGGAGGCTGTCGGGGGTGAGGCAGAAGGGGGAGGTCGGCGCGGTGGCGTGGGAGGCTGGCGGTGCTGCTGGGGAGTCGGTTTAAGGAGAGATTGGGTGGTGCAGTTAAATTGAAGAAGGAGATGAGAGGGAAGAGGAGCGGAGGTCAGTGGCGAAGGGGGGGCTAGCTCCGACGATCGCGCCTGGAGGGAGGTGGGGCGGCATCCACGGTGGCAGAAGGAGGTGGTCGGTTTTTATCAGAGAAGGGGGAAAAGAAATTCGATCGTGTGAAATGAATGGGGCGGTGTTAATGGAAAAGGCTTTATATTTATATTATTATTTATTATTATTTTATATTTCAAAAGGTTGAGTTTTCTTTTGAACCCCAAACGAGGCCCAACAACTGTCGTCCATAGTGTATTACCCCCATTCCGAACAGAACGGAATATGTATCGTAAGCCAGTTCGGCCATTTCGATCAGTTTTCGTCAAAATCAAAATATAACTCTATATATTGAATTTGAACGCACATTTCAATTTACCGGGGCCACATACGGACTCTAAAAATTCCCGAAAAATATTTTATTGCTTCGTATTAACGGTACGATCCTAATAAAACTAATTTCGTCAAATTCTGAGATCGTTAGAAAATTGGCGATTTGATGGTCGATCGAAATTGACTAAAACTGTCAAAACACGTTTAACTTCGCCACGCTCACATATTGATTCAGAAAATTATGAATTTTGGAACCTAGCAATAATTTGACATCCCGATTCGAACAAAAGTGGTTTCGTCGAAAACAGAGGTCATTTGCAAAATTTCCATTTTTAAGGGCCAGAATTCCACAGCTACTATTCTGAATTTTCAATTGGACATGACTTTTTATTCCCGCTATGAAATTTCAATTTTTCGGATTCGTTGGAAAGATATACTCTAACAGATTCTAATATTTTTGGTTTCGCTAAAATGCAGTTTATTTTGAATCCTGTACATTCGTTTGAAATTTGAAATCGAATTTTCAAACTACCGCGCCATTTTCAATTCCTTTTATAATTATAATAAAATATGTATATTCTAACGACGATTCAAATAAATATATACATTCTAATTCTATTCAAAATAAATTTATCGTCGTTATTATTCAAAATAATTCATTTTAAATATTCAAAATTCATTAAAATTTCCAAAATAAATATTTTAAATTGGCTCGGATTTCCGGGTTATTACACCCTGCATTCCCTTGTCTCGTTTCTAACTCTTACCGGGGTGTGAGGCTCACGAACTAACGCTATACACAAAGCTATCTTGAAATAGGCTATGCTTTGATCATCATCCATAAGGCTCTGCTTTCAACAAAAGCCTTGATCATTTGCATCTTGGCATGCCACATTGACAATTCAAGCCATGCGATCGATAACTACCAATATATTACCTCTGAGTTCATGCGTCTCAGAGAAGGGTGTTAAGTAAGAGAATAAATTCTCCACCACCAACAAATATATATTAAATAGAGATTAATTTATATGGAATGAAATCCAATGTCAGACACACTTCCATTTACAAGTCCGTTCCGGGTCTGAAACAAACCGGAGACACCTTGTTCCTCGTCCCGTATGTCCAATATGGAAGAGAGGTGCTCGCATATCCGAACAATCGACAAGTACGTCCGGACAACTACCACTTTAACCCTTTCCTAGGAGCGACCCAGTTCAGGGCATCAGTAGTCGTCCATTCGATGTGAAGATTGCCAGTCTTCAATGTCTT
The DNA here is from genome assembly GCA_030737875.1 of Allium sativum. NCBI lineage: Eukaryota > Viridiplantae > Streptophyta > Magnoliopsida > Asparagales > Amaryllidaceae > Allium > Allium sativum. The sequence goes on along the minus strand of CM060924.1, from coordinate 994,234,578 downwards.
CGACTTTTAACCGTCGTAGTAATTATTCAGAATGGGTTAAACCCGGATTTTCCGAATAACTCGCGTATTTCATAACCAGAAATCAAGTGCTATAAAGACACATCATACGCCTCATTCCAATTCAGAATATTCTTTTAATAAAATATTCATATTAAAAGGGAATGATTCCCATCAATTTTATCAAAGATAAATTCTTTTAAATTTAATCTTTAATCTTCTTTTTAAAGATTCAATAAAACTCCAATTTGATTTTAATATCAAAAATCATTACTTTATGATTATTCAACCTTTAAAAAATTAGTCTTTTCGTTAACTGGGATAAAGAACCAATGTCATTTAAAACACAGTTCACGATAAACCCAAAATCATCTTCCATTAAATATGGAAATTTCACAGAAATCAAATCAGTATATATAATCGATATAAATTTCCATATTAGAGTAATAATATAAATGGAATAACGGCAAAACCTTTTAAATTCCATATATAGTAATAGTCTTCTTTTACATGAGCCTATCTCGATTATTATTAAATCGAATTTCCACTCAATTCCAATTTAAAATTAAATTGGAAAACTTGACTTTGGAAAATTTCTTTTTTAAATCTTAATAAAAATATTTATAGATTCTAAATCATATTTTTACTGTTAATTGGGCTAAAGAACAAATGTCGTTTAAAACATAGTTCACAATAAGCCCAATTCACATTTCAATTTATTCCGATTACTAAATATAATTGGAAATTTTAATAATCTTAATTAAAAGATTTATTTTTTTCATACGGGGTTTTAAAACATTGTTATTTAAGACACCATCCACGACAACTCAAAATATAATTCTTTTATTTAATTCCAATTAAATATTGGTGAATTGGAAGACTTCATTAAATCTTAATTTAAACGATTTATTCTAGTTAATAACTAGTTCGTTTCGAAAAAATATTTTTTTATCTTTTGTCCATCCAAAAACGGACATAGAAATCATCATTTTATTCTTTGCTGAATATTTTTTTTTTAAATATTCGTTATTTAAAAATATTCTTTATATAAAAAGATTCTTTTTGTAAAAATATTCCTTATATTACAATGTTCTCTATTTCAAAGTATTCCTTATATTACAATGTTCTTTATTTTAAAATATTCTTTATTTAAAAGATATTCTGAATCGGAATGCGACTCAATCATTTACCATATAACTTTGGTTATATGGATTTCATACATCGCATGTACACGACAACAATGATAAATAATCATTAAACAATCCATTCACATCCAGAGTGGAATTTATAATTGTGTGAGCATTAAAATGAATAAATAATGCTCATCGCAGCCTGTCAATCCACCGATTGACATACAACTAAATATTTGTTCTAGTGTATGTTAAATATCATCCCAATACCCATGTGGGATTTTCAGACAACAACAATTCATCTAAATAAATCATTGGTTAATGAATTTAACCAATTTTAATTCCGCTAACATATTGATGATAACTAACAAACATGTTATTATACTCCTAATGCCAAATAAAAATGTATTTTACTCGCATAATTTCCCTACATGTATCTAGTATATAATTTGACAATACAAACGTCACTTTGATTTGCATACAAATTCTGTTGTATAATTTAACAATAAAATGTCACTAAAATTTACATACAAATTCTAATGTATGTTTTGACAAATAAAATGATTCTTATATTTGCATATAAATTCTAATGTATGTTTTGCAAATAAAATTTGTAACAACCTGGAAATTCTGGGCCAGTTTAAATTTTTTATTTTGGCGAATTTAATGAATTTTGATTATTTAAAATGAATTATTTTAAATAATAATGACGAAAAATTTATTTTGAATATAATTCGAACGTATATATTCGTTTGAATCGACGATAGAATATAAATATTTATTTATATTTATAAAAGGAATTGAAAATGGCGCGGTAGTTCGATGATTCGATTTCAAATTTCAAATGGATGTACAGGATTCAAAATAAACTGGATTTTAGTGAAACCAAAAATATTAGAATCTATTTGATAATATCTTTCCAACGAATCCGAAAAATTGAAATTTCATAGCGGGGATCAAAAGATACGTCCAGTTGAAAATTCAGAATAGTCGCTATGGAATTCTGGCCCTTAAAAATGGAAATTTTGCAAACGACCTCGGATTTCGGCGAAACCACTTTTGTTGGATCCGTGATGTCAAGTTTGCTAGGTTTCAAATTTCATAATTTTTCGAATTAATATGTGAGCGTGGCAAAAGAAAACGTGTTTGACCAGTTTCAGTTGATTATAATCGACTGGAAAATGGCCATTTTTCAAACGGTCTCAGAATCCGATGAAATTGGTTTTGTTAGGACCGTATCGTCAATACGAAGCTAGAAAATATTTTTTTGCGAATTTTTCTAGTTAGTATGTGACCCCGGTAAATTGAAATGTGCGTTCAAATTCAATATATAGAGTTATATTTTGATTTTGAACGAAAACTGATCGTAACGATAAAATGGACTTACGATATATACCCCACTGTGTTTAGAAATGGGGGTAATTAGCTAGGAACGACAGTCATTGGGATTCGATTGGAGTTAGTGGTGATAAACGGTTAAACGATGAATTAAAATATTGTTAAATTATATTATATATATAATACCCCTCCTTTTCACATAACCCCCCCCCCCCCCAAAATCGATTTCATTCAAAAGAATAATTAAAAAAAAACGTTCTTCCAATTCGCGACAGCCGACCCCCCTGGACCTCGTCGCGCCGCCATCGCCTACCGTAGGTTGGCGCCTACCACCAAGACCCCAAGCGTCGTCCCCTCCCCTTCATCTCCACCTTTTCCTCCTCCTAGAATGGGCGAACACCCCCACGCAAGCCCCCCCCCCCCAAAACCGCCGGAAACCCAAGCACAACCGCCGCCACAGCCATGCTCCGGCCCTCGCTCCTCCGACTGGTGACCCTCCTTCATCAACAGTTGGATTCCTCTTTCAAAAAGTGAGTTTTTCTAGTTTAATTAAATTCAAATACGTAGAATAAAATCAGTTTTTATAAATAAAAAGCAATATTATTTTTAATCAGTTTTGATTTGTATTTAACATTATAAAGATCTGATTTTTAACAACAAAAAGATTTGATTTTCATTAGAAAAGGCTATATTTTTATATAATAGAAAAGGTTTGGTTTTTGTATAATATAGCAAAGTTAAATATTTCATTTTTATAAATGTAAAGATTAATTTTTTATTATGAAGTAGCAAATGTAATGATTCCATTTTTATTTACATACGAGCGTTATAAAGATGAGATTTTTATCTCAAGAAGCACGTGTGATTTTTATATATGTAGCGAATTAAAAATATAATTTTTATAATATAGAGAGGTTAAAAATATAAATTTTGTACTAGTGGCATATTAAAAATATGATTCTTATATAGGTATGATAGTAAAAATATGATTTTTATTCATGTAGAGTTATGAAAACATAATCTTTATTAAGAGAAGAGCAATATAAAAATATAATTTTTATAACAAAGTGAAGATAAAAATTTGATTTTTATATATATGAGGTAAAGGTAAAAATTCGATTTTTATATATGTAGTGAATACGGGCAACGAAAGTGACAAAAGAAGAAAAGGTGAAGATTTCCTTCATAAGAAGAGTCACGGTGAATGGATTTATCTTGGGTGAGAACTCCTCACCTTTTATTTAATTTTCTAGTTAAAATATATACAAGGATGCAGACGGTGTTTAGTAGGACCCGACACCCGTCGTCCACAAACCATGGACGGCTTGTTTGTTGATTGTTTGATTTTGATGTGTAGTTGATTGTGTGATGTGAAATGAAAATAAATTATTTATATAGTTAAAATATCTTATAGTTGAAAATAGGATTTTTAACGTGTATATGAAATGAAATAAAAATAAAAATAAACAAATCGGACGATTTGTTTATATACACACATTTGATTGATATTGATTGGGACGATAAATTTTACACATCGCCCAACTGCACAAATAAAATCTGTGTTTGATTGTTTGAAAACCCCATACGAGTATTGGGGTGATATATGACATACACTAATCCCAATAGTTAGTTGTATGTTGATCGATTGATTGACAGACTATTATAAGCGTTAAATATTTATATTCGATGCTTATACAGTGTAGAATACACTTTGGATGATGGTTGATTATTCATCGTTGTCATTGTATACATGTGCTGTAGAAAATCCATATAATTAGCATTATATGGTAATTGATTGGGCCTCACTCCAGTTTTGAAAAAGAAATACTTGAATAGAAATATTTGAAAAAGAAATATTTGAAATAGAATATTTGAAAATAGAAATATATGAAGCCGTGTTGATTAGATTTATGCCATTTTGACGTGAACGATATTTATATCGATTTTATTCATTTTATAATGAACATCGAAAGTGATTTCAAAATCCGATATTTTGAATAGAAATGAATTCGAATTGAAATTGAATAGAATTGAAATTGAATAGAAATGAATTCGAATTGAAATGAATAGAATTGAAATTGAATAGAATTGAAATCGAATAGAATTGAAATTGAATAGAATTGAAATTGAATAGAAATGAATTCGAATTGAAATTGAATAGAATGGAAATTGAATAGAAATGAATTCGAATTGAAATTGAACTGAAAACCGATTTGAATTGAAATCAATTTGAAATGAAGTTAAAATGAATTTATGTTGAAAAATTCGATTTTGATTTGAATTTGAAAAGGAAGTTGAAATCGTTTTGAAAACGAATTTAAAACGATTTATAAAATACGTTTTAAAAGGAAATCGATGAAGTATATATTATATATATAATATAATGGCCTGAATAGAACGCACCGGGCCGCGGCAGTTCGCGAATTTCGACCATTGACTTCGAACGGATATTACGGGAGATCCGACTGTCGGATTCTCCTGAAACCGGAACCATTGGGTTCGTATCGAAAAGAGCTTTCTAACGAATATTAGAAATTTGAAATCTAACGGTTGGATTTGGAATTATGTCCAAATCAAATTTGGAAAAGGTCGCTGTAAGTGCAGTTCGATGTCCGTTGATGGAAATCGACTGTGCGGGCCTTGATAAAATGATTAAAAATAGTAATAATTTGTGTAAAATCAGAGGAAATGATTTGTGAAGATTTGGGATGAAAAACTCCATATTTGAAAATATAAAAATAGATTTTTATCAAAATGAACTTGTTTTGAACTAGAATTATAATTCTATTTATTTTTGAATAAATAAATTGAATTGAAAAAGGGTTTTAAAAGTAACCAGAACTTCCAATAATTGAATTGGAATGGATTTGAATCGAAATTGTCTTTGGATTATTTCGATGTTGGATTTCGTGATTATACAGATATTGTTATGGAAATTTGAAAGATATATATATATCGTTATTTCCAATACGATATTTGTTGGTCGTAGAATTTGATATTGAATATAAGCCGGTATATTCTCTATTCAGAGCCTTGTGTTTAATATCAAATATGATTTGGGTTTGTCGTGAATGGTGTCTTCATTAACACTGTTCTTAAGCCCAGGTGAGAAAAAGATTAAATCTTTTATTTAGATTTAATGAAATGTACCAATTAAATAACATTTAATTGAAATTGAATTCGAATTGATTCTTGGGTTTATCGTGAACGGTGTTTTAAATAACACTCGTTCTTTAACCCGATAATTAATAGAATGTGATTTTGGGTCGTCGTGAACGGTATCTTCAATAATACTGTTCTTAGCCCCAACGAAGTTAAGAAAATCAGAAACTAACTGGAGATTAGTTAAGTTGAAAGGTTTCTTGGGTATTGATCTGATGTTGGTTTCGGCCTTCGGGGTTAATATTTAGGGAATTGCTCACTTGCTAATTTACGGTTAGGGACTGATTGAATTGTGATGTGATTTTGGGGTTTATCGTGAACCGTGTTTTAAGTGACACTGATTCTTTAACCCAGTCAAAGATTATACTAAGTGGAGTTTTAATGAATCTTTAATTAGATTAAAATGATCGAGAATGGAGTATCACCAGTTTTGCTTCAGGCGATAGTTAAATCTTTAATTAGATTTGAACGTGAAATGGTAATTGAATTTACCGATAACACCGTGGTGTTAGATATAAAGTATTACCAGTTTTACTTCATGAGATGAATAGGTTGGGATTGGGAAATTAAAACAAATGATTACTTCGGTAAGGTTCGTTAATCCTGACTAGTTTGGATAAACCGAAATTTGGTTTGAATTGATTTTCGAAGGATGATTAAAGAATAAATTTAAAGGAATTTATCTTTGATAAAATTAATGGGAACCTTTCCCTAGGAATTTGAAATTTAGAAACTAACTATAAGTTAGCTAAGCAGAATGGTTTCCTGGGTATTGATCTGATGTTGGTTTCGGCCTTCGGGTTAATATTTGGGGAATTATTCTCTTGTTAATTTACGGTTAGTGACTGATGAATTGGAATGAGGCGTATGTTGTGTTTGTGTAACACTTGTTTATTATATACGCGAGTTGCTCAGAAAGACCGGGTTTATCCCATTCTGAATAACTGAATCGACGATAAGAAATCGAAGATGAAGACGGTGGTCGAAGACCAGAGATCTTCACCTCGTTTGGATGGTAACTGATGTCCTGATTGGGAGGCATCCCGAAATATGGATAATGAGTGGTGATCGTCCAGACGTACGTGGAGATCGATGGGTTTGCGAGGTATATAGTGCCTACGATTTCGTTCAGACCCAGAACGGACTTGCAAATGGACAGTGTGTCTGACATTGGAATTTATTCTGTGTGATTGATAGCCATCAGTTGCACGGTGTGAATTGGCTGTGTGGGATGCTAAGATGCAGTGATCAGGGCTTCTGTTGAAAAGCAAAGTCTTGTGGTGATGATCAAAGCACCGCCTGTGTGGCGTAGCTTTGTGTATAACGAGAAATCGCGAGCCTCACACCCCGGTATGAACCAGAAACAGGAGAAAGGACCTCAGGGGGGGACATAAGTTTTCTTTCTAGCTAGAAGTGGCCTCAGTGGTTTTACATGCCCTGACGAGTTTGACTTATGTTGTTGTTACTGTTGCGAGGCGCCTCGAAAATATCGGCGATCCGGGACCGATGGAGTCATTCGTTGGCTCACTTACGCCCCAAAGGGCGGAGAAACGCATTGTTCAGGCATTATAATCCACTCCGTGTGGACCGGCCCTGACGATCCAAGGTACGGTTGCGGCTGTGCCTGAGATTCGGGCTAGACAGTCTCGAATTCGGTAAGGACTATCTTTTGCCTTGGTTCATGACGGAAATCCAATTTCCAAATACGTGATTTTGCGGTTTTAATTGTAGAACTAGTATGACGACATGATATATGGTACCCATGCCGTCTATGATTGATACTTATGATTTGAAATTGTTTTGACACTATACACTTATAATAGTATCAAATGATTTGTTTTAAACGTACTAAGCATGTTTGGCTATTATTAGGGAAAACCCTATCCCCCGGCTTGCGTTGCATTGTGTGATAGGACCTGGGTCTTATAATAGCTTCATTTTTTCAAAAAGCATTGCGCTGTTTTGTTAGATGCACTGGTATTCTTGGGAGGAAACCCGTTCCGTGTTATACGGCGTGGTCCCTTGATATATCTTATTTAAAGTAAAGTTTTAAATAACTGTTTTAGTTCTCACACCAGTCCCATGACTGACCTGGAGTTTATTGTTTTAACCTAAACTCTAGGTACCCTTATTTTGACACGGGAAGCTAGTAGTTTTGGTTTTGCAGATTTATATTCACAGGATCCTGGCTTACAACTGGAACGATATCCGGAAAGCTTTGTATCCGTATATCTCCTTCAGTTGTATTTTGTATTATTTTCCGCTGCTATGTAATGTATTCTAATCTCTGATATTTATCGAACGTATATTATTTGTTTATACTCTGTATATTCTTGTATTCTGATGAATTGTTGTAATATACAATGAAATGTTCTTCCGTCTACGTCCTGATGTGGCTTGTTCTCGACTCAATCCGAGCTTTCCTCACCGGGGAAGTTCGGGTCGTTTCAGCGTGGTATCAGAGCTTTGGTTTACAAAGCTCAGAGAACAAGACACATTAGAACCATACAAAAGAATTCATCAGATATTGGATTAGTAATATCCAATTAGAATGACTCGTTAGAGATGGGATTAGTAGTATTCCAGAGCGAGTGTGAAGAGTATATTTTTAAAATGAAAACAATTTTTGTTTTGAAAATTTAAATCAATTATTCGTATTTGATTATTAATTTATATGAATTTGGACAATCCAATATATAAAGATTTGGCATATATGTCTTGCAAACATGTATTCGAAGTTTTAATGTATTGGATAGTTATAGAATCGCACTCTAGTGCCCGGGGATAATTCTGGTGATGGGGCACCATCGCCAGTATTTATTTTCGAGTTTCGAAAGTGAGATTTCTATATGTTTCCAATTGACTGGTGTAAAAACCGAAACTAGATAGGGCTTATTGTTGTGATTTGACATCAAAAATCTGATTCTTTTGACTATGTATCAAAGTTATGAATTTGAAAAGCTAATCAACTAATTGATTGATGGTTGTGTTGTTGATTATTGGTTGATTTATTAAAATTTGTACCTTATAGCCAAATTGTATCAAATAGTAAATTGTATTGAAATTGGGTCGCATTTGCTTGCATATACATGTACTTACATTGAACAGGTCATAGCAAAGAGGCTAGAGCAGAAGAATAAAATTGTTTGCCCGACAAATAGGTACATGTTTACCATAATTTACTGTTTTGTTTGGATGATGATGATTTTATGAGCCGATTGGCTAGCCGCTTGGCTTTTTCTTTTTCTTTTTGAGATCAGAGGGCCTGCATGGCAATTTCGGGATTTTCCCGGTGCTCCCGGTGTAGGGGAGGTTATGGCGAAATTTTTCGAAAATTTAGGGTGTTAGCCAAATTTTTGAGAAATTTGAAAAGTTCTTAGAAACTGAAAAGTTTAAGAACTTAAGCCGTAATGAAAATAACGAAAGTTGAGTTGATTAGTTAAACAACTTTCGGCTTCGTTACTTTTCAGGGACAAAAAGTTTTAAATGGGGGAGATTGTAACAACCCGGAAATTCTGGGCCAGTTTAAAATTTTAATTTTGGCGAATTTAATGAATTTTGATTATTTAAAATGAATTATTTTAAATAATAATGATGAAAAATTTATTTTGAATATAATTCAAACGTATATATTCGTTTGAATCGACGATAGAATATAAAATTTATTTATATTTATAAAAGGAATTGAAAATGGCGCGGTAGTTCGATGATTCGATTTCAAATTTCAAATGGATGTACAGGATTCAAAATAAACCGGATTTTAGTGAAACCAAAAATATTAGAATCTATTTGATAATATCTTTCCAACGAATCCGAAAAATTGAAATTTCATAGCGGGGATCAAAAGATACGTCCAGTTGAAAATTCAGAATAGTCCCTATGGAATTCTGGCCCATAAAAATGGAAATTTTGCAAACGACCTCGGATTTCGGCGAAACCACTTTTTTTGGATCCGTGATGTCAAGTTATTGCTAGGTTTCAAATTTCATAATTTTTTGAATCAATATGTGAGCATGGCAAAGGAAAACGTGTTTGACCAGTTTCAGTCGATGATGCGTGCACTCATCACCGAAATCATTTCCAAGACAAGAGGGTATACAGTTATTTCTAAAACTCACATGAAATAATTTTTCTATATGAAACAACCCTTTTTTTTAAAATATAAATATATTATTTCAAAACCATTTACAAATCAACATTACAAAACCACCCGAAACCAAATTCTCAAATTCATATTTTACTTCTTATTTTATTATCAATAAATTTCAATATTTGATTTTCTTAAACCAATCAACAACCAATGGTTTTAATTATTAATTTATCGAGTAATAAATGATGAAAATTTAATATTATCTTCAACAAAATCAAAATTAACATATTTCAAATAATTCTATATATAAATAAAATACAATTCAAAACAATATTATGTCAATGAATCCTATTCGAGTGTTTAGAAATCCCTATCGATGCCTTGGCATCCCAAGTACCGACCAGAATTCATAAATACTCAACAGAACAAATTAACACAATTCAAAATCATTTTATATCAAAATTACAAGTACGCTCTCTCATATACACTCAAACTCATTCTAGGGTATTACCACCCTATCTCTAATGAGTTAATCCCAAATAGAGCCAAGGATTTTGCTAAACCAAAGCTCTGATACCAAATGTAACATCCGAGATTTTTGACCGTTCAAATCGACAATGATCCTTAATGTCGACATAAACAGATCGAAAATACGGATATTTATTGGGATTAAAATAAGAAAAAGAAGAAAACAAATACAGAATCTCGCAGCAGAAGGACAAAATATAATAAATAAATAACAGTTCATGAAGCTGTTAAAATATACATTTAATTATATTTTACAACGATTATCAGAGTAAATTAACATACAAAATACCAATGCATTTGCAGAGGAATAATAATAATACGTCTGTTGAGCTCCATCTTCATCTTCATAATGGTACCTTCAAAGCAAGTGAAACTTCGCTAACTGCAACTCGGTCTGACCCGAGCGTACTGCAAAAAAAGAAACACAACAAACACTCGGATCAGGACCAAATCATTGTCATATTAGTTAAATCAAATTTCATGTAACAACATAAGTGCAATAACTTAAGAGATGTTACGGGAATTTCCATCTCTTAAGGATCCGTCAAACTAATACTATATAATATAATACGCAATTATAATAATGTCTATGGTTAAATATAACATAATAAAATAATGTAAGCGGGATTACCATTATTACCCTTACACCGTTGCCGTATAGTTTGCATATAACACACCAGTACGTCGGTGGATAGGGATGCGCTGTGATACGACAACGTTAAATCAAAATCGTAGGGGACTCGATCAAGATAAATAAGACAAGGCATCGAGGCAATACCCATAAGTAGTGATTCTACCGGATTACGGACCCAGGCCGGTGGTAACACGTAGCCGCAACTACCGCCCTCCCCAGACATACCCCAAAATCAATCAAAGGCGCCAATCAATCAAAAAGTATGTAACACCCCGCCTCCGCTAGGGTCACTCGCAAAGGAATGCACTAGCTTTAGAGGGGCATTATTGGTAAACATGCACAGAAATATCACAAGACAGAACATATAACATAGCGGAAGTAAAATCAAACTTTCATAAACATTAATAATTAAGGTCTAAAGCCTTTTACATCAGAGTACATCAAAACCTGTCTTGCAATAATAAAGAAGCATAAAGACTTTTTCATAAATTATTCCCCAAGTAAAAACAGTAAAGTAGCCATAGCCAACGAAAGTCCAAGCCATCCATGATGACCTTCAAGCAGAAGAAGTCCAAACTAAACAGCAGTATTTCCTCCCTGTAACCTGGGGGGGAAACGGAAGAAAAGAGGCGAAACAAAACGGGTCAGTCAAAAAGACTGAGTAAGCCCTATCTACTATTAGCATAAAAACTAGTAAAGTTAACTGACATGAGAAACTGAGATGAACATAAGCATGATAACAAGATAGATAAGCTAAATCAAAATAACAGGATGAACTACTGAACTCAGATAAACTAAGGTGTCATGATAAATTACGATGTCAAGATAAAACAAGGTATCACATCGTCAGGTTTCTATCAAGTATAATATCCCCAAGATATCTATCACGTATAACGTCCCATGGTATCTATCCTGTACATCTGCTCTGCACCTACCGTACTAGTATCCCCACCGTGTCATGTGTTAACCAAGAATGACCCTCACTCAAAAGTCGTATAATGGTCCATGTCAACCTAATATATCGCATATATAGGTTACTCAACTCGTATGTTTTATTCCATGAAAGTGTTCAGTCCCTTGCCGTAGACCATACGGGCTTTCCCATGAGGTTCTATACTACTTTAACATAGTTCCAGGATCCTTAAGATCGGTTTGGACTGTTACCCTAAACCTAGCTAGGGTCTTCCAGCATGAATTATCGTTTGTACAACTAGGACTTATGCTACCTAGGGCTACTAGGGATTACGCTTACCTATTGCACGTTTTCGTATCTCGGTTCTGGTTCAACCACCCAGGGCCACTGGGATTTACGCTAACCGTCAACCGCGCCCTTTTTCCCACGCATTCATCGTGAATCGTTTTCCATGACTGTATGCACATGTATCACATCGTGCCATCCGAGTCCTGTCACAGGGCAGACCAGGAAATACAGGACTCGGTCGGGAGCTTTCGATTTATCTGCCGATGCAGATGCTAAGGTCTGTTTTTCTATACATGGCTATGGTCCCACGCGACCCCTCCCTCAACTAGTGAAAGACAAGACAGGATAAATCCTGTATGAGAACACAACACTGGCCAACCCACATCCAAGCCTTACCGCAACCATAATTAGATAGCAATTATGGTCTATTGGGTGTTCTCTGCCTTTCCGTACGTACACGCTTGACCAAAGATGGTAGGTAGCCTGACGAAAATGCTATCTAGGGTACGACCGTGTATCGTCGACTATCCCCAATCCATCCCCGTCTTTAGGTTGCTCGTATAGCAACCAAGACATACTCTTGGTTCTTCTAACGCAGACCTTAACCTCTCATGAGCCTAGTATGATCACCTGGCAGCTCACAGAGGGATCCCAAGAATATCCTCATGTTCCCCCGAAGCCGCTGCTTCGCTACCCAGTTCGCTGGAGCCTTTATCTAAATCAGATACTTGCTCCTACTCGTATACTTAAACGATGACCTACCGTATCAGGTTACTCATTTATCTATGAACTGGTCCAAATTTCCTTGACTAAGAATCATTACTTAGTTATTCTTCAACTAAGGTTTACCACTTAGCCTTATTCCCGTTATCCTTGTTAACTACGGTTACCCACCTAATCCTCCGAATTAGGGTTTATATAACAGATTAAGTGTCACTTAAGTTCATGACTTAATCCCGTCCACAAATCATGTCAAAATTGGCTAAGTATCCAAGTTCGAGACTTAACCCGTCTACAAATCATGTCAAAATTGGCTAAGTATCCAAGTTCAAGACTTAACCCTACAAACCATGCTCAAGTTGGTTAAGTATATATTAACTTGACCCTATCAAATTACTTAGTCAAACCGGTCAAGTGTATTCAAGCGATTCATGACTTAGCCTTATCATGTTTTCACGTTATATTGGTTAAGTATGGGTTAACTTAACCTCAATAAATTCACGAGTTAGATTGGTTAAGTATAGATCACTTAACCACATCAAATTAACGAGTTAGATTGGTTAAGTTTAGGTCACTTAACCACATCAAATTAACGGGTTAGATTGGTTAAGTATAGGTCACTTAACCACATCAAATTAACAAGTTAGATTAGTTAAGTGTTTAACTTAACCCCATTAAACTACCAAGTGGGATTAATTAAGTCTAGGCTAACTTAGCCCCATCCGATTATCATGTTTAGACTAGTTGAGTCTAATCTTAACCCCATCCATTAACTGTATCTTTCGGTTAAGTGTCATTAAGAAAACTTACTTAACCTTACCAAATTATCGTGTTGGATTGATTAAGTGTTGGTTAACTTAACCCCGTCCACTAGTCGTATAAAAATGGTTAAGTGTCATTAGGCAAATCAAGTTACTTAACCTACCCAACCTTGTCATGTTTTGTTAAGTATCATTAGCCTAATCAATTTACTTAACCCCTTTGTCCATGTCATATTTGGTTAAGAGTCATTAATCAAATTAACTTAACCCTATCATGTGGCATTAATTACTTAATGCACCCCAACCTCTCACATTAGACTTTGTTGTGGTTACTAGTTAAGCCGGTCGGTTCCGGGTAGCTTTACACCACAACTTGGTCTAACCTCGGGTTCAAGCACAACATGACCAACTTCTCACATTGGGTCTTATTGTTTGCAACTACTAGTTAGGCCGGTCGGTTCCGGGTAGTTTTACGTTGCAAACTCAACCCAACCTCGAGTTGGCCACACTTATATTATCTAAGTGTCATGTTCATCATGTTTCCAAAACATGTTACAAGTTTTTCAAGCATTTGGGTAGACCTAACTTAATAGGTAAATTCCCAAAGGGTAGACCTAACTTAATAGGTAAATTCCCAAGCTTGTGTTTTTATGCATACTTACATGTCAACTTCCATGTTATATTTCAAGTCATGTTTTCAAGTACAAACACATGTCATATTTAACGTTACACGTTGTCATGTTTATACCCATTTACCCACATCATGTTCATGTCATTATGTTTTCCCATAATGTGACCCCAACGCTTTTAAACTCGCATATACGTTCGCAACAACGTAATGGATTAAAAGAAGAGACTTGACAAAGGCATGACAAAAATGGATATTAAGCCACAAGTTAATCATGGTGGCAAATGAGGCACAAATGTGTTCATTAGCTTGCATATTACATTCTTAAGCCTCAAAAACATGCATAAACCCAAACTTGGCACATAAACGAATCATGGTGACAAAAGACATGGAATGATGACTAGTAACTCGCATATATCATCATATAAGGGTTATGACTTCATATGCAAGTTGACATAAAGATTATGAAGGTTCTCATGTTGCATAATGCAACATTTCAACATAAAGGTTGCAGCTTTTAGCTCATGAGATCAAGATAATGACTTCATAAACTTGCATGACATGATAGCATGTATCATTCTCAATGATCAAACCCAAACTTGCAACATGAACATTTAACTTCATAGTTAATATCTAAGAGTAGGGAAAGGGCTTACATTGCTATGAAGGCACAAATCGATTAGATGAAAGATTGAGACAAAGCCTATGCATGTCATCATCCTAAAACCCAAAAATGAAAGCTCCAAATCAATCAAAACCCCATCTTTATGAACAAAGATCAAAGCTTTAGCCTTGAAATCAACTTGAGAGGCTCTCATACTAACATAGAAACTCTCTAACACTCTCATGATCACGAAACCTCTCATAGAAATGAAGTGGAGGCTAGGATTTTGAGTGGAGGCCATGAGAGGAGCAATTTTGCCATAGTTTAGTTGCATGAATGAATAATGAGGATTTAGGATAGGTTAGGGTCTTATTTATAGATTAGGCAAGTGTTTTAGGCCATAGGATTAAACCTAGATTCAATCCAAGCCATCAAAGCATGTCTTGGGGAAGAAGTCAAGTGTAGGAACCATCTAGGGCCTTTAGATTAAAGATGAACCATGAGAACCATCCAAATGCAAAATCTGCATTTGAGCGAATCGGCCCACGGGTTGACAGCCAAACACCCTGGATTAACCCCTAGTCGACCCAGCAGGCTCGGGTCGACCTCAAAAATCGGCCGGTTCGGTTATTCCCCTCTCCCAATTCGCTGTTTTGAACATTTTTGCATATTTATTTATTTAATTTTCAATTATATATATATATATATATCAATATATATATATATATTTCTCTGCGCAACCCATTTCACTTAATTAAGTATACTTTAATTTGGGAATTTTTCGTGAAACTTCGCGAGGCCATATCTTGGTCATACGGACTCCGATTTTCGAAAACTCGGACTCTATTTCGCGTATTTTTCCGAGACGAACGCAATGGCATAGCCCGTTTCCCTTGAACCAGATTTTACAGTTTAATTATGCCTCCATTTATGTTATAACAGGTTATTGAAAATACGGGTTGTTACATTCTCCCCACCTTTTAGGATTTCGTCCCCGAAATCTCCAAGTTAGGAAGAACATATCCTACCATCCATCATCCATCTACTCAAATAATCATCCACAAGCAACCATTGTCCTTAGATGATTTCTAATGCTGTATGAATATATGCAAAACGTGTGTGTACATGTTCCTTAGCTAATGCTAATGATCAGGCCTGAATAATCTTTCTAATGCAAAATATGTATAGTGCCATGAATCCAACATGTATGCAAATAGTCCTAGCCATATAGATACTATATGCGTGCACAATCATTCATTCATATGCGACAACCGCATGATAATACATTCGATTTCATCCATAAACAAGTATAAATACTCGTGCATATGCAATATGAAATGTGACCGAGTCGAGCTAGTATCTAATGTGTATTCGCGCATCCACGAGCAACCACTTGCAACCATATCAATCATAACATGTTTCAAATACATGTTTACATCCATAGGGTTCTACCTAGGATTCCCTGAAACAGGGTCGAGAAGATAAACAGGACAAACTCCTTACGGGGTTTGTAACAGAAAATAGGACCGAGAGGATGTCCACAAAAGATAGCCTACAAGTAAGCTCTACAGAAAACAGGGATCAAGGATATACTCCCAAAAAGAGATATCATGCGCGTATCTAGTCTTTGACCATCAAAGTCGTCTTTTAACTTCGCGATTTTGTAGCTTCTTATTCCTGTTTCCATAACATGAGCTGGAACTCATTTCTTCGTCGCCTCTCGTTCCACTTGCACTTATCCTTTTCCTAGAATACTTGACGCAAATATGACTGCGTACTCATGATCTCATGCAAGCTTTCCAAAATTCACTAGTGAATCTCGGACCTCGTACCACAGGGTATTTCTCGTAGAAGAACTTCCTCTTGAAAGTAAACAGATGCCAACCAGGTTATCAAGCGCACTTACTAGGGTGATCTCTATAACCCATGCATAAATGAAGTAAACCATCCGTCTTATCGGCGAACACCACTCGATCGGGCTTCAAATTTCCAATAAAGGCATCAAGGGATTCTAAGTAACTAGTCATGACAGAACCTCAAAAAGGTTACACGATACTTCGAGGGTATTACCAAGGCTAGTCAAATGGTCTAACTACCCTCCTATCAAAAACCGAGAGTGGCACCCCCTACTGGATAACCACTTCATCCCTAGAATCCATCCATAGCTTATAAACATAAGCATTCTTTCCAAACTCAACACTTGGCATAGACATTCCCAAATCCAAACAAGTCATGTATAAATGGACTGATTCTCCAATAGGACTTTGAGACAAAAATGGGATTCTCTATTACGCTAGTACTTAAGGTGCAGAGACTCAACTATCGAAGCAGACTTAAATGATACGAACAACGAAGTCCTAACGGGATGATAGAGAAGAAAAGCTAAACCTTTAACAAGATCGTTACCCTCCTTCCGAGGTACTCTAGAAATGAGAGCATACTACTGCCCTCCCGATGATCTTGTCCTTGTCCCATAATACTTAACTATCCACCCCGTTTTACCATGCCAAAGGTACTCCCTCGTCATGGGTTTCGTTGTTCATCTTTCTCCCTCCTTTGAGGACTAAGCCATACCAACAAGTTGCTCATCCTTAAGCTCGTATCCTTTATCCTCTTTCTCACTATCCTTCCTTATAACGCGGCCACTGGTCTCCCGAGAACCACCTCCATCGCATGGAAAGCACTTTCGTAGATGGAAAAGACTAGTCGCAGTTAAAACCACTGTGACTACAGATGGAGGAAAGAAAGGAAAAGAGATTCAATTAAGGAAACGAGGATAGTGCTAATGGCCTTTGGGGAATAGCCTTTTTCTTTTAAAAGAAAATTTTCTTGAAAAATGCTTCTTTGTAAACGATTTTCAAATAGTTTTCAGAAGGTCTTTAAAAACTTTTGCCCAGTCTGGTAACCTTCTGCTCTGATACCAAATGTAACACCCCGCCTCCGCTAGGGTCACTCGCAAAGGAATGCACTAGCTTTAGAGGGGCATTATTGGTAAACATGCACAGAAATATCACAAGACAGAACATATAACATAGCGGAAGTAAAATCAAACTTTCATAAACATTAATAATTAAGGTCTAAAGCCTTTTACATCAGAGTACATCAAAACCTGTCTTGCAATAATAAAGAAGCATAAAGACTTTTTCATGAATTATTCCCCAAGTAAAAACAGTAAAGTAGCCATAGCCAAGGAAAGTCCAAGCCATCCATGATGACCTTCAAGCAGAAGAAGTCCGAACTAAACAGCAGCATTTCCTCCCTGTAACCTGGGGGGGAAACGG
This sequence comes from Allium sativum, assembly GCA_030737875.1. Classification (NCBI taxonomy): domain Eukaryota; kingdom Viridiplantae; phylum Streptophyta; class Magnoliopsida; order Asparagales; family Amaryllidaceae; genus Allium; species Allium sativum. The sequence goes on along the minus strand of CM060924.1, from coordinate 994,216,504 downwards.
AAGAAAAGAGGCGAAACAAAACGGGTCAGTCAAAAAGACTGAGTAAGCCCTATCTACTATTAGCATAAAAACTAGTAAAGTTAACTGACATGAGAAACTGAGATGAACATAAGCATGATAACAAGATAGATAAGCTAAATCAAAATAACAGGATGAACTACTGAACTCAGATAAACTAAGGTGTCATGATAAATTACGATGTCAAGATAAAACAAGGTATCACATCGTCAGGTTTCTATCAAGTATAATATCCCCAAGATATCTATCACGTATAACGTCCCATGGTATCTATCCTGTACATCTGCTCTGCACCTACCGTACTAGTATCCCCACCGTGTCATGTGTTAACCAAGAATGACCCTCACTCAAAAGTCGTATAATGGTCCATGTCAACCTAATATATCGCATATATAGGTTACTCAACTCGTATGTTTTATTCCATGAAAGTGTTCAGTCCCTTGCCGTAGACCATACGGGCTTTCCCATGAGGTTCTATACTACTTTAACATAGTTCCAGGATCCTTAAGATCGGTTTGGACTGTTACCCTAAACCTAGCTAGGGTCTTCCAGCATGAATTATCGTTTGTACAACTAGGACTTATGCTACCTAGGGCTACTAGGGATTACGCTTACCTATTGCACGTTTTCGTATCTCGGTTCTGGTTCAACCACCCAGGGCCACTGGGATTTACGCTAACCGTCAACCGCGCCCTTTTTCCCACGCATTCATCGTGAATCGTTTTCCATGACTGTATGCACATGTATCACATCGTGCCATCCGAGTCCTGTCACAGGGCAGACCAAGAAATACAGGACTCGGTTGGGAGCTTTCGATTTATCTGCCGATGCAGATGCTAAGGTCTGTTTTTTTATACGTGGCTATGGTCCCACGCGACCCCTCCCTCAACTAGTGAAAGACAAGACGGGATAAATCATATATGAGAACACAACACTGGCCAACCCACATCCAAGCCTTACCGCAACCATAATTAGATAGCAATTATGGTCTATTGGGTGTTCTCTGCCTTTCCGTACGTACACGCTTGACCAAAGATGGTAGGTAGCCTGACGAAAATGCTATCTAGGGTACGACCGTGTATCGTCGACTATCCCCTATCCATCCCCGTCTTTAGGTTGCTCGTATAGCAACCAAGGCATACTCTTGGTTCTTCTAACGCAGACCTTAACCTCTCATGAGCCTAGTATGATCACCTGGCAGCTCACAGAGGGATCCCAAGAATATCCTCACGTTCCCCCGAAGCCGCTGCTTCGCTACCCAGTTCGCTGGAGCCTTTATCTAAATCAGATACTTGCTCCTACTCGTATACTTAAACGATGACCTACCGTATCAGGTTACTCATTTATCTATGAACTGGTCCAAATTTCCTTGACTAAGAATCATTACTTAGTTATTCTTCAACTAAGGTTTACCACTTAGCCTTATTCCCGTTATCCTTGTTAACTACGGTTACCCACCTAATCCTACGAATTAGGGTTTATATAACAGATTAAGTGTCACTTAAGTTCATGACTTAATCCCGTCCACAAATCATGTCAAAATTGGCTAAGTATCCAAGTTCGAGACTTAACCCGTCTACAAATCATGTCAAAATTGGCTAAGTATCCAAGTTCAAGACTTAACCCTACAAACCATGCTCAAGTTGGTTAAGTATATATTAACTTGACCCTATCAAATTACTTAGTCAAACCGGTCAAGTGTATTCAAGCGATTCATGACTTAGCCTTATCATGTTTTCACGTTATATTGGTTAAGTATGGGTTAACTTAACCTCAATAAATTCACGAGTTAGATTGGTTAAGTATAGATCACTTAACCACATCAAATTAACGAGTTAGATTGGTTAAGTTTAGGTCACTTAACCACATCAAATTAACGGGTTAGATTGGTTAAGTATAGGTCACTTAACCACATCAAATTAACAAGTTAGATTAGTTAAGTGTTTAACTTAACCCCATTAAACTACCAAGTGGGATTAATTAAGTCTAGGCTAACTTAGCCCCATCCGATTATCATGTTTAGACTAGTTGAGTCTAATCTTAACCCCATCCATTAACTGTATCTTTCGGTTAAGTGTCATTAAGAAAACTTACTTAACCTTACCAAATTATCGTGTTGGATTGATTAAGTGTTGGTTAACTTAACCCCGTCCACTAGTCGTATAAAAATGGTTAAGTGTCATTAGGCAAATCAAGTTACTTAACCTACCCAACCTTGTCATGTTTTGTTAAGTATCATTAGCCTAATCAATTTACTTAACCCCTTTGTCCATGTCATATTTGGTTAAGAGTCATTAATCAAATTAACTTAACCCTATCATGTGGCATTAATTACTTAATGCACCCCAACCTCTCACATTAGACTTTGTTGTGGTTACTAGTTAAGCCGGTCGGTTCCGGGTAGCTTTACACCACAACTTGGTCTAACCTCGGGTTCAAGCACAACATGACCAACTTCTCACATTGGGTCTTATTGTTTGCAACTACTAGTTAGGCCGGTCGGTTCCGGGTAGTTTTACGTTGCAAACTCAACCCAACCTCGAGTTGGCCACACTTATATTATCTAAGTGTCATGTTCATCATGTTTCCAAAACATGTTACAAGTTTTTCAAGCATTTGGGTAGACCTAACTTAATAGGTAAATTCCCAAAGGGTAGACCTAACTTAATAGGTAAATTCCCAAGCTTGTGTTTTTATGCATACTTACATGTCAACTTCCATGTTATATTTCAAGTCATGTTTTCAAGTATAAACACATGTCATATTTAACGTTACACGTTGTCATGTTTATACCCATTTACCCACATCATGTTCATGTCATTATGTTTTCCCATAATGTGACCCCAACGCTTTTAAACTCGCATATACGTTCGCAACAACGTAATGGATTAAAAGAAGAGACTTGACAAAGGCATGACAAAAATGGATATTAAGCCACAAGTTAATCATGGTGGCAAATGAGGCACAAATGTGTTCATTAGCTTGCATGTTACATTCTTAAGCCTCAAAAACATGCATAAACCCAAACTTGGCACATAAACGAATCATGGTGACAAAAGACATGGAATGATGACTAGTAACTCGCATATATCATCATATAAGGGTTATGACTTCATATGCAAGTTGACATAAAGATTATGAAGGTTCTCATGTTGCATAATGCAACATTTCAACATAAAGGTTGTAGCTTTTAGCTCATGAGATCAAGATAATGACTTCATAAACTTGCATGACATGATAGCATGTATCATTCTCAATGATCAAACCCAAACTTGCAACATGAACATTTAACTTCATAGTTAATATCTAAGAGTAGGGAAAGGGCTTACATTGCTATGAAGGCACAAATCGATTAGATGAAAGATTGAGACAAAGCCTATGCATGTCATCATCCTAAAACCCAAAAATGAAAGCTCCAAATCAATCAAAACCCCATCTTTATGAACAAAGATCAAAGCTTTAGCCTTGAAATAAACTTGAGAGGCTCTCATACTAACATAGAAACTCTCTAACACTCTCATGATCATGAAACCTCTCATAGAAATGAAGTGGAGGCTAGGATTTTGAGTGGAGGCCATGAGAGGAGCAATTTTGCCATAGTTTAGTTGCATGAATGAATAATGAGGATTTAGGATAGGTTAGGGTCTTATTTATAGATTAGGCAAGTGTTTTAGGCCATAGGATTAAACCTAGATTCAATCCAAGCCATCAAAGCATGTCTTGGGGAAGAAGTCAAGTGTAGGAACCATCTAGGGCCTTTAGATTAAAGATGAACCATGAGAACCATCCAAATGCAAAATCTGCATTTGAGCGAATCGGCCCACGGGTTGACAGCCAAACACCCTGGATTAACCCCTAGTCGACCCAGCAGGCTTGGGTCGACCTCAAAAATCGGCCGGTTCGGTTATTCCCCTCTCCCAATTCGCTGTTTTGAACATTTTTGCATATTTATTTATTTAATTTTCAATTATATATATATATATATATATATCAATATATATATTTCTCTGCGCAACCCATTTCACTTAATTAAGTATACTTTAATTTGGGAATTTTTCGTGAAACTTCGCGAGGCCATATCTTGGTCATACGGACTCCGATTTTCGAAAACTCGGACTCTATTTCGCGTATTTTTCCGAGACGAACGCAATGGCATAGCCTGTTTCCCTTGAACCAGATTTTACAGTTTAATTCTGCCTCCATTTATGTTATAACAGGTTATTGAAAATACGGGTTGTTACATTCTCCCCACCTTTTAGGATTTCGTCCCCGAAATCTCCAAGTTAGGAAGAACATATCCTACCATCCATCATCCATCTACTCAAATAATCATCCACAAGCAACCATTGTCCTTAGATGATTTCTAATGCTGTATGAATATATGCAAAACGTGTGTGTACATGTTCCTTAGCTAATGCTAACGATCAGGCCTGAATAATCTTTCTAATGCAAAATATGTATAGTGCCATGAATCCAACATATATGCAAATAGTCCTAGCCATATAGATACTATATGTGTGCACAATCATTCATTCATATGCGACAACCGCATGATAATACATTCGATTTCATCCATAAACAAGTATAAATACTCGTGCATATGCAATATGAAACGTGACCGAGTCGAGCTAGTATCTAATGTGTATTCGCGCATCCACGAGCAACCACTTGCAACCATATCAATCATAACATGTTTCAAATACATGTTTACATCCATAGGGTTCTACCTAGGATTCCCTGAAACAGGGTCGAGAAGATAAACAGGACAAACTCCTTACGGGGTTTGTAACAGAAAATAGGACCGAGAGGATGTCCACAAAAGATAGCCTACAAGTAAGCTCTACAGAAAACAGGGATCAAGGATATACTCCCAAAAAGAGATATCATGCGCGTATCTAGTCTTTGACCATCAAAGTCGTCTTTTAACTTCGCGATTTTGTAGCTTCTTATTCCTGTTTCCATAACATGAGCTGGAACTCATTTCTTCGTCGCCTCTCGTTCCACTTGCACTTATCCTTTTCCTAGAATACTTGACGCAAATATGACTGCGTACTCATGATCTCATGCAAGCTTTCCAAAATTCACTAGTGAATCTCGGACCTCGTACCACAGGGTATTTCTCGTAGAAGAACTTCCTCTTGAAAGTAAACAGATGCCAACCAGGTTATCAAGCGCACTTACTAGGGTGATCTCTATAACCCATGCATAAATGAAGTAAACCATCCGTCTTATCGGCGAAGACCACTCGATCGGGCTTCAAATTTCCAATAAAGGCATCAAGGGATTCTAAGTAACTAGTCATGACAGAACCTCAAAAAGGTTACACGATACTTCGAGGGTATTACCAAGGCTAGTCAAATGGTCTAACTACCCTCCTATCAAAAACCGAGAGTGGCACCCCCTACTGGATAACCACTTCATCCCTAGAATCCATCCATAGCTTATAAACATAAGCATTATTTCCAAACTCAACACTTGGCATAGACATTCCCAAATCCAAACAAGTCATGTATAAATGGACTGATTCTCCAATAGGACTTTGAGACAAAAATGGGATTCTCTATTACGCTAGTACTTAAGGTGCAGAGACTCAACTATCGAAGCAGACTTAAATGATACGAACAACGAAGTCCTAACGGGATGATAGAGAAGAAAAGCTAAACCTTTAACAAGATCGTTACCCTCCTTCCGAGGTACTCTAGAAATGAGAGCATACTACTGCCCTCCCGATGATCTTGTCCTTGTCCCATAATACTTAACTATCCACCCCGTTTTACCATGCCAAAGGTACTCTCTCGTCATGGGTTTCGTTGTTCATCTTTCTCCCTCCTTTGAGGACTAAGCCATACCAACAAGTTGCTCATCCTTAAGCCCGTATCCTTTATCCTCTTTCTCACTATCCTTCCTTATAACGCGGCCACTGGTCTCCCGAGAACCACCTCCATCGCATGGAAAGCACTTTCGTAGATGGAAAAGACTAGTCGCAGTTAAAACCACTGTGACTACAGATGGAGGAAAGAAAGGAAAAGAGATCCAATTAAGGAAACGAGGATAGTGCTAATGGCCTTTGGGGAATAGCCTTTTTCTTTTAAAAGAAAATTTTCTTGAAAAATGCTTCTTTGTAAACGATTTTCAAATAGTTTTCAGAAGGTCTTTAAAAACTTTTGCCCAGTCTGGTAACCTTCTGCTCTGATACCAAATGTAACACCCCGCCTCCGCTAGGGTCACTCGCAAAGGAATGCACTAGCTTTAGAGGGGCATTATTGGTAAACATGCACAGAAATATCACAAGACAGAACATATAACATAGCGGAAGTAAAATCAAACTTTCATAAACATTAATAATTAAGGTCTAAAGCCTTTTACATCAGAGTACATCAAAACCTGTCTTGCAATAATAAAGAAGCATAAAGACTTTTTCATGAATTATTCCCCAAGTAAAAACAGTAAAGTAGCCATAGCCAAGGAAAGTCCAAGCCATCCATGATGACCTTCAAGCAGAAGAAGTCCGAACTAAACAGCAGTATTTCCTCCCTGTAACCTGGGGGGGAAACGGAAGAAAAGAGGCGAAACAAAACGGGTCAGTCAAAAAGACTGAGTAAGCCCTATCTACTATTAGCATAAAAACTAGTAAAGTTAACTGACATGAGAAACTGAGATGAACATAAGCATGATAACAAGATAGATAAGCTAAATCAAAATAACAGGATGAACTACTGAACTCAGATAAACTAAGGTTTCATGATAAATTACGATGTCAAGATAAAACAAGGTATCACATCGTCAGGTTTCTATCAAGTATAATATCCCCAAGATATCTATCACGTATAACGTCCCATGGTATCTATCCTGTACATCTGCTCTGCACCTACCGTACTAGTATCCCCACCGTGTCATGTGTTAACCAAGAATGACCCTCACTCAAAAGTCGTATAATGGTCCATGTCAACCTAATATATCGCATATATAGGTTACTCAACTCGTATGTTTTATTCCATGAAAGTGTTCAGTCCCTTGCCGTAGACCATACGGGCTTTCCCATGAGGTTCTATACTACTTTAACATAGTTCCAGGATCCTTAAGATCGGTTTGGACTGTTACCCTAAACCTAGCTAGGGTCTTCCAGCATGAATTATCGTTTGTACAACTAGGACTTATGCTACCTAGGGCTACTAGGGATTACGCTTACCTATTGCACGTTTTCGTATCTCGGTTCTGGTTCAACCACCCAGGGCCACTGGGATTTACGCTAACCGTCAACCGCGCCCTTTTTCCCACGCATTCATCGTGAATCGTTTTCCATGACTGTATGCACATGTATCACATCGTGCCATCCGAGTCCTGTCACAGGGCAGACCAGGAAATACAGGACTCGGTCGGGAGCTTTCGATTTATCTGCCGATGCAGATGCTAAGGTCTGTTTTTCTATACGTGGCTATGGTCCCACGCGACCCCTCCCTCAACTAGTGAAAGACAAGACGGGATAAATCATATATGAGAACACAACACTGGCCAACCCACATCCAAGCCTTACCGCAACCATAATTAGATAGCAATTATGGTCTATTGGGTGTTCTCTGCCTTTCCGTACGTACACGCTTGACCAAAGATGGTAGGTAGCCTGACGAAAATGCTATCTAGGGTACGACCGTGTATCGTCGACTATCCCCTATCCATCCCCGTCTTTAGGTTGCTCGTATAGCAACCAAGGCATACTCTTGGTTCTTCTAACGCAGACCTTAACCTCTCATGAGACTAGTATGATCACCTGGCAGCTCACAGAGGGATCCCAAGAATATCCTCACGTTCCCCCGAAGCCGCTGCTTCGCTACCCAGTTCGCTGGAGCCTTTATCTAAATCAGATACTTGCTCCTACTCGTATACTTAAACGATGACCTACCGTATCAGGTTACTCATTTATCTATGAACTGGTCCAAATTTACTTGACTAAGAATCATTACTTAGTTATTCTTTAACTAAGGTTTACCACTTAGCCTTATTCCCGTTATCCTGGTTAACTACGGTTACCCACCTAATCCTCCGAATTAGGGTTTATATAACAGATTAAGTGTCACTTAAGTTCATGACTTAATCCCGTCCACAAATCATGTCAAAATTGGCTAAGTATCCAAGTTCGAGACTTAACCCGTCTACAAATCATGTCAAAATTGGCTAAGTATCCAAGTTCAAGACTTAACCCTACAAACCATGCTCAAGTTGGTTAAGTATATATTAACTTGACCCTATCAAATTACTTAGTCAAACCGGTCAAGTGTATTCAAGCGATTCATGACTTAGCCTTATCATGTTTTCACGTTATATTGGTTAAGTATGGGTTAACTTAACCTCAATAAATTCACGAGTTAGATTGGTTAAGTATAGATCACTTAACCACATCAAATTAACGAGTTAGATTGGTTAAGTTTAGGTCACTTAACCACATCAAATTAACGGGTTAGATTGGTTAAGTATAGGTCACTTAACCACATCAAATTAACAAGTTAGATTAGTTAAGTGTTTAACTTAACCCCATTAAACTACCAAGTGGGATTAATTAAGTCTAGGCTAACTTAGCCCCATCCGATTATCATGTTTAGACTAGTTGAGTCTAATCTTAACCCCATCCATTAACTGTATCTTTCGGTTAAGTGTCATTAAGAAAACTTACTTAACCTTACCAAATTATCGTGTTGGATTGATTAAGTGTTGGTTAACTTAACCCCGTCCACTAGTCGTATAAAAATGGTTAAGTGTCATTAGGCAAATCAAGTTACTTAACCTACCCAACCTTGTCATGTTTTGTTAAGTATCATTAGCCTAATCAATTTACTTAACCCCTTTGTCCATGTCATATTTGGTTAAGAGTCATTAATCAAATTAACTTAACCCTATCATGTGGCATTAATTACTTAATGCACCCCAACCTCTCACATTAGACTTTGTTGTGGTTACTAGTTAAGCCGGTCGGTTCCGGGTAGCTTTACACCACAACTTGGTCTAACCTCGGGTTCAAGCACAACATGACCAACTTCTCACATTGGGTCTTATTGTTTGCAACTACTAGTTAGGCCGGTCGGTTCCGGGTAGTTTTACGTTGCAAACTCAACCCAACCTCGAATTGGCCACACTTATATTATCTAAGTGTCATGTTCATCATGTTTCCAAAACATGTTACAAGTTTTTCAAGCATTTGGGTAGACCTAACTTAATAGGTAAATTCCCAAAGGGTAGACCTAACTTAATAGGTAAATTCCCAAGCTTGTGTTTTTATGCATACTTACATGTCAACTTCCATGTTATATTTCAAGTCATGTTTTCAAGTATAAACACATGTCATATTTAACGTTACACGTTGTCATGTTTATACCCATTTACCCACATCATGTTCATGTCATTATGTTTTCCCATAATGTGACCCCAACGCTTTTAAACTCGCATATACGTTCGCAACAACGTAATGGATTAAAAGAAGAGACTTGACAAAGGCATGAAAAAAATGGATATTAAGCCACAAGTTAATCATGGTGGCAAATGAGGCACAAATGTGTTCATTAGCTTGCATGTTACATTCTTAAGCCTCAAAAACATGCATAAACCCAAACTTGGCACATAAACGAATCATGGTGACAAAAGACATGGAATGATGACTAGTAACTCGCATATATCATCATATAAGGGTTATGACTTCATATGCAAGTTGACATAAAGATTATGAAGGTTCTCATGTTGCATAATGCAACATTTCAACATAAAGGTTGCAGCTTTTAGCTCATGAGATCAAGATAATGACTTCATAAACTTGCATGACATGATAGCATGTATCATTCTCAATGATCAAACCCAAACTTGCAACATGAACATTTAACTTCATAGTTAATATCTAAGAGTAGGGAAAGGGCTTACATTGCTATGAAGGCACAAATCGATTAGATGAAAGATTGAGACAAAGCCTATGCATGTCATCATCCTAAAACCCAAAAATGAAAGCTCCAAATCAATCAAAACCCCATCTTTATGAACAAAGATCAAAGCTTTAGCCTTGAAATCAACTTGAGAGGCTCTCATACTAACATAGAAACTCTCTAACACTCTCATGATCACGAAACCTCTCATAGAAATGAAGTGGAGGCTAGGATTTTGAGTGGAGGCCATGAGAGGAGCAATTTTGCCATAGTTTAGTTGCATGAATGAATAATGAGGATTTAGGATAGGTTAGGGTCTTATTTATAGATTAGGCAAGTGTTTTAGGCCATAGGATTAAACCTAGATTCAATCCAAGCCATCAAAGCATGTCTTGGGGAAGAAGTCAAGTGTAGGAACCATCTAGGGCTTTTAGATTAAAGATGAACCATGAGAACCATCCAAATGCAAAATCTGCATTTGAGCGAATCGGCCCACGGGTTGACAGCCAAACACCCTGGATTAACCCCTAGTCGACCCAGCAGGCTTGGGTCGACCTCAAAAATCGGCCGGTTCGGTTATTCCCCTCTCCCAATTCGCTGTTTTGAACATTTTTGCATATTTATTTATTTAATTTTCAATTATATATATATATATATCAATATATATATATTTCTCTGCGCAACCCATTTCACTTAATTAAGTATACTTTAATTTGGGAATTTTTCGTGAAACTTCGCGAGGCCATATCTTGGTCATACGGACTCCGATTTTCGAAAACTCGGACTCTATTTCGCGTATTTTTCCGAGACGAACGCAATGGCATAGCCCGTTTCCCTTGAACCAGATTTTACAGTTTAATTCTGCCTCCATTTATGTTATAACAGGTTATTGAAAATACGGGTTGTTACATTCTCCCCACCTTTTAGGATTTCGTCCCCGAAATCTCCAAGTTAGGAAGAACATATCCTACCATCCATCATCCATCTACTCAAATAATCATCCACAAGCAACCATTGTCCTTAGATGATTTCTAATGCTGTATGAATATATGCAAAACGTGTGTGTACATGTTCCTTAGCTAATGCTAATGATCAGGCCTGAATAATCTTTCTAATGCAAAATATGTATAGTGCCATGAATCCAACATGTATGCAAATAGTCCTAGCCATATAGATACTATATGCGTGCACAATCATTCATTCATATGCGACAACCGCATGATAATACATTCGATTTCATCCATAAACAAGTATAAATACTCGTGCATATGCAATATGAAATGTGACCGAGTCGAGCTAGTATCTAATGTGTATTCGCGCATCCACGAGCAACCACTTGCAACCATATCAATCATAACATGTTTCAAATACATGTTTACATCCATAGGGTTCTACCTAGGATTCCCTGAAACAGGGTCGAGAAGATAAACAGGACAAACTCCTTACGGGGTTTGTAACAGAAAATAGGACCGAGAGGATGTCCACAAAAGATAGCCTACAAGTAAGCTCTACAGAAAACAGGGATCAAGGATATACTCCCAAAAAGAGATATCATGCGCGTATCTAGTCTTTGACCATCAAAGTCGTCTTTTAACTTCGCGATTTTGTAGCTTCTTATTCCTGTTTCCATAACATGAGCTGGAACTCATTTCTTCGTCGCCTCTCGTTCCACTTGCACTTATCCTTTTCCTAGAATACTTGACGCAAATATGACTGCGTACTCATGATCTCATGCAAGCTTTCCAAAATTCACTAGTGAATCTCGGACCTCGTACCACAGGGTATTTCTCGTAGAAGAACTTCCTCTTGAAAGTAAACAGATGCCAACCAGGTTATCAAGCGCACTTACTAGGGTGATCTCTATAACCCATGCATAAATGAAGTAAACCATCCGTCTTATCGGCGAACACCACTCGATCGGGCTTCAAATTTCCAATAAAGGCATCAAGGGATTCTAAGTAACTAGTCATGACAGAACCTCAAAAAGGTTACACGATACTTCGAGGGTATTACCAAGGCTAGTCAAATGGTCTAACTACCCTCCTATCAAAAACCGAGAGTGGCACCCCCTACTGGATAACCACTTCATCCCTAGAATCCATCCATAGCTTATAAACATAAGCATTATTTCCAAAATCAACACTTGGCATAGACATTCCCAAATCCAAACAAGTCATGTATAAATGGACTGATTCTCCAATAGGACTTTGAGACAAAAATGGGATTCTCTATTACGCTAGTACTTAAGGTGCAGAGACTCAACTATCGAAGCAGACTTAAATGATACGAACAACGAAGTCCTAACGGGATGATAGAGAAGAAAAGCTAAACCTTTAACAAGATCGTTACCCTCCTTCCGAGGTACTCTAGAAATGAGAGCATACTACTGCCCTCCCGATGATCTTGTCCTTGTCCCATAATACTTAACTATCCACCCCGTTTTACCATGCCAAAGGTACTCTCTCGTCATGGGTTTCGTTGTTCATCTTTCTCCCTCCTTTGAGGACTAAGCCATACCAACAAGTTGCTCATCCTTAAGCCCGTATCCATTATCCTCTTTCTCACTATCCTTCCTTATAACGCGGCCACTGGTCTCCCGAGAACCACCTCCATCGCATGGAAAGCACTTTCGTAGATGGAAAAGACTAGTCGCAGTTAAAACCACTGTGACTACAGATGGAGGAAAGAAAGGAAAAGAGATTCAATTAAGGAAACGAGGATAGTGCTAATGGCCTTTGGGGAATAGCCTTTTTCTTTTAAAAGAAAATTTTCTTGAAAAATGCTTCTTTGTAAACGATTTTCAAATAGTTTTCAGAAGGTCTTTAAAAACTTTTGCCCAGTCTGGTAACCTTCTGCTCTGATACCAAATGTAACACCCCGCCTCCGCTAGGGTCACTCGCAAAGGAATGCACTAGCTTTAGAGGGGCATTATTGGTAAACATGCACAGAAATATCACAAGACAGAACATATAACATAGCGGAAGTAAAATCAAACTTTCATAAACATTAATAATTAAGGTCTAAAGCCTTTTACATCAGAGTACATCAAAACCTGTCTTGCAATAATAAAGAAGCATAAAGACTTTTTCATGAATTATTCCCCAAGTAAAAACAGTAAAGTAGCCATAGCCAAGGAAAGTCCAAGCCATCCATGATGACCTTCAAGCAGAAGAAGTCCGAACTAAACAGCAGTATTTCCTCCCTGTAACCTGGGGGGAAACGGAAGAAAAGAGGCGAAACAAAACGGGTCAGTCAAAAAGACTGAGTAAGCCCTATCTACTATTAGCATAAAAACTAGTAAAGTTAACTGACATGAGAAACTGAGATGAACAAAAGCATGATAACAAGATAGATAAGCTAAATCAAAATAACAGGATGAACTACTGAACTCAGATAAACTAAGGTGTCATGATAAATTACGATGTCAAGATAAAACAAGGTATCACATCGTCAGGTTTCTATCAAGTATAATATCCCCAAGATATCTATCACGTATAACGTCCCATGGTATCTATCCTGTACATCTGCTCTGCACCTACCGTACTAGTATCCCCACCGTGTCATGTGTTAACCAAGAATGACCCTCACTCAAAAGTCGTATAATGGTCCATGTCAACCTAATATATCGCATATATAGGTTACTCAACTCGTATGTTTTATTCCATGAAAGTGTTCAGTCCCTTGCCGTAGACCATACGGGCTTTCCCATGAGGTTCTATACTACTTTAACATAGTTCCAGGATCCTTAAGATCGGTTTGGACTGTTACCCTAAACCTAGCTAGGGTCTTCCAGCATGAATTATCGTTTGTACAACTAGGGCTTATGCTACCTAGGGCTACTAGGGATTACGCTTACCTATTGCACGTTTTCGTATCTCGGTTCTGGTTCAACCACCCAGGGCCACTGGGATTTACGCTAACCGTCAACCGCGCCCTTTTTCCCACGCATTCATCGTGAATCGTTTTCCATGACTGTATGCACATGTATCACATCGTGCCATCCGAGTCCTGTCACAGGGCAGACCAGGAAATACAGGACTCGGTCGGGAGCTTTCGATTTATCTGCCGATGCAGATGCTAAGGTCTGTTTTTCTATACGTGGCTATGGTCCCACGCGACCCCTCCCTCAACTAGTGAAAGACAAGACAGGATAAATCCTGTATGAGAACACAACACTGGCCAACCCACATCCAAGCCTTACCGCAACCATAATTAGATAGCAATTATGGTCTATTGGGTGTTCTCTGCCTTTCCGTACGTACACGCTTGACCAAAGATGGTAGGTAGCCTGACGAAAATGCTATCTAGGGTACGACCGTGTATCGTCGACTATCCCCTATCCATCCCCGTCTTTAGGTTGCTCGTATAGCAACCAAGGCATACTCTTGGTTCTTCTAACGCAGACCTTAACCTCTCATGAGCCTAGTATGATCACCTGGCAGCTCACAGAGGGATCCCAAGAATATCCTCACGTTCCCCCGAAGCCGCTGCTTCGCTACCCAGTTCGCTGGAGCCTTTATCTAAATCAGATACTTGCTCCTACTCGTATACTTAAACGATGACCTACCGTATCAGGTTACTCATTTATCTATGAACTGGTCCAAATTTCCTTGACTAAGAATCATTACTTAGTTATTCTTCAACTAAGGTTTACCACTTAGCCTTATTCCCGTTATCCTTGTTAACTACGGTTACCCACCTAATCCTCCGAATTAGGGTTTATATAACAGATTAAGTGTCACTTAAGTTCATGACTTAATCCCGTCTACAAATCATGTCAAAATTGGCTAAGTATCCAAGTTCGAGACTTAACCCGTCTACAAATCATGTCAAAATTGGCTAAGTATCCAAGTTCAAGACTTAACCCTACAAACCATGCTCAAGTTGGTTAAGTATATATTAACTTGACCCTATCAAATTACTTAGTCAAACCGGTCAAGTGTATTCAAGCGATTCATGACTTAGCCTTATCATGTTTTCACGTTATATTGGTTAAGTATGGGCTAACTTAACCTCAATAAATTCACGAGTTAGATTGGTTAAGTATAGATCACTTAACCACATCAAATTAACGAGTTAGATTGGTTAAGTTTAGGTCACTTAACCACATCAAATTAACGGGTTAGATTGGTTAAGTATAGGTCACTTAACCACATCAAATTAACAAGTTAGATTAGTTAAGTGTTTAACTTAACCCCATTAAACTACCAAGTGGGATTAATTAAGTCTAGGCTAACTTAGCCCCATCCGATTATCATGTTTAGACTAGTTGAGTATAATCTTAACCCCATCCATTAACTGTATCTTTCGGTTAAGTGTCATTAAGAAAACTTACTTAACCTTACCAAATTATCGTGTTGGATTGATTAAGTGTTGGTTAACTTAACCCCGTCCACTAGTCGTATAAAAATGGTTAAGTGTCATTAGGCAAATCAAGTTACTTAACCTACCCAACCTTGTCATGTTTTGTTAAGTATCATTAGCCTAATCAATTTACTTAACCCCTTTGTCCATGTCATATTTGGTTAAGAGTCATTAATCAAATTAACTTAACCCTATCATGTGGCATTAATTACTTAATGCACCCCAACCTCTCACATTAGACTTTGTTGTGGTTACTAGTTAAGCCGGTCGGTTCCGGGTAGCTTTACACCACAACTTGGTCTAACCTCGGGTTCAAGCACAACATGACCAACTTCTCACATTGGGTCTTATTGTTTGCAACTACTAGTTAGGCCGGTCGGTTCCGGATAGTTTTACGTTGCAAACTCAACCCAACCTCGAGTTGGCCACACTTATATTATCTAAGTGTCATGTTCATCATGTTTCCAAAACATGTTACAAGTTTTTCAAGCATTTGGGTAGACCTAACTTAATAGGTAAATTCCCAAAGGGTAGACCTAACTTAATAGGTAAATTCCAAAGCTTGTGTTTTTATGCATACTTACATGTCAACTTCCATGTTATATTTCAAGTCATGTTTTCAAGTATAAACACATGTCATATTTAACGTTACACATTGTCATGTTTATACCCATTTACCCACATCATGTTCATGTCATTATGTTTTCCCATAATGTGACCCCAACGCTTTTAAACTCGCATATACGTTCGCAACAACGTAATGGATTAAAAGAAGAGACTTGACAAAGGCATGACAAAAATGGATATTAAGCCACAAGTTAATCATGGTGGCAAATGAGGCACAAATGTGTTCATTAGCTTGCATGTTACATTCTTAAGCCTCAAAAACATGCATAAACCCAAACTTGGCACATAAACGAATCATAGTGACAAAAGACATGGAATGATGACTAGTAACTCGCATATATCATCATATAAGGGTTATGACTTCATATGCAAGTTGACATAAAGATTATGAAGGTTCTCATGTTGCATAATGCAACATTTCAACATAAAGGTTGTAGCTTTTAGCTCATGAGATCAAGATAATGACTTCATAAACTTGCATGACATGATAGCATGTATCATTCTCAATGATCAAACCCAAACTTGCAACATGAACATTTAACTTCATAGTTAATATCTAAGAGTAGGGAAAGGGCTTACATTGCTATGAAGGCACAAATCGATTAGATGAAAGATTGAGACAAAGCCTATGCATGTCATCATCCTAAAACCCAAAAATGAAAGCTCCAAATCAATCAAAACCCCATCTTTATGAACAAAGATCAAAGCTTTAGCCTTGAAATAAACTTGAGAGGCTCTCATACTAACATAGAAACTCTCTAACACTCTCATGATCATGAAACCTCTCATAGAAATGAAGTGGAGGCTAGGATTTTGAGTGGAGGCCATGAGAGGAGCAATTTTGCCATAGTTTAGTTGCATGAATGAATAATGAGGATTTAGGATAGGTTAGGGTCTTATTTATAGATTAGGCAAGTGTTTTAGGCCATAGGATTAAACCTAGATTCAATCCAAGCCATCAAAGCATGTCTTGGGGAAGAAGTCAAGTGTAGGAACCATCTAGGGCTTTTAGATTAAAGATGAACCATGAGAACCATCCAAATGCAAAATCTGCATTTGAGCGAATCGGCCCACGGGTTGACAGCCAAACACCCTGGATTAACCCCTAGTCGACCCAGCAGGCTTGGGTCGACCTCAAAAATCGGCCGGTTCGGTTATTCCCCTCTCCCAATTCGCTGTTTTGAACATTTTTGCATATTTATTTATTTAATTTTCAATTATATATATATATATATCAATATATATATATTTCTCTGCGCAACCCATTTCACTTAATTAAGTATACTTTAATTTGGGAATTTTTCGTGAAACTTCGCGAGGCCATATCTTGGTCATACGGACTCCGATTTTCGAAAACTCGGACTCTATTTCGCGTATTTTTCCGAGACGAACGCAATGGCATAGCCCGTTTCCCTTGAACCAGATTTTACAGTTTAATTCTGCCTCCATTTATGTTATAACAGGTTATTGAAAATACGGGTTGTTACATTCTCCCCACCTTTTAGGATTTCGTCCCCGAAATCTCCAAGTTAGGAAGAACATATCCTACCATCCATCATCCATCTACTCAAATAATCATCCACAAGCAACCATTGTCCTTAGATGATTTCTAATGCTGTATGAATATATGCAAAACGTGTGTGTACATGTTCCTTAGCTAATGCTAATGATCAGGCCTGAATAATCTTTCTAATGCAAAATATGTATAGTGCCATGAATCCAACATGTATGCAAATAGTCCTAGCCATATAGATACTATATGCGTGCACAATCATTCATTCATATGCGACAACTGCATGATGATACATTCGATTTCATCCATAAACAAGTATAAATACTCGTGCATATGCAATATGAAATGTGACCGAGTCGAGCTAGTATCTAATGTGTATTCGCGCATCCACGAGCAACCACTTGCAACCATATCAATCATAACATGTTTCAAATACATGTTTACATCCATAGGGTTCTACCTAGGATTCCCTGAAACAGGGTCGAGAAGATAAACAGGACAAACTCCTTACGGGGTTTGTAACAGAAAATAGGACCGAGAGGATGTCCACAAAAGATAGCCTACAAGTAAGCTCTACAGAAAACAGGGATCAAGGATATACTCCCAAAAAGAGATATCATGCGCGTATCTAGTCTTTGACCATCAAAGTCGTCTTTTAACTTCGCGATTTTGTAGCTTCTTATTCCTGTTTCCATAACATGAGCTGGAACTCATTTCTTCGTCACCTTTCGTTCCACTTGCACTTATCCTTTTCCTAGAATACTTGACGCAAATATGACTGCGTACTCATGATCTCATGCAAGCTTTCCAAAATTCACTAGTGAATCTCGGACCTCGTACCACATGGTATTTCTCGTAGAAGAACTTCCTCTTGAAAGTAAACAGATGCCAACCAGGTTATCAAGCGCACTTACTAGGGTGATCTCTATAACCCATGCATAAATGAAGTAAACCATCCGTCTTATCGGCGAACACCACTCGATCGGGCTTCAAATTTCCAATAAAGGCATCAAGGGATTCTAAGTAACTAGTCATGACAGAACCTCAAAAAGGTTACACGATACTTCGAGGGTATTACCAAGGCTAGTCAAATGGTCTAACTACCCTCCTATCAAAAACCGAGAGTGGCACCCCCTACTGGATAACCACTTCATCCCTAGAATCCATCCATAGCTTATAAACATAAGCATTCTTTCCAAACTCAACACTTGGCATAGACATTCCCAAATCCAAACAAGTCATGTATAAATGGACTGATTCTCCAATAGGACTTTGAGACAAAAATGGGATTCTCTATTACGCTAGTACTTAAGGTGCAGAGACTCAACTATCGAAGCAGACTTAAATGATACGAACAACGAAGTCCTAACGGGATGATAGAGAAGAAAAGCTAAACCTTTAACAAGATCGTTACCCTCCTTCCGAGGTACTCTAGAAATGAGAGCATACTACTGCCCTCCCGATGATCTTGTCCTTGTCCCATAATACTTAACTATCCACCCCGTTTTACCATGCCAAAGGTACTCTCTCGTCATGGGTTTCGTTGTTCATCTTTCTCCCTCCTTTGAGGACTAAGCCATACCAACAAGTTGCTCATCCTTAAGCTCGTATCCTTTATCCTCTTTCTCACTATCCTTCCTTATAACGCGGCCACTGGTCTCCCGAGAACCACCTCCATCGCATGGAAAGCACTTTCGTAGATGGAAAAGACTAGTCGCAGTTAAAACCACTGTGACTACAGATGGAGGAAAGAAAGGAAAAGAGATTCAATTAAGGAAACGAGGATAGTGCTAATGGCCTTTGGGGAATAGCCTTTTTCTTTTAAAAGAAAATTTTCTTGAAAAATGCTTCTTTGTAAACGATTTTCAAATAGTTTTCAGAAGGTCTTTAAAAACTTTTGCCCAGTCTGGTAACCTTCTGCTCTGATACCAAATGTAACACCCCGCCTCCGCTAGGGTCACTCGCAAAGGAATGCACTAGCTTTAGAGGGGCATTATTGGTAAACATGCACAGAAATATCACAAGACAGAACATATAACATAGCGGAAGTAAAATCAAACTTTCATAAACATTAATAATTAAGGTCTAAAGCCTTTTACATCAGAGTACATCAAAACCTGTCTTGCAATAATAAAGAAGCATAAAGACTTTTTCATGAATTATTCCCCAAGTAAAAACAGTAAAGTAGCCATAGCCAAGGAAAGTCCAAGCCATCCATGATGACCTTCAAGCAGAAGAAGTCCGAACTAAACAGCAGTATTTCCTCCCTGTAACCTGGGGGGAAACGGAAGAAAAGAGGCGAAACAAAACGGGTCAGTCAAAAAGACTGAGTAAGCCCTATCTACTATTAGCATAAAAACTAGTAAAGTTAACTGACATGAGAAACTGAGATGAACATAAGCATGATAACAAGATAGATAAGCTAAATCAAAATAACAGGATGAACTACTGAACTCAGATAAACTAAGGTGTCATGATAAATTACGATGTCAAGATAAAACAAGGTATCACATCGTCAGGTTTCTATCAAGTATAATATCCCCAAGATATCTATCACGTATAACGTCCCATGGTATCTATCCTGTACATCTGCTCTGCACCTACCGTACTAGTATCCCCACCGTGTCATGTGTTAACCAAGAATGACCCTCACTCAAAAGTCGTATAATGGTCCATGTCAACCTAATATATCGCATATATAGGTTACTCAACTCGTATGTTTTATTCCATGAAAGTGTTCAGTCCCTTGCCGTAGACCATACGGGCTTTCCCATGAGGTTCTATACTACTTTAACATAGTTCCAGGATCCTTAAGATCGGTTTGGACTGTTACCCTAAACCTAGCTAGAGTCTTCCAGCATGAATTATCGTTTGTACAACTAGGACTTATGCTACCTAGGGCTACTAGGGATTACGCTTACCTATTGCACGTTTTCGTATCTCGGTTCTGGTTCAACCACCCAGCGCCACTGGGATTTACGCTAACCGTCAACCGCGCCCTTTTTCCCGTGCATTCATCGTGAATCGTTTTCCATGACTGTATGCACATGTATCACATCGTGCCATCCGAGTCCTGTCACAGGGCAGACCAGGAAATACAGGACTCGGTCGGGAGCTTTCGATTTATCTGCCGATGCAGATGCTAAGGTCTGTTTTTCTATACGTGGCTATGGTCCCACGCGACCCCTCCCTCAACTAGTGAAAGACAAGACAGGATAAATCCTGTATGAGAACACAACACTGGCCAACCCACATCCAAGCCTTACCGCAACCATAATTAGATAACAATTATAGTCTATTGGGTGTTCTCTGCCTTTCCGTACGTACACGCTTGACCAAAGATGGTAGGTAGCCTGACGAAAATGCTATCTAGGGTACGACCGTGTATCGTCGACTATCCCCTATCCATCCCCGTCTTTAGGTTGCTCGTATAGCAACCAAGGCATACTCTTGGTTCTTCTAACGCAGACCTTAACCTCTCATGAGCCTAGTATGATCACCTGGCAGCTCACAGAGGGATCCCAAGAATATCCTCACGTTCCCCCGAAGCCGCTGCTTCGCTACCCAGTTCGCTGGAGCCTTTATCTAAATCAGATACTTGCTCCTACTCGTATACTTAAACGATGACCTACCGTATCAGGTTACTCATTTATCTATGAACTGGTCCAAATTTCCTTGACTAAGAATCATTACTTAGTTATTCTTCAACTAAGGTTTACCACTTAGCCTTATTCCCGTTATCCTTGTTAACTACGGTTACCCACCTAATCCTCCGAATTAGGGTTTATATAACAGATTAAGTGTCACTTAAGTTCATGACTTAATCCCTTCCACAAATCATGTCAAAATTGGCTAAGTATCCAAGTTCGAGACTTAACCCGTCTACAAATCATGTCAAAATTGGCTAAGTATCCAAGTTCAAGACTTAACCCTACAAACCATGCTCAAGTTGGTTAAGTATATATTAACTTGACCCTATCAAATTACTTAGTCAAACCGGTCAAGTGTATTCAAGCGATTCATGACTTAGCCTTATCATGTTTTCACGTTATATTGGTTAAGTATGGGTTAACTTAACCTCAATAAATTCACGAGTTAGATTGGTTAAGTATAGATCACTTAACCACATCAAATTAACGAGTTAGATTGGTTAAGTTTAGGTCACTTAACCACATCAAATTAATGGGTTAGATTGGTTAAGTATAGGTCACTTAACCACATCAAATTAACAAGTTAGATTAGTTAAGTGTTTAACTTAACCCCATTAAACTACCAAGTGGGATTAATTAAGTCTAGGCTAACTTAGCCCCATCCGATTATCATGTTTAGACTAGTTGAGTCAAATCTTAACCCCATCCATTAACTGTATCTTTCGGTTAAGTGTCATTAAGAAAACTTACTTAACCTTACAAAATTATCGTGTTGGATTGATTAAGTGTTGGTTAACTTAACCCCGTCCACTAGTCGTATAAAAATGGTTAAGTGTCATTAGGCAAATCAAGTTACTTAACCTACCCAACCTTGTCATGTTTTGTTAAGTATCATTAGCCTAATCAATTTACTTAACCCCTTTGTCCATGTCATATTTGGTTAAGAGTCATTAATCAAATTAACTTAACCCTATCATGTGGCATTAATTACTTAATGCACCCCAACCTCTCACATTAGACTTTGTTGTGGTTACTAGTTAAGCCGGTCGGTTCCGGGTAGCTTTACACCACAACTTGGTCTAACCTCGGGTTCAAGCACAACATGACCAACTTCTCACATTGGGTCTTATTGTTTGCAACTACTAGTTAGGCCGGTCGGTTCCGGGTAGTTTTATGTTGCAAACTCAACCCAACCTCGAGTTGGCCACACTTATATTATCTAAGTGTCATGTTCATCATGTTTCCAAAACATGTTACAAGTTTTTCAAGCATTTGGGTAGACCTAACTTAATAGGTAAATTCCCAAAGGGTAGACCTAACTTAATAGGTAAATTCCCAAGCTTGTGTTTTTATGCATACTTACATGTCAACTTCCATGTTATATTTCAAGTCATGTTTTCAAGTATAAACACATGTCATATTTAACGTTACACGTTGTCATGTTTATACCCATTTACCCACATCATGTTCATGTCATTATGTTTTCCCATAATGTGACCCCAACGCTTTTAAACTCGCATATACGTTCGCAACAACGTAATGGATTAAAAGAAGAGACTTGACAAAGGCATGACAAAAATGGATATTAAGCCACAAGTTAATCATGGTGGCAAATGAGGCACAAATGTGTTCATTAGCTTGCATGTTACATTCTTAAGCCTCAAAAACATGCATAAACCCAAACTTGGCACATAAACGAATCATGGTGACAAAAGACACGGAATGATGACTAGTAACTCGCATATATCATCATATAAGGGTTATGACTTCATATGCAAGTTGACATAAAGATTATGAAGGTTCTCATGTTGCATAATGCAACATTTCAACATAAAGGTTGTAGCTTTTAGCTCATGAGATCAAGATAATGACTTCATAAACTTGCATGACATGATAGCATGTATCATTCTCAATGATCAAACCCAAACTTGCAACATGAACATTTAACTTCATAGTTAATATCTAAGAGTAGGGAAAGGGCTTACATTGCTATGAAGGCACAAATCGATTAGATGAAAGATTGAGACAAAGCCTATGCATGTCATCATCCTAAAACCCAAAAATGAAAGCTCCAAATCAATCAAAACCCCATCTTTATGAACAAAGATCAAAGCTTTAGCCTTGAAATCAACTTGAGAGGCTCTCATACTAACATAGAAACTCTCTAACACTCTCATGATCATGAAACCTCTCATAGAAATGAAGTGGAGGATAGGATTTTGAGTGGAGGCCATGAGAGGAGCAATTTTGCCATAGTTTAGTTGCATGAATGAATAATGAGGATTTAGGATAGGTTAGGGTCTTATTTATAGATTAGGCAAGTGTTTTAGGCCATAGGATTAAACCTAGATTCAATCCAAGCCATCAAAGCATGTCTTGGGGAAGAAGTCAAGTGTAGGAACCATCTAGGGCCTTTAGATTAAAGATGAACCATGAGAACCATCCAAATGCAAAATCTGCATTTGAGCGAATCGGCCTACGGGTTGACGGCCAAACACCCTGGATTAACCCCTAGTCGACCCAGCAGGCTCGGGTTGACCTCAAAAATCGGCCGGTTCGGTTATTCCCCTCTCCCAATTCGCTGTTTTGAACATTTTTGCATATTTATTTATTTAATTTTCAATTATATATATATATATATATATATATCAATATATATATATTTCTCTGCGCAACCCATTTCACTTAATTAAGTATACTTTAATTTGGGAATTTTTCGTGAAACTTCGCGAGGCCATATCTTGGTCATACGGACTCCGATTTTCGAAAACTCGGACTCTATTTCGCGTATTTTTCCGAGACGAACGCAATGGCATAGCCCGTTTACCTTGAACCAGATTTTACAGTTTAATTCTGCCTCCATTTATGTTATAACAGGTTATTGAAAATACGGGTTGTTACAAAGTATATATATGGTATCGAAGAAGTATGCACGCTCAGAGTAGCTAACTCAATTAACCTGGGTATGGCTCCTGTTTTAGTCATTTTAATTATGACCCGAAGGTCAAGGCTATCCATCGCCGTTCTCTTTCTTCAAATCCAGTAATCGCCTGTAACAACCCGGGGAAAACTCGACGCTCAAATTTTCGACAACAATACACAAACCCGTATTACTTGCCAAAAACCCAAGTATCGAACCCCCAGATTGTCATGAGAAAGAATTTAGAGGGTGAGAATAGAAAGAAAGCAATATTAGAATAGAAGAAAGAAGAAGAAGACCACATCAGAATCTCATAGCGGGACGAATAAAATATAGTATCAAATCTCTCTATATAAAAGAACTTTGTATACATACCAATCATCAGAGCACAACTTATATCAGACACAGCGGAAAATAACTTTGTATAACTAGCGGTGAAGCCGCCTGCTTCCAGCTCCTGAAACTCCAAGCGAACCTAACCTGGAACATACTCGGTCTGAACCGAGCACATTTGATTTAAAACAAAATACACCGGGTCAGTCTGGAATACTATCAGTGATAAATTCACAACACACACACACTTGCTTAACTTTGGAAATCCTTTCTGAAATCAAAGGATAATAGTAAGACCAACCCACACATAAACACGGACGGTTTTTAACTTACTATAACCCAAAACAGTTTTGAAATCATAGTACCATAATGTCTAAATACAAATAAATTTCAATTTAGAGGAAAGCTTGCATCTCACGCTCCCCATATTTAGTATAAAATTGAAAACCGCGGGCGCTTATTGGATATTGGATTCCAACCTTGACAAGGTATGGGACCACCTGCCGATAGTGTATCTCTAGAGGCGAATACACTGGGTTCAACAAGAACGTCTCGCAACCCGGCCCTCACATGACCAACCACTCATTTCGCTTGAGTGTATCGAATGTATATCACCGACGGTTGGTATCAGCAACCGCCTCCCGAAAAGGGACAACTTCGAACATAGATTTAAGAAGCAAATGGAATTTCTCTAGATAGGTGATTATACACCCTAATGGGAATGACCCACAAAGCCATGCTGCCTGCCCGATTTTTGTCATTTCCCAGTTGATGAGGCTTGAGGCTAGAATTTATCTTCGAACATCTGGCCACCATTCACTTTGAATGCCACATCGTCAAATCCTATGGATATCACTAATTGACGTCCACAAAAATACTCTAGTTGGGAGCTAACCAACTATAATACGTTTGAAGAAATCAACGTACGTGGCCCTTTGGAAATACTCTGTCAGACATTCATCCATACAAGTCGTCCAGGAACAGGATGAACCGAAGGCACTCTCCTACCGCACCCTTATAGGAATCACCCCAAGGATCAGTAGCGAGAAGTCCTTACAATCCGTAGATTCAACCACGACAGAATCACAAATCAAATAACCCTGGTTGCAAGCCAGAGAAATTCGACGAGTAGTCCTACTGCTTATGAAGAACCACGGTCTTCACTTGCTCCGTCTTCAGTCGACGTCTTCACGTATTTGCTGGTCAAAATGGTTTTCGAATATAATTCGATCCCGGTCTTTCCGTGCCAACAATCGTATTGGGCCTGGTTTGATAGTCGGTGATTTAACTATCAAATAACAAATGTGTCAATGAAATGGTTTCACTGATTCAGTACTTGGCATGACTTGGCCCAATTAAAATATATTTAACAAAATCATTAATCAACTCTAACATTCGACTTAACTCTAACTTGACTAACTCGACCAACTTGACTAACTTGATTAACTCCGACTGATTTACTTTGATCAATTAACTCATACTCGACTTAACTCCATTCGCTTGACCCTAGATCGCAGCGATCACAATGGTTACGCCTGATTCCCTCAGGAAACATCCGACCGCCGTAGGCTATCTGCAGCCCTGCGAATTACGCTAGCAGTCGTACGCAATGGTGACTCTTTCTGAATAACTATGTTTGACTAACTCTACCTCAAATACTATCTTCGATCAACTCTAATTGAATAACAAATATTCAATATAATTTGAAATCAATATTCTTATTTCCTTTGAAACTAATATTTCAATATTATTTATTTCCCAAAATTCTTGCATTATAGTTCGATACTCCTCGTAAAAGATAAAATCAATTTCAACACCTTCACTCGTTCCAAACTAATACCATTCCTCGATAATAGTGAAGCCAACCAAGTTGGGGTATTTTAGTTACCTCTCAGACCTTGATCGACAATGTTCTTACCATAGAATAATATTAGATTGTCACTTAAACCTTTCCCCAAAACCTTATCTACCGTTTCGATTTCAAATAGGGTTTATAAACCACTTCTTACAATTGAAATCTCTGTTCGATAAAATCTCTTTACTTAATTCGTTCGATTAAGTAAATGTCACTCTTAACTTAGAACAACGTCCCACTTAATTCAACTCTTTAACCTCAAGTCATTATTTGGTCCAAAAACCCTTTTTAAAACCTTATTTTGGACTTCTTCCAAATCGTTTATTTATTTGTTTAGCCTCAAACTATTTCCATTCTACTTAATCATCTCCCTTGGAAGTTTAATTCTATTTGAATTTTTACTTTACTTAATTGACAATTAAGAAAATTCTTATCTAGATCCTCGAATTTCACTTACAAATTCATTAACCAATCTTGTTTAAAACTTGGATTCATAAATCTCTTTATGAAGCTTGTCGCTCCTTTTTATCGAACCATAGTGTTACTTAACCATTCTTAATCTATTAAACTTTCTCTTTAAAATTTCTTTTAACCCGAACTCACTTTACTTAATTTAAAAAAATTAAGCAAAAAACTTTTTTAAATCTTTAAACTCACTTACTAATTTCATTCACCATGTTTATTGAACACTTGGGTCATAAATCTTTTATAATCTCTTATTTCCCTTTTTTATCGAGCCTTAATGTCAATTAACCCCTTGTTAATTGAATTCCCCTTTTTATCAATCTCGTGTGGAAATAGGGTTTTATAATCTCTTTTATAAACTTGATTAAAACTTTTATTTATAAATTTCTAATTTAATTACTTATATAAACTGACTGGAAAACTTAAATTCAGTTATAAAATAATTTATAACTTTGAAGCTGCGTCAACTCACCAAACGGTAAACCGACGTCTAAAACACACATTTTAGGCCGTTCACTGCCAACTACCCAATCAACACTGTCGGTTGATTTTAAACACAACCCAGATGAATATCTATTCAACCATCACACTCAAACAGGTTTTCTACCATATAGGGTTAAATCAGTTCAAATATCAACGATATAAGCAAACAAACAACATATATAAATTATTTGAGGAATCCGGTCGGATCCCTCCAACCAGTCCTTCCCTGCATCACAACTCGTTATACATTTCATAATCATATATGAAATAAATTTCATATGATCAACTGATTTAAAATGATGAAATAACAGCAACCATTCAAACAATAATCAACCAATAGCAACCAATCAACCAATTTATATTTTTAAATGGTAAATTATATTTTAATATGAATTTACCACATCACAGAATTCCAGAAGGTGTGAGAATTAACTCACCAGATTATTCTGTCGACGGTTGACGCGTTTGTCGCTTTTAATCTTGAACGGACGTTCAAAATTAGCTCAATTTTCAACGGCATCAGATCAGTGCCTAGTCAGTGCCATCATCTAGAGCTCGTCCCTGAGATCCCAACGAATCCAGTTTCGCTGAAATCCGTTAACGTACGAAGAAGATACGCTTATTACAAGATTGAATATATATACAATTTTATAATTAACTAATTACTAATTAAATTAAATATTTTAAATTACCTACTTAACGTCCTTGCCACGTCAGCAAGTTGAAACACGGTTCCCCTGGGGTGGAGTTCTTCTTCCCCGATGGCTTCGTTTAATCCCAAAAGTTCGAAACTTCCAGCCTCGACTACACCTTTGTCAGGGCATCGGGACCCACGCCGCCTATTCCATCAGATCCGCCGTGTCACGGCGCCCCTCCTCCATGAACGTCGGCCACCACCATAGCTCCAGTTCGCCAGAATTTCCGCCCGCCCGAAACAGCTTTGACCGTGAAATTCCACCACCACCAGCGACGAGGCACCACCGCACCACCACCATTTGACGCAGCCAACCACCCAGCATCGATCCACTTAGGTCCGCGACCCCCTCGCTGGTCACCTCTGCTGGAAAACGCCCATTCTCCGACCAAGCATAAAAACAATCTCAGAAAAACACCCCTCCGATCAACTAGCAAATTCTCCCACCTCCGACCACCGTAGGACTTGAGACTACAGCCAAATCGAAGGCCTATCTCCCCTCTTCGAAAGCCCCAAAGTCCCGTTACCTCAAATCGACCACAACTCCTTAATTTCAGAGGAAAACGAAAATCAATTTCTATGGTTTGACCCTGATTCCGGCCACCACACTCAACGAGACTCACCCAACTTTTTGCTGTAGGTAGATATCGTCCCGATCTACCATTTCCCTTCAGGTTGCCATAGGAAATTCCCCTCGGATTGGAAGATTTAAATGATTTTGCATTGGGGGACTTATTTGCAAAATTACATGAAGGAGGCTGAGTTTGGGCATTAGGGTTTCAGCCTTGGGTCTTTATATAGTGTGGAAAAATATTTATTTAAGTTGATTTGACGAACGACAATGACTAACGATATTTTATTTCGTGTCTATCGCGTTTTCGAACGTTGTTTATTCGCTCCTGCGCTCACATACGAACCCCGTTCGAGACGCGAATGGATGGCATAGCATAATTCGACGATACGGTCCAAATGAAACTTGTTTCGTCGAATTCTGAGTTCGTTTGCTCGAATGGCCCTCGTTCACGTTCAAATGGTCGTTTTTATTTGCGTTTTATTTTGCCACGCTCACAAATTAACCCCGATTGACGCGCCACTTGAAACCTGGCAATAATTTACTGTTGCGGTCCCAATAAAATTTATTTCGTCGAAAACTGACATCGTTTGAATAAAGGCCCTTTTATAACTGGCCAATTCAAATAAAATAAATCAATTTTAAAATACTTCAATATAATATTATTAAAATATTGAAATTGGCCATACACGACCAGAATATCGTATACTACCACAATAAAATATCTCGGGTTGAGTTTGAAGCCAAATCGATATTATAAAATTTTTAAAACCCTCTATTCTATATAAATTTAGCGCTATATATATAAAGGAAATTCCATAGCGTTTTTTCCAAAATTTCATTTGGGCATAAAATAAAATCTATACGACGAAAACTGGACTTTTCTCTGCCATTGGAAAGATATCGTCAAGCCGGTCCCGACGTTTCTTGTTTCGAGGAAATCCGACTTATTTTGAACCCGGTACGACCAATTGAAGTTCAAAACGCCAAATCGCGAACTATCGCGCCGCTGCAGCTCGTTATTTAATTAAATTATAAAACATATATATTCTGTCGTCGTTTCTAAACGAAATCGTCGATATAACTTCAATGTATCCAATATCAAACTATTTCAAACGGCCCGTTCACCCTATATTGCCGATACAACATTTTCTGACCGGTTTGGAATTAAATTATTATTTTATTATTTATTTAAATAATATATTCAGAATATAATCATTAAATTTGATTATTTAAATTCAAACCAATATTTTAAATAAATAAAATATTTAAAATAACTCAAATAAATAGGTAGAAAATACGGGTCATTACATTCCTTCCCCCTTAAAATAATTTCGTCCTCGAAATTGCTAAGGTATAAGAAATGTCGTCAACTATTATCTTTGCAAAAATGTTTAATTTAAAACTCGATTTTATTTTTAAACTGACCCAATTGGTTTTAAAACCAATTTATTTCAAATAAAAGAATTTCCCAAAAATTTCCAAAAAAAATTTAACACCTTAAATTTAGGAAAATTTCGGCAGAGTCTCCCCTGCACGGAGGACCATCTGCAATATCGCAGGATCAAGAATTATGTATACATCGACTCTCATAGACGGAAAATCCAAAATCCAAACCCAAAACCCAAACAAACCAAAATTTCATATTTTCGTAGGCGTACCTTTTGGCGAGCGTTACTATGCGATAAGCGATATATTATAGACGAGCCTGCTTAATTATTTTGTAGCTCTATTCAACTGGATTTAATTAACTCCAGAATTTCTTTCTTGAACTGGTTTAAAGCTGAACCGACTCGTCTGCACCTGTTCTCAACTTAAACCAATTCATTAGTCACTAAAACAATATCAGTTAAAACATCCATATCAGACAATTCAATCTATATGGGGTTATCATTATCATTACTTCTAACCAAGTCTTAACAAATCCATTTTTTTTACCCATTCAGATTCATTAATTTGGATTATTTATCCAACTTGTTTATTTCAAATTTGTTTCAACCAATTCTATTCCTTCTCAAGTTTATATTCAAGCAATCAACCACACATTACAAACATATCATTCAAATCAGCCTTAATAAATCAATGATTGCCCATACTATAATAACCTTTACTTTTATTTTATTATAAAATAAATTGGGCAAAAATAATTTCAAAAATAATTTTTTTATATCAAATTACAAATACGCTCTCTCGTATATACACACCCAACTCAATCTAGGGTGTTACCAACCCCATCTCTATTGAGTCACACCACAGAGCCAAGGTTATCTCAAAACCAATAGCTCTGATACCACTGTAACGACCCAGGGAAAACTCGACGCTCAAATTTTCGACTACAATACAAAACCCGTATTACTTGCCAAAAACCCAAGTATCGAACCCCCAGATTGTCATGAGAAAGAATTTAGAGGGTGAGAATAGAAATAAAGCAATATTAGAATAGAAGAAAGGATAAGAACACCACATCAGAATCTCACAGCGGAACGAATAAAATATAATATCAAATCTCTCTATACAAAAAAACTTTGTATACATACCAATCATCAGAGCACAACTTATATCAGACACAGCGGAAAATAACTTTGTATAACTAGCGGTGAAGCCGCCTGCTTCCAGCTCCTGAAACTCCAAGCAAACCTAACCTGGAACATACTCGGTCTGACCCGAGCACATTTGATTTAAAACAAAATACACCGGGTCAGTCTGGAATACTATCAGTGATAAATTCACAACACACACACACACACACTTGCTTAACTTTGGAAATCCTTTCTGAAATCAAAGGACAATAGTAAGACCAGCCCACACATAAACACGGACGGTTTTTACCTTACTATAACCCAAAACAGTTTTGAAATCATAGCTTGCTCTGATATTATCATAATGTCTAAATACAAATAAATTTCAATTTAGAGGAACGCTTGCATCTCAAGCTCCCCATATATAGTATAAAATTGAAAACCACGGGCGCTTATTGGATATTGGATTCCAACCTTGACAAGGTATGGGACCACCTGCCGATATTGTATCTCTAGAGGCGAATACACTGGGTTCAACAAGAACGTCTTGCAACCCGGCCCTCACCTGACCGACCACTCATTTCGCTTGAGTGTATCGAATGTATATCACCGATGGTTCGGATCAGCAACCGTCTCCCGAAAAGGGACAGCATCGAACATAGATTTAAGAAGCAAATGGAATTTCTCTAGATAGGTGATTATACACCCTAATGGGAGCGACCCACATAGCCATGCTGCCTGCCCGATTTTTGTCATTTCCCGGTTGATGAGGCTTGAGGCTAGAATTTATCTTCGAACATCTGGCCACCATTCACTTTGAATGCCACATCGTCAGATCCTCTGGATATCACTAATTGACGTCCACAAAAATACTCTAGTTGGGAGCTAACCAACTATAATACGTTTGAAGAAATCAACATACGTGGTCCTTTGGAAATACTCTGTCAGACATTCGTCTATACAAGTCATTTAGGAACAGGATGAACCGAAGGCACTCTCCTACCGCATCCTTATAGGAATCACCCCAAGGATCAGTAGAGAGAAGTCCTTGCAATCCGTAGATTCAACCACGACAGAATCACAAATCAAATAACCCTAGTTGCAAGCCAGAGAAATTCGACGAGTAGTCCTTCCGCTTATGAAGATCCACGGTCTTCACTTGCTCCGTCTTCAGTCGACGTCTTTATGTATTTGCTGGTCGGAATGGTTTTCAAATATAATCCGATCCCGGTCTTTCCGTGCCAACAATCGTATTGGGCCTGGTTTGATAGTCGGTGATTTAACTATCAAATAACAAATGTGTCAATGAAATGATTTCACTGATTCAGTACTTGGCATGACTTGGCCCAATTAAAATATATTTAACAAAATCATTAATCAACTCTAATATTCGACTTAACTCTGACTTGACTAACTCGACCAACTTGACTAACTTGATTAACTCCGACTGATTTACTTTGATCAATTAACTCATACTCGACTTAACACCATTCGCTTGACCCTAGATCGCAGCGATCATAATAGTTACGCCTGATTCCCTCAAGAAACATCCGACCGTCGTAGGCTTTCTGCAGCCCTGCGAATTACGCTAGCAGTCGTACGCAATGGTGACTCTTTCTGAATAACTATGTTTGACTAACTCTACCTCAAATACTATCTTCAATCAACTCTAATTGAAAAACAAATATTCAATATAATTTGAAATCCATATTCTTATTTCCTTTGAAACTAATATTTTAATATTATTTATTTCCCAAAAAATCTTGCATTATAGTTCAATACTCCTCGTATAAGATAAAATCAATTTCAACACCTTCACTCGTTCCAAACTAATACCATTCCTCGAAAATAGTGAAGCCAACCAAGTTGGGGTATTTTAGTTACCTCTCAGACCTTGATCGACAACGTTCTTACCTTAGAATAATATTAGCTTGTCACTTAAACCTTTCCCCAAAACCTTATTTACCGTTTCGATTTCAAATAGGGTTTATAAACCACTTCTTACATTTGAAATCTCTGTTTGATAAAATCTCTTTACTTAATTCGTTCGATTAAGTAAATGTCACTCTTAACTTAGAATAACGTCCCACTTAATTCAACTCTTTAACCTCAAGTCATTATTTGGTCCAAAAACCCTTTTTAAAACCTTATTTTGGACTTCTTCCAAATCGTTTATTTATTTGTTTAGCCTCAAACTATTTCCATTCTACTTAATCATCTCCCTTGGAAGTTTAATTCTATTTGATTTTTACTTTACTTAATTGACAATTAAGAAAAGTCTTATCTAGATCCTCGAATTTAACTTACAAATTCATTAACCAATCTTGTTTAAAACTTGGATTCATAAATCTCTTTATGAAGCTTGTCGCTCCTTTTTATCGAACCATAGTGTCACTTAACCATTCTTAATCTATTAAACTTTCTCTTTAAAATTTCATTTAACCCGAACTCACTTTACTTAATTTAAAAAAATTAAGTAAAAAACTTTTTTAAATCTTTAAACTCACTTACTAATTTCGTTCACCATGTTTATTGAACACTTGGGTCACAAATCTTTTATAATCTCTTATTTCCCTTTTTTTATCGAGCCTTAACGTCAATTAACCCCTTGTTAATTGAATTTTCCTTTTTATCAATCTCGTGTGGAAATAGGGTTTTATAATCTCTTTTATAAACTTGATTAAAACCTTTATTTATAAATTTCTAATTTAATTACTTATATAAACTGACTGGAAAACTTAAATTCAGTTATAAAATAATTTATAACTTTGAAGTTGCGTCAACTCACCAAACGGTAAACCGACGTCTAAAACACACATTTTAGGCCGTTCACTGCCAACTACCCAATCAACACTGTCGGTTGATTTTAAACACAACCCAGATGAATATCTATTCAACCATCACACTTAAACAGGTTTTCTACCATATAGGGTTAAATCAGTTCAAATATCAACGGTATAAGCAAACAAACAACATATATAAATTATTTGAGGAATCCGGTCGGATCCCTCCAACCTGTCCTTCCCTGCATCACAACTCGTTATACATTTCATAATCATATATGAAATAAATTTCATATGATCAACTGATTTAAAATGATGAAATAACAACAACCATTCAAACAATAATCAACCAATAGCAACCAATCAACCAATTTATATTTTTAAATGGTAAATTATATTTTAATATGAATTTACCATATCACAGAATTCCAGAAGATGTGAGAATTAACTCACCAGATTATTTTGTCGACGGTTGACGCGTTTGTCGCTTTTAATCTTGAAGGGACGTTCAAAATTAGCTCAATTTTCAACGGCGTTAGATCAGTGCCTAGTCAGTGCCATCGTCTAGAGCTCGTCCCTGCGATCCCAACGGATCCAGTTTCGCTGAATCCGTTAACGTACGAAGAAGATACGCTTATTACAAGATTGAATATATATACAATTTTATAATTAACTAATTACTAATTAAATTAAATATTTTAAATTACCTACTTAACGTCCTTGCCACGTCAGCAAGTTGAAACACGGTTTCCTGGGGTGGAGTTCTTCTTCTCCGATGGCTTCGTTTAATACCAAAAGTTCGAAACTTCCAGCCTCGACTACACCTTCGTCAGAGCACGGGGACCCACGCCGCCTATTCCATCAGATCCGTCGTGTCACGGCGCCCCTCCTCCATGAACGCCGGCCACCACCATAGCTCCAGTTCGCCAGAATTTCCGCCCGCCCGAAACAGCTTTGACCGTGAAATTCCACCACCACCATCGACGAGGCACCACCGCACCACCACCATTTGACGCAGCCAACCACCCAGCATCGATCCCCCTAGGTCCGCGACCCCCTCGCTGGCCACCTCCGCCGGAAAACGCCCATTCTCCGACCAAGCATAAAAATAATCTCAGAAAAATACTCCTTCGATCAACTAGCAAATTCTCCCACCTCTGACCACCGTAGGACTTGAGACTACAGCCAAATCGAAGGCCTATCTCCCCACTTCGAAAGCCCCAAAGTCCCGTTACCTCAAATCGACCACAACTCCTTAATTTCAGAGGAAAACATAAATCAATTTATGTTGTTTAACCCCGATTCCGGCCACCACACTCAACGAAACTCACCCAACTTTTTGCTGTAGGTAGATATTGTCCCGATCTACCATTTCCCTTCAGGTTGCCATAGGAAATTTCCCTCGGATTGGAAGATATAAATGATTTTGCGTTGGAGGACTTATTTGCAAAATTACATGAAGGAGGCTGAGTTTGGGCATTAGGGTTTCAGCCTTGGGTCTTTATATAGTGTGGAAAAATATTTATTTAAGTTGATTTGACGAACGACAATGACTAACGATATTTTATTTCGTGTCTATCGCGTTTTCGAACGTTGTTTATTCGCTCCTGCTCTCACATACGAATCCCGTTCGAGACGCGAATGGACGGCATAGCATAATTCGACGATACAGTCCTAATGAAACTTGTTTCGTCGAATTCCGAGTTCGTTTGCTCGAATGGCCCTCGTTCACGTTCAAATGGTCGTTTTTATTTGCGTTTTATTTTTCCACGCTCATAAATTAAACCCAATTGACGCGCCACTTGAAACCTAGCAATAATTAACTGTTGCGGTCCCAATAAAATTTATTTCATCGAAAACTGACGTCGTTTGAATAAAGGCCCTTTTATAACTGGCCAATTCAAATAAAATAAATCAATTTTAAAGTACTTCAATATAATATTATTAAAATATTGAAATTGGCCATACACGACCAGAATATCGTATACTACCACAATAAAATATCTCGGGTTGAGTTTGAAGCCAAATAGATATTATAAAAATTTTAAAACCCTCTATTCTATATAAATATAGCGCTATATATATAAAGGAAATTCCATAGCGTTTTTTCCAAAATTTGATTTGAACATAAAATAAAATCTATACGACAAAAACTGGACTTTTCTCTTCCATTGGAAAGATATCGTCAAGTCGGTCCCGACGTTTCTTGTTTCGAGGAAATCCGACTTATTTTGAACCCGGTACGACCAATTGAAGTTCAAAACGCCAAATCGCGAACTACCACGCCGCTGCAGCTCGTTATTTAATTAAATTATAAACCATATATATTCCGTCGTCGTTTCTAAACGAAATCGTCGATATAACTTCATTGTATCCAATATCGAACTATTTCAAACGGCCCGTTCACCCTATATTGCCGTCACAACATTTTCTGACCGGTTTGGAATTAAATTATTATTTTATTTTTTATTTAAATAATATATTCAGAATATAATCATTAAATTCGATTATTTAAATTCAAACCAATATTTTAAATAAATAAAATATTTTAAATAACTCAAATAAATAGGCAGAAAATACGGGTCGTTACATCGCCTCCAAATACATCCAACATCATTTCTGGAACTTCACCGCGTACAAAGTTGTTAAAGTGGTTTTCGGTATTGGCAGAGAGTATGACAATATCTGATCCCGGTCTCTTTAACAACCAAACGTTTACATTTTTCACACCGGTTTCTTCTTTTACATTTCGATGAGGTTCATATTTCATATCAAAATATCATATTTTCAAAATCATTCAATATTCAAAATAGAATATAATTCACACTAATTCTCCATTTAAACCAGTTAAAATCTTGAAACAATTCCAACTTTAATAATTTGAAAAATAAAATAGTTAACAGTATATTTAAAATAATTTAGATATATAATTGAAATAGTCTGAAAATAAATAGTTTGTAATTTAAAATAGAATTTATCAAATTTATTAAAATATATAGTTAAAACATTAAGTAATATATAACATAAATAGTTGATTATAAAATGATTTATTTGAAATAATTTATAAAACAAAATAGTAATAAAATAAAATAGTTTATAATGAAAAAAATTATTATTAAGATAGTTTATAAAATGATTTGAAACACTATAGTTGGAATTAGAATCGTTTCTCCAACATTTCAATTAAACTTGAAGTCATATTTCAATTTCAATTCAATAAACTCAATTTTCAATTCAACAAACTCAATTTTCAATAATTCCATCGATTAAACTTCCAATTTACATTCATTTCAATTCGATCAAATTAATTCAAATAGTTACATTCCAAATCAGATTCTCATTTTCAATAATACCAATTTTATAACAAGCATCGAGTTCACAATTCATATATAATTCAAATCAATGTTGATTCATAATAAATTTCAAAGGTGGGTGAAACAGTTCAATTTCAATAAATTCGATTTACATTATATTTCACTTTATTTAGCTTCAGTTACAATACTAATTTATTCCCCTTTTTGTTTATATTTCAAAATTCAAGGTTAAAGTTTAAAGGAAATAAATTATAGAACATCACTTATATTGTCTTTAAAACAATATTTCAAAATTCATGATTAAAACAAATTTTATTTAACCAACCGATGTCCGTATAAAATTTTGTATCCTATGGCCAAGTGATACTTAAATTTTAATTTTAGTATTTAGGGGAAATGATATATGTCATTTCAATCCAAATCAGGGTCATAGGTATTTATCATTTCAACCTACGTTCTTAATTCATTTTAATGATTAATCCCGGGTTTATTCGATGCCCGTAACATCTGGGGTAATGATTGGGATTAATCAACACAAACAATGGTCATATATGAATAATAGGTAGATTCACACAATTAACATAAATTAGTCAAACATATTCAATTCACGCCATTCATCACATCAATACATACAAACAGTCCAATATCCTATAAATTTTCAATTTTTCAGATGTTAGGTTTTAAACAGAATTAAATGTTTAATTTTTAACTTAACTGTAAAAATACATTTAACAGCCAAATTTAACTACACTGTTGATGCAAATAAATAAAAACATGCAATTTAAACTATCAAACATCAAATTTTAGTTATGCGTGAGTGGGTTTAATCACTCACCTTGGATTTAAACAAGATTGAAATCCAATTTTTAGCCCAAAATTCAACGTTCTCAGAATCAGCCCAAACCAAAGGCATCGCAAAGAGCACGTCGATACGATTCCAACGCAACAAACCGTGTGTCATTCTGAAGTCGTATGCAAAAGTTATACACGTGACACGTTATAATAATTAAATTAAAACGAAACAAACAGCACTTTCTCACCTCAAATAAATGTCACATCATCCTTCTTCTCTCCCGTCTTAAATGTTGTTACATCAAATTTCAAATCACCCATGTCCAAAAATATCCCCCTTTCACTTCCACCTTCCTTGCCTATCTCTTTACGAAATGCCCAACTGATTTCACCGTTATTCTTCTTTTCGCAATCTCTACCAAGACATCACCAACCCGACCAACTCAGTCATCACAATAAAACATCGTTCCCATGTGTTCTTCATGCATGATGCTACAGGTATCTACATCTTTTCTGTCAATTCTCCTCAAATTTTGCCACCCAAACTCAAATACGATGTTCGATTCATGCTTTAGTCTCTGTGTAAATCAAAAATCTCAACCCTACTTTATGTCATTTACTAAAAAAAAATTTGAAGCAACATAAATTTTGTTGGAACCTTCTAATTTGCATACCCAGAAGAAGCTCTTGTCTATACAAGTCGAGTGAATCTGAAAACAAGTGATTTCGTTGAGTATTGTGGAAGATTTTTTTTTTTTTTTTTTTTTGAAGATGAAATGGTGTCGTGGCTTTTGATTTTCACGTTTCCGTTTGAGAGAAAATGGTGACCGTTTGAGAGAAAATCAATTTTATTTGTATTTACTTCCAGCATTGATTATATACCAAATCAATTGAATTTCAATTGTAAATTAAATAAATCAATTTCATCCAAACATTTTAATATTAATTACAAATTTCAACATTTATAATTACAAACCAATTGTAATTTCATTTACAATAACTACAAGTTATTATTATTGTAAACAACCAAAATACAATACTTAATCAAACTAATTAAGTTTACAAATAAATTTACATAATTAAGTCATCAAATTTTATTTATAACCATAAATACTCAAAAATCATAATAAATTCAAAAATTAAATAATAGAAAATTACGAGTTGTTACAAAGTTCTTTATTTTAATGGGCTAAGAGTGTTGTATCCACATAACTCACTTTCTTTTTCTCATTCGATTCATATATTCAATCCCAAGAGTTGGGTGAGTAGGGAGGACGTTATGGTGATGAATTCCATGGATGACGAAAAAGAGATGTTGCTTGTTCGTCAACAAAATGAGAAGAGAAACTGCAAAATTTCTTATCTATATGTTCTATGATGCCCAAGCGTTAGAATTGACTTTTTGCTCGTAGAACATTTCGCATTATAATTCAAGAGGCTCGCGGTGGTAGTGATGAATATCATCTATCTTATCATTACTGGATGGGGAAATGGTTATAGGTTATTTCAATCTCTGACTGTCGGGTGTATACCCAATGTGGTAAGAGGAATATTTGTACTTTGGTTCATGTTCTATAGAATGTGAAAAGCTAACTTGAAGAAAGTATCATATATATAGAATGAAGTAACTGAAAGCTAGGTAGTGATATTGCGGTTTAGAACTAATATTAATTATGAACCTATAATTACTTTTCAAATAGATAACCAGGAGTGGTTAGAAATAACTGCAAAATTGGTTGAAAGAAGCATAATATGTTCATATGGTTGGACAAGAAACATCACCCAGCAAAATGGTAAGTACATATGACTTACTACTAAGCAACCAGCGTTCGAGTACAAGTGAACACACAAAAAATTTTATTAAAAAAATGTATGAATCTTTAAACGAAACGATTCCACGTCCTCATCTTACTTTTATAAACATATTTTCGAGTTGCGATTTTTGTAAAAATATATACCAATATATTTTCAGAAGAAACAAAGTCCAAATTTATTCTTTCGTTTTCAATATTATCGCAATGGAAATGATAACTAATGTCTATATGATTCGTTCATGATTGATTAACCGGTTTTTAGATAGATTAATTGCACTGTTATTGTCACAACAGATAGCTGATTTTGATAAATTTATTTCACAATCTTTATGTGTTTGTTGCAAGTAAATGACTTGAGCACAAGCCAAAGCTGCATGAATATATTTTGCTTCACATATCAATAGTGAACACAATTTTATTTCTTGCTCAACCAAGAGACTAGTGATTTGCCAATAAAATAATGTGTACTACTCATACTTTTCTGATCCATCCGAGATCTGTTGAAATCAGCATCATTAAAGTATACTAATTCGAAAGAGCATTCTGTTAAATAGAAAAATCCAAAGTCCTTGGTGTTGCTTAGATAATGCAATAATGTTTTCCTTCTTGTAAATATTGGCTTGAAATCGCACACATAAACAAACACTCATCATTATATCTGGACGACTTGTTATTAAGTATAGTAGTGACCCAATCACACTTTGGTATAGTTTCTGGTCAATATTTTTCTCATTTTCATCTCTATCGAGAGGTGTTGTTTTACATATGGGAGTACGTTTAGCAAAAATGTTCTCCATTTTGAAACGTTTAATTAAATTGTTACAACATTTTTCTTGATTTATTAAAATTTCGTTTGGTAGTTGTTTAATTTGTAGACTAGAACATAAGATAATTATCCCATATGGGACATTTCAAATTCTTCGGTCATTATTTCTGAAAATTCTTGACAAAGTTTTTCATTTGTGGAACTGAAAATAATATCGTCTATGTATATTTGTACTATTAAAATATCCTTTTTAGAACATCTTATAAAAAGTGTTTTATCAACTTTCACAATTTGAAAACCAAAATTAGTAAGATAGCGCTTAAGTCATTTGTACCAAGCACGAGGTGCTTTTTTTAAATCATATAAAGTTTTATTTAGTTTATAAGCTTTCTTTAGTTTATAGAGGTAGTCAGGTAAATTTTCATGTGCAAAAAAGAGAGGTTTTTCAACATATACATTTTCTTTTATATATCCATTTAAAAAAGCACCGTTTACAGGCATTTGATAAAGTTTGAAATTACGAAAACATGCGTAAGATAGTAAGATACGTATTGCTTCTAGTTAGGCGACTAGAGCATATGTTCCTTTATAATCTATTCCTTCTTCTTAATTATATCCTTGCGCTACTAATCTAGAATTATTTTTAGTAATATTACCTAGTTCATCTGCTTTGTTTTTATAAACCCATTTTGTACCAACAAAAGCTTTATTACTCGGTCTAGGAACAAGTTCCTAAACTTCAATGCATTCAAATTATTTTAGCTCTTCTTGCGTAGATATAACCCAATTGTCGTTAGTAGATGCTTCTTTAGTATTTTTAGGTTCTATAATCAAAAGGAATGCTACAAGACCCATTAGGTTTAATTGACTTCTAATTTTTACATTTTAGGTAATCTCTCCAATAACATTTTGAACAGGATGATCCCATAATATTTTTGTTAGACTTCTTAAATCATTATTATTATGAATGATCTTTTCATCTTTTCTAGAATTATGAATAATGTTTTCATCTTGTCTAATGTTAAGGATAAATTTTTCATCTTCTGTAACGTTATGAATAAATTTTTCATCTTTTCTAATATTAATAATAATGTTTTCATCTTCTCCATATTATGAATAACGTTTTCATCTTCTCTAGCATATATAATTTCTGTATTATTCTGAATTCTTCGTCATCTTTAGTATTTGGTAGTCGATTAAAATTTTCATCGAAAAACACATGAAGAGTTTCTTCAGTTGTATTTATTCTTTCATTAAATTTTTGATAAGCTTTGATTTGATCTGGATATCCTAAGAAGATTTGTTCATCGGATTTTTAATCGAATTTACCAAGATGAAATTTTGTGTTTAAAATAAATTATTTTGAATCAAATACTTTAAAATAAGATATATTTGATTTTTTCCGTTAAAAAGTTCATAAGAAGTATTTTTCGTAAGTGGTCGAATAGAAGCACAATTCAATACATAACAGGCGGTTGCAACAGCTTCTGCCTAGAAATTTCTTAGTAGATCACTTGCATTTAACAAAGTTCTTGCACATCCTTGTAAAATTTTGTATTTCCGTTCTATAACCCCGTTTTGTTGTGGAGTTTTAGAAAACGAAAAATTATGAAATATACCTTTATTTTTGCAAAATTTTTCAAA
This sequence comes from Allium sativum, assembly GCA_030737875.1. Taxonomy (NCBI): domain Eukaryota; kingdom Viridiplantae; phylum Streptophyta; class Magnoliopsida; order Asparagales; family Amaryllidaceae; genus Allium; species Allium sativum. The sequence continues at coordinate 994,174,477 of CM060924.1, read as the reverse complement.
AGCGTCGTTTTCAAATCCTGCACCATGATCACTTCTAATGTTTTTTTTTACTTTTAAACCTTTTAAATTCTTTTGACGAAAATTTTGAAATGAACAAAAGTGTCACTATTATTTTCCATAAAAATAGTCTTAGTATATCTAGAAAAATCAACCACAATTATAACCACATATTTATTATGATTTATTGATTGAACTTAGGTTGGCTCAAACAATTCCATATGAAGTAACTCAAGCGGTTGTAATGTTGAAATGACTTTTTTAAACTTAAAAGATGACTTAGTTAATTTTCCTAATTGGCGTGATCACAAATATGGTTAACCTTATATTTCATTTTTGGTAATCCTTTTACTAAATTATTTTTAGAAAGTTTACTTATAGCTTTGAAATAAATATGATAGAATCTTTTGTGCCATGACCAATGATCATTTTCACTAGCTATTAAATACATATCTGAATTATGAGTTATTTCATGTTGAATATCTTTGAAAAATGAGATTTTGAATTAATTGTCACACAATTAGCTGATACTTAACAAATTATATTTTAAATTTTTGACTAATAAAACATTAGTAATAAGAGGTAAACTAGACGTATCATCATTGCTTACATGGCATTTGCCAATGATATAACCTTTCTAATTATCTCCAATATGATAGAACCTCCATCTGAGTAGGTAATATTTGTTAGCATATCTTTGTCTCCTGTCAGGTGTTTTGACCAACCACTATCGAGTATGCATTTCCAATTTTCTGTTTTCCTGAGTGGAACCTACGAAAATAAGAAATGACATTGGTACCCACTTTTTGATAGGTTTCTGAGAATTAGGTCTTAGGAATCCAAATCTAAGAGGGTTCAACGTCCCTTTTATAGACATAATTTTTATTTCTGTGAACAGTTACAAAAACGATTTTATATACTTATTCCTTATCAAGCTATTGTTTATTTTTGGAACTCGTATCTTAATAGTTTCAGAATTTGTTTTCCTCTTTAAGGATTTTGATGTTTTATAAGGTTTAGAGTCATTTCACCTTTTATTAGTTTTTTTTGTTAAAACGAGCTTTAGACTTGTTATCGTACGCTAGTCCTTTTTTGTTAAATGTAAATCGAGAGTTTTCAGTAATCCTATACAATTTTTCTCTTCCTTTGTTGAAATTTGAGACATTTTTTGTAATGTCTTCTAATTTAGTTTTGAGGCTAGAATTATGTAATTCTATTATTTTAACCTCAGTTTTCAACTTATTATTTTCAGAAACAAGAGCAGTATTCTTTTCTTTTTGAGTTTCAATTTCTTGACTCAATAAGGTAAGTTGAGAATTAACATTAAAAAATGATTCTTGAATTTTTTTTTTTAATGTTCTTATTCTAATATTTCTTTCTCATCTTTGAGCATATCCCTTTCGAATTCTTACTCTTTCTGATTTTCAAGAGCTTCCTTATATTTCCTTTTATAACTTTTCATAGTATCTAGAACTTATGATTTTAGTTCAACCATATCATCAAAAGTATAATTACTAACCTCATTATGTGTAGCTATGAAGCATACATTTGCTTTCTCATTTTCGCTATCATTGTCACTTTTTGAAGAAGAGGAATATGAGTCATCCCATGTTACTGAAAAAGATTTCTTTTTTATTTTAGCTTTTTGTGGACATTCCTTCTGTATGTAACCCTTTTTATTACAATTGAAGCACTCTCCTACTGGAAATGATGGTTTGTTTGAATAGTTGTGACTAGAACCCTTTTTCCTATTTTTTTCCATTCCTATACTTCATTTTTTTTGTAGTTTCTGGCAGTAAGTGCGACGTCATCCTCATCTGAATCCGAGTCTTCTTTTTCTACATGAAATGCTAGATTCTTTTTGTCCAAAGTTTGTACTCTTTTAGCCTGCAAATAAACTTCGTATGACATTAGATTTCCTATTAACTCTTTTGGTTTCGTGGTAGAGATCATTTGCTTCTTCAATAGCTAAGACCTTTCTTTCCCAATCTTCTATTAAAAAGTTCAGGATTTTTGATATAATATCAAAATCAAAATATTTTTCTCCTAATCCTAATAATGAATGATAAAAGTCATGAAATCTGGAATACATATCATTTGTGAACTCATCTTGCTTCATTCTAAAATTTTGAAATTGACTTTTAAGCGTGGACACCTCACTTTCTTTCACCTTGTTAGTCCCTCATGAATAACTTTAAGTGTTGGCCATTTCATATGAGTGCAGTAAAGAGGAATGACACAGATATTTTAATACTAGTTTGGAGTTATGTCCTACATCCAGTCCCAGACTTCTTCTAGAATGTCGACTAACAAATCCTTATTTAACCCGGAGAAACAGGTATACAACACCTGAGTAGACAAACAGGGATTTTATGCCTCGACAACCTAAAAGGACTTCTGACATGCCTGAGCAAACGAATAAGACTTCATGCATTAGCAACTTAGGGGGACTTCAAATGTGCTAGAGTATAACAGGACTTCAAATACAAAAGATGATTTGACAGTTTGTGTTCTTAGTAACACGGATTGGTCACTTATAGTAGACCTTTTCCTATAATATTCTCCTCAAGTATATATATTGTGTATGTAAAGATAAGAAAGGAAAATTTTGCTTAGTGATAGAAATTGAAGTTCGGATTTAAGAAACTTTTAAGTCTATGGACTCTTTGAGAATATAGAGAGCATTCACAAAAGATTTAGAAATATTAGATTAGATAAGTCAGAAAGTTGTGTTTGATTGTGAATAAAACATGTTTATATAGTAATTAAGAGTTTACAACCATTTATGAAGAGATTTAATTGAACAGAAGCCTCCATATCTCTTTAGGAATATCATAACTCTTTATGAATGGAAGTGATTCTTTAGAAATATGATGGTAGAAGTTGGTTCAGTTGACTGAATTTTTAAGGCAGACGACTGATATTTATATCCACGTACCCATATATGTTAACTGTGCACTCTACATCAGGTCAGTCGACTAACCTATATAGTTCAGTCGAGTGAACCAGGTTAATGTGCACAGTGCACATATATATGTAAAAGGATCAAGTTAAAAACAAGTTATTTTGTTGCAATAAAAATAGTGCGCAGTGCACCTATACAGTTCAGTCGTGCCTTTATTGTAGCTTACATTAATATGTGTGACTCTCTTTTTGTCACTCTTAGTCATCATGGAATCTTCGTGTTGAAAGTTGATATTCTTGTCATGAATCAAAACCATGGTTCAATAGAAAACACCGTGGAACAAAGAAATCGAAACATACAATATTTCAACGATGAAATTTTTTCTATGTTCTCTTCCCGGTTATTAACTATATGTGATTTCAATGCTTATGTAATTCCTTTGAGAAAAGCACGACCGATCATCTAGCTTATCATTACTACATGGAAGAGGCGGCAGTATTTTTCTTTACCATATAAGAAAACGATTCATGGTTTAATTGACATAGATGTTTTTTCCGTGTTAATAATCCTTTTAGAAAAGACTAAAAATCTTTATAGAAAATAGAGTGAAGACCAGACAACTACCAACGATCAGGCCAAGCAAAGAAATATATAAATTTATAAAGGAATATCCAAAGGTACACGAAATCTGACTACAAACTGAAATTCCAAATAGATCGATGACTCATAATTGTTGCAAACCAAATATATTTTGCCTTATTGAAAATGTCTTCTACTTTGTAATAATATTACTGTTATACATAATGTAAAAAATGTGTCTGTTAATGTGTTTAACATAATTTTTAATGTTAAAGGGAAGACTAAGGATATCTTGAAATTATGAACTTATATTCATGAATTATGCAAGCGTCTTGAGCTTAATATCAAACCAAATGATCTCACCGAATAACACAAAACATGTTATGAGTCAAATAATAATCAAGTTAAAGGTGGGTAGAAAGATTAAAATTTCTTGATGGAATTTCTTCTAATCTTCGTAGATATACTTATTTTAAAAAGGGTAAACTGAGTGGGATGAAAAGTCATGATTTTCAAATGAAAAATATGGTTCTTCTTTAACATGTCCAACGTTGACATCGACTTCAATCATGGGCACATTGTGTAACTTCCTTATTTAGTTGACATTATTCAGAACATTTAGTAGAGTAGATTAAATAAAATAATGCAACTTAATGATGAAAATAAGTTTTGACTAATTAAATGGGTCAAGCAATAGTTAATCGACTAATTAAATTAATTAGATTTGGTTAGTAATAAAGAGGAATAAGAGAAGCGGATGAACAATAGTCTTCTTAATCATTGTTATTTAATTTTAGACAACATGCACGACCTTTTGGAAAATATGTGGAACTATGTTTAAACGATAGAGATAACCACGTAGCATACACTTAAATTTATCTTAAATGTTCTGAAGTTGCATCATTTATTAGGTAACATTAAACAATAATTTTTGATATATTCATTTTAATAATATACATGAAGATTTTGATGCAATATATATTATATATAACTACAATGCTTATGACAGATAAAATCCATCCAGCGATCTTAGTAACTAATTTCCTAGTTCGTTTTCAAATAATGTTTATGAATCATTGAATTATGTGACTGACAAAGCATTAAAATCTCTTGCATTAGTTCAACAATGTTTGAGGTTCTAAAGTCAACGGCCAAAAAGATTATAATCCTATTGAAATCAAGCATACCTCCTATTATCAACAATACGATCCTTTTGTAACGGTAAAACCAGCAATACCAGTTTATTATGCTCCTTGTAGATCTTTAAAAGAGAAAATGCAAATTGGTCTGCAGTTATTAAAAATAAAGGAAAGATTCAGGTTTGATTGAAAGAGTATTCTAGACGAACAAGCTCATTAGGCAGACCTTGAAATAATTGTCAAACAATAAAAATCGACATTCATACAGGTTTTTGTATTCATAACGATGAATCAGATGTCATGTAGAATCACTAGAGACTATAGAGGAAACTAACAAAGAGTACAAAATGGAGCCTGAATCTTAAGCAACGAGAATTGATTAATGTATAGTTTATCTTTAGATAAATGGTAAATTATTGAATAACCAATGTTATGTGTTTCTCATTAAAAGTGCATGTTTTCTCATAATTAAATTATATGTTCTGCTATGACAAAATGTATATGTATCAATAACATGTATAATATGTCACCAAGTTCTCCCACTTAAAGAGGGACAACAATAGACAGTGATGACAACAGCTCGTCAGAGCAAGCACTAGGTCAAGTAGTGACATTACACCCCAAAGATAATGGGTAATTATCGAATTTATTTCAATATCATAAATTGTAAGTGTAGTATTATATATTAGTAATGATTTACTCCATGTTTGTATCATACATGGGATCGGATTTGCAACTATTAGGTATAGTGCTTGATGTTTCCAAGCACACATACAGATGCTGAATTAGCGGTTGCTGGCGAAGGTGAGATGGCATCACAAAGCAGATCATGGACTATATGCAACAGTGATTCCTTACAACTATAAATTTGTATATCATTATAATTAAACTTTGAAGAATCTATTAACTCGCAATTTGTGCGTGTGTGTGTATTATTGGTTTAACGTGTAGGCGGCTGTAGATTTGCAGAAGGAAAACCATGGGTTGTGCAGAGATGTGTGAATGTCTAAAATAAGGGAAAATCACCTATATTTAATGTTGATTTTTAAGAATGGGGAAATAATTCTAACTGGATGGGTATCACTATATAGGAGGATCTGGATCACTTATTAGAATAGCCATGAAGCAAAGCGGAAAATTCCCTAGATTTTTTTTTGTATTTAAATTTATAGTAAGATAGTGGATGTAAATGAAGGTAAATAGGAAAATATCTTTATTAAGTATTCATCGCTTGATTATAAAGTTCAATAGCGATTATCATTCATTCATCAAATAAGTGTTCTGGTTCTCATTGCATAATGAAAACAAACATTATTTTGTTACTTTAGGAAGCTCATATATTTGGCTATACCTCAAATCAAATGACTGTTGATATGGTAAAGGAATCTCTCGCAATAGTTACTTTGTTGATCATTCCACTTGACTTGACAACCATGCTACCCATTCAAAAAGGTTATTTTGTTTCCTTCATTTATTAGTATTCTTTTATTCATTTAGATGTACGGACTCAGTTGGAGAGAAATTCTACAAATGGAAAGTCATACATCACGATGGATCTAATCATTTCCAACAATATTATCAGGAGTTGGTATTTTTATTACCCATCGAATTTTAAATAGTTGTTACATTATATAACTTTTAATATGCTATAATTATCATGAATAATATCTTAGGAAACAGAGCGTGACGGTCTTGTCACCTTTATGAACGTGTTTGCCCATACTCATGCCATCAAACATGTAAATGAAGATGGCATAGTCATGTATACATAACATGACTTGAGATCGGAGAAGGCACATGTAATCATACTTCAAGTTATATGTTATTACTGATCGATTTAATTTTTTATTGGAACTTTGATGGTTGAATTTTTTCTATAAGTAATAAGCATATAGTATAGTTAATCAACATATTTTGGATGAAAATTTAACATACTATTTTGTTAATTTTTTTTAAATTTTAGGATAAGTTTATATAGTAGAAAGAGCAGATGCTTGATGGAACATTGACTACAAATGAGGAGGACATGATTTTGAGTCAATTATGGATTTGCCATTCGCATAATAGGATTACGATTTTGACAACCAATAGGTAATGCTTATTTTTAGATTTGGCTATATATTTACTAATCTTTCAAATGCAATTGCTTTTCTTATAAACTGAGTTCGGAACTGTTCGATACATAAATCATTTCATAGCTTTTAAGTTACCATCATACTAATCCTAAATAAGCTTATTATCGGTAAAAATGTAAACGATATAACCTAACGTATCAAAGATTAAAAAAGTTAATTATGGAAAAAATAATGAACTCGGATATGTAATTTCATAGGAAAAAGAAATTTAATGTTTTTCAGCTATAAATAGGGCTGGCAATTAGAACCGAGAACCGAAAAGCCGAACCGAACCGACCCGAAAAGACCCGAACCCGATGGGTCTCAGGTCGGGTCTAGGTGATGAAAAATACCATCAAGACCCGATCAAACCCGACCCGCATAGACCCGAACCCGAAAGACCCGACCTAAAAACACTGAAATATATGTATTTTTAGTGTTATTATTCAATCGGACCCGAACCGACCCGACCCGACCCGAGCTTTAACCCGACCCGATCCGAACCGAAGCTCGGATCGGGTCGGGTCCAGATTTTTGAAATGTATAGTTTAGACCCAACAAAACCCGACCCGCCTAGGACCGAGACCCGCCGGGTCGGGTCTAATTGCCACCCCTAGCTATAAAACTAGTAAAGGAACTTGATTAGCTTAGTTAATTTTTACAAACTTTGATAATTTTTATATATGTAGTTAAATTTATAAAACTTAGTCAATTTTTCACACTTAGTTATCGTATACAAAAAATAAAATATTTTACAAATTTTAATTTAGAGTGATATAAAACTCATAATTATACCTTACCATAAGTACACTAGTTTTCACAAAAGAATAAATTGTAGTCATATTGAAATTAGTGTAATAATACATTAAAAACAAAGAACTACAGTATTTTAGTGGTTACAAGAAAATAACTTTAGTCTTAAAGAGTAACTAATAATTTAGCAAGAGACATTAAAATTTTGGAGATAATGAGAGAATTAAAGAAAATGTTAACAAAATAATTTTTTTTTAATTGCTTTATTTAAAGGAAAGTTGAAAATTCACGTACATCTAATATAAAAAAAATATAATAAAAAGATACGAAGAACAAAAAGGAAGAAAGAGCCCCTCATCATGAAAACAAACCTTTTTTAGGCATTAAAAAAATATGCACAAAATTATGAGTCACGAGTAAATTATTACACCCAAGTTTGAAATGCAATGCAAAATATACAATTATTCGAAGAAACATAATAGGATCACTAAGTTTTTAACAAAATACCGAGTGAATATTATTATGAATTAATATTAATAAAAGCATTATCAATTTTTTTTATACAACAGATAGTATAGACATGGTTAAATTTAATAATCTTTAGTTAACTTAATTAAAATTTTATATAAAAATAAATTATAAGAATTAATTAACTTAGTTAAGTGCAGATATGGTTATTAAATCAAATAATTGTTGTAGGGTAGAAAAAAGGTAAATCGATGACAACAAAGCTCGAAGCTAGTTCACAAAGATTCTGGAGCTCAAAACCATGGTTGTCGAGCTAGAGGATCATGACCGGTGTCGCTTTATCTAGATGACGCTGCTAGTGAACGAGCGCATTACGATTTGTATACAGCACCATCGAAGGATTTCCTTATCAGTTGGTTATACAGGCAATGATGATCATGAGTGACTGATATATTTTGTGTGTTTGTATATTGTATATATATGCTATGTAGAGGTGAGGTTGATACATTGTGATGGTTAGTTAGAAGTTTGATGGTGATTTGGGTTATTGAGACATTTTGACTTGTAGTTGGAGATTGTATATGTGTTTGACTTGCGGTTGGATATTTTGGTTGTATTGATAGGTGGCGTATGAGTATGTTTGGCTTATGTAGATGTTAATGTTATACATTATAGATGACATAAATGGGCTGATCTACCTATAAGGTTTGACGCTACTACAGGGTTTGTAATACATCTAGGTATAGATTTTCTATAAGTGTACTAGAAATAACAGAATGGGAAGTCCAAAATTCAAATAAAGTGTGAAATGGTTGTAAAGAAATAGGGAAATTCGAAGAAAGATAAGAAAGAAAGGCATAAGCAATTCGAAATGGTTGTAAAGAAAATACTTTATTAGAAATCCAAGACTGGAACATATAATATCCAAACTAATGATAAAAATACATTGCTCCAAGCAAGTGTTACCAGAGATAATAAGGAAATGTCTGAGAATGTCAAATTAGAATAACTCTTAAACCACACTAACAACTACATACATAAATAACTGCAAATCCCAGGCTTGAATAAATGCTATTCGTACTAATAGCAAGCAGTACTAATAGCAAAGTATACTACATATGACGCGTGTGAGGAAAAACAGCTATGACTGCTCGATATGAACGGAACTATATGGAAAATATACTTATATACAGATGCACAGCAAGCAGATGGAAAGTTGATAACACAACACAGTGACACAGTGACGGCGGATGAATTCATAAGAATAAAAAAAATGTCGATTATCCTTGCATATGAAACGCCTGAGAAGCAACAATTATGAAATTTATCATTCCTTTAACGAAAACTGCACCATCAGAAGCCCTATCTTCTTTGTGGTTCCAGTACCAGCTAAAATCCATTACATCACCACACTCGCATCTTTCTTTTGGTACCATGCTTAAAAATATGTAGAATTACTGATACACTCTTTCTTCTTGCAAGTAAAGAAAATTCGAGGATTTGAATTATCAACTCTCAAAATCATATCTGCATGTAACAGAGGAACAGATGATGATTTCAGTCGAAAAGAAAATTACAAACATTCTATGCTAGAAGATTGGGTATATGCGTACAAATTGGATATAAGCATGATCGAGTTATAAGATTAGTAATAAAGCAGTAGCAGTGGATAAGCAGAAAGTTACTAAATGGGATTGAAAGTATACCAAAGCAACACCTGTTGCCTGAGAAGCAGTAATATCCATCCAGGATTGAAAGGGGGAAAAAAAATGATGGTTTGTTTGGAGAGGTGCTAACGGATTGAAGGTGGGTACAGAGCACAGCAGTCCGTTGTCCATCCACCGTTGAGAGCAAGGAGTTTTCGCTGCTCTGTGAAACCAGCCTCACGCACTGCCCCCTCTACTATGGCCACCAAAGCCAGACCTTTCAGCCTAGCCACAGCAGCCACTCGCCAACTTGGATCGGGCAGACCACCAAGTTGCACTGTGTACCCAAATCCGATAACATGACCCAACATTCCATCACCTTAATGCCCCACTTGGTTACAAGCCCACGCTACTGAGCTCGGCATTTGTTCGTGTGAAAAGATCATATTTGTATGCAGCACTTCTACTATACTTGGCAATGTGGGATTAAACAACCGTTTTCTTTTTCTTCTCGTAAGCTTTCATTATCATATCAAGAGCTTACAAACATATCCAATACTAGTATTTAAGGCCTGCGCAGTATATTGTTCACCTAAATACCTTCAACACACAGAACGGAAACATGTCAGGATTTACTAACAAATTCAATACTGGTATATTGATTATAGATCTAAGATTATGCCCTTAACATACAGAATGGAAAGGAACCACAATTTCCTTCCAATTTAAATACCTTCTGATCAACAAACACATTTGTCAAGCCATTAGCATGTAAAACCTGGATTTACTCCTTACATGTTAGAGGGGTTGGCTGAATATGCAATGCACTACCAAAAAATGAATGTCTAAGCCCGTAAAATATTTCATGGCTATTGCCATTTTGATGTTATTTCACGCGCCGATGATTGAATCAAATGTCAATGTCTAAATTTAACCTGGAGACAGTATAACTGGTTGGATTCTGAATTTGTTTACAGAAAGGGCCTTGAGATTTGTTTGTTGCTGTGACTTTACAAGAGTGGTAACCTTTCAAATTTAATGTTAATTAATCATCTTTGCATATTATAAGCCATGATCATACCGTGTGCTAGTACTCTATGTGTAACAACTATTTTTGGAAACATTTCTGAAACATTAGAGCTATATTCTTGTATCACGACATAGAATACAAGGATATGCAACTGTTGAAATATACATCATTTTTAATCAATGATTCAGGATTTAAAGCTAATTTGACGTAAAGTTTACAATTTATGATTTGAATCCCATTTTTGCAAACCATAGAAACAAGGAACGTGGGACGTGGCCACGTTCCGCGAACCGGTTTGTTCGTCCCCGATCCCGAAACGAAACGCGACCCGGAAACGTTAGCAGTCGCGAAAAGAAGATGATGACGCACAGGTTTTTGAAAAGAATAGACGACTCTTCGATTTGTGTTGTACAACTGTATATGGTTGTAATATATATTGGAAGGACAACTATATAATATATCAGTTTGTATATAGATTGAAAGGGCAGTTGTAAATTTGCAAGATCTTCACAAAATTTGGTAATTAACATAAAAAATAAATAGATCAGTTTTTCTAAAGTAGAAAAAAATAACGTTTCGTACCCTTGCGTTCCCTCGTACCCATGTGTTCCCTCGTACCGGAAACGTTCAAGACAGCCTTCCACGTATCCGTTTTCGTACCGCATTTCGTATCGAACCATGTCCTATGTAACCATGTTGCAAACTTTGCTTGCCACTATAACTTCAACACAAACAAATCACTTATAACCCAACATACAAAAATAAACTAATTAAATTATAGTGAAATTTCGGAATCAACAACCTTGAACACTAGAAGTATACAGCAATAAATAAAAGTTGGTACGAACAATCATCAATTTGCAGGTGAGAAATGCAGAGGAGCCTAGACGTGTGAAGTTGAATTGTTACACTCGGTGATGAAGCCGACATTGTGGGCTGGATGGGCAATCGCCCTCTTCACGCAGCAAACTAGAATTTTCATTAATTAAACTGTTTTTTATAAAATATTTGAACATTTCCTAGTTTCGCCCAACACAAACTAGAATCCTAGCTTCATCGCTAGTTGCATTTTGGCGAAAATGAACGAACGAAGAGTCCTTTGTTTTAATTCACACGTAGTATGTTAGGTAATTTAATAGCAAAAAAGTCAAGAGAATCCACCTTTGTTGTCTTGTTGTATGTGATCAAATCAACTCCATCATCCATTGCACTATTTTTTTAGTATGAAAATATGTACTCACTCGGTTTGTGATCCCAACAAAAGAAAAACTGCAAAGAACAAATGAGGTATACAAAATTAAAAATGATTGTTTACAAAATTAAAAATAATTTCAAATATAGACAATGAAGGTAAAGGACTCCTCTACTTTCGAAGCATTAAAATGCAAAATAATGGCTTCGTCCAGGCTTGAACTAGAGACCTTCAGTGTGTTAGACTGACGTGATAACCAACTACACCACGAAACCTTATTGATTTATTTGTCAAAAAAAAAAAATGTTATTTATATCGTTACTCCTTTATCGGTACAAACACATGAATGATTGAAAAATGCAAGTACTAAGTTACAGCCACAACAATATTCAAAAAGTTAAGAAGCTACCCCAAATTCGGGAAACCCAGGTTATTGCAAAGGCATATGCATTCAAAATATAGTCATTCAGATTATGAAAATTGTAATTTATATTATATGCGTTTCAGCAATAAAAAAATCAAATTTTACATGTAATTTTCATGAACTAATTAAGTCAGTCGAGATAGAGCAAAGCATTATATGCAAAAAAGAGAAGTCCAAATGGAGCCCAAATGCGGCTAATAAAAATGGATGGTTCCCATAAAAAAATTGATATAAACAAATTTTGCATTAGATAACCAAAAATAATAACTTCGTTTTTTGCAAATAAATATGTTCTATTCAGATTTCCAATGGTTTAATATTCACTATGCATAATAAAATAAGATTTATACCGGAATTACAATCAAATATTGATAGAGCAAATATTCACGAGACAGCTGCAATTAGAAGGTAAAATAATAGCAATCAATTTAATTCGTTATTGGTAGTAAACTACTACAGATTATGTCTAGAATTGTGTGTATGTGTATATATATATATATATATATATATATATGTATGTATGTATATATATATATATATGTATGTATGTATATATATATATATATATATATGTATGTATGTATGTAAATATACAGAGAGAGAGAGAGAGAGAGAGAGAGAGAGAATGATAAACCATTAAAATTAAATTTGGAAGAAGAGTTCAAGGGGAAAAAATTACTTACCGTTATTTAAAGTAATGTAAAGGAATATTTATTGACTGATTATTCGTATAATTCGAAATGAAATAAAGGAGGAAAACAAAAAACTATCGATACATGAAGAGGTTAAACTAATAAAGTAAGTAATGTGGTGCTTTTATTATAACTATATTTCATTTGATGAAACCGAAAAAAGTCATGCTAACAACATTTAGCTGAATCCATATGCAACCTGGAATTGAATTGATATGGTGCCAAGAAAAATATATCATTTGGTTGACAACATATGCAAGCTGGAATTGAACTGATGTTATGTAGAGCAGAAGTGAAAGCAGAAATGTACAAAAGAATGAAACACAGCATATTAGATGTAGACTTGAACATTTAGCTGCAGCGGAATTCATCTAGTCAGTACATGGAACATTCTGACAAATATTTGAAAGAAAATTATATGAAGAAAGGAATATCCAATGAGTACACGAAGAGTTTATAAATTTACATAGATTAGTTTACATTACTATGGTTTTACTATGGTTGTTGAAAGTTGAATAATGTAGAAAAACATGACCTATAATCTTCTCCATACTGATTAGAAATAGTTAATTGTGTATCAAGTAATCAGCATTACTTTATGCATATTTAGAAGGTAAACTTGAAATCGTCAAGAAAAAGCATTTTGAAACAATACAGCCGATGTTTTGAATTGTTTATAAGATCCATAGATCACTAATTGGTATTTAAACGCAAAGTTTGCAATTTGATATACATAACCGAATCAGAGTGAGTTTTGAATTGGCCGATGAGGAAATCTTAAACAAAATAAAAAACAACAGAAATCCACAGACATTAGTTCTTTGTGGAAACTCAAAGATCAAACGGAAGTACAAAGGTAATTTCCGAATGCATATTATCATGCTTTCAAAACTGTTTTAAAACTAAAAAGCAGGACCATCACAAAATAATGTAACATGCCGTTAGCTTTTGAAATTAAAAGCCGCTAACTCCAATTCATAGATTCTTTTCCCAATTAAAAAAAATGGCATTTTAAATAAGTGAACTTATGGATTGCCTTTCTTAAAAACCATCCATCCAAAAAATAGGGACAAGAACATTGCTAGTGCATTCTAAAAGGATTTTTGACTTCATTCTCTTCACAAAAGAACAGCTGACAATTATCAACTTTTTGCCCTGTATACAACTAGCCTCTATCGTGCAACGGATTTAAGTTTAGTTTTTGTTTGCTTAAATTGAAGTTTTTGAAGTGAGCCATTAGATTTGGAAAAAGAAAAATGATTTCAACAGGTAGTTATTTTTTTCAGATAATAATGGAAATGGAAACTAATAAAAATTATGCTCATGAAAAAATTATGAGCCTTTTTTAGTATAATATAACGCATGTCTGGCATTTTATATCTTCCACAGGAGCTTTTGTTACCCCAGAATACCTGTAATGCCCAGCTCATTAACTGGTGAAACACCTTATGTGTTAAGACTCACTTCCACTTCCTAATATGACATATGACAAGATATCTGCAAAACCAAAGAAACATAGGAATAAATACCAATCAAACCCACAAATTACTAATAGAACCTTTATTCCTTTCCTGGCAAACTAAACTATGTGGCAAAGTCGCAATACGAATCATGTTAGGGTTAACGAAAATATAAAGCATAAAAATCAATCGCTACCAGTAACAAAAGAAATTACATGTTCAACAACAACAACAACAACTCTATTATTGATAATAATAACTGAAATTATAATAATAGTTTAAATTACCAAATTTCATTGTCGTTCTCTGAGAATCCGAAATCAGCCTCGTTGTAGCGGATAGAGCTTGAAGGTCACTGGAAAGCTTGAAAGGCGTAAGATGAAAAGGAGCAAAGTGAACGCACAGTACCAACTATAGCAATGTTTTAGGAATGTTTGATTATTGCTTTTCACTGTATAGTATTGATTTTCATGGAGAAGAGTGCAACGAAGATGAAAAGATGGAAGGCACGCACAGTACCTGCTATAGCAGAAGGAAAGTATTAAAAAGATAATATAAAATGAAGTAAAGCTAGGTCGGTCAGCTGAATACAGGAAATTTTGAAATTTATATGTTTCCTCATTCACAAACGAACAATATTTGTAATTTGGAAAAAAACATTCTGATGTGAAGAGATTTACATTCGAAAATTATCTATGGAGTGTTTTTTTCTTTCAAAATTATAATTTAAATTATGTGTATTTTAGTATAATAAAATATATTTAAGTTAGAAGTTTTTTATACACTAGACGCATATTAATCGTTCAAAAAAATTACTATCATATATTTGTTTATCTTAACGTTATAACAATCAATGAGATTGAAAAACATTTGTTTAAATTAAAGGTTTTCCATTTTTTTTATTTATCGATGATAATTGTATGATATTTGTCTATATTTGCAGATGTGAACATCATATATTCGAAATTGATTTGAGATGCGGATATGGATATGACACCGTTCGAACATGAAAATATTTGTTAATAAACATATGTAAACTCGTGCTAATAATGCACATTCCTAGGGCCCTCCCCGTTATATTCATCTATAATTTCTTATATTTTGCATTAAATATAAATAAAGCTATTATTTAAAGAGAATTACTTTAATAATAACAATATTTATGTAACATTCCTTAGTTTGGAATGAAATTAGAATCCTCATATAGCAAAATACGTGTATAAAATGTAGAATTATAGAGTAAACACGGCCTTCTACTAACGTCAAGGCTTTTCGAGAAATAAAACTTCACTCCAATACGGAGGCTAAGTTGGGAACAATATACGTGCAACTGGAGGAGTGGACTATTACAGTGGCATTAGAGCCAATACCAACTCGAATTGTTGCATTTCTATCGACTATGATGCCTTCATGGTATTTTTGGCTTGCATGTCGACCATAAATGCACAATGGGGACGTTGGACTTTGAAGAGAGTAGACTGTAACACACCTTAGTTTATAATGAAAATAAAAGTCCAAGATAGGCAGAATAAGGGTATGATTGAGAAGTTGCATAGTAAAGCCCAACCTCTAAATAGTGTTGAGGTCTTTTAAGGAAAAACACATGTCCTGTATGGTAGTTAAGTGGGGGGGGGGGGGGGGGAAATTTATGCACGGACTGAGGAGCGAACTGTTACAGTGCCCTTGCTCTAGATCAATCAAGGCGCGGATTCCCAAACTCCAGTTTTCTATTAGATTTGTAAATGAAAATTCAGCAATGTTAAATCCATTAGTATTGTAGAATGGCTTCAAATTTAATTCCAACTATACGTTGTTATGATGTAAGTTGATTATTGATGATCAAATGTGTGGAAAATATGTCGGTGGTTCTGACAAATTGGATAAAGTTCATAAACAAATGAACTTAGAACAATTAAAAGGGTCGAATTACAAAGCAACTCAGATAAAATCGAAGGACCTTGATATTGATTTACTTTACAGTTGACTAACCATTCTAGATCAAAAGCAATTAAAATTACTGATGATGACAATGAATTAATGTTTTATACCGTCTCTAAAATAGAGTTATTTGTTAGGAAAAACCGAAGATTAGTGGTAGAGCAACCTGGGAGACAACATCTATAGCTAACTATAATTCACGAGCAATTCTATCTTTAACTTTTAATAATCAGCCAATAAATGTAGCGTAATACTGAAATTTCTATGGATTGAGTAATATATTCAACAAATATGAATGTAGATAAGGATAATAACATATAAAAATAAAATGATCACACAAGCGATTTTTATACCGGTTCGGACCTTCAGTCCTACTTATAGTCTCACAATTTTGGGAATTTCACTAATCGACACCCTCACTTAGTCCAAAGGAATAAGGAACTGAGCAATTGAATAGGATTTCACTACATTTGCCCAAATAACTGAACATGCTTTCGCTTGGGAAACTGGAGGAGACTTCAACCTTGCATGAATAACCGAACAGGGCTTTAAATACAAAAGAAATTTAGTTTGGCTTAGTGTGTTCTTGATATAACACGGATTAGTATTCAATCTGTATTACACTCTTCCTATAATCTTCTGCTCAAGTAGTATATATGTGTTTCTACGAAGATCAAAAATATATTAAATGCTTAAAAATATTGAAATGAATGTATTATTGCTTGTAAACTAGAAGCAATATGAGCATACAGAACGGAAGTATTTAAAATAGAAGATAGAGCGAGAATTGTTGATTTTGATCTTGAATTTGATATATGCATACATAGATAGTTTACGGTTGCAACTTCTAATAAAAGATATAACAATTTTAAAGAGTTGCAACCTTTCCAAGAAGAGACATCTCTCTGACGAAGAGAGACGTTTCTTCAGGAAATCTGAAATTTTGACTATTATGCATCATTCAATAGACTGGATTTAGAAGTTTAGCCGATGGAAAATGAATTTAATCAAAAAGAAAAAAAATATTTCAAAACTTCCTAATTCAATCAGGTGATTTCTTTAGTTAAATCGACTGAATCATGATTTAGTTGACTGACTAAGAACATTAGTCTAGTAAATTTGCGTCAAGTTTATAAACTTATGCACATGTGCGGGATCAATCGACTGAGGCAGCACGTTTAGCCGACTGGACTTGCCAATTTTTCTTCCATGTTTGTATAAATATCCATGAGTTTCGTACGTACATATGAACTTCTCGAGGATAAATTTTAACATATTAATTAAATTAATATGGAATTCTAAGTATATTTACTTGATCTCGAGTCATGTCAGATTGCTTGATGTCGTTTATTCATTAGCTAGTCATTGTTGCTTTAACATCATCAATTTGCATATATACTTATCATTAAAATACAAGATTCAACATTCTCCCCTTTCTTAATGAGGACAACTATATGATTTCTTGACTGCTTCTTCAGATATATCTTCCCTTGAATTTGTGCTTGCCTTGTTAAATGATTTTAAGATATATCTCCCTATGAAATATTATTTTCCTGCATAGAAAATGGTCATTTTCCTCCTTTTTTTTTCATTGACAAAAGGAGAGCTCAAACAAAATTAGGTAGATAAATATGGCATAGAACATTAAAACAAAACAACATTGATAATATAACATAACATTAAATATCTACAACAACATCAAACATTCAAACACAAAAAATAGAGTCATAATTAATAATTAAACAATCACCAACACAACATCACAAAACATTAAAATTGTACAACACAAGATCTCTTAGTACGAAATAATTACTAGTTAAAAAATTATTGACACCAAAAATTGGCATAACACCCAAAGAACGGGTTGTGTATAGAATAAATAAAGATTAATAATTGTGAAAAGTTAAAAATGGAGGAAATCACACACGAATTTATAGTGTTTCGGCGTTAGTGAGCCTACGTCCAATTTATAATCTCTTATATACTATTTCAACTATCAGACTGAATAGTTACAATGACAGTACGATAAGAGATCAAACAATACTTTAATGCTAGAGCTTTCAGAATATGCTAAAAAGGGTCCTTCCTTCTGAATCCAAAAAGGGGTATTTATAGGTGATACAGTATTTGAGCGGATTTGGACACGTGTCATGGGATCCAAGAGAGTAGTTGATGCTGAATGAGTCAGTATATCCTAAGGAATTAGTATTCCTTGAATTATCAGCATGAAGTGGCTCCTAATCTATCTGATTCGGATGATCTGGAAAGGGTAAGATCGGGGATGAGCTATTCTATAGGCGGGCTTTTCGGCTCACAGTTGAATGCAATGCGGCTGAACATGCTTGGTCATATCGGGCTTCTCCTGGACCGCGCCTGATGAGGGAAATAAGTTTAAATGTCGGGCCTCATTGATTTGCCCATTTTGAGCACTCGGGGTATGAGCCTGCAACATTGTTGAGCCTTGATGGGCTGCTTGAGAGGCCCATCAACACTTTCCCCCCCAATGTATGGTACGCTGGAAACGTAGCATACTTTGTAAACATGTGTCCTGAACAAATCTTTTCATATCAACCGAAGAATTTCATGGGTCGGTCTGAGTCATCCATTAAATGAGCCTTGTAAATTGCAATAAATCCTATCAGCCGTCTTGGAAACGTAAACGAGTTCAGATAATAAGGATGCCTCACTATCATCCATCTTATCGGTTGATCCTTGGCTCGTCAACTACTTTACACGTCAACCGAGTCCAGTCACGTCAGCCGAATGTGAATAGCCACTCCATCATATTATAAAAGGGAAACTCCTTTCACCTTTTTCTCTTTACTTTTACTATTACTATTGCAAGAACCAATTTACTTCTCCATAGGAAGAAGAAGAAGGACGATCTCCATCTTCTACCGAAGTCATATTTTTCAGGTAGAAATCTGTAACACCCCGTAAATCAGTTAATACTAATATTCACAAATGAAAGAATAATTAATTTCAAATATAAGAATATTGGGAAACGGGCTGCGCCATTGTGTTCGTCTCGGAAAAATACGCGAAATAGAGTCCGAAATTTTGTGAATCGGAGTTCGTATGACCGAGATATAGCCTCGAGAAGTTTCACGAAAAATTCAAATTTTAAAACAGATTAAAAAAAAACAGAAATGGAGACAGGCGGGAAAACTCCCGCCCAGACCAGGTCGACCTGGGGGTCGACTTGGGAGTTGACCTTGGGGGGGGGGGGGGGGCAGGTCGACACTAGAGTCGACCTGGGTGTCGACCTCCCTGGTCGAGCCCAGGTGACCTGGGTGCATCTGGTTGGGTTTTCGGGCTGTGTTTTGAAGGCTGGACGAAATCTAATGGATCTAATCTATTCTAGGGTAAATCTAATGGCCTAAATGCATCCTAACATCTATAAATAAGTGGGTAGACTCTAACCCTAAATCACTTGAAAAATTGGAGAGCTACCGACATGCCGTTGCCATGGAGTTCAGCGTAGCCGTCACAAACTAAAGAAGAAGGAGAAAGCCTAGCCTACAACTAAATCTACTCAACATACAAATTAAATCAAAGACTCTTTCTATTTCTCTTCTTTAAATTGTGAGTATGATGATTCTCACAATGTTATTATAAAATAATTCGATTAAGTTATGAATGGACCACAAGAAAGTGATGTGAATTGTAATTGTAAATTCTATATTGTGGATCTCTTGTTATGTTATTATGTTGTCATATGTTGTAAATTATATGTTGTAAATTCTCCTATGCTATGCCATGCTATGATGAAAATCATGCTATGCTATGTTATGCTATCATGCTATGTTATGTGTAAATCATGCTATGTTATGTCATAAATCTTATATATGTTGTAGATCTCATGTTAACACATATGTTGGAAATCCATAAGTTATATGATTATGATATCATGTTAAGTTGTGTTGAATCGTACAAGTTGTAAAATCATGATGTTGTTATTTATGCAAATTGGATCATGTTTTAAAGTTTATGTTTTTTTTCTAAAAATTAAATGGATCATGATTATGGGAATTTGCCTATTAAGTTAGGTGTACCCATATACATGAATCCACAATTTAAATTGGATCTTGAATATGGGAATTTGCCTATTAAGTTAGGTGTACCCATATGCATGAATCTATGACTAAATGAATTTTTATTATGGGAATTTGCCTATTGAGTTAGGTGTACCCATATTGTTAGATTAGATGATGTTGATTCACACATGTTCCTATGCAAGTTTATGAAATTTGATTGAGATCATATTATGTGAATTATGAACAAGTTGACATCTTTAGATCCATGACATGTATAATCCTATGCAAGTTGTACATATGCAAGTTTCACCCCTTATTATGATTCATTTAGTCATATATATACATGTTGTTATTGTGATAATCTCTTTTATGCTATGAGTTAGACTATTCGAGTCTAATATATATTTTGCGAATAAACGTTCAAACGTGGGGTAGGGGTGATATTAGGAATTAATAAATTGGGTGCAATTTTGTATGATTTTGCACGCCTTGAATGGATGTCCATAATTGAGTCAATTATGGACATTGTTGAATTTGGAATTAATTAATAATTCAAGTAGGGAATTATTAAAATTGGGGAATGTGGATTATTAATAATAATCAATGCTTAGGACACGAGGTTGGACCCGTTTGTGACGTAAACCTGCCCGGACCCGCCCGACAAATCCAGTAGTCACAAATGTCGGCCCAATGTGAGAGGTCCTAGGCCCAAACTAAAGCATAACAGTTATAAAGACACGAGGTTAGACTCTTTTATGGTATAAGACTGCCCGGACCCGCCCGGCAAATCCAGCTGCCATAAATGCCAGTCTAATGTGAGAGGTCTTTATGAGGTTATGGCCTTAATGAATTAAGAAATACTTAGCCAGATAATAATGTAAGGTGGGACATGGGGGTTAAGTAGGTGCCTTGGGTGGCATGAGGAATCTAGTGGTTGCCTTTAGAGGCATTTGAAATACGATTAGACTTAACCAAATACACATGTAAATGAACATGACTAAGTGGGTTAAGTGGATGGACTAATGGGACAAGCTTAGGTGGAATGCTTGTGGGAAATAATGGGGGCCCATTTCAACCCGTATCCCAAAACGTATCTTTGTGGGCTCGACCCAAGTCGAGGACGGGACACGCATACTGGGTTTGACTATAAGAGGCCAAAACAGGGAGCGGTGGCAACGCAAGTCCAACGGGTTTCATATGCGTGTGTGGACTCGGGCTGGTAGGTAAGACGTTGTTGCATCGTGTAGGTATAAGCCGTGCATCTCCGTTATATCGGGTTGCCACTTTAGGGGAATGATACACCCCACTGTGGGGCCAGCACGGGTATCTACGAGTAGGGAGCCGATCGAAAAATGGAAAGTGGGGTACACCTAGTGGAGATAGGGGCAGGCGGCACCTATGTAGTCAGCTAGGAGTACGTAAAGCCATTAAGAAAGTTTCTAAGTGAAGCTAAGTGGGATCAATCTTTAGGGTGACTGGTGTGGTGCAGTATAGTGTTTATCCTTTAGTATTTAGGAGCGCCTATAACGTTTCCTTTAGCGATTGTCTATGTCCTTAATCTGCTCTTTCGTAGACATTTCCTTGTTTTCCAGCTTATGCCTTAGTCCAGTTATTTTGATAATAGTATTGTAGAATTATCATACTCGCCAGACTCTATGTCTGACCCCCTCTTTCCCATCTTTTTTTTTTCCTTCAGGTCCTCAGGTTGGGCCAAGTTCTAGTGGAGTCTACTTGGATCGCTTATCTCTTGGAAAGCTTGGACTGCAGAAGTAAAGTCCAGCTTGTTATCTTTCTTTTTAAATGGCTATTTATTGTAATGGGATTATGTATTTTGTTTTTGTGAAGATGGATATTGTACTTGGTTATGATCTATGGTTTTATGATGTAACAGACATATTTAATTTCCGCTGCAATAAAATGAAGTTTTAGATTTTCAAGTGCTATTTATTATTTGTCTTGTTGTAATTTCTCTGTTTTATATTCACTTATGACCTCCATGGAAGTTAATGCATTCCCCTGGTGAGTGACATTAATGGACGTGGAGTGTTACAAAATCGATTCTTCATCCTTTTCAAAATATTTAAATGTCATTCTTGCGTATGATCTCTCTTTCCTTTGCCTTTTTGCTGCAATTTGGGTTTAACTTGATCCATGATTGGGATACCAGCATCGGATCGCCGGAGTCTGCGGTGATGCGGTTGTTCATGGTGATACCAGTATCATTTGAGTAGGATCCGAATGTGTCGGATTTGCTGATCTGATTATATCATGGAAGCAGAAAGATTTCCCGCCCATTCATAGCTTTTCGTGTGTTAAGGTGTTACTGAACCCTGGAACACATGGTGGTGCTTGAGAGGGTGGTAAAAAAGGACAATGATCTTAATCATGATTTTTGTGGCTTGTCTTTTACTGAAATAGCACTGTAAAAGGGCACTAACTCTTTTTGCATTAATCTTTAATTTCATCTTGATAACCTTTTCACATACAGATGGTTAAAGCATATGATGCCCATAAGCGAGGATCGAGCGAGGGATTGTCCTTTTTCCATTAGAGTAGATAGTACTTCTGAGTCGTCGGATCGATCGAAACCTGATCTAGATAGCGACCCTCGAAGTCGGTCGACGAGTCCACTACTTCCCCTTAAGTAACGGTCGAATTAAATGAAGCGACACCTGTTCCCATAGCAACCGACATGCTTCCGGGCGCGGAAATTCTAGAGAACCCTCCAGATGTGGAAAGGATCACGATAACTCTTAAATGGATACAGAATTTGACTGGTAAACATAACATTCCTTTTGACGATGTTCTTCTCCCAAAGAAAACCGATTGGCCTTTCAATCCCCTAGGCGGTTACATGTCAATATCTCTTCCAATATGTAATGTGGGAGCTATACCCCCTTTTCCTTCATTTATTGTCAACTTCTTACGACGGATGAATTTGGTTCCGATGAAGTTTCATCTGATTGCTTATGGCAACCTCTTGTCGTTATATTACTTGTATATGAGATATTTGGGTTACCCTCCAACCTTTGATGACTTGGCTTTCCTTTTTCATTTTAAACACAACGAGAAACGGTCCCACTCTCTTCTTTACTTCAAGGATGCCCGGGGTTGGAAGATTATTGAAGAGATTCTGAGCAAGGTGGGTGATCCAAGGTGGGAATGGTTTTGGGTTAGAGGGAAGCCGGGATGCGCTTGTTATTGGCTTCAATGCATTAAGTCTCTTTGCTGGTTGATACTCCCCATACTAAAGTTCCTTATGTCGATCGCTATGCTTCTTCTTCTTTTTTTATACAGGGGACGACCCAACTAGGCCTGAGGTGGAAGTGTTTGAGGAACGCCATGGGCGACTGATCAAGCTGGACCCGAAGCGGCGATGGTTTTGGAATTGCTTGACGGACAAGCATTTACATCAATATGCTCTCCATGACGAAGGTAGAACAATCGGATCGTTGAAGGAGGAATCCGAGTCAACAGCACCGAGCCAGGACGTGATGCCCTCAACTAAGAAGAAATCGGGGGAGGGGGTACGCAGATGACTCATTCGGTCGGGAGATCAGCTATTCATCTCTCGCCTCGGAAGAAAAATAAACTTGGTCCAAAGAAGCCTACATTCGAAGGATGGGTTCGACAGGCTGAGCGTCGAGAAGTCGGGCATCGAGAGACCGCAAGCATTGAAAAAGAGAGAAGGTTCCTGCCAAGAAAATCCTGAAGAAAGCGCAAGGGGAGCCAATCAAAGAGAACCCTACTGAGAATCGCTCGAGGGATTCTGAGGTCGAGAAAGATTCTCCCACGGCCTACGATTCGCAGGAAGAACATGTCATATCCCCTCTTCCTGGGTTAGAAAAACTGCAGACGCCAAATACTATTCTTTCACCATAGAGTTTAAACCCAAATCAATTTTTTGCCAATCAATCCGAAGGGATGTCTTTCTCGGTCAAACAAAAAGGTGTCGAAGGTACGATCCCACCCTCAGTATGAGGTTTATCTAAATGATTTGTTACATAGCATTTACACTGTTCGTCACAATACCATGTTCCTCTCGTGTAAATTGAATGTTGACCGTCTTAATCATGATCCTTCTTTTCTCAAAGGACATCGATGAAGAGTTTTATGGCAATCTTTTTGCCTTCCTTCCAATGATATCATGCCAGACGAGCCCACTTTGCAGCACGTTGGGAGAGGAAACGATGATGAAGACGATAGCAGCAAGAGGAAGAAGGAGAAGAAAGGCGAAACCACAAGAGGAGGCAAAGAAAGAGAGAGAGGAAAAGAAGTAAATAAAGGGAAGGAGAAAAAAGAAGACAACAAGAAGGAAGCAAAGGAGAGGGAGATAGAGAGAGAAAAAGAGTTGACTCGAGATCGAGGTAAGCAAAAGAAGAGAAGCTTGGGAAAACATGATCGGACATCGGAAGGCAAGGAAGAGCTGGGGAGCATGCCCAAAAAGAAAAAAGGGGATAAGTCCTCCAAGCTTCGGCTTTCTCCCTGTCCTTGGAAAAAGACCTCCGAGGAGGGAGAGAAAGCCAAACGTTCTCAGGATGTGTTGAGTTGCCCTAGATCTTCGGTCGAACCTTCTTCCACCAATCGAGTTAGTGAGTTGGAACGAGATTTTCCCGACCTCATCTTTACAGGGATTGAACCTGCCCCTGAGTTACAACCATTATCGCGTAGCTTTCGCCGTCATATTCGCAACAAGCTCGACCATGCTCTTTCTCAATATGACGCAATGCGTGAGTACGCCAGACTGGTAAGTGGAGTGTTGAAGGAGAAGCTGACCGAGATCATCGGTCTGAAAAGAGATATAGCTAGTGACAAGAAGACCTTCGGGTTTTTTGAAAAGGAAATTAAAGATTAGGAGCTGCAGCTAACAGCCGATAAGGAGAGGTATGAAAAAGCAATCGAGGATCTGGGCACCCAAGTCCAATAGAAAGGTCGGGAGTATGATTCTATGAGGAGCGAGATCGAATCTTTGAAGGAAGACAAAGCTCGGTTGGGTGTAGAGATACAAAATCTCAAAGCCGCCTTTCATTCATCCGAGCTGGCCAAAAATCTGGCCGAAGAGAATGCCGCTGCGGAAATTTAGTCTGCTAATAGCTCGAAGCTCCAACATGATATCGATATTCGAACCATCGAAACCTAACACACTCAGGAGATGTCCGAGCTAATAAAGGGTCATGGGCATCATGCTCTCTCATTCTTCACAAGGTTCCTTCATCATAGGGATCTGTCTTGGACGCCGAGGCATTCCACTGTGCTGGGCAACGCATGGAACTAGTTTTGAGGGAAGAGAGAGAGGCGGATCAGGGTCGTCTAGTGGATGAGGAGGCTCTGATGACCCACATTCTTAATGATAAGGAACGAGCAATTTTGGCTGAGAGGAGAAGCCAAGAAAAGAGTGCGGCAGAGGCAGAACACCGTAGAGTGAAGGGGAAGTTTGTCCCCGAGAGAGAAGTTGGTGGTAGTCGGATTAAGGCATCCATCTCTTTCGTTTCTGCAAACATTGGAATGGGGTCGTCATATGTACCTCCACCCAAACCAGTCAAAGTCGTGGAAGAGCAACTAATCGAGCCCGATGCTGGAGGTAAGCTCATCGCCAATTCTAAGTATACTTGTCCCACCTTGACTTGTATTTTTTGTGGCAACTGCTTCGTTAGTGAGGGAGAGTGTAGAGGTAGAAACTGCTGCTGGGGAGAAGAGCGGCACTGAGGATACGACCAAGGTCTTGAGGGATGAGAAAATCAACATAGCATTATCGGAGGACGATGACATCGAGTTTGTCAGGGAGTCTAAGAGAGTTGGTCACACGTCCATGGTCGAGATCAAAGCTCAGAGTGATAAGGAAATTTCTTCCGTGAAGCCCGAACCACTTGAAGACCCTTTGAGCGTTCAACCCCTTCGAGTTATTCACCCATCCATCTTTCTTCGATCAAGACGCCGACTCCTGTGGATCCTGCTAACCCACAAGTCTCAGCATGAGCTCCCCTTTCATGTGGAAGTACATTGAAGGAGACAAGGCACTGAACGACCACCAAAGAGATGTAGGAAATGATCAAGCAGGCAAAGCTGGCAGAAATGATCGAGGAGGGAAAATGCCAGCTCCATTTTAGAAGTTCTTTTGTTGTAATTTTCCTTTTAGGCCCTTTGGAAGTTTCATGCGAGTGCGACCCTCGCGTTTTTGTAATTATCAAACATTGTATCTTAAAAGATGATGTGTGACGGCCTGCCCCGGACTAGCCGACATTTCTCAGAAATGCGTTATGCCGATGTCCAACTAGCACGGGACGGTCGCCAAAGAAAAAGGGTGTGAAGCTACCAAAGAACTTGTAGTATATCTCACAGCGCATGGAATAAAGTATAATAACAACATAACTTTGACATAAAACAGGCGAGACAGTGCATAAGCTGAAAACTAAATCATCATAGCAGCGGAATCCATAATACAGCTTATGATCCAACATCATTATTACAACTTCAAATTACTCTCTCCAAAGCAAAAGAAAGAAAAGGTACACTACTAATGCCCAAGCAGTGACCAGCTACAACACAGGGATTATATATGTATATCATATGTGGAAGCCTCCTGCTCGTCTCCGGACAACAACTCGCGCATTACCACCTAACATGTCTCTAGTCTGCTCATTTAGGAGCACCTAGAGTAATAAGAAGAGACATAAAACTATGGGTCGGACAAAAGTCTGGTATGAGCGATAAGCAACAAAACAGAACAATAACAGGTATAATCCAATCATACCTGAACCTGGACCTGCAACCAAAGAGTTAGCACAACAAGATGTACAGTACTCTAAGGTAACACTAACACAAAGTGTAAAAGTAATATGGGGGTGTGCATGACATGGTGATAGCAAACATCAAACATAGCAATCATCCTCACATCTTTCACTCAGTGCAGAAAGAATATGATATCCACTACTTTGGTCACCTAATCTTTGGGTTATGACGGAGTCCAACCCCGTACAACTATCACTACGAGCCCCTAATCCATCTCTCGGTGGTGAGCCAAAGTTATATTTATCGATAACCCCTTTGCATGCGTCCCGCAGCAAAATCCAATCATGAAGTCAACTCGTTGGTTCCCGTCTGGATCCTGAGTCACAACTTATCATTTGGACTACCTTTGCATCTCGGGTTTTTGGTCATCATTCCCGTTCATTTCGTAGCTCCAAGCTTCCATACATGTTCACACTTTAGTTCAGATATGTGCGGTTCGTGATTCTCCAGTCCGGGTCGTGATCCCCCATCCCTGCATCAGCTCGTGATCTGCTCGTGAACCCCTGTTCGTGTTGTGACACATGCTCGCGGTCCTCCTCTCCTGGGTCGGTTCGTGATGCTTCATAACCTCAGGCTCGTGGTCAGCTTCCACGATTCGCTCTGACATCGGCTCGTGGTCCACCTTGCATCAGCTCGTGGTCCTCTTTCCTTCCTGGCGCGGTTCACGGCTCGCCATCCTAGGGATCGCCCTCTTCCTCACGGTCTCCCTCTTAGGGTTCGCCCTATTCCAAATTTTTCTGAGTTATAATTTATCTAATTAACACTAATCACCCCTGATTAGCCGTAATTAGTGAAAAACAATGCAAATCACTCACCTTAGCCACAAATAATCTTAGATCTGAAACTTTTCTACTCTTTGGGTCGAATTTCTATGCAACACAGCAGCTCCAACTCTGATTTGGTGTTGATTTGCCTTGATGTACTTAGCTTAATCCTCGATTAGAAAGCGATTAGGAGGTGTTTAATTGAAGAATTTGAGAGTGGAGGCCATTACTAAGGTTAGGAGAATGAAAGTGGGGGTTGAAAAATGACAAAGGGGGGTTTCTCTAGCCCCTATCAGCCCTTAAATACCCCTAATTCCGAAATCCCTAATGGACCTAGCTGATAATTACCCAATTAAGCTCATTTAAGCTGTTTTTCACTTTTCAAACCTTATTTCAACCATATTTCCCAAACGGTAAGTCTGTTTGATTAATGTGACCACTATATGGAAAGAGAAACCATCATCTGAATCCAACGGAAGTGGTTTCAAGTTAAAACTCCTTAGTAATCAAAAGTTATAGGCGAAACAAGATTCGCCAGGGGCAAAACGGTCATTTAAAAATCAGCAAAAATCATGAACATGGGAAATGACCCCAATAGTCGTTCCCCAAAGTTACACAGCCATACGACTTCATAAGGAAAAAAAAATTACGATCCTCCGATGCATAGAACGCGGATCATTACATCCCCCCCTTTAAGGAATTTCGGCCCTTAAGAAATTTCGCCCCTGAAATTCCTTAACCAAAACATGCAAATGATCCCCCATGCCTATCAATCATTTGCAACAATCAAACATACATAACAACACAACAAGCCTATCCTAGCATGCGGTTTACTAACAAGGGAGTACTATATCGATATTAAAATCTTACCACACAAAGAGATCTGGATATATCTTCCTTATGTTCTCCTCTGTTTCCCAAGTACAGTCTCTCTCATTATCACTCCACTGGACTTTGACTAGTTTGGACCGTCTTCCCTCGAAGCTGCTTCGTATCGTGCTCGACAATATGAATAGGTCTGCGGTTCCCAACCGCCTCGGGTTCTACCTCGATATCATCCAACTGATCTGGTGAAATAGCCACATTAGGGTAGTGCACAAACTTCCTTAACTGGGAAACATGAAATACGTTGTGAACTCCCACCATCTTGTCTGGTAATCTGACTTTTGGTCAATCGATCCACAATTACCCAAATACTATCATGGTTCGATCTAGTCCTTGGTAAACCATCGACGAAGTCCATTGAGACTTATTCCCAATTGCATTCAGGAATTTCCAACGGTTGTAACAAACCACTAGGCTTCTTTTGCTCATCTTTAACTAACTGGCAATTCATACTCTTGGAGATAAACTTCCCAACGTCCCTCTTCATCCCTTCCCAATGATAGGTTTGGTTCATG
This sequence comes from Allium sativum, assembly GCA_030737875.1. NCBI lineage: Eukaryota > Viridiplantae > Streptophyta > Magnoliopsida > Asparagales > Amaryllidaceae > Allium > Allium sativum. The sequence continues at coordinate 994,145,150 of CM060924.1, read as the reverse complement.
TCTCAATACATTTTGTTACCACCGGGATGTATAGTCAATTTCGAGTAATGCCGTTCTCTAAGCACTTCATCTCTCAATCCGTTAATGCTGGGTATAACTAGTCTCCTATTCTTTCGAAGCCATCCTTTTCTATCAAGTCCATACTTGTTCATTTTCGCACCACCGATATTTATCCCTACCTTGGAGATGATTTTCATTAGGTTAGGATCGTCCCTATAACTGGAACCAATCCGCTCAATCAAAGTCGGTCTAACCGTCACATTTCTGGATCCAATCCATACTTAGGTCTGAAATCATATCCCACAATATACTCCAATTACTTTCATTCAAGAAACATAGCATCTAAACTAGCATGTCCCCTACTCAATGCATCAGTACAGCACCTAGTCTGCTATCACATGCATCCGTGTATACCGTCATGTCTTCATTCTCTATTACCAGAATCCTATAAGTGATAGTCTACTCAAGGGAATAAAAATAGGAACAAACATAGCATCCATCAAACATGTCCTATCTATCACCTGCTAAAGCCATAAATACGTCGACGCCTACCTGACTAGTTCAACCAATCCTAAGGGCTAATGGAAGCCCCGGTCCCAAACGAACTACCGCACGTCCAATGCACGTTTATCCTCCAAGGATAACTAGATCAATCCAATGGATCCAAGGTAACGGGCGTCCCTAGATACCCCTTCTTCAAGTCCGCCTAGAACACTCCAACTATCGATGATTTCTTGGTACTCTCATCAGAAGAGCTACCCACATACTCAGAACCAGTCTCGAGTATCCATTACCCACAAACTCGAGCACAAACTCAAGTCCAACATGAGTCGTCTCCCTAATCGTTGCATCTCCAAGATCAACAAACAACCATTTTTCCTTTACTAGTTAAAGTCCAACTTAAATCGTCCTAGCCTTTATTGCATCTCCACAATCAACGAGCACATCTTATCCCTTCGAAGTTCTACCATTCTAGAACCAACAAGAACATCAACATAGGATCCTAAACAATTCATTACTTTGCAGCTTTCTCGAGTCCCACTCGAGTCGTCTCATAGCCCTATCAAATCCAACTCGCGACACTCCATACCATTGAATAGTCTTATCATGTCACAGCCGCACATCACTCCTCGAGTAAGCCGAGATATCATTCAATGGAAATCACAACAACTATTTATATCTCACTCAAACTATCCTAGTCGAACTCGACATTCCCTAAGCACAAGCCCCAAAGGCCTAAACCAATATCAGACAAGCACTCAAGGAACATCTCCTCCGAATTCAGGCAATCTACGTGAGATGATACTAGCAAAACAACTAAGCAATCACAAGCAAACATACATCCATGACTCGATAAGACCACATTACAACAAATCATGCAAAAGGCTAGTCGAACCACCGATCGAGTTCGTCACAACTAAAGGTCTATCGACAATCTCAAGTTCCAATTCCAACCTATCTACCAGGTCACTAGGTATGAAAGAATGGGATATCTCGGTACCAAACAATACTCGAACAGGAACATCATGAATAGAAAGCATACCTTGAATAATGACACTCTTTTCCTTCTGCGTCGCAGTTGGGGCATTCGACGAAGAAGGAACAACGTTGATAGCATATGCTCTCACAATCTGCTTCTCTTTAGGGGGTTGTGGACATTTATCCTTATGATGTCCCGCTTGGCCGCCATTGAAGCACTTCCTTTCCCCATGCTTTTCCTGACAATCTCTGGCATAGTGGCCCTTCTTGCCATAACTAAAGCACTTGCCATCATTCTTATTCTTCTTATTCCGACCATCCTTGGTTTTGTTCTGCTTCCTCTTGTTCTGAGAATTCTTCTTGCCTTCACCGCCGGCTTGCGGTTTTGGCTACTTGCAAATGCAATAGCAACTTTGATCTTTGTCTTAAGGTAAAGACTCTCCGATCTCAATGCCTTTCCCACAATAGATACAAACATCTCATCAATGTGGTTTATATGTCTCTCCCACAAATACCCATCTAATCCAGTTATGAACTTCTCGTTTTTCTTCTCGGCAGTGTCGATAAGGGATAATCCATACTTCGATAAAGTATCGAACTCAGCAATATATTCCGAGACTGCCCTATCATTCTGCTTAAGTTCCAAAAATCTCTTGAACAGTACTGATCTCTGAGCAGCTGGAATAAACTTATCACTGAAGCGAGTCCTAAATTGATTCCAAGTAACTGATCCTTAGGAGTAGCTTCTTTAATAACATTCCACCAATTCATAGCCCGTCCTTGAAGTTGACGCGATGCTAGCTTCCTCTTCATTGCATCCTTGATCCACAAATCCTCAAAGATGCGCTCACAACTATCTAGCCAATCTTGAACTTCCATAGCCGACTTCATTCCGTGGAATGGCTTCCCACCAAGACTAGTATAATCCTTGTTGAGCTTGGCGAAATTGGCTCTAGGCGCCTGCACTACTGCACCACTACCATTAGTAGCATCAGGAACTGCTCCCCCGAGCATCCCTAAGTATCTCTCGCATGAAGGTAGTAAACATTGCCCTTACATCAGGGACATTCCTACTGTTGGCCCCTGAACCCGTACTCCTCATATATCGGCTCATCGTTCAATCTGTAAAGAGAAAACGATTAACCATCTCAATGTGGTGCCCGTGCAGTACGACTTCATCTTTAGATATACTAATAGTGTGTGTGTGTATATATATATATATATAGTTCTTTAAAACCAAAATATCACAATTGCGCGCTCTCATATATGTGTACTATCACTCCATGATGTCTTTCCCTAGGTTAACTACGCAACCTAGAGCTCTGATACCAAATGTGACGGCCCGCCCCGGACTAGCCGACATTTCTCCAAAATGCGTTGTGCCGATGTCCAACTAGCACGGGACGGTCGCCAAAGAATAAGGGTGTGAAGCTAAAACTACCAAAGAAACCTGTAGTATATCTCACAGCGCATGGAATAAAATATAATAACAACATAAATTTGACACAAAACATGCGAGATAGTGCATAAGCTGAAAAATAAATCATCATAGCAGCAGAATCCATAATACAGCTTATGATCCAACATAATATTACAACTTCAAATTACTGTCTCTAAAGCAAAAGAAAGAAAAGGTACACTACTAATGCCCAAGCAGTGACCAACTACAACACAGGGAGTATATATGTATATCATACGTGGTAGCCTCCTGCTCGTCTCTGGATAGCTACTCGTGCATTACCACCTAATCTATCTCTAGTTTGCTTGTTTAGGAGCAGCCAGAGTAATAAGAAGAGACATAAAATTCTGGGTTAGACAAAAGTCTGGTATGAGCGATAAGCAGCTTGTGATCTGTGCGGATATGTGCAGATAGTTCAGATATGTGCAGTTCGTGATTCTCCAGTCCGGGTCGTGATCCCCCATTCCTACATCGTCTTGTGATCTTCTCGTGGACCCCTCTTCGGGTTGTGACACATGCTCGCAGCCCTCCTCTCCTGGGTCGGTTTGTGATGCTTCATAACCTCCGACACGTGGTCAGCTTCCTCGGCTCGTTATGGCATCGGCTCATGGTTCACCTTGCCTCGGCTCGTGGTCCTCTTTCCTTCCTAGCGCGGTTCATGGTCGCCATCCTAGGGTTCGCCCTCTTCCTCACGGTCTCCCTCCTAGGGTTCGCCTTATTCCAAATTTTTTCTGAGTTATAATTTAGCTAATTAACACTAATCACACCTAATTAGCCGTAATTAGTGAAAAACAATGCAAATCACTCACCTCAGCCCTAAATAATCTTAGATTTGAAACTTTTCTACTGTTTGGGTTGAATTCCTATGCAACACAGCAGCTCCAACTCTGATTTGGTGTTGATTTTCCTTGATTTGATGTAGCTTAGCTTAATCCTCGATTAGAAAGCGATTAGGAGGTGTTTAATTGAAGAATTTGAGAGTGAAGGCCATTACTAGGGTTAGGAAAATGAAAGTGGCAGCTGAAAAATGACAAAGGAGGGTTTCTCTAACCCCTATCAGCCCTTAAATACCCCTAATCCCGAAATCCCTAATGGACTTAGCTGCAAATTATCCAATTAAGCCCATTTAAGCTGTTTTTCACTTTCCAAACCTTATTTCAGCCATATCTCCCAAACGGTAAGTCTGTTTGATTAATGTGACCACTCTACAGAAAGAGAAACCATCATCTGAATCCAATGGAAGTGGTTTCAGGTCAAAACTCCTTACCAATCAAAAGTTATAGGCGAAACAAGAGTCGCCAGGGGAAAACGGTCATTTAAAAATGGGCAAAAATCATGAACATGGGAAATGATCCCGATAGTCGTTCCCTAAAGTTACACGACCATACAACTTCATAAGAAAAAGAAATAAATATTCTACAATCCCCCGATGCGTAGAATGTGGGTCGTTACATGATGTTTAAATCGCTCCTATCATGCAACAACATTTTTTAATCATGCCATGGTATCGTAAATGAAAATCTATTTGTTTGCAAGGACTTGTGTCAGTTATGTGTAAAAATGTCATTTGGATTTCTTATCTTGTTTTATCCTTAGAGGGTTATTCAAATGCTATCCTAGTCCGGGTCAGTCATCAACCCTTTTGCCCCCCGTGTTAAGGTAAGTTGTTCGGATAGCGTGTATTCCAATCATATTCAATGGATTTGACCCGAGTCGGGGGTCAGACGCCCTTTAAGCAGAGGTGTCTCTAGTCTTTTATACTCACCCTTTAGTAGATAATGGGTAGAGTTTTTAAGGATCGAGTGGTCTTTTGTTGGGTTGCACCATTCACGCTCTTTCGTGATTTATACTCTTCCTTAAGCCACGAGGATTAGAGTTATTTTCAGACAGTCAGTTGATATGCTTGGTTAGGCGTTAACCTTTTCTTTAAGTTAATAGAGCAGGGGTCGACAGCTGTCCGGTCTAAGTTTAAGATCAGTACCTTCGCTTTGGTAAAACCTTTATTCTTTTAATGTTGCTGGCCCGCTATGTCTCGGACCAACGCATTAAGGTGTCAGGATATAATCTACAGTTATTTGACTTACAACATTTAGCTTTTATAACAATGAAACAGAGCGGGAATAAAGTCTTGTATTCAATCGATGAAAGATTGCTTATTACAATAATAAAACAAATGAAAAGAAACTAAAAAGTTCTAAGAAAGTCAAAGTCGTAAGTGCTCTGCATTCCACGCCTTTGAAAAGGTTCGCCATCAACAGTTGACAGCCTGAAGTTCCGATTATCAAGCTTTCGTTGAATGATGTTGGGTCCTTACCACTTGGGGCTCATGTGAACGTGGACTGGGAAGAACCGCTTCAAAACGAGGTCACCTACATCGAAAGTCTTTGGTCGGACCTTCTTATTGTAGTATCATGCGATCCTTCGTCTGTGGGCAACTGCAGTATACTTCTTCTCAATTGGATGGTCCGAGAAAGGGTTGTGTAGATAAAAAATGAAGATTAATAATTGTGATATGTTAAAAATTGAGGAAATCACGCACGAATTTATAGTGGTTCGGCATTAATGAGCCTACGTCACTTTATAATCTATTATATCCTATTTCAACTATCAGACAGAATAGTTACAATGACGGTACAATAAGAGATCAAACAATACTTTTATGCTAGAGCTTTCAGAATATGCTAAAAAAGGTCCTCCCTTCTGAATCCAAAAAGGGGTACTTATAGGTGAAACAATACTTGAGCAGATTTGGACACGTGTTGTGGGATTCAAGAGAGTAGTTGATGCTGAATGAGTCAGTATCTCCTCAGGAATTGGTATTCCGTGAATTATCGGCATGAAGTGGCACCTGGTCTGTCTAATTCAGATGATCTGGAAAGGGTAAAATTGGGGATTAGCTATTCTATAGGCGGGCTTTTCGGCTCACAGTTGGATGCAACGCGGCTGAACATGCTTCGTTATATGGGGCTTCTCCTGGACCGCGCCTGATGAGGGAAATAAGTTTAAATGTCGGGCCTCACTGATTGGCCCACTTCGAGCACTCGAGGTATGAGCCTATAGCATTGTTGATCCTTGATGGGCCGTCCGAAAGGCCCATCCACAAAAATATAAACTACGCATAAGAAAATAGGAGAAAATTCAAATAATTTACTCGTTATTAACTCCACCTGCCTCGTCGGACGACTATTCGCATCCACTTCAAAATTCTTCTTCCTCTTCATTATTTTTGGGAAATAACCAAGTAAATCATTCGGTTGATATTGGTTTTTTCCCAGAAGAAGGTTCATATGCTGAAGTTGAAGTGTCACAAGAAATCTTCTCCCATATATTACTGATAAATCCTTTGATTTCCTTAAGCTTTGAATTCATCATAGTCTTCGTTCTTTCAACCTAAGCCAAGCATTTATCATGCTTCTGTTACTTCTGAGAAATGATATCATAGGCTTGGCAGGCTTACATGTTCATCCTTATTCCTCAATTCCCTCTAATTCTTAAGGTGGTTATGAAGACTGAAGAGGTTTTGATTGCTAATATAAGGATGAATGAATGGCTATGGTTGGTTTGCTACCTTATTCGCCTCCCATTGTTTAAAAGATATTATATTATGAATTTGGAGATGTTTTGGGAGTACATTAAGCTAAAGGTTTTGAGTTTAATGATCCAACTAGTGGAAATTTGGAATTAGGAACTTGAACATTAACGTTGGAAAGGATTCTCGTAAAATAAGCGTGATAGTGGATTGTCTTCATTTGGCCTTGGTTAAAAGAAAGGACTTCATCGAGAATTATCTTTGATTAACTTACATTCCTTTGTCCCCATAAAACATATAAAGCACGGGAATCATGTAATAAATTTTCTTATAACTTCCAGTGGTAGACTTAATTGAATGGGTTAAAACAAGATGCATTATATGAGCTTTTGGCCTTGCAAATATAGCTTTCGATTTGATTATATTGTCAGTGCAATGACCTGGATTTTTGGTTGTTCAAATTGATAAAAATCTGTAAATGTCGACTTAAAAAAATCCAAAGATACAAATAGTTATTGGGATTAATATAAGAAAAGAAGAAAGAAGAAAACAATCAAAGAGTCTCATGGGGGAAGGAAAAAATATAATAAATAAATAACAGTTCATAAATTTGTTAAAACATACAGTTGATTATATTTTACAACAATTATCAGAGTTAACTATCATAAAACAGACCAATATTTGCAATAGAATAATAATAATAATAATAATTACGTCTGTTGAGCTCCATCTTCATTTCATAGCGATACCTTCAATAACCGAAAACTCAGGCTGACCCGAGCACAAATGAATAGACAAAAATACTCGGATCAGAACTAAAATATTTTCATATCAATCAAATCAAAACCATGTAATAATATGAGTGTCACGGTGTTAGAGATGCTTACGATAATTCACATCTCTTATCCAATGTATTCGTGAGTGCAATAACTTAAAAGATGTTACAGGAATTTCCATCTCCTAAGGATTCGTCAAACTAGATATTAGATAATACAATATGCTATTATAATATTGTCTATGGTTAAATATAACATATTAAAATAGCGTAAGCGGGATTACATTTTCATCCTTACACATTTTATAATACCGTAGTCTATATAGATACCGTAAAGTCCACCGTAAACTAGTGGCTATCAGAGGGCACTCCATAGATACCGTACAAATCAAAGTCGTAGGGGGATCGATCGGGATAATATGACAAGACACAAGAGGAACGCCCAAAGTAGGAATATACTGGTTGCATACCTGGACTGGTGGTAAGGCATAGCCACGACTACCGCCCACCTCGGACAACACTCTCAAATCAAGGATGTGCATCTTTCAAACCAAATGAACCAGGGGGCTATAGTAATAAAGGAAGAAGGGTTTCCGATGGAGCTGGCTAACCCACTTGGTCCGGTATAGCCTTGTTTTAGTCATTTTAGTTATGACCCGAATGACATCCATCATCGTTCTCTTACTTTATTCCAGTAGCGTTCGCCAAACCAACATACTTCATTCTGGATTCTCCACAATGTATAAAGTTGTTAAAGTGGTTTTCGGTATTGGAAGAGAGTATGACAATATCCGATCCAGGTCTCTTTAACAACCAAACGTTTATATTTTTTACACCGGTCAGTTCTTTTACATTTAAAAGAGGTTCATACTTCATTTCAAAATTCTAGATTTTTCCTTAAAAACCATTTCAATGGTCAAGGTAGAATAGTATTCATAATAAAATATCCATTAAAAACCAAACGTAGAATATTGAAACAATTCCAATCCTAAAATAATTTGAATATTAAAATAGTTGAAATGTATAATAAAGTGGATTAGACTTTTTTAGATAGTTTGAAAATAGATAGTTAGGTCAATAAAAGTTTAAATAATAGTTTTGAATATAAAAATATTATTGATCAAAAATTAGTTATATATATAGTTAAATATTAAAGAAGTTTATGAAATAGACAGTAATTTTTTTAAATAGACTATTAAATAATTTTAAAATAAATTATTTAAAATAATTAATATTCATAAGTAAAAATAAATTAGTTTATAAAGTAAAATTGTTATTTATTAAATAGTTACAATATATATATATGTTATAAATGGAATAATTTATAAGAAAAATGGTTATTTACCAAAATAGTTTATGTAATGCTTTAAATTACTATAGTTGGAATTGGAACTTTTTTCTCAAAAGTTCAATTAGACTTGAAGTCATATTCCAATTTCAAATCAAACCAACTCAATTTCAACATTTTAATCAATTAAATTCCCATTTTACATCCATTTCAATTCAATCAATTTAATTCGAAAAGTTATGTTTTCTATTTATAACAAATATTGAGTTCTCAAATTCAGATATCGCCTTAAATTGATGTTAATTGAAATAAATATCAAAGGTGGATAAAACAATTCAGTCTCAATAGATTTAATTCATATTCAAATTCAATGGAAATCGGCTTATAAAACAACATTTATATTGTCTTAAAACAATATCTCAAGATTCAAGGTTAAAACAAATTTCATTTAGCCAACCGATGTCCATATATAATTTTTTATCCTATGGCCAAGCGATATTTGTAATTTAATTTTTAGTATTTTGGGAAAGGATATATATCATTTCAATAGGTATTTATAATTTCAACCTACATTCTTAATTCATTTTAATGATCAATCTCGGGTTTATTTGATGCCCGTAACATATATAGTAAATGGTTGGGATTAAACAACACAACAATGGTCATATATAATCAAGGTGAATAATAGGATGAATTACACATCAATACATTAAACATATCAATCCAAGGCATCCATAAAAGTCAATACATCCAAACAGTTCAATATAACATCAATTTACTGGTCATTAGGTATGAGGGTTAAACTAGTAATTAAATTCTAATTGTTCAATTTATATTAACAGTTAAATTAAATTATATTGTCAATACAGATTAACACAAATAAGCAATTTAAACTATCAAACATCAAACAATACAATCATATCATAACATGATTTTAATTTAACTAACAATCGAATATTTTAGTTAGGTGTAAGTGAGTTTAATCACTCACCTTTGATTTCAGACACGTGTGAAATTCAATTACAGGCCCAAAAATCAACAGTCTCAGAATCAGTTCACGATAGCTTTAAGTTGTCCGAAATTTCGCTATGATCCCAATGGATCCGACCGTGCATCAAACTTAGTTCGTACGTAAAAGTTATACAAGCTTAAACATTCGAATTTCAAATTTAAACCAAATAAAATAAAACAAGGGGTATTTTACTATAAGGGCCTTCTTTGGTTCAACAATAAGTTCTAAGGACACGACCCTAAGTTTATTATTTTCCAGGACATTAAACCCGAGACATCTCATTCTTCAATTTGTTATTTCGTTTCGTCGTTCCGCCATTTCTCACTCAAAGCCCTAAGCAAATCAAAAACTAGGTTTTACCAAAAATCGATGGACTTCCCTTCATTTTCATCTAAATTCAATTGCGATCTTTTTCATTTCCACCCTCTCCGATCGATTGTCGTTTTTCAACTGAATCTATTTCTAATCATTTTCAACTAAACCTAGGATTTAATTTTGATCTGCCTTTCAGTTATGACATTGCTAGCTACACGACATCTTCTTCTTCTTTTCCGATTACTACACAAGTAAATTTTCTTTATTATTCATTTTTAAGCAACTTTGATAAACCCTAGTTAACTATTGTTGTATATCATAGTTTTTGTAGTGCATGTAAAGTGTTTTTTGTTTTTGTGATGATTTAACCTAATATGAAACTCTATGATTAATTAAACATAATTTGACGTTATTCTATTCAACTGCTTATGAAAAAAAGTGCATTTATCTTTGCTGTCTGATATTCATTTAGGAAGAAAGTGCATTTATCTTTGTTGTTTGTTATTGTTCACATTTATCTAAGTTAAACTATAGTTAGAAAAGATAAAAACATATTTTTTTATCTTTCACATCATCAATTTATTTTCTCTATTTGCAAAGCAGGTTCATATGTTCATTATACAGTCATGCTTACTCATTGTAACATATCATTAAACAATTGAACAATCATTTCAGTGTTGTACATATATTTGATTTAATAGTTTAAAAAGATAAATGTATTTATCTTTCAAGATAAATGAACCTATAAGGCATTTATTGTTAATTCTCTTTATGTGATTACAAAATTATAAATTGCTCTAGTTGCAAAACTGAACTTATGATTACAAAATTGCATTTTTGTAATTAACAAATTTTAAATGTTTAGTAGAATATATTATTTTATTTCATATTTAAAAAAGATAATTGCATATATCTTTTCAAAAAAGGGCACTGTTTTATGTTTGTTATATCTACTGAATTTCACAAGTTGATATTTTCTGAGTATATATGTCCTATAAAGCATTTGTATTTCATTATTTATGTTAAACCATTGCTTTATGATTATTTTAGCACACAAAAAATTACACTACATTATCTCACATAGTCTTTCAATATTTCAACAATCATTCAATAATATCACAATCATTCAAGTACATGAATCGACGACTAATTCAATCAAGATTTATTTTACTGAATATTCTCATTGTTATCCATAGTTTGGGTGGTCATTCAAACTAGCTTTAGTCTAGTTATATTATATATTTTTACTGAAAACATAGAAATGAAATATATTTAGTAACGTTAATTCAGAATTTCTTTATATACTGTTTGTTATGTGCACATTGAAAATTTTTTAGCTTCTTAGTTGCTTATGCACACAAAATTTTTATATGCACAGAAACATTTTTATTCAAACAAGTTTGTGATGCAAAAAGTTTGTGCCATACACAAACAAATGAGTAACTATGTAAGTTGTAAATTAGGTCCATATGTTATGTAATAATTTTAAATTATGAGTAAAATGTCAAACTTTTTAACATATAGCACTTATTCTTAAATATTATTAAGCATAAATATGTAATTAAATTCTCTGCACATAAAGCTAAAAGTATTTATGTCTTTTATAAGTTGAATACCATAACATGTTCTCTGACATATGGAGCAGCATTAAATAGTTTATATTCTGCTAGTCATCAATATAAAATTTGCTAGTCATCAATATATTAAAAATCTGCTATTGCTATTGAATATAAAAGAATTTATTAGTAACATGTACTGTAAAAGAATTTTATTAAGTAATATTTATATACATGATAAACTTATTCATCTTTCTTTATTCAAAATTACCATTTTTACAACATATTTATCTTTTTTTTTTATTAAATAACAAATCATCACTTTTTCAACAACAAAGGTTTTAAAAGATAACTGCATTTCTCTTTTCATGTAAAGGCATTGTTTTATGTATGTTGTATCTACTGAATTTCATAGGTTGATGTCGTCTGAGTATATATGTCCTATAAGGCATTTACGTTTATTATTTATGTCAAACCATTGCTTTTTGATTGTTAGCGCACAAAATATTTGGATAACAAAAGATGAAACATATTTCAATACAAATACTTATGTTAGAAAAATACAAAAATTAGCTAAATATGATTTATTTAGATTCCTACAGTCCATGCTAATTGGTTGAATACGAGCGTCTTATTTTTCCATATCTCAATATTACCATAAGTATTGCGATATATCTAAACTATAAGACACAATTAAAAGAATGTATAAAAAAAATCACACTAAACGATTGTATATCAACATAAAAATGCTCGATTAAAATATACAAATATTAAAAAATGAATGAAAATGATAAAGGACTTTATCATTTTTCAAAACCATAAATGAACTTTAACAAAACAGTCATGAACTAACAGCTGAAATGAATAATGTTGCTACGTTTATTATATGTCAAATTTTGAATGAGAAAGTTCCAAGATGAATGAAAATGAGAAAACTTTATATCTTTTTTGTAAACTTTATGTTCTTTTGGCTATTTTTTTGTTTTGAATTAGCTTTTCTTATACTATATTTTGGCAACTCTAGTTACAACATTTTAACAATGAATTGTAAAACTGAATTTTTACATATGCTTGAATGAACATAAAAAAATTCTTTTTAATCCTCAAGTAATTAATCAATTCTTTTATATAGGAGTGACTGTGGAATTTTTGTGATGTTATTCATGCAAGCAATAACAAAAGGAATGCAAGCAGTAACAAACTTCACTTTACAAGATGTTCAACAGTTGAGAGCACAAACTGCTGCAAATATTCTGCATGATAATCCAACGTTTCCATGTATTATGCATACATTGGTAATAAAAAAAACATAAAACATATTTATTGTTTTCCCTTCTTTTTTCTACTTTCCCCAAATTCACTGCCTTGTCTCTCACCACTTTATTTCTTCATTAGTATTGCATTCATTTCTTTCCTCCACTTTATTAATTTTTTTTTTTCCATACATTCTATTTTCTTGAATCTTATTTCATATTCTATACGTCTATCATTACAAAATCCATATATGTTGTGTCTATTCTGCCACATTTAATTTGTGAAACGCATGAAAAAAATGAATTGAAAACGTCCCGCACCATTATGTGTATAAAAAGAAGAAGTCATAATCATTTATTTTAATTAATGAATAAAAGGAAAGGTCATCATTTGGTTTTCCTTCCCTAAGCACGTTTTAATGACTTCATATAATATATAGCATAAAACGTTTTATAAAACAAAAATCCATGCATTTTATTTACAATGCTTAGCATAAATGCATATGAAACAGTGTAAAAATAAAATAAAAAAGAATGAAGTCTGAAAGTTTATTGGCTTGGGAATTAGTTAAGCATATTGATCAGTTCGTTTGATTGAGATTTACGAACACGTTCAAATCCAAGCGCATATACCGTTCCCTTCCCTTTATTTATTTCCTTACCTACTGTTCATTCCGTAGAATTTCCTTCTTTCCCTTTACTTCTATTGTCAGCTTAAAGAATATTTCCCAAACGAAATCAAGTCTTCTTCTTTTCATTTTAATGGAAGCCTCCACCGAAAAATTAAAATGCCATTTTTCTTCAGGCCTTCATAAATTTATCCCCGCTCAATCAGTGGCCTGTTGCAATTATATCTTTCTCTTCCTCTTGAATTAGTAGCCAACTAAAAACCAATTTCCCCCAAATCAAACGAATTCCTCCACCGTCCTCGTTAACAATCTCCACCTTCGTCTGTCCTTGCAGCGTTGTCACAGGCTTCTTTTTCCTTCGTCGAATCAAGGTGTGTTTTAATTTCACAGTTAATTTTGTCTCAACTAATTAAAACCAATACTGTGATAATAAAAAAAATCGATCCTTTGCTTATTTAGCATATTTGAATTATCTTTGACGTATTGTGGTTGGTTATTTTTGACATAACCGTGGAAATTTGGTTGATACAGTCATAATGTTGTTGTGGCCATTTCCATTTTACCATGATCCATGCTGTACATCACTTATTTTCTTATTCTTACAGGTCTTCTATATTTATTTATTTATTTATTTTACCATCGCTCACTTGGCGTGTTCACCAGCTATGGTACCTGTAAAATCGGGTACTGCTTGTACTAGCATTAGGTCTGTTGCATTTTTTCTTGTTGTTGGAACTATTAAACCATTGCCCATTTTTACTTGTTTTTTTTGGAAATAGTTATACGCATATAGAAATTGTAATATCAGTTTTATATATATGTTTCCTGAAGCATATATATACTTTAGTTGATGAAGGCTGTTCCATTTTATTTGCTTTGTCCATTTTCTTTATGTGGGAAGTCACGAAAAAATTTCTGAAACAGGTTTAGGAACTTTGAAACTTGCAAACAGGAAGTTGGGTATATAATATATGCATGGGAATAGAATTCTTTTGTTAAAGTTTATGTGCTAGAACGTAGAAACTACTTCTTACCTTTAAGTATTGGGCTTGAATACTTAAGAACTTTTGCCTTGTTTAATATGCATTACTGGGATGTAATATATATAGTTCAAATTTATGAAATAAAGTTCATTTTTTTTTGGTGCTATATACGTGCATTATTACATACTTTTGAGAAAAAAATGAACATATGCATATGACATATTTGGTTGAGTGAGGGAACCAACGTACTATATATTTTTTACTTCTTTTGAATAATGTAAGTTAGATCTATATTTTAATGTAAGTTGGAATAATACGGTTCTTATAATAACATTAGGTGTTGTAATATGTATGTCTTATGGCCTTAGTCAGTTTTGTACATATTGACTTGTGCATTGAATTATTTGGCAACTTTACCCGGATATGTAGCGTACTAGAAATTCAATAAATTCTCATTTATGTTAGGATTACCTATTTTATTTCAGTTTTTATTGAAGTTAATTTACTTGAATACAACCTGACCTGAGTTTTGTTTTGCTCGGGTCAGGGTCATACCTGAGTAATTACAGCTTAGATTTGAAGCTGACGACCGACAAGGATTCGTGAAGGCATGTGGAGGCGCAATTGCTTTTGGTCCAATTACAAGAATTTTTTTTGGTAAATAAATTAATGTCTATTTTTCTTCCACTGTGCATATGAATTTTGTAAACTCTGATATTTGTATAAAATGCTCCCCCTGTGAAATATTGTAGTTTTTATTTTTGTGATTTCTATGTTTGATTTTATTAAACCTTGTAAGCCAAATAACAATTTGTCGTTTCGATCGGTTAAAGTTGGTTTAGTTACCGACTGGAAGCGATCGAAAAGGCAGGTTGTTATAGTTGGTATCAGAGCTGGTTAGAGAACGTGATAGGGGGTTCTCGCTTGGCTGTTTGGTGGCGAGCAGGAGACTCTTACCCCTACACGTCCCAATGGGAAGATAGGTTTGGTTGTTGTAGTCGAGAGGATGGCCGTAAAATCAGTTCTGAGGTATCACTGTATGTCACGGTGGGAGGTTAGCCCACTGCCTGATGGTTGCAATGCCTAGGGTCATTATAGTTGGTATCAGAGCTTTGGTTTACACAAAGCTTAGCTTATGGAGTTTAATAAGAACCATTCGCTAGAAATTACACTAGAGAGAGCATAATTTGAAATATAAATGGTTATGAAACTAGTATTTTGAATGAGTAGCGTAGTGGAAGCTTTTTGAAATTAGTAAATTTTGAAACAAATTGATTTTGAAATTGATAAATTATTCTGAAATATATCATTTTGTCTTATATTTTTGGAGATGGTGTATTCTTATAAAAAGAATTTTGAGTATTTATTCGACGACAAGGTTGGACTATTGAGTATGTAAGATTTTGAATATACGCCTAACTAACATATATACAAATTCTTGTCTGTACTACATAGATATGGAATCACACTCTAGTCGCTTGGAGATTATTCTGGTGATTGTCGCGAAATAAGCAGTATTTATTTTCGAGTTTCGAAAGCGGGATTGACTATATGATTCCGACTGAAACGTTAAGAAATACTTAGACTAATTATTTTGATAAACATTCGAAAATGATTTGGATAAATTTTAATGAAAACGCTTTTGTAAAATTAGTGTGAACTTGGGTAAATGATCAAAATTTAAATAAAGTTACGTTATTGTGAAATATAAGTAGAATTTACCAATGAATGTTTTATAATTAAATTGTAAGGCGAATAGTGAATGACGACATTGGAAAAAATTTGTGAACTTTACAAATCTAGAATGACAAGTGAATGTTAGAATTAAATTGAAAATTTATAAAGAAGGTAACTTGAAAAAAATTGAAGAAAAAGGAAATGAGCTTTAAATTTTACAACGACAAATGTGAATATTTTGAATCTTGAACTAAAGTGATTTAATTAAAGAAATTTCATAGTTGCATTTTACCCCCTTGGCCTTGAGAATAGATAGTTCCTTCGTTCAATTTTGATTCATTCACCTTGCTTTAGTAGTTGTTGTTTGACCTTCCCACCTTTTTTTATTCATGTTTGAGCTTTCATTAATACAAAAATCATGTCCTTGTACCCTTTTTTAATGTGCATTGTAAAAATTCTAAAATAAAGTTTGATTAATGACATAATTTTGTATTTGAAACAAATATTTGATCGTTGAATTATGACAACAGTTGACAATTGAATTTTCGAAGTATTGTTTTTGTACTATGTTAATGGAAGTATTGAAAATGAGATGTAAGGGAATTAAAATGGATAGAAATAGATTTCTTAATTGTTTTAAAATACATTGAATCCAACTTATATGAAATGTGTTAGAAATATTTGATTAAGAAATATTTTGAGAAGGTTATTTGTACATATATGTATATATATATATATATATGAATTATAAGCTTATTTCAGAAGCTTTTGAAAGAGTTTATCTTTCGTGAATAATGTTCAATTTGAAAATGATTATTGAAATCATATTATGAAATTGTTAGACCAAAATCTGGGCCTAACACCCAAATTCAGTGTGAAGTCCTCACAGTCACAAATCTCAGATCACAGAATGCAGATAAAGCAGTAAAAACAATGAACACACGAGGTTTTTATAGTGGTTCGGTTCAAACCAAGCCTACGTCCACTTTATATTTTCTTAAATCCTAAGAAATTACAATTACAATGTTGTCTCACTATCTGTTAATCTGTTTATACACAAAATCCTTGTGTTATCATGAAGAAGAAGAGAAAAGGGAGGTGATTTTATACACGAAATCCTCGTGTTATATTGATTTGAGGAGTTCATAAAGTCGTCGTGTAATTGGCAATGGAGTCTGGGAGGTGTTCGTGCCAAAAAGCCAAGTCAAATCCCTGAAAATGCCCTCAAATGGTGTGTTTATAGCCGTTTCCTGATACCTGTTTGCGGGACACGTGTTACGCATCCCAAAAATCTTGAAATGTGGCGGAAAACATCCAGAAATCCTCTCCAAGTCGTGTTATGACACATGTAATAAGATCCATACAAGCTGGAGTGAAAATAGCCTTTAGAACAGGTCAAAACCGAGTGCAACGAGCATATGCCCAGGCGGTTCGTGACCATGGTGTGCACCACGAACCGGGGTGACGAGCTGGAGTGGAGATGCTAGAGCTGACCATCACGAGCGCGTTGTGATCCAATTGTGCATCACGAGCGGGTCATGGTCCGGGGAGCCACCACGAGCCGGGTTGGTTCACGAGCAGGAAATGAGGGCGAGCCCTAGGGGGCGAGCCGAGTTGGTCCCACGAGCCAAGGTGGGTCCCACTAGCGGAGGTGGGTCCCAATCCATGATCCAAGTTAATGACGCTTCGTCACTACATCCACGTGATTGCCAGTTAATGCCAGATTACACCCATTCATGGAAACGGGAGTGACTTCCAAATCGTAAGTCCATTTTAGCCAAACGAAAGCTCTACTTGAAGCTAATTTAGAGGGATACAAGAGTTATTGAGCAAAGCCTTGTAATTGATGTTTTCATGTCCAAAAAAGGTCGTCTAGTAGGAGTTTCTGGTCATTCTTTGTTTGTGATGCGACTTCAACCAAATCGCTTCATGTCTTCTGACGATATTCCCAATACTTAAGCGTATTATTAACTAGAGATTCCATGTGTGACAGCTTTGACAAAAAGCATGTCAACAGAAATCAAAGCTGAAGTGTAGTTGGAATTTCACATAAATTGATTCGGATTGGATTATCTCTTGAAGTTAGTATTTTGCTTTCCAAAACTATAAATTAATTTATTTGCTTCATTTAAACTACTTTGAATATAAACTTAGCTTTCTTATCCAACTATTATTCTACATCAAACCTATTTAGTTTATTTAAACTATTTTATACTAAAACATGTTTATTTTATTCAAACCTATTTGAACTACTTTATATAAAAAAATTTGTTTACTCTATTCGAACCTATTTTATATCAAGTTTATTATCTTACTTAAACTATTTTAAATTTAACTTAACTATTTTAGAGATAAGAGTGTATATTTTCAATCCAAGCAATTTAAGCCCGAAATGATTGAGTGTAAAGATTCAGTTGAATAATAATAATCGTAACATGCAATCTAAATTGAATTTGAAGTTTTAATGGTGAATTGATTTGTAAATCTGAAATTGAAATTGAAATGATATCGAATATCTAAATCGATTAAGAAATCAAACTAAATTTGGTATTGAAATGGAATTTCAAGAACCTTCGATTTTGGACACTTGATATGGAAGTTTTCGAAACTTATATATATGAAAATTTAATATAAGAATGCGCTGAATTCAAAATTATTGATTTTGAAGGTAATTGACATGAAATGATATCTTGTATATAATGAAATTTGTACAAAATGACATGTTGAAATATGATTTAAGAAGTCTTATATAAATGAAATTTTATATATGTCCTATATATGCAAAGTGAAATGAATATAATATATAGTACTATATGATTTCGAACCAAAGATACAGGAAGTACCTTCCATTGAAAATCGAGGTCCTACTTGCTAGGAACTCTTGTTGATATTTCTTTGATTCTGGTTTTCCGTACATAATACTCATGAGTGTTTCCTTTGAACTCGGCTGCATGGCGAAATTCGCAGGGCCGCGAAGGCCTACGACGACGGATGCTTCCTGGGGTAACCAAGCATAACCATTGTGTCTGCTGCGATCTATAGTCGTTTTACGATGGCGAAATCCACAGGGATGCGAAAGCCTATGGGTACGAATGCTTCCTGGGGGATTCAGGCATAACCATTATGTATCTGCGGTCCACATGACATAATTCATAGGGCAGTGATTGCTTAAGGTTTATGGGTGATACAGATGTAACGACCAGTATTACTAGATGCAAACTGCGTTACCATGCGATTAATTTGAGGTGTTATGGCGAAATATGTAAGGCAGTGATTTCCTAGCCACATATGGCTGTGGCACTTTGTCCTCTCGACTTGGTGATAAAGCGACCTTAGGGTCTACATTCCGTGATGATCTTAGATTATTCTATTTCTATTGATTCATCCTGTTGATTGTTCGTGACGAAATTCGTAGGGAAGAGATTTCCTATAGGTACGGATGCTTCTTGGGGGACCCAGGCGTAACCATTGTGTATCTGTGATTCATGAATAAGTTTCATCGGGATGGTACTTCTTTTATCTATTTAAATGTTTTTTAAAGTATTTTCACTAAATTTTGAAACGAGTTTACTTAGTACTTCGAGATTTCTAGTTTTGCGCTTGACCAACGCATTACTAGATTCTTAAAGAGCAATGATAAATTTATGGAAATATCGAGTTATCAAAAACTATTTTTGATATAAGGTATTTTTTATATCAAAAGAATTTTTCTTCAATTTTTTTTCTTATAAATTTAAAATTGTATATAAATTATAGACACTTTAATTAGATACATTGGTATAACTATTTTATTTTAATGAACTATAATATGTCAATATGCGAAAACCATTCTATTAGCATAACAATTTTGATTTTGTTTTGAATACACGATTTTGATTTAAATAGAATTGTTCGCTCGATTCTCGACGATGAACACTGATATGAGTTTTTGGTAAAATCTGAGGTTCTCTATCATAGTTTATTGCTATGCAAGAAGAATGGAAGTTTCTAATCAAGAAGTCAAATCAGAAGTCCGCACTTGAGTGATCGGGTTACCAATACTAATTAAAAGAAAAATTTTGTATTTTAACAAGAAATCGAAAATGATATGCATATGAATGGAGTATCGTTTAATTACCAGTTCCTTATTTCATTCCTTTTTAAGGACGAAAAGTTCTGAGTAGGGGAGAATGTAACGTCCCTTAAAATTACAACCATTTAAAACTTTAAATTTAATTTAATGTTTGAATTTGAATGGTTTTTAAATAAGATTTATGATGTTATTAAAAAACGATTTAAAATTTTATTTGTGATAAACAACAGTTTATAATTTGTTAAATTATGATCGATAATAATGGAAATTATTAAATTGTTATGTTTATACATTTGGACTAGCTAACTTTGAACTATTGTTGAAAAAAATAAATTACATTTGAATCCATGATTTTGTTTTTAAGGTTTAATATAGGAATTAATGCGATAATTGATAATAAATTTATGAATGTTTCCAAATTAATTTTATATAGGAAGAATTGTAAGACACAGAGTGTTAAAGGTATATAATGTATGTTTTAACTATCGCATTTAATGAAATTTATGTTAACATTTATAATAATAAATAAAAAAATAAAAAAACAAAACATATTTATTGTCCAACCTTTCCATGTATTATGAATACATTAGTAATAAAAAAAGATAAAACATATTTATTGTTTCCCCTTCTTTTTCTACTTTCCCCAAATTCACTGCCTCATCTCTCTACACTTTATTTCTTAATTAGTAATGCATTCATTTCTTTCCTCCACTTTATTAATTTCTTTCCATACATTCTAATTTCTTGAATCTTATTTCCTATTCTATGCGGCTATCATTAAAAAATCCATATATGTTGTATCCATTCTGCCACATTTAATTTGTGAAATACATGAAAAAAATGAATTGAAAAGGTCCCGCACCATTATGTGTATAAGAAAAACAAGTCATTCATTCATTTTAATTAATGAATAAAAGTAAAGGACATCATTTGGTTTTCCTTCCCTTCTAACGTTTTATATTACATATATTATTTATAGTATAACATAAATACTTCATATTCTTCTATATTCTTCCCTAAGCATGTTTTAATGACTTCATATAATATATAGCATAAAACGTTTTATAAAACAAAAATCCACTCATTTTATTTCCAATGCTTGGCATAAATGCATATGAAACGGTGTAAAAAAGAAGAAAAAAAGAATCAAGTCTGAAAGTTTATTGGCTTGCTTGGGAACCAATAAAGCATATTGATCTGTTCTTTTGATTGAGATTTACGAATATGTTCAAATTCAAGCGCATGTACTGTTCCCTTCCCTTTATTTATTTCCTTACCTGTTGTTCATTCTGCATAATTTTCTCCTTTCCCTTTACCTCTATTGTCTGCTTAAAGAATATTTCCCCAGGCGAAATCAAGACTCCTTTTCATTTTAATGGCAGTCTCCACCGAAAAATTAAAATGCCCATTTTCTTCAAGTCTTCATAAATTTCTCCCCTCTCAAATCAATGGCCAGCTGCCATTAGATCTGTTTCTTCCTCTTCAATTAATAGCCAACTTAAAACCAATTTTCCCCAAATCAAACAAATTCCCTCCACCGTCCTCATCAACAATCTCCGCATTCGTCCATCCTTGTTGCGTTGTCACCAGCTTCTTTTTCCTTCGTCGAATCAAGGTGAGTTTTAATCTCACAGTTAATTTTTCTTCAACTAATTAACAATAATACCGTGATAATTAAAAAAAAGTTAGATCATTTGCTTGTTTAGCATATTTGAATTATCTTTGACATATTGTGGTTGGTTACTTTTGACATAACCATGGAAATTTGGTTGATACTGTCATAATGTTATTATGGCCATTTCAATTTTACCATGATCCATGTTGTACATCACCTATTTTCTTATTGTTACAGGTCTTCTATATTTATTTATTTTACCGTCACTCACTTGGCATGGTCACTGGCCATGTTACCTGTAAAATCGGGTACTCCTTGTACTAGCACCTGTTCTATTGCATTTTTGCTTGTTGTTGGAAATATTTAACCATTGTCCATTTTTGCTTGTTTTTTTGGAAATAGTTGTACGCATATAAGAATTGTAGTATTAGTTATATATATATATATATATATCTTGAAGCATATATATATATATACTTTAGTTCATGAAGGTTGTTCCATTTTATTTGCTTTGTCCATTTTATTTATGTGGGAAGTCGTGATTTATTTTTCTGAAACAGGTTTGGAACTTTGAAACTTGCAAATAGGAAGTTGGGGTATATAATATATGCATGGGAATATAATTCTTTTGTTAAAGTTTATGTGCTAAAACGTTGAAGCTACTACTTGCCTTTAAGTATTGGGCTTGAATACTTAAGAACTTTTGCCTTGTTTAATATGCATTACTGGGATGTTATATATATAGTTCAAATTTATGTAACAAAGTTCATTTCTTTTTTTGGTGCCATGTATGTGCATTATGTACATACTTTTAAGAAAAAAAAGAATATATGCATATGACATATTTAGCTGAGCGAGGGAACCAATGTACTATATTTTTTTACTTCTTTGGAATAATGTAAGTTAGATCTATATTTTAATGTAAGTTGGAATGATACAATTCTTATAATAATATTAGGTGTTGTAATATGTCTTATGGCCTTAGTCAGTTTTGTACACATTGACTTGTGCATTGAATTATTTGGCAACTTTACCCGGATATGTAGCATACTAGAAATTCAACAAATTCTCATTTATGTTAGGATTACCTATTTTATTTCAGTTTTTATTGAAGTTAATTTAATTGAATACAACCTGACTAGAGTTTTGTTTTGCTCGGGTCGGGGTCAGACCTGAGTAATTACAGCTTAGATTTGAAGCTGACGATGATAAGGATTCGTGAAGGCATGTGAAGGCACGCTCGCTTTTGGTTCGATTAAAATTCGGATTTTCTTTTGGTAAATAAATTAATGTATATTTTCTTCCGCTGTGCATATGAATTTTGTAAACTCTGATATTTGTATAAAATGCTTCTGCTGTGAGATATTGTAGTTTTATTTTTGTGATTTCTATGTTTGATTTTATTAAATCGTGTAAACGAAATAACAATTTGTCGTTTCGGTCGGTTTAAGTTGGTTTAATTACCGACTTGAAGCGGCCGGAAAGGCAGGTTGTTACAACCACCGAATCACTATCAACCTGCAACTTCCCCTACGATCCATTCAATCCTGAATCCTTTAATCCTACAATCACAACGACCTAACACCATAAATATACATCCAAAACTCTGAATCCACCTATTAAATGCGCATATACATGCATCCACGCACAAGCCAATACACACGTAATATAAAAGTGCACTTTAAAATGCAGAAACAGAGATAAGAGAAGATGATTTCCTAATAAAATAGCATTTTTTCAGAAAGATAAAAAGATTTATCTTTTCTTTAAAAAAATTGCCAATAAGTTAGAAAGATCTGTCTATTCCTTAGGAAGTTAAAACGATTTATTTTTTCTTAAAATGGCAACAATATATATATATATATATATATATATATATATATATTCTATATAAGGTAAATTCAATCAACAAAACTAAAATTACAGCAAACTTCATTATATAATGATTCATCCCTTACATAATGTTCATATGTGAGTTATATCGTTTAATATATGGGCATGTTATGATTAAGGTGATGGTAGTGGTAATAGTGATTAACCTATTAACATGGGAGTAAATGTATGGTCTGTATCTTTTGATCTGTATCAGAAATGCAAATGTGCTTGGATTGATATGGTTTGAAATATGTTGTGTTAAAAAAACGATAAATAGTTTATCATTATATAAATGACAAATAGTTTTATCATTTTATAAATGATAAATAGTTTTATCATTTTTCTACATAAAACCAGCGTGCGATACATTACGAATATGAAAGTATTTATACATCAAAATTACATTGTACTAGTATAACTGCATGACGGTGAAAAAACCGACCGTTAATTACATAATATCAAAACATAAAAATATATTTTAATAATTTTTATATGATTTCGATGAAAAAATTAATAGCATTATTTATGAAAAAGCAGAAATAACTAAATTGGTATTACGAAGAGTTCAATTTAGTAGTTATCTGATATTGTAGATTTGAAGTGTATTGCAAATTTGAAGGGAAGTGTATATGTGAATTGGTATTGACAGATTTAAATGGAAGAGTGGAAAAATGGCCCTTGATTCAAATAATGAAAGCAAGAGAGAAAAACATGGAGCATGATTTTTTGGCTTCAGAAGAAATTGATTTCATCTCACAGTAGGCAAACCTTCCTATGGTTGGTTTGATAAGAAGTGTTGTTTATATTTGTGAAAAATAAAATAAAAATCTCCATTCACAAAAATGGAAGATCATGAATCGCCTCAGTAAAAGTCTTGCGTAATATTAATACAAATGATAAATAGTTTTATCATTTAACAAATGTTAAACATGTTAATATTTATATAAAAGATATACATAATTAACTATGTAAATTAAATAAAAGATAGGCATATTAATATTTATATAAAAGACAAACATATTTATCTTCCAAATTTTAGCCGCAATGACTTTAAGAGTGACATATAGGCCACCTATCTTTCTTTTTTCTTTCAAAAAGATAAAAGAATTTATTTTCTAAAAATAAAAATAAAAAGAATTTAAATTTTTATTCAAATAATCTTAATAAAAAATCATTTTGCTAAGAAGATAAAAGATTTAACCTTCTCTATAAGCTGATAAAAGCATTAGTTTACATATATAAAAAACTACATTTTCCTGTTATTCTAAAATTTGTTTCAGCTTTTAAACATAATTCTACTTGTTGACTTGCACATTTCATTTAATGAACTTATTTCAGTTCCTATGTGCTTTCTCTGTATTTTTTATGTGTATATTTATAGACACACATATACACACTAATTGTTTTCTATGCACATACTGTAACGATTCGGATTTCGCCCGGACCTAATCGATCACAAAATCGACTAGCCCGTTCAGAAACCCGAATACGCTAAATTTGGGCATACAACACATCAGAACAAATAACATAAGAATTTTATAAACATTATAATAATGTTACATCAGAGTACAGAATATCAGAGTACATCGAATATAATAATACAACAGCGGAAGATAATTTACAATGAATTTAATACAGTGCATCAGAACTAATAAACTGATACAGCGGAAGTCTATCAATGCTCTGGACACAGCTTTAAGCTTAGATCCAGAATTCTACTCAATATATCAGCAAAATAAGCTACTCAACTGCCCATGTGGAAAAGAGGGCACCCGAGTTTGCAAAGTGACAAACTACGGGTCAGTCATGGGACTGGTATGAGAAATCTTACTTAACTTATCTGACAATATGGCTAATAACAGGACCACGTCGCTAACGCGGAATGGGTTTACTCCATTGGATTGCTAGTGAATAAATTAAATAATTTTTTATTCAAAACAACTCAATTCTTTTTAGAAAAATGAAATCATTAAAAGACTTAAGTCCCATCACACAATGCAACGCAAACCGGAGGATAGAGTTTTACCTTATAATGATCAAACATGCTCGAAACGTAGAAAATAATATTTTTAATATTATAATTAGTGTCTAATATGTTTTAAAACACTTCAAAGTAAATGTATCAATCCTAGACGGCATAGTACCCCATCCTACTATGTCGCCATATATAAGTTTGCAATCAAAACTGTAATGTCATATTGGAAATTGGGTTTCCATCACGAGTCAAGGCTAGGGACGATCTTCTTACCAAATCGAGACACTCTAGCAATGTCCCAGGATTCGGACGTTGGCGAACCCTTGGATCCTACAGGGCCGGTCCACATATACTTTAGTGGATTAGTTATGCCTGAACACACGCTTCCCGGTCCTATTGAACTTATAAAATGGTCACTATCGACCAATAAATCCGAGGCGCCTCATTCCATCAACCACATAAGTAAAATGTCAGGGCTTGCAAAACCCTGATACCACTTCTAGCTAGAAAGAAACATGTGCGCTCCCTGTGTTACGACCCAAACTTCCCCATGAAGGAAAGCCCGGATTGCTTTGAGGACAAGACGAATCAGAACACAAACAGAAGAATATTTCATTGTTAATTACAACAATTCCACTAGAATACAAGAATATACAGAGTATGAATCAATATTACACAACATAAAATATAAAAGATTACAATACATTACATAGCAGGGAAAATAATACAAAACATAACTGAAAGTAATAAACGAATAAAGAGCTTTCCGAGTATTGTTCCAGCTGTAAACCAGGATCCTGTGAATATAAATCTGCAAAACCAAAACTACTAGCTGCCTATGTGGAAAATAGGGGCACCCAGAGTTTAGGTTAAAACAATAAACTACAGGTCAGTCATGTGACTGGTGTGAGAACTAAAACAGTTATTAATCTTTATTTTAAAGTTAGGTAAATCAAGGGACCACGCCGTATAACACAGAACAGGTTTCCTCCCATGAATACCAGTGCATAAAACAATAGCGCAATGCTAAATAAAGAACAGTGAAGCTATTATAAGACCCAGGTCCCATCACACAATGCAACACAAGCCAGGGATAGGGTTTTACCTTATAATAGCCAAAGAATGCTTGATACGCTAAACTTCATCTTTAATTATTACTATAAGTGTAGAGTGTCAAAAAAATTTCAATCATAAGTATTAATCATAGACGGCATGGGTACCATATATCATGTCGCCAGTACTAGGCTCTACAATCAAAACCACAAATGTCACGTATTGGAAGTTGGATTTCCATCTGTGAACCAAGGCAAGGGATCGTCCTTACCGAATCCGAGATGCTCTAGCCCGTGTCTTAGGATCAGAACGCATCAACCCTTGGATCGTCATGGCCGGTCCACCGATGTGGATTAAAATGTCTGAACACTGCGTTTCCCCGCCCTATGGGGGCATCAATGAGCCCAATGACTCCATCGGACCCGGATCGTCCGATCTAACCGAGGCGCCTCGCAATCCATCATCCACATAAGTAAAATGTCCGGGCGTGTAAAACACAAAACACCACTCCTATCTAGAAGGAAACGCATGCCCTCCCTGATGTCCTCCTCCCGTTTTTAGTTCACACCGGGGTGTGAGGCTCGCGAATTAACGCTACACAAAGCTACGCCACAAAGGTCGTGCTTTGATCATCAACCACAAGACTCTGCTTTTCAACAGAAGCCTTGATCATTTGCATCTTTGCATGCCACACAGGCAAACCACTCCATGAAACCGATATCCATCAATCACATAGAATGATATCCAATGTCAGACACACAGTCCATTTACAAGTTTGTTCTGGGCATAAACGAAACCGGAGGAACCTTATTCCTCGCATATCCATTGATCTCCATGTATGTCTAGACGATCACCAACTGATTCCCTTCTCTTGGGTGTACGGCCGAATCAAGATCATCAGTAATTATCCAAACGATGTGAAGATCTCCGGTCTTCAACCACCGTCTTCATCTTCGACTAATCGTCGTATCAGTTATTCAGAATGGGATAAACCCGGTCTTTCCGAATAACTCACGTATTTTATAAACAAGTGTTATACAAACACAACATACGCATCATTCCAATTCAGAATATTCTTTTATTCAGATATTCTCATTATTAGGGAAAGGTTCCTATTAATTTTATCAAAGATAAATTCTTTAAAATTTATTCTTTAATCCTCCTTTGAATATCATTTCCAACTAGTTGGGATTAGCGAACCACACCGAAGTAATCATTTATTTTATTTCCCAATCCTAACCTATTCATCCCATGGAGCAAAACTGGTAATCCTCCATATCTAACACCACGGTGTTATCGATAAAACTAATTACCATTTCACGTTCAAATCTAATTAAAGATTTAACTACCTCTTTGGAGCAAAACTGGTGATACTCCATTCTCGATCATTTAATCTAATTAAAGATTCATAAAAACTCCACTTAGTTTTAGTCTACCCAAAAATCAATATCATGTCTTTAACTGGGTTAAAGAACTAATGTCATTTAAAACACAGATCACAATAAACCCAAAATCACCTTCCATTAATAATGGAATCTTCACGGAAAACAGATCAACATATATAATCTATATGAACTTCCATAACCGACTAATAATATAAATGGAATAACGGCAAAGCCTTTTAAATTCCATATATTTTAATAGTCTTCCTCAACAGAAATTCACTTCAATTATTGCCAAATCGAATTCCAATCCATCCCAATTTATTTTATTAAATTGAAAAACTTTACTTTGGAAATTATCCTTTAAATCTTATCAAAAATATTTATAAATTCCAAATCCCATTTCACTGTAAATCGGGTTAAAGAACGAACGTCGTTAAAACACAGTTCACAATAAACCCAATTCACATTCTATTAATTATCAGGTTAAAGAACAAGTGTTATTTAAAACACCGTTCATGATAAACCCAAAAATCATTCCAATTCAATATTATTTAATTGGTATACTTCATTAAATCTAAATAAAAAGATCTAATCTTTTTCTCAACTGGGTTTAAGAACAGTGTTAATGAAGGCACCATTCACGACAAACCCAAATCCCATTTGATATTAAATACAAGGCTCTGAATAGAAAATATATCGGCTTATATTCAATAACAAATTCTACGACCAACAAACATCGTATTGGAAATAACGACATAAATATATCTTTCAAATTTCCATAACAATATCTGTATAATCACGAAATCCAACATCGAAATATTCCGAAGACAATTTCGATTCAAATCCATTTCCGATTTATATATTGGAAATTCTGATTATTTTTAAAATCATTTCAAATCCAATTTATTTATTATAAAAATAAATGGATTTTAATTCTAGTTCAAAACTAGTTCATTTCGATAAAAATATATTTTTATCTTTTCAAATATGGAATTTTTCATCCCAATTCTTTCCAAATTATTTATTATGATTTTACACAAATTATTGATATTTTTAATAATTTTATCAAGGCCCGTACAGTCGATTTCCATCAATGGCCATCGAACTGCACTTACAACAACCTTTTCCAAATTTGATTTGGATATAATTCCAAATCCAACCGTTAGATTTCTAATTTCTGACATTCGTTAGAAAGCTCTTTCTGATACGAACCCACCGGTTCTGGTTTTAGGAGAATCCGAAGGTCAGATCTCTCGTAATGTCCGTTCGAAGTCAATGTTCGAAATTCGCGAACTGCCGCAGCGCGGCGCGTTCTATTCAGGCCAGTATATCGTATATATATAATATATATTTCGTCGATTTCCATTTAAAACGTATTTTATAAATCGTTTTAAATTCATTTTCAAAACGATTTCAGCTTCCAACTCAAATTCAAATCAAAATTGAATTTTTCAATATAAATCCGTTTTACATTCATTTCAAATCTATTTCAATTTAATTCGAATTTCAAATCTATTTTAATTTAATTCGAATTTCAATTCTCCATATCATCTCAATATTACAACAATAATATTTTCAAAATATTCGATTTTGAAATCACTTTTCGATATTCATTGTAAAACGAATAAATCGACAAAATTCCCGTTCGTGTTAAAATGGCGTTTAACTACTTAACACGGCTTCACATTTCAATATTCACTAAATATTATTTTAAAATATTCGATAATTCTGAACTGGAATCAAACACAGTCAATTACCATATTGTGTGATTATATGGATTTTCACACAACAAATGTGTATAACAACAATGAAAACAGCAATCCATCATCCAAAGTGCATTCTACACTGCATAAGCATCAAATATAAATATTTAACGCTTATAACAGCTGTCAATCAGTCGATCGACACACAACTAATTATTGGGATTAGTGTATGTCCAATTCCGTCCCAATACCCGTGTGGGGTTTTCAAACAACAATCACAAATTTATTTGTGCAGTTGGGCGATGTGTAAAATTTTATCGTCCCCATCAATATCAGTCAAATGTGTGTACATCAACAAATCGTCTGATTTGTAAATGAATATTTAATTTTATATACACGTTAAAAATTATATTTTTAACTATAAAATATTTATTTTCATTCCACATCACACAATCAGCTTTCACAACAGATCAATCAAACATACAAGCCATCCATGGTCTGTGGACGACGGGTGTCGGGTGCTGCTAAACACCGTCTGCATTCTAGTATATATTTTAACTAGAAAACAAATTAAAAGTGAGGAGTTCTCACCTTGGGGTTCCACTCCATCATTCTTTATTTCTGAACGGTTTAGATTTGGATTTGTTTTCCACCTGTTCCGTCACAATTCTTTTCACGCTGTTCATAGTAAAAATCATATTTTTATCGCTCCATTCCAATAAATAAAAATCATATTTTTATTTCTACTTCTTATATTTTTACAACGCCCACCTCATAATAAAAATCCCATCTTTTCTATGAACAAAAATCATATTTTTGATTATATAACAAAAACCTATATTTGATTATATAAAAATCCAAACTTTGATTATATAAAAATCTAAACTTTGATTATATAAAAATCAAAACTTTTACGTCTAACAAACTAATTACCTTAACCAAACAAGAACAAAAATAATTAAAACCAAAAATAAAAACTTACATTCGCTGCTTTGGTCAAAGAAGGACCCACGGGGCCGGAGACAGTCGGAGGAGGGTGGCGTCGGGTCGCTAAGGGGTCAGGGTGGCGCTGGCGGTCCAGGCAGTGGAGGATTGGCTCGATTTAGGGTTTGAAACAAAAGGGGGCGGCAGTTTCAGGGTCGTGGAGGCTGTCGGGGGTGAGGCGGAAGGGGGAGGTCGGCGCGGTGGCGTGGGAGGCTGGTGGTGCTGTTGGGGAGTCGGTTTCAGGAGAGATTGGGTGGTGCAGTTAAATTGAAGAAGGAGATGAGAGGGAAGAGGAGCGGAGGTCAGTGGCGAAGGGGGGGGGGGGCTAGCTCCGACGATCGCGCCTGGAGGGAGGTGGGGCGGCATCCACGGTGGCAGAAGGAGGTGGTCGATTTTTATCAGAGAAGGGGGAAAAGAAATTCGATCGTGTGAAATGAATGGGGCGGTGTTAATGGAAAAGGGTTTATATTTATATTATTATTTATTATTATTTTATACTTCAAAAGGTTGACTTTTCTTTTGAACCCCAAATGAGGCCCAACAACTGTCGTCCACAGTGTATTACCCCCATTCCGAACAGAACGGAATATGTATCGTAAGCCATTTCGGCCATTTTGACCAGTTTTCGTCAAAATCAAAATATAACTCTATATATTGAATTTGAACGCACATTTCAATTTACCGGGACCACATACGGACTCTAAAAATTCCCGAAAAATATTTTATTGCTTCATATTAACGATACGATCCTAATAAAACTAATTTCGTCAAATTCTGAGACCGTTTGAAAATTGGCCATTTGCTGGTCGATCGAAATTGACTAAAACTGTCAAAACACGTTTAACTTCGCCACGCTCACATATTGATTCAGAAAATTATGAACTTTGGAACCTAGCGATAATTTGACATCCCTATTCAAACAAAAGTAGTTTCGTCGAAAACAGAGGTCGTTTGCAAAATTTCCATTTTTAAGGGCCAGAATTCCACAGCTACTATTCTGAATTTTCAATTGGACATGACTTTTTATTCCCGCTATGAAATTTCAATTTTTCGGATTCGTTGGAAAGATATACTCTAACAGATTCTAATATTTTTGGTTTCGCTAAAATGCAGTTTATTTTGAATCCTGTACATTCATTTGAAATTTGAAATCGAATTTTCAAACTACCGCGCCATTTTCAATTCCTTTTATAATTATAATAAAATATGTATATTCTAACGACGATTCAAATAAATATATACATTCTAATTCTATTCAAAATAAATTTATCGTCGTTATTATTTAAAATAATTCATTTTAAATATTCAAAATTCATTAAAATTGCCAAAATAAATATTTTAAATTGGCTCGGATTTCCGGGTTATTACACCCTGCATTCCCTTGTCCCGTTTCTAACTCTTACCGGGGTGTGAGGCTCGCGAACTAACGCTATACACAAAGCTATCTTGAAATAGGCTATGCTTTGATCATCATCCATAAGTCTCTGCTTTCAACAAAAGCCTTGATCATTTGCATCTTGGCATACCACATTGACAATTCACGCCATGCGATCGATAACTACCAATATATTACCTCTGAGTTCATGCGTCTCAGAGAAGGGTGTTAAGTAAGAGAATAAATTCTCCACCACCAACAGATATATATTAAATA
Organism: Allium sativum; assembly: GCA_030737875.1. Classification (NCBI taxonomy): domain Eukaryota; kingdom Viridiplantae; phylum Streptophyta; class Magnoliopsida; order Asparagales; family Amaryllidaceae; genus Allium; species Allium sativum. The sequence goes on along the minus strand of CM060924.1, from coordinate 994,112,882 downwards.
GAGATTAATTTATATGGAATGAAATCCAATGTCAGACACACATCCATTTACAAGTCCGTTACGGGTCTGAAACAAACCGGAGACACCTTGTTCCTCGTCCCGTATGTCCAATATGGAAGAGAGGTGCTCGCATATCCGAACAATCAACAAGTATGTCCGGACAACTACCACTTTAACCCTTTCCTAGGAGCGACCCAGTTCAGGGCATCCGTAGTCGTCCATTCGATGTGAAGATCGCTAGTCTTCAATCACCATCTTCAATCTCTTCGACTTTTAACCGTCGTAGTAATTATTCAGAATGGGTTAAACCCGGTTTTTCCGAATAACTCACGTATTTTATAATCAGAAATCAAGTGCTATAAAGACACATCATACGCCTCATTCCAATTCAGAATATTCTTTTAATAAAATATTCATATTAAAAGGGAATGATTCCCATCAATTTTATCAAAGATAAATTCTTTTAAATTTAATCTTTAATCTTCTTTTTAAAGATTCAACAAAACTCCAATTTGATTTTAATATCAAAAATCATTACTTTATGATTATTCAACCTTTAAAAAATTAGTCTTTTCGTTAACTGGGATAAAGAACCAATGTCATTTAAAACACAGTTCACGATAAACCCAAAATCATCTTCCATTAAATATGGAAATTTCACAGAAATCAAATCAGTATATATAATCGATATAAATTTCCATATCAGACTAATAATATAAATGGAATAACGGCAAAGCCTTTTAAATTCCATATATAGTAACAGTCTTCTTTTACATGAGCCTATCTCGATTATTATCAAATCGAATTTCCACTCAATTCCAATTTAAAATTAAATTGGAAAACTTGACTTTGGAAAATTTCATTTTTAAATCTTAATAAAAATATTTATAGATTCTAAATCATATTTTTACTGTTAATTGGGCTAAAGAACAAATGTCGTTTAAAACATAGTTCACAATAAGCCCAATTCACATTTCAATTTATTCCGATTACTAAATATAATTGGAAATTTTAATAATCTTAATTAAAAGATTTATTTTTTTCATACGGGGTTTAAAAACATTGTTATTTAAGACACCATCCACGACAACTCAAAATATAATTCTTTTATTTAATTCCAATTAAATATTAGTGAATTGGAAGACTTCATTAAATCTTAATTTGAACGATTTATTCTAGTTAATGACTAGTTCGTTTCGATTTTTTTTTATCTTTTGTCCTTCCAAAAACGTACATAGAAATCATCTTTTTGTTCTTCGCTGAATATTATTTTTTAAAATATTCGTTATTTAAAAATATTCTTTATATAAAAAGATTCTTTTTGTAAAAATATTCCTTATATTACAATGTTCTCTTTTTTAAAGTATTCCTTACATTACAATGTTCTTTATTTTAAAATATTCTTTATTTAAAAGATATTCTGAATCGGAATGCGACTCAATCATTTACCATATAACTTCGGTTATATGGATTTCATACATCGCATGTACACGACAACAATGATAAATAATCATTAAACAATCCATTCACATCCAGAGTGGAATTTATAATTGTGTGAGCATTAAAATGAATAAATAACGCTCATCGCAGCCTGTCAATCCACCGATTGACATACAACTAAATATTTGGACTAGTGTATGTTAAATATCATCCCAATACCCATGTGGGATTTTCAGACAACAACAATTCATCTAAATAAATCATTGGTTAATGAATTTAACCAATTTTAATTCCGCTAACATATTGATGATAACTAACAAACATGTTATTATACTCCTAATGCCAAATAAAAATGTATTTTACTCGCATAATTTCCCTACATGTATCTAATATATAATTTGACAATACAAACGTCACTTTGAGTTGCATACAAATTCTGTTGTATAATTTAACAATAAAATGTCATTTAAATTTACATACAAATTCTAATGTATGTTTTGACAAATAAAATGATTCTTATATTTGCATATAAATTCTAATGTATGTTTTGCAAATAAAATTTGTAACAACCCCGAAATTCTGGGCCAGTTTAAAATTTTTATTTTGGTGAATTTAATGAATTTTGACTATTTAAGATGAATTATTTTAAATAATAATGACGAAAAATTTATTTTGAATATAATTCGAACGTATATATTCGTTTGAATCGACGATAGAATATAAATATTTATTTATATTTATAAAAGGAATTGAAAATGGCGCGGTAGTTCGATGATTCGATTTCAAATTTCAAATGGATGTACAGGATTCAAAATAAACCGGATTTTAGTGAATACAAAAATATTAGAATCTATTTGATAATATCTTTCCAACAAATCCGAAAAATTGAAATTTCATAGCGGGGATCAAAAGATACGTCCAGTTGAAAAAGAATAGTCGTTATAGAATTCTGGCCCTTAAAATGGAAATTTTGCAAACGACCTCGGATTTCGGCGAAACCACTTTTGTTGGATCCGTGATGTCAAGTTTGCTAGGTTTCAAATTTCATAATTTTTCGAATCAATATGTGAGTGTGACAAAGGAAAACGTGTTTGACCAGTTTCAATTGACTCTAATCGACTGGAAAATGGCCATTTTTCAAACGGTCTCAGAATCCGATGAAATTAGTTTTGTTAGGACCGTATCGTCAATACGAAGCTAGAAAATATTTTTTGGGAATTTTTCTAGTTAGTATGTGACCCCGGTAAATTGAAATGTGCGTTCAAATTCAATATATAGAGTTATATTTTGATTTTGAATGAAAACTGATCGTAACGATAAAATGGACTTACGATATATACCCCATTGTGTTCAAAATGGGGGTAATTAGCTAGGAACGACAGTCGTTGGGATTCGATTGGAGTTAGTGGTGATAAACAGTTAAATGATGAATTAAAATATTATTAAATTATATTATATATATAATACCCCTCCTTTTCACATAACCCCCCCAAAATCGATTTCATTCAAAAGAATAAATAAAAAAAACGTTCTTCCAATTCGCGACAGCCGACCCCCCCTGGACCGCGTCGCGCCGCCATCGCCTACCGTAGGCTGGTGCCTCCACCACCAAGACCCCAAGCGCCGTCCCCTCCCCTTCATCTCCGCCTTTTCCTACTCTTAGAACGGGCGAACACCCCCACGCAAGCCCCCCCCCCAAACCGCCGGAAACCCTAGCACAGCCGCCTCCACAGCCATGCTCCGGCCCTCGCTCCTCCGACTAGTGACCCTCCTTCATCAACAGTTGGATTCCTCTTTCAAAAAGTGAGTTTTTCTAGTTTAATTAAATTCAAATACGTAGTATAAAATCAGTTTTTATAAATAAAAAGCAATATTATTTTTAATCAGTTTTGATTTGTATTTAACATTATAAAGATCAGATTTTTAACAACAAAAAGATTTAATTTTCATTAGAAAAGGCTATATTTTTATATAATAGAAAAGGTTTGGTTTTTGTATAATATAGCAAAGTTAAAAATTTCATTTTTATAAATGTAAAGATTAAATTTTTATTATGAAGTAGCAAATGTAATGATTCCATTTTTATTTACATACGAGCGTTATAAGATGAGATTTTTATCTCTAGAAGCACGTGTGATTTTTATATATGTAGCGAATTAAAAATATAATTTTTATAATATAGAGAGGTTAAAAATATAAATTTTGTACTAGTGGCATATTAAAAATATGATTTTTATATAGGTATGATAGTAAAAATATGATTTTTATTCATGTAGAGTTATAAAAACATAATCTTTATTAAGAGAAGAGCAATATAAAAATATAATTTTTATAACAAAGTGAAGATAAAAATTTGATTTTTATATATATGAGGTAAAGGTAAAAATTCGATTTTTATATATGTAGTGAATACGGGCAACGAAAGTGACAAAAACGAAAAGGTGAAGATTTCCTTCATAAGAAGAGTCGCGGTGAATGGATTTAGCTTGGGTGAGAACTCCTCACCTTTTATTTAATTTTCTAGTTAAAATATATACTAGGATGCAGACGGTGTTTAGTAGCACCTGACACCCGTCGTCCACAGACGATGGACGGCTTGTTTGTTGATTGTTTGATTTTGATGTGTAGTTGATTGTGTGATGTGAAATGAAAATAAATTATTTATATAGTTAAAATATCTTATAGTTGAAAATAGAATTTTTAACGTGTATATGAAATGAAATAAAAATAAAAATAAACAAATCGGACGATTTGTTTATATACACACATTTGATTGATATTGATTGGGACGATAAATTTTACACATCGCCCAACTGCACAAATAAAATCTGTGTTTGATTGTTTGAAAACCCACACGGGTATTGGGGGTGATATATGACATACACTAATCCCAATAGTTAGTTGTATGTCGATCGATCGATTGACAGACTATTATAAGTGTTAAATATTTATATTCGATGCTTATACAGTGTAGAATACACTTTGGATGATGGTTGATTATTCATCGTTGTCATTGTATACATGTGCTGTAGAAAATCCATATAATTAACATTATATGGTAATTGATTGGGCCTCATTCCAGTTTTGAAAAATAAATACTTGAATAGAAATATTTGAAAAAGAAATATTTGAAATAGAATATTTGAAAATAGAAATATATGAAGCCGTGTTGATTAGATTTACGCCATTTTGACGTGAACGATATTTATATCGATTTTATTCATTTTATAATGAACATCGAAAGTGATTTCAAAATCCGATATTTTGAATAGAAATGAATTCGAATTGAAATTGAATAGAAATGAATTCGAATTGAAATGAATAGAATTGAAATTGAATAGAATTGAAATCGAATAGAATTGAAATTGAATAGAATTGAAAATGAATAGAAATGAATTCGAATTGAAATTGAATAGAATTGAAATTGAATAGAAATGAATTCGAATTGAAATTGAATAGAATTGAAACTGAATAGAAATGAATTCGAATTGAAATTGAAATTGAACTGAAAACCGATTTGAATTGAAATCAATTTGAAATGAAGTTAAAATAAATTTATGTTGAAAAATTCGATTTTGATTTGAATTTGAAAAGGAAGTTGAAATCGTTTTGAAAACGAATTTAAAACGATTTTTAAAATACGTTTTAAAAGGAAATCGACGAAGTATATATTATGTATATAATATAATGGCCTGAATAGAATTTCGACCATTGACTTCGAACAGATATTACGGGAGATCCGACCGTCGGATTCTCCTGAAACCGGAACCATTGGGTTCGTATCGAAAAGAGCATTCTAACGAATATTAGAAATTTGAAATCTAACGGTTGGATTTGGAATTATGTTCAAATCAATTTTGGAAAAGGTCGCTGTAAGTGCAGTTCGATGGCCGTTGATGGAAATCGACTGTGTGGGCCTTGATAAAATTATTAAAAATAGTAATAATTTGTGTAAAATCAGAGGAAATGATTTGTGAAGATTTGGGATGAAAAACTCCATATTTGAAAAGATAAAAATAGATTTTTATCAAAATGAACTAGTTTTGAACTAGAATTATAATTCTATTTATTTTTAAATAAATAAATTGAATTGAAAAAGGGTTTTAAAAGTAACCAGAATTTCCAATAATTGAATTGGAATGGATTTGAATCGAAATTGTCTTTGGATTATTTCGATGTTGGATTTCGTGATTATACAGATATTGTTATGGAAATTTGAAAGATATATATATCGTTATTTCCAATACGATATTTTTTGGTCGTAGAATTTGATATTGAATATAAGCCGATATATTCTCTATTCAGAGCCTTGTGTTTAACATCAAATATGATTTGGGTTTGTCGTGAATGGTGTCTTCATTAACACTGTTCTTAAGCCCAAGTGAGAAAAAGATTAAATCTTTTATTTAGATTTAATGAAGTGTACCAATTAAATAATATTTAATTGGAATTGAATTTGAATTGATTCTTGGGTTTATCATGGACGGTGTTTTAAATAACACTCGTTCTTTAACCCGATAATTAATAGAATGTGATTTTGGGTCGTCGTGAACGGTATCTTCAATAATACTGTTCTTAGACCCAACGAAGTTAAGAAAATCAGAAACTAACTGGAGATTAGTTAAGTTGAAAGGTTTCTTGGGTATTGATCTGATGTTGGTTTCGGCCTTCGGGGTTAATATTTAGGGAATTGCTCACTTGCTAATTTACGGATAGGGAATGATTGAATTGTTATGTGATTTTGGGGTTTATTGTGTACCGTGTTTTAAGTGACACTGATTCTTTAACCCAGTCAAAGATTAAAACTAAGTGGAGTTTTAATGAATCTTTAATTAGATTAAAAAGATCGAGAATGGAGTATCACCAGTTTTTCTCCAGGCGATAGTTAAATCTTTAATTAGATTTGAACGTGAAATGGTAATTGAATTTACCGATAACACCGTGGTGTTAGATATAAAGTATTACCAGTTTTACTTCATGGGATGAATAGGTTGGGATTGGGAAATTAAAACAAATGATTACTTGGGTGTGGTTCGTTAATCCCGACTAGTTTGGATAAACCAAAATTTGGTTTGAATTGATTTTCGAAGGATGATTAAAGAATAAATTTAAAGGAATTTATCTTTGATAAAATTAATGAGAACCTTTCCCTAGGAATTTGAAATTTAGAAACTAACTATAGGTTAGCTAAGCATAATGGTTTCCTGGGTATTGATCTGATGTTGGTTTCGGCCTTCGGGGTTAATATTTGGGGAATTATTCTCTTGTTAATTTACGGTTAGTGACTAATGAATTGGAATGAGGCGTATGTTGTGTTTGTGTAACACTTGTTTATTATATACGCGAGTTGCTCAGAAAGACAGTGTGTCAGACCCAGAACGGACTTGCAAATAGACAGTGTGTCTGACATTGGAATTTATTCTGTGTGATTGATAGCCATCAGTTGCACGGTGTGAATTGCCTGTGTGGCATGCTAAGATGCAGTGATCAGGGCTTCTGTTGAAAAGCAAAGTCTTGTGGTGATGATCAAAGCACCGCCTGTGTGGCGTAGCTTTGTGTATAACGAGAAATCGCGAGCCTCACACCCCGGTATGAACCAGAAACGGGAGAAAGGACCTCAGGGGGGACGTGCGTTTTCTTTCTAGCTAGAAGTGGCGTCAGTGGTTTTACATGCCCTGACGAGTTTGACTTATGTTGTTGTTACTGTTGCGAGGCACCTCGGAAATATCGGTTGATCCGGGACCGATGGAGTCATCCGTTGGCTCACTTACGCCCCAAAAGGCGGAGAAACGCATTGTTCAGGCATTATAATCCACTCCGTGTGGACCGGCCCTGACGATCCAAGGTACGGTTGCGGCTGTGCCTGAGACTCGGGCTAGACAGTCTCGAATTCGGTAAGGACTATCTTTTGCCTTGGTTCATGACGGAAATCCAATTTCCAAATACGTGATTTTGTGGTTTTAATTGTAGAACTAGTATGGCGACATGATATGTGGTACCCATGCCGTCTATGATTGATACTTATGATTTGAAATTGTTTTGACACTATACACTTATAATAGTATCAAATGATTTGTTTTAAACGTACTAAGCATGTTTGATTATTATAAGGGAAAACCCTATCCCCCGGCTTGTGTTGCATTGTGTGATAGGACCTGGGTCTTATAATAGATTCATTTTTCCAAAAAGCATTGTGCTGTTTTGTTATATGAACTGGTATTCTTGGGAGGAAACCCGTTCCGTGTTATACGGCGTGGTCCCTTGATATATCTGATTTAAAGTAAAGTTTTAAATAACTGTTTTAGTTCTCACACCAATCCCATGACTGACCTGGAGTTTATTGTTTTAACCTAAACTCTAGGTACCCTTATTTTGAGACGTGAAGCTAGTAGTTTTGGTTTTGCAGATTTATATTCACAGGATCCTGGCTTATAGCTGGAATGATATCCGGAAAGCTTTGTATCCGTATATCTCCTTCAGTTGTATTTTGTATTATTTTCCGCTGCTATGTAATGTATTCTAATCTCTGATATTTATCGAATGTATATTATTTGGTTATACTCTGTATATTCTTGTATTCTGATGAATTGTTGTAATATACAATGAAATGTTCTTCCGTCTGCATCCTGATGTGGCTTGTTCTCGAGTCAATCCGGGCTTTCCTCACCGGGGAAGTTCGGGTCGTTTCAGCATGGTATCAGAGCTTTGGTTTACAAAGCTCAGAGAACAAGACACGTTAGAACCATACGAAAGAATTCATCAGATATTGGATTAGTAATATCCAATTAGAATGACTCGTTAGAGATGGGATTAGTAGTATTCCAGAACGAGTGTGAAGAGTATATTTTTAAAATGAAAACTATTTTTGTTTTGAAAATTTAAATCAATTATTCGTATTTGATTATTAATTTATATGAATTTGGACAATCCAATATATAAAGATTTGGCATATATGTCTTGCAAACATTATTAATTTATATGAATCGCACTCTAGTGCCCGGGGATAATTCGGGTGACGAGGCACCATCGCCAGTATTTATTTTCGAGTTTCGAAAGTGAGATTTCTAAATGTTTCCAATTGACTGGTGTGAGAACCGAAACTAGATAGGGCTTATTGTTGTGATTTGACATCAAAAATCTGATTTTTTTTACCGGAACTAGATAGGGCTTATTGTTGTGATTTGACATCAAAAATCTGATTTTTTTTGACTATGTATCAAAGTTATGAATTTGAAAAGCAAATCAACTAATTGATTGATGGTTGTGTTGTTGATTATTGGTTGATTTATTAAAATTTGTACCTTATAGCCAAATTGTATCAAATAGTAAATTGTATTGAAATTGGGTCGCATTTGCTTGCATATACATGTACTTACATTGAACAGGTCATAGCAAAGAGGCTAGAGCAAAAGAATAAAATTGTTTACCCGGCAAATAGGTACATGTTTACCATAATTTACTGTTTTGTTTGGGTGATGATGATTTTATGAGCCGATTGGTTAGCCGCTTGGCTTTTTCTTTTTCTTTTTGAGATCAGAGGGCCTGCATGGCAATTTCTGGATTTTCCCGGTGCTCCCGGTGCAAGGGAGGTTATGGTGAAATTTTTCGAAAATTTAGGGTGTTAGCCAAATTTTTGAGAAATTTGAAAAGTTCTTAGAAACTGAAAAGTTGAAGAACTTAAGCCGTAATGAAAATAACGAAAGTTGAGTTGATTAGTTAAACAACTTTCGACTTCGTTCCTTTTCGGGGACGAAAAGTTTTAAGTGGGGGAGATTGTAACAACCCGGAAATTCTAGGCCAGTTTAAAATTTTAATTTTGGCGAATTTAATGAATTTTGATTATTTAAAATGAATTATTTTAAATAATAATGACGAAAAATTTATTTTGAATATAATTCGAATGTATATATTCGTTTGAATCGACGATAGAATATAAATATTTATTTATATTTATAAAAGGAATTGAAAATGGCGCGGTAGTTCGATGATTCGATTTCAAATTTCAAATGGATGTACATGATTCAAAATAAACCCGATTTTAGTGAAACCAAAAATATTAGAATCTATTTGATAATATCTTTCCAACGAATCCGAAAAATTGAAATTTCATAGCGGGGATCAAAAGATACGTCCAGTTGAAAATTCAGAATAGTCGCTATGGAATTCTGGCCCTTAAAAATGGAAATTTTGCAAACGACCTCGGATTTCGGCGAAACCACTTTTGTTGGATCCGTGAGGTCAAGAAATTGCTAGGTTTCAAATTTCATAATTTTTTGAATCAATATGTGAGCGTGGCAAAGGAAAACGTGTTTGACCAGTTTCAGTCGATGATGCGTGCACTCATCACCGAAATCATTTCCAAGACAAGAGGGTATACAGTTATTTCTAAAACTCATATGAAATAATTTTTCTATATGAAACAACCCTTTTTTTTTAAATATAAATATATTATTTCAAAACCATTTACAAATCAACATTACAAAACCACCCGAAACCAAATTCTCAAATTCATATTTTACGTCTTATTTTATTATCAATAAATTTCAATATTTGATTTTCTTAAACCAATCAACAACCAATGGTTTTAATTATTAATTAATCGAGTAATAAATGATGAAAATTTAATATTATCATCAAAAAAATCAAAATTAACATATTTCAAATAATTCTATATATAAATAAAATACAATTCAAAACAATATTATGTCAATGAATCCTATTCGAGTGTTTAGAAATCCCTATCGATGCCTTGGCGTCCCAAGTACCGACCAGAATTCATAAATACTCAACAGAACAAATTAACACAATTCAAAATCATTTTATATCAAAATTACAAGTACGCTCTCTCATATACACTCAAACTCATTCTAGGGTATTACCACCCTATCTCTAATGAGTTAATCCAAAATAGAGCCAAGGATTTTACTAAACCAAAGCTCTGATACCAAATGTAACATCCGAGATTTTTGACCGTTCAAATCGACAATGATCCTTAATGTCGACATAAACAGATCAAAAATACGGATATTTATTGGGATTAAAATAAGAAAAAGAAGAAAACAAATACAGAATCTCGCAGCAGAAGGACAAAATATAATAAATAAATAACAGTTCATGAAGCTGTTAAAATATTCATTTTATTATATTTTACAACGATTATCAGAGTAAATTAACATACAAAATACCAATGCATTTGCAGCGGAATAAAAATAATACGTCTGTTGAGCTCCATCTTCATCTTCATATTGGTATCTTCAAAGCAAGTGAAACTTCGCTAACTGCAACTCGGTCTGACCCGAGCGTACTGCAAAAAAAGAAACACAACAAACACTCGGATCAGGACCAAATCATTCTCATATTAGTTAAATCAAATTTCATGTAACAACATAAGTGCAATAACTTAAGAGATGTTACGGGAATTTCCATCTCTTAAGGATCCGTCAAACTAATACTATATAATATAATACGCTATTATAATAATGTCTATGGTTAAATATAACATAATAAAATAATGTAAGCGGGATTACCATTATTACCCTTACACCGTTTATACCGTTGCCGTATAGTTTGCATATAACACACCAGTACGTCGGTGGATAGGGATGCGCCGTGATACGACAACGTTAAATCAAAATCGTAGGGGACTCGATCAAGATAAATATGAAATGGCATCGAGGCAATACCCATCAGTAGTGATTCTACTGGATTACGGACCCAGGCCGGTGGTAACACATAGCCGCAACTACCGCCCTCCCCAGACATACCCCAAAATCAATCAAAGGCGCCAATCAATCACAAAGTATATATATGGTATCGAAGAAGTATGCACGCTCAGAGTAGCTAACTCAATTAACCTGGGTATGGCTCCTGTTTTAGTCATTTTAATCATGACCCCAAGTTCAAGGCTATCCATCGTCGTTCTCTTTCTTCAAATCCAGTAATCGCCTGTAACAACCCGGGGAAAACTCGACGCTCAAATTTAGAGGGTGAGAATAGAAAGAAAGCAATATTAGAATAGAAGAAAGAAGAGGAACACCACATCAGAATCTCATAGCGGAACGAATAAAATATAGTATCAAATCTCTCTATATAAAAGAACTTTGTATACATACCAATCATCAGAGCACAACTTATATCAGACACAGCGGAAAATAACTTTGTATAACTAGCGGTGAAGCCGCCTGCTTCCAGCTCCTGAAACTCCAAGCGAACCTAACCTGGAACATACTCGGTCTGAACCGAGCACATTTGATTTAAAACAAAATACACCGGGTCAGTCTGGAATACTATCAGTGATAAATTCACAACACACACACACACTTGCTTAACTTTGGAAATCCTTTCTGAAATCAAAGGATAATAGTAAGACCAGCCCACACATAAAAACGGACAGTTTTTAACTTACTATAACCCAAAACAGTTTTGAAATCATAGCTTGCTCTGATATTATCATAATGTCTAAATACAAATAAATTTCAATCTAGAGGAACGCTTGCATCTCACGCTCCCCATATTTAGTATAAAATTGAAAACCGCGGGCACTTATTGGATATTGGATTCCAACCTTGACAAGGTATGGGACCACCTACCGATAGTGTATCTCTAGAGGCGAATACACTGGGTTCAACAAGAACGTCTCGCAACCCGGACCTCACATGACCGACCACTCATTTCGCTTGAGTGTATCGAATGTATATCACCGATGGTTGGGATCAGCAATCGCCTCCCGAAAAGGGACAGCATCGAACATAGATTTAAGAAGCAAATGGAATTTCTCTAGATAGGTGATTATACACCCTAATGGGAGCGACCCACATAGCCATGCTGCCTGCCCGATTTTTGTCATTTCCCGGTTGATGAGGCTTGAGGCTAGAATTTATCTTCGAACATCTGGCCACCATTCTCTTTGAATGCCACATCGTCAGATCCTCTGGATATCACTAATTGACGTCCGCAAAAATACACTAGTTGGGAGCTAACCAACTATAATACGTTTGAAGAAATCAACGTACGTGGTCCTTTGGAAATACTCTGTCAGACATTCATCCATACAAGTCATCCAGGAACAGGATGAACCGAAGGCACTCTCCTACCGCACCCTTATAGGAATCACCCCAAGGATCAGTAGCGAGAAGTCCTTGCAATCCGTAGATTCAACCACGACAGAATCAAAAAATCAAATAACCCTGGTTGCTAGCCAGAGAAATTCGACGAGTAGTCCTACTGCTTATGAAGAACCACGGTCTTCACTTGCTCCGTCTTCAGTCGACGTCTTCACGTATTTGCTGGTCAGAATGGTTTTCGAATATAATTCGATCCCGGTCTTTCCATGCCAACAATCGTATTAGGCCTGGTTTGATAGTCGGTGATCAAATAACAAATGTGTCAATGAAATGATTTCACTGATTCAGTACTTGGCATGACTTGGCCCAATTAAAATATATTTAACAAAATCATTAATCAACTCTAATATTCGACTTAACTCTAACTTGACTAACTCGACCAACTTGACTAACTTGATTAACTCCGACTGATTTACTTTGATCAATTAACTCATACTCGACTTAACTCCATTCGCTTGACCCTAGATCGCAGCGATCACAATGGTTACGCCTGATTCCCTCGGGAAACATCCGACCGCCGTAGGCTATCTGCAGTCCTGCGAATTACGCAAGCAGTCGTACGCAATGGTGACTCTTTCTGAATAACTATGTTTGACTAACTCTACCTCAAATACTATCTTCGATCAACTCTAATTGAATAACAAATATTCAATATAATTTGAAATCAATATTCTTATTTCCTTTGAAACTAATATTTCAATATTATTTATTTCCCAAAAACCTTGCATTATAGTTCGATACTCCTCGTATAAGACAAAGTCAATTTCAACACCTTCACTTGTTCCAAACTAATACCATTCCTCGATAATAGTGAAGCCAACCAAGTTGGGGTATTTTAGTTACCTCTCAGACCTTGATCGACAATGTTCTTACCTTAGAATAATATTAGCTTGTCACTTAAACCTTTCCCCAAAACCTTATTGACCGTTTCGATTTCAAATAGGGTTTATAAACCACTTCTTAGATTTGAAATCTCTGTTCGATAAAATCTCTTTACTTAATTCGTTCGATTAAGTAAATGTCACTCTTAACTTAGAACAATGTCCCACTTAATTTAACTCTTTAACCTCAAGTCATTATTTGGACCAAAAACACTTTTTAAAACCTTATTTTGGACTTCTTCCAAATCGTTTATTTATTTTTTTAGCCTCAAACTATTTCCATTCTACTTAATCATCTCCCTTGGAAGTTTAATTCTATTTGAATTTTTACTTTACTTAATTGACAATTAAGAAAAGTCTTATCTAGATCCTCGAATTTCGCTTACAAATTCATTAAACAATCTTGTTTAAAACTTGGATTCATAAATCTCTTTATAAAGCTTGTCGCTCCTTTTTATCGAACCATAGTGTTACTTAACCATTCTTAATCTATTAAACTTTCTCTTTAAAATTTCATTTAACCCGAACTCACTTTACTTAATTTAAAAAAATTAAGTAAAAATCTTTTCTAAATCTTTAAACTCACTTACTAATTTCGTTCACCATGTTTATTGAACACTTGGTCATAAATCTTTTATAATCTCTTGTTTCCCTTTTTTATTGAGCCTTAACGTCAATTAACCCCTTGTTAATTGAATTCCCCTTTTTATCAATCTCGTGTGGAAATAGGGTTTTATAATCTCTTTTATAAACTTGATTAAAACCTTTATTTATAAATTTCTAATTTAATTACTTATATAAACTGACTGGAAAACTTAAATTCGGTTATAAAATAATTTATAACTTTGAAGTTGCGTCAACTCACCAAAAGGTAAACCGACGTCTTAAACACACATTTTAGGTCGTTCACTGCCGACTACCCAATCAACACTCTCGGTTGATTTTAAACACAACCCAGATGAATATCTATTCAACCATCACACTCAAACAGGTTTTCTACCATATAGGGTTAAATTAGTTCAAATATCAACGATATAAGCAAACAAACAACATATATAAATTATTTGAGGAATCCGGTCGGATCCCTCCAACCTGTCCTTCCCTGCATCACAACTCGTTGTACATTTCATAATCATATATGAAATAAAAAACATATGATCAACTGATTTAAAATGATGAAATAACAGCAACCATTCAAACAATAATCAACCAATAGCAACCAATCAACCGATTTATATTTTTAAATGGTAAATTATATTTTAATATGAATTTACCACATCACAGAATTCCAGAAGGTGTGAGAATTAACTCACCAGATTATTCTGTCGACGGTTGACGCGTTTGTCGCTTTTAATCTTGAACGGACATTCAAAATTAGCTCAATTTTCAATGGCATCAGATCAGTGCCTAGTCGGTGCCATCGTCTAGAGCTCGTCCCTGCGATCCCAACGGATCCAGTTTCGCTGAAATCCGTTAACGTACGAAGAAGATACGCTTATTACAAGATTGAATATATATACAATTTTATAATTAACTAACTACTAATTAAATTAAATATTTTAAATTACCTACTTAACGTCCTTGCCACATCAGCAAATTGAAACACGGTTCCCCTGGGGTGGAGTTCTTCTTCCCCGATGGCTTCGTTCAATCCCAAAAGTTCAAAACTTCTAGCCTCGACTACACCTTCGTCAGGGCACCGGGACCCACGCTGCCTATTCCATCAGATCCGCCGTGTCACGGCGCCCCTCCTCCATGAACGTCGGCCACCACCATAGCTCCAGTTCGCCAGAATTTCCGCCCGCCCGAAACAGCTTTGACCGTGAAATTCCACCACCACCAGCGACGAGGCACCACCGCACCACCACCATTTGACGCAGCCAACCACCCAGCATCGATCCACCTAGGTCCGCGACCCCCTCGCTGGCCACCTCCGCCGGAAAACGCCCATTCTCCGACCAAGCATAAAAATAATTTCAGAAAAACACCCCTTCGATCAACTAGCAAATTCTCCGACCTCCGACCACCGTAGGACTTGAGACTACAACCAAATCGAAGGCCTATCTCCCTTCTTCGAAAGCCCCAAAGTCCCGTTACTTCAAATCGACCATAACTCCTTAATTTCAGAGGAAAACGAAAATCAATTTCTGTGGTTTAACCCCGATTCCGGCCACCACACTCAACAAAACTCACCCAACTTTTTGCTGTAGGTAGATATCGTCCCGATCTACCATTTCCCTTCAGGTTGCCATAGGAAATTCCCCTCGGATTGGAAGATATAAATGATTTTGCGTTGGAGGACTTATTTGCAAAATTACATGAAGGAGGCTGAGTTTGGGCATTAGGGTTTCAGCCTTGGGTCTTTATATAGTGTGGAAAAATATTTATTTAAGTTGATTTGACGAACGACAATGACTAACGATATTTTATTTTGTGTCTATCGCGTTTTCAAACGTTGTTTATTCGCTCCTGCGCTCACATACGAACCCCGTTCGAGACGCGAATGGACGGCATAGCATAATTCGACGATACGGTCCTAATGAAACTTGTTTCATCGAATTCCGAGTTCGTTTGCTCGAATGGCCCTCGTTCACGTTCAAATGTTCGTTTTTATTTGCGTTTTATTTTGCCACGCTCACAAATTAACCCCAATTGACGCGCCACTTGAAACCTAGCAATAATTTACTATTGCGGTCCCAATAAAATTTATTTTGTCGAAAACTGACGTCGTTTGAATAAAGGCCCTTTTATAACTGGCCAATTTAAATAAAATAAATCAATTTTAAAATACTTCAATATAATATTATTAAAATATTGAAATTGGCCATACACGACCAGAATATCGTATACTACCACAATAAAATATCTTGGGTTGAGTTTGAAGCCAAATCGATATTATAAATTTTTTAAAACCCTCTATTCTATATTAATATAGCGCTATATATATAAAGGAAATTCCATAGCGTTTTTTCCAAAATTTGATTTGGACATAAAATAAAATCTATACGACGAAAACTGGACTTTTCTCTGCCATTGGAAAGATATCGTCAAGCCGGTCCCGACGTTTCTTGTTTCGAGGAAATCCGACTTATTTTGAACCCGGTACGACCAATTGAAGTTCAAAACGCCAAATCGCGAACTATCGCACCGCTGCAGCTCGTTATTTAATTAAATTATAAACCATATATATTCCGTCGTCATTTCTAAACGAAATCGCCGATATAACTTCAATGTATCCAATATCAAACTATTTCAAACGGCCCGTTCACCCTATAGTGCCGACACAACATTTTCTGACCGGTTTGGAATTAAATTATTATTTTATTATTTATTTAAATAATATATTCAGAATATAATCATTAAATTCGATTATTTAAATTCAAACCAATATTTTAAATAAATAAAATATTTAAAATAAATAAAATATTTAAAATAACTCAAATAAATAGGCAGAAAATACGGGTCGTTACATTCCTTCCCCCTTAAAATAATTTCGTCCTCGAAATCGCTAAGGTATAAGAAATGTCGTCAACTATTATCTTTGCAAAAATGTTTAATTTAAAACTCGATTTTATTTTTAAACTGACCCAATTGGTTTTAAAACCAATTTATTTCAAATAAAAGAATTTCCCAAAAATTTCCAAAAAATTTTAACACCTTAAATTTAGGAAAATTTCGGCAGAGTCTCCCCTGCACGGAGGACCATCTGCAATATCGCAGGATCAAGAACTATGTATACATCGACTCTCATAGTCGGAAAATCCAAAATTTAAACCCAAAACCCAAACAAACCAAAATTTCATATTTTCGTAAGCGTACCTTTTGGCGAGCGTTACTATGCGATAAGCGGTATATTATAGACGAGCCTGCTTAATTATTTTGCAGCTCTATTCAACTGGATTTAATTAAGTCCAGAATTTCTTTCTTGAACTGGTTTAAAGCTGAACCGACTCGTCTGCACCTGTTCTCAACTTAAACCAATTCATTAGTCACTAAAACAATATCAGTTAAAACATCCATATCAGACAATTCAATCCATATGGGGTTATCATTATCATTACTTCTAACCAAGTCTTAACAAATCCATTTTTTTTACCCATTCAGATTCATTAATTTGGATTATTTATCCAACTTGTTAATTTCAAATTTGTTTCAACCAATTCTATTCCTTCTCGAGTTTATATTCAAGCAATCAACCACACATTACAAACATATCATTCAAATCAGCCTTAATAAATCAATGATTGCCCATACAATAACAACCTTTACTTTTATTTTATTATAAAATAAATTGGGAAAAAATAATTTCAAAAATAATTTTTTTATATCAAATTACAAATACGCTCTCTCGTATATACACACACAACTCAATCTAGGGTGTTACCAACCCCATCTCTATTGAGTCACACCACAGAGCCAAGGTTTTCTCTAAACCAATAGCTCTGATACCACTGTAACGACCCGGGGAAAACTCGACGCTCAAATTTTCGACAACAATACAAAACCCGTATTACTTGCCAAAAACCCAAGTATCGAACCCCCAGATTGTCATGAGAAAGAATTTAGAGGGTGAGAATAGAAATAAAGCAATATTAGAATAAAAGAAAGAAGAAGAACACCACATCAGAATCTCACAGCGGAACGAATAAAATATAGTATCAAATCTCTCTACACAAAAAAACTTTGTATACATACCAATCATCAGAGCACAACTTATATCAGACACAGCGGAAAATAACTTTGTATAACTAGCGATGAAGCCGTCTGCTTCCAGCTCCTGAAACTCCAAGCGAACCTAACCTGGAACATACTCGGTCTGACCCGAGCACATTTGATTTAAAACAAAATACACCGGGTCATTCTGGAATACTATCAGTGATAAATTCACAACACGCACACACACACACTTGCTTAACTTTGGAAATCCTTTCTGAAATCAAAGGATAATAGTAAGACCAACCCACACATAAGCACGGACGGTTTTTACCTTACAATAACCCAAAACAGTTTTGAAATCATAGCTTGCTCTGATATTATCATAATGTTTAAATACAAATAAATTTCAATCTAGAGGAACGCTTGCATCTCACGCTCCCCCACTACAACAAAAAGACCTTACGGCAACTGCATTTTTACAACTGTCACAAAATGTCAGTTGTAATAGTGGTATTTTCACAACTGCTTTATTTAGAAAGTTGTAATAAGTTAATTTTCAACAACTCTTTTATTTTGTAAGTTGTAATTGATGTATATTACAGCTGTTCTTGTGCGCTAGTTGTAATAGATACTTATTTGTGGCAACTCCTCTTTTTTGGCAGTTGCAATAGACGTTTATTACAACTCTTTTTGTTAGTTGTAAAAGATGATTGTTGTTAACAACTCTACTTATTTTATTCGTTGTAATATATGTCTATTACAACTCTTTTTGTCAGTTGCAAAAGATGTTTACTTTTAACTCCTCATAATTTAATAAAATAAATAATAATTAATAAATAGTGCATGCTTGTTTTAAGGACATATTTTAAAACAAAATTAGATCCAAGGAGAAACGGCTTTCGCAATGTAAATCAAGGACAACTTTTATGAATTAATTGCAAAATGTCCAAATATTTTAAATTAAGGACACACGTTGACATTTGACAAATAATAAAAATTAATATAAAAATGTTTTTCTGTAATTATAAGATTAAAACTTAATAAAAATTAATTATGAAATTTTTTTGTATCGTAAATATGGGAAAAAATAAATATAAAACAATTCAGAATGGAAAGCTATATGCATATAGCTTCGTTATTTACGATATAGTTTTTTTATGGTGCAAATAAAGCTATATTTTTAAGTAATAAAGCTATATTCATTTAGCTTTCCGAGCTGATTATTTCTATATGTTTATAATAACATGAATCGACTAAAGTAATTTTGAAATCAATTTTTTTCTTTTAATTTTAAGGGCAGTTTTTTTATTTTTTAATTAATTTAGTAATAGTGATAAATTAAAAAGAACTCCATGTTGATATAATACATTTGGTCTTTGTCTTTCATTTAATTATCAAACTTAGTTGTCTTTTGATCTAATTTTTTTGGGGAACATGTAATTAAAACTAAATACCCCTAATAACTAATATTAGTAACTAATCATTAATAATTTAAATGCAGTAATTAGTTTTTATTAATAAATATTTAAGAATTGATAGCTACTATTTAATACTTAATAATTGGTAGTATATACGTAATAATAAAACCTCAGTAACTAACACTCGACTAGAGCTAAGAATTAAATAGTAATGATTAATAATAAAGAGTACTAATTATGTTTTAAAAAAAAGGAGTACTAATTAATAAATAGGTAACATTTATATTTAATAATTCCATAGTAATATTTAATATTTGAAAAAATTAGCGGAATTCATATTATAATTAATTTAAATCTAATTTCTAATTACTTTCTTTCAAAAAATTTAGTCAACCTTCGGCAACGACACAGACATTCAGCCCAAACCCATTAATAACGAGAATTTGCGGAAAACACTTAGGTTTAAGCGGGATTAGGAAATTTTGGCTCCAAAATTGGTGAACTAATGTGGTCTCCCGCTGCCCAAATCAAAACTGTCAAAACCCAGAAAATATGAATTAAAGGGGACTAGGGTTCTATCAGCGCCGCCATCCCTTTTTCATTTCTCTACGTCCTCTGCTCTCTCCCTCCCCCTCGTCGCACTTTTCTCCTTCCTCCTAGCTTTCTTCGCTACTGCGTTTTGTGCTGCTGCTTCCACTTTCGAACCAAGCTCTCTTTTCTTCAGATCTAGTATCCTGCTTATTTAGCTGGCTCTACGATTTCATTTGGGTCGGCCTTATCTTCATATTGCTGAATTCCTCGTCCTCCTTAAGCGCCTTTCCAGATTGATTACGGCTGACCTGGGGTTCGGATGTCGTTCTGGTGGTTGGGTTGATGTCCAGATGGTCCTGGTGTATTTTGTATCGGTTGCGCCTTCAATTGGAGAGGAATATTTTAGATGTTTTCTGGGTTCGATTTGCTGGATTGGGGATTTTTGTTGTCAGTTTGTAGTTTATTCTCGTGTTGCTCCACCATGTTTTGAGTGTTATGCTCAAGATTATGGATATAAATATCCTTTGTCTGATCAGTATTACAGAGGTATGTAAACATTTGTGATAAACTTATTAGCATGCATTTAGCTTTATTGTGTTTCATGACTCGCTTTATAGTAACAGCCAATGCCATTTTAAGTCGTTCTATAGGGCATGGTGGCATGGCTTGTTTTGGCTACGAATTCATGGTTCATTTTTGGTTATGCAATTTTACTGGGTTATTAAGGGGCAATTTGAGGCTAGTAGTGATGCAATTTTATATATTGAAGTGTCTGCACAAGAAAACGACGGAAAGAAGAATAACATAAGAAGAGAAGTGAGTACCACGTGAGTATTTTATTCACCACCATATATTTGAATATTAGTATATAGATTAAATACTGAAAATAAATAAATTGGTTTGGATGAATTGTTATGTTTGTGGTTTACAAGTGCATGTGTTTACAAAATTGCCTGTGTAGGAGTTTTGTTGTCTGTGCATGCGTCTTAAAGGAGTGTGTTAGTATATAAACAATTTTATTTTATTTCAATGGGCAATTGGTAACAGAAACAGGGGAAGTTGTATTTTAGACTGAGTTAATAGAAGGAAGTGACTCTAATTTTTATCCCATCGGTGATTTGAACTGCATTAGATTACTGGATCGTCTCAAAAGTTTTGAAATTCCATGTTATCTGCAAATTTAATTGGTTTGACGAGACATTAATACAGCAAGCATTTGTTTGTTTGTTGATATCATGTTCATATTCACTATATATGTCTGAAAAGAATTTGGTTACATTTCAAAAGAAAAAAAAATCTACCTATATATAATATTTGGTTTATTTGTTGATCTCATGTTCATATTCACTATATATTTGTGCAGTACACCATTGCTAAGAGTTGGAGTTTCATGGTCTATATAGAACTGCAAGAAGAGATAAGACATGTGCTAGCCATTCGGATAGTACATATATTGCATGTGAATTTACCTTTGTATTCTTAGTTAACAAATACATTTTCAATCATGTAAAGGTAAACAAATACTATAAATCAACCTATCTTTTTTGGCTAAAGTGTAAATCATATGGGTGCTATATATAATATTGTAAATCAACCTATCTTTTTTCGTTCATTTGAGCATGTATTCAAGTTTTGTGAATCGGTTGGCTGCAAATGTAATAAGTTTGTTGATGTCGCCATTGGTTGCATTATCAGTCAAGAACATTAATAATATTATGTTGTGATGCTCAATTTATTATGTTTGTGTAACCTATTTATATCCGTTGAAAGTCCAAAAACCAACATAGTATTTTTTTTCCTGGTAGAAGGAAAGTGCTTTGGATTTTTATATAAATCAACTAATGTTGAACTCTATACAGGAAGGAGACTGTAACCAATTAGAAGATTGGAAGTGCAACGTACAACATATCAAAATTTGCAGCAGCGGAACATGTTTAAAACTGATTTGATACAAGGGTTGAGATCAAAAGCCTCACTATAATATTTTGCTACTTTCGGACTTGTAGAATATGTTATGCTTGGTTTAAGTTGCTTTGTACTAGTCAAGTATGTAATAATGCTGAAAATGTTAATGAAAATTTGTTTTGTAGAGAACAATATAGTGTCTATTTTGCTCATTGTACTTTGCTAATTTTCAGTGCATTGTTTATGCTTATCTGCTATTCATTTCATTTGAAAAGATGCTCATTTATTTTTTTATTTTTTAAATTTGTATTTTTTTAACAACTAGCAAAACCAGTTGTAGTAGACTTTATAACAACAGATAAAACAGCTGTAAAAATTTTTTTACAAGCGCCAAAAGCAGTCGTAAAAAGAAATTTTTACAACTGTTAAAAACAGTCGTGAAAAATTGCAATTCTATTACAACTGCGGCTATAAGGACTGATGATTGTAAGTTGTAATAGATCTATTACAACTGTTTTTGGCAGTTGCGAAAATGTATTTTTGTTGTAGTGCCCATATATAGTATAAAATTGAAAACCGCGGGCGCTTATTGGATATTGGATTCCAACCTTGACAAGGTATGGGACCACCTGCCGATAGTGTATCTCTAGAGGCGAATACACTGGGTTCAACAAGAACGTCTTGCAACCCGGCCCTCACATGACCGACCACTCATTTCACTTGAGTGTATCGAATGTATATCACCGATGGTTGGGATCAGCAACCGCCTCCCGAAAAGGGACAGCATCGAACATAGATTTAAGAAGCAAATGGAATTTCTCTAGATAGGTGATTATACACCCTAATGGGAGCGACCCACATAGCCACGCTGCCTGCCCGATTTTTGTCATTTCCCGGTTGATGAGGCTTGAGGCTAGAATTTATCTTCGAACATCTGGCCACCATTCACTTTGAATGCCACATCGTCAGATCCTCTGGATATCACTAATTGACGTCCACAAAAATACTCTAGTTGGGAGCTAACCAACTATAATACGTTTGAAGAAATCAACGTACGTGGTCCTTTGGAAATACTCTATCAGACATTCGTCCATACAAGTCATCCAGGAACAAGATGAACCGAATGCACACTCCTACCGCATCCTTATAGGAATCACCCCAAGGATCAGTAGAGAGAAGTCCTTGCAATCTGTAGATTCAACCACGACAGAATCACAAATCAAATAACCCTGGTTGCAAGCCAGAGAAATTCGACGAGTAGTCCTCCCGCTTATGAAGATCCACGGTCTTCACTTGCTCCGTCTTCAGTCGACGTCTTCACGTATTTGCTGGTCGGAATGGTTTTCGAATATAATTCGATCCCGGACTTTCCGTGCCAACAATCGTATTGGGCCTGGTTTGATAGTCGGTGATTTAACTATCAAATAACAAATGTGTCAATGAAATGATTTCACTGATTCAGTACTTGGCATGACTTGGCCCAATTAAAATATATTTAACAAAATCATTAATCAACTCTAATATTCGACCTAACTCTAACTTGACTAACTCGACCAACTTGACTAACTTGATTAACTCCGACTGATTTACTTTGATCAATTAACTCATACTCGAATTAACTCCATTCGCTTGACCCTAGATCGCAGCGATCACAATAGTTACGCCTTATTCCCTCAGGAAACATCCGACCGTCGTAGGCTATCTGCAGCCCTGCGAATTACGCTAGCAGTCGTACGCAATGGTGACTCTTTCTGAATAACTATGTTTGACTAACTCTACCTCAAATACTATCTTCGATCAACTCTAATTGAATAACAAATATTCAATATAATTTGAAATCAATATTCTTATTTCCTTTGAAACTAATATTTCAATATTATTTATTTCCCAAAAATCTTGCATTATAGTTCAATACTCCTCGTATAAGATAAAATCAATTTCAACACCTTCACTCGTTCCAAACTAATACCATTCCTCGATAATAGTGAAGCCAACCAAGTTGGGGTATTTTAGTAACCTCTCAGACCTTGATCGACAAAGTTCTTACCTTAGAATAATATTAGATTGTCACTTAAACCTTTCCCCAAAACCTTATTTACCGTTTCGATTTCAAATAGGGTTTATAAACCACTTCTTACAATTGAAATCTCTATTCGATAATCCTCTTTATGAAGCTTGTCGCTCCTTTTTATCGAACCATAGTGTTACTTAACCATTCTTAATCTATTAAACTTTCTCTTTAAAATTTCATTTAACCCGAACTCACTTTACTTAATTTAAAAAAATTAAGTAAAAATCTTTTTTAAATCTTTAAACTCACTTACTAATTTCGTTCACCGTGTTTATTGAACACTTGGGTCATAAATCTTTTATAATCTCTTATTTTCCTTTTTTTATCGAGCCTTAACGTCAATTAACCCTTGTTAATTGAATTCCCCTTTATATCAATCTCGTGTGGAAATAGGGTTTTATAATCTCTTTTATAAACTTGATTAAAACCTTTATTTATAAATTTCTAATTTAATTACTTATATAAACTGACTGGAAAACTTAAATTCAGTTATAAAATAATTTATAACTTTGAAGTTGCGTCAACTCACCAAACGGTAAACCGACGTCTAAAACACACATTTTAGGCCGTTCACCGCCAACTACCCAATCAACACTGTCGGTTGATTTTAAACACAACCCAGACAAATATCTATTCAACCATCACACTTAAATAGGTTTTCTACCATATAGGGTTAAATCAGTTCAAATATCAACGGTATAAGCAAACAAACAACATATATAAATTATCTGAGGAATCCGGTCGGATCCCTCCAACCTGTCCTTCCCTGCATCACAACTCGTTATACATTTCATAATCATATATGAAATAAATTTCATATGATCAACTGATTTAAAATGATGAAATAACAGCAACCATTCAAACAATAATCATCCAATAGCAACCAATAAACCAATTTATATTTTTAAATGGTAAATTATATTTTAATATGAATTTACCACATCACAGAATTCCAGAAGGTGTGAGAATTAACTCACCAGATTATTTTGTCGACGGTTGACGCGTTTGTCGCTTTTAATCTTGAAGGGACGTTCAAAATTAGCTCAATTTTCAACGGCGTCAGATCAGTGCCTAGTCAGTGCCATCGTCTAGAGCTCGTCCCTGCGATCCCAACGGATCCAGTTTCGCTGAATCCGTTAACGTACGAAGAAGATACGCTTATTACAAGATTGAATGTATATACAATTTTATAATTAACTAATTACTAATTAAATTAAATATTTTAAATTACCTACTTAACGTCCTTGCCATGTCAGCAAGTTGAAACACGATTTCCTTGGGTGGAGTTCTTCTTCTCCGATGGCTTCGTTTAATACCAAAAGTTCGAAACTTCCAGCCTCGACTACACCTTCGTCAGAGCACCGGGACCCACGCCGCCTATTCCATCAGATCCGCCGTGTCACGGCGCCCCTCCTCCATGAACGTCGGCCACCACCATAGCTCCAGTTCGCTAGAATTTCCGCCCGCCCGAAACAGCTTTGACCGTGAAATTCCACCACCACCAGCGACGAGGCACCACCGCACCACCACCATTTGACGCAGCCAACCACCCAGCATCGATCCCCCTAGGTCCGCGACCCCCTCGCTGGCCACCTCCGCCGGAAAACGCCCATTCTCCGACCAAGCATAAAAATAATCTCAGAAAAACACCCCTCCGATCAACTAGCAAATTCTCCGACCTCCGACCACCGTAGGACTTGAGACTACAGCCAAATCGAAGGCCTATCTCCCCTCTTCGAAAGCCCCAAAGTCCCGTTACCTCAAATCGACCACAACTCCTTAATTTCAGAGGAAAACGAAAATCAATTTATGTGGTTAACCCCGATTCCGGCCACCACACTCGACGAAACTCACCCAGATTTTTGCTGTAGGTAGCCATCGTCCCGATCTACCATTTCCCTTCAGGTTGCCATAGGAAATTCCCCTCGGATTGGAAGATATAAATGATTTTGTATTGGAGGACTTATTTGCAAAATTACATGAAGGAGGCTGAGTTTGGGCATTAGGGTTTCAGCCTTGGGTCTTTATATAGTATGGAAAAATATTTATTTAAGTTGATTTGACGAACGACAATGACTAACGATATTTTATTTCGTGTCTATCGCGTTTTCGAATGTTGTTTATTCGCTCCTGCGCTCACATACGAACCCCGTTCGAGATGCGAATGGACAGCATAGCATAATTCGACGATACGGTCCTAATGAAACTTGTTTCGTCGAATTCCGAGTTCGTTTGCTCGAATGGCCCTCATTCACGTTTTAATGGTCGTTTTTATTTGCGTTTTATTTTGCCACGCTAACAAATTAACCCCAATTAACGCGCCACTTGAAACCTAGTAATAATTTACTGTTGCGGTCCCAATAAAATTTATTTCATCAAAAACTGACGTCGTTTGAATAAAGGCCCTTTTATAACTGGCCAATTCAAATAAAATAAATCAATTTTAAAGTACTTCAATATAATATTATTAAAATATTGAAATTGGCCATACACGACCAGAATATCGTATACTACCACAATAAAATATCTTGGGTGGAGTTTGAAGCCAAATCGATATTATAAAAATTTTAAAACCCTCTATTCTATATAAATATAGCGCTATATATATAAAGGAAATTCCATAGCGTTTTTTCCAAAATTTGATCTGGACATAAAATAAAATCTATACGACAAAAACAGGACTTTTCTCTTCCATTGGAAAGATATCGTCAAGCCGGTCCCGACGTTTCTTGTTTCGAGGAAATTCGACTTATTTTGAACCCGGTACGACCAATTGAAGTTCAAAACGCCAAATCGCGAACTACCGCGCCGCTGCAGCTCGTTATTTAATTAAATTATAAACCATATATATTCCGCCGTCGTTTCTAAATGAAATCGTCGATATAACTTCAATGTATCCAATATCGAACTATTTCAAACGGCCCGTTCACCCTATATTGCCGTCACAACATTTTCTGACCGGTTTGGAATTAAATTAATATTTTATTATTTATTTAAATAATATATTCAGAATATAATCATTAAATTCGATTATTTAAATTTAAACCAATATTTTAAATAAATAAAATATTTAAAATAACTCAAATAAATAGGCAGAAAATACGGGTCGTTACATCGCCTCCAAATCCATCGAACATCATTTCTGGAACTTCACCGCGTACAAAGTTGTTAAAGTGGTTTTCGGTATTGGCAGAGAGTATGACAATATCTGATCCCGGTCACTTTAACAACCAAACGTTTACATTTTTCACACCGGTTAGTTCTTTTACATTTCGATGAGGTTCATATTTCATATCAAAATATCATATTTTCAAAATCATTCAATATTCAAAATAGAATATAATTCACACTAAATCTCCATTTAAACCAGTTAAAATCTTGAAACAATTCCAACTTTAATAATTTGAAAAATAAAATAGTTAACAGTATATTTAAAATAATTTAGATATATAATTGAAATAGTTTGAAAATAAATAGTTTTAATTTAAAATAGAATTTATCAAATTTATTAAAATATATAGTTAAAACATTAAGTAATATATAACATAAATAGTTGATTATAAAATGATTTATTTAAAATAATTTATAAAATAAAATAGTTTATAATGAAAAAAATTATAATTAAGATAGTTTATAAAATGATTTGAAACACTATAGTTGGAATTAGAATCGTTTCTCTAACATTTCAATTAAACTTGAAGTCATATTTCAACTTCAATTCAGCAAACTCAATTTTCAATAATTCCATCGATTAAACTTCCAATTTACATTCATTTCAATTCGATCAAATTAATTCAAATAGTTGCATTCCAAATCATATTCTCATTTTCAATAATACCAATTTTATAACAAGCATCGAGTTCACAATTCATATATAATTCAAATCAATGTTGATTCATAATAAATTTCAAAGGTGGGTGAAACAATTCAATTTTAATAAATTCGATTTACATTATATTTCACTTTATTTAGCTTCAGTTACAATACTAATTTATTCTCCTTTTTGTTTATATTTCAAAATTCAAGGTTAAAGTTTAAAGGAAATAAATCATAGAACATCACTTATATTGTCTTTAAAACAATATTTCAAAATTCATGATTAAAACAAATTTTATTTAACCAACCGATGTCCGTATAAAATTTTGTATCCTATGGCCAAGTGATACTTAAATTTTAATTTTAGTATTTAGGGGAAAGGATATATGTCATTTCAATCCAAATCAGGGTCATAGGTATTTATCATTTCAACCTACGTTCTTAATTCATTTTAATGATTAATCCCGGGTTTATTCGATGCCCGTAACATCTAGGGTAATGATTGGGATTAATCAACACAAACAATGGTCATATATGAATAATAGGTAGATTCACACAATTAACATCAATTAGTCAAACATATCCAATTCACGCCATTCATCACATCAATACATACAAACAGTCCAATATCCTATAAATTTTCAATTTTTCAGATGTTAGGTTTTAAACAGAATTAAATGTCGAAATTTTAACTTAACTGTAAAAATACATTTAACAGCCAAATTTAACTACATTGTCGATGCAAATAAATAAAAACATGCAATTTAAACTATCAAACATCAATTTTTAGTTATGCGTGAGTGGGTTTAATCACTCACCTTGGATTTAAACAAGATTGAAATCCAATTTTTAGCCCAAAATTCAACGTTCTCAGAATCATCCCAAACCAAAGGCATCGCGAAGAGCACGTCGATACGATTCCAACGCAACAAACCGTGTGTCATTCTGAAGTCGTATGCAAAAGTTATACACGTGACACGTTATAATAATTAAATTAAAACGAAACAAACAGCACTTTCTCACCTCAAATAAATGTCACATCATCCTTCTTCTCTCCCGTCTTAAATGTTGTTACATCAAGTTTCAAATCACCCATGTCCAAAAATATCCCCCTTTCACTTCCACCTTCCTTGCCCATCTCTTTACGAAATGCCAAACTGATTTCACCGTTATTCTTCGTTTCGCAATCTCTACCAAGACATCACCAACCCAACCAACTCAGTCATCACAATAAAACATCGTTCCCATGTGTTCTTCATGCATGATGCTACAGGTATCTACATCTTTTCTGTCAATTCTCCTCAAATTTTGCCACCCAAACTCAAATACGATGTCCGATTCATGCTTTAGTCTCTATGTAAATCAAAAATCTCAACCCTACTTTATGTCATTTACTAAAAAAAAAAAAATTTGAAGCAACATAAATTTTGTTGGAACCTTCTAATTTGCATACCCAGAAGAAGCTCTTGTCTATACAAGTCGAATGAACCTGAAAACAAGTGATTTCGTTGAGTATTGTGGAAGATTTTTTTTTTTTTTTTTTTTTTTTTTTTTTTTTGAAGATGATATGGTGTCGTGGCTTTTGTTTTTCACGTTTCCATTTGAGAGAAAATGGTGACCATTGAATAAATGAATTAGCAAACATAAATGAATGATGCTAAGGTTTCAGAATTAAATATTATTTATACATTAAATTTCCAAATTTTTCTTCTCTATCACTTTGTGTAAGTTACCTAAAATTTAGCCTCTATTTACATATGTTACATTCATATCCTATAGTCATCATCATACAAATTTATTTCAATTGATTTAGTTTAGGTACCCATTATATACATACATATATATATATCACTTTGATTACTTGTACCTTTACTATAATTTGTAAAATAAATTAACATATTTATTTATAAAATAAAATATTCATTTTACGAAACCGTATATGGATAGTTTTGTAACCTGATGCGTCTTTTATCTGTCCATATATTTGCTACATTACATTAGATGCCAACAATAATTTAGCCCATCGTAAAAGGAAGTATAAGATTTTGGCATGCTAATACGAATGTTCCATTTTAATCTATTTGTTCTTTCATTGAAATTTGAAATAATACAATGTGCATGACAATTCAAACATTTACAGCAATCAATGATGTCAAAATATTACAAAACTATCTATATATGAAAACACAAGTAAAAGATATACT
This sequence comes from Allium sativum, assembly GCA_030737875.1. Taxonomy (NCBI): domain Eukaryota; kingdom Viridiplantae; phylum Streptophyta; class Magnoliopsida; order Asparagales; family Amaryllidaceae; genus Allium; species Allium sativum. The sequence goes on along the minus strand of CM060924.1, from coordinate 994,082,837 downwards.
ATTAAATCATACTAAAAATAAAGATCATATTAAATTGGATATGTAAGTTATATTGAAGCAATTAAATTTAAAAATAATCAATTTATTTTATGTCTTAATAACTTGCTATAAATTCCTCAATGTCATATAATAGCCATATAAAGTAACGTAAGGCTGGTTGACAAAGGATCATTATTGACCCGTTCAATCAGTTACAGGAAATAAAGGATATAATTTATGATCATTTATTGGCTAAGAATCTCACTGGTTAAATTTATAAATAAAGCAATCAATTTTTTTTCTTTAAATTCAATACCAAGTGTTACCACTAAATTCTGACCCAATATAGGTCTTATATTAGTTATGTGAATAAATTATGCATAATATAAGTTCAAAATTAAATTATCTAACAATTTCAAATTAATAAATAATCAATTCGTTGTAAGTCTTAATAACTTGCTATAAATTCTCAATTACATTTCTAAACAACTTAAACCACTTTCTTCCGATTAAACATTTATTTTCAATTAAATTTCAAAAATGTTAATTTTACTCAAATCAACATAAATTCAAACTAACTTTGCAAACCAATTTTATTTGTATTTACTTCCAGCATTGATTATATACCAAATCAATTGAATTTCAATTGTAAATTAAATAAATCAATTTTATCCAAACATTTTAATATTAATTACAAATTTCAATATTTATAATTACAAACCAATTGTAATTTCATTTACAATAACTACAAGTTATTATTATTGTAAACAACCAAAATACATTACTTAATCAAACTAATTAAGTTTACAAATAAATTTACATAATTAAGTCATCAAATTTTATTTATAACCATAAATACTCAAAAATCATAATAAATTCAAAAATTAAATAATAGAAAATTACGAGTTGTTACAAAGTTCTTTATTTTAATGGGCTAAGAGTGTTGTATCCACATAACTCACTTTCTTTTTCTCATTCGATTCATATATTCAATCCCAAGAGTTGGGTGAGTAGGGAGGACGTTATGGTGATGAATTCCATGGATGACGAAAAAGAGATGTTGCTTGTTCTTCAACAAAATGAGAAGAGAATCTGCAAAATTTCTTATCTATATGTTCTATGATGCCCAAGCGTTAGAATTGACTTTTTGCTCGTAGAACATTTCGCATTATAATTCAAGAGACTCGCGGTGGTAGTGATGAATATCATCTATCTTATCATTACTGGATGGGGAAATGGTTATAGGTTATTTCAATCTCTGACTGTCGGGTGTATACCAGTGTGGTAAGAGGAATATTTGTACTTTGGTTCATGTTCTATAAAATGTGAAAAGCTAACTTGAAGAAAGTATCATATATATAGAATGAAGTAACTGAAAGCTAGGTAGTGAGATTGCGGTTTAGAATTAATATTAATTATGAACCTATAATTACTTTTCAAATAGATAACCAGGAGTGGTTAGAAATAACTGCAAAATTGGTTGAAAGAAGCATAATATGTTCATATGGTTGGACAAGAAACATCACCCAGCAAAATGGTAAGTACATATGACTTGCTACTAAGCATCCAGGGTTCGAGTACAAGTGAACACACAAAAAAAATTATTAAAAAAATGTATGAATCTTTAAACGAAACGATTCCACGTCCTCATCTTACATTTATAAACATATTTTCGAGTTGCGATTTTTGTAAAAATATATACCAATATATTTTCAGAAGAAACAAAGTCCAAATTTATTCTTTCGTTTTCAATATTATCGCAATGGAAATGATAACTAATGTCTATATGATTCGTTCATGATCGATTAACCGGTTTTTAGATAGATTAATTGCACTGTTATTGTCACAACAGATAGCTGATTTTGATAAATTTATTTCACAATCTTTATGTGTTTGTTGCAAGTAAATGACTTGAGCACAAGCCAAAGCTGCATGAATATATTTTGCTTCACATATCAATAGTGAACACAATTTTATTTCTTGCTAAACCAAGAGACTAGTGATTTTCCAATAAAATAATGTGTACTACTCATACTTTTCTGATCCATCCGAGATCTGTTGAAATCAGCATCATTAAAGTATACTAATTCGAAAGAGCATTCTGTTAAATAGAAAAGTCCAAAGTCCTTGGTGTTGCTTAGATAATGCAATAATGTTTTCCTTCTTGTAAATATTGGCTTGAAATCGCACACATAAACAAACACTCATTATTATATCTGGACGACTTGTTATTAAGTATAGTAGTGACCCAATCACACTTTGGTATAGTTTCTGGTCAATATTTTTCTCATTTTCATCTCTATCGAGAGGTGTTATTTTACATATGGGAGAACGTTTAGCAAAAATGTTCTCCATTTTGAAACGTTTAATTAAATTGTTACAACATTTTTCTTGATTTATTAAAATTCCGTTTGGTAGTTGTTTAATTTGTATACTAGAACATAAGATAATTATCCCGTATGGGACATTTCAAATTCTTCGGTCACTATTTCTGAAAAATCTTGACAAAGTTTTTCATTTGTGGAACTGAAAATAATATCGTCTATGTATATTTGTACTATTAAAATATCCTTTTTAGAACATCTTATAAAAAGTGTTTTATCAACTTTCACAATTTGAAAACCAAAATTAGTAAGATAGCGCTTAAGTCATCTGTACCAAGCACGAGGTGCTTTTTTTAAATCATATAAAGTTTTATTTAGTTTATAAGCTTTCTTTAGTTTATAGAGGTAGTCAGGTAAATTTTCATGTGCAGAAAAGAGAGGTTTTTCAACATATACATTTTCTTTTATATATCCATTTAAAAAAGCATCGTTTACAGGCATTTGATAAAGTTTGAAATTACGAAAACATGCGTAAGATAGTAAGATACGTATTGCTTCTAGTTAGGCGACTAGAGCATATGTTCCTTTATATTCTATTCCTTCTTCTTAATTATATCCTTGCGCTACTAATCTAGATTTATTTTTAGTAATATTACCTAGTTCATCTGCTTTGTTTTTATAAACCCATTTTGTACCAACAAAAGCTTTATTACTCGGTCTAGGAACAAGTTCCGAAACTTCATTGCATTCAAATTATTTTAGCTCTTCTTGCATAGATATAACCCAATTGTCGTCAGTACATGCTTCTTTAGTATTTTTAGGTTCTATAATCAAAAGGAATGCTACAAGACCCATTAGGTTTAATTGACTTCTAGTTTTTACATTTTAGTTAATCTCTCCAATAACATTTTGAACAGGATGGTCCCATAATATTTTGGTTGGAGTTCTTAAATCATTATTATTATGAATGATTTTTTCATCTTTTCTAGAATTATGAATAATGTTTTCATCTTGTCTAGTGTTATGGATATTTTTTTCATCTTCTGTAACATTATGAATAAAGTTTTCATCTTTTCTAACATTAATAATAATGTTTTCATCTTCTTCATATTATGAATAACGTTTTCATCTTCTCTAGCATATATAATTTCCGTATTATTCTGAATTCTTCATCATCTTTAGTATTTGGTAGTCGATTAAAATTTTCATCGAAAAACACATGAAGAGTTTCTTCAGTTGTATTTATTCTTTCATTAAATTTTTGATAAGCTTTGATTTGATCTGGATATCCTAAGAAGATTCGTTCATCGGATTTTTAATCGAATTTACCAAGATGAAATTTTGTGTTTAAAATAAATTATTTTGAATCAAATACTTTAAAATAAGATATATTTGATTTTTTCCGTTAAAAAGTTCATAAGAAGTATTTTTCGTAAGTGGTCGAATAGAAGCACAATTCAATACATAACAGGCGGTTGCAACAGCTTCTGCCTAGAAATTTCTTAGTAGAGCACTTGCATTTAACAAAGTTCTTGCACATTCTTGTAAAATTTTGTATTTCCGTTCTATAACCCCGTTTTGTTGTGGAGTTTTAGAAAACGAAAAATTATGAAATATACCTTTATTTTTGCAAAATTTTTCAAAAGCGTCGTTTTCAAATCCTGCACCATGATCACTTCTAATGTTTTTTTTTTTTACTTTTAAACCTTTTAAAATTTTAAATTCTTTTGACGAAAATTTTGAAATGAACAAAAGTGTCACTATTATTTTCCATAAAAATAGTCTTAGTATATCTAGAAAAATCAACCACAATTATAACCACATATTTATTATGATTTATAGATTGAACTTAGGTTGGCTCAAACAATTCCATATGAAGTAACTCAAGCGGTTGTAATGTTGAAATGACTTTTTTAAACTTAAAAGATGACTTAGTTAATTTTCCTAATTGACGTGATCACAAATATGGTTAACCTGATATTTCATTTTTGGTAATCCTTTTACTAAATTATTTTTAGAAAGTTTACTTATAGCTTTGAAATAAATATGATAGAATCTTTTGTGCCATGACCAATGATCAGTTTCACTAGCTATTAAATACATATCTGAATTATGAGTTATTTCATGTTTAATATCTTTGAAAAATGAGATTTTGAATTAATTGTCACACATTTGGCTGATACTTAACAAATTATATTTTAAATTTTTGACTAATAAAACATTAGTAATAAGATGTAAACTAGACGTATCATCATTGCTTACATGGCATTTTCCAATGATATAACCTTTCTAATTATCTCCAATATGATAGAACCTCCATCTGAGTAGGTAATATTTGTCAGCATATCTTTGTCTCCTGTCAGGTGTTTTGACCAACCACTATCGAGTATGCATTTCCAATTTTCTGCTTTCCTGAGTGGAACCTACGAAAATAAGAAATGACATTGGTACCCACTTTTTGATAGGTTTCTGAGAATTAGGTCTTAGGAATCCAAATCTAAGAGGGTTCAACGTCCCTTTTATAGACATAATTTTTATTTCTGTGAACAGTTACAAAAACGATTTTATATACTTATTCCTTATCAAGCTATTGTTTATTTTTGGAACTCGTATCTTAATAGTTTCAGAATTTGTTTTCCTCTTTAAGGATTTTGATGGTTTATAAGGTTTAGAGTCATTTCACCTTTTATTAGTTTTTTTTTTTGTTAAAACGAGCTTTAGACTTGTTATCATACACTAGTCTTTTTTGTTAAATGTAAATCGAGAGTTTTCAGTAATCCTATACAATTTTTTCCTTTGTTGAAATTTGAGACATTTTTTGTAATGTCTTCTAATTTAGTTTTGAGGCTAGAATTATGTAATTCTATTATTTTAACCTCAGTTTTCAACTTATTATTTTCGGAAACAAGAGCAATATTCTTTTCTTTTTGAGTTTCAATTTCTTGACTCAATAAGGTAAGTTGAGAATTAACATTAAAAAATGATTCTTGAATTTTTTTTTAATGTTCTTATTCTAATATTTCCTTCTCATCTTTGAGCATATCCCTTTCGAATTCTTCCTCTTTCTGATTTTCAAGAGCTTCCTTATATTTCCTTTTGTAACTTTTCATAGTATCTAGAACTTATGATTTTAGTTCAACCATATCATCAAAAGTATAATTACTCACCTCATTATGTGTAGCTATGAAGCATACATTTTCTTTCTCATTTTCGCTATCATTGTCACTTTTTGAAGAAGAGGAATATGAGTCATCCCATGTTACTGAAAAATATTTCTTTTTTATTTTAGCTTTTTGTGGACATTCCTTCTGTATGTAAACCTTTTTATTACAATTGAAGCACTCTCCTACTGGAAATGATGGTTTGTTTGAATAGTTGTGACTAGAACCCTTTTTCCTATTTTTTTCCATTCCTATACTTCATTTTTTTTGTAGTTTCTGGCAGTAAGTGCGACGTCATCCTCATTTGAATCCGAGTCTTCTTTTTCTACATGAAATGCTAGATTCTTTTTGTCCTAAGTTTGTACTCTTTTATCCTGCAAATAAACTTCGTATGACATTAGATTTCCTATTAACTCTTTTGGTTTCGTGGTAGAGAGATCATTTGCTTCTTCAATAGCTAAGACTTTTCTTTCCCAATCTTCTATTAAAAAGTTCAGGATTTTTGATATAATATCAAAATCAAAATATTTTTCACCTAATCCTAATAATGAATGATAAAAGTCTTGAAATCTGGAATACATATCATTTGTGAACTCATCTTGCTTCATTCTAAAATTTTGAAATTGACTTTTAAGCGTGGACACCTCACTTTCTTTCACCTTGTTAGTTCCACATGAATAACTTTTAAGTGTTGGCCATTTCATATGAGTGCAGTAAAGAGGAATGACACAGATATTTTAATACTAGTTTGGAGTTATGTCCTACATCTAGTCCCAGACTTCTTCTAGAATGTCGACTAACAAATCCTTATTTAACTCGAAGAAACAGGTATACAACACCTGAGTAGACAAACAGGAATTTTATGCCTCGACAACCTAAGAGGACTTCTGACGTGCCTGAGCAAACGAATAAGACTTCATGCATTAGCAACCTAGGGGGACTTCAAATGTGCTAGAGTATAACAGGACTTCAAATACAAAAGATGATTTGACAGTTCGTGTTCTTAGTAACACGGATTGGTCACTTATAGTAGACCTTTTCCTATAATATTCTCCTCAAGTATATATATTGTGTATGTAAAGATAAGAAAGGAAAATATTGCTTAGTGATAGAACTTGAAGTTCGGATTTAAGAAACTTTTAAGTCTATGGACTCTTTGAAAAATATAGAGAGCATTCACAAAAGATTTAGAAATATTAGATTAGATAAGTCAGAAAGTTGTGTTTGATTGTGAATAAAACATGTTTATATAGTAATTAAGAGTTTACAACCATTTATGAAGAGATTTAATTGAACAGAAGCCTCCATATCTCTTTAGGAATATCATAACTCTTTATGAATGGAAGTGATTCTTTAGAAATACGATGGTAGAAGTTGGTTTAGTTGACTGAATTTTTAAGGCAGACGACTGATATTTATATCCACGTACCCATATATGTTAACTGTGCACTCTACATCAGGTCAGTCGACTAACCTGTATAGTTCAGTCGAGTGAACCAGGTTAATGTGCACAGTGCACATATATATGTAAAAGGATCAAGTTAAAAACATGTTATTTGTTGCAATAAAAACAGTGCGCAGTGCACCTATACAGTTCAGTCGTGCCTTTATTGTAGCTTACATTAATATGTGTGACTCTCTTTTTGTCACACTTAGTCATCGTGGAATCTTCGTGTTGAAAGTTGATATTCTTGTCATGAATCAAAACCATGGTTCAATAGAAAACACCGTGGAACAAAGAAATCGAAACATACAATATTTCAACGATGAAATTTTTTCTATGTTCGCTTCCCGGTTATTAACTATATGTGATTTCAATGCTTATGTAATTTCTTTGAGAAAAGCACGACCGATCATCTAGCTTATCATTACTACATGGAAGAGGCGGCATCATTTTTCTTTACCATATAAGAAAATGATTCATGGTTTAATTGACATAGATGTTTTTTCCGTGTTAATAATCCTTTTAGAAAAGACTAAAAATCTTTATAGAAAATAGAGTGAAGACCAGACAACTACCAACGATCTGGCCAAGCAAAGAAATATATAAATTTATAAAGGAATATCCGAAGGTACACGAAATCTGACTACAAACTGAAAATCCAGATAGATCGATGACTCATAATTGTTGCAAACAAAATATATTTTGCCTTATTGAAAATGTCTTCTACTTTGTAATAATATTACTGTTATACATAATGTGAAAAATGTGTCTGTTAATGTGTTTAACATAATTTTTAATGTTAAAGGGAAGACTAAGGATATCTTGAAATTATGAACTTATATTCATGAATTATGCAAGCGTCTTGAGCTTAATATCAAACCAAATGATCTCACCGAATAACACAAAACATGTTATGAGTCAAATAATAATCAAGTTAAAGGTGGGTAGAAAGATTAAAATTTCTTGATGGAATTTCTTCTAATCTTCGTAGATATACTTATTTTAAAAAGGGTAAACTGAGTGGGATGAAAAGTCATGATTGTCAAATGAAAAATATTGTTCTTCTTTGACATGTCCAACGTTGACATCGACTTCAATCATGGGCACATTGTGTAACTTCCTTATTTAGTTGACATTATTCAGAACATTTAGTAGAGTAGATTAAATAAAATAATGCAACTTAATGATGAAAATATTTTTGACTAATTAAATGGGTCAAGCAATAGTTAATCGACTAATTAAATTAATTAGATTTGGTTAGTAATAAAGAGGAATAAGAGAAGCGGATGAACAATAGTCTTCTTAATCATTGTTATATAATTTTAGACAACATGCACGACCTTTTGGAAAATGTGTGGAACTATGTTTAAACGATAGAGATAACCACGTAGCATACACTTAAATTTATCTTAGATGTTCTGAAGTTGCATCATTTATTAGGTAACATTAAACAATAATTTTTGATATATTCATTTTAATAATATACATGAAGATTTTGATGCAATATATATTATATATAACTACAATGCTTATGACAGATAAAATCCATCCAGCGATCTTAGTAACTAATTTCCTAGTTCGTTTTCAAATAATGTTTATGAATCATAGAATTATGTGACTGACAAAGCATTAAAATCTCTTGCATTAGTTCAACAATGTTTGAGGTTCTAAAGTCAACGGCCAAAAAGATTATAATCCTATTGAAATCAAGCATACCTCCTATTATCAACAATACGATCCTTTTGTAACGGTAAAACCAGCAATACCAGTTTATTATGCTCCTTGTAGATCTTTAAAAGAGAAAATGCAAATTGGTCTGCAGTTCTTAAAAATAAAGGAAAGATTCAGGTTTGATTGAAAGAGTATTCTAGACGAACAAGCTCATCAGGCAGACCTTGAAATAATTGTCAAACAATAAAAATCGACATTCACACAGGTTTTTGTATTCATAACGATGAATCAGATGTCATGTAGAATCACTAGAGACTATAGAGGAAACTAACAAAGAGTACGAAATGGAGCCTGAATCTTAAGCAACGAGAATTGATTAATGTATAGTTTATCTTTAGATAAATGGTAAATTATTGAATAACCAATGTTATGTGTTTCTCATTAAAAGTGTATGTTTTCTCATAATTAAATTATATGTTCTGCTATGACAAAATGTATATGTATCAATAACATGTATAATATGTCACCAAGTTCTCCCACTTAAAGAGGGACAACAACAGACAGTGATGATAACAGCTCGTCAGAGCAAGCACTAGGTCAAGTAGTGACATTACACCCCAAAGATAATGGGTAATTATCGAATTTATTTCAATATCATAAATAGTAAGTGTAGTATTATATATTAGTAATTATTTACTCCATGTTTGTATCATACATGGGATCGGATTTGCAACTATTAGGTATAGTGCTTGATGTTTCCAAGCACACATACAGATGCTGAATTAGCGGTTGCTGGCGAAGGTGAGATGGCATCACAAAGCAGATCATGGACTATATGCAACAGTGATTCCTTACAACTATAAATTTGTATATCATTATAATTAAACATTGAAGAATCTATTAACTCGCAATTTGTGCGTGTGTGTGTATTATTGGTTTAACGTGTAGGCGGTTGTAGATTTGCAGAAGGAAAACCATGGGTTGTGCAGAGATGTGTGAATGTCTAAAATAAGGGAAAATCACCTATATTTAATGTTGATTTTTAAGAATGGGGAAATAATTCTAACTGGATGGGTATCACTATATAGGAGGATCTGGATCACTTATTAGAATAGCCATGAAGCAAAGCGGAAAATTCCCTAGATTTTTTTTTTGTATTTAAATTTATATTAAAATAGTGGATGTAAATGAAGGTAAATAGGAAAATATCTTTATTAAGTATTCATCGCTTGATTATAAAGTTCAATAGCGATTATCATTCATTCACCAAATAAGTGTTCTGGTTCTCATTGCATAATGAAAACAAACATTATTTTGTTACTTTAGGAAGCTCGTATATTTGGCTATACCTCAAATCAAATGACTGTTGATGTGGTAAAGGAATCTCTCGCAATAGTTACTTTGTTGATCATTCCACTTGACTTGACAACCATGCTACCCATTCCAAAAGGTTATTTTGTTTCCTTCATTTATTAGTGTTCTTTTATTCATTTAGATGTACGGACTCAGTTGGAGAGAAATTCTACAAATGGAAAGTCATACATCACGATGGATCTAATCATTTCCAACAATATTATCAGGAGTTGGTATATTTATTACCCATCGAATTTTAAATAGTTGTTACATTATATAACTTTTAATATGCTATAATTATCATGAATAATATCTTAGGAAACAGAGCGTGACGGTCTTGTCACCTTTATGAACGTGTTTGCCCATACTCATGCCATCAAACATGTAAATGAAGATGGCATAGTCATGTATACATAACATGACTTGAGATCGGAGAAGGCACATGTAATCATACTTTAAGTTATATGTTATTATTGATCGATTTAATTTTTTATTGGAACTTTGATGGTTGAATTTTTTTCTATAAGTAATAAGCATATAGTATAGTTAATCAACATATTTTGGATGAAAATTTAACATACTATTTTGTTATTTTTTTTTAAATTTTAGGATAAGTTTATATAGTAGAAAGAGCAGATGCTTGATGGAACATTGACTGCAAATGAGGAGGACATGATTTTGAGTCTATTATGGATTTGCCATTCGCATAATAGGATTACGATTTTGACAACCAATAGGTAATGCTTATTTTTAGATTTGGCTATATATTTACTAATCTTTCAAATGCAATTGCTTTTCTTATAAACGGAGTTCGGAACTGTTCGATACATAAATCATTTCATAGCTTTTAAGTTACCATCATACTAATCCTAAATAAGCTTATTATCGGTAAAAATGTAAACGATATAACCTAACGTATCAAAGATTAAAAGGGTTAATTATGGAAAAAATAATGAACTCGGATATGTAATTTCATAGGAAAAAGAAATTTAATATTTTTCAGCTATAAATAGGGCTGGCAATTAGAACCGAGAACCGAAAAGTCGAACCGAACCGACCCGAAAAGACCCGAACCCGAACCGAACCCGATGGGTCTCGGGTCGGGTCTAGGTGATGAAAAATACCATCAAGACCCGATCAAACCCGACCCGCATAGACCCGAACCTGAAAGACCCGACCTAAAAACACTGAAATATATGTATTTTTAGTGTTATTATTCAATCGGACCCGAACCGACCCGACCCGAGCTTTAACCCGACCCGAACCGAAGCTCGGATCGGGTCGGGTCCAGATTTTTGAAATGTATAGTTTAGACCCAACAAAACCCGACCCGCCTAGAACCGAGACCCGCCGGGTCGGGTCTGGGTCCATCGGGTCGGGTCTAATTGCCACCCCTAGCTATAAAACTAGTAAAGGGACTTGATTAGCTTAGTTAATTTTTATAAACTTTGACAATTTTTATATGTAGTTAAATTTATAAAACTTGGTCAATTTTTCACACTTAGTTACAAAAAATAAAATATTTTACAAATTTTAATTTAGAGTGATATAAAACTCATGATTATACCTTACCATAAGTACACTAGTTTTCACAAAAGAATAAATTGTAGTCATATTGAAATTAGTGTAATAATACATTAAAAACAAAGAACTACAGTATTTTAGTGGTTACAATAAAATAACTTTAGTCTTAAAGAGTAACTAATAATTTAGCAAGAGACATTAAAATTTTGGAGATAATGAGAGAATTAAAGAAAATGTTAACAAAATATTTTTTTTAATTGCTTTATTTAAAGGAAAGTTGGAAATTCACGTACATCTAATATAAAAAAATAATAATAAAAAGATACGAAGAACAAAAAGGAAGAAAGAGCCCCTCATCATGAAAACAAACCTTTTTTAGGCATTAAAATAATATGCACAAAATTATGAGTCACGAGTAAATTATTACACCCAAGTTTGAAATGCAATGCAAAATATACAATTATTCGAAGAAACATATTAGGATCACTAAGTTTTTAACAAAATACCGAGTGAATATTATTATGAATTAATATTAATAAAAGCATTATCAATTTTTTTTATACAACAGATAGTATAGACATGGTTAAATTTAATAATCTTTAGTTAACTTAATTAAAATTTTATATAAAAATAAATTATAAGAATTAATTAACTTAGTTAAGTGCGGATATGGTTATTAAATCAAATAATTGTTGTAGGGTAGAAAAAAGGTAAATCGATGACAACAAAGCTCGAAGCTAGTTCACAAAGATTCTGGAGCTCAAAACCATGGTTGTCGAGCTAGAGGATCATGACCGGTGTCGCTTTATCTAGATGACGCTGCTAGTGAACGAGCGCATTACGATTTGTATACAACACCATCGAAGGATTTCCTTATCAGTTGGTTATACAGGCAATGATGATCATGAGTGACTGATATATTTTGTGTGTTTGTATATTGTATATATATGCTATGTAGAGGTGAGGTTGATACATTGTGATGGTTAGTTAGAAGTTTGATGGTGATTTGGGTTATTGAGACATTTTGACTTGTAGTTGGAGATTGTATATGTGTTTGACTTGCGGTTGGATATTTTGGTTGTATTGATAGGTGGCGTATGAGTATGTTTGGCTTACGTAGATGTTAATGTTATACATTATAGATGACATAAATGGGCTGATCTACCTATAAGGTTTGACGCTACTACAGGGTTTGTAATACATCTAGGTATAGATTTTCTATAAGTGTACTAGAAATAATAGAATGGGAAGTCCAAAATTCAAATAAAGTGTGAAATGGTTGTAAAGAAATAGGGAAATTCGAAGAAAGATAAGAAAGAAAGGCATAAGCAATTCGAAATGGTTGTAAAGAAAATACTTTATTAGAAATCCAAGACTGGAACATATAATATCCAAACTAATGATAAAAATACATTGCTCCAAGCAAGTGTTACCAGAGATAATAAGGAAATGTCTGAGAATGTCAAATTAGAATAACTCTTAAACCACACTAACAACTACATACATAAATAACTGCAAATCCCAGGCTTGAATAAATGCTATTCGTACTAATAGCAAGCAGTACTAATAGCAAAGTATACTACATATGACGCGTGTGAGGAAAAACAGCTATGACTGCTCAATATGAACGGAACTATATGGAAAATATACTTATATACAGATGCACAGCAAGCAGATGGAAAGTTGATAACATCAATTGATTTAAACCCAAAGAATTAGGCTAAGGTACAAAATTATAAAACACAACACAGTGACACAGTGACGGCGGATGAATTCATAAGAATAAAAAAAATGTCCATTATCCTTGCATATGAAACGCCTGAGAAGCAACAATTATGAAATTTATCATTCCTTTAACGAAAACTCCACCATCAGAAGCCCTATCTTCTTTGTGGTTCCAGTACCAGCTAAAATCCATTACATCACCACACTCACATCTTTCTTTTGGTACCATGCTTAAAAATATGTAGAATTACTGATACACTCTTTCTTCTTGCAAGTAAAGAAAATTCGAGGATTTGAATTATCAACTCTCAAAATCATATCTGCATGTAACAGAGGAACACATGATGATTTCAGTCGAAAAGAAAATTACAAACATTCTATGCTAGAAGATTGGGTATATGCGTACAAATTGGATATAAGCATGATCGAGTTATAAGATTAGTAATAAAGCAGTAGCAGTGGATAAGCAGAAAGTTGCTAAATGGGATTGAAAGTATACCAAAGCAACACCTGTTGCCTGAGAAGCAATAATATCCATCCAGGATTGAAAGGGGGAAAAAATGATGGTTTGTTTGGAGAGGTGCTAACGGATTGAAGGTGGGTACAGAGCACAGCAGTCCGTTGTCCATCCACCGTTGAGAGCAAGGAGTTTTCGCTGCTCTGTGAAACCAGCCTCACGCACTGCCCCCTCTACTATGGCCACCAAAGCCAGACCTTTCAGCCTAGCCACAGCAGCCACTCTCCAACTTGGATCGGGCAGACCACCAAGTTGCACTGTGTACCCAAATCCGATAACATGACCCAACATTCCATCACCTTAATGCCCCACTTGGTTACAAGCCCACGCTACTGAGCTCGGCATTTGTTCATGTGAAAAGATCATATTTGTATGCAGCACTTCTACTATACTTGGCAATGTGGGATTAAACAACCGTTTTCTTTTTCTTCTCGTAAGCTTTCATTATCATATCAAGAGCTTACAAACATATCCAATACTAGTATTTAAGGCCTGCGCAGTATATTGTTCACCTAAATACCTTCAACACACAGAACGGAAACATGTCAGGATTTACTAACAAATTCAATACTGGTATATTGATTATAGATCTAAGATTATGCCCTTAACATACAGAATGGAAAGGAACCACAATTTCCTTCCAATTTAAATACCTTCTGATCAACAAACACATTTGTCAAGCCATTAGCATGTAAAACCTGGATTTACTCCTTACATGTTAGAGGGGTTGACTGAATATGCAATGCACTACCAAAAAATGAATGTCTAAGCCCGTAAAATATTTCATGGCTATTGCCATTTTGATGTTATTTCATGCGCCGATGATTGAATCAAATGTCAATGTCTAAATTTAACCTGGAGACAGTATAACTGGTTGGATTCTGAATTTGTTTACAGAAAGGGCCTTGAGATTTGTTTGTTGCTGTGACTTTACAAGAGTGGTAACCTTTCAAATTTAATGTTAATTAATCATCTTTGCATATTATAAGCCATGATCATACCGTGTGCTAGTACTCTATGTGTAACAACTATTTTTGGAAACATTTCTGAAACATTAGAGCTATATTCTTGTATCACGACATAGAATACAAGGATATGCAACTGTTGAAATATACATCATTTTTAATCAATGATTCAGGATTTAAAGCTAATTTGACGTAAAGTTTACAATTTATGATTTGAATCCCATTTTGCAAACTTTGCTTGCCACTATAACTTCAACACAAACAAATCACTTATAACCCAACATACAAAAATAAACTAATTAAATTATAGTGAAATTTCGGAATCAACAACCTTGTACACTAGAAGTATACAGCAATAAATAAAAGTTGGTACGAACAATCATCAATTTGCAGGTGAGAAATGCAGAGGAGCCTAGACGTGTGAAGTTGAATTGTTACACTCGGTGATGAAGCCGACATTGTGGGCTGGATGGGCAATCGCCCTCTTCACGCAGCAAACTAGAATTTTCATTAATTAAACTGTTTTTTATAAAATATTTGAACATTTCCTAGTTTCGCCCAACACAAACTAGAATCCTAGCTTCATCGCTAGTTGCATTGTGGCGAAAATGAACGAACGAAGAGTCCTTTGTTTTAATTCACACGTAGTATGTTAGGTAATTTAATAGCAAAAAAGTCAAGAGAATCCACCTTTGTTGTCTTGTTGTATGTGATCAAATCAACTCCATCATCCATTGCACTATTTTTTTAGTATGAAAATATGTACTCACTCGGTTTGTGATCCCAACAAAAGAAAAACTGCAAAGAACAAATGAGGTATACAAAATTAAAAATGATTGTTTACAAAATTAAAAATAATTTCAAATATAGACAATGAAGGTAAAGGACTCCTCTACTTTCGAAGCATTAAAATGCAAAATAATGGCTTCGTCCAGGCTCGAACTGGAGACCTTCAGTGTGTTAGACTGACGTGATAACCAACTACACCACGAAACCTTATTGATTTATTTGTCAAAAAAAAAAAAATGTTATTTATATCGTTACTCCTTTATCCGTAGAAACACATGAATGATTGAAAAATGCCAGTACTAAGTTACAGCCACAACGATATTCAAAAAGTTAAGAAGCTACCCCAAATTCGGGAAACCCAGGTTATTGCAAAGGCATATGCATTCAAAATATAGTCATTCAGATTATGAAAATTGCAATTTATATTATATGCGTTTCAGCAATAAAAAAAATCAATTTTTACATGTAATTTTCATGAACTAATTAAGTCAGTCGAGATAGAGCAAAGCATTATATGCAAAAAAGAGAAGTCCAAATGGAGCCCAAATGCGGCTAATAAAATTGGATGGTTCCCATAAAAAAATTGATATAAACAAATTTTGCATTAGATAACCAAAAATAATAACTTCGTTTTTTGCAAATAAATATGTTCTATTCAGATTTCCAATGGTTTAATATTCACTATGCATAATAAAATAAGATTTATACCGGAATTACAATCAAATATTCACGAGACAGCTGCAATTAGAAGGTAAAATAATAGCAATCAATTTAATTCGTTATTGGTAGTAAACTACTACAGATTATGTCTAGAATTGTGTGTATGTATGTATATATATATATATATATATTAGAGAATAGCGGCCACTCACTTTAGTCTAATATTACTTTATACTTACATTGGGCCTGTTCTGGACTCAGCCCACTTTAGTTTTCCTGCTATATATTTGTACCTATTTAACTCTTTACAATATGTTTCTGTATTACAATTCTATCAAGAAATAAAGCTTCCTTTTACATTTCTTCTCTGGAAAATATTCTAGCAACATCATTTTGCAAATCTCAACTTGGTATCGGAGCTATCATAGTGTGCTTAACAGCATCAGATTAACTCCTGATCACAAATTGAATCTCAGACAAATTTTTCTGAGATTATAATTGTCCATCAGATAAATTTCATCATTTGGACGCCTCCCATCAAAGATTTGCATCTTCTCATCGAGAGTTGTTGCTCAAACAAGAAGAACAGTGCCTCGCCTAGCACTGAACACTGGCTGCATCTGTTCTCCCTGTGTAAGTTGGAGATAAAAGAATCTGAATCATAAAGATAATCGATCAAGATTTTAAAGAAATCATTACAGTTGATCAAAAAAGCCGTCCAGAAGAACTTTTCAGAGTTATTAGCATCTGTTCATCAGAAAATCATCAGAAATTCATTCAAGAAAACTCATCATTTAAAGTCCTTAAGGTTGCTGTTGTGATCAAATATAGCATTTCTTTAAAAACCTCAATTCAAGAAAACTCATCAGATTTCCTTTACCTGTTTTTGTTGATCCCTCCTCTGAATTCAACCATGACTAATCCTCCTAATCAAGGCAATCAAGGTGATGAATCCAGTACCAATGTTTCTAGCAATAGAGCTCCTGTATCACAGAATCAGACAGATCCAATTCAAGATCTGATGAAAGCCATCATTAAACCCCAAAGCCAGCTTATCTCTATCCAGCTTGATGAATCTAATTATCTGTTGTGGAAATTACAAATAGAAACAGCTGTTAGAGGTTATGGCCTTGAAGATTACATATTTGGAACAAAGATTGTTCCATCTAAATTTGTTCGAGACAGTGAAGAAAAACTTATTCAAAATCCTGAGTTCTTGGCATATCAGAGACAAGATAGTCTCGTTTTCTCATGGATGATGTCATCCATTGAAGCAACAATTCTGCCCCAACTAATTGGTGTTAAATCTGCTCAAGATGTTTGGTCAACAATTGAGAGAAATTTTTCTGCTCAATCTTCTGCTCGCATTATGCATTTTAAGAGGCAACTTCATAGCATAAGAAAGGGTGACTCATCTCTGAATGAGTATCTACTAAAGGTAAAGAATATATGTGATCAGTTAAACTCTGCAGGCCAAAAGATTCCAGAATCAGAACATGTGCTATCAATTGTTAGTGGGTTGGATGATGATTATGAGGCAGTTTCAGCAATTATTTTGTCAATGGATCCTACACCCACTCTGCAGTATGTGTATTCAACATTATTGGCTCATGAGGGAAGAATAGATCACAAGAAAACTATTAATTCTGATCTATCTATCAACTATACCTCATATGGTAGAGGAAAGAATCAAGGTAACACTTCAAGAAACCAACAAAATATGCAAAGAGGTGGTCAAGCTAATCGAGGAAGAGGTAGAGGCAGAAACAATAACAGTAGAGTTAGGTGTCAGATTTGTGAAAAGTTTGGCCACAGTGCTAACAAATGTTATTTCAGATATAACTCAAACTTTAACCCATCACAAACTGGCAACAACTCTAGTGTTAATCTGGTTAATGTGCAGAAAGACAACAACAAAAGCCAATCTGATAGTGTTAATGCTGATTCTACAGCAACTATTGATGATATTAATGATGATAGCTGGTATCCTGATACTGGAGCAACCAACCATGTGACCAACAATTTGAACAATCTCAATTTGGGGAATAAAGAGTACAAAGGTATGCAGAATTTATTTGTAGGAAATGGTAAAACTGTGCACATTACACATACTGGAAATGCAAGTTTAGATGGACCAAAACAATTAATTTTAAAAAATCTTTTAAGGGTTCCATCAATCAAGAAAAATTTAATGAGTGTTTCCCAGTTTGCAAAGGACAACAATGTGTTTTTTGAGTTTTATCCTAATGCTTGCATTGTTAAGGATATTCTAACACAGGAAATTATTTTGCAGGGCAATGAACATAAGGGACTGTACAAATTTAATGTCACTAGTTCTAGACCATCTGTGTTAGATAGAAAAACATGTATGCTGACAGTTAAGAATGACTGTAATGAGTATAAAGAATTTAGTGTATGGCATAGCAAATTAGGTCATCCTAGTCTAAAAACTGTCAAGCATATTATGTGTAACAATGACTTTTCTTTGTGCAAAATTCCTACTTCATATATGTGTACCTTTTGCCAAATGGGAAAGAGTCATAAACTTGCATTTCCAGATTCTCAAACCAGTTACACTAGACCACTTCAATTAATTGCTACAGATTTATGGGGTCCTGCACCTATAAGTTCTGATTATGGGTATAAATATTATATCTCCTTTATTGATGCCTATTCTAGATATGTTTGGATTTATATGCTAAAATCAAAGGCTGACACTTGCAGTACAGTTATTCAGTTCATCAATAAGGTTGAAAACTTAGTTGGCAATCATGTAAGTATGTTTCAGACTGATGGTGGAAAAGAATTTTTACCTTTGAAATCATTTTTTGACAAAAAAGGTATAAGTCATAGAACTACATGTCCTTATACCTCAGAACAAAATGGGATTATTGAAAGAAAGCATAGACATGTTGTGGAGACTGGTTTAACCTTACTTGCACAAGCCTCTATGCCATTAAAATTCTGGCCAGAGGCATTTAATACAGCAGTGCATTTGATTAATTTACTCCCTACAAAAGTACTTGAATTCAAATGCCCACATGAAATGTTATACAAGGTTAAACCAGACTACAGATATTTAAAAGTCTTTGGTTGTCAATGCTTTCCTAATTTAAGGCCTTATAACACTCACAAATTAGATTTTAGATCTACTCCTTGCACTTTTTTAGGATATTGCAACAATCAAAAAGATTACAAATGTTTAGATAGCAAGGGTAGAATATATGTGTCAAGGCATGTTAGATTCAATGAAGAAGTCTTTCCATTCAGTCAAACAAATATTAAAACTACTGCAAGAGTCATAAATCCAAGACAATATATACCTGACATACCAGAGGAGATTGAAAATGTTGTGTCATCTTCTCAAGAGAAGAATGACAGCAACATTCACTCTCAACACACAGTGCCCACCAATGATGGACCAGGTCAAGAGAATTCTGATATGCCAGATATTGGAAGCAATCTGCAGGAGCATTTACAAAGAAGCAACAGTGACAGTGTTAATGATACTGGTAATAACAATCATGAACTAGAAGAAGCAAGTCAATCAGGAAACAACAATCAAAGCCAACCAGTTAGAGACAATGTGAACATGCATCCTATGATGACTAGAGCCAAGTGTGGTATCTTTAAACCAAAAACCATAAACACTGTAAGTTTGCAAGAGGAACCAATTTCTTTTGCTGATGCAAATCAGGTAGAGGAATGGAAAACAGCTATGTCTGAAGAGTATAATGCTCTTATTAAAAACAAGACTTGGACTCTTGTTGAAAAACCCAATAATAAAAATATTATTGGATGCAGATGGGTGTTTAAACTCAAAAAGAATGCTGATGGTTCAATTTCAAAATATAAAGCAAGATTAGTTGCTAAGGGGTATTCACAACAGTATGGTTTTGATTTTTCAGAAACCTTTTCACCTGTTGTAAAACCCTCTTCAGTCAAAATTATTTTAACTATTGCTTTATATAGAAATTGGAGCATCAAGCAATTAGATGTAAATAATGCCTTTTTAAATGGTATTTTGCAGGAAGAAGTATATATGGAACAGCCTCAAGGGTTCATTGAAAGTGGTAGCAGAAACTTAGTATGCAAGTTGAACAAAGCTATTTATGGATTGAAACAAGCTCCAAGGGTTTGGTTTGACAAGTTGAAAGAAACACTTGTTAAAAATGGATACAGGCCAACCAAATCTGATAACTCAATTTTTACTAAGTTTACTGCTACTACCACTACTTATATACTTGTTTATGTTGATGATTTCATCATTACAGGTAGCTGTGTTGCTGAAATCAAAAATATTACAGACATTCTTAATTCAGAATTTTCTCTCAAAGATCTAGGCAATTTGGATTATTTTTTGGGCATAGAAGTCAAGAGAACAAATGTATCTGAAATGCATCTCAATCAGAAGAAATACATTTCAGAAATTTTGTTCAGGGCCAACATGGTTCAAGCTAACTCATTACCTACTCCAATGGTGTCCAGCAGTCAGTTATCTAAGAATCAAGGTGAAGACATTCAAAATCCAAAATTATATAGAAGTATAGTTGGAGCTTTGCAGTATGCTACCATTACAAGACCGGACATTGCTTATAGTGTCAACAAAGTAAGTCAATATATGCAAAGGCCTTTAGACAGTCATTGGAAGGCAGTCAAGAGGATTCTTAGATACTTGAAAGGGACTATTAATCATGGACTCATTCTAAAGTCTAGCAAAAATCTTAATGTCAATGCCTATGCAGATGCTGATTGGGGTACTGATCATGATGATAGGAAGTCAACTTCTGGTTATTGCATATTTTTGGGAAATAATCCTGTATCTTGGAGTGCAAAAAAGCAAAATACTGTTTCAAGGTCAAGCACAGAAGCAGAATTCAGGTGTGTTGCTAACACAGCAGCAGAAGTCATGTGGATTGAATCCTTACTTAGTGAACTCGAAGTTAAACCTAACAAAGTTGCTACAATTTGGTGTGATAACGTGAGTGCAATTTCACTTACATCAAATCCAGTGTTACACTCGAAAACAAAACACATAGAACTGGATTTGTACTTTATCAGAGAGCAGGTGATAAATGGTAAATTAAAAGTTGGATACATACCATCGTTTTACCAAAAAGCAGATATACTTACTAAACCTCTGTCCAAGGTGAACTTCAGTCGTCTGAGAGACGAATTGAATGTTGATGAAGCAGAATTGAGCAAGAGAACTCAGAGGGTGGTATATATCCCTGATTAATTCCTCGTATTTGTCTTAAAGATCATTCAGAAGGAGCCGAAGCTTCAGATCCGTTGTTGAGCTCAAAGCGCCATAATAGAAGATATTTTCTCTCTCGTCCTTGTTACAATGGAGCTGAAGATCATCTACAAGTTGTTGATTCTTCGACTCATCTTCAGATTTGTTATTTCTGTGTGGATCGCCTTGATGGAGGCCGTTATTCTTTCTCCATGGCAAACCCTAACCCTCGTAGGGTTTGAAGGGGGGTATTAGAGAATAGCGGCCGCTCACTTTAGTCTAATATTACTTTATACTTACATTGGGCCTGTTCTGGACTCAGCCCACTTTAGTTTTCCTGCTATATATTTGTACCTGTTTAACTCTTTACAATATGTTTCTGTATTACAATTCTATCAAGAAATAAAGCTTCCTTTTACATTTCTTCTCTGGAAAATATTCTAGCAACATCATTTTGCAAATCTCAACTATATATGTATGTATGTATATATATATATATATATATGTATGTATGTATACAGAGAGAGAGAGAGAGAGAGAAAATAAAATAAAATGATAAACCATTAAAATTAAATTTGGAAGAAGAGTTCAAGGGGAAAAAATTACTTACCATTATTTAAAGTAATGTAAAGGAATAGTTATTGACTGATTATTCGTATAATTCGAAATGAAATAAAGGAGGAAAACAAAAAACTATCGATACATGAAGAGGTTAAACTAATAAAGTAAGTAATTTGGTGCTTTTATTATAACTATATTTCATTTGATGAAACCGAAAAAAGTCATGCTAACAACATTTAGCTGAATCCATATGCAACCTGGAATTGAATTGATATGGTGCCAAGAAAAATATATCATTTGGTTGACAACATATGCAAGCTGGAATTGAACTGATATGTTATGTAGAGCAGAAGTGAAAGCAGAAATGTACAAAAGAATGAAACACAGCATATTAGATGTAAACTTGAACATTTAGCTGCAGCGGAATTCATCTAGTCAGTACATGGAACATTCTGACAAATATTTGAAAGAAAATTATATGAAGAAAGGAATATCCAATGAGTACACGAAGAGTTTATAAATTTACATAGATTAGTTTACATTACTATGGTTTTACTATGGTTGTTGAAAGTTGAATAATGTAGAAAAACATGACCTATAATCTTCTCCGTACTGATTAGAAATAGTTAATTGTGTATCAAGTAATCAGCATTACTTTATGCATATTTACAAGGTAAACTTGAAATCGTCAAGAAAAAGCATTTTGAAACAATACAGCCGATGTTTTGAATTGTTTATAAGATCCATAGATCACTAATTGGTATTTAAACGCAAAGTTTGCAATTTGATATACATAACCGAATCAGAGTGAGTTTTGAATTGGCCGATGAGGAAATCTTAAACAAAATAAAAAACAACAGAAATCCACAGACATTAGTTCTTTGTGGAAACTCAAAGATCAAACGGAAGTACAAAGGTAATTTCCGAATGCATGTTATCATGCTTTCAAAACTGTTTTAAAACTAAAAAGCAGGACCATCACAAAATAATGTAACATGCCGTTAGCTTTTGAAATTAAAAGCCGCTAACTCCAATTCATAGATTCTTTTCCCAATTAAAAAAAATGGCATTTTAAATAAGTGAACTTATGGATTGCCTTTCTTAAAAACCATCCATCCAAAAAATAGGGACAAGAACATTGCAAGTGCATTCTAAAAGGATTTTTGACTTCATTCTCTTCACAAAAGAACAGCTGACAATTATCAACTTTTTGCCCTGTATACAACTAGCCTCTATCGTGCAACGGATTTAAGTTTAGTTTTTGTTTGCTTAAATTGAAGTTTTTGAAGTGAGCCATTAGATTTGGAAAAAGAAAAATGATTTCAACAGGTAGTTATTTTTTTCAGATAATAATGGAAACTAATAAAAATTATGCTCATGAAAGAATTATGAACCTTTTTTAGTATAATATAACGCATGTCTGGCATTTTATATCTTCCACAGGAGCTTTTGTTACCCCAGAATACCTGTAATGCCCAGATCATTAACTGGTGAAACACCTTATGTGTTAAGACTCACTTCCACTTCCTAATATGACATATGACAAGATATCTGCAAAACCAAAGAAACACAGGAATAAATACCAATCAAACCCACAAATTACTAATAGAACCTTTATTCCTTTCCTGGCAAACTAAACTATGTGGCAAAGTCGTAATACGAATCATGTTAGGGTTAACGAAAATATAAAGCATAAAAATCAATCGCTACCAGTAACAAAAGAAATTACATGTTCAACAACAACAACAACAACTCTATTATTGATAATAATAACTGAAATTATAATAATAGTTTAAATTACCAAATTTCATTGTCGTTCTCTGAGAATCCGAAATCAGCCTCGTTGTAGCGGATAGAGCTTGAAGGTCACTGGAAAGCTTGAAAGGCGTAAGATGAAAAGGAGCAAAGTGAACGCACAGTACCAACTATAGCAATGTTTTAGGAATGTTTGATTATTGCTTTTCACTGTATAGTATTGATTTTCATGGAGAAGAGTGCAACGAAGATGAAAAGATGGAAGGCATGCACAGTACCTGCTATAGCAGAAGGAAAGTATTAAAAAGATAATATAAAATGAAGTAAAGCTAGGTCGGTCAGCTGAATACAGGAAATTTTGAAATTTATATGTTTCCTCATTCACAAACGAACAATATTTGTAATTTGGAAAAAAACATTCTGATGTGAGAGATTTACATTCGAAAATTATCTGTGGAGTGTTTTTTTCTTTCAAAATTATAATTTAAATTATGTGTATTTTAGTATAATAAAATATATTTAAGTTAGAAGTTTTTATATACACTAGACGCATATTAATCGTTCAAAAAAATTACTATCATATATTTGTTTATCTTAACGTTATAACAATCAATGAGATTGAAAAACATTTGTTTAAATTAAAGGTTTTCCATTTTTTTATTTATCGATGATAATTGTATGATATTTGTCTATATTTGCAGATGTGAAAATCATATATTCGAAATTGATTTGAGATGCAGATATGGATATGACACTGTTCGAACATGAAAATATTTGTTAATAAACATATGTAAACTCGTGCTAATAATGCACATTCCTAGGGCCCTCCCCTTTATATTCATCTATAATTTCTTATATTTTGCATTAAATATAAATAAAGCTATTATTTAAAGAGAATTACTTTAATAATAACAATATTTATGTAACATTCCTTAGTTTGGAATGAAATTAGAAGCCTCATATAGCAAAATACGTGTATAAAATGTAGAATTATAGAGTAAACACGGCCTTCTACTAGCGTCAAGGCTTTTCGAGAAACAAAACTTCACTCCAATATGGAGGCTAAGTTGGGAACAATATACGTGCAAATGGAGGAGTGGACTATTACAGTGGCATTAGAGCCAATACCAACTCGAATTGTTGCATTTCTATCGACTATGATGCCTTCATGGTATTTTTGGCTTGCATGTCGACCATAAATGCACAATGGGGACGTTGGACTTTGAAGAGAGTAGACTGTAACACACCTTAGTTTATAATGAAAATAAAAGTCCAAGATAGGCAGAATAAGGGTATGATTGAGAAGTTGCATAGTAAAGACCAACCTCTAAATAGTGTTGAGGTCTTTTAAGGAAAAACACATGTCCTATATGGTAGTTAAGTGGGGGGAAAATTTATGCACGGACTGAGGAGCGAACTGTTACAGTGCCCTTGCTCTAGATCAATCAAGGCGTGGATTCCCAAACTCCAGTTTTCTATTAGATTTGTAAATGAAAATTCAGCAATGTTAAATCCATTAGTATTGTAGAATGGCTTCAAATTTAATTCCAACTATACGTTGTTATGATGTAAGTTGATTATTGATGATCAAATGTGTGGAAAATATGTCGGTGGTTCTGACAAATTGGATAAAGTTCATAAACAAATGAACTTAGAACAATTAAAAGGGCCGAATTACAAAGCAACTCAGATAAAATCGAAGGACCTTGATATTGATTTACTTTACAGTTGACTAACCATTCTAGATCAAAAGCAATTAAAATTACTGATGATGACAATGAATTAATGTTTTATACCGTCTCTAAAATAGAGTTATTTGTTAGGAAAAACCGAAGATTAGTGGTAGAGCAACCTGGGAGACAACATCTATAGCTAACTATAATTCACGAGCAATTCTATCTTTAACTTTTAATAATCAGCCAATAAATGTAGCGTAATACTGAAATTTCTATGGATTGAGTAATATATTCAACAAATATGAATGTAGATAAGGATAATAACATATAAAAATAAAATGATCACACAAGCGATTTTTATACCGGTTCGGACCTTCAGTCCTACTTATAGTCTCACAATTTTGGGAATTTCACTAATCGACACCCTCACTTAGTCCAAAGGAATAAGGAACTGAGCAATTGAATAGGATTTCACTACATTTGCCCAAATAACTGAACATGCTTTCGCTTGGGAAACTGGAGGAGACTTCAACCTTGCATGAATAACCGAACAGGGCTTTAAATACAAAAGAAATTTAGTTTGGCTTAGTGTGTTCTTGATATAACACGGATTAGTATTCAATCTGTATTACACTCTTCCTATAATCTTCTGCTCAAGTAGTATATATGTGTTTCTACGAAGACCAAAAATATATTAAATGCTTAAAAATATTGAAATGAATGTATTATTGCTTGTAAACTAGAAGCAATATAAGCATATAGAACGGAAGTATTTAAAATAGAAGATAGAGCGAGAATTGTTGATTTTGATCTTGAATTTGATATATGCATACATAGATAGTTTACGGTTGCAACTTCTAATAAAAGATATAACAATTTTAAAGAGTTGCAACCTTTCCAAGAAGAGACATCTCTCCGACGAAGAGAGATGTTTCTTCAGGAAATCTGAAATTTTGACTATTATGCATCATTCAATAGACTGGATTTAGAAGTTTAGCCGATGGAAAATGAATTTAATCAAAAAGAAAAAAAATATTTCAAAACTGCCTAATTCAATCAGGTGATTTCTTTAGTTAAATCGACTGAATCATGATTTAGTTGACTGACTAAGAACATTAATCTAGTAAATTTGCGTCAAGTTTATAAACTTATGCACATGTGCGGGATCAATCAACTGAGGCGGCACGTTTAGCCGACTGGACTTGCCAATTTTTCTTCCATGTTTGTATAAATATCCATGAGTTTCGTACGTACATATGAACTTCTCGAGGATAGATTTTAACATATTAATTAAATTAGTATGGAATTCTAAGTATATTTACTTGATCTCGAGTCTTGTCAGATTGCTTGATGTCGTTTATTCATTAGCTAGTCATTGTTGCTTTAACATCATCAATTTGCATATATACTTATCATTAAAATACAAGATTCAACATTCTCCCCTTTCTTAATGAGGACAACTATATGATTTCTTGACTGCTTCTTCAGATATATCTTCCCTTGAATTTGTGCTTGCCTTGTTAAATGATTTTAAGATATATCTCCCTATGAAATATTATTTTCCTGCATAGAAAATGGTCATTTTCCTCCTTTTTTTTCATTGACAAAAGGAGAGCTCAAACAAAATTAGGTAGATAAATATGGCATAAAACATTTAAACAAAACAACATTGATAATATAACATAACATTAAATATCTACAACAACATCAAACATTCAAACACAAAAAATAGAGTCATAATTAATAATTAAACAATCACCAACACAACATCACAAAACATTAAAATTGTACAACACAAGAGCTCTTAGTACGAAATAATTACTAGTTAAAAAATTATTGACACCAAAAATTGGCATAACACCCAAAGCACGGGTTGTGTATAGAATAAATAAAGATTAATAATTGTGAAAAGTTAAAAATGGAGGAAATCACACACGAATTTATAGTGTTTCGGCGTTAATGAGCCTACGTCCACTTTATAATCTCTTATATACTATTTCAACTATCAGACTGAATAGTTATAATGATAGTACGATAAGAGATCAAACAATACTTTAATGCTAGAGCTTTAAGAATATGCTAAAAAGGGTCCTTCCTTCTGAATCCAAAAAGGGGTATTTATAGGTGATACAGTATTTGAGCAGATTTGGACACGTGTCGTGGGATCCAAGAGAGTAGTTGATGCTGAATGAGTCAGTATCTCCTAAGGAATTAGTATTCCTTGAATTATTGGCATGAAGTGGCTCCTGATCTATCTGATTCGGATGATCTGGAAAGGGTAAGATCGGGGATGAGCTATTCTATAGGCGGGCTTTTCGGCTCACAGTTGAATGCAATGCGGCTGAACATGCTTGGTCATATCGGGCTTCTCCTGGACCGCGCCTGTTGAGGGAAATAAGTTTAAATGTCGGGCCTCATTGATTTGCCCACTTTGAGCACTCGGGGTATGAGCCTGCAGCATTGTTGAGCCTTGATGGGCTGCTTGAGAGGCCCATCAACACTTTTCCCCCCAATGTATGGTACGTTGGAAACGGAGCATACTTTGTAAACATGTTTCCTGAACAAATCTTTTCATATCAACCGAAAAATTTCATGGGTCGGTCTGAGTCATCCATTAAATAAGCCTTGTAAATTGCAATAAATCCTATCAGCCGTCTTGGAAACGTAAACGAGTTCAGATAATAAGGATGCCTATCATCCGTCTTATCGGTTGATCCTTGGCTCGTCAACTACTTTACACGTCAGCCGAGTCCAGCCACGTCAGCCGAATGTGAATAGCCACTCCATCATATTATAAAAGGGAAACTCCTTTCACCTTTTTCTCTTTACTTTTACTATTACTATTGCAAGAACCAATTTACTGCTCCATAAGAAGAAGAAGAAGAAGGACGATCTCCATCTTCTACCAAGGTCATATTTTTCAGGTAGAAATCGATTCTTCATCCTTTTCAAAATATTTAAATGTCATTCTTGCGTATGATCTCTCTTTCCTTTGCCTTCTTGCTGCAATTTGGGTTTAACCTGATCCATGATTGGGATACCAGCATCGGATCGCCGGAGTCTGCGGTGATGCGGTTGTTCATGGTGATACCAGTATCATTTGAGTAGGATCCGAAGGTGTCGGATTTGCTGATCTGATTATATCATGGAAGCAGAAAGATTTCCCGCCCATTCATAGCTTTTCGTGTGTTAAGGTGTTACTGAACCCTGGAACACATGGTGGTGCTTGAGAGGGTGGTAAAAAAGGACAATGATCTTAATCATGATTTTTGTGGCTTGTCTTTTACTGAAATAGCACTGTAAAAGGGCACTAACCCTTTTTGCATTAATCTTTAATTTCAGCTTGATAACCTTTTCACATACAGATGGTTAAAGCATATGATGCCCATAAGCGAGGATCGGGCGAGGGATTGTCCTTTTTCCATTAGAGTAGATAGTACTTCTGAGTCGTCGGATCGATCGAAACCTGATCTTGATAGCGACCATCGAAGTCGGTCTACGAGTCCACTACTTCCCCTTAAGTAACGGTCGAATTAAATGAAGCGACACCTGTTCCCATAGCAACCGACATGCTTCTGGGCGCGGAAATTCTAGAGAACCCTCCAGATGTGGAAATGATCACGATAACTCTTAAATGGATACAGAATTTGACTGGTAAACATAACCTTCCTTTTGACGATGTTCTTCTCCCAAAGAAAACCGATTGGCCTTTCAATCCCCTAGGCGGTTACATGTCAATATCTCTTCCAATATGTAATGTGGGAGCTATACCCCCTTTTCCTTCATTTATTGTCAACTTCTTACGACGAATGAATTTGGTTCCGATGCAGTTTCATCCGATTGCTTGTGGCAACCTCTTGTCGTTATATTACTTGTATATGAGATATTTGGGTTACCCTCCAACCTTTGATGACTTGGCTTTCCTTTTTCATTTTAAACACAACGAGAAACAGTCTCCCTCTCTTCTTTACTTCAAGGATGCCCGGGGTTGGAAGATTATTGAAGAGATTCCGAGCAAGGTGGGTGATCCAAGGCGGGAATGGTTTTGGGTTAGAGGGCAGCCGGGATGCGCTTGATATTGGCTTCAATGCATTAAGTCTCTTTGCTGGTTGATACTCCCCATACTAAAGTTCCTTATGTCGATCGCTATGCTTCTTCTTCTTTTTTTATACAGGGGACGACCCAACTAGGCCTGAGGTGGAAGTGTTTGAGGAACGCCATGGGCGACTGATCAAGCTGGACCCGAAGCGGCGATGGTTTTGGAATTGCTTGACGGACAAGCATTTACATCAATATGCTCTCCATGACGAAGGTAGAACAATCGGGTCGTTGAAGGAGGAATCCGAGTCAACAGCACCGAGCCAGGACGTGATGCCCTCAACTAAGAAGAAATCGGGGGAGGGGGTACGCAGATGACTCATTCGGTCGGGAGATCAGCTGTTCATCTCTCGCCTGGGAAGAAAAATAAACTTGGTCCAAAGAAGCATACATTCGAAGGATGGGTTCGAGAGGCTGAGCGTCGAGAAGTCGGGCATCGAGTGACCGCAAGCATTGAAAAAGAGAGAAGGTTCCTGCCAAGAAAATCCTGAAGAAAGCGCAAGGGGAGCCAATCAAAGAGAACCCTACTGAGAATCGCTCGAGGGATTCTGAGGTCGAGAAAGATTCTCCCACGGCCTACGATTCGCAGGAAGAACATGTCATATCCCCTCTTCCTGGGTTAGAAAAACTGCAGATGCCAAATACTATTCTTTCACCATAGAGTTTAAACCCAAATCAATTTTTTGCCAATCAATCCGAAGGGATGTCTTTCTCGGTCAAACAAAAAGGTGTCGAAGGTACGATCCCACCCTCGGTATAAGGTTTATCTAAATGATTTGTTACATAGCATTTACACTGTTCGTCACAATACCATGTTCCTCTCGTGTAAATTGAATGTTGACCGTCTTAATCATGATCCTTCTTTTCTCAAAGGACATCGATGAAGAGTTTTATGGCAATCTTTTTGCCTTCCTTCCAACGATATCATGCCAGACGAGCCCACTTTGCAGCACGTTGGGAGAGGAAACGATGATGAAGACGATAGCAGCAAGAGGAAGAAGGAGAAGAAAGGTGAAACCACAAGAAGAGGCAAAGAAAGAGAGAGAGGAAAAGAAGTAAAGAAAGGGAAGGAGAAAAAAGAAGACAGCAAGAAGGAAGCAAAGGAGAGGGAGATAGAGAGAGAAAAAGAGTTGATTCGAGATCGAGGTAAGCAAAAGAAGAGAAGCTTGGGAAAACATGATCGGACATCGGAAGACAAGGAAGAGCTGGGGAGCATGCCCAAAAAGAAAAAAGGGGATAAGTCCTCCAAGCTTCGGCTTTCTCCCTGTCCTTGGAAAAAGACCTCCGAGGAGGGAGAGAAAGCCAAACATTCTCAGGATGTGTTGAGTTGCCCTAGATCTTCGGTCGAACCTTCTTCCACCAATCGAGTTAGTGAGTTGGAACGAGATTTTCCCGACCTCATCTTTACAGGAATTGAACCTGCCCCTGAGTTACAACCATTATCGCGTAGCTTTCGCCATCATATTCGCAACAAGCTCGACCATGCTCTTTCTCAATATGACGCAATGCGTGAGTACGCCAGGCTGGTAAGTGGAGTGTTGAAGGAGAAGCTGACCGAGATCATCGGCCTGAAAAGAGATATAGCTAGTGACAAGAAGACCTTCGGGTTTTTTGAAAAGGAAATTAAATATTAGGAGCTGCAGCCAACAGCCGATAAGGAGAGGTATGAAAAAGCAATCGAGGATCTGGGCACCCAAGTCCAATAGAAAGGTCGGGAGTGTGATTCTATGAGGGGCGAGATCGAATCTTTGAAGGAAGACAAAGCTCGGTTGGGTGTAGAGATACAGAATCTCAAAGCCGCCTTTCATTCATCCGAGCTGGCCAAAAATCTGGCCGAAGAGAATGCCGCTACGGAAATTTAGTCTGCTAATAGCTCGAAGCTCCAACATGATATCGATATTCGAACCATCAAAACCTAACACACTCAGGATATGTCCGAGCTAATAAAGGGTCATGGGCATCAAGCTCTCTCATTCTTTACAAGGTTCCTTCATCATAGGGATCTGTCTTGGACTCCGAGGTATTCCACTGTGCTGGGCAACGCATGGAAACTAGTTTTGAGGGAAGAGAGAGAGGCGGATCAGGGTCGTCTAGTGGATGAGGAGGCTCTTATGACCCACATTCTTAATGATAAGGAACGAGCAATTTTGGCTGAGAGGAGAAGCCAAGAAAAGAGTGCGGCAGAGGCAGAACACCGTAGAGTGAAGGGGAAGTTTGTCCCCGAGAGAGAAGTTAGTGGTAGTCGGATCAAGGCATCCATCTCTTTCGTTTATGCAAACATTGGAATGGGGTCGTCATATGTACCTCCATCCAAACCAGTCAAAGTCGTGGAAGAGCAACTAATCGAGCCCGATGTTGGAGGTAAGCTCATCGCCAATTCTAAGTACACTTGTCCCACCTTGACTTGTGTTTTTTGTGGCAACTGCTTCGTTAGTGAGGGAGAGTGTAGAGGTAGAAACTGCTGCTGGGGAGAAGAGCGGCACTGAGGATACGACCAAGGTCTTGAGGGATGAGAAAATCAACATAGCATTATCGGAGGACGATGACATCGAGTTTGTCGGGGAGTCTAAGAGAGTTGATCACACGTCCATGGTCGAGATCAAAGCTCAGAGTGATAAGGAAATTTCTTCCGTGAAGCCCGAACCACTTGAAGGCCCTTTGAGCGTTCAACCCCTTCGAGTTAGTCACCCGACCATCTTTCTTCGATCAAGACGCTGACTCCTGTGGATCCTGCTAACCCACAAGTCTCTGCATGAGCTCCCCTTTCATGTGGAAGCACGTTGAAGGAGACAAGGCACTGAACGACCACCGAAGAGATGTAGGTAATGATCAAGCAGGCAAAGCTGGCAGAAATGATCGAGGAGGGAAAATGCCAGCTCCGTTTTAGAAGTTCTTTTGTTGTAATTTTCCTTTTAGGCCCTCTGGAAGTTTCATGCGAGTGCGACCCTCGCGTTTTTGTAATTATCAAACTTTGTATCTTAGAAGATGATGTGTGAATGCCCGCCCCGGACTAGCCGACATTTCTCCGAAATGCGTTATGCCGATGTCCAACTAGCACGTGACGGTCGCCAAAGAAAAAGGGTGTGAAGCTACAAAAGAACTTGTAGTATATCTCACAGCGCATGGAATAAAGTATAATAACAACATAACTTTGACATAAAACAGGCGAGACAGTGCATAAGCTGAAAACTAAATCATCATAGCAGCGGAATCCATAATACAGCTTATGATCCAACATCATTATTACAACTTCAAATTACTGTCTCTAAAGCAAAAGAAAGAAAAGGTACACTAATAATGCCCAAGCAGTGACCAGCTACAACACAGGGAGTATATATGTATATCATATGTGGAAGCCTCCTGCTCGTCTCCGGACAGCTACTCGCGCATTACCACCTAACATGTCTCTAGTTTGCTCGTTTAGGAGCACCTAGAGTAATAAGAAGAGACATAAAACTATGGGTCGGACAAAAGTCTGGTATGAGCGATAAGCAACAAAACAGAACAATAACAGGTATAATCCAATCATACCTGAACCTAGACCTGCAACCAAAGAGTTAGCACAAGATGTACAGTACTCTAAGGTAACACTAACACAAAGTGTAAAAGTAATATGGGGTGTGCATGACATGGTGATAGCAAACATCAAACATAGCAATCATCCTCACATCTCTCACTCAGTGCATAAAGAATACGATATCCACTACTTTGGTCACCTAATCTTTGGGTTATGACGGAGTCCAACCCCGTACAACTATCACTACGAGCCCCTAATCCGTCTCTCGGTGGTGAGCCAAAGTTATAGGTATCGATAACCCCTTTGCACGCGTCCCGCAGCAAAGTCCAATCATGAAGTCAACTCGTTGGTTCCCGTCTGGATCCTGAGTCACAACTTCTCATTTGGACTACCTTTGCATCTCTGGTTTTTGGTCATCATTCCCGTTCATTTCGTAGCTCCAAGCTTCCATACATGTTCACACTTTAGTTCAGATATGTGCGGTTCGTGATTCTCCAGTCTGGGTCGTGATCCCCCATTCCTGCATCAGCTCGTGATCTGCTCGTGAACCCCTGTTCGTGTTGTGACACATGCTCGCGGTCCTCCTCTCCTGGGTCGGTTCGTGATGCTTCATAACCTCAGGCCCGTGGTCAGCTTCCACGATTCGCTCTGACATTGGCTCGTGGCCCACCTTGCATCAGCTCGTGGTCCTCTTTCCTTCCTGGCGCGGTTCACGGCTCGCCATCCTAGGGATCGCCCTCTTCCTCACGGTCGCCCTCTTAGGGTTCGCCCTATTCCAAATTTTTCTGAGTTATAATTTATCTAATTAACACTAATCACCCCTAATTAGCCGTAATTAGTGAAAAACAATGCAAATCACTCACCTTAGCCACAAATAATCTTAGATCTGAAACTTTTCTACTGTTTGGGTCGAATTTCTATGCAACACACCAGCTCCAACTCTGATTTGGTGTTGATTTGCCTTGATGTACTTAGCTTAATCCTCGATTAGAAAGCGATTAGGAGGTGTTTAATTGAAGAATTTGAGAGTGGAGGCCATTACTAAGGTTAGGAGAATGAAAGTGGGGGTTGAAAAATGACAAAGGAGGGTTTCTCTAGCCCCTATCAGTCCTTAAATACCCCTAATTCCGAAATCCCTAATGGACCTAGCTGCTAATTACCCAATTAAGCCCATTTAAGTTGTTTTTCACTTTTCAAACCTTATTTCAACCATATCTCCCAAACGGTAAGTCTGTTTGATTAATGTGACCACTCTATGGAAAGAGAAACCATCATCCGAATCCATTGGAAGTGGTTTCAAGTTAAAAATCCTTACCAATCAAAAGTTATAGGTGAAAAAAGATTCGCCAGGGGCAAAACAGTCATTTAAAAATCAGCAAAAATCATGAACATGAGAAATGACCCCAATAGTCGTTCCCCAAAGTTACACGGCCATACGACTTCATAAGCAAAAAAAAATTATGTTCCTCCGATGCATAGAATGCGGATCATTACATCCCCCCCCCCCTTTAAGGAATTTCCGCCCTTAAGAAATTTTGCCCCCGAAATTCCTTAACCAAAACATGCAAATGACCCCCCATGCCTATCAATCATTTGCAACAATCAAACATACATAACAACACAACAAGCCTATCCTAGCATGCGGTTTACTAACAAGGGAGTACTATATCGATATTAAAATCTTACCACACAAAGAGCTCTATATATATCTTCCTTATGTTCTCCTCTGTTTCCCAAGTACAGTCTCTCTCATTATCACTCCACTGGACTTTGACTAGTTTGGACCGTCTTCCCTCGAAGCTGCTTCGTATCGTGCTCGACAATATGAATAGGTCTGCGGTTCCCAACCGCCTCGGGTTCTACCTCGATATCATCCAACTGATCTGGTGAAATAGCCACATTAGGGTAGTGCACAAACTTCCTTAACTGGGAAACATGAAATACGTTGTGAACTCCCGCCATCTTGTCTGGTAATCTGACTTTTGGTCAATCGATCCACAATTACCCAAATACTATCATGGTCCGATCTAGTCCTTGGTAAACCATCGACGAAGTCCATTATTGAGACTTATTCCCAATTCCATTCAGGAATTTCCAACGGTTGTAACAAACCACTAGGCTTCTTTTGCTCATCTTTGACTAACTGGCAATTCATACTCTTGGAGATAAACTTCCCAACGTCCCTCTTCATCCCTTCCCAATGATAGGTTTAGTTCATGTCTCAATACATTTTGTTACCACCGGGATGTATAATCAATTTCGAGTAATGCCGTTCTCTAAACACTTCATTTCTCAATCCGTTAACATTGGGTATAACTAGTCTCCTATTCTTTCGAAGCCATCATTTTCTATCAAGTCCATACTTGTTCATTTTCGCACCACCGATATTTATCCCTACCTTGGAGATGATTTCCATTAGGTTAGGATCGTCCCTCTAACTGGAACCAATCCGCTCAATCAAAGTCGGTCTAACCGTCAAACTTGCTAACATTTCTGGATCCAATCCATACTTAGGTCTAAAATCATATCCCACAATATACTCCAATTACTTTCATTCAAGAAACATAGCATATAAACTGGAATGTCCCCTACTCAATGCATCAGTACAGCACCTAGTCTGGTATCACATGCATCCGTGTATACCGTCATGTCTTCATTCTCTATTACCAGAATCCTATAAGTGATAGTCTACTCAAGGGAATAAAAATAGGAACAAACATAGCATCCATCAAACATGTCCTATCTATCACCTGCTAAAGCCATAAATACGTCGACGCCTACCTGACTGGTTCAACCAATCCCAAGGGCTAATGGAAGCCTCGGTCCCAAACGAACTACCGCACGTCCAACGCACGTTTATCCTCCAAGGATAACTAGATCAATCCAATGGATCCAAGGTAACGGGCGTCCCTAGATACCCCTGCTTCGAGTCCGCCTAGAACACTCTAACTATCGATGAGTTCTTGGTACTCTCATCAGAAGAGCTACCCACATACTCAGAACCAGTCTCGAGTATCCATTACCCACAAACTCGAGCACAAACTCAAGTCCAACATGAGTCGTCTCCCTAATCGTTGCATCTCCAAGATCAACAAACAACCATTTTTCCTTTACTAGTTAAAGTCCAACTTAAATCGTCCTAGCCTTCATTGCATCTCCACAATCAACGAGCACATCTGATCCCTTCGAAGTTCTACCATCCTAGAACCAACAAGAACATCAACATAGGATCCTAAACAATTCATTACTTTGCAGCTTTCTCGAGTCCCACTCGAGTCGTCTCATAGCCCTATCAAATCCAACTCGCGACACTCCATACCATTGAACAATCTTATCATGTCACAGCCGCACATCACTCCTTGAGTAAGCCGAGATATCATTCAATGGAAATCACAACAACTATTTATATCTCACTCAAACTATCCTAGTCGAACTCGACATTCCCTAAGCACAAGCCCCAAAGGCCTAAAACAATATCAGACAAGCACTCAAGGAACATCTCCTCCGAATTCAGGCAATCTACGTGAGATGATACTAGCAAAACAACTAAGCAATCACAAGCAAACATACATCCATGACTCGATAAGACCACATTACAACAAATCATGCAAAAGGCTAGTTGAACCACCGATCGGTTTCGTCACAACTAAAGGTCTATCGACAATCTCAAGTTCCAATTCCAACCTATCTACCAGGTCACTAGGTATGAAAGAATGGGATGTCTCGGTACCAAACAATACTCGAACAGGAACATCATGAATAGAAAGCATACCTTGAATAACGACACTCTTTTCCTTCTGCGTCGCAGTTGGGGCATTCGATGAAGAAGGAACAACGTTGATAGCATATGCTCTCACAATCTGCTTCTCTTTAGGGGGTTGTGGACATTTATCCTTATGATGTCCCGCTTGGCCGCCATTGAAGCACTTCCTTTCCCCATGCTTTTCCTGACAATCTCTGGCATAGTGGCCCTTCTTGCCATAACTAAAGCACTTGCCATCATTCTTATTCTTTTTATTCCGACCATCCTTGGTTTTGTTCTGCTTCCTCTTGTTCTGAGAATTCTTCTTGCCTTCACCGCCGGCTTGCGGTTTTGGCTCCTTGCAAATGCAGTAGCAACTTTGATCTTTGTCTTAAGGTAAAGACTCTCCGATCTCAATGCCTTTCCCACAATAGATACAAACATCTCATCAATGTGGTTTATATGTCTCTCCCACAAATACCCTTCTAATCCAGTTGTAGGATCGATAGCAACCCTAGAGGGGGGGTGAATAGGGTTTTAAACTAAATTTAAATTAACCACGATAATAAAGAAATGCAGAGAAGAAAGAAAATCACACGCAGATATACCCAGCTTCGGCAAACTGTGCCTACTGCTGCCTTTCTAAGATTTTTACTAGGAGATACAAACAGATCCCGCTTACAATCCTATGTAAACTCGCAACTCTTGCTCCTGTTTATCCCTAAGCTCAAAATCCCAGACTAGTCTGTATACCCTAGACTAGATTTTCTCAGATTACACTTCAGTATTCTGTGCTCCCTAGTTTTACAATAAAAACTAGAAAAATTTACAGCAATTCAAATGACAAGCAAAAAAAAAAAAAAAAAAACTTAAAAGGAAATAGGAATAGGAGTTAAAAACATGGGGTCATCCCCTTTTTCTTGGCCAAAATGATCGGCCCACTTGTTTTTGTGGTGCCCCCTTGTATTTCCTTTAGCCTGACCTTCTCTTATTCTCTGAAACAAAAGTATGGCGGCTGCAATTAGGGTTTAAGTGATTTTTTTTTTTAAATTGAAATCGATGATGCTTGAAATAAATCTCCAGAAGCTTGTTTGCTTCTTCAGTGAAACTCCTTCGTCCTTGCGATGGATTCGAGTAAGTTTTATCAACTCTTGGTATTTAGGGTTTCGGTTTTCTCTAGTGTGAATTAATGATTTTGTCGATGATGAAACGTGTGCTTTTATAGGGGTTTGTACACCCTGGTGCTCTGATTTCGTTGATGACTTGCCCGATTTGATTTTGGAATATTCTTGAACTTGATTTGCTGTCTGTATGGCCTTGATTTAAATCGGCTCCCTGATTTGTGCTTGCGATTTCCTCTTTTGTGATTTGTTGCCATGATTTATGCTGCATCCTCTTTAACTTCTGATTTCAAACATGACCATAATTTGAAGAATTTCCTCTTTTGATTCTCGGCTGATTTGTTTCCACCTATATGCTGGCTTTCCTCTTTTAGATTTCTCTTGCAAGATTTCTGCTCTTTGTCATAACAAATGATTTCTGAAAAGTATGGTTAATGCTGAAAAAATTACTTTCCCCTTTTTGCTCGACTTGAAAGAGAAATAACAAAATCAGGAAACAAAATAATTGTTTTCCTTGTGTGAATTTTGCTCTGCCATATATGTGCCTTAAAAAAAACTCTGCTTATTGTACTGATTTGTTGCGTTGCCCTGATAACAAATCGATCATTTCTGGAAACAAACAAGAATGAAAATTCATTTGTTTCCTGAATTGCATTTCTTGATTTTCGAAATTTAAAACAGTGTAAACTTATGCTTGATGAATTTGTGGCAATTTTCTGATTGGTTTTGTTACCTTGCTTTGATCACTCTATTCCAAAAAAAACTTGCCAAAGAAAAAATTGATTTCAATTTAATTTCCTGTCAAAAATATTATTTCTGGAAATACATGACTGGAAATGTTTTCTTGCTTTGCTAACTGCAAATACTTGCCAAAATATTGTTCCTGATTGAAACCTATTCATGCATAGGCACCCTGCTAACTCGACCATGTTGAAGGTCTGAGCTGATTTGCACACTTTGACATCTTTACTTAATTTGTCCACATTACACTGAACCATAAGTGTTATTGTCATGCCATGCACAAGTTCACCCTGACATATTGCTATGAGTTTCTGCACATGTACACCATGAAATCTGCTTGAACATGCTAGAGAGTTACATTGACTTTAGTCATTTTGCTGACCTTTCACTTGAACCTGCCATGATCTTGTGTGTGTGTAATTTGATGCTGACTGACTTGAAACATCCATCCTAGCTGTGTTCATCCTATATGAACATGTCTTGTAGCCCTATGCTTTTGCCAACCTGAGATGTTTGTATTTGTCTCACTACTGTCTCGATCACTTTAGCATGCTGATTTTGAATCACATTGTTCTGGCCTGTTGTGTTATTGCTGTCCACTGACTTTTGCACTTTCACTTTGTATTTGAACTTGGTTCATCATTGTTTTGACTTGATTTGTTGGGCTGATTTCACTTTTGACCCTGAAATGAAACAAAAATAATAGCAGTCAAACTGTACTGAGTTGAGGCTGGTCAGAATCAGT
Organism: Allium sativum; assembly: GCA_030737875.1. Lineage (NCBI taxonomy): Eukaryota > Viridiplantae > Streptophyta > Magnoliopsida > Asparagales > Amaryllidaceae > Allium > Allium sativum. Next base: position 994,043,533 of record CM060924.1, on the reverse strand, counting down.
TGGTTCTGATCAGCAAACCAGTATGGTTTTGATGTGGCTGTTCAAGTCTGAAATATGATGAGAAAAACACACAGAAAGCTGAGACAAAAAAAAAAAACAAAAAAAAAAAAAAATTAATCAATCACACAGAGAATTATTTTTGTCCAAAGTATTTGTTTTAGTTCCAGTGTACTGTGTATTTTTCTTTCTTTTGTGACAGATTACAGGATGATGCTCTGGACAGCTAAGGTGTGCTTGACAAGAATAAACCAGCAAGAAATGAGAAGAAAAAGAAAAAATGAATTGCTTGTAAAAAAGAAATGTATGTACTGAAATTATGTGTAAAGGGATTTGTGAAGTCTTGTGTGTAGATGAATTGTAAAATAAATAATATTATTGGAAATAAAACTTATTTGATTTTTCTATATTCTGTATAAATTCTATTTTCCAATAATACTAGACATTCCACAATCAAACACTCCAGTAACAAAAATCTATTTGTTATCATCAAACAAAATATTAGCATCAACAAACTCCCCCTTTTGATGATGACAAACAGACTTAAGATTTTTGTGAATAACCAGATGTGTTTGAGTACTCCCCCTACCTTTGAGCTCCCCCTATCAGTTGTAAACAGACATGAGTAAAGAATTTGAAAATAACAAAAAAAAATTAAACACTTAGCATTAATGGCAAAACAAAATCTATAGACGTCTGTAAACAACACAAAATCTTAACTTCTTCTCCCCCTTTGTAATCATCAAAAGAAGAACAATCCTGGACATTTGTAAAGAGTATGGACTGTACTTAGTAATCAAGTCATTTGACAGTATCAAATTCAAACACTCCGAATAATCAAACAAAAGGATTAGAATAATCTGTAAGAGAGGAACACATTTCACCAGATAGGAAATGGAATGATGAAATATTCAATATATATCAGGGAGAAATAATCATATATATATATTTTTATATATATATATATATACATTTTTTTTTATTTCAATAGCAGACTAACCACGCATAACCAGAGCTTGGATTTTTAAATGGGATTAGCTGCAACATGAACAAAAATTCAATACTATACTGACCACGCATAACCAGATCTTGGATTTTTAAATGAGATAAGTGATAGCATGAAGAATAAGTATTCTCATAACCATGCATGACCAGAGCTTGGATTTTTAAATGAGATTAGAGAAATACTTATTATTATTATTTATTTATATATATATATATATATTTTTTTTTTCGTGTATACTTAAATCCCCTTGATATATATAAAATAATAATGATTGATAGAAGGGTGAAAGAAGATGAAAAGTGAACAAAAGTTCCTCAATTACTCATATTATAAAGCATATTTGATCGTATCAGAGCTACAAATTTTCAACCATTTCATATTCTGAAAACTTACACAGTCACAAATTTATCATAAATGTCCAAAAAACAAACTGGTCTTTTCTTGATGATTTGAGGCATGGATTATTTGTCAGAAAGATAATTGCCAACAGAACGTCTTAAGAGAAAATTTATCCAAAAATGCTAAGAGATTAATTTATTTCTATAATTCCCAAATCCAAGCGTAATCTGCAAAATCTGTCTTCAGGAAGGGGTTTTGTAAAAATATCAGCAAGTTGAGATTCGGTTGGAATAAATTCTATACAAATATCTTCACAAGCAATATGATCTCTAAGAAAGTGATGTCTTACATCAATGTGTTTTGTGCGTGAGTGATGAACTGGATTATTTGATAAGTCAATTGCACTCTTACTGTCACATTTTAAAGGAACTCGTTTATAACAAAGTCCAAAATCAGATAAAGTCTGCATCATCCATAAAATCTGTGCACAACAACTTCCTAAAGCAATATACTCTGCCTCAGTGGTGGATAAAGCAACACAGTTTTGTTTTCTACTTGACCATGACACTAGTGAATGACCTAGCATGAAGCATGTTCCACTAGTACTTTTTCTATCTGTGAGTGAACCAGCATAATCAGCATCAGTATACCCAACTAAACTGAAGTTATCACAGGAAGGATACCATAAGCCCAAATTTGGTGTGTGTAACAAATATCTTAGAATTCGTTTTGTGGCTTTTAGATGAGATTCTTTTGGATTTGATTGAAAGCGAGCACACAAACAAACAGAAAACATAATATCAGGTCTAGAAGCGGAAAGATAAAGAAGTGAACCGATAATACCGCGATATTTCTTTTGATCCACAGCAGCACCTTTTTCATCTTTGTCAAGTTTGGTTGTGGGGCTCATCGGTGTTTTCATTGGCTTTGCATCTTGAACCCCAAATCTCTTTAACAATTCCATCACGTACTTTGTTTGAGAGATAAAGATCCCTTTGCTACTTTGTTTGATTTGGAGACCAAGGAAGAACTTCAGCTCTCCAACCAAACTCATCTCAAATTTGTCCTGCATAACTTTTTCAAATTTTTCACACAAGACATTATTAGTAGCGCCGTATATGATATCATCAACATAAATCTGGACAATTAAAAAATCATCACCATCATGAGATAAAAACAAGGTTGTGTCAGCACTTCCCTTTTTAAAACCGTTTTCCAAAAGATATGTACACAAACAATCATACCAAGCTCGAGGGGCTTGTTTAAGTCCATACAATGCTTTTTTCAGTTTGTATACATGATTTGGATAATCGTGACTCTCAAAACCAGGGGGTTGTTCAACATACACTTCTTCTTTTAGTTCTCCATTTAGAAAAGCACTCTTTACATCCATTTGCTTTAATTTGAACCCCTTAAAGCACGCAAAACTTAACAAAATTCTGATTGCTTCAAGCCTGGCAACTGGGGCAAAAGTTTCGTCAAAGTCAACACCTTCGATTTGATTGTATCCCTTAGCGACCAGCCTAGCTTTGTTTCTTGTTACGTTTCCAGATTCGTCAAGCTTATTTTTGAACACCCATTTTGTTCCAACAACTGGGTAGTCATTTGGCCTGGGTACCAAGTTCCAGACCCTGTTTCTCTCAAACTGGTTAAGTTCTTCCTGCATAGCCAACAACCAAAATTCATCATTGAGAGCAACATCATAAGAACTTGGTTCTATTTCAGATACAAATGCATTATGAATACAAAGAGTACAAACTTCCCTATTGAGAGAGGATCGTGTACGAACACCAGCAGTTGGATTTCCAATTACCAAATCTGGAGGATGACTTGGCTTGAATTTTAGTCTTTCGATATCTGTTGCTGCTTCAGTGGCTTTTTCATTGTTTGTCTCAACCTCATTGTTTTCTTGTTCAATTTCTTGTGCATCAGCATCATCTTTATCATCTTCAGGTATCGTATCCACATCTGATTCATTGAACTTGACGTTGACAGTCTCCACGATTGTTCTTGACTGTTTATTGAAGATTCTGTAAGCCTTACTTCTTGAGGAATAACCCATGAAGATTCCATCAACCGTTTTTGACTCAAATTTCCCAAGCTGTTCACCTGTGTTCAAAATGTAACAAGGACATCCAAACACTCTAAAATATGAGATGTTAGGCTTTTTGTTAGACCACAGTTCATATGACGTTTTATTAAGTATTGGTCTAATCATAACTCTGTTCATTACATAGCATGAAGTATTGACTGCCTCAGCCCAGAAAGTTTGAGGCAATTGATATTCACATAACATAGATCTAGCCATTTCTTGCAATGTACGATTTTTCCTTTCAACCACCCCATTCTGTTGAGGTGTTCGAGGAGCGGAAAATTCATGTTTGAAACCATTTTCTTCACAAAGTTTTTCAAAGTCTAAATTTTCAAATTCACCTCCATGATCACTTCTTAAAGTTTTAATTGAAACCCCTTTTTCGTTTTGGACAAGTTTTGCAAACTTTAAAAAATAATCAAAAGTTTCAGACTTTTTGGCTAGAAAGTAAACCCATGTAAACCTAGAGTAATCATCAACCAATACATAACAATAACGTTTACCATTTAAACTAGCAGTATCAGTAGGTCCAAACAAGTCCATATGAATTAATTCAAGCACTCGTGAAGTGCTAACTACATTTTTTGGACGGAAAGATGAACGACAAAGTTTCCCCATGGTACAAGCTTTACACACTTTGTTATTTTTGTAATTCTGGTGTGGTAAACCCCTGACAAGTTCATTTGCTTTCAGTCTTTCAAGAAGACCCATACTTGCATGTGCCAACCTTCTGTGCCATAAGATTGCTTCTTCTTCTGTTGCTACCAAGCACCTAGATACTGTTACATCATCGAAAGAGAGAGTATAGACATTTCCTATCCTTTTCCCTGTAAACACAACTTTTCCAGAGGAGATCTCAATGATTTTGCAACTATTACTATCAAACACAACATTCATTCCTTTATCACAAAGCTGACTGATAGAGATAAGATTGTGAAACAGATTATCAACATATAAAACATCAGTTAAGGCAAAGATACTGTTACCTACTTTTCCTTTACCAATAATTTTACATTTGCTGTTGTCACCTAACGTCACATTCCCACCTTTATGTTTTTCCAGGCTAAGGAACAGTCTTTTATCACCTGTCATATGTCTGGAACAACCTGAATCCAAGTACCATTTTTGTTGCTCCTTAGCCCGCCAACATACCTACATAAACAGAGAGGAAGATGACCTAGAGAAACTTCTAGGTCTAATCATATCAGTAGTAGAGGAATGATAGTCATACGATTCTTTTGGAATCCAAATTTGATTTTTCTTCTCATTTGTGTTCCAATCTTTGTGATAGTTGTGTGCCAGGTCTTTAGGGACCCATACCTTTTTGAACTTCTGAATTTTACTGTTAAACTTGGAATTTTCATGACTGTGACCAATCACCCCACATTTTACACATTTGGGAAAAATACTTTTACCTTTAGCATTGTCACTTCCAGTTATTTCTTGTATCTTCCCAAAACCCAGTCCTTTTCTATTATTCCCAACCAATTGGTTTCCAAGTAACATTTTAAAAGATGTTTGTCCGATTGAGAATTTATTCAATGTGACTTCTAGATCTTGGACTCTTGTTTTTAAGATTGTGTTCTCATTCACAAGTGAAGTGCATCGTTTAATGTAGTTCTTTCTTTTAGTGTCATCTTCAACTTTTAGAGTCAAGTTTTCTTTTTCAAGATTCTCAATGGTGGTCTTGAGTGATAAGAGTTCCAAATTCACAGTCTTACAAATTTCACAATCTAGATCATTGGTCTTTGAAGCATTTTCAAGTTCAGATTTCAACTTCTTATTATTGTTAACAAGATCAAGATTTTTCGCTTTCAGTTTCTCTGCGTCTGATTCTAACGTGTCAATAATTTCAGAAAGATGTTTACACATTAAAACTAGATCGTCATAACTGTATACCTCAGTGGTTTCCTCGTCAGTATCTTCTAGGTCTGATTTTGCCATGAAGCACAAATTGCTTTCCTCCTCACTGCTGTCTGAATCTTCTTCTCCTTCCTCGTCATCCCAAGTTATGGCAAAAGCTTTCTTTTTCTTCTTGTTTCTTTGGAGGAGTGGACAATTTGGTTTTATGTGTCCAGGCTTTTGACAATTGTAGCAGAGTGGTTCGTCTTCTGAATTGTTGGTTTTTGGTTTATTTCTTCGAGGTTTGAATTTTCTCCACTTCGTGAGTTGTCTGACTGCCATGGCAAGTTGTTCAATAGGATCTTCACTATCGCTAGTGACAGTGTTGGACAAAGCTATTGACTTCTTTTTCAGATCTGAGTTGTTGCGATCTTCTCTTGCTTTCAGCTCCATTTCATATGTCATCAGATTCCCGATAAGCTCTTCCATGCTTAGCTTGCTTAGATCTTTGGATTCTTGAATGGCTGTGACTTTTGCTTCAAAGTTCATGGGTAAAACACGCAGAATCTTCCTCACAAGCTCTACTTCTGTATAGATCTTTCCAAGGGCTCTGGCATTGTAGACTAGTACGGAGAAGCGACCATACATGTCCTTGATGCTCTCGTCCTTCTCCATGTTGAAGTTTTCATATTCATTACTGAACATGGCAAGACGGGATTCTTTAACCTGGGAAGTTCCTTCATGTGTGACTTCCAGAGTATGCCAAATTTCCTGGGCTGTATTACAATGAGAAATTCTGTTATATTCTGTTTTATCAAGAGCACAAATCAGAGCATTCATAGCTTTAGAATCTATAGAATATAATTTTTTATCATTTGCATCCCACCTATTTTTTGGTTTAGGTGTTACAATACCATTAACAGTTTCAGTCGGAGGTGTATATCCAGTTTCAATGATATCCCAGACATCATAATCAACAGACACTAGATAAATTTTCATCCTAGCTTTCCAATATGCGTAATCACTACCATTGAACATGGGTGGTCTAGCAATAGATTGGCCTTCTGAAAAAGCATTGTTCATTGAAGTCATGATTCTAGGGTTCAAACACAGGCTCTGATACCAATTGTAGTCTCGCTCTCGAGGATTTTAATCACACCCCGGTGGCCTACAAAGGTACCTCAGAGACTGGTTTCACGTCCTGCCTCTCGACACGGACAACCACCCACGGACATGCAGGGATAAGAGTCACTACTTCGCCACTTGATCATAGAGCGAGAACTCCCTATCATGTTGTAACCTTATACCAGCTCCGATACCAATTGTAGGATCGATAGCAACCCTAGAGGGGGGGTGAATAGGGTTTTAAACTAAATTTAAATTAACCACGATAATAAAGAAATGCAGAGAAGAAAGAAAATCACACGCAGATATACCCAGCTTCGGCAAACTGTGCCTACTGCTGCCTTTCTAAGATTTTTACTAGGAGATACAAACAGATCCCGCTTACAATCCTATGTAAACTCGCAACTCTTGCTCCTGTTTATCCCTAAGCTCAAAATCCCAGACTAGTATGTATACCCTAGACTAGATTTTCTCAGATTACACTTCAGTATTCTGTGCTCCCTAGTTTTACAATAAAAACTAGAAAAATTTACAGCAATTCAAATGACAAGCAAAAAAAAAAAAAAACAAAACTTAAAAGGAAATAGGAATAGGAGTTAAAAACATGGGGTCATCCCCTTTTTCTTGGCCAAAATGATCGGCCCACTTGTTTTTGTGGTGCCCCCTTGTATTTCCTTTAGCCCGACCTTCTCTTATTCTCTGAAACAAAAGTATGGCGGCTGCAATTAGGGTTTAAGTGATTTTTTTTTTAAAATTGAAATCGATGATGCTTGAAATAAATCTCCAGAAGCTTGTTTGCTTCTTCAGTGAAACTCCTTCGTCCTTGCGATGGATTCGAGTAAGTTTTATCAACTCTTGGTATTTAGGGTTTCGGTTTTCTCTAGTGTGAATTAATGATTTTGTCGATGATGAAACGTGTGCTTTTATAGGGGTTTGTACACCCTGGTGCTCTGATTTCGTTGATGACTTGCCCGATTTGATTTTGGAATATTCTTGAACTTGATTTGCTGTCTGTATGGCCTTGATTTAAATCGGCTCCCTGATTTGTGCTTGCGATTTCCTCTTTTGTGATTTGTTGCCATGATTTATGCTGCATCCTCTTTAACTTCTGATTTCAAACATGACCATAATTTGAAGAATTTCCTCTTTTGATTCTCGGCTGATTTGTTTCCACCTATATGCTGGCTTTCCTCTTTTAGATTTCTCTTGCAAGATTTCTGCTCTTTGTCATAACAAATGATTTCTGAAAAGTATGGTTAATGCTGAAAAAATTACTTTCCCCTTTTTGCTCGACTTGAAAGAGAAATAACAAAATCAGGAAACAAAATAATTGTTTTCCTTGTGTGAATTTTGCTCTGCCATATATGTGCCTTAAAAAAAACTCTGCTTATTGTACTGATTTGTTGCGTTGCCCTGATAACAAATCGATCATTTCTGGAAACAAACAAGAATGAAAATTCATTTGTTTCCTGAATTGCATTTCTTGATTTTCGAAATTTAAAACAGTGTAAACTTATGCTTGATGAATTTGTGGCAATTTTCTGATTGGTTTTGTTACCTTGCTTTGATCACTCTATTCCAAAAAAAACTTGCCAAAGAAAAAATTGATTTCAATTTAATTTCCTGTCAAAAATATTATTTCTGGAAATACATGACTGGAAATGTTTTCTTGCTTTGCTAACTGCAAATACTTGCCAAAATATTGTTCCTGATTGAAACCTATTCATGCATAGGCACCCTGCTAACTCGACCATGTTGAAGGTCTGAGCTGATTTGCACACTTTGACATCTTTACTTAATTTGTCCACATTACACTGAACCATAAGTGTTATTGTCATGCCATGCACAAGTTCACCCTGACATATTGCTATGAGTTTCTGCACATGTACACCATGAAATCTGCTTGAACATGCTAGAGAGTTACATTGACTTTAGTCATTTTGCTGACCTTTCACTTGAACCTGCCATGATCTTGTGTGTGTGTAATTTGATGCTGACTGACTTGAAACATCCATCCTAGCTGTGTTCATCCTATATGAACATGTCTTGTAGCCCTATGCTTTTGCCAACCTGAGATGTTTGTATTTGTCTCACTACTGTCTCGATCACTTTAGCATGCTGATTTTGAATCACATTGTTCTGGCCTGTTGTGTTATTGCTGTCCACTGACTTTTGCACTTTCACTTTGTATTTGAACTTGGTTCATCATTGTTTTGACTTGATTTGTTGGGCTGATTTCACTTTTGACCCTGAAATGAAACAAAAATAATAGCAGTCAAACTGTACTGAGTTGAGGCTGGTCAGAATCAGTTGGTTCTGATCAGCAAACCAGTATGGTTTTGATGTGGCTGTTCAAGTCTGAAATATGATGAGAAAAACACACAGAAAGCTGAGACAAAAAAAAAAAAACAAAAAAAAAAAATTAATCAATCACACAGAGAATTATTTTTGTCCAAAGTATTTGTTTTAGTTCCAGTGTACTGTGTATTTTTCTTTCTTTTGTGACAGATTACAGGATGATGCTCTGGACAGCTAAGGTGTGCTTGACAAGAATAAACCAGCAAGAAATGAGAAGAAAAAGAAAAAATGAATTGCTTGTAAAAAAGAAATGTATGTACTGAAATTATGTGTAAAGGGATTTGTGAAGTCTTGTGTGTAGATGAATTGTAAAATAAATAATATTATTGGAAATAAAACTTATTTGATTTTTCTATATTCTGTATAAATTCTATTTTCCAATAATACTAGACATTCCACAATCAAACACTCCAGTAACAAAAATCTATTTGTTATCATCAAACAAAATATTAGCATCAACAATATGTCTCTCCCACAAATACCCTTCTAATCCAGTTATGAACTTCTCGTTTTTTTTCTCGGCAGTGTCGATAAGGGATAATCCATACTTCGATAAAGTATCGAACTCAGCAATATATTCCGAGACTGCCCTACCATTCTGCTTAAGTTCCAAAAATCTCTTGAACAGTACTAATCTCTGAGCAGTTGGAATAAACTTATCACTGAAGCGAGTCCTAAACTGATTCCAAGTAACCGATCCTCAGGAGTAGCTTCTTTAATAACATTCCACCAATTCATAGCCTGTCCTTGAAGTTGACGCGATGCTAGCTTCCTCTTCATTGCATCCTTGATCCACAAATCCTCAAAGATGCGCTCACAACTATCTAGCCAATCTTGAACTTCCATAGCCGACTTCATTCCGTGGAATGGCTTCCCACCAAGACTAGTATAATCCTTGTTGAGCTTGGCAAAATTGGCTCTAGGCGCCTGCACTACTACACCACTACCATTAGCAGCATCAGGAACTGCTCCCCCGAGCATCCCTAAGCATCTCTCGCATGAAGGTAGTAAACATTGCCCTTACATCAGGGACATTCCTACTGTTGGCCCCTGAACCCGTACACCTCGTATATCGGCTCATCGTTCAATCTGTAAAGAGAAAACGATTAACCATATCAATGTGGTGCCCGTGCAGTACGACTTTATCCTTAGATATACTAATAGTGTGTGTGTATATATATATATAGTTCTTTAAAACCAAAATATCACAAATACGCGCTCTCATATACGTGTACTATCTCTCCATGATGTCTTTCCCTAGGTTAACTACGCAACCTAGAGCTCTGATACCAAATGTGACGGCCCGCCCCGGACTAGCCGACATTTCTCCAAAATGCGTTAAAATATAATAACAACATAAATTTACTTATCTCACAGTGCATCTCACAGTGCATGGAATAAAATATAATAACAACATAAATTTGACACAAAACATGCGAGATAGTGCATAAGCTGAAAACTAAATCATCATAGCAGCGGAATCCATAATACAGCTTATGATCCAACATAATATTACAACTTCAAATTACTGTCTCTAAAGCAAAAGAAAGAAAAGGTACACTACTAATGCCCAAGCAGTGACCAACTACAACACAGGGAGTATATATGTATATCATACGTGGTAGCCTCCTGCTCGTCTCTGGATAGCTACTCGTGCATTACCACCTAACCTGTCTCTAGTTTGCTTGTTTAGGAGCACCCAGAGTAATAAGAAGAGACATAAAATTCTGGGTTAGACAAAAGTCTGGTATGAGCGATAAGCAGCTTGTGATCTGTGCGGATATGTGCTGATAGTTCAGATATGTGCAGTTCATGATTCTCCAGTCCGGGTCGTGATCCCCCATTCCTACATCGTCTTGTGATCTTCTCGTGGACCCCTCTTCGGGTTGTGACACATGCTCGCGGTCCTCCTCTCCTGGGTTGGTTCGTGATGCTTCATAACCTCCGACTCGTGGTCAGCTTCCTCGGCTCGCTCTGGCATCGGCTCGTGGTTCACCTTGCATCGGTTCGTGGTCCTCTTTCCTTCCTAGCGCGGTTCATGGTCGCCATCCTAGGGTTCGCCCTCTTCCTCACGATCTCCCTCCTAGGGTTCGCCTTATTCCAAATTTTTTCTGAGTTATAATTTAGCTAATTAACACTAATCACACCTAATTAACCGTAATTAGTGAAAAATAATGCAAATCACTCACCTCAGCCATAAATAATCTTAGATCTGAAACTTTTCTACTGTTTGGGTTGAATTCCTGTGCAACACAGCAGCTCCAACTCTGATTTAGTGTTGATTTTCCTTGATTTGATGTAGCTTAGCTTAATCCTCGATTAGAAAGCGATTAGGAGGTGTTTAATTGAAGAATTTGAGAGTGGAGGCCATTACTAGGGTTAGGAAAATGAAAGTGGCAGCTGAAAAATGACAAAGGAGGGTTTCTCTAACCCCTATCAGCCCTTAAATACCCATAATCCCGAAATCCCTAATGGACTTAGCTGCTAATTATCCAATTAAGCCCATTTAAGCTGTTTTTCACTTTCCAAACCTTATTTCAGCCATATCTCCCAAACGGTAAGTCTGTTTGATTAATGTGACCACTCTACAGAAAGAGAAACCATAATCTGAATCCAATGGAAGTGGTTTCAGGTCAAAACTCCTTACCAATCCAAAGTTATAGGCGAAACAAGATTCGCCAGGGGAATAACGGTCATTTAAAAATGAGCAAAAATCATGAACATGGGAAATGATCCCGATAGTCGTTCCCTAAAGTTACACGACCATACAACTTCATTAGAAAAAGAAATAAATATTCTACAATCCCCCTATGCGTAGAATGCGGGTCGTTACATGATGTTTAAATCGCTCCTATCATGCAACAACATTTTTTAATCATGCCATGGTATCGTAAATGAAAATCTATTTGTTTGCAAGGACTTGTGTCAGTTATGTGTAAAAATGTCATTTGGATTTCTTATCTTGTTTTATCCTTTGAGGGTTATTCAAATGCTATCCTAGTCCGGGTCAGTCATACCCTTTTGCCCCCCGTGTCAAGGTAAGTTGTTCGGATAGCGAGTATTCCAATTATATTCGAATGGATTTGACCCGAGTCGGGGGTCAGACGCCCTTTAAGCAGAGGTGTCTCTAGTCTTTTATACTCACCCTTTAGTCGATAATGGGTAGAGTTTTTAAGGATCGAGTGGTCTTTTGTTGGGTTGCACCATTCACGCTCTTCCGTGATTTATACTCTTCCTTAAGCCACGAGGATTAGAGTTATGTTCAGACAGTCAGTCGATATGCTTGGTTAGGCGTTAACCTTTTCTTTAAGTTAATAGAGCAGGGGTCGACAGCTGTCCGGTCGATCTAAGTTTAAGATCAGTACCTTCGCTTTGGTAAAACCTTTATTCTTTTAATGGTGCTGGCCCGCTATGTCTCGGACCAACGCATTAAGGTGTTAGGATATAAGCTACAGTTATTTGACTTACAACATTTAGCTTTTATAACAATGAAATAGAGCGGGAATAAAGTCTTGTATTCAATCGATGAAAGATTGCTTATTACAATAATAAAACAAATGAAAAGAAACTAAAAAGTTCTAAGAAAGTCAAAGTCGTAAGTGCTCTGCATTCCACGCCTTTGAAAAGGTTCGCCATCAACAGTTGATAGCCTGAAGTTCCGATTATCAAGCTTTTGTTGAATGATGTAGGGTCCTTACCACTTGGGGCCCATGTGAACGTGGACTGGGAAGAACCGCTTCAAAACGAGGTCACCTACATCGAAAGTCTTTGGTCGGACCTTCTTATTGTAGTATCATGCGATCCTTCGTCTGTGGGCAATTGCAGTATACTTCTTCTCAATTGGATGGTCCGAGAAAGGGTTGTGTAGATAATAAATAAGATTAATAATTGTGAAAAGTTAAAAATGGAGGAAATCACGCACGAATTTATAGTGGTTCGGCATTAGTGAGCCTACGTCACTTTATAATCTATTATATCCTATTTCAACTATCAGACAAAATAGTTACAATGGCGGTACAATAAGAGATCAAACAATACTTTAATGCTAGAGCTTTCAAAATATGCTAAAAAAGGTCCTCCCTTCTGAATCCAAAAAGGGGTACTTATAGGTGATACAGTACTTGAGCAGATTTGGACACGTGTTGTGGGATCCAAGAGAGTAGTTGATGCTGAATGAGTCGGTATCTCCTAAGGAATTGGTATTCCGTGAATTATCGGCATGAAGTGGCACCTGGTCTGTCTAATTCAGATGATATGGAAAGGGTAAAATTGGGGATTAGCTATTCTATAGGCGGGCTTTTCGGCTCACAGTTGGATGTAACGCGGCTGAACATGCTTCGTCATATAGGGCTTCTCCTGGACCGCGCCTGATGAGGGAAATAAGTTTAAATGTCGGGCCTCACTGATTGGCCCACTTCGAGCACTCGAGGTATGATCCTACAGCATTGTTGATCTTTAATGGGCCATCCGAAAGGCCCATCCACAAAAATATAAACTACACATAAGAAAATAGGAGAAAATTCAAATAATTTACTCGTTATTAACTCCACCTGCCTCGTCGGACGACTATTCGCATCGACTTCAAAATTCTTCTTCCTCTTCATTATTTTTGGGAAATAACCAAGTAAATCATTCGGTTGATATTGGCTTTTTCCCAGAAGATGGATCATATGCTGAAGTTGAAGTGTCACAAGAAATCTTCTCCCATATATTACTGATAAATCCTTTGATTTCCTTAAGCTTTGAATTCATCATAGTCTTCGTTCTTTCAACCTAAGCCAAGCATTTATCATGCTTCTGTTACTTCTGAGAAATGATATCATAGGCTTGGCAGGCTTACATGTTCATCCTTATTCCTCAATTCCCTCTAATTCTTAAGGTGTTTATGAAGACTGAAGAGGTTTTGATTGCTAATATAAGGATGAATGAATGACTATGGTTTGTTTGCTACCTTATTCGCCCCCCATTGTTTAAAAGATATTATATTATGAATTTGGAGATGTTTTGGGAGTACATTAAGCTAAAGGTTTTGAGTTTAATGATTCAACTAGTGGAAATTTGGAATTAGGAACTTGAACATTAATGTTGGAAAGGATTCTCGTAAAATAAGCGTGATAGTGGATTGACTTCATTTGGCCTTGGTTAAAAGAAAGGACTTCATCGAGAATTATCTTTGATTAACTTACATTCCTTTGTCCCCATATAACATATAAAGCACGGGAATCATGTAATAAATTTTCTTATAACTTCCAGTGGTAGACTTAATTGAATGGGTTAAAACAAGATGCATTATATGAGCTTTTGGCCTTGCAAATATAGCTTTCGATTTGATTATATTGTCAGTGCAATGACCTGGATTTTTGGTTGTTCAAATTGATAAAAATCTATAAATGTCGACTTAAACAAATCCAAAGATATAAATAGTTATTGGGATTAATATAAGAAAAGAAGAAAGAAGAAAACAATCAAAGAGTCTCATGGGGAAAGGAAAAAATATAATAAATAAATAACAGTTCATAATTTGTTAAAACATACATTTGATTATATTTTACAACAATTATCAGAGTTAGCTATCATAAAACAGACCAATATTTGCAACAGAATAATAATAATAATTACGTCTGTTGAGCTCCATCTTCATTTCATAGCGACACCTTCAATAACCGAAAACTCAGGCTGACCCGAGCACAAATGAATAGACAAAAATACTCGGATCAGAACTAAAATATTTTCATATCAATCAAATCAAAACCATGTAATAATATGAGTGTCACGGTGTTAGAGATGCTTACGATAATTCACATCTCTTATCCAATGTATTCGTGAGTGCAATAACTTAAAAGATGTTACAGGAATTTCCATCTCCTAAGGATTCGTCAAACTAGATATTAGATAATACAATATGCTATTATAATATTGTCTATGGTTAAATATAACATATTAAAATAGCGTAAGAGGGATTACATTTTCATCCTTACACATTTTATAATACCGTAGTCTATACAGATACCGTAAAGTCCACCGTAAACTAGTGGCTATCAGAGGGCACTCCATAGATACCGTACAAATCAAAGTCGTAGGGGGATCGATCGGGATAATATGACAAGACACAAGAGGAATGCCCAAAGTAGGAATATACTGATTGCATACCTGGACTGGTGGTAAGGCATAGCCACGACTACCGCCCACCTCGGACAACACACTCAAATCAAGGATGTGCATCTTTCAAACCAAATCAACCAGGGGGCTATAGTAATAAAGGAAGAAGGGTTGCCGATGGAGCTGGCTAACCCACTTGGTCCGGTATAGCCTTGTTTTAGTCATTTTAGTTATGACCCGAATGACATCCATCATCGTTCTTTTACTTTATTCCAGTAGCATTCGCCAAACCAACATACTTCATTCTGGATTCTCCACAACGTATAAAGTTGTTAAAGTGGTTTTCGGTATTGGAAGAGAGTATGACAATATCCGATCCAGGTCTCTTTAATGACCAAATGTTTATATTTTTTACACCGGTCAGTTCTTTTACATTTAAAAGAGGTTCATACTTCATATCAAAATTCTAGATTTTGCCTTAAAAACCATTTCAATGGTCAAGGTAGAATAGTATTCATAATAAAATATCCATTAAAAACCAAACGTAGAATCTTGAAACAATTCCAATCCTAAAATAATTTGAATATTAAAATAGTTGAAATGTATAATAAAGTGGATTAGACTTTTTTAGATAGTTTGAAAATAGATAGTTAGGACAATAAAAGTTTAAATAATAGTTTTGAATATAAAAATAATATTGATCAAAAAATAGTTATATATATAGTTAAATATAAAGAAGTTTATGAAATAGACAGTAATTTTTTTAAATAGACTATTAAAATAATTTTAAAATAAATTATTTAAAATAATTAATATATATAAGTAAAAATAAATTAGTTTATAAAGTAAAATAGTTATTTATTAAATAGTTACAATATATATATATATGTTATAAATGGAATAATTTATAAGAAAAATGGTTATTTACCAAAATAGTTTATGTAATGCTTTAAATTACTATAGTTGGAATTGGAACTTTTTTCTCAAAAGTTCAATTAGACTTGAAGTCATATTCCAATTTAAAATCAAACCAACTCAATTTCAACATTTCAATCAATTAAATTCCCATTTTACATCCATTTCAATTCAATCAATTTAATTCGAAAAGTTATGTTTTCTATTTATAACAAATATTGAGTTCTCAAATTCAGATATCGCCTTAAATTGATGTTAATTGAAATAAATATCAAAGGTGGATAAAACAATTCAGTTTCAATAGATTTAATTCATATTCAAATTCAATGGAAATCGGCTTATAAAACAACATTTATATTGTCTTAAAACAATATCTCAAGATTCAAGGTTAAAACAAATTTCATTTAGCCAACCGATGTCCACATATAATTTTTTATCCTATGGCCAAGCGATATTTGTAATTTAATTTTTAGTATTTTGGGAAAGGATATATATCATTTCAATCCAAATCAGGATTATAGGTATTTATAATTTCAACCTACGTTCTTAATTCATTTTAATAATCAATCTCGGGTTTATTTGATGCCCGTAACATATATAGTAAATGGTTGGGATTAAACAACACAACAATGATCATATATAATCAAGGTGAATAATAGGATGAATTACACATCAATACATTAAACATATCAATCCAAGGCATCCATAAAAGTCAATACATCCAAACAGTTCAATATAACATCAATTTACTGGTCATTAGGTATGAGGGTTAAACTAGTTATTAAATTCTAATTGTTCAATTTATATTAACAGTTAAATTAAATTATATTGTCAATACAGATTAACACAAATAAGCAATTTAAACTATCAAACATCAAACAATACAATCATATCATAACATGATTTTAATTTAACTAACAATCGAATATTTTAGTTAGGTGTAAGTGGGTTTAATCACTCACCTTTGATTTCAGACACATGTGAAATTCAATTACAGGCCCAAAAATCAACAGTCTCAGAATCAGTTCACGATAGCTTTAAGTTGTCCGAAATTTCGCTATGATCCCAATGGATCCGACCGTGCATCAAACTGAGTTCGTATGTAAAAGTTATACAAGCTTAAACATTCGAATTTCAAATTTAAACCAAATAAAATAAAACAAGGGGTATTTTTCTATAAGGGCCTTCTTTGGTTCAACAATAAGTTCTAAGGACACGACCCTAAGTTTATTATTTTCCAGGACATTAAACCCGAGACATCTCATTCTTCAATCTGTTATTTCGTTTCGTCGTTCCGCCATTTCTCACTCAAAGCCCTAAGCAAATCAAAAACTAGGTTTTACCAAAAATCGATCGACTTCCCTTCATTTTCATCTAAATTCAATTGCGATCTTTTTCATTTCCACCCTCTCCGATCGATTGTCGTTTTTCAACTGAATCTATTTCTAATCATTTTCAACTAAACCTAGGATTTAATTTTGATCTGCCTTTCAGTTACGACATTGCTAGCTACACGACATCTTCTTCTTCTTTTCCGATTACTACACAAGTAAATTTTCTTTATTATTCATTTTTAAGCAACTTTGATAAACCCTAGTTAACTATTGTTGTATATCATAGTTTTTGTAGTGCATGTAAAGTGTTTTTTTGTTTTTGTGATGATTTAACCTAATATGAAACTCTATGATTATTTAAACATAATTTGACGTTATTCTATTCAACTGCTTATGAAAAAAAGTGCATTTATCTTTGCTGTCTGATATTCATTTAGGAAGAAAGTGCATTTATCTTTGTTGTTTGTTATTGTTCACATTTATCTAAGTTAAATTATAGTTAGAAAAGATAAAAACATATTTTTTTATCTTTAACATCATCAATTTATTTTCTCTAGTTGCAAAGCAGGTTCATATGTTCATTATACAGTCATGCTTACTCATTGTAACATATCATTAAACAATTGAACAATCATTTCAGTGTTGTACATATATTTGATTTAATAGTTTAAAAAGATAAATGTATTTATCTTTCAAGATAAATGAACCTATAAGGCATTTATTGTTAATTCTCTTTATGTGATTACAAAATTATAAATTGCTCTAGGTTCAAAACTGAACTTATGATTACAAAATTGCATTTTTGTAATTAACAAATTTTAAATGTTTAGTAGAATACATTATTTTATTTCATATTTAAAAAAGATAATTGCATATATCTTTTCAAAAAAGGGCACTGTTTTATGTTTGTTATATCTACTGAATTTCACAAGTTGATATTTTATGAGTATATATGTCCTATAAAGCATTTATATTTCATTATTTATGTTAAACCATTGCTTTATGATTATTTTAGCACACAAAAAATTACACTACATTATCTCACATAGTCTTTCAATATTTCCACAACCATTCAATAATATCACAATCATTCAAGTACATGAATCGACGACTAATTCAATCAAGATTTATTTTACTGAATATTCTCATTGTTATCCATAGTTTGGGTGGTCATTCAAACTAGCTTTAGTCTAGTTATATTATATATTTTTACTGAAAACGTAGAAATGAAATATATTCAGTAACGTTAATTCAGAATTTCTTTATATACTGTTTGTTATGTGCACATTGAAAATTTCTTAGCTTCTTAGTTGCTTATGCGCACAAAATTTTTATATGCACAGAAACATTTTTATTCAAACAAGTTTGTGATGCAAAAAGTTTGTGCCATACACAAACAAATGAGTAACTATGTAAGTTGTAAATTAGGTCCATATGTTATGTAATAATTTTAAATTATGAATAAAATGTCAAACTTTTTAACATGTAGCACTTATTCTTAAATATTATTAAGCATAAATATGTAATTAAATTCTCTGCACATAAAGCTAAAAGTATTTATGTCTTTTATAAGTTGAATACCATAACATGTTCTCTGACATATGGAGCAGCATTAAATAGTTTATATTCTGCTAGTCATCAATATAAAATTTGCTAGTCATCAATATATTAAAAATCTGCTATTGAATATAAAAAAATTTATTAGTAACATGTACTGCAAAAGAATTTTATTAAGTAATATTTATATACATGATAAACTTATTCATCTTTCTTTATTCAAAATTATCATTTTTACAACATATTTATCTTTTTTTATTAAATATTAAATCATCACTTTTTCAACAACAAAGGTTTTAAAAGATAACTGCATTTCTCTTTTCATGTAAAGGCATTGTTTTATGTATGTTGTATCTACTGAATTTCATAGGTTGATGTCGTCTGAGTATATATGTCCTATAAGGCATTTACGTTTATTATTTATGTCAAACCATTGCTTTTTGATTGTTAGCGCACAAAATATTTGGATAACAAAAGACGAAACATATTTCAATACAAATACTTATGTTAGAAAAATACAAAAATTAGCTGAATATGATTTATTTAGATTCCTACAGTCCATGCTAATTGGTTGAATACGAGCTTCTTATTTTTCCATATCTCAATATTACCATAAGTATTGCGATATATCTAAACTATAAGACACAATTAAAAGAATGTGTACAAAAAAAAATCACACTAAACGATTGTATATCAACATAAAAATGCTTGATTAAAATATACAAATATTAAAAACTGAATGAAAATGATAAAGGACTTTATCATTTTTCAAAACCATAAATGAACTTTAACAAAACAGTCATGAACTAATAGCTGAAATGAATAATGTTGCTACGTTTATTATATGTCAAATTTTGAATGAGAAAGTTCCAAGATGAATGAAAATGAGAAAACTTTATATCTTTTTTGTAAACTTTATGTTCTTTTGGCTATTTTTTGGTTTTGAATTAGCTTTTCTTATACTGTATTTTGGCAACTCTAGTTACAACATTTTAACAATGAATTGTAAAACTGAATTTTTACATATGCTTGAATGAACATAAAAAAATTCTTTTTAATCCTCAAGTAATTAATCAATTCTTTTATATAGGAGTGACTGTGGAATTTTTGTGATGTTATTCATCCAAGCAATAACAAAAGGAATGCAAGCAGTAACAAACTTCACTTTACAAGATGTTCAACAGTTGAGAGCACAAACTGCTGCAAATATTCTGCATGATAATCCTTATAGCCGGACCATTACTAAATTATGTTCATCATCTACAACTACCATTTTTTAGTTGTTCATTTCAACTTTTTTTAGTTGTTCACTTTTTAGTTGGTCATTATTTAGTTGTTGTTCAGTTGAGAGCACAGACTGCTACAAATATTCTGCAGTAACAAACTCTATACCATTATTTAGTTGTTCATTCCAACTTTTGTTGATTTCAATTGTTCTGTTTATTTACTATTTTCACTTGTTGTTTCATAAAGTCATAAAGGCATTCCATGATACTTGTTGTATATGATACGAGTGGTGAGAAATATGAATGTATATATAACAAATGTCGCTGAAAAGATAAATGTATGTATCTTTCTTTTGTTCTGTTGTATTGTGCAACCAATACATATCAGCAGCTTCATTGTATAGCCTATACATTTGTTTTTGTTACGGTGATCGTGTTTACTAAGTGAAAGCCTCAAAGAAACGGATGGAAGTTTTATTTTGAAGTTTATACATAATCATAAGCTCAGCAGACTCGCCTGGCAGACTAGAAAGAATACATGTTAAACATCGAAATATGCTAAACTAGAAGGATCATCATGAAGTGGAACTTAATATCCACAGGCACACACACAAAAGAAAAGCATGTAAATATCAATACTGAAGTGGAAAATGTATCACAAGCACACACCGGTCCAATTCAAGCATGTGATAATATCAGAGGCAAACAGTAAAACGAATAAATCAGAGGATGTTATTAATCCTTCTGATAACATCAATCTATTGAATACAGAAATGGATTTTACATCCAATATCAAGTTAAAGACACCTATATGTGCACAAACTATAAATATTGATAATAATTGTGGCATCCAGACTAAATTTTCAAATGGCATTAAAAATAAGGAACACTTATCTGACTCCTAGTACAGACAAGGTCAAAAACAACCTGGAAAGTTAGAACAGATGAAGTCCCCTTTGAATTCAAAGCTTATATTTCTTTAGACGAAGTTGAAAAATCTTCATGGAATAATCTAGTTTATCGATTGAAAGGAAAAAGCAAAAAGATGAAAAAGAATAAGACATCCGAGGATGCTACCTCCCTTTTTGAAGGTAAAAATACAAAAAATAATTTATAAATGGAGTTCCTTTTTGGAACATCAGGGGTGTGAATGCTCTGCTAAGAAGCTATAAATTTTGCCGCTGATTAGTAGTAATAGTTTAACATATATTCCTTATAGTCTGTCATATATTCCTAGACATCAACAACCAAAGCATATTTCAAAGTTTAACATATATTCCTAGACATCAACGGCCAGAGTTAAATATGCTAAACTTTGAACTACCTAGACATCAACATTCAAACAACAAACAATTATTTGAGCATCATAAAAAACTGTCTTACTTTCTACAACAAACAGCCATCCATTATAGTCATAGCTGTACCAATGCCTTAAGATATACGTGTTTATCTTTTTCAGAATAAAAGATGTACCCAACAAACATTAAATAAACAGATCAACATATAATTAACAGTAATCACTTACATATAATTAATAGATAAACATATAATTAACAATAATCACTTACATATAATCAACAGATCAACATAAAAAACTGCTTAGCATGAAAATAGTAAATCATAAAAATATGCAACAGCCTTAGCCCAAATCTTCACACATGCTTTTACTTCTCTTGGATCACTTCTCGTGTGCACAAATCAAAAACTGCTAATAGATACACAACCATAACAATAGTACTCCATGCCTTCAAAATCAATGTCCTATCTCTTTAAACTTCACCTGCAAATCCACCACCTACAACTACCATAGCTCAACTGATGTTGTCGCTGCCACCTTGTAACGGCCCAGATTTTTTTGACCATTTAGTTATTATTTAAAAATGTTTTTTTATTGTTTTGGAAGTTTAAATGGTTTAATTTCAATAATTTTGAATATTTTATTTTATTCCGAAATGGTAGAAATTTAGTGGATCTGCAATATAATGTGAACTGGTAGTATAAAATGATAAATTTTTAATTTAAAATAGTACGTTTACAAAGGATGTAGTAGCTAACGAACTCGGATTTCGATGAAATCAGTTTCATTAAATCTGAAATGATGAAATTAGGTAACCAACCAAGTTACGTCAAAAATGGCATCCGTATGTGGAAAAGAAAAAATAAAAGGCCAAAATTTGAACTAAATTTTGACGGTAATTGGAATTTGCTAATGCTAACGGCAAAACTGAAACCTGAGACCTATCCAGGAAAATTCTAAACATAGGATATTAGCTATATATGAAATCTGGGAAAATCCTATAACGGAGATAGAAAGTTATTAAGGAAACAAAATTTAAATAAATTATTTGAAAATCTAAACGAACTCCGATTTTTGATTTGAATACATAGGATTGAAGTACGTTAAAAACCGGACCAGATGGTGGAAGAATTTCTGAAAACCGTTATCGTTTGATACTCCAACATGAGACCGGAAGGTGTTGAAACTAACACAAAACACTATTTTGAATTTGAATTTAAATTATTTGAAAGTTCAAACAAATTCAAAATTGATATATTTTTATATAGTATTGAAGAGCAAGAAAAATTGAACAACATGGTTGAAAAAGATTTTGGATAAGGTATCAATAAGAAAGTCAAATTAGCGTCCGAATAGGGTTGAGAAAACACACTTTACTATTCATAAATTATTAAATTTATTTATAATTTAATAAATTTAAGGATTAATCCTAGCCATCCATTTTCGACCGTTGGATTCGCGCCACCTCAGCAATCCATGTGACTCCTTCGGCTATAAATAGCCCCCCCCTTCATTTTAAACTCACTCCTCCTCCTCCTCTTTCAAGCTTTGGCAATGGCAGAAATAATAATAAAATATTAGGAAATAGGGAAAAGGAAAGGAAGGGAGAAAGGAGGGCAAGACGGGGAGCTAGGGACTCTTAGGCAGAGGCTTGGGCTTCGCGGGGTAAGTTTTTAAATAATATTTATTTATTTATTTGTGTAATATATATATATATATTATAATTAAAATAGAATTTGTAAAAATAAATATCAGAACATTCTAAGGGTGACAGAGAGGATAGTGTCTAAGGCTTGAGTTTGGAAAATATAGTTTCCTGTGAAGACCCGTAACTTCCCCGTAAAGGAAAGCGTCGGATAGTTCGAGAACAAGCCACAACAGAACGCATACAGAAGAACATTTCATTGTATATAACAACAATGCATCAGATTACAAGAATATACAGAGTAAAAATGAATAATACACAGAATTATCAGAGATTTAAATTACATTTAAATACATAGCAGCGGAAAATAATACAATACACAACTAGAAGAGATATACGGATACAAAGCTTTCCGGATATCATTCCAGCTGTAAACCAGGATCCTGTGAATATAAATCTGCAAAACCGAAACTACTAGCTGCCCGTGTCAAAATAAGGGCACCCAGAGTTTAGGTTAAAACAATAAACTCCAGGTCAGTCATGTGACTGGTGTGAGAACTAAAACAGTTATTAATCTTTATTTTCAAAGGTAAATCAAGGGACCACGCCGTATAACACGGAACGGGTTTCCTCCCAAGAACACCAGTGCATAAAACAAACAGCGCAATGCTAAATAAAGAAAAATGAAGCTGTTATAAGACCCAGGTCCTATCACACAATGCAACGCAAGCCGGGGGATAGGGTTTTCCCTTATAACAGCCAAAGAATGCTTGATACGTTTAAATCAAATCATTTGATACTATCATAAGTGCATAGTATATAAAACAACTTCAAATCATAAGTATCAATCATAGGCGACATGAGCGTCCCATGCCACTATGTCACCATATATAGGTTTACAAATAAAACCGCAAAGTCACGTATTTGGAAATTGGATTTCCGTCTATGAACCGAGGCTAGGGGCAAGATCCTCAACCGATTCGAGACAATCTAGCCCATGTCTCAGGATCAGAGCTCGAGTGACCCTTGGAGCGACAGGGCCGGTCCACCGATGTGGATTAAAATGCCTGAACACTACGTTTCCCCGCCCTTTGGGGCGTAAACGAGCCAACGAATGGCTCCATCGGTTCGAGAACGACCGATCAATCCGAGGCGCCTCGCAACAGCAACAACCACATAAGTCAAACTCGTCAGGGCGTGTAAAACCACTGACGCCACCTTTTATCTAGAAGGAAACGCATGCCCTCCCTGAGGTCCGTCTCCCGTTTTTGGTTCATACCTGGTGTGAAACACGCGAGGTAAACGTTACACAAAGCTACGCCACAAAGGCCGTGCTTTGATCATCACCACAAGACTTTGCTTTTCAACAGAAGCCTTGATCATTTGCATCTTAGCATGCCACACAGGCAAACCATCCTATGCAACCGATATCAGTCACACAGAATGAAATCCGATGTCAGACACACAGTCCATTTACAAGTCCGTCCTGGGTCTGAACGAAACCGGAGGCACCTAGTACCCCGCATATCCATCGATCTCCAAGTACGTCTGGACGATCACTAACTGTTTCCATCTTCTTGGGTGTACAGCCCAATCAAGATCATCAGTTATCACCCAAACGACGTGAAGACCTCCGGTCTTCGACCATCGTCTTCATCTTCGACTTATCGTCGTATCAGTTATTCAGAATGGGATAAACCCGGTCTTTCCGAATAACTCGCGTATATTTTAAATAAGTGTTACACAAACACAACATACGCCTCATTCCAATTCATTAGTCACTAACCGTAAATTAATCAAGAGAATAATTCCCCAAATATTAACCCCGAAGGCCGAAACCAACATCAGATCAATATCCAGAAAACCATTCTGCTTGGCTAACCGCCAGTTAGTTTCTAAATTTCACATTCAAATCTAATTAAAGATTCATTAAAACTCCACTTAGTTTTAATCTGTGACTGGGTTAAAGAATCAGTGTCATCTAAAAACACGGTTCGCGATAAACCCAAAGTCACATTCCATTAATTATCGGGTTAAAGAACGAGTGTTATTTAAAAACACTGTTCACGATAAACCCAAAAATCATTCCATTAATTATCGGGTTAAAGAACGAGTGTTATTTAAAACACTGTTCACGATAAACCCAAAAATCAATATCCATTCAATTCCAATTAAATATCATTTAATTGGTACACTTCATTAAATCTAAATAAAAAGATTTAATCTTTTCTCAACTGGGTTCAAGAACAGTGTTAGTGAAGACACCATTCACGACAAACCCAAATCACATTCATTAATTATCGGGTTAAAGAACAAGTGTTATTTAAAACACTGTTCACGATAAACCCAAAAATCAATATCCATTCAATTCCAATTAAATATTATTTAATTGGTACACTTCATTAAATCTAAATAAAAAGATTTAATCTTTTCTCAACTGGGTTCAAGAACAGTGTTAGTGAAGACACCATTCACGACAAACCCAAATCACATTCGATATTCAATACAAGCTCTGAATAGAAATTTTATCAGCTTATATTCAATATCGAATTCTATGACTAACAAATGTCGTATTGGAAATAACGATATAAATATATATATCTTTCAAATTTCCATAACAACACCTGTATAATCACGAAATCCAACATCGAAATATTCCGAAGACAATTTCGATTCAAATCCATTCCAATGCAATCATTGGAAATTTTGGTTATTTTCAAAACCCTTTTCAAATTCAATTTATTTATTTAAAAATAAATAGAATTATAATTCTAGTTCAAAACTAGTTCATTTCGATAAAAATCTATTTTTATCTTTCAAATAGGGAGTTTTTCATCCCAATTCTTTCTAAATCATTTCTTATGATTTTACACAAATTATTGCTATTTTTAATAATTTTATCAAGGCCCGTACAGTCGATTTCCATCAACGGCCATCGAACTGCACTTACAGCGACCTTTTTCGAATTTGATTTGGACATAATTCCAAATCCAACCGTTAGATTTCAAATTTCTAACATTCGCTAGAAAGCTCTTTTCGATACGAACCCAACGGTTCCGGTTTTAGGAGAATCCGACGGTCGGATCTCCCGTAATGTCCGTTTGAAATAAATGGTCGAAATTCGCGAACTGCCGCGGCGCGGCGCGTTCTATTCAGGCCATTATATTATATATATAATATATATAATATATATTTCGTCGATTTCTATTTAAAACGAATTATATAAATAGTTTTAAATTCGTTTCAAATTCTATTTCAACTTCCACTTCAATTTAAAGCAAAATTGAATTCTTCTTCATAAATTCGTTTAAAAATTCATTTCTATTCAATTCGAATTTCAATTCAATTTGAATTCATTTCAATTCGCTTTCTATTCCATTTGAATTCGTTTTCAATTCAATTCATTTCGAAATCGTTTTTAATTCAATTCATTTCGAAATCGTTTTCAATTCATTTTGAATTCGTTTTCAATTCAATTCATTTCGAAATCGTTTTCAATTCAATTCATTTCGAAATCGTTTTCAATTCATTTTGAATTCGTTTTCAATTCAATTCATTTCGAAATCGTTTTCAATTCATTTTGAATTCGTTTTCAATTCAATTCATTTCGAAATCGTTTTCAATTCATTTTGAATTCGTTTTCAATTCAATTCATTTCGAAATCGTTTTCAATTCATTTTGAATTCGTTTTCAATTCAATTCATTTCGAAATCGTTTTCAATTCATTTTGAATTCGTTTTCAATTCAATTCATTTCGAAATCGTTTTCAATTCATTTTGAATTCGTTTTCAATTCAATTCATTTCGAAATCGTTTTCAATTCATTTTGAATTCGTTTTCAATTCAATTCATTTCGAAATCGTTTTCAATTCAATTCATTTTGAAATCGTTTTCAATTCAATTCATTTTGAATTCGTTTTCAATTCAATTCATTTCGAAATCGTTTTCAATTCAATTCATTTCGAAATCGTTTTCAATTCATTTCATTTCGAAATCGTTTTCAATTCAATTCATTTTGAAATCGTTTTCAATTCAATTCATTTCGAAATATTTGATTTCAAAATTACTTTTCAATATCCATTTCAAAAGGAATAAAATCGATAAAAATATCGTTCCCGTCAAAATGGCGCATCTAATCAACACGGCTTCATATATTGATATTTTCCAATATTCCGCTTCGAATATTTCGATTTCAAATATTTCTTATTATAAAAATATTCTTTATTTTCACGATTGGAATGAGGCCCAATCAATTACCATATAAAGTTAATTATATGGATTTTCATACAACACATGTATATAATAACATTGAAAATAATCAACCATCAACCAAAGTGCACTCCACTGTAAAGGCATCAAATATAGATATTCAACGCCTATAACAGCCTGTCAATCAATCGATCGACATATTCAATCAATCAGGATGAGTGAACTTCAAATTTCATCCCAACACCCGTGTGGGGTTTCAAACAATCAAACACAGATTTTATTTGTGCAGTTGGGCGATGTGTGAAATTTATCGACCCAATCAATATCAGTCAAATCAGTGTATATACAAACAAATCGGCCGATTTGTTTATAACTATTCATTTATTCACATTCACGTTAAAATTTATATTTTTAACGATAAAACATTTTATTTCAACCTATGAATTTCTATTCAATTCATTTACACAATAAAATGATATTTTTATTTTCTAACATATTTTAGAAAATTTCGGCGGCATAACGGCACGATACTAGAAACGGGACAAGGCCTAGCCTTATCCCCGGTCTAGTGAAGGCCCACGCCATTCACACATCAATCAAATCAATTTCATCTCACCAAACAATTCAATTCAACCAAATAATTCAACTAATCTATGCAACCAAACAAACAAGTCCATGGTCTGTGGACGATTGTGTCGGGTGCTACTAAGCACCGTCTGCATCCTAGTATATATATATAACTAGAAAAATTAAATTGAAAGGTGAGAAATTCTCACCTATAGCTATCCTAGCTCCACGGCACTTCTAATGTAGAGATCTTCGTCGTTTCGCCTTTTTGTCACCTTCGTTGCTGCTTTCACTACACACGTAAAAATCACATTTTTTTACTACGCTATTCAATATATAAAAATCGAATTTTTAGTTCAAAGTTCAATATATAAAAATCGAATTTTTAGTTCGAAGTTCAATATATAAAAATCGAATTTTTAGTTCGAAGTTCAATATATAAAAATCGAATTTTTAGTTCGAAGTTCAATATATAAAAATCGAATTTTTAGTTCGAAGTTCAATATATAAAAATCGAATTTTTAGTTCGAAGTTCAATATATAAAAATCGAATTTTCAGTTCGAAGTTCAATATATAAAAATCGAATTTTCAGTTCGAAGTTCAATATATAAAAATCGAATTTTTAGTTCGAAGTTCAATATATAAAAATCGAATTTTTATTTCAAAATTCAATATATAAAAATCGAGTTTTTATTTCAAAATTCAATATATAAAAATCGAGTTTTTATATTGCTACTATATAGACAAAAATTCCATTTCAAAAATAAAGTTTTCGCCTTTATAAAAATTACCACTTTATCTCAACGTATATAAAATAAAAATCAGATTTTTTATTTGGCTACACATACAAAGATGATATTTTTATATTCTCTATCCTATAAAGATTATATTTTTAATACTTTAAAAATATAAAAATCATATTTTTATTACTCCTATATAATAAAGGTTATATTTTTAATACTTTAAAAATACAAAAATCATATTTTTAATTCTTTAAAAATATAAAAATTATATTTTTAACTCTCTACAACTATAAATAAAAATCGTTTCTTTATCTCCTAAAAATCAAATCTCTTCCATAATCAAAAATCTTTTCAACAAAAAATCAGTTTTTATATTTTTATAAATCAGTTTTTAAAATGCTTTAAAAAAAAACAGTTTAAAAAAGCTTATAAAATCAGTTTTCATATAAAATAAAATAAAACAGTTTTCCTATTAAAATAAAATAAAACAGTTTAGGAACTTACAGGAGGGGGGGGGGGTCAGTGGGCGCTGGATTCATCGCGGCTGTTGGAGGGTTCGGCGGAGGAGTCTGGTGGGTGGCGGACGGTGGCTCCAGGGCTGCTCCGGCGACTAGGTTTTCGAAATGGGGGGGGGGGGTGCGAATCGCTGTTGAGCTTCGAAGGGGGAGGGCGGTCAGGCCGCGCCTGAGGCGGCGCGAGGTGGCAGGCGAGCAGGCGGTGGGCGGCGCCGCCTTGGGGAGCGAGGGCGCGACGAGTTTTTCTTTTTTTCTTTTTTCTTTTTTATTTCGACTGAATCGGGGAAGAGAAAAGGAAGGGGGGGGTTTTTATAAAATTTATATTATTTAATTTATTTATTTTTAATTGCCAAAAAGTTGACTTTCACAAACGACCTCTAAACGAGGCCCACCGCCTGACGTCCATAGCGTATTACCCCCATTCTGAACACAATGGGATATCTATCGCAAGCTGATTCGACTGTTTCGAATAGTTTCCGTTGAATTTACATTTAAATCACTATATTGAATTTTAAACGTACATTTCAAATTACCGGGGTCACATACTAACTAGAAAAATTCCAGAAAAATATTTTCTAGCTTCGTATTGACGATACGGTCCTAACAAAACTAGTTTCGTCGAATTCTGAGACCGTTAGAAAAATGGCCAATTTCCAGTCGATTAAAATCAACTGAAACTGGTCAAACGCGTTTTCCTTTGCCATGCTCACATATTGATTCGAAAAATTATGAAATTTGGAATCTAGCAATAACTTAACATCCCGGACCCAACAAAACTGGTTTCGTCGAAATCCGAGGTCGTTTGCAAAATTGCTATTTTTAAGGGCCTTATATATATAAAAATATATATAAATTCCACAGCGACTATTTCTAATTTTAAACTGGACATATCTTATCATTTCTAAAATGAAATCTCAGTTTGTTAACTTCGTTACAAAGATATAGTTATACAGATTCAAATATTTCTTGTTTCGTTCAATTCTGACTTATATTGAATTCTGTATATTCATTTGAAATTAGAAATCGAATTTTCGAACTACCGCGCCATTTTCTATTCCTTTTATAATTATATATAAATATTTATATTCTAACGACGACGCGTATAATATATACGTTCGAATTATATTCAAAATAAATTTCTCGTTGATTTTATTTAAAATAATCTATTTTAAATATTCAAAATTCGCTAAAATTGCCAAAATAAAAATTTTAAACTGGCCCAGATTTTACGGGTTGTTACAATCTCCCCCACTTAAAACTTTTCGTCCCCGAAAAGGAACAAAGGCGAAAGTGGTTTGATTATTCAGCTCTACGCTCGTCCTGGCTTCCATTCTCTAACTCTTTAGTTTCTGAGAATTTTCAAAATTTCAAAAATTTGGCTAACACCCTAAATTTTCGAAAAATTTCGCCATAACCTCCCCTGCACCGGGAGCATCGGGGAATTTCAAATAGCTTCCCCGGTCCTTCAGATCTCAAAAAGAAAAAGAAAAAGCCAAGCGGCTAGCCAATAGGCTCACAAAATCATCATCACCCAAACAAAACAGGAAATTATGTAGTAAACATGTACCTATTTGTCGGGCAAACAAATTTTATTCTCTGCTCTAGCCTCCTTGCTATGACCTGTTCAATAATATATATGTATATGCAAACAGATGCAACCAATTTTCAATACAATTCAATATGTGTTCAATTAGGCATAAAGGTTCAAAATTAGCAAACAAATGAACAAACAACACAAACATCAATCAATTAGTTGATTAACGTTTAAATTCATAATTTTGATACATATACAAAAAATCATGTTTTGATGCCAAATCACAACAATGAATTCTAGCTATATATAAGTTTTGGTTCTCACACCAGTCTAATGGAAATATATAGAAAATCACACCTTCGAAACTCGAACACACACTACTGATGCTATATAGTCATCAGCAGAATCATCTCCGGGCGACTAGAGTGTGATGCTATATCTATCCAGTATATTAAAACTTCGAATACACGCGGATCAGACGTGTACGCAAAATCTATATATACTGGACTGTCCAACTCAATATAAATAGATAATCAAATACGAATAATTGATTTAAATTTTCAAAACAAAAATTGTTTTCACTTTAAAAACATACTCTTCACACTCGTTCTAGGATACTACTGATCCCATCTCTAACGAGTCATTCTAATTGGATATTACTAATCCAATATCTGATGAATTCTTTCGTATGTTTCTAATGTGTCTTGTTCTCTGGCTTTGTAAACCAAAGCTCTGATACCAACTGTGAAGACCCGTAACTTCCCCGTAAAGGAAAGCGTCGGATAGTTCGAGAACAAGCCACAACAGAACGCATACAGAAGAACATTTCATTGTATATAACAACAATGCATCAGATTACAAGAATATACAGAGTAAAAATGAATAATACACAGAATTATCAGAGATTTAAATTACATTTAAATACATAGCAGCGGAAAATAATACAATACACAACTAGAAGAGATATACGGATACAAAGCTTTCCGGATATCATTCCAGCTGTAAACCAGGATCCTGTGAATATAAATCTGCAAAACCGAAACTACTAGCTGCCCGTGTCAAAATAAGGGCACCCAGAGTTTAGGTTAAAACAATAAACTCCAGGTCAGTCATGTGACTGGTGTGAGAACTAAAACAGTTATTAATCTTTATTTTCAAAGGTAAATCAAGGGACCACGCCGTATAACACGGAACGGGTTTCCTCCCAAGAACACCAGTGCATAAAACAAACAGCGCAATGCTAAATAAAGAAAAATGAAGCTGTTATAAGACCCAGGTCCTATCACACAATGCAACGCAAGCCGGGGGATAGGGTTTTCCCTTATAACAGCCAAAGAATGCTTGATACGTTTAAATCAAATCATTTGATACTATCATAAGTGCATAGTATATAAAACAACTTCAAATCATAAGTATCAATCATAGGCGACATGAGCGTCCCATGCCACTATGTCACCATATATAGGTTTACAAATAAAACCGCAAAGTCACGTATTTGGAAATTGGATTTCCGTCTATGAACCGAGGCTAGGGGCAAGATCCTCAACCGATTCGAGACAATCTAGCCCATGTCTCAGGATCAGAGCTCGAGTGACCCTTGGAGCGACAGGGCCGGTCCACCGATGTGGATTAAAATGCCTGAACACTACGTTTCCCCGCCCTTTGGGGCGTAAACGAGCCAACGAATGGCTCCATCGGTTCGAGAACGACCGATCAATCCGAGGCGCCTCGCAACAGCAACAACCACATAAGTCAAACTCGTCAGGGCGTGTAAAACCACTGACGCCACCTTTTATCTAGAAGGAAACGCATGCCCTCCCTGAGGTCCGTCTCCCGTTTTTGGTTCATACCTGGTGTGAAACACGCGAGGTAAACGTTACACAAAGCTACGCCACAAAGGCCGTGCTTTGATCATCACCACAAGACTTTGCTTTTCAACAGAAGCCTTGATCATTTGCATCTTAGCATGCCACACAGGCAAACCATCCTATGCAACCGATATCAGTCACACAGAATGAAATCCGATGTCAGACACACAGTCCATTTACAAGTCCGTCCTGGGTCTGAACGAAACCGGAGGCACCTAGTACCCCGCATATCCATCGATCTCCAAGTACGTCTGGACGATCACTAACTGTTTCCATCTTCTTGGGTGTACAGCCCAATCAAGATCATCAGTTATCACCCAAACGACGTGAAGACCTCCGGTCTTCGACCATCGTCTTCATCTTCGACTTATCGTCGTATCAGTTATTCAGAATGGGATAAACCCGGTCTTTCCGAATAACTCGCGTATATTTTAAATAAGTGTTACACAAACACAACATACGCCTCATTCCAATTCATTAGTCACTAACCGTAAATTAATCAAGAGAATAATTCCCCAAATATTAACCCCGAAGGCCGAAACCAACATCAGATCAATATCCAGAAAACCATTCTGCTTGGCTAACCGCCAGTTAGTTTCTAAATTTCACATTCAAATCTAATTAAAGATTCATTAAAACTCCACTTAGTTTTAATCTGTGACTGGGTTAAAGAATCAGTGTCATCTAAAAACACGGTTCGCGATAAACCCAAAGTCACATTCCATTAATTATCGGGTTAAAGAACGAGTGTTATTTAAAAACACTGTTCACGATAAACCCAAAAATCATTCCATTAATTATCGGGTTAAAGAACGAGTGTTATTTAAAACACTGTTCACGATAAACCCAAAAATCAATATCCATTCAATTCCAATTAAATATCATTTAATTGGTACACTTCATTAAATCTAAATAAAAAGATTTAATCTTTTCTCAACTGGGTTCAAGAACAGTGTTAGTGAAGACACCATTCACGACAAACCCAAATCACATTCATTAATTATCGGGTTAAAGAACAAGTGTTATTTAAAACACTGTTCACGATAAACCCAAAAATCAATATCCATTCAATTCCAATTAAATATTATTTAATTGGTACACTTCATTAAATCTAAATAAAAAGATTTAATCTTTTCTCAACTGGGTTCAAGAACAGTGTTAGTGAAGACACCATTCACGACAAACCCAAATCACATTCGATATTCAATACAAGCTCTGAATAGAAATTTTATCAGCTTATATTCAATATCGAATTCTATGACTAACAAATGTCGTATTGGAAATAACGATATAAATATATATATCTTTCAAATTTCCATAACAACACCTGTATAATCACGAAATCCAACATCGAAATATTCCGAAGACAATTTCGATTCAAATCCATTCCAATGCAATCATTGGAAATTTTGGTTATTTTCAAAACCCTTTTCAAATTCAATTTATTTATTTAAAAATAAATAGAATTATAATTCTAGTTCAAAACTAGTTCATTTCGATAAAAATCTATTTTTATCTTTCAAATAGGGAGTTTTTCATCCCAATTCTTTCTAAATCATTTCTTATGATTTTACACAAATTATTGCTATTTTTAATAATTTTATCAAGGCCCGTACAGTCGATTTCCATCAACGGCCATCGAACTGCACTTACAGCGACCTTTTTCGAATTTGATTTGGACATAATTCCAAATCCAACCGTTAGATTTCAAATTTCTAACATTCGCTAGAAAGCTCTTTTCGATACGAACCCAACGGTTCCGGTTTTAGGAGAATCCGACGGTCGGATCTCCCGTAATGTCCGTTTGAAATAAATGGTCGAAATTCGCGAACTGCCGCGGCGCGGCGCGTTCTATTCAGGCCATTATATTATATATATAATATATATAATATATATTTCGTCGATTTCTATTTAAAACGAATTATATAAATAGTTTTAAATTCGTTTCAAATTCTATTTCAACTTCCACTTCAATTTAAAGCAAAATTGAATTCTTCTTCATAAATTCGTTTAAAAATTCATTTCTATTCAATTCGAATTTCAATTCAATTTGAATTCATTTCAATTCGCTTTCTATTCCATTTGAATTCGTTTTCAATTCAATTCATTTCGAAATCGTTTTTAATTCAATTCATTTCGAAATCGTTTTCAATTCATTTTGAATTCGTTTTCAATTCAATTCATTTCGAAATCGTTTTCAATTCAATTCATTTCGAAATCGTTTTCAATTCATTTTGAATTCGTTTTCAATTCAATTCATTTCGAAATCGTTTTCAATTCATTTTGAATTCGTTTTCAATTCAATTCATTTCGAAATCGTTTTCAATTCATTTTGAATTCGTTTTCAATTCAATTCATTTCGAAATCGTTTTCAATTCATTTTGAATTCGTTTTCAATTCAATTCATTTCGAAATCGTTTTCAATTCATTTTGAATTCGTTTTCAATTCAATTCATTTCGAAATCGTTTTCAATTCATTTTGAATTCGTTTTCAATTCAATTCATTTCGAAATCGTTTTCAATTCATTTTGAATTCGTTTTCAATTCAATTCATTTCGAAATCGTTTTCAATTCAATTCATTTTGAAATCGTTTTCAATTCAATTCATTTTGAATTCGTTTTCAATTCAATTCATTTCGAAATCGTTTTCAATTCAATTCATTTCGAAATCGTTTTCAATTCATTTCATTTCGAAATCGTTTTCAATTCAATTCATTTTGAAATCGTTTTCAATTCAATTCATTTCGAAATATTTGATTTCAAAATTACTTTTCAATATCCATTTCAAAAGGAATAAAATCGATAAAAATATCGTTCCCGTCAAAATGGCGCATCTAATCAACACGGCTTCATATATTGATATTTTCCAATATTCCGCTTCGAATATTTCTATTTCAAATATTTCTTATTATAAAAATATTCTTTATTTTCACGATTGGAATGAGGCCCAATCAATTACCATATAAAGTTAATTATATGGATTTTCATACAACACATGTATATAATAACATTGAAAATAATCAACCATCAACCAAAGTGCACTCCACTGTAATGGCATCAAATATAGATATTCAACGCCTATAACAGCCTGTCAATCAATCGATCGACATATTCAATCAATCAGGATGAGTGAACTTCAAATTTCATCCCAACACCCGTGTGGGGTTTCAAACAATCAAACACAGATTTTATTTGTGCAGTTGGGCGATGTGTGAAATTTATCGACCCAATCAATATCAGTCAAATCAGTGTATATACAAACAAATCGGCCGATTTGTTTATAACTATTCATTTATTCACATTCACGTTAAAATTTATATTTTTAACGATAAAACATTTTATTTCAACCTATGAATTTCTATTCAATTCATTTACACAATAAAATGATATTTTTATTTTCTAACATATTTTAGAAAATTTCGGCGGCATAACGGCACGATACTAGAAACGGGACAAGGCCTAGCCTTATCCCCGGTCTAGTGAAGGCCCACGCCATTCACACATCAATCAAATCAATTTCATCTCACCAAACAATTCAATTCAACCAAATAATTCAACTAATCTATGCAACCAAACAAACAAGTCCATGGTCTGTGGACGATTGTGTCGGGTGCTACTAAGCACCGTCTGCATCCTAGTATATATATATAACTAGAAAAATTAAATTGAAAGGTGAGAAATTCTCACCTATAGCTATCCTAGCTCCACGGCACTTCTAATGTAGAGATCTTCGTCGTTTCGCCTTTTTGTCACCTTCGTTGCTGCTTTCACTACACACGTAAAAATCACATTTTTTTACTACGCTATTCAATATATAAAAATCGAATTTTTAGTTCAAAGTTCAATATATAAAAATCGAATTTTTAGTTCGAAGTTCAATATATAAAAATCGAATTTTTAGTTCGAAGTTCAATATATAAAAATCGAATTTTTAGTTCGAAGTTCAATATATAAAAATCGAATTTTTAGTTCGAAGTTCAATATATAAAAATCGAATTTTTAGTTCGAAGTTCAATATATAAAAATCGAATTTTCAGTTCGAAGTTCAATATATAAAAATCGAATTTTCAGTTCGAAGTTCAATATATAAAAATCGAATTTTTAGTTCGAAGTTCAATATATAAAAATCGAATTTTTATTTCAAAATTCAATATATAAAAATCGAGTTTTTATTTCAAAATTCAATATATAAAAATCGAGTTTTTATATTGCTACTATATAGACAAAAATTCCATTTCAAAAATAAAGTTTTCGCCTTTATAAAAATTACCACTTTATCTCAACGTATATAAAATAAAAATCAGATTTTTTATTTGGCTACACATACAAAGATGATATTTTTATATTCTCTATCCTATAAAGATTATATTTTTAATACTTTAAAAATATAAAAATCATATTTTTATTACTCCTATATAATAAAGGTTATATTTTTAATACTTTAAAAATACAAAAATCATATTTTTAATTCTTTAAAAATATAAAAATTATATTTTTAACTCTCTACAACTATAAATAAAAATCGTTTCTTTATCTCCTAAAAATCAAATCTCTTCCATAATCAAAAATCTTTTCAACAAAAAATCAGTTTTTATATTTTTATAAATCAGTTTTTAAAATGCTTTTAAAAAAAACAGTTTAAAAAAGCTTATAAAATCAGTTTTCATATAAAATAAAATAAAACAGTTTTCCTATTAAAATAAAATAAAACAGTTTAGGAACTTACAGGAGGGGGGGGGGGTCAGTGGGCGCTGGATTCATCGCGGCTGTTGGAGGGTTCGGCGGAGGAGTCTGGTGGGTGGCGGACGGTGGCTCCAGGGCTGCTCCGGCGACTAGGTTTTCGAAATGGGGGGGGTGCGAATCGCTGTTGAGCTTCGAAGGGGGAGGGCGGTCAGGCCGCGCCTGAGGCGGCGCGAGGTGGCAGGCGAGCAGGCGGTGGGCGGCGCCGCCTTGGGGAGCGAGGGCGCGACGAGTTTTTCTTTTTTTCTTTTTTTTTTTTTATTTCGACTGAATCGGGGAAGAGAAAAGGAAGGGGGGGGGGTTTTTATAAAATTTATATTATTTAATTTATTTATTTTTAATTGCCAAAAAGTTGACTTTCACAAACGACCTCTAAACGAGGCCCACCGCCTGACGTCCATAGCGTATTACCCCCATTCTGAACACAATGGGATATCTATCGCAAGCTGATTCGACTGTTTCGAATAGTTTCCGTTGAATTTACATTTAAATCACTATATTGAATTTTAAACGTACATTTCAAATTACCGGGGTCACATACTAACTAGAAAAATTCCAGAAAAATATTTTCTAGCTTCGTATTGACGATACGGTCCTAACAAAACTAGTTTCGTCGAATTCTGAGACCGTTAGAAAAATGGCCAATTTCCAGTCGATTAAAATCAACTGAAACTGGTCAAACGCGTTTTCCTTTGCCATGCTCACATATTGATTCGAAAAATTATGAAATTTGGAATCTAGCAATAACTTAACATCCCGGACCCAACAAAACTGGTTTCGTCGAAATCCGAGGTCGTTTGCAAAATTGCTATTTTTAAGGGCCTTATATATATAAAAATATATATAAATTCCACAGCGACTATTTCTAATTTTAAACTGGACATATCTTATCATTTCTAAAATGAAATCTCAGTTTGTTAACTTCGTTACAAAGATATAGTTATACAGATTCAAATATTTCTTGTTTCGTTCAATTCTGACTTATATTGAATTCTGTATATTCATTTGAAATTAGAAATCGAATTTTCGAACTACCGCGCCATTTTCTATTCCTTTTATAATTATATATAAATATTTATATTCTAACGACGACGCGTATAATATATACGTTCGAATTATATTCAAAATAAATTTCTCGTTGATTTTATTTAAAATAATCTATTTTAAATATTCAAAATTCGCTAAAATTGCCAAAATAAAAATTTTAAACTGGCCCAGATTTTACGGGTTGTTACATTTCCTGCTCTCCCTGGCTATCCCTAACTGATCCGACGGATGGGATGATTAATTTAAATTTAAATTTAAAATTTAATTTGAATTTAATTTGAATTTAAAACAGACCAGGGGCATTTTCGTAATTTTTAACCATAAACTTTAAAAGCTTATAACTTTTTCAAAACAAGTCGGATTTCCACGAAACAAGGACCGTTGGATTCTTATCGGAAAATACTTTAAAATGAGTGGAA
Organism: Allium sativum; assembly: GCA_030737875.1. Taxonomy (NCBI): domain Eukaryota; kingdom Viridiplantae; phylum Streptophyta; class Magnoliopsida; order Asparagales; family Amaryllidaceae; genus Allium; species Allium sativum. The sequence continues at coordinate 994,005,059 of CM060924.1, read as the reverse complement.
GCAGATTTTTGATCCGGGTTAAAAATTTTAAGTTATAATTAAATGAATATTTTTAAATATTTTATTTTAAAATTAAATTTAATTAATATTAAAATGGTTTTTCAATTTTAAATAAAAAATGGATATGGCTAGAGATGGAAAAGTAGGATTTTTTAGAAGGGCAGGGAAGGTAATTTGGCTAATAACGCAATTAGAAATTAATTAAGATAAAAATAATTTAATTAAATATATATTCATTTAAATTAGGAAAATATTGTAAATAGCATAACTTTTGCATACATTAACGAAATTTAACGAAACAGGATCCGTTGGGATCGTATGGACGAGCACTACGCAATGGAACTGACCGCAAGTGGATTGGAGCTCGTTTGGATTTATGGTGAAATTTAACGTCTGAACCAAATCAATGACCGATTATCGTTATTCAACGATAAACCGTCCAAGGTGAGTAAATCTCACTAATTCTGAGCACTTTATATTTTTATAAAGTATTTTTAGAACTGATAATTATTGGTTGAATTGCTGAGTGTTGATTGTTTGGTTGAACTGCTAGTCAATTGATTGAAAATACCGATATAGTTATATATATCGTTAACCGATGTTGATTTTGTTTATCAGAATACCTCATATTGAAATGAAATTGATGTGAATTATATTGTGTAACATCTGTGGATGTAGGGAAACAGGTCGGAGGAATCCAACTGGATTCCTCAACATTTATTTACCGTTTTTCATATATTCTGATATATGATGTGTTATATCATCTGTTGTTGAACCTGTGTGTTTGGATGATGATTGAACCTTTTGATTTGGTATTTTTATACCATAAGTGATACTAGAAAGTGAAAAGGGATTTTCAAAGTTTATTTTGAAAATAAATTATTTATATAAAATCAATAGATTTTATATATAAAAGGAAGAGAATTTCATGAGAGAAAATGATTATAGAATCAAAGCATTTGTAAAAAAAACAAATATTGGTGAAATCAAATAGAAGGGAAAATATTGGTGAAATCAAATAGAAGGGAAAATATTGGTGAAATCAAATAGAAAGGAAATATTTGTGAAACGATTACAAATAGAAATAAAAAGGGAAACATTCGTAAAAGTATTTACAAATGGAATTGAAAAGGGAATATTCATGTAGGGAATAAAGAAAAGTTGACAGAAGTACTTATTTGTTAAATAAATAGAAAAGTTAAAAGAAATATTTATTTGTTGAATAAATAGAAAAGTTAAAGGGAATATTTATTTGTTAAACAAATAGAAGCGAAAAGAGAATAGTTATTTGTTGAGTAAACGAATAGAAAAAGAATCTATTCAAGGGAGGTAATTCAAAGGAATTATTCCAAAGGAATTATTCAAAAGAGAAAAGTCAAAGGGATTAATTCAAAAGAGTTAATCAACTAGAGTTAAACCGTTAGAGTTAAACTGTTAGAGTTAAACAGTTGGAGTTAAACTGTTAGAGTTAAACAGTTGGAGTTAAACTGTTAGAGTTAAACCGTTGAAGTTAAACTGTCAGAGTTAAACCGTAAAGTTAAACAGTTAGAGTTAGTTAGTTAGAGTTAACCAGTTAGAGTTATTCAGTTAGATTTATCCAGTTAGAGTTATTCAGTTAGAATTAACCAGTTAAAGTTAATCAGTTAGAGTTAATCGTTTTGAGTCAAATCGAATTAGAGTTATTCAAATATAGTAATCGAATAAGGGTTAATTGAATATTAGTTATTCAATTAGAATTGATCGAATCTAATTATTCAAGATAGAGTTAAAAATAGACAAAGTTATTTAAGGATGAATTTCCATTTAGCACGACTGCTAGCATAATTCGCAGGGCTGCAGATAGCCTACGGCGGTCGGATGTTTCCTGAGGGAATCAGGCGTAACCATTGTGATCGCTGCGATCTAGAGTCAAGCAAATGGTTTTAAATCAAATAGTAATTAATCAATAGAAGTTAATTAAGTCGAGTTAGTCGAGTATTAGTAAATTAAGTAGGGTTAGTCAAAAAGGGAATTAATCGAATATCACCTATTCGAAGTAGAGTTATCGAATATAGTTTATTCGAGAAGAGTAATCGAATATAGTTCGTTCGAAGTGTGTTAAATCGAATATAGTTATTCGAAGGAGAGAATTATCGAATATGGTTTATTCGAAGTGAGATTTTTGAATATTAGTTATTCGAAGAAAAGGATTATCAAATATTAGTTATTCGAACAGGGGAATCAAATATAGTTTATTCGAAAGAGAATTATCGGATAGTGATTATTCGAGAGTGAATCATACATGGAAATTCGATTATATCGAATCAAGGGAAGTAATGTTTACTTTCCGTTTCAAATCAAGTTTTAATTATCTGTTAATAAAGTAGTGGGTTGTTTATTTATCCAAATTAAGATATGGAAATATATTTAAGTTAACATATTTTGGAAGCATGGAATTATAACATTTATAGTTATAATCAAATGATTCAGTAAAGGAAGTGGATTCATAAATAGAATCCGAGAGTTCGCAAGGAAGTTTCTTAAAGAGTGAAGTTTGAACTTTGTCTATTTCGAAGTTAGAAATGTTGTTCAGTTAAGGTCTGAGAGGTAATTATACCCCAACTTGATTGACTTCGTTTTTAACTAAGAAGTGGATAAGGTTCGAAAGTGAAAGTGGTTAAGTGAATTTAGTTAATGAGCGAAATGGTTGGTGGTGGCATAGCGATGTTTATTCAAACATCAGTTTAAACCCAATGAAGGAGATTTGGAAATGTCTTCCAAATGAAAAATCAGAAATGTTTTCTAAATATAGAAAATGAGAAATGGAATTGTTTTCCATTGTTAATAACGTATATTTTCTAAATATAGTAAATAAGAAATATAGGAAAACAAGAATAAGGAAAAGGGTAAATTTATGATAATTTGATGATGAATGATGATGATCGATAGAATTTCCATCTGGAAATAATATCGTTGTTTGCACACCGACATGTTTTTAATTGATAGTTAAATCACCGACTATCAAAGTTTTGACCATTTTAACGTTGTTAATATGGAGAGACCGGTTGGATTATTATCCAGAGAACCACTCCGTATTGGCATAAGCGTTGCGAATCAAGTATGCTGAATATATTGAAGAGGGAGTTATGCAAGGGCTATCCTATTTACAGAATAGTGCCTTCGGTTTGTCCAGTCCCAGGACAAACGTGAATGGACGAATGTCTGACAGAGTATATTCAAAGGATCGCGTAAGTTGATCTCTTCAAACGTACTTACGTTTGGTGGCGGAGGAATTCGTTTCTCTTAGCTGTATACCCGTGGTATTTTTGGTGAAATCAATTTGTGATTTGGCGGGTATGACGATGTGGCATTCAAAGTAATGGAGGTGGGATATGTCAAAAGATACGTTATGACCTCAAGCCTCATCCACCGGGAAATGACAAAAATCGGGCAGGCAGCATGGCTATGTGGGTCGCACCCATTAGAATGTATGATCACCTATCTAGAGAAATTCCTTTTGTTCTTAAATCTATCGATGCTGTCCCTTATCGGGAGACGGTTGCTGATCCCAACCGTTGGTGATATACATTCGATACACTCAAGCGAAATGAGTGGTCGGTCATGTGTGGGCCGGGTTGCAAGATGTTCTTGTTGAACCTAGTGTATTTGCCTCTAGAGATACACGTTCGGAAGGTGGTCCCATACCTTGTCAAGTTGGAATCCAATCTCCAATAAGTGCCTGCGAGTTTGATTGTATATTATATATGTAGAGCGTGAGATGCAAGCGTTCTACTAGATTTTAATTACTTGTGATTAGACATTATTATAATATCAGATAATATATGATTTCCAAAGTGTTTTGGGTTATCGTAAGGTAAAAGCCATCCGTATTTATGAGTGGATTGGTCTTACGATTATCTTTTCTTTTGAAAAGGATTTTGAAAAGTTAAACCAAATGATTGGAGTTTACTCACACCAGTCCCATGACTGACCCAGAGTTTTATTTTGTTTTGTTTTCCCTAAACTCTTGGGTGCCCAAATTTGTACGGGCAGTCAAGTAGTCAGGATTTTACAGATAGACTTGGAGAGCTTGGAGCAGGAGGCTTCAGGACTTATATAGCTATTGTTTATTTCCGCTGTGATGCAAGGGTTGTACTCTGATAATGGTATTGTATGCATATACTGCTTTTGATTTCAAGTTATGTGATATATTATATTTTATTCGTTCCGCTGTGAGATTCGTGTTACTCTGATGTTGTGTTCTTCTTTTTCTTCTTCTATTCTAATTTTCTATCTTATCTATCCTCACCCTCTAAATTCTTTCATTAACTATTCGGTAATTGTCGACCCTTGATGTTCGATATGTGTTGTATATCGGATAATCAAGGTCGTCTTTTTCCCGGGTCGTTACACACCTACTCCTTACTCACACTATCTCCCTTACAACATTCAACTCCTTCCTCTTGCAACCGCCTGCAATGCAACTCATACTCACCTACTGCTTCCTCACAACCCATCTCAAAGCACAAAACCAACTTGAACTAGTATGTCAACTCTAAAACCACTATAACATCCCTTAAAATTACGACCATTTAAAATTTCAAATTTTGATTTAATGTTTGAATTTGAAATGGTTTTTAAATAAGATTTATGATGTTATTAATGAACGATTTAATTTATTTATTTTACGCGAGGCAAGCCGTTTTGATAGTGGACTTACCATGATTTAAAATTTTATTTGTGGTAAACAACAGTTTATAATTTGTTAAATTGTGATTGATAATAACGGAAATAACTAGTATAACCACATAACAGTGGGAAAACCGACTTTGTAATACATATATATATATTAAAAGAAATAATAAATGGTAATAAATTAAAGTTAGTATATACTTTTACGTTAATTAGATTAGAAAAAAATGTTACGAAATAAAGGAAAATGAAACTGATGAAAATTATTTACATTAATTAACATTAACGTTAAAACTTGTTATAAATGCACATAAAGAAAGAAAATACAGGGAACTGATGTATAAGGCTTGTCATGATTATTCAATAGACATTGTAATTAATGCATCATTCAAAGGAGGACAAAATGGTTATTGTAAAAAAGCTTCAGACAGACACAAGTTTTCGAAGGCTCAGTGGAATCAAGAAAAACCAACAAAGTCGGTTTGATTAAATTGTTTATGTTTATACATTTGGACTTGCTAACTTTGAACTATCATTGAAAAAACAATTGCAGTTGAATCCTTGATTTTATTTTTAATGTTCAACATAGGCATTAATGCGATAGTTGGAAATAAATTTATGAATGTTTCCAAATTAATTTTATATAGGAAGAATTGTAAGACACCGAGTGTTATTGGTATGTAATGTATGTTTTAACTATCGCAGTTAATGAAATTTATGTTAACATTTATAATAGTAAATAAAAATAGAAACAAACAAACATAAAACATATTTATTGTCCAACATTTCCATGTATTATGCATACATTTGTAATAAAAAAAACATAAAACATATTTATTGTTTTCCCTTCTTTTTCTACTTTCCCCAAATTCACTGCCTTATCTCTCTCCACTTTATTTCTTCATTAGTAATGCATTCATTTCTTTCCTCCACTTTATTAATTTTTTTTCCATACATTCTATTTTCTTGAATCTTATTTCATATTCTATACGTCTATCATTACAAAATCCATATATGTTGTATCCATTCTGCCACATTTAATTTGTGAAACGCATGAAAAAAATGAATTGAAAACGTCCCGCACCATTATGTGTATAAAAAGAAGAAGTCATAATCATTTATTTTAATTAATGAATAAAAGGAAAGGTCATCATTTGGTTTTCCTTCCCTTCTTTCTCCGTTGTAACGTTTTATATTACATATATTATTTATAGTATAACATAAATACTTCATATTCTTCCATATTCTTCCCTAAGCACGTTTTAATGACTTCATATAACATATAGCATAAAACTTTTTATAAAACAAAAATCTATGCATTTTATTTACAATGCTTGGCATAAATGCATATGAAACGGTGTAAAAATAAAATAAAAAAGAATGAAGTCTGAAAGTTTATTGGCTTGGGAATTAGTTAAGTATATTGATCGGTTCGTTTGATTGAGATTTACGAACACGTTCAAATTTAAGCGCATATACCGTTCCCTTCCCTTTATTTATTTCCTTACCTACTGTTCATTCCGAAGAATTTCCTTCTTTCCCTTTACTTCTATTGTCATCTTAAAGAATATTTCCCAAACGAAATCAAGTCTTCTTCTTTTCATTTTAATGGCAGCCTCCACCGAAAAATTAAAATGCCATTTTTCTTCAGGCCTTCATAAATTTATCCCCGCTCAATCAGTGGCCTGTTGCAATTATATCCTTCTCTTCCTCTTGAATTAGTAGCCAACTAAAAACCAATTTCCCCCAAATCAAACGAATTACTCCACCGTCCTCGTTAACAATCTCCACCTTCGTCTGTCCTTGCAGCGTTGTCACGGGCTTCTTTTTCCTTCGTCGAATCAAGGTGTGTTTTAATTTCACAGTTAATTTTGTATCAACTAATTAAAACCAATACTGTGATAATAAAAAAAATTTGATCCTTTGCTTATTTAGCATATTTGAATTATCTTTGACGTATTGTGGTTGGTTACTTTTGACATAACCGTGGAAATTTGGTTGATACTGTCATAATGTTGTTGTGGCCATTTCCATTTTACCATGATCCATGTTGTACATCACTTATTTTCTTATTCTTACAGGTCTTCTATATTTATTTATTTATTTTACCATCGCTCACTTGGCGTGTTCACCAGCTATGGTACCTGTAAAATCGGGTACTGCTTGTACTAGCATTAGGTCTGTTGCATTTTTTCTTGCTGTTGGAACTATTAAACCATTGCCTATTTTTACTTGTTTTTTTGGAAATAGTTATACGCATATAGAAATTGTAATATCAGTTTTATATATATGTTTCCTGAAGCATATATATACTTTAGTTGATGAAGGCTGTTCCATTTTATTTGCTTTGTGCATTTTCTTTATATGGGAAGTCACGAAAAAATTTCTGAAACAGGTTTGGGAACTTTGAAACTTGCAAACAGGAAGTTGGGTATATAATATATGCATGGGAATAGAATTCTTTTGTTAAAGTTTATGTGCTAGAACGTAGAAACTACTTCTTACCTTTAAGTATTGGGTTTGAATACTTAAGAACTTTTGCCTTGTTTAATATGCATTATTGGGATGTAATATATATAGTTCAAATTTATGAAATAAAGTTCATTTCTTTTTTTTTTGGTGCTATATACGTGTATTATTACATACTTTTGAGAAAAAAAATGAACATATGCATATGACATATTTGGTTGAGTGAGGGAACCAACGTATTATATTTTTTTTTTTACTTCTTTTGAATAATGTAAGTTAGATCTATATTTTAATGTAAGTTGGAATAATACGGTTCTTATAATAACATTAGGTGTTGTAATATGTATGTCTTATGGCCTTAGTCAGTTTTGTACATATTGACTTGTGCATTGAATTATTTGGCAACTTTACCCGGATATGTAGCGTACTAGAAATTCAATAAATTCTCATTTATGTTAGGATTACCTATTTTATTTCAGTTTTTATTGAAGTTAATTTACTTGAATACAACCTGACCTGAGTTTTGTTTTGCTCGGGTCAGGGTCATACCTGAGTAATTACAGCTTAGATTTGAAGCTGACGACCGACAAGGATTCGTGAAGGCATGTGGAGGCGCAATTGCTTTTGGTCCAATTACACGATTTTTTTTTGGTAAATAAATTAATGTCTATTTTTCTTCCGCTGTGCATATGAATTTTGTAAACTCTGATATTTGTATAAAATGCTTCCACTGTGAGATATTGTAGTTTTTATTTTTGTGATTTCTATGTTTGATTTTATTAAACCTTGTAAGCCAAATAAAAATTTGTCGTTTCGATCGGTTAAAGTTGGTTTAGTTACCGACTGGAAGCGGTCGAAAAGGCAGGTTGTTATAGTTGGTATCAGAGCTGGTTAGAGAACGTGATAGGGGGTTCTCGCTTGGCTGTTTGGTGGCGAGCAGGAGACTCTTACCCCTACACGTCCCAATGGGAAGATAGGTTTGGTTGTTGCAGTCGAGAGGATGGCCGTAAAATCAGTTCTGAGGTATCACTGTATGTCACGGTGGGAGGTTAGCCCACTGCCTGATGGTTGCAATGCCTAGGGTCATTATAGTTGGTATCAGAGCTTTGGTTTACACAAAGCTTAGCTTATGGAGTTTAATAAGAATCATTCGCTAGAAATTACACTAGAGAGAGCATAATTTGAAATATAAATGGTTATGAAACTAGTATTTTGAATGAGCAGCGCAGTGGAAGCTTTTTGAAATTAGTAAATTTTGAAACAAATTCATTTTGAAATTGATAAATTGTTCTGAAATATATCGTTTTGTCTTATATATTTGGAGATGGTGTATTCTTATAAAAAGAATTTTGAGTATTTATTCGACGTCAAGGTTGGACTATTGAGTATGTAAGATTTTGAATATACGCCTAACTAACATATATACAAATTCTTGTCTGTACTAGATAGATATGGAATCACACTCTGGTCGCTTGGAGATTATTCTGGTGATTGTCGCGAAATAAGCAGTATTTATTTTCGAGTTTCGAAAGGGGGATTGACTATATGATTCCGACTGAAACGTTAAGAAATACTTAGACTAATTATTTTGATAAACATTCGAAAATGATTTGGATAAATTTTAATGAAAACGCTTTTGTAAAATTAGTGTGAACTTGGGTAAATGATCAAAATTTAAATAAAGTTACGTTATTGTGAAATATAAGTAGAATTTACAAATGAATGTTTTATAATTAAATTGTAAGGCGAATAGTGAATGACGACATTGGAAAAAATTTGTGAACTTTACAAATCTAGAATGACAAGTGAATGTTAGAATTAAATTGAAAAATTATAAAGAAGGTAACTTGAATAAAATTGAAGAAAAAGGAAACGAGCTTTAAATTTTACAACGACAAATGTGAATATTTTGAATCTTGAACTAAAGTGATTTAATTAAAGAAATTTCATAGTTGCATTTTACCCCCTTGGCCTTGAGAATAGATAGTTCCTTCGTTCAATTTTGATTCATTCACCTTGCTTTAGTAGTTGTTGTTTGACCTTCCCACCTTGTTTTATTCATGTTTGAGCTTTCATTAATACAAAAATCATGTCCTTGTACCCTTATTTTAATGTGCATTGTAAAAATTCTAAAATAAAGTTTGATTAATGACATAATTTTGTATTTGAAACAAATATTTAAACGTTGAATTATGACAACAGTTGACAATTGAATTTTCGAAGTATTGTTTTTGTACTATGTTAATGGAAGTATTGAAAATGAGATGTAAGGGATAATTAAAATGGATAGAAATAGATTTCTTAATTGTTTTAAAATACATTGAATCCAACTTATATGAAATGTGTTAGAAATATTTGATTAAGAAATATTTTGAGAAGGTTATTTGTATATATATATATATGAATTATAAGCTTATTTCAGAAGCTTTTGAAAGAGTTTATCTTTCGTGAATAATGTTCAATTTGAAAATGATTATTGAAATCATATTATGAAATTGTTAGACCAAAATCTGGGCCTAACACCCAAATTCAGTGTGAAGTCCTCACAGTCACAAATCTCAGATCACAGAATGCAGATAAAGCAGTAAAAACAATGAACACACGAGGTTTTTATAGTGGTTCGGTTCAAACCAAGCCTACGTCCACTTTATATTTTCTTAAATCCTAAGAAATTACAATTACATTGCTGTCTCACTATCTGTGAGATCTGTTTATACACAAAATCCATGTGTTATCATGAAGAAGAAGAGAAAAGGGAGGTGATTTTATACACGAAATCCTCGTGTTATATTGATTTGAGGAGTTCATAAAGTCGTTGTGTAATTGCCAATGGAGTCTGGGAGGTGTTCGTGCCAAAAAGCCAAGTCAAATCCCTGAAAATGCCCTCAAATGGTATATTTATAGCCGTTTCCTGATACCTGTTCGCGGGACACGTGGTACGCATCCCAAAAATCTCGAAATGTGGCGGAAAACATCCAGAAATCCTCTCCAAGTCGTGATATGACACGTGTAATAAGATCCATACAAGCTGGAGGGAAAATAACCTTTAGAACAGGTCAAAACCGAGTGCAACGAGCACATGCCCAGGCGGTTCGTGACCATGGTGTGCACCACGAACCGGGGTGACGAGCTGGAGTGGAGATGCTAGAGCTGACCATCACGAGCGCGTTGTGGTCCAATTGTGCATCACGAGCGGGTCATGGTCCGGGGAGCCACCACGAGTCGGGTTGGTTCACGAGCAGGAAATGAGGGCGAGCCGAGTTGGTCCCACGAGCCAAGGTGGGTCCCACTAGCGGAGGTGGGTCCCAATCCATGATCCAAGCTAATGACGCTTCGTCACTACATCCACGTGATTGCCAGTTAATGCCAGATTACACCCATTCATGGAAACGGGAGTAACTTCCAAATCGTAAGTCCATTTTAGCCAAACGAAAGCTCTACTTGAAGCTAATTCAAAGGGATACAAGAGGTATTGAGCAAAGCCTTGTAATTGATGTTTTCATGTCCAAAAAAGGTCGTCTAGTAGGAGTTTCTGGTCATTCTTTGTTTGTGATGCGACTTCAACCAAATCGCTTCATGTCTTCTGACGATGTTCCCAATACTTAAGCGTATTGTTAACTAGAGATTCCATGTGTGACAGCTTTGACAAAAAGCATGTCAACAGAAATCAAAGCTGAATTGTAGTTGGAATTTCACATAAATTGATTCGGATTGGATTATCTCTTGAAGTTAGTATTTTTCTTTCCAAAACTATAAATTAATTAATTTCTTCATTTAAACTACTTTGAATATAAACTTAGCTTTCTTATCCAACTATTATTCTACAGCAAACCTATTTAGTTTATTTAAACTATTTTATACTAAAACATGTTTATTTTATTCAAACCTATTTGAACTACTTTATATAAAAAAATTTGTTTACTCTATTCGAACCTATTTTATATCAAGTTTATTATCTTACTTAAACTATTTTAAATTTAACTTAACTATTTTAGATATAAGAGTGTATATTTTCAATCCGAGCAATTTAAGCCCGAAATGATTGAGTGTAAAGATTCAGTTGAATAATAATATTCGTAACATGCAATCTAAATTGAATTTGAAGTTTTAATGGTGAATTGTTTTATAAATCTGAAATTGAAATGATATCGAATATCTAAATCGATTAAGAAATCAAACTGAATTTGGTATTGAAATGAAATTTCGAGAACCTTCGATTTTGGACACTTGATATGGAAGTTTTCGAAACTTATATATATGAAAATTTAATATAAGAATGCGCTGAATTCAAAATTATTGATTTTGAAGGTAATTGACATGAAATGATATCTTGTATATAATGAAATTTGTACAAAATGACATGTTGAAATATGATTTAAGAAGTCTTATATACATGAAATTTTATATATGTCCTATATACGCAAAGTGAAATGAATATAATATATAGTACTATATGATTTCGAACCAAAGATACAGGAAGTACCTTCCATTGAAAATCGAGGTCCTACTCGCTAGGAACTCTTGTTGATATTTCTTTGATTCTGGTTTTCCGTACATAATACTCATGAGTGTTTCCTTTGAACTCGGCTGCATGGCGAAATTCGCAGGGCCGCGAAGGCCTACGACGACGGATGCTTCCTGGGGTAACCAGGCATAACCATTGTGTCTGCTGTGATCTATAGTCGTTTTACGATGGCGAAATCCACAGGGATGCGAAAGCCTATGGGTACGAATGCTTCCTGGGGGATTCAGGCATAACCATTATGTATCTGCGGTCCACATGGCATAATTCATAGGGCAGTGATTGCGTAAGGTTTACGGGTGATACAAATGTAACGACCAGTATTACTAGATGCAAACTGCGTTTCCATGCGATTATTTTGAGGTGTTATGGCGAAATATGTAAGGCAGTGATTGCCTAGCCACCTATGGCCGTGTCACTTTGTCCTCTCGACTTGGTGATAAAGCGACCTTAGGGTCTACATTCCGTGATGATCTCAGATTATTCTATTTCTATTGATTCATCCTGTTGATTGTTCGTGACGAAATTCGTAGGGAAGAGATTTCCTATAGGTACGGATGCTTCTTGGGGGACCCAGGCGTAACCATTGTGTATCTGTGATTCATGAACAAGATTCATCGGGATGGTACTTCTTTTATCTATTTAAATGTTTTTTAAAGTATTTTCACTGAATGTTGAAACGAGTTTACTTAGTACTTCGAGATTTCTAGTTTTGCGCTTGACCAACGCATTACTAGATTCTTGAAGAACAATGATAAATTTATGGAAATATCGAGTTATCAAAAATTATTTTTGATATAAGGTATTTTTTATATCAAAAGAATTTTTCTTCAATTTTTTTTCTTATAAATTTAAAATTGTATATAAATTATAGACACTTTAATTAGATACATTGGTATAACTATTTTATTTTAATGAACTATAATATGTCAATATGCGAAAACCATTCTATTAGCATAACAGGTTTGATTTTGTTTTGAATACACGATTTTGATTTCAAATAGAATTGTTCGCTCGATTCTCGACGATGAACACTGATATGAGTTTTTGGTAAAATCTGAGGTTCTCTATCATAGTTTATTGCTATGCAAGAAGAATGGAAGTTTCTAATCAAGAAGTCAAATCAGAAGTCCGCACTTGAGTGATTGGGTTACCAATACTAATTAAAAGACAAATTTTGTATTTTAACAAGAAATCGAAAATGATATGCATATGAATGGAGTATCGTTTAATTACGAGTTCCTTATTTCATTCCTTTTTAAGGACGAAAAGTTCTGAGTAGGGGAGAATGTAACATCCCTTAAAATTACAACCATTTAAAACTTTAAATTTAATTTAATGTTTGAATTTGAATGGTTTTTAAATAAGATTTATGATGTTATTAAAAAACGATTTAAAATTTTATTTGTGATAAACAACAGTTTATAATTTGTTAAATTGTGATCGATAATAATGGAAATTATTAAATTGTTATGTTTATACATTTAGACTAGCTAACTTTGAACTACTGTTGAAAAAAAAAATTGCATTTGAATCCATGATTTTATTTTTAAGGTTTAATATAGGAATTAATGCGATAATTGATAATAAATTTATGAATGTTTCCAAATTAATTTTATATAGGAAGAATTGTAAGACACAGAGTGTTAAAGGTATATAATGTATGTTTTAACTATCGCATTTAATGAAATTTATGTTAACATTTATAATAATAAATAAAAATTTAAATAAACAAAACATATTTATTGTCCAACCTTTCCATGTATTATGAATACATTAGTAATAAAAAAAGATAAAACATATTTATTGTTTCCCCTTCTTTTTCTACTTTCCCCAAATTCACTGCCTCATTTCTCTACACTCTATTTCTTAATTAGTAATGCATTCATTTCATTCCTCCACTTTATTAATTTCTTTCCATACATTCTATTTTCTTGAATCTTATTTCCTATTCTATGCGGCTATCATTACAAAATCCATATATGTTGTATCCATTCTGCCACATTTAATTTGTGAAATATGTGAAAAAAATGAATTGAAAAGGTCCCGCACCATTATGTGTATAAGAAAAACAAGTCATTCATTCATTTTAATTAATGAATAAAAGTAAAAGACATCATTTGGTTTTCCTTCCCTTCTTTCTCCACTGTAACGTTTTATATTACATATATTATTTATAGTATAACATAAATACTTCATATTCTTCAATATTCTTCCCTAAGCATGTTTCAATGACTTCATATAATATATAGCATAAAACGTTTTATGAAACAAAAATCCACTCATTTTATTTCCAATGTTTGGCATAAATGCATATGAAACGGTGTAAAAAAGAAGAAAAAAAGAATCAAGTCTGAAAGTTTATTGGCTTGCTTGGGAACCAGTAAAGCATATTGATCTGTTCTTTTGATTGAGATTTACGAATATGTTCAAATTCAAGCGCATGTACCGTTCCCTTCCCTTTATTTATTTCCTTACCTGCTGTTCATTCTGCATAATTTTCTCCTTTCCCTTTACCTCTATTGTCTGCTTAAAGAATATTTCCCCAGGCGAAATCAAGTCTCCTTCTTTTCATTTTAATGGAAGTCTCCACCGAAAAATTAAAATGCCCTTTTTCTTCAAGTCTTCATAAATTTCTCCCCTCTCAAATCAATGGCCAGCTGCCATTAGATCCGTTTCTTCCTCTTCAATTAATAGCCAACTTAAAACCAATTTTCCCCAAATCAAACAAATTCCCTTCACCGTCCTCATCAACAATCTCCGCATTCGTCCATCCTTGTTGCGTTGTCACCAGCTTCTTTTTCCTTCGTCGAATCAAGGTGAGTTTTAATCTCATAGTTAATTTTTCTTCAACTAATTAACAATAATACTGTGATAATTAAAAAAAAAGTTGGATCATTTGTTTGTTTAGCATATTTGAATTATCTTTGACATATTGTGGTTTGTTACTTTTGACATAACCATGGAAATTTGGTTGATACTGTCATAATGTTATTATGGCCATTTCAATTTTACCATGATCCATGTTGTACATCACCTATTTTCTTATTGTTACAGGTCTTCTATATTTATTTATTTTACCGTCACTTACTTGGCATGGTCACCGGCCATGTTACCTGTAAAATCGGGTACTACTTGTACTAGCACCTGGTCTATCTCATTTTTGCTTGTTGTTGGAAATATTTAACCATTGCCCATTTTTGCTTGTTTTTTTGGAAATAGTTGTACACATATAAGAATTGTAGTATTAGTTTATATATATATATATCTTGAAGCATATATATATACTTTAGTTGATGAAGGATGTTCCATTTTATTTGCTTTGTCCATTTTATTTATGTGGGAAGTCGTGATTTATTTTTCTGAAACAGGTTAGGAACTTTGAAACTTGCAAATAGGAATTTGGGGTATATAATATATGCATGGGAATATAATTCTTTTGTTAAAGTTTATGTGCTAAAACGTTGAAGCTACTACTTGCCTTTAAGTATTGGGCTTGAATACTTAAGAACTTTTGCCTTTTTTAATATGCATTACTGGGATGTTATATATATAGTTCAAATTTATGTAACAAAGTTCATTTCTTTTTTTTGGTGCCATGTATGTGCATTATGTACATACTTTTAAGAAAAAAAAAGAATATATGCATATGACATATTTAGCTGAGCGAGGGAACCAATGTACTATATTTTTTTACTTCTTTGGAATAATGTAAGTTAGATCTATATTTTAATGTAAGTTGGAATGATACGATTCTTATAATAATATTAGGTGTTGTAATATGTCTTATGGCCTTAGTCAGTTTTGTACACATTGACTTGTGCATTGAATTATTTGGCAACTTTACCCGGATATGTAGCATACTAGAAATTCAACAAATTCTCATTTATGTTAGGATTACCTATTTTATTTCAGTTTTTATTGAAGTTAATTTAATTGAATACAACCTGACCAGAGTTTTGTTTTGCTCGGGTCGGGGTCAGACCTGAGTAATTACAGCTTAGATTTGAAGCTGACGATGATAGGGATTCGTGAAGGCATGTGAAGGCACGCTCGCTTTTGGTTCGATTAAATTTCGGATTTTCTTTTGGTAAATAAATTAATGTATATTTTCTTCCGCTGTGCATATGAATTTTGTAAACTCTGATATTTGTATAAAATGCTTCTGCTGTGAGATATTGTAGTTTTATTTTTGTGATTTCTATGTTTGATTTTATTAAACCGTGTAAGCTAAATAACAATTTGTCGTTTCGGTTGGTTTAAGTTGGTTTAATTACTGACTTGAAGCGGCCAGAAAGGCAGGTTGTTACAACCACCGAATCACTATCAACCTGCAACTTCCCCTACGATCCATTTAATCCTGAATCCTTTAATCCTACAATCCCAACGACCTAACACCATAAATATACATCCAAAACTATGAATCCACCTATTAAATGCGCATATACATGCATCCATGCACAAGCCAATACACACGTAATATAAAAGTGCACTTTAAAATGCAGAAACAAAGATAAGAGAAGATGATTTCCTAATAAAATAGCATTTTTTTCAGAAAGATAAAAAGATTTATCTTTTCTTTAAAAAAATTGCCAATAAGTTAGAAAGATCTGTCTATTCCTTAGGAAGTTAAAACAATTTATTTTTTCTTAAAATGGCAAGAATATATATATATATATATATATATATTTTCTATATAAGGTAAATTCAATCACCAAAACTAAAATTACAACAAACTTCATAATAGAATGATTCATCCCTTACATTATGTTCATATGTGAGTTATATCGTTTAATATATGGGCATGTTATGAATAAGGTGATGGTAGTGGTAGTAGTGATTAACCTATTAACATGGGAGTAATGTATGGTCTGTATCTTTTGATCTGTATCAGAAAAGCAAATGTGCTTGGATTGATATGGTTTGAAATATGTTGTTGTGTTAAAAAAACGATAAATAGTTTGTCATTATATAAATGACAAATAGTTTTATCATTTTATAAATGATAGATAGTTTTATCATTTTTCTACATAAAACCAGCGTGTGATACATTACGAATATGAAAGTATTTATACATCAAAATTACATTGTACTAGTATAACTGCATGACGGTGGAAAAACCGACCGTTAATTACATAATATCAAAACATAAAAATATATTTTAATAATTTTTATATGATTTCGATGAAAAAATTAATAGCATTATTTATGAAAAAGCAGAAATAACTAAATTGGTATTACGAAGAGTTCAATTTAGTAGCTATCTGATATTGTAGATTTGAAGTGTATTGCAAATTTGAAGGGAAGTGTATATGTGAATTGGTATTGACAGATTTAAATGGAAGAGTGGAAAAATGGACCTTGATTCAAATAATTAAAGCAAGAGAGAAAAACATAAAGCATGATTTTTTGGCTTCAGAAGAAATTGATTTCATCTCACAGTAGGCAAACCTTCCTATGGTTGGTTTGATAAGAAGTGCTGTTTATATTTGTGAAAAATAAAATAAAAATCACCATTCACAAAAATGGAAGATCATGAATCGCCTCAGTAAAAGTCTTGCGTAATATTAATACAAATGATAAATAGTTTTATCATTTAACAAATGTTAAACATGTTAATATTTATATAAAAGATATACATAATTAACTATGTAAATTAAATAAAAGATAGGCATATTAATATTTATATAAAAGATAAACATATTTATCTTCCAAATTTTAGCCGCAATGACTTCAAGAGTGACATATAGGCCACCTATCTTTCTTTTTTCTTTCAAAAAGATAAAAGAATTTATTTTCTAAAAATAAAAATAAAAAGCATTTAAATTTTTATTCAAATAATCTTAATAAAAAATCATTTTGCTAAGAAGATAAAAGATTTAACCTTCTCTATAAGCTGATAAAAGCATTAGTTTACATATATAAAAAACTACATTTTCCTCTTATTCTAAAATTTGTTTCAGCTTTTAAACATAATTCTACTTGTTGACTTGTACATTTCATTTAATGAACTTATTTCAGTTCCTATGTGCTTTCTTTGTATTTTTTATGTGTATATTTATAGACACACATATACACACTAATTGTTTTCTATGCACATACTGTAACGATTCGGATTTCGCCTGGACCTAATCGATCACAAAATCGACTAAGCCCGTTCAGAAACCCGAATACGCTAAATTTGGGCATACAACACATCAGAACAAATAACATAAGACTTTTATAAACATTATAATAATGTTACATCAGAGTACAGAATATCAGAGTACATCGAATATAATAATACAACAGCGGAAGATAATTTACAATGAATTTAATACAGTGCATCAGAACTAATAAACTGATACAGCGGAAGTCTATCAATGCTCTGGACACAGCTTTAAGCTTAGATCCAGAATTCTGCTCAATATATTAGCAAAATAAGCTACTCAACTGCCTATGTGGAAAAGAGGGCACCCGAGTTTGCAAAGTGAAAAACTACGGGTCAGTCATGGGACTGGTATGAGAAATCTTACTTAACTTATCTGACAATATGGCTAATCACAGGACCACGTCGCTAACGCGGAATGGGTTTACTCCATTGGATTGCCAGTGAATAAATTAAATAAATTTTTATTCAAACCAACGCAATGCTTTTTAGAAAAATGAAATCATTAAAAGACTTAAGTCCCATCACACAATGCAACGCAAACCGGAGGATAGAGTTTTACCTTATAATGATCAAACATGCTCGAAACGTAGAAAATAATATTTTTAATATTATAATTAGTGTCTAATCTGTTTTAAAACACTTCAAAGTAAATGTATCAATCCTAGACGGCATAGTACCCCATCCTACTATGTTGCCATATATAAGTTTACAATCAAAACTGTAATGTCATATTGGAAATTGGGTTTCCATCACGAGTCAAGGCTAGGGACGATCTCCTTACCAATTCGAGACACTCTAGCATTGTCCCAGGATTCGGACGTTTGCGAACCCTTGGATCCTACAGGGCCGGTCCACAGATACTTTAGTGGATTAGTTATGCCTGAACACACGCTTCTCGGTCCTATTGAACTTATAAAATGATCACTATCGACCAATAAATCTGAGGCGCCTCATTCCATCAACCACATAAGTAAAATGTAAGGGCTTGCAAAACCCTGATACCACTTCTAGCTAGAAAGAAACATGTGCGCTCCCTGTGTTACGACCCAAACTTCCCCATGAAGGAAAGCCCGGATTGCTTTGAGGACAAGACGAATCAGAACACAAACAGAAGAATATTTCATTGTTAATTACAACAATTCCACTAGAATACAAGAATATACAGAGTATGAATCAATATTACACAACATAAAATATAAAAGATTACAATACATTACGTAGCAGGGAAAATAATACAAAACATAACTGAAAGTAATAAACGAATAAAGAGCTTTCCGAGTATTGTTCTAGCTGTAAACCAGGATCCTGTGAATATAAATCCGCAAAACCAAAACTACTGCCTGCCTGTGTGGAAAATAGGGGCACCCAGAGTTTAGGTTAAAACAATAAACTCCAGGTTAGTCATGTGACTGGTGTGAGAACTAAAACAGTTATTTATCTTTATTTTAAAGTTGGGTAAATCAAGGGACCACGCCGTATAACACAGAACAGGTTTCCTCCCATGAATAACAGTGCATAAAACAATAGCGCAATGCTAAATAAAGAACATTGAAGCAATTATAAGACCCAGGTCCCATCACATAATGCAACACAAGCCGGAGGATAGGGTTTTACCTTATAATAGCCAAAGAATGCTTGATACGCTAAATTTCATCTTTAATTATTACTATAAGTGTATAGTGTCAAAAAAATTTCAATCATAAGTATTAATCATAGACGACATGGGTACCATATATCATGTCGCCAGTACTAGGCTCTACAATCAAAACCACAAATGTCACGTATTGGAAGTTGGATTTCCATCTGTGAACCAAGGCAAGGGATCGTCCTTACCAAATGTGAGATGCTCTAGCCCGTGTCTCAGGAGCAGAACGCATCAACCCTTGGATCGTCATGGCCGGTCCACCGATGTGGATTAAAATTTCTGAACACTGCGTTTCCCCGCCCTATGGGGCATCAATGAGCCCAATGACTCCATCGGCCCCGGATCGTCCGATCTAACCGAGACGCCTCGCAATCCATCATCCACATAATTAAAATGTCCGGGCGTGTAAAACACAAAACACCACTCCTATCTAGAAGGAAACGCATGCCCTCCCTGATGTCCTTCTCCCGTTTTTAGTTCACACCGGGGTGTGAGGCTCGCGAATTAACGCTACACAAAGCTACGCCACAAAGGCCGTGCTTTGATCATCAACCACAAGACTCTTCTTTTCAACAGAAGCCTTGATCATTTGCATCTTTGCATGCCACACAGGCAAACCACTCCATGAAACCGATATCCATCAAACATACAGAATGATATCCAATGTCAGACACACAGTCCATTTACAAGTTTGTTCTGGGCATGAACAAAACCGGAGGAACCTTATTCCTCGCATATCCATTGATCTCCAAGTATGTCTGGACGATCACCAACTGATTCCTTCCTCTTGGGTGTACGGCCGAATCAAGATCATCAGTAATTATCCAAACGATGTGAAGACCTCCGGTCTTCAACCATCATCTTCATCTTCGACTAATCGTCGTATCAGTTATCCTGAATGGGATAAATCCGGTCTTTCCGAATAACTCACGTATTTTATAAACTAGTGTTACACAAACACAACATACGCCTCATTCCAATTCAGAATATTCTTTTATTCAAATATTCTCATTATTAGGGAAAGGTTCCTATTAATTTTATCAAAGATAAATTCTTTAAAATTTATTCTTTAATCCTCCTTTGAATATCATTTCCAACTAGTTGGGATTAGCGAACCACACCGAAGTAATCATTTATTTTATTTCCCAATCCCAACCTATTCATCCCATGGAGCAAAACTGGTAATCCTCCATATCTAACACCACGGTGTTATCGATAAAACTAATTACCATTTCACGTTCAAATCTAATTAAAGATTTAACTACCTCTTTGGAGCAAAACTGGTGATACTCCATTCTCGATCATTTAATCTAATTAAAGATTCATAAAAACTCCACTTAGTTTTAATCTACCCAAAAATCAATATCATGTCTTTAACTGGGTTAAAGAACTAATGTCATTTAAAACACAGATCACAATAAACCCAAAATCACCTTCCATTAATAATGGAATCTTCACGGAAAACAGATCAACATATATAATCTATATGAACTTCCATATCCGACTAATAATATAAATGGAATAATGGCAAAGCCTTTTAAATTCCATATATTTTAATAGTCTTCCTCAACAGAAGTTCACTTTGATTATTGCCAAATCGAATTCCAATCCATCCCAATTTATTTTATTAAATTGGAAAACTTTACTTTGGAAATTATCCTTTAAATCTTATAAAAAATATTTATAAATTCCAAATCCCATTTCACTGTAAATCGGGTTAAAGAACGAACGTCCTTAAAACACAGTTCACAATAAACCCAATTCACATTCTATTAATTATCAGGTTAAAGAACAAGTGTTATTTAAAACACCGTTCACGATAAACCCAAAAATCAATTCCAATTCAATATTATTTAATTGGTATACTTCATTAAATCTAAATAAAAAGATCTAATCTTTTTCTCAACTGGGTTTAAGAACAGTGTTAATGAAGGCACCATTCACGACAAACCCAAATCCCATTTGATATTAAATACAAGGCTCTGAATAGAAAATATATCGGCTTATATTCAATAACAAATTCTACGACCAACAAATATCGTATTGGAAATAACGACATAAATATATCTTTCAAATTTCCATAACAATATCTGTATAATCACGAAATCCAACATCGAAATATTCCGAAGACAATTTCGATTCAAATCCATTTCCGATTTATATATTGGAAATTCTGATTATTTTTAAAATCATTTCAAATCCAATTTATTTATTTTAAAAATAAATGGATTTTAATTCTAGCTCAAAACTAGTTCATTTCGATAAAAATCTATTTTTATCTTTTCAAATATGGAATTTTTCATCCCAATTCTTTCCAAATTATTTATTATGATTTTACACAAATTATTGATATTTTTAATAATTTTATCAAGGGCCGTACAGTCGATTTCCATCAACGACCATCGAACTGCACCTACAGCGACCTTTTCCAAATTTGATTTGGACATAATTCCAAATCCAACTATTAGATTTCTAATTTCTGATATTCGTTAGAAAGCTCTTTTCGATACGAATCCAATGGTTCTGGTTTTAGGAGAATCCGAAGGTCGGATCTCCCGTAATGTCCGTTCGAAGTCAATGTTCGAAATTCGCGAACTGCCGCAGCGCGGCGCGTTCTATTTAGGCCATTATATCATAAATATAATATATATTTCGTCGATTTCCATTTAAAACGTATTTTATAAATCGTTTTAAATTCATTTTCAAAACGATTTCAACTTCCATCTCAAATCCAAATCAAAATTGAATTTTCCAATATAAATTCGTTTTAAATTCATTTCAAATCTATTTCAAATTAATTCGAATTTCAAATCTATTTTAATTTAATTCAAATTTCAATTCTCTATATCATTTCAATATTATAACAATAATATTTTCAAAATATTCGATTTTGAAATCACTTTTCGATATTCATTGTAAAACGAATAAATCGACAAAATTCCCGTTCGTGTTAAAATGGCGTTTAACTACTTAACACGGCTTCACATTTCAATATTCACTAAATATTATTTTAAAATATTCGATAATTCTGAACTGGAATCAAACACAGTCAATTACCATATAATGTGATTATATGGATTTTCACACAACAAATGTGTATAACAACAATGAAAACAGCAATCCATCATCCAAAGTGCATTCTACACTGCATAAGCATCAAATATAAATATTTAACGCTTATAACAGCTGTCAATCAGTCGATCGACACACAGCTAATTATTGGGATTAGTGTATGTCCAATTTCGTCCCAATACCCGTGTGGGGTTTTCAAACAACAAACACAAATTTATTTGTGCAGTTGGGCGATGTGTAAAATTTTATCGTCCCAATCAATATCAGTCAAATGTGTGTACATCAACAAATCGTCTGATTTGTAAATGAATATTTAATTTTAAATACACGTTAAAAATTATATTTTTAACTATAAAATATTTATTTTCATTCCACATCACACAATCAACTTTCACAACAGATCAATCAAACATACAAGCCATCCATGGTCTGTGGACGACGGGTGTCGGGTGCTGCTAAACACCGTCTGCATCATAGTATATATATTAACTAGAAAACAAATTAAAAGTCAGGAGTTCTCACCTTGGGGTTCCACTCCATCATTCTTTATTTCTGAATGGTTTAGATTTGGATTTGTTTTCCACCTTTTCCATCATAATTCTTTTCACGCTGTTCATAGTAAAAATCATATTTTTATCGCTCCATTCCAATAAATAAAAATCATATTTTTATTTCTACTTCTTATATTTTTACAATTCCCACCTCATAATAAAAATCTCATCTTTTCTATGAACAAAAATCATATTTTTGATTATATAAAAAAAACCTATCTTTGATTATATAAAAATCCAAACTTTGGATATATAAAAATCTAAACTTTTACTTCTAACAAACTAATTACCTTAACCAAACAAGAAAAAAAAAATTAAAACCAAAATTAAAAACTTACGTTTGCTATTTTGGTCAAAGGAGGACCCACGGGGCCGGAGATAGTCGGAGGAGGGTGGCGTCGGGCCGCTAAGGGGTCAGGGTGGCGCTGGCGGTCCAGGCAGTGGCAAATTGGCTCGATTTAGGATTCGAAACAAAAGGGTGCGGCGGTTTCAGGGTCGTGGAGGCTGTAGGGGGTGAGGCGGAAGGGGGAGGCCGGGCGCGGTGGCGTGGGAGGCTGGCGGCGCTGCTGGGGAGTCAGTTTTAGGCGAGATTGGGCGGTGCGGTTAAATTGAAGTAGGAGATGAGAGGGAAGAGGAGCGGAGGTCAGTGGCGAAGGGGGGGCTAGCTTCGACGATCGCGCCTGGAGGGATGTGGGGCGGCGTCCACGGTGGTAGAAGGAGGTGGTCGGTTTTTATCAGAGAAGGGGGAAAAGAAATTCGATCGTGTGAAATGAATGGGGGGGGGATGTTAATGAAAAAGGGTTTATATTTATATTATTACTTTTTGTTATTTTATATTTCAAAAAGTTGACTTTT
Source organism: Allium sativum (assembly GCA_030737875.1). Taxonomy (NCBI): domain Eukaryota; kingdom Viridiplantae; phylum Streptophyta; class Magnoliopsida; order Asparagales; family Amaryllidaceae; genus Allium; species Allium sativum. The sequence continues at coordinate 993,981,123 of CM060924.1, read as the reverse complement.
CTTTTGAACCCCAAACGAGGCCCAACGACTATCGTACCTAGTGTATTACCCCCATTCCGAACACAATGGAAAATGTATCGTAAGCCAGTTCGGCCGTTTCAATCAGTTTTCGTAAAAATCAAAATATAACTCTATATATTGAATTTGAACGCACATTTCAATTTACCGGGGCCACATACAGACTCTAAAAATTCCTGAAAAATATTTTATAGCTTCGTATTGACGATACGATCCTAACAAAACTAATTTCATCAAATTCTGAGACCGTTTGAAAATTGGCCGTTTTCTGGTCGATCGAAATTGACTAAAACTGTCAAAACACGTTTAACTTCGCCACGCTGACATATTGATTTAGAAAATTATGAATTTTGGAACCTAGCAATAATTTGATGTCCCGGTTCCAATAAAAGTGGTTTCGTCGAAAACAGAGGCCGTTTGCAAAATTTCCATTTTTAAGGGCCAGAATTCCACAGCGACTATTCTGAATTTTCAATTGGACATAACTTTTTATTCCCGCTTTGAAATTTCAATTTTTTGGATTCGTTGTTAAGATATTTTCTAACAGATTCTAATATTGTTGGTTTCGCTAAAATCCGGTTTATTTTGAATCCTGTACATTCATTTGAAATTAGAAATCGAATTTTCAAACTACCGCGCCATTTTTTAATTCCTTTTATAATTATAATAAAATATTTATATTCTAACGACGATTCAAATAAATATTTATGTTCTAATTCTATTCAAAATAAATTTCATGTCATTATTATTTGAAATAATTCATTTTAAATATTCAAAATTCATTAAAATTGCCAAAATAAAAAATTTAAATTGGCTCGGATTTCCAGGTTATCACAATCTCCCCCACTTAAAACTTTTCATCCCCGAAAAGGAACGAAGATGAAAGTTGTTTTACAAACCAACTCAACTTTCATTATTTTCATTACGGCTTAAGTTCTTCAACTTTTCAGTTTCTAAGAACTTTTCAAATTTTTCAAAAATTTGGCTAACACCCTAAATTTTTGAAAATTTCGCCATAACCTCCCCTGCACGGGAGCACTTGGAAAATCCCGAAATTTCCATACAGGCCTCTCTAATCCAAAAAGAAAAAGAAACAGCCAAGCGGCTAGCCAATTGGCTCATAAAATCATCCAATACCCAAGAAATACAATAAACATGTGCCTATTTGTCGGGCAAACAATTTTATTCCTCTTCTCTAGCCTCCTTGCTATGACCTGTTCAATGTGAGTACATGTATATGCATGCAAATGTGACAAATTTTCAATGCAATTCACTATTTGGTTCAATTTAGCCTAAATGGTTAAAAATATCAAACCAATAATCAAACAACACAACTATCAATCAATTAGTGAATTAATGTTTCAAATTCATAATTTTGATATATATACAGAAAATCATGTTTTTGATGCCAAGTCACAGAAATATGTTCTAACTATATTTTGGTTCTCACACCAGTCAATTGGAAATATATAGTTATCTCACTTTCGAAACTCGAGCACAGAGGCTGATGATGAGGCCTCATCATCAGAATCATCCCCGGGCGATTAGAGTGTGATTCTATATCTGTTCAGTATATTCGAGACTTCCAATACACATGGATCAGACGTATATTAAAACCTCTATATACCCGATAGTCCAAATCAATTTAAAGTAAATATTCAAATACAAATAATAAGGTTTAAATTTTCAAAACAAAATTTGTTTTAATTTATATTTTAAAAATAACACTCTTCACACTCGTTCTAGGATACTACTGATCCTATCTCCAATGAGTCATTCTCATTGGATATTACTAATCCAATCTCTGATGAATTCTTTCGTTCGGTTCTAATGTGTCTTGTTCTCGAGCTCTGTAAACAAAAGCTGTGCTACCAAGCTGTTACGACCCGAACTTCCCCGTGAAGGAAAGCACAGATTGCTTTGAGGACAAGACGAATTAGAACACAAACAGAAGAATATTTCATTGTTAATTACAACAATTCCATCAGAATACAAGAATATACAGAGTATAAATCAATATTACACAACACAAAATATCAGAGATTACAATACATTACATAGCAACGGAAAATAATACAAAACACAACTGAAAGTAATACACGGATACAGAGCTTTCCGAGTATCGTTCCAGCTGCAAACCGGGATCTGGTGAATATAAATTTGCAAAACCAAAACTACTAGTTGCCCGTGTGGAAAATAGGGGCACCCAAAATTTAGTTTAAAACAATAAACTCCAAGTCAGTCATGTGACTGGTGTGAGAACTAAAACAATTATTAATCTTTATTTTAAAGTTAGGTAAATCAAGGGACCTATAACACGGAACTGGTTTCCTCCCAAGAATACCAGCGCATAAAACAACAGCGCAATGCTACATAAAGAACAATGAAGCTATTATAAGAACCAGGTCCCATCACACAATGCAACACAAGTCGGAAGATAAGGTTTTACCTTATAATAGCCAAAGAATGCTTGATACGCTAAATTTCATCATTTATTATTACTATAAGTGTATAGTGTCAAAACAATTTCAATCATAAATATTAATCATAGACGGCATGGGTTCCATATATCATTTCGCCAGTACTAGGCTCTACAATCAAAACCGCAAATGTCACGTATTGGAAGTTGGATTTACATCTGTGAACCAAGGCAAGGGATTGCCCTTACCGAATTCGAGAAGCTCTAGCCCGTGTCTCAGGATCAGAATGCATCGACCCTTGGATCGTCAGGGCCGGTCCACCGATGTGGATTAAAATGCCTGAACACTGCGTTTCCCCGCCCTATGGGGCGTCGATGAGCCTAATTACTCCATTGGACCCGGATCGTTCGATCTAACCGAGGCGCCTCGCAATCCATCATCCAATAAGTAAAATGTCCGGGCGTGTAAAACCCAAAACACCACTCCTAGCTAGAAGGAAACGCATTCCTTACCGGAGGTCCTTCTCCCGTTTTTAGTTCACACTGGGGTGTAAGGCTCGCGAATTAACGCTACACAAAGCTACGCCACAAAGGCCGTGCTTTGATCATCAACCACAAGACTCTGCTTTTCAACAGAAGCCTTGATCATTTTCATCTTTGCATGCCACAAGGGCAAACCACTCCATGCAACCGATATCCATCAATCTTACAGAATGATATCCAATATCAGACACACAGTCCATTTACAAGTTCGTTCTGGGTCTGAACGAAACCCGGGGAACCTTATTCCTCGCATATCCATTGATCTCCAAGTACGTCTGGACGATCACCAACTGATTCCCTCCTCTTGGGTGTACGACCCTATCAAGATCACCAGTAACTATCCAAACGATGTGAAGACGACCTGTCTTCAACCACCGTCTTCATCTTCGACTAATCGTCGTATCAGTTATTCAGAATGGGATAAACCCGGCCATTCCGAATAACTCGCGTATTCTATAAACAAGTGTTACACAAACACAACATACGGCTCATTCCAATTCAGAATATTCTTTTATTCAAATATTCACATTATTAGGGAAAGGTTCCCATTAATTTTATCAAAGATAAATTCTTTAAAATTTATTCTTTAATCTTCCTTTGAATATCATTTCCAACTAGTTGGGATTTGCGAATCACACCGAAGTAATCATTTATTTTATTTCCTAATCCCAACCTATTCATCTCATGGAGCAAAACTGTTAATACTCCATAACTAACACCACGGTGTTATCGGTAAAAATAATTACCATTTCACGTTCAAATCTAATTAAAGAGTTGACTATCGCTTTGGAGCAAAACTGGTGATACTCCAATCTCGATCATTTCAATCAAATTAAAGATTCATTAAAACTCCACTTAGTTTTAATCTTCCCAAAAATCAATTTCCTGCCTTTAATTGGGTTAAAGAACTAATGTCATTTAAAACACAACTCACGATAAACCCAAAATCACCTTCCATTAACAATGGAATCTTCACGGAAACAGATCAACAAATATAATCGATATGAACTTCCATATCCGGCTAATAATATAAATTGAATAACGGCAAAGCCTTTTAAATTCCATATATTTTAATAGTCTTCCTCAACAGAAATTCACTTCGATTATTTCCAAATCGAATTCCATTCCATCCCAATTTATTTTATTAAATTAGAAAACTTTACTTTGGAAAATCTCCTTTAAATCTTATCAAAAAGATTTATAAATTCCAAATCCCATTTCACTGTAAATCGGTTAAAGAACGAATGTCGTTAAAACACAGTTCACAATAAACTCAATTCACATTCTATTAATTATCGGGTTAAAGAACAAGTTTATTTAAAACACCGTTCACGATAAACCCAAAAATCAATTCCAATTCAATTCCAATTAAATATTATTTAATTGGTATACTTCATTAAATCTAAACAAAAAGATCTAATCTTTTCTCAACTGGGTTTAAGAACAGTGTTAATGAAGACACCATTCACGACAAACCCAAATCCCATTTTATATTAAATACAAGGCTCCGAATAGAAAATATATCGGCTTATATTCAATACCAAATTCTACGACCAACAAATATCGTATTGGAAAGAACGATATAAATATATCTTTCAAATTTCCATAACAATATCTGTATAATCACGAAATCCAACATCGAAATATTCCGATGACAATTTCGATTCAAATCCATTTCCAATTTATATATTGTAAATTCTGATTATTTTTAAAACCATTTCAAATCCAATTTATTTATTTTAAAAATAAATGTATTTTAATTCTAGTCCAAAACTAGTTCATTTCGATAAAAATCTAATTTTATCTTTTCAAATATGGAATTTTTCATCCCAATTCTTTCCAAATTATTTATTATGATTTTACACAAATTATTGATATTTTTAATAATTTTATCAAAGCCCGTACAGTCGATTTCCATCAACGGGCATCGAACTGCACTTACAACGACCTTTTCCAAATTTGATTTGGACATAATTCCAAATCCAACCGTTAGATTTCTAATTTCTGACATTCGTTAGAAAGATCTTTTCGATACGAACCCACCGGTTCTGGTTTTAGGAGAATCCGACGGTCGGATCTCCCGTAATGTCCGTTCGAAGTCAATGGTTTGCGAACTGCCGCAGCGCGGTGCGTTCTATTCAGGCCATTATATTATATATAATACATATTTCGTCCATTTCCATTTAAAACGTATTTTATAAATCGTTTTAAATTCATTTTCAAAACAATTTCAGCTTCCATCCCAAATTCAAATCAAAATTGAATTTTTCAATATAAATTCGTTTTAAATTCATTTCAAATCTATTTCAACTTAATTCAAATTTCAAATCTATTTTAATTTAATTCGAATTTCAATTCTCCATGTCATTTCAATATTAAAACGATAATATTTTCAAAATATTCGATTTTGAAATCACTTTTCGATATTCATTATTAAACGAATAAATCGACAAAATTCCCATTCGTGTTAAATTGGCGTTTACCTACTTAACATGGCTTCACATTTCAATATTCATTAAATATTATTTTAAAATATTCGATAATTCTGAACTGGAATCACACACAGCCAATTACCGTATAATGTGATTATATGGATTTTCACACAACAAATGTGTATAACAACAATGAAAACAGCAATCCATCATCCAGAGTGCATTCTGCACTGCATAAGCATCAAATATAAATATTTAACGCTTATAACAGCATGTCAATCAATCGATCGACACACAACTAATTATTGGGATTAGTGTATGTCCAATTTCATCCTAATACCTGTGTTGTGTTTTCAAACAACAAACACAGATTTATTTGTGCAGTTGGGCGATGTGTAAATTTTTATCACCCCAATCAATATCGGTCAAATGTGTGTACATCAACAAATCATCTGATTTGTAAATGAATATTTTATTATATATACACGTTAAAAATTATATTTTTAACTATAAAATATTTATTTTCATTCCACATCACACAATTAACTTTCACAACATATCAATCAAACATACAAGCCATCCATGGTCTGTGGACGACGGGTGTCGGGTGCTGCTAAACACCGTCTGCATCCTATTATATATTTTAACTAGAAAACAAATTAAAAGTGAGGAGTTCTCACATTGGGGTTCCACTCCATCATTCTTTATTTCTGAACGGTTTAGATTTGGATTTGTTTTCCACCTGTTCCATCACAATTCTTTTCACGCCGTTCATAGTAAAAATCATATTTTTATCGCTCCATTCCAATAAATAAAAATCATATTTTTATTTCTACTTCTTATATTTTTACAACGCCCACCTCATAATAAAAATCCCATCTTTTCTATGAACAAAAATCATATTTTTGATTATATAAAAAAACCTATCTTTGATTATATAAAAATCCAAACTTTGATTATATAAAAATCTAAACTTTGATTATATAAAAATCAAAACTTTTACTTCTATCAAACTAATTACCTTAACCAAACAAGAACAAAAATAATTAAAACCAAAAATAAAAACTTACATTCGCTGCTTTGGTCAAAGAAGGACCCACGGGGCCGGAGACAGTCGGAGGAGGGTGGCGTCGGGTCGCTAAGGGGTCAGGGTGGCGTTGGCGGTCCAGGCAGTGGCGGATTGGCTCGATTTAGGGTTTGAAACAAAATGGGGCGGTAGTTTCAGGGTCGTGGAGGCTGTCGGGGGTGAGGCAGAAGGGGGAGGTCGGCGCGGTGGCGTGGGAGGCTGGCGGTGCTGCTGGGGAGTCGGTTTCAGGAGAGATTGGGTGGTGCAGTTAAATTGAAGAAGGAGATGAGAGGGAAGAGGAGCGGAGGTCAGTGGCGAAGGGGGGGCTAGCTCCGACGATCGCGCCTGGTGGGAGGTGGGGCGGCATCCACGGTGGCAGAAGGAGGTGGTCGGTTTTTATCAGAGAAGGGGGAAAAGAAATTCGATCATGTGAAATGAATGGGGCGGTGTTAATGGAAAAGGATTTATATTTATATTATTATTTATTATTATTTTATATTCCAAAAGGTTGACTTTTCTTTTGAACCCCAAACGAGGCCCAACAACTGTCGTCCATAGTGTATTACCCCCATTCCGAACAGAACGGAATATGTATCGTAAGCCAGTTCGGCCATTTCGATCAGTTTTCGTCAAAATCAAAATATAACTCTATATATTGAATTTGAACGCACATTTCAATTTACCGGGGCCACATACGGACTCTAAAAATTCCCGAAAAATATTTTATTGCTTCGTATTAACGATACGATCCTAATAAAACTAATTTCGTCAAATTCTGAGACCGTTTGAAAATTGGCCATTTGCTGGTCGATCGAAATTGACTAAAACTGTCAAAACACGTTTAACTTCGCCACGCTCACATATTGATTCAGAAAATTATGAATTTTGGAACCTAGCAATAATTTGACATCCCGATTCGAACAAAAGTGGTTTCGTCGAAAACAGAGGTCATTTGCAAAATTTCCATTTTTAAGGGCCAGAATTCCACAGCTACTATTCTGAATTTTCAATTGGACATGACTTTTTATTCCCGCTATGAAATTTCAATTTTTCGGATTCGTTGGAAAGATATACTCTAACAGATTCTAATATTTTTGGTTTCGCTAAAATGCAGTTTATTTTGAATCCTGTACATTCATTTGAAATTTGAAATCAGATTTTCAAACTACCGCGCCATTTTCAATTCCTTTTATAATTATAATAAAATATGTATATTCTAACGACGATTCAAATAAATATATACATTCTAATTCTATTCAAAATAAATTTATCGTCGTTATTATTCAAAATAATTCATTTTAAATATTCAAAATTCATTAAAATTGCCAAAATAAATATTTTAAATTGGCTCGGATTTCCGGGTTATTACACCCTGCATTCCCTTGTCCCGTTTCTAACTCTTACCGGGGTGTGAGGCTCGCGAACTAACGCTATACACAAAGCTATCTTGAAATAGGCTATGCTTTGATCATCATCCATAAGGCTCTGCTTTCAACAAAAGCCTTGATCATTTGCATCTTGGCATGCCACATTGACAATTCAAGCCATGCGATCGATAACTACCAATATATTACCTCTGAGTTCATGCGTCTCAGAGAAGGGTGTTAAGTAAGAGAATAAATTCTCCACCACCAACATATATATATTAAATAGAGATTAATTTATATGGAATGAAATCCAATGTCAGACACACTTCCATTTACAAGTCCGTTCCGGGTCTGAAACAAACCGGAGACACCTTGTTCCTCGTCCCGTATGTCCAATATGGAAGAGAGGTGCTCGCATATCCGAACAATCAACAAGTACGTCCGGACAACTACCACTTTAACCCTTTCCTTGGAGCGACCCAGTTCAGGGCATCAGTAGTCGTCCATTCGATGTGAAGATCGCCAGTCTTCAATCACCATCTTCAATGTCTTCGACTTTTAACCGTCGTAGTAATTATTCAGAATGGGTTAAACCCGGATTTTCCGAATAACTCGCGTATTTTATAATCAGAAATCAAGTGCTATAAAGACACATCATACGCCTCATTCCAATTCAGAATATTCTTGTAACAACCCGTAAAATGCGAGCCAGTTTGAAATTTTTATTTTGGCAATTTTAGCGAATTTTGAATATTTAAAATAGATTATTTTAAATAATATCGACGAGAAATCTATTTTGAATATAATTAGAACGTATATATTATATACGTCGTCGTTAGAATATATAATAATTATATATAATTATAAAAGGAATTGAAAATGGCGCGGTAGTTCGAAAATTCGATTTCTAATTTCAAATGAATATACAGAATTCAATATAAGTCAGAATTGAACGAAACAAGAAATATTTGAATCTGTATAACTATATCTTTGTAACGAAGTTAACAAACTGAGATGTCATCTTAGAAATGATAAGATATGTCCAGTTTAAAATTAGAAATAGTCGCTGTGGAATTTATATATATTTTTATATATATAAGGCCCTTAAAAATGGACATTTTGCAAATGACCTCGGATTTCGACGAAACCAGTTTTGTTGGGTCCGTGGTGTCGAATTATTGCTAGGTTTCAAATTTCATAATTTTTCGAATCAGTATGTGAGCATGGCAAAGGAAAACGCGTTTGACCAGTTTCAGTTGATTTTAATCGACTGGAAATTGGCCATTTTTCTAACGGTCTCAGAATTCGACGAAACTAGTTTTGTTAGGACCGTATCGTCAATACGAAGCTAGAAAATATTTTTCTGGAATTTTTAAAGTTAGTATGTGACCCCGGTAATTTGAAATGTACGTTTAAAATTCAATATAAAGATTTATATTTTAAATTTAACGGAAACTGACTATAACAGTCGAAATGGCTTACGAAACCTATTCCATTGTGTCCGGGATGGGGGTAGTTAGCTAGGGGCGACACTAGTTCGGTTTGATTTGGAGTTTAAATGTAAATTCCCTTTTTAAAAGAAAAATAGAATTAAATATTAATTAAAATAATTATATTTATATAATACCCCCCCATACCTTTTCTTCCCTCCCCGTTCATTCAGAGAATAAAAGAAATAAAAAAAAAAAAAAAAAACGACGAATAGGGGGGCGCGATTCGCCGCCACCTGCCATCGACCGACCGCCCCCCCTTCCACTGGCGCCGCACCGCCTAAGTCTCCCCCCCCTCTTATCGACCTTCCTCCTACACCAGCCCCCCCCCCTTAAACCGCGCACCCCTAGAACCCTAGCCCCAAATCTCAACAACCGCCGACCACCGCGCCTGGTGCCAAACCCCCACCACCACGTGCGAAGCTTCCAGTCCAACCTCCGCCTCCTCTTGGATCTGACGCGCCTCAAACAGGCCCCCCTTTTGTAAGTAAAACCGATTCTGTTTTGTTTTATTTTATTTTACTGAAAAACTGTTTTTTTTTATTATTTTCATTTTTACTTTAAAACTGAATTTTATTAATGATTTAAAACTGAATTTTATTAATGCTTTAAAACTGAATTTTATTAATGTTTAAAAACTGTTTTTTTATTTAAGTTGTAAAAAAAAAAAAAAAATATAGGAAAAGTAAAGATTTTTAAAATAGGAAAAGTAAAGATTTTTAAAATAGGAAAAAGTTTAATTTTGAGTATAGAAAAAGGTTTGATTTTGCGTATGGAAAAAGATTTGATTTTTAGCGATAAAAAGATTTGATTTTTAGTTAGAAGAAAGGAAGTGATTTTTTATGTAGACAACACAAAATAAAAACGAGATTTTTATTTATGTAGCGATATAAAGGTATAATCTTTAGATAAAAAAATAGCGATATAAAGATTCGATTTTTACTATATGAATATCAAGGTAAAGATAGAATTTTTATCTATATAGTAGCGGTAGAAGAATGTGATTTTTATCTGCATAGTGTAGAAATAAAAATTCGATTTTTATATATTGAACTCTGAAATAAAAATTCGATTTTTATATATTGAACTTTGAAATAAAAATTCGATTTTTATATATTGAACTTTGAAATAAAAATTCGATTTTTATATATTGAACTTTGAAATAAAAATTTGATTTTTATATATTGAATAGTGAAGTAAAAATTCGATTTTTACATATGTAGTAGCTACGGGCAACGAAGATGACGAAGATGCGATGACGTTGAAGATTTCTATCAATGAAGTGCCGTGGAGCTAGGATAGCTATTAGTGAGAACTTCTCACCTTTCAATTTATTTTCTAGTTATATATATATACTAGGATGTAGACGGTGCTTAGTAGCACCCGACACAATCGTCCACAGACCATGGACTTGTTTGTTTGGCTGTTTGGTAATTGATTGAGATATTGACTTGAATGTGGTTTGTGGTGTGAAAAATCGAATCGATAAATTGGTTAGGATTAGACGTGCGCCGTTATAAGGCGAAGGAGTAAGGCTAGGTTAGACCCTTACTCCAAATTTTGTGGTTTGCATAACGAAAGTGAATTTGATTGATGTGTGAATGGCGTGGGCCTTCACTAGACCGGGGATAAGGCTAGGCCTCGTCCCGTTTCTAGTATCGTGCCGTTATGCCGCCGAAATTTTCTAAAATATGTTAGAAAAATAAAAATAATCATTTATTGAATAAATGAACTGAATAGATATTCATATGTTAAGATAAATTGTTTTATCGTTAAAAATATAATTTTTAACGTGAATGCGAATAAATAAAATATTCATTTACAAACCGGACGGTTTGTTTATGTACACCTATTTGAATGACATTGATTGGGTCGATAAATTTTACACATCGCCCAACTGCACAAATAAAATCTGTGTGTGATTGTTTGAAACCCCACACGGGTGTTGGGATGAAATATGAGTTCACTCATCCTGATTGATAAAGTATGTCGATCGATTGATTGACAGGCTGTTATAAGCGTTAGATATCTATATTTGATGCTTATACAGTGTAGTGCACTTTGGTTGATGGTTGATTATTCTTCAATGCTATCTTATACATGTGTTGTATGAAAATCCATATAATTGACTTTATATGGTAATTGATTGGGCCTCATTCCAATTTGAAAAATAAAGAATATTATAAAATAACGGTTCATGTGTTGACTATATTCATCCGTTGATATTAGTCATGTGTTGAACGAAATATTTTTATAATAAAATTTATATCTTTATCAATATAAAATAACGGTTCATGTGTTGACTATATTCATCCGTTGATATTAGTCATGTGTTGAACGAAATATTTTAACAAAAATAGTCATACACGGACGGTACTCATTCGTTGAGATTAGTCGTGTGTTGACAAAAAGAAATATTTGAAATAGGATATATAAAGCCGTGTTGAATAGTGATGCGCCATTTTGACGCGAACGATATTTATATCGATTATAACGATTTCGAAATGAATTGAATATATAACGATTTCGAAATGAATTGAATATATAACGATTTCGAAATGAATTGAATATATAACGATTTCGAAATGAATTGAATACGAAACGAATTTAATTTGAATAGAAAATGAATTTGAATCGAATAGAAAACCAATTTAATTTCAATTGAATATTTAACGGATTTGATTTCGATTGAATATATAATGAACTTGATTCAAATAGAAAACGAAACGAATTTAATTTGAATAGAAAATGAATTTGAATCGAATAGAAAACCAATTTGAATTGAATTGAATTGAATTGAAAAACGAATTCGAATTGAATTTAAAATAAAGTGAAATGAATTCAAATTGAATTGAAATTTGAATTGAATAGAGCTGAATTTTAAAACGAATTTATAAAAGAAAATTCAATTTTGATTTGAAATGAAATGGAAGTTGAAAATGTTTTTGAAACGAATTCAAAACTATTTATATAATTCGTTTTAAATAGGAATCGACGAAATATATATTATATATATAATATAATGGCCTGAATAGAACGCGCCGCGCCGCGGCAGTTCGCAAATTTCGACCATTTATTTCAAACGGACATTACGGGAGATCCGACCGTCGGATTCTCCTAAAACCGGAACCGTTGGGTTCGTATCGAAAAGAGCTTTCTAACGAATATTAGAAATTCAAAATCTAACGGTTGGATTTGGAGATACGTCCAAATCAAATTCGAAAAAGGTCGCTGTAAGTGCAGTTCGATGGCCATTGTTGGAAATCGACTGTACGGGCCTTGATAAAATTATTAAAAATATCAATAATTTGTGTAAAATCATAAGAAATGATTTGGGAAAAATTGGGGTGAAAAACTCCATATTTGAAAAGATAAAAATAGATTTTTATCAAAATGAACTAGTTTTGAACTAAATTTAAAACCAATTTATTTTTAAATAAATGAACAAGATTTAAAAAGGGGTTTTAAATAATCGAATTTCTAATATATTTGATTGAGTTTGAAATGGGTTTATCGTGAACTGTGTTTTAAATAACACCTAGTTCTTTAACCCAGTAAAAGGAGTTTTAACGAATCTGCAATTAGATTGAAATGTGAATTCGTAATCTAAATTTCCAAATTTAGAAAATGAGCGGGAATGGAGTATGACCAGTTTTGCTCCAAAGCGATAGTTAAATCTTTAATTAGATTTGAACGTGAAATGGTAATTAGTTTTACCGATAACACAGTGGTGTTAGATATGGAGTATTACCAGTTTTGCTTCATGGGATGAATAGGTTGGGATTGGGAAATAAAATAAATAACTACTTCGTTACGGTTCGCTAATCTCGACTAGTTGGAAAAACCATAATTTGGTTTTAAATGTCATCCAAAGGAAGATTTCAGGATAAATTTTAAAGAATTTATCTTGGATAAAATTAATGGGGACCTTTCCCTAAGAATGTGGAATTTAGAAACTAGCTGTAGGTTGGCTAAGAAGAATGGTTTCCTGGGTATTGACCTGATGTTGGTTTCGGCCTTCGGGGTTAATGTTTGGGAAATTGTTCTCTTGCTAATTTGCGGTTAGTGACTAATGAATTGGAATGAGGCGTATGTTGTGTTTGTGTAACATTTGTTCTCAATATACGCGGGTTGTTCGGAAAGACCGGGTTTATACCCATTCTGAATAACCGATTCGACGATATGTCGAAGATGAAGACGGTGGTTGAAGACCGGAAGTCTTCACATCGTAGGGATAATTACTGACGATCCTGATTGGGCTGTACACCCAAGAGGATGGAAATAGTTGGTGGTCGTCCAGACGTACTTGGAGATGGATGGATATGCGAGGAAAGTGCCTCCGGTTTCGTTCAGACCCAGAACGGACTTGTAAATGGATTGTGTGTCTGACATTGGATTTTATTCTGTGTTGATTGATTTCTATTAAATATATATCTGCTTGGCGGCGGAGAATTTATTCTCTTGCTTAACGCCCTTCTCTGAGACGTACGTGCTTAGAGGTTATATATCGATAGATATCAATCGCATGGCATGAATTGCCTGTGTGGCATGCTGAGTTGCATGGATCAAGGCTTCTGTTGAAAAGCAAAGTCTTGTGGTTGATGATCAAAGCACAGCCTACGTGGTATCTTTGTGTATAGCGTGTATTCGCGAGCCTCACACCTCGGTATGAGTTAAAAACGGGATACGGACTGCAGGGAGAGCGCACGTTTCTTTCTAGCTTTGGTGGTGTCAGTGACTTACCAGCCCTGACATATATATACTTTTCACCTTTGTGGTTGTTGGATGAGGCGCCTCGATTATAGGTCTGTAAGGACCGGGAAACGTGTGTTCAGGAATTGCCAATCCTCTAACGTAAGTGAGGACCGGCCCTGAAGCATCCAGGGGTTACCCAGTGTGCGTAATCCTGAGGCATTTGCTAGAGTGTCTCGAACGCGGAGAGGAGCTTGCCCCTTGCCTCGACTCATGACGGAAATCCAATTTCCAATACGTGTATTGCGGTTTTAATTGTAGAACTAGTATGGCGACATGATATATGGTACCCATGCCGTCTATGATTTATACTTATGATTGAAATTGTTTTGACACTATACACTTATTATAGTATCAAATGATTTGTTTAAAACGTACCAAGCATGTTTGGCTATTATAAGGGAAAACCCTATCCCCCGGCTTGCGTTGCATTGTATGATAGGACCTGGGTCTTATAATAGCTTCATTTTTCGAAAAAGCATTGCGTTGTTTATTCTATGCACTGGTATTCTTGGGAGGAAACCCGTTCCGTGTTATGCGGCGTGGTCCCTTGAATTACTTTCTTTTAAAATAAAGTTTTAAATAACTGTTTTAGTTCTCACACCAGTCACATGACTGACCTGGAGTTTATTGTTTTAACCTAAACTCTGGGTGTCCCTATTTTCCGCACGGGCAGCTAGTAGTTTTGGTTTTGCAGATTTATATTCACAGGATCCTGGTTTACAGCTGGAATGATATCCGGAAAGCTCCGTATCCGTATACCACCTTCAGTTGTGCTGTATATTATTTTTCCGCTGCTATGTATTTAAATGTAATTTAAATCTCTGATATTTCTGTGTAATATTTATTCATTTATACTCTGTATATTCTTGTAATCTGATGCATTGTTGAAATATACAATGAAATGTTCTTCTGTATGCGTTCTGTTGTGGTTTGTTCTCGAACTATCCGTCGCTTTCCTTTACGGGGAAGTTACGGGTCTTCACAGTTGGTATCAGAGCTTTGGTTTACAAAGCTCAGAGAACAAGGCACATTAGGACCATACGAAAGAATTCATCAGATAATTGGATTAGTAATATCCAATGGGATGACTCGTTAGAGATAGGATCAGTAGTATCCTAGAACGAGTGTGAAGAGTATATTTTTGAAAATGAAAACAAATTTTTGTTTTGAAAATTTAAATCAATTATTCGTATTTGATTATCTATTTATATTGATGTGGACAATCCAGTATATATAGATTTTGCGTATACGTCTGATCCACGTGTATTTGAAATTTTAATATGCTGGATAGATATAGAGTCACACTCTAGTCGCCCGGAGACGATTCTGATGATAGTCTAGACATCATCAGAATTGGTATTCGAGTTTCAAAGGTGTGATTTTCTATATATTTCCATTAGACTGGTGTGAGAACCAAAATTAGATAGGGCTTATTGTTGTGATTTGGCACCAAAAATCTGATTTTTGTATATGTATCAAAATTATGAATTTGAAACTCTAATTCACTAATTGATTGATGTTTGTGTTGTTTGTTCATTTGTTTGCTAATTTTGAACCATTTCGCCTAATTGTATCAAATAATAAATTGTATTGAAATTGGTCGAATTTGCTTGCATATACTTGTACGTACATTGAACAGGTCATGGCAAGGAGGCTAGAGCCAGAGAATAAAATTTGTTTGCCCGACAAATAGGTACATGTTTACTACATAATTTACTGTTTTGTTTGGGTGATGATGATTTTGTGAGCCTATTGGCTAGCCGCTTGGCTTTTTCTTTTTCTTTTTGAGATCTGAAGGACCGGGGAAGCTATTTGAAATTCCCCGATGCTCCCATTGCAGGGGAGGTTATGGCGAAATTTTTCAAAAATTTAGGGTGTTAGCCAAATTTTTGAAATTTTGAAAATTCTCAGAAACTAAAGAGTTGGAGAATGGAAGCCAGATCGAGCGTAGAGTTGAATAATCAAACCACTTTCGACTTTGTTCCTTTTCGGGGACGAAAAGTTTTAAGTGGGGGAGATTGTAACAACCCGTAAAATGCGAGCCAGTTTGAAATTTTTATTTTGGCAATTTTAGCGAATTTTGAATATTTAAAATAGATTATTTTAAATAATATCGACGAGAAATCTATTTTGAATATAATTAGAACGTATATATTATATACGTCGTCGTTAGAATATATAATAATTATATATAATTATAAAAGGAATTGAAAATGGCGCGGTAGTTCGAAAATTCGATTTCTAATTTCAAATGAATATACAGAATTCAATATAAGTCAGAATTGAACGAAACAAGAAATATTTGAATCTGTATAACTATATCTTTGTAACGAAGTTAACAAACTGAGATGTCATCTTAGAAATGATAAGATATGTCCAGTTTAAAATTAGAAATAGTCGCTGTGGAATTTATATATATTTTTATATATATAAGGCCCTTAAAAATGGACATTTTGCAAATGACCTCGGATTTCGACGAAACCAGTTTTGTTGGGTCCGTGGTGTCGAATTATTGCTAGGTTTCAAATTTCATAATTTTTCGAATCAGTATGTGAGCGTGGCAAAGGAAAACGCGTTTGACCAGTTTCAGTTGATTTTAATCGACTGGAAATTGGCCATTTTTCTAACGGTCTCAGAATTCGACGAAACTAGTTTTGTTAGGACCGTATCGTCAATACGAAGCTAGAAAATATTTTTCTGGAATTTTTAAAGTTAGTATGTGACCCCGGTAATTTGAAATGTACGTTTAAAATTCAATATAAAGATTTATATTTTAAATTTAACGGAAACTGACTATAACAGTCGAAATGGCTTACGAAACCTATTCCATTGTGTCCGGGATGGGGGTAGTTAGCTAGGGGCGACACTAGTTCGGTTTGATTTGGAGTTTAAATGTAAATTCCCTTTTTAAAAGAAAAATAGAATTAAATATTAATTAAAATAATTATATTTATATAATACCCCCCCCCATACCTTTTCTTCCCTCCCCGTTCATTCAGAGAATAAAAGAAATAAAAAAAAAAAAAAAACGACGAATAGGGGGGCGCGATTCGCCGCCACCTGCCATCGACCGACCGCCCCCCCTTCCACTGGCGCCGCACCGCCTAAGTCTCCCCCCCCCCTCTTATCGACCTTCCTCCTACACCAGCCCCCCCCTTAAACCGCGCACCCCTAGAACCCTAGCCCCAAATCTCAACAACCGCCGACCACCGCGCCTGGTGCCAAACCCCCACCACCACGTGCGAAGCTTCCAGTCCAACCTCCGCCTCCTCTTGGATCTGACGCGCCTCAAACAGGCCCCCCTTTTGTAAGTAAAACCGATTCTGTTTTGTTTTATTTTATTTTACTGAAAAACTGTTTTTTTTATTATTTTCATTTTTACTTTAAAACTGAATTTTATTAATGATTTAAAACTGAATTTTATTAATGCTTTAAAACTGAATTTTATTAATGTTTAAAAACTGTTTTTTTATTTAAGTTGTAAAAAAAAAAAAAAAATATAGGAAAAGTAAAGATTTTTAAAATAGGAAAAAGTTTAATTTTGAGTATAGAAAAAGGTTTGATTTTGCGTATGGAAAAAGATTTGATTTTTAGCGATAAAAAGATTTGATTTTTAGTTAGAAGAAAGGAAGTGATTTTTTATGTAGACAACACAAAATAAAAACGAGATTTTTATTTATGTAGCGATATAAAGGTATAATCTTTAGATAAAAAAATAGCGATATAAAGATTCGATTTTTACTATATGAATATCAAGGTAAAGATAGAATTTTTATCTATATAGTAGCGATAGAAGAATGTGATTTTTATCTGCATAGTGTAGAAATAAAAATTCGATTTTTATATATTGAACTCTGAAATAAAAATTCGATTTTTATATATTGAACTTTGAAATAAAAATTCGATTTTTATATATTGAACTTTGAAATAAAAATTCGATTTTTATATATTGAACTTTGAAATAAAAATTTGATTTTTATATATTGAATAGTGAAGTAAAAATTCGATTTTTACATATGTAGTAGCTACGGGCAACGAAGATGACGAAGATGCGATGACGTTGAAGATTTCTATCAATGAAGTGCCGTGGAGCTAGGATAGCTATTAGTGAGAACTTCTCACCTTTCAATTTATTTTCTAGTTATATATATATACTAGGATGTAGACGGTGCTTAGTAGCACCCGACACAATCGTCCACAGACCATGGACTTGTTTGTTTGGCTGTTTGGTAATTGATTGAGATATTGATTTGAATGTGGTTTGTGGTGTGAAAAATCGAATCGATAAATTGGTTAGGATTAGACGTGCGCCGTTATAAGGCGAAGGAGTAAGGCTAGGTTAGACCCTTACTCCAAATTTTGTGGTTTGCATAACGAAAGTGAATTTGATTGATGTGTGAATGGCGTGGGCCTTCACTAGACCGGGGATAAGGCTAGGCCTCGTCCCGTTTCTAGTATCGTGCCGTTATGCCGCCGAAATTTTCTAAAATATGTTAGAAAAATAAAAATAATCATTTATTGAATAAATGAACTGAATAGATATTCATATGTTAAGATAAATTGTTTTATCGTTAAAAATATAATTTTTAACGTGAATGCGAATAAATAAAATATTCATTTACAAACCGGACGGTTTGTTTATGTACACCTATTTGAATGACATTGATTGGGTCGATAAATTTTACACATCGCCCAACTGCACAAATAAAATCTGTGTGTGATTGTTTGAAACCCCACACGGGTGTTGGGATGAAATATGAGTTCACTCATCCTGATTGATAAAGTATGTCGATCGATTGATTGACAGGCTGTTATAAGCGTTAGATATCTATATTTGATGCTTATACAGTGTAGTGCACTTTGGTTGATGGTTGATTATTCTTCAATGCTATCTTATACATGTGTTGTATGAAAATCCATATAATTGACTTTATATGGTAATTGATTGGGCCTCATTCCAATTTGAAAAATAAAGAATATTATAAAATAACGGTTCATGTGTTGACTATATTCATCCGTTGATATTAGTCATGTGTTGAACGAAATATTTTTATAATAAAATTTATATCTTTATCAATATAAAATAACGGTTCATGTGTTGACTATATTCATCCGTTGATATTAGTCATGTGTTGAACGAAATATTTTAACAAAAATAGTCATACACGGACGGTACTCATTCGTTGAGATTAGTCGTGTGTTGACAAAAAGAAATATTTGAAATAGGATATATAAAGCCGTGTTGAATAGTGATGCGCCATTTTGACGCGAACGATATTTATATCGATTATAACGATTTCGAAATGAATTGAATATATAACGATTTCGAAATGAATTGAATATATAACGATTTCGAAATGAATTGAATATATAACGATTTCGAAATGAATTGAATACGAAACGAATTTAATTTGAATAGAAAATGAATTTGAATCGAATAGAAAACCAATTTAATTTCAATTGAATATTTAACGGATTTGATTTCGATTGAATATATAATGAACTTGATTCAAATAGAAAACGAAACGAATTTAATTTGAATAGAAAATGAATTTGAATCGAATAGAAAACCAATTTGAATTGAATTGAATTGAATTGAAAAACGAATTCGAATTGAATTTAAAATAAAGTGAAATGAATTCAAATTGAATTGAAATTTGAATTGAATAGAGCTGAATTTTAAAACGAATTTATAAAAGAAAATTCAATTTTGATTTGAAATGAAATGGAAGTTGAAAATGTTTTTGAAACGAATTCAAAACTATTTATATAATTCGTTTTAAATAGGAATCGACGAAATATATATTATATATATAATATAATGGCCTGAATAGAACGCGCCGCGCCGCGGCAGTTCGCAAATTTCGACCATTTATTTCAAACGGACATTACGGGAGATCCGACCGTCGGATTCTCCTAAAACCGGAACCGTTGGGTTCGTATCGAAAAGAGCTTTCTAACGAATATTAGAAATTCAAAATCTAACGGTTGGATTTGGAGATACGTCCAAATCAAATTCGAAAAAGGTCGCTGTAAGTGCAGTTCGATGGCCATTGTTGGAAATCGACTGTACGGGCCTTGATAAAATTATTAAAAATATCAATAATTTGTGTAAAATCATAAGAAATGATTTGGGAAAAATTGGGGTGAAAAACTCCATATTTGAAAAGATAAAAATAGATTTTTATCAAAATGAACTAGTTTTGAACTAAATTTAAAACCAATTTATTTTTAAATAAATGAACAAGATTTAAAAAGGGGTTTTAAATAATCGAATTTCTAATATATTTGATTGAGTTTGAAATGGGTTTATCGTGAACTGTGTTTTAAATAACACCTAGTTCTTTAACCCAGTAAAAGGAGTTTTAACGAATCTGCAATTAGATTGAAATGTGAATTCGTAATCTAAATTTCCAAATTTAGAAAATGAGCGGGAATGGAGTATGACCAGTTTTGCTCCAAAGCGATAGTTAAATCTTTAATTAGATTTGAACGTGAAATGGTAATTAGTTTTACCGATAACACAGTGGTGTTAGATATGGAGTATTACCAGTTTTGCTTCATGGGATGAATAGGTTGGGATTGGGAAATAAAATAAATAACTACTTCGTTACGGTTCGCTAATCTCGACTAGTTGGAAAAACCATAATTTGGTTTTAAATGTCATCCAAAGGAAGATTTCAGGATAAATTTTAAAGAATTTATCTTGGATAAAATTAATGGGGACCTTTCCCTAAGAATGTGGAATTTAGAAACTAGCTGTAGGTTGGCTAAGAAGAATGGTTTCCTGGGTATTGACCTGATGTTGGTTTCGGCCTTCGGGGTTAATGTTTGGGAAATTGTTCTCTTGCTAATTTGCGGTTAGTGACTAATGAATTGGAATGAGGCGTATGTTGTGTTTGTGTAACATTTGTTCTCAATATACGCGGGTTGTTCGGAAAGACCGGGTTTATACCCATTCTGAATAACCGATTCGACGATATGTCGAAGATGAAGACGGTGGTTGAAGACCGGAAGTCTTCACATCGTAGGGATAATTACTGACGATCCTGATTGGGCTGTACACCCAAGAGGATGGAAATAGTTGGTGGTCGTCCAGACGTACTTGGAGATGGATGGATATGCGAGGAAAGTGCCTCCGGTTTCGTTCAGACCCAGAACGGACTTGTAAATGGATTGTGTGTCTGACATTGGATTTTATTCTGTGTTGATTGATTTCTATTAAATATATATCTGCTTGGCGGCGGAGAATTTATTCTCTTGCTTAACGCCCTTCTCTGAGACGTACGAGCTTAGAGGATATATATCGATAGATATCAATCGCATGGCATGAATTGCCTGTGTGGCATGCTGAGTTGCATGGATCAAGGCTTCTGTTGAAAAGCAAAGTCTTGTGGTTGATGATCAAAGCACAGCCTACGTGGTATCTTTGTGTATAGCGTGTATTCGCGAGCCTCACACCTCGGTATGAGTTAAAAACGGGATACGGACTGCAGGGAGAGCGCACGTTTCTTTCTAGCTTTGGTGGTGTCAGTGACTTACCAACCCTGACATATATATACTTTTCACCTTTGTGGTTGTTGGATGAGGCGCCTCGATTATAGGTCTGTAAGGACCGGGAAACGTGTGTTCAGGAATTGCCAATCCTCTAACGTAAGTGAGGACCGGCCCTGAAGCATCCAGGGGTTACCCAGTGTGCGTAATCCTGAGGCATTTGCTAGAGTGTCTCGAACGCGGAGAGGAGCTTGCCCCTTGCCTCGACTCATGACGGAAATCCAATTTCCAATACGTGTATTGCGGTTTTAATTGTAGAACTAGTATGGCGACATGATATATGGTACCCATGCCGTCTATGATTTATACTTATGATTGAAATTGTTTTGACACTATACACTTATTATAGTATCAAATGATTTGTTTAAAACGTACCAAGCATGTTTGGCTATTATAAGGGAAAACCCTATCCCCCGGCTTGCGTTGCATTGTATGATAGGACCTGGGTCTTATAATAGCTTCATTTTTCGAAAAAGCATTGCGTTGTTTATTCTATGCACTGGTATTCTTGGGAGGAAACCCGTTCCGTGTTATGCGGCGTGGTCCCTTGAATTACTTTCTTTTAAAATAAAGTTTTAAATAACTGTTTTAGTTCTCACACCAGTCACATGACTGACCTGGAGTTTATTGTTTTAACCTAAACTCTGGGTGTCCCTATTTTCCGCACGGGCAGCTAGTAGTTTTGGTTTTGCAGATTTATATTCACAGGATCCTGGTTTACAGCTGGAATGATATCCGGAAAGCTCTGTATCCGTATATCACCTTCAGTTGTGCTGTATATTATTTTTCCGCTGCTATGTATTTAAATGTAATTTAAATCTCTGATATTTCTGTGTAATATTTATTCATTTATACTCTGTATATTCTTGAAATCTGATGCATTGTTGTAATATACAATGAAATGTTCTTCTGTTTGTGTTCTGATTTGTCCTGTTCTCAACAGTCAGGGGTTTCGAACGGTCTAGATTGGTTTAACGACTGATTCGGATCGAGCGAAATTCCAGGCCGTCACAATTCTTTTAATAAAATATTCATATTAAAAGGGAATGATTCCCATCAATTTTATCAAAGATAAATTCTTTTAAATTTAATCTTTAATCTTCTTTTTAAAGATTCAATAAAACTCCAATTTGATTTTAATATCAAAAATCATTACTTTATGATTATTCAACCTTTAAAAAATTAGTCTTTTCGTTAACTGGGATAAAGAACCAATGTCATTTAAAACACAGTTCACGATAAACCCAAAATCATCTTCCATTAAATATGGAAATTTCACAGAAATCAAATCAGTATATATAATCGATATAAATTTCCATATTAGACTAATAATATAAATGGAATAACGGCAAAGCCTTTTAAATTCCATATATAGTAATAGTCTTCTTTTACATGAGCCTATCTCGATTATTATCAAATCGAATTTCCACTCAATTCCAATTTAAAATTAAATTGGAAAACTTGACTTTGGAAAATTTCTTTTTTAAATCTTAATAAAAATATTTATAGATTATAAATCATATTTTTACTGTTAATTGGGCTAAAGAACAAATGTCGTTTAAAACATAGTTCACAATAAGCCCAATTCACATTTCAATTTATTCCGATTACTAAATATAATTGGAAATTTTAATAATCTTAATTAAAAGATTTATTTTTTTCATACGGGGTTTTAAAACATTGTTATTTAAGACACCATCCACGAAAACTCAAAATATAATTCTTTTATTTAATTCCAATTAAATATTAGTGAATTGGAAGACTTCATTAAATCTTAATTTAAACGATTTATCCTAGTTAATAACTAGTTCGTTTCGAAAAAATATTTTTTTATCTTTTGTCCATCCAAAAACGGACATTGAAATCATCATTTTATTCTTCGCTGAATATTGTTTTTTAAAATATTCGTTATTTAAAAATATTCTTTATATAAAAAGATTCTTTTTGTAAAAATATTCCTTATATTACAATGTTCTTTATTTTAAAGTATTCCTTACATTACATTGTTCTTTATTTTAAAATAATCTTTATTTAAAAGATATTCTGAATCGGAATGCGACTCAATCATTTACCATATAACTTTGGTTATATGGACTTCATACATCGCATGTACGCGACAACAATGATAAATAATCATTAAACAATCCATTCACATCCAGAGTGGAATTTATAATTGTGTGAGCATTAAAATGAATAAATAACGCTCATCGCAGCCTGTCAATCCACCGATTGACATACAGCTAAATATTTGTTCTAGTGTATGTTAAATATCATCCCAATACCCATGTGGGATTTTCAGACAACAACAATTCATCTAAATAAATCATTGGTTAATGAATTTAACCAATTTTAATTCCGCTAACATATTGATGATAACTAACAAACATGTTATTATACTCCTAATGCCAAATAAAAATGTATTTTACTCGCATAATTTCCCTACATGTATCTAATATATAATTTGACAATACAAACGTCACTTTGATTTGCATACAAATTCTGTTGTATAATTTAACAATAAAATGTCACTTAAATTTACATACATATTCTAATGTATGTTTTGACAAATAAAATGATTCTTATATTTGCATATAAATTCTAATGTATGTTTTGCAAATAAAATTTGTAACAACCTGGAAATTCTGGGCCAGTTTAAATTTTTTATTTTGGCGAATTTAATGAATTTTGATTATTTAAAATGAATTATTTTAAATAATAATGACGAAAAATTTATTTTGAATATAATTCGAACGTATATATTCGTTTGAATCGACGATAGAATATAAATATTTATTTATATTTATAAAAGGAATTGAAAATGGCGCGGTAGTTCGATGATTCGATTTCAAATTTCAAATGGATGTACAGGATTCAAAATAAACCGGATTTTAGTTAAACCAATAATATTAGAATCTATTTGATAATATCTTTCCAACAAATCCGAAAAATTGAAATTTCATAGCGGGGATCAAAAGATACGTCCAGTTGAAAATTCAGAATAGTCGCTATGGAATTCTGGCCCTTAAAGATGGAAATTTTGCAAACGACCTCGGATTTCGGCGAAACCACTTTTGTTGGATCCGTGATGTCAAGTTTGCTAGGTTTCAAATTTCATAATTTTTCGAATCAATATGTGAGCGTGGCAAAGGAAAACGTGTTTGACCAGTTTCAGTTGATTTTAATCGACTGGAAAATGACCATTTTTCAGACGGTCTCAGAATCCGATGAAATTAGTTTTGTTAGGACCGTATCGTCAATACGAAGCTAGAAAATATTTTTTGGGAATTTTTCTAGTTAGTATGTGACCCCGGTAAATTGAAATGTGCGTTCAAATTCAATATATAGAGTTATATTTTGATTTTGAACGAAAACTGATCGTAACGATAAAATGGACTTACAATATATACCCCATTGTGTTCAGAATGGGGGTAATTAGCTAGGAACGACAGTCATTGGGATTCGATTGGAGTTAGTGGTGATAAATAGTTAAATGATGAAATAAAATATTATTAAATTATATTATATATATAATACCCCTCCTTTTCACATAAACCCCCCAAAATCGATTTCATTCAAAAGAATAAATAAAAAACACGTTCTTCCAATTCGCGACAGCCGACCCCCCTGGACCGCGTCGCGCCGCCATCGCCTACCGTAGGTTGGCGCCTCCACCACCAAGACCCCAAGCGCCGTCCCCTCCCCTTCATCTCCGCCTTTTCCTCCTCCTAGAATGGGCGAACACCCCCACGCAAGCCCCCCCAAAACCGCCGGAAACCCAAGCACAGCCGCCGCCACAGCCATGCTCCGGCCCTCGCTCCTCCGACTGGTGACCCTCCTTCATCAACAGTTGGATTCCTCTTTCAAAAAGTGAGTTTTTCTAGTTTAATTAAATTCAAATACGTAGTATAAAATAAGTTTTTATAAATAAAAAACAATATTATTTTTAATCAGTTTTGATTTGTATTTAACATTATAAAGATCTGATTTTTAACAACAAAAAGATTTGATTTTCATTAGAAAAGGCTATATTTTTATATAATAGAAAAGGTTTGGTTTTTGTATAATATAACAAAGTTAAATATTTCATTTTTATAAATGTAAAGATTAAATTTTTATTATGAAGTAGCAAATGTAATGATTCCATTTTTATTTACATACGAGCGTTATAAAGATGAGATTTTTATCTCTAGAAGCACGTGTGATTTTTATATATGTAGCGAATTAAAAATATAATTTTTATAATATAGAGAGGTTAAAAATATAAATTTTGTACTAGTGGCATATTAAAAATATGATTTTTATATAGGTATGATAGTAAAAATATGATTTTTATTCATGTAGAGTTATGAAAACATAATCTTTATTAAGAGAAGAGCAATATAAAATATAATTTTTATAACAAAGGGAAGATAAAAATTTGATTTTTATATATATGAGGTAAAGGTAAAAATTCAATTTTTATATATGTAGTGAATACGGGCAACGAAAGTGACAAAAGACGAAAAGGTGAAGATTTCCTTCATAAGAAGAGTCACGGTGAATGGATTTAGCTTGGGTGAGAACTCCTCAACTTTTATTTAATTTTCTAGTTAAAATATATACTAGGATGCAGACGGTGTTTAGTAGCACCCGACACCCGTCGTCCACAGACCATGGACGGCTTGTTTGTTGATTGTTTGATTTTGATGTATAGTTGATTGTGTGATGTGAAATGAAAATAAATTATTTATATAGTTAAAATATCTTATAGTTGAAAATAGAATTTTTAACGTGTATATGAAATGAAATAAAAATAAAAATAAACAAATCGGACGATTTGTTTATATACACACATTTGATTGATATTGATTGGGACGATAAATTTTACACATCGCCCAACTGCACAAATAAAATCTGTGTTTGATTGTTTGAAAATCCCATACGAGTATTGGGGTGATATATGACATACACTAATCCCAATAGTTAGTTGTATGTTGATCGATTGATTGACAGCTATTATAAGCGTTAAATATTTATATTCGATTCTTATACAGTGTAGAATATACTTTGGATGATGGTTGATTATTCATCGTTGTCATTGTATACATGTGCTGTAGAAAATCCATATAATTAACATTATATGGTAATTGATTGGGCCTCACTCCAGTTTTGAAAAAGAAATACTTGAATAGAAATATTTGAAAAAGAAATATTTGAAATAGAATATTTGAAAATAGAAATATATGAAGCCGTGTTGATTAGATTTATGCCATTTTGACGTGAACGATATTTATATCGATTTTATTCATTTTATAATGAACATCGGAAGTGATTTCAAAATCCGATATTTTGAATAGAAATGAATTCGAATTGAAATTGAATAGAATTGAAATTGAATAGAAATGAATTCGAATTGAAATGAATAGAATTGAAATTGAATAGAATTGAAATCGAATAGAATTGAAATAGAATTGAAATTGAATAGAATTGAAATTGAATAGAAATGAATTCGAATTGAAATTGAATAGAATTGAAATTTAATAGAAATGAATTCGAATTGAAATTGAATAGAATGGAAATTGAATAGAAATGAATTCGAATTGAAATTGAACTGAAAACCGATTTGAATTGAAATCAATTTGAAATGAAGTTAAAATGAATTTATGTTGAAAAATTCGATTTTGATTTGAATTTGAAAAGGAAGTTGAAATCGTTTTGAAAACAAATTTAAAACGATTTACAAAATACGTTTTAAAAGGAAATCGACGAAGTATATATTATATATATTATATATATATAATATAATGGCCTGAATAGAACGCGCCGCGCCGCGGCAGTTCGCGAATTTCGACCATTGACTTCGAACGGATATTAAGGGAGATCCGACTGTCGGATTCTCCTGAAACTGGAACCATTGGGTTCGTATCGAAAAGAGCTTTCTAATGAATATTAGAAATTTGAAATCTAACGGTTGGATTTCGAATTATATCCAAATCAAATTTGGAAAAGGTCGCTGTAAGTACAGTTCGATGGCCGTTGATGGAAATCGACTGTGCGGGCCTTGATAAAATTATTAAAAATAGTAATAATTTGTGTAAAATCAGAGGAAATGATTTGTGAAGATTTGGGATGAAAAACTCCATATTTGAAAAGATAAAAATAGATTTTTATCAAAATGAACTAGTTTTGAACTAGAATTATAATTCTATTTATTTTTGAATAAATAAATTGAATTGAAAAAGGGTTTTAAAAGTAACCAGAATTTCCAATAATTGAATTGGAATGGATTTGAATCGAAATTGTCTTTGGATTATTTCGATGTTGGATTTCGTGATTATACAGATATTGTTATGGAAATTTGAAAGATATATATATCGTTATTTCCAATACGATATTTGTTGGTCGTAGAATTTGATATTGAATATAAGCCGGTATATTCTCTATTTAGAGCCTTGTGTTTAATATCAAATATGATTTGGGTTTGTCATGAATGGTGTCTTCATTAACACTGTTCTTAAGCCCAGGTGAGAAAAAGAATAAATCTTTTATTTAGATTTAATGAAGTGTACCAATTAAATAACATTTAATTGAAATTGAATTCGAATTGATTCTTGGGTTTATCGTGAACGGTGTTTTAAATAACACTCGTTCTTTAACCCGATAATTAATAGAATATGATTTTGGGTCGTCGTGAAAGGTATCTTCAATAATACTGTTCTTAGACCCAACGAAGTTAAGAAAATCAGAAACTAACTGGAGATTAGTTAAGTTGAAAGGTTTCTTGGGTATTGATCTGATGTTGGTTTCGGCCTTCGGGGTTAATATTTAGGGAATTGCTCACTTGCTAATTTACGGTTAGGGACTGATTGAATTGTGATGTGATTTTGGGGTTTATCGTGAACCGTGTTTTAAGTGACACTGATTCTTTAACCCAGTCAAAGATTAAAACTAAGTGGAGTTTTAATGAATCTTTAATTAGATTAAAATGATCGAGAATGGAGTATCACCAGTTTTGCTTCAGGCGATAGTTAAATCTTTAATTAGATTTGAACGTGAAATGGTAATTGAATTTACCGATAACACCGTGGTGTTAGATATAAAGTATTACCAGTTTTACTTCATGGGATCAATAGGTTGGGATTGGGAAATTAAAACAAATGATTACTTCGGTAAGGTTCGTTAATCCCGACTAGTTTGGATAAACCAAAATTTGGTTTGAATTGATTTTCGAAGGATGATTAAAGAATAAATTTAAAGGAATTTATCTTTGATAAAATTAATGGGAACCTTTCCCTAGGAATTTGAAATTTAGAAACTAACTATAGGTTAGCTAAGTAGAATGGTTTCCTGGGTATTGATCTGATGTTGGTTTCGGCCTTCGGGGTTAATATTTGGGGAATTATTCTCTTGTTAATTTACGGTTAGTGACTGATGAATTGGAATGAGGCGTATGTTGCGTTTGTGTAACACTTGTTTATTATATACGTGAGTTGCTCAGAAAGACCGGGTTTATCCCATTCTGAATAACTGAATCGACGATAAGAAATCGAAGATGAAGACAGTGGTCGAAGACCAGAGATCTTCACCTCGTTTGGATGGTAACTGATGTCCTGATTGGGAGGCATCCCGAAATATGGATAATGAGTGGTGATCGTCCAGACGTACGTGGAGACCGATGGGTTTGCGAGGTATATAGTGCCTCCGATTTCGTTCAGACCCAGAACGGACTTGCAAATGGACAGTGTGTCTGACATTGGAATTTATTCTGTGTGATTGATAGCCATCAGTTGCACGGTGTGAATTGCCTATGTGGCATGCTAAGATGCAGTGATCAGGGCTTCTGTTGAAAAGCAAAGTCTTGTGGTGATGATCAAAGCACCGCCTGTGTGGCGTAGCTTTGTGTATAACGAGAAATCGCGAGGCTCACACCCCAGTATGAACTAGAAACGGGAGAAAGGACCTCAGGGGGGACGTACAGTTTTCTTTCTAGCTAGAAGTGGCGTCAGTGGTTTTACACGCCCTGGCGAGTTTGACTTATGTTGTTGTTACTGTTGCGAGGCGCCTCGAAAATATCGGTCGATCCGGGACCGATGGAGTCATTCGTTGGCTCACTTACGCCCCAAAGGGCGGAGAAACGCATTGTTCAGGCATTATAATCCACTCCGTGTGGACCGGCCCTGACGATCCAAGGTACGGTTGCGGCTGTGCCTGAGACTCGGGCTAGACAGTCTCGAATTCGGTAAGGACTATCTTTTGCCTTGGTTCATGACGGAAATCCAATTTCCAAATACGTGATTTTGCGGTTTTAATTGTAGAACTAGTATGGCGACATGATATATGGTACCCATGCCGTCTATGATTGATACTTATGATTTGAAATTGTTTTGACACTAAACACTTATAATAGTATCAAATGATTTGTTTTAAACGTACTAAGCATGTTTGGCTATTATAAGGGAAAACCCTATCCCCCGGCTTGCGTTGCATTGTGTGATAGGACCTGGGTCTTATAATAGCTTCATTTTTTCAAAAAGCATTGCGCTGTTTTGTTAGATGCACTGGTATTCTTGGGAGGAAACCCGTTCCGTGTTATACGGCGTGGTCCCTTGATATATCTGATTTAAAGAAAAGTTTTAAATAACTGTTTTAGTTCTCACACCAGTCCCATGACTGACCTGGAGTTTATTGTTTTAACCTAAACTCTAGGTACCCTTATTTTGACACGGGAAGCTAGTAGTTTTGGTTTTGCAGATTTATATTCACAGGATCCTGGCTTACAACTGGAACGATATCCGGAAAGCTTTGTATCCGTATATCTCCTTCAGTTGTATTTTGTATTATTTTCCGCTGCTATGTAATGTATTCTAATCTCTGATATTTATCGAACGTATATTATTTGTTTATACTCTGTATATTCTTGTATTCTGATGAATTGTTGTAATATACAATGAAATGTTCTTCCGTCTACGTCCTGATGTGGCTTGTTCTCGACTCAATCCGAGCTTTCCTCACCGGGGAAGTTCGGGTCGTTTCAGCGTGGTATCATAGCTTTGGTTTACAAAGCTCAGAGAACAAGGCACATTAGAACCGTACAAAAGAATTCATCAGATATTGGATTAGTAATATCCAATTAGAATGACTCGTTAGAGATGAGATTAGTAGTATTCCAGAACGAGTGTGAAGAGTATATTTTTAAAATGAAAACAATTTTTGTTATGAAAATTTAAATCAATTATTCGTATTTGATTATTAATTTATATGAATTTGGACAATCCAATATATAAAGATTTGGCATATATGTCTTGCAAACATGTATTCGAAGTTTTAATGTATTGGATAGTTATAGATTCGCACTCTAGTGCCCGGGGATAATTCTGGTGATGGGGCACCATCGCCAATATTTATTTTCGAGTTTCGAAAGTGAGATTTCTATATGTTTCCAAGTGACTGGTGTGAGAACCGAAACTAGATAGGGCTTATTGTTGTGATTTGACATCAAAAATCTGATTTTTTTTGACTATGTATCAAAGTTATGAATTTGAAAAGCTAATCAACTAATTGATTGATGGTTGTGTTGTTGATTATTGGTTGATTTATTAAAATTTGTACCTTATAGCCAAATTGTATCAAATAGTAAATTGTATTGAAATTGGGTCGCATTTGCTTGCATATACATGTACTTACATTGAACAGGTCATAGCAAAGAGGCTAGAGCAGAAGAATAAAATTGTTTGCCCGACAAATAGGTACATGTTTACCATAATTTACTGTTTTGTTTGGATGATGATGATTTTATGAGCCGATTGGCTAGCCGCTTGGCTTTTCCTTTTTCTTTTTGAGATCAGAGGGTCTTCATGGCAATTTCGGGATTTTCTCGGTGCTCCCGGTGTAGGGGAGATTATGGCGAAATTTTTCGAAAATTTAGGGTGTTAGCCAAATTTTTGAGAAATTTGAAAAGTTCTTAGAAACTGAAAAGTTGAAGAACTTAAGCCGTAATGAAAATAACGAAAGTTGAGTTGATTAGTTAAATAACTTTCGGCTTCGTTCCTTTTCGGGGACAAAAAGTTTTAAATGGGGGAGATTGTAACAACCCGGAAATTCTGGGCCAGTTTAAAATTTTAATTTTGGCGAATTTAATGAATTTTGATTATTTAAAATGAATTATTTTAAATAATAATGACGAAAAATTTATTTTGAATATAATTCGAACGTATATATTCGTTTGAATCGACGATAGAATATAAAATTTATTTATATTTATAAAAGGAATTGAAAATGGCGCGGTAGTTCGATGATTCGATTTCAAATTTCAAATGGATGTACAGGATTCAAAATAAACCGGATTTTAGTGAAACCAAAAATATTAGAATCTATTTGATAATATCTTTCCAACGAACCCGAAAAATTGAAATTTCATAGCGGGGATCAAAAGATACGTCCAGTTGAAAATTCAGAATAGTCGCTATGGAATTCTGGCCCATAAAAATGGAAATTTTGCAAACGACCTCGGATTTCGGCGAAACCACTTTTTTTGGATCCGTGATGTCAAGTTATTGCTAGGTTTAAAATTTCATAATTTTTTGAATCAATATGTGAGCGTGGAAAAGGAAAACGTGTTTGACCAGTTTCAGTCGATGATGCGTGCACTCATCACCGAAATCATTTCCAAGACAAGAGGGTATACAGTTATTTCTAAAACTCATATGAAATAATTTTTCTATATGAAACAACCCTTTTTTTTAAAATATAAATATATTATTTCAAAACCATTTACAAATCAACATTACAAAACCACCCGAAACCAAATTCTCAAATTCATATTTTACTTCTTATTTTATTATCAATAAATTTCAATATTTGATTTTCTTAAACCAATCAATAACCAATGGTTTTAATTATTAATTTATCGAGTAATAAATGATGAAAATTTAATATTATCATCAACAAAATCAAAATTAACATATTTCAAATAATTCTATATATAAATAAAATACAATTCAAAACAATATTATGTCAATGAATCCTATTCGAGTGTTTAGAAATCCCTATCGATGCCTTGGCGTCCCAAGTACCGACCAGAATTCATAAATACTCAACAGAACAAATTAACACAATTCAAAATCATTTTATATCAAAATTACAAGTACGCTCTCTCATATACACTCAAACTCATTCTAGGGTATTACCACCCTATCTCTAATGAGTTAATCCCAAATAGAGCCAAGGATTTTGCTAAACCAAAGCTCTGATACCAAATGTAACATCCGAGATTTTTGACCGTTCAAATCGACAATGATCCTTAATGTCGACATAAAAAGATCAAAAATACGGATATTTATTGGGATTAAAATAAGAAAAAGAAGAAACCAAATACAGAATCTCACATCAGAAGGACAAAATATAATAAATAAATAACAGTTCATGAAGCTGTTAAAATATACATTTAATTATATTTTACAACGATTATCAGAGTAAATTAACATACAAAATACCAATGCATTTGCAGCGGAATAATAATAATACGTCTGTTGAGCTCCATCTTCATCTTCATAATGGTATCTTCAAAGCAAGTGAAACTTCGCTAACTGCAACTCGGTCTGACCCGAGCGTACTGCAAAAAAAGAAACACAACAAACACTCGGATCAGGACCAAATCATTCTCATATTAGTTAAATCAAATTTCATGTAACAACATAAGTGCAATAACTTAAGAGATGTTACGGGAATTTCCATCTCTTAAGGATCCGTCAAACTAATACTATATAATATAATATGCAATTATAATAATGTCTATGGTTAAATATAACATAATAAAATAATGTAAGCGGGATTACCATTATTACCCTTACACCGTTTATACCGTTGCCGTATAGTTTGCATATAACACACCAATACGTCAGTGGATAGGGATGCGCTGTGATACGACAACGTTAAATCAAAATCGTACGGGACTCGATCAAGATAAATATGACAAGGCATCGAGGCAATACCCATCAGTAGTGATTCTACCGGATTACGGACCCAGGCCGGTGGTAACACATAGCCGCAACTACCGCCCTCCCCAGACATACCCCAAAATCAATCAAAGGCGCCAATCAATCAAAAAGTATATATATGGTATCGAAGAAGTATGCACGCTCAGAGTAGCTAACTCAATTAACCTGGGTATGGCTCCTGTTTTAATCATTTTAATTATGACCCGAAGGTCAAGGCTATCCATCGTCGTTCTCTTTCTTCAAATCCAGTAATCGCCTGTAACAACCCGGGGAAAACTCGACGCTCAAATTTTCGACAACAATACACAAACCTGTATTACTTGCCAAAAACCCAAGTATCGAACCCCCAGATTGTCATGAGAAAGAATTTAGAGGGTGAGAATAGAAAGAAAGCAATATTAGAATAGAAGAAAGAAGAACACCACATCAGAATCTCATAGCGGAACGAATAAAATATAGTATCAAATCTCTCTATACAAAAGAACTTTGTATACATACCAATCATCAGAGCACAACTTATATCAGACACAGCGGAAAAAAACTTTGTATAAATAGCGGTGAAGCCGCCTGCTTCCAGCTCCTGAAACTCCAAGCGAACCTAACCTGGAACATACTCGGTCTGACCCGAGCACATTTGATTTAAAACAAAATACACCGGGTCAGTCTGGAATACTATCAGTGATAAATTCACAACACACACACACTTGCTTAACTTTGGAAATCCTTTCTGAAATCAAAGGATAATAGTAAGACCAGCCCACACATAAACACGGACGGTTTTTAACTTACTATAACCCAAAACAGTTTTGAAATCATAGCTTGCTCTGATATTACCATAATGTCTAAATACAAATAAATTTCAATCTAGAGGAAAGCTTGCATCTCACGCTCCCCATATTTAGTATAAAATTGAAAACCGCGGGCGCTTATTGGATATTGGATTCCAACCTTGACAAGGTATGGGACCACCTGCCGATAGTGTATCTCTAGAGGCGAATACACTGGGTTCAACAAGAACGTCTCGCAACCCGGCCCTCACATGACCGACCACTCATTACGCTTGAGTGTATCGAATGTATATCACCGACGGTTGGGATCAGCAACCGCCTCCCGAAAAGGGACAGCATCGAACATAGATTTAAGAAGCAAATGGAATTTCTCTAGATAGGTGATTATACACCCTAATGGGAGTGACCCACAAAGCCATGCTGCCTGCCCGATTTTTGTCATTTCCCAGTTGATGAGGCTTGAGGCTAGAATTTATCTTCGAACATCTGGCCACCATTCACTTTGAATGCCACATCGTCAGATCCTATGGATATCACCAATTGACGTCCGCAAAAATACTCTAGTTGGGAGCTAACCAACTATAATACGTTTGAAGAAATCAACGTACGTGGTCCTTTGGAAATACTCTGTCAGACATTCATCCATATAAGTCTTCCAGGAACAGGATGAACCGAAGGCACACTCCTACCGCACCCTTATAGGAATCACCCCAAGGATCAGTAGCGAGAAGTCCTTACAATCCGTAGATTCAACCACGACAGAATCACAAATCAAATAACCCTGGTTGCAAGCCAGAGAAATTCGACGAGTAGTCCTACTGCTTATGAAGAACCACTGTAACAACCCGTAAAATGCGGGCCAGTTTGAAATTTTTATTTTGGCAATTTTAGCGAATTTTGAATATTTAAAATGAATTATTTTAAATAATATCGACGAGAAAATTTATTTTGAATATAAATCGATCGCATATATTATATACGTCGTCGTTAGAATATAAATAATTATATATAATTATAAATAGAATTGAAAATGGCGCGGTAGTTCGATAATTCGATTTCAAACTTCAATTGAATGTACCGGGTGCAAAACAATCCGGATTTTAGTGAAACCAAAAACATTAGGATCTAATTGATAATATCTTTCCAACGAATCCGGGAAATCAAGATTTCATCTTAGAAATGATAAGATATGTCCAGTTGAAAATTCTGAATAGTCGCTATGGAATTCAGGCCCTTAAAAATGGACATTTTGCAAACGACCTCGGATTTCGACGAAACCAGTTTTGTTGGATCCGCAGTGTCAAATTATTGTTAGGTTTCAAATTTCATAATTTTTCGAATCAATATGTGAGCGTGGCAAAGGAAAACGTGTTTGGACCATTTCAGTTGATTTTAATCGACTGGAAATTGGCCATTTTTCCAACGGTCTCAGAATTCGACGAAACTAGTTTTGTTAGGACCGTATCGTCAATACGAAGCTAGAAAATATTTTTCTGGAATTTTTCTAGTTAGTATGTGACCCCGGTAATTTGAAATGTACGTTTAAAATTCAATATAGTGATTTAAATGTAAATTAAACGGAAACTGATTCAAACGATCGAATCAACTTGCGATATATATCCCATTGTGTTCAGAATAGGGGTAAAACGCTATGGACGACAGGCGGTGGGCCTCGTTTCGAGGTCGTATGTAAAAGTCAACTTTTTTTGAATTAAATAATTAAAATAAAAAAAAATATAATATCTCTTCCTCTCCCTATTATACTCTGGCCCCCCCCCCTTCAGTTTCCTATTCGATCTGAAGATGGAAAAAAAAAAGAAAAAAAAAAAAAAGAGGACGCTGATATCTCCGCTCTGCCACCAGTGGCGCTCCACCCAACGCCGTGTCCTCCCCCTCTACCCGATCTCCCTTCTTCGCGACCTCCGCTCTACAGCCCCACCGCCGAAGGACAACGCGCATCATCCAAACCCCCCCCCCCCAGCCTGAAGTAAACCACCGCACCCCGAACCGCTCCCCCGTTCGAAACCCCCCCCCCCCCCCCGACGATCTGCGAACCCCCCCCCCCCCCCGTAAGTCGTTTTGTTTTATTTATTTTTATTTTAATTCTGTAATGCTGTTTTTTTTTAGTTAATACTGTAATGATTTTATATAGATTTAAACTGTTTTTTTTAGGTTAAAACTGTTTTCTTTATAGGTTGAAAACTGAAAATTTTATAAAGTTAAAACTTTTTTTTATAGGTTGAAAACTGAAAATTTTATAAAGTTAAAACTTTTTTTTATAGGTTGAAAACTGAAAATTTTATAAAGTTAAAACTTTTTTTTATAGGTTGAAAACTGAAAATTTTATAAAGTTAAAACTTTTTTTTATAGGTTGAAAACTGAAAATTTTATAAAGTTAAAACTTTTTTTTATAGGTTGAAAACTGAAAATTTTATAAAGTTAAAACTGTCTTTTTATAGGTTTTAAAAACTGATTTTTATTTTAAGAAAAAAAAATGAAAAGATTTAAACTTTAAAAAGGAAAGGATTTGAATTTTTAGAAGTAAAAATCAGATTTTTTTTTTATATTGGAAGTCGAGGTAAAAATGGAATTTTTATATATTGAACTTCGATAGAAAAATGGAATTTTTATATATTGAACTTCGATAGAAAAATGGAATTTTTATATATTTAACTTCGATAGAAAAATAGAATTTTTATATATTGAACTTCGAAATAAAAATATGATTTTTATATATTGAACTTCGAAATAAAAATATGATTTTTATATGTAGTGGCTACGGGCAACGAAGATGACGAAAGGGCAAGAACGTTGAAGATTTCCTGCATTGGAAGTGCCGTGGAGCTGGATAGCTATCGGTGAGAACTTCTCACTCAAATTCTATTTTTCTAGTTATATATATATACTAGGATGCAGACGGTGCTTATTAGAAGCACCCGACACCCGTCCACATACCATGGACTTGTTTGTTTGGTTGTGTAGTTGGTTAGATTATTTGATTGGATTTGATTGATTGGTTGAATTGGAAATTGATTAAAATTGATATGTGAATGGTGTGGGCCTTCACTAGACCGGGGATAAGGCTAGGCCTTGTCCCGTTTCTAGTATCGTGCCGTTATGCCGCCGAAATTTTC
The DNA here is from genome assembly GCA_030737875.1 of Allium sativum. Taxonomy (NCBI): domain Eukaryota; kingdom Viridiplantae; phylum Streptophyta; class Magnoliopsida; order Asparagales; family Amaryllidaceae; genus Allium; species Allium sativum. The sequence continues at coordinate 993,943,582 of CM060924.1, read as the reverse complement.
TAAAATATGTTAGAAAATAAAAATATCATTTTATTGTGTAAACGAATAATAGAAATTCATATGTTGGAATAAAATGTTTTATAGTTAAAAATATAATTTTTAACGTGAAAGTGAATAAAATAGAATATTCATTTACAAACCAGACGGTTTGTTTATGTACACCTATTTGAATGACATTGATTGGGACGATAAATTTTACACATCGCCCAACAGCACAAATAAAATATGTGTTTGATTGTTTGAAACCCCACACGGGTGTTAGGATGAAATTTGAAGTTCACTCATCCTGACTGATTAAATATGTCGATTGATTGATTGACATGCTGTTATAAGCGTTAGATATCTTTATTTGATGCTTATACAGTGTAGTGCACTTTGGTTGATGGTTGATTATTTTTCAATGCTATGATATACATGTGTTGTATGAAAATCCATATAATTAACTTTATATGGTAATTGATTGGGCCTCATTCCAATTTGAAAAATAAAGAATATTATAAAATAAAAGTTCATGTGTTGACAGTACTCATTCATTGAGATTGGTCATGTGTTGAACGAAATATTTTGATAATAACAACTATTTTGAAAAGGAAATATTTGAAATAGAATATTTGAAAATAGAAATTTATGAAGCCGTGTTGATTAAATTGACGCCATTTTGACGTGAACGATATTTATATCGATTTTATTCATTTTAAAATGAATTGAATTGAAAACGCTTTCGAAATGAATTGAATTGAAAACGATTTCGAAATGAATTGAAAACGCTTTCGAAATGAATTGAATTGAAAACGATTTCGAAATGAATTGAATTGAAAACGCTTTCGAAATGAATTGAATTGAAAACGATTTCGGAATGAATTGAATTGAAAACGATTTCGAAATGAATTGAATTGAAAACGATTTCGAAATGAATTGAATTGAAAACGAATTGAAATGAATTCAAATTGAATTGAAATTTGAATTGAATAGAAATGGATTTTAAGACGAATTTATAAAGAAGAATTCAATTTTGATTTGAATTGAAATGGAAGTTGAAAATGTTTTTGAAACGAATTCAAAACTATTTATATAATTCGTTTTAAATAGAAATCGACGAAATATATATTATATATATTATATATATAATATAATGGCCTGAATAGAACGCGCCGCGCCGCGGCAGTTCGCGAATTTCGACCATTTATTTCAAACGGACATTACGGGAGATCCGACCGTCGGATTCTCCTAAAACCGGAACCGTTGGGTTCGTATCGAAAAGAGCTTTCTAGCGAATGTTAGAAATTTGAAATCTAACGGTTGGATTTGGAATTATGTCCAAATCAAATTTGAAAAAGGTCGATGTAAGTGCAGTTCGATGGCCATTGATGGAAATCGACTGTACGGGCCTTGATAAAATTATTAAAAATAGTAATAATTTGTGTAAAATCATAAGAAATGATTTGTGAAGATTTGGGATGAAAAACTCCATATTTGAAAAGATAAAAATAGATTTTTATCGAAATGAACTAGTTTTGAACTAGAATTAGAATTCTATTTATTTTTAAATAAATAAACTGAATTAGAAAGGGTTTTAAAAATAACCAGAATATCCAATGATTGCATTGGAGTGGATTTGAATCGAAATTATCTTCGGAATATTTCGATGTTGGAATTCGTGATTATACAGATGTTGTTATGGAAATTTGAAAGATATATATTTATATCGTTATTTCCAATACGACATTTGTTAGTCGTAGAATTCGATATTGAATATAAGCCGATATATTTTCTATTCAGAGCCTTGTATTGAATATCGAATGTGATTTGGGTTTGTCGTGAATGGTGTCTTCACTAACACTATTCTTGAACCCAGTTGAGAAAAGATTAAATCTTTTTATTTAGATTTAATGAAGTGTGCCAATTAAATAATATTTAATTGGAATTGAACTGATATTGATTTTTGGGTTTATCGTGAACAGTGTTTTAAATAACACTTGTTCTTTAACCCGATAATTAATCAAATGTGACCTTGGGTTTATCGTGAACCGTGTTTTAAATGACACGGATTCTTTAACCCGGTTAAAGATTAAAACTAAGTGGAGTTTTAATGAATCTTTAATTAGATTGAAAAGATCGAAAATGGAGTATCACCAGTTTTGCTCCAGGCGATAGTTAAATCTTTAATTAGATTTGAACGTGAAATGGTAATTGAATTTACCGATAACACTGTGGTGTTAGATATGAAGTATTACCAGTTTTACTTCATGGGATGAATAGGTTGGGATTGGGAAATTAAAACAAATGATTACTTCGGTAAGGTTCGCTAATCCCGACTAGTTTGAATTGATATTCAAAAGAAGATTAAAGAGTAAATTCAAGGAATTTATCTTGGATAAAATTAATGGGAACCTTTCCCTATGAATGTGAAATTTAGAAACTAACTGTCGGTTGGCCAAGCAGAATGGTTTTCTAGATATTGATCTGATGTTGGTTTCGGCCTTCGGGGTTAATATTTGGGGAATTATTCTCTTGATTAATTTACGGTTAGTGACTAATGAATTGGAATGAGGCGTATGTTGTGTTTGTGTAACACTTATTTAAAATATACGCGAGTTATTCGGAAAGATCGGGTTTATCCCATTCTGGATAACTGATACGACGATAAGTCGAAGATGAAGACGGTGGTCGAAGACCGGAGGTCTTCACGTCGTTTGGGTAATTACTGATGATCTTGATTGGGCTGTACACCCAAGAAGATGGAAACAGTTAGTGATCGTCCAGACGTACTTGGAGATCGATGGATATGCGGGGTACTAGGTGCCTCCGGTTTCGTTCAGACCCAGAACGGACTTGTAAATGGACTGTGTGTCTGACATCGGATTTCATTCTGTGTGACTGATATCGGTTGCATAGGATGGTTTGCCTGTGTGGCATGCTAAGATGCAAATGATCAAGGCTTCTGTTGAAAAGCAAAGTCTTGTGGTTGATGATCAAAGCACGGCCTTTGTGGCGTAGCTTTGTGTAACGTTTACCTCGCGTGTTTCACACCAGGTATGAACCAAAAACGGGAGACGGACCTCAGGGAGGGCCTGCGTTTCCTCCTAGCTAGAAGTGGCGTCAGTGGTTTTACACGCCCTGACGAGTTTGACTTATGTGGTTGTTGCTGTTGCGAGGCGCCTCGGTTTGATCGGACGATCCGGGTCCGATGGAGTCATTCGTTGGCACATTTACGCCCCAAAGGGCGGGGAAACGCAGTGTTCAGGCATTTTAATCCACATCGGTGGACCGGCCCTGACGATCCAAGGGTCACTCGAGCTCTGATCCTGAGACTCGGGCTAGGCAGTCTCGAATCGGTTGAGGACTATCTTTTGCCTCGGTTCATAGACGGAAATCCAATTTCCAAATACGTGACTTTGCGGTTTTATTTGTAAACCTATATATGGCGACATGATATATGGTACCCATGCCGCCTATGATTGATACTTATGATTTGAAGTCGTTTATACACTATGCACTTATTATAGTATCAAATGATTTGTTTTAAACGTATCAAGCATACTTTGGCTGTTATAAGGGAAAACCCTATCCTCGACTGCGTTGCATTGTGTGATGGGAGCTGGGTCTTATAACAGCTTCATTTTTCTTTATTTAGCATTGCGCTGTTAGTTTTATGCACTGGTATTCTTGGGAGGAAACCCGTTCCGTGTTATACGACGTGGTCCCTTGATTTACCTAATGATTTAAAATAAAGATTTATAACTGTTTTAGTTCTCACACCAGTCACATGACTGACCTGGAGTTTATTGTTTTAACCTAAACTCTGGGTGCCCTTATTTTGACACGGGCAGCTAGTAGTTTTGGTTTTGCAGATTTATATTCACAGGATTCTGGTTTACAGCTGGAACGATATCCGGAAAGCTTTGTATCCGTATATCTACTTCTAGTTGCGTATTGTATTATTTTCCGCTGCTATGTATTTAAATGTAATTTAAATCTCTGATATTTCTGTGTAATATTCATTTATACTCTGTATATTCTTGTAATCAGATGCATTGTTGTAATATACAATGAAATGTTCTTGTGTATGCGTTCTGTTGTGGCTTGTTCTCGAACTATCCGACGCTTTCCTTTACGGGGAAGTAGCGGGTTTTCACAACCACGGTCTTCACTTGCTCCGTCTTCAGTCGACGTCTTCACGTATTTGCTGGTCAGAATGGTTTTCGAATATAATTCGATCCCGGTCTTTCCGTGCCAACAATCGTATTGGGCCTGGTTGATAGTCGGTGATTTAACTATCAAATAACAAATGTGTCAATGAAATGGTTTCACTGATTCAGTACTTGGCATGACTTGGCCCAATTAAAATATATTTAACAAAATCATTAATCAGCTCCAATATTCGACTTAACTCTAACTTGACTAACTCGACCAACTTGACTAACTTGATTAACTGCGACTGATTTACTTTGATCAATTAACTCATACTCGACTTAACTCCATTCGCTTGACCCTAGATCGCAGCGATCACAATGGTTACGCCTGATTCCCTCAGGAAACATCCGACCGCCGTATGCTATCTGCAGCCCTGCGAATTACGCTAGCAGTCGTACGCAATGGTGACTCTTTCTGAATAACTATGTTTGACTAACTCTACCTCAAATACTATCTTCGATCAACTCTAATTGAATAACAAATATTCAATATAATTTGAAATCAATATTCTTATTTCCTTTGAAACTAATATTTCAATATTATTTATTTCCCAAAATTCTTGCATTATAGTTCGATACTCCTCGTATAAGATAAAATCAATTTCAACACCTTCACTCGTTCCAAACTAATACCATTCCTCGATAATAGTGAAGCCAACTAAGTTGGGGTATTTTAGTTACCTCTCAGACCTTGATCGACAATGTTCTTACCTTAGAATAATATTAGACTGTCACTTAAACCTTTCCCCAAAACCTTATTTACCGTTTCGATTTCAAATAGGGTTTATAAACCACTTCTTACATTTGAAATCTCTGTTCGATAAAATCTCTTTACTTAATTCGTTCGATTAAGTAAATGTCACTCTTAACTTAGAACAACGTCCCACTTAATTCAACTCTTTAACCTCAAGTCATTATTTGGTCCAAAAACCCTTTTTAAAACCTTATTTTGGACTTCTTCCAAATCGTTTATTTATTTGTTTAGCCTCAAACTATTTCCATTCTACTTAATCATCTCCCTTGGAAGTTTAATTCTATTTGAATTTTTACTTTACTTAATTGACAATTAAGAAAAGTCTTATCTAGATCCTCGAATTTCACTTACAAATTCATTAACCAATCTTGTTTAAAACTTGGATTCATAAATCTCTTTATGAAGCTTGTCGCTCCTTTTTATCGAACCATAGTGTTACTTAACCATTCTTAATCTATTAAACTTTCTCTTTAAAATTTCTTTTAACCCGAACTCACTTTACTTAATTTAAAAAAAATTAAGCAAAAAACTTTTTTAAATCTTTAAACTCACTTACTAATTTCGTTCACCATGTTTATTGAACACTTGGGTCATAAATCTTTTATAATCTCTTATTTCCCTTTTTTATCGAGCCTTAACGTCAATTAACCCCTTGTTAATTGAATTCCCCTTTTTATCAATCTCTTGTGGAAATAGGGTTTTATAATCTCTTTTATAAACTTGATTAAAACCTTTATTTATAAATTTCTAATTTAATTACTTATACAAACTGACTGGAAAACTTAAATTCAGTTATAAAATAATTTATAACTTTGAAGCTGCGTCAACTCACCAAATGGTAAACCGACGTCTAAAACACACATTTTAGGCCGTTCACTGCCAACTACCCAATCAACACTGTCGGTTGATTTTAAACACAACCCAGATGAATATCTACTCAACCATCACACGCAAACAGGTTTTCTACCATATAGGGTTAAATCAGTTCAAATATCAACGATATAAGCAAACAAACAACATATATAAATTATTTGAGGAATCTGGTCGGATCCCTCCAACCTGTCCTTCCCTGCATCACAACTCGTTATACATTTCATAATCATATATGAAATAAATTTCATATGATCAACTGATTTAAAATGATGAAATAACAGCAACCATTCAAACAATAATCAACCAATAGCAACCAATCAACCAATTTATATTTTTAAATGGTAAATTATATTTTAATATGAATTTACCACATCACAAAATTCCAGAAGGTGTGAGAATTAACTCACCAGATTATTCTGTCGACGGTTGACGCGTTTGTCGCTTTTAATCTTGAACGGACGTTCAAAATTAGCTCAATTTTCAACGGCATCAGATCAGTGCCTAGTCAGTGCCATCGTCTAGAGCTCGTCCCTGCGATCCCAACGAATCCAGTTTCGCTGAAATCCGTTAACGTACGAAGAAGATACGCTTATTACAAGATTGAATATATATACAATTTTATAATTAACTAATTACTAATTAAATTAAATATTTTAAATTACCTACTCAACGTCCTTACCACGTCAGCAAGTTGAAACACGGTTCCCCTGGGGTGGAGTTCTTCTTCACCGATGGCTTCGTTTAATCCCAAAAGTTCGAAACTTCCAGCCTCGACTACACCTTTGTCAGGGCACCGGGACCCACGCCGCCTATTCCATTAGATCCGCCGTGTCACGGCGTCCCTCCTCCATGAACGTCGGCCACCACCATAGCTCCAGTTCGCCAGAATTTCCGCCCGCCCGAAACAGCTTTGACCGTGAAATTCCACCACCACCAGCAACGAGGCACCACCGCACCACCACCATTTGACGCAGCCAACCACCCAGCATCGATCCACTTAGGTCCGCGACCCCCTCGCTGGCCACCTCCGCCGGAAAACGCCCATTCTCCGACCAAGCATAAAAATAATCTCAGAAAAACACCCCTCCGATCAACTAGCAAATTCTCCCACCTCCGACCACCGTAGGACTTGAGACTACAGCGAAATAGAAGGCCTATCTCCCCTCTTCGAAAGCCCCAAAGTCCCGTTACCTCAAATCGACCACAACTCCTTGATTTCAGAGGAAACGAAAATCAATTTCTGTGGTTTAACCCCGATTCCGGCCACCACACTCAACGAAACTCACCCAACTTTTTGCTGTAGGTAGATATCGCCCCGATCTACCATTTCCCTTAAGGTTGCCATAGGAAATTCCTCTCGGATTGGAAGATATAAATGATTTTGCGTTGGAGGACTTATTTGCAAAATTACATGAAGGAGGCTGAGTTTGGGCATTAGGGTTTCAGCCTTGGGTCTTTAAATAGTGTGGAAAAATATTTATTTAAGTTGATTTGACGAACGACAATGACTAACGATATTTTATTTCGTGTCTATCGCATTTTCGAACGTTGTTTATTCGCTCCTGCGCTCACATACGAACCCCGTTCGAGACGCGAATGTACGGCATAGCATAATTCGACGATACGGTCCTAATGAAACTTGTTTCGTCGAATTCCGAGTTCGTTTGCTCGAATGGCCCTCGTTCACGTTCAAATGGTCGTTTTTATTTGCGTTTTATTTTTCCACGCTCACAAATTAAACCCAATTGACGCGCCACTTGAAACCTAGCAATAATTTACTGTTGTGGTCCCAATAAAATTTATTTCATCAAAAACTGACGTCGTTTGAATAAAGGCCCTTTTATAACTGGCCAATTCAAATAAAATAGATCAATTTTAAAATACTTCAATATAATATTATTAAAATATTGAAATTGGCCATACACGACCGGAATATCGTATTCTACCACAATAAAATATCTCGGGTTGAGTTTGAAGCCAAATCGATATTATAAAAATTTTAAAACCCTCTATTCTATATAAATTTAGCGCTATATATATAAAGGAAATTCCATAGCGTTTTTTCCAAAATTTCATTTGGGCATAAAATAAAATCTATACGACGAAAACTGGACTTTTCTCTGCCATTGGAAAGATATCGTCAAGCCGGTCCCGACGTTTCTTGTTTCGAGGAAATCCGACTTATTTTGAACCCGGTACGACCAATTGAAGTTCAAAACGCCAAATCGCGAACTATCGCGCCGCTGCAGCTCGTTATTTAATTAAATTATAAACCATATATATTCTGTCGTCGTTTCTAAACGAAATCGTCGATATAACTTCAATGTATCCAATATCAAACTATTTCAAACGGCCCGTTCACCCTATATTGCCGACACAACATTTTCTGACCGGTTTGGAATTAAATTATTATTTTATTATTTATTTAAATAATATATTCAGAATATAATCATTAAATTCGATTATTTAAATTCAAACCAATATTTTAAATAAATAAAATATTTAAAATAACTCAAATAAATAGGCAGAAAATACGGGTCGTTACATTCCTTTCCCCTTAAAATAATTTCGTCCTCGAAATTGCTAAGGTATAAGAAATGTCGTCAACTATTATCTTTGCTAAAATGTTTAATTTAAAACTCGATTTTATTTTTAAACTGGCCCAATTGGTTTTAAAACCAATTTATTTCAAATAAAAGAATTTCCCAAAAATTTCCAAAAATATTTTAACACCTTAAATTTAGGAAAATTTCGGCAGAGTCTCCCCTGCACGGAGGACCATCTGCAATATCGCAGGATCAAGAACTATGTATACATCGACTCTCATAGTCAGAAAATCCAAAATTCAAACCCAAAACCCAAACAAACCAAAATTTCATATTTTCGTAGGCGTACCTTTTGGCGAGCGTTACTATGCGATAAGCGATATATTATGGACGAGCCTGCTTAATTATTTTGCAGCTCTATTCAACTGGATTTAATTAACTCCAGAATTTCTTTCTTGAACTGGTTTAAAGCTGAACCGACTCGTCTGCACCTGTTCTCAACTTAAACCAATTCATTAGTCACTAAAACAATATCAGTTAAAACATCCATATCAGACAATTCAATCTATATGGGGTTATCATTATCATTACTTCTAACCAAGTCTTAACAAATCCATTTTTTTTACCCATTCAGATTCATTAATTTGGATTATTTATCCAACTTGTTTATATCAAATTTGTTTCAACCAATTCTATTCCTTCTCAAGTTTATATTCAAGCAATCAACCACACATTACAAACATATCATTCAAATCAGCCTTAATAAATCAATGATTGCCAATACTATAATAACCTTTACTTTTATTTTATTATAAAATAAATTGGGCAAAAATAATTTCAAAAATAATTTTTTTTAAATCAAATTACAAATACGCTCTCTCGTATATACACACCCAACTCAATCTAGGGTGTTACCAACCCCATCTCTATTGAGTCACACCACAGAGCCAAGGTTATCTCAAAACCAATAGCTCTGATACCACTGTAACGACCCGGGGAAAACTCGACGCTCAAATTTTCGACTACAATACAAAACCCTTATTACTTGCCAAAAACCCAAGTATCGAACCCCCAGATTGTCATGAGAAAGAATTTAGAGGGTGAGAATAGAAATAAAGCAATATTAGAATAGAAGAAAGGATAAGAACACCACATCAGAATCTCACAGCGGAACGAATAAAATATAATATCAAATCTCTCTATACAAAAAAACTTTGTATACATACCAATCATCAGAGCACAACTTATATCAGACACAGCGGAAAATAACTTTGTACAACTAGCGGTGAAGCTGCCTGCTTCTAGCTCCTGAAACTCCAAGCAAACCTAACCTGGAACATACTCGGTCTGACCCGAGCACATTTGATTTAAAACAAAATACACCGGGTCAGTCTGGAATACTATCAGTGATAAATTCACAACACACACACACTTGCTTAACTTTGGAAATCCTTTCTGAAATCAAAGGATAATAGTAAGACCAGCCCACACATAAACACGGACGGTTTTTACCTTACTATAACCCAAAACAGTTTTGAAATCATAGCTTGCTCTGATATTATCATAATGTCTAAATACAAATAAATTTCAATCTAGAGGAACGCTTGCATCTCAAGCTACCCATATATAGTATAAAATTGAAAACCGCGGGCGCTTATTGGATATTGGATTCCAACCTTGACAAGGTATGGGACCACCTGCCGATAGTGTATCTCTAGAGGCGAATACACTGGGTTCAACAAGAACGTCTTGCAACCCGGCCCTCACATGACCGACCACTCATTTCGCTTGAGTGTATCGAATGTATATCATCGATGGTTGGGATCAGCAACCGTCTCCCGAAAAGGGACAGCATCGAACATAGATTTAAGAAGCAAATGGAATTTCTCTAGATAGGTGATTATACACCCTAAAGGGAGCGAACCACTTAGCCATGCTGCCTGCCCGATTTTTGTCATTTCCCGGTTGATGAGGCTTGAGGCTAGAATTTATCTTCGAACATCTGGCCACCATTCACTTTGAATGCCACATCGTCAGATCCTCTGGATATCACTAATTGACGTCCACAAAAATACTCTAGTTGGGAGCTAACCAACTATAATACGTTTGAAGAAATCAACATACGTGGTCCTTTGGAAATACTCTGTCAGACATTCGTCCATACAAGTCATTTAGGAACAGGATGAACCGAAGGCACTCTCCTACCGCATCCTTATAGGAATCACCCCAAGGATCAGTAGAGAGAAGTCCTTGCAATCCGTAGATTCAACCACGACAGAATCACAAATCAAATAACCCTAGTTGCAAGCCAGAGAAATTCGACGAGTAGTCCTTCCGCTTATGAAGATCCACGGTCTTCACTTGCTCCGTCTTCAGTCGACGTCTTCATGTATTTGCTGGTCGGAATGGTTTTTGAATATAATTCGATCCCGGTCTTTCCGTGCCAACAATCGTATTGGGCCTGGTTTGATAGTCGGTGATTTAACTATCAAATAACAAATGTGTCAATGAAATGATTTCACTGATTCAATACTTGGCATGACTTGGTCCAATTAAAATATATTTAACAAAATCATTAATCAACTCTAATATTCGACTTAACTCTGACTTGACTAACTCGACCAACTTGACTAACTTGATTAACTCTGACTGATTTACTTTGATCAATTAACTCATACTCGACTTAACTCCATTCTCTTGACCCTAGATCGCAGCGATCACAATAGTTACGCCTGATTCCCTCAGGAAACATCCGACCGTCGTAGGCTTTCTACAGCCCTGCGAATTACGCTAGCAGTCGTACGCAATGGTGACTCTTTCTGAATAACTATGTTTGACTAACTCTACCTCAAATACTATCTTCAATCAACTCTAATTGAAAAACAAATATTCAATATAATTTGAAATCAATATTCTTATTTCCTTTGAAACTAATATTTCAATATTATTTATTTCCCAAAAAATCTTGCATTATAGTTCAATACTCCTCGTATAAGATAAAATCAATTTCAACACCTTCACTCGTTCCAAACTAATAACATTCCTCGATAATAGTGAAGCCAACCAAGTTGGGGTATTTTAGTTACCTCTCAGACCTTGATCGACAACGTTCTTACCTTAGAATAATATTAGCTTGTCACTTAAACCTTTCCCCAAAACCTTATTTACCGTTTCGATTTCAAATAGGGTTTATAAACCACTTCTTACATTTGAAATCTCTGTTCGATAAAATCTCTTTACTTAATTCGTTCGATTAAGTAAATGTCACTCTTAACTTAGAATAACGTCCCACTTAATTCAACTCTTTAACCTCAAGTCATTATTTTGTCCAAAAACCCTTTTTAAAACCTTATTTTGGACTTCTTCCAAATCGTTTATTTATTTGTTTAGCCTCAAACTATTTCCATTCTACTTAATCATCTCCCTTGGAAGTTTAATTCTATTTGAATTTTTACTTTACTTAATTGACAATTAAGAAAAGTCTTATCTAGATCCTCGAATTTCACTTACAAATTCATTAACCAATCTTGTTTAAAACTTGGATTCATAAATCTCTTTATGAAGCTTGTCGCTCCTTTTTATCGAACCATAGTGTAACTTAACCATTCTTAATCTATTAAACTTTCTCTTTAAAATTTCATTTAACCCGAACTCACTTTACTTAATTTAAAAAAATTAAGTTAAAAACTTTTTTAAATCTTTAAACTCACTTACTAATTTCGTTCACCATGTTTATTGAACACTTGGGTCATAAATCTTTTATAATCTCTTATTTCCCTTTTTTTATCGAGCCTTAACGTCAATTAACCCCTTGTTAATTGAATTTTCCTTTTTATCAATCTCGTGTGGAAATAGGGTTTTATAATCTCTTTTATAAACTTGATTAAAACCTTTATTTATAAATTTCTAATTTAATTACTTATATAAACTGACTGGAAAACTTAAATTCAGTTATAAAATAATTTATAACTTTGAAGCTGCGTCAACTCACCAAACGGTAAACCGACGTCTAAAACACACATTTTAGGCCGTTCACTGCCAACTACCCAATCAACACTGTCGGTTGATTTTAAACACAACCCAGATGAATATCTATTCATCCATCACACTTAAACAGGTTTTCTACCATATAGGGTTAAATCAGTTCAAATATCAACGGTATAAGCAAACAAACAACATATATAAATTATTTGAGGAATTCGGTCGGATCCCTCCAACCTGTCCTTCCCTGCATCACAACTCGTTATACATTTCATAATCATATATGAAATAAATTTAATATGATCAACTGATTTAAAATGATGAAATAACAGCAACCATTCAAAAAATAATCAACCAATAGCAACCAATCAACCAATTTATATTTTTAAATGGTAAATTATATTTTAATATGAATTTACCATATCACAGAATTCTAGAAGGTGTGAGAATTAACTCACCAGATTATTTTGTCGACGGTTGACGCGTTTGTCGCTTTTAATCTTGAAGGGACGTTCAAAATTAGCTCAATTTTCAACGGCGTCAGATCAGTGCCTAGTCAGTGCCATCGTCTAGAGCTCGTCCCTGCGATCCCAACGGATCCAGTTTCGCTGAATCCGTTAACGTACGAAGAAGATACGCTTATTACAAGATTGAATATATATACAATTTTATAATTAACTAATTACTAATTAAATTAAATATTTTAAATTACCTACTTAACGTCCTTGCCACGTCAGCAAGTTGAAACACGGTTTCCTGGGGTGGAGTTCTTCTTCTCCGATGGCTTCGTTTAATACCAAAAGTTCGAAACTTCCAGCCTCGACTACACCTTCGTTAGAGCACGGGGACCCACGCCGCCTATTCCATCAGATCCGCCGTGTCACGGCGCCCCTCCTCCATGAACGCCGGCCACCACCATAGCTCCAGTTCGCCAGAATTTCTGCCTGCCCGAAACAGCTTTGACCGTGAAATTCCACCACCACCAGCGACGAGGCACCACCGCACCACCACCATTTGACGCAGCCAACCACCCAGCATCGTTCCCCCTAGGTCCGCGACCCCCTCGCTGGCCACCTCCGCCGGAAAACGCCCATTCTCCGTCCAAGCATAAAAATAATCTCAGAAAAACACCCCTTCGATCAACTAGCAAATTCTCCCACCTCCGACCACCATAGGACTTGAGACTACAGCCAAATCGAAGGCCTATCTCCCCTCTTCGAAAGCCCCAAAGTCCCGTTACCTCAAATTGAACACAACTCCTTAATTTCAGAGGAAAATATAAATCAATTTATGTGGTTTAACCCCGATTCCGGCCACCACACGCGACGAAACTCACCCAACTTTTTGCTGTAGGTAAATATTGTCCCGATCTACCATTTCCCTTCAGGTTGCCATAGAAAATTCCCCTCGGATTGGAAGATATAAATGATTTTGCATTGGAGGACTTATTTGCAAAATTACATGAAGGAGGCTGAGTTTGGGCATTAGGGTTTCAGCCTTGGGTCTTTATATAGTGTGGAAAAATATTTATTTAAGTTGATTTGACGAACGACAATGACTAACGATATTTTATTTCATGTCTATCGCGTTTTCGAACGTTGTATACTCGCTCTTGCGCTCACATACGAACCCCGTTCGAGACGCGAATGGACGGCATAGCATAATTCGACGATACAGTCCTAATGAAACTTGTTTCGTCGAATTCCGAGTTCGTTTGCTCGAATGGCCCTCGTTCACGTTCAAATGGTCGTTTTTATTTGCGTTTTATTTTTCCACGCTCACAAATTAAACCCAATTGACGCGCCACTTGAAACCTAGCAATAATTTACTATTGCGGTCCCAATAAAATTTATTTCGTCGAAAACTGACGTCGTTTGAATAAAGGCCCTTTTATAACTGGCCAATTCAAATAAAATAAATCAATTTTAAAGTACTTCAATATAATATTATTAAAATATTGAAATTGGCCATACACGACCAGAATATCGTATACTACCACAATAAAATATCTCGGGTTGAGTTTGAAGCCAAATCGATATTATAAAATTTTTAAAACCCTTTATTCTATATAAATATAACGCTATATATATAAAGGAAATTCCATAGCGTTTTTTCAAAAATTTGATTTGGACATAAAATAAAATCTATACGACAAAAACTGGACTTTTCTCTTCCATTGGAAAGATATCGTCAAGCCGGTCCCGACGTTTCTTGTTTCGAGGAAATCCGACTTATTTTGAACCCGGTACGACCAATTGAAGTTCAAAACGCCAAATCGCGAACTACCACGCCGCTGCAGCTCGTTATTTAATTAAATTATAAACCATATATATTCCGTCGTCGTTTCTAAACGAAATCGTCGATATAACTTCAATGTATCCAATATCGAACTATTTCAAACGGCCCGTTCACCCTATATTGTCGTCACAACATTTTCTGACCGGTTTGGAATTAAATTATTATTTTATTTTTTATTTAAATAATATATTCAGAATATAATCATTAAATTCGATTATTTAAATTCAAACCAGTATTTTAAATAAATAAAATATTTAAAATAACTCAAATAAATAGGCAGAAAATACGGGTCGTTACATCACCTCCAAATCCATCCAACATCATTTCTGGAACTTCACCGTGTACAAAGTTGTTAAAGTGGTTTTCGGTATTGGCAGAGAGTATGACAATATCTGATCCCGGTCTCTTTAACAACCAAACGTTTACATTTTTCACACCGGTTTCTTCTTTTACATTTCGATGAGGTTCATATTTCATATCAAAATATCATATTTTCAAAATCATTCAATATTCAAAATAGAATATAATTCACACTAAATCTCCATTTAAACCAGTTAAAATCTTGAAACAATTCCAACTTTAATAATTTGAAAAATAAAATAGTTAACAATATATTTAAAATAATTTAGATATATAATTGAAATAGTTTGAAAATAAATAGTTTGTAATTAAAATAGAATTTATCAAATTTATTAAAATATATAGTTAAAACATTAAGTAATATATAACATAAATAGTTGATTATAAAATGATTTATTTGAAATAATTTATAAAATAAAATAGTAATAAAATAAAATAGTTTATAATGAAAAAAATTATTATTAAGATAGTTTATAAAATGATTTGAAACACTATAGTTGGAATTAGAATCGTTTCTCTAACATTTCAATTAAACTTGAAGTCATATTTCAAGTTCAATTCAATAAACTCAATTTTCAATTCAACAAACTCAATTTTCAATAATTCCATCGATTAAACTTCCAATTTACATTCATTTCAATTCGATCAAATTAATTCAAATAGTTACATTCCAAATCAGATTCTCATTTTCAATAATACCAATTTTATAACAAGCATCGAGTTCACAATTCATATATAATTCAAATCAATGTTGATTCATAATAAATTTCAAAGGTGGGTGAAACAATTCAATTTCAATAAATTCGATTTACATTATATTTCACTTTATTTAGCTTCAGTTACAATACTAATTTATTCCCCTTTTTGTTTATATTTCAAAATTCAAGGTTAAAGTTTAAAGGAAATAAATTATAGAACATCACTTATATTGTCTTTAAAACAATATTTCAAAATTCATGATTAAAACAAATTTTATTTAACCAACCGATGTCCGTATAAATTTTTTTATCCTATGGCCAAGTGATACTTAAATTTTAATTTTAGTATTTAGGGGAAAGGATATATGTCATTTCAATCCAAATCAGGGTCATAGGTATTTATCATTTCAACCTACGTTCTTAATTCATTTTAATGATTAATCCCGGGTTTATTCGATGCCCGTAACATCTGGGGTAATGATTGGGATTAATCAACACAAACAATGGTCATATATGAATAATAGGTAGATTCACACAATTAACATAAATTAGTCAAACATATTCAATTCACGCCATTCATCACATCAATACATACAAACAGTCCAATATCCTATAAATTTTCAATTTTTCAGATGTTAGGTTTTAAACAGAATTAAATGTTGAATTTTTTACTTAACTGTAAAAATACATTTAACAGCCAAATTTAACTACACTGTCGATGCAAATAAATAAAAACATGCAATTTAAACTATCAAACATCAATTTTTAGTTATGCGTGAGTGGGTTTAATCACTCACCTTGGATTTAAACAAGATTGAAATCCAATTTTTAGCCCAAAATTCAACGTTCTCAGAATCAGCCCAAACCAAAGGCATCGCGAAGAGCACGTCGATACGATTCCAACGCAACAAACCATATGTCATTCTGAAGTCGTATGCAAAAGTTATACACGTGACACGTTATAATAATTAAATTAAAACGAAACAAACAGCACTTTCTCACCTCAAATAAATGTCACATCATCCTTCTTCTCTCCCGTCTTAAATGTTGTTACATCAAATTTCAAATCACCCATGTCCAAAAATATCCCCCTTTCACTTCCACCTTCCTTGCCCATCTCTTTACGAAATGCCAAACTGATTTCACCGTTATTCTTCTTTTCGCAATCTCTACCAAGACATCACCAACCCGACCAACTCAGTCATCACAATAAAACATCGTTCCCATGTGTTCTTCATGCATGATGCTACAGGTATCTATATCTTTTCTGTCAATTCTCCTCAAATTTTGCCACCCAAACTCAAATACGATGTCCGATTCATGCTTTAGTCTCTATGTAAATCAAAAATCTCAACCCTACTTTATGTCATTTACTAAAAAAAAAATTGAAGCAACATAAATTTTGTTGGAACCTTCTAATTTGCATACCCAGAAGAAGCTCTTGTCTATACAAGTCGAATGAATCTGAAAACAAGTGATAACGTTGAGTATTGTGGAAGATTTTTTTTTTTTTTTTTTTTTTTTTTTTTTTTGAAGATGAAATGGTGTCGTGGCTTTTGTTTTTCACGTTTCCGTTTGAGAGAAAATGGTGACCATTGAATAAATGAATTAGCAAACATAAATGAAGGATGCTAAGTTTTCAGAATTAAATATTATTTATACATTAAATTTCCAAATTTTTCATCTCTATCACTTATTGTAAGTTACCTAAAATTTAGCCTCTATTTACATATGTTACATTCATATCCTATAGTCATCATCATACAAATTTATTTTAAATTGATTTAGTTTAGGTTCCCATTATATACATATATATATATATCACTTTGATTACTTGTACCTTTACTATAATTTGTAAAATAAATTAACATATTTATTTATATAATAAAATATTCATTTTACGAAACCGTATATGGATAGTTTTGTAACCTGATGCGTCTTTTATCTGTCCATATATTTGCTACATTACATTAGATGCCAACAATAATTTAGCCCATCGTAAAAGGAAGTATATGATTTTGGCTTGCAAATATGAATGTTCCATTTTAATCTATTTGTTCTTTCATTGAAATTTGAAATAATACAATGTGCATGACAATTCAAACATTTACAGCAATCAATGATATCAAAATATTACAAAACTATCTATATATGAAAACACAAGTAAAAGATATACTATTAAATCATACTAAAAATAAAGATCATATTAAATTGGATATGTAAATTATATTGAAGCAATTAAATTTAAAAATAATCAATTTATTTTATGTCTTAATAACTTGCTATAAATTCCTCAATGTCATATAGTAGCCATATAAAGTAACGTAAGGCTGGTTGACAAAGGATCAATATTGACCCGTTCAATCAGTTACAGGAAACAAAGTATATAATTTATGATCATTTATAGGCTAAGAATCTCACTGGTTAAATTTATAAATAAAGCAATCAATTTTTTTTCTTTAAATTCAATACCAAGTGTTACCACTAAATTCTGACCCAATATAGGTCTTATATTAGTTATGTGAATAAATTATGCATAATATAAGTTCAAAATTAAATTATCTAACAATTTCAAATTAACAAATAATCAATTCATTGTAAGTCTTAATAACTTGCTATAAATTCTCAATTACATTTCTAAACAACTTAAACCACTTTCTTCCAATTAAACATTTATTTTCAATTAAATTCCAAAAATGTTAATTTTACTCAAATCAACATAAATTCAAACTAACTTTGCAAATCAATTTTATTTGTATTTACTTCCAGCATTGATTATATACCAAATCAATTGAATTTCAATTGTAAATTAAATAAATCAATTTCATCCAAACATTTTAATATTAATTACAAATTTCAATATTTATAATTACAAACCAATTGTAATTTCATTTACAATAACTACAAGTTATTATTATTGTAAACAACCAAAATACATTACTTAATCAAACTAATTAAGTTTACAAATAAATTTACATAATTAAGTCATCAAATTTTATTTATAACCATAAATACTCAAAAATCATAATAAATTCAAAAATTAAATAATAGAAAATTACGAGTTGTTACAAAGTTCTTTATTTTAATGGGCTAAGAGTGTTGTATCCACATAACTCACTTTCTTTTTCTCATTCGATTCATATATTCAATCCCAAGAGTTGGGTGAGTAGGGAGGACGTTATGGTGATGAATTCCATGGATGATGAAAAAGAGATGTTGCTTGTTCGTCAACAAAATGAGAAGAGAAACTGCAAAATTTCTTATCTATATGCTCTATGATGCCCAAGCGTTAGAATTGACTTTTTGCTCGTAGAACATTTCGCATTATAATTCAAGAGACTCGCGGTGGTAGTGATGAATATCATCTATCTTATCATTACTGGATGGGGAAATGGTTATAGGTTATTTCAATCTCTGACTGTCGGGTGTATACCCAATGTGGTAAGAGGAATATTTGTACTTTGGTTCATGTTCTATAAAATGTGAAAAGCTAACTTGAAGAAAGTATCATATACATAGAATGAAGTAACTGAAAGCTAGGTAGTGAGATTGCGGTTTAGAACTAATATTAATTATGAACCTATAATTACTTTTCAAATAGTAACCAGGAGTGGTTAGAAATAACTGCAAAATTGGTTGAAAGAAGCATAATATGTTCATATGGTTGGACAAGAAACATCACCCGGCAAAATGGTAAGTACATATGACTTACTACTAAGCAACCAGCGTTCGAGTACAAGTGAACACACAAAAAAAATTATTAAAAAAATGTATGAATCATTAAACGAAACGATTCCACGTCCTCATCTTACTTTTATAAACATATTTTTGAGTTGCGATTTTTGTAAAAATATATACCAATATATTTTCAGAAGAAACAAAGTCCAAATTTATTCTTTCGTTTTCAATATTATCGCAATGGAAATGATAACTAATGTCTATATGATTCGTTCATGATTGATTAACCGGTTTTTAGATAGATTAATTGCAATGTTATTGTCACAACAGATAGCTGATTTTGATAAATTTATTTCACAATCTTTATGTGTTTGTTGCAAGTAAATGACTTGAGCACAAGCCAAAGCTGCAAGAATATTTTTTGCTTCACATATCAATAGTGAACACAATTTTATTTCTTGCTAAACCAAGAGACTAGTGATTTGCCAATAAAATAATGTGTACTACTCATACTTTTCTGATCCATCCGAGATCTGTTGAAATCAGCATCATTAAAGTATACTAATTCGAAAGAGCATTCTGTTAAATAGAAAAGTCCAAAGTCCTTGGTGTTGCTTAGATAATGCAATAATGTTTTCCTTCTTGTAAATATTGGCTTGAAATCACACACATAAACAAACACTCATCATTATATCTGGACGACTTGTTATTAAGTATAGTAGTGACCCAATCACACTTTGGTATAGTTTTCGGTCAATATTTTTCTCATTTTCATCTCTATCGAGAGGTGTTGTTTTACATATGGGAGTACGTTTAGCAAAAATGTTCTCCATTTTGAAACGTTTAATTAAATTGTTACAACATTTTTCTTGATTTATTAAAATTCCGTTTGGTAGTTGTTTAATTTGTAGACTAGAACATAAGATAATTATCCCGTATGGGACATTTCAAATTCTTCGGTCACTATTTCTGAAAATTCTTGACAAAGTTTTTCATTTGTGGAACTGAAAATAATATCGTCTACGTATATTTGTACTATTAAAATATCCTTTTTAGAACATCTTATAAAAAGTGTTTTATCAACTTTCACAATTTGAAAACCAAAATTAGTAAGATAGCACTTAAGTCATTTGTACCAAGCACGAGGTGCTTTTTTTAAATCATATAAAGTTTTATTTAGTTTATAAGCTTTCTTTAGTTTATAGAGGTAGTCAGGTAAATTTTCATGTGCAAAAAAGAGAGGTTTTTCAACATATACATTTTCTTTTATATATCCATTTAAAAAAGCACCGTTTACAGGCATTTGATAAAGTTTGAAATTACGAAAACATGCGTAAGATAGTAAGATACGTATTGCTTCTAGTTAGGCGACTAGAGCATATGTTCCTTTATAATCTATCCCTTCTTCTTAATTATATCCTTGCGCTACTAATCTAGAATTATTTTTAGTAATATTACCTAGTTCATCTGCTTTGTTTTTATAAACCCATTTTGTACCAACAAAAGCTTTATTACTCGGTCTAGGAACAAGTTCCTAAACTTCATTGCATTCAAATTATTTTAGCTCTTCTTGCATAGATATAATCCAATTGTCGTCAGTAGATGCTTCTTTAGTATTTTTAGGTTCTATAATCAAAAGGAATGCTACAAGACCCATTAGGTTTAATTGACTTCTAATTTTTACATTTTAGTTAATCTCTCCAATAACATTTTGAACAGGATGATCCCATAATATTTTTGTTAGAGTTCTTAAATCATTATTGTTATGAATGATCTTTTCATCTTTTCTAGAATTATGAATAATGTTTTCATCTTGTCTAGTGTTAAGGATAATTTTTTCATCTTCTGTAACATTATGAATAAAGTTTTCATCTTTTCTAATATTAATAATAATGTTTTCATCTTCTCCATATTATGAATAACGTTTTCATCTTCTCTAGCATATATAATTTCCGTATTATTCTGAATTCTTCGTCATCTTTAGTATTTGGTAGTCGATTAAAATTTTCATCGAAAAACACATGAAGAGTTTCTTCAGTTGTATTTATTCTTTCATTAAATTTTTGATAAGCTTTGATTTGATCTGGATATCCTAAGAAGATTTGTTCATCGGATTTTTAATCGAATTTACCAAGATGAAATTTTGTGTTTAAAATAAATTATTTTGAATCAGATACTTTAAAATAAGATATATTTGATTTTTTCCGTTAAAAAGTTCATAAGAAGTATTTTTCGTAAGTGGTCGAATAGAAGCACAATTCAATACATAACAGGCGGTTGCAACAGCTTCTGCCTAGAAATTTCTTAGTAGAGCACTTGCATTTAACAAAGTTCTTGCACATTCTTGTAAAATTTTGTATTTCTGTTCTATAACCCCGTTTTGTTGTGGAGTTTTAGAAAACGAAAAATTATGAAATATACCTTTATTTTTGCAAATTTTTTCAAAAGCGTCGTTTTCAAATCCTGCACCATGATCACTTCTAATGTTTTTTTTTACTTTTAAACCTTTTAAATTCTTTTGACGAAAATTTTGAAATGAACAAAAGTGTCACTATTATTTTCCATAAAAATAGTCTTAGTATATCTAGAAAAATCAACCACAATTATAACCACATATTTATTATGATTTATTGATTGAACTTAGGTTGACTCAAACAATTCCATATGAAGTAACTCAAGCGGTTGTAATGTTGAAATGACTTTTTTAAACTTAAAAGATGACTTAGTTAATTTTCCTAATTGACGTGATCACAAATATGGTTAACCTTATATTTCATTTTTGGTTCCTTTTACTAAATTATTTTTAGAAAGTTTACTTATAGCTTTGAAATAAATATGATAGAATCTTTTGTGCCATGACCAATGATCAGTTTCACTAGCTATTAAATACATATCTGAATTATGAGTTATTTCATGTTTAATATCTTTGAAAAATGAGATTTTGAATTAATTGTCACACAATTGGCTGATACTTAACAAATTATATTTTAAATTTTTGACTAATAAAACATTAGTAATAAGAGGTAAACTAGACGTATCGTCATTGCTTACATGGCATTTGCCAATGATATAACCTTTCTAATTATCTCCAATATGATAGAACCTCCATCTGAGTAGGTAATATTTGTTAGCATATCTTTGTCTCCTGTCAGGTGTTTTGACCAACCACTATCGAGTATGCATTTCCAATTTTCTGTTTTCCTGAGTGGAACTTACGAAAATAAGAAATGACATTGGTACCCACTTTTTGATAGGTTTCTGAGAATTAGGTCTTAGGAATCCAAATCGAAGAGGGTTCAACGTCCCTTTTATAGACATAATTTTTATTTCTGTGAACAGTTACAAAAACGATTTTATATACTTATTCCTTATCAAGCTATTGTTTATTTTTGGAAATCGTATCTTAATAGTTTCAGAATTTGTTTTCCTCTTTAAGGATTTTGATGGTTTATAAGGTTTAGAGTCATTTCACCTTTTATTAGTTTTTTTTGTTAAAACGAGCTTTAGACTTGTTATCGTACACTAGTCCTTTTTTGTTAAATGTAAATCGAGAGTTTTCAGTAATCCTATACAATTTTTCTCTTCCTTCGTTGAAATTTGAGACATTTTTTGTAATGTCTTCTAATTTAGTTTTGAGGCTAGAATTATGTAATTCTATTATTTTAACCTTAGTTTTCAACTTATTATTTTCAGAAACAAGAGCAATATTCTTTTCTTTTTGAGTTTCAATTTCTTGACTCAATAAGGTAAGTTGAGAATTAACATTAAAAAATGATTCTTGAATTTTTTTTTAATGTTCTTATTCTAATATTTCCTTCTCATCTTTGAGCATATCCCTTTCGAATTCTTCCTCTTTCTGATTTTCAAGAGCTTCCTTATATTTCCTTTTGTAACTTTTCATAGTATCTAGAACTTATGATTTTAGTTCAACCATATCATCAAAAGTATAATTACTAACCTCATTATGTGTAGCTATGAAGCATACATTTGCTTTCTCATTTTCGCTATCATTGTCACTTTTTGAAGAAGAGGAATATGAGTCATCCCATGTTACTGAAAAAGATTTCTTTTTTATTTTAGCTTTTTGTGGACATTCCTTCTGTATGTAACCCTTTTTATTACAATTGAAGCACTCTCCTACTGGAAATGATGGTTTGTTTGAATAGTTGTGACTAGAACCCTTTTTCCTATATATTTTTTCCATTCCTATACTTCATTTTTTTGTAGTTTCTGGCAGTAAGTGCGACGTCATCCTCATCTGAATCCGAGTCTTCTTTTTCTACATGAAATGCTAGATTCTTTTTGTCCTAAGTTTGTACTCTTTTAGCCTGCAAATAAACTTCGTATGACATTAGATTTCCTATTAACTCTTTTGGTTTCGTGGTAGAGATCATTTGCTTCTTCAATAGCTAAGACCTTTCTTTCCCAATCTTCTATTAAAAAGTTCAGGATTTTTGATATAATATCAAAATCAAAATATTTTTCTCCTAATCCTAATAATGAATGATAAAAGTCATGAAATCTGGAATACATATCATTTGTGAACTCATCTTGCTTCATTCTAAAATTTTGAAATTGACTTTTAAGCGTGGACACCTCACTTTCTTTCACCTTGTTAGTTCCTCATGAATAACTTTAAGTGTTGGCCATTTCATATGAGTGCAGTAAAGAGGAATGACACAGATATTTTAATACTAGTTTGGAGTTATGTCCTACATCCAGTCCCAGACTTCTTCTAGAATGTTGACTAACAAATCCTTATTTAACCCGGAGAAACAGGTATACAACACCTGAGTAGACAAACAGGGATTTTATGCCTCGACAACCTAAGAGGACTTCTGACGTGCCTGAGCAAACGAATAAGACTTCATGCATTAGCAACCTAGGGGGACTTCAAATGTGCTAGAGTATAGCAGGACTTCAAATACAAAAGATGATTTGACAGTTTGTGTTCTTAGTAACACGGATTGGTCACTTATAGTAGACCTTTTCCTATAATATTTTCCTCAAGTATATATATTGTGTATGTAAAGATAAGAAAGGAAAATATTGCTTAGTGATAGAACTTGAAGTTCGGATTTAAGAAACTTTTAAGTCTATGGACTCTTTGAGAATATAGAGAGCATTCACAAAAGATTTAGAAATATTAGATTAGATAAGTCAGAAAGTTGTGTTTGATTGTGAATAAAACATGTTTATATAGTAATTAAGAGTTTACAACCATTTATGAAGAGATTTAATTGAACAGAAGCCTCCATATCTCTTTAGGAATATCATAACTCTTTATGAATGGAAGTGATTCTTTAGAAATATGATGGTAGAAGTTGGTTCAGTTGACTGAATTTTTAAGGCAGACGACCGATATTTATATCCACGTACCCATATATGTTAACTGTGCACTCTACATCAGGTCAGCCGACTAACCTATATAGTTCAGTCGAGTGAACCAGGTTAATGTGCACAGTGCACATATATATGTAAAAGGATCAAGTTAAAAACATGTTATTTTGTTGCAATAAAAACAGTGCGCAGTGCACCTATACAGTTCAGTCGTGCCTTTATTGTAGCTTACATTAATATGTGTGACTCTCTTTTTGTCACTCTTAGTCATCGTGGAATCTTCGTGTTGAAAGTTGATATTCTTGTCATGAATCAAAACCATGGTTCAATAGAAAACACCGTGGAACAAAGAAATCGAAACATACAATATTTCAACAATGAAAATTTTTCTATGTTCTCTTCCCGGTTATTAACTATATGTGATTTCAATGCTTATGTAATTCCTTTGAGAAAAGCACGACCGATCATCTAGCTTATCATTACTACATGGAAGAGGCGGCAGTATTTTTCTTTACCATATAAGAAAACGATTCATGGTTTAATTGACATAGATGTTTTTTCCGTGTTAATAATCCTTTTAGAAAAGACTAAAAATCTTTATAGAAAATAGAGTGAAGACCAGACAACTACCAACGATCAGGCCAAGCAAAGAAATATATAAATTTATAAAGGAATATCCAAAGGTACACGAAATTTGACTACAAACTGAAATTCCAGATAGATCGATGACTCATAATTGTTGCAAACAAAATATATTTTGCCTTATTGAAAATGTCTTCTACTTTGTAATAATATTACTGTTATACATAATGTAAAAAATGTGTCTGTTAATGTGTTTAACATAATTTTTAATGTTAAAGGGAAGACTAAGGATATCTTGAAATTATGAACTTATATTCGTGAATTATGCAAGCGTCTTGAGCTTAATATCAAACCAAATGATCTCACCGAATAACACAAAACATGTTATGAGTCAAATAATAATCAAGTTAAAGGTGGGTAGAAAGATTAAAATTTCTTGATGGAATTTCTTCTAATCTTCGTAGATATACTTATTTTAAAAAGGGTAAACTAAGTGGGATGAAAAGTCATGATTTTCAAATGAAAAATATGGTTCTTCTTTGACATGTCCAACGTTGACATCGACTTCAATCATGGGCACATTGTGTAACTTCCTTATTTAGTTGACATTATTCAGAACATTTAGTAGAGTAGATTAAATAAAATAATGCAACTTAATGATGAAAATAAGTTTTGACTAATTAAATGGGTCAAGCAATAGTTAATCGACTAATTAAATTAATTAGATTTGGTTAGTAATAAAGAGGAATAAGAGAAGCGGATGAACAATAGTCTTCTTAATCATTGTTATTTAATTTTAGACAACATGCACGACCTTTTGGAAAATATGTGGAACTATGTTTAAATGATAGAGATAACCACGTAGCATACACTTAAATTTATCTTAAATGTTCTGAAGTTGCATCATTTATTAGGTAACATTAAACAATAATTTTTGATATATTCATTTTAATAATATACATGAAGATTTTGATGCAATATATATTATATATAACTACAATGCTTATGACAGATAGAATCCATCCAGCGATCTTAGTAACTAATTTCCTAGTTCGTTTTCAAATAATGTTTATGAATCATTGAATTATGTGACTGACAAAGCATTAAAATCTCTTGCATTAGTTCAACAATGTTTGAGGTTCTAAAGTCAACGGCCAAAAAGATTATAATCCTATTGAAATCAAGCATACCTCCTATTATCAACAATACGATCCTTTTGTAACGGTAAAACCAGCAATACCAGTTTATTATGCTCCTTGTAGATCTTTAAAAGAGAAAATGCAAATTGGTCTGCAGTTCTTAAAAATAAAGGAAAGATTCAGGTTTGATTGAAAGAGTATTCTAGACGAACAAGCTCATCAGGCAGACCTTGAAATAATTGTCAAACAATAAAAATCGACATTCATACAGGTTTTTGTATTCATAACGATGAATCAGATGTCATGTAGAATCACTAGAGACTATAGAGGAAACTAACAAAGAGTACAAAATGGAGCCTGAATCTTAAGCAACGAGAATTGATTAATGTATAGTTTATCTTTAGATAAATGGTAAATTATTGAATAACCAATGTTATGTGTTTCTCATTAAAAGTGCATGTTTTCTCATAATTAAATTATATGTTCTGCTATGACAAAATGTATATGTATCAATAACATGTATAATATGTCACCAAGTTCTCCCACTTAAAGAGGGACAACAACAGACAGTGATGACAACAGCTCGTCAGAGCAAGCACTAGGTCAAGTAGTGACATTACACCCCAAAGATAATGGGTAATTATCGAATTTATTTCAATATCATAAATAGTAAGTGTAGTATTATATATTAGTAATGATTTACTCCATGTTTGTATCATACATGGGATCGGATTTGCAACTATTAGGTATAGTGCTTGATGTTTCCAAGCACACATACAGATGCTGAATTAGCGGTTGCTGGCGAAGGTGAGATGGCATCACAAAGCAGATCATGGACTATATGCAACAGTGATTCCTTACAACTATAAATTTGTATATCATTATAATTAAACTTTGAAGAATCTATTAACTCGCAATTTGTGCGTGTGTGTGTGTATTATTGGTTTAACGTGTAGGCGGCTGTAGATTTGCAGAAGGAAAACCATGGGTTGTGCAGAGATGTGTGAATGTCTAAAATAAGGGAAAATCACCTATATTTAATGTTGATTTTTAAGAATGGGGAAATAATTCTAACTGGATGGGTATCACTATATAGGAGGATCTGGATCACTTATTAGAATAGCCATGAAGCAAAGCGGAAAATTCCCTAGATTTTTTTTTGTATTTAAATTTATAGTAAGACAGTGGATGTAAATGAAGGTAAATAGGAAAATATCTTTATTAAGTATTCATCGCTTGATTATAAAGTTCAATAGCGATTATCATTCATTCATCAAATAAGTGTTCTGGTTCTCATTGCATAATGAAAACAAACATTATTTTGTTACATTAGGAAGCTCGTATATTTGGCTATACCTCAAATCAAATGACTGTTGATATGGTAAAGGAATCTCTCGCAATAGTTACTTTGTTGATCATTCCACTTGACTTGACAACCATGCTACCCATTCAAAAAGGTTATTTTGTTTCCTTCATTTATTAGTATTCTTTTATTCATTTAGATGTACGGACTCAGTTGGAGAGAAATTCTACAAATGGAAAGTCATACATCACGATGGATCTAATCATTTCCAACAATATTATCAGGAGTTGGTATTTTTATTACCCATCGAATTTTAAATAGTTGTTACATTATATAACTTTTAATATGCTATAATTATCATGAATAATATCTTAGGAAACAGAGCGTGACGGTCTTGTCACCTTTATGAACGTGTTTGCCCATACTCATGCCATCAAACATGTAAATGAAGATGGCATAGTCATGTATACATAACATGACTTGAGATCAGAGAAGGCACATGTAATCATACTTCAAGTTATATGTTATTACTGATCGATTTAATTTTTTATTGGAACTTTGATGGTTGAATTTTTTCTATAAGTAATAAGCATATAGTATAGTTAATCAACATATTTTGGATGAAAATTTAACATAATATTTTGTTAATTTTTTTTAAATTTTAGGATAAGTTTATATAGTAGAAAGAGCAGATGCTTGATGGAACATTGACTACAAATGAGGAGGACATGATTTTGAGTCAATTATGGATTTGCCATTCGCATAATAGGATTACGATTTTGACAACCAATAGGTAATGCTTATTTTTAGATTTGGCTATATATTTACTAATCTTTCAAATGCAATTGCTTTTCTTATAAACTGAGTTCGGAACTGTTCGATACATAAATCATTTCATAGCTTTTAAGTTACCATCATACTAATCCTAAATAAGCTTATTATCGGTAAAAATGTAAACGATATAACCTAACGTATCAAAGATTAAAAAAGTTAATTATGGAAAAAATAATGAACTCGGATATGTAATTTCATAGGAAAAAGAAATTTAATATTTTTCAGCTATAAATAGGGCTGGCAATTAGAACCGAGAACCGAAAAGCCGAACCGAACCGAACCGACCCGAAAAGACCTGAACCCGATGGGTCTCAGGTCGGGTCTAGGTGATGAAAAATACCATCAAGACCCGATCAAACCCGACCCGCATAGACCCGAACCCGACCTAAAAACACTGAAATATATGTATTTTTAGTGTTATTATTCAATCGGACCCGACCTTTAACCCGACCCGATCCGAACCGAAGCTCGGATCGGGTCGAATCCAGATTTTTGAAATGTATAGTTTAGACCCAACAAAACCCGACCCGCCTAGAACCGAGACCCGTCGGGTCGGGTCTAATTGCCACCCCTAGCTATAAAACTAGTAAAGGGACTTGATTAGCTTAGTTAATTTTTATAAACTTTGATAATTTTTATATATGTAGTTAAATTTATAAAACTTAGTCAATTTTTCACACTTAGTTATCGTATACAAAAAATAAAATATTTTACAAATTTTAATTTAGAGTGATATAAAACTCATAATTATACCTTACCATAAGTACACTAGTTTTCACAAAAGAATAAATTGTAGTCATATTGAAATTAGTGTAATAATACATTAAAAACAAAGAACTACAGTATTTTAGTGGTTACAATAAAATAACTTTAGTCTTAAAGAGTAACTAATAATTTAGCAAGAGACATTAAAATTTTGGAGATAATGAGAGAATTAAAGAAAATGTTAACAAAATAATGTTTTTAAATTGCTTTATTTAAAGGAAAATTGAAAATTCACGTACATCTAATATAAAAAAAATATAATAAAAAGATACGAAGAACAAAAAGGAAGAAAGAGCCCCTCATCATGAAAACAAACCTTTTTTAGGCATTAAAAAAATATGCACAAAATTATGAGTCACGAGTAAATTATTACACCCAAGTTTGAAATGCAATGCAAAATATACAATTATTCGAAGAAACATATTAGGATCACTAAGTTTTTAACAAAATACCGAGTGAATATTATTATGAATTAATATTAATAAAAGCATTATCAATTTTTTTTATACAACAGATAGTATAGACATGGTTAAATTTAATAATCTTTAGTTAACTTAATTAAAATTTTATATAAAAATAAATTATAAGAATTAATTAACTTAGTTAAGTGCAGATATGGTTATTAAATCAAATAATTGTTGTAGGGTAGAAAAAAGGTAAATCGATGACAACAAAGCTCGAAGCTAGTTCACAAAGATTCTGGAGCTCAAAACCATGGTTGTCGAGCTAGAGGATCATGACCGGTGTCGCTTTATCTAGATGACGCTGCTAGTGAACGAGCACATTACGATTTGTATACAGCACCATCGAAGGGTTTCCTTATCAGTTGGTTATACAAGCAATGATGATCATGAGTGACTGATATATTTTGTGTGTTTGTATATTGTATATATATGCTATGTAGAGGTGAGGTTGATACATTGTGATGGTTAGTTAGAAGTTTGATGGTGATTTGGGTTATTGAGACATTTTGACTTGTAGTTGGAGATTGTATATGTGTTTGACTTGCGGTTGGATATTTTGGTTGTATTGATAGGTGGCGTATGAGTATGTTTGGCTTATGTAGATGTTAATGTTATACATTATAGATGACATAAATGGGCTGATCTACCTATAAGGTTTGACGCTACTACAGGGTTTGTAATACATCTAGGTATATATTTCTATAAGTGTACTAGAAATAATAGAATGGGAAGTCCAAAATTCAAATAAAGTGAGAAATGGTTGTAAAGAAATAGGGAAATTCGAAGAAAGATAAGAAAGAAAGGCATAAGCAATTCAAAATGGTTGTAAAGAAAATACTTTATTAGAAATCCAAGACTGGAACATATAATATCCAAACTAATGATAAAAATACATTGCTCCAAGCAAGTGTTACCAGAGATAATAAGGAAATGTCTGAGAATGTCAAATTAGAATAACTCTTAAACCACACTAACAACTACATACATAAATAACTGCAAATCCCAGGCTTGAATAAATGCTATTCGTACTAATAGCAAGCAGTACTAATAGCAAAGTATACTACATATGACGCGTGTGAGGAAAAACAGCTATGACTGCTCAATATGAACGGAACTATATGGAAAATATACTTATATACAGATGCACAGCAAGCAGATGGAAAGTTGATAACATCAATTGATTTAAACCCAAAGAATTAGGCCAAGGTACAAAATTATAAAACACAACACAGTGACACAGTGACGGCAGATGAATTCATAAGAATAAAAAAAATGTCCATTATCCTTGCATATGAAACGCCTGAGAAGCAACAATTATGAAATTTATCATTCCTTTAACGAAAACTCCACCATTAGAAGCCCTATCTTCTTTGTGGTTCCAGTACCAGCTAAAATCCATTACATCACCACGCTCACATCTTTCTTTTGGTACCATGCTTAAAAATATGTAGAATTACTGATACACTCTTTCTTCTTGCAAGTAAAGAAAATTCGAGGATTTGAATTATCAACTCTCAAAATCATATCTGCATGTAACAGAGGAACACATGATGATTTCAGTCGAAAAGAAAATTACAAACATTCTATGCTAGAAGATTGGGTATATGCGTACAAATTGGATATAAGCATGATCGAGTTATAAGATTAGTAATAAAACAGTAGCAGTGGATAAGCAGAAAGTTACTAAATGGGATTGAAAGTATACCAAAGCAACACCTGTTGCCTGAGAAGCAATAATATCCATCCAGGATTGAAAGGGGAAAAAAAAAAATGATGGTTTGTTTGGAGAGGTGCCAACGGATTGAAGGTGGGTACAGAGCACAGCAGTCCGTTGTCCATCCACCGTTGAGAGCAAGGAGTTTTCGCTGCTCTGTGAAACCAGCCTCACGCACTGCCCCCTCTACTATGGCCACCAAAGCCAGACCTTTCAGCCTAGCCACAGCAGCCACTCGCCAACTTGGATCGGGCAGACCACCAAGTTGCACTGTGTACCCAAACTCTCAAAATCATATCTGCATGTAACAGAGGAACACATGATGATTTCAGTCGAAAAGAAAATTACAAACATTCTATGCTAGAAGATTGGGTATATGCGTACAAATTGGATATAAGCATGATCGAGTTATAAGATTAGTAATAAAGCAGTAGCAGTGGATAAGCAGAAAGTTACTAAATGGGATTGAAAGTATACCAAAGCAACACCTGTTGCCTGAGAAGCAATAATATCCATCCAGGATTGAAAGGGGAAAAAAAAATGATGGTTTGTTTGGAGAGGTGCTAACGGATTGAAGGTGGGTACAGAGCACAGCAGTCCGTTGTCCATCCACCGTTGAGAGCAAGGAGTTTTCGCTGCTCTGTGAAACCAGCCTCACGCACTGCCCCCTCTACTATGGCCACCAAAGCCAGACCTTTCAGCCTAGCCACAAGCAGCCACTCGCCAACTTGGATCGGGCAGACCACCAAGTTGCACTGTGTACCCAAATCCGATAACATGACCCAACATTCCATCACCTTAATGCCCCACTTGGTTACAAGCCCACGCTACTGAGCTCGGCATTTGTTCATGTGAAAAGATCATATTTGTATGCAGCACTTCTACTATACTTGGCAATGTGGGATTAAACAACCGTTTTCTTTTTCTTCTCGTAAGCTTTCATTATCATATCAAGAGCTTACAAACATATCCAATACTAGTATTTAAGGCCTGCGCAGTATATTGTTCACCTAAATACCTTCAACACACAGAACGGAAACATGTCAGGATTTACTAACAAATTCAATACTGGTATATTGATTATAGATCTAAGATTATGCCCTTAACATACAGAATGGAAAGGAACCACAATTTCCTTCCAATTTAAATACCTTCTGATCAACAAACACATTTGTCAAGCCATTAGCATGTAAAACCTGGATTTACTCCTTACATGTTAGAGGGGTTGGCTGAATATGCAATGCACTACCAAAAAATGAATGTCTAAGCCCGTAAAATATTTCATGGCTATTGCCATTTTGATGTTATTTCACGCGCCGATGATTGAATCAAATGTCAATGTCTAAATTTAACCTGGAGACAGTATAACTGGTTGGATTCTGAATTTGTTTACAGAAAGGGCCTTGAGATTTGTTTGTTGCTGTGACTTTACAAGAGTGGTAACCTTTCAAATTTAATGTTAATTAATCATCTTTGCATATTATAAGCCATGATCATACCGTGTGCTAGTACTCTATGTGTAACAACTATTTTTGGAAACATTTCTGAAACATTAGAGCTATATTCTTGTATCACGACATAGAATACAAGGATATGCAACTGTTGAAATATACATCATTTTTAATCAATGATTCAGGATTTAAAGCTAATTTGACGTAAAGTTTACAATTTATGATTTGAATCCCATTTTGCAAACTTTGCTTGCCACTATAACTTCAACACAAACAAATCACTTATAACCCAACATACAAAAATAAACTAATTAAATTATAGTGAAATTTCGGAATCAACAACCTTGAACACTAGAAGTATACAGCAATAAATAAAAGTTGGTACGAACAATCATCAATTTGCAGGTGAGAAATGCAGAGGAGCCTAGACGTGTGAAGTTGAATTGTTACACTCGGTGATGAAGCCGACATTGTGGGCTGGATGGGCAATCGCCCTCTTCACGCAGCAAACTAGAATTTTCATTAATTAAACTGTTTTTTATAAAATATTTAAACATTTCCTAGTTTCGCCCAACACAAACTAGAATCCTAGCTTCATCGCTAGTTGCATTGTGGCGAAAATGAACGAACGGAGAGTCCTTTGTTTTAATTCACACGTAGTATGTTAGGTAATTTAATAGCAAAAAAGTCAAGAGAATCCACCTTTGTTGTCTTGTTGTATGTGATCAAATCAACTCCATCATCCATTGCACTATTTTTTTAGTATGAAAATATGTACTCACTCGGTTTGTGATCCCAACAAAAGAAAAACTGCAAAGAACAAATGACGTATACAAAATTAAAAATGATTGTTTACAAAATTAAAAATAATTTCAAATATAGACAATGAAGGTAAAGGACTCCTCTACTTTCGAAGCATTAAAATGCAAAATAATGGCTTCGTCCAGGCTCAAACTGGAGACCTTCAGTGTGTTAGACTGACGTGATAACCAACTACACCACGAAACCTTATTGATTTATTTGTCAAAAAAAAAAAAATTGTTATTTATATCGTTACTCCTTTATCCGTACAAACACATGAATGATTGAAAAATGCAAGTACTAAGTTACAGCCACAACGATATTCAAAAAGTTAAGAAGCTACCCCAAATTCGGGAAACCCAGGTTATTGCAAAGGCATATGCATTCAAAATATAGTCATTCAGATTATGAAAATTGCAATTTATATTATATGCGTTTCAGCAATAAAAAAAATCAATTTTTACATGTAATTTTCATGAACTAATTAAGTCAGTCGAGATAGAGCAAAGCATTATATGCAAAAAAGAGAAGTCCAAATGGAGCCCAAATGCGGCTAATAAAATTGGATGGTTCCCATAAAAAAATTGATATAAACAAATTTTGCATTAGATAACCAAAAATAATTTCATTTTTTGCAAATAAATATGTTCTATTCAGATTTCCAATGGTTTAATATTCACTATGCATAATAAAATAAGATTTATACCGGAATTACAATCAAATATTCACGAGACAGCTGCAATTAGAAGGTAAAATAATAGCAATCAATTTAATTCGTTATTGGTAGTAAACTACTACAGATTATGTCTAGAATTGTGTGTATGTATATATATATATATATATATATGTATGTATGTATGTGTATATATATATGTATATATACAGAGAGAGAGAGAGAGAGAGAGAGAAAATAAAAGAAAATGATAAACCATTAAAATTAAATTTGGAAGAAGAGTTCAAGGGGAAAAAATTACTTACCATAATTTAAAGTAATGTAAAGGAATAGTTATTGACTGATTATTCGTATAATTCGAAATGAAATAAAGGAGGAAAACAAAAAACTATCGATACATGAAGAGGTTAAACTAATAAAGTAAGTAATTTGGTGCTTTTATTATAACTATATTTCATTTGATGAAACCGAAAAAAGTCATGCTAACAACATTTAGCTGAATCCATATGCAACCTGGAATTGAATTGATATGGTGCCAAGAAAAATATATCATTTGGTTGACAACATATGCAAGCTGGAATTGAACTGATATGTTATGTAGAGCAGAAGTGAAAGCAGAAATGTACAAAAGAATGAAACACAGCATATTAGATGTAAACTTGAACATTTAGCTGCAGCGGAATTCATCTAGTCAGTACATGGAACATTCTGACAAATATTTGAAAGAAAATTATATGAAGAAAGGAATATCCAATGAGTACACGAAGAATTTATAAATTTACATAGATTAGTTTACATTACTATGGTTTTACTATGGTTGTTGAAAGTTGAATAATGTAGAAAAACATGACCTATAATCTTCTCCGTACTGATTAGAAATAGTTAATTGTGTATCAAGTAATCAGCATTACTTTATGCATATTTACAAGGTAAACTTGAAATCGTCAAGAAAAAGCATTTTGAAACAATACAGCCGACGTTTTGAATTGTTTATAAGATCCATAGATCACTAATTGGTATTTAAACGCAAAGTTTGCAATTTGATATACATAACCGAATCAGAGTGAGTTTTGAATTGGCCGATGAGGAAATCTTAAACAAAATAAAAAACAACAGAAATCCACAGACATTAGTTCTTTGTGGAAACTCAAAGATCAAACGGAAGTACAAAGGTAATTTCCGAATGCATGTTATCATGCTTTCAAAACTGTTTTAAAACTAAAAAGCAGGACCATCACAAAATAATGTAACATGCCGTTAGCTTTTGAAATTAAAAGCCGCTAACTCCAATTCATAGATTCTTTTCCCAATTAAAAAAAATGGCATTTTAAATAAGTGAACTTATGGATTGCCTTTCTTAAAAACCATCCATCCAAAAAATAGGGACAAGAACATTGCTAGTGCATTCTAAAAGGATTTTTTACTTCATTCTCTTCACAAAAGAACAGCTGACAATTATCAACTTTTTGCCCTGTATACAACTAGCCTCTATCGTGCAACGGATTTAAGTTTAGTTTTTGTTTGCTTAAATTGAAGTTTTTGAAGTGAGCCATTAGATTTGGAAAAAGAAAAATGATTTCAACAGGTAGTTATTTTTTTCAGATAATAATGGAAACTAATAAAAATTATGCTCATGAAAGAATTATGAACCTTTTTTAGTATAATATAACGCATGTCTGGCATTTTATATCTTCCACAGGAGCTTTTGTTACCCCAGAATACCTGTAATGCCCAGCTCATTAACTGGTGAAACACCTTATGTGTTAAGACTCACTTCCACTTCCTAATATGACATATGACAAGATATCTGCAAAACCAAAGAAACACAGGAATAAATACCAATCAAACCCACAAATTACTAATAGAACCTTTATTCCTTTCCTGGGAAACTAAACTATGTGGCAAAGTCGCAATACGAATCATGTTAGGGTTAACGAAAATATAAAGCATAAAAATCAATCGCTACCAGTAACAAAAGAAATTACATGTTCAACAACAACAACAACAACTCTATTATTGATAATAATAACTGAAATTATAATAATAGTTTAAATTACCAAATTTCATTGTCGTTCTCTGAGAATCCGAAATCAGCCTCGTTGTAGCGGATAGAGCTTGAAGGTCACTGGAAAGCTTGAAAGGCGTAAGATGAAAAGGAGCAAAGTGAACGCACAGTACCAACTATAGCAATGTTTTAGGAATGTTTGATTATTGCTTTTCACTGTATAGTATTGATTTTCATGGAGAAGAGTGCAACGAAGATGAAAAGATGGAAGGCACGCACAGTACCTGCTATAGCAGAAGGAAAGTATTAAAAAGATAATATAAAATGAAGTAAAGCTAGGTCGGTCAGCTGAATACAGGAAATTTTGAAATTTATATGTTTCCTCATTCACAAGGGGATTGTTAATGACACCCTGTTTTGGTTAAATGGTGTCACAACATTTAATTTTTAAATTTTTGTAAAGGGGTGCACTGTAAAGACCGAATCCCCCTTAACAATTTAATATTTCAAGACAAAAATGCCCTTTCCTCCTAATAACATTATTTAACGTAAATACAAATAAACCTAGCGTAATTGTTTCCATCGCAGAAAAGAATTTTCATGGTTGATCGCAAAAAAGAATATTCATGGCTGCCATAAACCCTAATTATGAGATAGATGATGAAGATGAGGTAAATTGCACACAAAAACGTGAAGTATACGAAGATGATGAAGACCGATCTGCATTTTTTTTTATAACAATCAATGAGATTGAAAAACATTTGTTTAAATTAAAGGTTTTCCATTTTTTTTTATTTATCGATGATAATTGTATGATATTTGTCTATATTTGCAGATGTGAAAATCATATATTCGAAATTGATTTGAGATGCGGATATGGATATGACACTGTTCGAACATGAAAATATTTGTTAATAAACATATGTAAAATCGTGCTAATAATGCACATTCCTAGGGCCCTCCCCTTTATATTCATCTATAATTTCTTATATTTTGCATTAAATATAAATAAAGCTATTATTTAAAGAGAATTACTTTAATAATAACAATATTTATGTAACATTCCTTAGTTTGGAATGAAATTAGAAGCCTCATATAGCAAAATACGTGTATAAAATGTAGAATTATAGAGTAAACACGGCCTTCTACTAGCGTCAAGGCTTTTCGAGAAACAAAACTTCACTCCAATATGGAGGCTAAGTTGGAAACAATATACGTGCAAATGGAGGAGTGGACTATTACAGTGGCATTAGAGCCAATACCAACTCGAATTGTTGCATTTCTATCGACTATGATGCCTTCATGGTATTTTTGGCTTGCATGTCGACCATAAATGCACAATGGGGACGTTGGACTTTGAAGAGAGTAGACTGTAACACACCTTAGTTTATAATGAAAATAAAAGTCCAAGATAGGCAGAATAAGGGTATGATTGAGAAGTTGCATAGTAAAGACCAACCTCTAAATAGTGTTGAGGTCTTTTAAGGAAAAACACATGTCCTATATGGTAGTTAAGTGGGGGGGAAATTTATGCACGGACTGAGGAGCGAACTGTTACAGTGCCCTTGCTCTAGATCAATCAAGGCGTGGATTCCCAAACTCCAGTTTTCTATTAGATTTGTAAATGAAAATTCAGCAATGTTAAATCCATTAGTATTGTAGAATGGCTTCAAATTTAATTCCAACTATACGTTGTTATGATGTAAGTTGATTATTGATGATCAAATGTGTGGAAAATATGTCGGTGGTTCTGACAAATTGGATAAAGTTCATAAACAAATGAACTTAGAACAATTAAAAGGGCCGAATTACAAAGCAACTCAGATAAAATCGAAGGACCTTGATATTGATTTACTTTACAGTTGACTAACCATTCTAGATCAAAAGCAATTAAAATTACTGATGATGACAATGAATTAATGTTTTATACCGTCTCTAAAATAGAGTTATTTGTTAGGAAAAACCGAAGATTAGTGGTAGAGCAACCTGGGAGACAACATCTATAGCTAACTATAATTCACGAGCAATTCTATCTTTAACTTTTAATAATCAGCCAATAAATGTTGCGTAATACTGAAATTTCTATGGATTGAGTAATATATTCAACAAATATGAATGTAGATAAGGATAATAACATATAAAAATAAAATGATCACACAAGCGATTTTTATACCGGTTCGGACCTTCAGTCCTACTTATAGTCTCCCAATTTTGGGAATTTCACTAATCGACA
Source organism: Allium sativum (assembly GCA_030737875.1). Lineage (NCBI taxonomy): Eukaryota > Viridiplantae > Streptophyta > Magnoliopsida > Asparagales > Amaryllidaceae > Allium > Allium sativum. The sequence goes on along the minus strand of CM060924.1, from coordinate 993,904,897 downwards.
CCCTCACTTAGTCCAAAGGAATAAGGAACTGAGCAATTGAATAGGATTTCACTACATTTGCCCAAATAACTGAACATGCTTTCGCTTGGGAAACTGGAGGAGACTTCAACCTTGCATGAATAACCGAACAGGGCTTTAAATACAAAAGAAATTTAGTTTGGCTTAGTGTGTTCTTGATATAACACGGATTAGTATTCAATCTGTATTACACTCTTCCTATAATCTTCTGCTCAAGTAGTATATATGTGTTTCTACGAAGACCAAAAATATATTAAATGCTTAAAAATATTGAAATGAATGTATTATTGCTTGTAAACTAGAAGCAATATAAGCATATAGAACGAAAGTATTTAAAATAGAAGATAGAGCGAGAATTGTTGTTTTTGATCTTGAATTTGATATATGCATACATAGATAGTTTACGGTTGCAACTTCTAATAAAAGATATAACAATTTTAAAGAGTTGCAACCTTTCCAAGAAGAGACATCTCTCCGACGAAGAGAGATGTTTCTTCAGGAAATCTGAAATTTTGACTATTATGCATCATTCAATAGACTGGATTTAGAAGTTTAGCCGATGGAAAATGAATTTAATCAAAAAGAAAAAAAATATTTGAAAATTGCCTAATTCAATCAGGTGATTTCTTTAGTTAAATCGACTGAATCATGATTTAGTTGACTGACAAAGAACATTAATCTAGTAAATTTGCGTCAAGTTTATAAACTTATGCACATGTGCGGGATCAATCAACTGAGGCGGCACGTTTAGCCGACTGGACTTGCCAATTTTTCTTCCATGTTTGTATAAATATCCATGAGTTTCATACGTACATATGAACTTCTCGAGGATAGATTTTAACATATTAATTAAATTAATATGGAATTCTAAGTATATTTACTTGATCTCGAGTCTTGTCAGATTGCTTGATGTCGTTTATTCATTAGCTAGTCATTGTTGCTTTAACATCATCAATTTGCATATATACTTATCATTAAAATACAAGATTCAACATTCTCCCCTTTCTTAATGAGGACAACTATATGATTTCTTGACTGCTTCTTCAGATATATCTTCCCTTGAATTTGTGCTTGCCTTGTTAAATGATTTTAAGATATATCTCCCTATGAAATATTATTTTCCTGCATAGAAAATGGTCATTTTCCTCCTTTTTTTCATTGACAAAAGGAGAGCTCAAACAAAATTAGGTAGATAAATATGGCATAAAACATTTAAACAAAACAACATTGATAATATAACATAACATTAAATATCTACAACAACATCAAACATTCAAACACAAAAAATAGAGTCATAATTAATAATTAAACAATCACCAACACAACATCACAAAACATTAAAATTGTACAACACAAGAGCTCTTAGTACGAAATAATTACTAGTTAAAAAATTATTGACACCAAAAATTGGCATAACACCCAAAGCACGGGTTGTGTATAGAATAAATAAAGATTAATAATTGTGAAAAGTTAAAAATGGAGGAAATCACACACGAATTTATAGTGTTTCGGCGTTAATGAGCCTACGTCAACTTTATAATCTCTTATATACTATTTCAACTATCAGACTGAATAGTTATAATGATAGTACGATAAGAGATCAAACAATACTTTAATGCTAGAGCTTTCAGAATATGCTAAAAAGGGTCCTTCCTTCTGAATCCAAAAAGGGGTATTTATAGGTGATACAGTATTTGAGCAGATTTGGACACGTGTCGTGGGATCCAAGAGAGTAGTTGATGCTGAATGAGTCAGTATCTCCTAAGGAATTAGTATTCCTTGAATTATTGGCATGAAGTGGCTCCTGATCTATCTGATTCGGATGATCTGGAAAGGGTAAGATCGGGGATGAGCTATTCTATAGGCGGGCTTTTCGGCTCACAGTTGAATGCAATGCGGCTGAACATGCTTGGTCATATCGGGCTTCTCCTGGACCGCGCCTGATGAGGGAAATAAGTTTAAATGTCGGGCCTCATTGATTTGCCCACTTTGAGCACTCGGGGTATGAGCCTGCAGCATTGTTGAGCCTTGATGGGCTGCTTGAGAGGCCCATCAACACTTTTCCCCCCAATGTATGGTACGTTGGAAACGGAGCATACTTTGTAAACATGTGTCCTGAACAAATCTTTTCATATCAACCGAAAAATTTCATGGGTCGGTCTGAGTCATCCATTAAATAAGCCTTGTAAATTGCAATAAATCCTATCAGCCGTCTTGGAAACGTAAACGAGTTCAGATAATAAGGATGCCTATCATCCGTCTTATCGGTTGATCCTTGGCTCGTCAACTACTTTACACGTCAGCCGAGTCCAGCCACGTCAGCCGAATGTGAATAGCCACTCCATCATATTATAAAAGGGAAACTCCTTTCACCTTTTTCTCTTTACTTTTACTATTACTATTGCAAGAACCAATTTACTGCTCCATAAGAAGAAGAAGAAGAAGGACGATCTCCATCTTCTACCAAGGTCATATTTTTCAGGTAGAAATCGATTCTTCATCCTTTTCAAAATATTTAAATGTCATTCTTGCGTATGATCTCTCTTTCCTTTGCCTTCTTGCTGCAATTTGGGTTTAACCTGATCCATGATTGGGATACCAGCATCGGATCGCCGGAGTCTGCGGCGATGCGGTTGTTCATGGTGATACCAGTATCATTTGAGTAGGATCCGAAGGTGTCGGATTTGCTGATCTGATTATATCATGGAAGCAGAAAGATTTCCCGCCCATTCATAGCTTTTCGTGTGTTAAGGTGTTACTGAACCCTGGAACACATGGTGGTGCTTGAGAGGGTGGTAAAAAAGGACAATGATCTTAATCATGATTTTTGTGGCTTGTCTTTTACTGAAATAGCACTGTAAAAGGGCACTAACCCTTTTTGCATTAATCTTTAATTTCAGCTTGATAACCTTTTCACATACAGATGGTTAAAGCATATGATGCCCATAAGCGAGGATCGGGCAAGGGATTGTCCTTTTTCCATTAGAGTAGATAGTACTTCTGAGTCGTCGGATCGATCGAAACCTGATCTTGATAGCGACCATCGAAGTCGGTCTACGAGTCCACTACTTCCCCTTAAGTAACGGTCGAATTAAATGAAGCGACACCTGTTCCCATAGCAACCGACATGCTTCTGGGCGCGGAAATTCTAGAGAACCCTCCAGATGTGGAAAGGATCACGATAACTCTTAAATGGATACAGAATTTGACTGGTAAACATAACCTTCCTTTTGACGATGTTCTTCTCCCAAAGAAAACCGATTGGCCTTTCAATCCCCTAGGCGGTTACATGTCAATATCTCTTCCAATATGTAATGTGGGAGCTATACCCCCTTTTCCTTCATTTATTGCCAACTTCTTACGACGGATGAATTTGGTTCCGATGCAGTTTCATCCGATTGCTTGTGGCTACCTCTTGTCGTTATATTACTTGTATATGAGATATTTGGGTTACCCTCCAACCTTTGATGACTTGGCTTTCCTTTTTCATTTTAAACACAACGAGAAACAGTCCCCCTCTCTTCTTTACTTCAAGGATGCCCGGGGTTGGAAGATTATTGAAGAGATTCCGAGCAAGGTGGGTGATCCAAGGCGGGAATGGTTTTGGGTTAGAGGGCAGCCGGGATGCGCTTGATATTGGCTTCAATGCATTAAGTCTCTTTGCTGGTTGATACTCCCCATACTAAAGTTCCTTATGTCGATCGCTATGCTTCTTCTTCTTTTTTTATACAGGGGACGACCCAACTAGGCCTGAGGTGGAAGTGTTTGAGGAACGCCATGGGCGACTGATCAAGCTGGACCCGAAGCGGCGATGGTTTTGGAATTGCTTGACGGACAAGCATTTACATCAATATGCTCTCCATGACGAAGGTAGAACAATCGGGTCGTTGAAGGAGGAATCCGAGTCAACAGCACCGAGCCAGGACGTGATGCCCTCAACTAAGAAGAAATCGGGGGAGGGGGTACGCAGATGACTCATTCGGTCGGGAGATCAGCTGTTCATCTCTCGCCTGGGAAGAAAAATAAACTTGGTCCAAAGAAGCCTACATTCGAAGGATGGGTTCGAGAGGCTGAGCGTCGAGAAGTCGGGCATCGAGAGACCGCAAGCATTGAAAAAGAGAGAAGGTTCCTGCCAAGAAAATCCTGAAGAAAGCGCAAGGGGAGCCAATCAAAGAGAACCCTACTGAGAATCGCTCGAGGGATTCTGAGGTCGAGAAAGATTCTCCCACGGCCTACGATTCGCAGGAAGAACATGTCATATCCCCTCTTCCTGGGTTAGAAAAACTGCAGATGCCAAATACTATTCTTTCACCATAGAGTTTAAACCCAAATCAATTTTTTGCCAATCAATCCGAAGGGATGTCTTTCTCGGTCGAACAAAAAGGTGTCGAAGGTACGATCCCACCCTCGGTATAAGGTTTATCTAAATGATTTGTTACATAGCATTTACACTGTTCGTCACAATACCATGTTCCTCTCGTGTAAATTGAATGTTGACCGTCTTAATCATGATCCTTCTTTTCTCAAAGGACATCGATGAAGAGTTTTATGGCAATCTTTTTGCCTTCCTTCCAACGATATCATGCCAGACGAGCCCACTTTGCAGCACGTTGGGAGAGGAAACGATGATGAAGACGATAGCAGCAAGAGGAAGAAGGAGAAGAAAGGTGAAACCACAAGAAGAGGCAAAGAAAGAGAGAGAGGAAAAGAAGTAAAGAAAGGGAAGGAGAAAAAAGAAGACAGCAAGAAGGAAGCAAAGGAGAGGGAGATAGAGAGAGAAAAAGAGTTGACTCGAGATCGAGGTAAGCAAAAGAAGAGAAGCTTGGGAAAACATGATCGGACATCGGAAGACAAGGAAGAGCTGGGGAGCATGCCCAAAAAGAAAAAAGGGGATAAGTCCTCCAAGCTTCGGCTTTCTCCCTGTCTTTGGAAAAAGACCTCCGAGGAGGGAGAGAAAGCCAAACATTCTTAGGATGTGTTGAGTTGCCCTAGATCTTCGGTCGAACCTTCTTCCACCAATCGAGTTAGTGAGTTGGAACGAGATTTTCCCGACCTCATCTTTACAGGGATTGAATCTGCCCCTGAGTTACAACCATTATCGCGTAGCTTTCGCCGTCATATTCGCAACAAGCTCGACCATGCTCTTTCTCAATATGACGCAATGCGTGAGTACGCCAGGCTGGTAAGTGGAGTGTTGAAGGATAAGCTGACCGAGATCATCGGCCTGAAAAGAGATATAGCTAGTGACAAGAAGACCTTCGGGTTTTTTGAAAAGGAAATTAAAGATTAGGAGCTGCAGCCAACAGCCGATAAGGAGAGGTATGAAAAAGCAATCGAGGATCTGGGCACCCAAGTCCAATAGAAAGGTCGGGAGTGTGATTCTATGAGGGGCGAGATCGAATCTTTGAAGGAAGACAAAGCTCGGTTGGGTGTAGAGATACAGAATCTCAAAGCCGCCTTTCATTCATCCGAGCTGGCCAAAAATCTGGCCGAAGAGAATGCCGCTACGGAAATTTAGTCTGCTAATAGCTCGAAGCTCCAACATGATATCGATATTCGAACCATCAAAACCTAACTCACTCAGGATATGTCCGAGCTAATAAAGGGTCATGGGCGTCAAGCTCTCTCATTCTTTACAAGGTTCCTTCATCATAGGGATCTGTCTTGGACTCCGAGGTATTCCACTGTGCTGGGCAACGCATGGAAACTAGTTTTGAGGGAAGAGAGAGAAGCGGATCAGGGTCGTCTAGTGGATGAGGAGGCTCTTATGACCCACATTCTTAATGATAAGGAACGAGCAATTTTGGCTGAGAGGAGAAGCCAAGAAAAGAGTGCGGCAGAGGCAGAACACCGTAGAGTGAAGGGGAAGTTTGTCCCCGAGAGAGAAGTTAGTGGTAGTCGGATCAAGGCATCCATCTCTTTCGTTTATGCAAACATTGGAATGGGGTCGTCATATGTACCTCCATCCAAACCAGTCAAAGTCGTGGAAGAGCAACTAATCGAGCCCGATGTTGGAGGTAAGCTCATCGCCAATTCTAAGTACACTTGTCCCACCTTGACTTGTGTTTTTTGTGGCAACTGCTTCGTTAGTGAGGGAGAGTGTAGAGGTAGAAACTGCTGCTGGGGAGAAGAGCGGCACTGAGGATACGACCAAGGTCTTGAGGGATGAGAAAATCAACATAGCATTATCGGAGGACGATGACATCGAGTTTGTCGGGGAGTCTAAGAGAGTTGATCACACGTCCATGGTCGAGATCAAAGCTCAGAGTGATAAGGAAATTTCTTCCGTGAAGCCCGAACCACTTGAAGGCCCTTTGAGCGTTCAACCCCTTTGAGTTAGTCACCCGACCATCTTTCTTCGATCAAGACGCTGACTCCTGTGGATCCTGCTAACCCACAAGTCTCTGCATGAGCTCCCCTTTCATGTGGAAGCACGTTGAAGGAGACAAGGCACTGAACGACCACCGAATAGATGTAGGTAATGATCAAGCAGGCAAAGCTGGCAGAAATGATCGAGGAGGGAAAATGCCAGCTCCGTTTTAGAAGTTCTTTTGTTGTAATTTTCCTTTTAGGCCCTCTGGAAGTTTCATGCGAGTGCGACCCTCGCATTTTTGTAATTATCAAACTTTGTATCTTAGAAGATGATGTGTGAATGCCCGCCCCGGACTAGCCGACATTTCTCCGAAATGCGTTATGCCGATGTCCAACTAGCACGGGACGGTCGCCAAAGAAAAAGGGTGTGAAGCTACAAAAGAACTTGTAGTATATCTCACAGCGCATGGAATAAAGTATAATAACAACATAACTTTGACATAAAACAGGCGAGACAGTGCATAAGCTGAAAACTAAATCATCATAGCAGCGGAATCCATAATACAGCTTATGATCCAACATCATTATTACAACTTCAAATTACTGTCTCTAAAGCAAAAGAAAGAAAAGGTACACTAATAATGCCCAAGCAGTGACCAGCTACAACACAGGGAGTATATATGTATATCATATGTGGAAGCCTCCTGCTCGTCTCCGGACAGCTACTCGCGCATTACCACCTAACATGTCTCTAGTTTGCTCATTTAGGAGCACCTAGAGTAATAAGAAGAGACATAAAACTATGGGTCGGACAAAAGTCTGGTATGAGCGATAAGCAACAAAACAGAACAATAACAGGTATAATCCAATCATACCTGAACCTAGACCTGCAACCAAAGAGTTAGCACAACAAGATGTACAGTACTCTAAGGTAACACTAACACAAAGTGTAAAAGTAATATGGGGTGTGCATGACATGGTGATAGCAAACATCAAACATAGCAATCATCCTCACATCTCTCACTTAGTGCATAAAGAATACGATATCCACTACTTTGGTCACCTAATCTTTGGGTTATGACGGAGTCCAACCCCGTACAACTATCACTACGAGCCCCTAATCCGTATCTCGGTGGTGAGCCAAAGTTATAGGTATCGATAACCCCTTTGCACGCGTCCCGCAGCAAAGTCCAATCATGAAGTCAACTCGTTGGTTCCCGTCTGGATCCTGAGTCACAACTTCTCATTTGGACTACCTTTGCATCTCGGGTTTTTGGTCATCATTCCCGTTCATTTCGTAGCTCCAAGCTTCCATACATGTTCACACTTTAGTTCAGATATGTGCGGTTCGTGATTCTCCAGTCCGGGTCGTGATCCCCCATTCCTGCATCAGCTCGTGATCTGCTCGTGAACCCCTGTTCGTGTTGTGACACATGCTCGCGGTCCTCCTCTCCTGGGTCGGTTCGTGATGCTTCATAACCTCAGGCTCGTGGTCAGCTTCCACGATTCGCTCTGACATTGGCTCGTGGTCCACCTTGCATCAGCTCGTGGTCCTCTTTCCTTCCTGGCGCGGTTCACGGCTCGCCATCCTAGGGATCGCCCTCTTCCTCACGGTCGCCCTCTTAGGGTTCGCCCTATTCCAAATTTTTCTGAGTTATAATTTATCTAATTAACACTAATCACCCCTAATTAGCCGTAATTAGTGAAAAACAATGCAAATCACTCACCTTAGCCACAAATAATCTTAGATCTGAAACTTTTCTACTGTTTGGGTCGAATTTCTATGCAACACACCAGCTCCAACTCTGATTTGGTGTTGATTTGCCTTGATGTACTTAGCTTAATCCTCGATTAGAAAGCGATTAGGAGGTGTTTAATTGAAGAATTTGAGAGTGGAGGCCATTACTAAGGTTAGGAGAATGAAAGTGGGGGTTGAAAAATGACAAAGGAGGGTTTCTCTAGCCCCTATCAGTCCTTAAATACCCCTAATTCCGAAATCCCTAATGGACCTAGCTGCTAATTACCCAATTAAGCCCATTTAAGCTGTTTTTCACTTTTCAAACCTTATTTCAACCATATCTCCCAAACGGTAAGTCTGTTTGATTAATGTGACCACTCTATGGAAAGAGAAACCATCATCCGAATCCATTGGAAGTGGTTTCAGGTTAAAACTCCTTACCAATCAAAAGTTATAGGCGAAAAAAGATTCGCTAGGGGCAAAACAGTCATTTAAAAATCAGCAAAAATCATGAACATGAGAAATGACCCCAATAGTCGTTCCCCAAAGTTACACGGCCATACGACTTCATAAGGAAAAAAAATTATGTTCCTCCGATGCATAGAATGCGGATCATTACATCCCCCCCCCCCTTTAAGGAATTTCCGCCCTTAAGAAATTTTGCCCCCGAAATTCCTTAACCAAAACATGCAAATGACCCCCCATGCCTATCAATCATTTGCAACAATCAAACATACATAACAACACAACAAGCCTATCCTAGCATGCGGTTTACTAACAAGGGAGTACTATATCGATATTAAAATCTTACCACACAAAGAGCTCTAGATATATCTTCCTTATGTTCTCCTCTGTTTCCCAAGTACAGTCTCTCTCATTATCACTCCACTGGACTTTGACTAGTTTGGACCGTCTTCCCTCGAAGCTGCTTCGTATCGTGCTCGACAATATGAATAGGTCTGCGGTTCCCAACCGCCTCGGGTTCTACCTCGATATCATCCAACTGATCTGGTGAAATAGCCACATTAGGGTAGTGCACAAACTTCCTTAACTGGGAAACATGAAATACGTTGTGAACTCCCGCCATCTTGTCTGGTAATCTGACTTTTGGTCAATCGATCCACAATTACCCAAATACTATCATGGTCCGATCTAGTCCTTGGTAAACCATCGACGAAGTCCATTATTGAGACTTATTCCCAATTCCATTCAGGAATTTCCAACGGTTGTAACAAACCACTAGGCTTCTTTTGCTCATCTTTGACTAACTGGCAATTCATACTCTTGGAGATAAACTTCCCAACGTCCCTCTTCATCCCTTCCCAATGATAGGTTTAGTTCATGTCTCAATACATTTTGTTACCACCGGGATGTATAATCAATTTCGAGTAATGCCGTTCTCTAAACACTTCATTTCTCAATCCGTTAACATTGGGTATAACTAGTCTCCTATTCTTTCGAAGCCATCATTTTCTATCAAGTCCATACTTGTTCATTTTCGCACCACCGATATTTATCCCTACCTTGGAGATGATTTCCATTAGGTTAGGATCGTCCCTCTAACTGGAACCAATCCGCTCAATCAAAGTCGGTCTAACCGTCAAACTTGCTAACATTTCTGGATCCAATCCATACTTAGGTCTAAAATCATATCCCACAATATACTCCAATTACTTTCATTCAAGAAACATAGCATCTAAACTGGAATGTCCCCTACTCAATGCATCAGTACAGCACCTAGTCTGGTATCACATGCATCCGTGTATACCGTCATGTCTTCATTCTCTATTACCAGAATCCTATAAGTGATAGTCTACTCAAGGGAATAAAAATAGGAACAAACATAGCATCCATCAAACATGTCCTATCTATCACCTGCTAAAGCCATAAATACGTCGACGCCTACCTGACTGGTTCAACCAATCCCAAGGGCTAATGGAAGCCTCGGTCCCAAACGAACTACCGCACGTCCAACGCACGTTTATCCTCCAAGGATAACTAGATCAATCCATTGGATCCAAGGTAATGGGCGTCCCTAGATAACCCTGCTTCGAGTCCGCCTAGAACACTCCAACTATCGATGAGTTCTTGGTACTCTCATCAGAAGAGCTACCCACATACTCAGAACCAGTCTCGAGTATCCATTACCCACAAACTCGAGCACAAACTCAAGTCCAACATGAGTCGTCTCCCTAATCGTTGCATCTCCAAGATCAACAAACAACCATTTTTCCTTTACTAGTTAAAGTCCAACTTAAATCGTCCTAGCCTTCATTGCATCTCCACAATCAACGAGCACATCTTATCCCTTCGAAGTTCTACCATCCTAGAACCAACAAGAACATCAACATAGGATCCTAAACAATTCATTCCTTTGCAGCTTTCTCGAGTCCCACTCGAGTCGTCTCATAGCCCTATCAAATCCAACTCGCGACACTCCATACCATTGAACAATCTTATCATGTCACAGCCGCACATCACTCCTTGAGTAAGCCGAGATATCATTCAATGGAAATCACAACAACTATTTATATCCCACTCAAACTATCCTAGTCGAACTCGACATTCCCTAAGCACAAGCCCCAAAGGCCTAAACCAATATCAGACAAGCACTCAAGGAACTTCTCCTCCGAATTCAGGCAATCTACGTGAGATGATACTAGCAAAACAACTAAGCAATCACAAGCAAACATACATCCATGACTCGATAAGACCACATTACAACAAATCATGCAAAAGGCTAGTTGAACCACCGATCGGTTTCGTCACAACTAAAGGTCTATCGACAATCTCAAGTTCCAATTCCAACCTATCTACCAGGTCACTAGGTATGAAAGAATGGGATGTCTCGGTACCAAACAATACTCGAACAGGAACATCATGAATAGAAAGCATACCTTGAATAACGACACTCTTTTCCTTCTACGTCGCAGTTGGGGCATTCGATGAAGAAGGTACAACGTTGATAGCATATGCTCTCACAATCTGCTTCTCTTTAGGGGGTTGTGGACATTTATCCTTATGATGTCCCGCTTGGCCGCCATTGAAGCACTTCCTTTCCCCATGCTTTTCCTGACAATCTCTGGCATAGTGGCCCTTCTTGCCATAACTAAAGCACTTGCCATCATTCTTATTCTTTTTATTCCGACCATCCTTGGTTTTGTTCTGCTTCCTCTTGTTCTGAGAATTCTTCTTGCCTTTACCGCCGGCTTGCGGTTTTGGCTCCTTGCAAATGCAGTAGCAACTTTGATCTTTGTCTTAAGGTAAAGACTCTCCGATCTCAACGCCTTTCCCACAATAGATACAAACATCTCATCAATGTGGTTTATATGTCTCTCCCACAAATACCCTTCTAATCCAGTTATGAACTTCTCGTTTTTCTTCTCGGCAGTGTCGATAAGGGATATTCCATACTTCGATAAAGTATCGAACTCAGCAATATATTCCGACTCTGCCCTACCATTCTGCTTAAGTTCCAAAAATCTCTTGAACAGTACTAATCTCTGAGCACCTGGAATAAACTTATCACTGAAGCGAGTCTTAAACTGATTCCAAGTAACCGATCCTCAGGAGTAGCTTCTTTAATAACATTCCACCAATTCATAGCCTGTCCTTGAAGTTGACGCGATGCTAGCTTCCTCTTCATTGCATCCTTGATCCACAAATCCTCAAAGATGCGCTCACAACTATCTAGTCAATCTTGAACTTCCATAGCCGACTTCATTCCATGGAATGGCTTCCCACCAAGACTAGTATAATCCTTGTTGAACTTGGCAAAATTGGCTCTAGGCGCCTGCACTACTGCACCACTACCATTAGCAGCATCAGGAACTGCTCCCCCGAGCATCCCTAAGCATCTCTCGCATGAAGGTAGTAAACATTGCCCTTACATCAGGGACATTCCTACTGTTGGCCCCTGAACCCGTACACCTCGTATACCGGCTCATCGTTCAATCTGTAAAGAGAAAACGATTAACCATATCAATGTGGTGCCCGTGCAGTACGACTTTATCCTTAGATATACTAATAGTGTGTGTGTATATATATAGTTCTTTAAAACCAAAATATCACAAATACGCGCTCTCATATACGTGTACTATCTCTCCATGATGTCTTTCCCTAGGTTAACTACGCAACCTAGAGCTCTGATACCAAATGTGACGGCCCGCCCCGGACTAGCCGACATTTCTCCAAAATGCGTTAAAATATAATAACAACATAAATTTACTTATCTCACAGTGCATCTCACAGTGCATGGAATAAAATATAATAACAACAAAAATTTGACACAAAACATGCGAGATAGTGCATAAGCTGAAAACTAAATCATCATAGCAGCGGAATCCATAATACAGCTTATGATCCAACATAATATTACAACTTCAAATTACTGTCTCTAAAGCAAAAGAAAGAAAAGGTACACTACTAATACCCAAGCAGTGACCAACTACAACACAGGGAGTATATATGTATATCATACGTGGTAGCCTCCTGCTCGTCTCTGGATAGCTACTCGTGCATTACCACCTAAGCTTTCTCTAGTTTGCTTGTTTAGGAGCACCTAGAGTAATAAGAAGAGATATAAAATTCTGGGTTAGACAAAAGTCTGGTATGAGCGATAAGCAGCTTGTGATCTGTGCGGATATGTGCAGATAGTTCAGATATGTGCAGTTCGTGATTCTCCAGTCCGGGTCGTGATCCCCCATTCCTGCATCGTCTTGTGATCTTCTCGTGGACCCCTCTTCGGGTTGTGACACATGCTCGCGGTCCTCCTCTCCTGGGTTGGTTCGTGATGCTTCATAACCTCCGACTCGTGGTCAGCTTCCTCGGCTCGCTCTGGCATCGGCTCGTGGTTCACCTTGCATCGGTTCGTGGTCCTCTTTCCTTACTAGCGCGGTTCATGGTCGCCATCCTAGGGTTCGCCCTCTTCCTCACGATCTCCCTCCTAGGGTTCGCCTTATTCCAAATTTTTTCTGAGTTATAATTTAGCTAATTAACACTAATCACACCTAATTAACCGTAATTAGTGAAAAATAATGCAAATCACTCACCTCAGCCATAAATAATCTTAGATCTGAAACTTTTCTACTGTTTGGGTTGAATTCCTATGCAACACAGCAGCTCCAACTCTGATTTAGTGTTGATTTTCCTTGATTTGATGTAGCTTAGCTTAATCCTCGATTAGAAAGCGATTAGGAGGTGTTTAATTGAAGAATTTGAGAGTGGAGGCCATTACTAGGGTTAGGAAAATGAAAGTGGCAGCTGAAAAATGACAAAGGAGGGTTTCTCTAACCCCTATCAGCCCTTAAATACCCCTAATCCCGAAATCCCTAATGGACTTAGCTGCTAATTATCCAATTAAGCCCATTTAAGCTATTTTTCACTTTCCAAACCTTATTTCAGCCATATCTCCCAAACGGTAAGTCTGTTTGATTAATGTGACCACTCTACAGAAAGAGAAACCATAATCTGAATCCAATGGAAGTGGTTTCAGGTCAAAACTCCTTACCAATCCAAAGTTATAGGCGAAACAAGATTCGCCAGGGGAATAACGGTCATTTAAAAATGGGCAAAAATCATGAACATGGGAAATGATCCCGATAGTCGTTCCCTAAAGTTACACGACCATACAACTTCATTAGAAAAATAAATAAATATTCTACAATCCCCCTATGCGTAGAATGCGGGTCGTTACATGATGTTTAAATCGCTCCTATCATGCAACAACATTTTTTAATCATGCCATGGTATCGTAAATGAAAATCTATTTGTTTGCAAGGACTTGTGTCAGTTATGTGTAAAAATGTCATTTGGATTTCTTATCTTGTTTTATCCTTTGAGGGTTATTCAAATGCTATCCTAGTCCGGGTCAGTCATACCCTTTTGCCCCCCGTGTCAAGGTAAGTTGTTCGGATAGCGAGTATTCCAATTATATTCGAATGGATTTGAACCGAGTCGGGGGTCAGACGCCCTTTAAGCAGAGGTGTCTCTAGTCTTTTATACTCACCCTTTAGTCGATAATGGGTAGAGTTTTTAAGGATCGAGTGGTCTTTTGTTGGGTTGCACCATTCTCGCTCTTCCGTGATTTATACTCTTCCTTAAGCCACGAGGATTAGAGTTATGTTCAGACAGTCAGTCAATATGCTTGGTTAGGCGTTAACCTTTTCTTTAAGTTAATAGAGCAGGGGTCGACAGTTGTCCGGTCGATCTAAGTTTAAGATCAGTACCTTCGCTTTGGTAAAACCTTTATTCTTTTAATGGTGCTGGCCCGCTATGTCTCGGACCAACGCATTAAGGTGTTAGGATATAAGCTACAGTTATTTGACTTACAACATTTAGCTTTTATAACAATGAAATAGAGCGGGAATAAAGTCTTGTATTCAATCGATGAAAGATTGCTTATTACAATAATAAAACAAATGAAAAGAAACTAAAAAGTTCTAAGAAAGTCAAAGTCGTAAGTGCTCTGCATTCCACGCCTTTGAAAAGGTTCGCCATCAACAGTTGACAGCCTGAAGTTCCGATTATCAAGCTTTTGTTGAATGATGTAGGGTCCTTACCACTTGGGGCCCATGTGAACGTGGACTGGGAAGAACCGCTTCAAAACGAGGTCACCTACATCGAAAGTCTTTGGTCGGACCTTCTTATTGTAGTATCATGCGATCCTTCGTCTGTGGGCAACTGCAGTATACTTCTTCTCAATTGGATGGTCCGAGAAAGGGTTGTGTAGATAATAAATAAGATTAATAATTGTGAAAAGTTAAAAATGGAGGAAATCACGCACGAATTTATAGTGGTTCGGCATTAATGAGCCTACGTCACTTTATAATCTATTATATCCTATTTCAACTATCAGACAAAATAGTTACAATGGCGGTACAATAAGAGATCAAACAATACTTTAATGCTAGAGCTTTCAAAATATGCTAAAAAAGGTCCTCCCTTCTGAATCCAAAAAGGGGTACTTATAGGTGATACAGTACTTGAGCATATTTGGACACGTGTTGTGGGATCCAAGAGAGTAGTTGATGCTGAATGAGTCGGTATCTCCTAAGGAATTGGTATTCCGTGAATTATCGGCATGAAGTGGCACCTGGTCTGTCTAATTCAGGTGATATGGAAAGGGTAAAATTGGGGATTAGCTATTCTATAGGCGGGCTTTTCGGCTCACAGTTGGATGTAACGCGGCTGAACATGCTTCGTCATATAGGGCTTCTCCTGGACCGCGCCTGATGAGGGAAATAAGTTTAAATGTCGGGCCTCACTGATTGGCCCACTTCGAGCACTCGAGGTATGAGCCTACAGCATTGTTGATCCTTAATGGGCCGTCCGAAAGGCCCATCCACAAAAATATAAACTACACATAAGAAAATAGGAGAAAATTCAAATAATTTACTCGTTATTAACTCCACCTGCCTCGTCGGACGACTATTCGCATCGACTTCAAAATTCTTCTTCCTCTTCATTATTTTTGGGAAATAACCAAGTAAATCATTCGGTTGATATTGGCTTTTTCCCAGAAGAAGGTTGATATGCTGAAGTTGAAGTGTCACAAGAAATCTTCTCCCATATATTACTGATAAATCCTTTGATTTCCTTAAGCTTTGAATTCATCATAGTCTTCGTTCTTTCAACCTAAGCCAAGCATTTATCATGCTTCTGTTACTTCTGAGAAATGATATCATAGGCTTGGCAGGCTTACATGTTCATCCTTATTCCTCAATTCCCTCTAATTCTTAAGGTGGTTATGAAGACTGAAGAGGTTTTGATTGCTAATATAAGGATGAATGAATGACTATGGTTGGTTTGCTACCTTATTCGCCTCCCATTGTTTAAAAGATATTATATTATGAATTTGGAGATGTTTTGGGAGTACATTAAGCTAAAGGTTTTGAGTTTAATGATTCAACAAGTGGAAATTTGGAATTAGGAACTTGAACATTAATGTTGGAAAGGATTCTCGTAAAATAAGCGTGATAGTGGATTGTCTTCATTTGGCCTTGGTTAAAAGAAAGGACTTCATCGAGAATTATCTTTGATTAACTTACATTCCTTTGTCCCCATATAACATATAAAGCACGGGAATCATGTAATAAATTTTCTTATAACTTCCAGTGGTAGACTTAATTGAATGGGTTAAAACAAGATGCATTATATGAGCTTTTGGCCTTGCAAATATAGCTTTCGATTTGATTATATTGTCAGTGCAATGACCTGGATTTTTGGTTGTTCAAATTGATAAAAATCTATAAATGTCGACTTAAACAAATCCAAAGATATAAATAGTTATTGGGATTAATATAAGAAAAGAAGAAAGAAGAAAACAATCAAAGAGTCTCATGGGGAAAGGAAAAAATATAATAAATAAATAACAGTTCATAATTTGTTAAAACATACATTTGATTATATTTTACAATAATTATCAGAGTTAGCTATCATAAAACAGACCAATATTTGCAACAGAATAATAATAATAATTACGTCTGTTGAGCTCCATCTTCATTTCATAGCGACACCTTCAATAACCGAAAACTCAGGCTGACCCGAGCACAAATGAATAGACAAAAATACTCGGATCAGAACTAAAATATTTTCATATCAATCAAATCAAAACCATGTAATAATATGAGTGTCACGGTGTTAGAGATGCTTACGATAATTCACATCTCTTATCCAATGTATTCGTGAGTGCAATAACTTAAAAGATGTTACAGGAATTTCCATCTCCTAAGGATTCGTCAAACTAGATATTAGATAATACAATATGCTATTATAATATTGTCTATGGTTAAATATAACATATTAAAATAGCGTAAGAGGGATTACATTTTCATCCTTACACATTTTATAATACCGTAGTCTATACAGATACCGTAAAGTCCACCGTAAACTAGTGGCTATCAGAGGGCACTCCATAGATACCGTACAAATCAAAGTCGTAGGGGGATCGATCGGGATAATATGACAAGACACAAGAGGAATGCCCAAAGTAGGAATATACTGGTTGCATACCTGGACTGGTGGTAAGGCATAACCACGACTACCGCCCACCTCGGACAACACTCTCAAATCAAGGATGTGCATCTTTCAAACCAAATCAACCAGGGGGCTATAGTAATAAAGGAAGAAGGGTTGCCGATGGAGCTGGCTAACCCACTTGGTCCGGTATAGCCTTGTTTTAGTCATTTTAGTTATGACCCGAATGACATCCATCATCGTTCTTTTACTTTATTCCAGTAGCGTTCGCCAAACCAACATACTTCATTCTGGATTCTCCACAACATATAAAGTTGTTAAAGTGGTTTTCGGTATTGGAAGAGAGTATGACAATATCCGATCCAGGTCTCTTTAATAACCAAATGTTTATATTTTTTACACCGGTCAGTTCTTTTACATTTAAAAGAGGTTCATACTTCATATCAAAATTCTAGATTTTGCCTTAAAAACCATTTCAATGGTCAAGGTAGAATAGTATTCATAATAAAATATCCATTAAAAACCAAACGTAGAATCTTGAAACAATTCCAATCCTAAAATAATTTGAATATTAAAATAGTTGAAATGTATAATAAAGTGGATTAGACTTTTTTAGATAGTTTGAAAATAGATAGTTAGGACAATAAAAGTTTAAATAATAGTTTTGAATATAAAAATAATATTGATCAAAAAATAGTTATATATATAGTTAAATATAAAAGAAGTTTATGAAATAGACAGTAATTTTTTTAAATAGACTATTAAAATAATTTTAAAATAAATTATTTAAAATAATTAATATATATAAGTAAAAATAAATTAGTTTATAAAGTAAAATAGTTATTTATTAAATAGTTACAATATATATATATATATGTTATAAATGGAATAATTTATAAGAAAAATGGTTATTTACCAAAATAGTTTATGTAATGCTTTAAATTACTATAGTTGGAATTGGAACTTTTTTCTCAAAAGTTCAATTAGACTTGAAGTCATATTCCAATTTAAAATCAAACCAACTCAATTTCAACATTTCAATCAATTAAATTCCCATTTTACATCCATTTCAATTCAATCAATTTAATTCGAAAAGTTATGTTTTCTATTTATAACAAATATTGAGTTCTCAAATTCAGATATCGCCTTAGATTGATGTTAATTGAAATAAATATCAAAGGTGGATAAAACAATTCAGTTTCAATCGATTTAATTCATATTCAAATTCAATGGAAATCGGCTTATAAAACAACATTTATATTGTCTTAAAACAATATCTCAAGATTCAAGGTTAAAACAAATTTCATTTAGCCAACCGATGTCCACATATAATTTTTTATCCTATGGCCAAGCGATATTTGTAATTTAATTTTTAGTATTTTGGGAAAGGATATATATCATTTCAATCCAAATCAGGATTATAGGTATTTATAATTTCAACCTACGTTCTTAATTCATTTTAATAATCAATCTCGGGTTTATTTGATGCCCGTAACATATACAGTAAATGGTTGGGATTAAACAACACAACAATGGTCATATATAATCAAGGTGAATAATAGGATGAATTACACATCAATACATTAAACATATCAATCCAAGGCATCCATAAAAGTCAATACATCCAAACAGTTCAATATAACATCAATTTACTGGTCATTAGGTATGAGGGTTAAACTAGTTATTAAATTCTAATTGTTCAATTTATATTAACAGTTAAATTAAATTATATTGTCAATACAGATTAACACAAATAAGCAATTTAAACTATCAAACATCAAACAATACAATCATATCATAACATGATTTTAATTTAACTAACAATCGAATATTTTAGTTAGGTGTAAGTGGGTTTAATCACTCACCTTTGATTTCAGACACATGTGAAATTCAATTACAGGCCCAAAAATCAACAGTCTCATAATCAGTTCACGATAGCTTTAAGTTGTCCGAAATTTCGCTATGATCCCAATGGATTCGACCGTGCATCAAACTGAGTTCGTACGTAAAAGTTATACAAGCTTAAACATTCGAATTTCAAATTTAAACCAAATAAAATAAAACAAGGGGTATTTTTCTATAAGGGCCTTCTTTGGTTCAACAATAAGTTCTAAGGACACGACCCTAAGTTTATTATTTTCCAGGACATTAAACCCGAGACATCTCATTCTTCAATCTGTTATTTCGTTTCGTCGTTCCGCCATTTCTCACTCAAAGCCCTAAGCAAATCAAAAACTAGGTTTTACCAAAAATCGATCGACTTCCCTTCATTTTCATCTAAATTCAATTGCGATCTTTTTCATTTCCACCCTCTCCGATCGATTGTCATTTTTCAACTGAATCTATTTCTAATCATTTTCAACTAAACCTAGGATTTAATTTTGATCTGCCTTTCAGTTACGACATTGCTAGCTACACGACATCTTCTTCTTCTTTTCCGATTACTACACAAGTAAATTTTCTTTATTATTCATTTTTAAGCAACTTTGATAAACCCTAGTTAACTATTGTTGTATATCATAATTTTTGTAGTGCATGTAAAGTGTTTTTTGTTTTTGTGATGATTTAACCTAATATGAAACTCTATGATTATTTAAACATAATTTGACGTTATTCTATTCAACTGCTTATGAAAAAAAGTGCATTTATCTTTGCTGTCTGATATTCATTTAGGAAGAAAGTGCATTTATCTTTGTTGTTTTTTATTGTTCACATTTATCTAAGTTAAACTATAGTTAGAAAAGATAAAAACATATTTTTTTATCTTTAACATCATCAATTTATTTTCTCTAGTTGCAAAGCAGGTTCATATGTTCATTATACAGTCATGCTTACTCATTGTAACATATCATTAAACAATTGAACAATCATTTCAGTGTTGTACATATATTTGATTTAATAGTTTAAAAAGATAAATGTATTTATCTTTCAAGATAAATGAACCTATAAGGCATTTATTGTTAATTCTCTTTATGTGATTACAAAATTATAAATTGCTCTAGTTGCAAAACTGAACTTATGATTACAAAATTGCATTTTTGTAATTAACAAATTTTAAATGTTTAGTAGAATACATTATTTTATTTCATATTTAAAAAAGATAATTGCATATATCTTTTCAAAAAAGGGCACTGTTTTATGTTTGTTATATCTACTGAATTTCACAAGTTGATATTTTATGAGTATATATGTCCTATAAAGCATTTATATTTCATTATTTATGTTAAACCATTGCTTTATGATTATTTTAGCACACAAAAAATTACACTACATTATCTCACATAGTCTTTCAATATTTCCACAACCATTCAATAATATCACAATCATTCAAGTACATGAATCGACGACTAATTCAATCAAGATTTATTTTACTGAATATTCTCATTGTTATCCATAGTTTGGGTGGTCATTCAAACTAGCTTTAGTCTAGTTATATTATATATTTTTACTGAAAACGTAGAAATGAAATATATTCAGTAACGTTAATTCAGAATTTCTTTATATACTGTTTGTTATGTGCACATTGAAAATTTCTTAGCTTCTTAGTTGCTTATGCGCACAAAATTTTTATATGCACAGAAACATTTTTATTCAAACAAGTTTGTGATGCAAAAAGTTTGTGCCATACACAAACAAATGAGTAACTATGTAAGTTGTAAATTAGGTCCATATGTTATGTAATAATTTTAAATTATGAATAAAATGTCAAACTTTTTAACATGTAGCACTTATTCTTAAATATTATTAAGCATAAATATGTAATTAAATTCTCTGCACATAAAGCTAAAAGTATTTATGTCTTTTATAAGTTGAATACCATAACATGTTCTCTGACATATGGAGCAACATTAAATAGTTTATATTCTGCTAGTCATCAATATAAAATTTGCTAGTCATCAATATATTAAAAATCTGCTATTGAATATAAAAGAATTTATTAGTAACATGTACTGCAAAAGAATTTTATTAAGTAATATTTATATACATGATAAACTTATTCATCTTTCTTTATTCAAAATTATCATTTTTACAACATATTTATCTTTTTTTATTAAATATTAAATCATCACTTTTTCAACAACAAAGGTTTTAAAAGATAACTGCATTTCTCTTTTCATGTAAAGGCATTGTTTTATGTATGTTGTATCTACTGAGATTTCATAGGTTGATGTTGTCTGAGTATATATGTCCTATAAGGCATTTACGTTTATTATTTATGTCAAACCATTGCTTTTTGATTGTTAGCGCACAAAATATTTGGATAACAAAAGACGAAACATATTTCAATACAAATACTTATGTTAGAAAAATACAAAAATTAGCTGAATATGATTTATTTAGATTCCTACAGTCCATGCTAATTGGTTGAATACGAGCTTCTTATTTTTCCATATCTCAATATTACCATAAGTATTGCGATATATCTAAACTATAAGACACAATTAAAAGAATGTGTACAAAAAAAAAATCACACTAAACGATTGTATATCAACATAAAAATGCTTGATTAAAATATAAAAATATTAAAAACTGAATGAAAATGATAAAGGACTTTATCATTTTTCAAAACCATAAATGAACTTTAACAAAACAGTCATGAACTAATAGCTGAAATGAATAATGTTGCTACGTTTATTATATGTCAAATTTTGAATGAGAAAGTTCCAAGATGAATGAAAATGAGAAAACTTTATATCTTTTTTGTAAACTTTATGTTCTTTTGGCTATTTTTTTGTTTTGAATTAGCTTTTCTTATACTGTATTTTGGCAACTCTAGTTACAACATTTTAACAATGAATTGTAAAACTGAATTTTTACATATGCTTGAATGAACATAAAAAAATTCTTTTTAATCCTCAAGTAATTAATCAATTCTTTTATATAGGAGTGACTGTGGAATTTTTGTGATGTTATTCATCCAAGCAATAACAAAAGGAATGCAAGCAGTAACAAACTTCACTTTACAAGATGTTCAACAGTTGAGAGCACAAACTGCTGCAAATATTCTGCATGATAATCCTTATAGCCGGACCATTACTAAATTATGTTCATCATCTACAACTACCATTTTTTAGTTGTTCATTTCAACTTTTTTTAGTTGTTCACTTTTTAGTTGGTCATTATTTAGTTGTTGTTCAGTTGAGAGCACAGACTGCTACAAATATTCTGCAGTAACAAACTCTATACCATTATTTAGTTGTTCATTCCAACTTTTGTTGATTTCAATTGTTCTGTTTATTTACTATTTTCACTTGTTGTTTCATAAAGTCATAAAGGCATTCCATGATACTTGTTGTATATGATACGAGTGGTGAGAAATATGAATGTATATATAACAAATGTCGCTGAAAAGATAAATGTATGTATCTTTCTTCTGTTCTGTTGTATTGTGCAACCAATACATATCAGCAGCTTCATTGTATAGCCTATACATTTGTTTTTGTTACGGTGATCGTGTTTACTAAGTGAAAGCCTCAAAGAAACGGATGGAAGTTTTATTTTGAAGTTTATACATAATCATAAGCTCAGCAGACTCGCCTGGCAGACTAGAAAGAATACATGTTAAACATCGAAATATGCTAAACTAGAAGGATCATCATGAAGTGGAACTTAATATCCACAGGCACACACACAAAAGAAAAGCATGTAAATATCAATACTGAAGTGGAAAATGTATCACAAGCACACACCGGTCCAATTCAAGCATGTGATAATATCAGAGGCAAACAGTAAAACGAATAAATCAGAGGATGTTATTAATCCTTCTGATAACATCAATCTATTGAATACAGAAATGGATTTTACATCCAATATCAAGTTAAAGACACCTATATGTGCACAAACTATAAATATTGATAATAATTGTGGCATCCAGACTAAATTTTCAAATGCATTAAAAATAAGGAACACTTATCTGACTCCTAGTACAGACGAGGTCAAAAACAACCTGGAAAGTTAGAACAGATGAAGTCCCCTTTGAATTCAAAGCTTATATTTCTTTAGACGAAGTTGAAAAATCTTCATGGAATAATCTAGTTTATCGATTGAAAGGAAAAAGCAAAAAGATGAAAAAGAATAAGACATCCGAGGATGCTACCTCCCTTTTTGAAGGTAAAAATACAAAAAATAATTTATAAATGGAGTTCCTTTTTGGAACATCAGGGGTGTGAATGCTCTGCTAAGAAGCTATAAATTTTGCCGCTGATTAGTAGTAATAGTTTAACATATATTCCTTATAGTCTGTCATATATTCCTAGACATCAACAACCAAAGCATATTTCAAAGTTTAACATATATTCCTAGACATCAACGACCAGAGTTAAATATGCTAAACTTTGAACTACCTAGACATCAACATTCAAACAACAAACAATTATTTGAGCATCATAAAAAACTGTCTTACTTTCTACAACAAACAGCCATCCATTATAGTCATAGCTGTACCAATGCCTTAAGATATACGTGTTTATCTTTTTCAGAATAAAAGATGTACCCAACAAACATTAAATAAACAGATCAACATATAATTAACAGTAATCACTTACATATAATTAATAGATAAACATATAATTAACAATAATCACTTACATATAATCAACAGATCAACATAAAAAACTGCTTAGCATGAAAATAGTAAATCATAAAAATATGCAACAGCCTTAGCCCAAATCTTCACACATGCTTTTACTTCTCTTGGATCACTTCTCGTGTGCACAAATCAAAAACTGCTAATAGATACACAACCATAACAATAGTACTCCATGCCTTCAAAATCAACGTCCTATCTCTTTAAACTTCACCTGCAAATCCACCACCTACAACTACCATAGCTCAACTGAAGTTGTCGCTGCCACCTACTCCTTACTCACACTATCTCCCTTACAACATTCAACTCCTTCCTCTTGCAACCGCCTGCAATGCAACTCATACTCACCTACTGCTTCCTCACAACCCATCTCAAAGCACAAAACCAACTTGAACTAGTATGTCAACTCTAAAACCACTATAACATCCCTTAAAATTACGACCATTTAAAATTTCAAATTTTGATTTAATGTTTGAATTTGAAATGGTTTTTAAATAAGATTTATGATGTTATTAATGAACGATTTAATTTATTTATTTTACGCGAGGCAAGCCGTTTTGATAGTGGACTTACCATGATTTAAAATTTTATTTGTGGTAAACAACAGTTTATAATTTGTTAAATTGTGATTGATAATAACGGAAATAACTAGTATAACCACATAACAGTGGGAAAACCGACTTTGTAATACATATATATATTAAAAGAAATAATAAATGGTAATAAATTAAAGTTAGTATATACTTGTACGTTAATTAGATTAGAAAAAAATGTTATGAAATAAAGGAAAATGAAACTGATGAAAATTATTTACATTAATTAACATTAACGTTAAAACTTGTTATAAATGCACATAAAGAAAGAAAATACAGGGAACTGATGTATAAGGCTTGTCATGATTATTCAATAGACATTGTAATTAATGCATCATTCAAAGGAGGACAAAATGGTTATTGTAAAAAAGCTTCAGACAGACACAAGTTTTCGAAGGCTCAGTGGAATTAAGAAAAACCAACAAAGTCGGTTTGATTAAATTGTTTATGTTTATACATTTGGACTTGCTAACTTTGAACTATCATTGAAAAAACAATTGTAGTTGAATCCTTGATTTTATTTTTAATGTTCAACATAGGCATTAATGCGATAGTTGGAAATAAATTTATGAATGTTTCCAAATTAATTTTATATAGGAAGAATTGTAAGACACCGAGTGTTAATGGTATGTAATGTATGTTTTAACTATCGCAGTTAATGAAATTTATGTTAACATTTATAATAGTAAATAAAAATAGAAACAAACAAACATAAAACATATTTATTGTCCAACATTTCCATGTATTATGCATACATTTGTAATAAAAAAAACATAAAACATATTTATTGTTTTCCCTTCTTTTTCTACTTTCCCCAAATTCACTGCCTTATCTCTCTCCACTTTATTTCTTCATTAGTAATGCATTCATTTCTTTCCTCCACTTTTTTTTCCCATACATTCTATTTTCTTGAATCTTATTTCATATTCTATACGTCTATCATTACAAAATCCATATATATTGTATCCATTCTGCCACATTTAATTTGTGAAACGCATGAAAAAAATGAATTGAAAACGTCCCGCACCATTATGTGTATAAAAAGAAGAAGTCATAATCATTTATTTTAATTAATGAATAAAAGGAAAGGTCATCATTTGGTTTTCCTTCCCTTCTTTCTCCGTTGTAACGTTTTATATTACATATATTATTTATAGTATAACATAAATACTTCATATTCTTCCATATTCTTCCCTAAGCACGTTTTAATGACTTCATATAACATATAGCATAAAACTTTTTATAAAACAAAAATCCATGCATTTTATTTACAATGCTTGGCATAAATGCATATGAAATGGTGTAAAAATAAAATAAAAAAGAATGAAGTCTGAAAGTTTATTGGCTTGGGAATTAGTTAAGTATATTGATCGGTTCGTTTGATTGAGATTTACGAACACGTTCAAATTTAAGCACATATACCGTTCCCTTCCCTTTATTTATTTCCTTACCTACTGTTCATTCCGAAGAATTTCCTTCTTTCCCTTTACTTCTATTGTCATCTTAAAGAATATTTCCCAAACAAAATCAAGTCTTCTTCTTTTCATTTTAATGGCAGCCTCCACCGAAAAATTAAAATGCCATTTTTCTTCAGGCCTTCATAAATTTATCCCCGCTCAATCAGTGGCCTGTTGCAATTATATCCTTCTCTTCCTCTTGAATTAGTATCCAACTAAAAACCAATTTCCCCCAAATCAAACGAATTACTCCACCGTCCTCGTTAACAATCTCCACCTTCGTCTGTCCTTGCAGCGTTGTCACGGGCTTCTTTTTCCTTCGTCGAATCAAGGTGTGTTTTAATTTCACAGTTAATTTTGTATCAACTAATTAAAACCAATACTGTGATAATAAAAAAAATTCGATCCTTTGCTTATTTAGCATATTTGAATTATCTTTGACGTATTGTGGTTGGTTACTTTTGACATAACCGTGGAAATTTGGTTGATACTGTCATAATGTTGTTGTGGCCATTTCCATTTTACCATGATCCATGTTGTACATCACTTATTTTCTTATTCTTAAAGGTCTTCTATATTTATTTATTTATTTTACCATCGCTCACTTGGCGTGTTCACCAGCTATGGTACCTGTAAAATCGGGTACTGCTTGTACTAGCGTTAGGTCTGTTGCATTTTTTCTTGCTGTTGGAACTATTAAACCATTGCCCATTTTTACTTGTTTTTTTTGGAAATAGTTATACGCATATAGAAATTGTAATATCAGTTTTATATATATGTTTCCTGAAGCATATATATACTTTAGTTGATGAAGGCTGTTCCATTTTATTTGCTTTGTCCATTTTCTTTATATGGGAAGTCACGAAAAAATTTCTGAAACAGGTTTAGGAACTTTGAAACTTGCAAACAAGAAGTTGGGTATATAATATATGCATGGGAATAGAATTCTTTTGTTAAAGTTTATGTGCTAGAACGTAGAAACTACTTCTTACCTTTAAGTATTGGGTTTGAATACTTAAGAACTTTTGCCTTGTTTAATATGCATTACTGGGATGTAATATATATAGTTCAAATTTATGAAATAAAGTTCATTTCTTTTTTTTTTTTGGTGCTATATACGTGCATTATTACGTACTTTTGAGAAAAAAAATGAACATATGCATATGACATATTTGGTTGAGTGAGGGAACCAACGTACTATATTTTTTTTTTACTTCTTTTGAATAATGTAAGTTAGATCTATATTTGAATGTAAGTTGGAATAATACGGTTCTTATAATAACATTAGGTGTTGTAATATGTATGTCTTATGGCCTTAGTCAGTTTTGTACATATTGACTTGTGCATTGAATTATTTGGCAACTTTACCCCGATATGTAGCGTACTAGAAATTCAATAAATTCTCATTTATGTTAGGATTACCTATTTTATTTCAGTTTTTATTGAAGTTAATTTACTTGAATACAACCTGACCTGAGTTTTGTTTTGCTCGGGTCGGGGTCATACCTGAGTAATTACAGCTTAGATTTGAAGCTGACGACCGACAAGGATTCGTGAAGGCATGTGGAGGCGCAATTGCTTTTGGTCCAATTACACGATTTTTTTTGGTAAATAAATTAATGTCTATTTTTCTTCCGCTGTGCATATGAATTTTGTAAACTCAGATATTTGTATAAAATGCTTCCACTGTGAGATATTGTAGTTTTTATTTTTGTGATTTCTATGTTTGATTTTATTAAACCTTGTAAGCCAAATAACAATTTGTCGTTTCGATCGGTTAAAGTTGGTTTAGTTACCGACTGGAAGCGGTCGAAAAGGCAGGTTGTTATAGTTGGTATCAGAGCTGGTTAGAGAACGTGATAGGGGGTTCTCGCTTGGCTGTTTGGTGGCGAGCAGGAGACTCTTACCCCTACACGCCCCAATGGGAAGATAGGTTTGGTTGTTGCAGTCGAGAGGATGGCCGTAAAATCAGTTCTGAGGTATCACTGTATGTCACGGTGGGAGGTTAGCCCACTGCCTGATGGTTGCAATGCCTAGGGTCATTATAGTTGGTATCAGAGCTTTGGTTTACACAAAGCTTAGCTTATGGAGTTTAATAAGAATCATTCGCTAGAAATTACACTAGAGAGAGCATAATTTGAAATATAAATGGTTATGAAACTAGTATTTTGAATGAGCAGCGCAGTGGAAGCTTTTTGAAATTAGTAAATTTTGAAACAAATTCATTTTGAAATTGATAAATTATTCTGAAATATATCGTTTTGTCTTATATATTTGGAGATGGTGTATTCTTATAAAAAGAATTTTGAGTATTTATTCGACGTCAAGGTTGGACTATTGAGTATGTAAGATTTTGTATATACGCCTAACTAACATATATACAAATTCTTGTCTGTACTAGATAGATATGGAATCACACTCTGGTCGCTTGGAGATTATTCTGGTGATTGTCGCGAAATAAGCAGTATTTATTTTCGAGTTTCGAAAGGGGGATTGACTATATGATTCCGACTGAAACGTTAAGAAATACTTAGACTAATTATTTTGATAAACATTCGAAAATGATTTGGATAAATTTTAATGAAAACGCTTTTGTAAAATTAGTGTGAACTTGGGTAAATGATCAAAATTTAAAAAAAATTACGTTATTGTGAAATATAAGTAGAATTTACAAATGAATGTTTTATAATTAAATTGTAAGGCGAATAGTGAATGACGACATTGGAAAAAATTTGTGAACTTTAAAAATCTAGAATGACAAGTGAATGTTAGAATTAAATTGAAAAATTATAAAGAAGGTAACTTGAATAAAATTGAAGAAAAAGGAACGAGCTTTAAATTTTACAACGACAAATGTGAATATTTTGAATCTTGAACTAAAGTGATTTAATTAAAGAAATTTCATAGTTGCATTTTACCCCCTTGGCCTTGAGAATAGATAGTTCCTTCGTTCAATTTTGATTCATTCACCTTGCTTTAGTAGTTGTTGTTTGACCTTCCCACCTTGTTTTATTCATGTTTGAGCTTTCATTAATACAAAAATCATGTCCTTGTACCCTTATTTTAATGTGCATTGTAAAAATTCTAAAATAAAGTTTGATTAATGACATAATTTTGTATTTGAAACAAATATTTAAACGTTGAATTATGACAACAGTTGACAATTGAATTTTCGAAGTATTGTTTTTGTACTATGTTAATGGAAGTATTGAAAATGAGATGTAAGGGATAATTAAAATGGATAGAAATAGATTTCTTAATTGTTTTAAAATACATTGAATCCAACTTATATGAAATGTGTTAGAAATATTTGATTAAGAAATATTTTGAGAAGGTTATTTGTACATATATATATATATATATATATATATATATGAATTATAAGCTTATTTCAGAAGCTTTTGAAAGAGTTTATCTTTCGTGAATAATGTTCAATTTGAAAATGATTATTGAAATCATATTATGAAATTGTTAGACCAAAATCTGGGCCTAACACCCAAATTCAGTGTGAAGTCCTCACAGTCACAAATCTCAGATCACAGAATGCAGATAAAGCAGTAAAAACAATGAACACACGAGGTTTTTATAGTGGTTCGGTTCAAACCAAGCCTACGTCCACTTTATATTTTCTTAAATCCTAAGAAATTACAATTACATTGCTGTCTCACTATCTGTGAGATCTGTTTATACACAAAATCCATGTGTTATCATGAAGAAGAAGAGAAAAGGGAGGTGATTTTATACACGAAATCCTCGTGTTATATTGATTTGAGGAGTTCATAAAGTCGTTGTGTAATTGCCAATGGAGTCTGGGAGGTGTTCGTGCCAAAAAGCCAAGTCAAATCCCTGAAAATGCCCTCAAATGGTGTATTTATAGCCGTTTCCCGATACCTGTTCGCGGGACACGTGGTACGCATCCCAAAAATCTCGAAATGTGGCGGAAAACATCCAGAAATCCTCTCCAAGTCGTGATATGACACGTGTAATAAGATCCATACAAGCTGGAGGGAAAATAGCCTTTAGAACAGGTCAAAACCGAGTGCAACGAGCACATGCCCAGGCGGTTCGTGACCATGGTGTGCACCACGAACCGGGGTGACGAGCTGGAGTGGAGATGCTAGAGCTGACCATCACGAGCGCGTTGTGGTCCAATTGTGCATCACGAGCGGGTCATGGTCCGGGGAGCCACCACGAGCCGGGTTGGTTCACGAGCAGGAAATGAGGGCGAGCCGAGTTGGTCCCACGAGCCAAGGTGGGTCCCACTAGCGGAGGTGGGTCCCAATGTAATGACCCGGATATTTGACGGTGAAATAATTAACTTATTTAATTATTTAGATAACGAATATATTATTTAATCGTCGACGTTAGAACGTATAATTATATTATAATTAAAACCGAGCTCGAAATGGCGCGGCAGTTCGCTGTTTGGCGATTCGAACTTCAACTGAATGTACAGGATTCGTTTTAAATCGGATTTCCGTGAAACAAGAAACGTGTGGAGATGGTGGATTATGTCTTTCTAGTGGGAGAGAAAAATCGGGATTTCGTCGTGTAGATTTCGAGATATGTCCAAATCAAAATTTAAAATAGTCGCTATAGAATCGTTTATCAACCGTAACGGTTTATTCGATATAACTAGAGACAGGGTTTGAATTTAGGCAAGATTCTTTTGAGACATATCGATAATTTAATTTTTAGAATTTTTTGGTAATTTTTAATTAATTAAATAAGCACTTTTTATTTTGAAGTATTGTGCACCTGTAATCAATATTTTGGGGTTTCAAAATATGAGTTAATCTACCGGTATTATTATATTTTCGGGATCGTGGCACTGAGCCCGATACAGCGGTCTCTGTATTTCTGTCTGTAGCATTACATATGTATATAAATTTATAAAATTTGATAGTGGCTTAAATGGTTTTTCTAAAAGTATTCTATCAAAATATCCTAAGTAATTACAAGAACAAAAGTAGGCCACGTCTTCTACTTAAACCCTATATAATAACACTCAACACTTATGAAACGCACATGGGAATTTTATGAAAGCAGCATACCTAAATCCTACTACATCCATCGTGCTGTCTAATCCTTCCAGAAATTTATACTTTGTCTGTCCTACAGGTAACATGCAAACTGCATTTTGAAATACCTTCTGTCCTCTGAAGTGATGCACAAGTGCCGTATGGAATAAATAAATTAAAACAAAATATCTTTTCTTCTTTGCAAAGTAATAGGACTGCGTCCTTTTTCCTCTGACTCCATGTATGATCAAATCATACAGCTACTTCCGAAGTGAATATTCAGGGCAGTTTTTGCCTTTCGAAATCAAATCAAACGTGTACTCTTGTTTTTCCTCTAATCCTTAAACACAAAGAAAGCTTAAACTATATATACACGCGAGCTAATATCATATGCCTTCCTCTGGAAACCAAATAATACACGAATGCTATTTCGTTTTTCCTGTTTCAGAAATTCTACCGAACTGTTAAATGGAAAACGAAATACAAAATCAAAACACTTTCTCCCTTTCACAAAATTCGCAACTTCTAATTTCATAAACAATTCAAATATATTTCTGTAAATCACTAGATAATTTTATTCAGATCCATGGAGTGCTTCGCTTCACAAATATATACACTTCAGTGAGATCGATCTCGTTTTATCGACTGAAGAAGTGTTGCCGTGATCTAGGGTATGGGCTCTTGAACGAATAATGTTTCAGTTGGTGATTCGAAGCATGGATTCATGCTTGTAGAAGAAAGACGAGACTGTTTTGAGTTTGTTTGGAGTATTCGAATCAAAAGATGTCGCACGAGGGAGGAGCAGCGAGAATGCATTGAACAGGGAGGTATCGAGTTCAATGTTATGGGTATGGGTGAGTAGAAAGGAAGAGGAAGCTGTTGGAATTTTGGGAGTGACACTGGAAGGAGACATCGGGAAAGAAGAAGCTTAGAGCGGCAGTTTAAACTCTAAACATGGATTAGGAGGAATTGAGTTGAAGGTTAATTAACTTATTCATTTAATTAATGATGTGTGAACACTTTAAAACTTGTGATACTTTATATGTGTATTGTAACCATACTGGGAGTTGACGTTATAGAAGGGGATGTAGTAGGAAATTAGTCGGAGAAGAAGGTTTGTTACGTGGGTGATTAGAGAGATTAGTGAGTTGTTTAGAATGAAATAGAGTAAGTTTGGAAAATGCTTAGAGTGCCATTTGGGTTATTTTGAGCTGTTATCTAAGTTATCCTAGTTGACCAAATGTGACAACGTTGATTCTGTAAAGGAGTAGTTATGGTATTTTCATCTTTATTGGAAGTGCATTCTTGTGGTGGTGTCATCTTCAGCTAGTGTACACCATGGAATTGTTTTTGTGAAGCCAACTGAAAACTAAATAGAACCCAGTTTTTACATCACTGAACTGAAGACTGTGTTTGTATTAGAAAAAGGAAAGAAGAAAGGGAAGATGAAAAAGCAATGGGATTCGACGCGCGTGGTATTGATGCTGATCTGATTGGAGTTGCGGACGGTGGTAGCGCGTGGCATCTAGGTAGTGGCGTGATGATCAGGTCGGAAGGGCTGTTATGTAGGTCAACATTTTCACTGGAAGAAGAACATTAGAGAGTACATAACGGGATTAAGTTTTCTCTTTAAATGAATTGGACAAAACAAGATCCGCTAGGATCGTATGGACGAACGCAACACAATGGAACTAACTGGGAGTGAGATGGGGCTAGTTACAATTTATATCGAAATAAATTGGCTGATCAGAACCGACTACCGTAAATCGTTAGTTAACGATAACGGACAATGTGAGTAAAACTCACTAACTCTCCTCAATTTATATTTTAATATAAATTGTACTTTATTAATTGACTGCTGTATATTGATTGTTAAACTGGATTGTTAAATAGATTTGATTGAAAACGTAGTTATAGTTAATCTATGTACTGTTAATCAAATATGGTTTTGTACAGCAGGATATTTCATTTCAAAACGAAATATGATATATATTATACTGTGTAACATCTGTGGGTGCAGGGAGACAGGTTGGAGGAATCCGACTGGGTTCCTCAACAATTATTTTACTGTTTTCATATATTGTGATATATGTTGGGATTTATAATCTGTTATTGATTATGGATGTTAGAACGATATTGATCATCGTTGTTCGATATTTTGAATATCATAAGAAACCCTGAGTTGTGAAAAGGAATATTTCAGTGTATATCGAAATAAAGGAATTTTATAAAATCAACCGATTTTATAAAAGGAAACAATTTGAAAATAGAGTATTTATAAAACAAATAGAGTTTTATAAAAAGGAGAATATTTATTTAGTAAATAAATAAAATAAAGGAATATTTATTAGAAAATAAATAGAATTGAAAAGGAGAATATTTATTTAGAAAATAAATAAAATAAAGGAATATTTATTTAGAAGATAAATAAAACGGTATAAATAGGAATATTTGTAACGGTAAATAGAAGTTGTAAATAAGGAATATTTGTAACGGTAAATAGAAGTTGTAAATAAGGAATATTTGTAACGGTAAATAGAAGTTGTAAATAAGGAATATTTGTAACGGTAAATAGAAGTTGTAAATAAGGAATATTTGTAACGGTAAATAGAAGTTGTAAATAGGAAATATTTGTAACGGTAAATAGAAGTTGTAAATAGGAAATATTTGTAACGGTAAGTAAACGTTATAAAAAGGAAATAGTTGTAACGGAAAACGTAGTTTATCAAAAGAAGTTAGTCAAACGTAGCTTATCAAAAGGGGTTAATCGAATATAGAAATTAAGAAGTGAAGTTAAACAAAAATTAGAAACTGACTAAAGATTAGTAGGTTGAATAGTTTTCTGAGTATCGATCTGTTGTTGGTTTCGGCCTTCGGGGTTTATACTTAGAGAATTGTTCTCTTACTAGTTTACAGTTAGGGACTAATAGTTGTGAAATGGTAGTGATGCGTGAATGAGCATTGGAAATGTTTTCCAATGTTGAAAATGTATATTTTCTAGTTTTAGAAAATAAGGAAATATATATATATTTATATATATATATGATTGATGATTGGATCGATAATTCCATTTGGAATTAAGATCGTTGTTTGTACACCGACATATTTTCATTTGATAGTTAAATCACAGACTATCGAAGTTTTGACCATTTTACGTTGTTAATATGGAGAGACCGGTTGGATTATTATCCGAAGAACCACTCCGTATCGACATAAGCGTTGTGATCAAATACGATGAAGAAATTGAAGACGGAGTAAAGTGCAAGGGTTGTCCTATTTACAGAATAGTGCCTTCGGTTTCGTTCAGTCCCAGAACGAACGTATATGGACGAATGTCTGACAGAATAGTTCCAATGATCGAAAGAGTTGGACTGTACAAATATATATGGTGGCCAACGGATTTATTCCCTTCGCATAATATCCAGAATCTATTTGTGCAGATCCAACTAATGATTAACGGATCTGATAATGTGGCATTCAAAGTGATCGTGTTATAAATGAATGGAAAGTAAGCGTAGCTTCTAGCCTCACATCTGGTAAATGACAAAAATCGGGCAGGCAGCATGGCTAAGTCGGTCGCACCGAAGTAGGGTGTATAATCACCTATCTAGAGAATATTCATTTGTTTCTTAAATCTATCAATGCTGTCCCATATATATACGGGAACGGTTGCTGATCCCAACCGTTGGTGATGTACATTCGATACACTCAAGCGAAATGAGTGGTCGGTCATGTGTGGCTGAGTTGCAAGATGTTCTTGTTGAACTCCAGTGTATCGTTCCTAGAGTACACTGATCGGAAGGTGATTCCATACCTTGTCATAGTTGGAAATCCATTACCCAATACGTGCTTGCGGTTTTGATTGTATACTATATATGTAGAACGTGAGATGCAAGCGTTTCTACTAGACTGATATCTATTTGTATTTAGACATTATCATAATATCAGAATGATATTGCTTTTCAAAGATGTTTGGATTCTCATAAGGGAAAAACCCGTTCCGTATTCACGGCGTGGTCTTATGAGATATCATATACCTGTTTAAATGATTTGAGTTTACTCACACCAGTCACATGACTGACCCGGAGTTTATTTGTTTTGTTTTCCCTAAACTCTTGGGTGCCTAAATTTGTACGGGCAGTCAAGTAGTCGGGATTTACAGATGCACTTGGAGAGCTTGGAGCAGGAGGCTTCAGCAGTCGATAGCTATTATTTATTCTGCTGTGATGTTATATGTTGTACTCTGAAAATGGTATGTATAAACAGTTATAACTTTGTATTTCAAAAGTTATGTTATATTTTATTCGTTCCGCTGTGAGATTCGTGTTACTCTGATGATGTTGTTGTGGTCTTCTTCTTCTTCTATTCTAAGTTTCTATCTTATCTATCCTCACCCTCTATCTTCTTTCTATTAGTTTCTTGAATTTCCAGTGCAATTTGGGGTTGGACTTGTGTTATTTAGTCAGCTCAAATTGGACCGGATTTTCGGGTCACTACACCCAATCCATGATCCAAGCTAATGACGCTTCGTCACTACATCCACGTGATTGCCAGTAAATGCCAGATTACACCCATTCATCGAAACGGGAGTAACTTCCAAATCGTAAGTCCATTTTAGCCAAACGAAAGCTCTACTTGAAGCTAATTCAAAGGGATACAAGAGGTATTGAGCAAAGCCTTGTAATTGATGTTTTCATGTCCAAAAAAGGTCGTCTAGTAGGAGTTTCTGGTCATTCTTTGTTTATGATGCGACTTCAACCAAATCGCTTCATGTCTTCTGACGATGTTCCCAATACTTAAGCGTATTGTTAACTAGAGATTCCATGTGTGACAGCTTTGACAAAAAGCATGTCAACAGAAATCAAAGCTGAATTGTAGTTGGAATTTCACATAAATTGATTCGGATTGGATTATCTCTTGAAGTTAGTATTTTTCTTTCCAAAACTATAAATTAATTAATTTCTTCATTTAAACTACTTTGAATATAAACTTAGCTTTCTTATCCAACTATTATTCTACAGCAAACCTATTTAGTTTATTTAAACTATTTTATACTAAAACATGTTTATTTTATTCAAACCTATTTGAACTACTTTATATAAAAAAATTTGTTTACTCTATTCGAACCTATTTTATATCAAGTTTATTATCTTACTTAAACTATTTTAAATTTAACTTAACTATTTTAGATATAAGAGTGTATATTTTCAATCCGAGCAATTTAAGCCCGAAATGATTGAGTGTAAAGATTCAGTTGAATAATAATATTCGTAACATGCAATCTAAATTGAATTTGAAGTTTTAATGGTGAATTGTTTTATAAATCTGAAATTGAAATGATATCGAATATCTAAATCGATTAAGAAATCAAACTGAATTTGGTATTGAAATGAAATTTCGAGAACCTTCGATTTTGGACACTTGATATGGAAGTTTTCGAAACTTATATATATGAAAATTTAATATAAGAATGCGCTGAATTCAAAATTATTGATTTTGAAGGTAATTGACATGAAATGATATCTTGTATATAATGAAATTTGTACAAAATGACATGTTGAAATATGATTTAAGAAGTCTTATATACATGAAATTTTATATATGTCCTATATACGCAAAGTGAAATGAATATAATATATAGTACTATATGATTTCGAACCAAAGATACAGGAAGTACCTTCCATTGAAAATCGAGGTCCTACTCGCTAGGAACTCTTGTTGATATTTCTTTGATTCTGGTTTTCCGTACATAATACTCATGAGTGTTTCCTTTGAACTCGGCTGCATGGCGAAATTCGCAGGGCCGCGAAGGCCTACGATGACGGATGCTTCCTGGGGTAACCAGGCATAACCATTGTGTCTGCTGTGATCTATAGTCGTTTTACGATGGCGAAATCCACAAGGATGCGAAAGCCTATGGGTACGAATGCTTCTTGGGGGATTCAGGCATAACCATTATGTATCTGCGGTCCACATGGCATAATTCATAGGGCAGTGATTGCGTAAGGTTTACGGGTGATACAAATGTAACGACCAGTATTACTAGATGCAAACTGCGTTTCCATGCGATTATTTTGAGGTGTTATGGCGAAATATGTAAGGCAGTGATTGCCTAGCCACCTATGGCCGTGTCACTTTGTCCTCTCGACTTGGTGATAAAGCGACCTTAGGGTCTACATTCCGTGATGATCTCAGATTATTCTATTTCTATTGATTCATCCTGTTGATTGTTCGTGACGAAATTCGTAGGGAAGAGATTTCCTATAGGTACGGATGCTTCTTGGGGGACCCAGGCGTAACCATTGTGTATCTGTGATTCATGAACAAGTTTCATCGGGATGGTACTTCTTTTATCTATTTAAATGTTTTTTAAAGTATTTTCACTGAATGTTGAAACGAGTTTACTTAGTACTTCGAGATTTCTAGTTTTGCGCTTGACCAACGCATTACTAGATTCTTGAAGAACAATGATAAATTTATGGAAATATCGAGTTATCAAAAATTATTTTTGATATAAGGTATTTTTTATATCAAAAGAATTTTTCTTCAATTTTTTTTCTTATAAATTTAAAATTGTATATAAATTATAGACACTTTAATTAGATACATTGGTATAACTATTTTATTTTAATGAACTATAATATGTCAATATGCGAAAACCATTCTATTAGCATAACAGGTTTGATTTTGTTTTGAATGCACGATTTTGATTTCAAATAGAATTGTTCGCTCGATTCTCGACGATGAACACTGATATGAGTTTTTGGTAAAATCTGAGGTTCTCTATCATAGTTTATTGCTATGCAAGAAGAATGGAAGTTTCTAATCAAGAAGTCAAATCAGAAGTCCGCACTTGAGTGATCGGGTTACCAATACTAATTAAAAGACAAATTTTGTATTTTAACAAGAAATCGAAAATGATATGCATATGAATGGAGTATCGTTTAATTACGAGTTCCTTATTTCATTCCTTTTTAAGGACGAAAAGTTCTGAGTAGGGGAGAATGTAACATCCCTTAAAATTACAACCATTTAAAACTTTAAATTTAATTTAATGTTTGAATTTGAATGGTTTTTAAATAAGATTTATGATGTTATTAAAAAACGATTTAAAATTTTATTTGTGATAAACAACAGTTTATAATTTGTTAAATTGTGATCGATAATAATGGAAATTATTAAATTGTTATGTTTATACATTTAGACTAGCTAACTTTGAACTACTGTTGAAAAAAAAAATTGCATTTGAATCCATGATTTTATTTTTAAGGTTTAATATAGGAATTAATGCGATAATTGATAATAAATTTATGAATGTTTCCAAATTAATTTTATATAGGAAGAATTGTAAGACACAGAGTGTTAAAGGTATATAATGTATGTTTTAACTATCGCATTTAATGAAATTTATGTTAACATTTATAATAATAAATAAAAATTTAAATAAACAAAACATATTTATTGTCCAACCTTTCCATGTATTATGAATACATTAGTAATAAAAAAAGATAAAACATATTTATTGTTTCCCCTTCTTTTTCTACTTTCCCCAAATTCACTGCCTCATCTCTCTACACTCTATTTCTTAATTAGTAATGCATTCATTTCATTCCTCCACTTTATTAATTTCTTTCCATACATTCTATTTTCTTGAATCTTATTTCCTATTCTATGCGGCTATCATTACAAAATCCATATATGTTGTATCCATTCTGCCACATTTAATTTGTGAAATACGTGAAAAAATGAATTGAAAAGGTCCCGCACCATTATGTGTATAAGAAAAACAAGTCATTCATTCATTTTAATTAATGAATAAAAGTAAAAGACATCATTTGGTTTTCCTTCCCTTCTTTCTCCACTGTAACGTTTTATATTACATATATTATTTATAGTATAACATAAATACTTCATATTCTTCAATATTCTTCCCTAAGCATGTTTTAATGACTTCATATAATATATAGCATAAAACGTTTTATAAAACAAAAATCCACTCATTTTATTTCCAATGCTTGGCATAAATGCATATGAAACGGTGTAAAAAAGAAGAAAAAAAGAATCAAGTCTGAAAGTTTATTGGCTTGCTTGGGAACCAGTAAAGCATATTGATCTGTTCTTTTGATTGAGATTTACGAATATGTTCAAATTCAAGCGCATGTACCGTTCCCTTCCCTTTATTTATTTCCTTACCTGCTGTTCATTCTGCATAATTTTCTCCTTTCCCTTTACCTCTATTGTCTGCTTAAAGAATATTTCCCCAGGCGAAATCAAGTCTCCTTCTTTTCATTTTAATGGCAGTCTCCACCGAAAAATTAAAATGCCCATTTTCTTCAAGTCTTCATAAATTTCTCCCCTCTCAAATCAATGGCCAGCTGCCATTAGATCCGTTTCTTCCTCTTCAATTAATAGCCAACTTAAAACCAATTTTCCCCAAATCAAACAAATTCCCTTCACCGTCCTCATCAACAATCTCCGCATTCGTCCATCCTTGTTGCGTTGTCACCAGCTTCTTTTTCCTTCGTCGAATCAAGGTGAGTTTTAATCTCATAGTTAATTTTTCTTCAACTAATTAACAATAATACTGTGATAATTAAAAAAAAAGTTGGATCATTTGCTTGTTTAGCATATTTGAATTATCTTTGACATATTGTGGTTTGTTACTTTTGACATAACCATGGAAATTTGGTTGATACTGTCATAATGTTATTATGGCCATTTCAATTTTACCATGATCCATGTTGTACATCACCTATTTTCTTATTGTTACAGGTCTTCTATATTTATTTATTTTACCGTCACTTACTTGGCATGGTCACCGGCCATGTTACCTGTAAAATCAGGTACTACTTGTACTAGCACCTGGTCTATCTCATTTTTGCTTGTTGTTGGAAATATTTAACCATTGCCCATGTTTGCTTGTTTTTTTGGAAATAGTTGTACACATATAAGAATTGTAGTATTAGTTTATATATATATATATATATATATATATATATATATATCTTGAAGCATATATATATACTTTAGTTGATGAAGGCTGTTCCATTTTATTTGCTTTGTCCATTTTATTTATGTGGGAAGTCGTGATTTATTTTTCTGAAACAGGTTAGGAACTTTGAAACTTGCAAATAGGAATTTGGGGTATATAATATATGCATGGGAATATAATTCTTTTGTTAAAGTTTATGTGCTAAAACGTTGAAGCTACTACTTGCCTTTAAGTATTGGGCTTGAATACTTAAGAACTTTTGCCTTGTTTAATATGCATTACTGGGATGTTATATATATAGTTCAAATTTATGTAACAAAGTTCATTTCTTTTTTTGGTGCCATGTATGTGCATTATGTACATACTTTTAAGAAAAAAAAGAATATATGCATATGACATATTTAGCTGAGCGAGGGAACCAATGTAGTATATTTTTTTACTTCTTTGGAATAATGTAAGTTAGATCTATATTTTAATGTAAGTTGGAATGATACGATTCTTATAATAATATTAGGTGTTGTAATATGTCTTATGGCCTTAGTCAGTTTTGTACACATTGACTTGTGCATTGAATTATTTGGCAACTTTACCCGGATATGTAGCATACTAGAAATTCAACAAATTCTCATTTATGTTAGGATTACCTATTTTATTTCAGTTTTTATTGAAGTTAATTTAATTGAATACAACCTGACCAGAGTTTTGTTTTGCTCGGTTCGGGGTCAGACCTGAGTAATTACAGCTTAGATTTGAAGCTGACGATGATAAGGATTCGTGAAGGCATGTGAAGGCACACTCGCTTTTGGTTCGATTAAAATTCGGATTTTCTTTTGTTAAATAAATTAATGTATATTTTCTTCCGCTGTGCATATGAATTTTGTAAACTCTGATATTTGTATAAAATGCTTCTGCTGTGAGATATTGTAGTTTTATTTTTGTGATTTCTATGTTTGATTTTATTAAACCGTGTAAGCTAAATAACAATTTGTCGTTTCGGTTGGTTTAAGTTGGTTTAATTACTGACTTGAAGCGGCCAGAAAGGCAGGTTGTTACAACCACCGAATCACTATCAACCTGCAACTTCCCCTACGATCCATTTAATCCTGAATCCTTTAATCCTACAATCCCAACGACCTAACACCATAAATATACATCCAAAACTCTGAATCCACCTATTAAATGCGCATATACATGCATCCATGCACAAGCCAATACACACGTAATATAAAAGTGCACTTTAAAATGCAGAAACAAAGATAAGAGAAGATGATTTCCCAATAAAATAGCATTTTTTTCAGAAAGATAAAAAGATTTATCTTTTCTTTAAAAAAATTGCCAATAAGTTAGAAAGATCTGTCTATTCCTTAGGAAGTTAAAACAATTTATTTTTTCTTAAAATGGCAAGAATATATATATATATATATATTTTCTATATAAGGTAAATTCAATCACCAAAACTAAAATTACAGCAAACTTCATAATAGAATGATTCATCTCTTACATAATGTTCATATGTGAGTTATATCGTTTAATATATGGGCATGTTATGAATAAGGTGATGGTAGTGGTAGTAGTGATTAACCTATTAACATGGGAGTAATGTATGGTCTGTATCTTTTGATCTGTATCAGAAAAGCAAATGTGCTTGGATTGATATGGTTTGAAATATGTTGTTGTGTTAAAAAAACGATAAATAGTTTATCATTATATAAATGACAAATAGTTTTATCATTTTATAAATGATAGATAGTTTTATCATTTTTCTACATAAAACCAGCGTGTGATACATTATGAATATGAAAGTATTTATACATCAAAATTACATTGTACTAGTATAACTGCATGACGGTGGAAAAACCGACCGTTAATTACATAATATCAAAACATAAAAATATATTTTAATAATTTTTATATGATTTCGAATAAAAAATTAATAGCATTATTTATGAAAAAGCAGAAATAACTAAATTGGTATTACGAATAGTTCAATTTAGTAGCTATCTGATATTGTAGATTTGAAGTGTATTGCAAATTTGAAGGGAAGTGTATATGTGAATTGGTATTGACAGATTTAAATGGAAGAGTGGAAAAATGGACCTTGATTCAAATAATTAAAGCAAGAGAGAAAAACATAAAGCATGATTTTTTGGCTTCAGAAGAAATTGATTTCATCTCACAGTAGGCAAACCTTCCTATGGTTGGTTTGATAAGAAGTGCTGTTTATATTTGTGAAAAATAAAATAAAAATCACCATTCACAAAAATGGAAGATCATGAATCGCCTCAGTAAAAGTCTTGCGTAATATTAATACAAATGATAAATAGTTTTATCATTTAACAAATGTTAAACATGTTAATATTTATATAAAAGATATACATAATTAACTATGTAAATTAAATAAAAGATAGGCATATTAATATTTATATAAAAGATAAACATATTTATCTTCCAAATTTTAGCCGCAATGACTTCAAGAGTGACATATAGGCCACCTATCTTTCTTTTTTCTTTCAAAAAGATAAAAGAATTTATTTTCTAAAAATAAAAATAAAAAGCATTTAAATTTTTATTCAAATAATCTTAATAAAAAATCATTTTGCTAAGAAGATAAAAGATTTAACCTTCTCTATAAGCTGATAAAAGCATTAGTTTACATATATAAAAAACTACATTTTCCTCTTATTCTAAAATTTGTTTCAGCTTTTAAACATAATTCTACTTGTTGACTTGCACATTTCATTTAATGAACTTATTTCAGTTCCTATGTGCTTTCTTTGTATTTTTTATGTGTATATTTATAGACACACATATACACACTAATTGTTTTCTATGCACATACTGTAACGATTCGGATTTCGCCTGGACCTAATCGATCACAAAATCGACTAAGCCCGTTCAGAAACCCGAATACGCTAAATTTGGGCATACAACACATCAGAACAAATAACATAAGACTTTTATAAACATTATAATAATGTTACATCAGAGTACAGAATATCAGAGTACATCGAATATAATAATACAACAGCGGAAGATAATTTACAATGAATTTAATACAGTGCATCAGAACTAATAAACTGATACAGCGGAAGTCTATCAATGCTCTGGACACAGCTTTAAGCTTAGATCCAGAATTCTACTCAATATATTAGCAAAATAAGCTACTCAACTGCCCATGTGGAAAAGAGGGCACCCGAGTTTGCAAAGTGACAAACTACGGGTCAGTCATGGGACTGGTATGAGAAATCTTACTTAACTTATCTGACAATATGGCTAATCACAGGACCACGTCGCTAACGCGGAATGGGTTTACTCCATTGGATTGCCAGTGAATAAATTAAATAAATTTTTATTCAAACCAACGCAATGCTTTTTAGAAAAATGAAATCATTAAAAGACTTAAGTCCCATCACACAATGCAACGCAAACCGGAGGATAGAGTTTTACCTTATAATGATCAAACATGCTCGAAACGTAGAAAATAATATTTTTAATATTATAATTAGTGTCTAATCTGTTTTAAAACACTTCAAAGTAAATGTATCAATCCTAGACGGCATAGTACCCCATCCTACTATGTTGCCATATATAAGTTTACAATCAAAACTGTAATGTCATATTGGAAATTGGGTTTCCATCACGAGTCAAGGCTAGGGACGATCTCCTTACCAATTCGAGACACTCTAGCATTGTCCCAGGATTCGGACGTTGGCGAACCCTTGGATCCTACAGGGCCGGTCCACAGATACTTTAGTGGATTAGTTATGCCTGAACACACGCTTCTCGGTCCTATTGAACTTATAAAATTGTCACTATCGACCAATAAATCCGAGGCGCCTCATTCCATCAACCACATAAGTAAAATGTCAGGGCCTGAAAAACCCTGATACCACTTCTAGCTAGAAAGAAACATGTGCGCTCCCTGTGTTACGACCCAAACTTCCCCATGAAGGAAAGCCCGGATTGCTTTGAGGACAAGACGAATCAGAACACAAACAGAAGAATATTTCATTGTTAATTACAACAATTCCACTAGAATACAAGAATATACAGAGTATGAATCAATATTACACAACATAAAATATAAAAGATTACAATACATTACATAGCAGGGAAAATAATACAAAACATAACTGAAAGTAATAAACGAATAAAGAGCTTTCCGAGTATTGTTCCAGCTGTAAACCAGGATCCTGTGAATATAAATCCGCAAAACCAAAACTACTGCCTGCCTGTGTGGAAAATAGTGGCACCCAGAGTTTAGGTTAAAACAATAAACTCCAGGTTAGTCATGTGACTGGTGTGAGAACTAAAACAGTTATTAATCTTTATTTTAAAGTTAGGTAAATCAAGGGACCACGCCGTATAACACAGAACAGGTTTCCTCCCATGAATCACAGTGCATAAAACAATAGCGCAATGCTAAATAAAGAACAATGAAGCAATTTTAAGACCCAGGTCCCATCACATAATGCAACACAAGCCGGAGGATAGGGTTTTACCTTATAATAGCCAAAGAATGCTTGATACGCTAAATTTCATCTTTAATTATTACTATAAGTGTATAGTGTCAAAAAAATTTCAATCATAAGTATTAATCATAGACGGCATGGGTACCATATATCATGTCGCCAGTACTAGGCTCTACAATCAAAACCACAAATGTCACGTATTGGAAGTTGGATTTCCATCTGTGAACCAAGGCAAGGGATCGTCCTTACCGAATGCGAGATGCTCTAGCCCGTGTCTCAGGAGCAGAACGCATCAACCCTTGGATCGTCATGGCCGGTCCACCGATGTGGATTAAAATGTCTGAACACTGCGTTTCCCCGCCCTATGGGGCATCAATGAGCCCAATGACTCCATCGGACCCGGATCGTCCGATCTAACCGAGGCGCCTCGCAATCCATCATCCACATAATTAAAATGTCCGGGCGTGTAAAACACAAAACACCACTCCTATCTAGAAGGAAACGCATGCCCTCCCTGATGTCCTTCTCCCGTTTTTAGTTCACACCGGGGTGTGAGGCTCGCGAATTAACGCTACACAAAGCTACGCCACAAAGGCCGTGCTTTGATCATCAACCACAAGACTCTGCTTTTCAACAGAAGCCTTGATCATTTGCATCTTTGCATGCCACACAGGCAAACCACTCCATGAAACCGA
Source organism: Allium sativum (assembly GCA_030737875.1). Classification (NCBI taxonomy): domain Eukaryota; kingdom Viridiplantae; phylum Streptophyta; class Magnoliopsida; order Asparagales; family Amaryllidaceae; genus Allium; species Allium sativum. The sequence continues at coordinate 993,860,037 of CM060924.1, read as the reverse complement.
TATCCATCAATCATACAGAATGATATCCAATGTCAGACACATAGTCCATTTACAAGTTTGTTCTGGGCATAAACGAAACCGGAGGAACCTTATTCCTCGCATATCCATTGATCTCCAAGTATGTCTGGACGATCACCAACTGATTCCTTCCTCTTGGGTGTACGGCCGAATCAAGATCATCAGTAATTATCCAAACGATGTGAAGACCTCCGGTCTTCAACCATCATCTTCATCTTCGACTAATCGTCGTATCAGTTATTCTGAATGGGATAAATCCGGTCTTTCCGAATAACTCACGTATTTTATAAACTAGTGTTACACAAACACAACATACGCCTCATTCCAATTCAGAATATTCTTTTATTCAAATATTCTCATTATTAGGGAAAGGTTCCTATTAATTTTATCAAAGATAAATTCTTTAAAATTTATTCTTTAATCCTCCTTTGAATATCATTTCCAACTAGTTGGGATTAGCGAACCACACCGAAGTAATCATTTATTTTATTTCCCAATCCCAACCTATTCATCCCATGGAGCAAAACTGGTAATCCTCCATATCTAACACCACAGTGTTATCGATAAAACTAATTACTATTTCACGTTCAAATCTAATTAAAGATTTAACTACCTCTTTGGAGCAAAACTGGTGATAATCCATTCTCGATCATTTAATCTAATTAAAGATTCATAAAAACTCCACTTAGTTTTAATCTACCCAAAAATCAATATCATGTCTTTAACTGGGTTAAAGAACTAATGTCATTTAAAACACAGATCACAATAAACCCAAAATCACCTTCCATTAATAATGGAATCTTCACGGAAAACAGATCAACATATATAATCTATATGAACTTCCATATCCGACTAATAATATAAATGGAATAATGGCAAAGCCTTTTAAATTCCATATATTTTAATAGTCTTCCTCAACAGAAGTTCACTTTGATTATTGCCAAATCGAATTCCAATCCATCCCAATTTATTTTATTAAATTGGAAAACTTTACTTTGGAAATTATCCTTTAAATCTTATCAAAAATATTTATAAATTCCAAATCCCATTTCACTGTAAATCGGGATAAAGAACGAACGTCCTTAAAACACAGTTCACAATAAACCCAATTCACATTCTATTAATTATCAGGTTAAAGAACAAGTGTTATTTAAAACACCGTTCACGATAAACCCAAAAATCAATTCCAATTCAATATTATTTAATTGGTATACTTCATTAAATCTAAATAAAAAGATATAATCTTTTTCTCAACTGGGTTTAAGAACAGTGTTAATGAAGGCACCATTCACGACAAACCCAAATCCCATTTGATATTAAATACAAGGCTCTGAATAGAAAATATATCGGCTTATATTCAATAACAAATTCTACGACCAACAAATATCGTATTGGAAATAACGACATAAATATATCTTTCAAATTTCCATAACAATATCTGTATAATCACGAAATCCAACATCGAAATATTCCGAAGACAATTTCGATTCAAATCCATTTCCGATTTATATATTGGAAATTCTGATTATTTTTAAAATCATTTCAAATCCAATTTATTTATTTTAAAAATAATTGGATTTTAGTTCTAGCTCAAAACTAGTTCATTTCGATAAAAATCTATTTTTATCTTTTCAAATATGGAATTTTTCATCCCAATTCTTTCCAAATTATTTATTATGATTTTACACAAATTATTGATATTTTTAATAATTTTATCAAGGGCCGTACAGTCGATTTCCATCAACGACCATCGAACTGCACCTACAGCGACCTTTTCCAAATTTGATTTGGACATAATTCCAAATCCAACTATTAGATTTCTAATTTCTGATATTCGTTAGAAAGCTCTTTTCGATACGAATCCAATGGTTCTGGTTTTAGGAGAATTCGAAGGTCGGATCTCCCGTAATGTCCGTTCGAAGTCAATGTTCGAAATTCGCGAACTGCCGCAGCGCGGCGCGTTCTATTTAGGCCATTATATCATAAATATAATATATATTTCGTCGATTTCCATTTAAAACGTATTTTATAAATCGTTTTAAATTCATTTTCAAAACGATTTCAACTTCCATCTCAAATCCAAATCAAAATTGAATTTTCCAATATAAATTCGTTTTAAATTCATTTCAAATCTATTTCAAATTAATTCGAATTTCAAATCTATTTTAATTTAATTCAAATTTCAATTCTCCATATCATTTCAATATTATAACAATAATATTTTCAAAATATTCGATTTTGAAATCACTTTTCGATATTCATTGTAAAACGAATAAATCGACAAAATTCCCGTTCGTGTTAAAATGGCGTTTAACTACTTAACACGGCTTCACATTTCAATATTCACTAAATATTATTTTAAAATATTCGATAATTCTGAACTGGAATCAAACACAGTCAATTACCATATAATGTGATTATATGGATTTTCACACAACAAATGTGTATAACAACAATGAAAACAACAATCCATCATCCAAAGTGCATTCTACACTGCATAAGCATCAAATATAAATATTTAACGCTTATAACAGCTGTCAATCAGTCGATCGACACACAGCTAATTATTGGGATTAGTGTATGTCCAATTTCGTCCCAATACCCGTGTGGGGTTTTCAAACAACAAACACAAATTTATTTGTGCAGTTGGGCGATGTGTAAAATTTTATCGTCCCAATCAATATCAGTCAAATGTGTGTACATCAACAAATCGTCTGATTTGTAAATGAATATTTAATTTTAAATACACGTTAAAAATTATATTTTTAACTATAAAATATTTATTTTCATTCCACATCACACAATCAACTTTCACAACAGATCAATCAAACATACAAGCCATCCATGGTCTGTGGACGACGGGTGTCGGGTGCTGCTAAACACCGTCTGCATCCTAGTATATATTTTAACTAGAAAACAAATTAAAAGTCAGGAGTTCTCACCTTGGGGTTCCACTCCATCATTCTTTATTTCTGAATGGTTTAGATTTGGATTTGTTTTCCACCTGTTCCATCATAATTCTTTTCACGCTGTTCATAGTAAAAATCATATTTTTATCGCTCCATTCCAATAAATAAAAATCATATTTTTATTTCTACTTCTTATATTTTTACAATTCCCACCTCATAATAAAAATCTCATCTTTTCTATGAACAAAAATCATATTTTTGATTATATAAAAAAAACCTATCTTTGATTATATAAAAATCCAAACTTTGGATATATAAAAATCTAAACTTTTACTTCTAACAAACTAATTACCTTAACCAAACAAGAAAAAAAATAATTAAAACCAAAAATAAAAACTTACGTTTGCTATTTTGGTCAAAGGAGGACCCACGGGGCCGGAGATAGTCAGAGGAGGGTGGCGTCGGGCCGCTAAGGGGTCAAGGTGGCGCTGGCGGTCCAGGCAGTGGCAGATTGGCTCGATTTAGGATTTGAAACAAAAGGGTGCGGCGGTTTCAGGGTCGTGGAGGCTGTAGGGGGTGAGGCGGAAGGGGGAGGCCGGGCGCGGTGGCGTGGGAGGCTGGCGGCGCTGCTGGGGAGTCAGTTTTAGGCGAGATTGGGTGGTGCGGTTAAATTGAAGTAGGAGATGAGAGGGAAGAGGAGCGGAGGTCAGTGGCGAAGGGGGGGCTAGCTTCGACGATTGCGCCTGGAGGGATGTGGGGCGGCGTCCACGGTGGTAGAAGGAGGTGGTCGGTTTTTATCAGAGAAGGGGGAAAAGAAATTCGATCGTGTGAAATGAATGGGGGGGTGTTAATGAAAAAGGGTTTATATTTATATTATTATTTATTGTTATTTTATATTTCAAAAAGTTGACTTTTCTTTTGAACCCCAAACGAGGCCCAACGACTATCGTACCTAGCGTATTACCCCCATTCCGAACACAATGGAATATGTATCGTAAGCCAGTTCGGCCGTTTCAATCCGTTTTCGTCAAAATAAAAATATAACTCTATATATTGAATTTGAACGCACATTTCAATTTACCGGGGCCACATACAGACTCTAAAAATTCCTGAAAAATATTTTATAGCTTTGTATTGATGATACGATCCTAACAAAACTAATTTCATCAAATTCTGAGACCGTTTGAAAATTGGCCGTTTTCTGGTCGATCGAAATTGACTAAAACTGTCAAAACACGTTTAACTTCGCCACGCTGACATATTGATTTAGAAAATTATGAATTTTGGAACCTAGCAATAATTTGATGTCCCGGTTCCAATAAAAGTGGTTTCGTCGAAAACAGAGGCCGTTTGCAAAATTTCCATTTTTAAGGGCCAGAATTCCACAGCGACAATTCTGAATTTTCAATTGGACATAACTTTTTATTCCCGCTTTGAAATTTCAATTTTTCGGATTCGTTGGAAAGATATTTTCTAACAGATTCTAATATTGTTGGTTTCGCTAAAATCCGGTTTATTTTGAATCCTGTACATTCATTTGAAATTAGAAATCGAATTTTCAAACTACCGCGCCATTTTTTAATTCCTTTTATAATTATAATAAAATATTTATATTCTAACGACGATTCAAATAAATATTTATGTTCTAATTCTATTCAAAATAAATTTCATGTTATTATTATTTGAAATAATTCATTTTAAATATTCAAAATTCATTAAAATTGCCAAAATAAAAAATTTAAATTGGCTCGGATTTCCAGGTTATCACAATCTCCCCCACTTAAAACTTTTCATCCCCGAAAAGGAACGAAGATGAAAGTTGTTTTACAAACCAACTCAACTTTCATTATTTTCATTACGGCTTAAGTTCTTCAACTTTTCAGTTTCTAAGAACTTTTCAAATTTTTCAAAAATTTGGCTAACACCCTAAATTTTTGAAAATTTCGCCATAACCTCCCCTGCACGGGAGCACTTGGAAAATCCCGAAATTTCCATACAGGCCTCTCTAATCCAAAAAGAAAAAGAAACAGCCAAGCGGCTAGCCAATTGGCTCATAAAATCATCCAATACCCAAGAAATACAATAAACATGTGCCTATTTGTCGGGCAAACAATTTTATTCCTCTTCTCTAGCCTCCTTGCTATGACCTGTTCAATGTGTGTACATGTATATGCATGCAAATGTGACAAATTTTCAATGCAATTCACTATTTGGTTCAATTTAGCCTAAATGGTTAAAAATATCAAACCAATAATCAAACAACACAACTATCAATCAATTAGTGAATTAATGTTTCAAATTCATAATTTTGATATATATACAGAAAATCATGTTTTTGATGCCAAGTCACAAAAATATGTTCTAACTATATTTTGGTTCTCACACCAGTCAATTGGAAATATATAGTTATCTCACTTTCGAAACTCGAGCACAGAGGCTGATGATGAGGCCTCATCATCAGAATCATCCCCGGGCGATTAGAGTGTGATTTTATATCTGTCCAGTATATTCGAGACTTCCAATACACATGGATCAGACGTATATTAAAATCTCTATATACCCGATAGTCCAAATCAATTTAAAGTAAATATTCAAATACAAATAATAAGGTTTAAATTTTCAAAACAAAATTTGTTTTAATTTATATTTTAAAAATAACACTCTTCACACTCGTTCTAGGATACTACTGATCCTATCTCCAATGAGTCATTCTCATTGGATATTACTAATCCAATCTCTGATGAATTCTTTCGTTCGGTTCTAATGTGTCTTGTTCTCGAGCTCTGTAAACAAAAGCTGTGCTACCAAGCTGTTACGACCCGAACTTCCCCGTGAAGGAAAGCACAGATTGCTTTGAGGACAAGACGAATTAGAACACAAATAGAAGAATATTTCATTGTTAATTACAACAATTCCATCAGAATACAAGAATATACAGAGTATAAATCAATATTACACAACACAAAATATCAGAGATTACAATACATTACATAACAACGGAAAATAATACAAAACACAACTGAAAGTAATACACGGATACAGAGCTTTCCGAGTATCGTTCCAGCTGCAAACCGGGATCTGGTGAATATAAATCTGCAAAACCAAAACTACTAGTTGCCCGTGTGGAAAATAGGGGCACCCAAAATTTAGTTTAAAACAATAAACTCCAAGTCAGTCATGTGACTGGTGTGAGAACTAAAACAGTTATTAATCTTTATTTTAAAGTTAGGTAAATCAAGGGACCTATAACACGGAACTGGTTTCCTCCCAAGAATACCAGCGCATAAAACAACAGCGCAATGCTAAATAAAGAACAATGAAGCTATTATAAGAACCAGGTCCCATCACACAATGCAACACAAGTCGGAGGATAAGGTTTTACCTTATAATAGCCAAAGAATGCTTGATACGCTAAATTTCATCATTTATTATTACTATAAGTGTATAGTGTCAAAACAATTTCAATCATAAATATTAATCATAGACGGCATGGGTTCCATATATCATGTCGCCAGTACTAGGCTCTACAATCAAAACCGCAAATGTCACGTATTGGAAGTTGGATTTACATCTGTGAACCAAGGCAAGGGATTGCCCTTACCGAATTCGAGACGCTCTAGCCCGTGTCTCAGGATCAGAATGCATCGACCCTTGGATCGTCAGGGCCGGTCCACCGATGTGGATTAAAATGCCTGAACACTGCGTTTCCCCGCCCTATGGGGCGTCGATGAGCCTAATTACTCCATCGGACCCGGATCGTTCGATCTAACCGAGGCGCCTCGCAATCCATCATCCAATAAGTAAAATGTCCGGGCGTGTAAAACCCAAAACACCACTCCTAGCTAGAAGGAAACACATTCCTTACCGGAGGTCCTTCTCCCGTTTTTAGTTCACACTGGGGTGTAAGGCTCGCGAATTAACGCTACACAAAGCTACGCCACAAAGGCCGTGCTTTGATCATCAACCACAAGACTCTGCTTTTCAACAGAAGCCTTGATCATTTTCATCTTTGCATGCCACAAGGGCAAACCACTCCATGCAACCGATATCCATCAATCTTACAGAATGATATCCAATATCAGACACACAGTCCATTTACAAGTTCGTTCTGGGTCTGAACGAAACCTGGGGAACCTTATTCCTCGCATATCCATTGATCTCCATGTACGTCTGGACGATCACCAACTGATTCCCTCCTCTTGGGTGTACGACCCTATCAAGATCACCAGTAACTATCCAAACGATGTGAAGACGACCTGTCTTCAACCACCGTCTTCATCTTCGACTAATCGTCGTATCAGTTATTCAGAATGGGATAAACCCGGCCATTCCGAATAACTCGTGTATTCTATAAACAAGTGTTACACAAACACAACATACGCCTCATTCCAATTCAGAATATTCTTTTATTCAAATATTCACATTATTAGGGAAAGGTTCCCATTAATTTTATCAAAGATAAATTCTTTAAAATTTATTCTTTAATCTTCCTTTGAATATCATTTCCAACTAGTTGGGATTAGCGAATCACACCGAAGTAATCATTTATTTTATTTCCTAATCCCAACCTATTCATCCCATGGAGCAAAACTGTTAATACTCCATAACTAACACCACGGTGTTATCGGTAAAAATAATTACCATTTCACGTTCAAATCTAATTAAAGATTTGACTATCGCTTTGGAGCAAAACTGGTGATACTCCAATCTCGATCATTTCAATCAAAGTAAAGATTCATTAAAACTCCACTTAGTTTTAATCTTCCCAAAAATCAATTTCCTGCCTTTAATTGGGTTAAAGAACTAATGTCATTTTAAACACAACTCACGATAAACCCAAAATCACCTTCCATTAACAATGGAATCTTCACGGAAACAGATCAACAAATATAATCGATATGAACTTCCATATCCGACTAATAATATAAATTGAATAACGGCAAAGCCTTTTAAATTCCATATATTTTAATAGTCTTCCTTAACAGAAATTCACTTCGATTATTTCCAAATCGAATTCCATTCCATCCCAATTTATTTTATTAAATTAGAAAACTTTACTTTGGAAAATCTCCTTTAAATCTTATCAAAAAGATTTATAAATTCCAAATCCCATTTCACTGTAAATCGGTTAAAGAACGAATGTCGTTAAAACACAGTTCACAATAAACCCAATTCACATTCTATTAATTATCGGGTTAAAGAACAAGTTTATTTAAAACACCGTTCACGATAAACCCAAAAATCAATTCCAATTCAATTCCAATTAAATATTATTTAATTGGTATACTTCATTAAATCTAAACAAAAAGATCTAATCTTTTTCTCAACTGGGTTTAAGAACAGTGTTAATGAAGACACCATTCACGACAAACCCAAATCCCATTTTATATTAAATACAAGGCTCCGAATAGAAAATATATCGGCTTATATTCAATACCAAATTCTACGACCAACAAATATCGTATTGGAAAGAACGATATAAATATATCTTTCAAATTTCCATAACAATATCCGTATAATCACGAAATCCAACATCGAAATATTCCGATGACAATTTCGATTCAAATCCATTTCCAATTTATATATTGTAAATTCTGATTACTTTTAAAACCATTTCAAATCCAATTTATTTATTTTAAAAATAAATGTATTTTAATTCTAGTCCAAAACTAGTTCATTTCGATAAAAATCTAATTTTATCTTTTCAAATATGGAATTTTTCATCCCAATTCTTTCCAAATTATTTATTATGATTTTACACAAATTATTGATATTTTAAATAATTTTATCAAGGCCCGTACAGTCGATTTCCATCAACGGCCATCGAACTGCACTTACAACGACCTTTTTCAAATCTGATTTGGACATAATTCCAAATCCAACCATTAGATTTCTAATTTCTGACATTCGTTAGAAAGATCTTTTCGATACGAACCCACCGGTTCTGGTTTTAGGAGAATCCGACGGTCGAATCTCCCATAATGTCCGTTCGAAGACAATGGTTCGCGAACTGCCGCAGCGCGGTGCGTTCTATTCAGGCCATTATATTATATATAATACATATTTCGTCCATTTCCATTTAAAACGTATTTTATAAATCGTTTTAAATTCATTTTCAAAACAATTTCAGCTTCCATCTCAAATTCAAATCAAAATTGAATTTTTCAATATAAATTCGTTTTAAATTCATTTCAAATCTATTTCAACTTAATTCAAATTTCAAATCTATTTTAATTTAATTCGAATTTCAATTCTCCATGTCATTTCAATATTAAAACGATAATATTTTCAAAATATTCGATTTTGAAATCACTTTTCGATATTCATTATTAAACGAATAAATCGACAAAATTCCCATTCGTGTTAAATTGGCGTTTACCTACTTAACATGGCTTCACATTTCAATATTCATTAAATATTATTTTAAAATATTCGATAATTCTGAACTGGAATCACACACAGTCAATTACCGTATAATGTGATTATATGGATTTTCACACAACAAATGTGTATAACAACAATGAAAACAGCAATCCATCATCCAGAGTGCATTCTGCACTGCATAAGCATCAAATATAAATATTTAACGCTTATAACAGCCTGTCAATCAATCGATTGACACACAACTAATTATTGGGATTAGTGTATGTCCAATTTCATCCTAATACCTGTGTTGTGTTTTCAAACAACAAACACAGATTTATTTGTGCAGTTGGGCGATGTGTAAATTTTTATCACCCCAATCAATATCGGTCAAATGTGTGTACATCAACAAATCATCTGATTTGTAAATGAATATTTTATTATATATACACGTTAAAAATTATATTTTTAACTATAAAATATTTATTTTCATTCCACATCACACAATTAACTTTCACAACATATCAATCAAACATACAAGCCATCCATGGTCTGTGGACGACGGGTGTCGGGTGCTGCTAAACACCGTCTGCATCCTAGTATATATTTTAACTAGAAAACAAATTAAAAGTGAGGAGTTCTCACCTTGGGGTTCCACTCCATCATTCTTTATTTCTGAACGGTTTAGATTTGGATTTGTTTTCCACCTGTTCCATCACAATTCTTTTCACGCCGTTCATAGTAAAAATCATATTTTTATCGCTCCATTCCAATAAATAAAAATCATATTTTTATTTCTACTTCTTATATTCTTACAACGCCCACCTCATAATAAAAATCCCATCTTTTCTATGAACAAAAATCATATTTTTGATTATATAAAAAAAACCTATCTTTGATTATATAAAAATCCAAACTTTGATTATATAAAAATCTAAACTTTGATTATATAAAAATCAAAACTTTTACTTCTATCAAACTAATTACCTTAACCAAACAAGAACAAAAATAATTAAAACCAAAAATAAAAACTTACATTCGCTGCTTTGGTCAAAGAAGGACCCACGGGGACGGAGACAGTCGGAGGAGGGTGGCGTTGGGTCGCTAAGGGGTCAGGGTGGCGTTGGCGGTCCAGGCAGTGGCAGATTGGCTCGATTTAGGGTTTGAAACAAAATGGGGCGGCAATTTCAGGGTCGTGGAGGCTGTCGGGGGTGAGGCAGAAGGGGGAGGTCGGCGCGGTGGCGTGGGAGGCTGGCGGTGCTGCTGGGGAGTCGGTTTCAGGAGAGATTGGGTGGTGCAGTTAAATTGAAGAAGGAGATGAGAGGGAAGAGGAGCGGAGGTCAGTGGCGAAGGGGGGGGGCTAGCTCCGACGATCGCGCCTGGTGGGAGGTGGGGCGGCATCCACGGTGGCAGAAGGAGGTGGTCGGTTTTTATCAGAGAAGGGGGAAAAGAAATTCGATCGTGTGAAATGAATGGGGCGGTGTTAATGGAAAATGATTTATATTTATATTATTATTTATTATTATTTTATATTTCAAAAGGTTGACTTTTCTTTTGAACCCCAAACGAGGCCCAACAACTGTCGTCCATAGTGTATTACCCCCATTCCGAACAGAACGGAATATGTATCATAAGCCAGTTCGGCCATTTCGATCAGTTTTCGTCAAAATCAAAATATAACTCTATATATTGAATTTGAACGCACATTTCAATTTACCGGGGCCACATACGGACTCTAAAAATTCCTGAAAAATATTTTATTGCTTCGTATTAATGATACGATCCTAATAAAACTAATTTCGTCAAATTCTGAGACCGTTTGAAAATTGGCCATTTGCTGGTCGATCGAAATTGACTAAAACTGTCAAAACACGTTTAACTTCGCCACGCTCACATATTGATTCAGAAAATTATGAATTTTGGAACCTAGCAATAATTTGACATCCCGATTCGAACAAAAGTGGTTTCGTCGAAAACAGAGGTCATTTGCAAAATTTCCATTTTTAAGGGCCAGAATTCCACAGCTACTATTCTGAATTTTCAATTGGACATGACTTTTTATTCCCGCTATGAAATTTCAATTTTTCGGATTCGTTGGAAAGATATACTCTAACAGATTCTAATATTTTTGGTTTCGCTAAAATGCAGTTTATTTTGAATCCTGTACATTCATTTGAAATTTGAAATCGGATTTTCAAACTACCGCGCCATTTTCAATTCCTTTTATAATTATAATAAAATATGTATATTCTAACGACGATTCAAATAAATATATACATTCTAATTCTATTCAAAATCAATTTATCGTCATTATTATTCAAAATAATTCATTTTAAATATTCAAAATTCATTAAAATTGCCAAAATAAATATTTTAAATTGGCTCGGATTTCCGGGTTATTACACCCTGCATTCCCTTGTCCCGTTTCTAACTCTTACCGGGGTGTGAGGCTCGCGAACTAACGCTATACACAAAGCTATCTTGAAATAGGCTATGCTTTGATCATCATCCATAAGGCTCTGCTTTCAACAAAAGCCTTGATCATTTGCATCTTGGCATGCCACATTGACAATTCAAGCCATGCGATCGATAACTACCAATATATTACCTCTGAGTTCATGCGTCTCAGAGAAGGGTGTTAAGTAAGAGAATAAATTCTCCACCACTAACATATATATATATTAAATAGAGATTAATTTATATGGAATGAAATCCAATGTCAGACACACTTCCATTTACAAGTCCGTTCCGGGTCTGAAACAAACCGGAGACACCTTGTTCCTCGTCCCGTATGTCCAATATGGAAGAGAGATGCTCGCATATCCGAACAATCAACAAGTATGTCCGGACAACTACCACTTTAACCCTTTCCTAGGAGCGACCCAGTTCAGGGCATCAGTAGTCGTCCATTCGATGTGAAGATCGCCAGTCTTCAATCACCATCTTCAATGTCTTCGACTTTTAACCGTCGTAGTAATTATTCAGAATGGGTTAAACCCAGATTTTCAGAATAACTCGCGTATTTTATAATCAGAAATCAAGTGCTATAAAGACACATCATACGCCTCATTCCAATTCAGAATATTCTTTTAATAAAATATTCATATTAAAAGGGAATGATTCCCATCAATTTTATCAAAGATAAATTTTTTTAAATTTAATCTTTAATCTTCTTTTTAAAGATTCAATAAAACTCCAATTTGATTTTAATATCAAAAATCATTACTTTATGATTATTCAACCTTTAAAAAATTAGTCTTTTCGTTAACTGGGATAAAGAACCAATGTCATTTAAAACACAGTTCACGATAAACCCAAAATCATCTTCCATTAAATATGGAAATTTCACAGAAATCAAATCAGTATATATAATCGATATAAATTTCCATATTAGACTAATAATATAAATGGAATAACCGCAAAGCCTTTTAAATTCCATATATAGTAATAGTCTTCTTTTACATGAGCCTATCTTGATTATTATCAAATCGAATTTCCACTCAATTCCAATTTAAAATTAAATTGGAAAACTTGACTTTGGAAAATTTCTTTTTTAAATCTTAATAAAAATATTTATAGATTATAAATCATATTTTTACTGTTAATTGGGCTAAAGAACAAATGTCGTTTAAAACATAGTTCACAATAAGCCCAATTCACATTTCAATTTATTCCGATTACTAAATATAATTGGAAATTTTAATAATCTTAATTAAAAGATTTATTTTTTTCATACGGGGTTTTAAAACATTGTTATTTAAGACACCATCCACGACAACTCAAAATATAATTCTTTTATTTAATTCCAATTAAATATTAGTGAATTGGAAGACTTCATTAAATCTTAATTTAAACGATTTATCCTAGTTAATAACTAGTTCGTTTCGAAAAAATATTTTTTTATCTTTTATCCATCCAAAAACGGACATAGAAATCATCATTTTATTCTTCGCTGAATATTATTTTTTAAAATATTCGTTATTTAAAAATATTCTTTATATAAAAAGATTCTTTTTGTAAAAATATTCCTTATATTACAATGTTCTTTATTTTAAAGTATTCCTTACATTACAATGTTCTTTATTTTAAAATAATCTTTATTTAAAAGATATTCTGAATCGGAATGCGACTCAATCATTTACCATATAACTTTGGTTATATGGATTTCATACATCGCATGTACGCGACAACAATGATAAATAGTCATTAAACAATCCATTCACATCCAGAGTGGAATTTATAATTGTGTGAGCATTAAAATGAATAAATAACGCTCATCGCAGTCTGTCAATCCACCGATTGACATACAGCTAAATATTTGTTCTAGTGTATGTTAAATATCATCCCAATACCCATGTGGGATTTTCAGACAACAACAATTCATCTAAATAAATCATTGGTTAATGAATTTAACCAATTTTAATTCCGCTAACATATTGATGATAACTAACAAACATGTTATTATACTCCTAATGCCAAATAAAAATGTATTTTACTCGCATAATTTCCCTACATGTATCTAATATATAATTTGACAATACAAACGTCACTTTGATTTGCATACAAATTCTGTTGTATAATTTAACAATAAAATGTCACTTAAATTTACATACATATTCTAATGTATGTTTTGACAAATAAAATGATTCTTATATTTGCATATAAATTCTAATGTATGTTTTGCAAATAAAATTTGTAACAACCTGGAAATTCTGGGCCAGTTTAAATTTTTTATTTTGACGAATTTATTGAATTTTGATTATTTAAAATGAATTATTTTAAATAATAATGACGAAAAATTTATTTTGAATATAATTCGAACGTATATATTCGTTTGAATCGACGATAGAATATAAATATTTATTTATATTTATAAAAGGAATTGAAAATGGCGCGGTAGTTCGATGATTCGATTTCAAATTTCAAATGGATGTACAGGATTCAAAATAAACCGGATTTTAGTTAAACCAAAAATATTAGAATCTATTTGATAATATCTTTCCAACAAATCCGAAAAATTGAAATTTCATAGCGGGGATCAAAAGATATGTCCAGTTGAAAATTCAGAATAGTCGCTATGGAATTCTGGCCCTTAAAAATGGAAATTTTGCAAATGACCTCGGATTTCGGCGAAACCACTTTTGTTGGATCCGTGATGTCAAGTTTGCTAGGTTTCAAATTTCATAATTTTTCGAATCAATATGTGAGCGTGGCAAAGGAAAACGTGTTTGACCAGTTTCAGTTGATTTTAATCGACTGGAAAATGGCCATTTTTCAAACGGTCTCAGAATCCGATGAAATTAGTTTTGTTAGGACCGTATCGTCAATACGAAGCTAGAAAATATTTTTTGGGAATTTTTCTAGTTAGTATGTGACCCCGGTAAATTGAAATGTGCGTTCAAATTCAATATATAGAGTTATATTTTGATTTTGAACGAAAACTGATCGTAATGATAAAATGGACTTACAATATATACCCCATTGTGTTCAGAATGGGGGTAATTAGCTAGGAACGACAGTCATTGGGATTCGATTGGAGTTAGTGGTGATAAATAGTTAAATGATGAAATAAAATATTATTATATTATATTATATATATAATACCCCTCCTTTTCACATAAACCCCCCAAAATCGATTTCATTCAAAAGAATAAATAAAAAAAACATTCTTCCAATTCGCGACAGCCGACCCCCCTGGACCGCGTCGCGCCGCCATCGCCTACCGTAGGTTGGCGCCTCCACCACCAAGACCCCAAGCGCCGTCCCCTCCCCTTCATCTCCGCCTTTTCCTCCTCCTAGAATGGGCGAACACCCCCACGCAAGCCCCCCCAAAACCGCCGGAAACCCAAGCACAGCCGCCGCCACAGCCATGCTCCGGCCCTCGCTCCTCCGACTGGTGACCCTCCTTCATCAACAGTTGGATTCCTCTTTCAAAAAGTGAGTTTTTCTAGTTTAATTAAATTCAAATACGTAGTATAAAATCAGTTTTTATAAATAAAAAACAATATTATTTTTAACCAGTTTTGATTTGTATTTAACATTATAAAGATCTGATTTTTAACAACAAAAAGATTTGATTTTCATTAGAAAAGGCTATATTTTTATATAATAGAAAAGGTTTGGTTTTTGTTTAATATAGCAAAGTTAAAGATTTCATTTTTATAAATGTAAAGATTAAATTTTTATTATGAAGTAGCAAATGTAATGATTCCATTTTTATTTACATACGAGCGTTATAAAGATGAGATTTTTATCTCTAGAAGCACGTGTGATTTTTAAATATGTAGCGAATTAAAAATATAATTTTTATAATATAGAGAGGTTAAAAATATAAATTTTGTACTAGTGGCATATTAAAAATATGATTTTTATATAGGTATGATAGTAAAAATATGATTTTTATTCATGTAGAGTTATGAAAACATAATCTTTATTAAGAGAAGAGCAATATAAAAATATAATTTTTATAACAAAGGGAAGATAAAAATTTGATTTTTATATATATGAGGTAAAGGTAAAAATTCAATTTTTATATATGTAGTGAATACGGGCAACGAAAGTGAAAAAAGACGAAAAGGTGAAGATTTCCTTCATAAGAAGAGTCACGGTGAATGGATTTAGCTTGGGTGAGAACTCCTCAACTTTTATTTAATTTTCTAGTTAAAATATATACTAGGATGCAGACGGTGTTTAGTAGCACCCGACACCCGTCGTCCACAGACCATGGACGGCTTGTTTGTTGATTGTTTGATTTTGATCTATAGTTGATTGTGTGATGTGAAATGAAAATAAATTATTTATATAGTTAAAATATCTTATAGTTGAAAATAGAATTTTTAACGTGTATATGAAATGAAATAAAAATAAAAATAAACAAATCGGACGATTTGTTTATATACACACATTTGATTGATATTGATTGGGACGATAAATTTTACACATCGCCCAACTGCACAAATAAAATCTGTGTTTGATTGTTTGAAAACCCCATACGAGTATTGGGGTGATATATGACATACACTAATCCCAATAGTTAGTTGTATGTTGATCGATTGATTGACAGCTATTATAAGCGTTAAATATTTATATTCGATGCTTATACAGTGTAGAATGTACTTTGGATGATGGTTGATTATTCATCGTTGTCATTGTATACATGTGCTGTAGAAAATCCATATAATTAACATTATATGGTAATTGATTGGGCCTCACACCAGTTTTGAAAAAGAAATAATTGAATAGAAATATTTGAAAAAGAAATATTTGAAATAGAATATTTGAAAATAGAAATATATGAAGCCGTGTTGATTAGATTTATGCCATTTTGACGTGAACGATATTTATATCGATTTTATTCATTTTATAATGAACATCGGAAGTGATTTCAAAATCCGATATTTTGAATAGAAATGAATTCGAATTGAAATTGAATAGAATTGAAATTGAATAGAAATGAATTCGAATTGAAATGAATAGAATTGAATAGAATTGAAATCGAATAGAATTGAAATAGAATTGAAATTGAATAGAATTGAAATTGAATAGAAATGAATTCGAATTGAAATTGAATAGAATTGAAATTTAATAGAAATGAATTCGAATTGAAATTGAATAGAATGGAAATTGAATAGAAATGAATTCGAATTGAAATTGAACTGAAAACCGATTTGAATTGAAATCAATTTGAAATGAAGTTAAAATGAATTTATGTTGAAAAATTCGATTTTGATTTGAATTTGAAAAGGAAGTTGAAATCGTTTTGAAAACGAATTTAAAACGATTTACAAAATACGTTTTAAAAGGAAATCGACGAAGTATATATTATATATATTATATATAATATAATGGCCTGAATAGAACGCGCCGCGCCGCGGCAGTTCGCGAATTTCGACCATTGACTTCGAACGGATATTACGGGAGATCCGACTGTCGGATTCTCCTGAAACTGGAACCATTGGGTTCGTATCGAAAAGAGCTTTCTAATGAATATTAGAAATTTGAAATCTAACGGTTGGATTTGGAATTATGTCCAAATCAAATTTGGAAAAGGTCGCTGTAAGTACAGTTCGATGGCCGTTGATGGAAATCGACTGTGCGGGCCTTGATAAAATTATTAAAAATAGTAATAATTTGTGTAAAATCAGAGGAAATGATTTGTGAAGATTTGGGATGAAACACTCCATATTTGAAAAGATAAAAATAGATTTTTATCAAAATGAACTAGTTTTGAACTAGAATTATAATTCTATTTATTTTTGAATAAATAAATTGAATTGAAAAAGGGTTTTAAAAGTAACCAGAATTTCCAATAATTGAATTGGAATGGATTTGAATCGAAATTGTCTTTGGATTATTTCGATGTTGGATTTCGTGATTATACAGATATTGTTATGGAAATTTGAAAGATATATATATCGTTATTTCCAATACGATATTTGTTGGTCGTAGAATTTGATATTGAATATAAGCCGGCATATTCTCTATTCAGAGCCTTGTGTTTAATATCAAATATGATTTGGGTTTGTCATGAATGGTGTCTTCATTAACACTGTTCTTAAGCCCAGGTGAGAAAAAGAATAAATCTTTTATTTAGATTTAATGAAGTGTACCAATTAAATAACATTTAATTGAAATTGAATTCGAATTGATTCTTGGGTTTATCGTGAACGGTGTTTTAAATAACACTCGTTCTTTAACCCGATAATTAATAGAATATGATTTTGGGTCGTCGTGAACGGTATCTTCAATAATACTGTTCTTAGACCCAACGAAGTTAAGAAAATCAGAAACTAACTGGAGATTAGTTAAGTTGAAAGGTTTCTTGGGTATTGATCTGATGTTGGTTTCGGCCTTCGGGGTTAATATTTAGGGAATTGCTCACTTGCTAATTTACGGTTTGGGACTGATTGAATTGTGATGTGATTTTGGGGTTTATCGTGAACCGTGTTTTAAGTGACACTGATTCTTTAACCCAGTCAAAGATTAAAACTAAGTGGAGTTTTAATGAATCTTTAATTAGATTAAAATGATCGAGAATTGAGTATCACCATTTTTGCTTCAGGCGATAGTTAAATCTTTAATTAGATTTGAACGTGAAATGGTAATTGAATTTACCGATAACACCGTGGTGTTAGATATAAAGTATTTCCAGTTTTACTTCATGGGATCAATAGGTTGGGATTGGGAAATTAAAACAAACGATTACTTCGGTAAGGTTCGTTAATCCCGACTAGTTTGGATAAACCGAAATTTGGTTTGAATTGATTTTCGAAGGATGATTAAAGAATAAATTTAAAGGAATTTATCTTTGATAAAATTAATGGGAACCTTTCCCTAGGAATTTGAAATTTAGAAACTAACTATAGGTTAGCTAAGCAGAATGGTTTCCTGGGTATTGATCTGATGTTGGTTTCGGCCTTCGGGGTTAATATTTGGGGAATTATTCTCTTGTTAATTTACGGTTAGTGACCGATGAATTGGAATGAGGCGTATGTTGTGTTTGTGTAACACTTGTTTATTATATACGCGAGTTGCTCAGAAAGACCGGGTTTATCCCATTCTGAATAACTGAATCGACGATAAGAAATCGAAGATGAAGACAGTGGTCGAAGACCAGAGATCTTCACCTCGTTTGGATGGTAACTGATGTCCTGATTGGGAGGCATCCCGAAATATGGATAATGAGTGGTGATCGTCCAGACGTACGTGGAGATCGATGGGTTTGCGAGGTATATAGTGCCTCCGATTTCGTTCAGACCCAGAACGGACTTGCAAATGGACAGTGTGTCTGACATTGGAATTTATTCTGTGTGATTGATAGCCATCAGTTGCACGGTGTGAATTGCCTATGTGGCATGCTAAGATGCAGTGATCAGGGCTTCTGTTGAAAAGCAAAGTCTTGTGGTGATGATCAAAGCACCGCCTGTGTGGCGTAGCTTTGTGTATAACGAGAAATCGCGAGCCTCACACCCCGGTATGAACTAGAAACGGGAGAAAGGACCTCAGGGGGGACGTACGTTTTCTTTCTAGCTAGAAGTGGCGTCAGTGGTTTTACACGCCCTGACGAGTTTGACTTATGTTGTTGTTACTGTTGCGAGGCGCCTCGAAAATATCGGTCGATCCGGGACCGATGGAGTCATTCGTTGGCTCACTTACGCCCCAAAGGGCGAAGAAACGCATTGTTCAGGCATTATAATCCACTCCGTGTGGACCGGCCCTGACGATCCAAGGTACGGTTGCAGCTGTGCCTGAGACTCGGGCTAGACAGTCTCGAATTCGGTAAGGACTATCTTTTGCCTTGGTTCATGACGGAAATCCAATTTCCAAATACGTGATTTTGCGGTTTTAATTGTAGAACTAGTATGGCGACATGATATATGGTACCCATGCCGTCTATGATTGATACTTATGATTTGAAATTGTTTTGACACTAAACACTTATAATAGTATCAAATGATTTGTTTTAAACGTACTAAGCA
Source organism: Allium sativum (assembly GCA_030737875.1). Lineage (NCBI taxonomy): Eukaryota > Viridiplantae > Streptophyta > Magnoliopsida > Asparagales > Amaryllidaceae > Allium > Allium sativum. The sequence goes on along the minus strand of CM060924.1, from coordinate 993,840,269 downwards.
TGTTTGGCTATTATAAGGGAAAACCCTATCCCCCGGTTTGCGTTGCATTGTGTGATAGGACCTGGGTCTTATAATAGCTTCATTTTTTCAAAAAGCATTGCGCTGTTTTATTAGATGCACTGGTATTCTTGGGAGGAAACCCGTTCCGTGTTATACGGCGTGGTCCCTTGATATATCTGATTTAAAGTAAAGTTTTAAATAACTGTTTTAGTTCTCACACCAGTCCCATGACTGACCTGGAGTTTATTGTTTTAACCTAAACTCTAGGTACCCTTATTTTGACACGGGAAGCTAATAGTTTTGGTTTTGCAGATTTATATTCACAGGATCCTGGCTTACAACTGGAACGATATCCGGAAAGCTTTGTATCCGTATATCTCCTTCAGTTGTATTTTGTATTATTTTCCGCTGCTATGTAATGTATTCTAATCTCTGATATTTATCAAACGTATATTATTTGTATATACTCTGTATATTCTTGTATTCTGATGAATTGTTGTAATATACAATGAAATGTTCTTCCGTCTACGTCCTGATGTGGCTTGTTCTCGACTCAATCCGGGCTTTCCTCACCGGGGAAGTTCGGGTCGTTTCAGCGTGGTATCATAGCTTTGGTTTACAAAGCTCAGAGAACAAGGCACATTAGAACCGTACAAAAGAATTCATCAGATATTGGATTAGTAATATCCAATTAGAATGACTCGTTAGAGATGGGATTAGTAGTATTCCAGAACGAGTGTGAAGAGTATATTTTTAAAATGAAAACAATTTTTGTTTTGAAAATTTAAATCAATTATTCGTATTTGATTATTAATTTATATGAATTTGGACAATCCAATATATAAAGATTTGGCATATATGTCTTGCAAACATGTATTCAAAGTTTTAATGTATTGGATAGTTATAGATTCGCACTCTAGTGCCCGGGGATAATTCTGGTGATGGGGCACCATCGCCAATATTTATTTTCGAGTTTCGAAAGTGAGATTTCTATATGTTTCCAATTGACTGGTGTGAGAACCGAAACTAGATAGGGCTTATTGTTGTGATTTGACATCAAAAATCTGATTTTTTTGACTATGTATCAAAGTTATGAATTTGAAAAGCTAATCAACTAATTGATTGATGGTTGTGTTGTTGATTATTGGTTGATTTATTAAAATTTGTACCTTATAGCCAAATTGTATCAAATAATAAATTGTATTGAAATTGGGTCGCATTTGCTTGCATATACATGTACTTACATTGAACAGGTCATAGCAAAGAGGCTAGAGCAGAAGAATAAAATTGTTTGCCCGACAAATAGGTACATGTTTACCATAATTTACTGTTTTGTTTGGATGATGATGATTTTATGAGCCGATTGGCTAGCCGCTTGGCTTTTCCTTTTTCTTTTTGATATCAGAGGGTCTGCATGGCAATTTTGGGATTTTCTCGGTGCTCCCGGAGCAGGGGAGGTTTTGGCGAAATTTTTCGAAAATTTAGGGTGTTAGCCAAATTTTTGAGAAATTTGAAAAGTTCTTAGAAACTGAAAAGTTGAAGAACTTAAGCCGTAATGAAAATAACGAAAGTTGAGTTGATTAGTTAAACAACTTTCGGCTTCGTTCCTTTTCGGGGACAAAAAGTTTTAAATGGGGGAGATTGTAACAACCCGGAAATTCTGGGCCAGTTTAAAATTTTAATTTTGGCGAATTTAATGAATTTTGATTATTTAAAATGAATTATTTTAAATAATAATGACGAAAAATTTATTTTGAATATAATTCGAACGTATATATTCGTTTGAATCGACGATAGAATATAAAATTTATTTATATTTATAAAAGGAATTGAAAATGGCGCGGTAGTTCGATGATTCGATTTCAAATTTCAAATGGATGTACAGGATTCAAAATAAACCGGATTTTAGTGAAACCAAAAATATTAGAATCTATTTGATAATATCTTTCCAACGAATCCGAAAAATTGAAATTTCATAGCGGGGATCAAAAGATACGTCCAGTTGAAAATTCAGAATAGTCGCTATGGAATTCTGGCCCATAAAAATGGAAATTTTGCAAACGGCCTCGGATTTCGGCGAAACCACTTTTTTTGGATCCGTGATGTCAAGTTATTGCTAGGTTTAAAATTTCATAATTTTTTGAATCAATATGTGAGCGTGGCAAAGGAAAACGTGTTTGACCAGTTTCAGTCGATGATGCGTGCACTCATCACCGAAATCATTTCCAAGACAAGAGGGTATACAGTTATTTCTAAAACTCATATGAAATAATTTTTCTATATGAAACAACCCTTTTTTTTAAATATAAATATATTATTTCAAAACCATTTACAAATCAACATTACAAAACCACCCGAAACCAAATTCTCAAATTCATATTTTACTTCTTATTTTATTATCAATAAATTTCAATATTTGATTTTCTTAAACCAATCAATAACCAATGGTTTTAATTATTAATTTATCGAGTAATAAATGATGAAAATTTAATATTATCATCAACAAAATCAAAATTAACATATTTCAAATAATTCTATATATAAATAAAATACAATTCAAAACAATATTATGTCAATGAATCCTATTCGAGTGTTTAGAAATCCCTATCGATGCCTTGGCGTCCCAAGTACCGACCAGAATTCATAAATACTCAACAGAACAAATTAACACAATTCAAAATCATTTTATATCAAAATTACAAGTACGCTCTCTCATATACACTCAAACTCATTCTAGGGTATTACCACCCTATCTCTAATGAGTTAATCCCAAATAGAGCCAAGGATTTTGCTAAACCAAAGCTCTGATACCAAATGTAACATCCGAGATTTTTGACCGTTCAAATCGACAATGATCCTTAATGTCGACATAAAAAGATCAACAATACGGATATTTATTGGGATTAAAATAAGAAAAAGAAGAAAACAAATACAGAATCTCGCATCAGAAGGACAAAATATAATAAATAAATAACAGTTCATGAACCTGTTAAAATATACATTTAATTATATTTTATAACGATTATCAGAGTAAATTAACATACAAAATACCAATGCATTTGCAGCGGAATAATAATAATACGTCTGTTGAGCTCCATCTTCATCTTCATAATGGTATCTTCAAAGCAAGTGAAACTTCACTAACTGCAACTCGGTCTGACCCGAGCGTACTGCAAAAAAAGAAACACAACAAACACTCGGATCAGGACCAAATCATTCTCATATTAGTTAAATCAAATTTCATGTAACAACATAAGTGCAATAACTTAAGAGATGTTACGGGAATTTCCATCTCTTAAGGATCCGTCAAACTAATACTATATAATATAATATGCAATTATAATAATGTCTATGGTTAAATATAACATAATAAAATAATGTAAGCGGGATTACCATTATTACCCTTACACCGTTTATACCGTTGCCGTATAGTTTGCATATAACACACCAATACGTCGGTGGATAGGGATGCGCTGTGATACGACAACGTTAAATCAAAATCGTAGGGGACTCGATCAAGATAAATATGATAAGGCATCGAGGCAATACCCATCAGTAGTGATTCTACCGGATTACGGACCCAGGCCGGTGGTAACACATAGCCGCAACTACCGCCCTCCCCAGACATACCCCAAAATCAATCAAAGGCGCCAATCAATCAAAAAGTATATATATGGTATCGAAGAAGTATGCACGCTCAGAGTAGCTAACTCAATTAACCTGGGTATGGCTCCTGTTTTAATCATTTTAATTATGACCCGAAGGTCAAGGCTATCCATCGTCGTTCTCTTTCTTCAAATCCAGTAATCGCCTGTAACAACCCGGGGAAAACTCGATGCTCAAATTTTCGACAACAATACACAAACCTGTATTACTTGCCAAAAACCCAAGTATCGAACCCCCAGATTGTCATGAGAAAGAATTTAGAGGGTGAGAATAGAAAGAAAGCAATATTAGAATAGAAGAAAGAAGAACACCACATCAGAATCTCATAGCAGAACGAATAAAATATAGTATCAAATCTCTCTATATAAAAGAACTTTGTATACATACCAATCATCAGAGCACAACTTATATCAGACACAGCGGAAGAAAACTTTGTATAAATAGCGGTGAAGCCGCCTGCTTCCAGCTCCTGAAACTCCAAGCGAACCTAACCTGGAACATACTCGGTCTGACCCGAGCACATTTGATTTAAAACAAAATACACCGGGTCAGTCTGGAATACTATCAGTGATAAATTCAAAACACACACACACTTGCTTAACTTTGGAAATCCTTTCTGAAATCAAAGGATAATAGTAAGACCAGCCCACACATAAACACAGACGGTTTTTAACTTACTATAACCCAAAACAGTTTTGAAATCATAGTTGCTCTGATATTACCATAATGTCTAAATACAAATAAATTTCAATCTAGAGGAAAGCTTGCATCTCACGCTCCCCATATTTAGTATAAAATTGAAAACCGCAGGCGCTTATTGGATATTGGATTCCAACCTTGACAAGGTATGGGACCACCTGCCGATAGTGTATCTCTAGAGGCGAATACACTGGGTTCAACAAGAACGTCTCGCAACCCGGCCCTCACATGACCGACCACTCATTACGCTTGAGTGTATCGAATGTATATCACCGACGGTTGGGATCAGCAACCGCCTCCCGAAAAGGGACAGCATCGAACATAGATTTAAGAAGCAAATGGAATTTCTCTAGATAGGTGATTATACACCCTAATGGGAGTGACCCACAAAGCCATGCTGCCTGCCCGATTTTTGTCATTTCCCAGTTGATGAGGCTTGAGGCTAGAATTTATCTTCGAACATCTGGCCACCATTCAGTTTGAATGCCACATCGTCAGATCCTATGGATATCACTAATTGACGTCCACAAAAATACTCTAGTTGGGAGCTAACCAACTATAATACGTTTGAAGAAATCAACGTACGTGGTCCTTTGGAAATACTCTGTCAGACATTCATCCATATAAGTCTTCCAGGAACAGGATGAACCGAAGGCACACTCCTACCGCACCCTTATAGGAATCACCCCAAGGATCAGTAGCGAGAAGTCCTTACAATCCGTAGATTCAACCACGACAGAATCACAAATCAAATAACCCTGGTTGCAAGCCAGAGAAATTCGACGAGTAGTCCTACTGCTTATGAAGAACCACGGTCTTCACTTGCTCCGTCTTCAGTCGACGTCTTCACGTATTTGCTGGTCAGAATGGTTTTCGAATATAATTCGATCCCGGTCTTTCCGTGCCAACAATCGTATTGGGCCTGGTTTGATAGTCGGTGATTTAACTATCAAATAACAAATGTGTCAATGAAATGGTTTCACTGATTCAGTACTTGGCATGACTTGGCCCAATTAAAATATATTTAACAAAATCATTAATCAACTCCAATATTCGACTTAACTCTAACTTGACTAACTCGACCAACTTGACTAACTTGATTAACTCCGACTGATTTACTTTGATCAATTAACTCATACTCGACTTAACTCCATTCGCTTGACCCTAGATCGGAGCGATCACAATGGTTACGCCTGATTCCCTCAGGAAACATCCGACCGCCGTATGCTATCTGCAGCCCTGCGAATTACGCTAGCAGTCGTACGCAATGGTGACTCTTTCTGAATAACTATGTTTGACTAACTCTACCTCAAATACTATCTTCGATCAACTCTAATTGAATAACAAATATTCAATATAATTTGAAATCAATATTCTTATTTCCTTTGAAACTAATATTTCAATATTGTTTATTTCCCAAAATTCTTGCATTATAGTTCGATACTCCTCGTATAAGATAAAATCAATTTCAACACCTTCACTCGTTCCAAACTAATACCATTCCTCGATAATAGTGAAGCCAACTAAGTTGGGGTATTTTAGTTACCTCTCAGACCTTGATCGACAATGTTCTTACCTTAGAATAATATTAGACTGTCACTTAAACCTTTCCCCAAAACCTTATTTACCGTTTCGATTTCAAATAGGGTTTATAAACAACTTCTTACATTTGAAATCACTGTTCGATAAAATCTCTTTACTTAATTCGTTCGATTAAGTAAATGTCACTCTTAACTTAGAACAACGTCCCACTTAATTCAACTCTTTAACCTCAAGTCATTATTTGGTCCAAAAACCCTTTTTAAAACCTTATTTTGGACTTCTTCCAAATCGTTTATTTATTTGTTTAGCCTCAAACTATTTCCATTCTACTTAATCATCTCCCTTGGAAGTTTAATTCTATTTGAATTTTTGCTTTACTTAATTGACAATTAAGAAAAGTCTTATCTAGATCCTCGAATTTCACTTACAAATTCATTAACCAATCTTGTTTAAAACTTGGATTCATAAATCTCTTTATGAAGCTTGTCGCTCCTTTTTATCGAACCATAGTGTTACTTAACCATTCTTAATCTATTAAACTTTCTCTTTAAAATTTCTTTTAACCCGAACTCACTTTACTTAATTTAAAAAAATTACGCAAAAAACTTTTTTAAATCTTTAAACTCACTTACTAATTTTGTTCACCATGTTCATTGAACACTTGGGTCATAAATCTTTTATAATCCCTTATTTCCCTTTTTTTATCGAGCCTTAACGTCAATTAACCCCTTGTTAATTGAATTCCCCTTTTTATCAATCTCTTGTGGAAATAGGGTTTTATAATCTCTTTTATAAACTTGATTAAAACCTTTATTTATAAATTTCTAATTTAATTACTTATATAAACTGACTGGGAAACTTAAATTCAGTTATAAAATAATTTATAACTTTGAAGCTGCGTCAACTCACCAAATGGTAAACCGACGTCTAAAACACACATTTTAGGCCGTTCACTGCCAACTACCCAATCAACACTGTCGTTTGATTTTAAACACAACCCAAATGAATATCTATTCAACCATCACACGCAAACAGGTTTTCTACCATATAGGGTTAAATCAGTTCAAATATCAACGATATAAGCAAACAAACAACATATATAAATTATTTGAGGAATCCGGTCGGATCCCTCCAACCTGTCCTTCCCTGCATCACAACTCGTTATACATTTCATAATCATATATGAAATAAATTTCATATGATCAACTGATTTAAAATGATGAAATAACAACAACCATTCAAACAATAATCAACCAATAGCAACCAATCAACCAATTTATATTTTTAAATGGTAAATTATATTTTAATATGAATTTACCACATCACAAAATTCCAGAAGGTGTGAGAATTAACTCACCAGATTATTCTGTCGACGGTTGACGCGTTTGTCGCTTTTAATCTTGAACGAACGTTCAAAATTAGCTCAATTTTCAACGGCATCAGATCAGTGCCTAGTCAGTGCCATCGTCTAGAGCTCGTCCCTGCGATCCCAACGAATCCAGTTTCGCTGAAATCCGTTAACGTACGAAGAAGATACGCTTATTACAAGATTGAATATATATACAATTTTATAATTAACTAATTACTAATTAAATTAAATATTTTAAATTACCTACTTAACGTCCTTACCACGTCAGCAAGTTGAAACACGGTTCCCCTGGGGTGGAGTTCTTCTTCACCGATGGCTTCGTTTAATCCCAAAAGTTCGAAACTTCCAGCCTCGACTACACCTTTGTCAGGGCACCGGGACCCACGCCGCCTATTCCATCAGATCCGCCGTGTCACGGCGCCCCTCCTCCATGAACGTCGGCCAACACCATAGCTCCAGTTCGCCAGAATTTCCGCCCGCCCGAAACAGCTTTGACCGTGAAATTCCACCACCACCAGCAACGAGGCACCACCGCACCACCACCATTTGACGCAGCCAACCACCCAGCATCGATCCACTTAGGTCCGCGACCCCCTCGCTGGCCACCTCCGCCGGAAAACGCCCATTCTCCGACCAAGCATAAAAATAATCTCAGAAAAACACCCCTCCGATCAACTAGCAAATTCTCCCACCTCCGACCACCGTAGGACTTGAGACTACAGCCAAATAGAAGGCCTATCTCCCCTCTTCGAAAGCCCCAAAGTCCCGTTACCTCAAATCGACCACAACTCCTTAATTTCAGAGGAAACGAAAATCAATTTCTGTGGTTTAACCCCGATTCCGGCCACCACACTCAACGAAACTCACCCAACTTTTTGCTGTAGGTAGATATCGTCCCGATCTACCATTTCCCTTCAGGTTGCCATAGGAAATTCCCCTCGGATTGGAAGATATAAATGATTTTGCGTTGGAGGACTTATTTGCAAAATTACATGAAGGAGGCTGAGTTTGGGCATTAGGGTTTCAGCCTTGGGTCTTTATATAGTGTGGAAAAATATTTATTTAAGTTGATTTGACGAACGACAATGACTAACGATATTTTATTTCGTGTCTATCGCGTTTTCGAACGTTGTTTATTCGCTCCTGCGCTCACATACGAACCCCGTTCGAGACGCGAATGTACGGCATAGCATAATTCGACGATACGGTCCTAATGAAACTTGTTTCGTCGAATTCCGAGTTCGTTTGCTCGAATGGCCCTCGTTCACGTTCAAATGGTCGTTTTTATTTGCGTTTTATTTTTCCACGCTCACAAATTAAACCCAATTGACGCGCCACTTGAAACCTAGCAATAATTTACTGTTGCGGTCCCAATAAAATTTATTTCATCAAAAACTGACGTCGTTTGAATAAAGGCCCTTTTATAACTGGCCAATTCAAATAAAATAGATCAATTTTAAAATACTTCAATATAATATTATTAAAATATTGAAATTGGCCATACACGACCAGAATATCGTATTCTACCACAATAAAATATCTCGGGTTGAGTTTGAAGCCAAATCGATATTATAAATTTTTTAAAACCCTCTATTCTATATAAATTTAGCGCTATATATATAAAGGAAATTCCATAGCGTTTTTTCCAAAATTTCATTTGGGCATAAAATAAAATCTATACGACGAAAACTGGACTTTTCTCTGCCATTGGAAAGATATCGTCAAGCCAGTCCCGACGTTTCTTGTTTCGAGGAAATCCGACTTATTTTGAACCCGGTACGACCAATTGAAGTTCAAAACGCCAAATCGCGAACTATCGCGCCGCTGCAGCTCGTTATTTAATTAAATTATAAACCATATATATTCTGTCGTCGTTTCTAAACGAAATCGTCGATATAACTTCAATGTATCCAATATCAAACTATTTCAAACGGCCCGTTCACCCTATATTGCCGACACAACATTTTCTGACTGGTTTGGAATTAAATTATTATTTTATTATTTATTTAAATAATATATTCAGAATATAATCATTAAATTCGATTATTTAAATTCAAACCAATATTTTAAATAAATAAAATATTTAAAATAACTCAAATAAATAGGCAGAAAATACGGGTCGTTACATTCCTTCCCCCTTAAAATAATTTCGTCCTCGAAATTTCTAAGGTATAAGAAATGTCGTCAACTATTATCTTTGCAAAAATGTTTAATTTAAAACTCGATTTTATTTTTAAACTGGCCCAATTGGTTTTAAAACCAATTTATTTCAAATAAAAGAATTTCCCAAAAATTTCCAAAAATATTTTAACACCTTAAATTTAGGAAAATTTCGGCAGAGTCTCCCCTGCACGGAGGACCATCTGCAATATCGCAGGATCAAAAACTATGTATACATCGACTCTCATAGTCGGAAAATCCAAAATTCAAACCCAAAACCCAAACAAACCAAAATTTCATATTTTCGTAGGCGTACCTTTTGGCGAGCGTTACTATGCGATAAGCGATATATTATAGACGAGCCTGCTTAATTATTTTGCAGCTCTATTCAACTGGATTTAATTAACTCCAGAATTTCTTTCTTGAACTGGTTTAAAGCTGAACCGACTCGTCTGCACCTGTTCTCAACTTAAACCAATTCATTAGTCACTAAAACAATATCAGTTAAAACATCCATATCAGACAATTCAATCTATATGGGGTTATCATTATCATTACTTCTAACCAAGTCTTAACAAATCCATTTTTTTTACCCATTCAGATTCATTAATTTGGATTATTTATCCAACTTGTTTATTTCAAATTTGTTTCAACCAATTCTATTCCTTCTCAAGTTTATATTCAAGCAATCAACCACACATTACAAACATATCATTCAAATCAGCCTTAATAAATCAATGATTGCCAATACTATAATAACCTTTACTTTTATTTTATTATAAAATAAATTGGGCAAAAATAATTTCAAAAATAATTTTTTTTAAATCAAATTACAAATACGCTCTCTCGTATATACACACCCAACTCAATCTAGGGTGTTACCAACCCCATCTCTATTGAGTCACACCACAGAGCCAAGGTTATCTCAAAACCAATAGCTCTGATACCACTGTAACGACCCGGGGAAAACTCGACGCTCAAATTTTCGACTACAATACAAAACCCGTATTACTTGCCAAAAACCCAAGTATCGAACCCCCAGATTGTCATGAGAAAGAATTTAGAGGGTGAGAATAGAAATAAAGCAATATTAGAATAGAAGAAAGGATAAGAACACCACATCAGAATCTCACAGCGGAACGAATAAAATATAATATCAAATCTCTCTATACAAAAAAACTTTGTATACATACCAATCATCAGAGCACAACTTATATCAGACACAGCGGAAAATAACTTTGTATAACTAGCGGTGAAGCTGCCTGCTTCCAGCTCCTGAAACTCCAAGCAAACCTAACCTGGAACATACTCGGTCTGACCCGAGCACATTTGATTTAAAACAAAATACACCGGGTCAGTCTGGAATACTATCAGTGATAAATTCACAACACACACACACTTGCTTAACTTTGGAAATCCTTTCTGAAATCAAAGGATAATAGTAAGACCAGCCCACACATAAACACGGACGGTTTTTACCTTACTATAACCCAAAACAGTTTTGAAATCATAGCTTGCTCTGATATTATCATAATGTCTAAATACAAATAAATTTCAATCTAGAGGAACGCTTGCATCTCAAGCTACCCATATATAGTATAAAATTGAAAACCGCGGGCGCTTATTGGATATTGGATTCCAACCTTGACAAGGTATGGGACCACCTGCCGATAGTGTATCTCTAGAGGCGAATACACTGGGTTCAACAAGAACGTCTTGCAACCCGGCCCTCACATGACCGACCACTCATTTCGCTTGAGTGTATCGAATGTATATCATCGATGGTTGGGATCAGCAACCGTCTCCCGAAAAGGGACAGCATCGAACATAGATTTAAGAAGCAAATGGAATTTCTCTAGATAGGTGATTATACACCCTAAAGGGAGCGAACCACATAGCCATGCTGCCTGCCCGATTTTTGTCATTTCCCGGTTGATGAGGCTTGAGGCTAGAATTTATCTTCGAACATCTGGCCACCATTCACTTTGAATGCCACATCGTCAGATCCTCTGGATATCACTAATTGACGTCCACAAAAATACTCTAGTTGGGAGCTAACCAACTATAATACGTTTGAAGAAATCAACATACGTGGTCCTTTGGAAATACTCTGTCAGACATTTGTCCATACAAGTCATTTAAGAACAGGATGAACCGAAGGCACTCTCCTACCGCATCCTTATAGGAATCACCCCAAGGATCAGTAGAGAGAAGTCCTTGCAATCCGTAGATTCAACCACGACAGAATCACAAATCAAATAACCCTAGTTGCAAGCCAGAGAAATTCGACGAGTAGTCCTTCCGCTTATGAAGATCCACGGTCTTCACTTGCTCCGTATTCAGTCGACGTCTTCATGTATTTGCTGGTCGGAATGGTTTTCGAATATAATTCGATCCCGGTCTTTCCGTGCCAACAATCGTATTGGGCCTGGTTTGATAGTCGGTGATTTAACTATCAAATAACAAATGTGTCAATGAAATGATTTCACTGATTCAGTACTTGGCATGACTTGGTCCAATTAAAATATATTTAACAAAATCATTAATCAACTCTAATATTCGACTTAACACTGACTTGACTAACTCGACCAACTTGACTAACTTGATTAACTCTGACTGATTTACTTTGATCAATTAACTCATACTCGACTTAACTCCATTCTCTTGACCCTAGATCGCAGCGATCACAATAGTTACGCCTGATTCCCTCAGGAAACATCCGACCGTCGTAGGCTTTCTGCAGCCCTGCGAATTACGCTAGCAGTCGTACGCAATGGTGACTCTTTCTGAATAACTATGTTTGACTAACTCTACCTCAAATACTATCTTCAATCAACTCTAATTGAAAAACAAATATTCAATATAATTTGAAATCAATATTCTTATTTCCTTTGAAACTAATATTTCAATATTATTTATTTCCCAAAAAATCTTGCATTATAGTTCAATACTCCTCATATAAGATAAAATCAATTTCAACACCTTCACTCGTTCCAAACTAATAACATTCCTCGATAATAGTGAAGCCAACCAAGTTGGGGTATTTTAGTTACCTCTCAGACCTTGATCGACAACGTTCTTACCTTAGAATAATATTAGCTTGTCACTTAAACCTTTCCCCAAAACCTTATTTACCGTTTCGATTTCAAATAGGGTTTATAAACCACTTCTTACATTTGAAATCTCTGTTCGATAAAATCTCTTTACTTAATTCGTTCGATTAAGTAAATGTCACTCTTAACTTAGAATAACGTCCCACTTAATTCAACTCTTTAACCTCAAGTCATTATTTTGTCCAAAAACCCTTTTTAAAACCTTATTTTGGACTTCTTCCAAATCGTTTATTTATTTGTTTAGCCTCAAACTATTTCCATTCTACTTAATCATCTCCCTTGGAAGTTTAATTCTATTTGAATTTTTACTTTACTTAATTGACAATTAAGAAAAGTCTTATCTAGATCCTCGAATTTCACTTACAAATTCATTAACCAATCTTGTTTAAAACTTGGATTCATAAATCTCTTTATGAAGCTTGTCGCTCCTTTTTATCGAACCATAGTGTTACTTAACCATTCTTAATCTATTAAACTTTCTCTTTAAAATTTCTTTTAACCCGAACTCACTTTACTTAATTTAAAAAAATTACGCAAAAAACTTTTTTAAATCTTTAAACTTACTTACTAATTTTGTTCACCATGTTCATTGAACACTTGGGTCATAAATCTTTTATAATCCCTTATTTCCCTTTTTTTATCGAGCCTTAACGTCAATTAACCCCTTGTTAATTGAATTCCCCTTTTTATCAATCTCTTGTGGAAATAGGGTTTTATAATCTCTTTTATAAACTTGATTAAAACCTTTATTTATAAATTTCTAATTTAATTACTTATATAAACTGACTGGGAAACTTAAATTCAGTTATAAAATAATTTATAACTTTGAAGCTGCGTCAACTCACCAAATGGTAAACCGACGTCTAAAACACACATTTTAGGCCGTTCACTGCCAACTACCCAATCAACACTGTCGTTTGATTTTAAACACAACCCAAATGAATATCTATTCAACCATCACACGCAAACAGGTTTTCTACCATATAGGGTTAAATCAGTTCAAATATCAACGGTATAAGCAAACATATATAAATTATTTGAGGAATCCGGTCGGATCCCTCCAACCTGTCCTTTCCTGCATCACAACTCGTTATACATTTCATAATCATATATGAAATAAATTTCATATGATCAACTGATTTAAAATGATAAAATAACAGCAACCATTCAAAAAATAATCAACCAATTGCAACCAATCAAACAATTTATATTTTTAAATGGTAAATTATATTTTAATATGAATTTACCATATCACAGAATTCTAGAAGGTGTGAGAATTAACTCACCAGATTATTTTGTCGACGGTTGACGCGTTTGTCGCTTCTAATCTTGAAGGGACGTTCAAAATTAGCTCAATTTTCAACGGCGTCAGATCAGTGCCTAGTCAGTGCCATCGTCTAGAGCTCGTCCCTGCGATCCCAACGGATCCAGTTTCGCTGAATCCGTTAACGTACGAAGAAGATACGCTTATTACAAGATTGAATATATATACAATTTTATAATTAACTAATTACTAATTAAATTAAATATTTTAAATTACCTACTTAACGTCCTTGCCACGTCATCAAGTTGAAACACGGTTTCCTGGGGTGGAGTTCTTCTTCTCCGATGGCTTCGTTTAATACCAAAAGTTCGAAACTTCCAGCCTCGACTACACCTTCGTCAGAGCATGGGGACCCACGCCGCCTATTCCATCAGATCCGCCGTGTCACGGCGCCCCTCCTCCATGAACGCCGGCCACCACCATAGCTCCAGTTCGCCAGAATTTCCGCCCGCCCGAAACAGCTTTGACCGTGAAATTCCACCACCACCAGCGACGAGGCACCACCGCACCACCACCATTTGACGCAGCCAACCACCCAGCATCGTTCCCCTAGGTCCGCGACCCCCTCGCTGGCCACCTCCGCCGGAAAACGCCCATTCTCCGACCAAGCATAAAAATAATCTCAGAAAAACACCCCTTCGATCAACTAGCAAATTCTCCCACCTCCGACCACCGTAGGACTTGAGACTACAGCCAAATCGAAGGCCTATCTCCCCTCTTCGAAAGCCCCAAAGTCCCGTTACCTCAAATCGACCACAACTCCTTAATTTCAGAGGAAAACATAAATCAATTTATGTGGTTTAACCCCGATTCCGGCCACCACACTCGACGAAACTCACCCAACTTTTTGCTGTAGGTAAATATTGTCCCGATCTACCATTTCCCTTCAGGTTGCCATAGGAAATTCCCCTCGGATTGGAAAAAGATATAAATGATTTTGCATTGGAGGACTTATTTGCAAAATTACATGAAGGAGGCTGAGTTTGGGCATTAGGGCTTCAGCCTTGGGTCTTTATATAGTGTGGAAAAATATTTATTTAAGTTGATTTGACGAACGACAATGACTAATGATATTTTATTTCGTGTCTATCGCGTTTTCGAACGTTGTTTACTCGCTCTTGCGCTCACATACGAACCGTCCAATTCCGTCCGAGTGTTCCTAGCATAATTCGACGATACAGTCCTAATGAAACTTGTTTCGTCGAATTCCGAGTTCGTTTGCTCGAATGGCCCTCGTTCACGTTCAAATGGTCGTTTTTATTTGCGTTTTATTTTTCCACGCTCACAAATTAAACCCAATTGACGCGCCACTTGAAACCTAGCAATAATTTACTATTGCGGTCCCAATAAAATTTATTTCGTCGAAAACTGACATCGTTTGAATAAAGGCCCTTTTATAACTGGCCAATTCAAATAAAATAAATCAATTTTAAAGTACTTCAATATAATATTATTAAAATATTGAAATTGGCCATACACGACCAGAATATTGTATACTACCACAATAAAATATCTCGGGTTGAGTTTGAATCCAAATCGATATTATAAAAATTTTAAAACCCTCTATTCTATATAAATATAACGCTATATATATATAAAGGAAATTCCATAGCGTTTTTTCAAAAATTTGATTTGGACATAAAATAAAATCTATACGACAAAAACTGGACTTTTCTCTTCCATTGGAAAGATATCGTCAAGCCGGTCCCGACGTTTCTTGTTTCGAGGAAATCCGACTTATTTTGAACCCGGTACGACCAATTGAAGTTCAAAACGCCAAATCGCGAACTACCACGCCGCTGCAGCTCGTTATTTAATTAAATTATAAACCATATATATTCCGTCGTCGTTTCTAAACGAAATCGTCGATATAACTTCTATGTATCCAATATCGAACTATTTCAAACGGCCCGTTCACCCTATATTGTCGTCACAACATTTTCTGACCGGTTTGGAATTAAATTATTATTTTATTTTTTATTTAAATAATATATTCAGAATATAATCATTAAATTCGATTATTTAAATTCAAACCAATATTTTAAATAAATAAAATATTTAAAATAACTCAAATAAATAGGCAGAAAATACGGGTCGTTACATCACCTCCAAATCCATCCAACATCATTTCTGGAACTTCACCGCGTACAAAGTTGTTAAAGTGGTTTTCGGTATTGGCAGAGAGTATGACAATATCTGATCCCGGTCTCTTTAACAACCAAACGTTTACATTTTTCACACCGGTTTCTTCTTTTTCATTTCGATGAGGTTCATATTTCATATCAAAATATCATATTTTCAAAATCATTCAATATTCAAAATAGAATATAATTCACACTAAATCTCCATTTAAACCAGTTAAAATCTTGAAACAATTCCAACTTTAATAATTTGAAAAAAAAATAGTTAACAATATATTTAAAATAATTTAGATATATAATTGAAATAGTTTGAAAATTAATAGTTTGTAATTTAAAATAGAATTTATCAAATTTATTAAAATATATAGTTAAAACATTAAGTAATATATAACATAAATAGTTGATTATAAAATGATTTATTTGAAATAATTTATAAAATAAAATAGTTTATAATGAAAAAAATTATTATTAAGATAGTTTATAAAATGATTTGAAACACTATAGTTGGAATTAGAATCGTTTCTCTAACATTTCAATTAAACTTGAAGTCATATTTCAATTTCAATTCAATAAACTCAATTTTCAATTCAACAAACTCAATTTTCAATAATTCCATCGATTAAACTTCCAATTTACATTCATTTCAATTCGATCAAATTAATTCAAATAGTTACATTCCAAATCAGATTCTCATTTTCAATAATACCAATTTTATAACAAGCATCGAGTTCACAATTCATATATAATTCAAATCAATGTTGATTCATAATAAATTTCAAAGGTGGGTGAAACAATTCAATTTCAATAAATTCGATTTACATTATATTTCACTTTATTTAGCTTCAGTTACAATACTAATTTATTCCCCTTTTTGTTTATATTTCAAAATTCAAGGTTAAAGTTTAAAGGAAATAAATTATAGAACATCACTTATATTGTCTTTAAAACAATATTTCAAAATTCATGATTAAAACAAATTTTATTTAACCAACCGATGTCCGTATAAAAATTTTTATCCTATGGCCAAGTGATACTTAAATTTTAATTTTAGTATTTAGGGGAAAGGATATATGTCATTTCAATCCAAATCAGGGTCATAGGTATTTATCATTTCAACCTACGTTCTTAATTCATTTTAATGATTAATCCCGGGTTTATTCGATGCCCGTAACATCTGGGGTAATGATTGGGATTAATCAACACAAACAATGGTCATATATGAATAATAGGTAGATTCACACAATTACCATAAATTAGTCAAACATATTCAATTCACGCCATTCATCACATCAATACATACAAACAGTCCAATATCCTATAAATTTTCAATTTTTCAGATGTTAGGTTTTAAACAGAATTAAATGTTGAATTTTTTACTTAACTGTAAAAATACATTTAACAGCCAAATTTAACTACACTGTCGATGCAAATAAATAAAAACATGCAATTTAAACTATCAAACATCAATTTTTAGTTATGCGTGAGTGGGTTTAATCACTCACCTTGGATTTAAACAAGATGGAAATCCAATTTTTAGCCCAAAATTCAACGTTCTCAGAATCAGCCCAAACCAAAGGCATCGCGAAGAGCACGTCGATACGATTCCAACGCAACAAACCATATGTCATTCTGAAGTAGTATGCAAAAGTTATACACGTGACACGTTATAATAATTAAATTAAAACGAAACAAACAGCACTTTCTCACCTCAAATAAATGTCACATCATCCTTCTTCTCTCCCGTCTTAAATGTTGTTACATCAAATTTCAAATCACCCATGTCCAAAAATATCCCCCTTTCACTTCCACCTTCCTTGCCCATCTCTTTACGAAATGCCAAACTGATTTCACCGTTATTCTTCTTTTCGCAATCTCTACCAAGACATCACCAACCCGACCAACTCAGTCATCACAATAAAACATCGTTCCCATGTGTTCTTCATGCATGATGCTACAGGTATCTACATCTTTTCTGTCAATTCTCCTCAAATTTTGCCACCCAAACTCAAATACGATGTCCGATTCATGCTTTAGTCTCTATGTAAATCAAAAATCTCAACCCTACTTTATGTCATTTACTAAAAAAAAAATTTGAAGCAACATAAATTTTGTTGGAACCTTCTAATTTGCATACCCAGAAGAAGCTCTTGTCTATACAAGTCAAATGAATCTGAAAACAAGTGATTACGTTGAGTATTGTGGAAGATTTTTTTTTTTTTTTTTTTTTTTTTTTTTTTGAAGATGAAATGGTGTCGTGGCTTTTGTTTTTCACGTTTCCGTTTGAGAGAAAATGGTGACCATTGAATAAATGAATTAGCAAACATAAATGAAGGATGCTAAGTTTTCAGAATTAAATATTATTTATACATTAAATTTCCAAATTTTTCATCTCTATCACTTATTGTAAGTTACCTAAAATTTAGCCTTTATTTACATATGTTACATTCATATCCTATAGTCATCATCATACAAATTTATTTCAATTGATTTAGTTTAGGTTCCCATTATATACATATATATATATCACTTTGATTACTTGTACCTTTACTATAATTTGTAAAATAAATTAACATATTTATTTATATAATAAAATATTCATTTTACGAAACCGTATATGGATAGTTTTGTAACCTGATGCGTCTTTTATCTGTCCATATATTTGCTACATTACATTAGATGCCAACAATAATTTAGCCCATCGTAAAAGGAAGTATATGATTTTGGCTTGCAAATATGAATGTTCCATTTTAATCTATTTGTTCTTTCATTGAAATTTGAAATAATACAATGTGCATGACAATTCAAACATTTACAGCAATCAATGATATCAAAATATTACAAAACTATCTATATATGAAAACACAAGTAAAAGATATACTATTAAATCATACTAAAAATAAAGATCATATTAAATTGGATATGCAAATTATATTGAAGCAATTAAATTTAAAAATAATCAATTTATTTTATGTCTTAATAACTTGCTATAAATTCCTCAATGTCATATAGTAGCCATATAAAGTAACGTAAGGCTGGTTGACAAAGGATCAATATTGACCCGTTCAATCAGTTACAGGAAAAAAGTATATAATTTATGATCATTTATAGGCTAAGAATCTCACTGGTTAAATTTATAAATAAAGCAATCAATTTTTTTTCTTTAAATTCAATACCAAGTGTTACCACTAAATTCTGACCCAATATAGGTCTTATATTAGTTATGTGAATAAATTATGCATAATATAAGTTCAAAATTAAATTATCTAACAATTTCAAATTAACAAATAATCAATTCATTGTAAGTCTTAATAACTTGCTATAAATTCTCAATTACATTTCTAAACAACTTAAACCACTTTCTTCCAATTAAACATTTATTTTCAATTAAATTTCAAAAATGTTAATTTTACTCAAATCAACATAAATTCAAACTAACTTTGCAAATCAATTTTATTTGTATTTACTTCCAGCATTGATTATATACCAAATCAATTGAATTTCAATTGTAAATTAAATAAATCAATTTCATCCAAACGTTTTAATATTAATTACAAATTTCAATATTTATAATTACAAACCAATTGTAATTTCATTTACAATAACTACAAGTTATTATTATTGTAAACAACCAAAATACATTACTTAATCAAACTAATTAAGTTTACAAATAAATTTACATAATTAAGTCATCAAATTTTATTTATAACCATAAATACTCAAAAATCATAATAAATTCAAAAATTAAATAATAGAAAATTATGAGTTGTTACAAAGTTCTTTATTTTAATGGGCTAAGAGTGTTGTATCCACATAACTCACTTTCTTTTTCTCATTCGATTCATATATTCAATCCCAAGAGTTGGGTGAGTAGGGAGGACGTTATGGTGATGAATTCCATGGATGACGAAAAAGAGATGTTGCTTGTTCGTCAACAAAATGAGAAGAGAAACTGCAAAATTTCTTATCTATATGTTCTATGATGCCCAAGCGTTAGAATTGACTTTTTGCTCGTAGAACATTTCGCATTATAATTCAAGAGACTCGCGGTGGTAGTGATGAATATCATCTATCTTATCATTACTGGATGGGGAAATGGTTATAGGTTATTTCAATCTCTGACTGTCGGGTGTATACCCAATGTGGTAAGAGGAATATTTGTACTTTGGTTCATGTTCTATAAAATGTGAAAAGCTAACTTGAAGAAAGTATCATATATATAGAATGAAGTAACTGAAAGCTAGGTAGTGAGATTGCGATTTAGAACTAATATTAATTATGAACCTATAATTACTTTTCAAATAGTAACCAGGAGTGGTTAGAAATAACTGCAAAATTGGTTGAAAGAAGCATAATATGTTCATATGGTTGGACAAGAAACATCACCCGGCAAAATGGTAAGTACATATGACTTACTACTAAGCAACCAGCGTTCGAGTACAAGTGAACACACAAAAAAAATTATTAAAAAAATGTTTGAACCTTTAAACGAAACGATTCCACGTCCTCATCTTACTTTTATAAACATATTTTCGAGTTGCGATTTTTGTAAAAATATATACCAATATATTTTCAGAAGAAACAAAGTCCAAATTTATTCTTTCATTTTCAATATTATCGCAATGGAAATGATAACTAATGTCTATATGATTCGTTCATGATTGATTAACCGGTTTTTAGATAGATTAATTGCAATGTTATTGTCACAACAGATAGCTGATTTTGATAAATTTATTTCACAATCTTTATGTGTTTGTTGCAAGTAAATGACTTGAGCACAAGCCAAAGCTGCAAGAATATTTTTTGCTTCACATATCAATAGTGAACACAATTTTATTTCTTGCTAAACCAAGAGACTAGTAATTTTCCAATAAAATAATGTGTACTACTCATACTTTTCTGATCCATCCGAGATCTGTTGAAATCAGCATCATTAAAGTATACTAGTTCGAAAGAGCATTCTGTTAAATAGAAAAGTCCAAAGTCCTTGGTGTTGCTTAGATAACGCAATAATGTTTTCCTTCTTGTAAATATTGGCTTGAAATCACACACATAAACAAACACTCATCATTATATCTGGACGACTTGTTATTAAGTATAGTAGTGACCCAATCACACTTTGGTATAGTTTCTGGTCAATATTTTTCTCATTTTCATCTCTATCGAGAGGTGTTGTTTTACATATGGGAGTACGTTTAGCAAAAATGTTCTCCATTTTGAAACGTTTAATTAAATTGTTACAACATTTTTCTTGATTTATTAAAATTCCGTTTGGTAGTTGTTTAATTCGTAGACTAGAACATAAGATAATTATCCCGTATGGGACATTTCAAATTCTTCGGTCACTATTTCTGAAAATTCTTGACAAAGTTTTTCATTTGTGGAACTGAAAATAATATCGTCTACGTATATTTGTACTATTAAAATATCCTTTTTAGAACATCTTATAAAAAGTGTTTTATCAACTTTCACAGTTTGAAAACCAAAATTAGTAAGATAGCGCTTAAGTCATTTGTACCAAGCACGAGGTGCTTTTTTTAAATCATATAAAGTTTTATTTAGTTTATAAGCTTTCTTTAGTTTATAGAGGTAGTCAGGTAAATTTTCATGTGCAAAAAAGAGAGGTTTTTCAACATATACATTTTCTTTTATATATCCATTTAAAAAAGCACCGTTTAAGATACGTATTGCTTCTAGTTAGGCGACTAGAGCATATGTTCCTTTATAATCTATCCCTTCTTCTTAATTATATCCTTGCGCTACTAATCTAGAATTATTTTTAGTAATATTACCTAGTTCATCTGCTTTGTTTTTATAAACCCATTTTGTACCAACAAAAGCTTTATTACTCGGTCTAGGAACAAGTTCCTAAACTTCATTGCATTCAAATTATTTTAGCTCTTCTTGCATAGATATAATCCAATTGTCGTCAGTAAATGCTTCTTTAGTATTTTTAGGTTCTATAATCAAAAGGAATGCTACAAGACCCATTAGGTTTAATTGACTTCTAATTTTTACATTTTAGTTAATCTCTCCAATAACATTTTGAACAGGATGATCCCATAATATTTTTGTTAGAGTTCTTAAATCATTATTATTATGAATGATCTTTTCATCTTTTCTAGAATTATGAATAATGTTTTCATCTTGTCTAGTGTTAAGGATAATTTTTTCATCTTCTGTAACATTATGAATAAAGTTTTCGTCTTTTCTAATATTAATAATAATGTTTTCATCTTCTCCATATTATGAATAACGTTTTCATCTTCTCTAGCATATATAATTTCCGTATTATTCTGAATTCTTCGTCATCTTTAGTATTTGGTAGTCGATTAAAATTTTCATCGAAAAACACATGAAGAGTTTCTTCAGTTGTATTTATTCTTTCATTAAATTTTTGATAAGCTTTGATTTGATCTGGATATCCTAAGAAGATTTGTTCATCGGATTTTTAATCGAATTTACCAAGATGAAATTTTGTGTTTAAAATAAATTATTTTGAATCAAATACTTTAAAATAAGATATATTTGATTTTTTCCGTTAAAAAGTTCATAAGAAGTATTTTTCGTAAGTGGTCGAATAGAAGCACAATTCAATACATAACAGGCGGTTGCAACAGCTTCTGCCTAGAAATTTCTTAGTAGAGCACTTGCATTTAACAAAGTTCTTGCACATTCCTGTAAAATTTTGTATTTCTGTTCTATAACCCCGTTTTGTTGTGGAGTTTTAGAAAACGAAAAATTATGAAATATACCTTTATTTTTGCAAATTTTTTCAAAAGCGTCGTTTTCAAATCCTGCACCATGATCACTTCTAATGTTTTTTTTTACTTTAAAACCTTTTAAATTCTTTTGACGAAAATTTTGAAATGAACAAAAGTGTCACTATTATTTTCCATAAAAATAGTCTTAGTATATCTAGAAAAATCAACCACAATTATAACCACATATTTATTATGATTTATTGATTGAACTTAGGTTGACTCAAACAATTCCATATGAAGTAACTCAAGCGGTTGTAATGTTGAAATGACTTTTTTAAACTTAAAAGATGACTTAGTTAATTTTCCTAATTGACGTGATCACAAATATGGTTAACCTTATATTTCATTTTTGGTAATCCTTTTACTAAATTATTTTTAGAAAGTTTACTTATAGCTTTGAAATAAATATGATAGAATCTTTTGTGCCATGACCAATGATCAGTTTCACTAGCTATTAAATACATATCTGAATTATGAGTTATTTCATGTTTAATATCTTTGAAAAATGAGATTTTGAATTAATTGTCACACAATTGGCTGATACTTAACAAATTAAATTTTAAATTTTTGACTAATAAAACATTAGTAATAAGAGGTAAACTAGACGTATCATCATTGCTTACATGGCATTTGCCAATGATATAACCTTTCTAATTATCTCCAATATGATAGAACCTCCATCTGAGTAGGTAATATTTGTTAGCATATCTTTGTCTCCTGTCAGGTGTTTTGACCAACCACTATCGAGTATGCATTTCCAATTTTCTGTTTTCCTGAGTGGAACTTACGAAAATAAGAAATGACATTGGTACCCACTTTTTGATAGGTTTCTGAGAATTAGGTCTTAGGAATCCAAATCGAAGAGGGTTCAACGTCCCTTTTATAGACATAATTTTTATTTCTGTGAACAGTTACAAAAACGATTTTATATACTTATTCCTTATCAAGCTATTGTTTATTTTTGGAAATCGTATCTTAATAGTTTCAGAATTTGTTTTCCTCTTTAAGGATTTTGATGGTTTATAAGGTTTAGAGTCATTTCACCTTTTATTAGTTTTTTTTGTTAAAACGAGCTTTAGACTTGTTATCGTACACTAGTCCTTTTTTGTTAAATGTAAATCGAGAGTTTTCAGTAATCCTATACAATTTTTCTCTTCCTTTGTTGAAATTTGAGACATTTTTTGTAATGTCTTCTAATTTAGTTTTGAGGCTAGAATTATGTAATTCTATTATTTTAACCTTAGTTTTCAACTTATTATTTTCAGAAACAAGAGCAATATTCTTTTCTTTTTGAGTTTCAATTTCTTGACTCAATAAGGTAAGTTGAGAATTAACATTAAAAAATGATTCTTGAATTTTTTTTAATGTTCTTATTCTAATATTTCCTTCTCATCTTTGAGCATATCCCTTTCGAATTCTTCCTCTTTCTGATTTTCAAGAGCTTCCTTATATTTCCTTTTGTAACTTTTCATAGTATCTAGAACTTATGATTTTAGTTCAACCATATCATCAAAAGTATAATTACTAACCTCATTATGTGTAGCTATGAAGCATACATTTGCTTTCTCATTTTCGCTATCATTGTCACTTTTTGAAGAAGAGGAATATGAGTCATCCCATGTTACCGAAAAAGATTTCTTTTTTATTTTAGCTTTTTGTGGACATTCCTTCTGTATGTAACCCTTTTTATTACAATTGAAGCACTCTCCTACTGGAAATGATGGTTTGTTTGAATAGTTGTGACTAGAACCCTTTTTCCTATATTTTTTTCCATTCCTATACTTCATTTTTTTGTAGTTTCTGGCAGTAAGTGCGACGTCATCCTCATCTGAATCCGAGTCTTCTTTTTCTACATGAAATGCTAGATTCTTTTTGTCCTAAGTTTGTACTCTTTTAGCCTGCAAATAAACTTCGTATGACATTAGATTTCCTATTAACTCTTTCGGTTTCGTGGTAGAGATCATTTGCTTCTTCAATAGCTAAGACCTTTCTTTCCCAATCTTCTATTAAAAAGTTCAGGATTTTTGATATAATATCAAAATCAAAATATTTTTCTCCTAATCCTAATAATGAATGATAAAAGTCATGAAATATGGAATACATATCATTTGTGAACTCATCTTGCTTCATTCTAAAATTTTGAAATTGACTTTTAAGCGTGGACACCTCACTTTCTTTCACCTTGTTAGTTCCTCATGAATAACTTTAAGTGTTGGCCATTTCATATGAGTGCAGTAAAGAGGAATGACACAGATATTTTAATACTAGTTTGGAGTTATGTCCTGCATCCAGTCCCAGACTTCTTCTAGAATGTTGACTAATAAATCCTTATTTAACCCGAAGAAACAGGTATACAACACCTGAGTAGACAAACAGGGATTTTATGCCTCGACAACCTAAGAGGACTTCTGACGTGCCTGAGCAAACGAATAAGACTTCATGCATTAGCAACCTAGGGGGACTTCAAATATGCTAGAGTATAACAGGAATTCAAATACAAAAGATGATTTGACAGTTTGTGTTCTTAGTAACACGGATTGGTCACTTATAGTAGACCTTTTCCTATAATATTTTCCTCAAGTATATATATTGTGTATGTAAAGATAAGAATGGAAAATATTGCTTAGTGATAGAACTTGAAGTTCGGATTTAAGAAACTTTTAAGTCTATGGACTCTTTGAGAATATAGAGAGCATTCACAAAAGATTTAGAAATATTAGATTAGATAAGTCAGAAAGTTGTGTTTGATTGTGAATAAAACATGTTTATATAGTAATTAAGAGTTTACAACCATTTATGAAGAGATTTAATTGAACAGAAGCCTCCATATCTCTTTAGGAATATCATAACTCTTTATGAATGGAAGTGATTCTTTAGAAATATGATGGTAGAAGTTGGTTCAGTTGACTGAATTTTTAAGGCAGACGACTGATATTTATATCCACGTACCCATATATGTTAACTGTGCACTCTACATCAGGTCAGCCGACTAACCTATATAGTTCAGTCGAGTGAACCAGGTTAATGTGCACAGTGCACATATATATGTAAAAGGATCAAGTTAAAAACATGTTATTTTGTTGCAATAAAAACAGTGCGCAGTGCACCTATACAGTTCAGTCGTGCCTTTATTGTAGCTTACATTAATATGTGTGACTCTCTTTTTGTCACTCTTAGTCATCGTGGAATCTTCGTGTTGAAAGTTGATATTCTTGTCATGAATCAAAACCATGGTTCAATAGAAAACACCATGGAACAAAGAAATCGAAACATACAATATTTCAAAAATGAAATTTTTTCTATGTTCTCTTCCCGGTTATTAACTATATGTGATTTCAATGCTTATGTAATTCCTTTGAGAAAAGCACGACCGATCATCTAGCTTATCATTACTACATGGAAGAGGCGGCAGTATTTTTCTTTACCATATAAGAAAACGATTCATGGTTTAATTGACATAGATGTTTTTTCCGTGTTAATAATCCTTTTAGAAAAGACTAAAAATCTTTATAGAAAATAGAGTGAAGACCAGACAACTACCAACGATCAGGCCAAGCAAAGAAATATATAAATTTATAAAGGAATATCCAAAGGTACACGAAATCTGACTACAAACTGAAATTCCAGATAGATCGATGACTCATAATTGTTGCAAACAAAATATATTTTGCCTTATTGAAAATGTCTTCTACTTTGTAATAATATTACTGTTATACATAATGTAAAAAATGTGTCTGTTAATGTGTTTAACATAATTTTTAATGTTAAAGGGAAGACTAAGGATATCTTGAAATTATGAACTTATATTCATGAATTATGCAAGCGTCTTGAGCTTAATATCAAACCAAATGATCTCACCGAATAACACAAAACATGTTATGAGTCAAATAATAATCAAGTTAAAGGTGGGTAGAAAGATTAAAATTTCTTGATGGAATTTCTTCTAATCTTCGTAGATATACTTATTTTAAAAAGGGTAAACTAAGTGGGATGAAAAGTCATGATTTTCAAATGAAAAATATGGTTCTTCTTTGACATGTCCAACGTTGACATCGACTTCAATCATGGGCACATTGTGTAACTTCCTTATTTAGTTGACATTATTCAGAACATTTAGTAGAGTAGATTAAATAAAATAATGCAACTTAATGTTGAAAATAAGTTTTGACTAATTAAATGGGTCAAGCAATAGTTAATCGACTAATTAAATTAATTAGATTTGGTTAGTAATAAAGAGGAATAAGAGAAGCGGATGAACAATAGTCTTCTTAATCATTGTTATTTAATTTTAGACAACATGCACGACCTTTTGGAAAATATGTGGAACTATGTTTAAACGATAGAGATAACCACGTAGCATACACTTAAATTTATCTTAAATGTTCTGAAGTTGCATCATTTATTAGGTAACATTAAATAATAATTTTTGATATATTCATTTTAATAATATACATGAAGATTTTGATGCAATATATATTATATATAACTACAATGCTTATGACAGATAAAATCCATCCAGCGATCTTAGTAACTAATTTCCTAGTTCGTTTTCAAATAATATTTATGAATCATTGAATTATGTGACTGACAAAGCATTAAAATCTCTTGCATTAGTTCAACAATGTTTGAGGTTCTAAAGTCAATGGCCAAAAAGATTATAATCCTATTGAAATCAAGCATACCTCCTATTATCAACAATACGATCCTTTTGTAACGGTAAAACCAGCAATACCAGTTTATTATGCTCCTTGTAGATCTTTAAAAGAGAAAATACAAATTGGTCTGCAGTTCTTAAAAATAAAGGAAAGATTCAGGTTTGATTGAAAGAGTATTCTAGACGAACAAGCTCATCAGGCAGACCTTGAAATAATTGTCAAACAATAAAAATCGACATTCATACAGGTTTTTGTATTCATAACGATGAATCAGATGTCATGTAGAATCACTAGAGACTATAGAGGAAACTAACAAAGAGTACAAAATGGAGCCTGAATCTTAAGCAACGAGAATTGATTAATGTATAGTTTATCTTTAGATAAATGGTAAATTATTGAATAACCAATGTTATGTGTTTCTCATTAAAAGTGCATGTTTTCTCATAATTAAATTATATGTTCTGCTATGACAAAATGTATATGTATCAATAACATGTATAATATGTCACCAAGTTCTCCCACTTAAAGAGGGACAACAACATACAGTGATGACAACAGCTCGTCAGAGCAAGCACTAGGTCAAGTAGTGACATTACACCCCAAAGATAATGGGTAATTATCGAATTTATTTCAATATCATAAATAGTAAGTGTAGTATTATATATTAGTAATGATTTACTCCATGTTTGTATCATACATGGGATCGAATTTGCAACTATTAGGTATAGTGCTTGATGTTTCCAAGCACACATACAGATGCTGAATTAGCGGTTGCTAGCGAAGGTGAGATGGCATCACAAAGCAGATCATGGACTATATGCAACAGTGATTCCTTACAACTATAAATTTGTATATCATTATAATTAAACTTTGAAGAATCTATTAACTCGCAATTTGTGCGTGTGTGTGTATTATTGGTTTAACGTGTAGGTGGCTGTAGATTTGCAGGAGGAAAACCATGGGTTGTGCAGAGATGTGTGAATGTCTAAAATAAGGGAAAATCACCTATATTTAATGTTGATTTTGAAGAATGGGGAAATAATTCTAACTGGATGGGTATCACTATATAGGAGGATCTGGATCACTTATTAGAATAGCCATGAAGCAAAGCGGAAAATTCCCAAGATTTTTTTTTGTATTTAAATTTATAGTAAGATAGTGGATGTAAATGAAGGTAAATAGGAAAATATCTTTATTAAGTATTCATCGCTTGATTATAAAGTTCAATAGCGATTATCATTCATTCATCAAATAAGTGTTCTGGTTCTCATTGCATAATGAAAACAAACATTATTTTGTTACTTTAGGAAGCTCGTATATTTGGCTATACCTCAAATCAAATGACTGTTGATATGGTAAAGGAATCTCTCGCAATAGTTACTTTGTTGATCATTCCACTTGACTTGACAACCATGCTACCCATTCAAAAAGGTTATTTTGTTTCCTTCAATTATTAGTATTCTTTTATTCATTTAGATGTACGGACTCAGTTGAAGAGAAATTCTACAAATGGAAAGTCATACATCACGATGGATCTAATCATTTCCAACAATATTATCAGGAGTTGGTATTTTTATTACCCATCGAATTTTAAATAGTTGTTACATTATATAACTTTTAATATGCTATAATTATCATGAATAATATCTTAGGAAACAGAGCGTGACGGTCTTGTCACCTTTATGAACGTGTTTGCCCATACTCATGCCATCAAACATGTAAATGAAGATGGCATAGTCATGTATACATAACATGACTTGAGATCAGAGAAGGCACATGTAATCATACTTCAAGTTATATGTTATTACTGATCGATTTAATTTTTTATTGGAACTTTGATGGTTGAATTTTTTCTATAAGTAATAAGCATATAGTATAGTTAATCAACATATTTTGGATGAAAATTTAGCATACTATTTTGTTAATTTTTTTAAATTTTAGGATAAGTTTATATAGTAGAAAGAGCAGATGCTTGATGGAACATTGACTACAAATGAGGAGGACATGATTTTGAGTCAATTATGGATTTGCCATTCGCATAATAGGATTACGATTTTGACAACCAATAGGTAATGCTTATTTTTAGATTTGGCTATATATTTACTAATCTTTCAAATGCAATTGCTTTTCTTATAAACTGAGTTCGGAACTGTTCGATACATAAATCATTTCATAGCTTTTAAGTTACCATCATACTAATCCTAAATAAGCTTATTATCGGTAAAAATGTAAACGATATAACCTAACGTATCAAAGATTAAAAAAGTTAATTATGGAAAAAATAATGAACTCGGATATGTAATTTCATAGGAAAAAGAAATTTAATATTTTTCAGCTATAAATAGGGCTGGCAATTAGAACCGAGAACCGAAAAGCCGAACCGAACCGATCCGAAAAGACCCGAACCCGATGGGTCTCAGGTCGGGTCTACGTGATGAAAAATACCATCAAGACCCGATCAAACCCGACCCGCATAGACCCGAACCCGACCAAAAAACACTGAAATATATGTATTTTTAGTGTTATTATTCAATCGGACCCGACCTTTAACCCGACCCGATCCGAACCGAAGCTCGGATCGGGTCGGGTCCAGATTTTTGAAATGTATAGTTTAGACCCAACAAAACCCGACCCGCCTAGAACCGAGACCCGTCGGGTCGGGTCTAATTGCCACCCCTAGCTATAAAACTAGTAAAGGGACTTGATTAGCTTAGTTAATTTTTATAAACTTTGATAATTTTTATATATGTAGTTAAATTTATAAAACTTAGTCAATTTTTCACACTTAGTTATCGTATACAAAAAATAAAATATTTTACAAATTTTAATTTAGAGTGATATAAAACTCATAATTATACCTTATCGTAAGTACACTAGTTTTCACAAAAGAATAAATTGTAGTCATATTGAAATTAGTGTAATAATACATTAAAAACAAAGAACTACAGTATTTTAGTGGTTACAATAAAATAACTTTAGTCTTAAAGAGTAACTAATAATTTAGCAAGAGACATTAAAATTTTGGAGATAATGAGAGAATTAAAGAAAATGTTAACAAAATAATTTTTTTTAATTGCTTTATTTAAAGGAAAGTTGAAAATTCACGTACATCTAATATAAAAAAATATATAATAAAAAGATACGAAGAACAAAAAGGAAGAAAGAGCCCCTCATCATGAAAACAAACCTTTTTTAGGCATTAAAAAAATATGCACAAAATTATGAGTCACGAGTAAATTATTACACCCAAGTTTGAAATGCAATGCAAAATATACAATTATTCGAAGAAACATATTAGGATCACTAAGTTTTTAACAAAATACCGAGTGAATATTATTATGAATTAATATTAATAAAAGCATTATCAATTTTTTTTATACAACAGATAGTATAGACATGGTTAAATTTAATAATCTTTAGTTAACTTAATTAAAATTTTATATAAAAATAAATTATAAGAATTAATTAACTTAGTTAAGTGCAGATATGGTTATTAAATCAAATAATTGTTGTAGGGTAGAAAAAAGGTAAATCGATGACAACAAAGCTCGAAGCTAGTTCACAAAGATTCTGGAGCTCAAAACCATGGTTGTCGAGCTAGAGGATCATGACCGGTGTCGCTTTATCTAGATGACGCTGCTAGTGAACGAGCACATTACGATTTGTATACAGCACCATCGAAGGGTTTCCTTATCAGTTGGTTATACAAGCAATGATGATCATGAGTGACTGATATATTTTGTGTGTTTGTATATTGTATATATATGCTATGTAGAGGTGAGGTTGATACATTGTGATGGTTAGTTAGAAGTTTGATGGTGATTTGGGTTATTGAGACATTTTGACTTGTAGTTGGAGATTGTATATGTGTTTGACTTGCGGTTGGATATTTTGGTTGTATTGATAGGTGGCGTATGAGTATGTTTGGCTTATGTAGATGTTAATGTTATACATTATAGATGACATAAATGGGCTGATCTACCTATAAGGTTTGACGCTACTACAGGGTTTGTAATACATCTAGGTATAGATTTTCTATAAGTGTACTAGAAATAATAGAATGGGAAGTCCAAAATTCAAATAAAGTGTGAAATGGTTGTAAAGAAATAGGGAAATTCGAAGAAAGATAAGAAAGAAAGGCATAAGCAATTCGAAATGGTTGTAAAGAAAATACTTTATTAGAAATCCAAGACTGGAACATATAATATCCAAACTAATGATAAAAATACATTGCTCCAAGCAAGTGTTACCAGAGATAATAAGGAAATGTCTGAGAATGTCAAATTAGAATAACTCTTAAACCACACTAACAACTACATACATAAATAACTGCAAATCCCAGGCTTGAATAAATGCTATTCGTACTAATAGCAAGCAGTACTAATATCAAAGTATACTACATATGACGCGTGTGAGGAAAAACAGCAATGACTGCTCAATATGAACGGAACTATATGGAAAATATACTTATATACAGATGCACAGCAAGCAGATGGAAAGTTGATAACATCAATTGATTTAAACCCAAAGAATTAGGCCAAGGTACAAAATTATAAAACACAACACAGTGACACAGTGAC
This sequence comes from Allium sativum, assembly GCA_030737875.1. Lineage (NCBI taxonomy): Eukaryota > Viridiplantae > Streptophyta > Magnoliopsida > Asparagales > Amaryllidaceae > Allium > Allium sativum. Next base: position 993,808,259 of record CM060924.1, on the reverse strand, counting down.
GGCAGATGAATCCATAAGAATAAAAAAAATGTCCATTATCCTTGCATATGAAACGCCTGAGAAGCAACAATTATGAAATTTATCATTCCTTTAACGAAAACTCCACCATTAGAAGCCCTATCTTCTTTGTGGTTCCAGTACCAGCTAAAATCCATTACATCACCACGCTCACATCTTTCTTTTGGTACCATGCTTAAAAATATGTAGAATTACTGATACACTCTTTCTTCTTGCAAGTAAAGAAAATTCGAGGATTTGAATTATCAACTCTCAAAATCATATCTGCATGTAACAGAGGAACACATGATGATTTCAGTCGAAAAGAAAATTACAAACATTCTATGCTAGAAGATTGGGTATATGCGTACAAATTGGATATAAGCATGATCGAGTTATAAGATTAGTAATAAAGCAGTAGCAGTGGATAAGCAGAAAGTTACTAAATGGGATTGAAAGTATACCAAAGCAACACCTGTTGCCTGAGAAGCAATAATATCCATCCAGGATTGAAAGGGGAAAAAAAAATGATGGTTTGTTTGGAGAGGTGCTAACGGATTGAAGGTGGGTACAGAGCACAGTAGTCCGTTGTCCATCCACCGTTGAGAGCAAGGAGTTTTCGCTGCTCTGTGAAACCAGCCTCACGCACTGCCCCCTCTACTATGGCCACCAAAGCCAGACCTTTCAGCCTAGCCACAGCAGCCACTCGCCAACTTGGATCGGGCAGACCACCAAGTTGCACTGTGTACCCCAAATCCGATAACATGACCCAACATTCCATCACCTTAATGCCCCACTTGGTTACAAGCCCACGCTACTGAGCTCGGCATTTGTTCATGTGAAAAGATCATATTTGTATGCAGCACTTCTACTATACTTGGCAATGTGGGATTAAACAACCGTTTTCTTTTTCTTCTCGTAAGCTTTCATTATCATATCAAGAGCTTACAAACATATCCAATACTAGTATTTAAGGCCTGCGCAGTATATTGTTCACCTAAATACCTTCAACACACAGAACGGAAACATGTCAGGATTTACTAACAAATTCAATACTGGTATATTGATTATAGATCTAAGATTATGCCCTTAACATACAGAATGGAAAGGAACCACAATTTCCTTCCAATTTAAATACCTTCTGATCAACAAACACATTTGTCAAGCCATTAGCATGTAAAACCTGGATTTACTCCTTACATGTTAGAGGGGTTGGCTGAATATGCAATGCACTACCAAAAAATGAATGTCTAAGCCCGTAAAATATTTCATGGCTATTGCCATTTTGATGTTATTTCACGCGCCGATGATTGAATCAAATGTCAATGTCTAAATTTAACCTGGAGACAGTATAACTGGTTGGAATCTGAATTTGTTTACAGAAAGGGCCTTGAGATTTGTTTGTTGCTGTGACTTTACAAGAGTGGTAACCTTTCAAATTTAATGTTAATTAATCATCTTTGCATATTATAAGCCATGATCATACCGTGTGCTAGTACTCTATGTGTAACAACTATTTTTGGAAACATTTCTGAAACATTAGAGCTATATTCTTGTATCACGACATAGAATACAAGGATATGCAACTGTTGAAATATACATCATTTTTAATCAATGATTCAGGATTTAAAGCTAATTTGACGTAAAGTTTACAATTTATGATTTGAATCCCATTTTGCAAACTTTGCTTGCCACTATAACTTCAACACAAACAAATCACTTATAACCCAACATACAAAAATAAACTAATTAAATTATAGTGAAATTTCGGAATCAACAAACTTGAACACTAGAAGTATACAGCAATAAATAAAAGTTGGTACGAACAATCATCAATTTGCAGGTGAGAAATGCAGAGGAGCCTAGACGTGTGAAGTTGAATTGTTACACTCGGTGATGAAGCCGACATTGTGGGCTGGAGGGGCAATCGCCCTCTTCACGCAGCAAACTAGAATTTTCATTAATTAAACTGTTTTTTATAAAATATTTGAACATTTCCTAGTTTCGCCCAACACAAACTAGAATCCTAGCTTCATCGCTAGTTGCATTGTGGCGAAAATGAACGAACGAAGAGTCCTTTGTTTTAATTCACACGTAGTATGTTAGGTAATTTAATAGCAAAAAAGTCAAGAGAATCCACCTTTGTTGTCTTGTTGTATGTGATCAAATCAACTCCATCATCCATTGCACTATTTTTTTAGTATGAAAATATGTACTCACTCGGTTTGTGATCCCAACAAAAGAAAAACTGCAAAGAACAAATGAGGTATACAAAATTAAAAATGATTGTTTACAAAATTAAAAATAATTTCAAATATAGACAATAAAGGTAAAGGACTCCTCTACTTTCGAAGCATTAAAATGCAAAATAATGGCTTCGTCCAGGCTTGAACTGGAGACCATCAGTGTGTTAGACTGACATGATAACCAACTACACCACGAAACCTTATTGATTTATTTGTCAAAAAAAAAATGTTATTTATATCGTTACTCATTTATCGGTACAAACACATGAATGATTGAAAAATGCAAGTACTAAGTTACAGCCACAACGATATTCAAAAAGTTAAGAAGCTACCCTAAATTCGGGAAACCCAGGTTATTGCAAAGGCATATGCATTCAAAATATAGTCATTCAGATTATGAAAATTGTAATTTATATTATATGCGTTTCAGCAATAAAAAAATCAATTTTTACATGTAATTTTCATGAACTAATTAAGTCAGTCGAGATAGAGCAAAGCATTATATGCAAAAAAGAGAAGTCCAAATGGAGCCCAAATGCGGCTAATAAAAATGGATGGTTCCCATAAAAAAATTGATATAAACAAATTTTGCATTAGATAACCAAAAATAATAACTTCGTTTTTTGCAAATAAATATGTTCTATTCAGATTTCCAATGGTTTAATATTCACTATGCATAATAAAATAAGATTTGTACCGGAATTACAATCAAATATTGATAGAGCAAATATTCACGAGACAGCTGCAATTAGAAGGTAAAATAATAGCAATCAATTTAATTCGTTATTGGTAGTAAACTACTACAGATTATGTCTAGAATTGTGTGTATGTATATATATATATATATGTATATGTATGTATATATGTATATGTATGTATATATGTATATGTATGTATGTAAATATACAGAGAGAGAGAGAGAGAGAGAAAATAAGAGAAAATGATAAACCATTAAAATTAAATTTGGAAGAAGAGTTCAAGGGGAAAAAATTACTTACCATTATTTAAAGTAATGTAAAGGAATATTTATTGACTGATTATTCGTATAATTCGAAATGAAATAAAGGAGGAAAACAAAAAACTATCGATACATGAAGAGGTTAAACTAATAAAGTAAGTAATTTGGTGCTTTTATTATAACTATATTTCATTTGATGAAACCGAAAAAAGTCATGCTAACAACATTTAGCTGAATCCATATGCAACCTGGAATTGAATTGATATGGTGCCAAGAAAAATATATCATTTGGTTGACAACATATGCAAGCTGGAATTGAACTGATATGTTATGTAGAGCAGAAGTGAAAGCAGAAATGTACAAAAGAATGAAACACAGCATATTAGATGTAGACTTGAACATTTAGCTGCAGCGGAATTCATCTAGTCAGTACATGGAACATTCTGACAAATATTTGAAAGAAAATTATATGAAGAAAGGAATATCCAATGAGTACACGAAGAGTTTATAAATTTACATAGATTAGTTTACATTACTATGGTTTTACTATGGTTGTTGAAAGTTGAATAATGTAGAAAAATATAATCTTCTCCATACTGATTAGAAATAGTTAATTGTGTATCAAGTAATCAGCATTACTTTATGCATATTTAGAAGGTAAACTTGAAATCGTCAAGAAAAAGCATTTTGAAACAATACAGCCGATGTTTTGAATTGTTTATAAGATCCATAGATCACTAATTGGTATTTAAACGCAAAGTTTGCAATTTGATATTCATAACCGAATCAGAGTGAGTTTTGAATTGGCCGATGAGGAAATCTTAAACAAAATAAAAAACAACAGAAATCCACAGACATTAGTTCTTTGTGGAAACTCAAAGATCAAACGGAAGTACAAAGGTAATTTCCGAATGCATATTATCATGCTTTCAAAACTGTTTTAAAACTAAAAAGCAGGACCATCACAAAATAATGTAACATGCCGTTAGCTTTTGAAATTAAAAGCCGCTAACTCCAATTCATAGATTCTTTTCCCAATTAAAAAATGGCATTTTAAATAAGTGAACTTATGGATTGCCTTTCTTAAAAACCATCCATCCAAAAAATAGGGACAAGAACATTGCTAGTGCATTCTAAAAGTATTTTTGACTTCATTCTCTTCACAAAAGAACAGCTGACAATTATCAACTTTTTGCCCTGTATATAACTAGCCTCTATCGTGCAACGGATTTAAGTTTAGTTTTTGTTTGCTTAAATTGAAGTTTTTGAAGTGAGCCATTAGATTTGGAAAAAGAAAAATGATTTCAACAGGTAGTTATTTTTTTCAGATAATAATGGAAACTAATAAAAATTATGCTCATGAAAGAATTATGAACCTTTTTTAGTATAATATAACGCATGTCTGGCATTTTATATCTTCTACAGGAGCTTTTGTTACCCCAGAATACCTGTAATGCCCAACTCATTAACTGGTGAAACACCTTATGTGTTAAGACTCACTTCCACTTCCTAATATGACATATGACAAGATATCTGCAAAACCAAAGAAACATAGGAATAAATACCAATCAAACCCACAAATTACTAATAGAACCTTTATTCCTTTCCTGGCAAACTAAACTATGTGGCAAAGTCGCAATACGAATCATGTTAGGGTTAACGAAAATATAAAGCATAAAAATCAATCGCTACCAGTAACAAAAGAAATTACATGTTCAACAACAACAACAACAACTCTATTATTGATAATAATAACTGAAATTATAATAATAGTTTAAATTACCAAATTTCATTGTCGTTCTCTGAGAATCCGAAATCAGCCTCGTTGTAGCGGATAGAGCTTGAAGGTCACTCGAAAAGCTTGAAAGGCGTAAGATGAAAAGGAGCAAAGTGAACGTACAGTACCAACTATAGCAATGTTTTAGGAATGTTTGATTATTGCTTTTCACTATAATATTGATTTTCATGGAGAAGACAGAAGAGTGCAACGAAGATGAAAAGATGGAAGGCACGCACAGTACCTGCTATAGCAGAAGGAAAGTATTAAAAAGATAATATAAAATGAAGTAAAGCTAGGTCGGTCAGCTGAATACAGGAAATTTTGAAATTTATATGTTTCCTCATTCACAAGGGGATTGTTAATGACACCCTGTTTTGGTTAAAGGGTGTCACAACATTTAATTTTTAAATTTTTGTTAAGGGGTGCACTGTAAAGACCGAATCCCCCTTAACAATTTAATATTTCAAGACAAAAATGCCCTTTCCTCCCAATAACATTATTTAACGTAAATACAAATAAACCTAGCGTAATTGTTTCCATCGCAGAAAAGAATTTTCATGGCTGATCGCAGAAAAGAATATTCATGGCTGCCATAAACCCTAATTATGAGATAGATGATGAAGATGAGGTAAATTGCACACAAAAACGTGAAGTATACGAAGATGATGAAGACCGATCTGCTAATGACAAGGTTTGATATTTATTTTTGCGTTAACACGTACGGAATTGAAGAAGGAGCACGGATGAAAAATTCGGTCGCGATGGACCATGTTTCTACGGACCAATCAGTATGAAGTTACACATGTAATGACCGTTTTAAGTATGAAAACACGGTATAGTACGACCGGTTTTATCATATACGAATTACAGTTTGTTACAGAGATAGAAAATCTGTAAAATAGCCACCGTATTTATTAATTTTTATCGGTATTACACAACCGTGTATACGATTTTGTGGTACTAATGTTACCATGCATGTTTTGTACCAAACAATTGTTATTTAATAGACAGGGAGAGACCATTTTTAGTTTATTGGTATGAATATTTGATATCGTTATTTCTTTGTGGTGTGAATAATACTCAGCTGTTTTACAGTTTGATGCAACTGCTCTGCTAAACGACGTATACGGGAATGAGGATTGTTCAGTTAACGAGGAGTCTTACGATACCGGGGATGGCAATGTTAATGATAAGGTTTTTCTATTGGAAAATGGTGACAACATCGATCATTCACATGAGGAATCGGGAATATTGTGTTGCGCGTACCCCAATTTAACTTCCCATTTCACCACCGAGAAGGTTTGAAAACTTGATTTATGTTTTACAATTTAAGTATTTTACTCTGATCGTAATATGCTGTTTGTTGATGCAGTTGTTCGATTCCAAAGAGGACGTACGTAAATGGTACACGGATCGTGGACTTGATACGAATTGTGTCATTGTTATCAAAAGAAGCAAAACCAAAAATCTCTTAGGTAATGGGAAAGGCTCATGGATGCTGCTTGCTTGTGAAAGAAGTGGAAGGTACATTGATCATAAGGGTAAGCAGCATGTAACGAAAACTGAAAAGAAAAGGCGTAGATCGGGAAGTAGAAAATGTGGTTGTCCATTTGAATTAAGAGCACACTGTCAAGATGATGGAAAATGGAGTTTGAAAGTTATAAACGGATGCCACAATCACAGTCTTCCTGTTGTTTTAACCGGGCATCCGTATGTTGCGCGATTAAAAGACAATGAAGTAAAGAACGTTGAAACAATGGCAAATAGTGGGGTTAGGCCACGGAATATTCTAACTGCTCTTAAACTTGGCAACCCAGAAAATAAGTCTACGATCAGAAATGTGTACAATGCTAAAGTGAAGCTTAAACTTCATCATACGGAAGGTAGATCTATTATGCAACAGTTTATGAAGTTAGCTTGTAGTCACCACTATTCTGTTCATCATAGAGTCGACGATAAGACAAATAAAGTTACTGACTTGTTCTTCAGTCATCCAAAATGTGTTCTGCTTGCGCAATGTTTTTATCAAATTTTGTTTTTGGATTGCACTTTCAAGACAAATAAGTACAAGTTGCCATGTTTTCATATGGTGTCGCAAACTTCGACGGGTGCATCATTCACTGTTGCCCTAGCTTTTATTAGTCGGGAGACCACTGAATCATATATTTGGGCGTTGGAGTGTGTTAGAAAATGTTATCGAGAAAAAGAATTTCTAAGTGTTATCATAACGGATGCGGAAATTGCTCTTAGCAATGCAGTGGCCACTGTTTTTCCAGCAGCTCGTCACATTCTTTGTGCGTGGCATATTTCAAAAAACGTTCAAGCAAATTGCAAATCAAATTTCATAAAGAAGAAACGGGTAATGATTGGGGATAGAGAGACCGTAGTAGAAGGTGATGAAGGAAAAAGAGAGTACGAGTTATTTTGGGAGGGTTGGAGCAATGTCATTAGTTCGCTGTCCGAAGAAGAGTTCCATCGGAACCTAAATTCTTTTCGTGAAGCATGGCGGGTGAAGCAAAAAAAGTTGTTGAACTATGTGTTGAAGAACTGGTTGAACAAGTATAAGGAGATGTTTGTGTTAGCTTGGACAAATGAAGTAAAACACTTTGATAATGTGTAAACCAGTGTAGTTGAAAGTGCGCACCATCGTCTCAAATTGTATTTTGATTCAGCTGCAGGTAGTTTTGTTCAGTGTTGGACTAGCGCTCATCTATGCTGTGAGAATGAATTAGTTGCAATTGAACATGCATTCGAAACGAGTTCATCAAAGTCACTTCATAGATTTCGAGATGAGCCAATGTTTAAAGAGGTGTTGGGATTTGTTTCTCATAAGGCGCTTGATTTATTGCAAACCGAACTATGTAGTATTCCAAAAGGAGGCACGAGTATTCAAACTTGCGGTTGTATTTTATGGAAAGTTAACGGTCTACCTTGCGCACATATGCTAGTAGACTTTAGACATTCAGACGACTTCATACCCCTCAGTGCTATAGACTGTTATTGGAAACAGTTGTCATGTATTCCGCCTACACCGAATCGGTCCACTCTTGATTTTATGGACTTGCCTGAATTTCATGCATTGAAACGTAGGTATGACGAGGCTACTGATAATGTGAGGATTGATATTCAGCAAGGTATGAAATTGTTAGCCTTCCCGCCTACTACGAACATTAAAGAACCTCCCATGGCGACTATAAGAAAAGGAAGACCATCTAAAAAGGAAAAGTCGACTAAACGAGATCCTTCTTACTTTGAGCATGTTGACGCCGCATTATCTTGCAGCCTAAAACTTACTCCAGTTAGTCGTTGTTTGAAGAAACTTGGAGTAAAACAAAATGCATCTAAAACCAGTCAAATTGATGAAAAATTCTTATTGCAAATGCCCAAGTATATGCGACCGTATATAACTCGTATAGACGACATGCCTGCTGATGGTAATTGTGGATATTGGGTGGTGGTTAAACAACTAAATCTTTACAATCGAAGACCAGATAATCCTTGTAAGTTCGTACGTGAGGCCATGGTTGATAATTTAATAACTCAATCGTATATGTACAAAAGCATGTGGGATGAAGATGGCTTCGTAGAATTGAAAAGAAGGATACAAGGCGATAACTCAGTGGGGGTAAATGGTTGGATGCAAATGCCGGAATCCGGATTTATAATTGCAGAAAAATTTGGTACCGCTGTTGTCTTGCTTAGTATGCAAATGAGTTACTTGTTTGTTCCGTCAACAATACAATTAACCTTGTTAAACCGGGATAGGATGGTCGTAATGGGATTCGTAGACAACTCACATTTTGTTGGTGTTACTTTGAAGTACGAGTCGCCTTTACCAAATACACCTCCGTTCTCATTCTTTTACCGAATTTACAACATCAATATGCAGGATTGGGTCAACACATATGCGGAGAGAATTTCTCGCTTCGATGATTCAGAAGATGGACATGTTGCCGAAGATAAAACGGTTGTTGTGTTAAGTTAATGTCGAATACTTGCATATGTTCGTAGTTCACTGCTAATGTAATAGTATTTTGAAGTATTATTGCATATGCTCGTAGTTCAGTGCTGATGTACCAGTATTTTGAACTATTATTGCATATGTTCGTAGTTCAGTGCTAATGTAACAGTATTTTGAAGTAGTATTGCATATGTTCGTAGTTCAATGCTAATGTAACAGTATTTTGAACTATTATTGCATATGTTCGTAGTTCAGTGCTAATGTAACAGTATTTTGAAGTATTAATGCAAATGTTATATTTTCTGGCATATGTGGGTTACCCTTGTGAGCTATTGTATTTAAAGTTTTGTGACACTTCTGATAATGTGAATACCGAGATACTGAATTTTGACAATAGCAGAATCAGAGATATTTCGGACTTAGATCACCGGTTTTGTATACATAAAACGGTCACCTCCTGCCGTCTGCACATATTCATTTAACATTATCATAACCTGAGATATTTCGGATTGTTACCACCGATTTTCTAACTATAAAACGGTCACTTATTGCCGTCTGTACATATTTAGTTAACAATATCATAACCTGAGATATTTCGGATTGGTACCACCGAGTTTCTAACTGTAAAACGGTCACTTATCTCCGTCTGCACATATTTAGGTAACATTATCATAACCTGAGATATTTCGGTTTGAGCACGCCGATTTTAATCAATTAAAACGGTAAGAACTAACCGTCTGCATATTTCTATTCTAACCTGCAATATTTTGGTTTTGGATGACCGAATTTTTGTTAGTAGAACGGATTTTTGTAACCGTTTAGCAAATTATAGGCCTTTTAAATGATTGTTCGGTGATCACGTACCGTTTTTGTGTCTTAAAAACGGAAAGCCATTCCCAATGTTTAACTATAAGGTTGATTATTTCATACATATAATCCAGTTTTTTGTGCATCGACAAAATGAAACTTGTACATGCATCTTTGATCATACAAATACTTCAAACTTTCACATGCATCGTCGATCATACAAAAAAATTGAAACTTGTACATGCATCTTCAAACATAGAAATAAACACAAACATACTCACAAACCATTTCATACATTAACCTTCCTTTCAAAGTACCCTTCATACTGTATTGCCAAAAGCAAGTCACCAACCAAAAGACATAAATAAGTCACAAACATAAAGTCACCAACCAAAACACCAAGTCTTATAACTATTACATACTGTTAACCAAAATAATACGTAATGCTACCAAGTTAAACTATTTTTTCCTTGCTCCGCCTTTCTTCTTGGTAGCACTCCTCTTCCCTTTCTTTCGTTTACCTCGACTTGTCGTACCCTCAACAATCTTATCTCCTTCATCAGCTACCATGTTCTCTCCATACAGAGCAGACGGTTCTGGGTCCTCTAAATGCTCTATCATTTGCAAAGCTGTAACGACTGCCTTACCACGTCCACATGAACGGATTGTATCAGCAACTAGTCCAAGTCGACGTTTCTGAAATTCAAGTCTACTTTAGTACGAAAAACAATCAATAACATTATTTTCAATTAGCAAATACAACAAACTTACAACACGGATGGGTAGCGACTTCTCCCCGGTTTCATTCGCAGGCTCGGTTATTCTTCTTGATGGATTTGCAACAATCGGATGTGAAGCTTGCTGATACCACTGTATATAGTTGTCCTCACAGTCCCAGGGGTTAACCACTTCTTTAGATGTTATACTTTCATTCAGCATGTGATTTGCCCATTCAGCCCATATAAAATCCCCAACATTAAAGTAAGCGGCTTTGAAAGATTTACTAGACGACTTGTACTTCTTCTTGTTAAGCGTGAAGGGATTGGTTGGGATGGGTTGAACAATTCCAAACTGGCGTAGAAATCTTTGGGGTAGGTACAATTCTTCGGTTTCAAAACAAATGACAGGTCCGTTATACAACGAACACTCATGAAATGGATACACATCACGTTTATCTCTAAAGCAATCCCATATAATTTCATTGCACTTCAAGTCATCAATCCTTTCTCGTACTGTAACTAAATCAGATGCTAACTGCGAACTCTTGTTCTTTGCAAAGTAAAACGCGGCTCTAATTTCTCCTTCTGGTATACCAATAACACGATTATGTCGACGAAGAACTGGGAAATGCTCATATATCCAAACCTGCATTAAGGTGCATCATGTACACGCATATAATTAGACTACACTATTCACCTATAGTTACAATACAACGGTATCAAAAAAATTCTTTGAATATACCTGTAGTAACGTCATGCAACCAGTCATTTGATGAACATCAGATCGAGTTGTTACGGCAAGATTACGTAATAACCAACTCAAACATGCAGTGGCCCATGAATATGAACCCACCTCGTCTAAATTCTTCAAACACTGCAGAAAATGAACTGACACTTTATTTCCGGACTTGTCACAACAAACTAAACTGCCAATTGTGTACAAAAGATATGCTATCGCACAATGCATCTTTCGTTCTTCACTATCGGCCTCCCTCGAACCCTCAAACTGACTTCGTAACCATTCAAATTTAATTTTTTTATCGCCTGCTAACACTTGTATAGCAGTTGGTCTGTCAACACCAAGGCAATCTTCAAGTAGTTTGTACACATCTTCGACACCTATACCCCTCGAGCCACCAAGAGAACCAGTAACTGCTCTTCCTTCCAACGGAAGGCCAGTTATGTGCACTACTTCATCAAGGGTTATCCCCAACTCACCAAATGGAAGGTGAAATGTGTTTGTCTCCGGATAAAATCTTTCGACGAATGCATTGATTAGGACTTTGTCTAAAGTCTCGTGAGCATGTAGCGCTAGCTTATGGAATCCCGACTTAACTACAACCTCTTTAACAAATGAACATTCTTTTCTATAATCCCACAATCGTTGCGTGCCAACATGAGTATGGACTCTCACCAGTCTTACTTCTCCTCGAGGTTTCTATATGGTATGCACATATATATATATATTACAGTCTAATAAAAGATAACAATTCACGCGTAGTCACAAGTATAAATAAAATCTTAGAAAAAACATATGAAAAACTTACAGTAGTTTCCATATTTCATGAGCAATGTGATGTTTGAATGCAAACAACAGTGTCCGTTCATCTTCAGTGGTGGATGATTCTATTTCTTTCCGCTTTCGTTTGCCTTTAATTGTACGTTTTCTCTTTTCCACATGTTCAACCTCTTCCTCTCCTACCCTGCCTTCCTCACTATCATGTTCCTCGCTACCACTTTCACGGCCGCTATATTCAGACTCAGATTTGTCACCTTCTTCATCTGCTTTCTCCTCAACTCCATCACCTCCTTCATCACGCTCACTATCATCTCCGTCGCTATCTTCTCCAACAACATCTTCTTCATGCTCACTACCTCCTCTGTTGCCCTCTTCTCTGTCGTCGTCTTCTTCACGTTCTTCACCAGCTTTGTTGCCCTCTATTGTGTCATCGTCTTGTTCCTCATCAGTACCACCTTTTTCACCCTCTTCTCTGTCATCGTCTCGTTCATGATCACTACCACTTGTGTTGCCCTCCTCTTCTCTGTCATGGCCGCTACGATCACTACTTTTTTCGCCTCCATCGGAAGTACTATGGTCGTTGGACTCTTTTTTTTCACTTGAACTTTGCTCGGAGTTATTCGCTTCAGCTTCTACTGCTTTCTTATTCTTTTTCTCTTCCAATTTGCGTTGTTCTTCAGCACGTTTCTTCCTATTTGAAGCAGTAGGCGGTAGACGAGCGGACGTAGACGAAGTCGGTTTCCTGCAATCAATCACGTAAACAATTTAGTTATACGCCGTCAACAATGTACGGCAACAATATAACCTACTTTAATACTATAAGAAGGTACAGAGCCACCATGTAAACAACAAGTAAAACCGAATGTGTAATCCAAATTTCAACAACAACTAACCCTAAGTCGACATCAATCAACTTGCCAAATACTATAAAGGACAAGCTTTCCTAAGTATTTTAATACTCACAAACCATAGAACCCTTTTTCAACCATAAGTCGACATCAATCAACCATTTTTAACACCTATAATCGGACAACACAAACCGAAACCAAAGTTCAAAACAAATTGAACAAATGAAACTTATATATGGAAAACAAACGCCGATTTTGAATTATAAAAACGGTGACAACAAGTCAAATACTAAAAGGGACAAGCTTTCCTATTCCAGAGGATTTACCCACCCAAAACCTTACCCTCCCAACCGTATTCTCTGCAAATCCAACAAAATTTCCCAATGTTTAGCCCTTCTTCCCCACCAAACCCCTCCACACGCAAACCCATTGCTCACAATTGGTAATACCAAGCATACATGTGCTAATACCAACTGAAATTACCATTAATCTAGTACAAACATACCTCTTTTCCACGGTTTTCTTCTTGGCAACAGATTCCTTCGTCTTCCTCGCACTATGCTTGAATCGAACCATCTTTAATGGCAAACCCTAGCGTGAGAGCACTGCAGAACCCTAATTTTGAGAACGAAACGCGATTTGGGAACCCTAATTTTGAGCATTGCAGGATTTTTTGAGAAATAAAGCGCGGGCTTTGTATTTCGTGAGTGGGGTTGAAGTTTGAAGGACACGAGGTTATTTTGGGGATTGAAAAGTAGACGTGGTGTTGCCCCTTAACATTTTCTAAAACAGTGGTGTGCCCTTAACAAAATGACACCCCTTAACCAAACAGGGGTGTCATTAACAATCCCCATTCACAAACGAAAATGATCTGTGAAGAGATTTACATTCGAAAATTATCTGTGGAGTGTTTTTTCTTTCAAAATTATAATTTAAATTATGTGTATTTTAGTATAATAAAATATATTTAAGTTAGAAGTTTATATTATATACACTAGACGCATATTAATCGTTTAAAAAAATTACTATCATATATTTGTTTATCTTAACGCTATAACAATCAATGAGATTGAAAAACATTTGTTTAAATTAAAGGTTTTCCATTTTTTTTATTTATCGATGATAACTGTATGATATTTGTCTATATTTGCAGATGTGAACATCATATATTCGAAATTGATTTGAGATGCGGATATAGATATGACACTGTTCGAACATGAAAATATTTGTTAATAAACATATGTAAACTCGTGCTAATAATGCACATTCCTAGGGCCCTCCCTGTTATATTCGTCTATAATTTCTTATATTTTGCATTAAATATAAATAAAGCTATTATTTAAAGAGAATTACTTTAATAATAACAATATTTATGTAACATTCCTTAGTTTGGAATCAAATTAGAAGCCTCATATAGCAAAATACGTGTATAAAATGTAGAATTATAGAGTAAACACGGCCTTCTACTAGCGTCAAGGCTTTACGAGAAACAAAACTTCACTCCAATACGGAGGCTAAGTGGGAACAATATATGTGCAAATGGAGGAGTGGACTATTACAGTGGCATTAGAGCCAATACCAACTCGAATTGTTGCATTTCTATCGACTATGATGCCTTCATGGTATTTTTGGCTTGCATGTCGACCATAAATGCACAATGGGGACGTTGGACTTTGAAGAGAGTAGACTGTAACACACCTTAGTTTATAATGAAAATAGAAGTCCAAGATAGGCAGAATAAGGGTATGATTGAGAATTTGCATAGTAAAGCCCAACCTCTAAATAGTGTTGAGGTCTTTTAAGGAAAAACACATGTCCTATATGCTAGTTAAGTGGGGGGGGGGGAATTTATGCACGTACCGAGGAGCGAACTGTTACAGTGCCCTTGCTCTAGATCAATCAAGGCGTGGATTCCCAAACTCCAGTTTTCTATTAGATTTGTAAATGAAAATTCAGCAATGTTAAATCCATTAGTATTGTAGAATGACTTCAAATTTAATTCCAACTATACGTTGTTATGATGTAAGTTGATTATTGATGATCAAATATGTGGAAAATATGTCGGTGGTTCTGACAAATTGGATAAAGTTCCTAAACAAATGAACTTAGAACAATTAAAAGGGCCGAATTACAAAGCAACTCAGATAAAATCGAAGGACCTTGATATTGATTTACTTTACAGTTGATTAACCATTCTAGATCAAAAGCAATTAAAATTACTGATGATGACAATGAATTAATGTTTTATACCGTCTCTAAAATAGAGTTATTTGTTAGAAAAAACCGAAGATTGGTGGTAGAGCAACCTGGGAAACAACATCTATAGCTAACTATAATTTACGAGCAATTCTATCTTTAACTTTTAATAATCGGCCAATAAATGTAGCGTAATACTGAAATTTCTACGGATTGAGTAATATATTCAACAAATATGAATGTAGATAAGGATAATAACATATAAAAATAAAATGATCACACAAGCGATTTTTATACCGGTTCGAACCTTCAGTCCTACTTATAGTCTCACAATTTTGGGAATTTCACTAATCGACACCCTCACTTAGTCCAAAGGAATAAGGAACTGAGCAATTGAATAGGATTTCACTACATTTGCCCAAATAACTGAACATGCTTTCGCTTGGGAAACTGGAGGAGACTTCAACCTTGCATGAATAACCGAACAGGACTTTAAATACAAAAGAAATTTAGTTTGGCTTAGTGTGTTCTTGATATAACACGGATTAGTATTCAATCTGTATTACACTCTTCCTATAATCTTCTGCTCAAGTAGTATATATGTGTTTCTACGAAGACCAAAAATATATTAAATGCTTAAAAATATTGAAATGAATGTACTATTGCTTGTAAACTAGAAGCAATATGAGCATATAGAACGGAAGTATTTAAAATAGAAGATAGAGCGAGAATTGTTGATTTTGATCTTGAATTTGATATATGCATATATAGATAGTTTACGGTTGCAACTTCTAATAAAAGATATAACAATTTTAAAGAGTTGCAACCTTTCCAAGAAGAGACTTCTCTCCGACGAAGAGAGATGTTTCTTTAGGAAATCTGAAATTTTGACTATTATGCATCATTCAATAGACTGGATTTAGAAGTTTAGCCGATGGAAAATGAATTTAATCAAAATGAAAAGAAATAATTCAAAACTGCCTAATTCAATTGGGTGATTTCTTTAGTTAAATCAACTAAATCATGATTTAGTTGACTGACTAAGAACATTAGTCTAGTAAATCTGCGTCAAGTTTATAAACTTATGCACATGTGCGGGATCAATCGACTGAGGCGGCACATTTAGCCGACTGGACTTGCCAATTTTTCTTCCATGTTTGTATAAATATCCATGAGTTTCGTACGTACATATGAACTTCTCGAGGATAGATTTTAACATATTAATTAAATTAATATGGAATTCTAAGTATATTTACTTGATCTCGAGTCATGTCAGATTGCTTGATGTCGTTTATTCATTAGCTAGTCATTGTTGCTTTAACATCATCAATTTGCATATATACTTATCATTAAAATACAAGATTCAACATTCTCCCCTTTCTTAATGAGGAAAACTATATGATTTCTTGACTGCTTCTTCAGATATATCTTCCCTTGAATTTGTGCTTGCCTTGTTAAATGATTTTAAGATATATCTCCCTATGAAATATTATTTTCCTGCATAGAAAATGGTCATTTTCCTCCTTTTTTTCATTAACAAAAGGAGAGCTCAAACAAAATTAGGTAGATAAATATGGCATAGAACATTTAAACAAAACAACATTGATAATATAACATAACATTAAATATCTACAACAACATCAAACATTCAAACAAAAAAAATAGAGTCATAATTAATAATTAAACAATCACCAACACAACATCACAAAACATTAAAATTGTACAACACAAGAGCTCTTAGTACGAAATAATTACTAGTTAAAAAATTATTGACACCAAAAATTGGCATAACACCCAAAGCACGGGTTGTGTATAGAATAAACAAAAATTAATAATTGTGAAAAGTTAAAAATGGAGGAAATCACACACGAATTTATAGTGTTTCGGCGTTAATGAGCCTACGTCCACTTTACAATCTCTTATATACTATTTCAACTATCAAACTGAATAGTTACAATGACAGTACGATAAGAGATCAAACAATACTTTAATGCTAGAGCTTTCAGAATATGCTAAAAAGGGTCCTTCCTTCTGAATCCAAAAAGGGGTATTTATAGGTGATACAGTATTTGAGCAGATTTGGACATGTGTCGTGGGATCCAAGAGAGTAGTTGATGTTGAATGAGTCAGTATCTCCTAAGGAATTAGTATTCCTTGAATTACCGGCATGAAGTGGATCCTGATCTATCTGATTCGGATGATCTGGAAAGGGTAAGATCGGGGATGAGCTATTCTATAGGCGGGCTTTTCGGCTCACAGTTGAATGCAACGCGGCTGAACATGCTTGGTCATATCGGGCTTCTCCTGGACCGCGCCTGATGAGGGAAATAAGTTTAAATGTCGGGCCTCATTGATTTGCCCACTTTGAGCACTCGGGGTATGAGCCTGCAGCATTGTTGAGCCTTGATGGGCTGCCTGAGAGGCCCATCAACACTTTTCCCCCCAATGTATGGTACGTTGGAAACGGAGCATACTTTGTAAACATGTGTCCTGAACAAATCTTTTCATATCAACCGAAGAATTTCATGGGTCGGTCTGAGTCATCCATTAAATGAGCCTTGTAAATTGCAATAAATCCTATCAGCCGTCTTGGAAACGTAAACGAGTTCAAATAATAAGGATGCCTCACTATCATCCGTCTTATCGGTTGATCCTTGGCTCGTCAACTACTTTACACCTCAGCCGAGTCCAGTCACGTCAGCCGAATGTGAATAGCCACTCCATCATATTATAAAAGGGAAACTCCTTTCACCTTTTTCTCTTTACTTTTACTATTACTATTGCAAGAACCAATTTACTGCTCCATAGGAAGAAGAAGGACGATCTCCATCTTCTACCAAAGTCATATTTTTCAGGTAGAAATCGATTCTTCATCCTTTTCAAAATATTTAAATGTCATTCTTGCGTATGATCTCTCTTTCCTTTGCCTTTTTGCTGCAATTTGGGTTTAACCTGATCCATGATTGGGATACCAGCATCGGATCGCCGGAGTCTGCGGCGATGCGGTTGTTCATGGTGATACCGGTATCATTTGAGTAGGATCCGAAGGTGTCGGATTTGCTGATCTGATTATATCATGGAAGCAGAAAGATTTCCCGCCCATTCATAGCTTTTCGTGTGTTAAGGTGTTACTGAACCCTGGAACACATGGTGGTGCTTGAGAGGGTGGTAAAA
Source organism: Allium sativum (assembly GCA_030737875.1). NCBI lineage: Eukaryota > Viridiplantae > Streptophyta > Magnoliopsida > Asparagales > Amaryllidaceae > Allium > Allium sativum. The sequence continues at coordinate 993,790,054 of CM060924.1, read as the reverse complement.
AAGGACAATGATCTTAATCATGATTTTTGTGGCTTGTCTTTTACTGAAATAGCACTGTAAAGGGGCACTAACCCTTTTTGCATTAATCTTTAATTTCAGCTTGATAACCTTTTCACATACAGTTGGTTAAAGCATATGATGCCCATAAGTGAGGATCGGGCGAGGGATTGTCATTTTTCCATTAGAGTAGATAGTACTTCTGAGTCGTCGGATCGATCGAAACCTGATCTTGATAGCGACCCTCGAAGTCGGTCGATGAGTCGACTACTTCCCCTTAAGTAACGGTCGAATTAAATGAAGCGACACCTGTTCCCATAGCAACCGACATGCTTCCGGGCGCAGAAATTCTAGAGAACCCTCCAGATGTGGAAAGGATCACGATAACTCTTAAATGGATACAGAATTTGACTGGTAAACATAACATTCCTTTTGACGATGTTCTTCTCCCAAAGAAAACCGATTGGCCTTTCAATCCCCTAGGCGGTTACATGTCAATATCTCTTCCCATATGTAATGTGGGAGCTATACCCCCTTTTCCTTCATTTATTGTCATCTTCTTACGACGGATGAATTTGGTTCCGATGCAGTTTCATCCAATTGCTTATGGCAACCTCTTGTCGTTCTATTACTTGTATATGAGATATTTGGGTTACCCTCCAACCTTTGATGACTTGGCTTTCCTTTTTCATTTTAAACACAACGAGAAACAGTCCCCCTCTCTTCTTTACTTCAAGAATGCCCGGGGATGGAAGATTATTGAAGAGATTCCGAGCAAGGTGGGTGATCCAAGGTCGGAATGGTTTTGGGTTAGAGGGCAGTCAGGATGCGCTTGATATTGGCTTCAATGCATTAAGTCTCTTTGCTGGTTGATACTCCCTATACTAAAGTTCCTTATGTCAATCGCTATGCTTCTTCTTCTTTTTTTATACAGGGGACGACCCAACTAGGCCTGAGATGGAAGTGTTTGAGGAACGCCATGGGCGACTGATCAAACTGGACCCGAAGCGGCGATGGTTTTGGAATTGCTTGACGGACAAGCATTTACATCAATATGCTCTCCATGACGAAGGTAGAACAATCGGGTCGTTGAAGGAGGAATCCGAGTCAACGGCACCGAGCCAGGACGTGATGCCCTCAACTAAGAAGAAATCGGGGGAGGGGGTACGCAGATGACTCATTCGGTTGGGAGATCGGCTGTTCATCTCTCGCCTGGGAAGAAAAATAAACTTGGTCCAAAGAAGCCTACATTCGAAGGATGGGTTCGAGAGGCTGAGCGTCGAGAAATCGGGCATCGAGAGACCGCAAGCATTGAAAAAGAGAGAAGGTTCCTGCCAAGAAAATCCTGAAGAAAGTGCAAGGGGAGCCAATTAAAGAGAACCCTACTGAGAATCGCTCGAGGGATTCTGAGGTCGAGAAAGATTCTCCCGCGGCCTACGATTCGCAGGAAGAACATGTCATATCCCCTCTTCCTGGGTTAGAAAAACTGCAGATGCCAAATACTATTCTTTCACCATAGAGTTTAAACCCAAATCAATTTTTTGCCAATCAATCCGAAGGGATGTCTTTCTCAGTCAAACAAAAAGGTGTCGAAGGTACGATCCCACCCTCAGTATAAGGTTGATCTAAATGATTTGTTACATAGCATTTACACTGTTCGTCACAATACCATGTTCCTCTCGTGTAAATTGAATGTTGACCGTCTTAATCATGATCCTTATTTTCTCAAAGGACATCGATGAAGAGTTTTATGGCAATCTTTTTGCCTTCCTTACAACGATATCATGCCAGACGAGCCCACTTTGCAGCACGTTGGGAGAGGAAACGATGATGAAGACGATAGCAGCAAGAGGAAGAAGGAGAAGAAAGGTGAAACCACAAGAAGAGGCAAATAAAGAGAGAGAGGAAAAGAAGTAAAGAAAGGGAAGGAGAAAAAAGAAGACAGCAAGAAGGAAGCAAACGAGAGGGAGATAAAGAGAGAAAAAGAGTTGACTCAAGATCGAGGTAAGAAAAAGAAGAGAAGCTTGGGAAAACATGATCGGACATCGGAAGACAAGGTAGAGCTGGGGAGCATGCCCAAAAAGAAAAAAGGGGATAAGTCCTCCAAGCTTCGGCTTTCTCCCTGTCCTTGGAAAAAGACCTCCGAGGAGGGAGAGAAAGCCAAACATTCTCAGGATGTGTTGAGTTGCCCTAGATCTTCGGTTGAACCTTCTTCCACCAATCGAGTTAGTGAGTTGGAACGAGATTTTCCCGACCTCATCTTTACAGGGATTGAACCTGCCCCTGAGTTACAACCATTATCGCGTAGCTTTCGCCGTCATATTCGCAACAAGCTCGACCATGCTCTTTCTCAATATGACGCAATGCGTGAGTACGCCAGGCTGGTAAGTGGAGTGTCGAAGGAGAAGCTGACCGAGATCATCGGTCTAAAAAGAGATATAGCTAGTGACAAGAAGACCTTCGGGTTTTTGAAAAGGAAATTAAAGATTAGGAGCTGCAGCCAACAGCCGATAAGGAGAGGTATGAAAAAGCAATCGAGGATCTGGGCACCCAAGTCCAATAGAAAGGTCGGGAGTGTGATTCTATGAGGGGCGAGATCGAATCTTTGAAGGAAGACAAAGCTCGGTTGGGTGTAGAGATACAGAATCTCAAAGCCGCCTTTCATTCATCCGAGCTGGCCAAAAATCCGGTCGAAGAGAATGCCGCTGCGGAAATTTAGTCTACTAATAGCTCGAAGCTCCAACATGATATCGATATTCGAACCATCAAAACCTAACACACTCAGGAGATGTCCGAGCTAATAAAGGGTCATGGGAGTCAAGCTCTCTCATTCTTCACAAGGTTCCTTCATCATAGGGATCTGTCTTGGACGCCGAGGTATTCCACTGTGCTAGGTAATGCATGGAATCTAGTTTTGAGGGAAGAGAGAGACGCGGATCAGGGTCGTCTAGTGGATGAGGAGGCTCTGATGACCAACATTCTTAATGATAAGGAACGAGCAATTTTGGCTGAGAGGAGAAGTCAAGAAAAGAGTGCGGCAGAGGCAGAACACCGTAGAGTGAAGGGGAAGTTTGTCCTCGAGAGAGAAGTTAGTGGTAGTCGGATCAAGGCATCCATCTCTTTCGTTTATGCAAACATTGGAATGGGGTCGTCATATGTACCTCCACCCAAAACAGTCAAAGTCATGGAAGAGCAACTAATCGAGCCCGATGTTGGAGGTAAGCTCATCGCCAATTCCAAGTATACTTGTCCCACCTTGACTTGTGTTTTTTGTGGCAGCTGCTTCGTTAGTGAGGGAGAGTGTAGAGGTAGAAACTGCTGCTGTTGAGAAGAGCGGCGCTGAGGATACGACCAAGGTCTTGAGGGATGATAAAATCAACATAGCATTATCGGAGGACGATGACATCAAATTTGTCGGGGAGTCTAAGAGAGTTGATCACACGTCCATGGTCGAGATCAAAGCTCAGAGTGATAAGGAAATTTCTTCCGTGAAGCCCGAACCACTTGAAGACCCTTTGAGCGTTCAACCCCTTCGAGTTATTCACCCGACCATCTTTTTTCGATCAAGACGCCGACTCCTGTGGATCCTGCTAACCCACAAGTCTCAGCATGAGCTCCCCTTTCATGTGGAAGCACGTTGAAGGAGACAAGGCACTGAACGACCACCGAAGAGATGTAGGAAATGATCAAGCAGGCAAAGCTGGCAGAAATGATCGAGGAGGGAAAATGTCAGCTCCATTTTAGAAGTTCTTTTGTTGTAATTTTCCTTTTAGGCCCTCTGGAAGTTTCATGCGAGTGCGACCCTCGCGTTTTTGTAATTATCAAACTTTGTATCTTAGAAGATGACGTGTGACGGCCTGCCCCGGACTAGCCGACATTTCTTCGAAATGCGTTATGCCGATGTCTAACTAGCACGGGACGGTCGCCAAAGAAAAAGGGTGTGAAGCTACAAAAGAACTTGGAGTATATCTCACAGCGCATGGAATAAAGTATAATAACAACATAACTTTGACATAAAACAGGCGAGACAGTGCATAAGCTGAAAACTAAATCATCATAGCAGCGGAATCCATAATACAGCTTATGATCCAACATCATTATTACAACTTCAAATTACTGTCTCTAAAGCAAAAGAAAGAAAAGGTACACTACTAATGCCCAAGCAGTGACCAACTACAACACAGGGAGTATATATGTATATCATATGTGGAAGCCTCCTGCTTGTCTCCGGACAGCTACTCGCGCATTACCACCTAACATGTCTCTAGTCTGCTCATTTAGGAGCACCTAGAGTAATAAGAAGAGACATAAAACTATGGGTCGGACAAAAGTCTGGTATGAGCGATAAGCAACAAAACAGAACAATAACAGGTATAATCCAATCATACCTGAACCTGGACCTGCAACCAAAGAGTTAGCACAACAAGATGTACAGTACTCTAAGGTAACACTAACACAAAGTGTAAAAGTAATATGGGGTGTGCATGACATGGTGATAACAAACATCAAACATAGCAATCATCCTCACATCTCTCACTCAGTGCATAAAGAATACGATATCCACTACTTTGGTCACCTAATCTTTGGGTTATGATGGAGTCCAACCCCGTACAACTATCACTACGAGCCCCTAATCCATCTCTCGGTGGTGAGCCAAAGTTATAGGTATCGATAACCCCTTTGCACGCGTCCCGCAGCAAAGTCCAATCATGAAGTCAACTCGTTGGTTCCCGTCTGGATCCTGAGTCACAACTTCTCATTTGGACTACCTTTGCATCTCGGGTTTTTGGTCATCATTCCCATTCATTTCGTAGCTTCAAGCTTCCATACATGTTCACACTTTAGTTCAGATATGTGCGGTTCGTGATTCTCCAGTCCGGGCCGTGATCCCCCATTCCTGCATCAGTTCGTGATCTGCTCGTGAACCCCTGTTCGTGTTGTGACACATGCTCGCGGTCCTCCTCTCCTGGGTCGGTTCGTGATGCTTCATAACCTCAGGCTCGTGGTCAGCTTCCACGATTCGCTCTGACATCAGCTCGTGGTCCACCTTGCATCAGCTCGTGGTCCTCTTTCCTTCCTGGCGTGGTTCACGGCTCGCCATCCTAGGGAACACCCTCTTCCTCACGGTCGCCCTCTTAGGGTTCGCCCTATTCCAAATTTTTCTGAGTTATAATTTATCTAATTAACACTAATCACTTCTAATTAGCCGTAATTAGTGAAAAACAATGCAAATCACTCACCTTAGCCACAAATAATCTTATATCTGAAACTTTTCTACTGTTTGGGTCGAATTTCTATGCAACATAGCAGCTCCAACTCTGATTTGGTGTTGATTTGCCTTGATGTACTTAGCTTAATCCTCGATTAGAAAGCGATTAGGAGGTGTTTAATTGAAGAATTTGAGAGTGAAGGCCATTACTAAGGTTTGGAGAATGAAAGTGGGGGTTGAAAAATGACAAAGGAGGGTTTCTCTAGCCCCTATCAGCCCTTAAATACCCCTAATTACGAAATCCCTAATGGACCTAGCTGCTAATTACCCAATTAAGCTCATTTAAGCTGTTTTTCACTTTTCAAACCTTATTTCAACCATATCTCCCAAACGGTAAGTCTGTTTGATTAATGTGACCACTCTATGGAAAGAGAAACCATCATCCGAATCCAATGGAAAAGGTTTCAGGTTAAAACTCCTTACCAATCAAAAGTTATAGGCGAAACAAGATTCGCCAGGGGCAAAACGGTCATTTAAAAATCAGCAAAAATCATGAACATGGGAAATGACCCCAATAGTCGTTCCCCAAAGTTACACGGCCATACGACTTCATAAGGAAAAAAAATTACGATCCTCCGATGCTAGAATGCGGATCATTACATCCCCCCCCCCCTTAAGGAATTTCGGCCTTTAATAAATTTCGCCCCCGAAATTCCTTAACCAAAACATGCAAATGATCCCCCATGCCTATCAATCATTTGCAACAATCAAACATACATAACAACACAACAAGCCTATTCTAGCATGCGGTTTACTAACAAGGGAGTACTATATCGATATTAAAATCTTACCACACAAAGAGCTCTGGATATATCTTCCTTATGTTCTCCTCTGTTTCCCAAGTACAGTCTCTCTCATTATCACTCCACTGGACTTTGACTAGTTTGGACCGTCTTCCCTCGAAGCTGCTTCGTATCGTGCTCGACAATATGAATAGGTCTGCGGTTCCCAACCGCCTCGGGTTCTACCTCGACATCATCCAACTGATCTGGTGAAATAGCCACATTAGGGTAGTGCACAAACTTCCTTAACTGGGAAACATGAAATACGTTGTGAACTCCCGCCATCTTGTCTGGTAATCTGACTTTTGGTCAATCGATCCACAATTACCCAAATACTATCATGGTTCGATCTAGTCCTTGGTAAACCATCGACGAAGTCCATTGAGACTTATTCCCAATTCCATTCAGGAATTTCCAACGGTTGTAACAAACCACTAGGCTTCTTTTGCTCATCTTTAACTAACTGGCAATTCATACTCTTTGAGATAAACTTCCCAACGTCCCTCTTCATCCCTTCCTAATGATAGGTTTGGTTCATGTCTCAATACATTTTGTTACCACCGGGATGTATAGTCAATTTCGAGTAATGCCGTTCTCTAAGCACTTCATCTCTCAATCCGTTAACGTTGGGTATAACTAGTCTCCCATTCTTTCATACCCATCCTTTTCTATCAAGTCCATACTTGTTCATTTTCGCACCACCGATATTTATCCCTACCTTGGAGATGATTTCCATTAGGTTAGGATCGTCCCTCTAACTGGAACCAATCCGCTCAATCAAAGTCGGTCTAACCGTCAAACTTGCTAACATTTCTGGATCCAATCCATACTTAGGTCTGAAATCATATCCCACTATATACTCCAATTACTTTCATTCAAGAAATATAGCATCTAAACTGGCATGTCCCCTACTCAATGCATCAGTACAACACCTAGTCCGGTATCACATGCATCTTTGTATACCGTCATGTCTTCATTCTCTATTACCAGAATCCTATAAGTGATAGTCTACTCAAGGGAATAAAAATAGGAATAAACATAGCATCCATCAAACATGTCCTATCTATCACCTGCTAAAGCCATAAATACGTCGACGCCTACCTGACTGGTTCAACCAATCCCAAGGGATAATGGAAGCCCCGGTCCCAAACGAACTACCGCACATCGAACGCACGTTTATCCTCCAAGGATAACTAGATCGATCCAATGGATCCAAGGTAATTAACGGGCGTCCCTAGATACCCCTGCTTCTGAGTCCGCCTAGAACACTCCAACTATCGATGATTTCTTGGTACTCTCATCAGAAGAGATACCCACATACTCAGAACCAGTCTCGAGTATCCATTACCCACAAACTCGAGCACAAACTCAAGTCCAACATGAGTCGTCTCCCTAATCGTTGCATCTCCAAGATCAACAAACAACCATTTTTCCTTTACTAGTTAAAGTCCAACTTAAATCGTCCTAGCCTTCATTGCATCTCCACAATCAACGAGTACATCTTATCCCTTCGAAGTTCTACCATTCTAGAACCAACAAGAACATCAACATAGGATCCTAAACAATTCATTACTTTGCAGCTTTCTCGAGTCCCACTCGAGTCGTCTCATAGCCCTATCAAATCCAACTCGCGACACTCCATACCATTGAACAGTCTTATCATGTCACAGACGCACATCACTCCTCGAGTAAGCCGAGATATCATTCAATGGAAATCACAACAACTATTTATATCTCACTCAAACTATCCTAGTCGAACTCGACATTCCCTAAGCAGAAGCCCCAAAGGCCTAAACCAATATCAGACAAGCACTCAAGGAACATCTCCTCCGAATTCAGGAAATCTACGTGAGATGATACTAGCAAAACAACTAAGCAATCACAAGCAAACATACATCCATGACTCGATAAGACCACATTACAACAAATCATGTAAAAGGCTAGTCGAACCACCGATCGGGTTCGTCACAACTAAAGGTCTATCGACAGTCTCAAGTTCCAATTCCGAACTATCTACCAGATCACTAGGTATGAAAGAATGGGATGTCTCGGTACCAAACAATACTCGAACAGGAACATCATGAATAGAAAGCATACCTTGCATAACGACACTCTTTTCCTTCTGCGTCGCAGTTGGGGCATTCGACGAAGAAGGAACAACGTTGATAGCATATGCTCTCACAATCTGCTTCTCTTTAGGGGGTTGTGGACATTTATCCTTATGATGTCCCACTTGGCCGCCATTGAAGCACTTCCTTTCCCCATGCTTTTCCTGACGATCTCTGGCATAGTGGCCCTTCTTGCCACAACTAAAGCACTTGCCATCATTTTTATTCTTCTTATTCCGACCATGCTTGGTTTTGTTCTGCTTCCTCTTGTTCTGAGAATTCTTCTTGCCTTCACCGCCGGCTTGCGGTTTTGGCTCCTTGCAAAGGCAATAGCAACTTTGATCTTTGTCTTAAGGTAAAGACTCTCCGATCTCAATGCCTTTCCCACAATAGATACAAACATCTCATCAATGTGGTTTATATGTCTCTCCCACAAATACCCATCTAATCCAGTTATGAACTTCTCGTTTTTCTTCTCGGCAGTATCGATAAGGGATAATCCATACTTCGATAAAGTATCGAACTCAGCAATGTATTCCGCGACTGCCCTACCATTCTGCTTAAGTTCCAAAAATCTCTTGAACAGTACTGATCTCTGAGCAGCTGGAATAAACTTATCACTGAAGCGAGTCCTAAACTGATTCCAAGTAACTGATCCTCAGGAGTAGCTTCTTTAATAACATTCCACCAATTCATAGCCCGTCCTTGAAGTTGACGCGATGCTAGCTTCCTCTTCATTGCATCCTTGATCCACAAATCCTCAAAGATGCGCTCACAACTATCTAGCCAATCTTGAACTTCCGTAGCCGACTCCATTCCGTGGAACGGCTTCCCACCAAGACTAGTATAATCCTTGTTGAGCTTGGCAAAATTGGCTCTAGGCGCCTGCACTACTGCACCACTACCATTAGCAGCATCAGGAACTGCTCCCCCGAGCATCCCTAAGCATCTCTCGCATGAAGGTAATAAACATTGCCCTTACAACAGGGACATTCCTACTGTTGGCCCCTGAACCCGTACTCCTTGTATATCGGCTCATTGTTCAATCTGTAAAGAGAAAACGATTAACCATCTCAATGTGGTGCCCGTGCAGTACGACTTCATCCTTAGATATACTAATAGTGTGTGTGTATATATATATAGTTCTTTAAAACCAAAATATCACAAATACGCGCTCTCATATACGTGTACTATCTCTGCCTGATGTCTTTCCCTAGGTTAACTACGCAACCTAGAGCTCTGATACCAAATGTGACGGCCCGCCCCGGACTAGCCGACATTTCTCCAAAATGCATTGTGCCGATGTCCAACTAGCACGGGACGGTCGCCAAAGAATAAGGGTGTGAAGCTAAAACTACCAAAGAAACCTATAGTATATCTCACAGCACATGGAATAAAATATAATAACAACATAAATTTGACACAAAACATGCGAGATAGTGCATAAGCTGAAAACTAAATCATCATAGCAGCGGAATCCATAATACAACTTATGATCCAACATAATATTACAACTTCAAATTACTGTCTCTAAAGCAAAAGAAAGAAAAGGTACACTACTAATGCCCAAGCAGTGACCAGCTACAACACAGGGAGTATATATGTATATCATACGTGGTAGCCTCCTGCTCGTCTCTGGATAGCTACTCGTGCATTACCACCTAACCTGTCTCTAGTTTGCTCGTTTAGGAGCACCCAGAGTAATAAGAAGAGACATAAAATTCTGGGTTAGACAAAAGTCTGGTATGAGCGATAAGCAGCTTGTGATCTGTGCGGATATGTGCAGATAGTTCAGATATGTGCAGTTTGTGATTCTCCAGTCCGGGTCGTGATCCCCCATTCCTGCATCGTCTTGTGATCCTCTCGTGGACCCCTCTTCGGGTTGTGACACATGCTCGCGGTCCTCCTCTCCTGGGTCGGTTCGTGATGCTTCATAACCTCCGACTCGTGGTCAGCTTCCTCGGCTCGCTCTGGCATCGGCTCGTGGTTCACCTTGCATCAGCTCGTGGTCCTCTTTCCTTCCTAGCGCGGTTCATGGTCGCCATCCTAGGGTTCACCCTCTTCCTCATGGTCTCCCTCCTAGGGTTCGCCTTATTCCAAATTTTTTCTGAGTTATAATTTAGCTAATTAACACTAATCACACCTAATTAGCCGTAATTAGTGAAAAACACTGCAAATCACTCACCTCAGCCATAAATAATCTTAGATCTGAAACTTTTCTACTGTTTGGGTTGATTTCCTATGCAACACAGCAGCTCCAACTCTGATTTGGTGTTGATTTTCCTTGATTTGATGTAGCTTAGCTTAATCCTCGATTAGAAAGCGATTAGGAGGTGTTTAATTGAAGAATTTGAGAGTGAAGGCCATTACTAGGGTTAGGAAAATGAAAGTGGCAGCTGAAAAATGACAAAGGAGGGTTTCTCTAACCCCTATCAGCCCTTAAATACCCCTAATCCCGAAATCCCTAATGGACTTAGCTGCTAATTACCCAATGTAATAACCCGCAAAATCTGGGCCAGTTTAAAATTTTTATTTCGGCAATTTTAGCGAATTTTGATTATTTAAAATGAATTATTTTAAATAATATCGACGAGAAATTCAATTTGAATATTATTCGAGCGTATATATTATACGCGTCGTCGTTAGAATATAAATATTTATATATAATTATAAATAGAATTGAAAATGGCGCGGTAGTTCGATAATTCGATTTCAAACTTCAATTGAATGTACCGGGTGCAAAACAATCCGGATTTTAATGAAACCAAAAATAATGGAATCTAATAGTGAATATCTTTCCAACGAATCCGAATAATTGAAATTTCATAGCGGGAATCAAAAGATATGTCCAGTTGAAAATTCTGAATAGTCGCTATGGAATTCAGGCCCTTAAAAATGGACATTTTGCAAACGACCTCGGATTTCGACGAAACCAGTTTTATTGGGTCCGTGATGTCAAGTTATTGCTAGATTTCAAATTTCATAATTTTTCGAATCAATATATGAGCGTGGCAAAGGAAAACGCGTTTTGACCATTTCAGTTGATTTTAATCGACTGGAAATTGGCCATTTTTCTAACGGTCTCAGAATTCGACGAAACTAGTTTTGTTAGGACCGTATCGTCAATACGAAGCTAGAAAATATTTTTCTGGAATTTTTCTAGTTAGTATGTGACCCCGGTAATTTGAAATGTACGTTTAAAATTCAATATACTGATTTAAATGAAAATTCAAAAGGAAACTGATTGTAACAATCGAATCAGCTTGCGATACATATCCCATTGTGTTCGGAATGGGGGTAAAACGCTATGGGCGACAGGCGGTGGGCCTCGTTTTGAGGTCGAAAATAAAAGTTGCTTTTAGGCGAGAAATAAAATAAATTAAATAATATAAAATATAATCCCACCCCCCCTTTTTTTTATTCCTCTTCATTCAGAAATCAAAAAAAAAAAAAAAAAAAAAAAGGAAAAGAGGACGGAGCGGCCTCCATCGGCGCCGCCACCGCCGAGCTTCGCCACCACCTCCTTCCACCTCGTCACCTCCTCCTCTGATCGTCGAACCCCCTCCCCTAGCGACGCTCAAACCTCCGCTCCCTCCATCCCTCGAACCGATGTCGCGTCGCCCATCCCGCCTCCAGGCCATCGCCTCCGCCCAGTCAATGCCACCAACGCCCGATCCCCCTTCTTCCTCTCCCTCCTCTTCTTCGAATGAACCGCCGTACCCCTGGACCCCTGCCTTGACCTCGCCGCCGCGTCCCAGCAGACCGCCACCGTCCCCGTTCGTAGCAGCGACCCCCGCCCCCTTCTGACCTAGGAAAAGGTGAGTTTTTTTTTTTTTGGAATATTTTGTTTTAATTTAAAAACTGATTTTTTATTTTGATTTTAAAAATTAAAAACTGTTTTTTTTAAATTGAAAAAGATCTGATTTTTAAATTGAAAAAGATCTGATTTTTAAATTGAAAAAGATCTGATTTTTAAATTGAAAAAGATCTGATTTTTAAATTGAAAAAGATCTGATTTTTAAATTGAAAAAGATCTGATTTTTAAATTGAAAAAGATCTGATTTTTAAATTGAAAAAGATTTGATTTTTAAATTGAAAAAGATTTGATTTTTAAAGAAATAAAAATAGAATTTTTATATAATGAACTTCGAAATAAAAATAGAATTTTTATATAATGAACTTCGAAATAAAAATAGAATTTTTATATATTGAACTTCGAGTTAAAAAAGGAATTTTTATATATTGAACTTCGAGTTAAAAAAGGGATTTTTATATATTGAACTTCGAGTTAAAAAAGGAATTTTTATATATTGAACTTCGAGTTAAAAAAGGAATTTTTATATATTGAACTTCGAGTTAAAAAAGGAATTTTTATATATTGAACTTCGAGTTAAAAAAGGGATTTTTATATATTGAACTTCGAGTTAAAAAAGGAATTTTTATATATTGAACTTCGATAGAAAAATAGAATTTTTATATATTGAACTTCGATAGAAAGATAGAATTTTTATATATTGAACTTCGATAGAAAAATAGAATTTTTATATATTGAACTTCGATAGAAAAATAGAATTTTTATATATTGAGCAGCGGTAGAAAAATAGAATTTTTATATATTGAACATCGAAGTAAAAATTCGATTTTTATATATTGAATAGCGTAGTAAAAATGTGATTTTTACGTATGTAGTGAAAGCAGCAACGAAGGTGACAAAAAGGCGAAACGACGAAGACTTCTATAAATGAAGAGCCGTGGAGCTAGGATAGCTATAGGTGAGAATTTCTCACCTTTCAATTTAATTTTTCTAGTTATATATATATATATACTAGGATGCAGACGGTGCTTAGTAGCACCCGACACAATCGTCCACAGACCATGGACTTGTTTGTTTGGTTGCATAGATTAGTTGAATTATTTGTTTGAAATGAATTGAATTGTTTGGTGAGATGAAATTGATTTGATTATTGTGTGAATGGTGTGGGCCTTCACTAGACCGGGGATAAGGCTGGGCCTTGTCCCGTTTCTAGTATCGTGCCGTTATGCCGCCGAAATTTTCTAAAATGTGTTAGAAAAATAAAAATATCATTTTATTTAAAGAATGAACTTAATCGAAATTCATATGTTGGAATAAAATGTTTTATCGTTAAAAATATAATTTTTAACGTGAATGTGAATAAATAAATATTCATTTACAAACCAGACGGTTTGTTTATGTACACCTATTTGAAGGACAATGATTGGGTCGATAAATTTTACACATCACCCAACTGCACGAATAAAAATCTGTGTTTGATTGTTTGAAACCCCACACGGGTGTTGGGATGAAATTAGAAGTTCACTCATCCCGATTGATTGAATATGTCGATCGGTTGATTGACAGGCTGTTTTAAGCGTTAGATATCTATATTTGATGCTTATACGGTGTAGTGCACTTTGGTTGATGGTTGATTATTTATCGTTGCTATTATATACATGTGTTGTATGAAAAATCCATATAATTAACTTTATATGGTAATTGATTGGGCCTCATTCCAGTTTTAAAATAGAAATATTTGAAATAGAAATATTCGAAATGGAATATTTGAAAATATCAATATATGAAGCCGTGTTGATAAGATTGACGCCATTTTGACGTGAGCGATATTTATATCGATTTCGAAATGAATTGAATTGAAAACGATTTCGAAATGAATTGAATTGAAAACGATTTCGAAAAGAATTGAATTGAAAACGATTTCGAAATGAATTGAATTGAAAACGATTTCGAAAAGAATTGAATTGAAAACGATTTCGAAATGAATTGAATTGAAAACGATTTCGAAATGAATTGAATTGAAAACGATTTCGAAATGAATTGAATTGAAAACGATTTCGAAATGAATTGAATTGAAAACGAATTCGAAATGAATTGAAAACGATTTCGAAATGAATTGAATATAAAACGAATTCAAATTGAATTGAAAGCAAATTGAAATGAATTCAAATTGAATTGAAATTTGAATTGAATAGAAATGAATTTTAAAACGAATTTATAAAGAAGAATTCGATTTTGCTTTGAATTGAAATAGAAGTTGAAATAGATTTTGAAACGAATTTTAAAACTATTTATATAATTCGTTTTGAATAGAAATCGACGAAATATATATATTATATAATATATATATATAATATAAATGGCCTGAATAGAACGCGCCGCGCCGCGGCAGTTCGTGAATTTCGACCATTTATTTCAAGCGGACGTTACGGGAGATCCGACCGTCGGATTCTCCTAAAACCGGAACCGTTGGGTTCGTATCGAAAAGAGCTTTCTAATGAATGTTAGAAATTTGAAATCTAACGGTTGGATTTGGAGATACGTCCAAATCAAATTCGAAAAAGGTCGCTGTAAGTGCAGTTCGATGGCCGTTGTTGGAAATCGACTGTACGGGCCTTGATAAAATTATTAAAAATAGTAATAATTTGTGTAAAATCATAAGAAATGATTTGTGAAAGTTTGGGATGAAAAACTCCATATTTGAAAAGATAAAAATAGATTTTTATCGAAATGAACTAGTTTTGAACTAGAATTATAATTCTATTTATTTTTAAATAAATAAATTGAATTCGAAAAGGGTTTTAAAAATAACCAAAATTTCCAATGATTGCATTGGAGTGGATTTGAATCGAAATTGTCTTCGTAATATTTCGATGTTGGAATTCGTGATTATACAGGTGTTGTTATGGAAATTTGAAAGATATATATTTATATCGTTATTTTCAATACGACATTTGTTAGTCGTAGAATTCGATATTGAATATAAGCCGATATATTTTCTATTCAGAGCCTTGTATTGAATATCGAATGTGATTTGGGTTTGTCGTGAATGGTGTCTTCACTAACACTGTTCTTGAACCCAGTTGAGAAAAGATTAAATCTTTTTATTTAGATTTAATGAAGTGTACCAATTAAATAATATTTAATTGGAATTGAATTGATATTGATTTTTGGGTTTATCGTGAACAGTGTTTTAAATAACACTTGTTCTTTAACCCGATAATTAATGAATGTGATTTGGGTTTGTCGTGAATGGTGTCTTCACTAACACTGTTCTTGAACCCAGTTGAGAAAAGATTAAATATTTTTATTTAGATTTAATGAAGTGTACCAATTAAATAATATTTAATTGGAATTGAATGGATATTGATTTTTGGGTTTATCGTGAACAATGTTTTAAATAACACTTGTTCTTTAACCCGATAATTAATGAATGTGATCTGGGTTTGTCGTGAATGGTGTCTTCACTAACACTGTTCTTGAACCCAGTTGAGAAAAGATTAAATCTTTTTATTAAGATTTAATGAAGGGTACCAATTAAATAATATTTAATTGGAATTGAATGGATATTGATTTTTGGGTTTATCGTGAACAATGTTTTAAATAACACTTGTTCTTTAACCCGATAATTAATGGGATGTGACTTTGGGTTTATCGTGAACCGTGTTTTAAATGACACTGATTCTTTAACCCAGTCACAGATTAAAACTAAGTGGAGTTTTAATGAATCTTTAATTAGATTGAAAAGATCGAGAATGGAGTATCACCAGTTTTGCTCCAGGCGATAGTTAAATCTTTAATTAGATTTGAACGTGAAATTTAGAAACTAACTGTCGGTTAGCTAAGTAGAATGGTTTTCTGGATATTGATCTGATGTTGGTTTCGGCCTTCGGGGTTAATATTTGGGGAATTATTCTCTTGATTAATTTACGGTTAATGACTAATGAGTTGGAATGAGGCGTATGTTGTGTTTGTGTAACACTTTTATAATATATACGCGAGTTATTCGGAAAGACCGGGTTTATCCCATTCTGAGTAACTGATACGACGATAAGTCGAAGATGAAGACGATGGTCGAAGACCGGAGGTCTTCACGTCGTTTGGGTAATTACTGATGATCTTGATTGGGCTGTACACCCAAGAAGATGGAAACAGTTAGTGATCGTCCAGACGTACTTGGAGATCGATGGATATGCGGGGTACTAGGTGCCTCCGGTTTCGTTCAGACCCAGAACGGACTTGTAAATGGACTGTGTGTCTGACATCGGATTTCATTCTGTGTGACTGATATCGGTTGCATAGGATGGTTTGCCTGTGTGGCATGCTAAGATGCAAATGATCAAGGCTTCTGTTGAAAAGCAAAGTCTTGTGGTGATGATCAAAGCACGGCCTTTGTGGCGTAGCTTTGTGTAACGTTTACCTCGCGTGTTTCACACCAGGTATGAACCAAAAACGGGAGACGGACCTCAGGGAGGACTTGCGTTTCTTTCTAGTTAGAAGTGGCGTCAGTGGTTTTACACGCCCTGACGAGTTTGACTTATGTGGTTGTTGCTGTTGCGAGGCGCCTCGGTTATATCGGTTTCGGCCGATGCATTCTGGTCGGCTGACGGACCAGACTTACACCCCATAGGGTGGGGAGACGTAGTGTTCAGGCATAATAATCCACTCCGTGTGGACCGGCCCTGACGATCCAAGGGTCACTCGAGCTCTGATCCTGAGGGGCGGGCTAGAGCGTCTCGAATCGGTTGAGGACTATCTTTTGCCTCGGTTCATAGATGGAAATCCAATTTCCAAATACGTGACTTTGCGATTTTGATTGTATAACCTATATATGGCGACATAGTGGTATGGGGCATTCATGCCGCCTATGATTGATACTTATGATTTGAAGTTGTTTTATACACTATGCACTTATAATAGTATCAAATGATTTGTTTTAAAACGTATCAAGCATTCTTTGGCTGTTATAAGGTAAAAACCCTATCCCCCGGCTTGCGTTGCATTGTGTGATAGGACCTGGGTCTTATAACAGCTTCATTTTTCTTTATTTAGCATTGCGCTGTTTGTTTTATGCACTGGTATTCTTGGGAGGAAACCCGTTCCGTGTTATACGGCGTGGTCCCTCGATTTACCGAACTTTAAAGATAAAGATTAATAGCTGTTTTAGTTCTCACACCAGTCCCATGACTGACCTGGAGTTTATTGTTTTTAACCTAAACTCTGGGTGCCCCTATTTTGACATGGGCAGCTAGTAGTTTTGGTTTTGCAGATTTATATTCACAGGATCCTGGTTTACAGCTGGAACGATATCCGGAAAGCTTTGTATCCGTATATCTCTTCTAGTTGCGTATTGTAATATTTTCCGCTGCTATGTATTTAAATGTAATTTGAATCTCTGATATTTCTGTGTAATATTCATTTATACTCTGTATATTCTTGCAATCTGATGCATTGTTGTAATATACAATGAAATGTTCTTCTGTACGAGTTCTGTTTTGTCGTGTTCTCAAACGATAGGGCGTTTCGAACGGCCTGGATCGGTTTAGCGACTGGTTCGGACCGAGCGAAATTCCTTGCCGTCACAGTTGGTATCAGAGCTTTGGTTTACAAAGCAGAGAACAAGGCACATTAGAACCATACGAAAGAATTCATCAGATATTGGATTAGTAATATCCAATGGGATGACTCGTTAGAGATAGGATCAGTAGTATCCTAGAACGAGTGTGAAGAGTATATTTTTCAAATGAAAACAAATTTTGTTTTGAAAATTTAAATCAATCATTCGTATTTGATTATTTATTTATATTGATGTGGACAATCCAGTATATATAGATTTTGCGTATACGTCTGATCCGCGTGTATTCAAAGTTTTAATATATTGGATAGATATAGAATCACACTCTAGTCGCCCGGAGATGATTCAGATGATGAGGCCTCATCATCAGTGTTTATATTCGAGTGACGAAGGTGTGACATCTATATATTTCCATTTGACTGGTGTGAGAACCAAAATTAGATAGGGCCTATTGTTGTGATTTGGCATCAAAAATCTGATTTTTGACTATGTATCAAAATTATGAATTTGAAACTCTAATTCACAAATTGATTGATGTTTGTGTTGCTTGTTTAGTTGTTTGCTAATTTTGAACCATTATGCCTAATTGAATCAAACATTGAACTATATTGAAATTTGGTCGCATTTGCTTGCATATACTTGTACTTACATTGAACAGGTCATAGCAAGGAGGCTAGAGCAGAGAATAAAATTTGTTTGCCCGACAAATAGGTACATGTTTAATACATAATTTCCTGTTTTGTTTGGGTGATGATGATTTTATGAGCCTATTGGCTAGCCGCTTGGCTTTTTCTTTTTCTTTTTGAGATCTGAAGGACCGGGGAAGCTATTTGAAATTCCCCGATGCTCCCGGTGCAGGGGAGGTTATGGCGAAATTTTTCGAAAATTTAGGGTGTTAGCCAAATTTTTGAAATTTTGAAAATTCTCAGAAACTGAAAAGTTGGAGAATGCAAGCCAGATCGAACGTAGAGCTGGATAATCAAACCACTTTCGACTTTATTCCTTTTCGGGGACGAAAAGTTTTAAGTGGGGGAGATTGTAATAACCCGCAAAATCTGGGCCAGTTTAAAATTTTTATTTCGGCAATTTTAGCGAATTTTGATTATTTAAAATGAATTATTTTAAATAATATCGACGAGAAATTCAATTTGAATATTATTCGAGCGTATATATTATACGCGTCGTCGTTAGAATATAAATATTTATATATAATTATAAATAGAATTGAAAATGGCGCGGTAGTTCGATAATTCGATTTCAAACTTCAATTGAATGTACCGGGTGCAAAACAATCCGGATTTTAATGAAACCAAAAATAATGGAATCTAATAGTGAATATCTTTCCAACGAATCCGAATAATTGAAATTTCATAGCGGGAATCAAAAGATATGTCCAGTTGAAAATTCTGAATAGTCGCTATGGAATTCAGGCCCTTAAAAATGGACATTTTGCAAACGACCTCGGATTTCGACGAAACCAGTTTTATTGGGTCCGTGATGTCAAGTTATTGCTAGATTTCAAATTTCATAATTTTTCGAATCAATATATGAGCGTGGCAAAGGAAAACGCGTTTTGACCATTTCAGTTGATTTTAATCGACTGGAAATTGGCCATTTTTCTAACGGTCTCAGAATTCGACGAAACTAGTTTTGTTAGGACCGTATCGTCAATACGAAGCTAGAAAATATTTTTCTGGAATTTTTCTAGTTAGTATGTGACCCCGGTAATTTGAAATGTACGTTTAAAATTCAATATACTGATTTAAATGAAAATTCAAAAGGAAACTGATTGTAACAATCGAATCAGCTTGCGATACATATCCCATTGTGTTCGGAATGGGGGTAGAACGCTATGGGCGACAGGCGGTGGGCCTCGTTTTGAGGTCGAAAATAAAAGTTGCTTTTAGGCGAGAAATAAAATAAATTAAATAATATAAAATATAATCCCACCCCCCCTTTTTTTTATTCCTCTTCATTCAGAAATCAAAAAAAAAAAAAAAAAGAAAAAGGAAAAGAGGACGGAGCGGCCTCCATCGGCGCCGCCACCGCCGAGCTTCGCCACCACCTCCTTCCACCTCGTCACCTCCTCCTCTGATCGTCGAACCCCCTCCCCTAGCGACGCTCAAACCTCCGCTCCCTCCATCCCTCGAACCGATGTCGCGTCGCCCATCCCGCCTCCAGGCCATCGCCTCCGCCCAGTCAATGCCACCAACGCCCGATCCCCCTTCTTCCTCTCCCTCCTCTTCTTCGAATGAACCGCCGTACCCCTGGACCCCTGCCTTGACCTCGCCGCCGCGTCCCAGCAGACCGCCACCGTCCCCGTTCGTAGCAGCGACCCCCGCCCCCTTCTGACCTAGGAAAAGGTGAGTTTTTTTTTTTGGAATATTTTGTTTTAATTTAAAAACTGATTTTTTATTTTGATTTTAAAAATTAAAAACTGTTTTTTTTAAATTGAAAAAGATCTGATTTTTAAATTGAAAAAGATCTGATTTTTAAATTGAAAAAGATCTGATTTTTAAATTGAAAAAGATCTGATTTTTAAATTGAAAAAGATCTGATTTTTAAATTGAAAAAGATCTGATTTTTAAATTGAAAAAGATTTGATTTTTAAATTGAAAAAGATTTGATTTTTAAAGAAATAAAAATAGAATTTTTATATAATGAACTTCGAAATAAAAATAGAATTTTTATATAATGAACTTCGAAATAAAAATAGAATTTTTATATATTGAACTTCGAGTTAAAAAAGGAATTTTTATATATTGAACTTCGAGTTAAAAAAGGGATTTTTATATATTGAACTTCGAGTTAAAAAAGGAATTTTTATATATTGAACTTCGAGTTAAAAAAGGAATTTTTATATATTGAACTTCGAGTTAAAAAAGGAATTTTTATATATTGAACTTCGAGTTAAAAAAGGGATTTTTATATATTGAACTTCGAGTTAAAAAAGGAATTTTTATATATTGAACTTCGATAGAAAAATAGAATTTTTATATATTGAACTTCGATAGAAAGATAGAATTTTTATATATTGAACTTCGATAGAAAAATAGAATTTTTATATATTGAACTTCGATAGAAAAATAGAATTTTTATATATTGAGCAGCGGTAGAAAAATAGAATTTTTATATATTGAACATCGAAGTAAAAATTCGATTTTTATATATTGAATAGCGTAGTAAAAATGTGATTTTTACGTATGTAGTGAAAGCAGCAACGAAGGTGACAAAAAGGCGAAACGACGAAGACTTCTATAAATGAAGAGCCGTGGAGCTAGGATAGCTATAGGTGAGAATTTCTCACCTTTCAATTTAATTTTTCTAGTTATATATATATATACTAGGATGCAGACGGTGCTTAGTAGCACCCGACACAATCGTCCACAGACCATGGACTTGTTTGTTTGGTTGCATAGATTAGTTGAATTATTTGTTTGAAATGAATTGAATTGTTTGGTGAGATGAAATTGATTTGATTATTGTGTGAATGGCGTGGGCCTTCACTAGACCGGGGATAAGGCTGGGCCTTGTCCCGTTTCTAGTATCGTGCCGTTATGCCGCCGAAATTTTCTAAAATGTGTTAGAAAAATAAAAATATCATTTTATTTAAAGAATGAACTTAATCGAAATTCATATGTTGGAATAAAATGTTTTATCGTTAAAAATATAATTTTTAACGTGAATGTGAATAAATAAATATTCATTTACAAACCAGACGGTTTGTTTATGTACACCTATTTGAAGGACAATGATTGGGTCGATAAATTTTACACATCACCCAACTGCACGAATAAAAATCTGTGTTTGATTGTTTGAAACCCCACACGGGAGTTGGGATGAAATTAGAAGTTCACTCATCCCGATTGATTGAATATGTCGATCGGTTGATTGACAGGCTGTTTTAAGCGTTAGATATCTATATTTGATGCTTATACGGTGTAGTGCACTTTGGTTGATGGTTGATTATTTATCGTTGCTATTATATACATGTGTTGTATGAAAAATCCATATAATTAACTTTATATGGTAATTGATTGGGCCTCATTCCAGTTTTAAAATAGAAATATTTGAAATAGAAATATTCGAAATGGAATATTTGAAAATATCAATATATGAAGCCGTGTTGATAAGATTGACGCCATTTTGACGTGAGCGATATTTATATCGATTTCGAAATGAATTGAATTGAAAACGATTTCGAAATGAATTGAATTGAAAACGATTTCGAAAAGAATTGAATTGAAAACGATTTCGAAATGAATTGAATTGAAAACGATTTCGAAAAGAATTGAATTGAAAACGATTTCGAAATGAATTGAATTGAAAACGATTTCGAAATGAATTGAATTGAAAACGATTTCGAAATGAATTGAATTGAAAACGATTTCGAAATGAATTGAATTGAAAACGAATTCGAAATGAATTGAAAACGATTTCGAAATGAATTGAATATAAAACGAATTCAAATTGAATTGAAAGAAAATTGAAATGAATTCAAATTGAATTGAAATTTGAATTGAATAGAAATGAATTTTAAAACGAATTTATAAAGAAGAATTCGATTTTGCTTTGAATTGAAATAGAAGTTGAAATAGATTTTGAAACGAATTTTAAAACTATTTATATAATTCGTTTTGAATAGAAATCGACGAAATATATATATTATATAATATATATAATATAAATGGCCTGAATAGAACGCGCCGCGCCGCGGCAGTTCGTGAATTTCGACCATTTATTTCAAGCGGACGTTACGGGAGATCCGACCGTCGGATTCTCCTAAAACTGGAACCGTTGGGTTCGTATCGAAAAGAGCTTTCTAATGAATGTTAGAAATTTGAAATCTAACGGTTGGATTTGGAGATACGTCCAAATCAAATTCGAAAAAGGTCGCTGTAAGTGCAGTTCGATGGCCGTTGTTGGAAATCGACTGTACGGGCCTTGATAAAATTATTAAAAATAGTAATAATTTGTGTAAAATCATAAGAAATGATTTGTGAAAGTTTGGGATGAAAAACTCCATATTTGAAAAGATAAAAATAGATTTTTATCGAAATGAACTAGTTTTGAACTAGAATTATAATTCTATTTATTTTTAAATAAATAAATTGAATTCGAAAAGGGTTTTAAAAATAACCAAAATTTCCAATGATTGCATTGGAGTGGATTTGAATCGAAATTGTCTTCGTAATATTTCGATGTTGGAATTCGTGATTATACAGGTGTTGTTATGGAAATTTGAAAGATATATATTTATATCGTTATTTTCAATACGACATTTGTTAGTCGTAGAATTCGATATTGAATATAAGCCGATATATTTTCTATTCAGAGCCTTGTATTGAATATCGAATGTGATTTGGGTTTGTCGTGAATGGTGTCTTCACTAACACTGTTCTTGAACCCAGTTGAGAAAAGATTAAATCTTTTTATTTAGATTTAATGAAGTGTACCAATTAAATAATATTTAATTGGAATTGAATTGATATTGATTTTTGGGTTTATCGTGAACAGTGTTTTAAATAACACTTGTTCTTTAACCCGATAATTAATGAATGTGATTTGGGTTTGTCGTGAATGGTGTCTTCACTAACACTGTTCTTGAACCCAGTTGAGAAAAGATTAAATATTTTTATTTAGATTTAATGAAGTGTACCAATTAAATAATATTTAATTGGAATTGAATGGATATTGATTTTTGGGTTTATCGTGAACAATGTTTTAAATAACACTTGTTCTTTAACCCGATAATTAATGAATATGATCTGGGTTTGTCGTGAATGGTGTCTTCACTAACACTGTTCTTGAACCCAGTTGAGAAAAGATTAAATCTTTTTATTTAGATTTAATGAAGGGTACCAATTAAATAATATTTAATTGGAATTGAATGGATATTGATTTTTGGGTTTATCGTGAACAATGTTTTAAATAACACTTGTTCTTTAACCCGATAATTAATGGGATGTGACTTTGGGTTTATCGTGAACCGTGTTTTAAATGACACTGATTCTTTAACCCAGTCACAGATTAAAACTAAGTGGAGTTTTAATGAATCTTTAATTAGATTGAAAAGATCGAGAATGGAGTATCACCAGTTTTGCTCCAGGCGATAGTTAAATCTTTAATTAGATTTAAACGTGAAATTTAGAAACTAACTGTCGGTTAGCTAAGTAGAATGGTTTTCTGGATATTGATCTGATGTTGGTTTCGGCCTTCGGGGTTAATATTTGGGGAATTATTCTCTTGATTAATTTACGGTTAATGACTAATTAGTTGGAATGAGGCGTATGTTGTGTTTGTGTAACACTTTTATAATATATACGCGAGTTATTCGGAAAGACCGGGTTTATCCCATTCTGAGTAACTGATACGACGATAAGTCGAAGATGAAGACGATGGTCGAAGACCGGAGGTCTTCACGTCGTTTGGGTAATTACTGATGATCTTGATTGGGCTGTACACCCAAGAAGATGGAAACAGTTAGTGATCGTCCAGACGTACTTGGAGATCGATGGATATGCGGGGTACTAGGTGCCTCCGGTTTCGTTCAGACCCAGAACGGACTTGTAAATGGACTGTGTGTCTGACATCGGATTTCATTCTGTGTGACTGATATCGGTTGCATAGGATGGTTTGCCTGTGTGGCATGCTAAGATGCAAATGATCAAGGCTTCTGTTGAAAAGCAAAGTCTTGTGGTGATGATCAAAGCACGGCCTTTGTGGCGTAGCTTTGTGTAACGTTTACCTCGCGTGTTTCACACCAGGTATGAACCAAAAACGGGAGACGGACCTCAGGGAGGACTTGCGTTTCTTTCTAGTTAGAAGTGGCGTCAGTGGTTTTACACGCCCTGACGAGTTTGACTTATGTGGTTGTTGCTGTTGCGAGGCGCCTCGGTTATATCGGTTTCGGCCGATGCATTCTGGTCGGCTGACGGACCAGACTTACACCCCATAGGGTGGGGAGACGTAGTGTTCAGGCATAATAATCCACTCCGTGTGGACCGGCCCTGACGATCCAAGGGTCACTCGAGCTCTGATCCTGAGGGGCGGGCTAGAGCGTCTCGAATCGGTTGAGGACTATCTTTTGCCTCGGTTCATAGATGGAAATCCAATTTCCAAATACGTGACTTTGCGATTTTGATTGTATAACCTATATATGGCGACATAGTGGTATGGGGCATTCATGCCGCCTATGATTGATACTTATGATTTGAAGTTGTTTTATACACTATGCACTTATAATAGTATCAAATGATTTGTTTTAAAACGTATCAAGCATTCTTTGGCTGTTATAAGGTAAAAACCCTATCCCCCGGCTTGCGTTGCATTGTGTGATAGGACCTGGGTCTTATAACAGCTTCATTTTTCTTTATTTAGCATTGCGCTGTTTGTTTTATGCACTGGTATTCTTGGGAGGAAACCCGTTCCGTGTTATACGGCGTGGTCCCTCGATTTACCGAACTTTAAAGATAAAGATTAATAGCTGTTTTAGTTCTCACACCAGTCCCATGACTGACCTGGAGTTTATTGTTTTTAACCTAAACTCTGGGTGCCCCTATTTTGACATGGGCAGCTAGTAGTTTTGGTTTTGCAGATTTATATTCACAGGATCCTGGTTTACAGCTGGAACGATATCCGGAAAGCTTTGTATCCGTATATCTCTTCTAGTTGCGTATTGTAATATTTTCCGCTGCTATGTATTTAAATGTAATTTGAATCTCTGATATTTCTGTGTAATATTCATTTATACTCTGTATATTCTTGCAATCTGATGCATTGTTGTAATATACAATGAAATGTTCTTCTGTACGAGTTCTGTTTTGTCGTGTTCTCAAACGATAGGGCGTTTCGAACGGCCTGGATCGGTTTAGCGACTGGTTCGGACCGAGCGAAATTCCTTGCCGTCACACCCAATTAAGCTGTTTTTCACTTTCCAAACCTTATTTCAGCCATATCTCCCAAACGTAAGTCTGTTTGATTAATGTAACCACTCTACAGAAAGAGAAACCATCATCTGAATCCAATGGAAGTGGTTTCAGGTCAAAATTCCTTACCAATCAAAAGTTATACGCGAAACAAGATTCGCCAGGGGAAAAAGGTCATTTAAAAATGGGCAAAAATCATGAACATGGGAAATGATCCCGATAGTCGTTCCCTAAAGTTACACGACCATACAACTTCATAAGAAAAAGAAATAAATATTCTACAATCCCCCGATGCGTAGAATGCGGGTCGTTACATGATGTTTAAATCGCTTCTATCATGCAACAACATTTTTTAATCATGCCATGGTATCGTAAATGAAAATCTATTTGTTTGCAAGGACTTGTGTTAGTTATGTGTAAAAATGTCATTTGGATTTCTTATCTTGTTTTATCCTTTGAGGGTTATTCAAATGCTATCCTAGTCCGGGTCAGTCATCAACCCTTTTGCCCCCCGTGTCAAGGTAAGTTGTTCGGATAGCGAGTATTCCAATCATATTCGAATGGATTTGACCCGAGTCGTGGGTCAGACGCCCTTTAAGCAGAGGTGTCTCTAGTCTTTTATACTCACCCTTTAGTCGATAATGGGTAGAGTTTTTAAGGATCGAGTGGTCTTTTGTTGGGTTGCACCATTCACGCTCTTCCGTGATTTATACTCTTCCTTAAGCCACGAGGATTAGAGTTATGTTCAGACAGTCAGTCGATATGCTTGGTTAGGTGTTAACCTTTTCTTTAAGTTAATAGAGCAAGGGTCGACAGCTGTCCGGTCGATCTAAGTTTAAGATCAGTACCTTCGCTTTGGTAAAACCTTTATTCTTTTAATGGAGCTGGCCCGCTATGTCTCGGACCAACGCATTAAGGTGTTAGGAAATAAGCTACAGTTATTTGACTTACAACATTTAGCTTTTATAACAATGAAATAGAGCAGGAATAAAGTCTTGTATTCAATCGATGAAAGATTGCTTATTACAATAATAAAACAAATGAAAAGAAACTAAAAAGTTCTAAGAAAGTCAAAGTCGTAAGTGCTCTGCATTCCACGTCTTTGAAAGGGTTCGCCGTCAACAGTTGACAGCCTGAAGTTCCGATTATCAAGCTTTCGTTGAATGATGTAGGGTCCTTACCACTTGGGGTCCATGTGAACGTGGACTGGGAAGAACCGCTTCAAAATGAGGTCACCTACATCGAAAGTCTTTGGTCGGACCTTCTTATTGTAGTATCATGCGATCCTTCGTCTGTGGGCAACTGCAGTATACTTCTTCTCAATTGGATGGTCCGAGAAAGGGTTGTCTAGATAATAAATGAAGATTTATAATTGTGAAAAGTTAAAAATGGAGGAAATCACGCGCGAATTTATAGTGGTTCAGCATTAATGAGCCTACGTCACTTTATAATCTATTATATCCTATTTCAACTATCAGACAGAATAGTTACAATGGCGGTACAATAAGAGATCAAACAATACTTTAATGCTAGTGCTTTCAGAATATGCTAAAAAAGGTCCTCCCTTCTGAATCCAAAAAGGGGTATTTATAGGTGATACAGTACTTGAGCAGATTTGGACATGTGTTGTGGGATCCAAGAGAGTAGTTGATGCTGAATGAGTCGGTATCTCCTAAGGAATTGGTATTCCGTGAATTATCGGCATGAAGTGGCACCTGGTCTGTCTAATTCAGATGATCTGGAAAAGGTAAAATTGGGGATTAGCTATTCTATAGGCGGGCTTTTCGGCTCACAGTTGGATGCAACGCGGCTGAACATGCTTCGTCATATAGGGCTTCTCCTGGACCGCGCCTGATGAGGGAAATAAGTTTAAATGTCGGGCCTCACTGATTGGCCCACTTCGAGCACTCGAGGTATGAGCCTACAGCATTGTTGATCCTTGATGGGCCATCCGAAAGGCCCATCCACAAAAATATAAACTACGCATAAGAAAATAGGAGAAAATTCAAATAATTTACTCGTTATTAACTCCACCTGCCTCGTCAGACGACTATTCGCATCCACTTCAAAATTCTTCTTCCTCTTCATTATTTTTGGGAAATAACCAAGTAAATCATTCGGTTGATATTGGTTTTTTCCCAGAAGAAGGTTCATATGCTGAAGTTGAAGTGTCACAAGAAATCTTCTCCCATGTATTACTGATAAATCCTTTGATTTCCTTAAGCTTTGAATTCATCATAGTCTTCGTTCTTTCAACCTAAGCCAAGCATTTATCATGCTTCTGTTACTTCTGAGAAATGATATCTTAGGCTTGGCAGGCTTACGTGTTCATCCTTATTCCTCAATTCCCTCTAATTCTTAAGGTGGTTATGAAGACTGAAGAGGTTTTGATTGCTAATATAAGGATGAATGAATGGCTATGGTTGGTTTGCTACCTTATTCGCCTCCCATTGTTTAAAAGATATTATATTATGAATTTGGAGATGTTTTGGGAGTACATTAAGCTAAAGGTTTTGAGTTTAATGATCCAACTAGTGGAAATTTGGAATTAGGAACTTGAACATTAATGTTGGAAAGGATTCTCATAAAATAAGCGTGATAGTGGATTGTCTTCATTTGGCCTTGGTTAAAAGAAAGGACTTCATCGAGAATTATCTTTGATTAACTTACATTCCTTTGTCCCCATATAACATATAAAGCACGAGAATCATGTTAATAAATTTTCTTATAACTTCCAGTGGTAGACTTAATTGAATGGGTTAAAACAAGATGCATTATATGAGCTTTTGGCCTTGCAAATATAGCTTTCGATTTGATTATATTGGCAGTGCAATGACCTGGATTTTTGGTTGTTCAAATTGATAAAAATCTTAAAATGTCGACTTAAACAAATCCAAAGATACAAATAGTTATTGGGATTAATATAAGAAAAGAAGAAAGAAGAAAACAATCAAAGAGTCTCATGGGGGAAGGAAAAAATATAATAAATAAATAACAGTTCATAAAGTTGTTAAAACATACATTTGATTATATTTTACAACAATTATCAGAGTTAACTATCATAAAACAGACCAATATTTGCAACGGAATAATAATAATAATGTCTGTTGAGCTCCATCTTCATTTTATAGCGACACCTTCAATGTGATGGCCGGGAATTTCGCTCGATCCGAATCAGTCAGTAAACCGATTTAGACCGTTCGAAACCCCTGATCGTTGAGAACAGGACAAATCAGAACACAAACAGAAGAACATTTCATTGCTATTACAACAATTCCATCAGAATACAAGAATATACAGAGTATAAATGAATAAATTACATTCGATAAATATCAGAGATTACAATATATTACATAGCAGCGGAAAATAATACAAAGCACAACTGAAGGTGATATACGGATACAGAGCTTTCCAGATATCATTCCAGCTATAAACCAGGATCCTGTGAATATAAATCTGCAAAACCAAAACTACTAGCTGCCCGTGTAGAAAATAGGGGCACCCAGAGTTTAGGTTAAAACAATAAACTCCAGGTCAGTCATGTGACTGGTGTGAGAACTAAAACAGTTATTAATTCAATTTTAAAAGAGAGTAATTCGAGGGACCACGCCGTATAACACGGAACGGGTTTCCTCCCAAGAATACCAGTGCATAGAATAAACAACGCAATGCTTTTTCGAAAAATGAAGCTATTATAAGACCCAGGTCCCATCACACAATGCAACGCAAGCCGGAGGATAGGGTTTTCCCTTATAATAGCCAAACATACTTGGTACGTTTAAAAACAAATCATTTGATACTATAATAAGTGTATAGTGTCAAAACAATTTCAATCATAAATATCAATCATAGACGGCATGGGTACCATATATCATGTCGCCATAATAGTTCTACAATTAAAACCGCAATACACGTATTGGAAATTGGATTTCCGTCATGAGTCGAGGCAAGGGGCAAGCTCCTCTCCGCTTCGAGACATTCTAGCAAATGCCTCAGGACTACGCACTCTGGGCAACCCTGGAATCGGCTGGGCCGGTCCTCACTTACGTTAGAGGATTGGCAATTCCTGAACACACGTTTCCCGGTCCTTACAGACCTATAATCGAGGCGCCTCATTCCAACAACCACAAAGGTGAAAAGTATATAAATGTCAGGGCTGGTAAGTCATTGACACCACCATAGCTAGAAAGAAACTTCGTGCTCTCCCAGCGGTCCGTATCCCGTTTTTAACTCATACCGAGGTGTGAGGCTCGCGAATTCACGTTATACACAAAGCTGCCACATAGGCCGTGCTTTGATCATTAACCATAAGACTTTGCTTTTCAACAGAAGCCTTGATCATTGCATCTTAGCGTGCCACACAGGCAATTCATGCCATGCGATTGATATCTATCGATATATAACCTCTAAGCTCGTATGTCTCAGAGAAGGGCGTTAAGCAAGAGAATAAATTCTCCGCCGCCAAACAGATATATATTTAACAGAAATCAATCAACACAGAATAAAATCCAATGTCAGACACACAATCCATTTACAAGTTCGTTCTGGGTCTGAACGAAACCGGAGGCACTTTCCTCGCATATCCATCCATCTCCAAGTACGTCTGGACGACCACCAACTATTTCCATCCTCTTGGGTGTACAGCCCAATCAGGATCGTCAGTAATTACCCAAACGATGTGAAGACTTCCGGTCTTTGACCACCGTCTTCATCTTCGACTTATCGTTTAATCGGTTATTCAGAATGGGTATAAACCCGGCCTTTCCGAACAACCCGCGTATATTAAAAACAAATGTTACACAAACACAACATACGCCTCATTCCAATTCAGAATATTCTTTTATTCTCAAAATCACATTCTTAGGGAAAGGTTCCCATTAATTTTATCCAAGATAAATTCTTTAAAATTTATCCTTTAATCTTCCTTTGGATGTCATATCAAACCAAATTATGGTCTTCCTAACTAGTCGAGATTAGCGAACCACA
The DNA here is from genome assembly GCA_030737875.1 of Allium sativum. Taxonomy (NCBI): domain Eukaryota; kingdom Viridiplantae; phylum Streptophyta; class Magnoliopsida; order Asparagales; family Amaryllidaceae; genus Allium; species Allium sativum. The sequence continues at coordinate 993,759,595 of CM060924.1, read as the reverse complement.
TCGAAGTAATTATTTATTTTATTTCTCAATCCCAACCTATTCATCCCATGAAGCAAAACTGGTAATACTCCATATCTAACACCACAGTGTTGTCGGTAAAATTAATTACCATTTCACGTTCAAATCTAATTAAAGATTTAACTATCGTTTTGGAGCAAAACTGGTGATACTCCATTCTCGCTTATTTGCCAAATTTTATAATTGAAATTATCAATTCTCATTTCAATCTAATTGCAGATTCATTAAAACTCCTTTTACTGGGTTAAAGAACTAGTGTCATTTAAAACACAGTTCACGACAAACCCAAATCACATTCTAATTATTATCGGGTTAAAGAACTAGTGTTATTTGAAACACCATTCACGATAAACCCATTTCAAATCCAATCAAATATATTAGAAATTTCGATTATTTAAAACCCCTTTTTAAATCTAATTTATTTATTTAAAAATAATTGGGTTTTAAATTTAGTTCAAAACTAGTTCATTTCAATAAAAATCTATTTTTATCTTTTCAAATATGGAGTTTTACATCCCAATTTCTCCCAAATCATTTCTTATGATTTTACACAAATTATTGATATTTTTGATAATTTTATCAAGGCCCGTACAGTCGATTTCCATCAACGGCCATCGAACTGCACTTACAACGACCTTTTTCAAATTTGATTTGGACGTATATCCAAATCCAACAGTTAGATTTCAAATTTCTAATATTTGTTAGAAAGCTCTTTTCGATACGAACCCAACGGTTCCGGTTTTAGGAGAATCCGACGGTCGGATCTCCCGTAATGTCCGTTTGAAATAAATGGTCGAAATTCATGAACGGCCGCGGCGCGGCGCGTTCTATTCAGGCCATTATATATATATATATATATAATATATTATATATACTTCGTCGATTTCTAATTAAAAACGAATTTTATAAATAGTTTTGAATTCGTTTCAAGAACAATTTCTGCCTTTATTTCAAATTCAAATCAAAATTGAATTTCCTATTATAAATCCTTTTTACTTTCATTTCTATTTGATTTCCATTCAAATCGATTTTAATTCGATTCGAATTCATTTCCTTTTTAAATCAAATCAAATTCGTTTTCTATTCCATTCGAATTCATTTCGTTATCTATTCAGTTCGAATTCATTTCGTTTTCTATTCCAGTTCGAATTCATTTCGTTTTCTATTCCATTCGAATTCAATTTCTTTTCAAATCAATTCGATTCGAATTCGTTTTCTATTCAAATCAAATTCAATTGAAATCAAATTCGTTTTCTATTCAATTGAAATCAAATTCGTTTTCTATTCAACTGAAATCAAATTCGTTTTCTATTCAATTGAAATCAAATTCGTTTTCTATTCAATTGAAATCAAATTCGTTTTCTATTCAATTTAAATTTAATCCGTTTCTATTCAATTCGAATTCAATTCGTTTTCTATTCAATTCGAATTCAAATTGGTTTTCTATTCAATTCAAATCAAATTCGTTTTCTATTCGATTCAAATCAAATTCGTTTTATATTCAATTCATTTCGAAATCACTTTATATTCAATTCATTTTGAAATCACTTTATATTCAATTCATTTCGAAATCACTTTTCAATATTCATTTTAAAATGAATAAAATCGATATAAATATCGTTCACGTCAAAATGGCGTCAATCTAATCAACACGGCTTCATATATTTCTATTTTCAAATATTCTATTTCAAATATTTCTATTTCAAATATTTCATTTTCAAATATTTCGTTTTCAAATATTTCATTTTCAAATATTTCATTCAACACATGACTAATCTCAACGGATGAGTACAGTCAACACATGAACCTTTATATTATATTGATAAAGATGTAAATTTTATTATTAAAATATTTCGTTCAACACATGACTAATCTCAACGGATGAGTACAGTCAACACATGAACCTTTGTATTATATTGATAAAGATGTAAATTTTATTATTAAAATATTTCGTTCAACACATGACTAAGTCAACACATGAACCTTTATATTATATTGATAAAGATGTAAATTTTATTATTAAAATATTTCGTTCAACACATGACTAATCTCAACGGATGAGTACAGTCAACACATGAACCTTTGTATTATATTGATAAAGATGTAAATTTTATTATTAAAATATTTCGTTCAACACATGACTAATCTCAACGGATGAGTACAGTCAACACATGAACCTTTGTATTATAATATTCTTTATTTTCTAAATTGGAATGAGGCCCAATCAATCACCATATAATGTTAATTATATGGATTTTCATACATCACACGTATATGATAGCATTGAAAAATAATCAACCATCAACCAAAGTGCACTACACTGTATAAGCATCAAATATAGATATCTAACGCTTATAACAGCCTGTCAATCAATCGATCGACATATTTAATCAATCAGGATGAGTGAACTTCAAATTTCATCCCAACACCCGTGTGGGGTTTCAAACAATCAAACGCATATTTTATTTGTGCAGTTGGGCGATGTGTAAAATTTATCAACCCGATCAATGTCAGTCAAATCAGTGTACATAAACAAACCGTCCGGTTTGTAAATGAATATTTTATTTTATTCACTTCACGTTAAAAATTATATTTTTAACGATAAAATATTTTATTTCAACACATGAATTTCTATTCAGTTCATTTACACAATGAAAATGATATTTTTATTTTTCTAACATATTTTAGAACATTTCGGCGGCATAACGGCACGATACTAGAAACGGGATAAGGCCTAGCCTTATCCCCGGTCTAGTGAAGGCCCACGCCATTCACACGTCAATCAAATCAATTCATTTCACCAAACAATTCCAATTTTCAATCAAATAATCTAACTAATTTTTGCAATCAAACAAACAAGTCCATGGTCTGTGGACGATTGTGTCGGGTGCTACTAAGCACCGTCTGCATCCTAGTATATATATATAACTAGAAATAGAAATTTTGAGTGAGAAATTCTCACCGATAGCTATCCCAATTCCACGACACTTCTAATGCAGGAAATCTTCACTGTTCTCGTCTCTTATCGCTTTTGTTGCCCGTAGCCACTACATATGTAAAAATCGAATTTTTACTTCGCTTTTCAATATATAAAAATCGAATTTTTACTATGCTATTCAATATATAAAAATCGAATTTTTACTATGCTATTCAATATATAAAAATCGAATTTTTACTATGCTATTCAATATATAAAAATCGAATTTTTACTATGCTATTCAATATATAAAAATCGAATTTTTATTATACTATTCAATATATAAAAATCGAATTTTTATTATACTATTCAATATATAAAAATCGAATTTTTATTATACATATAAAAATCGAATTTTTATTATACTATTCAATATATAAAAATCAAATTTTTACTTTACTATTCAATATATAAAAATCAAATTTTTACTTTACTATTCAATATATAAAAATCAAATTTTTATTATACTATTCAATATATAAAAATCAAATTTTTATTTCGTTATTTTCTATATAAAGATCTCGCCTTTTCAATTTTTAAAGATTTCGCCTTTGCTACACATACAAAGATGATATTTCTAATATTACTATCATGTAAAAAGTTATATTTTTAATTCTCTACATACACAAAAATCATATTTTTACGCCTTCTATATAGTAAAAATTATATTTTTAATACTTTAAAAATATAAAAATCATATTTTTAATTCTTTAAAAATATAAAAATCATATTTTTAATCTTCTACGTTTTCATATAAAAAGATCACATTTTTAAATCACTTTCTTCATGATAAAATCCCATTTCATATTATGTATCGATGTAAAGATCACTTCTTTATATATTGATACATATACTAAAAATCCATTCTTTAAACCAATTAAAAATCAGAACTTTATATGCTAAAAAAAAATATTTTTACATGAATAAAATCCTATATTTTCAGTTTTTTTCCATGCTAATTATATATAAAACTCAGAATTTCATACTACTAATTTATATAATAAAAAAACTAAAATAGTAAAACTCACTTATTTTCCACTGTCGGGCGTCTAACCGGAGCTAGGGGAGGCGCGGAAATCGAGGCTTGGATGGTCGGAGGCTGCTAGGCGACGCGGCGGTTTTATTGGGGGCCGGGGTCTTCAAAATCGGAGAAGGGGAGGGCTCGTGAGAGAGGAGAGAGAACGGGGATGGGGTCGCCGGACGTCAGAGGTGAGGGGGAGGGCGGATCCGCGCCAGAGGCGGCGCGATGGTTGATGCGGGGGTCTGCGCTCCTCCCCGCTTCGTCTTTTTTTTTTTTTAAATCGATCTGAAGAAAGAAAAAAGGGGGGGGGGGCAGAACGAATAAAGGGGGAGAAGGGTTGACCCTTTTTTTTATTATTTAATTTTAATTTTTATTCACATAAAGTAACTTTTTCTATCGACCTCGAAACAAGGCCCACCGCCTGTCGTCCATAGCGTTATACCCCCATTCCGAACACAATGGGATATGTATCGTAGGCTGATTCGTTCGTCTCGATCAGTTTCCGTTGAATTTACATTTAAATCGCTATATTGAATTTTAAACGTACATTTCAAATTACCGGGGTCACATAACAACTCTATAAATTCCATAAAAATATTTTCTAGCTTCGTATTGACGATACGGTCCTAACAAAACTAGTTTCGTCGAATTCTGAGACCGTTAGAAAAATGGCCATTTTCCAGTCGATTAAAATCAACTGAAACTGGTCAAACGCGTTTTCCTTTGCCACGCTCACATATGGATTCGAAAAATTACGATAATTGGAATCTAGCAATAACTTGACATCACGGATCCAACAAAAGTGGTTTCGTCGAAATCCGAGGTTGTTTGCAAAATTTCCATTTTTAAGAGCCTGAATTCCATAGCGACTATTCAGAATTTTCAACTGGACATATCTTTTGATTCCCGCTATGAAATTTCGATTTTTCGGATTCGTTGGAAAGATATTCCCAAATAGATCCTAATATTTTTTGTTTCGCTAAAATCCGGATTGTTTTGCACCCGGTACATTCAATTGAAGTTTGAAATCGAATTATCGAACTACCACGCCATTTTCAGTTCTATTTATAATTATATATAAATATTTATATTCTAACGACGACGTATATAATATATACATTCTAAATATATTCAAAATAAATTTCTCGTCGATATTATTTAAAATAACCTATTTTAAATGTTCAAAATTCGCTAAAATTGCCAAAATAAAAATTTTAAACTGGCTCAGATTTCCGGGTTATTACAATAACCGAAAACTCAGGCTGACCCGAGCACAAATGAATAGACAAAAATACTCGGATCAGAACTAAAATATTTTCATATCAATCAAATCAAAACCATGTAATAATATGAGTGTCACGGTGTTAGAGATGCTTACGATAATTCACATCTCTTATCCAATGTATTCGTGAGTGCAATAACTTAAAAGATGTTACAGGAATTCCATCTTCTAAGGATTCGTCAAACTAGATATTATATAATACAATATGCTATTATAATATTGTCTATGGTTATATATAACATATTAAAATAGCGTAAGCGGGATTACATTTTCATCCTTACACATTTTATAATACCGTAGTCTATACAGATACCGTAAAGTCCACCGTAAACTAGTGGCTATCAGAGGGCACTCCATAGATACCGTACAAATCAAAGTTGTAGGGGGATCGATCGGGATAATATGACAAGACACAAGAGGAATGCCCAAAGTAGGAATATACTGGTTGCATACCTGGACTGGTGGTAAGGCATAGCCATGACTACCGCCCACCTCGGACAACACTCTCAAATCAAGGATGTGCATCTTTCAAACCAAATCAACCAGGGGGCTATAGTAATAAAGGAAGAAGGTTTGCTGATGGAGCTGGCTAACCCACTTGGTCCGGTATAGCCTTGTTTTAGTCATTTTAGTTATGACCCGAATGACATCCATCATCGTTCTCTTACTTTATTCCAGTAGCGTTCGCCAAACCAACATACTTCATTCTGGATTCTCCACAACGTATAAAGTTGTTAAAGTGGTTTTCGGTATTGGAAGAGAGTATGACAGTATCCGATCCAGGTCTCTTTAACAACCAAACGTTTATATTTTTTACACCGGTCAGTTCTTTTACATTTAAAAGAGGTTCATACTTCATATCAAAATTCTAGATTTTGCCTTAAAACCCATTTCAATGGTCAAGGTAGAATAGTATTCATAATAAAATATCCATTAAAAACCAAACGTAGAATCTTGAAACAATTCCAATCCTAAAATAATTTGAATATTAAAATAGTTGAAATGTATAATAAAGTGGATTAGACTTTTTTAGATAGTTTGAAAATAGATAGTTAGGACAATAAAAGTTTAAATAATAGTTTTGAATATAAAAATAATATTGATCAAAAATTAGTTATATATATAGTTAAATATTAAAGAAGTTTACGAAATAGACAGTAATTTTTTTTAAATAGACTATTAAAATAATTTTAAAATAAATTATTTAAAATAATTAATATATATAAGTAAAAATAAATTAGTTTATAAAGTAAAATAGTTATTTATTAAATAGTTACAATATATATATATATGTTATAAATGGAATAATTTATAAGAAAAATGGTTATTTACCAAAATAGTTTATGTAATGCTTTAAATTACTATAGTTGGAATTGGAACTTTTTTCTCAAAAGTTCAATTAGACTTGAAGTCATATTCCAATTTCAAATCAAACCAACTCAATTTCAACATTTCAATCAATTAAATTCCCATTTTACATCCATTTCAATTCAATTAATTTAATTCGAAAAGTTATGTTTTTTATTTATAACAAATATTGAGTTCTCAAATTCAGATATCGCCTTAAATTGATGTTAATTGAAATAAATATCAAAGGTGGATAAAACAATTCAGTTTCAATAGATTTAATTCGTATTCAAATTCAATGGAAATCAGCTTATAAAACAACATTTATATTGTCTTAAAACAATATCTCAAGATTCAAGGTTAAAACAAATTTCATTTAGCCAGCCGATGTCCATATATAATTTTTTATCCTATTGCCAAGCGATATTTGTAATTTAATTTTTAGTATTTTGGGAAAGGATATATATCATTTCAATCCAAATCAGGATTATAGGTATTTATAATTTCAACCTACGTTCTTAATTCATTTTAATGATCAATCTCGGGTTTATTTGATGCCTGTAACATATATAGTAAATGGTTGGGATTAAACAACACAACAATGGTCATATATAATCAAGGTGAATAATAGGATGAATTACACATCAATACATTAAACATATCAATCCAAGGCATCCATAAAAGTCAATACATCCAAACAGTTCAATATAACATCAATTTACTGGTCATTAGGTATGAGGGTTAAACTAGTAATTAAATTCTAATTGTTCAATTTATATTAACAGTTAAATTAAATTATATTATCAATACAGATTAACACAAATAAGCAATTTAAACTATCAAACATCAAACAATACAATCATATCATAACATGATTTTAATTTAACTAACAATCGAATATTTTAGTTAGGTGTAAGTGGGTTTAATCACTCACCTTTGATTTCGGACACGTGTGAAATTCAATTATAGGCCCAAAAATCAACAATCTCAGAATCAGTCCATGATAGCTTTAAGTTGTCCGAAATTTCGCTCCCAATGGATCCGACCGTGCATCAAACTGAGTTCGTACGCAAAAGTTATACAAGCTTAAACATTCGAATTTCAAATTTAAACCAAATAAAATAAAACAAGGGGTATTTTACTATAAGGGCCTTCTTTGGTTCAACAATAAGTTCTAAGGACACGACCCTAAGTTTATTATTTTCCAGGACATTAAACCCGAGACATCTCATTCTTCAATCTTTTATTTCGTTTTGTCGTTTCGCCATTTCTCACTCAAAGCCCTAAGCAAATCAAAAACTAGGTTTTACCAAAAATCGATCGACTTCCCTTCATTTTCATCTAAATTCAATTGCGATCTTTTTCATTTCCACCCTCTCCGATCGATTGTCGTTTTTCAACTGAATCTATTTCTAATCATTTTCAACTAAACCTAGGATTTAATTTTGATCTGCCTTTCAGTTATGACATTGCTAGCTACACGACATCTTCTTCTTCTTTTCCGATTACTACACAAGTAAATTTTCTTTATTATTCATTTTTAAGCAACTTTGATAAACCCTAGTTAACTATTGTTGTATATCATAGTTTTTGTAGTGCATGTAAAGTGTTTTTTGTTTTTGTGATGATTTAACCTAATATGAAACTCTATGATTAATTAAACATAATTTGACGTTATTCTATTCAACTGCTTATGAAGAAAAGTGCATTTATCTTTGCTGTCTGATATTCATTTAGGAAGAAAGTGCATTTATCTTTGTTGTTTGTTATTGTTCACATTTATCTAAGTTAAACTATAGTTAGAAAAGATAAAAACATATTTTTTATCTTTAACATCATCAATTTATTTTCTCTAGTTGCAAAGCAGGTTCATATGTTCATTATACAGTCATGCTTACTCATTGTAACATATCATTAAACAATTGAACAATCATTTCAGTTTTGTACATATATTTGACTTAATAGTATAAAAAGATAAATGTATTTATCTTTCAAGATAAATGAACCTATAAGGCATTTATTGTTAATTCTCTTTATGTGATTACAAAATTATAAATTGCTCTAGTTGCAAAACTGAACTTATGATTACAAAATTGCATTTTTGTAATTAACAAATTTTAAATGTTTAGTAGAATATATTATTTTATTTCATATTTAAAAAAGATAATTGCATCTATCTTTTCAAAAAAGGGCACTGTTTTATGTTTGTTATATCTACTGAATTTCACAAGTTGATATTTTCTGAGTATATATGTCCTATAAAGCATTTATATTTCATTATTTATGTTAAACCATTGCTTTATGATTATTTTAGCACACAAAAAATTACACTACATTATCTCACACAGTCTTTCAATATTTCCACAATCATTCAATAATATCACAATCATTCAAGTACATGAATCGACGACTAATTCAATCAAGATTGATTTGACTGAATATTCTCGTTGTTATCCATAGTTTGGGTGGTCATTCAAACTAGCTTTAGTCTAGTTATATTATATATTTTTACTGAAAACGTAGAAATGAAATATATTCAGTAACGTTAATTCCGAATTTCTTTATATACTGTTTGTTATGTGCACATTGAAAATTTCTTAGCTTCTTAGTTGCTTATGCGCACAAAATTTTTATATGCACAGAAACATTTTTATTCAAACATGTTTGTAATGCAAAAAGTTTGTGCCATACACAAACAAATGAGTAACAATGTAAGTTGTAAATTAGGTCCATATGTTATGTAATAATTTTAAATTATGAATAAAATGTCAAACTTTTTAACATGTAGCACTTATTCTTAAATATTATTAAACATAAATATGTAATTAAATTCTCTGCACATAAAGCTAAAAGTATTTAAGTCTTTTATAAGTTGAATACCATAACATGTTCTCTGACATATGGAGCAGCATTAAATAGTTTATATTCTGCTAGTCATCAATATAAAATTTGCTAGTCATCAATGTATTAAAAATCTGCTATTGAATGTAAAAGAATTTATTAGTAACATGTAATGTAAAAGAATTTTATTAAGTAATATGTATATACATGATAAACTTATTCATCTTTCTTTATTCAAAATTATCATTTTTACAACATATTTATCTTTTTCTTATTAAAGATTAAATCATCACTTTTTCAACAACAAAGGTTTTAAAAGATAACTGCATTTCTCTTTTCATGTAAAGGCATTGTTTTATGTATGTTGTATCTACTGAATTTCATAGGTTGATGCCGTCTGAGTATATATGTCCTATAAGGCATTTACGTTTATTATTTATGTCAAACCATTGCTTTTTGATTGTTAGCGCACAAAATATTTGGATAACAAAAGATGAAACATATTTCAATACAAATACTTATGTTAGAAAAATACAAAAATTAGCTGAATATGATTTATTTAGATTCCTACAGTCCATGCTAATTGGTTGAATACGAGCTTCTTATTTTTCCATATCTCAATATTACCATAAGTATTGCGATATATCTAAACTATAAGACACAATTAAAAGAATGTATATAAAAAAAATCACACTAAACGATTGTATATCAACATAAAAATGCTTGATTAAAATATACAAATATAAAAAACTGAATGAAAATGATAAAGGACTTTATCATTTTTCAAAACCATAAATGAACTTTAACAAAACAGTCATGAACTAACAGCTGAAATGAATAATGTTGCTACGTTTATTATATGTCAAATTTTGAATGAGAAAGTTCCAAGATGATTGAAAATGAGAAAACTTTATATCTTTTTTGTAAACTTTATGTTCTTTTGGCTATTTTTTTGTTTTGAATTAGCTTTTCTTATACTATATTTTGGCAACTCTAGTTACAATATTTTAACAATGAATTGTAAAACTGAATTTTTACATATGCTTGAATGAACATAAAAAAATTCTTTTTAATCCTCAAGTAATTAATCAATTCTTTTATATAGGAGTGACTGTGGAATTTTTGTAATGTTATTCATGCAAGAAATAACAAAAGGAATGCAAGCAGTAACAAACTTCACTTTACAAGATGTTCAACAGTTGAGAGCACAAACTGCTGCAAATATTCTGCATGATAATCCTTATAGCTGGACCATTACTAAGTTATGTTCATCATCTACAACTACCATTTTTTAGTTGTTCATTTCAACTTTTTTTAGTTGTTCACTTTTTAGTTGGTCATTATTTAGTTGTTGTTCAGTTGAGAGCACAGACTGCTACAAATATTCTGCAGTAACAAACTCTATACCATTGTTTAGTTGTTCATTCCAACTTTTGTTGATTTCAATTGTTTTGTTTATTTACTATTTTCACTTATTGTTTCATAAAGTCAGAAAGGCATTCCATGATACTTGTTGTATATGATACGAGTGGTGAGAAATATGAATGTATATATAACAAATGTCGCTGAAAAGATAAATGTATGTATCTTTCTTCTGTTCTGTTGTATTGTGCAACCAATACATATCAGCAGCTTCATTGTATAGCCTATACATTTGTTTTTGTTACGGTGATCGTGTTTACTAAGTGAAAGCCTCAAAGAAACAGATGGAAGTTTTATTTTGAAGTTTATACATAATCATAAGCTCAGCAGACTCGCCTGGCAGACTAGAAAGAATACATGTTAAACATTGAAATATGCTAAACTAGAAGGATCATCATGAAGTGGAACTTAATATCCACAGGCAGACACACAAAAGAAAAGCATGTAAATATCAATACTGAAGTGGAAAATGTATCACAAGCACACGCCGGTCCAATTCAAGCATGTGATAATATCAGAGGCAAACAGTAAAACGAATAAATCAGAGGATGTTATTAATCCTTCTGATAACATCAATCTATTGAATACAGAAATGGATTTTACATCCAATATCAAGTTAAAGACACCTATATGTGCACAAACTATAAATATTGATAATAATTGTGGCATACAGACTAAATTTTCAAATGGCATTAAAAATAAGGAACACTTATCTGACTCCTAGTACAGACAAGGTCAAAAACAACCTGGAAAGTTAGAACAGATGAAGTCCCCTTTGAATTCAAAGCTTATATTTCTTTAGACGACGTTGAAAACTCTTCATGGAATAATCTAGTTTATCGATTAAAAGGAAAAAGCAAAAAGATGAAAAAGAATAAGACATCCGAGGATGCTACCTCCCTTTTTGAAGGTAAAAATACAAAAGATAATTTATAAATGGAGTTCCATTTTGGAACATCAGGGGTGTGAATGCCCTGCTAAGAAGCTATAAATTTTGCCGCTGATTAGTAGTAATAGTTTAACATATATCCTTATAGTTTGTCATATATTCCTAGACATCAACAACCAAAGCATATTTCAAAGTTTAACATATATTCCTAGACATCAACGGCCAGAGTTAAATATGCTAAACTTTGAACTACCTAGACATCAACATTCAAACAACAAACAATTATTTGAGCATCATAAAAAACTGTCTTACTTTCTACAACAAACAACCATCCATTATAGGCATAGCTGTACCAATGCCTTAAGATATACGTGTTTATCCTTTTCAGAATAAAAGATGTACCCAACAAACATTAAATAAACAGATCAACATATAATTAACAGTAATCACTTACATATAATTAACAGATAAACATATAATTAACAATAATCACTTACAAATAATCAATAGATCAACATAAAAAACTGCTTAGCATGAAAATAGTCAATCATAAAAATCTGCAACAGCCTTAGCCCAAATCTTCAGACATGCTTTTACTTCTCTTGGATCGCTTCTCGTGTGCACAAATCAAAAACTGCTAATAGATACACAACCATAACAATAGTACTCCATGCCTTCAAAATCAACGTCCTATCTCTTTAAACTTCACCTGCAAATCCACCACCTACAACTACCATAGCTCAACTGAAGTTGTCGCTGCCACCTACTCCTTACTCACACTATCTCCCTTACAACATTCAACTCCTTCCTCTTGCAACCGCCTGCAATGCAACTCATACTCACCTACTGCTTCCTCACAACCCATCTCAAAGCACAAAACCAACTTGAACTAGTATGTCAACTCTAAAACCACTGTAACATCCCTTAAAATTACGACCATTTAAAATTTCAAATTTTGATTTAATGTTTGAATTTGAAATGGTTTTTAAATAAGATTTATGATGTTATTAATGAACGATTTAATTTATTTATTTTACGCGAGGCAAGCCGTTTTGATAGTGGACTTACCATGATTTAAAATTTTATTTGTGGTAAACAATAGTTTATAATTTGTTAAATTGTGATTGATAATAATGGAAATAACTAGTATAACCACATAACGGTGGGAAAACCGACTTTGTAATACATATATATATTAAAATAAATAATAAATGGTAATAAATTAAAGTTAGTATATACTTATACGTTAATTAGATTAGAAAAAAATGTTACGAAATAAAGGAAAATGAAACTGATGAAAATTATTTACATTAATTAACATTAACGTTAAAACTTGTTATAAATGCACATAAAGAAAGAAAATACAGGGAACTGATATATAAGGCTTGTCATGATTATTCAATAGACATTGTAATTAATGCATCATTCAAAGGAGGACAAAATGGTTATTGTAAAAAAGCTTCAGATAGACACAAGTTTTCGAAGGCTCAGTGGAATTAAGAAAAACCAACAAAGTCGGTTTGATTAAATTGTTTATGTTTATACATTTGGACTTGCTAACTTTGAACTATCGTTGAAAAAACAATTGCAGTTGAATCCTTGATTTTATTTTTAAGGTTCAACATAGGCATTAATGCGATAGTTGGAAATAAATTTATGAATGTTTCCAAATTAATTTTATATAGGAAGAATTGTAAGACACCGAGTGTTAAAGGTATGTAATGTATGTTTTAACTATCGCAGTTAATGAAATTTATGTCAACATTTATAATAGTAAATAAAAATAGAAACAAACAAACATAAAACATATTTATTGTCCAACGTTTCTATGTATTATGCATACATTTGTAATAAAAAACATATTTATTGTTTTCCCTTCTTTTTCTACTTTCCCCAAATTCACTGCCTTATCTCTCTCCACTTTATTTCTTCATTAGTAATGCATTCATTTATTTCCTCCACTTTATTAATTTTTTTTCCATACATTCTATTCTCTTGAATCTTATTTCATATTCTATACGTCTATCATTACAAAATCCATATATGTTGTATCCGTTCTGCCACATTTAATTTTGGAAACGCATGAAAAAATGAATTGAAAACGTCCCGCACCATTATGTGTATAAAAAGAAGAAGTCATAATCATTTATTTTAATTAATGAATAAAAGGAAAGGTCATCATTTGGTTTTCCTTCCCTAAGTCATAATTTTATATTACATATATTATTTATAGTATAACATAAATACTTCATATTCTTCCATATTCTTCCCTAAGCATGTTTTAATGACTTCATATAATATATAGCATAAAACGTTTTATAAAACAAAAATCCATGCATTTTATTTAGGGTGATGCTAAATGCAGTAAAAATTTCCTCCATGCAGTAATCAAAAACTGGTCTAATTTACTATAATATCCTTCACTTATTTTCTGTGCCCTTGCTAAATACAGTAAAAATTTCCTCCATGCAGTAATCACTATCAGTGTCTTTCCTGAAAAATGGGGCCGCTCAGCTGTCTACTCCAATAATAAGTCATCAGGTCATTTAATATTAGCATGGGCTAATATGTAATTGTTGTTTACTGTATGGAGAAAAAATTTATTGCATTTAGCAGTCATGTTTATTTACAATGCTTGGCATAAATGCATATGAAACGGTGTAAAAAAAAAGAATGAAGTCTGAAAGTTTATTGGCTTGGGAATTAGTTAAGCATATTGATCGGTTCGTTTGATTGAGATTTACGAACACGTTCAAATTCAAGCGCATGTACCGTTCCCTTCCCTTTATTTATTTCCTTACCTACTGTTCATTCCGCAGAATTTCCTTCTTTCCCTTTACTTCTATTGTCAGCTTAAAGAATATTTCCCAAACGAAATCAAGTCTTCTTCTTTTTATTTTAATGGCAGCCTCCACCGAAAAATTAAAATGCCATTTTTCTTCAGGCCTTCATAAATTTATCCCCGCTCAATCAGTGGCCTATTGCAATTATATCCTTCTCTTCCTCTTGAATTAGTAGCCAACTAAAAACCAATTTCCCCCAAATCAAACGAATTCCTCCACCGTCCTCGTTAACAATCTCCACCTTCGTCTGTCCTTGTAGCGTTGTCACGGGCTTCTTTTTCCTTCGTCGAATCAAGGTGTGTTTTAATTTCACAGTTAATTTTGTCTCAACTAATTAAAACCAATACTGTGATAATAAAAAATAATCGATCCTTTGCTTATTTAGCATATTTGAATTATCTTTGACATATTGTGGTTGGTTACTTTTGACATAACCGTGGAAATTTGGTTGATACTTTCATAATGTTGTTGTGGCCATTTCCATTTTACCATGATCCATGCTGTACATCACTTATTTTCTTATTTTTACAGGTCTTCTATATTTATTTATTTTACCATCGCTCACTTGGCGTGTTCACCAGCTATGGTACCTGTAAAATCAGGTACTGCTTGTACTAGCATTAGGTCTGTTGCATTTTTTCTTGCTGTTGGAACTATTAAACCATTGCCCATTTTTACTTGTTTTTTTGGAAATAGTTATACGCATATAGAAATTGTAATATCAGTTATATATATATGTTTCCTGAAGCATATGTATACTTTAGTTGATGAAGGCTATTCCATTTTATTTGCTTTGTCCATTTTCTTTATGTGGGAAGTCAGGAAAAAATTTCTGAAACAGGTTTAGGAACTTTGAAACTTGCAAACAAGAAGTTGGGTATATAATATATGCATGGGAATAGAATTCTTTTGTTAAAGTTTATGTGCTAGAACGTAGAAACTACTTCTTACCTTTAAGTATTGGCCTTGAATACTTAAGAACTTTTGCCTTGTTTAATATGCATTACTGGGATGTAATATATATAGTTCAAATTTATGAAATAAAGTTCAATTTTTTTTTGGTGCTATATACGTGCATTATTACATACTTTTGAGAAAAAAATGAATATATGCATATGACATATTTGGTTGAGTGAGGGAATCAACGTACTATATATTTTTTACTTCTTTTGAATAATGTAAGTTAGATCTATATTTTAATGTAAGTTGGAATAATACGGTTCTTATAATAACATTAGGTGTTGTAATATGTATGTCTTATGGCCTTAGTCAGTTTTGTACATATTGACTTGTGCATTGAATTATTTGGCAACTTTACCCGGATATGTAGCGTACTAGAAATTCAATAAATTCTCATTTATGTTAGGATTACCTATTTTATTTCAGTTTTTATTGAAGTTAATTTACTTGAATACAACCTGACATGAGTTTTGTTTTGCTCGGGTCGGGGTCATACCTGAGTAATTACAGCTTAGATTTGAAGCTGACGACCGACAAGGATTCGTGAAGGCACGTGGAGGCGCAATTGGTTTTGGTCCAATTACACGATTTTTTTTGGTAAATAAATTAATGTCTATTTTTCTTCCGCTGTGCATATGAATTTTGTAAACTCTGGTATTTGTATAAAATGCTTCCGCTGTGAGATATTGTAGTTTTTATTTTTGTGATTTCTATGTTTGATTTTATTAAACCTTGTAAGACAAATAACAATTTGTCGTTTCGATCGGTTAAAGTTGGTTTAGTTACCGATCGGAAGCGGTCGAAAAGGCAGGTTGTTATAGTTGGTATCAGAGATGGTTAGAGAACGTGATAGGGGGTTCTCGCTTGGCTGTTTGGTGGCGAGCAGGAGACTCTTACCCCTACACGTCCCAATGGGAAGATAGGTTTGGTTGTTGCAGTCGAGAGGCTGACCGTAAAATCAGTTCTGAGGTATCACTGTATTTTACGGTGGGAGGTTAGCCCACTTCTTGATGGTTGCAATGCCTAGGGTCATTATAGTTGGTATCAGAGCTTTGGTTTACACAAAGCTTAGCTTATGGAGTTTAATAAGAATCATTCGCTAGAAATTACACTAGAGAGAGCATAATTTGAAATATAAATGGTTATGAAACTAGTATTTTGAATGAGCACCGCAGTGGAAGCTTTTTGAAATTAGTAAATTTTGAAACAAATTCATTTTGAAATTGATAAATTATTCTGAAATATATCGTTTTGTCTTATATATTTGGAGATGGTGTATTCTTATAAAAAGAATTTTGAGTATTTATTCGACGTCAAGGTTGGACTATTGAGTATGTAAGATTTTGAATATACGCCTAACTAACATATATACAAATTCTTGTCTGTACTAGATAGATATGGAATCACACTCTAGTCGCTTGGAGATTATTCTGGTGATTGTCGCGAAATTAGCAGTATTTATTTTCGAGTTTCGAAAGCGGGATTGACTATATGATTCCGACTGAAACGTTAAGAAATACTTAGACTAATTATTTTGATAAACATTCGAAAATGATTTGGATAAATTTTAATGAAAACGCTTTTGAAAATTAGTGTGAACTTGGGTAAATGATCAAAATTTAAATAAAGTTACGTTATTGTGAAATATAAGTAGAATTTACAAATGAATGTTTTAAAATTAAATTGTAAGGCGAATAGTGAATGACGACATTGGAAAAAATTTGTGAACTTTACAAATCTAGAATGACAAGTGAATGTTAGAATTAAATTGAAAATTTATAAAGAAGGTAACTTGAATAAAATTGAAGAAAAAGGAAACGAGCTTTAAATTTTACAACGACAAATGTGAATATTTTGAATCTTGAACTAAATTGATTTAATTAAAGAAATTTCATAGTTGCATTTTACCCCCTTGGCCTTGAGAATAGATAGTTCCTTCGTTCAATTTTGATTCATTCCTTGCTTTAGTAGTTGTTGTTTGACCATCCCACCTTGTTTTATTCATGTTTGAGCTTTCATTAATACAAAAATCATGTTCTTGTACCCTTTTTTTTATTGTGCATTGTAAAAATTCTAAAATAAAGTTTGATTAATGACATAATTTTGTATTTGAAACAAATATTTGAATGTTGAATTATGACAACAATTGACAATTGAATTTTCGAAGTATTGTTTTTGTATTATGTTAGTGGAAGTATTGAAAATGAGATGTAAGGGATAATTAAAATGGATAGAAATAGATTTCTTAATTGTTTTAAAATACATTGAATCCAACTTATATGAAATGTGTTAGAAATATTTGATTAAGAAATATTTTGAGAAGGTTAATTGTACATATATATATATATATATGAATTATAAGCTTATTTCAGAAGCTTTTGAAAGAGTTTATCTTTCGTGAATAATGTTCAATTTGAAAATGATTATTGAAATCATATTATGAAATTGTTAGACCAAAATCTCGGCCTAACACCCAAATTCAGTGTGAAGTCCTCACGGTCACAAATCTCAGATCACAGAATGCAGATAAAGCAGTAAAAACAGGGAACACACGAGGTTTTTATAGTGGTTCGGTTCAAACCAAGCCTACGTCCACTTTATATTTTCTTAAATCCTAAGAAATTACAATTACAATGTTGTCTCACTATCTGTGAGATCTGTTTATACACAGAATCCTTGTGTTATCATGAAGAAGAAGAGAAAAGGGAGGTGATTTTATACACGAAATCCTCGTGTTATATTGACTTGAGGAGTTCATAAAGTCGTTGTGTAATTGGCAATGGAGTCTGGGAGGTGTTCGTGCCAAAAAGCCAAGCCAAATCCCTGAAAATGCCCTCAAATGGTGTATTTATAGCCGTTTCCTGATACCTGTTCGCGGGACACGTGGTACGCATCCCAAAAATCTCGAAATGTGGCGGAAAACATCCAAAAATCCTCTCCAAGTCATGATATGACACATGTAATAAGATCCATACAAGCTGGAGTGAAAATAGCCTTTAGAACAGGTCAAAACCGAGTGCAACGAGCACATGCCCAGGCGGTTCGTGACCACGGTGTGCACCACGAATCGGGGTGACGAGCTGGAGTGGAGATGCTAGAGCTGACCATCACGAGCGCGTTGTGGTCCAATTGTGCATCACGAGCGGGTCATGGTCCGGGGAGCCACCACGAGCCGGGTTGGTTCCCGAGCAGGAAATGAGGGCGAGCCCTAGGGGGCGAGCCGATTTGGTCCCACGAGCCAAGGTGGGTCCCACTAGCGGAGGTGGGTCCCAATCCATGATCCAAGCTAATGACGCTTCGTCACTACATCCACGTGATTGCCAGTTAATGCCAGATTACACCCATTCATGGAAACGGGAGTAACTTCCAAATCATAAGTCCATTTTAGCCAAACGAAAGCTCTACTTGAAGCTAATTCAGAGGGCTACAAGAGTTATTGAGAAAAGCCTTGTAATTGATGTTTCATGTCCAAAAAAGGTCGTCTAGTAGGAGTTTCTGGTCATTCTTTGTTTGTGATGCGACTTCAACCAAATCGCTTCATGTCTTCTGACGATGTTCCCAATACTTAAGCGTATTGTTAACTAGAGATTCCATGTGTGACAGCTTTGACAAAAAGCATGTCAACAGAAATCAAAGCTGAATTGTAGTTGGAATTTCACATAAATTGATTCGGATTGGATTATCTCTTGAAGTTAGTATTTTGCTTTCCAAAACTATAAATTAGTTTATTTGCTTCATTTAAACTACTTTGAATATAGACTTAGCTTTCTTATCCAACTATTATTCTATAGCAAACCTATTTAGTTTATTTAAACTATTTTATACTAAAACATGTTTATTTTATTCAAACCTATTTAAACTACTTTATATAAAAAAAATTGTTTACTCTATTCGAACCTATTTTATATCAAGTTTATTATCTTACTTAAACTATTTTAAATTTGACTTAACTATTTTAGAGATAAGAGTGTATATTTTCAATCTGAGCAATTTAAGCCCGAAATGATTGAGTGTAAAGATTCAGTTGAACAATAATATTCGTAACATGCAATCTAAATTGAATTTGAAGTTTTAATGGTGAATTGATTTGTAAATTTGAAATTGAAATGATATCGAATATCTAAATTGATTAAGAAATCAAACTGAATTTGGTATTGAAATGGAATTTCGAGAACCTTCGATTTTGGACACTTGATATGGAAGTTTTCGAAACTTATATATATGAAAATTTAATATAAGAATGCGCTGAAATCAAAATTATTGATTTTGAAGGTAATTGACATGAAATGATATCTTGTATATAATGAAATTTGTACAAAATGACATGTTGAAATATGATTTAAGAAGTCTTATATAAATGAAATTTTATATATGTCCTATATACGCAAAGTGAAATGAATATAATATATAGTACTATATGATTTCGAACCAAAGATACAGGAAGTACCTTCCATTGAAAATCGAGGTCCTACTCGCTAGGAACTCTTGTTGATATTTCTTTGATTCTGGTTTTCCGTACATAATACTCATGAGTGTTTCCTTTGAACTCGGCTGCATGGCGAAATTCGCGGGGCCGCGAAGGCCTACGACGACGGATGCTTCCTGGGGTAACCAGGCATAACCATTGTGTCTGCTGCGATCTATAGTCGTTTTACGATGGCGAAATCCACATGGATGCGAAAACCTATGGGTACGAATGCTTCCTGGGGGATTCAGGCATAACCATTATGTATCTGCAGTCCACATGGCATAATTCATAGGGCAGTGATTGCGTAAGGTTTACGGGTGATACAGATGTAACGACCAGTATTACTAGATGCAAACTGCGTTTCCATGCGATTATTTTGAGGTGTTATGGCGAAATATGTAAGACAGTGATTGCCTAGCCACCTATGGCCGTGGCACTTTGTCCTCTCGACTTGGTGATAAAGCGACCTTAGGGTCTACATTTCGTGATGATCTCAGATTATTCTATTTCTATTGATTCATCCTGTTGATTGTTCGTGACGAAATTCGTAGGGAAGAGATTTCCTATAGGTACGGATGCTTCTTGGGGGACCCAGGCGTAACCATTGTGTATATGTGATTCATGAATAAGTTTCTTCGGGATGGTACTTCTTTTATCTATTTAAATGTTTTTTAAAGTATTTTCACTGAATGTTGAAACGAGTTTACTCAGTACTTCGTGATTTCTAGTTTTGCGCTTGACCAACGCATTACTAGATTCTTGAAGAGCAATGATAAATTTATGGAAATATCGAGTTGTCAAAAACTATTTTTGACATTAGGTATTTTTTATATCAAAAGAATTTTTCTTCAATTTTTTTTCTTGTAAATTTAAAATTGTATATAAATTATAGACACTTTAATTAGATACATTGGTATAACTATTTTATTTTAATGAACTATAATATGTCAATATGCGAAAACCATTCTATTAGCATAACAGTTTTGATTTTGTTTTGAATACACGATTTTGATTTCAAATAGAATTGTTCGCTCGATTCTCGACGATGAACACTGATATGAGTTTTTGGTAAAATCTGAGGTTCTCTATCATAGTTTATTGCTATGCAAGAAGAATGGAAGTTTCTAATCAAGAAGTCAAATCAGAAGTCCGCACTTGAGTGATCGGGTTACCAATACTAATTAAAAGAAAATTTTTGTATTTTAACAAGAAATCGAAAATGATATGCATATGAATGGAGTATCGTTTAATTACAAGTTCCTTATTTCATTCCTTTTTAAGGACGAAAAGTTCTGAGTAGGGGAGAATGTAACATCCCTTAAAATTACAACCATTTAAAACTTTAAATTTAATTTAATGCTTGAATTTGAATGGTTTTTAAATAAGATTTATGATGTTATTAAAAAACGATTTAAAATTTTATTTGTGATAAACAACACTTTATAATTTGTTAAATTGTGATCGATAATAATGGAAATTAATAAATTGTTATGTTTATACATTTGGACTAGCTAACTTTGAACTACTGTTGAAAAAAAAAATTGCATTTGAATCCATGATTTTATTTTTAAGGTTTAATATAGGAACTAATGCGATAATTGATAATAAATTTATGAATGTTTCCAAATTAATTTTATATAGGAAGAATTGTAAGACATAGAGTGTTAAAGGTATATAATGTATGTTTTAACTATCGCATTTAATGAAATTTATGTTAACATTTATAATAATAAATAAAAAAATAAACAAACAAAACATATTTATTGTTCAACCTTTCCATGTATTATGAATACATTAGTAATAAAAAAAGATAAAACATATTTATTGTTTCCCCTTCTTTTTCTACTTTCCCCAAATTCACTGCCTCATCTCTCTACACTTTATTTCTTATTTAGTAATGCATTCATTTCTTTCCTCCACTTTATTAATTTCTTTCCATACATTCTATTTTCTTGAATCTTATTTCCTATTCTATGCGGCTATCATTACAAAATCCATATATGTTGTATCCATTCTGCCACATTTAATTTGTGAAATACATGAAAAAAAATGAATTGAAAAGGTCCCGCACAATTATGTGTATAAGAAAAACAAGTCATTCATTCATTTTAATTAATGAATAAAAGTAAAGGATGTCATTTGGTTTTCCTTCCCTTCTTTCTCCACTGTAACATTTTATATTACATATATTATTTATAGTATAACATAAATACTTCATATTCTTCTATATTCTTCCCTAAGCATGTTTTAATGACTTCATATAATATAGGACAAATTTTCAAAATAGGCTAACTTTTAAAACTAATAGCAAGTATAGGCCTATTTGAAAACTATTAGCAAATATAGGCCAGTTTTTGCCACCTCAGCGATGAGGTGGCAATTTTTTTTAAAAAGTATACGGGGGCGCACTTGGCAAGTGCGCCCCTTGTAAATCATACGGGCGCACTTGTCAAGTGCGCCCGTATATTTTTTTTTCTCCCCCCCTTTAATCTCTACCTCCTACCTGCTACCTTCTGTCATTCTTCTTTTTTACTATTTCGGGTTAAAAAGTACCCAATCGTACCAATCTTCCACTGGCTCCAAAAAACCCTAAAATCTTCATAAAAAATCAAATTAAGCAAGGGTTATTGATTGTGTTACTTATACCAGCTATTCGGCAACAATTTGAAGGTATTGATTTAGTTTAAACTCAAACCCTAGCTCAATTTTTTTTGTTTCTCAATTACATTCAATCTCTATGTTAAGTTTTTTTCTTTTTTCTATGCTTTTTTATGTTCCTAATGTTTGTGTAACAATTAATTATCCTTATGCCTTGCAAATTTTCCATTGTAGACTATGTCGGAGTTCATCCCTATTATTTGCTATTTTGATGGGAAGTTGAATTTGAAAGAAAATAATACGCCGGTGTATGTTGGTGGCAAACAAAAGGGTTCAAAGGTCAAAAATTTTTGCTCCTATCATGAATTAAAAGAAACGGTATATAGGGTTACAAAAATTGATTCGCAAAAATACGACGTAAGATTAGTAAGCAAGTGGGTGACGGAGTCTGGATCGTCTGCTATTGATGTAAATGACGATGAAGATGTCGATGCAATGTTTTCAGTTAATATGAAAGTTATAGAGTTATTTGTAGTAAAAGAGGAGTTGAGACATTATGAAGAGGCAGCTAATACTAATGTAAACCAACACTCTACTCAAATTATCGGAACCATTCCGAGTTGTGCTCATCAAAGCACTCCAAGTCCAATATTTCCTACATCCGTGAATACAAAGTAAGTTTGTAAATTTTACATTTGAATATTTAAATTTCGTTGTGTTCTAATCTCATACTTTTGTTAATAGTCATACGGTTCATGCGGGTGGTTCAAGTTCTAGACCCGCAAACGATGATGTAGGTTGTGCTCATCAAAGTAATCCAAGTCCAATATTTTCTACATTTGTGAATACAAAGTAAGTTTGCAAATTTTACATTTAAATAGTTAAAATTTGTAGTGTTCTAATCATATAGTTTTTGTTAACAGTTATACGACGCATGCTGGTGGTTCAAGTTCTAGACACGCAAATGATTATGCAGGGTGTATCTCACCACATATTGATAGCATGCAAATTGTTTCGATGGACAATGATGTGGCATGGATGGAAAATATGGAAGCTAACAATGATCCGCTTGAGTTTGGAATTGGTAATGAAAATGAAAACGAAAATAATGAAGCATCATTGGTGCAAGAAGATGAAGACGAGATCAACGAACAAATGGAATTTGAGATGCCTTTGACAGATGATTTATGTAGTGCACAAATCATGGCAACATCGTTGATTCAAAATGTAGCTCCTATTAGAGACACATTTACCGCAGATTGTGTTGATTCGGGCTTTCACGTTGGGATGCAGTTTCAAACCAAGGAAATGCTTATTCAACAACTTAGTGAGTGGTCTATTAAAAATTCTGTCTCTTTTAAGCCTATAAAATCCCGCACAAAACAGTACACTGCAATTTGTAATGTTGATAACAATTGCAAGTGGAGAATACATGCTATTATCCCAAAAAAATCATTGACGGGAAGGTGGGAAGTTAGGAAATATGAGGGCAATCATACTTGTGTTAATCCGGTCATCAATTCTAATCACAAGCAAGCGACGAGTAGATTTGTTGCTAATAAAATACTTCCTTTTGTGAAATCGGATTTGAATACTACTCCTTCTGCGATTCAAGTTTTAATGTCGGAAACTTTTTTCATCAAAATTAGCTACTTCAAGGCGTATAGAGCATTGCGGAAAGCACTTGAGACGGTTTTTGGAGATTGGGAAACATCATATGTTGAGTTGCCACAATATTTGGCTGCTATAAAAAAACATAATCCAGGAACCGTTTTTAAGATTGAATATGAAAGACTTACGAATGACAAAGTTCTTTTCAAAAGTGCATTTTGGGCATTTGGTGCTTCTATAGATGGTTTTGCGCATTGTCGACCGTTAATTTGCATTGATGGTACACATTTATACGGGAAATATCAAGGCACATTGTTAGTTGCAACCGGAGTTGATGCAAATGATGGTATATTTCCATTAGCATATGCAATTGTAGATTCCGAATCAAAAGATAATTGGGATTGGTTTCTTAGATGCATGTACTATCTCATACATAGTGTTCGCAATAGATGTTTGACTTTCATATCCGATCGAATGAAAGGTATTCCGGGAGCATTAGAAAATTGGCCTCAAAATCACCATCACCGCTTTTGCGCTAGGCATCTCAAAGCTAACTTTCAAGTTGCCGGATTTACTCAAAAAAACTTGGTAGACTTATTCTATTCATGTGCTAGTGCTACGGATGAGTTGCAATACAAAGAGTTAAGAGGCCACTTGAAAACCATTTCGCCGGATGCACATGCGTGGATTGAAAAGAGTTTGCGAGGTGCGGAAGAAAATTGGGCTCTATGCAAGGATAATGGTGGACGATTTATGATGATGACAACAAACGTATCCGAAAGTTTTAACGGAGTTTTACGAGGTGCTCGTGCTTTGCCGGTCAAGTCTTTAGTAGCACGAACGTTTTACCGTTTGAACGACTATTTTATGAAACGTCGTTCCGACGCCGAAGGATTTGTAAAGCAAATGACTCCAAAAGTTGAAGCTCTTTTAGACAAAAGAGCAAAACAAGCACGACATTGTGGAATTGTTAGATTCAATCAAAGCGAATGGCAAGTGAACGATCAATTTGGAAGAGCATTTACCGTGACTTTATATGATAATGTATGTACTTGCACTTGCAACATTCCGCTATTGCAAAAATTGCCATGCTTGCATGTGATGGCCGCTTGTGCTCAAGCCGTTGGAGGAGCAAATATATCGTACTATGATTTTTGTTCATCGTGCTTTTCCGTTGAAAAATATAAAGCAAGTTACGCTCCAAGCTTTCATCCGATTCCCGATAGTAGATATTGGGATGCTTATCACGGTCCGACCATATTGCCTCCGCGTACAAAAAGAAAGACGGGACGTCCGCGTTCGACAAGAATTAAAGGTATGATGGATAAAATGGGAGGAAGTAAACAAAACACTTGCAGCAAATGCGGTCAAAAAGGTCACAAAAGATCGACATGTCCGTCAAAATAAGTTCTATTTGATTGAAGTGAGCACTTTGTAAGAGAATGTTTGGAAATGTATTTTGAGATTTTGTTTGAATGATTTGTAATGTAATGAACAATTTGTAATTTCAGTTTGATGAATGAATGATTTCCATGTCAATAGCGAATGTTCGCATTTTATAAGCGTATGAAATGTAGCTGAGTGGTTGTATGATCAGTTTTGCAAACTGATAGACATAAGTTAAGGTGCCAGTTTTCTGGTTTTTGTTCTCGGCCAGGGCGCACCTGCAAGATGCGCCCGTGTAAAAATAGACGGGCGCACTTGCCTATATTTGCTAATAGTTTTCAAATAGGCCTATACTTGCTATTAGTTTTAAAAGTTAGCTTATTTTGAAAATTTGTCCTATAATATATAGCATAAAACGTTTTATAAAACAAAAATCCACTCATTTTATTTCCAATGCTTGACATAAATGCATATGAAACGGTGTAAAAAAGAAGAAAAAAGAATCAAGTCTTAAAGTTTATTGGCTTGCTTGGGAATCAGTAAAGCATATTGATCCGTTCTTTTGATTGAGATTTACGAATATATTCAAATTCAAGCGCATGTACCGTTCCCTTCCCTTTATTTATTTCCTTACATGCTGTTCATTCTGCATAATTTTCTCCTTTCCCTTTACCTCTACTGTCTGCTTAAAGAATATTTCCCCAGGCGAAATCAAGTCTCCTTCTTTTCATTTTAATGGCAGTCTCCACCGAAAAATCAAAATGCCCATTTTCTTCAAGTCTTCATAAATTTCTCCCCTCTTAAATCAATGGCCAGCTGCCATTAGATCCGTTTCTTCCTCTTCAATTAATAGCCAACTTAAATCCAAATTTCCCCAAATCAAACAAATTCCCTCCACCGTCCTCATCAACAATCTCCGCATTCGTCCATCCGTGTTGCGTTGTCACCAGCTTCTTTTTCCTTCGTCGAATCAAGGTCAGTTTTAATCTCACAGTTAATTTTTCTTCAACTAATTAACAATAATACTGTGATAATTAAAAAAATGTTGGATCATTTGCTTGTTTAGCATATTTGAATTATCTTTGACATATTGTGGTTGGTTACTTTTGACATAACCATGGAAATTTGGTTGATATTGTCATAATGTTATTATGGCCATTTCAATTTTACCATGATCCATGTTGTACATCACCTATTTTCTTATTGTTACAGGTCTTCTATATTTATTTATTTTACCGTCACTCACTTGGCATGGTCACCGGCCATGTTACCTGTAAAATCGGGTACTACTTGTACTAGCACCTGGTCTATTGCATTTTTGCTTGTTGTTGGAAATATTTAACCATTGCCCATTTTTGCTTGTTTTTTTGGAAATAGTTGTACGCATATAAGAATTGTAGTATTAGTTTTTTTTTATATATTTATCTTGAAGCATATATATATACTTTAGTTGATGAAGGCTGTTCCATTTTATTTGCTTTGTCCATTTTATTTATGTGGGAAGTCGTGATTTATTTTTCTGAAATAGGTTAGGAACTTTGAAACTTGCAAATAGGAAGTTGGGGTATATAATATATGCATGGGAATATAATTCTTTTGTTAAAGTTTATGTGATTTAATATATGCGTGGAAAAACCGACCGTTAATTACATAATATCAAAATATAAAAATATATTTTAATAATTTTTATATGATTTCGATGAATAAATTAATAGCATTATTTATGAAAAAGCAGAAATAACTAAATTGGTATTACGAAGAGTTCAATTTAGTAGCTATCTGATATTGTAGATTTGAAGTGTATTGCAAATTTGAAGGGAAGTGTATATGTGAATTGGTATTGACAGATTTAAATGGAAGAGTGGAAAAATGGATCTTGATTCAAATAATGAAAGCAAGAGAGTAAAACATGGAGCATGATTTTTTGGCTTCAGAAGAAATTGATTTCATCTCACAGTAGGCAAACCTTCCTATGGTTGGTTTGATAAGAAGTGCTGTTTATATTTGTGAAAAATAAAATAAAAATCACCATTCACAAAAATGGAAGATCATGAATCGCCTCAGTAAAAGTCTTGCGTAATATTAATACAAATGATAAATAGTTTTATCATTTAACAAATGTTAAACATGTTAATATTTATATAAAAGATATACATAATTAACTATGTAAATTAAATAAAAGATAGGGATATTAATATTTATATAAAAGATAAACATATTTATCTTCCAAATTTTAGCCGCAATGACTTCAAGAGTGACATATAGGCCACCTATCTTTCTTTTTTCTTTCAAAAAAATAAAACAATTTATTTTCTAAAAATAAAAATAAAAAGCATTTAAATTTTTATTCAAATAATCTTAATAAAAAATCATTTTGCTAAGAAGATAAAAGATTTAACCTTCTCTATAAGCTGATAAAAGCATTAGTTTACATATATAAAAAACTACATTTTCCTCTTATTCTAAAATTTGTTTCAGCTTTTAAACATAATTCTACTTGTTGACTTGCACATTTCATTTAATGAACTTATTTCAGTTCCTATGTGCTTTCTCTGTATTTTTTATGCGTATATTTATAGACACACATATACACACTAATTGTTTTCTATGCACATACTGTAACGATTCGGATTTCGCCCGGACCTAATCGATCACAAAATCGACTAAGCCCGTTCAGAAGCCCGAATACGCTAAATTTGGGCATACAACACATCAGAACAAATAAAATAAGACTTTTATAAACATCATAATAATGTTACATCAGAGTACAAAATATCAGAGTACATCGAATATAATAATACAATAGCGTAAGATAATTTACAATGAATTTAATACAGTGCATCCGAACTAATAAACTGATACAGCGGAAGTCTGTCAATGCTCTGGACACGGCTTTAAGCTTAGATCCAGAATTCTGCTCAATATATCAGCAAAATAAGCTACTCAACTGCCCGTGTGGAAAAGAGGGCACCCGAGTTTGCAAAGTGACAAACTACGGGTCAGTCATGGGACTGGTATGAGAAATCTTACTTAACTTATCTGATAATATGGCTAATCACAGGACCACGTCGCTAATGCGGAATGGGTTTACTCCATTGGATTGCCAGTGAATAAATTAAATAAATTTTTATTCAAAACAATGCAATGCTTTTTAGAAAAATGAAATCATTAAAAGACCTAAGTCCCATCACACAATGCAACGCAAACCGGAGGATAGAGTTTTACCTTATAATGATCAAACATGCTTGAAACGTAGAAAATAATATTTCTAATATTATAATTAGTGTCTAATCTGTTTTAAAACACTTCAAAGTAAATGTATCAATCCTAGACGGCATAGTACCCCATCCTACTATGTCGCCATATATAAGTTTACAATCAAAACTGTAATGTCATATTGGAAATTGGGTTTCCATCACGAGTCACGGCTAGGGACGATCTCCTTACCAATTCGAGACACTCTAGCAATGTCCCAGGATTCGGACGCTGGCGAACCCTTGGATCCTACAGGGCCGGTCCATAGATACTTTAGTGGATTAGTTATGCCTGAACACACGCTTCCCGGTCCTATTGAACTTATAAAATGGTCACTATCGACCAATAAATCCGAGGCGTCTCATTCCATCAACCACATAAGTAAAATGTCAGGGCTTGCAAAACCCTGATACCATTTCTAGCTAGAAAGAAACATGTGCGCTCCCTGTGTTACGACCCAAACTTCCCTATGAAGGAAAGCCCAGATTGCTTTGAAGACAAGACGAATCAGAACACAAACAGAAGAATATTTCATTGTTAATTACAACAATTCCACTAGAATACAAGAATATACAGAGTACGAATCAATATTACACAACATAAAATATAAAAGATTACAATACATTACATAGCAGGGAAAATAATACAAAACATAACTGAAAGTTATAAACGAATAAAGAGCTTTCCGAGTATTGTTCCAGCTGTAAACCAGGATCCTGTGAATATAAATCTGCAAAACCAAAATTACTAGCTGCCTGTGTGGAAAATAGGGGCACCCAGAGTTTAGGTTAAAACAATAAACTCCAGGTCAGTCATGTGACTGGTGTGAGAACTAAAACAGTTATTAATCTTTATTTTAAAGTTAGGAAAATCAAGGGACCACGCCGTATAACACATAACAGGTTTCCTCCCATGAATACCAATGCATAAAACAATAGCGCAATGCTAAATAAAGAACAATGAAGCTATTATAAGACCCAGGTCCCATCACACAATGCAACACAAGCCGGAGGATAGGGTTTTACCTTATAATAGCCAAAGAATGCTTGATACGCTAAATTTCATCTTTAATTACTACTATAAGTGTATAGTGTCAAAAAAATTTCAATCATAAGTATTAATCATAGACGGCATGGGTACCATATATCATGTCGCCAATACTAGGCTCTACAATCAAAACCACAAATGTCACGTATTGGAAGTTGGATTTCCATCTGTGAACCAAGGCAAGGGATCGTCCTTACCAAATCCGAGATGCTCTAGGCCGTGTCTCAGGATCAGAACGCATCAACCCTTGGATCGTCATGGCTGGTCCACCGATGTGGATTAAAATGCCTGAACACTGCGTTTCCCCGCCCTATGGGGCATCAATGAGGCCAATGACTCCATCGAACCCGGATCGTCCGATCTAACCGAGGCACCTCGCAATCCATCATCCACATAAGTAAAATGTCCGGGCGTGTAAAACACAGAACACCACTCCTATCTAGAAGGAAACGCATGCCCTCCCTGATGTCCTTCTCCCGTTTTTAGTTCACACCGGGGTGTGAGGCTCGCGAATTAACGCTACACAAAGATACGCCACAAAGGCCGTGCTTTGACCATCAACCACAAGACTCTGCTTTTCAACAGAAGCCTTGATCATTTGCATCTTTGCATGCCACACAGGCAAACCACTCCATGAAACCGATATCCATCAATCACATATAATGATATCCAATGTCAGACACACAGTCCATTTACAAGTTTGTTCTGGGCATGAACGAAACCGGAGGAACCTTATTTCTCGCATATCCATTGATCTCCAAGTATGTCTGGACGATCACCAACTGATTCCCTCCTCTTGGGTGTACGACCGAATCAAGATCATCAGTAATTATCCAAACGATGTGAAGACCTCCGGTCTTCAACCACCGTCTTCATCTTCGACTAATCGTCGTATCAGTTATTCAGAATGGGATAAACCCGGTCTTTCCGAATAACTCACGTATTTTATAAACAAGTGTTACACAAACACAACATACGCCTCGTTCCAATTCAGAATATTCTTTTATTCAAATATTCTCATTATTAGGGAAAGGTTCCTATTAATTTTATCAAAGATAAATTCTTTAAAATTTATTCTTTAATCCTCCTTTGAATATCATTTCCAACTAGTTGGGATTAGCGAACCAGACCGAAGTAATCATTTATTTTATTTCCCAATCCCAACCTATTCATCCCAAGGAGCGAAACTGGTAATCCTCCATATCTAACACCACGGTGTTATCGATAAAACTAATTACCATTTCATGTTCAAATCTAATTAAAGATTTAACTACCTCTTTGGAGCAAAACTGGTGATACTCCATTCTCGATCATTTAATCTAATTAAAGATTCATTAAAACTCCACTTAGTTTTAATCTACCCAAAAATCAATATCATGTCTTTAACTGGGTTAAAGAACTAATGTCATTTAAAACACAGCTCACAATAAACCCAAAATCACCTTCCATTAATAATGGAATCTTCACGGAAAACAGATCAATATATATAATCTATATGAACTTCCATATTCGACTAATAATATAAATGGAATAACGGCAAAGCCTTTTAAATTCCATATATTTTAATAGTCTTCCTCAACAGAAATTCACTTCGATTATTGCCAAATCGAATTCCAATCCATCCCAATTTATTTTATTAAATTGGAAAACTTTACTTTGGAAAATATCCTTTAAATCTTATCAAAAATATTTATAAATTCCAAATCCCATTTCACTGTAAATCGGGTTAAAGAACAAACGTCATTAAAACACAGTTCACAATAAACCCAATTCACATTCTATTAATTATCAGGTTAAAGAACAAGTGTTATTTAAAACACCTTTCACGATAAACCCAAAAATCAATTCCAATTCAATATTATTTAATTGGTATACTTCATTAAATCTAAATAAAAAGATCTAATCTTTTTCTCAACTGGATTTAAGAACAATGTTAATGAAGGCACCATTCACGACAAACCCAAATCCCATTTGATATTAAATACAAGGCTCTGAATAGAAAATATATCGGCTTATATTCAATACCAAATTCTACGACCAACAAATATCGTATTGGAAATAACGATATAAATATATCTTTCAAATTTCCATAACAATATCTGTATAATCACGAAATCCAACATCGAAATATTCCGAAGACAATTTCGATTCAAATCCATTTCCGATTTATATATTGGAAATTCTGATTATTTTTAAAATCATTTCAAATCCAATTTATTTATTTTAAAAATAAAAGGATTTTAATTCTAGTTCAAAACTAGTTCATTTCGATAAAAATCTATTTTTATCTTTTCAAATATGGAATTTTTCATCCCAATTCTTTCCAAATTATTTATTTTGATTTTACACAAATTATTGATATTTTTAATAATTTTATCAAGGGCCGTACAGTTGATTTCCATCAACGGCCATCGAACTGCACTTACAGCGACCTTTTCCAAATTTGATTTGGACATAATTCCAAATCCAACTATTAGATTTCTAATTTCTGACATTCGTTAGAAAGCTCTTTTCGATACGAATCCAATGGTTCTGGTTTTAGGAGAATCCGAAGGTCGGATCTCCCGTAATGTCCGTTCGAAGTCAATGTTCGAAATTCGCGAACTGCCGCAGCGCGGCGCGTTCTATTTAGGCCATTTTATCATATATATAATATATATTTCATCGATTTCCATTTAAAACGTATTTTATAAATCGTTTTAAATTCACTTTCAAAACGATTTCAATTTCCATCTCAAATTCAAATCAAAATTGAATTTTCCAATATAAATTTGTTTTAAATTCATTTCAAATCTATTTCAATTTAATTTGAATTTCAAATCTATTTTAGTTTAATTCAAATTTCAATTCTCCATATCATTTCAATATTACAACAATAATATTTTCAAAATATTCGATTTTGAAATCACTTTCCGATATTCATTGTAAAACGAATAAATCGACAAAATTCCCGTTCGTGTTAAAATGGCGTTTAACTACTTAACACGGCTTCACATTTCAATATTCACTAAATATTATTTTAAAATATTCGATAATTCTGAACTGGAATCAGACACAGTTAATCACCATATAATGTGATTATATGGATTTTCACACAACAAATGTGTATACCAACAATGAAAACAGCAATCCATCATCCAAAGTGCATTCTACACTGCATAAGCATCAAATATAAATATTTAACGCTTATAACAGCTGTCAATCAGTCGATCGACACACAGCTAATTGTTGGGATTAGTGTATGTCCAATTTCGTCCCAGTACCCGTGTGGGGTTTTCAAACAACAAACACAAATTTATTTGTGCAGTTGGGCGATGTGTAAAATTTTATCGTCCCAATCAATATCAATCAAATGTGTGTACATCAACAAATCGTCTGATTTGTAAATGAATATTTAATTTTATATACACGTTAAAAATTATATTTTTAACTATAAAATATTTATTTTCATTCCACATCACACAATCAGCTTTCACAACAGATCAATCAAACATACAAGCCATCCATGGTCTGTGGACGACGGGTGTCGGGTGCTGCTAAACACCGTCTGCATCCTAGTATATATTTTAACTAGAAAACAAATCAAAAGTGAGGAGTTCCCACTTTGGGGTTCCACTCCATCATTCTTTATTTCTGAACGGTTTAGATTTGGATTTGTTTTCCACCTGTTCCATCATAATTCTTTTCACGCTGTTCATAGTAAAAATCATATTTTTATCGCTCCATTCCAATAAATAAAAATCATATTTTTATTTCTATTTCTTATATTTTTACAATGCCTACCTCATAATAAAAATCTCATCTTTTCTATGAACAAAAATCATATTTTTGATTATATAAAAAAACACCTATCTTTGATTATATAAAAATCCAAACTTTGAATATATAAAAATCTAAACTTTTACTTCTAACAAACTAATTACCTTAACCAAACAAGAAAAAAATAATTAAAACCAAAAATAAAAACTTACGTTTGCTGTTTTGGTCAAAGAATGACCCACGGGGCCGGAGATAGTCGGAGGAGGGTGGCGTCGGGCCGCTAAGGGGTCAGGGTGGCGCTGGCGGTCCAGGCAGTGGCAAATTGGCTCGATTTAGGGTTTGAAACAAAAGGGGGCGGCGGTTTCAGGGTCGTGGAGGCTGTAGGGGTGAGGCGGAAGGGGGAGGCCGGGCGCGGTGGCGTGGGAGGCTTGCGGCGCTGCTGGGGAGTCGGTTTCAGGCGAGATTGGGTGGTGCGGTTAAATTGAAGTAGGAGATGAGAGGGAAGAGGAGCGGAGGTCAGTGGCGAAGGGGGGGCTAGCTCCGACGATCGCGCCTGGAGGGAAGAGGGGCGGCGTCCACGGTGGCAGAAGGAGGTGGTCGGTTTTTATCAGAGAAGGGGGAAAAGAAATTCGATCGTGTGAAATGAATGGGGGGGTGTTAATGAAAAAGGGTTTATATTTATATTATTATTTATTGTTATTTTATATTTCAAAAAGTTGACTTTTCTTTTGAACCCCAAACGAGGCCCAACGACTATCGTCCCTAGCGTAATACCCCCATTCCGAACACAATGGAAAATGTATCGTAAGCCAGTTCGGCCGTTTCAATCAGTTTTCGTCAAAATCAAAATATAACTCTATATATTGAATTTGAACGCACATTTCAATTTACCGGGGCCACATACAGACTCTAAAAAGTCCCGAAAAATATTTTATAGCTTCGTATTGACGATACGATCCTAACAAAACTAATTTCATCAAATTCTGAGACCGTTTGAAAATTGGCCGTTTTCTGGTCGATCGAAATTGACTAAAACTGTCAAAACACGTTTAACTTCTCCACGCTTACATATTGATTTAGAAAATTATTAATTTTGGAACCTAGCAATAATTTGATATCTCGGTTCCAATAAAAGTGGTTTCGTCGAAAACAGAGGCCGTTTGCAAAATTTCCATTTTTAAGGGCCAGAATTCCACAGCGACAATTCTGAATTTTCAATTGGACATAACTTTTTATTCCCGCTATGATTTTTCGGATTCGTTGGAAAGATATTTTCTAACAGATTCTAATATTGTTGGTTTCGCTAAAATCCGGTTTATTTTGAATCCTGTACATTCATTTGAAATTAGAAATCGAATTTTCAAACTATCGCGCCATTTTTAATTCCTTTTATAATTGTAATAAAATATTTATATTCTAACGACGATTCAAATAAATATTTATGTCCTAATTCTATTCAAAATAAATTTCATGTCGTTATTATTTGAAATAATTCATTTTAAATATTCAAAATTCATTAAAAATGCCAAAATAAAAAATTTAAATTGGCTCGGATTTCCAGGTTATCACAATCTCCCCTACATAAAACTTTTCGTCCCCGAAAAGGAACGAAGCTGAAAGTTGTTTTACAAACCAACTCAACTTTCATTATTTTCATTACGGCTTAAGTTCTTCAACTTTTCAGTTTCTAAGAACTTTTCAAAATTTTCAAAAATTTGGCTAACACCCTAAATTTTTGAAAATTTCGCCATAACCTCCCCTGCACGGGAGCACTGGTAAAATCCCGAAATTGCCATACAGGCCTCTCCAATCCAAAAAGAAAAAGAAACAGCCAAGCGGCTAGCCAACTGGCTCATAAAATCATCCAATACCCAAGAAATACAATAAACATGTGCCTATTTGTCGGGAAAACAATTTTATTCCTCTTCTCTAGCCTCCTTGCTATGACCTATTCAATGTAAGTACATGTATATGCATGCAAATGTGACAAATTTTCAATGCAATTCACTATTTGGTTTAATTTAGCCTAAATGGTTAAAAATATCAAACCAATAATCAAACAACACAACTATCAATCAATTAGTGAATTAATGTTTCAAATTCATAATTTTGATATATATACAGAAAATCATGTTTTTGATGCCAAGTCACAAAAATATGTTATAACTATATTTTGGTTCTCACACCAGTCAATTGGAAATATATAGTTATCTCACTTTCGAAACTCGAGCACAGAGGCTGATGATGAGGCCTCATCATCAGAATCATCCCCGGGCGATTAGAGTGTGATTCTATATCTGTCCAGTATATTCGAGACTTCCAATACACATGGATCAGATGTATATTAAAATCTCTATATACCCGATAGTCCAAATCAATTTAAAGTAAATATTCAAATACAAATAATAAGGTTTAAATTTTCAAAACAATATTCGTTTTAATTTATATTTTAAAAATAACACTCTTCACACTCGTTCTAGGATACTACTGATCCTATCTCTAATGAGTCATTCTCATTGGATATTACTAATCCAATCTCTGATGAATTCTTTCGTTCGGTTCTAATGTGTCTTGTTCTCGAGCTCTGTAAACAAAAGCTGTGATACCAAGCTGTTACGACCCGAACTTCCCCGTGAAGGAAAGCACAGATTGTTTTGAGGATAAGACGAATCAGAACACAAACAGAAGAATATTTCATTGTTAATTACAACAATTCCACCAGAATACAAGAATATACAGAGTATAAATCAATATTACACAACACAAAATATCAGAGATTACAATACATTACATAGCAACAGAAAATAATACAAAACACAACTGAAAGTAATACACGGATACAGAGCTTTCCGAGTATCGTTCCAGCTGCAAACCATGATCTGGTGAATATAAATCTGCAAAACCAAAACTACTAGTTGCCCGTGTGGAAAATAGGGGCACCCAGAGTTTAGTTTAAAACAATAAACTCCAAGTCAGTCATGTGACTGGTGTGAGAACTAAAATAGTTATTAATCTTTATTTTAAAGTTAGGTAAATCAAGGGACCTATAACACGGAACGGGTTTGATCCCAAGAATACCAGCGCATAAAACAACAGCGCAATCCTAAATAAAGAACAATGAAGCTATTATAAGAACCAGGTCCCATCACACAATGCAACACAAGTCGGAGGATAGGGTTTTACCTTATAAGAGCCAAAGAATGCTTGATACGCTAAATTTCATCTTTTATTATTACTATAAGTGTATAGTGTCAAAACAATTTCAATCATAAATATTAATCATAGACGGCATGGGTTCCATATATCATGTCGCCAGTACTAGGCTCTACAATCAAAACCGCAAATGTCACGTATTGGAAGTTGGATTTACATCTGTGAACCAAGGCAAGGGATTGCCCATACCGAATTCGAGACGCTCTAGCCCGTGTCTCAGGATCAGAATGTATCGACCCTTGGATCGTCAGGGCCGGTCCACCGATGTGGATTAAAATGCCTGAAAACTGCGTTTCCCCGCCCTATGAGGCATCAATGAGCCTAATTACTCCATCGGACCCGGATCGTTCGATCTAACTGAGGCGCCTCGCAATCCATCATCTAATAAGTAAAAGTCCGGGCGTGTAAAACCCAAAACACCACTCCTAGCTAGAAGGAAACACATTCCTTACCGGAGTTCCTTCTCCCGTTTTTAGTTCACACCGGGGTGTAAGGCTTGCGAATTAACGCTACACAAAGCTACGCCACAAAGGCCGTGCTTTGATCATCAACCACAAGACTCTTCTTTTCAACAGAAGCCTTGATCATTTTCATCTTTGCATGCCACAAGGGCAAACCACTCCATGCAACCGATATCCATCAATCACACAGAATGATATCCAATATCAGACACACAGTCCATTTACAAGTTCGTTCTGGGTCTGAACGAAACCTGAGGAACCTTATTCCTCGCATATCCATTGATCTCCAAGTACGTCTGGACGATCACCAACTGATTCCCTCCTCTTGGGTGTAATAACCCGCTCATTCGATGATAATAGATTTAGATATTTTGTCTAAATATATCATCGTATCCTATGTATCACTCAAAATATCGTTTTTCACAAATGATAAAATTAGGATTCGGGACCACTTCCATTGAGTCCGGATCATCGTTTACGATCTTTTTGACTGTAAACATCGATAGCTTTTGAGTTGAGCAATTTTGGTCTTTTTCATTGGATATATGACCAAAATATCACTTTCTGCATATGAACGAATTAGGACTTTAGACCACTTCCATTGAGTTCAAAACGTCGTTTACGACCTTTTTGACTATAAGCTTCGATATGTTTCGAGTTTCGGAAATTTGGGACTTTGGGCTTGGGTTTGGGTTAACTAACCTAGCCACCTTAAAACACCCCCAAAAGCTCCCTCCTCTTCATTCATTCAACCCTCATCAAAGAAATAGAAAAATGGGGAAAGGGAAATAGAAATTCCTAAGCTAGGTTTTTCAATTAGAAGCTCAAATCAAAGGGGAAATCAAAGAGACAACTTGAGTAAGCTTCTCCATCTCCATCTCTATCTTCTCCTACTTGTTTCCTCTTCGATTTCTATGATTTCCTATGACCTAACTCTTAGGAATTCTATTTATATGATCATAGGTTGTTGATTCTAGTGTATTGATTGAAGAGAGGTTGATTTAGCAAAGCTTTGGGTTGATTTCTTGCTTCTAGCAAGCAAAGGTGAGTTCTTTGTTGAACTCACATCTATGCCGCAAGTTTATGGCTTGCACAAGTGTAATTTAGTGTTCATTGAGTTTGCATATGCTAGTGAATTGGTTAAGCTAGTGCAACTAAGTTGATTCCATGTATTCATGTTTCATTGAGTTGGGAAATTATGATTTGGAGTACTCATATGATCCATTTATATGTTGCGTGTTGTTTTGGCGTGGTTGTGAAGCTCCATTGTCCCCCGACAAAGTTCTAAGACTTCACAATTCACTTATATTTCATTTGATTGCTTTGGTTAGGTAATTTGGTCGTTTTGGAGTATATAACCAAGAATCATTGCAAATATCTTGTGTGAATGTTTGTGCATGTTATAGGTGAAGTTCTTATGTGCACACATATCCTTATAGTTTCCCTTTAGCGTTGCCAAACAACCGTGTTCTAGCTTGAATAACATTTGATTTGCGTTGGTTAGAGAATTAATTCATTTTCGAATATATAGTCGAAATCATAGCAATCTCATGTTTGTGTTGTGTGTGCATGTTTGTTGGTGTTATATGATGTTTCGGTAAGCCTTAGGTGCTTCATTTTCACTTAGAAATCATCATATACCATCACCATTGGTCCGGGGCTTGTAACAACCCGTATTTTCAATAACCTGTAATAATGTAAATTGAGGCAGAATTTAATTATAAAATCTGAATCAAGGGAAACGGGCTATGCCATTGCATTCGTCTCGGAAAAATACGCGAAATAGAGTCCGAGTTTTCGAAAATCGGAGTCCGTATGACCCAGTTAAGGCCCATGGAAGTTTTCAGAAATTTCCATAATTAAAACAGATTTAAATTTAAATTAAAAACAAGGAATTGGGCCAGCTGGGCCAAGGCGGGAAAACTCCCGCCAGGGGCCCCATGTCGACAGGCCTGTCGACAGGGTCCCCAGGGAGTCGACTGCCCTGTCGACAGCCCTGTCGACAGGGGGTGCCCGGGCTGTTTAGCCTGGTGCACCAATTCTGGTTAGGGCTTGGTCTTGTGGCTTGGTTCTAGAGAGTTCCGGGATCTGATGGACCTAATTGAATCTAGGGTTAATCCTAGGGCCTAAAAACACTAACCTAATCTATAAATAAGACCCTAACCTACCCTAAATCATTCATTATTCATCCTAGTAACTAAACTATGCCAAAATCCATCCTCTCGTGGCCTCCACCCTCTTCATACAATTCCTAAATTAATTCCTAAGTTATTTTCCATGCATACAAGTATATTTAGGCTTGTATGATCCTCCTTAGCTTGCATTAAAGGCTTGTTTCTCTATTTTGCACCATAAAGGAGGAGTCTTGGTCAAGTTTGCTTGCATTTTTGGGGTTTAATTAGTTGCATAAGGGGTTCTTTACATTTGCTATAGTTATTTGAGCCCGCATAAGCATTGTAAGCCCTCTTACTTTCACTTTGTAAACTCTAAAGTTAGTATGTGGTGAAAATTGAGATTTATGTGAGTTT
This sequence comes from Allium sativum, assembly GCA_030737875.1. Lineage (NCBI taxonomy): Eukaryota > Viridiplantae > Streptophyta > Magnoliopsida > Asparagales > Amaryllidaceae > Allium > Allium sativum. The sequence goes on along the minus strand of CM060924.1, from coordinate 993,719,669 downwards.
ATTTGATTATGCTTGCTTATGCGAACTCACTATGCCATGTTTTACATGTTTCACAAGTTATGCATGCATATGCGGATTTACTATGACATGATTTGCAAGTTTATTTGAGTATGCATGTTTATGCATGTTTGCTAAGCCATGATTTACAAGTTAAATGAGTTATGCATGTTTATGCATGTTTGCTAAGTCATGATTTACAAGATAATTGAGTTATGCATGTTTATGCATGTTTGCTAAGTCATGATTTACAAGTTAATTGAGTCATGCATGTTTATGCAAGCTTACTAAACCATGATTTGCAAGTTTAATTAGTTTTGCATGCTTATGCAAGTTTAAAATGACAAGTTGTGCATGTTTTGACAAGTTGTGCATGTTTTGACAAGTTGTGCATGTTTATGCAAGTTTAGTTGTGCATGTTTTGACAAGTTGTGCATGTTTATGCAAGTTTAGTTGTGCATGTTTTGACAAGTTGCGCATATTTTGACAAGTTGTGCATGTTTTGACAAGTTATGCATGATTATGGTAATATGCAAGTTCACTATGCTAAGTTATGCTAGTTTAACATGTTATGCATGATTATGGTAATATGCAAGTTCACTAGGCTAAGTCGTGCAAGTCTAACATGTTATGCATGATCATTGTGCAAGTTTATCACGTATGTTGTGCCAAGTTCCCTCTTCCTATCCTTTATGCGTTACTACGAATATGTAAGCGATAGAATGACGTTGGGGGTTTTGGGGTAAACTTAAAATACATGAAAATATAAGATTGGGAATTTACCTATTAAGTTAGGTCTACCCCTTGGGAATTTACCTATTAAGTTAGGTCTACCCAAGTAATTGTTGACTTGTAATTATGTTTTGAAATAAAGTGGACATGACACTTAGAAAACATAAGTGTGGCCAACTCGAGGTTGAGTTGAGTTTGTAGCGTAATTCTACCCGGAACCGACCGGCTTAACTAGTGGCTACAAACAATAGGACCCAATGTGAGAAGTTGGTCATGGGGTGCCAAGACCCGAGGTTAGACCAAGTTGTGGTGTAAAGCTACCCGGACCCGCCCGGCCTAACTAGTAACCACAACAAGGTCTAATGTGAGAGGTTGAGGTGCATTAAATTAATTAATGCCTCATGGTTAGGGTTAAGTCAGGGTCCACTAACACTTAACCAATTTGGGGATTCAAGGGATGAGAATGGGGTTAAGTTACACTTAACCAATTTAATCAATTTGGGAATACAAGGGATTGGATGGGGTTAAGTGGTGAACCGTTGATTACACTTAACTAATTTAATCCATGATTAGTGAGGGGTTAAATCACACTTAACCCTCTTAGAAACCCTAGCAACGTGGTCTGTTCCAGGAGTAATCCCAGTTTGGTATCACTACAACCCTACAGCTAGGTTAGGGCGGGGCACGATTACTGGACTGATGTAAGCGACCAAAGGGCGATGGCCGAGTGGTACAGCGGTGCGGGTCCAGCGGGCTACGGACGTGCACGTAGTCCGATGTTGGACAAACTCGAGGCACGGGTACCAGTAGTTTAGGGTTGTGCATTATTGCTTAAGTGTCTGGGGTTGACATCCGAGGGCTTGATACACCCAAAAGGGGGACCCAGCACAGACTAACTACAACCATAAGTGGGCCATATGGACACCAACACTTGACGTGTTAGGTTTATAGGGAGCCGATCGACTAGACCGTGGGGCTGGACCTTATACTAAGGTCACTTCATGTTATTGGGCCAAAGCTTGGGCCAAGGGATCAATATCTGTTATGTTGGGTTGCTAGTACACCGTGGTGCAAAAACTTAACCTTGTTTTATGCGATGACACCTCTATCTGTCTTGTAGTTGATTTATCATGCCAATATGTTGTTATCTATGATCACCTCAGTTTCCATCATGATGTTAACTTTATTAGTTTATAGACTGATCGTAGCAGGGCTTACTCAGTCTTTTTGACTGACCTGTTTTCTTTCGCCTCTTTTTCTTCCGTTTCCCCCCCAGGTTCTCAGGGAGGGAATACTGGAGCCTAGCTTGGATTTTAGCTGCTTCCTTGGATAGCTCAAGTATGCTTTGGACTTGAGCCGCTATGGTTTATCACTCTTATTTGGGGATAGTACTTATGTATTTTCAGTTTATCAGATGATGTATTTATCTAGACTTGTAATTTTGGGAAAGTGACATTTTGATGTACCAGACTTGAGTTTTGAAATGGTTTATAAATCTTCCGCTGTTTTATTTACTTACTCTGTTCATTTACATATGTCATGTCCTGCCTTGCTATATCATTATGCATGTTTACCAATAATGCCCCTCCAAAGCTAGTGCATTCCTTTGCGAGTGACCCTGGCGGAGGTGGGGTGTTACATTTGGTATCAGAGCATATGGTTTACGAGAAGGGATAAAAAGGTTTTAAAACTCTTTGAAAAACTATTTTCAAAACCAAGTATAAAGTATTTTCCAAAGAAAAGTCTAGTTGTTTTTAAAGGCTATTCCCCAAAAAGCCATTAGCACTATCCTTTGATCCCTCGTTTGAACTCTTTTCTTTTCGTTTCCAGCATGTCTGATAATCTCATCTTGCCCGAAGGAGTAACGATACCCGATTGGTTTCGTCGGTACTTGGAAGTCACGGCACCGGTCCCGGGTGTCCCTAATGTTGTCTCCCCAGTCGAGGCCGCTGTTCCTCCTCCTCCCGTAGTTGATGTTCCTCTTCCTCCTTCCCCTCAGCATCCTCAAATTGACTTCGCCGAGATTTGCCGAGATTTTAAGGCGATGGGTTGCAAGAATTTCTTTGGAGCCGAGACTTTTGTAGAGGCAAGGAATTGGTTGAAAGAGACTGAAGATCTTTTAGCCACCTTTGATATAGGTGACCGCAGGAAGGTTTTACTGGCAGTATGGTTGCTAAAGGAAGAAGCTGCACGTTGGTGGGTAGTCACCACCGCGACCAGGCCAATTGAGACTTGGGATGACTTTAGAGGAAGGTTTGGACTGAGATTCTTATCACTGAAGCAAGGGGACATGACTATTAGGGAATACATAGATAAGTTTAATCAACTGGCTCAGGGCGATTTAGACTTGGTTAATACAGCTCAGAAGAAGGCCCTACACTTTGCTCTAGGATTAAACGAGGCATTACATGATTTGGCCCTGTCTCATATACCCTTGGGGGCGACTTTCGAGAGTTTAGTAAATTTGGCCCTACTTCAAGAAGAAGGTAGCAATGACAAGAAAGAAGTCAAGGCGAATGAGTCTCAAGGCAAGAGAGTAAATTCCGGGAAAAGGGGCAAGAATATGAAATGTAACTTCTGTGGTGCAGTTGGACATATAGCCAGGGAATGTAGGAAGAAGGAGAAGAGAAAGCGGGGCGAATGCTTTGATTGTGGTGAGTTTGGACATTTCAGCAAGGATTGCCCGAGGAAACAAGGGCAAGGTCAGACTCAGTATGCATGACTATCTGGAGGGCGAATTCATCCCCTCAACACCGTTCTTCCAGCTTATGATAGAGGTAGTGTTTCTGTTGAAAGTTTTGTTTACATTCTCTGCTCGTACTTTGTTTGATTCTGGCACATCGCATAGTTTTATTTCATCTGATCTAGTTGAAAGTTTGCACCTAAGTACTAGCCTAGTTGAGGATCCCGTCTGTGTTTCAAAATCCAATTGGGGGTTCTACCCGCCTGTCTGTGGTCTGAGTGGATTTGAAAATTTCTGTCTTGAGTATAGAATTCTCGTGGGATGTTTATATTCTCGGTTTCAGGGGATATGGGTTGGTTTTGGGCATGGAATGGTCGTCCTGTTTTGGGCCATTCTGGGTTTTTGTATATAGGGTGTGGGGCTCATGACTCGCCTTGGTAATACCCTAGAAATTTCTAGTAACCCTATGGGTCCCGTCATGTTATGTTATCTTGAATCCCTCAACTCGTCTATCGATAGTTTGCAATCTGTGAGGGTGATCCGAGAATATCCTGATATCTGGGGATAGATTTCCGTATTATCTGGTTGGTAATGCCAAGCCAGTTTCGTGGCCGGTTAGGCACATGACCTCACGAAATGAGAGTTAAGAAAGCAAGTCAAGGAGTTGCTTGAGAAGAACTTCCTGAGACGAAGCATTTTCGAGTAGGGTGCTCCAGAAGTATTCGCTACTGATGTGGACGGTTTGCTTCGCTTATGTGTTGATTTTCATGAGAAAAATAGATAACCGTTACCAAGGATCAATGATTTGTTGATCAGCTTGTAGGAGCATCTGTTTTCTTTTGATCTAGCTACCGGATTCCATCAGCTTAGGATGGCTGAGGATGGAATTGACAAGACTGCGTTTAGGACTCTAGATGGGTTTTAGAATGACTAGTCATGCCATTTGGTTTGACTAAGGCACCCGCATATTACGTGATTTTGATGGGTAGGGTGTCTAGGGAGTCCTTGAACAAGTTTGTCAGGGTCGTCGTAGACGATATTTGATCTCCTCAAAAGAACGAGGAAGAGCATGTTAGACATCTCAAGAAGGAGATGGATACGCTTAGAGCCACCAGTGGAAGGTCAAGTTCTCCAAATGTCACTTTGGAGGAAAGAAGTTGGATTTCTTGGGCACATAGTTCCTAAGTAAGGCTTAGTTAAAGTGGTTGCGGTTTAAGACCGGAAGACCCTGAGGAGGGCAATTGAAGTAAGAAGCTTCCTCCGTTTGGCTAGCTAGTTAGCATTCCCGGAGCATAGACTTACTCTTCTGGATCAAGAAGGGGGTTTCGCAGGAAGAAGATCCGCAGTTAGTCAAGAACATGGACCCGTTGATTCGAGGCGAGATGTTAAGTCACCTCGCTAGAGATATTATAGATGACAAGGGATGACTAAGGCGCGATAAGAGATTATGTGTTTCTCGAGTGAAAGACTTGGTAAAGAAGGTTCTTGAAGATGCGCATCACTCGAGAAGGTGGCCGAGTTGGTCTCAGGATGCATGGTGTGCCACCAGGTTAAGGCCAAGTCATAGAAGCCCAGTGGGCCATTACCTCTATTGGGTGTTCCGCAAGGGAGGTATGAAAACATCTTGATAGATTATGTGGATGGACTACCTAGATCAAAAGAAGGGAATACGGGTATATAGGTAGACTCACGAAGAGTCCGGTGAAGAGCGAGAGGACTGCATCATGGTCAGCAACGGGTTACCCTCAAGAAGTTGGCCAGTTCTGAAATAGCCTACAGAAAGCCATGGGTAGGCAACTGAATCTAGGTATGGCCTATCACTCATAGGCGGATGGTTCATTTCGATTAAGCATGAGTGATAGAAAATCACGTTTATAAGGGCAATTGGCAACGTGGATTGGTATTATTTTTTTCTGCTGCATGGGATACTTTATAGTAGGTAGACAAGATCCAGGATTCACTAGTGAATTTTGGAGAGCTGGCATGAGGTCATGAGGTTATAGTAGGTTTAAGCCAAGTATATAGAAAGAAGAATAAGTGGAAAAGAAAGACGAGAGGCGATAATGAAATACGTTCCAACTCGAATTTGGGAAAATAGGAGTTAGGAAGCCAAGGAATCATGAAGTGAAAGATAGTCAAAGCACAGTGGAGTTAAGCTCAAGGAAACGTGACTAAGAAGAGTGAAGACTAGATACGCGCATCATATCTCTTTTTAAGAGTACATCTTTGATCCTTGTTTTCCTGTGGAGCTTGCTTGCAAGTTATCTTTTGTATATATCCTCTCGATTCCATTCTCGATCTTATTTCTGTTGTAAACTCCATAAGGGGGTTAAGACTCATCGGTTAGTACTATATGTCAAAGCTTGAGTGGATTTCTTGTAATCCAAAAAGGAATTAATCTAGTTTATCGTGTCGATCTTGTCATGAGAACCTTAGGTAGAAACCCTTTGGATGAAACATGTATTTGAAACATGTTATGCTTGATGGTTGCAAGTGGTTGCAAGTGTTTGCAAGTAGTTGCTCGTGGATGCATTATACACGATTAGGCACTAGATCGGCTCACACACTCCTCATATTGCATGTGCATGAGTGTTTATGCTTATTCATGGATGAAATTCGTATGCTATCACATGGATGTTGCATATGGATGTATGATTGAGCACGCATGTAGGTATTATACATTATGTTAGGAATTTGCATACATATGGATTCATTTCACTGACATACATATGCATTAAGGAGGTTTACTGTATCAGTGACCGCCTGATTTACATACATATGCATTAAGGAGGTTTACTGTATCAGTAACCGCCTGATTTTTGCATTAAGTAAGTACATATACACACACTTTTGCATATGTTCATCCAGCATTTAGAATCTTGTAAGGACAATGATTGCTCGTGGATGATGCTTTGAGTAGATGGATGATTGGATGGTAGGATACGTTCTTCCTAACTTGAAGATTTCGGGGACGAAATCCTTTAAGGAGGGGAGAATGTAACAACCCGTATTTTCAATAACCTGTAATAATGTAAATTGAGGCAGAATTTAATTATAAAATCTGAATCAAGGGAAACGGGCTATGCCATTGCATTCGTCTCGGAAAAATACGCGAAATAGAGTCCGAGTTTTCGAAAATCGGAGTCCGTATGACCCAGTTAAGGCCCATGGAAGTTTTCAGAAATTTCCATAATTAAAACAGATTTAAATTTAAATTAAAAACAAGGAATTGGGCCAGCTGGGCCAAGGCGGGAAAACTCCCGCCAGGGGCCCCATGTCGACAGGCCTGTCGACAGGGTCCCCAGGGAGTCGACTGCCCTGTCGACAGCCCTGTCTACAGGGGGTGCCCGGGCTGTTTAGCCTGGTGCACCAATTCTGGTTAGGGCTTGGTCTTGTGGCTTGGTTCTAGAGAGTTCCGGGATCTGATGGACCTAATTGAATCTAGGGTTAATCCTAGGGCCTAAAAACACTAACCTAATCTATAAATAAGACCCTAACCTACCCTAAATCATTCATTATTCATCCTAGTAACTAAACTATGCCAAAATCCATCCTCTCATGGCCTCCACGCTCTTCATACAATTCCTAAATTAATTCCTAAGTTAATTTCCATGCATACAAGTATATTTAGGCTTGTATGATCCTCCTTAGCTTGCATTAAAGGCTTGTTTCTCTATTTTGCACCATAAAGGAGGAGTCTTGGTCAAGTTTGCTTGCATTTTTGGGGTTTAATTAGTTGCATAAGGGGTTCTTTACATTTGCTATAGTTATTTGAGCCCGCATAAGCATTGTAAGCCCTCTTACTTTCACTTTGTAAACTCTAAAGTTAATATGTGGTGAAAATTGAGATTTATGTGAGTTTATTTGATTATGCTTGCTTATGCGAACTCACTATGCCATGTTTTACATGTTTCACAAGTTATGCATGCATATGCGGATTTACTATGACATGATTTGCAAGTTTATTTGAGTATGCATGTTTATGCATGTTTGCTAAGCCATGATTTACAAGTTAAATGAGTTATGCATGTTTATGCATGTTTGCTAAGTCATGATTTACAAGATAATTGAGTTATGCATGTTTATGCATGTTTGCTAAGTCATGATTTACAAGTTAATTGAGTCATGCATGTTTATGCAAGCTTACTAAACCATGATTTGCAAGTTTAATTAGTTTTGCATGCTTATGCAAGTTTAAAATGACAAGTTGTGCATGTTTTGACAAGTTGTGCATGTTTTGACAAGTTGTGCATGTTTATGCAAGTTTAGTTGTGCATGTTTTGACAAGTTGTGCATGTTTATGCAAGTTTAGTTGTGCATGTTTTGACAAGTTGCGCATATTTTGACAAGTTGTGCATGTTTTGACAAGTTATGCATGATTATGGTAATATGCAAGTTCACTATGCTAAGTTATGCTAGTTTAACATGTTATGCATGATTATGGTAATATGCAAGTTCACTAGGCTAAGTTGTGCAAGTCTAACATGTTATGCATGATCATTGTGCAAGTTTATCACGTATGTTGTGCCAAGTTTCCTCTTCCTATCCTTTATGCGTTACTACGAATATGTAAGCGATAGAATGACGTTGGGGGTTTTGGGGTAAACTTAAAATACATGAAAATATAAGATTGGGAATTTACCTATTAAGTTAGGTCTACCCCTTGGGAATTTACCTATTAAGTTAGGTCTACCCAAGTAATTGTTGACTTGTAATTATGTTTTGAAATAAAGTGGACATGACACTTAGAAAACATAAGTGTGGCCAACTCGAGGTTGAGTTGAGTTTGTAGCGTAATTCTACCCGGAACCGACCGGCTTAACTAGTGGCTACAAACAATAGGACCCAATGTGAGAAGTTGGTCATGGGGTGCCAAGACCCGAGGTTAGACCAAGTTGTGGTGTAAAGCTACCCGGACCCGCCCGGCCTAACTAGTAACCACAACAAGGTCTAATGTGAGAGGTTGAGGTGCATTAAATTAATTAATGCCTCATGGTTAGGGTTAAGTCAGGGTCCACTAACACTTAACCAATTTGGGGATTCAAGGGATGAGAATGGGGTTAAGTTACACTTAACCAATTTAATCAATTTGGGAATACAAGGGATTGGATGGGGTTAAGTGGTGAACCGTTGATTACACTTAACTAATTTAATCCATGATTAGTGAGGGGTTAAATCACACTTAACCCTCTTAGAAACCCTAGCAACGTGGTCTGTTCCAGCAGTAATCCCAGTTTGGTATCACTACAACCCTACAGCTAGGTTAGGGCGGGGCACGATTACTGGACTGATGTAAGCGACCAAAGGGCGATGGCCGAGTGGTACAGCGGTGCGGGTCCGGCGGGCTACGGACGTGCACGTAGTCCGATGTTGGACAAACTCGAGGCACGGGTACCAGTAGTTTAGGGCTGTGCATTATTGCTTAAGTGTCTGGGGTTGACATCCGAGGGCTTGATACACCCAAAAGGGGGACCCAGCACAGACTAACTACAACCATAAGTGGGCCATATGGACACCAACACTTGACGTGTTAGGTTTATAGGGAGCCGATCGACTAGACCGTGGGGCTGGACCTTATACTAAGGTCACTTCATGTTATTGGGCCAAAGCTTGGGCCAAGGGATCAATATCTGTTATGTTGGGTTGCTAGTACACCGTGGTGCAAAAACTTAACCTTGTTTTATGCGATGACACCTCTATCTGTCTTGTAGTTGATTTATCATGCCAATATGTTGTTATCTATGATCACCTCAGTTTCCATCATGATGTTAACTTTATTAGTTTATAGACTGATCGTAGCAGGGCTTACTCAGTCTTTTTGACTGACCTGTTTTCTTTCGCCTCTTTTTCTTCCGTTTCCCCCCCAGGTTCTCAGGGAGGGAATACTGGAGCCTAGCTTGGATTTTAGCTGCTTCCTTGGATAGCTCAAGTATGCTTTGGACTTGAGCCGCTATGGTTTATCACTCTTATTTGGGGATAGTACTTATGTATTTTCAGTTTATCAGATGATGTATTTATCTAGACTTGTAATTTTGGGAAAGTGACATTTTGATGTACCAGACTTGAGTTTTGAAATGGTTTATAAATCTTCCACTGTTTTATTTACTTACTCTGTTCATTTACATATGTCATGTCCTGCCTTGCTATATCATTATGCATGTTTACCAATAATGCCCCTCCAAAGCTAGTGCATTCCTTTGCGAGTGACCCTGGCGGAGGTGGGGTGTTACAGGGCTCGTCCGAGGCCGATTGCACATTCATTGGCAATTAAAATTCTTAATTGCTTCAGCTCAGACGTCTGACCAAAATAGGTCAGACGACTGTCCTGGCTCTCGGGAAAAATAAAAAAACTGCTTCCTGCAGTGACAGACGTCTGTCACTACAGGTCAGACGTCTGTCTGCCTGAAACTGCTATTGACCCATGGACCACGGTCAATAGTTTGGTATCGTTTGAGCTCATTCCCGGCCAAGTTTCGGCCCGTTTCGACTTCGTTTGCGACTTGTCAGTTTCTCTGGTTCGTAGATTTCTGCATCTCGATTCCTCGACTTTGATTCTCATGTGATTCATCCAATGTTGATCCTTCTTGGTCGATTTGCATTTGTTTATTATGTGAATTGAATAAGTGATCATTCTAAAGCCCGTTCGATTTGTATATCGAGTTTATTCGATACTCTTGCTAATATGATTCCCGACTCTAAAACGTGAATTATCGACTCGATATCCTTCGAGTCTGTTCCGATGTGGTTTAAAAGCCTTCGGGTGCTAGTTTGGGATTTCGATTCGTTCGTTGATCGAAATTACAACCGTTATCCCTTGATTTCATGTATGTTGTCGTGATGTGAGTTTATGATTTATGATTTGAGATCACGTCATTGTGACGTGAACCCCCTTGATCGATTGCCTCGGCAATCGTACTATTGTTTATTGCCACTTTGAAGTTATACAAAGATATTTTATGTTATTAGTAGATATCAAACTCTTGCACTAAAATGGTTTCCAATCTTACTTCATTATACGAAGCTAATTTATGAAATCATTTTATGAACCTTCTTCAAATCTACTAGTATATATTTTATAAACCTTTTCCTCATTCGTATGAGAAATCTAATTAAACGTCTTAGTAAAATCAAGGACTATGAAACCTTGATTTTGCTTCGATGGTTAATTCTTGGACTCGTCCGATTGAAAACCATGGCAATGCTCCTTCTATGATTTTCTCTGTTTTGAATAGAAACCAATTCCAGGTTCGTAAATATTCGAGAATAACGTGTGGTTATGGGACATGTTGTTGTTTTCTTATATTCACTAGTTCGGAGTAATTTCTATTCGCCCGGATCCATGGTATCCGCCTCTATGACATAGTTGTTTGGTTCGCGATCGCCCGAGTGGGAATATACGATTTGTGACCTTCATCTATGAGACTTCGGTCCAACTTTATATGATTTTCTATGATTTATGATTTCCTCTCTACGGGGTCACAACCCGGGCACGGTGGGGAGCTTCGGCAGCCCGGCACCGTGGAAAGCTTCGGCTCAAACTTATGGGTTCGCTACCTAGAGATCGTATCTCATCTTGGTGAATAGGCCTGCCTCTTGGTGATGTTTTCTATGATGTCTTGGTGATTTATGAACTCTTGATGATTTATGATTTCTTGGTGATTTATGATGTCTTGGTGATTTATGATTTCTTGGTGATTTATGATTACTTGATGATTTATGATTACTTGGTGATTTATGATTTCTTGGTGATTTATGATTTCTTGATGATTTATGATTATTGGAATGTTGTATTCCACAGTAGCTAGGAGATTATTTAGAGATAGTTGTGTTGACATGCTATGTTTCATATTTAGTTATGATTAGATGTTATTAGTAGAATCATGTCATCCTGTGTTATATCTCTTGTTATCTCCGTTTATTTGATAAGTACAGCTAGACTGATCCGTTTATTGTTTATTTCCTTATAAATAATACTCGGGTTAGGCCGAGTCATTTTAGGAACTCCTCTGGGACTCATAGCAGGATTGATCTTCCGCTTTCAGCTTGCTACTCTGTCTCCGTAGTTTTATGTACTTTTGTACCCATGTCGTTATCACTTTTTGTGTACATATTCTTTTGTTTAGATCATGGTGCATGTATTTATTCTTTTGGGATTAGTGGATCTTTGTTGACCACTTGTTTGTTGTACACATTCTTGGTTTATTCATATCTATTCCGCCTTTGTGATATGATTATTCTGTGTCTGGCTTTGAGATATACCATATTTATATTGTTGTTGTTGGCTATTTTATACTGCTTTCCGAATTGCATATAGCCATTGTGTAGTTGCCCTATGTGCCGAATGGTCATGTCGAAATTTTAATCGGTACTAGAATTCGATGTAAATTCCCCACACGGAGCAATTATACAATCGGTCGCCCTTCACAAACCTCATTCTCCGTTATGGTCTGCGACATTTCTCTAAAATGAACCAGACGATAGTGGGTATAGAGGCGGGGCGTTACAGTTTGGTATCAGAGCAACTTTTCGGAATAGTGTAAGATAGCATGACGATGGTATTGTCTTAAGCCTCTCTCGGGAATCGTGCCTTAGGGTTTTAGTTAGAGTTCTAAGACCCGTCATAGCTTGTCTTCCTATATGATTCCACTTTGATTGAATCCGTGTCGTTTGAATTCAACTTGAGACTAACTTTTTCCTCCTTCTTTTTCCTTAAAGAAGTGAAATAGTTGGTCGTATCCGTGCACGTGTTGATTCACCCAGTGTACCTCCTACGGGAGGGGTGATTATGTCTCAAGTGTCCTATTTTTAGTCTTTTAGAATAGTTATCAACTCGTTCTCCTTCAGGTTGATTTCTGTAGTCCATCTAGGGCCCGTGTGCTCTAGTGGTGTTTCTGTTTCATTCTTTGACTCGAGTTGCTAATCGATGTCTGTTTTTGTATGGATTACGTTATTAAAACGTAAAGTTCATGTTGTCGATCACTTCGTTGATCGTATTTTGAATATTCGAGTGGGATTCAACAATTCGTTCGTTAATTCTTGAGTTAAGCTAGCGGTATGCGACGTTCGGCTAAATTTATTTGTTAACTGGCCTATTGTGTATCACACTTATCTTGTTGATCATTTATGATCCTTGTAGTTGATTAATCATTGGATATCTTTCTTATGTGTCGTACGCACGTTGTAAGCGCCTTTGGTCCTGATGTTTCTTGATTTCTAGCTGAGATTGTTTCGTACGTCGTTACGTACCTAGCATGGTCTATTGATCACTTGTCGTTCGGTATTGAGATACCTTGTCTTTGTGACTAAATCTACTCCCTTGTTGTCAGCTATATAGTTCTAGTTCGGTGTGAGATCACCAAGCCTTCGGGCTAAAACAACTCATTTGTTACCTTATTGTGCCGGTGTGAGTCACCAAGCATTTGTGTTAAATTAATCAAGAATGAGGGAAAGCATCCCGGTTCTTGTGATCTCTCTTCTTGAGTCAGGGTACGTGTCATTAATTCCTTAATGTTATTTACCTCGTTCAGAGATTATTTATTTATGTTCTTTTGATATACGTCGACCGTGTTCTTCGTTATCAAAGTATATCATTTGTGTTTTATTCGTAAGTTGATAAAGGAATTTTATTTCCTTTATGCCATCCCGAATGATTTGTTGAATTTTTATATTTTTGCGAGATTGCGTGAACGTTAGAAATTGTGAGGACTTTCTTTTGTTAACTTGTTCGTTGGGTGCGTTAAGGATCTCGAATGAGACGTGGGACGCCATGTTGTAGTTCGGAATTCCTAAACACCATTATGTGACAATCCGACATTCGAAATGATTCCTAAAAGTAAAATTCACTTTTAATAAGTTAATCAAAATAATGATATTTTGGATTTTTGCGATTTTTCGTAATCGTTCATTATCTTTCTAGATAATTTATTTCTAGATTTCCTTGAAGCAATTCCAAGAATTTGAGTGGTTCAAGATTTTCAATTAAGAATTATCTTGAATCTTTTCTTTGAGTAAATTAAATAACTCCAGGGACAACCCAAAGAATTATTCATTTATGTCTCTTGTTTCTGGATTTCCTATCTTTGATTTTCGAGAATTCTTAGTGATTTAGAATCTCGCCTAATTCTTAATCCTTGTTTCGATTTGCTAAAAAGAATTTAGTATTCTTGTGATTCCATGGGTCCCCCTATTTTCTTTAGCAAACGACCACTTGAGAGATTGGGAGTCCCGTGGGGGATGGGCATATTTGGGTTGTGCGATCCATGGCAAACCCAATAATTCCTTTGTTCGAATCTATGATCTAGTCGATCACTCGGAAGTGCTATAGTCAGTTCACTTATGGACTTAGCCTTGCGTTGTTCTTAGAAATGTATATCGAAAGGATGAGCTCTTTTGATATTCATCCCTTGTTTGAATCATTTGGGTCGACAATTATCTCCGCATGTTTGTTAACCCTTCTGAATCAAAATGTTCGGGGATTACAACCTCTTTGGTTTAATCTCGTCTTGTTAGAGAATTTGTCTATTGCTTCTTTGGTTAATTGCTGATGTTTCTGCGATTTGAGATTTTTGGCGGAAAATTATCTTGAATCATGTTGTTCTGAAGTGATAAGTTGTGCACTACTTATCCATCACCGTCTCGATGTTTTTGATTTTCTAAAATCGATACTCGAGTTTCTGAATATTGGGAATTTCGTATAATTCCTAATGACTCGTCCTTATGGTCACTAAATAAGATTTAGTACCTGGTTAGAAATCGATTTCCTAGAGTAGTTCATTGGTATTCCGTTACCAATGTTTGATTATCAACTTGTAGTTCATTGGTATTCCGTTACCAATATTTGTTTATCGGTTTTTAGCTGGTTGGTATTCCGTTACCACCCTTGAATCGTTGATATTAAGATTGATTATTCCTTCGAGAATTGCTCTCCTTAGCTAAATCCGTTGGAATCTCTGTGTTGTGCTTTTGTTGGTGTCAGCTACCTTGTCGCCAGACTAAAGTGCACAGGTTTGATGTTTTCTACCTCGTCGTGATTGAGTTTGGGAATGGATTAGTCAACCACCATAGATTCCCATTTCGTATCCTAAGAGAAATATCTACTATTGATATCTCGCGTCTATAGGACGCAGTTCTGTTGCTCCTTGAATTTCCAAATTAGATTCGCTTGGTTTTTGTGCATTCTATTGATTCTCATTTCCTTGAGAATCATACGAAGAAAGGCGAGTCTATTTGAATTCATAGCACTTATGAATTTTTCTGGAATTATTTTACCTGTTTGGGATGACTACCTTTATGGGTAATGAAGTTCGAGATTGAACTCTAGCTTTTATGATCTTGCGAGACGAAATTGGGATATCACCTAGCCAATGGTGTGATCTTTCCATTTCGTGTTGATTCTTGCGGTACCACTCCGTGGTATTATTTTTGGTCGTTACTTACTACTTCATTCTTAAGGAATTGCGGGGACGCAATTCTTTTAAGGGGGGAAGTCTGTAACAACCTGCTCATTCAATGATAATAGATTTAGATATTTTGTCTAAATATATCATCGTATCCTATGTATCACTCAAAATATCGTTTTTCACAAATGATAAAATTAGGATTCGGGACCACTTCCATTGAGTCCGGATCATCGTTTACGATCTTTTTGACTGTAAACATCGATACCTTTTGAGTTGAGCAATTTTGGTCTTTTTCATTGGATATATGACCAAAATATCACTTTCTGCATATGAACGAATTAGGACTTTAGACCACTTCCATTGAGTTCAAAACGTCGTTTACGACCTTTTTGACTATAAGCTTCGATATGTTTCGAGTTTCGGAAATTTGGGACTTTGGGCTTGGGTTTGGGTTAACTAACCTAGCCACCTTAAAACACCCCCAAAAGCTCCCTCCTCTTCATTCATTCAACCATCATCAAAGAAATAGAAAAATGGGGAAAGGGAAATAGAAATTCCTAAGCTAGGTTTTTCAATTAGAAGCTCAAATCAAAGGGGAAATCAAAGAGACAACTTGAGTAAGCTTCTCCATCTCCATCTCTATCTTCTCCTACTTGTTTCCTCTTCGATTTCTATGATTTCCTATGACCTAACTCTTAGGAATTCTATTTATATGATCATAGGTTGTTGATTCTAGTGTATTGATTGAAGAGAGGTTGATTTAGCAAAGCTTTGGGTTGATTTCTTGCTTCTAGCAAGCAAAGGTGAGTTCTTTGTTGAACTCACATCTATGCCGCAAGTTTATGGCTTGCACAAGTGTAATTTAGTGTTCATTGAGTTTGCATATGCTAGTGAATTGGTTAAGCTAGTGCAACTAAGTTGATTCCATGTATTCATGTTTCATTGAGTTGGGAAATTATGATTTGGAGTACTCATATGATCCATTTATATGTTGCGTGTTGTTTTGGCGTGGTTGTGAAGCTCCATTGTCCCCCGACAAAGTTCTAAGACTTCACAATTCACTTATATTTCATTTGATTGCTTTGGTTAGGTAATTTGGTCGTTTTGGAGTATATAACCAAGAATCATTGCAAATATCTTGTGTGAATGTTTGTGCATGTTATAGGTGAAGTTCTTATGTGCACACATATCCTTATAGTTTCCATTTAGCGTTGCCAAACAACCGTGTTCTAGCTTGAATAACATTTGATTTGCTTTGGTTAGAGAATTAATTCATTTTCGAATATATAGTCGAAATCATAGCAATCTCATGTTTGTGTTGTGTGTGCATGTTTGTTGGTGTTATATGATGTTTCGGTAAGCCTTAGGTGCTTCATTTTCACTTAGAAATCATCATATACCATCACCATTGGTCCGGGGCTCGTCCGAGGCCGATTGCACATTCATTGGCAATTAAAATTCTTAATTGCTTCAGCTCAGACGTCTGACCAAAATAGGTCAGACGACTGTCCTGGCTCTCGGGAAAAATAAAAAAACTGCTTCCTGCAGTGACAGACGTCTGTCACTACAGGTCAGACGTCTGTCTGCCTGAAACTGCTATTGACCCATGGACCACGGTCAATAGTTTGGTATCGTTTGAGCTCATTCCCGGCCAAGTTTCGGCCCGTTTCGACTTCGTTTGTGACTTGTCAGTTTCTCTGGTTCGCAGATTTCTGCATCTCGATTCCTCGACTTTGATTCTCATGTGATTCATCCAATGTTGATCCTTCTTGGTCGATTTGCATTTGTTTATTATGTGAATTGAATAAGTGATCATTCTAAAGCCCGTTCGATTTGTATATCGAGTTTATTCGATACTCTTGCTAATATGATTCACGACTCTAAAACGTGAATTATCGACTCGATATCCTTCGAGTCTGTTCCGATGTGGTTTAAAAGCCTTCGGGTGCTAGTTTGGGATTTCGATTCGTTCGTTGATCGAAATTACAACCGTTATCCCTTGATTTCATGTATGTTGTCGTGATGTGAGTTTATGATTTATGATTTGAGATCACGTCATTGTGACGTGAACCCCCTTGATCGATTGCCTCGGCAATCGTACTATTGTTTATTGCCACTTTGAAGTTATACAAAGATATTTTATGTTATTAGTAGATATCAAACTCTTGCACTAAAATGGTTTCCAATCTTACTTCATTATACGAAGCTAATTTATGAAATCATTTTATGAACCTTCTTCAAATCTACTAGTATATATTTTATAAACCTTTTCCTCATTCGTATGAGAAATCTAATTAAACGTCTTAGTAAAATCAAGGACTATGAAACCTTGATTTTGCTTCGATGGTTAATTCTTGGACTCGTCCGATTGAAAACCATGGCAATGCTCCTTCTATGATTTTCTCTATTTTGAATAGAAACCAATTCCAGGTTCGTAAATATTCGAGAATAACGTGTGGTTATGGGACATGTTGTTGTTTTCTTATATTCACTAGTTCGGAGTAATTTCTATTCGCCCGGATCCATGGTATCCGCCTCTATGACATAGTTGTTTGGTTCGCGATCGCCCGAGTGGGAATATACGATTTGTGACCTTCATCTATGAGACTTCGGTCCAACTTTATATGATTTTCTATGATTTATGATTTCCTCTCTACGGGGTCACAACCCGGGCACGGTGGGGAGCTTCGGCAGCCCGGCACCGTGGAAAGCTTCGGCTCAAACTTATGGGTTCGCTACCTAGAGATCGTATCACATCTTGGTGAATAGGCCTGCCTCTTGGTGATGTTTTCTATGATGTCTTGGTGATTTATGAACTCTTGATGATTTATGATTTCTTGGTGATTTATGATGTCTTGGTGATTTATGATTTCTTGGTGATTTATGATTACTTGATGATTTATGATTACTTGGTGATTTATGATTTCTTGGTGATTTATGATTTCTTGATGATTTATGATTATTGGAATGTTGTATTCCACAGTAGCTAGGAGATTATTTAGAGATAGTTGTGTTGACATGCTATGTTTCATATTTAGTTATGATTAGATGTTATTAGTAGAATCATGTCATCCTGTGTTATATCTCTTGTTATCTCCGTTTATTTGATAAGTACAGCTAGACTGATCCGTTTATTGTTTATTTCCTTATAAATAATACTCGGGTCAGGCCGAGTCATTTTAGGAACTCCTCTGGGACTCATAGCAGGATTGATCTTCCGCTTTCATCTTGCTACTCTGTCTCCGTAGTTTTATGTACTTTTGTACCCATGTCGTTATCACTTTTTGTGTACATATTCTTTTGTTTAGATCATGGTGCATGTATTTATTCTTTTGGGATTAGTGGATCTTTGTTGACCACTTGTTTGTTGTACACATTCTTGGTTTATTCATATCTATTCCGCCTTTGTGATATGATTATTCTGTGTCTGGCTTTGAGATATACCATATTTATATTGTTGTTGTTGGCTATTTTATACTGCTTTCCGAATTGCATATAGCCATTGTGTAGTTGCCCTATGTGCCGAATGGTCATGTCGAAATTTTAATCGGTACTAGAATTCGATGTGAATTCCCCACACGGAGCAATTATACAATCGGTCGCCCTTCACAAACCTCATTCTCCGTTATGGTCTGCGACATTTCTCTAAAATGAACCGGACGATAGTGGGTATAGAGGCGGGGCGTTACAGTTTGGTATCAGAGCAACTTTTCGGAATAGTGTAAGATAGCATGACGATGGTATTGTCTTAAGCCTCTCTCGGGAATCGTGCCTTAGGGTTTTAGTTAGAGTTCTAAGACCCGTCATAGCTTGTCTTCCTATATGATTCCACTTTGATTGAATCCGTGTCGTTTGAATTCAACTTGAGACTAACTTTTTCCTCCTTCTTTTTCCTTAAAGAAGCGAAATAGTTGGTCGTATCCGTGCACGTGTCGATTCACCCAGTGTACCTCCTACGGGAGGGGTGATTATGTCTCAAGTGTCCTATTTTTAGTCTTTTAGAATAGTTATCGACTCGTTCTCCTTCAGGTTGATTTTTGTAGTCCATCTAGGGCCCGTGTGCTCTAGTGGTGTTTCTGTTTCATTCTTTGACTCGAGTTGCTAATCGATGTCTGTTTTTGTATGGATTACGTTATTAAAACGTAAAGTTCATGTTGTCGATCACTTCGGTGATCGTATTTTGAATATTCGAGTGGGATTCAACAATTCGTTCGTTAATTCTTGAGTTAAGCTAGCGGTATGCGACGTTCGGCTAAATTTATTTGTTAACTGGCCTATTGTGTATCACACTTATCTTGTTGATCATTTATGATCCTTGTAGTTGATTAATCATTGGATATCTTGCCTATGTGTCGTACGCACGTTGTAAGCGCCTTTGGTCCTGATGTTTCTTGATTTCTAGCTGAGATTGTTTCGTACGTCGTTACGTACCTAGCATGGTCTATTGATCACTTGTCGTTCGGTATTGAGATACCTTGTCTTTGTGACTAAATCTACTCCCTTGTTGTCCGCTATATAGTTCTAGTTCGGTGTGAGATCACCAAGCCTTCGGGCTAAAACAACTCATTTGTTACCTTATTGTGCCGGGGTGAGTCACCAAGCATTTGTGTTAAATTAATCAAGAATGAGGGAAAGCATCCCGGTTCTTGTGATCTCTCTTCTTGAGTCAGGGTACGTGTCATTAATTCCTTAATGTTATTTACCTCGTTCAGAGATTATTTATTTATGTTCTTTTGATATACGTCGACCGTGTTCTTCGTTATCATGTGTTTTATTCGTAAGTTGATAAAGGAATTTTATTTCCTTTATGCCATCCCGAATGATTTGTTGAATTTTTATATTTTCGCGAGATTACGTGAACATTAGAAATTGTGAGGACTTTCTTGTGTTAACTTGTTCGTTGGGTGCGTTAAGGATCTCGAATGAGACGTGGGACGCCATGTTGTAGTTCAGAATTCCTAAACACCATTATGTGACAATCCGACATTCGAAATGATTCCTAAAAGTAAAATTCACTTTTAATAAGTTAATCAAAATAATGATATTTTGGATTTTTGCGATTTTTCGTAATCGTTCATTATCTTTCTAGATAATTTATTTCTAGATTTCCTTGAAGCAATTCCAAGAATTTGAGTGGTTCAAGATTTTCAATTAAGAATTATCTTGAATCTTTTCTTTGAGTAAATTAAATAACTCCAGGAACAACCCAAAGAATTATTCATTTATGTCTCTTGTTTCAGGATTTCATATCTTTGATTTTCGAGAATTCTTAGTGATTGAGAATCTCGCCTAATTCTTAATCCTTTTTTCGATTTGCTAAAAAGAATTTAGTATTCTTGTGATTCCATGGGTCCCCCTATTTTCTTTAGCGAACAACCACTTGAGAGATTGGGAGTCCCGTGGGGGATGGGCATATTTGGGTTGTGCGATCCATGGCAAACCCAATAATTCCTTTGTTCGAATCTATGATCTAGTCGATCACCCGGAAGTGCTATAGTCAATTCACTTATGGACTTAGCCTTGCGTTGTTCTTAGAAATGTATATCGAAAGGATGAGCTCTTTTGATATTCATCCCTTGTTTGAATCATTTGGGTCGACAATTATCTCCGCATGTTTGTTAACCCTTCTGAATCAAAATGTTTGGGGATTACAACCTCTTTGGTTTAATCTCGTCTTGTTAGAGAATTTGTCTATTGCTTCTTTGGTTAATTGCTGATGTTTCTGCGATTTGAGATTTTTGGCGGAAAATTATCTTGAATCATGTTGTTCTGAAGTGATAAGTAGTGCACTACTTATCCATCACCGTCTCGATGTTTTTGATTTTCTAAAATCGATACTCGAGTTTCTGAATATTGGGAATTTCGTATAATTCCTAATGACTCGTCCTTATGGTCACTAAATAAGATTTAGTACCTGGTTAGAAATCGATTTCCTAGAGTAGTTCATTGGTATTCCGTTACCAATGTTTGATTAACGACTTGTAGTTCATTGGTATTCCGTTACCAATATTTGTTTATCGGTTTCTAGCTGGTTGGTATTCCGTTACCACCCTTGAATCGTTGATATTAAGATTGATTATTCCTTCGAGAATTGCTCTCCTTAGCTAAATCCGTTGGAATCTCTGTGTTGTGCTTTTGTTGGTGTCAGCTACCTTGTCGCCAGACTAAAGTGCACAGGTTTGATGTTTTCTACCTCGTCGTGATTGAGTTTGGGAATGGATTAGTCAACCACCATAGATTCCCATTTCGTATCCTAAGAGAAATATCTACTATTGATATCTCGTGTCTATAGGACGCAGTTCTGTTGCTCCTTGAATTTCCAAATTAGATTCGCTTGGTTTTTGTGCATTCTATTGATTCTCATTTCCTTGAGAATCATACGAAGAAAGGCGAGTCTATTTGAATCCATAGCACTTATGAATTTTTCTGGAATTATTTTACCTGTTTGGGATGACTACCTTTATGGGTAATGAAGTTCGAGATTGAACTCTAGCTTTTATGATCTTGCGAGACGAAATTGGGATATCACCTAGCCAATGGTGTGATCTTTCCATTTCGTGTTGATTCTTGCGGTACCACTCCGTGGTATTATTTTTGGTTGTTACTTACTACTTCATTCTTAAGGAATTGCGGGGACGCAATTCTTTTAAGGGGGGAAGTCTGTAACAACCCGCTCATTCAATGATAATAGATTTAGATATTTTGTCTAAATATATCGTCGTATCTTATGTATCACTCAAAATATCGTTTTTCACAAATGATAAAATTAGGATTCGGGACCACTTCCATTGAGTCCGGATCATCGTTTACGATCTTTTTGACAGTAAACATCGATACCTTTTGAGTTGAGCAATTTTGGTCTTTTTCATTGGATATATGACCAAAGTATCACTTTCTGCATATGAACGAATTAGGACTCGAGACCACTTCCATTGAGTTCAAAACGCCGTTTACGACCTTTTTGACTATAAGCTTCGATATGTTTCGAGTTTCGGAAATTTGGGACTTTGGGCTTGGGTTTGGGTTAACTAACCTAGCCACCTTAAAACACCCCCAAAAGCTCCCTCCTCTTCATTCATTCAACCCTCATCAAAGAAATAGAAAATTGGGGAAAGGGAAATAGAAATTCCTAAGCTAGGTTTTTCAATTAGAAGCTCAAATCAAAGGGGAAATCAAAGAGACAACTTGAGTAAGCTTCTCCATCTCCTTCTCTATCTTCTCCTACTTGTTTCCTCTTCGATTTCTATGATTTCCTATGACCTAACTCTTAGGAATTCTATTTATATGATCATAGGTTGTTGATTCTAGTGTATTGATTGAAGAGAGGTTGATTTAGCAAAGCTTTGGGTTGATTTCTTGCTTCTAGCAAGCAAAGGTGAGTTCTTTGTTGAACTCACATCTATGCCGCAAGTTTATGGCTTGCTCAAGTGTAATTTAGTGTTCATTGAGTTTGCATATGCTAGTGAATTGGTTAAGCTAGTGTAACTAAGTTGATTCCATGTATTCATGTTTCATTGAGTTGGGAAATTATGATTTGGAGTACTCATATGATCCATTTATATGTTGCGTGTTGTTTTGGCGTGGTTGTGAAGATCCATTGTCCCCCGACAAAGTTCTAAGACTTCACAATTCACTTATATTGCATTTGATTGCTTTGGTTAGGTAATTTGGTCGTTTTGGAGTATATAACCAAGAATCATTGCAAATATCTTGTGTGAATGTTTGTGCATGTTATAGGTGAAGTTCTTATGTGCACACATATCGTTATAGTTTCCCTTTAGCATTGCCAAACAACCATGTTCTAGCTTGAATAACATTTGATTTGCTTTGGTCAGAGAATTAATTCATTTTAGAATATATAGTCGAAATCATAGCAATCTCATGTTCGTGTTGTGTGTGCATGTTTGTTGGTGTTATATGATGTTTCGATAATCCTTAGATGCTTCATTTTCACTTAGAAATCATCATATACCATCACCATTGGTCCGGGGCTCGTCCGAGGCCGATTGCACATTCATTGGAAATTAAAATTCTTAATTGCTTCAGCTCAGACGTCTGACCAAAATAGGTCAGACGTCTGTCCTAGCTCTCGGGAAAAATAAAAAAACTGCTTCCTACAGTGACAGACGTCTGTCACTATAGGTCAGACGTCTGTCTGCCTGAAACTGCTATTGACCCGTGGACCACGGTCAATAGTTTGGTATCGTTTGGTATCATTCCCGGCCAAGTTTCGGCCCGTTTCGACTTCGTTTGTGACTTGTCAGTTTCTCTGGTTCGCAGATTTCTGCATCTCGATTCCTCGACTTTGATTCTCATGTGATTCTTCCAATGTTGATCCTTCTTGGTCGATTAGCATTTGTTTATTATGTGAATTGAATAAGTGATCATTCTAAAGCCCGTTCGCTTTGTATATCGAGTTTATTCGATACTCTTGCTAATATGATTCACGACTCTAAAACGTGAATTATCGACTCGATATCCTTCGAGTCTGTTCCGATGTGGTTTAAAAGCCTTCGGGTGCTAGTTTGAGATTTCGATTCGTTCGTTGATCGAAATTACAACCGTTATCCTTTGATTTCATGTACGTTGTCGTGATGTGAGTTTATGATTTATGATTTGAGATCACGTCATTGTGACGTGAACCCCCTTGATCGATTGCCTCGGCAATCGTACTATTGTTTATTGCCACTTTGAAGTTATACAAAGAGATTTTATGTTATTAGTAGATATCAAACTCTTGCACTAAAATGGTTTCCAATCTTACTTCATTATACGAAGCTAATTTATGAAATCATTTTATGAACCTTCTTCAAATCTACTAGTATATATTTTATAAACCTTTTCCTCATTCGTATGAGAAATCTAATTAAACGTCTTAGTAAAATCAAGGACTATGAAACCTTGCTTTTGCTTCGATGGTTAATTCTTGGACTCGTCCGATTGAAAACCGTGGCAATGCTCCTTCTATGATTTTCTCTGTTTTGAATAGAAACCAATTCCAGGTTCATAAATATTCGAGAATAACGTGTGGTTATGGGACATGTTGTTGTTTTCTTATATTCACTAGTTCGGAGTAATTTCTATTCGCCCGGATCCATGGTATCCGCCTCTATGACATAGTTGTTTGGTTCGCGATCGCCCGAGTGGGAATATACGATTTGTGACCTTCATCTATGAGACTTCGGTCCAACTTTATATGATTTTCTATGATTTATGATTTCCTCTCTAAGGGGTCACAACCCGGGCACGGTGGGGAGCTTCGGCAGCCCGGCACCGTGGAAAGCTTCAGCTCAAACTTATGGGTTCGCTACCTAGAGATCGTATCTCATCTTGGTGAATAGGCCTGCCTCTTGGTGATGTTTTCTATGATGTCTTGGTGATTTATGAACTCTTGATGATTTATGATTTCTTGGTGATTTATGATGTCTTGGTGATTTATGATTTCTTGGTGATTTATGATTACTTGATGATTAATGATTACTTGGTGATTTATGATTTCTTGGAAATTTATGATTTCTTGATGATTTATGATTATTGGAATGTTGTATTCCACAGTAGCTAGGAGATTATTTAGAGATAGTTGTGTTGACATGCTATGTTTCATATTTAGTTATGATTAGATGTTATTAGTAGAATCATGTCATCCTGTGTTATATCTCTTGTTATCTCCGTTTATTTGATAAGTACAGCTAGACTGATCCGTTTATTGTTTATTTCCTTATAAATAATACTCGGGTCAGGCCGAGTCATTTTAGGAACTCCTCTGGGACTCATAGCAGGATTGATCTTCCGCTTTCAGCTTGCTACTCTGTCTCCGTAGTTTTATGTACTTTTGTACCCATGTCGTTATCACTTTTTGTGTACATATTCTTTTGTTTAGATCATGGTGCATGTATTTATTCTTTTGGGATTAGTGGATCTTTGTTGACCACTTGTTTGTTGTACACATTCTTGGTTTATTCATATCTATTCCGCCTTTGTGATATGATTATTCTGTGTCTGGCTTTGAGATATACCATATTTATATTGTTGTTGTTGGCTATTTTATACTGCTTTCCGAATTGCATATAGCCATTGTGTAGTTGCCCTATGTGCCGAATGGTCATGTCGAAATTTTAATCGGTACTAGAATTCGATGTGAATTCCCCACACGGAGCAATTATACAATCGGTCGCCCTTCACAAACCTCATTCTCCGTTATGGTCTGCGACATTTCTCTAAAATGAACCGGACGATAGTGGGTATAGAGGCGGGGCATTACATTGGGTGTACGACCCAATCAAGATCATCAGTAACTATCCAAACGATGTGAAGACGACCTGTCTTCAACCACCGTCTTCATCTTCGACTAATCGTCGTATCAGTTATTCAGAATTGGATAAACCCGGTCATTCCGAATAACTCGCTTATTCTATAAACAAGTGTTACACAAACACAACATACGCCTCATTCCAATTCAGAATATTCTTTTATTCAAATATTCACATTATTAGGGAAAGGTTCCCATTAATTTTATCAAAGATAAATTCTTTAAAATTTATTCTTTAATCCGGGCTTTCCTCAGCGGGGAAGTTCGGGTCGTTTCAGCGTAGTTTCAGAGCTTTGGTTTACAAAGCTCAGAGAACAAGACACATTAGAACCATACGAAAGAATTCATCAGATATTGGATTAGTAATATCCAATTAGAATGACTCGTTAGAGATGGGATTAGTAGTATTCCATAACGAGTGTGAAGAGTATATTTTTAAAATGAAAACAATTTTTGTTTTGAAAATTTAAATCAATTATTCATATTTGATTATTAATTTATATGAATTTGGACAATCCAATATATAAAGATTTGGCATATTTGTCTTGCAAACATGTATTCGAAGTTTTAATGTATTGGATAGTTATAGAATCGCACTCTAGTGCCCGGGGATAATTCTGGTGACGGGGCACCATCGCAAGTATTTATTTTCGAGTTTCGAAAGTGAGATTTCTATATGTTTCCAATTGACTGGTGTGAGAACCGAAACTAGATAGGGCTTATTGTTGTGATTTGACGTTAAAAATCTTATTTTTTTGACTATGTATCAAAGTTATGAATTTGAAAAGATAATCAACTAATTGATTGATGGTTGTGTTGTTGATTATTGGTTGATTTATTAAAATTTGTACCTTATAGCCAAATTGTATGAAATAGTAAATTGTATTGAAATTGGGTCGCATTTGCTTGCATATACATGTACTTACAATGAACAGGTCACAGCAAAGAGGCTAGAGCAGAAGAATAAAATTATTTGCCCGACAAATAGGCACATGTTTACCATAATTTACAGTTTTGTTTGGGTGATGATGATTTTATGAGCCGATTGGCTTTTTCTTTTTCTTTTTGAGACCAGAGGGCCTACATGGCAATTTCGGGATTTTCCCGGTGCTCCTGGTGCAGGGGAGGTTATGGCGAAATTTTTCGAAATTTTAGGGTGTTAGCCAAATTTTTGAGAAATTTGAAAAGTTCTTAGAAACTGAAAAGTTGAAGAACTTAAGCCGTTATGAAAATAACGAAAGTTGAGTTGATTAGTTAAACAACTTTCGGCTTCGTTCCTTTTCGGGGACGAAAAGTTTTAAGTAGGGGAGATTGTAACAACCCGGAAATTCGGGGCCAGTTTAAAATTTTAATTTTGGCGAATTTAATGAATTTTGATTATTTTAAATGAATTATTTTAAATAATAATGACAAAAAATTTATTTTGAATATAATTCGAACGTATATATTCGTTTGAATCGACGATAGAATATAAATATTTATTTATATTTATAAAAGGAATTGAAAATGGCGCGGTAGTTCGATGTTTCGATTTCAAATTTCAAATGGATGTACAAGATTCAAAATAAACCGGATTTTAGTGAAACCAAAAATATTAGAATCTATTTGATAATATCTTTCCAACGAATCCGAAAAATTGAAATTTCATAGCGGGGATCAAAAGATACGTCCAGTTGAAAATTCAGAATAGTCGCTATGGAATTCTAGCCCTTAAAAATGGAAATTTTGCAAACGACCTCGGATTTCGGCGAAACCACTTTTGTTGGATCCGTGATGTCAAGTTATTGCTAGGTTTCAAATTTCATAATTTTTTGAATCAATATGTGAGCGTGGCAAAGTAAAACGTGTTTGACCAATTTTAGTTGATTTTAATTGACTGGAAAATGGCCATTTTTCAAACGGTCTCAGAATCGGATGAAATTAGTTTTGTTAGGGCCGTATCGTCAATATGAAGCTAGAAAATATTTTTCGGGAAAATTTCTAGTTAGTATGTGACCCCGGTAAATTGAAATGTGCATTCAAATTCAATATATAGAGTTATATTTTGATTTTGAATGAAAACTGATCATAACGATAAAATGGACTTACGATATATATCCCATTGTGTTCAGAATGGGGGTAATTAGCTAGGAACGACAGTCATTGGGATTCGATCGAAGTTATTGGTGATAAACAATTAAATGATGAATTAAAATATTATAAAATTATATTATATATAATACCCCTCCTTTTCACATACCCCCCAAATCGATTTCATTCAAAAGAATAAAAAAAACGTTCTTCCAATTCGCGACAGCCGACCCCCCTTGGACCGCGTCGCGCCGCCATCGCCTACCGTAGGCTGGCGCCTCCACCACCAAGACCCCCAGCGCCGTCCCCTCCCCTTCATCTCCGCCTTTTCCTCCTCCTAGAACGGGCGAACACCCCCATGCAAGCCCCCCCAAAACCGCCGGAAACCCTAGCACAGCCGCCGCCACTGCCATGCTCCGGCCCTCGCTACTCCGACTGATGACCCTCCTTCATCAACAGTTGGATTCCTCTTTCAAAAAGTGAGTTTTTCTAGTTTAATTAAATTCAAATACGTAGTATAAAATCAGTTTTTATAAATAAAAAGCAATATTATTTTTAATCAGATTTTATTTGTATTTAACATTATAAAGATCTGATTTTTAACAACAGAAAGATTTGATTTTCATTAGAAAAGGCTATATTTTTATATAATAGAAAAGGTTTGGTTTTTGTTTAATATAGCAAAGTTAAAGATTTCATTTTTATAAATGTAAAGATTAAATTTTTATTATGAAGTAGCAAATGTAATGATTCCATTTTTATTTACATACGAGCGTTATAAAGATAAGATTTTTATCTCTAGAAGCACGTTTGATTTTTATATATGTAGCGAATTAAAAATATAATTTTTATAATATAGAGAGGTTAAAAATATAAATTTTGTACTAGTGGCATATTAAAAATATGATTTTTATATAGGTATGATAGTAAAAATATGATTTTTATTCATGTAGAGTTATAAAAACATAATCTTTATTAGGAGAAGAGCAATATAAAATATATTTTTTATAACAAAGTGAAGATAAAAATTTGATTTTTATATATATGAGGTGAAGGTAAAAATTCGATTTTTATATATGTAGTGAATACGGGCAACGAAAGTGACAAAAGACGAAAAGGTGAAGATTTCCTTCATAAGATGAGTCGCGGTGAATAGATTTAGCTTGTGTGAGAACTCCTCACCTTTTATTTAGTTTTCTAGTTAAAATATATACTAGGATGCAGACGGTGTTTAGTAGCACCCGACACCCGTCGTCCACAGACCATGGACGGCTTGTTTGTTGATTGTTTGATTTTGATGTGTAGTTGATTATGTGATGTGATGTGAAATGAAAATAAATTATTTATATAGTTAAAATATCTTATAGTTCAAAATAGAATTTTTAACGTGTATACGAAATGAAATAAAAATAAAAATAAACAAATCGGACGATTTGTTTATATACACACATTTGATTGATATTGATTGGGACGATAAATTTTACACATCGCCCAACTGCACAAATAAAATCGGTGTTTGATTGTTTGAAAACCCCACACGGGTATTGGGGTGATATATGACATACACTAATCCCAATAGTTAGTTGTATGTCGATCGATTGATTGACAGACTGTTATAAGCGTTAAATATTTATATTCGATGCTTATACAGTGTAGAATGCACTTTGGATGATGGTTGATTATTCATCGTTGTCATTGTATACATGTGCTGTAGAAAATCTATATAATTAACATTATATGGTAATTGTTTGGGCCTCATTCCAGTTTTGAAAAAGAAATACTTGAATAGAAATATTTGAAAAAGAAATATTTGAAATAGAATATTTGAAAATAGAAATATATGAAGCCATGTTGATTAGATTTACGCCATTTTGACGTGAACGATATTTATATCGATTTTATTCATTTTATAATGAACATCGAAAGTGATTTCAAAATCTGATATTTTGAATAGAAATGAATTCGAATTGAAATTGAATAGAATTGAAATTGAATAGAATTGAAATTGAATAGAAATGAATTCGAATTGAAATGAATTGAATTGAAATCGAATAGAATTGAAATAGAATTGAAATTGAATAGAATTGAAATTGAATAGAAATGAATTCGAATTGAAATTGAATAGAATTGAAATTGAATAGAAATGAATTCGAATTGAAATTGAATAGAATTGAAATTGAATAGAAATGAATTCGAATTGAAATTGAAATTGAACTGAAAACCGATTTGAATTGAAATCAATTTGAAATGAATTTATGTTGAAAAATTCGATTTTGATTTGAATTTGAAAAGGAAGTTGAAATCGTTTTGAAAATGAATTTAAAACGATTTATAAAATACGTTTTAAAAGGAAATCGATGAAGTATATATTATATATATTATATATATATATATATATATATATATATATAATTATGTCCTGAACAGAACGCGCAGCGCCGCGGCAGTTCGCGAATTTCGACCATTGACTTCGAACGAATATTACGGGAGATCCGACCGTCGGATTCTCCTGAAACCTGAACCGTTGGGTTCGTATCGAAAAGAGATTTCTAACGAATATTTGAAATTTGAAATCTAACAGTTGGATTTGGAATTATGTCCAAATCAAATTTGGAAAAGGTCGCTGTAAGTGCAGTTCGATGGCCGTTGATGGAAATCGACTGTGCGGGCCTTGATAAAATTATTAAAAATAGTAATAATTTGTGTAAAATCATAGGAAATGATTTGTGAAGATTTGGGATGAAAAACTCCATATTTGAAAAGATAAAAATATATTTTTATCAAAATGAACTAGTTTTGAACTAGAATTATAATTCTATTTATTTTTAAATAAATAAATTGAATTGAAAAAGGGTTTTAAAAGTAACCAGAATTTCCAATAATTGAATCGGAATGAATTTGAATCGAAATTGTCTTTGGATTATTTCGATGTTGGATTTCGTGATTATACAGATATTGTTATGGAAATTTGAAAGATATATATATCGTTATTTCCAATACGATATTTGTTGGTCGTAGAATTTGATATTGAATATAAGCCGGTATATTTTCTATTCAGAGCCTTGTGTTTAATATCAAATATGATTTGGGTTTGTCGTGAATGGTGTCTTCATTAACACTGTTCTTAAGCCCAGGTGAGAAAAAGATTAAATCTTTTATTTAGATTTAATGAAGTGTACCAATTAAATAATATTTAATTAGAATTGAATTCGAATTTATTCTTGGGTTTATCGTGAACAGTGTTTTAAACAACACTCGATCTTTAACCCGATAATTAATAGAATGTGATTTTGGGTCGTCGTGAACGGTATCTTCAATAATACTGTTCTTAGACCCAATGAAGTTAAGAAAATCAGAAACTAACTGGAGATTAATTAAGTTGAACGGTTTCTTGTGTATTGATCTGATGTTGGTTTCGGCCTTCGGGGTTAATATTTAGGGAATTTCTCACTTGCTAATTTACGGTTAGGGACTGATTGAATTGCGATGTGATTTTGGGGTTTATCGTGAACCGTGTTTTAAGTGACACTGATTCTTTAACCCAGTCAAAGATTAAAACTAAGTGGAGTTTTAATGAATCTTTAATTAGATTAAAAAGATCGAGAATGGAGTATCACCAGTTTTGCTCCATGCGATAGTTAAATCTTTAATTAGATTTGAACGTGAAATGGTAATTGAATTTACCGATAACACCGTGGTGTTATATATAAAGTATTACCAGTTTTACTTCATGGGATGAATAGGTTGGGATTGGGAAATTAAAACAAATGATTACTTCGGTAAGGTTCGTTAATCCCGACTAGTTTGGATAAACCAAAATTTGGTTTGAATTGATTTTCGAAGGATGATTAAAGAGTAAATTTAAAGGAATTTATCTTTGATAAAATTAATGGGAACCTTTCCCTAGGAATGTGAAATTAAGAAACTAACTATAGGTTAGCTAAGCAGAACGGTTTCCTGGGTATTGATCTGATGTTGGTTTCGGCCTTCGGGGTTAATATTTGGGGAATTATTCTCTTGTTAATTTACGGTTAGTGACTGATTAATTGGAATGAGGCGTATGTTGTGTTTGTGTAACACTTGTTTATTATATACGCGAGTTGCTCAGAAAGACTGGGTTTATCCCATTCTGAATAACTGAATCGACGATAAGAAATCGAAGATGAAGACGGTGGTCGAAGACCGGAGATCTTCACCTCGTTTGGATGGTAACTGATGTCCTGATTGGGAGGCATCCCGAAATATGGATAATGAGTGGTGATCGTCTAGACGTACGTGAAGATCGATAGGTTTGCGAGGTATATAGTGCCTCCGGTTTCGTTCAGACCCAGAACGGACTTGCAAATGGACAGTGTGTCTGACATTGGAATTTATTCTGTGTGATTGATAGCCATCAGTTGCACGGTGTGAATTGCCTTTGTGGCATGCTAAGATGCAGTGATCAGGGCTTCTGTTGAAAATCAAAGTCTTGTGGTGATGATCAAAGCACCGCCTGTGTGGCGTAGCTTTGTGTATAACGAGAAATCGCGAGCCTCACACCCCGGTATGAACCAGAAATGGGAGGAAGGACCTCAGGGGGGACGTGCGTTTTCTTTCTAGCTAGAAGTGGCGTCAGTGGTTTTATACGCCCTGACAAGTTTGACTTATGTGGTTGTTACTGTTGCGAGGCGCCTCGGAAATATCGGTCGATACGGGAACGATGGAGTCATTCGTTGGCCACTTACGCCCCAAAGGGCAGAGAAACGCATTGTTCAGGCATTATAATCCACTCCGTGTGGACCGGCCCTAACAATCCAAGGTACGGTTGCGGCTGTGCCTGAGATTCGAGCTAGACAGTCTCGAATTTGGTAAGGACTATCTTTTGCCTTGGTTCATGACGGAAATCCAATTTCCAAATACATGATTTTGCGGTTTTAATTGTAGAACTAGTATGGCGACATGATATATGGTACCCATGCCGTCTATGATTGATACTTATGATTTGAAATTGTTTTGACACTATACACTTATAATAGTATCAAATGATTTGTTTTAAACGTACTAAGCATGTTTGGCTATTATAAGGGAAAACCCTATCCCCCGGCTTGCGTTGCATTGTGTGATAGGACCTGGGTCTTATAATAGCTTCATTTTTCCAAAAAGCATTGCGCTGTTTTGTTATATGCACTGGTATTCTTGGGAGGAAACCCGTTCCGTGTTATACGGCGTGGTCCCTTGATATATCTGATTTAGAGTAAAGTTTTAAATAACTGTTTTAGTTCTCACACCAGTCCCATGACTGACCTGGAGTTTATTGTTTTAACCTAAACTCTGGGTGCCCTTATTTTGACACGGGCAGCTAGTAGTTTTGGTTTTGCAGATTTATATTCACAGGATCCTGGCTTACAGCTGGAACGATATCCGAAAAGCTTTGTATCCGTATATCTCCTTCAGTTGTATTTTGTATTATTTTCCGCTGCTATGTAATGTATTCTAATCTCTGATATTTATCGAATGTATATTATTTGTTTATACTCTGTAGATTCTTGTATTCTGATGAATTGTTGTAATATACAATGAAATGTTCTTCCGTCTGCGTCCTGATGTGACTTGTTCTCGACTCAATCCGGGCTTTTCTCATCGGGGAAGTTCGGGTCGTTTCAGCGTGGTTTCAGAGCTTTGGTTTACAAAGCTCAGAGAACAAGACACGTTAGAACCATACGAAAGAATTCATCATATATTGGATTAG
This sequence comes from Allium sativum, assembly GCA_030737875.1. Lineage (NCBI taxonomy): Eukaryota > Viridiplantae > Streptophyta > Magnoliopsida > Asparagales > Amaryllidaceae > Allium > Allium sativum. The sequence continues at coordinate 993,686,751 of CM060924.1, read as the reverse complement.
TAATATCCAATTAGAATGACTCGTTAGAGATGGGATTAGTAGTATTCCAGAACGAGTGTGAAGAGTATATTTTTAAAATGAAAACAATTTTTGTTTTGAAAATTTAAATCAATTATTCGTATTTGATTATTAATTTATATGAATTTGGACAATCCAATATATAAAGATTTGGCATATATGTCTTGCAAACATGTATTCGAAGTTTTAATGTATTGGATAGTTATAGAATCGCACTCTAGTGCCCGGGGATAATTCTGGTGATGAGGCACCATCGCTAGTATTTATTTTCGAGTTTCGAAAGTGAGATTTCTACATGTTTCCAATTGACTGGTGTGAGAACCGAAACTAGATAGGGCTTATTGTTGTGATTTGACATCAAAAATCTGATTTTTTTGACTATGTATTAAAGTTATGAATTTGAAGAGCTAATCAACTAATTGATTGATGGTTGTGTTGTTGATTATTGGTTGATTTATTAAAATTTGTACCTTATAGCCAAATTGTATCAAATAGTAAATTGTATTGAAATTGGGTCGCATTTGCTTGCATATACATGTACTTACATTGAACATGTCATAGCAAAGAGGCTAGAGCAGAAGAATAAAATTGTTTGCCCGACAAATAGGTACATGTTTACCACAATTTACTGTTTTGTTTGGGTGATGATGATTTTATGAGCCGGTTGGCTAGCCGCTTGGCTTTTTCTTTTTCTTTTTGAGATCAGAGGGTCTGCATGGCAATTTCGGGATTTTCCCGGTGCAGGGGAGGTTATGGCAAAAATTTTCGAAAATTTAGGGTGTTAGCCAAATTTTTGAGAAATTTGAAAAGTTCTTAGAAACTGAAAAGTTGAAGAACTTAAGCCGTAATGAAAATAACGAAAGTTGAGTTGATTAGTTAAACAACTTTCGGCTTTGTTCCTTTTCGGGGACGAAAAGTTTTAAGTGGGTGAGATTGTAACAACCTGGAAATTCTAGGCCAGTTTAAAATTTTAATTTTGGCGAATTTAATGAATTTTGATTATTTAAAATGAATTATTTTAAATAATAATGACGAAAAATTTATTTTGAATATAATTCGAACGTATATATTCGTTTGAATCGACGATAGAATATAAATATTTATTTATATTTATAAAAGGAATTGAAAATGGCGCGGTAGTTCGATGATTCGATTTCAAATTTCAAATGGATGTACAGGATTCAAAACAAACCGGATTTTAGTGAAACCAAAAATATTAGAATCTATTTGATAATATCTTTCCAAAGAATCCAAAAAATTGAAATTTCATAGCGGGAATCAAAAGATACGTCCAGTTGAAAATTCAGAATAGTCGCTATGGAATTCTGGCCCTTAAAAATGGAAATTTTGCAAACGACCTCGGATTTCGGTGAAACCACTTTTGTTGGATCCGTGATGTCAAGTTATTGCTAGGTTTCAAATTTCATAATTTTTTGAATCAATATGTGAGCGTGGCAAAGGAAAACGTGTTTGACCAGTTTCAGTTGATTTTAATAGACTGGAAAATAGCCATTTTTCAAACGGTCTCAGAATCGGATGAAATAAGTTTTGTTAGGGCCGTATCGTCAATATGAAGCTAGAAAATATTTTTCGGGAATTTTTCTAGTTAGTATGTGACCCCGGTAAATTGAAATGTGCGTTCAAATTCAATATATAGAGTTATATTTTGATTTTGAACGAAAACTGATCATAACGATAAAATGGACTTACGATATATATCCCATTGTGTTCAGAATGGGGGTAATTAGCCAGGAACGACAGTCGTTGGGATTCGATTGAAGTTAGTGGTGATAAACAATTAAATGATGAATTAAAATATTATTGAATTATATTATATATATAATACCCCTCCTTTTCACATAACCCCCCAAATCGATTTCATTCAAAAGAATAAAAAAAGAACGTTCTTCCAATTCGCGACAGCCGACCCCCCTTGGACCGCGTCGCGCCGCCATCGCCTACCGTAGGCTAGTGCCTCCACGACCAAGACCCCCAGCGCCGTCCCCTCCCCTTCATCTCCGCCTTTTCCTCCTCCTAGAACGGGCGAACACCCCCACGCAAGCCCCCCCAAAACCGTCGGAAACCCTAGCACAGCCGCCGCCACAGCCATGCTCCGGCCCTCGCTCCTCCGACTGATGACCCTCCTTCATCAACAGTTGGATTCCTCTTTCAAAAAGTGAGTTTTTCTAGTTTAATTAAATTCAAATACGTAGTATAAAATCATTTTTTATAAATAAAAAGCAATATTATTTTTAATCAGATTTGATTTGTATTTAACATTATAAAGATCTGATTTTTAACAACAGAAAGATTTGATTTTCATTAGAAAAGGCTATATTTTTATATAATAGAAAAGGTTTGGTTTTTGTTTAATATAGCAAAGTTAAAGATTTCATTTTTATAAATGTAAAGATTAAATTTTTATTATGAAGTAGGAAATTTAATGATTCCATTTTTATTTACATACGAGCGTTATAAAGATGAGATTTTTATCTCTAGAAGCACACGTGATTTTTATATATGTAGCGAATTAAAAATATAATTTTTATAATATAGAGAGGTTAAAAATATAAATTTTGTACTAGTGGCATATTAAAAATATGATTTTTATATAGGTATGATAGTAAAAATATGATATTTTTTCATGTAGAGTTATAAAAACATAATCTTTATTAGGAGAAGAGAAATATAAAAATATAATTTTTATAACAAAGTGAAGATAAAAATTTGATTTTTATATATATGAGGTGAAGATAAAAATTCGATTTTTATATATGTAAGTGACAAAAGACGAAAAGGTGAAGATTTCCTTCATAACAAGAGTCGCGGTGAATGGATTTAGCTTGGGTGAGAACTCCTCACCTTTTATTTAGTTTTCTAGTTAAAATATATACTAGGATGCAGACGGTGTTTAGTAGCACCCGACACCCGTCGTCCACAGACCATGGACGGCTTGTTTGTTGATTGTTTGATTTTGATGTGTAGTTGATTGTGTGATGTGATGTGAAATGAAAATAAATTATTTATATAGTTAAAATATCTTATAGTTGAAAATAGGATTTTTAACGTGTATATGAATTGAAATAAAAGTAAAAATAAACAAATCGGACGATTTGTTTATATACACACATTTGATTGATATTGATTGGGACGATAAATTTTACACATCGCCCAACTGCACAAATAAAATCTTTGTTTGATTATTTGAAAACCCCACACGGGTATTGGGGTGATATATGACATACATTAATCCCAATAGTTAGTTGTATGTCGATCGATTGATTGACAGACTGTTATAAGCGTTAAATATTTATATTCGATGCTTATACAGTGTAGAATGCACTTTGGATGATGGTTGATTATTCATCATTGTCATTGTATACCTGTGCTGTAGAAAATCCATATAATTAACATTATATGGTAATTGATTGGGCCTCATTCCAGTTTTGAAAAAGAAAACTTGAATAGAAATATTTGAAAAAGAAATATTTGAAATAGAATATTTGAAAATAGAAATATATGAAGCCGTGTTGATTAGATTTACGCCATTTTGACGTGAACGATATTTATATCGATTTTATTCATTTTATAATGAACATCGAAAGTGATTTTAAAATCTGATATTTTGAATAGAAATGAATTCGAATTGAAATTGAATAGAATTGAAATTGAATAGAAATGAATTCGAATTGAAATGAATAGAATTGAAATCGAATAGAATTGAAATTGAATAGAATTGAAATTGAATAGAAATGAATTCGAATTGAAATTGAATAGAATTGAAATTGAATAGAAATGAATTCGAATTGAAATTGAATAGAATTGAAATTGAATAGAAATGAATTCGAATTGAAATTGAACTGAAAACCGATTTGAATTGAAATCAATTTGAAATGAATTTATGTTGAAAAATTCGATTTTGATTTGAATTTGAAAAGGAAATTGAAATCGTTTTGAAAACGAATTTAAAACGATTTATAAAATACGTTTTAAAAGGAAATCGACGAAGTATATATTATATATATAATATAATGGCCTGAATAGAACACGCAGCGCCGCGGCAGTTCGCGAATTTCGACCATTGACTTCGAACGGATATTACGGGAGATCCGGCCGTCGGATTCTCCTGAAACCGGAACCGTTGGGTTCGTATCGAAAAGAGATTTCTAAGGAATATTAGAAATTTGAAATCTAACGGTTGGATTTGGAATTATGTCCAAATCAAATTTGGAAAAGGTCGTTGTAAGTGCAGTTCGATGGCCGTTGATGGAAATCGACTGTGCGGGCCTTGATAAAATTATTAAAAATAGTAATAATTTGTGTAAAATCATAGGAAATGATTTGTGAAGATTTGGGATGAAAAACTCCATATTTGAAAAGATAAAAATAGATTTTTATCAAAATGAACTAGTTTTGAACTAGAATTATAATTCTATTTATTTTTAAATAAATAAATTGAATTGAAAAAGGGTTTTAAAAGTAACCAGAATTTCCAATAATTGAATTGGAATGGATTTAAATCGAAATTGTCTTTGGATTATTTCGATGTTGGATTTCGTGATTATAAAGATATTGTTATGGAAATTTGAAAGATATATATATCGTTATTTCCAATACGATATTTGTTGGTCGTAGAATTTGATATTGAATATAAGCCGGTATATTTTCTATTCAGAGCCTTGTGTTTAATATCAAATATGATTTGGGTTTGTCGTGAATGGTGTCTTCATTAACACTGTTCTTAAGCCCAGGTGAGAAAAAGATTAAATCTTTTATTTAGATTTAATGAAGTGTATCAATTAAATAATATTTAATTGGAATTGAATTTGAATTGATTCTTGGGTTTATCGTGAACGGTGTTTTAAATAACACTCGTTCTTTAACCCGATAATTAATAGAATGTGATTTTGGGTCGTCGTGAACGGTATCTTCAATAATACTGTTCTTAGACCCAACGAAGTTAAGAAAATCAGAAACTAACTGGAGATTATTTTAGTTGAACGGTTTCTTGGGTATTGATATGATGTTGGTTTCGGCCTTCGGGGTTAATATTTAGGGAATTGCTCACTTGCTAATTTACGGTTAGGGACTGATTGAATTGTGATGTGATTTTAGGGTTTATCGTGAACCGTGTTTTAAGTGACACTGATTCTTTAACCCAGTCAAAGATTAAAACTAAGTGGAGTTTTAATGAATCTTTAATTAGATTGAAAAGATCGAGAATGGAGTATCACCAGTTTTGCTCCATGCGATAGTTAAATCTTTAATTAGATTTGAACGTGAAATGGTAATTGAATTTACCGATAACACCGTGGTGTCAGATATGAAGTATTACCAGTTTTACTTCATGGGATGAATAGGTTGGGATTGGGAAATTAAAACAAATGATTACTTCGGTAAGGTTCGTTAATCCCGACTAGTTTGGATAAACCAAAATTTGGTTTGAATTGATTTTCAAAGGATGATTAAAGAATAAATTTAAAGGAATTTATCTTTGATTAAATTAATGGGAACTTTTCCCTATGAATGTGAAATTTAGAAACTAACTGTAGGTTAGCTAAGCAGAACGGTTTCCTGGGTATTGATCTGATGTTGGTTTCGGCCTTCGGGGTTAATATTTGGGGAATTATTCTCTTGTTAATTTACGGTTAGTGACTGATGAATTGGAATGAGGCGTATGTTGTGTTTGTGTAACACCTGTTTATTATATACGCGAGTTGCTTAGAAAGACCGGGTTTATCCCATTCTGAATAACTGAATCGACAATAAGAAATCGAAGATGAAGACGGTGGTCGAAGACCAGAGATCTTCACCTCGTTTGGATGGTAACTGATGTCCTAATTGGGAGGCATCCCGAAATATGGATAATGAGTGGTGATCTTCCAGACGTACGTGGAGATCGATGGGTTTGCGAGGTATATAGTGCCTCCGGTTTCGTTCAGACCCAGAACGGACTTGCAAATGGACAGTGTGTCTGACATTGGAATTTATTCTGTGTGATTGATAGCCATCAGTTGCACGGTGTGAATTGCCTGTGTGGCATGCTAAGATGCAGTGATCAGGGCTTCTATTGAAAATCAAAGTCTTGTGGTGATGATCAAAGAACCGCCTGTGTGGCGTAGCTATGTGTATAACGAGAAATCGCGAGCCTCACACCCCGGTATGAACCAGAAATGGGAGAAAGGACCTCAGGGGGGACGTGCGTTTTCTTTCTAGCTAGAAGTGGCGTCAGTGGTTTTACACGCCCTGACGAGTTTGACTTATGTGGTTGTTACTGTTGCGAGGCGCCTCGGAAATATCGGTCGATCCGGGAACGATGGAGTCATTCGTTGGCTCACTTACGCCCCAAAGGGCAGAGAAACACATTGTTCAGGCATTATAATCCATTCCGTGTGGACCGGCCCTGACAATCTAAGGTGCGGTTGCGGCTGTGCCTGAGACTCGAGCTAGACAGTCTCGAATTCGGTAAGGACTATCTTTTGCCTTGGTTCATGACGGAAATCCAATTTCCAAATACATGATTTTGCGGTTTTAATTGTAGAACTAGTATGGCGACATGATATATGGTACCCATGCCGTCTATGATTGATACTTATGATTTGAAATTGTTTTGACACTATACACTTATAATAGTATCAAATGATTTGTTTTAAACGTACTAAGCATGTTTGGCTATTATAAGGGAAAACCCTATCCCCCGGCTTGCGTTGCATTATGTGATAGGACCTGGGTCTTATAATAGCTTCATTTTTCCAAAAAGCATTGCGCTGTTTTGTTATATGCACTGGTATTCTTGGGAGGAAACCCGTTCCGTGTTATACGACGTGGTCCCTTGATATATCTGATTTAAAGTAAAGTTTTAAATAACTGTTTTAGTTCTCACACCAGTCTCATGACTGACCTAGAGTTTATTGTTTTAACCTAAACTCTGGGTGCCCTTATTTTGACACGGGCAGCTAGTAGTTTTGGTTTTGCAGATTTATATTCACAGGATCCTGGCTTACAGCTGGAACGATATCCGGAAAGCTTTGTATTCGTATATCTCCTTCAGTTGTATTTTGTATTATTTTCCGCTGCTATGTAATGTATTCTAATCTCTGATATTTATCGAATGTATATTATTTGTTTATACTCTGTATATTCTTGTATTCTGATGAATTGTTGTAATATACAATGAAATGTTCTTCCGTCTGCGTCCTGATGTGACTTGTTCTCGACTCAATCCGGGCTTTCCTCACCGGGGAAGTTCGGGTCGTTTCAAAATGATTCTTGTATTTGCATATAAATTCTAATGCATGTTTTGCAAATAAAAATTGATTCTTATATTTGTATGTATGTTTTGCAAATAAAAATGATTCTTATATTTGTATATGAATTCTAATGTATATTTTGCAAATAAAAATGATTCTTATATTTGCATATAAATTTTGTTGTATGTTTTAACAATAAAAATGATTCTTTATTTAACATACAAATTCTAATGTATGTTTTAACAATAAAAAAATGATTCTCTCATTTTTGTTGACAATTCGATTTCAACAAAATGATTAAAGATGATCTTTTCATTTTGGTTGAAAAATCTATTTCAATAAAATGATTAAAAGTGATAATTCCATATTGTTAACAACTCTTACTTTGACCAATTGAATAAAAGTGGTAATTCATATTGTTCACGATTCTAATTTAACAAAATGAATAACAAATGATAATTTCATATTGTTAACAATTCTAATTTAACAAAATGAACACAACTGATTCATTCATTTTTGTTGACAATCCTAGTTTCAACAAAAATGATAATTCATTTTTGACAATTTTAATTTAATAAAATGGCATATTTATTTACATACATTTTTCAATGTATTCTAATGACAAATAAAAGAACAATTTATTTGTGTACAATATTCTATGCAACATAACAAATAAAAATGATTTTTTTTTTTTTACAATTTCCATATAACAAAAATGATATTTTTGTCTTATCACAATTCTATTTAATAAAAATGTTATTTTGTTTTGGTTTAACTCAAATCTCCTTAACAAAAGGTTATTTTGGTTTTAACTCTTGTCTAATTAACAAAAATGTAATTTTTTGTTTCAACCCAATTCAAAAATGTTAATTATGGTTTCAACCATTCTTATTAACAAAAATGATAATTTTTGTTTCAACAATTCTATTTTGACAAAAATGTATATTTTTGTTTCAACTAATCTTTTTGGCAAAAAAGTATATTTGACAAAAGTGTATATTTCTAATTCAACAATTCTAATTTTTTCAAAAATGTTCACTTTTGTTTCAACACTTCTAATTTAAAAAAATGCACATTTTTGTTTCAACAATTATATTTTGACAAAACGGCCAATTTTGTTTCAACTATTATATTTGACAAAAGTGACGAATTTGGTTTCAACTATTACATTTGACAAAAGTGATACATTTGGTTTTAACTATTATAACTCAAATTTATATAACAAAAATGTAATCTTTGTTTAACTCTAATCTTATTTAACAAAAATGTAATTTTTGTTATGTTCAATCTTTTTATTGAAAAACTATAAACAATAAAAATATAATCTTTCATGTTACTTCTTTTTCTTTAAACAAAGTGAAACTAAAAACATGATCTTAATAGCCAATCTTTTTATTGCAACAAAATTACAGTAAAAATGTGTTCTTTAATAAGAAATCTCTTATTGCTATCAAAATGACAATAAAAACATATCTTTCTATTTTACTCTTTTTATTGTAACTAAAATGAAAATAAAAATATATCTTTTCATTCTACTATTTTTATTTTTGTTGAACAAAGTGACAACAAAATTGAAATCTTTAATTATAATCATTTTATTGAAATCTTTTTATTATAATCTTTTTATTGAAACTAAGTGACAACAAAATGTAATCTTTTTATTATAATCTTTTCTACATATTCTAATGTCAAATAAAAAAAGATAATTTATTCGCATATTTGTTCTATTCTTCTAATGACAAAATAAAAGGCAATTTTGTTTACATAACATGTCTCATATTTTAATGACAAAACAAAAAGACCATTTTGTTCTAACATGACATTCATAAATAAATGACAATTTTAATATAATGACATTTCTAATATAATGATATTTCTATACTAATGTAGCATTTCTAACATAAATGATGTTCTTGTACTAATATAATAATTCTAACATAAATGATGTTTATATACTAATATCACAATTCTAACATAAATGATGTTTTATACTAATATCACAATTCTAATCATAAATGATGTTTTTATACTACTATAATATGTCTAACAAAAATGACATTTATATTCTAACCAATTAAAGATTAGATTTTTATCTTACAAAAATATAATTCAACAAATCATCATCAACACAGTCAATCAATAAATCTAAATTTTATACGATGCATACATTTAAATATAGAGTCACAATCAATACAAATATTTATATATACTTCTATATATATAATTTTTATTTTAAATTAAAATCGAGAAATCTCACCATGATTTTATCTGATTTTCCAACATGCTCCGTTTAAACTCTAGTCAGTTCCATCGCGAAGCTCTCATTTTTGTAATCCTAATGCAAGTCGTTTCGTTCGATTCTGACTCAATTTGCAAAAGTTACAATGGTTTAAACTTTTAATTATAAGAGTTAATTAACTAATAAAATTAATAAATTTAGTTAACCTTAATCCATCATTTACTTTACTCCATTGTCTTCCTCATACTGTAGCCAACAAAACAAAACCCATCACACTATCAACTTTGACCTGCGCACACTCCCTTAGGCTTTCTGACGTCGATCCAAATACTCCATCTCGAAGCCCCCGATCTCCTCTTCCTTCGCCATGACTGATGGAGAATTCGAACTCCCCAATTCCCCTGGAATTGCGTGCGAACTGATGGTATTCGAACCCCAAATTCTCCCGATCCAGGACAGTAAACCCAATCTCATCCGTTGGTACTCTAGATCTCACTAAGATCACCATTTTTTGTATTGAATGCTGTTCGAATTTGTTGAAGAATTGAAAGATTGATTCGAAAAAGGTTTAGAGCGTTCGAGCCATTGAAATACTAAGCGGCGGCTGCTGTTTTAATATTAGCGTTTAGGTTTCTAATTTGTGGGATATTTATAATATTTTATTAATTAATTTTCTAGTTTTGCAAATAAATCCATTAATTCTCAGTAGCTCGAAATTCAGCCCAGCGAGAGTTGTTCCAAGCCAAATAACCTCATTCCGGACACAATGGACTAGATCTCATTAGCCCATTCGATCATTCCAGCCCACTTTTCTTTAATTTAAAATATAAATCATTTAATTATTTAATTTGATCGTACATTTTAATTTACCGGGGCCAAATACTAACTCCATAAATTCTAGAAAAATCATTTCTAGTTATGGTTTGACGATACGGTCTTAACAAAATTAATTTCGTCGAATTTGAAGACTGTTTGAAAAATGCTCATTTTCTGGTCAATCAAAATTGACTGAAATTGATAAAAAAACATTTTCATTTGCCACACTCACATATTAATTCCAAAAATTATGAAAATTGAAATCCTACAATAATTTGATATTCCGAATCCAACCAAAGTGGTTTCGTTGAAAACGAAGGTCATTTGCAAAATAGCTATTTTTAATATATATATATATATATATATATATATAAATTCCATAGCGACTATTCTGAATTTTAAATCGGGCATAACTTTTTATTCCCATTATGAAATTTCAATTTTTCGGATTCGTTGGAAAGTTATTTTTAAACAGATTCTAATATTTTGGTTTCACTAAAATCCGATTTATTTTGCATCCTGTACATTCAGTTAAAGTTCAAATTCAAATTTTCAAACTGCCGCGCTATTTCTAACTCCTTTTAAAATTAAAATAAATATATTGGTTCTAACTTCGTTTAAATAAATTTTCAGTCGTTATTATTTAAAATAAATTATTTTAACTATTCAAAACTCAATAAGATAGCTAAAATAAAAAATTTAAATTGGTTCTAATTTCCGGGATGTTATAATCTCCCCCACTTAAAATCTTTTCGTCCTCGAAAAGGAACAAAGCTAAAAATTGTTTAACTAACCAACTCAACTTTCAATTTTCTTTTGGTTTAATAATTTTATTACTTGAACTAATTATCACACAACACAATCATCAATCCATTATTTGATCAACTTTTCAAATATATATCACTTTTATATATCAAAAATCATATTTTCTAAGATCATATTATATATATAATAACAAATACGTTAATTATAAACTTGTCACTCTTAACTCATTTTAGGGCATTTCTAACCCCATCTCTAACGAGTTTTCTCATTCTAGGATACTACTGATCCTATCTCTAGTGAGTATTCTTTTATCGGATATTACTAATCCTACCTCTAATGAGTCTTCTGTTCAGTTCTTACGAGTTGTACCCCAAAGATTTGAGCTAACCAGAGCTCTGATACCAGTTGTAACGATTCGGATTTCGCCCGGACCTAATCGATCGCAAAATCGACTAAGACCGTTCAAAAACCCGAACACGCTAACTTTGGGCATACAACACATCCGAACAAATAACAGAAGACTTTTATAAACATTATAAAATGTTACATCAGAGTACAGAATATCGTAGTCCATTGAATATAATAATACAACAGCGAAAGATAATTTACAATGAACTTAATACAGTGCAGCGGAACTAATAAACTAATACAGCGGAAGTCTATCAATGCTCTGGACACAACTTTAAGCTTCGATCCAGAATACTGTTCAATATATCTGTAAAATAAGCTACTTGACTGCCAGTGTGGAAAAGAGGGCACCCGAGTTTGCAAAGTGAAACAAACTACGGGTCAGTCATGGGACTGGTATGAGAAATCTTACTTAACTTATCTAACAATATGGCTAATCACAGGACCACGCCGCTAACGCGGAACGGGTTTACTCCATTGGATTGACAGTGAATAAATTAAATAAATTTTTATTCAAAATAACGCAATGCTTTTTAGAAAAATGAAATCATTATAAGACTCAAGTCCCATCACACAATGCAACGCAAACCGAAGGCTAGAGTTTTACCTTATAGTGAACAAACATGCTTGATACGTAGAAAATGATATTTTTAATATTATAATTAGTGTCTAATCGATTTTAAAATACTTCAAAGTAAATGTATCAATCCTAGATGACATAGTACCCCATCCTACTATGTCTCCATATATAGGTTTACAATCAAAACCGTAATGTCGTATTGGAAATTGGGTTTCCATCACGAGTCAAGGCTAGGGACGATCTCCTTACCGATTCGATACACTCTAGCAATGTCCCAAGATTCGGACGCTGGCGAAACCTTGGATCCTGCAGGGCCGGTCTGTAACACCCCACGTCCATTAATGTCACTCACGAAGGGAATGCATTAACTTCCATGGAGGTTATAAGTGAATATAGAACAGAAAAATTACAACAAGACATATAGTAAATAGTACTTGGAAATCTAAAACTTCATTTTATTGCAGTGGAAATTAAACATGTTTGTTACATCATAAAACCATAGATCATAACCAAGTACAATATCCATCTTCATAAAAACAAAATACATAATCCCATTACATAAATAGCCATTAAAAAGATAACAAGCTGGACTTTACTTCAACGGTCCAAGCTTTCCAAAGAGAGATGAAGCAATTCAATCAAACTCCACTAGAGCTGGGCCCAACCTGAGGACTTGGAGGGGGAAAAAGGATAGAAATAGAGGGGGTCAGACATAAAGTCTGGCGAGTATGATAATTCTAACAATACTATTATCAGAATAACTAGACTAAGGCATAAGCTGGAAGACAAGTAAATGTCTATGAACTCTTAGGAAGATAAAGATAGCGTTTAAGATAACGTTAAAGATAACGATAAAGGCACACCTAATTACTAACGAATGATTACTACACTGCACCGCACATTACTACACTGCACCACACCAGTCACCCTATTGTTTGATCCCACTTGCTTCACACAGAAACTTTATAAATAGCCTTACGTACCCCTAGCTGACTACATAGGTGTCGTCTGCCCCTATCTCCACTAGGTGTACCCCACTACCCACTTTCGATCGGCTCCTTACTCGTAGATACCCGTGCTGTCCCCACAGTGGGGTGTATCACTCCCCTAAAGTGGCAACCCGATACAACTTGAGAATGCACGACTTATACCTACACGATGCAACAAAGTCTTACCTACCAGCCCGGGTCCACACACGCATATGAAACCCGTTGGACTTGCGTTGCCACCGCTCCCCGTTTTGGACTCTTACAGTCAAACCCAGCATGTGTGTCCCGTCCTCGACTTGGGTCGAGCCCACAAAGATACGTTTGGGATACTGGTCGAAATGGGCCCCCACAAGCTACCCACCTAAGCTTGTCTCTAGTATATCCCACTTAACCCTCTTAGTCATGTTCATTTACACGTGTGTTTGGTTAAGTCTTACTAATCGTATTTAACATGCCACTAAGGGCACCCCATAGATTCCTCATGCCACCCAAGGCACCTACTTAACCCCATGTCCCACCTTACATGTTTATCTGGTTAAGTATTTCTTAATTCATTCAGGCCATAACCTCATAAAGACCTCTCACATTAGACTGGCATTTATGGCAGCTGGATTTGCCGGGCGGGTCCGGGCAGTCTTACACCATAAAAGAGTCTAACCTCGTGTCTTTACAACCGTTATGCTTTAGTTTAGGCCTAGGACCTCTCACATTGGGCTGACATTTGTGACCACTGGATTTGCCGGGCGGGTCCGGGCAGGTTTACATCACAAACGAGTCCAACCTCGTGTCCTAAGCATTGATTAACACTTAAAATCTTTTACCCCAGTTTTAATAATTCCCTATTCAAATTCTTAATTAAGTCAACTTTTAATGATGTCCATAATTGACTCAATTATGGCCATCCACTTATGGCATGCAAAATCATATCAATTGCACCCCAACTTTTTAATATTAAATCCTTAATATTACCCCTACCCCACGTTTATACGTTCGCTTATTCAACGCATAATATAGGCTAGACTTGTATAGTCTAACACCTAGCACAAAGATAAATTATCACAACATATAGACAATTAAAATAAATCTAATCATAATAGGGGTGAAACTTGCATAAACTACACATGTTAAGGATCAAAAGGTGTCAACTTGTTAAATGTCTCAATTTACATGATATGATCATAGCCCAAATCTATACATAAACTTGCATATGGGGTTTTTAGGCAACATAATGATGGTGTGAACTAGCATAGGATATCACATATGTCATAGCATAATTCTAGATGTCATAATAGATGTCTTGGCATATGTTCATAACTTTTCTAATCAATCTAACTTGCATATGTGACTTGTCATATAGATCAACATATACCAAACATGATGATTTAATTAATATGAACTAACTAGCATAGATGGTAACATCATGGCCTTTTTAACATGTATGATTCATCACAACTTAGCGTAGAAACTTTCAACATACATAACATCATCATAGCATGATTTACAACATATAAGATATCATCATCACATAACATTGGATTTACAATATACATGATAGCAAAAGGGGTTTACAACAACATATATGATAATTCACATCATCTACTCATAATCCATTCATAACTCAACCTAATTAAAATGATAATAATCTTTTTAAGATCATCATACTCACAATTTAGAGAAGAAAATAGAGAGTTTTGCTTTGCTTTAGGGTTGGGAGAATTAGAATTGAATTTTCTTTTCTTCTTTCTTAGTTGGCGGCGGCTCCATTGATTTCCATGGCGACGGTAACTATTCTATTTTAATTAGGTTTAGGGTTAACATTAGGATGTATTTATAGGTGTAGGAAGTTATTTAGGACCATTAGATTTACCCTGAACCATGAGAACCAATCAAATGCAAAATCTGCATTTGAGCGAATCGGCCCACGGGTTGACAGCCAAACACACTGGATTAACCCCTAGTCGACCCTGCGGGGCTTGGTTCGTCCTCAAAAATGGGCCGGTTCGGTTATTTCCCCTCCCAATTCGCTGTTTTGAACTTTTTCGCATATTTATTTATTTAATTTTTAATTTATATATATATATATATATATATATATATATATATATCAATATATATATATTTTTCTGCGCAACCCATTTCACTTAATTCTTTTCTAAAAATTAAGTATACTTTAATTTGTGAATTTTAATGTTATAAAATTACGGGGTGTTACATTCCCCCCTCCTTAAAGGATTTCATCCCCGAAATCTCCAAGTCAAGAAGAATGCATATCCTACCATCTAATCGTCCATCTCCTCAACCATAAAACACCAACATCCATTGTCCTTAAAAGACTTCTAATGCTTTAATGTTTATATGCACAGTGTGTGTATATGTCCATATCTAATGCAAAATTAGGCGGTCTATTGATTCAGTCGACCTCCTTAGTGCAACTCATGATAGTGCCATGCGTCCAATATGTATGCAAAAGATTCCTAATGATACATATTAATTCTATATGCGTGCACAACCATCCACCCGAATGCAGCAACTATATGATAATAAAACCATTATACATCCATTTTACTAAATACATCCATATATATGCAATATGCAATATGAAGTGACTGAGCCGATCTGGTGCCTAATAGTGTGTGTATATGCATCCACGAGCAACCACTAGCAAACACTTGCATCCACTTTGCATCCACCATACATAACATGTCTCAAACACATGTTTCAATCATAGGATTATCCTAACTAAAGGTCAAAGATACTAGCGAGAGGATATACTAAAGATAAGATAAGTACAAGCTAAGCGATAAAAGAGAAATTAAAGGACATACCCTCAAAAAGAAAAGGGTATCGTGAACGCATCTTCTCTTCCGTCTCCCAAGTAGCGTTGCTCTCCTCATCTCCCCATTGCACTTTGACTAGTTTGACCTCTCGATTCCTCAACCTCTTGATCTCCGACCCAAGAATGCGCGTAGGAGCTCGTCGAATTGTCGCATCACGCTCTATCTCCACCTCTCTAAGCAAGCTCGGCTCTACCACTTCCACGGTCTCGTGCAAGCACTTCCTCAAATGTGACACATGGAATACGTCATGTACACCACTAAGTCTCTCGGGCAACTCCACTCTATACGCCATCCGTCCAATCCTCTCCTTAATAGGAAACGGCCCTACAAACCTTGGTGCTAATTTCCCAACGGACCCAAAGCGAACAACGTTTCGTAATGGAGACACTTTGACAAAAACCATGTCCCCAACTTCAAACTCGAGATCTGTCCTCCTCTTATCTGCATAAGATTTCTGCCTATCTTGCGCTGCTTTCATCCTCCTTCGAATCAAGTTGATCTTCTCCGAAGTCTCCCTAATCATATCGGGCCCAAGTAAGATCTTATCCGTAGATTCCCACCAACATGTAGGTGAACGACAAGGTCGTCCATAAAGAGCTTCGAATGGTGCCATACCAATGCTGGATTGAAAGCTATTATTATATGCGAACTCAACCAATGGAAGATGCTCTTCCCATGTACCCCCAAAGTCTAGGATACATAGCCTCAACAGATCCTCTAGAATGCGATTCACCCTCTCAGTTTGGCCGTCCGTCTGAGGATGATATGCGGTGCTCAAACATAACTGAGTCCCTACCGCCTCTTGTAAGCTTCTCCAAAATTCGCTAGTGAAAATAGGATCGCGGTCGCTTACTATGCTAGAAGGAACACCGTGCAAACGAACTATTTCTCGGACATATACAGAAGCTAACCATGGAGCAGTCCTCTTACTCTTCACGAGAATAAAATGGGCGCTCTTAGTAAGTCTATCTACTATAACCCAAATTCCCGTATTACCCTTCCTCGATCGCGGTAATCCATCCACAAAATCCATCGAGATGCTTTCCCATTTCCATAGTGGAACCTCCAATGGGTGAAGCAACCCACCGGGTTTCTTTTGCTCCACTTTTACTTGTTGGCACACCAAGCATCTAGCGACATACTCGGCCACGTCTTTCTTCATGCCGACCCAAAAGTAAACTCTCTTCATGTCTTTGTACATCTTGTCCCCGCCGGGATGAATGGTTATCTTCGAACGATGTGCTTCGTCAAGAATAGTCTTCCTTAGGTCATCGTCTTTTGGTACACAAAGTCTACCGTCCCTACGTAACCAACCCTTATCATCTAGGGTATACCTACGGAGATAGCTTGATGACTCCCCTCCTTTGAGCTTTTCTACTAACTCAACTAACTATGGGTCGTCTCGCTGTGCCTCGCCAATCCATCCCAAAAGCGTAGGTCTGACCTCCAAGGATGCTAGCAAACCGGGTACGAAGTCAACGGAAGGTCTAAAGTCAAACATTGAAATGAATTCTAAACTTCGCCGCTCAACAAACAAAGAACTTAAGGATAATCTTTTTCTACTTAAGGCGTCTGCCACCACGTTACCCTTGCCAGGGGTATAGGCTATTTCGAAGTCGTAGGACGCTAAGAACTCCATCCACCTTTGCTGCCTTAAGTTCAAGTCCTTTTGAGAGAATAGGTATTTTAAAGATTTGTGGTCAGTGAATAGTTCGAATTTCTCGCCAAGAAGATAATGACGCCAAGACTTAAGCACGAAAACAATAGCGGCCAACTCTAGGTCATGTGTGGGGTAATTCTTCTCATACGCTCTCAACTGCCTTCCACCATAGGCTATTACCCTGCCCTCTTGCATTAAGACTGCGCCTAGTCCCGTCCCACAAGCGTCAGTATAAACGGTAAACGGCTTACTCCCGTCTGGCAATACTAAGACTGGGGCTGAAGTCAAAGCTCTCTTCAAACGTTGGAACGCATCATCACAATCTACGTCCCATGTGAAAACTAGGTTCTTCTTCGTCAAGCGTGTCAGTGGAGCTGATATCTTTGCGAAGTCTTTGATAAACTTCCTATAGTAGCCAGCCAACCCCAAGAAACTTCTCACTTCGGTAGCATTTTTGGGAACCTTCCAATCTTGGATGGCCACCACCTTCGCGGGATCTACAGCTATTCCTTCTTTGGAAACCACGTGTCCTAAGAACCGTACTTCCTTCCTCCAAAAGTGACACTTAGAAAATTTAGCTTTAAGCTTATGCGCTCGAAGAGTCTCCAACACTTCCCTAAGATGTAGGGCATGCTCTTCTTCATCCTTAGAAAAGATCAAGATGTCATCTACAAAGACTACCACAAATTTGTTAAGGTACTCCCTAAACACCCTACTCATCAAATCAACAAAGTATGCGGGGGCGTTTGTCAAACCGAAGGGCATCACTAGCCATTCATAGAAACCGTCCGGAGTCCTAAAGGCAGTCTTGTCAATGCTATCCTCATCCACTCTCAACTGATGGAAACCAGTGGCTAAGTCCAACTGCGAAAACACTGAGGCGCCAACTAACTGATCGAAGAGATCGTCAATCCTCGGCAGTGGGTGTCTGTTCTTCTTAGTAAGCTTATTAAGTTCTCTATAGTCCACACAAAGTCTAAGGGACCCATCCGCCTTCGTGGCAAATACTACTGGAGCACCCCACTCCGATATACTTCGTCTTATGAACCCCTTCTCAAGCAACTCCTTCACTTGCTTACCGAGTTCCCTCCTTTCACGTGGAGCCATGTGGCGTACTGGCAAAGATACTGGTTTCGCATTATCCACAAGATATATTCGAAAATCTATCTCCCGCTTCGGAGGCAAGCCCTTCACCTCCTCAAACACATCCAAATATTCTCGGACCACTCTAACAGATCATAGATTTTCCTCAGACGCGTCAAGCGATTCTAGATAACTTAGCATAACCGAATTTATGGGATTACAAAAGATTTCGAGAGTGTTGCCAAGGCGAGTCACGAGCCTAACTACTCTCCTTTCACAATCAAGAACGGCCCCATTTCTGGATAACCAATCCATTCCTAAAATTAGCCCATAGCCCGTGAAGCCCAACACATAAGCATCACATCTAAATTCAACGCTAAGTATGGAAATTTTCAAATCCAAACACATCATAGACAAATAAGCTGAGCCCCCAATTGGATTCGAAACAACTAAGGGATCCTCTACTAAACTGGTGTTTAAGTGCAGTGATTCAACTAATGATGTAGAGATAAACGAATGTGATGCGCCCGAATCGAATAAGGTACGGACAGGATGACCAAACAGAAAAACTAAGCTTTCAACAAAAATGGTTCTACCTCGTTCTTGCAGCGGTGGGACAGTGAGAGCCTGAACTTGTCCCCTTGCCTGCCCTGGTGCCATAAGAGCCTGCACCTGTCCTCCCGAGGTAGCTCCTGCCCTCTGCCCCTTCTTTGGGCAGTCCTTCACTAAATGTCCTGCATCGCCACAATGAAAACAACCTATCTTCTTTTTCTTTCGGCAATCCTTGCTGAGATGGCCTGGGGTTCCACAGTTAAAGCACTTCTTCTTTCCCTTGCCTTTATTGTCTTTTCCACCCTTCTTGTTTTGCTATTGTGGTTTCTTCTGATCCCCCTTCTTCTCGGGTGCCTTATCAGCTTTAGCGCTTTTCTCCTCATGCATAAGCGCCATTTCTACTAACTTCTCAAAGGTGGCCCCCATAGGGATGTGGGTCATAGCCAACCCTTGCAATGGTTTATTCAAGCCATTCACGAACCTCAGCGCCTTCTTCTCCGGCGTGTTCACTAAGTCCAAGCCAAACCTTGCTAACTGATTAAATTTATTGACATATTCTTTCACTGATGAGCTTCCTTGCTTCAATGTCAAGAACCTTTCCATATATAGATTTTCTTCCGCCCTTGAGAGAAACTTCGCCTCGAACCTACGTCTGAAATCCGCCCAAGAGTCAACAGGACGCTCCCCATTAGTGACCTCCCACCAAAACGAGGCCTCTCCCTTCATCAACCAAGCTGCTAATCGAACTCTCCTCCCTTCTTCTACTTCAAAGATTTCTAGCAATTCTTCCACCTCCTTAAGCCAATCTCTAGCTTCCACAAACGTTTCTTACCCTTGAAATGGTTTTCCACCCATAGCCTTGAATTACTTGCACGTCTTTGCAAAAGTATCTACGCGAGGAGGAGGAGCAACGGGTGCAACTGGTGGTGGAGGAACATTGGCTGGACCTGCAGCGGCCCTAGCCTCTAATAACCTCCTATACCATCCTGGTATCGTTACACCGTCGGGTAGATTAAGATCTTCAGCCATGCTGAAACGAAAAAGGAAAGATTCAAAATGGAGAATTCGAAAGATAAAGATATGGGCTATTGAGGATTATGTTTTTTTTCTTAAAAACTTTTCTATTTAAATTTCTCATTAAAACATGTTTTTGAAAGCACTTCTTCCAAAAATAACTATTTTTCTAAAGTATTTTTATCTGTTCTGGTAACCTTAAGCTCTGATACCACGTGTAACACCCCACGTCCATTAATGTCACTCACGAAGGGAATGCATTAACTTCCATGGAGGTTATAAGTGAATATAGAACAGAAAAATTACAACAAGACAGATAGTAAATAGTACTTGGAAATCTAAAACTTCATTTTATTGCAGCGGAAATTAAACATGTTTGTTACATCATAAAACCATAGATCATAACCAAGTACAATATCCATCTTCATAAAAACAAAATACATAATCCCATTACATAAATAGCCATTAAAAAGATAACAAGCTGGACTTTACTTCAACGGTCCAAGCTTTCCAAAGAGAGATGAAGCAATTCAATCAAACTCCACTAGATCTGGGCCCAACCTGAGGACCTGGAGGGGGAAAAGGATAGAAATAGAGGGGAACAGACATAAAGTCTGGCGAGTATGATAATTCTAACAATACTATTATCAAAATAACTAGACTAAGGCATAAGCTGGAAGACAAGTAAATGTCTATGAACTCTTAGGAAGATAAAGATAGCGTTTAAGATAACGTTAAAGATAACGGTAAAGGCACACCTAATTACTAACGAATGATTACTACACTGCACCGCACATTACTACACTGCACCACACCAGTCACCCTATTGTTTGATCCCACTTGCTTCACACAGAAACTTTATAAATAGCCTTACGTACCCCTAGCTGACTACATAGGTGTCGTCTGCCCCTATCTCCACTAGGTGTACCCCACTACCCACTTTCGATCGGCTCCCTACTCGTAGATACCCGTGCTGGCCCCACAGTGGGGTGTATCACTCCCCTAAAGTGGCAACCCGATACAACTTGAGAATGCACGACTTATACCTACACGATGCAACAACGTCTTACCTACCAGCCCGGGTCCACACACGCATATGAAACCCGTTGGACTTGCGTTGCCACCGCTCCCCGTTTTGGCCACTTACAGTCAAACCCTGCATGCGTGTCCCGTCCTCGACTTGGGTTGAGCCCACAAAGATACGTTTGGGATACTGGTCGAAATGGGCCCCCATAAGCTACCCACCTAAGCTTGTCTCTAGTATATTCCACTTAACCCTCTTAGTCATGTTCATTTACACGTGTGTTTGGTTAAGTCTTACTAATCGTATTTCACATGCCACTAAGGGCACCCCCTAGATTCCTCATGCCACCCAAGGCACCTACTTAACCCCATGTCCCACCTTACATGTTTATTTGGTTAAGTATTTCTTAATTCATTTAGGCCATAACCTCATAAAGACCTCTCACATTAGACTCGCATTTATGGCAGCTGGATTTGCCGGGCGGGTCCGGGCAGTCTTACACCATAAAAGAGTCTAACCTCGTGTCTTTACAACCGTTATGCTTTAGTTCAGGCCTAGGACCTCTCACATTGGGCTGACATTTGTGACCACTGGATTTGCCGGGCGGGTCCGGGCAGGTTTACGTCACAAACGAGTCCAACCTCGTGTCCTAAGCATTGATTAACACTTAAAATCTTTTACCCCAGTTTTAATAATTCCCTATTCAAATTCTTAATTAAGTCAACTTTTAATGATGTCCATAATTGACTCAATTATGGCCATCCACTTATGGCATGCAAAATCATATCAATTGCACCCTAACTTTTTAATATTAAATCCTTAATATTACCCCTACCCCACGTTTATACGTTCGCTTATTCAACGCATAATATAGGCTAGACTTGTATAGTCTAACACCTAGCACAAAGATAAATTATCACAACATATAGACAATTAAAATAAATCTAATCATAATAGGGGTGAGACTTGCATAAACTACACATGTTAAGGATCAAAAGGTGTCAACTTGTTAAATGTCTCAATTTACATGATATGATCATAGCCCAAATCTATACATAAACTTGTATATGGGGTTTTTAGGCAACATAATGATGGTGTGAACTAGCATAGGATATCACATATGTCATAGCATAATTCTAGATGTCATAATAGATGTCTTGGCATATGTTCATAACTTTTCTAATCAATCTAACTTGCATATGTGACTTGTCATATAGATCAACATAACCCAAACATGATGATTTAATTAATATGAACTAACTAGCATAGATGGTAACATCATGGCCTTTTTAACATGTATGATTCATCACAACTTAGCGTAGAAACTTTCAACATACATAACATCATCATAGCATGATTTACAACATATAAGATATCATCATCACATAACATTGGATTTACAATATACATGATAGCAAAAGGGGTTTACAACAACATATATGATAATTCACATCATCTACTCATAATCCATTCATAACTCAACCTAATTAAAATGATAATAATCTTGTTAAGATCATCATACTCCCAATTTAGAGAAGAAAAGAGAGAGTTTTGCTTTGCTTTAGGGTTGAGAGAATTAGAATTGAATTTGCTTTTCTTCTTTCTTAGTTGGCGGCGGCTCCATTGATTTCCATGGCGACAGTAACTATTCTATTTTAGTTAGGTTTAGGGTTAGCATTTGGATGTACTTATAGGTGTAGGAAGTTATTTAGGACCATTAGATTAACCCTGAACCATGAGAACCAATCAAATGCAAAATCTGCATTTGAGCGAATCGGCCCACAGGTTGACAGCCAAACACCATGGATTAACCCCTAGTCGACCCAGCGGGGCTCGGGTCGACCCAGCGGGGCTCGAGTCGACCTCAAAAATGGGCCGGTTCGGTTATTTCCCCTCCCAATTCGCTATTTTGAACTTTTTCGCATATTTATTTATTTAATTTTTAATTTTTATATATATATATATATATCAATATATATATTTCTCTGCGCAACCCATTTCACTTAATTCTTTTCTAAAAATTAAGTATACTTTAATTTGTGAATTTTAATGTTATAAAATTACGGGATGTTACACGGTCCACAAATACTTTAGTGGATTGGTTATGCCTGAACACATGCTTCCCGGTCCTATTGAACCTATAAAATGGTCACTATAGGCGCCTCATTCCATCAACCACATAAGTAAAATTTCAGGGCTTGCAAAACCTTGATACCACTTCTAGCTGGAAAGAAACGTGTGCACTCCCTGCATTCCCTTGTCCCATTTCTGACTCTTACCGGGGTGTGAGGCTCGCGAAGTAACGCTATACACAAAGCTATGCCGAAATAGTCTATGCTTTGATCATCTTCCACAAGGCTCTACTTTTCAACAAAAGCCTCGATCATTTGCATCTTGGCATGCCACATTGACAATTCACGCCATGCGATTGATAACTACCAATATATAACCTCTGAGTTCATGTGTCTCAGAGAAGGGTGTCAAGCAAGAGAATAAATTCTCCGCCACCAACAAATAAATATTAAATAGAGATCAATTTACATGGAATGAAATCCAATTTCAGACAAACATCCATTTA
Organism: Allium sativum; assembly: GCA_030737875.1. NCBI lineage: Eukaryota > Viridiplantae > Streptophyta > Magnoliopsida > Asparagales > Amaryllidaceae > Allium > Allium sativum. Next base: position 993,662,938 of record CM060924.1, on the reverse strand, counting down.
CAGGTCCGTTCTGGGTCTGAACGAAACTGGAGACACCTTATTCCTCATCCCGTAAGTCCAATACAGAAGAGAGGTGCTCGCATATCTGGACAATCAACAAGTACGTTCGGACATCTACCACTTTAACCCTTTCCTAGGAGCGGCCCAGTTCAGGGCATCAGTAGTCGCCCATTCGATGTGAAGATCGCCGGTCTTCAATCACCATTTTCAATGTCTTCGACTTTTAATCGTCGTAGTAATTATTCAGAATGGGTTAAATCTGGTGTTTCCGAATAACTCGCGTATTTTATGATCAGAAATCAAGTGCTATAAAGACACATCATACGCCTCATTCCAATTCAGAATATTCTTTTAATAAAATATTCATATTAAAAGGGAATGATTCCCATCAATTTTATCAAAGATAAATTCTTTTAAATTTAATCTTTAGTATTCTTTTTAAATATTCAATAAAACTCCAATTTGATTTTAATATCAAAAATCATTACTTAATGATTATTTAAACTTTAAGAAATTAGTCTTATCATTAACTAGGTTAAAGAACCAGTGTTATTTAAAGCACAGTTCATGATAAACCCAAAATCATCTTCCATTAAATATGGAATTTTCACAGAAATCAAATCAATATATATAATCGATGTAAATTTCTGTATCAGACTAATAATATAAATGGAATAACGGCAAAGCCTTTTAAATTCCATATATAGTAACAGTCTTTGTGACGGCCCACCCTGCACCAGCCGACATTTCCAATGGAAGTGCGCTGTGCCAATGTCCAACTAGCACGAGACAGTCGCCAAAGAAAGGAAGAGGAGAATGAACTAACCAAGAACCTGTAGAATGTCTCACAGCGCATGGAATAAAATATAATAACAACATACTTGACATAAAACAGGTGAGATAGTGCGCAAGCTGAAAACTAAAACTAAACATCATAGCAGCGGAAATCCAAATACAGCTTATGTTCCATATCATCATTATTACAACTTTTCAAACTGTCTCTAAAGAAAAGCAAAGGAAAAGGTACACTACTAATGCCCAAAGTAGTGACCAGCAGCAACACAGGGAGAATATATATATATATATATATATATATATATCATACATGGGAGCCTCCCGCTCGTCTTCGTTACAACTACTCGTGCATACGACCTAACCTGTTTCTAGTCTTCCCGTTTAAGAGCACCTAGAGTAATAAGGAGAGACATAAAACTCTGGGTCAGACAAAAGTTTGGTATGAGTGATAAGCATCGAAACAGAACAATAACAGGTATACTAAACCATACCTGGACCTGCAACCAAAGAGTTAGCACAACATACCGCTCAATACTCTAAGGTGCCACTAACATATGGTGTAAAGATACGGGGCTGGGGGGTGCATGTCATAGTGATGGCAAACAATAAATCATAGCAATCATCCTCACATCTCTCACTCAGTGCGTAAAGCATACGATATCCACCGCTTTGATCACCCAAATCCTTGCTATGATCACTTTGCCCCATTGAGTCATGGTGGCTCCACTGCACTGACCCATAGCCATTAGTCCTTGCTATGTCCACTCTGCCTTATGGAGTCGCAACGGCTCCACTGCACTGGCTCATAGCCTTGCTACGATCACTCTGCCCTATGAAGCCACGATGACTTCACTGCACTGATCCGCAGCCAATATCCGTCCTTCCATGGTGAGTCAGCTATAGATGTCAATAACCCCTTAGCACACGTCCCACAGCAAAATCCAATCATGAAGTTGACATGTTGGTTCCCAACAGGATCCTGGGTTCTACTTCCCATTTGGACCACCTTTGCATCTCGGGTTTTGGTCTTCTCCGGATCGGTTCGATTCTTCACTTTACCTTACCTCAGATCGTGCTCCCGGTTCGGTTCTTGGTCCACACCTCAAGCCCAAGCTCTATGGTTCGGCTCGTGGCCTTCATCACCTCGGATCGGGTTCCTCAAGCTCCTCCATGGTGCATCGGTTCGGGTCGGGTAACGTGGTTCGGATCAGCCGTGGTCATCACACAGCCTCCCCTACCGGTTAGGTTCGGAGGTGACTACACGGGTCGGGTCGGAGTATATGAGCTGGCATCTGGTTCGGGTCGAAGAGCTTCTGGCGTATCGGTTCGGAGAAGACACTCCATAAGCGGTTCGGTTCGCGAGTTGCACCTCGGGTCGGTCCGTGCTCCCATCCGATCCGATCCGGTTCGGGTACTTTCCTGCACTTTTCCTGCAACTTCCAGTGACTGTTTGTACGCCACTCGACGGCGTTTTCGACCACTCTAACTATTTTAGACAATCACAAAGCATACCATATAGTCATAGCAACAAATAGAAGTGACCACAAACACCAAAACAACAACTTGATAGGTTAAAATGGATCAAACATAGCCAAAACCCCATATTTCCCCTTAATCATGTTCAAGTATAATTAATGATAGGATTAGCAAAACTTAACCAAATTAACCCAAGTTTCTAACAAAGGTCTAAAACATCATTTCGAATTTTATAAATATTTTTCCAGAATTTATTAATGTATAAATTCTCTAATCAACACTAATTACCCCTAATTAACCATAATTAGCGAGAAACCTTGCAAATCACTCACCTTTACCACAAACAAACTTTATATCTGAAATGATTCTCTATTTGGGTGCGAATACCGATGCAAAACAGCAGCTCTACCTCGATTCTTGTGCTAATCCGCCTTGATTTGATGTTGCTTAGCTTAATCCTTGATTAGAAAGTGATTTGGAGATGTTTTAGAAGTTAGAGGCCATTATTAGGGTCTCTAGGAGGTAAGTGGCGGCTAAAAAACTGAAATATAATGAAAACCTAACTCATTTCAGCCTCCCCATAACCCTAATCTCGAAATGGGTTATGGGCCCACTCACTAATCACCCTATTTGGCCCGGTTAAGAAGTTTTTCACCTTCCAAACCTTATTTCAGCCATATCTCTCAAACGGTAAGTCCATATTTCACATGTGACCACTCTACGGAAAGGTAAACCATCATTCAAAGCCAATGGAAGTGGTTTCTGGTCAAAACTCCTTTCTAATCAAAAGTTATGGATGAAACAAGATCAGTTAGGGGCAAAACGCTCATTTAAAAATCGACAAAAATCACGAACATGGGAAATGACCCCACTAGTCGTTCCCCAAAACTACATGACCATACGACTTACCAAGAAAAAGAAATAAATATTCTACGATCTTCCGATGCGTAGAATGCAGGTCGTTACATTCTCCCCTCTTAGGAAATTTCGTCCCCGAAATTCCTTAACTAAGAACAAGCAAAGGATCCTGCATGCCTATCAACCATTCACAAACATACAAAACAAATAAACAAGTCTATCCTAGCATGCGAAAAACTAAATTGCAATTAGAATCTTACCAGGCAAAGAGTTCTGGATACGTCTTCCTAATGCTCTCCTCTGTCTCCCAGGTACAGTCATTCTCGTTCTCGCCCCACTGAATCTTTACTAATTTCACCACTTTCCTTCGAAGTTGCTTCGTATCGTGCTCGACAATACGAATCGGCTTGCGGTTCCCAACCGCCTCGGGTTCTACTTCGATATCATCCAACTGATCAGGTGAAATAGTCATATCGGGATCGTGCACAAATTTCCTTAACTGGGAAACATGAAGTACGTTGTGAACTCCCGCCATCTTGTCTGGTAACTCGACTCTATTCGCCAAATTCCCAATTTGCTCAAGTACTGGGAATGGACCAATAAATATTGGTGTTAACTTGCCTCTCCTGCCAAATCAAATCATGCTCTTTAACGGAGAAATCTTGACAAACACCAGGTCGCCAATGGAGAACTTTAAATCTCTTCTCCTCTTATCAGCATAACTCTTCTGCCTATCCTGGGTGGCCTTCATTCGCTGTTGAATGGTCTTTATCTTGTCTGAGGTTTGTCTTATCACATCTGGCCCAAGCACAAATTTCTCACCAGTTTCTAACCAACTTGACGGTGAGTTGCACGGTCTTCCGTATAAAGCTTCAAACGGAGCCATACCAATACTGGATTGATAACTGTTATTGTATGCAAACTCTACTAGATGCAAATTGTCATCCCATGGTCCACCAAAATCTAATATGCAAGCTCTCAAGAGATCTTCTAATACTCAATTCACCCTCTCTGTCTGACCGTTGGTTTGAGGATAATACGTGGTACTGAGATGTAATTCTGATCCTAACGCCTCTTGTAAGCTCTTCCAAAATCCACTAGTGAAAAATGGATCCCGGTCACTCACAATGCCTTTGGGTACTCCATGAAATCTCACTACCCACTTTATATACAGTTCCGCTAACTTAACTGCCATCCTGTTTGACTTAACGGGTATAAACCTTGCACTCTTAGTCAATTGGTCCACAATCACCTAAATGCTATCATGGCCCGATCTAGTCCTTGGTAACCCATCAATGAAATCCTTTGAGACTTGTTCCCATTTCCATTCTGGAATTCCAAATGGTTGTGACAAACCACTAGGCTTCTTTTGCTCAGCTTTAACTAGCTGGCAGTTCATGCATTTGGATATAAACTTCCCAACGTCTCTTTTCATCCCCTCCCAGTAGTAGGTCTGCTTCATGTATCGATACATTTTATTACCACCGCGATGTATGGTCAGTTTTGAGTGATGACATTCTCTAAGTAATTCATCTCTCAATCCATTGACATTGGGCATAACTAGTCTTCCATTCTTTCGAAGCCATCCATCTCGATCAAGCCCATACTTGTTTATCTCCTCACTGTCGATACCCATCTCTAACTTGGAGATGATTTCGAATAGGTTAGGATCGTCCCTCTGACTGGAACCAATCCGCTCAATCAAAGTGGATCTGATCGTCAAACTTGCTAACATTTCTGGATTTAATTCGCACTTTGGTCTGAAATCATACCCAGCGATGTACTCTAGTTGCTTCCATTCAGGAAACATAGCCCCTAAACTGGCATGTCTCCTACTCAATGCATCAGCTACTGCATTTCCCTTTCCTGGGGTATATACGATATCGAATTCATAGGAAGCCAAGAATTCTAACCACCTTTGCTATCAAAGATTTAGATCCTTCTGAGAGAAGAGATACTTCAACGATTTATGATCGGTAAACAACTCAATTCTTTCTCCCAAGAGATAATGTCTCCACATCTTCAACGCGAACACGATCGCTGCTAATTCCAAATTGTGGATAGGGTATCTTTTCTCATGCGGCTTCAGTTGCCGAATTGCATAAGCTACAACCCTATCTCCTTGCATCAACACAGCACCTAGTCCGGTACCGCATGCATCAGTATATACTGTCATCTCTTCATTCCACGTAGGAATGACTAACACTGGTGCACATGTCAACTTTTCTTTTATACTCTTGAATGCGTTCTCGCACTTTTCGTCCCGGACAAAAGCTTGATTCTTCTTGGTCAACTGAGTCAACGGTGCTGCTATCTTGGAGAAGTCCTGGATAAACTTAGGATAATATCCAGCTAATCCCAAGAAACTTCTTACGTCTGTTGCATTCTTAGGCATAGACCAATCTTGTACCGTAGCCACTTTTGCAGGGTCCACAGCAATACCATTCTCTGAAAAAACATGGCCCAAGAATCTCATTTCCCTCATCCAGAAGTGACATTTAGAAAACTTTTCTTTTAATTGGTTTTTTCTCAACACCTCCATCACTACTCTCAAATGTTCCTTGTTTTCTTCCTCTGTCCTCGAGTAGACCAAAATATCATCCACGAACACAAGAACAAACTTATTCAATTGATCCCTGAATACCCTATTCATAAGATCCACAAAATATGCTAGTGCATTGGTCAACCCGAATGGCATGACCAACCACTCATTGAATCCAGACGGCGTTCGAAATGTCGTTTTAGCTATACTCTCAACTTCCACTCTAAGCTGATGAAAACCTATCGCGAGATCCAGCTGGGAGAATACTCTTGCGCCACTCAACTGATCAAACAAATCATTTATCCGCGGTAGAGGATACTTATTCTTCCTCGTCACCTTATTGAACTCGCAGTAGTCTACACACAATCAAAGGGAACCATCGGCCTTGGTAGCAAACACAATTGGTGCTCCTCATTCAGAAACACTTCTTCTGATAAATCCCTTCTTCAAAAGATCGCTCACTTTCACCCCGAGCTCTCGCTGCTCCCTTGGTGCCATACGACGAAGTGGCATCGCTATAGGTCTGGCATCTTTCACTAAATCAATACGGAACTCAATCTTTCGGTGTGGTGGAAGCCCGGTCGCTTCCTCGAAGACGTCCGGATACTGGCCAGCCACAGGCACATCTGACAACTCATCATGCGGGATGTCGAGGGAATTTAGAAAAATAGACACTACCCCATCACTGGGTAGACCACCAAACACTACCCTCCGCCCATCATCCGCTCTAACTGTCACCAAAAAGCTCTCACAGTCTACCAACACCCCGTATCTTTGGAGCCAATCGACTCCCAAAATAATGCCAAACCCAGTAAAGCCCAAAACAAAGCAATCACAAACAAACATATATCCATGACTTGATAAGACCACATTACAGCAAATCATACTAAGGCTAGTCGAACCACCAATTGGGTTCGTTACAACTAAAGGTCTATCGACTATCTCGGGTTTCAATCCCAACTTATCTACCAGGTCACTAGATATGAAGGAACTGGAAGCTCCGGTATCAAGCAACACTCTAACTGGAACATCATAAACAGAAAGCATACCTTGAATAATGACATTCTTTCCTTTCTCCGCCGCAGTTGGGGCATTCGACGAAGAAGGAACAACATTGATAGCATATGCTTTCGTGATCTGCTTTTCTTTAGGGCGTTGCGTACACTTGTCCTTGTGATGTCCCACTTGGCCATAGTTGAAGCACTTCCCATCCGCTGGCTTGGCCACACATTCTTTGGCATAGTGGCCCTTCTTACCACAGCTGAAGCACTCTACATCTTTCTTATTCTTTTTCTAGCCATCCTTAGATTGATTATGCTTCCTCTTATTATGAGAACCATTCTTACCTCCATCGTTTGCTTGTGGCTTTGGCTCTTCTGCAAATGCAACCTCAGTCTTCGACTTAGGGTATAGGCTTTCTGATCTCAAAGCTTTCCCCACAATCGATTCAAACGTCTCATCGATATGGTTTACAAGCCTTTCCCCCAAGTACTGACCTAAACCTGTTATGAACTTCTCATTTTTCTTCTTGGGAGTGTCAATGAGGGATAATCCATACTTTGATAAAGTATCGAACTTAGCAATATACTCCGAGACAGTCCTACTATTCTGTTTTAGCTCCAAGAACCTCTTAAACATTACTGACTTCTGAGCAGCTAGAATAAACTTGCCGCTAAAGCGAATCTTAAACTGATCCCAAGTAATCTGATCCTCGGGAGTAGCTGCCTTAATAGCATTCCACCAATTCATAGCCCGTCCTTGCAGCCGGTGGGATGCTAGCCTTCTCTTCATCGCATCCTCGATACCCAAGTCCTCGAAGATGCGCTCGCAGCTATCCAACCAATCTTGAACATCCGTGGCCGATTCTGTGGAATGGCTTTCCACCAAAGCTAGTGTAATCCCTGCATAGCTTGGCGAAATCGACCCTAGACGCCTGCACCGCTGCACCACCACCATTAGCAGCATGAGGAACTGCTCCTTGCACATCTCAAAGCATCTCTCTCATGAATTCAGTGAACATAGTCCTCATGTAAGGAGCATTCCCATTATTAGCTCCTCTACCGGTACCCCTCGTATATCGCTCATCATTCAATCTGTAAAGAGAAACGATTAACCATCTCTTTGTAGTGTCAGTGCAGTGCGACTTCATCCTTAGCTATACTAATAGTATATATAAAGCTTTTGAAAACCATAATAATCACAAATACGCGCTCTCATATACGTATACTATCTCTCGCTGTTGTCTTTCCCTAGGTTAAGTACGCAACCTAGAGCTCTGATACCAAGTGTGACGGCCCGCCCCGCACCGGCCGACATTTCCAATGAAAGTGCGTTGTGCCAATGTCCAACTAGCACGAGACGGTCGCCAAAGAAAGGAAGAGGAGAATGAACTAACCAAGAACCTGTAAAATGTCTCACAGCGCATGGAATAAAATATAATAACAACATACTTGACATAAAACAGGTGAGACAGTGCGCAAGCTGAAAACTAAAACTAAACATCATAGCAGCGGAAATCCAAATACAGCTTATGTTCCACATCATCATTATTACAACTTTTCAAACTGTCTCTAAAGCAAAGCACAGGAAAAGGTACACTATTAATGCCCAAAGTAGTGACCAGCATCGACACAAGGAGAATATCTATATATATCATACGTGGGAGCTTCCCGCTCATTTTCGGTACAACTACTCGTGCATACCACCTAACCTGTCTCTAGTCTGCCCGTTTAAGAGCACCTAGAGTAACAAGAAGAGACATAAAACTCTGGGTCAGACAAAAGTCTGGTATGAGCGATAAGCATCGAAACAGAACAATAACAGGTATACTAAACCATACCTGAACCTGGACCTACAACCAAAGAGTTAGCACAACATTCCACTCAATACTCTAAGGTGCCACTAACATATGGTGTAAATATACGGAGGTGGGGGTGTGCATGTCATAGTGATGGCAAACAATCAATCATAGCAATCATCCTCACATCTCTCACTCAGTGCGTAAAGCTTACGATATCCACCGCTTTGATCACCCAAATCCTTGCTATGATCACTCTACCACATGGAGTCATGGTGACTCCACTGCACTGATCCATAGCCACTAGTCCTTGCTATGTTCACTCTGCCCCATGGAGTTGCAACGGCTCCACTGCACTGGCTCATAGCCTTGCTACGATCACTCTGCCCCATGAAGCGATGATGACTTCACTGCACTGATCCACAACCAACATCCGTCCTTTCATGGTGAGTCGAAGCTATAGATGTTGATAACCCCTTAGCACACGTCCCGCAGCAAAATCCAATCATGAAGTTGACCCGTTGGTTCCCAACTGGATCATGGGTTCTACTTCCCATTTGGACCACCTTTGCATCTCGGGTTTTGGTCTTCTCCGGATTGGTTCGGTTCTTCACATTACCTTGCCTCAGATCGTGCACCCGGTTCGGTTCGTGGTCCACACCTCTAGTCCAAGCTCTACGGTTCGGCTCGTGGCCTTCATCACCTCGGATCGGGTCGAGTTCCTCAAGCTCCTCCATGGTGCATCGGTTCAGTTCGGGTAACGTGGTTTGGATTGGCCGTGGTCATCACACAGCCTCCCCTACCGGTTCGGTTCGGAGGTGACTACACGAGTCGGGTCGGAGTATATGAGCTGGCTTCTGGTTCAGGTCGAAGAGCTTCTGGAGGATCGGTTCAGAGAAGACACCCCACGAGCGGTTCGGTTCGCGAGTTGCACCTCGGGTCGATCCGTGCTCCCATCCGATCCGATCCGGTTTGGGTACTTTCCTGCACTTTTCCTGCAACTTCCAGTGACTGTTTATATGCCGCTCGACGGCGTTTTCGACCACTCTAACTATTTTAGACAATCACAAAGCATACCATACAGTCATAGCAACAAATAGAAGTGATCACAAACACCAAAACAACAACTTGATAGGCTAAAATGGATCAAACATAGCCAAAACCCAATATTTCCCCTTAATCATGTTCAAGTATAATTAATGATAGGATTAGCAAAACTTAACCAAATTAACCCAAGTTTCTAACAGAGGTCTAAAACATCATTTTGAATTTTATAAATATTTTTCTAGAATTTTTTAATGTATAAATTCGCTAATCAACACTAATTACCCCTAATTAACCATAATTAGTGAGAAACCTTGCAAATCACTCACCTTTGCCACAAATAAACTTTAGATCTGAAATGATTCTCTGTTTAGGCGCGAATACCGATGCAACACAGCAGCTTTACCTCAATTCTTGTGCTAATCCGCCTTGATTTGATGTTGCTAAGCTTGATTCTTGATTAGAAAGTGATTTGGAGATGTTTTTGAGGTTGGAGGCCATTATTAGGGTCTCTAGGAGGTAAGTGGCAACTTGAAAACTGAAACAGAATGAAAACCTAACTCATTTCAGCCTCCTCATAACCCTAATCCCGAAATGGGTTATGGGCTCACTCACTAATCACCCTATTTGGCCCGGTTAAGCAGTTTTTCACCTTCCAAACCTTATTTCAGCTATATCTCCCAAACGGTAAGTCCGTTTTTCACATGTGACCACTCTATGGAAAGGTAAACCATCATTCAAAGCCAATGGAAGTGGTTTCAGGTCAAAACTCATTTCCAATCAAAAGTTATGGATGAAACAAGATCAGCTAGGGGCAAAACGGTCATTTAAAAATCGACAAAAATCATGAACATGGGAAATGACCCCACTAGTCATTCCTCAAAAGTACACGACCATACGACTTATCAAGAAAAAGAAATAAATATTCTACGATCTTCCGATGCGTAGAATGCGGGTCTTTACAGTCTTCTTTAACAGAAGCCTATCTCGATTATTATCAAATCGAATTTCCACTCAATTCCAATATAATATATTAAATTGGAAAACTTGACTTTGGAAAATTTATTTTTTTAATCTTAATAAAAATATTTATAGATTCTAAATCATATTTTTACTTTTAATTGGGCTAAAGAACAAATGTCATTTAAAACACAGTTCACAATAAGCCCAATTCACATTTCAATTTATTCCCATTACTAAATATAATTGGAAACTCTAATAATCTTAATTAAAAGATTTATTCTTTTCATACGGGGTTTAAGAAAAGTGTTATTTAAGACACCATCCATGACAACCCAAAATCTAATTCTTTTATTTAATTCCAATTAAATATTAGTTCACTGGAGGACTTCATTAAATGTTAATTTAAAAGATTTATTCTAGTTAATAACTAGTTCGTTTCGAAAAAAATATATTTTTATTTGTTGTCCATCCAAAAACGGACATAGAAATCATCATTTTATTCTTCGTTGAATATTATTTTTAAAATATTCGTTATTGAAAAATATTCTTTACATAAAAGATTCTTTATGTAAAAATATTCCTTATATTACAATGTTCTCTATTTTAAAGTATTCCTTACATTACAATGTTCTTTATTTTTAAATATTCTTTATTTATAATATATTCTGAATCGGAATGCGACTCAATCATTTACCATATAACTTCGGTAATATGGATTTTGTAGTGTCCCGAAATTCCGGTCCAATCCGAGCTGACTAAATAACACAAGTCCAACCCACATTACACTGGAAATCAGAAAACTAATAGGAAGAAATCAGAGGTTGAGAATAGATAAAATAGAAACTTAGGATAGAAGAAGAAGAAGAGCACAACATCAGAGTAACACAAATCTCACAGCGGAACGAATAACATATAATATATATAACATAACTTTGAAATATAAATCTGTACTTGAATATACATTATTATCAAAGTATAACACTTACAACACAGCGGAAATAAATAATAGCTATATGATCGTGAAGCCACCTGCTCCAGCTCTTCAAGTATCTGTAAATCCTGACTACTTGACTGCCCGTACAAAATTGGGCACCCAAGAGTTTAGGGAAAACAAAACAAAATAAACTCTGGGTCAGTCATGGGACTGGTGTGAGTAAAACAGTTTAAAACAGTTTGAGCAAGTAAATGATATCTCATAAAACCATGCCGTATAACGGAACGGGTTTTTCCCTTATAAGAATCCAAATTAATCTTTATATCAAAATCCTTGATTTTATAATAGTGTCTATAAACCACAATATAATAATTATCTAGCAGAAATACTTTCATCTCACATTCTACATATATAGTATACAATCAAAACCGCGAGCGCTTATTGGATAATGGATTTCCAACTATGACAAGGTATGGAACCACCTTTCGCTAGTGTACCTCTAGAGAGGAATACAATGGGTTCAACAAGAACATCTTGCAATCCGACCACACATGACCGAGTACTCATTTCGCTTGAGTGTATCGAACGTATATCACCAACGGTTGGGATCAGCAACCATTTCACGAATGGGACAGCATCGACAATAGATTTTTAGAAGTAAATGAAACTCTAGATCAGGTGATTATACACCCTAGTAGGTGCGACCTACATAGCCATGCTGCCTGCTCGACTTTTGTAATTTCTGGACGTGAGGCTGGAGGCCACGCTTATCTCTGACAGATCACACGTTTATTCACTTTGAATGTCATATCGTCATACCCGCCAGTTCACAAATTGATTTCCCCAAAAATACCACGGATATACAGCTAAGAGAAACGAAATCCTCCGCCACCAAACGTAAATACGTTCGAAAAGATCAACTTACGCGATCTATTAAATATACTCTGTCAGACATTCTTCTATACAGGTCGTCCTGGGACTGGACAAACCGATGGCGCTATTCAGTATAACCATCTTAGGCAATCTTTACCTAAGATTTATACAACAGCCCTTGCACTTTACTCCGTCTTCAATTTTCTTTGGCATATATGATTCGCAACGCTTATGCCAATACGGAGTGGTTCCTTGGATAATAATCCAACCGATCTCTCCATATTAACAACGTTAAAATGGTCGAAAACTTCGATAGTCGGTGAGTTAACTATCAAAGAGAAACACGTGTGCAAACAACGATATTATTTCCAAATGGAAATTATATCAATCAATCATCATTGAACATTTATCTCTTTAGTTCATTAATTTATTTTTCTCCTGTTTCCATATATTCTAAATTCTTATTTTCTATTATCAGAAAACATTTCTGATTCTTATTTGGAAAACATTTCCAAAACTCCTTCGCTGTATTTAAACTGATGTTTAAATCAAACATTGCCATGCCAACTCAAACCATTTCACTCATTAACTAAATTCACTTAACCATCCTTTACTATCAAACCTTAGCCACTCCTTAGTTAAGAAGGAAGTCAGTCAAGTTGGGGTATAATTACCTCTCAGAATTTAACTGAACAACGTTTTAGCTTCGGAATAGACAAAGTTTATCCTTTAAACCTTTAACAAACTTCCTTACGTAACTCTCGGATTCTATTTACGTATCCTCTTCTTTATTGAAAACTTTGATTATAACTATAGCATTAGAATCCGTACTTTCAAAATATCTAACTTAACATCTAACTTTTATTTCTTACTTTGAATAATTCCTACTCTCATTTATTTATAAATAAATAAATCTTGATTTAAACACCGGAAAGTATAAGTACTTTCCCGAATTCGATATAATTGAATCCGACATATAACCCCCTTTCGAGTAATCTTTATTTGATTAACTCTCCTACGAATAACGAATATTCGATTATGTAACGACCCGGATTTTGAGCGACTTTGGTTATCGACATAAACTCGATGTCGATAACCAAAACATCGAAAAATCCTGGTAATTAGTGAAAGAAATTAGAGGGTGAGGAAAGATAAGATAGAAAATTAGAATAGAAGAAGAAGAACACAACATCAGAGTAACACGAATCTCACATCGGAACGAATAACATATAATAGATAACATATCCTTGAAATAAATCATTATATGCATACAATTCATTATCAGAGTACAATACTTACAACACAACGGAAATAACTATAGTTATATGATCCTGAAGCCTCCTGCTCCAGCGCTTCAACTATATCTGTAAAATCTTGACTACTTGACTGCCCATACAAATTTAGGCACCCAAGAGTTTAGGGAAACAAACAAATAAACTCCGGGTCAGTCATGGGACTGGTATGAGTAAAACAGTTTAAAAACAGTTCGAACAAGTAATCGATATCTCATAAGACCACGCCGTATAACGGAACGGGTTTTTCCCTTATGAGAATCCAAAATATCTTTATATCAAAAACCTTTTGATATTATAATAATGTCTATCAACCACAATATATTAATCATCTAGCAGAACGCTTTCGTCTCACGTTCTACATATATAGTATACAATCAAAACCGCAAGCACGTATTGGGTAATGGGTTTCCAATTATGACAAGGTATGGAACCACCTTTCGCTAGTGTACCTCTAGAGAGGAATACACTGGGTTCAACAAGAACATCTTGCAACCTGACCACACATGACCGACCACTCATTTCGCTTGAGCGTATCGAATGTATATCACCAACAGTTGGGATCAGCAACCGTTTCCCGAATGGGACAGCATCAACAATAGTTTTTTAGAAGTAAATGAAACTCTAGATCAGGTGATTATACACCCTACTTCGGTGCGACCGACTTAGCCATGCTGCCTGCCCGATTTCTGTCATTTACCGGATGATGAGGCTAGAAGCTACGCTTATCATCACACCAGATTCACTTTGAATGCCACATCGTCAAATCCATCAAATCACCGATTGATGTCCTCAACCATACATTACGCGTTAGCTAAAAGAAGTTTCCTTCTCCGCTTCCACTCTTGGTACAGTTGAAGAAATCAATATACGTGATCGTCTGGAAATACTCTGTCAGACATCCGTCCATACAAGTCATCTAGGAACAGGATGAACCGAAGGCACTATTCTGTAAACAGGATAGCCCTTGCATAACTCTGTCTTCAATTTCCTTTGGCATATATGATTTGCAACGCTTATGCCAATACAGAGTGGTTCTTTGGATAATAATCCAACCGGTCTCTCCATATTAACAAAGTTAAAATGGTCAAAACCTCGATAGTCTGTGATTTAACTATCGAATAAAAACTAGTGTACAAACAACGATATTATTTCCAAATGGAAATTTATATCGATCAAACATCATTTAACATTTATCTCTTTATTTCATTAATTTACTTATCTCATGTTTCCCTATATTCAGCATTTGCTATTTTCTAAATTTATAAAATATATGTTATTACCATTGGAAAACATTTCCATTCCTTGTTTTCTTTATTAGAAAACATTTCTGGTTTCTTATTTGGAAAACATTTCCAAAGCTTCTTCATTGGTCTTAGAAAGATGTTTAAACAAACCATCGCGATGCCAACTCAAACCATTTCCTTAAATTACTAAATTCACTTTACCATCCTTTACTACCGAACCTTAACTATTCCTTAGTTAAAAACGAAGCCAATCAAGTTGGGGTAGAACTACCTCTCAGACCTTAACTGAACAACATTTCTAACTTTGAAATTGGCAAAGTTCACTTTATATTCCTTTTACTAACTTCCTTACTTAACCTTCCTTCGAATAGCTATATTCGATTGACTCTTTTCACTTAACTTTATTCGATTAACCCTTATCAATTAACTCTATTGGACTAACACTATTGAATTAACTCTATTTGACTAACGCTATTGATATACTCATTTCACTTAACTCCTTTCGAATAAACTATATTCGATAACTCCTTTTACTTTCTTCGAATAAACTATATTCGATTAACTCATTTGCTTCTATTCGAATAACTATATTCGATTAGCTCCTTTCGATTAAACTACCATCGATTAACTCCTTTCGATTAAACTAACATCGATTAACTCCTTTCGATTAAACTAACATCGATTAACTCCTTTTACTTTAACTCTAATCGATTAACTAACATCGATTAACTTCTTTTACTTTAACTCTAATCGATTAACTAACATCGATTAACGCCTTTGCTTTAACTCTAATCGATTAAACTAACATCGATTAGCTCCTTTGCTTTGACTCTAATCGATTAAACTAACATCGATTAGCTCTTTTGCTTTAACTCTAATCGATTAAACTAACATCGATTAGCTCCTTTGCTTTAACTCTAATCGATTAAACTAACATCGATTAGCTCCTTTGCTTTAACTCTATTCGATTAAACTAACATCGATTAGCTCCTTTGCTTTAACTCTAATCGATTAAACTAACATCGATTAGCTCCTTTTACTTTAACTCTAATCGATTAACTCCTTTTAACTTTATTCTCTAACCGGTTAACTCCTTTTATACTTTTCGAACAAACTATTCACTTATAAAGATTTTCTTTTAGTAACAGTTCTTCACTTTACAAGTGATTTCCCTTTTTATTTACTTTCGAAATATTTCCTTTTACAAAATCTGTTGATTTTATAAACTCCCTTTTATTTCAATATACATTGAAATAATTCATTTTACATCCCAGGGTCTTTTGTGATATTTAAAATATCGAATAAAAATGATCAACATCATTCCAACACACATAATCCATAACAGATTATATAACACATCATATATCACAATATATGAAAACAGTAAAATAAATGTTGAGGAATCCAGTTGGATTCCTCCAACCTGTTTCCCTGCATCACAGGTGTTAAACAATATAGATAACATCACTTTCAGTTCTATATGATACATTCTGTTAAAGATAATCAATATAGAAATTTAGCTAACTGACTAGCAGTTTAATCAAACAGTCAACACACAGTCAATCAGCCAATATCTAACAGTTCTAAAAATACAACATGAAATTATAAACTGTTCAGAGTTAGTGAGATTTACTCACATTGGACTATCATCGTTAAAAAGATAATTGTCGTTCGATTTGATTCAGACGGACAATTTAATTTGCCATAAATTGTAACGAGCTCCGATGGACTTCCAGTCAGTTTCATGGCGTAGCCACCGTCCATACGATCCCGTCGGATCCTGTTTTGTCCAATTCCGATAACGTATGGCCAAGTTATACGTTGTACAAGTTTAAATACTATTTAAATTTAAACAACTGAATTTCAATATTTATTTGGGCCTTAACCTTTAAAACAAGCCGGCCCATATTCATAGCTGCTGACCCATTAGAAAAACTAACCCGCACCGTTATATTAATCTTCTTCGATTACTCCTTGGCTCCAGTTCGAAACTCAATGCCATCTCCTCCATTCAATTTGTTCAACACGCACCCTCAACCTTCAGGAATATCCGCTCCTTCATACTGCCACCACTCAACCTTTCCAAACACTTCGGTCTCAAGCTCCTCCTATTTCCAACTACATACTGTTGTCTTCACTCATGCCCACCACTCAGCACACCCCTGATCCATGCCGTAGCCTTCACACCTCCCCGCCTAATCATCCCACACGTCCCCTTCCTTCTAGATCGAAGCAAAACGACCCCTCATCATGCCATTAACCCCCATCTCAACGCATCTCTGCACTATCTCCCTTTTCCCCTTTCACGCACAGATCCGCATGTTCCCGGATTCACTCCCCATCATTCCTTCATTCCACCAAACAAATCACCATCCGCACCACAATACAGTCTACTGTACTCTCTCTCCCCTTGCTTGTTCTCGACAGTCGGTGAACCCCAAAATGTCCTTGCCGTTCAGGAGTTCGAAGAATTAAACTTTGTTGAATTTCATTAAGTAAATCTCCCATTCTAATTAATTGAAGTAATTAAATAAGTGGCAGCCACTTTAAATTACAGAAGAGGAAGAACGTTTAGGTCTTAAGGGAATTAAAAAGTTGTTAATATATAGGGGTTATATTTTGGAATTGAGAAGATAAAAGCATTCCACGTTTTCAGATAGAACATGCCGTTGATAAAAATGAGAACGGTGGCTTCTTGTTTGATCACAAATGAGTTAGGATATTTTTATGTGTAAAAGTTTTAGTGTACCCCATCACAAAATAAAGAATTTCCTTCCTTTACAAACTGTTGTCGACAGAAGTAAGCATACCGTTGTAATCAGCTCTGTGCCACGATCCCGAAAATATAATAATACCGGTAGATTAACTCATATTTTGAAATCTCAAAATGTTGATTACAGGGTGCAAAATACTCCAAAATAAAAAGCTGCTTATTAAATTAATTAAAAATTACAGTGAATTTCTAAAAATTAAATTATCACTACTTCCCAAAAGAACCTTGTCTAAATTTGCACCCGGTATCTAGTAATATCGAATAAACCGTTACGCTCGATAAACGATTCTATATCGACTATTTTAAAATTTGATTTGGACATATCTCAAAATCTACACGACGAAATCCTGATTTTTCTCTTCCACTAGAAAGATATACTCCACCAGCTCCGTACGTTTCTTGTTTCACAGAAATCCGGCTTAAAACGAATCCTATACATTCAGTTGAAGTTCGAATCGCCAATTTACGAACTGCAGCGCCATTTCGAGCTCGATTTTAATTATATTATAACTCTACGATCAAACTGTCGTTTATATAATATATTTATTATTCTAAATCAATTCTAAGCTGAATTAAATATCACAGATGATCCGGTTCACACCATATCGCCATTTCAGCCAATTCTGATTATTTCAGAATTAAATATATTATTTAATTACTATTTTAATTAAATATTCACCATTATTAAATTCCACGACCATTAAATTCACTAACCCACCATATATATAATTAAATAAATTAATTATAATACCTCTGTCAATGCGGGTCATTACTATCTTCCCCACTTAAAATAATTTCGTCCTCGAAATTGCTAAAAGGTAGAGGACGACCCTATCGACTGGTTAGAACATATTTGTTCACTTCTTAACTTCAGTTTCAACTGAACCAATTTAAATTAAATTCAATTATTAATTACTTCTTATCAACAAAAATTTTCAAAAAATCCTGAAAATTTTCTAGCGCCTTAACTCTTCGAAAAATTCGCCAGCACCTCCTTTGTACTAGTCAATAGGTCAAACTCCAACTCGCCTCTCTGGGCCATCTCCAACCTAAAGGAAAGTCAAACAGCCAAGTGGCTTGCCAATTTGGCTCATCAAAATCTCGTATCCAATATATAATATAAACTGGTACCTTTTATCGGCATATCATTACATCCTTTCCACCTGTTATCAATTCAGCAGATACAAGGGTCATCCCAATCAAATTCCAATCTGCTTTTATCCACAACGCAACCATTCGCTTATATCCGAGCCAAATATCATTTCAACTCGAGTTTCTTCTCGATTCCCAACTCTTAACTTGATTATCACATTACACTTCAAATTTGAATCTCACAATCCAATTTGTCTTGATATCATTCTAATGCAATCTCAGTTACCACTTTACTGACTTTACTTTAATTCAAATTTTCTTTCACGAATTTCTGTTAAATTTGTTATTAATTCAAACAGTCTTTCCCTGGGAGTTTTCAAACAGTTTACTCTTTTCAAAAATCAAATTTTCCTTTTTGAAATTCAACTGAGCCCATGATCAATATTCCATTAGTTAAATCACTTCTGTATTTCTTTATCAATATTTGTTAACCAAATATTTTCAATAACCATATTGGCCTTTTATGTTATTTGGAAAACATTTCCGAATATCGCCTTCGTTTATTTTCTAAATCAATAACCTTTATAATCCTATTTATAATTGGAAAATACTCCAATTACTTATCTCTTTTCCGATCTCGTTTATTTCTATACTCAGGAAATATTTATTATTCTATTTCCAAGTTTACACTTATTTGGGTTAAAACGGATGTTGTGTAAAACATCGTTACGACAACCCAAATACTATATTCAACCAGCTCTTTTGAACATTGATCTTCGAGCATGAAATCTTGCTATTTATTTGTTAATAGTGAAATCAATAAAGTTGGGGTATAACTACCTCCCAGACCTTGACTGAATAACATTTATAACATCAAAACAGATATGACTACTTACTCGAATAATCAATACCATACAACTACTGATTCACTTTTAAACACATGTACACTTTCTCTTTCTATTCTTACTAGATTTTATTCTCAGTCTTCCTTTTTGAATTTACTATTCCATTTCTAAGTTCGTTTCCTTATCGACTTCTATATGTATATATATCTATACGTTGATTTCTAACTATCACATTATCTTAAAAATATTCTAACTCCTTAAATTCCCGGAAAAATTCGCCATAACCTCCTTTATACCGGGAGCATCGGGATATTTCAAATAGCCTCCCATGGCCCTCACCAATCCAAAAGAAAAAGAAAAAGCCAAGCGGCTAGCCGATACGGCGCGTAAAATCTCATATATGAATTAAATACTTACCTTTTGTCGAGCATTCTATTTATATACCTTCATACCTTATCCATACCTATCTCATGTATATTTATACCTGCCCAATCTATTTTAACTATACCTGATCGTTTTAAATAAATTTGTTAATTAAATTGTTAATTAACTCTTTAGTCTATTTCACTTTTATATTTGAACATGACATGTTCAAATATATTTTAACTTGCTTATTAACTAATTTGAATCCAAATTTCAAATTTAAGTTCTATATTCCATTTCGAATATCCATTTACAAATCCAATTCACCTTTCAAAGTTCAACTTCAAATTCAAAACTCGATTAACTAATTCCTCTTCGACTTAGTTAATTCCATTCAATTTCTATTTAAATTTTATATCACTTCTATTATTCAAATCTATTTCACTTCTATTATTCAAATCCATATATCAAATTCTATTCAAATTCTATTCAAATTCTATATATTCAAATTCTATAGTTTAAATTCCATTTGAATTCTATATTCAAATTCCATTTCACCTTCGATATTCAAATCCTATATTTGAATTCCTTTATATTTTCTATATTCAAATTCTATATTTGAATTCCATTTGAATTTCTATATTCAAACTCTATTTCAATTCCATTGAATTTTATATATTCAAACTCCCTTTGAATTTCTATATTCAACTTCTATTTGAATTCTCTTTATTCAAATTCTATATCTCTTCCATTGAATTTCATATATTCAAACTCCTTTTGAATTTCTATATTCAATTTCTATTTGAATTCTCTTTATTCAAATTTCATTTCAAACTATTTGAATTCTATTTCCAAATTTCATTTCAAACTATTTGAATTCTATATTCAAATTTCCATTATTTAAATCTTCTTTATTCAAATCTCATTTGAATTTCTATATTCAAATCCCCTTTGAATTTTCTTATTTAAATTCTATGTTTGAACTTCCTTTATTCAAATTCCTTTAAATAAGTCCCGATTTCAATTCCTTTTGAAATCGATATTTCTACCTTTGGAAAATAGATTTCCCTTTCAATTTCACACTTGTATTTTAATTTCTGAATTATCCAATGATAATTCTTTCCACTTCATTTATAAACTTCGTTTATAAAAGAACTTTTTATAAACTTCGTTTATAAAGGAAAATCTCGTTTTATTTCTTTTAAAACAAGTTAATATTTCAAATCTATTTCAAAATTCAAATTCTATATTATAAATCCCATTTTGAAATTCAACACAACTTGTCTTTCCCAAAACAAATTCAAAACAGTATCTCTGGTAGTAATTCGTCACTTACAACTCGAAAATGAATACTGATGATGCAGCTGTCATCATTGAATCTATTTTTCCAGCGATCGAAGTAAGTTCAATACTATAAAACCATTTCTAAACATTTCCACTTTGAAATTCATTTCAAAATATAATTCACACTGCTTGTAAAACAATTTAAAATCTCCCAGGATCTAAAATTTTCCTTATTTTTA
Source organism: Allium sativum (assembly GCA_030737875.1). Classification (NCBI taxonomy): domain Eukaryota; kingdom Viridiplantae; phylum Streptophyta; class Magnoliopsida; order Asparagales; family Amaryllidaceae; genus Allium; species Allium sativum. The sequence goes on along the minus strand of CM060924.1, from coordinate 993,641,521 downwards.
ATCCCAATCCATTTACAAACACTTATCCAATTTTCCAGAATTTTAATTCAATTCCTGGTTTAAATTTCAGATTTTAACTCATCTAATTTCACGTATTTCACTTATATGAATTCTGATTGGTTATTCACATAACCATTTAATTTATAATCTTACTCGATTATAATAACAACCAATATATCCAATATATATCAAAATATACTTTGGGAAAAATTATTTTCATTTACCCTCTTTTCAAAACATATCGTGATGACCCATCGTGTTCGAGTGTCTAGTAACTCATACCGATACAGTGGATCAAACTGATCGACCAGAACTCATAAACGACTTAACCGATGAATCTCCACAATATAAAACAATTTTTTATATCAATAACAAATACGTTCACTCGTATATATACACTCAACTCAATCTAGGGTACTACTAACCCTATCTCTACCGAGTCACGCCACAGAGCCAAGGTAATTCACTTAACTTAAGCTCTGATACCAACTGTAACGACCCGGATTTTGAGCGACTTTGGTTATCGACATAAACTCGATGTCGATAACCAAAACATCGAAAAATCCTGGTAATTAGTGAAAGAAATTAGAGGGTGAGGAAAGATAAGATAGAAAATTAGAATAGAAGAAGAAGAACACAACATCAGAGTAACACGAATCTCACAGCGGAACGAATAACATATAACAGATAACATATCCTTGAAATAAATCATTATATGCATACAATACATTATCAGAGTACAATACTTACAACACAACGGAAATAACTATAGTTATATGATCCTGAAGCCTCCTGCTCCAGCGCTTCAACTATATCTGTAAAATCCTGACTACTTGATTGCCCATACAAATTTAGGCACCCAAGAGTTTAGGGAAACAAACAAATAAACTCCGGGTCAGTCATGGGACTGGTATGAGTAAAACAGTTTAAAAACAGTTCGAACAAGTAATCGATATCTCATAAGACCACGCGGTATAACGGAACGGGTTTTTCCCTTATGAGAATCCAAAATATCTTTATATCAAAAACCTTTTGATATTATAATAATGTCTATCAACCACAATATATTAATCATCTAGCAGAACGCTTTCATCTCACGTTCTACATATATAGTATACAATCAAAACCGCAAGCACGTATTGGGTAATGGGTTTCCAATTATGACAATGTATGGAACCACCTTTCGCTAGTGTACCTCTAGAAAGGAATACACTGGGTTCAACAAGAACATCTTGCAACCCGACCACACATGACCGACCACTCATTTCGCTAGAGCGTATCGAATGTATATCACCAACAGTTGGGATCAGCAACCGTTTCCCGAATGGGATAGCATCAACAATAGATTTTTAGAAGTAAATGAAACTCTAGATCAGGTGATTATACACCCTACTTCGGTGCGACCGACTTAGCCATGCTGCCTGCCCAATTTTTGTCATTTACCAGATGATGAGGCTAGAAGCTATGCTTATCATCACACCAGATTCACTTCGAATGCCACATCGTCAAATCCATCAATCACCGATTGATGTCCTCAACCATACATTACGCGTTAGCTAAAATAAGTTTCCTTCTCCGCTTCCACTCTTGGTACAGTTGGAGAAATCAATATACGTGATCGTCTGGAAATACTCTGTCAGACATCCATCCATACAAGTCATCTAGGAACAGGATGAACCGAAGGCACTATTCTGTAAACAGGATAGCCCTTGCATAACTCCGTCTTCAATTTCCTTTGGCATATATGATTCGCAACGCTTATGCCAATACAGAGTGGTTCTTTGGATAATAATCCAACCGGTCTCTCCATATTAACAAAGTTAAAATGGTCAAAACTTCGATAGTCTGTGATTTAACTATCGAATAAAAACAAGTGTGCAAACAACGATATTATTTCCAAATGGAAATTTATATCGATCAAACATCATTTAACATTTATCTCTTTATTTCATTAATTTACTTATCTCATGTTTCCCTATATTCAACATTTGCTATTTTCTAAATTTAGAAAATATATGTTATTACCATTGGAAAACATTTCCATTCCTTGTTTTCTTTATTAGAAAACATTTCTGGTTTCTTATTTGGAAAACATTTCCAAAGCTTCTTCATTGGACTTAGACAGATGTTTAAACGAACCATCGCGATGCCAACTCAAACCATTTCCTTAAATTACTAAATTCACTTTACCATCCTTTACTACCGAACCTTAACTATTCCTTAGTTAAAAACGAAGCCAATCAAGTTGGGGTAGAACTACCTCTCAGACCTTAACTGAACAACATTTCTAACTTTGAAATTGGCAAAGTTCACTTTATATTCCTTTTACTAACTTCCTTACTTAACCCTCCTTCGAATAGCTATATTCGATTGACTCTTTTCACTTAACTCTATTCGATTAACCCTTATCAATTAACTCTATTGGACTAACACTATTGAATTAACTCTATTTGACTAACGCTATTGATTTACTCATTTCACTTAACTCCTTTCGAATAAACTATATTCGATAACTCCTTTTACTTTCTTCGAATAAACTATATTCTATTTACTCATTTGCTTCTATTCGAATAACTATATTCGATTAACTCCTTTCGATTAAACTACCATCGATTAACTCCTTTCGATTAAACTAACATCGATTAACTCCTTTCGATTAAACTAACATCGATTAACTCCTTTTACTTTAACTCTAATCGATTAACTAACATCGATTAACTTCTTTTACTTTAACTCTAATCGATTAACTAACATCGATTAACTCCTTTGCTTTAACTCTAATCGATTAAACTAACATCGATTAGCTCCTTTGCTTTAACTCTAATCGATTAAACTAACATCGATTAGCTCTTTGCTTTAACTCTAATCGATTAAACTAACATCGATTAGCTCCTTTGCTTTAACTCTAATCGATTAAACTAACATCGATTAGCTCCTTTGCTTTAACTCTAATCGATTAAACTAACATCGATTAGCTCCTTTGCTTTAACTCTAATCGATTAAACTAACATCGATTAGCTCCTTTTACTTTAACTCTAATCGATTAACTCCTTTTAACTTTATTCTCTAACCGATTAACTCCTTTTATACTTTTCGAATAAACTATTCATTTATAAAGATTTTCCTTTAGTAACAGTTCTTCACTTTACAAATGATTTCCCTTTTTATTTACTTTCGAAATATTTCCTTTTACAAAATCTGTTGATTTTATAAACTCCCTTTTATTTCAATATACATTGAAATAATTCATTTTACATCCCAGGGTCTTTTGTGATATTTAAAATATCGAATAAAAATGATCAACATCATTCCAACACACATAATCCATAACAGATTATATAACACATCATATATCACAATATATGAAAACAGTAAAATAAATGTTGAGGAATCCAGTTGGATTCCCCCAACCTGTTTCCCTGCATCACAGATGTTAAACAATATAGATAACATCACTTTCAGTTCTATATGATACATTCTGTTAAACATAATCAATATAGAAATTTAGCTAACTGACTAGCAGTTCAATCAAACAGTCAAGACACAGTCAATCAGCCAATATCTAACAGTTCTAAAAATACAACATGAAATTATAAACTGTTCAGAGTTAGTGAGATTTACTCACATTGGACTATCATCGTTAAAACGATAATTGTCGTTCAATTTGATTCAGACGGACAATTTAATTTACCATAAATTGTAACGAGCTCCGATGGACTTCCAGTCAGTTTCATGGCGTAGCCACCGTCCATACGATCCCGTCGGATCCTGTTTTGTCCAATTCCGATAACGTATGGCCAAGTTATACGTTGTACAAGTTTAAATACTATTTAAATTTAAACAACTGAATTTCAATATTTATTTGGGCCTTAACCTTTAAAACAAGCCGGCCCAAATTCATAGCTGCTGACCCATTAGAAAAACTAACCCGCACCGTTATATTAATCTTCTTCGATTACTCCTTGGCTCCAGTTCGAAACTCAAAGCCATCTCCTCCATTCAATTTGTTCAACACGCACCCTCAACCTTCAGGAATATCCGCTCCTTCATACTGCCACCACTCAACCTTTCCAAACACTTCGGTCTCAAGTTCCTCCTATTTCCAACTACATACTATTGTCTTCACTCATGCCCACCACTCAGCACACCCCAGATCCATGCCGTAGCCTTCACACCTCCCCGCCTAATCATCCCACACGTACCCTTCCTTCTAGATCGAAGCAAAATGACCCCTCATCACGCCATTAACCCCCATCTCAACGCATCTCTGCACTATCTCCCTTTTCCCCTTTCACGCACAGATCCGCATGTTCCCGGATTCACTCCCTATCATTCCTTCATTCCACCAAACAAATCACCATCCGCACCACAATACAGTCTACTGTACTCTCTCTCCCCTTGCTTGTTCTCGACAGTCGGTGAACCCCAAAATGTCCATGCCGTTCAGGAGTTCCAAGAATTAAACTTTGTTGAATTTCATTAAGTAAATCTCCCATTCTAATTAATTGAAGTAATTAAATAAGTGGCGGCCACCTTAAATTACAGAAGAGGAAGAACGTTTAGGTCTTAAGGGAATTGAAAAGTTGTTAATATATAGGGGTTATATTTTGGAATTGAGAAGATAAAAGCATTCCACGTTTTCAGATAGAACATGCCGTTGATAAAAATGAGAACGGTGGCTTCTTGTTTGATCACAAATGAGTTAGGATATTTTTATGTGTAAAAGTTTTAGTGTACCCCATCACAAAATAAAGAATTTCCTTCCTTTACAAACTGTTGTCGACAGAAGTAAGCATACCGTTGTAATCAGCTCCGTGCCACGATCTCGAAAATATAATAATACCGGTAGATTAACTCATATTTTGAAATCTCAAAATGTTGATTACAGGGTGCAAAATACTCCAAAATAAAAAGCTGCTTATTAAATTAATTAAAAATTACAGTAAATTTCTAAAAATTAAATTATCACTACTTCCCAAAAGAACCTTGTCTAAATTTGCACCCGGTATCTAGTTATATCGAATAAACCGTTACGGTCGATAAACGATTCTATATCGACTATTTTAAAATTTGATTTGGACATATCTCAAAATCTACACGACGAAATCCTGATTTTTCTCTTCCACTAGAAAGATATACTCCACCAGCTCCGTACGTTTCTTGTTTCACAGAAATCCGGCTTAAAACGAATCCTGTACATTCAGTTGAAGTTCGAATCGCCAATTTACGAACTGCAGCGCCACTTCGAGCTCGATTTTAATTATATTATAACTCTACGCTCAAACTGTCGTTTATATAATATATTTATTATTCTAAATCAGTTCTAAGCTGAATTAAATATCACAGATGATCCGGTTCACACCATATCGCCATTTCAGCCAATTCTGATTATTTCAGAATTAAATATATTATTTAATTATTATTTTAATTAAATATTCACCATTATTAAATTCCACGACCATTAAATTCACTAACCCACCATATATATAATTAAATAAATTAATTATAATACCTCTGTCAATGCGGGTCATTACAGATTAACTCTCTTAGAATAGATTTTATTCGATAATCTCTTTTCGAATAGATCATAGTCGATTATCTCTTTTCGAATAGATTATATTCGATAATACCTCCTTCGAATAACTAATATTCGATAACACTCTTGTTCCAATAAACTATATACGATAACCCCTTTCTCTTTAACTCTATTCGAATAAACTAATATTCGACTAACTCTTACTCGATTAACTATTCAATTAACTCCTTTCGAATAAACTATATTCAATACCCTTTCCTTTAACTCTATTCAAATAAACTATATTCGATACTCCTTTCTCTATTCAAAAAACCGATATTCGACTAACTCCTTTGGATTAACTCATTTGGATTAACTCCGTTTGATTAACTCATCTTGATTAACTCAACTTGACTAACCCAACATATTTAACTCAACTTGACTAACTCCTATCGAATAACTAATATTCGATTAACTTATATTCGAATAACTATGTCTGTTTTAACTTTATCTCGAATAACTATATTCAATTTAACTTATATTTGACAACTTCTTTCGATTAAACTAAAATCGACAACTCCTTTTGATTAAACTAAAATGATAACTCCTTTCGATTAAACTAAAATCGACAACTCCTTTCGATTAAACTAAAATCGATAACTCCTTTCAATTAAACTATAATCGATAACTGCTTTCGATTAAACTAAAATTGATAACTCCTTTCGATTAAACTAACATCGATAACTCCTTTCGATTAAACTATAATCGATAACTTCTTTCGATTAAACTAAAATCGATAACTCCTTTCGAATAAGTAAATTCGGTTAACTCTAATCGATTAATTCTTTTATATAATCCATTAAGTTTCTAACACTTAAATCTTATTTAAAATTCCCTTTTATAACTCTATTTATTTCATAAATAAATAATTCCTTTTATAACTCTATTTATTTATCAAATAATTCCCATTTTGTCTTTATCTATTTTCTAAATAATTAATTCTTTTTCAATTCTATTTGTAAATGGTTTACAAATATTTCCCTATCTATTTTATTTGTAAATGTTTTATAAATATTTCTCTTCTATTTGTTTAACAAATATTTTCCTTTTCTATTTGTTTAACAAATATTTTCCTTTTATATTTATTTGTTTATTTACTGAATAAATAATCCTTTTATACTTCTATTTATTATCCCAATAAATATTCCTCTTTATAAAATCCTTTGATTTTATAAATAATTCCCTTTAATAAATTCTATTTCATTTTATAAGCAAATATCCTTTTTATAAAATCCTTTGATTTTATAAATAAATTTCCTTTTATAATATCATATTTATTTTCAATAAATATTTCCCGTTATATCATATTTATTTTCAATAAATATTTCCTGTTCAAAAACTCTTTTGATTTTATAACTATTTTCTTCTATAAAATCCCTTTTTCCTTTTCTATATAAAATCCATTGATTTTATATAACTAAATTATTTTCAAAATATACTTTGAAAATCCCCTTTTTACATCCCAGTATTTCTTACGGTATTTAAAATACCTACTATAATGATAAATACCATTTAAACACACATAATCAACAACAGATTATATATCACATTATATATCACAATATATGAAACAAAACAGTATTTTATATATTGAGGAACCCAATTGGGTCCCTCCAACCTGTTTCCCTGCATCAAAGATGTTAAACAATATAATTAACATCGATTTCATTTCAATATGAAATATTCTGCTAAACAGAATCAATATTTGATTAACGATATATATATATATATATCATTATCTATAATTTCAACCAATACATAAGCAATTCAACCAAACAGTTAACACACAACAATCAACAGATAATTATCATTTCTAAGAATATGTTATAAAAATATAACTGTTCAGAGTTGGTGAGTTTTACTCATATTTCTCGTTAACCGTTAAATAATGATTTGCGTCTGTTGGTTCAAACAAACAATTTATTTCGCTATAAATTGTAATGAGCCTCATTTCAATCCCAGTCAGTTCCAGAGTGTAGCCCTCTCCCATATGATCCCAACGTGACCAGTTTCGCTGAATTTCGTTTTTGTATTACCAAGTTATGACTTATACAAATTAATACACTTATATTTTAAATTAAACTTAAACAATTCATAATTGGGCTTTACCCAATTTGTTGGCCCATCCACATTTTAGAAACCCAACCGCATGATCCTTCTTCCCCAATCTTTAAATCGATTCCTTCTAGTCAATTTTCACATCGTTGCCACGTCCGCTAATCTCCACCGCAACCACTGCCAAACAACTCACCATCCAATTCTCCACTAGAACATCACCCTTAAAACAATTCCGATCCCCCACTGTTGAAACTGACCTGCTCCTCTTCCTTGCTGCCATGGAGTCGCAACCCTAGAAAGACCACCGGAGTTCCTCTAACCGACCTCTCCAGGTATGCCTCGACCTCGCAAACACTCCAGTGCCATCACCTCGCGCTACCTCGGCCCCCAACCAAGTCGGAGCTAAGCCCTAGCTCGATTGAGCAAAAATGTCGATGTCCAAATTTCCATCGCACACAAAACTGTGTATAACTGATTGTTGCCCTCCCTTGTATCTCTCTAATGAATCCAACATCTTTCAATTTCGTTAAGTATAACCCTGGATTTAATTTCCCGAATGAATTAAGAATAAGGCGACCTCTTTATTTTGGTTTACAGAGAATGAAAGGATTAGGTCTTAAGAGAAGGAAGGGTTATTTATAAGGATTATAATTTTAGATATTTTCTTTGAATTAGTGGAGGACGGGTCTCCACTTTTTGGTTTGAGAACTGCGGCTTAGAACAAAAGAAAACGTGGCCTTGCTTTTGATCACTGAAATCAGTTAGGATATTTGTTTTACATTTGAGAGTACCGCATTATGCGAAACTCTGTTTGTCCATGGACTGATATGAAAATATCATTAAATCGAGTAATGTGCCGTGATCCTAAGAATATAAAAATATCAGTAGGTTAACTCATATCGTGAAACCCTAAAATATTGGTTAAGGGTGTAAAATACTCCAAATAATAAGTTGCGTATTTAATTAAATAAAAACTATGGTAAAATTCTAAAAATTAAATTATCACTACGTCTCGAAGGGCTTGTCTAAATTCGAGGCCAATATTTAATTATAATTAAATATATCATTATGGTTTATAAATGGTTATGGCGCTGTTTTTCTGAAAATTTGATTTGCGATTAACCCAAAATCTACACGATGAAATCCCGATTTTTCTCTTCCACTAGAAAAATATACTTCACCAGCTCCTAACGTTTCTTGTTTCAAAGAAATCAGATCTAAAACGGCTTCTGTATATTCGGTTGAAGTTCGAATCGCCAAATTGCGAACTGTCGCGCCATTTCGAGCTCGATTATAATTATATTATAATTCTACGTTCAAACTTCTTTTAAATAATATAATCATGAATATATTTCAACTCTAACTGAATTATACCTTATATAAAAATCCAATTCACACTGTACTGTGAATTCCACTATTTTTGATTATTTCTGAATTAAATATATTATTTAATTATTATATTAATTAAATATTCCATTTATTTTAATTAAACAACCATTTTAATTCTCTAAATCACTAGTAAATAATTAAATTAATTAATTATTTGACCGTAAAATACGGGTCGTTACATTCTTCCCCCTTTAAAATAATTTCGTCCTCGAAATTGCTAAGGTAGAAAACTAACCCTATTGACTGGTTAAAAATATTTATTTGTTTTTTTGATTTCAATTTCACTATACCAATTAATTTCAATTAATTATTAATTCATTTCCGTTAACCAAAATTTTCAAAAATCTTGAAAATTTCTAACACCTTAACTTTTCAAAAATTTCGCCAGCACCTCCTTTGTACTAGTGAACAGCTCAAACTCTAACTCGCCTCTCTAGGCCTTCTCCAACCCAAAAGAAAATCAAACAGCCAAGTGGCTTGCCAATTCGACTCATCAAAATCTCATACCCAATATATAATATAAACTTGTGCCTTTTGTCGGGCATATCATTATATCCTTTACATCTGCTGCTAATTCAGCAGATACCAATGTCATCCCAATCAAACTTCAATCACTTTTATCTCCAACACAACCATTCGCTTATATCCAAGCCAAATATCATTTTAAACTCGAGTTTCATTCTAGATTCCAAACTCTTGACTTGATTACCAAATTACACATCAAATTCGAATCTCACAAATCCAATTTGTCTCGATATCATTCTATCCAATTCAATTTCAATTTCAATTTGCTTTTCCCAATTTCTACTTAAATTTGTTTTCAATTTAACCAATCTAATTATGGGAGTTTTAAACAACTTTGTTTTTCTCAAAAATCAAACTTTCCATTTCAGGATTCAAACCAACTTGTTTTTCTCAAAACAATTCAAAAACAAAGTGTAACGACCCAGATTTTTCTAGTTGATTTATTTTGAATATTTAATATTATTTTGAGCTGATAATATAATCAACTTTTATATTGAATTATCAGTATAACTATCGTAATACGAGGATCTTAAGTAATTTAATTTGAAATGGAATCAAATTGATTTACTCGAAGTTTTATTTGAATTTAAACGATAACAAATAATAATTTATTATCGAAGAACTCATTTGTTTAAATTTAAATTATATTATATTGATTTAAAGGGGTTATTATATATTACGTTCGAATTAAATTGTATAATCAGTTTCATTGAATTCAAAATAGTAAATAATGTTGGGAACATCAGTGGTTTTGCTGGAATAGTTGTTCATGGTTTCAAATTAAAAGACCGCAAGATATTTTATTTATTTAAAATAAATATAAAAGGATAGCCGACCTAAAAACTAAGCGCCACCCTAAAAGTGTCATCAGCGCAGACTTATTCATCTCGAGCCAACGCCTTTGTCTCCAAGTTTCAGAATCCAGGGAAACAGAAAATTAATGGCCAGTACTTTCTGCTCCCCGTTCTTCTCTATAAAACAACGACTACTTCACTGATTTGCTCCTCAGTTAAAACCAAAAGCTCCAATGGAAATAAAGATGGCCGCTCGAATCAAATCCCACTCATCTTCTTTTATAGCTTCAAATCGAAAACCGTATATCACTCTCGAGTTCGGCAGTATTATGAAGCTCGATTTCAGTTTTAGGGTTATCTCTATTTCATGTTAGGGGATCGCGATCACTAGAAGACCGCGGGTTCGTGAAGCTCGACACAGTGGAGGCTCGCGATGATGCTGCGGTCCAATTTCAAGGGGCAACGCATCAATTGAGGGGGTTTTTCGACAATTTTAAGTTCAAATGCGGTTTCGATTTTGGGGGTTGCGAATTCAACTCGACATGGTGTTCGGGGAGTCACGATGCAGCACAAAAGGGGGTAGTCGCGATGTGAGTAGGTGCGATGACTTGATAATGAGCGAGTGGAAGTCGATGTTTGGTTGGCAATGGAGGAGGAGTCGGTCTCTGTATTTCTGGTGACGATGAAGGCAGTTCCTGGATGCTGATGCGTGAAGGCCAATGTGACTGAAATGAAGAGAATGGATTTAGGGAATTTAATAAAATTTTTAGTTAATAATTTATTTATTTAGTTAGTCTAGTTTAGTTAAAGAATTAATTAGTGTGTCATAAATATAGAATTAATTTAATAGAGAATTAGTTTGTCATTTATGTAAAGAAAATCAATTTATAAAATCAGTTTATATAAAGAAATAAATTGGTATAGAAATAAAATCCATAGACTAATAGTTGAGTATGCAAATTAATGTTTAACTTGGTTAATTAAAATATATAGGAAAATTAGTTATTCATTTAATAGTACATTTAAATGAATAGATGTTTAACTTGTAAATTTAAATAAAATTATCATAGGTACACGATAAAATTCATTTGAGGCGATTCGAGGCAGTAAGATTTGAATTTCACAGGATATTCAGCAAAGGAAAATCCTGGTGAGTAAATCTCACTCACCTTTAGAATTATTTTTATTTCATTAAAAATAATTGTTTGTTGCTTGTGTGAATGCTTTCTGGTTGTTTTACCTATATTAGTTATTTAGGATATTATATATATATATTGGGTTGATTGGTTGGTTGGATTCCCGCAGCCTCATTAGCGGATGCCCGCAGTTTCATAGCGGATGATTACCCTATACGCCCCACGCTATGATTAGTGGATGACCTTCTATACCGCGATATTCTGCCACGAAGCAGAATTGGTATTATTTATGTGCTAACATCTGTGGATGCAGGAAAACAGGTTGGAGGAATCCAACAGGGTTCCTCAAAATATATTATCTGTTTGTTTATTTGTTTGCATATATATTTTTATATATGATGTGTTAGAAAAATAAATAATTGGTTGCTTTGTGTGTTTTATCACTGGGCTTAAGTAATGATATTTAAAAATATCGTAAAAAGGATATTGGAAATTTAAAAAAGGGAAATTCTATTTTTAAATAGAATTTGAATTTTAAATGGAATAAAAATATAAACTTGTTTGAAAAATAAAACAAGTAGTTCCTTTATAAACGAAGTTTATAAATAGTTCTTTTATAACGAAGTTATAAATGAAGCGAAAAAAATTATCATTTGATAATTCAGAAATAGAAATCCAAGTGTTTTGAAAATATGATTCAAAAGGAAATTTAAATATAGAATTTGAATTCAAAAAGAAAAGGAAATGGGAAATTTGAATTTAGAATTCAAATAGAAAACCCAAGGTGGATTTGAATATAGAACGTGCAATGGTGTTGAATATAGAGAATTTGAAATAAAATTTTCCAAATAGAATTTGAAATAGAATTTCAAAATAGAATTTTCAAAAGAGAATTTGAAATAGACTTTGAAAATAGAATTTCAAAGAAGAATTAAATAGAGATTGGAATTGGAATTCAAATATGAAATTTGAATAGAGATTTGAATTGGAATTCAAATATGAAATTTGAATAGAGATTTGAAATGAAAAATTCAAGTATTGAATTTGAACAGGGAATTGGATTAGTAAATTCAAATAGAGATTTGAATATGAAATTTCAAAATAGAATTTGAAATAAACTTTGAAAAAATAGGATTTCAAAGTAGAATTGAAATAGGATTTTCAAAATAGGAGATCCAAATAAATTTTGAAATGGAATTTGAATTTAAAGGAGTTCAAATGGATTTGAAATAAGGAAAATTCAAATGGGATTTTAATAATGGGTTTTAATAAAGAGGATTTAAAATATAAGAATTTAAATAGAATTCAAATGGTGTTAAATATAAGAATTCAAACAAAACTCAAATGGAGTTTAAATAGAAAGAATTTGAATAAGAGGAATTTGAAACATGGTATTTGAATTCAAAGGAAGTAAATGTGGTACTTGAAGTTCAAAGTAAAAATGAGATTAAATATTTGAAGTTCAAATGAATTAAAAATGGAATTTGAATTCAAATAGTTGAAATAGAATTTGAATATAGAATTTGAATTAGAATCGAATTGGAATTTGAATATAGACTTCAAATATAAATGAAATAGAAGATCAGAAATATGTGTTAAGTTGGGAAAAATGGTTTGATATATATTTAAAATATATCAGAACAGAGTTGAATTTATATAAACGAAGTTTTAAAAGTTTATATATATATAAATATAATTAAAACGAACTCGCCGCAGCGCTGCAGTTCGTAAATTGGCGATTCGAACTTCAATCGAGTATACAGGACCCAATTGAAGTCGAAATTCTTCGAAACAAGAAACGTCAGGACCGGTTTGATAATAGTTTTCTAATGAAAGAGAAAAATATGAATTTCGTCGTATAGATTTTGAGTTATGTCAAAATCAAATTTTCAGAAAAGCAGCGCCAGAATCGTTTTAAAACCATAATGGGTTATTTAATATTATAAAAGGATTTTAAGCGGAAAAATCCGAATTGACTATTTAGAAAATTTCAGAGTTGAGTTGTAAAATATATGCGAATTCAAGTTGCGTAAATGAATATGATTTTTGAAACAGAAACCAGATTTTGATTTATTGAATAGAATTAACTAAATTGAATAAAAACTAGTTAATGAGATTTCGAATGGATATTGGGGTTGAATAAGTAATTTCGATTTGAAAATTTATATTCGAAATCAAAAAGGGAAACTAGAATTGAAACTGGAATTCGATTTGGTTATGAACGAGTTAAATATTTTGTTTTAACATGTTATGTTCAACAAAGAAGTGAAATAGGCAAATTGGCCGATTTAAAGAACAATTGAGCGAAACTGAATTCAAACGATTCAAAACTGAATTCAAACGATTAGATGGTATTGAATTGAATTGAAAACAGGTGAACAGGTTTAGACAGGTATGGGATGAGGTATATGAAGTTTATAAATGTAATGCCCGACAAAAAGGTACATGTTTAAATTCATATATGGGTTTTATGCGCCGTATCGGCAAGCCGCTTGGCTTTTCCTTTTTCTTTTTGAAATTAGAAGATACCGGGATGCTATTTGAAATTTCCCGATGCTCCCGATACAGGGGAGGTTATGGCGAATTTTTCCGGGAATTTAAGGAGTTAGAATATTTTTAAGAAATTTGACAATTAGAAATCTATATATCGATATATATAATTCGATAAGAAAACGAAATCAAAAATAGCGTAAAGGGCCAATATGGTTATTGAAAATATTTGGTTAACAAATATTGATAGAGAAAATAGAAAAGTGATTTAATTAATAAATATTAATTAAAGAGCCCAGTGATTTGTTTTGATATGTTGGATGAACACTTGTTTTTATTCGATAGTTAAATCACAGACTATCGAAGTTTTTGACCATCGTTGTCAATATGGAGAGACCGGTTGGATTATTATCCGAAGAACCACTCCGTATCGGCATAAGCGTTGCGAACCAAATATGCTAAATATATTGAAGACGGAGTAAAGTGCAAGGGCTTTTCTATTTATAGAAATGGTGCCTTCGGTTTCGTTCAATCCCAGAACGAACATAAATGGACGAATGTCTGACAAAGTATTTCCAATGATCAAATGGGTTGGTCTGTATGAATATATATGGTTGCAACGGATTTATCCCTTAGCATAACATCCAGAATATTTGTGCAAACTCAACTAGTGATTAACGGATCTGACGATGTGGCATTCAAAGTGATTGTGTTATCGATGAATGGTAAGTATGCGTAGCCTCAGACCTCAACAACCGGGAAAGGACAAAAATCGGGCAGGCAGCATGGCTATGTGGGTCGCACCCATTAGGGTGTATAATCAGCTATCTAGAGAAATTCCTTTTGTTTCTAAATCTATCGATTCTGCCCATTCGGGAACGGTGGTTTGAGTCCAACCGTTGGTGATATACATTCGATACACTCAAGCGAAATGAGTGGTCGGTCATGTGTGGGCCGGGTTACAAGACGTTCTTGTTGAACCCAGGTGTATTCGCCTCTAGAGATGCACTGTCGGAAGGTGGTCCCATACCTTGTCCTGTTGGAAATCCAATCTCCAATAAGCGCCATGCGGTTTTTGATTTTATAATATATATGTGGAGCGTGAGATGCAAGCGTTCTGCTATTTGGTTATTTATTTGAGGTAGACATTATTATAATATCACTGGATTTGATATCAAAGTGTTTTGGGTTATAGTAAGGTAAAAACCGTCCATGTTTATGTGTGGGCTGGTCTTACTATTATCTTTTCTTTCGAAAAGGATTTTGAAAGTTAAACAAGTGGTTGGAGTTTACTCACACCAGTCCCATGACTGACCCAGAGTTTATTTTGTTTTGTTTTCCCTAAACTCTTGGGTGCCCAAATTTGTACGGGCAGTCAAGTGTTTCAGGCTTTTACAGATACACTTGGAGGAGCTTGAAGCAGGAGGCTTCAACGTTAGTTATTTAGAGTTACTTCCGCTGGATCAAATGTTATGTGTACTCTGATGATGGTGTGTATGTATGTACAAAACAGATTTGTATTTCGAAGCTTATGTTATATAATATATTTTATTCGTTCCGCTGTGAGTTTGTGATCTTCGTTTTCTTCTATTCTAATATTTCTTTCCTTCTATTTCTCATCCTCTAACTTCTTTCTAATAATGAGTCGTATTTCTGTGTTGTTTGAGTTGGACGTGTGGTGTTTTTAGTCAACTCAGATAGCACGGATAAGCGGGTCGTTTCACAAAGTCTTTGGTAGTAATTCGTCACTTTGAAACTCGAAAATGAACACCGATGATGCCCGGATCAACATCGGAATTGATTTTCCAGCGATTGAAGTGGGTTCAATACTATATAACTTTCAAAACCATTCTTTAAACATTTCCATTTTTAAATCAGTTCAAAATATCCTTCCAATGTTTATAAACAATTTAAACTCTCCCAGGAATTTAAAATTCTTATATATTATACTTTATATGAATTTTACTTGGTTATCTATAACCAACTTCACTTTTTATAATCTTATTTGATTATAATAACAACCAACACATCCAGTTATATGATAATAATTCAAATCCTAATCATTCTTTTATATCAAAATATAATTCGAGTAAAATTATTTCATTTACCCTCTTTTTAAAACATACCATGTCAGTTCATCGTATTCGAGTGTTTAGAAATCCCTATCGATGTTGTGGTGCCCCACCATCGACCAGAATTCACAAGCCACTCAACCAATAAAGCTCCACAATATAAAACAATTTTATATTGAATAACAAATACATTCACTCGTATATATACACTCAACTCAATCTAGGGTACTACTAACCCCATCTCTACTGAGTCATGCCAAAGAGCCAAGGTAATTACTTAACCTTAAGCTCTGATACCAACTGTAGTGTCGCGAAATTCCGGTCCAATTTGAGCTGACTAAATAACACAAGTCCAACCCATATTACACTGGAAATCAGAAAACTAATAGAAAGAAATCAGAGGGTGAGAATAGATAAGATAGAAACTTAGGATAGAAGAAGAAGAAGAACACAACATCAGAGTAACACGAATCTCACAGCAGAACGAATAACATATAATATATATAACATAACTTTGAAATATAAATCTGTACTTGAATATACAACATTATCAAAGTACAACACTTACAACACAATGGAAATAAACAATAGCTATATGATCCTGAAGCCTCCTGCTCCAGCTCTTCAAGTATATGTAAATCCTGACTACTTGACTGCCCGTACAAAATTGGGCACCTAAGAGTTTAGGAAAAAACAAAATAAACTCTGGGTCAGTCATGGGACTGGTGTGAGTAAAACAGTTTTAAACAGTTTGAGCAAGTAAATGATATCTCATAAGACCACGCCGTATAACGGAACGGGTTTTTCCCTTATGAGAATCCAAATTAATCTTTATATCAAAATCCTTGATATTATAATAGTGTCTATCAACCACAATATAATAATCATCTAGCAGAAACGCTTTCATCTCACGTTCTACATACATAGTATACAATCAAAACCACGAGCGCTTATTGGATAATGGATTTCCAACTATGACAAGGTATGGAACCACCTTTCGCTAGTGTACCTCTAGAGAGGAATACACTAGGTTCAACAAGAACATCTTGCAACCTGACCACACACGACCGACCACTCATTTCGCTTGAGTGCATCGAATGTATATCACCAACGGTTGGGATCAGCAACCGTTTCCTGAATGGGACAACATCGATAATAGATTTTTAGAAGTAAATGAAACCCTAGATTAGGTGATTATACACCCTAATAGGTGCGACCTACATAGCCATGCTGCTTGCCCGACTTTTGTCATTTCCGGATGTGAGGCTAGAGGCCACACTTATCTCTGACAGATCACACGTTTATTCACTTTGAATGTCACATCATTATACCTGCCGAATCACAAATTGATTTCCCTAAAAATACCACGGGTGTATAGCTAAGAGAAACGAATTCCTCCGCCACCAAATGTAAATACGTTTGAAGAGATCAACTTACACGATCTGTTAAATATACTCTGTTAGACATTCTTCCATACAGGTCGTCCTGGGACCTAACAAACCGAAGGCACTATTCAGTACAACCATCTTAGGCAATCTTTACCTAAGATTTATACAACAACCCTTGCACTTTACTACGTCTTCAATTATCTTTGGCATATATGATTCGCAACGCTTATGCAAATACGGAGTGGTTATAAGGATAATAATCCAACCAGTCTCTCCATATTAACAACGTTAAAATGGTCGAAAACTTCGATAGTCGGTGAGTTAGCTATCAAAGAAAAAATGGTGTGCAAACAACGATATTATTTCCAAATGGAAATTATATCGATCAATCATCATTGAACATTTATCTCTTTAGTTCATTAATTTATTTATCTCCTGTTTCCATCTATTCTAAATTCTTGTTTTCTATTATCAGAAAACATTTCTGATTCTTATTTGGAAAACATTTCCAAAACTCCTTCAATAGATTTAAACTGATGTTTAAATCAAACATCGCAATGCCAACTCAAACCATTTCACTCATTAACTAAATTCACTTAACCATCCTTTACTATCAAATCTTAGCCATTCCTTATTTAAGAAGGATGTCAATCAAGTTGGGGTATAATTACCTCTCAGACCTTAACTGAACAATGTTTTAACTTCGGAATAGGCAAAGTTTATCCTTTAAACCTTTAACAAACTTCCTTGCGTAACTCTCGGATTCTATTTACGTATTTACTTCTTTATTGAAAACATTGATTATAACTATAGCATTAAAATCCCTACTTTCGAAATATCTAACTTAACATCTAACATTTATTTCTTACTTTGAATAATTCCTACTCTCATTTATTTATAAATAAATAAATCTTGATTTAAACATCGGAAAGTATAAGTACTTTCCCGAAATCGATATAACTGAATCCGACATATAACCCCCTTCTGAGTAATCTTTATTTGATTAACTCTCCTTCGAATAACTTATATTCGATTAACTCTCTTCGAATAGATTATATTCGATTATCTCTTTTCGAATAGATCATATTCGATTATCTCTTTTCAAATAGATTATATTCGATAATACCTCCTTCGAATAACTAATATTCGATAACTCTCTTGTTTGAATAAACTATATTCGATAACTCCTTTCTCTCTAACTCTATTCAAATAAACTAATATTCAACTAACTCTTACTGGATTAACTATATTCAATTAACTCCTTTCGAATAAACTATATTCGATAACCTTTCCTTTAATTCTATTCGAATAAACTATATTCGATACTCCTTTCTCAATTCGAATAACCGATATTCGACTAACTCCTTTGGATTAACTCATTTGGATTAACTCGGTTTGATTAACTCATCTTGATTAACTCTTCTAGATTAACTCAACTTGACTAACCCAACATATATAACTCAACTTGACTAACTCCTATCGAATAACTAATATTCGATTAACTTATATTCGAAGAACTATGCATGTTTTAACTTTATCTCGAATAACTATATTCGATTTAACTTATATTTGATAACTTCTTTCGATTAAACAAAAATCGACAATTCCTTTCGATTAAACTATAATCGATAACTCCTTTCGATTAAACTAAAATCGATAACTCCTTTCGATTAAACTAAAATCGATAACTCCTTTCGATTAAACTAAAATCGATAACTCCTTTGGATTAAAATATGATCGATAACTTCTTTCGATTAAACTAAAATCGATAACTCCTTTCGGTTAAACAAAAATCGATAACCCCTTTTGATTAAACTAAAATCGATAACTCCTTTCGATTAAACTAAAATCGATAACTCCTTTTGAGTAAGTAAATTCGATTAACTCTAATCGATTAATTCTTTTATATAATCCATTAAGTTTCTAACACTTAAATCTTATTTAAAATTCCCTTTTATAACTCTATTTGTTTCATACATAAATAATTCCTTTTATAACTCTATTTATTTATCAAATAATTCCCTTTTTGTCTTTATCTATTTTCTAAATAAATAATTCTTTTTCAATTCTATTTGTAAATGGTTTACAAATATTTCACTTTCTATTTTATTTGTAAACATTTTAAAAATATTTCTCTTCTATTTGTTTAACAAATATTTTCCTTTTCTATTTGCTTAACTAATATTTTCCTTTTATATTTATTTATTTATTTTCTAAATAAATAATCCTTTTATACTTCTATTTATTATCCCAATAAATATTCCTCTTTATAAAATCCTTTGATTTTATAAATAATTCCCTTTAATAAATTCTATTTCATTTATATGCAAATATCCTTTTTATAAAATCCTTTTATTTTATAAATAAATTTCCTTTTATAATATCATATTTATTTTCAATAAGTATTTCCCGTTATATCATATTTATTTTCAATAAATATTTCCTGTTCAAAAACCCTCTTGATTTTATAACTATTTTCTTCTATAAAATCCCTTTTTCCTTTTCTATAAAATCCATTGATTTTATATAACTAAATTATTTTCAAAATATACTTTGAAAATCCCCTTTTTACATCCCAGTATTTCTTACGGTATTTAAAATACCTACAACAATGATCGATATCAATTAGACACACATAATCAACAATAGATTATATATCACATCATATGTCACAATATATTAAACAAAACAGTATTTTATATATTGAGGAACCCAGTTGGGTCCCTCCAACCTGTTTCCCTGCATCACAGATGTTAAACAATAAAATTAACATTGATTTCATTTCAATATGAAATATTCTGCTAAACAGAATCAATATTTGATTAACGATTTATATATATATCGTTATCTATAATTTCAACCAATACATAAGCAATTCAACCAAACAGTTAACACACAACAATCAACAGATAATTATCAGTTCTAGGAATATGTTATAAAAATATAACTGTTCAGAGTTGGTGAGTTTTACTCACATTTCTCGTTAACCGTTAAATAACGATTTGCGTCTGTTGGTTCAAACGGACAATTTATTTCGCTATAAATTGTAACAAGCCTCATTTCAATCCCAGTCTGTTCCAGAGTGTAGCCCTCTCCCATACGATCCCAACGTGACCAGTTTCTCTGAATTTCGTTTTTGTATGACCAAGTTATGACTTATACAAATTAATACACTTATATTTTAAATTGAACTTAAACAATTCATAATTGGGCTTTACCCAATTTGTTGGCCCATCCACGTTTTAGAAACCCAGCCCTGTGATCCTTCTACCCCAATCTTTAAATTGATTCCTTCCAGTCCATTTTCACGTCGTTGACCCTTCCCTTTGACCACCAACCATCGTTGCCACGTCTGCCAATCTCCACCGCAACCACTGCCAAACAACTCACCATCCAGTTCTCCACCAGAACATCACCCTTAAAACAATTCCGATCCCCCCACTGTTGAAACTGACCTACTCCTCTTCCTTGCTGCCGTGGAGTCACAACCCCGCAAAGACCACCAGAGTTCCTCTAACCGACCTCTCCTGCTAGGCCTTGACCTCGCAAACACTCCAGCGTCATCACCTCGCGCTACCTCGGCCCCCAACCAAGTCGGAGCTAAGCGCTAGCTCGACTGAGAAAAAATGTCAATGTCCAAATTTCCATCGCACACAAAATTGTGCATAACCGATTGTTGCCCTCACTTGTACGACTCTAATGAATCCAACATCTTTCAATTTCGTTAAGTATAACCCTGATTTAATTTCCCGAATGAATTAAGAATAAGGAGGCCTCTTAATTTTGGTTTACAGAGAATGAAAGTATTAGGTCTTAAGAGAAGGAAGGGTTATTTATAGGGATTAGAATTTTAGATATTTTCTTTGAATTAGTGGAGGATGCGTCTCCACGTTTTTGGTTTGAGAACTGCGGCTTAGAACAAAAGAAAACGTGGCCTTGCTTTTGATCACTGAAATCAGTTAGGATATTTGTTTTACATTTGAGAGTACCCCATTATATGAAACTCTGTTTGTCCACGGACTGATATGAAAATATCATCAAATCGAGTAATGTGTCGTGATCCAAAAAATATAAAAATATCTGTAGGTTAACTCATATCGTGAAACCCTAAAATATTGGTTAAGGGTGTAAAATACTTCAAATAAAAAGTTGCGCATTTAATTAATTAAAAATTACAGTAAAATTCTAAATATTAAATTATCTATAATGCCCCGTGCTTCCCCGGTAAGGAAAGCCCGGATCGAGATGAGAAAAACACACATCGGAATGCAAACAGAAGAACATTTCATTGTTTTTTACAACAATTCCACCAGAATACAAGAATATACAGAGTATGAATAAATATTGCACATTCGATAAATATCAGAGATTGCAATAAATTACATAGCAGCGGGAAAACAATAAAAAACACAACTGAAAGTAATACGGGGATACAGAGCTTTTCGAGCATCGTTCCAGTTGTAAATCAGGATCCTGTGAATATAAATCTGCAAACCAAAACTACTAGCTGCCCGTGTGGAAAATAGGGGCACCCAGAGTTTAGGTTAAAACAATAAACTCCAGGTTAGTCATGTGACTGGTGTGAGAATTAAAACGGTTATTAATCTTTATTTTCAAAGTTAGGTAAATCAAGGGACCACGCCGTATAACACGGAACGGGTTTCCTCCTAAGAATACCATTGCATAAAACAAACAGTGCAATGCTAAATAAAGAAAAATGAAGCTATCATCATACAATGCAACGCAAGCCGAAGGATAGGGTTTTTACCTTATAATAGCCAAAGAATGCTTGATGCGCTAAATTTCATCTTTTATTATTACTGTAAGTGAAGAAAACAATCTTAATCATAAGTATCAATCATAGAAGGCATAAGTGCCCCATCCCACTATATCGCCATACTAGGCTCTACAAATAAAACCGCAAAGGTCGTATTGAAAATTGGATTTCCGTCATGAGTCGAGGCAAGGGGCAAGCTCCTCTCCATTCGAGACACACCAGCAAATGTCTCGGGACCACACACAACGATCCTTGGATCCTCCAAGGCCGGTCCTCTCTTACTTTTGAGGATTGACAATTCCTGAACACACGTTTCCCGGTCCTATAGGACCTAAATAATGGTCTGTATGTTGGCTCACATAGTGCCAGTTATCGACCATATATTTGAGACGCTTATCATCCAACAACCACACAGGTAAAAAGTATATAAATGTTAGGGCTGGTAGGTCACTGACATCACCCATAGCTAGAAAGAAACGTCGTGCACTCCTTGGGTCCTTATCCCGTTTTTGACTCATACCGAGGTGTGAGGCTCGCGAATTAACGCTATACACAAAGCTATGCCACATAGGCCGTGCTTTGATCATCAACCACAAGACTTTGCTTTTCAATAGAAGCCTTGATCATTTGCTACTTAGGCATGCCACACAGGCAATTCGCTCCATGCGACTGATGTCCATCGATATACAACTTCTGAGCTCGTACGTCTCAGAGAAGGGCATTAAGCAAGAGAATAAATTCTCCGCTGCCAAACAGA
The DNA here is from genome assembly GCA_030737875.1 of Allium sativum. Lineage (NCBI taxonomy): Eukaryota > Viridiplantae > Streptophyta > Magnoliopsida > Asparagales > Amaryllidaceae > Allium > Allium sativum. The sequence continues at coordinate 993,618,560 of CM060924.1, read as the reverse complement.
TGTATGTTTAATAGAGATAAACCAACACAGAATAAAAACAAATGTCAAACGCGCAGTCCATTTACAAGTTCGTTCTGGGTCTGAACAGAACCGGAGGCACTTTCCTCGCATATCCTTCGATCTCCAAGTACGTCTGGACAATCAACAACTGATTCCCTCCTCTTGGGTGTACTGCCCAATCAAGATCATTAATAATCATCCAAACGATGTGAAGACTTTCGGTCTTCAACCACCGTCTTCATCTTCGACTTATCGTCGAATCGGTTATTCAGAATGGGTATAAACCCGACCTTTCCGAATAACCCGCGTATATAATAAACAAGTGTTACACAAACACAACATACGCCTCGCTCCAATTTAGAATTTTCATTTATTCCAATTTTTCACATTCTTAGGGAAATGTTCCCATTAATTTTATCAAAGATAAACTCTTCTAAATTTATTCTTTAATCTTCCTTTGGATATCATTTCAAACCGTGTTAAGGTTTTCCAAACTAGTCGGGATTAGCGAACCACACCGAAGTAATCATTTATTTTATTTCCCAATCCCAACCTATTCATCCCATGGAGCAAAACTGGTAATACTCCATATCTAACACCACAGTGTTATCGGTAAATATTAATTACCATTACACATTCAAATCTAATTAAAGATTTAACTATCGCTTTGGAGCAAAACTGGTGATACTCCATTCTCGATCATCCCAATCTAATTAAAGATTCATTAAAACTCCACTTGGTTTTAATCTTCCCAAAAATCAATATCCTGTCTTTAACTGGGTTAAAGAACCAACATCATCTAAAACATGGTTCACATACCCAAAATCACATTCCATTGTTAATCGGGTTAAAGAACATGTGTTATTCAAAACACTACTCACAATAAACCCAAAAACCAATTTAAATTCAATTCCAATTAAATACTAATTAACTAGACAAATTCACTAAATCTTAATTAAAAGATTTATTCTTTTCTAAACTGGGTTCAAAAACAGTGTTATTTAAGACACCATCCACGACGAACCCAAAATCCCATTTAATATTAAATACAAGGCTCTGAATAGAAAATATATCAGCTTATATTCAATTTCAAATTTTGAAACCAACAAATATCGTATTCGAAATAATGATATAAATATATCTTTCAAATTTCCACAACCATATCTGTATAATCACAAAATCCAACATCGAAATATTCCAAGATAATTTCGATTCAAATCCATTCCAATTCACGTATTGGAAATTCTGATTATTTTTAAAACCACTTCAAATCTAGTTCAAAACTAGTTCATTTCGATAAAAATATATTTTTATCCTTTCAAATGTGGAATTTTTCATCCCAGTTCTTTCTAGTTCATATATTATGATTTTACAAAAATTATTAATATTTTTAATAATTTTATCAAGGCCCATACAGTCGGTTTTTAATAATGGCCACCGAACTGCAATTACAACAACCTTTTCCAAATTTGATTTGGACATAATTCCAAATCCAACTGTTGGATTTCAAATCTCTTATATTCATTGGAAAGCTCTTTTCAATACGAACCCAACGGTTCTGGTTTCAGGAGAATCCGACGGTCGGATCTCCCGCAACGTCAATTCGAAGTCAATGGTCGAAATTCGAGAACTGCCGCGGCGCGTTCTATTCAGGCCATTTAATATATATATAATATATTATATATACTTCGTCGATTTCCTTTAAAAATGTATTTTATAAATCGTTTTAAATTCGTTTTCGAAATGATTTCAACTTCATATTCAATTTCGAATCAAAATTGAATATTCCACATCATCGATATACAAATGATAATATTTTCAAAACGTTATATTTTGAAATCACTTCCTTTTCTATATTCATTATAAAAACGAATATAATCGATATAAATATTGTTCGCGTCAAATGGTGCATATCTAACCAACACAGCTTTATATATTTCAATAACTTTGTTATTCTATTCAACAAATGAATATTTGTTCTATTCAACACATGAATCTATATTTCTTTCAACACATGTATGTTCTCAACACATGAGTATCGTCAACACATGACTATTTTTGTTATTTAATATATTTTATAAAATTATGATAAAGATGTTTAAAATATTTTACTCAACACATGAATATTTTCAACGCATGAATATATATTTTATTTAACACACGAACATATATTTTATAATATTCTTTATTTCCCCAATTGGAATGAGGCCCAATCAATTACCATATAATGTTAATTATATGGATTCCATACAACACAGGTATATAATAGCAATGATAAATAATCAACCATCATCCAAAGCGCACCACACAACTGCATTAGCATTATCAATCGAACGATCAACATACCACTAAACAATTGGGATTAGTGTACGTCAAATATCATCCTAACACCCGTGTGGGGTTTCAATGCACAAACACTGAATATTATTGGTACAATTGGGCGACGTGTAAAATTTATCGTCCCAATCAATATCCTTCAATAGGTGTACATAAACAAACCGTCCGGTTTGTAAATGAATATTTATCTATTCACATTCAAGTTAAAAATTATATTTTTAACGATAATTTATTTATTTCAACACATGAATGTTTTATTATCCATTTCACATCAACATCACAAACAAACTTCACAACACAACAAACAAGCATACAAGTCGTCCATGGTCTGTGGACGACGGGTGTCGGGTGCTGCTAAGCACCGTCTGCATCCTAGTATTTATTTTAACTAGAAAACAATATTTAAAGTGAGAAGTTCTCGCCGATTAGCTAAACCAATATAACGCGACTCTTCATATGTAGGAAATCTTTGCCGTGCTCTCCTATTGTCACTTTCGTCGTCCGTGTTAGCTACATATTTAAAAATCACATTTTTATATTCTCTATTATATAAAAAAAATTATATTTTTATATGCTCTATTATATAAAAATCATATTTTTACTTCACCATTTCAACTATATAAAGATTTAAACTTTTTTAATATAAAAATTCGAACTTTTCTAATAAAAAATCCAACCTTTCATATATGATAAAAATCTTATCTTTTCGCATTTAGAAATCTATTCTCTTTATAGACAAAAATCTAACCTTTACTTCATGAAAAATCTAATATTTATCAACATAAAAATCATGTCTTTAAGCAGATAAAAAATCAATTCTTTAAGTAGATAAAATTCAAAACTTTATACCGTTAAAAATCCTAACTTTAAAGTGTTAAAAATCATAACTTTAAATCATTATAAATCTAATCTTTATAAAAATAAAAATCATACCTTTGCTTATATAAAAAAATCTAATCTATACCTACACAATGATCTCATTTTTTCTAACTATAAAAATCAAATTACTTTTAATAAAAAAAACTTACGTCTGGTGGAGGAAGGGCTTGCTGGTGGAGGGGGAGGCACGTGCCGGTTAGTGCAGGCAGCGGTGGTCTGGCTTCCAAGGAGAGGTGATGGGGACTAAAGCTTCAGGGAGGCTCGCGGTGGCTATTCCCAGATATGGGGCTTCGAGTTGGTGAGGGCGTCGTGTGAGGAAGACTGGGGAGGTGCCTACAACTGGCGATGGGGGCGGCGCTCCTCCTATGGTAGCGCGATGGACTGACAGAGAGGGTGGAGGAACGAGTGAAGTCGGGTTTCATTCATTGCTTTAGGTTTTTTTTTGTTTTTTATTTGATTTTGAAGAACTGACGGGTGAGGGAGTGGAGAGAAGTAAGGGTTGACTAAGTGTTATATAATTATTTTCCTTTCCCCAAAAAGCAACTTTTTATTTCGACCTCTAAACAAGACCCACCGACTGTCGTCCACAACTAATTACCCCCATTCCGAACATAATGGAATATGTTTCGTAACCTGATTTTATCGTTTCGATCAGTTTTCATCAAATTCAAAATATAAATCAATGTATATTGAATTTGAATGCACATTTCAATTTACCGGGGCCACATACTAACTCTAAAAATCACAGAAAAATTACTTCTAGCTTCGTATTAATGATACAGTCCCAACAAAACTAATTTCGTCAAATTCTGAGACCGTTTGAAAAATGACCATTTTCCAGTCGATTAAAATCAACTAAAACTGTCAAAACACGTTTTCTTTCGCCACACTCACATATTGATTCGAAAAATTATGAATTTTGGAATATAGCAATAACTTGACATCACGGATCCAACAAAATTGGTTTCGTCGAGAACCGAGGTCGTTTGCAAAATGGCTATTTTTAAGGGCAAGAATTCATAGCGACTATTCTGAATTTTCAACTGGGCATAACTTTTGATCCCCGCTTTGAAATTTTGATTTTTCGGATTCGTTGGAAAGATATTTTCGAATAGATTCTAATATTTTTTGGTTTCGCTTAAATACGGTTTATTTTGAATCCTATACAGTCATTTGAAATTAGAAATCGAATTATTGAACTACCGAGCCATTTTCAATTCCTTTTATAATTAAAAATAATTATTTATATTCTAACGACGATTCATATAAATATATACGTTCTAATTCTATTCAAATTAAATTTCTCGTCATTATTATTTAAAATAATTCATTTTAAATATTCAAAATTCATTAAAATTTCCAAAATAAAAATTTTAAATTGGCTCAGAATTTCCGGGTTGTTACAATCTCCCCCACTTAAACTTTTCGTCCCTGAAAAGGAACGAAACTGAAAGTTGTTTAACTAATCAACTCAACTTTCATTATTTTCTTTACGGCTTAAGTTCTCCAACTTTTCAGTTTCTAAGAACTTTTTAAATTTTTCAAAATTTTTGCTAACACCCTAAATTTCCGAAAATTTTCGCCATAACCTCCCCTGCACCGGGGGCTTCGTGATATTTCAAATAGCCTCCCATGGCCCTCACCAATCCAAAAGAAAAAGAAAAAGCCAAGCGGCTAGCTAATCAGCTAATAAAATCATCCAAACCCAATAAATTTGTAAACATGTACCTATTTGTCGGGCAAACAATTTTATTCTCCTGCTCTAGCCTCTTTGCTATGACATGTTCAATGGATACACGTGTATATGCATGCAATTGTAATCATTTTTCAATACAGTTCAATATTTGATTCAATTTGGCATAAATGGTTAAAAATATCAAACCAATAACCAAACAATACAATCAACAATCAATTAGTGAATTAACGTTTCAAATTCTTAATTTTGATACATATACAGAAAATCAAGTTTTTGATGCTAAATCACAACAATAAACCTATCTAGTTTTGGTTCTCACACCAGTCTAATGGAAATATATAGACATCTCACTTTCGAAACACAAAAATAATTACTGATGATGATGCGTCAATCATCAGAATCAGGTCCGAGCGGCTAGAGTGTGATTCTATATCTATCCAGTATATTAAAACTTCGAATATACGTTCATGACGCGTATATGCAAAATCTTCATATACTCGATTGTCCAAATTTAATACAAATAAAATATTCAAATACGTATAAAACGGTTTAAATTTCAAAACAAAATTTGTTTTCGTTTTTGTTTTTAAAAATGTACTCTTCACACTCGTTCTAGGGCACTACTGATCCGATCTCTAACGAGTTATTCTCATTGGATATTGCTAATCCAATTTCTGATGAATTCTTTCGTTTGGTTCTAATGTGTCTTGTTCTCGAGATCTGTAAACCAAAGCTCTGATACCACTCTGTGATGCCTCGAGCTGCCCCGATAAGGAAATCCCAGATCGAGATGAGAACAACACACATCGGAACGCAAACAGAAGAACATTTCATTGTTTGTTACAACAATTCCATCAGAATACAAGAATATACAGAGTATGAATAAATATTACACATTCGATAAATATCAGAGATTACAATAAATTACATAGAAGCAGAAAAACAATACAAAACACAACTGAAAATACTACGCGGATACAGAGCTTTCCGAGCATCGTTCCAGTTGTAAACCAGGATCCTGTGAATATAAGTCTGCAAAACCAAAACTACTAGCTGCCTGTGTGGAAAATAGGGGCACCAGAGTTTAGGTTAAAACAATAAACTCCAGGTCAGTCACATGACTGGTGTGAGAACTAAAATGGTTATTAATCTTTATTTCTAAAGTTAGGTAAATCAAGGGATCACGCCGTATAACACGGAATGGGTTTCCTCCAAAGAATACCGGTGCATAAAACAAACAACACAATGCTAAATAAAGAGAAATGAAGTTATTATAAGACCCAGGTCCCATCACATAATGCAACGCAAGCCGGAGGATAGGGTTTTTACCTTATAATAGCCAAAGAATGCTTGCTATGCTAAATTTCATCTTTTATTATTACTATAATTGAAGAAAACAATTTCAATCATAAGTATCAATCATAGACGACATAAGTGGCCCATCCCACTATGTCGCCATACTAGGCTCTACAAATAAAACCACAAAGGTCGTATTGGAAATTGGATTTCCGTCATGAGTCGAGGCAAGGGGAAAGCTCCTCTCCGTTCGAGACACTCCAGCAAATGTCTCAAGACCACACACAGCGATCCTTGGATCCTCCAAGGTTGGTCCTTACTTATTTTTGAGGATTGGCAATTCTTGAACACACGTTTCCCGGTCCTATAGGACCTATATAATGGTCTGTACGTTGGCTCACATAGTGCCAGTTATCGACCATATATTTGAGGCGCTTATCATCCAACAACCACACAGGTAAAAACTATATAAATGTCAGGGCTGGTAGGTCACTGACATCACCCATAGCTAGAAAGAAACGTCGTGCACTCCTTGGGTCCTTATCCCGTTTTTGACTCATACTAAGGTGTGAGGCTCGCGAATTAATGCCATACACAAAGCTATGCCACATAGGCCGTGCTTTGATCATCAACCACAAGACTTTTCTTTTCAACAGAAGCCTTGATCATTTGCTACTTAGGCATGCCACACAGGCAATTCACTCCATGCGACTAATGTCCATCGATACACAACCTCTGAGCTCGTACGTCTTAGAGAAGGGCGTTAAGCAAGAGAATAAATTCTCCGTCGCCAAACAGATGTATATTTAATAGAGATCAATCAACACAGAATAAAATTCAATGTCAGACACATAGTCCATTTACAAGTTCGTTCTAGGTCCGAACGAAACCGGAGGCACTTTCCTCAGAAATCCATCGATCTCCAAGTACGTCTGGACAATCACCAACTAATTCCCTCCTCTTGGGTGTACAGCCCAATCAAGATCATCAATAATCATCCAAACGATGTGAAGACTTCCGGTCTTCAACCACCGTCTTCATCTTCGACTTATCGTCGAATCGGTTATTCAGAATGGGTATAAACCCGGCCTTTCCGAATAACCCGCGTATATAATAAAAAAGTGTTACACAAACACAACATACGCCTCATTCCAATTCAGAATATTCTTTTATTCCAATTTTTCACATTCTTAGGGAAATGTTCCCATTAATTTTATCAAAGATAAATTCTTCTAATTTTATTCTTTAATCTTCCTTTGGATATCATTTCAAACCGTGTTAAGGTTTTCCAAACTAGCCGGGATTAGCGAACCACACCGAAGTAATCATTTATTTTATTTCCCAATCCCAACCTATTCATCCCGTGGAGCAAACAAGTAATACTCCATATCTAACACCATGGAATATTAATTACCATTACACGTTCAAATCTAATTAAAGATTTAACTATCGCTTTGGAGCAGAACTGGTGATACCCCATTCTCGATCATCCCAATCTAATTAAAGATTCATTAAAACTCCACTTGGTTTTAATCTTCCCAAAAATCAATATCCTGTCTTTAACAGGGTTAAAGAACCAACGTCATCTAAAACACGGTTCATGATAAACCCAAAATCACATTCCGTTGTTAATCAGGTTAAAGAACAGGTGTTATTCAAAACACCGCTCACAACAAACCCAAAAACCAATTTAAATTCAGTTCCAATTAAATACTAATTAACTAGACAATTTCACTAAATCTTAATTAAAAGATTTATTCTTTTCTAAACTGGGTTCAAAAACAGTGTTATTTAAGACACCATCCACGACAAACCCAAAATCCCATTTGATATTAAGGCTCTGAATAGAAAATATATCGGCTTATATTCAATTTCAAATTCTGAAACCAACAAATATCGTATTGGAAATAACGATATAAATATATCTTTCAAATTTCCACAACCATATATGTATAATAACGAAATCCAACATCGAAATATTCCGAAGATAATTTCGATTCAAATCCATTTCAATTCATGTATTGGAAATTCTGATTATTTTTAAAACCACTTTAAATCTAGTTCAAAACTAGTTCATTTCGATAAAAATATATTTTTATCCTTTCAGATGTGGAATTTTTCATCCCAGTTCTTTCCAATTCATATATTATGATTTTAAACAAATTATTAATATTTTTATTAATTTTATCAAGGCCCGTACAGTCGGTTTTCAATAACGCCACCGAACTGCATTTACAGCGACCTTTTCCAAATTTGAGTTGGACATAATTCCAAATCCAACCATTGGACTCTTATATTCATTGGAAAGCTCTTTCGATACGAACCCAACAGTTCCGGTTTCAGGAGAATCCGACAGTCGGATCTCCCGCAACGTCAATTCGAAGTCAATGGTCAAAATTCGCGAACTACCGCGGCGCGGCACGTTTTATTCAGGACATTTAATACATAATATATATATTATATATATTTCGTCGATTTCCTTTTTAAACTTATTTTATAAATCGTTTTAAATTCATTTTCGAAGCGATTTCAACTTCATATTCAATTTCGAATCAAAATTGAATATTCCACATCATCGATATACAAATGATAATATTTTCAAAACGTTATATTTTGAAATCACTTCCTTTTCTATATTCATTATAAAAAGGAATATAATCGATATAAATATCATTCGCGTCAAATGGCGCGTATCTAACCAACACGGCTTTATATATTTCAATAATTTCGTTATTCTATTCAACAAATGAATATTTATTCTATTCAACACATGAATATATATTTCTTTCAACACATGAGTATCGTCAACACATGACTATTTTTGTTATTTAATATATTTTATAAAATTATGATAATGATGTAAATTTTATTGTTTAAAATATTTTACTCAACACATAAATATTTTCAACACATGAATATTTTTTTTTTCAACACATGAACATATATTTTATAATATTCTTTATTTTCCCAATTGGAATGAGGCCCAATCAATTACCATATAATGTTGATTATATGGATTCCATACAACACAGGTATATAATAGCAACGATAAATAATCAACCATCATCCAAAGTGCACCACTCAACTGCATAAACATAAAATATAACTAATTAACGCTCATACAGTCTGTCAATCAAACGGTCGACATACCACTAAACAATTGGGATTAGTGTACGTCAAATATCATCCCAACACCCATGTGGGGTTTCAATCCACAAACACTGAATATTATTTGTGTAGTTGAGCGATGTGTAAAATTTATCGTCTCAATCAATATCCTTCAAATAGGTGTCAATAAACAAACCGTCCGGTTTGTAAATGAATATTTATTTATTCACATTCACGTTAAAAATTATATTTTTAATGATAATTAATTTATTTCAACACATGAATGTTTTATTATCCATTTCACATCAACATCACAAACAAACTTCACAACACATCAAACAAGCATACAAGTCGTCCATGGTCTGTGGACGATGGTTGTCGGGTACTGCTAAGCACTGTCTATATCCTAGTATATATTTTAACTAGAAAACAAGATTTAAAGTGAGAAGTTCTCACCGACTAGCTAAACCAATATACCGCGACTCTTCATATGTAGGAAATCTTTGTCGTGCTCTCCTTTTGTCACTTTCGTCGTCCGTGTTCCCTACATATATAAAAATCACATTTTTATATTCTCTATTGTATAAAAAAATTCTACTTTTATATGATCTATTATATAAAAATCATATTTTTACTTCACCATTTCAACTATATAAAGATTTAAACTTTTCTAATATAAAAATTCGAACTTTTCTAATCAAAAATCCAACCTTTCATGTATGATAAAAATCTTATCTTTTCGCATTTAAAAATCTAACCTTTACTTCATGAAAAAACTATTTTTTATCAACATAAAAATCATGTCTTTAAGTAGATAAAAAATCAAGTCTTTAAGTAGATAAAAATCAAAACTTTATACTGTTAAAAATCCTAACTTTAAAGTGTTAAAAATCATAACTTTAAATCGTTATAAATCTAAACTTTATAAAAATAAAAATCATATCTTTGCTTATATATTAAAAAAATCTAATCTATACCTACACAAAGATCTCATTTTTTCTAACTACAAAAATCGAATTACTTTTAATAAAAAAACTTACGTCAGGTGGAGGAAGGGCTTGCTGGCGGAGGGGGAGGCGCGCGCCGGTTAGTGCAGGCGACGGTGGTCGGGCTTCCAAGGAGATGCGATGGGGACTAGGGCTTCAGGGAGGCTCGCGGTGGCTGTTCCCAGATGTGGGGCTTCGAATTGGTGAGGGCGTCATGTGAGGAAGACTAGGGAGGTGCCAACAACTGGCGATGGGGGCGGCGCTCCTCCTATGGTGGCGCGATGGACTGACAGAGTGGGAGGGGGAACGAGCGAAGTCGGGTTTCGTTCATTGCTTTAGGTTTTTTTTATTTGATTTTGAAGAACTGACGGGTGAGGGAGTGGAGAGAAGTAAGGGTTGACTAAGTGTTATATAATTATTTTCCTTTCTCCAAAAAGAAACTTTTTTTTTCAACCTCCAAACGAGACCCACCGACTGTTGTCCATAACTAACTACCCCCATTCCGAACACAATGGAATATGTTTCGTAACCTGGTTCGATCGTTTCGATCAGTTTTCATCAACTTCAAAATATAAATCAATGTATATTGAATTTGAATGCACATTTCAATTTACCGGGGCCACATACTAACTCTAAAAATCACAGAAAAATTACTTCTAGTTTCGTATTGACGATACGGTCCTAACAAAACTAATTTCGTCAATTTCTAAGACCATTTAAAAAATGGCCATTTTCCAGTCGATTAAAATCAACTGAAACTGTCAAAATACGTTTTCTTTTGCCATGCTCACATATTGATTCGAAAAATTATGAATTTTGGAATCTAGCAATAACTTGACATCACAGATCCAACAAAAGTGGTTTCGTCGAAAACCGAGGTCGTTTGCAAAATTGCTATTTTTAAGGGCAAGAATTCCATAGCGACTATTCTGAATTTTCAACTAGGCATAACTTTTGATCCTCACTATGAAATTTTGATTTTTCTGATTCGTTGGAAAGATATTCAAATAGATTCTAATATTTTTGGTTTCTCCAAAATCCGGTTTATTTTGAATCCTGTACAGTCATTTGAAATTAGAAATCGAATTATCGAACTACCGCGCCATTTTCAATTCCTTTTATAATTAAAAATAATTATTTTTATTCTAACGACGATTCATATAAATATATACGTTATAATTCTATTCAAATTAAATTTCTTGTCGTTATTATTTAAAATAATTCATTCTAAATATTCAAAATTCATTAAAATTGCCAAAATAAAATTTTTAAATTGGCTTAGAATTTCCGGGTTGTTACATTATCAACGTCTCGAAGGGCTTGTCTAAATTCTAGGCCAATATTTAATTATAATTAAATATATCGTTATGGTTTATAAATGGTTATGGCGCTGTTTTTCTAGAAATTTGATTTGGGCTTAACTCAAAATCTACACGACGAAATCCCAGTTTTTCTCTTCCACTAGAAAATATACTACACCAGCTCCTAACATTACTTGTTTCACAGAAATACGATTTAAAACGGCTTCTGTATATTCGGTTGAAGTTCGAATCGCCAAATTGCGAACTGTAGTGCCATTTCGAGCTCGATTATAATTATATTATAATTCTACGTTCAAACTTCTTTTAAATAATATAATCGTGAATATATTTCAACACTAACTGAATTTTACCTTATATAAAAAAAATCCAATTCACACTGTATTGTGAATTCCACTATTTTTGATTATTTCTGAATTAAATATATTATTTAATCATTATATTAATTAAATATTTCATTTATTTTAATTAAACAACCATTTTAATTCTCTAAATCACTAGTAAATAATTAAATTAATTAATTATTCGACCGTAAAATACGGGTCGTTACAAATTTCGTACATCACATGTACATGGCAACAATGATAAATAATCATTAAACAATCCATTCACATCCAGAGTGGAATTTATAAATGTGTGAGCATTAAAATAAATAAATAATGCTCATTGCAGCCTGTTAATCCACCGATTGATAAACAACTAAATATTGGGACTAGTGTATGTTAAATACCATCCCAATACCCGTGTGGGGGTTTTCAGAAAACAACAATTCATCTAAATAAATCATTGGTTAATGAATTTAACCAATTTTAATTCCGCTAACATATTGATGACAAATAACTAACATGTTATTATACTCCTAATGCCAAATAAAAATGTATTTTGCTCGTATAACTTCCCTACATGTATCTAATGTATAATTTGACAATACAAACGTTACTTTGATTTGCATACAAATTCTATTGTGTAATTTAACAATAAAATGTCACCTAAATTTACATGCAAATTCTAATGTATGTTTTGATAAATAAAATGATTCTTATATTTGCATATAAATTCTAATGTATGTTTTGCAAATGAAAATGATTCTTATATTTGCATATAAATTCTAATGTATGTTTTGCAAATAAAAATGATTCTTATATTTGCTTATAAATTCTATTGTATGTTTTAACAATAAAAATGATTCATTATTTAACATACAAATTCTAATGTATGTTTTAACAATAAAAAAAATGATTCTCTCATTTTTGTTGATGATTCGATTTCAACAGAATGATTAAAGATGATCTTTTCATTTTGGTTGAAAATTCTATTTCAATAAAATGATTAAAGTGATAATTCCATATTGTTAACAACTCTTATTTTAACCAATTGATTAAAAGTGGTAGTTCATATTGTTCACGATTCAAATTTAACAAAATGAATAACAAATGATAATTTTAGGGCTGTCAACGTGTACCCAAAAAATCCGATATCCGTCCGCATCCGTATTCGAAAATACGAAATATATCCGTTATCCGAGATGCAGATATGGATATCCGATATCCGAAAATCATTTCGGATACGGATATGGTTACAGTGTTGTGACAACCCCAAATCCCGTACGGACGGTGACAAGGGTAATCATTGGAATATAACACATAAACATATAATAGCAGAACAGAAATAAATAAATGCACCAGATAATGTACAAATAATACCCTGGATAAACGTAATCATCAGAGTTACACAGTACACATGATCATACTTAGTACAAATACAGTTCAGCTATACATAAATGTCTATAGCGGAAACAAACATAATATGTACAATAGGAGCTGAACAGCATAAAAAGTGATAAATGATAGAATCCATCTTCAGCTCCAGCTATCCAGAAAGAGCCAGATAAAACCTGAATACAAGGCTGCCCGTGTATAATAGGGGCACCCGAGTTTGCAAGTGGAACAAACTACGAGTCAGTCATGGGACTGGTATGAGAAATCTGCTTAAAACATTTAATAATATGGTCAATCACAGGACCACGCCACTTTCGCGGAACGGGTTTACTCCATTGGATTTCCAGTGCTTTAAAACAAAAAATTCTTTTAAACAACGCAATGCTTTTTATAAAAATGAAGCCATTATAAGACTCAGTTCCCGTCACACAATGCAACGCAAACCGGAGGATAGAGTTTTTAACTTATAACGGCCAAGATATGCTTGATACAAATAAAACAAAAGCATTTGATATTACTACTAGTGTTTATATGTTTCAAAAGCAATTTCGAATCATAAGTATCAATCATAGACGGCATTAATGCCCCATACCACTATGTCGCCATATATAGGTATACAATCAAAACCGCACAGTCACGTATTTGGAAATTGGATTTCCTTCATGAACCAAGGCAAAAGATAGTCCTTACCGAATTCGAGACTCTCTAGCCCGAGCCTTAGGACCCAGACTCAGGTGGGCCCTTGGAGCGACATGGCCGGTCCACCGATGGGGATTAAAATTCCTGAACACTGCGTTTCCCCGCCCTTTGGTGCGTTAATGAGCCAACAAATGACTCCATCGGTCCCGGATCGACCGATATAACCGAGGCGCCTCGCAGCAGCAACAACCACATAGGTGAAAATAATATAAATGTCGGCCAGTTCAAGCACCAACACCACCTCTAACTAGAAAGAAACGCATGTCCTCCCTGAGGTCCTCTCCCGTTTCTGGTTCATACCGGGGTGTGAGGTTCGTGAATTCACGTTATACACAAAGCTACTCAACACAGGCGGTGCTTTGATCATCAACCACAAGGCTTTGCTTTTCAACAGAAACCCTGACCACTACACTTAGCATGCCACACAGGCAATTCACACCGTGCAACTGATGGTTATCAATCACATAGAATGAATTCCAATGTCAGACACACAGTCCATTTACAAGTCCGTTCTGGGTCTGAACGAAACCGGAGGCACTATATACCTCGCAAACCCATCGATCTCCACGTACGTCTGGACGATCACCACTCATTATCCATATTTCGGGATGCCTCCCAATCAGGACATCAGTTACCATCCAAACGAGGTGAAGATCTCCGGTCTTCGACCACCGTCTTCATCTTCGATTTCTTATCGTCGATTTAGTCATTCAGAATGGGATAAACCCGGTCTTTCTGAGCAACTCGCGTATATAAATAACTAGTGCTACACAAACACAACATACGCCTCACTCCAATTCATTAGTCACTAACCGTCAATCAGTAAGAGAACGATTTCCCAAATATTAACCCCGAAGGCCGAAACCAACATCAGATCAAAACCTAGGAAACCATTCGACTTAGCTAACCTTCAGTTAATTTCTAAATTTCACATTCCATATCGTTTATAATATTTTATAATGATTTATCGCTAGTTTCATTTATTTTAAAATAGCCAATTTATTCAAACGACGCTTCGGGCCATAACACGGCCGTAGCGCTGTTTTTCTTCAGATTTGATTTACACATATCTGAAAATCCAACTGTTGGATCTTCACAAATTTTATATCATTAGAAAGATCTTTTAAAAACGAATCCAACGGTTCCAGTTTTGGGAAAATCCGACGGTCGGATCTTCCGGTACAATCGTTTGAAGTTTCGATTCCAAAATACGAACTACATCGTCGTTATTCGATTTAATTTAATTATATTTTTATATATATAAATATAATTGATTCTGGCGCTGTTTTTCCTCAGATTTGAATTAAACATTCCAGACAATCCAACTGTTGGATTTTTACAATGTTGATGTTGTTGGAAAGATATTTCCAAAGCGAACCCAACGGTTTCGGTTTCGGGAAAATCCGATGGTCGGATCTCCCGCACTAATCGTTTGAAATCACGGTTTCAAAACACGAACTGCAGCTTCGTTATTCGATATATTTTAATTATATATATACATATAAATATAATCGATTTCAAAACTATATGCTTTTCATACCTTTGATAAAAATGATATTTTTATCCAACTGACTTTTATTTCCACACTTCATTATTTTTAACAATTCATTGATATAATAAAAATGTGATTTTTATTGTAAAACAATTTATTTCAAAACACTATTATTTTATATAATTCATATTGATGATAAAAATATGATTTTTATTATAAAACAATTTATTTCAAAACACGAATACCATTCAACACATGAATTTCTATTCAACACATGAAGGTTTTCTATAGTTGGTATATATATAGTAAAAATGTGATTTTTATTGTAAAACAATTTATTTCAAAACACAACTATTTTATATAATTCATATTGATGATAAAAATATGATTTTTATTATAAAACAATTTATTTTAAAACACGAATACCATTCAACACACGAATTTCTATTCAGCGAATGAATTTCTATTCAACACATGAAGGTTTTCTATTCAACACACGAATATAGTTTCAACACATGCAAATAATTATAACACATGAATATTATTCAAAATTTCGGCAGCATAACGGCAGGGTAGTTAAAACCGGGGCCGTCCCTAGTACGGCTCCTCGCTCTACCTTAAAGCCTCGCAGCTTTTGACAATGGGGATTTCATGCATCTAGTTCGCACGCAGGCGGCATGTATATTTTTTTCCATTTCCAAAAACTAATCCTATGTGGTTTCAACCAAATAATTCTCAACCACAAACGGGTATTTTTCAACCATAATCAATCAATTCCAACCGCAAACAATTCTAATCAACCATTCATAATCAACCAATTTTCACACCAATCACAACCAATAAATATCGTCCATGGTTTGTGGACAAGGGGCGTATATATATATAAAAGCATTTCACTTTTATTTTAACACATATATAATTTTTACAACGCATATATAACTTATATATTGAACGTACAACTTGTACAACACTTATACAAGAGGTGTACAACGCTTATATAACTCATACATCGACTATATAATTTAAACATCGTCGTTTTCCATATCGTTTATAATTTAGAAATCTCACATTGGGTTCCACTCCACCAAAAATAGCAGAAGGCTCAGAAAAATATGCGGTCTCTTCTAGAATGTAGAAGATGCCCACCCGAGTCCACTGTCTCTTGTTTCACTAAATTTCGTCAAAAGCGAAAAAGATATGATTTTTACAGTGAAATAAAAAACCGTAGCGCTTTAAAGTGCTATAGAATAGTTTATTTTAAAATAGTCGTACCTCAGCTGATTTGTTCAAAACTAGGTTTCGATTTTTCTTCGAATCCGTATAGCTATTCGACGATCGGGCGGTGCAGCGTTGAAGAGGGCCGAGAGGCGCACCCGCGCGCGACAGGGGGGTCAGGCACGATCGCCTGTAGAGGTGGCGGTGGCGGTTTGAAACCCGAAACTTCCAGGCGTCGATTCTCCCAAACCACTCAATGAAAAAAATCCAAACTTGCTATGGATTTGAAGATCTTCTCGAGCTCTTCAAAATCTTCAACTGGAGGAGGGGCTGATTTTTCTTGTAGGAGGCGCAAACGAGGAGAGAAGGGGTCGAACGCTATCCGCCGTCGCCTGGAACCAAAGTTGGGGAGAGAGAAATATGTCTGGGCCAACGAGATTTTTTTTATTTATAAATTTTTAAAAAATCTGAAAATACCCCTTGTTACACACGAACTCCAATTCAAACCCAACGACTATCGTCCCTAGCTAAATACCCCCATTCCGAACACAATGGAATATGTTTCGTAGGCCCATTCGACTGTTTCATTCAGTTTTCCTTCAAATTAAAATATAAAATATTCAATATTTAATTTGAACGTACATTTCAATTTGCTGGGGCCATATACTGATTCGAAAAATTCCAGAAAAATAAATCTAGCTATGTTTTGACGATACGGTCCCAACAAAACTAGTTTCGTCGAATTCTGAGACCGTTTGAAAAATGGCCCTTTTCTGGTCGATCCAATTTAATAGAAATCGACCAAACACATTTTCCTTTGCCACGCTCACATACTAGCTTCAAAAATTATAAAATTTGAAACCTAGCAATAATTTAACATCCTGGATCCAACAAAAGTGGTTTCGTCGAATTCTGAGGTCGTTTGCAAAATGGCCATTTTCTGGTCGATCCAATTTAATAGAAATCAACCAAACACATTATCCTTTTCCACGCTCACATATTAGCTTAAAAAATTATGGAATTGGAAACCTAGAAATAATTTAATATCCTGGATCCAACAAAAGTGGTTTCGTCGAATTCCGAGGTTGTTTGCAAAATGACCATTTTCACGGGCTATATAAATTCCATAGCGACCTTTTTGAAAATTCATTTGGCCATAACTTTTGCTCCCACAATGAAACTTCGATTCATCAGATTCTTTAGAAAGATATTCACTAACAGATTTAAATATTTTTGGTTTCACTCAAATCCGTTTTGTTTTGCACCCGGTACAGTCAGTCAAAGTTTGAATTCAAATTTTGAAACTACCGTGCCATTTCAGGCCTTGTTTATAATTAGAATTAATTATATTCATTTTCAAATGTCGATTCAAACATACTTTTCATCAGTATTATTTAAATATTTATTTTAAATATTTAAAATTCACTAAATTTGCCAATTTAAAATTTTTTAATTGGTTCAGATTTTCCGGGTCGTTACAAGTGGTATCCGTATCCGAAAAATATCCATCCGATTTTCTGATACGTGTATGTATGTATATATTATATAATTTTTAATTTATATTTAAGATTAAATTAATATATAAATTTCCTTAAAATAGCTAACATAAACTCAACCATTGAATTATAAAGGAATGTTGTATTTTGTATTATGCAACATTTTAAATCATGTACTCATTTTATTTTGTGGATGGTTATAATTAAAACATAATTGTGCATGTGCTTCTATGATTTATGTTTTGTTTTGTTTTAGTCTTAGGGATGTAATTTTCATATTTTGAACACTTTATCTCTTAAAACATGTGTTTTAAGAAATTTATTTAATTGATGTCCTGTTTGTAATTTTTAATTAGACATATTCACATTTTCAAAAAAACATTTTATGAGCCAAATTTGCATGTGAGTGATGTATTTGTAAACTTTTACTGTTTTAATTTCGGATATTTTTTCGGATATTTTTCGGATATTTTCGGATAACCACATCAAATGTATAGTTTTAAGTTTCAGATACGGATATTTTCGGATATCCGTATTCACTAAGGCGAATACAGATATTTTCGGATATCCAAAAATATCTGCGGATACAGATACAGATATTTTTAACTGCTATCCGCGGATATCGGATATGGATTCAGATACGGATTTTGATTTTAGGATACAGATTCGAATACAGCACTATCTGTATCCGACTGCATCCGTTTGTAGCCCTAGATAATTTCATATTGTTAACAATTCTAATTTAACAAAATGAACACAATTGATTCATTCATTTTTGTTGACAATCCTAGTTTTAACAAAAATGACAATTCATTTTTGACAATTTTAATTTAATAAAATGGCATATTTATTTACATACATTTTTCTATGTATTCTAATGACAAATAAAAGAACAATTTATTTGTGTACAATATTCTATGCAACATAACAAATAAAAATGACATTCCTAAATAAACAATAAGACAAAAAGACCATTTTGTTCTAACATGACATTCCTAAATAAATGACAATTTTGATATAATGATATTTCTATACTAATGTAGCATTTCTAACATAAATGTTGTTCTTGTAATAATATAACAATTCTAACATAAATGATGTT
This sequence comes from Allium sativum, assembly GCA_030737875.1. Classification (NCBI taxonomy): domain Eukaryota; kingdom Viridiplantae; phylum Streptophyta; class Magnoliopsida; order Asparagales; family Amaryllidaceae; genus Allium; species Allium sativum. The sequence goes on along the minus strand of CM060924.1, from coordinate 993,599,217 downwards.
TGTATACTAATATCACAATTCTAACATAAATGATGTTTTTATACTAATATCACAATTTTAATCATAAATGATGTTTTTATACTACTATAACATGTCTAACAAAAATGACATTTCTATTCTAACCAATTAAAGATTAGATTTTTATCTTACAAAAATATAATTCAACAAATCATCATCAACACAATCAATCAATCAAATTAAATTTTATACGACGTAAACATTTAAATATACAATCACAATCAATAAATATATATATATATATATAATTTTTGTTTTAAATTAAAATCGAGAAATCTCACCATGATTTTATCTGAATTTCTAACATGCTCCGTTTAAACTCTAGTCAGTTCCATCGTGAAGCTCTCAATTTTGTGATCCTAACGCAAGTCGTTTCATTCGATTCTGACTCAATTTGCAAAAGTTACAATGGTTTAAACTTTTAATTACAAGATTTAATTAACTAATAAAATTAATAAATTTAGTTAACCTTAATCCATTATTTACTTTACTCCATCATCTTCCTCATACTGTGGCCAACAAAACAAAACAGAACCCATCATGCTATCGAACTTTGACCTGCGCACGCTCCCCTAAGCGTTCTGACGTCGATCCAACTACTTCATCTCAAAGCCCCCGAGCTCCTCTTCCTTCGCCATGAGTGATGGCAAATTCGAACTCCCAAATTCCCCTAGAATTGCGTGCGAACTAGTGGTATTCAAACCCCAAATTCTCCCAATCTAGGATAGTAAACCCAATCTCATCCGTTGGTACTCTAGATCTCACTAAGATCACCATTTTTTATATTGATTGCTGTTCGAATTGGTTGAAGAATTGAAAGATTGACTGGAAAAAGGTTTAGAGCGTTCAAGCCATTGAAATACTGAGCGGCGGCTGCTGTTTTAATATTAGGGTTTAGTTTCTAATTTGTGTGATATTTATAATATTTTATTAATTAATTTTCTTGTTTTGAAAATAAATCCATTAATTCTCAATAGCTCTAAATTCAGCCCAGCGAGTGTTGTCCCTAGACAAATACCCCCGTTCCGGACACAATGGACTACGTCTCATCAGCCCATTCAATCATTCTAGCCCACTTTTCTTTAATTTAAAATATAAATCATTTAATTATTTAATTTGATCGTACATTTTAATTTGCTGGGGCTACATACTGACTCCAAAAATTCCAGAAAAATTATTTCTAGTTATGGATTGACGATACGGTCCTAAGAAAATTAATTTCGTTGAATTTGAAGACTGTTTGAAAAATGGTCATGTTCTGGTCGATCAAAATTGACTAAAATTGATAAAACACGTTTTCTTTTGCCACGCTCACATATTAATTCCAAAAATTATGAAAATTGGAATCCTGCAATAATTTTTCATTCCGGATCCAACCAAAATGGTTTCATCGAAAACTGAGGTCGTTTGCAAAATGGCTATTTTTAATATTAATATATATATTCTATAGCGACTATTCTGAATTTTAAATTGGGCATAACTTTTTATTCCCGCAATGAAATTTCAATTTTTCGGATTCGTTGAAAAGATATTTTTAAACAGATTCTAATATTTTTGGTTTCACTAAAATCCGATTTATTTTGCATCATGTACATTTAGTCAAAGTTCAAATTTTCAATCTGCCGCGCTATTTCTAACTCCTTTTAAAATCAAAATAAATATATTCATTCTAATTTTGATTTAAACAAATTTTCAGTCGTTATTATTTAAAATAAATTATTTTAACTATTCAAAATTCAATTAACAGCCAAAATAAAATTTTTAAATTGGTTCTGATTTCCGGGTTGTTACACATACCCTATGATTACACATCAATCATTAAAAATGGCCACTATCAATCAGTCAGCAATCATTATATTTCTTGAGCAAAGAACAGTGCAAACAAAATGTCAGTAACAGAAAGTAAATGAAAAGACAATAGAGAGTGAAATTTTATAAAAAGATGTTATGTTATATCTTTTTAAGTTCTTTTAAGCTTTTTTATAGAATTATGTTGTTTTGTATTAAATAATGGTATTTGGTTTTTGATTTAATATACATTAATATTATGAATTGAACTTTAAAACATAAAATTATAGTAAATATAATTGAGAAAAAGTTACCATTTGAGGAATAGATAAGGTGGATCTTTGACTAGTCCTTTAACTATGTTTCTTGCAGAATGGACTAGATAATGGCCGTATGTTTGTTCATAAATATGCAAGTTGCTTACTCTATCACCAATTCATAGGATCTTCTTATCTTCATTGACGCTACATGAAAATTGCCATGTGGTTCAATATGTCAGTAATATATTTATTTTGCATAAATTTGTAAAAACAAGAATATTAAGTTTAGTACATCACAAACTTTTCATATCAAACATTAACTATAATAATTCATAACATTAAAAGATGTATGCTTTTATCTTTTCTAATTGGAGTTTAAATAAGTTTTACATCTTACATAATAAATTTGATCATTAGAAAAACAAGAAAGATGTTTAACATATACCATAAACTTTTTAATATAAATAGGAATTAACTTGTGATTTGATAATTTAAAATAAAAGATAAACATCTTTATCTTTTATACATATTGAATATGGTAACATTAAAAGATAAATGTGGTTAGCGAATACCTAGTTATGTAAAAAATTCAAAGAACAACAAAGATTAATTACAAAAACAGTCAAAGAAACAAAATATAATGAACAATTAATTTTTGTTTATCAACTAGTAAAAACATTTACAGCAAAAACGAAACAATAAAGTAATAATATTTAGTTGAAGAATTTACATTTACATAAAAAATATCTAGTTTCGTTGTATCATGGTGCATATTTGGTGTGTTTGTATGCTGCCTTGGTTTACCTATCTCAATGAAATGTAGCTTGACTATAGATTTTTTTTTTGTTTTAATATGTGATATTACACCAAACTCACCGAACTAGCATTTTAACAAAACAACTGGAAAAAAACACAGAACCAATCATAAAACAAGCATTTACTAGCAATCCATGTTTCATCTGGGCACATAATATCTGTCAAATAAATTGTCATTATCGGCTCAAAACCACAATCACTAGGCAGTTCTCTCTAAATACTCTTAAGTCGTACCCTTTGCAGTAGAAGTAACTTTGAACAAAACGATTATAAATCAAAATTGTGTAAAATTCAATAGAAGTAATGAAATTTATATTAAATTTAACCTGAGAGACACAACTGATATGAGAAGATCATTCACTAAATCATCTCGCCTAACCAAATTGAGAAAATCGCCTGAATTAACAGAAAATAGCCTAGCGTGATCAAATTAGAGAGAACGCCTGATCGATTTAAGAAATTAGCAAATCAATTTGATTAGAGAAAATATCCTGATAGAATTTCATAAAATCGCCTCTTCAATCACATGAAGTTATAAAATTGATTTCGAATTTCAGAATAGAAATAAGAACGAAAATAATAAACCTAACCTGGTAGAATTAACAATCATAGAACAAAATCGAAAACCGCCTAAAGATTTGGACAAATTGGAGAGATCGAATTCAGAAAACATCGCCTAATAAAATGGGAGAGATCGACTGTTTTGAACAAAGAAAGAACACATCATGTTTTGTCTTGCAAAACAATTATTTGAAAGCCGCGTTGTCCAAAATAATTAAGAGGTGTTAGGATCCCTTGCGGCAAATTTCCACATAAAACAAACTTACCCACTCAATACTTGCCAAGTCAGTACGTGTTGTCTTCTTCTCCATTGCATTTGCTTTTTCACAGGTAGAACCATCACACGTAAACCCATATAGGCCGATTATTTCCTTTGCCTACTACCGCCTCCACAAACTTCTGGAACCCGATCGGCCAATGCCATCCGAGCCGCCTTTATAAGCTCCACCGCCGGCCAAAGCCTGGCCCCACTCGGCTGTATTTAGCATCCCGAAACTCCCTTGAATCGCGAATGATACATAGCCAGATTCCAGTGAGTTCCGATCGAATTAAGACAAGCTACCATATAGATGTGAAGCCCTTGTTACGATCTTCGGCTTTGCTTTTGGAACTTCATTGAATCATTGCACGGATGCAGAGAGATTAAGGGAAGAAGAAAAGAAAATTTTCGGGCATCGAAATCAATAGAGGCAGCTTCCATAGAAATTAGGATTTGACAAACTATTTTAATATTAAATTACTCGTTTAGCGTGCTTTAAAGCGATGAATGTGCCTATGTCCAAATCATGCCTGTTTACAGCCTATCTATAGGTTTTAAGGCCATCTGAAAGCAAGGAGAAACCCAATTCGGAAGTCTATAGCAGTTGCAATTTAAAAATCCATTGTTCTAATTAAATTGCACACATAAATTTTTACATGTTTTAATTTCGTACAATCAAACGATAAGTCCAATGGCTATGAAATTTGAAACCTTACAATAATTCAATATTACAGATTCGATGAAACTGATTTCGTCGTACTCTAAGATTGTTTGCGAAATGGTTATTTCCACATATATCAAAATATTCAGTTTTCACTTATTCACCATTTATATTAAATTCAAAAGTTTATACATTCTATTCAAATCAAAATAGAATTCATATAACTTATAAATCAACTGTCGTTTATTGCGAATTCAGTTTTTATTATCCATAAATTCAAATTTTTATTTCAATTATAAATTACACAAATCCATTTCATTAAATATATCAATATTAATTTTCCAACTTTCAAATTAATTGATATAAACGAATCACAGGTTCATTTGCAATCAACATAAGTCCCTATCTGTCAAAATAAGTTGAATTAAATTATTTAAACAATTTACTTGAATTTCAACCATTTTTCACAATTAAATCACTAAATTTTCTTCATAAATTTATTTACTCAATTTAAATTCAAATAATCCAATATTAAATTTCAATTCTTAGAAATTACAATACAACAAAATTATAACTATCTCTACAATAAACGCATATAATTACATTTACAACTAATTGAAATTTCATTGCACAATCAAATGGATCTATTTTATTTCCATATTCCATAAATTAGAATTTTCAATATATATGGAATTCCAAAATTAATTAATCCATTATCTGTTATAAATTCAATATTAACTTCCAATTTCAACAGAAGTAAATCATCAAACACAAGTCATTTTCATATATAACTATTGAAATTCATTGTTTAACAAGACAAGTTAAATTCCATACCTTATGAATTTTTGACATAAATCATTAATTTTAATATTTAAACCAACATTATTCAAAATCACATTAAATTTAATATTTCAAATTGTCGCAAAATTTAGGGATGTAACAGTCGGTGAGAAAGAGATGTCTTACTTGGTCTCTCTTATACAAATTAACCTCAATATCATCCAAATTCATACCTTGATATGGACATCTTAGTATATCCACTTATCATAGCAATGACAAGCATTATTTTACTCTGTAAAGTAGTGTCCAAATGCAATCTTCAGTATTATAGGGCTTTTGGTGATCGAGATTGAGATTAGCAAAAAATATTTTGATAAGTAAATGATTGATTCTTACATTAGTGGCGCCAAATCAAATTAGAGAATCATCATGGATTTGTTGAGTTATCTCATGAATATCATGGCATTATAAGAGAGTTTGATAAAGGATCCTTCAAAAATCCTAAAGGTTTTCATGTTATCATATCTCTGCACAACCACATCGTTGTTAAGCCATTCACTAATTGTAACAATCCGTAATTTTAAAACCAATTTAAAATTTATTTTAATGAAAATAAAATATTTTAAATGACTTATTTTGAGAATAAACGACTTAGAATTTAATTAAGACGAAGTTTGAGCGAACATATTTATATTTATAATTAAAACGAGCTCGTAATGGTGCAGTAGTTTGAAATTTTAGTTTTAAACTTTAAACGAGTACACAAAATTCGTTATAAGTCAGAATTTGATGAAACAAGAAATGTTAGAATCTATTTAACTATAACTTTTTAACGAACGAAAGAAACTGATATTTAAAATTATAAATTGTAAGTTATGTCCAAACTAAAATTTAAAATAGTCGCCATGGAATTTATTAATATGTTAATGTTGCATAGCCATTAAAAATGGACATTTTGCAAATGGCCTCCGTTTTTGATGAAACTAATTTTTTTTGGATTTAGAACATTAAATTATTGCTAGATTTCAAATTTGGTGTCAAACGGTGTTAGCATGTGGTCGTACGCGATAAAACCTTTCGATGTAACAATTTGAGCAGTTTTACAAAGGAGCGTTATTTAGACGACTTCAAAATTCAACGAAACCTTTTTTATTAAATTCGTAGTCTCGAATAATGGTAGGATTCCATGTTTTGTGATTTTTAGAGTTAGTATGTGGTCGTTGGTGATTTTACTAATGAAAAACAGTCAATATTTTAACTTTAAAATTTGTTGTTTGTCCAAACGGATTCAGAATTGAACGAAACCAGTTTCTTGGGTTCGTAATGTCAGAGATTAGTTGCGTGTCAATTTTTATTAAAAAAGGAATTGGTAGGAGATCACATGGATTGTTAAACGATGAAAATAAGTAATATTTGAATGTAACTAAATATAAAACTAATAAAAAAAAAATTCCTTATGATATAACATCCTAAATTATTTCTAAACCTAAATCTAAACATAATTTTCATGCAGCCCCTTTTTCTCCATTTTCTAAACCTAATTTGCAACTTCTAAAAATAAAATCAAAGAAAAAAAAATTCTAAAATCACAAAACAAGTATCTTTGGATTCCTAGAGTATTCTCTACCTCCTAATGAGTTTCATGAGGTGCGACATCAATTTTCTCACACTCAAATTTTACAGCGTGAGCACGTGTGGCTTAGGTCTCACGATTTCGTGAAATGGATATGTCAATTCAAGTTTTTGATGTGGTATTTGAGTTTAGGAGACGGATAGAAGCTCGTATACAAAGTTTGTGGTGATTTGGTGAAAAAATTTGTCAATCCTCTTACTGTATACGTGCTTTGGAGCCTAGAAGGTTGCGGCAAGGAGGAGCATCGAATTCATGATGCTTAGGTGGAGAATGCAGAGGAGAAGAAGAGAAGATCAATGGTGTTATCGGTTTGAATTATAATGGAGTTGTTGGAGGAGAAATGGAAGGAGAATGGTGCGTGGAAAAAGGACATGGCTGTTGCGTTTTATAGGCTACATGAGAGAGAGATGATGAGGGAGAGGATTATTGAGTTAATAGGTAATTAGGGATGTTAATAAATTATTATATTAATTGTTAATGACATATATGTATGTGTAAACTTTTAGAATGCATAACTTTTACATATGAACTCGAAATTCAATGACTCAAGATGCATTGGAACCGTATCAACTAGAGCTTCGCAAATGAAACTAATTTGAAGAGATTTAGAGCTCGTGGAATTTTTTGGTGGAAGAAAACGCCTGATTAGGTCAATGACCATTTACTGTTATTTAGCAACAAACAACCAATGTGAGAACTCTCTCACTCAAATGTTTGTACAATTATTATATCTGTGACTGAATATATACATTGATTGCCTATGTTGATTTTCATTTGATAAATTTATTACAAATTGTTATGCAGTATATGGTAGCTCACCTCACAAGTTGTTTGAAAACGAGATGGACGAATGGATGATTATTTGTGTTACGATTTGAATGTGATTTTGAAATAATTAACAAGTTAAATCAATGTTAGATCATTTTTGGTAGTTGAAATTGGATTAAAACATCCATTTACAGTCCAACGACTTATTTATGTTCACTCATTTTAGTAATATCAATTGGAATGAATAAATAATTTATTCATTGATCATTTATTGGTTGGAAACCCCAAACGGGTCTGAGGATGATAATTAATTCACACATCTCCCTTGTGTGTAGTTGTATGTCAATCGATTGATTGACAGATCGTTATAAGCGTTATTTAATTGTTTAATGCTTATATAGTTGTAGATGCACTATAGTTGTTTATAACTATTGATGAATACATGCAATGTATGAAATCCATATAATTAAATTATATGGTAATTGACTGAGTCACATTCCAATTCGGAAATAACAAATATATTAATATAATATCCAGTGAAGAATCAGAATATGAATTTGATGTCTGATTTTGGATGAACATACAGACTACAAAGTAATAATGGATATTGAGAAGATTTGATTTCAAAATATGATATTTTGACAATATTATTATTTTAATGTGACGACCTCCCATAACTCCCTCACTTAACAAGAGAATAATGCACTGAAAGTTGTTGCTGGTAGTTATGGACAATCATCAAGGTAAGATAAGTACAAGCAAAACCTATCGTATAACTCACAGCGCAAGGATAAAATATAATAAGACATATACAACAGGTAGTAGTAGCAAAGCATAATTGCGCAAAATTTTAAACTTTCATGTCATCAAAAGGATATCCACAGTACCACAGGAATACAACATCGGATTATGTAAAAAAAGCCTCACCTAGAATCACTTAGAGTATTATAACAACACAACAGTGGAAACATATAATAACATGTAGGAAATAATACGTTAGCCTCCTGCTCGTCGTCGCTTTGCAGCATTGTCCTCACCAAGATCTACTTCCTGCTACTCGGTCTGCCCATCCAAAACATGGATGAACAACCCAAGGTAATAATAAGGAAACACCAAACCTTGAGTCAGACAATAGTCTTAATGAGCAATAAAACATCTATTTAACATCATTAATAAAGCATATAAGAAATAGGTAGATCAAATGAAATGACCCAAACTTCCCCGTAAAGGAAAGCCTGAATTGCTTTGAGAACAACACACATTAGAACATTTTATTGTTGATTACAACAATTACATCAGAGTACAAGAATATAACATAGTATGAATATTTATTACACAATTGAAATACAATAATATTAGAGATTTAAATTACATTTAAATAGCAGCGGAAAAATAATACAAATATACAACTGAAAGGAATACACGGATACAGAGCTTTCCGAATACCGCTTCAGCTGTAAACCAGGATCCTGTAAATATATCTGCAAAAAGCTACTCGACTTCCCGTGTGAAAAATATAGGCACCCGAGTTTGCCAGTGAAACAAACTACAGGTCAGTCATGAGACCGGTATGAGAAAACTTAACTTAACTTATCTAATAATAAGGCTAATCACAGGACCACGCCGCTAACGTGGAACGGGTTTACTCCATTGGATTGCCAGTGCATAAAATAAAGTAAATCGTTAAAAAACGCAAAGCTTTTTAGAAAGACGAAACCATTATAAGACTCAAGTCCCATCACAAAATGCAACGCAAACCGGAAGATAGAGTTTTACCTTATAATGGTCAAAAGATGCTTGATACGATAAAAAAAACAGATTTAATATTAGTGTGTAGATATATGGGTATATATATTTCAAAAACATTTCAATCATAATGTATTAATCATAGACGCCATAGTACCCCATCCTACTATGTCGCCATACAAGTTCTACAGTCAAAACCGCAAGGTCGTATTGGAAGTTGGGTTTCCATCATGAGTCGAGGCTAGGGATCATCCCCTCTAATTCGAGACACTCCAGCAAATGCCGCAAAATCCCCCGCAGTGAACCCTTGGAGCGGTAGGGCCGATCCACACCTGTCGAAAGTGGTTTAGTTATGCCTAAACACACGCTTCCTGGTCCTTTTGGACCTCCATATGACCACTTCCGGCCTATAATCCCGAGGCGCCTCAATCCATCAACCACATAAGTAAAAATGTCAGGGCTGGTAGGTCGCTGAAATCACTCTAGCTAGAAACAAACGTGTGCACTCCCTACGGTCCATATCCCGTTTTTGACTCATCCTGGGGTGTGAGGCTCGCGAAGTCACGCTATACACAAAGCTATGCCATAACAGTCTATACTTTGATCATCTCACAAGGCCCTGCTTTTCAACAAAAGCCTTGATCAATTGCATCTTGGCGTGCCACATTGATAATTCACGCCATGCGATCAATCACTATCAATATATACCAGGGTGTTAAGCAGAGAATAAATTCCCCACCACCAATCTGATACACATTAATAGAAAAATAAATTTAATTCACATGGAATTAAATCCAATGTCAGACACGCATCCATATACAAGTCCGTTCTGGGTCTGAACGAAACCGGAGGCACCTGAGAGGTCTTCGCATATCCGGACAATCAACAATACGTCCGGACGGCTACCACTGTAGCCACTTCTAGGTAGCTACTCCAATCATGGGCATCAGCAGCAGCACATCCATACGATGTGAAGATCGTCGGTCTTCAACCACCGTCTTCATCTTCGAATCTTCATCGTCGTAGTAATTATTCGGAATGGGTTAAACCCGCTCCTTCCGAATAACTAGTGTATTTTTATAATTAAAAATCAAATACAATAAAAACACATCCAACGCCTCATTCCAATTCAGAATATTCTTTTAAAATGAAATATTCACAATATTCTATCAAAGATAAATTCTTTAAATTATCCTTAAAATTTTCCTTTAAAGATTATTAAAACGCCAATTTGGATTTAAATACCAAAAATCATTATTCAATGATTATTTAAATTTAAGAAATTAATCTTATCTTTAACTGGGTTAAAGAACTAATGTCATTTGAAACATAGTTCACGGTAAACCCAAAATCGACTTCCATAAAATATGGAATCTTCACAGAATCAAATCAATATATAATCGTTATAAATTTCTGTATCCGACCAATAATATAAATGGAATAACGGCAAAGCTTCTTAAATTCCATATGTAGTATCGGCCTTCTTTTACAGAAGCTTATCTCGGTTATTATTAATTCGAATTCCATTCAATTCCAATTTAATATATTAAATTGGAAAACATTACTTTTGGAATTTTCCATTTAAATCTTAAATAAAAGATTTATAAATTCCAAATCATAATTTCACTGTTAGTTGGGTTAAAGAACAAATGTCGCTTAAAAACATAGTTCACAATAAACCCATCTCACATTTCATCTTATTCCAATTACTAAATGTAAGGACCCGTCACTTCCCCGTGAAGGAAAGAGCAGATACTTCGAGAACAAGCCACAAAAGGACGCGGACGGAAGAACATCTCATTGCTTATTACAACAATTCTATCAGATTACAAGAATATACAGAGTATGAATAAATATTACACAGAAAATATCAGAGATTTAAACTACATTTAAATACATAGCAGCGGAAAATAATACAATACAGAACAGAAGGAGATATACATATACAAAGCTTTCCGGATATCATTCTAGCTATAAACCAGGATCCTATGAATATAAATCTGCAAAACCAAAACTACTAGCTGCCCGTGCCAAAATAAGGGCACCCAGAGTTTAGGTTAAAACAATAAACTCCAGGTCAGTCGTGGGACTGGTGTGAGAACTAAAACAGTCATTAATCTTTATTTTTAAAGTTAGGTAAATCAAGGGACCACGCCATATAACACGGAACGGGTTTTCTCCCAAGAATACCAGTGCATAAAACAACAGCGCAATGCTAAATAAAGAACAATGAAGCTATTATAAGACCCAGGTCCCATCACACAATGCAACACAAACCAGAGGATAGGGTTTTACCTTATAATAGCCAAAGAATGCTTGATACGTTTAAAACAGATTATTTTGATAGTACTATAAGTGTATAGTGTCAAAAAAAAAATCAACCATAAGTATCAATCATAGGCGGCATGAATGCCCCATATCACTATGTCGCCATATATAGGTTTACAACAAAAACCGCAAAGTGTCGTATTGGAAATTGGATTTCCATCTATGAACCAAGGGAAGGGATCGTCTTCTACCGAATTCGAGACAATCTAGCCCATGTCTCAGGGATAGAACGCATCGACCCTTAGATCTTCAGGGCCGATCCACCGATGTGGATTAGACGAAATCCTGAACACTACGTCTCCCCGCCCTATGGGGCATAAATGAGCCAACGAATGGCTCCATCGGTTCGAGAACGACCGATATATCCGAGGCGCCTCGCAACAGCAACAACCACATAAGTCAAACTCGTCAGGGCGTGTAAAACCACTGACGCCACTTCTAGCTAGAAGGAAACGCATGTTATCCCTGCAGTCCTTTCCCATTTCTGGTTCATACCGGGGTTTGAGGCTCGTGAATTCACGTTACACAAAGCTATGCCACAAAGGCCGTGCTTTGATCATCAACCACAAGATTCTGATTTTCAACAGAAGCCTTGATCATTTGCATCTTAGCATGCCACACAAGCAAACCACTCTTTGCAACCGACAACAGTCACACAGAATGAAATCCGATGTTAGACACACAGTCCATTTACAAGTCCGTTCTGGGTCTGAACAAAACCGGAGGCACCTAGTACCCCGCATATCCATCAATCTCCAAGTACGTCTGGACGATCACTATCTGATTCCCTCCTCTTGGGTGTACGGCCCAATCAAGATCATCAGTAATTATCCAAACGACGTGAAGACCTCCGGTCTTCAACCACCGTCTTCACTTTCGACTTATCATCGTATCAGTTATTCAGAATGGGATAAACCCGGTCTTCCCGAATAACTCGTGTATATGATAAACAAGTGTTACATAAACACAACATACGCCTCATTCCAATTCATCAGTCACTAACCGTAAATTAATCAAGAGAATAATTCCCCAAATATTAACCCCGAAGGCCGAAACCAACATCAGATCAATACCCAGGAAATCACTCTGCTTAGCCAACCTACAGCTAGTTTCTAAATTTCACATTCTTAGGGAAAGGTTCCCATTAATTTTATCAAAGATAAATCCTTTAAATTTATTCTTTAATCTTCTTTTGAATATCAATTCAAACTAGTCGGGATTAGCTAACCTTACCGAAGTAATCATTTATTTTATTTCCCAATCCCAACCTATTCATCCCATGAAGTAAAACATGTAATACTTCATATCTAACACCATGGTGTTGTCGGTAAATTCAATTACCATTTCACGTTCAAATGTAATTAAAGATTTAACTATCGCCTGGAGCAAAACTGGTGATACTCCATCCTCGATCTTTTCAATCTAATTAAAAATTCATTAAAACTCCACTTAGTTTTAATCTTTAACTAGGTTAAAGAATCAATGTCATTTAAAACATGGTTCACGATAAACCCAAAATCACATCACGTTTCAATCAGTCCCCGACCGTAAATTAGCAAGTGAGCAATTCCCTAAGTATTAACCCCGAAGGCCGAAACCAACATCATATCAATACCTAAGAAACCATTCAACTTAACTAATCTCCAATTAGTTCCTGATTTTCTTAACTACTTTGGGTCTAAGAACAATAGTATTGAAGATACCGTTCACGACGACTCAAAATCACATTCTATTAATTATCGGGTTAAAGAACGAGTGTTATTTAAAACACTGTTCACGATAAACCCAAAAATCAATACCAATTCAATTCCAATTAAATATTATTTAATTGATACACTTCATTAAATCTAAATAAAAAGATTTAATATTTTCTCAATTGGGTTCAAGAACAGTGTTAATGTAACACCACGTATTATCTGTAAACATAAAAATAACAAATCAAGGTATAATTAATTTTTAGAAAAAGAATTAGGTGAAATGGGTTGCGCCGTTGCGTTTGTCTCGGAATTCTGCTTGAGATAGAGTCCGAGTTTGCGTAAATTGGACTCTGTATGAAAAAGATATCCTTAAATTAAATATTGCAACAAAACATGAAAAAAGAGGAATGAGAAAAGAATAGTGTTTAGCATTGTTCTAAGGATTGTAAGCAAAAGACTTAGTAGCTCGTTTGGTTAGAACATGTGACTTGCATACAAGAGGTACATAGTTCGATCCCCGCCAACGCCATATTTTTGTTTTAGGGGAATGGCTAAAAAGCGGGTTAGTGTGAACGCGGTTCAAAAAGTGGTTTAGTGTGAAAATGGTTAATTGGGAAGATAGATAAAAAGAAAATTAAATCTATATATATATATTGAATAAATATATATATATATATATATATATATATAATTGAGAAGATAAATACAGTCAATATATTTAGAGGGAAAGATTTATGCATAATAGATATGTATGTAGATAACCTCATTATGCATTGATTTTGCATGTTGCAAGGAAAGTAAAAAAAAAAGGGAAATTAAATTATATACTCTATTTCCTTTTTTTTTAAGTAAGCAATCAATTCGCTTTATTTGTCAATATTAGAATTTATGAATAGGTGCGTATATATATATGTATATATATATAGATATTTATATATATGGGCAGTTAATGTGAACATGAATAGACTGAAATTAATTTGTAGATGAGTGCTAATTTGTCATTGATATTAATTAAAAGGAAAGATATATATATATATATATATATATATATTAAGTAGGCATAATTTGGGAACATGTATCATGGCATGATTGTTAAGTTATAATTTGGGTAATTGGTATGAAACGGTATAATTGGTATACCATTAATTAGGAACATAATTAATGTTATAATTTAATTGTGAATGATTTACATACAAACCATAAATATGTAAATCAGTAAAAGATGAACATTTAGTACAAATAGAAGTTTATTAATACAATTGTTGAGGTGGCTCCTTGGATGGTTCTGGTTGCTCTTGTGTTGATCAGACGGCTTAAAATAATCCTAAACTCTATATATACCTAGGTAGTCTCTCATTCTAAAATCACATAAAAATAGAAGAGTTGCCGTCATGCCGTTGCCATGGAATTCAGCTTAGCCGCCGCAAACTAAAGAGGAAGAAAAGTTAATTTAATCCAATTCTAATCGCTTCTAATCTAATTCAAGACTCTCTTTCTGCAATAACTGTGAGTATGATGATTCTCACAAGATTATTAGCAAATTAATTAGATTGAGTTATGATTTGGATCATAAGTAAATGATGTGGAATGTTGATCTTATATTATCATATATGTTGTAGATCTTATGCTATGTTAACACATATGTTGTAAATTACATGTTATGAGATGATGATGTTGTATATGTGTAAATTCTCTATGCTAAGTTGTGATGAATCATATATGTTACAAGATCATGATGCTATTATCTAGGTTGATTAGATCATGTTTAATCAAATCACACAAAAGTGATGTTATTTGGGTTATGTGGATTCATATGGTAAATCATAATTATATATGCAAGTTTAGGCATTAATTAATAAAGATTTGTGTAGATTTCATGACACTTTTATGATAGATCTATGACATGTATGCAAGATTATCCCTTTATGATAGATCTATGACATGTATGCAAGATTATCCCTTTATGATAGATCTATGACATGTATGCAAGTTTTTCCCTTTATGATAGATCTATGACATGTATGCAAGTTTATCCCTTTATGATAAATCTATGACATGTATGCAAGTTTTTCCCTTTATGATAGATCTATGACATGTATGCAAGATTATCCCTTTATGATAGATCTATGGCATGTATGCAAGTTTTTCCCTTTATGATAGATCTATGACATGTATGCAAGATTATCCCTTTATGATAGATCTATGCCATGTATGCAAGTTTTTCCCTTTATGATAGATCTATGACATGTATGCAAGTTTATCCCTTTATGATATATCTATGACATGAATACTTATGCAAGTTACCCTCTTTATGACATATGTGATTCATGCAAGTTTGGGTTGATTATTTATGCTAGTTGGGTTTAACACTATAACCATACATGCAAGTTTTACCCCATTTATGATTAGATCTATTTTAGTTGTATGTGTGTTGTGATAATTTATCTTTGTGTTATGAATTAGACTACCTAAGTCTAACATATATTCTGCGAACGTATAACGTGGGGTAGGGGCAATATTAAGAATTTAATATTGAGAAATTGGGGTGCAATTGATATGATTTTGCATGCCATAAGTGGATGGCCATAATTGAGTCAATTATGGACATCATTAAAAATGGAATTGATTTAATAATTCAAATAGGGGATTATTAAGACCGGGGTAAAAGATTATAAGTGATAATCAATGCTTAGGACACGAGGTTGGACTCGTTTGTGACGTAAAACTGCCCGAAACCGCCCGGCGAATCCAGTAGTCACAAATGTCAGCCCAATGTGAGAGATCCTTGGCCCAAACTAAAGCATGACGTTTATAAAGACACGAGGTTAGTCTCTTTTATGGTGTAAAGCTGCCCGGAACCGCCCGGCGAATCCAGTTGCCATAAATGTCAGTCTAATGTGAGAGGTCTTTATGAGGTTATGGTCTGAATGAATTAAGAAATACTTAACCAGATAAACATGTAAGTTGGGACATGGGGGTTAAGTAGGTGCCTTGGGTGGCCTGAGGAATCTGGTGGGTGCCTTTAGTGGCATTTGAAACACGATTAGAAAGACTTAACCAAACACACATGTAAATGAACATGACTAACAAGAGGGTTAAGTGGGTGCCTTGGGTGGCATGTGGAATTACTAATAGAAACCCTTAACCAAATCTGAAACATGTAGGTGGGCATGGGGTTAAGTGGGAAACTCTAGAAACTGACCAAGCCTAGGTGGGAAGCTTGGTGGGGGCCCTTTTCAGACCAGTAGCCCATTTTGTATCTCTGTGAGCTCGACCCAAGTCGAGGACGGGACACGCCTACTGGGCCTGATTGTTAGAGGCCAAAACGGGGGTGCGGTGGCAACGCAAGTCCAACGGGGTCACGTGCGTGCGTGGGTCCGGGCTGGTAGGTAAGACGTTGTTGCATCGTGTAGGTATAAGCCGTGTACCTTAAGGTTGCCATATTGGGGAGTGATACACCCCACTGTGGGACCTGCACGGGTATCTACGAGTTAGGGAGCCGATCACTTGGGAGGGTTGGACTTAGGGTACACTTAGTTCTGTCTGTTTTTGTTGGTACCGTCTGTTTCTGCTGGGTGGTAATACCTGTCTGTTTCTGTGTGGTACCGTATGTTCGGGTGGTAAAGGCCCATTACTAGTGTACACCTAATTCTACATTCTGTTTCTATAAGGACCGTTCTGTTTCTGTTTCTGTCTCTGTTCGGGTAGTAAAGGCCCATTACTAGCATTCTGTTTCTGTAAGAGTTATTCTGTTTCTGTTTTCGTCTCTGTTCGGGTGGTAAAGGCCCATTACTAGTATTCTGTTTCTGCATAGATTATTCTGTTCCGATTCTATTCTAGTTTAAACATTAGGGTAATGCCAAATCCTGTTAGGTTAGCGGTGGTGCAGTATAGTAATTATTCTGTAGTAGTTAGGGGTGCCTGTAACATTATCTTTATCCGCTCTTCCGTACCCAATAGTTCATAGGCATTTCCTTATTTTCCAGCTTATGCCTTAGTCTAATTATTTTGAGAATAGTATCGTTAGAATTATCATACTCGCCAGACTTAATGTTTGACCCCCTCTATTTTCATCTTTTTCCCCCTCCAGGTCCTCAGAGTGGGCTCAGTTCTAGTGAAGTTTGGTTGGATTGCTTTGTCTCTTTTGGGAAGCTTGGACCGTGAAGTAAAGACCAGTTTGTTATCTTCTTTAACGGCTATTTATGTAATGGGATTATGTATTTGTTTTTATCAAGATGGATATTGTACTTGACTCTGATTTATAGTATTATGATGTAATCAAACATGTTTTGACTTCTGCTGCAATGAAATAAAGTTTTTAATTTCCAAGTACTATTTTATATCTGTCTTGTTGTAATTTTACTGTTCTATATTCACTTAAAACCTCCATGGAAGTTAATGCATTCCCTTTGTGAGTGACATTAACGGAAATGGGGTGTTACACGTGGTATCAGAGCTTAAGGTTACCAGAACAGATAATTTTTTTAGATAAACTATTTTTCTAAAGTATTTTTGGAAGAAGTGTTTTCAAAACATGTCTTAATGAGAAATTTTAAGAGGAAAGTTTTTATGAAAAACATAATCCCCAAGAGCCATATATCCTTTCCTTCGATTCTCCGTTTTGAATCTCTTCCTCTCTCCTTTTGAATTTCCCCTCCGCATATAGATGCTCTTTCTAAGATAAATAAGGACGGAAGACCACTTCAAGGGACTTAGACATTTGTCGGACTAGAAGTTGCTTCAAGAAAGTGGAGGACTTGTAGGTACCTATGGGATAGACGATGGGAGGAAGGCTCAAATAGTTATTTGGTTAATGAAGGACGAAACCTCATCTTGGTAGGGGTTTGAAATTATCTGTGTTAAGCGTCAAAAATTTAAATGTGACATTTGTGTGCCCAAGTTTATGGGCTATGGGTTGGGTCTAAATGGACCAGCTTTCTATATAGAGGGTCGTTAAGTTTCTAACTTGTCGTGAGGAGACCCTCAAAGTTTATCGTAACCCACGAGGTTCTGTTATGCTTAGCTTTCTGAGAATCATTCTGTAATCTGATCTGTACCGGTAGTCTGTAAGTATCTGAATATTTCTGAAGGATAGGGGTTTCTACTCGAAGCATGAAGTAGATTCCCAGTTTTGACATCGTTTAATGGGGGTAATTTTCTGAGTGGCAGTCTGATGTTGATTTCGGTCTTCGGGGCTGAGACTTAGGAAATTGTTCCCTTAACCGATGTCGAATAAGGACAGAGCTTTGGTTTTAATTGTATCATCCCATCGACCGAATCTTTGACCTTTAGATAGGAAATCCATGGATGTAAACATGTGTTTGAAACATGTTATGTATGATGGATGCATGTGGATGCAAGTGTTTGCTAGTGGTTGCTCGTGGATGCATATACACACACTTTAGGCACTAGATCGGCTCAGTCACTTCATGTTGCATATTGCATAAATGTGTGTACATAGTTAGGTTAATGGATGTGTAATGGTTGTGCTATCATTTGGATACTGCATTTGGTGAATGGTTGTGCACACATGTAGAAATAATATGTATCGATAGGGTTCTTTCGCATGCATAATGGACGCATGGCACTATCATGGCTTGCATTAAGAAGGTCGACTGAATCAGTAGACCGTCTGATTTTGCATTAGATAAGGAACATATACACACACCTCTTGCATATGTTCATACAACATTAGAAACTTTAAGGACAATGGATGCCAGTGTTTGATGGTTGAGTAGATGGTTGTTTGGATGTTAGGATATGCATTCTCCTTAACTTGGAGATTTCGGGGGCGAAATCCTTTAAGGAGGGGAGAATGTAACACCCCGTATTATCTGTAAACATAAAAATAACAAATCAAGGTATAATTAATTTTTAGAAAAATAATTAGGTGAAATGGGTTGCGCCGTTGCGTTTGTCTCGGAATTCTGCTTGAGATAGAGTCCGAGTTTGCGTACATTGGACTCTGTATGAAAAAGATATCCTTAAATTAAATATTGCAACAAAACATGAAAAAAGAGGAATGAGAAAAGAATAGTGTTTAGCATTGTTCTAAGGATTGTAAGCAAAAGACTTAGTAGCTCGTTTGGTTAGAACATGTGACTTGCATACAAGAGGTACAGAGTTCGATCCCCGCTAACGCCATATTTTTGTTTTAGGGGAATGGCTAAAAAGCGGCTTAGTGTGAACGCGGTTCAAAAAGTGGTTTAGTGTGAAAATGGTTAATTGGGAAGATAGATAAAAAGAAAATTAAATCTATATATATATATATATTGAATAAATATATATATATATAATTGAGAAGATAAATACAGTCAATATATTTAGAGGGAAATATTTATGCATAATAGATATGTATGTATGTAGATAACCTCATTATGCATTGATTTTGCATGTTGCACGGAAAGTAGAAAAAAAAAGGGAAATTAAATTATATATTCGATTTCCTTTTTTTTAAGTAAGCAATCAATTCACTTTATTTGTCAATATTAGAATTTATGAATAGGTGCGTATATATATATATATTTATATATATGGGCAGTTAATGTGAACATGAATAGACTGAAATTAATTTGTAGATGAGTGCTAATTTGTCATTGATATTAATTAAAAGGAAAGATATATATATATATTAAGTAGGCATAATTTGGGAACATGTATCATGGCATGATTGTTAAGTTATAATTTGGGTAATTGGTATGAAACGGTATAATTGGTATACCATTAATTAGGAACATAATTAATGTTATAATTTAATTGTGAATGATGTACATACAAACCATAAATATGTAAATCAGTAAAAGATGAACATTTAGTACAAATAGAAGTTTATTAATACAATTGCTGAGGTGGCTCCTTGGATGGTCCTGGTTGCTCTTGTGTTGATCAGACGGCTTAAAATAATCCTAAACTCTATATATACCTAGGTAGTCTCTCATTCTAAAATCACATAAAAATAGAAGAGTTGCCGTCATGCCGTTGCCATGGAATTCAGCTTAGCCGCCGCAAACTAAAGAGGAAGAAAAGTTAATCTAATCCAATTCTAATCGCTTCTAATCTAATTCAAGACTCTCTTTCTGCAATAACTGTGAGTATGATGATTCTCACAAGATTATTAGCAAATTAATTAGATTGAGTTATGATTTGGATCATAAGTAAATGATGTGGAATGTTGATCTTATATTATCATATATGTTGTAGATCTTATGCTATGTTAACACATATGTTGTAAATTACATGTTATGAGATGATGATGTTGTATATGTGTAAATTCTCTATGCTAAGTTGTGATGAATCATATATGTTACAAGATCATGATGCTATTATCTAGGTTGATTAGATCATGTTTAATCAAATCACACAAAATTGATGTTATTTGGGTTATGTGGATTCATATGGTAAATCATAATTATATATGCAAGTTTAGGCATTAATTAATAAAGATTGTGTAGATTTCATGACACTTTTATGATAGATCTATGACATGTATGCAAGATTATTCCTTTATGATAGATCTATGACATGTATGCAAGATTATCCCTTTATGATAGATCTATGACATGTATGCAAGTTTTTCCCTTTATGATAGATCTATGACATGTATGCAAGTTTATCCCTTTATGATAGATCTATGACATGTATGCAAGTTTTTCCCTTTATGATAGATCTATGACATGTATGCAAGATTATCCCTTTATGATAGATCTATGACATGTATGCAAGTTTTTTCCTTTATGATAGATCTATGACATGTATGCAAGTTTTTCCCTTTATGATAGATCTATGACATGTATGCAAGATTATCCCTTTATGATAGATCTATGACATGTATGCAAGTTTTTCCCTTTATGATAGATCTATGACATGAATACTTATGCAAGTTACCCTCTTTATGACATATGTGATTCATGCAAGTTTGGGTTGATTATTTATGCTAGTTGGGTTTAACACTATAACCATACATGCAAGTTTTACCCCGTTTATGATTAGATCTATTTTAGTTGTATGTGTGTTGTGATAATTTATCTTTGTGATATGAATTAGACTACCTAAGTCTAATATATATTCTGCGAACGTATAACGTGGGGTTGGGGCAATATTAAGAATTTAATATTGAGAAATTGGGGTGCAATTGATATGATTTTGCATGCCATAAGTGGATGGCCATAATTGAGTCAATTATGGACATTATTAAAAATGGAATTGATTTAATAATTCAAATAGGGGATTATTAAGACCGGGGTAAAAGATTATAAGTGATAATCAATGCTTAGGACACGAGGTTGGACTCATTTGTGACGTAAAACTGCCCGGAACCGCCCGGCGAATCCAGTAGTCACAAATGTCAGCCCAATGTGAGAGATCCTAGGCCCAAACTAAAGCATGACGTTTATAAAGACACGAGGTTAGACTCTTTTATGGTGTAAAGCTGCCCGGAACCGCCCGGCGAATCCAGTTGCCATCAATGTCAGTCTAATGTGAGAGGTCTTTATGAGGTTATGGTCTGAATGAATTAAGAAATACTTAACCAGATAAACATGTAAGTTGGGACATGGGGGTTAAGTAGGTGCCTTGGGTGGCATGAGGAATCTGGTGGGTGCCTTTAGTGGCATTTGAAATACGATTAGAAAGACTTAACCAAACACACATGTAAATGAACATGACTAACAAGAGGGTTAAGTGGGTGCCTTGGGTGGCATGTGGAATTACTAATAGAAACCCTTAACCAAATCTGAAACATGTAGGTGGGCATGGGGTTAAGTGGGAAACTCTAGAAATTGACCAAGCCTAGGTGGGAAGCTTGGTGGGGGCCCTTTTCAGACCAGTAGCCCATTTTGTATCTCTGTTAGCTCGACCCAAGTCGAGGACGGGACACGCCTACTGGGCCTGATTGTTAGAGGCCAAAACGGGGGAGCGGTGGCAACGCAAGGCCAACGGGGTCACGTGCGTGCGTGGGTCCGGGCTGGTAGGTAAGACGTTGTTGCATCGTGTAGGTATAAGCCGTGTACTTTAAGGTTGCCATATTGGGGAGTGATACACCCCACTGTGGGACCTGCACGGGTATCTACGAGTTAGTGAGCCGATCGCTTGGGAGGGTAGGACTTAGGGTACACTTAGTTCTGTCTGTTTCTATTGGTACCGTCTGTTTCTGCTGGGTGGTAATACCTGTCTGTTTCTGTGTGGTACCGTCTGTTCGGGTGGTAAAGGCCCATTACTAGTGTACACCTAATTCTACATTCTGTTTCTGTAAGGACCATTCTGTTTCTGTCTCTGTTCGGGTAGTAAAGGCCCATTACTAGCATTCTGTTTCCGTAAGAGTTATTCTGTTTCTGTTTCCGTCTCTGTTCGGGTGGTAAAGGCCCATTACCAGTATTCTGTTTCTGTATAGATTATTCTGTTCCGATTCTATTCTAGTTTAAACATTAGGGTAATGCCAAATCCTGTTAGGTTAGTGGTGGTGCAGTATAGTAATTATTCTGTAGTAGTTAGGGGTGCCTGTAACATTATCTTTATCCGCTCTTCCGTACCCAATAGTTCATAGGCATTTCCTTATTTTCCGGCTTATGCCTTAGTCTAATTATTTTGAGAATAGTATTGTTAGAATTGTCATACTCGCCAGACTTAATGTCTGACCCCCTCTATTTTCATCTTTTTCCCCCTCCAGGTCCTCAGAGTGGGCTCAGTTCTAGTGAAGTTTGGTTGGATTGCTTTGTCTCTTTTGGGAAGCTTGGACCGTGAAGTAAAGACCAGTTTGTTATCTTCTTTAACGGCTATTTATGTAATGGGATTATGTATTTGTTTTTATCAAGATGGATATTGTACTTGACTCTGATTTATAGTATTATGATGTAATCAAACATGTTTTGACTTCTGCTGCAGTGAAATAAAGTTTTTAATTTCCATGTACTATTTTATATCTGTCTTGTTGTAATTTTACTGTTCTATATTCACTTAAAATCTCCATGGAAGTTAATGCATTCCCTTTGTGAGTGACATTAACGGAAGTGGGGTGTTGCAGTTAATAAAGACACCATTCACGACAAACACAAATCACATTTGATATTAAATACAAGGCTCTGAATAGAAAATATACCGGCTTATATTCAATATCAAATTCTACGACCAACAAATATCGTATTGGAAATAACGATATATATATATATATATATATATCTTTCAAATTCCCATAACAATATCTGTATCATCACGAAATCCAATATCGAAATATTCCGAAGACTATTTCGATTCAAATCCATTCCAATATAATTATTGGAAATTCTGGTTATTTTCAAAACCATTTCAAATCCAATTTATTTATTTAAAAATGAATAGAATTATAATTTTAGTTCAAAAATAGTTCATTTCGATAAAAATCTATCTTTATCTTTTCAAATATGGAGTTTTTCATCCTAATTCTTCCCATATCATTTCTTATAATTTTACACAAATTATTACTATTTTTAATAATTTTATCAAGGTCCGTACAGTCGATTTCCATCAATGGCCATCGAACTGCACTTACAGCGACCTTTTCCAAATTTGATTTGGACATAATTCCAAATCCACCCGTTAGATTTCTAATTTCTAATATTCGTTAGAAAGCTCTTATCTATACGAACCCAACGGTTCCGGTTTTAGGAGAATCCGACGGTCGGATCTCCCGTAATATTTGTTCGAAGTCAATGGTCGAAATTCGCGAACTGCCGCGACGCGGCGCCTTCTATTCAGGCCACTATATTATATATATAATATATATAATATATACATCGTTGATTTCCTTTTAAAACGTATTATATAAATCATTTTAATTTAGTTTTCAAAAAGATTTCAACATCTTTTCAAATTAAAATCAAAATTGAATTTTTCCTTATAAATTCGATTTAAATTCAATTCAAATTGATTTCAATTCAAATTGATTTCTAATACAATTTCAGTTCGTTTTCAATTCAATTCAATTTCAATTCGAATTCATTTCTATTCGATTTCAATTCGAATTCATTTCCATTCAATTTCAATTCGAATTCTCTTCAATTCAATTTCAATTCGAATTCATTTCTATTCAATTTCAATTCGAATTCATTTCTATTCAGTTTCAGTTCGAATTTTAATTCTTTTCAAAATATCAGATTTTGAAATTACTTTTGATATTCATTATAAAATGAATAAAATCGATATAAATATCGTTCACGTCAAAATGGCGTCAATCTAATCAACACGGCTTCATATATTTCCATTTCCAAATAATCTATTTCAAATATTTCTATTTCAAATATTTCTATTTCGAATATTTCTTTTTCAAATATGGAATGAGGCCCTATCAATTACCATATAATGTTAACTATATGGATTTTCTACAACACATGTATACAATAACAACGATGAGTAATCAAACATCATCCAAAGTGCATTCTACACTGTATAAGCATCAAATATATATATTCAACGCTTATAACAGTCTGTCAATCAATCGATCGGCATACAACTAAACAATCGGGATTAGTGTACGTCAAATATCATCCCAATACCAGTGTGGGGTTTTCAAACAATCAAACGCAGATTTTATTTGTGCAGTTGGGCGATGTGTAAAATTTATCGTCCCAATCAATATCAGTCAAATATGTGTATATAAACAAATCGTTCGATTTGTTTATATTAATTTATTTCATTTCATATACACGTTAAAAATTCTATTTTTAACTATAAAAATATTTTTTACTATATAAATATTTTATTTCATTTCATATCACATCACACAATCAACTACACATCAAAACCAAACAAACAAGCATACAAGCCGTCCATGGTCTATGGACGACGGGTGTCGGGTGCTACTAAACACCGTTTGCATCCTAGTATATATTATTAACTAGAAAAACTAAATTAAAAGGTGAGAAGTTCTCACAGAGGGTTCCACTCCGCCGTGCTTTATTGTTGAACTGCTGAATCGTTTGATTTGCTTGACATTCTGATGCAGTCCTTTCTCTGCTGTTTATAATAAAAATTATATTTTTATTCCTTCATTTCAATAAAATAAAAATCATATTTTTATTTCTACTTCATATGTATTTTCATAACGCTCTTTTCTATATGTAAATTATATTTTATATATCTACTTCTAATATAAAGATCAAATTTTTACTTTACTATATATATAAAAAAAAATCAAATTTTTATTTCACTACAAATATAAAGATAATATTTTTATATTCTCTATTATATAGAAATTATATTTTCAATACACTACTTATATAAAAATAGTATTTTTATATCTTCTATTATATAAAGATCATATTTTTAATACTCTATTATAACAAAAAATATATTTTTTGATTCCCGCTATGAAATTCCAATCTTTCGGATTCGTTGGAAAGATATCCACAAATAGATTCTAATATTTTTGTTTTTGCTAAAATCCGGTTTATTTTGCACCAGGTACATTCATTTGAAGTTTGAAATCGAATTATCGAACTACCGCGCCATTTTCAATTCCTTTTATAATTATAAATAAATATTTATATTCTAACGACGGTTCAAATAAATATATACGTTCGAATTCCATTCAAAATAAATTTTTCGTTGTTATTATTTAAAATAATTCATTTTAAATAATCAAAATTCACTAAAATTGCCAAAATAAAATTTTTAAATTGGCTCGGATTTCTGGGTTATTACAATCTCCCCTACTTAAAACTTTTCGTCCCCAAAAAGGAACGAAGCCGAAAGTTGTTTAACAAACCAACTTAACTTTCATTATTTTCACTACGGCTTAAGTTCTTCAACTTTTCAGTTTCTAAGAACTTTTCAAAATTTTCAAAAATTTGGCTAACACCCTAAATTTTCGAAAAAATTCGTCATAACCTCCCCTGCACCGGGAGCACCGGGAAAATCCCGAAATTGCCATACTGGCCCTCTGATCTCAAAAAGAAAAAGAAAAAGCCAATCGGCTCATAAAATCATCATCACCCAAACAAAACAGTAAATTATGGTAAACATGTACCTATTTGTCGGGCAAACAATTTTATTCTCTGCTCTAGCCTCCTTGCTATGACCTGTTCAATGTAAGTACGTGTATATGCAAGCAAATGCGACCAAATTTCAATACAATTCACTTTTCGGTCAATTTGGCTAAATGGTTAAAAATTTAATTAATCAAGCCATAATCAAACAACACAACCATCAATCAATTAGTTGAATTATCATTTCAAATTCATAACTTTGATATATAGTCAAAAAATCAGATTTTTGATGCCAAATCACAACAATAAGCCCTATCTAATTTTGGTTCTCACACCAGTCTAATGGAAATATATAGACATCTCACTTTCGTCACTCGAATATAAATGCTAATGACGCCGCGGCATCATCAGAATCATCTTCGGGCAACTAGAGTGATTTTATATCTATCCAGTATATTAAAACTTCGAATACACGCGGATCAGTCGTATAAGCAAAATCTATATATACTGGATTGTCCACATCAATATAAAATAAATAATCAAATACGAATAATTGATTTAAATTTTCAAAACAAAATTTGTTTTCATTTTCAAAAATATACTCTTCACACTCGTTCTAGGATACTACTGATCCCATCTCTAACGAGCCGTTCCCATTGGATATTACTAATCCAATATCTGATGAATTCTTTCGTATGCTTCTAATGTGTCTTGTTCTATGAGCTTTGTAAACCAAAGCTCTGATACCACTATAAGGACCCGTCACTTCCCCGTGAAGGAAAGAGCAGATACTTCGAGAACAAGCCACAAAAGAACACGGACGGAAGAACATCTCATTGCTTATTACAACAATTCCATCAGATTACAAGAATATACAGAGTATGAATAAATATTACACAGAAAATATCAAAGATTTAAACTACATTTAAATACATAGCAGCAGAAAATAATACAATACACAACGGAAGGAGATATACGGATACAAAGCTTTCCGGATATCATTCCAGCTGTAAACCAGGATCCGATGAATATAAATCTGCAAAATCAAAACTACTAGCTGCCCGTGCCAAAATAAGGGCACCCAGAGTTTAGGTTAAAACAATAAACTCCAGGTCAGTCATGGGACTGGTGTGAGAACTAAAACAGTTATTAATCTTTATTTTTAAAGTTCGGTAAATCAAGGGACCACGCCGTATAACACGGAACGGGTTTCCTCCCAAGAATACCAGTGCATAAAACAACAGCGCAATGCTAAATAAAGAACAATGAAGCTATTATAAGACTCAGGTCCCATCACACAATGCAACACAGACCAGAGGATAGGGTTTTACCTTATAATAGCCAAAGAATGATTGATACGTTTAAAACAGATTATTTTGATAGTACTATAAGTTTATAGTGTCAAAAACAATTTCAACCATAAGTATCAATCATAGGCGGCATGAATGCCGCATACCACTATGTTGCCATATATAGGTTTACAACTAAAACCGCAAAGTGTCGTATTGGAAATTGGATTTCATCTATGAACCGAGGCAAGGGATCGTCCTCTACCGAATTCGAGACAATCTAGCCCATGTCTCAGGGATAGAACGCATCGACCTTTGGATCTTCAGGGCCGGTCCACCGATGTGGATTAGATGAAATCCTGAACACTACGTCTCCCCGCCCTATGGGGCGTAAATGAGCCAACGAATGGCTCCATCGGTTCAAGAACGACCGATATATTCGAGGCGCCCCGCAACAGCAACAACCACATAAGTCAAACTCGTCAGGGCGTGTAAAACCACTGACGCCACTTCTAGCCAGAAGGAAACGCATGTTCTCCCTGCAGTCCTCTCCCGTTTCTGGTTCATACCGGGGTGTGAGGCTCGTGAATTCACGTTACACAAAGCTAAGCCACAAAGGCCATGCTTTGATCATCAACCACAAGACTCTGCTTTTCAACAGAAGCCTTGATCATTTGCATCTTAGCATGCCACACAGGCAAACCACTCTATGCAACCGACAATACTCACACAAAATGAAATCCAATGTCAGACACACAGTCCATTTACAAGTCCATTCTGGGTCTGAACGAAACCGGAGGCACCTAGTACCCCGCATAACCATCGATCTCCAAGTACGTCTGGACGATCACTAACTGATTCCCTCCTCTTGGGTGTACGGCCCAATCAAGATCATCAGTAATTATCCAAACGATGTGAAGACCTCCGGTCTTCAACCACCGTCTTCACCTTCGACTTATCGTCGTATCAGTTATTCCGAATGGGATAAACCCGGTCTTCCCAAATAATTCGCGTATATGATAAACAAGTGTTACATAAACACAACATACGCCTCATTCCAATTCATCAGTCACTAACCGTAAATTAATCAAGAGAATAATTCCCCAAATATTAACCCCGATGGCCGAAACCAACATAAGATCAATACCCAGGAAATCACTCTGCTTAGCCAACCTACAGCTAGTTTCTAAATTTCACATTCTTAGGGAAAGGTTCCCATTAATTTTATCAAAGATAAATCCCTTAAATTTATTCTTTAATCTACTTTTGAATATCAATTCAAACTAGTCGGGATTAGCGAACCTTACCGAAGTAATCATTTATTTTATTTCCCAATCCCAACCTATTCATCCCATGAAGTAAAACTGGTAATACTTCATATCTAACACCATGGTGTTGTCGGTAAATTCAATTACCATTTCACGTTCAAATCTAATTAAAGATTTAACTATCGCCTGGAGCAAAACTGGTGATACTCCATCCTCGATCTTTTCAATCTAATTAAAGATTCATTAAAACTCCACTTAGTTTTAATCTTTAACTGGGTTAAAGAATCAATGTCATTTAAAACACGGTTCACGATAAACCCAAAATCACATCACGTTTCAATCAGTCCCCGACCGTAAATTAGCAAGTGAGCAATTCCCTAAGTATTAACCCCGAAGGCCAAAACCAACATCAGATCAATACCCAAGAAACCATTCAACTTAACTAATCTCTAGTTAGTTTCTGATTTTCTTAACTACTTTGGGTCTAAGAACAGTACTATTGAAGATACCGTTCACGACGACTCAAAATCACATTCTATTAATTATCCGGTTAAAGAACGAGTGTTATTTAAAACACTGTTCACGATAAACCCAAAAATCAATACCAATTCAATTCCAATTAAATATTATTTAATTGGTACACTTCCTTAAATCTAAATAAAAAGATTTAATCTTTTCTCAACTGGGTTCAAGAACAGTGTTAATAAAGACACCATTCACGACAAACCCAAATCACATTTGATATTAAATACAAGGCTCTGAATTGAAAATATACCGGCTTATATTTTATATCAAATTCTACGACCAACAAATATCGTATTGGAAATAACGATATATATATATATATGTATATATATATATATATCTTTCAAATTCCCATAACAATATCTGTACCATCACAAAATCCAACATCGAAATATTCCAAAGACAATTTCGATTCAAATCCATTCCAATATAATTATTGGAAATTCTGGTTATTTTCAAATCCAATTTATTTATTTAAAAATAAATAGAATTATAATTCTAGTTCAAAACTAGTTCATTTCGATAAAAATCTATTTTTATCTTTTCAAATATGGAGTTTTTCATCCCAATTCTTCCCAAATCATTTCTTATAATTTTACACAAATTATTACTATTTTTAATAATTTTATCAAGGCCCGTACTGTCGATTTCCATCAATGGCCATCGAACTGCACTTACAGCGACCTTTTCCAAATTTGATTTGGACATAATTCCAAATCCAACTGTTAGATTTCTTATTTCTAATATTCGTTAGAAAGCTCTTTTCGATACGAACCCAACGGTTCCGGTTTTAGGAGAATCCGACGGTCGGATCTTCCGTAATATCCGTTCAAAGTCAATGGTCGAAATTCGCGAACTACCGCGACGCGGCGCGTTCTATTCAGGCCATTATGTTATATATATATAATATATATAATATATACTTCGTCAATTTCATTTTAAAACGTATTATATAAACCGTTTTAAATTCGTTTTCAAAACGATTTCAACTTTTTTTCAAATTCAAATCAAAATTGAATTTTTCCTTATAAATTCGATTTAAATTCATTTCAAATTGATTTCAATTCAAATTGATTTCTAATTCAATTTCAGTTCATTTTCAATTCAATTCAATTTCAATTCGAATTCATTTCTATTCGATTTCAATTCGAATTCATTTCTGTTCAATTTCAATTCGAATTCCCTTCTATTCAATTTCAATTCGAATTCATTTCTATTCAATTTCAATTCGAATTCATTTCCATTCAGTTTCAGTTCGAATTTTAATTCTTTTCAAAATATTAGATTTTGAAATTACTTTTGATATTCATTATAAAATGAATAAAATCGATATAAATATCGTTCACGTCAAAATGGCGTCAATCTAATCAACACGGCTTCATATATTTCTATTTCCAAATATTCTATTTCAAATATTTCTATTTCAAATATTTCTTTTTCAAATATTTCTTTTTCAAATATGGAATGAGGCCCTATCAATTAGAATATAATGTTAACTATATGGATTTTCTACATTAAATGTATACAATAACAAGGATGAATAATCAACCATCATCCAAAGTGCATTCTACACTATATAAGCATCAAATATAAATATTCAACGCTTATAACAGTCTGTCAATCAATCGATCGGCATACAACTAAACAATCGGGATTAGTGTACGTCAAATATCATCCCAATACCAGTGTGGGGTTTTCAAACAATCAAACACAGATTTTATTTGTGCAGTTGGGCGATGTGTAAAATTTATCGTCCCAATCAAAATCAGTCAAATATGTGTATATAAACAAATCGTTCGATTTGTTTATATTAATTTATTTCATTTCATATACACGTTAAAAATTCTATTTTTAACTATAAAAATATTTTTTACTATATAAATATTTTATTTCATTTCATATCACATCACACAATCAACTACACATCAAAACCAAACAAACAAGCATACAAGCCGTCCATGGTCTGTGGACGACGGGTGTCGGGTGCTACTAAACACCGTCTGCATCCTAGTATATATTATTAACTAGAAAAACAAAATTAAAAGGTGAGAAGTTCTCACAGAGGGTTCCACTCCGCCGTGCTTTATTGTTGAACTGCTGAATCGTTTGATTTGCTTGACATTCTGATGCAGTCCTTTCTCTGCTGTTTATAATAAAAATTATATTTTTATTCCTTCATTTCAATAAAATAAAAATCATATTTTTATTTCTACTTCATATGTATTTTCATAACGCTCTTTTCTATATGTAAATTATATTTTATATATCTACTTCTAATATAAAGATCAAATTTTTACTTTACTATATATAATAAAAAAAACCAGATTTTTATTTCACTACAAATATAAAGATAATATTTTTATATTCTCTATTATATAGAAATTCTATTTTCAATACACTACTTACATAAAAATAGTATTTTTATATCTTCTATTATATAAAGATCATATTTTTAATATTCTATTATAACAAAAATTATATTTTTTGATTCCCGCTATGAAATTCCAATCTTTCGGATTCGTTGGAAAGATATCCATAAATAGATTCTAATATTTTTGGTTTCGCTAAAATCCGGTTTATTTTGCACTCGTTACATTCATTTGAAGTTTGAAATCGAATTATCGAACTACCGCGCCATTTTCAATTCCTTTTACAATTATAAAAAAATATTTATATTCTAACGACGGTTCAAATAAATATATACGTTCAAATTCCATTCAAAATAAATTTTTCGTTGATATTATTTAAAATAATTCATTTTAAATAATCAAAATTCACTAAAATTGCCAAAATAAAAATTTTAAATTGGCTCGGATTTCCGGGTTATTACACTAAATATAATTGAAAACTTTAATAATTTTAATTAAAAGATTTATTCTTTT
Source organism: Allium sativum (assembly GCA_030737875.1). NCBI lineage: Eukaryota > Viridiplantae > Streptophyta > Magnoliopsida > Asparagales > Amaryllidaceae > Allium > Allium sativum. The sequence continues at coordinate 993,566,982 of CM060924.1, read as the reverse complement.
CTCAACTAGGTTTAAGAAAGATGTTATTGAAGAAACGATTCACGACAAACCCAAAATCCAATTTATTCAATTAAATTTTCAATTAAATATTAACAAATTGGAAAACTTCATTAAATCTAAATTTAGCGATTTATTATAGTTAATAACTAGTTCATTTCAACAAAAATATATTTTTCTAAAATATATTCTTTTTCTAAAATATTCTTTTTCTATGAATGTTCTTTATTGGAATGTGACTCAATCAACAACCATATCGTTTCAGTTATATGTTTTCCATATATGTCATGTAACCAACAATCATGATAAATAATTATCAAACATCCAAATAACAACCAAAGTGGATTCTACACCATAAATTGGGACTAGTGTAGGTTAAAAATCATCCCAACACCCGTGTGGGGTTTCATCCAGCAAACAAATAAATTATTTGTGCACTTGGGCGATGTACGAAAATTATTGTCCCAATCACATAAACTAGTCGGATGACTTGTAAATGGAAGTGTAATATTCAATTTGAATATACTGACATTATATTTAATACATCAAACATTTCAACATCACATACATATATTTCTATTCTTTTTTATTGTGAACAATGACAACAAAAATCTAGTCTTTTAATTCAATTCTTTTTATTGTAAACAATGTTACAATAAAATATAATCCTTCAATTCTATTCTTTCCTATGAAAACAACATTACATAAAAATATAATCTTTTAATTCTTTTAATGACATTTAATAATTAACATAAATGACATCTTATAACTAACATACATGTCATCGTTGTTTTGCATACAAATTCTAAAGTATGCATTAACATTAGAATGATACAGGTTCATTTTGAATATAATCCTAATGTATATATTTACATTAAAATGACATTTTTGTTTAATCCTTTAAAATGAACAAAAATGTAAATTTTTGTCTAATCCTTTTAAATAAAAAAAAATGTATATTTTTAACTAATCCTTCTAAATGACCAAAAAATAATATTTTGGTATAATCCTTTTAAATATACAAAAATGTCTATTTTTATTTAACTCTTTTTAATACACAAAAATGTTTATTTTGGTTAAACTCTTTTTGATGTATGAAGATGTTCCTTTCTAATTCATTCTTTTTAATGTGACAAAATGTCCATTTTTATCTAATTTACATTTTCTAACAAAAATGTAAATTTTATCTAATTTACATTTTCTAACAAAAATGTCCTTTTTATCTAATTTACATTTTCTAATAAAAACGTAAATTTTATCTTACATGATAATTTGAACAAAAATGTTATTTTTTCTAACATGATTATTTATAACAAAAATGTTACTTTAATCTCAATAAACATTTTAAATGAAAATGACATATTTATTCATCATAACATTTATACTAATCAAATGACATATTTATGTATCATAAATGACAAATTTGATTTTTATCATAAATGGCAAACTTGATTTCTAACATCATGACAAAATTGATTTCTAAAATATATGACAAATTTGATTTCTAACATATATGACAAATTTATCACTAAAATGATAATTTCTACTAACAAAACACTTTTTAACAGAATGATACTTTAATGTTACCAAAACATTTCTTAACAAAATGATACTTTAATTCAAAAAAATTCATTACCAACAGAAGTGACATTTTTATCCTAATATTCCATTATTAACAAAAGTGATATTTTATTCTCTAACAAAAAGATGACATTCTATGTTTTCTAACAAAAAAAATATATATCAATTTATGTTTTCTTATGTAATCCCTTATTACATTTATAATGTGAAGTTTCTTATGTAATCCCCTATTACATTTAAAATGTGAAGTCTCTTATGTAATCCCCTATTACACAAAATGATATTTTATCTCACTAACATGTTTTTACACAAAGTGACATTTTATCTCACTAACATGATTTTAACTTTTTACGGAATTTCAAGTGACAATAAATATATGTTCATTTTTGGTAACAATAATATGACACTAAAAATATTAGGTTCTAATGCATTAACATGACACTTAAAAATATAATGTTCATTTTTCATGAAAATTAATGACACTAATATTAAGTTCATTTTTCACGAAACATGACGACGCTAAAAATATGATTATTTTCAATAGATTAATATGGCACTAAAAATAATGTTCGTTTTTAATAAATTAACATAACACTAAATTTATGTTCATTTTAATGACATATCACAACGCTAAATTTATATTCACTTTTTATGTCATAAAACAATGCTAGATTCTTATTCACTTATGCAATAACATTAATTTTGATGTCTACAAAAAGTGTAAACTTCTCATATGAATACATCTTACAACATTCAAATTTGGTGTCAAACTATGGTGTCAATTTCATATTAACACATGTAACAACAACTAGACTTGGGTGTTAATATATAACGTCATAAATCAAATAAAAATGAATATTTTTATTTAAAACCAAATCCAATCAAATCGGTGTTAATAGATCTAAATAAATAGGAAAATTTATTACAGGACATAGATCTAAACAAACATATATATGCCAAACCATCAAAATTCGCAAAACAACAATATCCAAACACATGACATCGCAAATATGATTATATTCATATTTTCATGAATATAAATTGGCGATAAATAATTAAATGTTTAATTATTCATTGAAATAGAAATCTCACAGATGGTTTTAATTCTGAACAGTTCAGATCTGAAATTTTTCCAAAATCTAATCTGCTCTGTTTCGGATCTGGTCAGTTCCATTGTGTAGAGTTTTCTGATACGAATCCAACACATTTTAAATCATGTGACTCCGTTTTCGTTTGGAGAAGCTACAGGTGTTTAAACATTTAACACTTTAATAAACAATTATATATATAATTGATTTAATTAATAACCTTAGTTACATTGCTTTAGAGAAAACCGTGGCCTCTCTTTCTTCTTCATCGTGAAAAACCTGCTATTGGTTTCCCTAAAACCACTCCTCCCATACCCAGAACCTTCTCTACCTCCGCCGATGACCACCTCGAACACGCGCCATCACGAAATCCACACCCGAAGTCAGCAATTTTAGGCCCCAAAATTGAGACAACCACACCCCCATGATCGATCTTAACCGTTGCATAGGAAGAACCCACTTAGCTGAGCGATTTTGTAATTATCATTTCTTTGTTTAATTAGGTGGATCGAGAGTAAACGGGGCGATAAGAAATGAAGAATAACAGCCATCAAAATTGGATGGAGGCGGCTAATCTTATTATGGGAGAATAGGGTTTTTATTATCCTAAGTATTTAAAATAAAATATTAATTAATTCTCTAATTTTTCTATAGTTAATGCCCGATTTAATTCAGTTTATTAATCTCTTCATGGCAATTAATTACTCTCTTCATAGCAATGTTCTAAATGCATACCATTAGTATATATAACATGTAGTCGATTAATTAGAAATTTAACATGTAGACAATTAATCACACTTCAATTCTATAATTCATATATGTAGCATTTGCTAAATATATAGTATTTTTTATAAGTAATGTTTTAAATGCATACCATTAGTATATATATATATTTTTTAATACTGTTTTTAAATTTCTTTAGTTTCATTCCCCTAATGTGTCTATTACAATATAGTAGGTTACCAAGGATTTAATTAGCTGACTAGCCGTGATGGGACCACACTATTAATTAATTATATATATTTTTATTCAAATTCGAATGTAAATTACAAAGAGGGAGAGAGAATAAATGGAAATAAATTAATGTATGATTTATTGTCTGATGCTAATTGTTAGAAAGTTGTGTATCCCTTTAAATTTCAAAACATATAACATTAAATATCAAAATTTAAGTGACATATTCAATGGGTTGGAAAGAATAAATAGAAGAGAAATATATATTTATATAGGTGATTTATTTGTTAAAAAATAATAACAAGGAAAAACAAAAGGGAGGAAAGATAATGTAACAACCCGAAAATCTGGGCCAGTTTAAAATTTTTATTTTAGCAATTTTAGCGAATTTTAATTATTTAAAATGAATTATTTTAAATAATATCGATGTGAAATTTATTTTCAATATAGAATTCGACGTATATATTATACGCGTCGTCGTTAGAATATAAATATTTATATATAATTATAAATAGAATTGAAAATGGCGCGGTAGTTCGATAATTCGATTTCAAACTTCAATTGAATGTACCGGGTGCAAAACAATCCGGATTTTAGTGAAACCAAAAACATTAGGATCTAATTGATAATATCTTTCTAACGGATGTAAGAAACTGAGATTTCATTTTAAGAATCAAAAGATATGTCCAGTTGAAAATTCTGAATAGTCGCTATGGAATTCAGGCCCTTAAAAATGGACATTTTGCAAACGACCTCGGATTTCGACGAAACCAGTTTTGTTGGGTCCGGGATGTGAAGTTATTGCTAGGTTTTAAATTTCATAATTTTTCGAATCAATATGTGAGCGTGGCAAAGGAAAACGCGTTTGACCAGTTTCAGTTGATTTTAATCGACTGGAAATTGGCCATTTTTCTAACAGTCTCAGAATTCGACGAAACTAGTTTTGTTAGGACCTTATCGTCAATACGAGGCTAGAAAATATTTTTCTGGAAGTTTTCGTGTTCGTATGTGGCCCCGGTAATTTGAAATGTACGTTTAAAATTCAATAAGATGATTTAAATGAAAATTTAACAGAAACGGATTCAAACAGTCGAATCAGCCTACGTGGCAGATCCCATTGTGTTCAGAATGGGGGTGAAACGCTATGGACGACAGGTGGTTGGCCTCGTTTTGATGACGTATGTAAAAGTCAACTTTTAATGAATAAAATAATTAAATAATTAAAAAAAAAAATCTCTCCCTCTTCCCCTTAATCCCGTTCTGGCCCCCCCCTTTTCTTTCAAAACTAAATCGAGCTAACAGAGGAAAAAAAAAAAAAAAAAAAGGGGGAAGAAGAAAAGGGCGGAGGGGAGCATCGCGCACCCCTGTCAACCGCCGGAGCGGACCTCCGATCTCCCTCCCTCTTCCATCTGCTCGCAAGCCCCAACCACCCTGATTCGTCGTCAATGGAAGATGAAGACCGCCGCGAGCCAAGGATTATCGCGCCGCCTCCCCCTACTGCCGTCGGTCAGGCGAGCCACCCGCCCCCTTATGCTGAGACCCCCACCTCGCCTGTTGACCATCACCGAGCCCCTCCGACCCGACATCAGCCCCCCCTCTCGGTAAGTTCACTGTTGTTTTTTTTTATTTTTTATTTTATTTTATTTTTATTTACTTTAAAACTGTTTTTTTATTTAGTTTAAAACTGATTTATATATTAAGTATAAAAACTGAAATTTATTAAGTATAAAAACTGATTTATATATTAAGTATAAAAACTGATTTATATTTTAAGTATAAAAACTGATTTATATATTAAGTATAAAAACTGATTTATATATTAAGTATAAAAACTGAATTTTATTTTAAGATAAAAACTGAATTTTATTTTAAGATAAAACTGAATTTTATTTTAAGATAAAACTGAATTTTAATTTTAAGTTAAAAGCAAAAAGGCTTAATCTTTTAATAGAAAAAGATTGTTTAGAAAACATATATGAAATTGTTTTGAAAATATATGTTGTTTTAAAAATAAAGATAACAACTTTGTTTTATAAAGATAACAACTTTGTTTTATAAAGATAACAACTTTGTTTTTATAAAGATAACAACTTTGTTTTATAAAGATAACAACTTTGTTTTTATAAAGATAACAACTTGGTTTTTAGAAAGATGAAAACTTTAAATTGAAAAGTTGAAAACTTTATTTTAGAAAGATGAAAACTTTAAATTGAAAAGTTGAAAACTTTATTTTAGAAAGGCGAAAACTTTAAATTGAAAAGTTGAAAACTTTATTTTTATAAAGGCGGAATTTTTAAATATATGATAGCGATATAAAAATATGATTTTTATATATCACATCGAAGTAAAAATTCGATTTTTATATATTGAATAGCAAAATAAAAATATGATTTTTATTTATTGAACTTCGAAAGAAAAATTCGATTTTTATATATTGAATAGCAAAATAAAAATATGATTTTTATTTATTGAACTTCGAAAGAAAGATTCGATTTTTATATATTGAATAGCAAAATAAAAATATGATTTTTATTTATTGAACTTCGAAAGAAAGATTCGATTTTTATATATTGAATAGCAAAATAAAAATATGATTTTTATTTATTGAACTTCGAACTAAAAATTCGATTTTTATATATTGAATAGCGAAGTAAAAATTCGATTTTTACATAGGTAGTGAAAGCGGACAACGAAGATGACGAAGATGCGATAGCAATGAAGATTTCTATCAATAAAGAGCCGTGGAGCTAGGATAGCTATATGTGAGAACTTCTCACTCAAAATTCTTTTTCTAGTTATATATATATACTAGGATGCAGACGGTGCTTAGTAGCACCCGACACAATCGTCCACAGACCATGGACTTGTTTGTTTGGCTGTTTGGTTATTGATTGTGATATTGGTTTGAATGTGGTTTGTGGTGTGAAAAATCGAATCGATAAATTGGTTAGGATTAGACGTGCGCCGTTATAAGGCGAAGGAGTAAGGCTAGGTTAGATTCTTACTTCAAATTTTGTGGTTTGCATAACGAATTGATTTGATTGATGTGTGAATGGCGTGGGCCTTCACTAGACCGGGGATAAGGCTAGGCCTCGTCCAGTTTCTAGTATCGTGCCGTTATGCCGCCGAAATTTTCTAAAATAAGTTAGAAAAATAAAAATATCATTTTTTTTTTGAATAAATGAATTGTATAGAAATTCATAAGTTGGAATAAAATGTTTTATCGTTAAAAATATAATTTTTAACGTGAAGTGAATAAAATAAAATATTCATTTATAAACCGAACGGTTTGTTTATGTACACCTATTTGAAGGACATTGATTGGGTCGATAAATTTTACACATCGCCCAACTGCACGAATAAAATATGTGTTTGATTGTTTGAAACCCCACACGGGTGTTAGGATGAAATATGCAGTTCACTCATCCTGATTGATTAAATATGTCGATCGATTGATTGACAGGCTGTTATAAGCGTTAGATATTTATATTTGATGCTTATACAGTGTAGTGCACTTTGGTTGATGGTTGATTATTTTTCAATGCTATTATATACATGTGTTGTATGAAAATCCATATAATTAACTTTATATGGTAATTGATTAGGCCTCATTCCAATTTGAAAAATAAAGAATATTATAAAATAAAAGTTCATGTGTTGACAGTACTCATTCATTGAGATTGGTCATGTGTTGAACGAAATATTTTGATAATAACAACTATTTTGAAAAAGAAATATTTGAAAAAGAAATATTTGAAATAGAATATTTGAAAATAAAGGAATATATGAAGCCGTGTTGATTAGATTGACGCCATTTTGACGTAAACGATATTTATATCGATTTTATTCATTTCGAAATGAATTGAATTGAAAACGAATTCAAAATGAATTGAATTGAAAACGAATTCAAAGTGAATTGAATTGAAAGTAATTTCGAAATGAATTGAATTGAAAACGAATTCAAAGTGAATTGAATTGAAAGTGATTTCGAAATGAAATGAATTGAAAACGATTTCGAAATGAATTGAATTGAAAACGATTTCGAAATGAATTGAATATATAACGATTTCGAAATGAATTGAATATATAACGATTTCGAAATGAATTGAAAACGATTTCGAAATGAAATGAATTGAAAACGAATTCAAAATTGAATTGAAAACAAATCGAAATGAATTCAAATTGAATTGAAATTCGAATTGAATAGAAATGAATTTTAAAACGAATTTATAAAGAAGAATTCAATTTTGCTTTGAATTGAGATGGAAGTTGAAATAGATTTTGAAACGAATTTTAAAACTATTTATATAATTCGTTTTAAATAGAAATCGACGAAGTATATATTATATATATTATATATATATAATATAATGGCCTGAATAGAACGCGCCGCGCCGCGGCAGTTCGTGAATTTCGACCATTTATTTCAAATGGACATTACGGGAGATCCGACCGTCGGATTCTCCTAAAACCGGAACCGTTGGGTTCGTATCGAAAAGAGCTTTCTAACGAATATTAGAAATTAGAAATCTAACGGTTGGATTTGGAATTATGTCCAAATCAAATTCGAAAAAGGTCGCTGTAAGTGCAGTTCGATGGCCATTGATGGAAATCGACTGTACGGGCCTTGATAAAATTATTAAAAATAGCAATAATTTGTGTAAAATCATAAGAAATGATTTAGAAAGAATTGGGATGAAAAACTCCATATTTGAAAAGATAAAAATGGATTTTTATCGAAATGAACTAGTTTTGAACTAGAATTATAATTCTATTTATTTTTAAATAAATAAATTGAATTCGAAAAGGGTTTAAAAATAACCAAAATTTCCAATGTTTGCATTGGAGTGGATTTGAATCGAAATTGTCTTCGGAATATTTCGATGTTGGAATTCGTGATTATACAGGTGTTGTTATGGAAATTTGAAAGATATATATTGATATCGTTATTTCCAATACGACATTTGTTAGTCGTAGAATTCGATATTGAATATAAGCCGATATATTTTCTATTCAGAGCCTTGTATTGAATATCGAATGTGATTTGGGTTTGTCGTGAATGGTGTCTTCACTAACACTGTTCTTGAACCCAGTTGAGAAAAGATTAAATCTTTTTATTTAGATTTAATGAAGTGTACCAATTAAATAATATTTAATTGAAATTGAATTGATATTGATTTTTGGGTTTATCGTGAACAGTGTTTTAAATAACACTTGTTCTTTAACCCGATAATTAATGGAATGTGATTTTGGGTTTATCGTGAACCGTGTTTTAAATGACACTGATTCTTTAACCCAGTAAACGATTAAAACTAAGTGGAGTTTTAATGAATCTTTAATTAGATTGAAAAGATCGAAAATGGAGTATCACCAGTTTTGCTCCAGGCGATAGTTAAATCTTTAATTAGATTTGAACGTGAAATGGTAATTGAATTTACCGATAACACTGTGGTGTTAGATATGAAGTATTACCAGTTTTACTTCATGGGATGAATAGGTTGGGATTGGGAAATTAAAACAAATGATTACTTCGGTAAAGTTCGTTAATCCCGATTAATTCGAATTGATATTCAAAGATAGATTAAAGAATAAATTCAGGAATTTATCTTGGATAAAATTAATAGGAACCTTTCCCTATGAATGTGAAATTTAGAAACTAACTGTCGGTTAGCTAAGCAGAATGGTTTTCTGGATATTGATCTGATGTTGGTTTCGGCCTTCGGGGTTAATATTCGGGGAATTATTCTCTTGATTAATTTACGGTTAGTGACTAATGAATTGGAACGAGGCGTATGTTGTGTTTGTGTAACACTTATTTAAAATATACGCGAGTTATTCGGAAAGACCGGGTTTATCCCATTCTGAATAACTGATGCGACGATAAGTCGAAGATGAAGACGATGGTCGAAGACCGGAGGTCTTCACGTCGTTTGGGTGATAACTGATGATCTTGATTGGGCTGTACACCCAAGAAGATGGAAACAGTTAGTGATCGTCCAGACGTACTTGGAGATCGATGGATATGCGGGGTACTAGGTGCCTCCGGTTTCGTTCAGACCCAGAACGGACTTGTAAATGGACTGTGTGTCTGACATTGGATTTTAGTCCGTGTGATTGATCTCTATTAAATATATATCTGTTTGGCGGCAGAGAATTTATTCTCTTGCTTAACGCCCTTCTCTGAGACGTACGAGCTCAGGGGTTATATATTGATGGATATCAAACGCATGGAGTGAATTGCCTGTGTGGCATGCCTAAGTGGCAATTGATCGAGGCTTCTGTTGAAAAGCAAAGTCTTGTGGTGATGATCAAAGCACGGCCTTTGTGGCGTAGCTTTGTGTAACGTTTACCTCGCGTGTTTCACACCAGGTATGAACCAAAAACGGGAGACGGACCTCAGGGAGGGCATGCGTTTCCTTCTAGATAAAAAGTGGCGTCAGTGGTTTTACACGCCCTGACGAGTTTGACTTATGTGGTTGTTGCTGTTGCGAGGCGCCTCGGATTGATCGGTCGTTCTCGAACCGATGGAGCCATTCGTTGGCTCGTTTACGCCCCAAAGGGTGGGGGAACGCATGTTCAGGGTTTAAGTTTAATCCACATCGGTGGACTGGCCCTGACGATCCAAGGGTCACTCGAGCTCTGATCCTGAGACATGGGCTAGATTGTCTCGAATCGGTTGAGGACTATCTTTTGCCTCGGTTCATAGATGGAAATCCAATTTCCAAATACGTGACATTTGCGGTTTTATTTGTAAACCTATATATGGCGACATGATATATGGTACCCATGCCGCCTATGATCGATACTTATGATTTGAAGTTGTTTTATACACTATGCACTTATTATAGTATCAAATGATTTGTTTTAAACGTATCAAGCATTCTTTGGCTGTTATAAGGGAAAACCCTATCCCCCGGCTTGCGTTGCATTGTGTGATAGGACCTGGGTCTTATAACAGCTTCATTTTTCTTTATTTAGCATTGCGCTGTTTGTTTTATGCACTGGTATTCTTGGGAGGAAACCCGTTCCGTGTTATGCGGCATGGTCCCTTGATTTACCTAACTTTAAAATAAAGATTAACTGTTTTAGTTCTCACACCAGTCACATGACTGACCTGGAGTTTATTGTTTTAACCTAAACTCTGGGTGCCCCTATTTCGACACGGGCAGCTAGTAGTTTTGGTTTTGCAGATTTATATTCACAGGATCCTGGTTTACAGCTGGAACGATATCCGGAAAGCTTTGTATCCGTATATCTCTTCTAGTTGTGTATTGTATTATTTTCCGCTGCTATGTATTTAAATGTAATTTAAATCTCTGATATTTCTGTGTAATATTCTTTTATACTCTGTATATTCTTGTAATCTGATGCATTGTTGTTATATACAATGAAATGTTCTTCTGTATGCGTTCTGCTGTGTCGTGTTCTCGAACGAAAGGGCGTTTCGAACGGCCTGGATCGGTTTAGCGACTGGTTCGGACCGAGCGAAATTCCTTTCCGCCACAGTTGGTATCAGAGCTTTGGTTTACAAAGCTCAGAGAACAAGACACATTAGAACCATATGAAAGAATTCATCAGATATTGGATTAGTAATATCCGATGGGAATGACTCGTTAGAGATGGGATCAGTAGTATCCTAGAACGAGTGTGAAGAGTAAATTTTTTTTAAAATGAAAATGAAAACAAATTTTTGGTTTTGAAGATTTAAATCAATTATTCGTATTTGATTATTTATTTATATTGATGTGGACAATCCAGTATATATAGATTTTGCGTATACGTCGGATCCGCGTATAGTCGAAGTTTTAATATGCGGGATAGATATAGGATCACATTCTAGACACCCGGGGATAATTCTGATGATGTGGCCACATCATCAGTATTTATATTCGTGTTTCGAAGGTGTGATATCTATATATTTCCATTAGACTGGTGTGAGAACCAAAACTTATATAGTTAGAACACTTTGTTGTGAGTTGGCATCAAAAACAAGATTTTCAGTATATGTATCAAAATTATGAATTTGATAATCTAATTCACTAATTGATTGATGTTTGTGTTGTTTGTTTATTTGTTTGCTAATTTTTAACCAATTAGCCTAATTGAATCAAATATTGAATTGTATTGAAAATTGGTCGCATTTGCTTGCATATACATATATATCATTGAACAGGTCATAGCAAGGAGGCTAGAGCCAGAGAATAAAATTTGTTTGCCCGACAAATAGGTACATGTTTACTACATAATTTACTGTTTTGTTTGGGTGATGATGATTTTGTGAGCCTATTGGCTAGCCGCTTGGCTTTTTCTTTTTCTTTTTGAGATCTGAAGGACCGGGGAAGCTATTTGAAATTCCCCGATGCTCCCGGTGCAGGGGAGGTTATGGCGAAATTTTTCAAAAATTTAGGGTGTTAGCCAAATTTTTGAAAATTTGAAAATTCTCAGAAACTAAAGAGTTGGAGAATGGAAGCCAGGTCGAGCGTAGAGTTGATTAATCAAACCACTTTCGACTTTGTTCCTTTTCGGGGACGAAAAGTTTTAAGTGGGGGAGATTGTAACAACCCGAAAATCTGGGCCAGTTTAAAATTTTTATTTTAGCAATTTTAGCGAATTTTAATTATTTAAAATGAATTATTTTAAATAATATCGACGTGAAATTTATTTTCAATATAGAATTCGACGTATATATTATACGCGTCGTCGTTAGAATATAAATATTTATATATAATTATAAATAGAATTGAAAATGGCGCGGTAGTTCGATAATTCGATTTCAAACTTCAATTGAATGTACCGGGTGCAAAACAATCCGGATTTTAGTGAAACCAAAAACATTAGGATCTAATTGATAATATCTTTCTAACGGATGTAAGAAACTGAGATTTCATTTTAAGAATCAAAAGATATGTCCAGTTGAAAATTCTGAATAGTAGCTATGGAATTCAGGCCCTTAAAAATGGACATTTTGCAAACGACCTCGGATTTCGACGAAACCAGTTTTGTTGGGTCCGGGATGTGAAGTTATTGCTAGGTTTTAAATTTCATAATTTTTCGAATCAATATGTGAGCGTGGCAAAGGAAAACGCGTTTGACCAGTTTCAGTTGATTTTAATCGACTGGAAATTGGCCATTTTTCTAACAGTCTCAGAATTCGACGAAACTAGTTTTGTTAGGACCGTATCGTCAATACGAGGCTAGAAAATATTTTTCTGGAAGTTTTCGTGTTCGTATGTGGCCCCGGTAATTTGAAATGTACGTTTAAAATTCAATAAGATGATTTAAATGAAAATTTAACAGAAACGGATTCAAACAGTCGAATCAGCCTACGTGGCAGATCCCATTGTGTTCGGAATGGGGGTGAAACGCTATGGACGACAGGTGGTGGGCCTCGTTTTGATGACGTATGTAAAAGTCAACTTTTAATGAATAAAATAATTAAATAATTAAAAAAAAATCTCTCCCTCTTCCCCTTAATCCCGTTCTGGCCCCCCCCTTTTCTTTCAAAACTAAATCGAGCTAACAGAGGAAAAAAAAAAAAAGGGGAAGAAGAAAAGGGCGGAGGGGAGCATCGCGCACCCCTGTCAACCGCCGGAGCGGACCTCCGATCTCCCTCCCTCTTCCATCTGCTCGCAAGCCCCAACCACCCTGATTCGTCGTCAATGGAAGATGAAGACCGCCGCGAGCCAAGGATTATCGCGCCGCCTCCCCCTACTGCCGTCGGTCAGGCGAGCCACCCGCCCCCCTATGCTGAGACCCCCACCTCGCCTGTTGACCATCACCGAGCCCCTCCGACCCGACATCAGCCCCCCCTCTCGGTAAGTTCACTGTTGTTTTTTTTTATTTTTTATTTTATTTTATTTTTATTTACTTTAAAACTGTTTTTTTATTTAGTTTAAAACTGATTTATATATTAAGTATAAAAACTGAAATTTATTAAGTATAAAAACTGATTTATATATTAAGTATAAAAACTGATTTATATTTTAAGTATAAAAACTGATTTATATATTAAGTATAAAAACTGATTTATATATTAAGTATAAAAACTGAATTTTATTTTAAGATAAAAACTGAATTTTATTTTAAGATAAAACTGAATTTTATTTTAAGATAAAACTGAATTTTAATTTTAAGTTAAAAGCAAAAAGGTTTAATCTTTTAATAGAAAAAGATTGTTTAGAAAACATATATGAAATTGTTTTGAAAATATATGTTGTTTTAAAAATAAAGATAACAACTTTGTTTTATAAAGATAACAACTTTGTTTTATAAAGATAACAACTTTGTTTTTATAAAGATAACAACTTTGTTTTATAAAGATAACAACTTTGTTTTTATAAAGATAACAACTTGGTTTTTAGAAAGATGAAAACTTTAAATTGAAAAGTTGAAAACTTTATTTTAGAAAGATGAAAACTTTAAATTGAAAAGTTGAAAACTTTATTTTAGAAAGGCGAAAACTTTAAATTGAAAAGTTGAAAACTTTATTTTTATAAAGGCGGAATTTTTAAATATATGATAGCGATATAAAAATATGATTTTTATATATCACATCGAAGTAAAAATTCGATTTTTATATATTGAATAGCAAAATAAAAATATGATTTTTATTTATTGAACTTCGAAAGAAAAATTCGATTTTTATATATTGAATAGCAAAATAAAAATATGATTTTTATTTATTGAACTTCGAAAGAAAGATTCGATTTTTATATATTGAATAGCAAAATAAAAATATGATTTTTATTTATTGAACTTCGAAAGAAAGATTCGATTTTTATATATTGAATAGCAAAATAAAAATATGATTTTTATTTATTGAACTTCGAACTAAAAATTCGATTTTTATATATTGAATAGCGAAGTAAAAATTCGATTTTTACATAGGTAGTGAAAGCGGACAACGAAGATGACGAAGATGCGATAGCAATGAAGATTTCTATCAATAAAGAGCCGTGGAGCTAGGATAGCTATATGTGAGAACTTCTCACTCAAAATTCTTTTTCTAGTTATATATATATACTAGGATGCAGACGGTGCTTAGTAGCACCCGACACAATCGTCCACAGACCATGGACTTGTTTGTTTGGCTGTTTGGTTATTGATTGTGATATTGGTTTGAATGTGGTTTGTGGTGTGAAAAATCGAATCGATAAATTGGTTAGGATTAGACGTGCGCCGTTATAAGGCGAAGGTGTAAGGCTAGGTTAGATTCTTACTTCAAATTTTGTGGTTTGCATAACGAATTGATTTGATTGATGTGTGAATGGCGTGGGCCTTCACTAGACCGGGGATAAGGCTAGGCCTCGTCCCGTTTCTAGTATCGTGCCGTTATGCCGCCGAAATTTTCTAAAATAAGTTAGAAAAATAAAAATATCATTTTTTTTTTGAATAAATGAATTGTATAGAAATTCATAAGTTGGAATAAAATGTTTTATCGTTAAAAATATAATTTTTAACGTGAAGTGAATAAAATAAAATATTCATTTATAAACCGAACGGTTTGTTTATGTACACCTATTTGAAGGACATTGATTGGGTCGATAAATTTTACACATCGCCCAACTGCACGAATAAAATATGTGTTTGATTGTTTGAAACCCCACACGGGTGTTAGGATGAAATATGCAGTTCACTCATCCTGATTGATTAAATATGTCGATCGATTGATTGACAGGCTGTTATAAGCGTTAGATATTTATATTTGATGCTTATACAGTGTAGTGCACTTTGGTTGATGGTTGATTATTTTTCAATGCTATTATATACATGTGTTGTATGAAAATCCATATAATTAACTTTATATGGTAATTGATTGGGCCTCATTCCAATTTGAAAAATAAAGAATATTATAAAATAAAAGTTCATGTGTTGACAGTACTCATTCATTGAGATTGGTCATGTGTTGAACGAAATATTTTGATAATAACAACTATTTTGAAAAAGAAATATTTGAAAAAGAAATATTTGAAATAGAATATTTGAAAATAAAGGAATATATGAAGCCGTGTTGATTAGATTGACGCCATTTTGACGTAAACGATATTTATATCGATTTTATTCATTTCGAAATGAATTGAATTGAAAACGAATTCAAAATGAATTGAATTGAAAACGAATTCAAAGTGAATTGAATTGAAAGTAATTTCGAAATGAATTGAATTGAAAACGAATTCAAAGTGAATTGAATTGAAAGTGATTTCGAAATGAAATGAATTGAAAACGATTTCGAAATGAATTGAATTGAAAACGATTTCGAAATGAATTGAATATATAACGATTTCGAAATGAATTGAATATATAACGATTTCGAAATGAATTGAAAACGATTTCGAAATGAAATGAATTGAAAACGAATTCAAAATTGAATTGAAAACAAATCGAAATGAATTCAAATTGAATTGAAATTCGAATTGAATAGAAATGAATTTTAAAACGAATTTATAAAGAAGAATTCAATTTTGCTTTGAATTGAGATGGAAGTTGAAATAGATTTTGAAACGAATTTTAAAACTATTTATATAATTCATTTTAAATAGAAATCGACGAAGTATATATTATATATATTATATATATATAATATAATGGCCTGAATAGAACGCGCCGCGCCGCGGCAGTTCGTGAATTTCGACCATTTATTTCAAATGGACATTACGGGAGATCCGACCGTCGGATTCTCCTAAAACCGGAACCGTTGGGTTCGTATCAAAAAGAGCTTTCTAACGAATATTAGAAATTAGAAATCTAACGGTTGGATTTGGAATTATGTCCAAATCAAATTCGAAAAAGGTCGCTGTAAGTGCAGTTCGATGGCCATTGATGGAAATCGACTGTACGGGCCTTGATAAAATTATTAAAAATAGCAATAATTTGTGTAAAATCATAAGAAATGATTTAGAAAGAATTGGGATGAAAAACTCCATATTTGAAAAGATAAAAATGGATTTTTATCGAAATGAACTAGTTTTGAACTAGAATTATAATTCTATTTATTTTTAAATAAATAAATTGAATTCGAAAAGGGTTTAAAAATAACCAAAATTTCCAATGTTTGCATTGGAGTGGATTTGAATCGAAATTGTCTTCGGAATATTTCGATGTTGGAATTCGTGATTATACAGGTGTTGTTATGGAAATTTGAAAGATATATATTGATATCGTTATTTCCAATACGACATTTGTTAGTCGTAGAATTCGATATTGAATATAAGCCGATATATTTTCTATTCAGAGCCTTGTATTGAATATCGAATGTGATTTGGGTTTGTCGTGAATGGTGTCTTCACTAACACTGTTCTTGAACCCAGTTGAGAAAAGATTAAATCTTTTTATTTAGATTTAATGAAGTGTACCAATTAAATAATATTTAATTGAAATTGAATTGATATTGATTTTTGGGTTTATCGTGAACAGTGTTTTAAATAACACTTGTTCTTTAACCCGATAATTAATGGAATGTGATTTTGGGTTTATCGTGAACCGTGTTTTAAATGACACTGATTCTTTAACCCAGTAAACGATTAAAACTAAGTGGAGTTTTAATGAATCTTTAATTAGATTGAAAAGATCGAAAATGGAGTATCACCAGTTTTGCTCCAGGCGATAGTTAAATCTTTAATTAGATTTGAACGTGAAATGGTAATTGAATTTACCGATAACACTGTGGTGTTAGATATGAAGTATTACCAGTTTTACTTCATGGGATGAATAGGTTGGGATTGGGAAATTAAAACAAATGATTACTTCGGTAAAGTTCGTTAATCCCGATTAATTCGAATTGATATTCAAAGATAGATTAAAGAATAAATTCAGGAATTTATCTTGGATAAAATTAATAGGAACCTTTCCCTATGAATGTGAAATTTAGAAACTAACTATCGGTTAGCTAAGCAGAATGGTTTTCTGGATATTGATCTGATGTTGGTTTCGGCCTTCGGGGTTAATATTCGGGGAATTATTCTCTTGATTAATTTACGGTTAGTGACTAATGAATTGGAACGAGGCGTATGTTGTGTTTGTGTAACACTTATTTAAAATATACGCGAGTTATTCGGAAAGACCGGGTTTATCCCATTCTGAATAACTGATGCGACGATAAGTCGAAGATGAAGACGATGGTCGAAGACCGGAGGTCTTCACGTCGTTTGGGTGATAACTGATGATCTTGATTGGGCTGTACACCCAAGAAGATGGAAACAGTTAGTGATCGTCCAGACGTACTTGGAGATCGATGGATATGCGGGGTACTATGTGCCTCCGGTTTCGTTCAGACCCAGAACGGACTTGTAAATGGACTGTGTGTCTGACATTGGATTTTAGTCCGTGTGATTGATCTCTATTAAATATATATCTGTTTGGCGGCAGAGAATTTATTCTCTTGCTTAACGCCCTTCTCTGAGACGTACGAGCTCAGGGGTTATATATTGATGGATATCAAACGCATGGAGTGAATTGCCTGTGTGGCATGCCTAAGTGGCAATTGATCGAGGCTTCTGTTGAAAAGCAAAGTCTTGTGGTGATGATCAAAGCACGGCCTTTGTGGCGTAGCTTTGTGTAACGTTTACCTCGCGTGTTTCACACCAGGTATGAACCAAAAACGGGAGACGGACCTCAGGGAGGGCATGCGTTTCCTTCTAGATAAAAAGTGGCGTCAGTGGTTTTACACGCCCTGACGAGTTTGACTTATGTGGTTGTTGCTGTTGCGAGGCGCCTCGGATTGATCGGTCGTTCTCGAACCGATGGAGCCATTCGTTGGCTCGTTTACGCCCCAAAGGGCGGGGGAACGCATGTTCAGGGTTTAAGTTTAATCCACATCGGTGGACTGGCCCTGACGATCCAAGGGTCACTCGAGCTCTGATCCTGAGACATGGGCTAGATTGTCTCGAATCGGTTGAGGACTATCTTTTGCCTCGGTTCATAGATGGAAATCCAATTTCCAAATACGTGACATTTGCGGTTTTATTTGTAAACCTATATATGGCGACATGATATATGGTACCCATGCCTCCTATGATCGATACTTATGATTTGAAGTTGTTTTATACACTATGCACTTATTATAGTATCAAATGATTTGTTTTAAACGTATCAAGCATTCTTTGGCTGTTATAAGGGAAAACCCTATCCCCCGGCTTGCGTTGCATTGTGTGATAGGACCTGGGTCTTATAACAGCTTCATTTTTCTTTATTTAGCATTGCGCTGTTTGTTTTATGCACTGGTATTCTTGGGAGGAAACCCGTTCCGTGTTATGCGGCGTGGTCCCTTGATTTACCTAACTTTAAAATAAAGATTAACTGTTTTAGTTCTCACACCAGTCACATGACTGACCTGGAGTTTATTGTTTTAACCTAAACTCTGGGTGCCCTTATTTCGACACGGGCAGCTAGTAGTTTTGGTTTTGCAGATTTATATTCACAGGATCCTGGTTTACAGCTGGAACGATATCCGGAAAGCTTTGTATCCGTATATCTCTTCTAGTTGTGTATTGTATTATTTTCCGCTGCTATGTATTTAAATGTAATTTAAATCTCTGATATTTCTGTGTAATATTCTTTTATACTCTGTATATTCTTGTAATCTGATGCATTGTTGTTATATACAATGAAATGTTCTTCTGTATGCGTTCTGCTGTGTCGTGTTCTCGAACGAAAGGGCGTTTCGAACGGCCTGGATCGGTTTAGCGACTGGTTCGGACCGAGCGAAATTCCTTTCCGTCACAGATAATGAATGCGTGGTTAATTCTAATTGTTAGAAATTAAAACTAACACTACAGGATTAAATATTATTTTTAGAAATGAGTGTTTGCATGTAAATGTTAATACTTAACAAACTTCTAACATGTAAATGTTTAATATTAAACAAACGTGCATTTTCTATTGTTAAAACAATTTTTTCTTTTTCCATTTTCTAAATTCTGACGTAATTTCTAAAATAAAAATTTTAAATTGGCCCCAAAATTCCGGGTTGTTACAATCTCCCCCACTTAAAATCTTTTCGTCCTTGAAAAGGAACGAAGCTAAAAGTTGTTTAATTAACCAACTCAACTTTAAATTTTTATTTATCGGTTTAACTAATTATCATTCTAATATTTTAATTAGTTAAACAAACCATCAAACATTACAGCCAGCAATCAATTAGGTGATTAACTTTTTAAATATATATAACTTTTATATATAGTCAAAAATCGTATTTTTACTGCAAATCACAGCAATATGTTCTAACTAAGTTTTTGTTCTCATACCAGTCAATGAAAATATATAGATACACCACTTTCGAAACTCGAACACAAATACTGATGATGGAGCTCCATCATCAGAATCATCTCCGGGCGACTAGAGTGTGATTCTATATCTATCCAGTATATTAAAACTTCGAATATCCGTTAATTACTCGTATATTCGAAATCTTTATATACTCGATTGTCCGCATAAAAATATAATAATATACTCAAATACGTATATTAAGATAAATTTTTCAAAACTGAATCATCATTATTAATTTTTTTAGAGAAAATAATACTCTTCACACTCATTTTAGGATACTACTGATCCTATCTCTAACGAGTTATTTTAATTGGATATTACTAATCCAATCTCTGATAAATTCTTCCGTTCGGTTCTAATGTGCCTTGTTCTCGAGCTCTGTAAACCTAAGCTCTGATACTAAATGAAACGACCCAAACTTCCCATAAAGGAAAGATTGAATTGCTTTGAGAACAACACACACCAGAACACAAACTGAAGAACATTTTATTGCTGATTACAACAATTACATCAGAGTACAAGAATATAACAGAGTATGAATACTTTTTAATCAATTGAAATACAATAATATCAGAGATTTAAATTACATTTAAATAGCAGCAGAAAAATAATACAAATATACAAATGAAAGGAATACACAGATACAGAGCTTTCCGAATACCGCTTCAGCTGTAAACCAGGATCCTGTAAATATATCTACAAAAACCTACTCGACTGCCCGTGTGGAAAATATGGGCACCCGAGTTTGCCAGTGAAACAAACTATAGGTCAGTCATGGGACTGGTATGAGAAATCTTAACTTAACTTATCTAATAATAAGGCTAATCACAGGACCACGCCGCTAATGCAGAATGGGTTTACTCCATTGGATTGCCAGTGCATAAAATAAAGTAAATCGTTAAACAACGCAATGCTTTTTAGAAAAATGAAACCATTATAAGACTCAAGTCCCATCACACAATGCAACGCAAACCGGAGGATAGAGTTTTACATTATAATGGTCAAAAGATGCTTGATACGATAAAAAAATAGATTTAATATTAGTGTGTAGATATATGGGTATATATTTCAAAAACATTTCAATCATAATGTATTAATCATAGACCATACTAGTTCTACAGTCAAAACCGCAAGGTTGTATTGGAAGTTGGGTTTCCATCATGAGTCGAGGCTAGGGATCGTCCCCTCCGACTCAAGACACTCTAGCAAATGCCTCAGGATCCCCCGCAGTGAACCCTTGGAGCGGTAGGGCCGGTCCACACCGGTCGAAAGTGGATTAGTTATGCCTGAACACACGCTTCCCAGTCCTTTTGGTCCTCCATATGACCACTTCCGGCCTATAATCCCGAGGCGCCTCAATCCATCAACCACATAAGTAAAAAATTCAGGGCTGGTAGGTCGTTGACATCACTCTAGCTAGAAGGAAACGTGTGCACTCCCTGCGGTCCATATCCCATTTTTGACTCATACCGGGGTGTGAGGCTCGCGAAGTCACGCTATACACAAAGCTATGCCATAATAGGCTAAACTTTGATCATCCCACAAGGCCCTACTTTTCAACAAAAGCCATGATCAATTGCATCTTGGCGTGCCACATTGACAATTCACGCCATGCGATCAATCACTATCAATATATACTAGGGTGTTAAGCAGAGAATAAATTCCCCACCACCAATCAGATATACATTAATAAAAATCAATTTAATTCACATGGAACGAAATCCAATGTCAGACACGCATCCATATACAAGTCCATTATGGGTCTGAACGAAACCGGAGACACCTGAGAGGTCCTCGCATATCCAGACAATCAACAATACGTCCGAACGGCTACCACTGTAGCCTCTTCAAGGTAGCTACTCAAATCATGGTCATCAGTAGCAACACATCCATACATGTGAAGATCGTCGGTCTTCAACCACCGTCTTCATCTTCGACACTTCATTGTTGTAGTAATTATTCGGAATGGGTTAAACCCGGTCCTTCCGAATAACTCGTGTATTTTTATAATTAAAAATCAAGTACTATAAAAACACATCCAACGCCTCATTCCAATTCAGAATATTCTTTTAAAATGAAATATTCACAATATTCTATCAAAGATAAATTCTTTAAATTATCCTTAAATTTTTCCTTTAAAGATTATTAAAACTCCAATTTGGTTTTAAATACCAAAAATCATTATTCAATGATTATTTAAATTTAAGAAATTAATCTTATCTTTAACTGGGTTAAAGAACTAATGTCATTTAAAACATAGTTCACGGTAAACCCAAAATCGACTTCCATAAAATATGGAATCTTCACAGAATCAAATCAATATATAATCGTTATAAATTTCTGTATCCGACCAATAATATAAATGGAATAACGGAAAACCTCTTAAATTCCATATGTAGTATCGGTCTTCTTTTACAGAAGCTTATCTCGGTTATTATTAATTCGAATTCCATTAAATTCAAATTTAATATATTAAATTGGAAAACTTTACTTTTGAAAATTTTCCATTTAAATCTTAAATAAAAGATTTATAAATTCCAAATCATAATTTCACTGTCAGTTGGGTTAAAGAACAAATGTCGCTTAAAAACACAGTTCACAATAAACACAACTCACATTTCATCTTATTCCAATTACTGAATATAATTGAAAATTTTAATAATCTTAATTAAAAGATTTATTCTTTTCTCAACTAGGTTTAAGAAAGATGTTATTGAAGACACCATTCACGACAAACCCAAAATCCAATTTATTCAATTAAATTTTCAATTAAATATTAACAAATTGGAAAACTTCATTAAGTCTAAACTTAATGATTTATTCTAGTTAATAACTAGTTCATTTCAAAAAAAATTCTTTTTCTAAAATATTCTTTTTCTAAGAATGTTCTTTATTGGAATGTGACTCAATCAACAACCATATCGTTTCAGTTATATGTTTTCCATATATGTCATGTAACCAACAATCATGATAAATAATTAT
Organism: Allium sativum; assembly: GCA_030737875.1. Taxonomy (NCBI): domain Eukaryota; kingdom Viridiplantae; phylum Streptophyta; class Magnoliopsida; order Asparagales; family Amaryllidaceae; genus Allium; species Allium sativum. Next base: position 993,544,117 of record CM060924.1, on the reverse strand, counting down.
CAAACATCCAAATAACAACCAGAGAGGATTCTACACTAAAAATTGGGACTAGTGTAGGTTAAATATCATCCCAACACCTGTGTGGGGTTTCATCTAATAAACAAATAATAAATTATTTGTGCACTTGGGCGATGTGTGAAAATTATCGTCCCAATCACATAAACAATTCAGATGACTTGTAAATGGAAGTGTAATATTCAATTTGAATATACTGACATTATATTTAATACATCAAACATTTCAACATCACATACATATATTTCAATTCTTTTTATTGTGAACAATGACAACAAAAATCTAGTCTTTTAATTCAATTCTATTTATTGTAAACAATGTTACAATAAAATATAATCCTTTAATTCTATTCTTTCCTATGAAAACAACATTACATAAAAATGTAATCTTTTAATTCTTTTAATGACATTTAATAATTAACATAAAAGACATCTTATAACTAACATACATGTCATCGTTGTTTTGCATACAAATTCTAAAGTATGTATTAACATTAGAATGATATAGGTTCATTTTGAATATAATCCTAATGTATATATTTACACTAAAATGACATTTTTGTTTAATCCTTTGAAATGAACAAAATGTAAATTTTTGTCTAATCCTTTTAAATAAACAAAAATGTATATTTTTAACTAATCCTTTTAAATGACCAAAAATGAATATTTTGGTATAATCCTTTTAAATATACAAAAATGTCTATTTTTGTTTAACTCTTTTTAATACACAAAAATGTTTATTTTGGTTAAACTCTTCTTGATGTATGAAGATGTTCCTTTCCAATTCATTTTTTTTAATGTGACAAAATGTCCATTTTTTTATCTAATTTACATTTTCTAACAAAAATGTAAATTTTATCTAATTTACATTTTCTAACAAAAATGTCCTTTTTATCTAATTTAAATTTTCTAACAAAAATGTAAATTTTATCTTACATGATAATTTGAACAAAAATGTTATTTTATCTAACATGATTATATATAACAAAAATGTTACTTTTAATCTCAATAAACATTTTAAATGAAAATGATATATATATTCGACATAACATTAATACTAGTCAAATGACATATTTATGTATCATAAATGACAAATTTGATTTTTATCATAAATGATAAACTTGATTTCTAACATTATGACAAAATTGATTTCTAACATATATGACAAATTTGATTTCCAACATATATGACAAATTTGATTTCTAACATATATGACAAATTTATCACTAAAATGATAATTTCTACTAACAAAACACTTTTTAACAAAATGATACTTTAATGTTAACAAAACATTTCTTAATAAAATGATACTTTAATTCAAATTTTTCATTACCAACGGAAGTGACATTTTTATCCTAATATTCCATTACTAACAAAAGTGATATTTTATTCTCTAACAAAAAGATGACATTCTATGTTTTCTAACAAAAAAAATAGCAATTTATGTTTTCTTATGTAATCCCCTATTACATTTAAAATGTGAAGTTTCTTATGTAATCCACTATTACATTTAAAATGTGAAGTTTCTTATGTAATCCCCTATTACACAAAATGATGTTTTATCTCATTAACATGTTTTTACACAAAGTGACATTTTATCTCACTAACATGTTTTTAACCTTTTACTGAAATCCAATTGACAATAAATATATGTTCACTTTTGGTAATAATAATATGACCCTAAAAATATTCATTTCTAATGTATTAACATGGCACTTAAAAATATAATGTTCATTTTTCATGAAACTTAATGACACTAATATTAAGTTCATTTTTCATGAAACATGACGACGCTAAAAATATGATTATTTTTAATAAATTAATATGGCACTAAAAATATTGTTCGTTTTTAATAAATTAACCTAACACTAAATTTATGTTCATTTTAATGACATATCACAACGCTAAATTTATATTCACTTTTTATGTCATAAAACAACGTAAGATTCATATTCACTTATGCAATAACATTAATTTTGGTGTCTACCTAAGGTGTAAACTTCTCATATGAATACATGTTACAACATTCAAATTTGGTGTCAAACTATGTTGTCAATTTCATATTAACACATGTAATAACAACTAGACTTGGGTGTTAACATATAACGTCATAAATCAGATAAAAATGAATATTTTTATTTAAAACCAAATCCAATCAAATCAGTGTTAATAAATCTAAATAAATAGGAAAATTTATTGCAAGACATAGATCTAAACAAACATATATATGCCAAACATCAAAATTCGCAAAACAACAATATCCAAACATATGACATCGCAAATATGATCATAATCATATTTTCATGAATATAAATTGGCGATAAATAATTAAATGTTTAATTATTCATTAAAATAGAAATCTCACAGATGGTTTTAATTCTAAACAGTTCAGATCTAATTTTTTTCCAAAATATGATCTTCTCTATTTCAGATTTGGTCAATTCCATTGTGTAGAGTTTTCTAATACGAATACAACGCATTTTAAATCATGTGACTCCGTTTTCGTTTGGAGAAGCTACAAGTGTTTAAACATTTAACACTTTAATAAACAATTAAATATATAATTGATTTAATTAACAACCTTAATTACATTGCTTTAGGAAAAACCGTGGCCTCTCTTTCTTCTTCATCGTGAAACACCTGCTATTGTTTTCCCCAAAACCACTCCTCCCATACCCAGAACCACCTCTACCTCCGCCGATGACCACCTCGAACTCGCACCATCACAAAATCTGCGCCCGACGTTAGCAATTTTAGGCCCCAAAATCGAGACAACCGCACCCCCATGATCGATCTTAACCATTGCATAGGAAGAACCCACTTAGTAGAGCGATTTTGTAATTATCATTTCTTTGTTTAATTTGGTGGAACGAGAGTAAACGGGGCGATAAGAAATGAAGAATAGCAGCCATCGAAATTGGATGGAGGCGGCTAATCTTATTAGGGGAGAATAGGGTTTGTATTATCCTAAGTATTTAAAATAAAATATTAATTAATTCTCTAATTTTTTTATAGTTAATGCCCGATTTAATTCAGTCTATTAATCTCTTCATGGCAATTAATTACTCTCTTCATAACAATGTTCTAAATGCATACTATTAGTATATATAGCATGTAGTCAATTAATTAGAAATTTAACATGTAGACAATTAATCACACTTCAATTTTATCATTCATATATGTAGCATTTGCTAAATATATAGTATTTTTTACAAGCAATGTTTTAAATGTATACCATTAGTATATACAGGAAAATACCCTGAATGACAAAATGGACAAATAATTGTTCCCTATGGACAAGGGGCTAAAATTTTGTCTATAAGGACAAATTTTAGTGTAAAGGGAGGAATTATAGTGGGCCCTTGAATTCCTCCCTTTACACTATTATTTGTCCTTATGGATAAAATTTTGCCCTTTTGTCTTTATGGAACAACTATTTGTTCATTTTGTCCTTAAGGATAAAAACCCCTAGTATATATATATATATATAAGTACTGTTTTTAAATTTCTTTAGTTTCATTCCCCTAATGTGTCTATTACAATATAGTAGGTTACCAAGGATTTAATTAGCTGACTAGCCGTTATAGGATCACACTATTTATTAATTATATAAATTTTTATTCAAATTTCGAAAGTAAATTACAAAGAGGGAGAGAGAACAAATGGAAAGGAATGAATGTATGATTTATTGTCTGATGCTGATTGTTAGAAAGTTGTGTGTCCCTTTAAATTTCAAAACACATAACATTAAATATCAAAATTTAAGTGACATATTCAATGGGTTGGAAAGAATAAATAGAAGATATATATATATATAGGTGATTTGTTTGTGAAGAAAATAATAACAAGGAAAAAAAGGGAGGAAAGATAATGAATGCATGGTTAATTCTAATTGTTAAAAATTAAAACTAACACTACAGGATTAAATATTATTTTTAGAAATGAATGTTTGCATGCAAATGTTAATACTTAACAAACTTCTAACATGTAAATGTTTAATATTAAACAAATATGCATTTTATACTGTTAAAACATTTTTTTTCTTTTTCCTTTTTCTAAATTCTGACGTAATTTCTAAAATAAAAATTTTAAATTGGCCCCAAAATTCCGGGTTGTTACATCAAACATCCAATCTACCCAAAACTGTCTCCATCACATCCAACAGTGATAGCCTTTACAACAATCAATAAAAACCACACTGTAACAGACATAGCAACTAATTATCCTATGTAGACCATCCAAATCGAGAACGGCACGTCCCAAGCGTAAGCCCTGAAGGCCTAAACCAACATCAGACAAGCACCCAAAAGAGATCTCCTTCGACGATGGACAATCTACACAGGACGAAACAAGCAAAAAATCATCATCCATGACTCTGGCTGTCACCATCAATCCTGCATTGAGATGATCGTTAATCGTATGACTGACTACGTTACGCAATTTTGTTAAGGGCTACGGGTAACCCCAGTTCTAGCTAAATTCCATACGCCATCGTGCCTCGTATGTTTATCTTTCCAGAATACAACTAGGCCCATCGTGACGGCCCAGGGTACTTGAATGGTCAAACTAGCCTTTTAGGCGTCCCTATTATACTCCTACTTTGAGTCCGCTAGAACCTCTGATTAACAATAATCCCTTGGCCTCCAATATCTCTAGTCGTCATCATTGGTGACTATCCACAAGCTCAGATACCATATCGAGCAACCATTATCCACGATCTTAAACACACTTGAGTCATTTGCACATTCTTTGCATTTCGTCGATAAATGAACACTTCATATCACTTCGAATATTCCTCTATGAATTTACTTCGAACCCACGTCCATTCTCGAACCAAAATAATCATCACTTTTATTCAACATTCAATCTATAACACTTCAGCCTTTCTGCTACGAAAAACATACAATAGCGCTTAAATTTCTAGCCACGGCGTTTGTTAAATGCTGTAGTATCTTTTGCCCGATCTATAAAAAAATGACCCGACTCATTAGGACTCTGAACGACCCAACTCATCAGGTTATAAACAATCCGACCTATCGGATCTTGAACGACCGGATCATGCCCTTCCAATCCATCAAGTTTCAATGACACAGAGACTTCAATGACCCGACTCCCACCGACCCATATGGCACCAACGCCATCCACAGACGTGCTAACTTTAATTCTTGCCAAACGACCTGAGCTTTGCCAGCCTAAATGCCTCTCTTGCTGTAACAACCCGGAAATCTGGGCCAATTTAAAATTTTTATTTTGGCAATTTTAGCGAATTTTGATTATTTAAAATGAATTATTTTAAATAATATCGACGAGAAATTTATTTTGAATAGAATTCGAACGTATACATTATATACGTCGTCGTTAGAATATAAATGATTATATATAATTATAAAAGGAATTGAAAATGGAGCGGTAGTTCGATAATTCGATTTCAAAATTCAAATGAAAATACCGGGTGCAAAATAAACCGGATTTTAGTGAAACCAAAAATAATAGGATCTATTTGAGGATATCTTTCCAACGAATCCGAAAATTTTAAATTTCATAGCGGGAATCAAAAGACACGTCCAGTTAAAATTCTGAATAGTCACTATGAAATTCAGGCCCTTAAAAATGGAATTTTTGCAAACGACCTCGGATTTCGACGAAACCACTTTTGTTGGATCCGTGATGTCAGGTTATTGCTAGGTTTCAAATTTCATAATTTTTCGAATCAATATGTGAGCATGGCAAAGGAAAACGCATTTGACCAGTTTTAGTTGATTTTAATCGACTGAAAAATGGCCATTTTTCAAACGATATCAGAATTCGACGAAACTAGTTTTGTTAGGACCGTATCGTCAATACGAGGTTAGAAAATACTTTTTTGGAATTTTTTGAGTTAGTATGTGATGACCCCAGTAAATTGAAATGCGTGTTCAAATTCAATATATAGAGTTATATGTTGATTTTGACGGAAACTGGTCGATACAGTCGAATCAGCTTACGATACCTATCCCATTGTGTTCGGAATGGGGGTAATTAGCTATGGACGACAGGCGGTGGGCCTCTTTTCGATTTCGAATGAAAATGTTACTTTTTAAAATTAAAATAAATTAAATAATTTAATTTTCACTTAACCCCCTTTTCTTTCTTCTCTTTCCCCCGACCATTTCATTTACAGATAAAAAAAAAACTCCCAGCCCCACGCCGTCGCCCTCACGCCTCCGCCCTCTCCGATTCACCTCCCCACCGACCTCCTCCTTCTTCCCGGATTTCCTCCTTCTACCGCGACCCCCTCCTCCCTTCTGCGAAACTGAAACCCCCCCATCGCGAACCCTAACCGCCTGCGCCCCTAGCCCGACGCGCCACCACCCCCTCAAACCCCCTTCTGCTCCTCCTCCAGCCGCCACTTGCCACCCTCCTCCGCTGCAATGACTGACGTGAACCCCCCTTCGACGGTGAAAGTTAATTTTAAATATATATAAAATAAGTTTTTGATTAGTAAATTCAATATATAAAATCAGTTTTTGATCTATATAAATTAGAGAATAAAAATTTGATCTTTGTTGTGAAGTGAACAATATAAAAATATGTTTTTTAATGCGATAAAAATTCGATTTTTCAATATTGAATAGCGAAAAAAATTCGATTTTTATATATTGAATAACGAAGTAAAAAATTCGATTTTTATATATTGAATAACGATGTAAAAATTCGATTTTTATATATTGAATAGAAAAGTAAAAAATTCGATTTTTATATATTGAATAGCGAAGTAAAAATTCGATTTTTGAATAGCGAAGTAAAAATTCGATTTTTATATATTGAATAGCAAAGTAAAAATTCGATTTTTATATATTGAATAGCAAAGTAAAAATTCGATTTTTATATATTGAATAACGAAGTAAACATTCGATTTTTATATATTGAATAGCAAAGTAAAAATTCGATTTTTATATATTGAATAACGAAGTAAAAATTCGATTTTTATATATTGAATAACAAAGTAAAAATTCGATTTTTATATATTGAATAACGAAGTAAAAATTCGATTTTTATATATTGAATAACGAAGTAAAAATTCGATTTTTATATATTGAATAACGAAGTAAAAATTCGATTTTTATATATTGAACAGCGAAGTAAAAATTCGACTTTTATATATTGAATAGCGAAGTAAAAATTTGATTTTTATATATTGAATAGCAAAGTAAAAATTCGATTTTTATATATTGAATAGCAAAGTAAAAAATTCGATTTTTACATATGTAGAGAATACGGGCAGAGAAAGTGACAAGAAGCAAGAACGGGAAAGATTTCTACATAAGAAGAGCCGAGGCGTTGGATTTAGCTAATCAGTGAGAACTTCTCACCTTTTAATTTAATTTTTCTAGTTATAAATATATACTAGGATGCAGACGGTGTTTAGTAGCACCCGACACCCGTCGTCCACAGACCATGGACGGCTTGTATGCTTGTTTGTTTGATTTTGCTGTGTAGTTGATTGTGTGATGTGATGTGAAATGAAATAAAATATTTATATAGTTAAAATAGAAATTTTAACGTGTATATGAAATGAAATAAAAATAAACAAATCGGACGATTTGTTTATACACACACATTTGACTGATATTGATTGGGACGATAAATTTTACACATCGCCCAACTACACAAATAAAATCTATGTTTGATTGTTTGAAACCCCACACGGGTATTGGGATGATATTTGACGTACACTAATCCCGATTGTTTAGTTGCATGTCGATCGATTGATTGACAGACTGTTATAAGCGTTGAATATTTATATTTGATGCTTATACAGTGTAGAATGCAATTTGGATGATGGTTGATTATTTGTCATTGTTGATATATACATGCGTGGTATGGAAATCCATAGAAATAAAATCTATGGTAATTGATTGGGCCTCATTCCAGTTTCGAATAGAAATATTTGAAAAGAAATATTTGAAAAGAAATATTTAAATAGAAATATTTGAACTAAAATATTTGAAATAGAATATTTGAAAATCGAAATATATGAAGCCGCGTTGATTGATTGACGCCATTTTGACGTGAACGATGTTTATATCGATTTTATTCAAATTGAGGTGAATATTAAAGTGAATTGAAATTTGAATTTAATTGAATTGATTTGAAATTCGAAATAAACTGAATGGTTTGAAGGTCGAATAGAATTGAAATAGAATTGAAATCATTTTGAAATGAATTCGAATAGAATTGAAATAGAATTGAAATCGTTTTGAAATGAATTCGAATAGAATTGAAATAGAATTGAAATCATTTTGAAATGAATTCGAATTGAAATTGAATAGAAATGAATTTGAATTGAAATTGAGTTAATTTGAAATTCAAACTGAATTGAAAACGAATTGAAATTGAATTAAAAATCGTTTTGAAAAGGAAATCGATGAAGTATATATATTATATATATAATATAATGGCCTGAATAGAACGCACCGCGCCGCGGCAGTTCGCGAATTTCGACTATTGACTTCGAACGGATATTACGGGAGATCCGACCATCGGATTCTCCTAAAACCGGAACCGTTGGGTTCGTATCGGAAAGAGCTTTTTAATGAATGTTAGAAATTTGAAATCTAACGGTTGGATTTGGAATTATGTCCAAATCAAATTTGGAGAAGGTCGCTATAAGTGCAGTTCGATGGCCGTTGATGGAAATCGACTGTACGGGCCTTGATAAAATTATTAAAAATAGCAATAATTTGTGTAAAATCATAAGAGATGATTTGAGAAGAATTGGGATGAAAAACTCCATATTTGGAAAGATAAAATTAGATTTTTATCAAAATGAACTAGTTTTGAACTAGAATTATAATTCTATTTATTTTTAAATAAATAAATTAAATTTGAAAAGGATTTTAAAAGTAACCAGAATTTTCAATAATTGAATTGGAATGGAATTGAATTGTCTTTGGATTATGTCGATGTTGGATTTCGCGATTATACAGATGTTGTTATGGAAATTTGAAAGATATATTAATATCGTTATTTCCAATATGATATTTGCTGGTCGTAGAATTTGATATTGAATTTAAGCCGGTATATTTTCTATTCAGAGCCTTGTATTTAATATCAAATGTGATTTGGGTTTGTCGTGAATGGTGTCTTCATTAACACTGTTCTTGAACCTAGTTGAGAAAAGATTAAATCTTTTTATTTAGATATAATGAAGTGAACCAATTAAGTGATATTTAATTGGAATTGAATTGGAATTGATTTTTGGGTTTATCGTGAACGGTGTTTCAAATAACATTCGTTCTTTAACCCGACAATTAATAGGATGTGGTTTTGGGTTTATCGTGAACCGTGTTTTAAATGACATTGGTTCCTTAACCCAGTTAAAGATTAAAACTAAATAGAGTTTTAATGAATCTTTAATTAGATTGAAATGATCAAGAATGGAGTATCACCAGTTTTGCTCCAGGCGATAGTTAAATCTTTAATTATATTTGAACGTGAAATGGTAATTGAATTTACCGATAACACCGTGGTGTTAGATATGAAGTAGGACCAGTTTTACTTCTTGGGATGAACAAGTTGGGATTGGGAAATAAAATAAATGATTACTCCGGTGTGGTTCGCTAATACCGACTAGTTTGAATTGATAATCTAAAGAAGATTAAAGAATAAATTCAAGGAATTTATCTTTGATAAAATTAATGGGAACCTTTCCCTATGAATGTGAAATTTAGAAACTAACTGTAACACCCCACATCCGTTAGTGTCACTCACAAAGGGAATGCACTAAGTTCTGTTGAGCATTTAGGGTAAAAGATGCAGATAAATTACAAGACAGACAGTAATTAAACAGCGGAAAATAAAACTTTGCTTTATTGATAAAATAGTTTGTACAATGATTTCTTTACAATATCAGAGTATCAACTGTCTTACAAAATAAAGAAGCATAAAACAACATTTATATTCCCTATTGTAGCAAGAGCCAGACATAGCATCTGAAAAGAGAATCCGAGCAAAACTTCGACAAATCTTCAAGCTGGGAAAAAGTGACAGTCCAACTTAACCTGAGCTATACTATTCCCTCCTTTACTACCTTGGGGGGGGGGAACAGAAGAAAAGAAGACGAAAGAAAAACAGAGTCAGACATAAAGCCTGAGTAAGTTCAGTAACTTCTAGCATGTGAACATGGAAAAACAAAACGACATGAATTAACTGAATACAAGATAACACCATGGCGATAGGGTCAGCAATATTAGACAAGATAAGCTAAGATAAGATAAATTGGATATGCTCTAATACTTCCGCCGCTTCGCTATTTCCTTGTTATACTGGTTCCTATACCTCTGCACCGCCTATCTAGTGTCCCAACTAGTAACGATAACGTGATCCCGATCCCTGTATTTTCCATTGCCTTCCGGCATACATTCATTATTTATTACCTAGATCAAATCTAGGGATTTCTATCAAGTGCTTTCTAGATTTGACTAGAGTTTACGCTATCTGCTGAATGCTTCTCGGATTCAGGATTTATGCCACCTATTCCAACTAGGGATTACGCTACCTGTCGGACGATGCCCCCAAGTCTAGGACACACTACCTAGAGTGGTATATGCTCCTATACTTCCCCACGCATGTATCGCGAATCGTTATCGCTTGTCTAGATGCACATGTCATGTAATGTGCGGTCCGAGTCCTGTGATAGGGCAAATCAAGGAATACAGAACTCGGTCGGGAGCTTTTAGATATCTGCCGATGCAGATGCTAAGGTCTGTTTTTATTCTAGTGGCTATGGTCCCACTTGGCCCCTCCCTCAACTAATGAAAGGCATACCTTGTAAAATGAGAACTATACGCCGGCCCCCGGTGCCCCTCTATCCTATGGCCATCCTCACCCATAACTAGATAGCAAGTATATGGTCTTTTGGAGTTCTCCGCCTTTCCGCTTCACGTATCTCGATTGACTCAAGATGGATGGTAGACGACGATTTGCTATCACAGGGCTACCGTTTTCTCGCCGAATCACGCTGGTCCATCCTGGTCTTTAGGTTGCCATGTATTGCAACCAAGGCATACCCCTGGTTCTTCTACGCAGACCTTAACCTCTGTGAGCCCAGGAGGATCATCTGCAGCCTCACAGAGGGATACCAAGAGTACCCTCACGTCCCCTCGAAGCCTCGGGCTTCGTAACCCAATTGGTTGGAGCCTTCTTTCCACTCAGACGGACATTCGCTCCTTCCTGTGTTATACTAAGAATTACCACTTAGTTTTACTAACTAAGATTTACCACTTAGTTTCCAGAATCGTTGTTTTCTTAACTAAGGTTCACTACTTAGTTCCCTTTCCCGTCAGTTTGGATTGGTTAAGTGTCATTAGTCAATTCAAGCCAAATTAACCCTCTTCATTCATCCTGTTATACTAGTTAAGTGTTATCAGTAATTCATGTTGACTTAACCCACCACAAACCAAGTTATATTGGTTAAGTATTTCTTATTACTTAACCCTACCCATTCACCTGTATTGGTTAAGTGTTCCTTTTTAACTTAACCTTGCCCGTCTGTCTTAACTAACATGTTATTAATGGTTAAGTATTATCCCTTCATGTTTAGACTTAACCCTATTATTTTATCACAATCTGATTGTTAAGTGTTCAAGTTTACTTAACCCTACGGTCTAGCCCAGATAACATATCAAATTGGCTAAGTGTATTTACTTAACCCCAACCTCTAGTCTAGTTAACATGTTAATTTGGCTAAGTGTATCAACTTTACTTTAACCCCACCTTCTAGTCTAGTTAACATGTTAGTCTGGCTAAGTGTTTACTTAGTTACTTAACCCCTACAAATCTGGTCTTGTTACCATAAGTTTGGTTAAGTGTCCCTATGGACTTAGCCCTCCCATTCTAGCTCGACTGTGTTAAGTTGGTTAAGTGTTCCTATAGACTTAACCCTCCCATTCTAGCTTAACTGTGTATGTATGAACCTAACCCCACCCATCAGTTTGGTTATCTTGTTGAATGGGTTAAGTGTCTTACTTAACTTAACCCTACCATTCTTGTTCTAGCTTTAACTAAATAAATTAAAGCCGCTATCACTCATATTAGACAGATATTGTTGCGATTACTGGATGTGCCGGTTGGTTCCGGGCAGGTTTACATCGCAACTCAGTCTAACCTCGCGTTAGGCATATTCGTGTCTTCTAAGTTCAAAAGGGTTTTGGATAATTTTCAAATCAGGTTTTGAAAGTAACCCTCCCGTCCGTCGGATCAGTTAGGGATAGCCAGGGAGAGCAGGAAACTTGTATTTTCCAAACCCAAGCCTAGACACTATCCTCTCTGTCACCCTAGAACTTTCTGGTTTATTATTAAAAGAGATGTCGTTAAGAAACCTTTAATTTGTCTAAATTTGCCTTTCCTCATTTAGGACAAATTCTATAAGTAAATTAATTCTAATTTGCTTATTTCCCAATTAATCTTTTAATGTAAATTGTCTACATTTATTTCTATGGCCCATTTCCCTCTTTAAATCATATTTATGATTTTTGGTATGTGAACTATACCAAATTAAGTGTCACTAACCATGATTTTGCTAAACCTGACGGTTATTCCCAATTATGGCCAATTTCAGATTTATACCAATATACTTATTACGCCAAATTAGCTAATTCAATCCTGATTTAACATTCTAATTACAGTTCACGTCAAACTAGACTTACTATCCTAGTTCATAACTCATGTAAATGCTAGATTTACAAGTCGATACTAGACTCAAATTACACATCCTATAATTCATGTTAAATTTTTCCAATTTGTATTTCTATGAACATGCCATAATTCATGTTCCTAATTTATGCCAAATTCCAAGTTTATAACTACGTTTTTAGTGCATTTCACATTATGCCCAAATCGTATTCCCACCGTTCGTATAATTGCGATTCAATCTAGATTATGGATAAATCTAGACTCGTAGAAAATAGGGAATGAACCCAAGATGCTATGAAAAAGGATGGACATAATAACTGGCGTAAAAGGTTTGGATAACGACGTAGGTTCAAGAACATGGGTAGACCTAACTTAATAGGTAAATTCCCAAGGTCTAAAACCAAAGAAAACCAAGAATAGACAGAATAGAAACGTAGGTTCAAGAACATGGGTAGACCTAACTTAATAGGTAAATTCCCAAGGTCTAAAACCAAAGAAAACCAAGAATAGACAGAATAGAAAAATCAGGTTTAGACCTAATTTCACAGTCACAAAACTTAAGCAACACTTTCCTAGTCAGGAATCATAGGTGTTTAGTCACAGTTGTCCTTGTTATGTCATAGGCAATAGTTTATGCTTTTCCTAATCAAAGGCATAGGTTGGTGTTCACAGTCAAGAAATTAATTCTCATAGTCACAGTCACAGTCATAGGCAATGTCCATAGTCATAGGCAATGTCCATAGTCATAGGCAATGTTCATAGTCATAGAGGCATATGGTTTTAAGGTCCATAGTTTCATAGTCACAGTCTTATTTGTCCTTGAATCATAACAGTTCTTAATTTGGTCAAAAGAAATAGGCACTGATTGAATAGAAAGAATTGGCATACTCTTTTATTCCTTTAATTTCATGTCACGAAAAGAGAAACGTTCAAATCTAAGAAGTAACTGACTTACAAAGATTTAGATTAGAAAAGAAAGATGGCGTTGCTATGATTCGTGCGACGTTGCTTGAAACCGTTTGAGTTAGCCTTTGATCCTTCACTTTAAATCCTAGCCTGACTTGAACCTCTTCTTGAAAGTCTTTTAGCAGCATTTCCTCGTCTTGATTTATTTTATATATATTATTCTATTTATATTTTAATTAAGAGGAGGAGAAGAAGCCATGTTCACTAAGAATCTTTGCAGCATAAGGGTAGAGGAGAATTGTGAACAGAGAAGAAGACTAGGGCTGTTTATATAGTGTAGAAGTCAACGAATCTGGTCAGAATGGCGTCCAGATACAGAAGAACGAACCAGGTGCCGAAAACTGGGAAAAGTGGGGGGGTCGACCCCCAGGTCGACTACCCAGTCGACCTGGGTGACCCAGGTCGACTACCCAGTCGACCTGGGTGACCCAGGTCGACTACCTAGTCGACATGGGTGCCTTGGGTGGGAAAATTCCCGCCCAGCCCAATCTGGGTCCGATTTGAATTTTGAACTTGACCTGTTTTGAAATTTGAACTTCGCTGAATCTTCCGGAGGCCATATCTTCCTCATACGGACTCCGATTTACGCAAACTCGGACTCGTTTTCATGCAGAATTCCGAGATGAACGCAATGGCGCAGCCTGTTTCCCTCGATTTTGATTTTAAAATTTAATTCTGCCTTGATTTGTGAATCTTAGCGTTACAGAATTACGGGGTGTTACATTCTCCCCCACTTAAAAGGATTTCATCCCTGAAATCTTCAAGTTAGGAAGAATGTTACCTACCATCCAATCACCCATCTACTCAACCATTCACTCACAGGCATCCATTGTCCTTAAAAGATTTCTAATGCTTTCATGTTCATATGAATAGTGTGTGTATATGTCTTTATCTATTGTAAAATCAGGCGGTCTACTGATTCAGTCGACCTCCTTAATGCGAGTCATTTCAGTGCCATGCGTCCAACCATGTATGCAAGCATCCCTAGTTATGTAAATACTATATGCGTGCACGACCATTCATCCATATGCAACGTCCATATGATAACATGTCAAGTTCAACTTACAAACAAATACATATCTGAAAATGCAATATGAAAGCGTCCGAACTGATCTAGTGTCTAATACGTATGCATATGCATTCACGGGCAATCATTAGCAACCACTTGCAACCATCAACCATAACATGTTTCAAACACATGTCTACATCCATTGGCTTCTACCTAAGGATCAAAAATACGACCTAGAGGATATACTTTGGAAAGAGAGAAACAACTATGCGTAAAGCTCCTACAAAAACAAAATCAAGGATGCACCCTTAAGGAAAAGGGTATGTTGCTAGTATCTAGCCTTCTTGAGCTTTACTCCACTATATCTTAACTAAATTTTACTTCACGATTGCGAAGTTTCCGATCTCCATTTCCAAAATAAACAGATGTTAATCACGGTAGCGTGTGTACGTACTAAGATGGTTTGAGTTCTCTCTCTTATCCACCATGCCATAACTATAAGGGTCGAAAGGTCACTACGTGCTTTTTGGAGTGCCTGCTACAACTATTCATCTCTCATGCAAACCATCCTAGTCGAACTCGACATTCCTCAAGTACAAGCGCCAAAGGCCTAAACCAATATCAGACAAGCACCCAAGGAATATCTCCTCCGAATTTAGATGATCTATGTGAGATGTAAAAATAAAACTCGATAGCTATTCTCAAATCCCTACTAACCCAAAAATAAATTGGTCGAACCACCAATTGGATTTGAGACTCTAGTGGGATCTTTCTACTATTCAAGTACTATGGTGCAGAGACTCAACTATGGAAGTGGATATGAACAGATGCGAAGCGCTAAAACGAAAAGAGTACGAACAGAAAAAAAAACTAGACTCTTCCAATAGAACTTTACTACCTTTCTCCTAGGTACGCTTGGTGGTGAAAGTATGTACTTGCCCTTCTGAAAATCTTGTTCCTCGTTCTTGCCCTTGTCCTTAATTATATGCCCTATCATACCCTAGTAAAGATACTTCCTCTTGTCTTAGGTTTTATAATTTCTTCCTCCTTCGTGAGCTAAATCTACATCCATGAATTCCTCATCCTAGGGTTGTGCTCCTTAGCCAAACTCCTCATCCCCTTCCGTGTGTAACCATGTTGACAAATCTCTCGGAAGCTGCCTCGATCGTACGGAAAACCCTATAAGCTTTGAAAGAAATCTGGCCGTAGGTGAAACAACTACGGCTATAGATGGAAGTCGGGCACTACTTTACCCTTCGATGAGGTTACATCCCAGAAAGCCAGGAGCCCCAGAGAATCAAGAAAGAAGGAGACAAGAATTCAAACAGAGGAAGAGAAGATAGTGCGTATGGCTTTGGGGAATATGCCTTTAAAACAAATCTTTTCTCTTGAAAATGCTTCTTTAAAAACCGTTTTGAAAATAATTTTTCAAATCCTTTATCTGATCCGGTAACCTTCAACTCTGATACCACGTGTAACACCCCACATCAGTTAGTGTCACTCACAAAGGGAATGCACTAGGTTCTGTGGAGCATTTAGGGTAAAAGATGCAGATAAATTACAAGACAGACAGAAATTAAACAATGAAAAATTAAACTTTGCTTTATTGATAAAATAGTTTGTACAATGATTTCTTTACAATATCAGAGTATCATCTGTCTTACAAAATAAAGAAGCATAAAACAACATTTATATTCCCCAATGTAGCAAGAGCCAGCCATAGCATCTGAAAAGAGAATCCGAGCAAAACTTCGACAAATCTTCAAGCTGGGAAAAAGTGACAGTCCAACTTAACCTGAGCTATATTATTCCCTCCTTTACTACCTGGGGGGGGGGGACGGAAGAAAAGAAGACGAAAGAAAAACAGAGTCGGACATAAAGCCTGAGTAAGTTCAGTAACTTCTAGCATGTGAACATGGAAAAACAAAACGACATGAATTAACTGAATACAAGATAACACCATGGCGATAGGGTCAGCAAGATTAGACAAGATAATCACAAGATAAGCTAAGATAAGATAAACTGGATATGCTCTAATACTTCCCCGCTTCGCTATTTCCTTGTTATACTAGTTCCTATACCTCTGCACCGCCTATCTAGTGTCCCAACTAGTAACGATAACGTGATCCCAATCCCTGTATTTTCCATTGCCTTCCAGCATACATTCATAATTTATTACCTAGATCAAATCTAGGGTTTTCTATCAAGTACTTTCTAGATTTGACTAGAGTTTACGCTATCTACTGAACGCTTCTCGGATTCAGGATTTATGCCACCTAGTCCAACTAGGGATTATGCTACCTGTCGGACGATGCCCCCAAGTCTAGGACACACTACCTAGAGTGGTATATGTTCCTATACTTCCCCACGCATGTATCGCGAATCGTTATCGCTTGTCTAGATGCACATGTCCTGTAATGTGCGGTCCGAGTCCTGTGACAAGGCTAATCAAGGAATACAGAACTCGGTCGAGAGCTTTCAGATATCTGCCGATGCAGATGCTAAGGTCTGTTTTTATTCCAGTGGCTATGGTCCCACTTGACCCCTCCCTCAACTAATGAAAGGCACACCTTGTAAAATGAGAACTATACGCCGGCCCCTGGTGCCCCTCTATCCTATGGCCATCCTCACCCATAACTAGATAGCAAGTATATGGTCTTTTGGAGTTCTCCGCCTTTCCGCTTCACGTATCTCGATTGACTCAAGATGGATGGTAGACGACGAGTTGCTATCACAGGGCTACCGTTTTCTCGCCGAATCACGCCGGTCCATCCTGGTCTTTAGGTTGCCTTGTATTGCAACCAAGGCATACCCCTGGTTCTTCTACGCAGACCTTAACCTATGTGAGCCCAGAAGGATCATCTGCAGCCTCACAGAGGGATACTAAGAGTACCCTCACGTCCCCTCGAAGCCTCGAGCTTCGTAACCCAATTCGTTGGAGCCTTCTTTCTACTCAGACGGACATTCGCTCCTTCCTGTGTTATACTAAGAATTACTACTTAGTTTTACTAACTAAGATTTACCACTTAGTTTCTAGAATCGTTGTTTTCTTAACTAAGGTTTACTACTTAGTTCCCTTTCCCGTCAGTTTGGATTGGTTAAGTGTCATTAGTCAATTCAAGCCAACTTAACCCTCTTCATTCATCCTGTAATACTAGTTAAGTGTTATCAGTAATTCATGTTGACTTAACCCCACCACAAACCAAGTTATATTGGTTAAGTATTTCTTATTACTTAACCCTACCCATTCACCCTGTATTGGTTAAGTGTTCCTTTTTAACTTAACCTTGCCCGTCTGTCTTAAATAACATGTTACTAATGGTTAAGTATTATCCCTTTATGTTTAGACTTAACCCTATTATTTTATCACAATCTGATGGTTAAGTGTTCAAGTTTACTTAACCCTACGGTCTAGCCCAGATAACATATCAAATTGGCTAAGTGTATTTACTTAACCCCAACCTCTAGTCTAGTTAACACGTTAATTTGGCTAAGTGAATCAACTTTACTTAACCCCACCTTCTAGTCTAGTTAACATGTTAGTCTGGCTAAGTGTTTTCTTAGTTACTTAACCCCTACAAATCTGGTCTTGTTACCATAAGTTTGGTTAAGTGTCCCTATGGACTTAGCCCTCCCATTCTAGCTCGACTGTGTTAAGTTGGTTAAGTGTTCCTATAGACTTAACCCTCCCATTCTAGCTTAACTGTGTATGTATGAACCTAACCCCACCCATCGGTTTGGTTATCTTGTTGAATGGGTTAAGTGTCTTACTTAACTTAACCCTACCATTCTTGTTCTAGCTTTAACTAAATAAATTAAAGCCGCTATCACTCATATTAGACAGATATTGTTGCGATTACTGGATGTGCCGGTTGGTTCCGGGCAGGTTTACATCGCAACTCAGTCTAACCTCGCGTTAGGCATATTCGTGTCTTCTAAGTTCAAAAGGGTTTTGGATAATTTTCAAATCAGGTTTTGAAAGTAACCCTCCCGTCCGTCGGATCAGTTAGGGATAGCCAGGGAGAGCAGGAAACTTGTATTTTCCAAACCCAAGCCTAGACACTATCCTCTCTGTCACCCTAGAACTTTCTGGTTTATTATTAAAAGAGATGTCGTTAAGAAACCTTTAATTTGTCTAAATTTGCCTTTCCTCATTTAGGAAAAATTCTATAAGTAAATTAATTCTAATTTGCTTATTTCCCAATTAATCTTTTAATGTAAATTGTCTACATTTATTTCTATGGCCCATTTCCCTCTTTAAATCATATTTATGATTTTTGGTATGTGAACTATACCAAATTAAGTGTCACTAACCATGATTTTGCTAAACCTGACGGTTATTCCCAATTATGGCCAATTTCAGATTTATACCAATATACTTATTACGCCAAATTAGCTAATTCAATCCTGATTTAACATTCTAATTACAGTTCACGTCAAACTAGACTTACTATCCTAGTTCATAACTCATGTAAATGCTAGATTTACAAGTCGATACTAGACTCAAATTACACATCCTATAATTCATGTTAAATTTTTCCAATTTGTATTTCTATGAACATGCCATAATTCATGTTCCCAATTTATGCCAAATTCCAAGTTTATAACTACGTTTTTAGTACATTTCACAATATGCCCAAATCGTATTCCCACCGTTCGTATAATTGCGATTCAATCTAGATTATGGATAAATCTAGACTCGTAGAAAATAGGGAATGAACCCAAGATGCTATGAAAAAGGATGGACATAATAACTGGCATAAAAGGTTTGGATAACGACGTAGGTTCAAGAACATGGGTAGACCTAACTTAATAGGTAAATTCCCAAGGTCTAAAACCAAAGAAAGCCAAGAATAGACATAATAGAAACGTAGGTTCAAGAACATGGGTAGACCTAACTTAATAGGTAAATTCCCAAGGTCTAAAACCAAAGAAAACCAAGAATAGACAGAATAGAAAAATCAGGTTTAGACCCAATTTCACAGTCACACAAATTAAGCAACACTTTCCTAGTCAGGAATCATAGGTGTTTAGTCACAGCTGTCCTTGTTATGTCATAGGCAATAGTTTATGCTTTTCCTAATCAAAGGCATAGGTTGGTGTTCACAGTCAAGAAAATAATTCTCATAGTCACAGTCATAGGCAATATTCATAGTCATAGGCAATGTCCATAGTCATAGGCAATGTTCATAGTCATAGAGGCATATGGTTTTAAGCTCCATAGTTTCATAGTCACAGTCTTATTTGTCCTTGAATCATAACAGTTCTTAATTTGGTCAAAAGAAATAGGCACTGATTGAATAGAAAGAATTGGCATACTCTTTTATTCCTTTAATTTCATGTCACGAAAAGAGAAACGTTCAAATCTAAGAAGTAACTGATTTACAGAGATTTAGATTAGAAAAGAAAGATGGCGTTGCTATGATTCGTGCGACGTTGCTTGAAACCGTTTGAGTTAGCCTTTGATCCTTCACTTTAAATCCTAGCCTGACTTGAACCTCTTCTTGAAAGTCTTTTAGCAGCATCTCCTCGTCTTGATTTATTTTATATATATTATTCTATTTATATTTTAATTAAGAGGAGGAGAAGAAGCCATGTTCACTAAGAATCTTTGCAGCATAAGGGTAGAGGAGAATTGTGAACAGAGAAGAAGACTAGGGCTGTTTATATAGTGTAGAAGTCAACGAATCTGGTCAGAATGGCGTCCAGATACAGAAGAACGAACCAGGTGCAGAAAACTGGGAAAAGCAGGGGGGTCGACCCCCAGGTCGACTACCCAGTAGACCTGGGTGACCCAGGTCGACTACCCAGTCGACCTGGGTGCCTTGGGTGGGAAAATTCCCGCCCAGCCCAATCTGGGTCCGATTTGAATTTTGAACTTGACCTGTTTTGAAATTTGAACTTCGCTGAATCTTCCGGAGGCCATATCTTCCTCATACGGACTCCGATTTACGCAAACTCGGACTCGTTTTGATGCAGAATTCCGAGACGAACGCAATGGCGCAGCCTGTTTCCCTTGATTTTGATTTTAAAATTTAATTCTGCCTTGATTTGTGAATCTTAGCGTTACAGAATTACGGGGTGTTACACTAACTGTCGGTTAGCTAAGCAGAATTGTTTTCTGGATATTGATCTGATGTTGGTTTCGGCCTTCGGGGTTAATATTTGGGGGATTATTCTCTTGATTAATTTACGGATAGTGACTGATGAATTGGAATGAGGCGTATGTTGTGTTTTTATAACACTTGTTTATTATATACGCGAGTTATTCGGAAAGACCGGGTTTATCCCATTCTGAATAACTGATACGACGATAAGTCGAAGATGAAGACGGTGGTCGAAGACCGGAGGTCTTCACGTCGTTTGGGTGATTACTGACGATCTTGATTGGGATGTACACCCAAGAAGATGGAAACAGTTGGTGATCGTCTAGACGTACTTGGAGATCAATGGATATGCGGGGTTCTAGGTGCCTTCGGTTTCGTTCAGACCCGGAACGGACTTGTAAATGGACTGTGTGTCTGACATTAGATTTCATTCTGTGTGACTGATACCGGTTGCATAGAGTGGTTTGCCTGTGTGGCATGCTAAGATGCAAATGATCAAGGCTTCTATTGAAAAACAGAGTCTTGTGGTTGATGATCAAAGCACGGCCTTTGTGGCGTAGGTTTGTGTAACGTTTACTTCGCGAGTTTCACACCCGGTATGAACCAAAAACGGGAGACGGACCTCAGGGAGGACCTGCGTTTCTTTCTAGCTAGAAGTGGCGTCAGTGGTTTTACATGCCCTGACGAGTTTGACTTATGCGGTTGTTGCTGTTGCGAGGCGCCTCGGATATATCGGTGACTATGTGAAGCCGATGGAGTCATTTGTTGGCTCATTTGCGCCCCATAGGGCGGGGAGACGTAGTGTTCAGGATTTCGTCTAATCCACATCGGTGGACCGGCCCTGTCGCTCCAAGGGTCGATGCGTTCTGATCCTGAGACATGGTAGGCTAGATTGTCTCGAATCGGTAGAGGACTATCTCTTGCCTCGGTTCACAGATGGAAATCCAACTTCCAATAAGTGACGTTTCGATTTTAGTTGTAATCCTATATATGGCGACATAGTGGGATGGGGCGCTCATGCCGCCTATGATTGATACTTATGATTTGAAGTTGTTTTATATACTATGCACTTATAATAGTATCAGATGATTTGTTTTAAACGTATCAAGCATTCTTGGCTATTATAAGGTAAAAACCCTATCCTCCGGCTTGCGTTGCATTGGGTGATGGGAACTGGGTCTTATAATAGCTTCATTTTTCTTTATTTAGCATTGCGTTGTTGTTTTATGCACTGGTGTTCTTGGCAGGAAATCCGTTCCGTGTTATACGGCGTGGTCCCTTGATTTACCGAACTTTAAAATAAAGATTAATAACTGTTTTAGTTCTCACACCAGTCCCATGACTGACCTGGAGTTTATTGTTTTAACCTGAACTCTGGGTGCCCTTATTTTGACATGGGCAGCTAGTAGTATGGTTTTGCAAATTTATATTCACAGGATCCTGGTTTACAGCTGGAACGATATCCGGAAAGCTTTGTATCTGTATATCTCTTCTAGTTGTGTATTGTATTATTTTCCGTTGTGATGTATTTAAATGTAATTTAAATCTCTGATATTTCTGTGTAATATTCATTTATACTCTGTATATCCCTATATTCCGATGAAATTGTTGTAATATACAATGAAATGTTCTTCCGTCTGCGTTCTGTTGTGGCTTGTTCTCGAACGATCCGCGCTTTCCTTCACGAGGAAGTTACGGGTCTTTACACTTGCGACCCAGTCTTGCACGACCCGCAGCCATCAATTCAAACGATCTGCCTCCTTTTGTGCTCCCCAAGCCATGACCCACGACCTGACTCTCCTCGGAAGACCTAAGTCTGCCACGTCACCAACGACCCGAGTGTATGCGACCCAACGACGAATGACCCATCCTTTCTTACACCACAAGCCAAACGACCCGCGCTTCATGGAACGACACGACTCCATATTTGGCCGATCTATCTCCAATCTCGACCAATCCATCACCAAATGACAACATCGATACAAACAACTCATTCAAATCGATCAGTTTCAAACCAAAATCAATAGCAATCATCAACAAACATTAGCACAACAATTAGTCATTGTATATCTATATTAATTTACCAAACCATGATAAACCAACGAATGAATTAACAAATGGATCTAAACTTGCATAAACACACGAATTAACATATGAATTTACTGATTTAAGTTGCTAGATTAGATCCTATAGTGATTCGAACAAAAACATACTTACCATGATGTAGAGCTAGGTGAAAACATCTTGAAATGATGAAAATAAGATCAAACTACCCATATACTTGATTGAATCCATATGAGAGATACTTATCACTCACCAAATCTTCGAAATAGCTTGAAACAACTAAATCCCAAATTTGGACGGCGAAGAATGATCTTTAAATCACTCAATTTGATGCGATCTCCCTTCACTTTATGTAGATCTATCTTTATTAATGTAGATCTTCAATATTCTTGCGTAGATCTAGAATTTTAATGGAGGAATGATGTATTTGATTGAGAAAAAAGGATCAAGAGCTCAACAAAATGAGATAATGATGAATTTAAAACATCTCTATGTCTCTAACCTTCTATTTATAGCCTCTAACTAGCCCACTGACAGGCACACCAATTTAGCCTATTAATGACTAGCCAAACCTATACAGAAATTGCATAGCACTAAAATAGCTATTCCTCCCAAACCACTGGACCAAATCTTTAATGTGTTCACTCTACGGAATTGGCAATACCATTTCCTTTCCAATGAAATCAATCCCAGCACCTGATTTGATCCCAGCAAAAGTTATTCCTTGTACAACACTGTCAGGGACAAAATAGCCACAAATAAAATTGGTAAAAATTATGGACATGTCTCACATCACTATAAACAACATATCAAAATATGAAAATGATATGACTATCAGGGAATTAAATAAAAAATATTTTACGATCCTCCGATATGTAAAATGTCGGTCGTGACATTCTCTCCCCCTTTAGGAATTTTGCCCCTGAAATTCCAAACAGACACAAACAACCAAAACAATTCTGCATGCCTATCATCCATGAGCAGCCTACTTACCATCCAAACTAGCATCCATCAAGTCATGCATCCATAGCCTTAACTTAGCACATGGAATTCTAACGAATAATAGTACAAGTTACAATAGTGTAAGATGGCACGATACTAGTGGGTCATATCAACGAAGAGTTCCAGATGGATCGTCTTCATACTCTCTTCCGTTCCCCACGTACAATCGTCATCATCCTCACTCCATTGTACATAGACTAGCTTAACTGTCTTCCTCCTAAGCTGTTTCGTGCTATTCCCCACAACGTGAAGCGGCTTACGAGGCTTCGTAAATTCGGAACTGTTCCAGAGATACCACCACATATGAATCGTGCACATTCGACATCTTCTCGGTCAAATCCAATCTATATGCGATCTTTCCAATCTGCTCGACTATCAGAAATGGTCCAATGAACCTTGGAGCTAACTTTCCCTTACTTCCGAAGCTAACCATCTCGATCGACCTTGAATTCCTTATCTTTTGGTTCCAACTTCTGGATGATCTTTATAAGCTTTGTATCACGCTTCTGGCTCGCCAATCCTTTCGATGAGAGTAGATCTTATCAATAAGCTTGCCAACATCTCAAGCTCTACCTCACACCGAGGCCTAAAATCAAATACTCATGGTGCTTCTATTCTGAAAACATCGCTCTCAAAATTGCATGTCTTCGTCTCAACACATCAGCCATTGCGTTACCTTTAGCAGGAGTATATGTTATTCCTAAAACATACGATGCCAGAAACTTTAACCACCGTTGTTACCGAAGATTGAAATCCGTCTGGGAGGAAAGATACTTCAACGACTTGGGATCCATAGACAACTCGAATCGAACTCCCAATAGTTAATGTCTCCCTATCCTCGGAGCAAACATGACCGCTTCTGATTCCAAGCCATGAGTTGGATAACTCCTCTCATGCGGCTTCAGCTGTCGACTCGTATAGGCCACAACTTTATCCCTTTCTACTCTCGTCTGGTGAAATCCCATCGCCAAATCTGTTTGAGAAAACACCTTGGTTTCGTAAAGCTGATCAAACAAGTCACCTATCCTCAGCAGTGGATACTTGTTTTTCTTAGTGACCTTGTTCAACTCACGATGATCCACACACAATTTCAAAGATCTATCATCCTTGGTTGCAAAAAAAAAAAAACTGGTGCATCCCATTCAGACATGCTTCACTAAATGAATCCTTTTCCCAAAAGGTCTCATACTTGCACCTATAACTCTCGTTGTTCCTTAGGCGCCATCCACCTAAGAGGCATAACAATAGAACTAATACCCTCAACCAAATCAATCCTGAATTTCAATCTCACGATGCGGCGACAACCCTTTGACCTCGTCAAAGGCATCGTCGAACTCATTATCAATTAGAACAAATAACCAGTCTCCCCGTGGAATCACAAGTGAATATAAATAGCTTACGAAGAACCCGTCTTCTGGCTTACCTCTAATCACAACCATTCATCCTTCTACATTCCCGACTGTCATCTCTAGCTTCTTGTAACCTACTTTTTCCACATACCTCCTGAGCCATTCCATACCCATTATGATCCCAATCCCAACAAAGTTAAAAAAGAAGAAGAAATCTCACATAAAGGAGCAACCATGACTTGACAACACTAGACCATGACAAATCGTACACAAGATGGACGAACCCCCTACTGGATTAGTCACCACCGATGGTCTACCACAAATCTCGGGTTTCAAACTCAAGCGGTATATAAGCTCATAACCAATGAAAGAATGCGATGCTCCAATATCAACACGCAAACTGAAAACATTTCAAATGGAAAGATTGCCTTAAATGATAATACTCTTCCCTTTCTCCTCCGCCGTAGGATCCCTCGAAGAAGATGGAATAGCTTCCAAAGCATATGCCTTCACAATCTGCTTTCCCTTGGTTGGTTCTGGACATTCCTTCTTATCATACCCAGGATTTCCATAATTAAAGCACTTCGGTTCACCTTTCAGATCCTTGTAATCCCTAGAAAAATGACCTTTCTGCTGGCAGTTAAAGCAAATCACCTCGCTTTTTGGGTTTTTCGGGCCCTCTTTTCCTTTCTACCATTGTTACTTCCTCTTCTTGTTATTACCATCCTGTTGTGGTTTCGGTTCCTCCTTAGCTGCAAAAACAGTCTCTTCCTTGGGAAACAAACTCTCGTTTCTTAAAGCTTTCTCCACTATCTTCTCATAAGTATCATCCAAATGATCAACCAGCTGATTCCCCGGATACTTATCCAAGCCTATCATGAAATTATCGTTCTTTTGATAAGGAGTATTGACATATGAACGAGCATACTTAGACAAAGCTTCAATGTCAGAAACATACTCCAGCATCGGCCTAGCATTCTGTTTCAGTCCGACAAACCTCTTGAACAAAATAAACTTCTTAATGGTAAAAATAAACTTTGTCTCAAACTCAACTTGTAATTGCTCCCATGAAATATCATCTTCTGGAGTTTCTAGAATGACAGAGTTCCACCAATCCATAGCTTTGCCAAGTAGTTGTCTCCATGCAAGCATCCTCTTAGTTGCACCATCAATGACCAAGTCTCCGAAAATCCGAATGCAAGTATCAAGCCACACTTGAATCTCTTTAATCGGCTTTGTCCCTTTAAATAGCTTTCCTCCTAGAGTAGTAAAGTCTTTTCATAGCTTCACAAAGTCCACAACTCTAGGAACTTGCACTTGAACCCTTACATCCACCGCATCTACCACTGGAGCGGGGTCCTTCTCATGATCGCTGCCATCATGGCTTCGAACATAGCTGGGCAATCTGGTATACCGCCATTTCCCCCTCCAGGCACTCTGCCCTCCTTAACAGTGTGTCTTGCTGTTCGACGACTCATTCTAAATATGAAAAATAGGATGATTAGTCCATATAAGAGAGAAACTATAAATGGTGTTTGAGCGCTACTATACTATACACTATGATATAGTATACATCAATCAAAAATCTATAAATAAGTTTCTAATACGTTATTACATCTTCAAACTTCGGCTAAGATCGATTAACCAGAGCTCCGATACCAAATGTGATGACTGCCCGTAGCTCCCACGCTTAACAAGAGGAATAATGCGCAGAAAGGTGTGTCAGGCAGTTATGGACAATCATGAAGGCAAGATAAGTACAAGCGATACCTATCGTATAACTCACATCGCAAGGATAAAATAAAATAGAATATATACAATAGGTAGTAGCAGAGCGAAGCATAATTGCGCAAAATTTTAAACTTTAATATCATCAAAAGGATATCCATAGTACCACAGGAATACATTATCAAATTTTATACAAAAAGCCTCACTACAACCACTCAGAGTATCATTACAACCATAGCAGTGGAAACATATAGTAATATGTAGGAAATATTAGTCAGCCTCTTGCTCGTCAACGCTCTGCAGCATCGTCCTCATCAAGATCTATTACCTGCTTCTCAGTCTGCCCATCCAAAACATGGATGAACAACACAAGGTAATAAGAGAAACATGAAACCTTGAGTCAGACAATATTCTTAATGAGTGATAAAACAACTACCTAACATCATCAATAAAGTTTATGAGAAATAGATAGATCAAACATCCAATTTACCAACACATTATCAGAGAAGAATCCTAAACTCGTCTCCCCCACATCCGACAGTGATAGCCTTTACAACAATCAATAAAAACCACGCAGTAACAAACATAGCAACTAATTATCCTGTGTAGACCATCCTAATCGAGATCGACATCTCCCAAGCACAAGCCCCCAAGGCCTAAACCAACATCATACAAGCACTCAAAAGATATCTCCTTCGATGTTGGACAATCTACACAAGACGATACAAGCAAAACAATCATCATCCATGACTCAGGCTATCACTGCCAATCCTGCCTTGAGACCATCGTTAATCGTATGACTGACTACGTTATGTCATTCATTCAAGGGCTAATGGTAACTCCGGTTCTAACTAAACTCCGTGCGCTATCATTACATGTATGTTTGTCTTTCTAGAAGACAACTAAGCCCATATGACTGCCCAGGATACAAGACTAGTCCAACTAGCCTTTTAGGTATCCCTATTATACCCCTGCTTTGAGTCCGCTAGAACTTCCGATTAACGATAATCCCTTGTCCTCCAATATATATAGTCATCATTGGCGACTATCCACAAGCTCAGATACCATATCGAGCAACCATTATCCATGAGCTCAAACACACTTGAGTCATCTGCACATTCGTTGAATTTTTTCGATCAACGAACACTTCATATAACTTCGAATATTCCTCCCTGAATTCACTTCGAAGCCTCGTCCATTCTCGAACAATAATGATCATCAATCCATAACATTTCATCCTTTTGCTATGAAAAACATACTATATCGCTTAAATTCTCATCCAGGGCATTTTTTAAACGTTGTAGTATCTTCTTCCCGATCCATAAAAAAATGACCTGACTCTTTAGGTCTCTGAACGACCAACCTCATCAGGTCATAAACGACCCGGCCTATTAGATATTGAAAAATCCGATCATGCCCTTCCAATCCATCAAGTTCTAACGACCCGATATTCAACGATCCGACTCTAACGACCCATCCACAAATGACCCGGCATCAATTCTTGCCAAACGACCTGAGCTTTGCTAGCCCAGATGCTTCTCTTTCCAATTAGGCTTGCATAACCTAAAGCCATCAATTTAGATGACCCACCTCATTTCGTGCTCCCCAAGCCATGACCCACGACCCGACTCTCCTTGGATGACCCAAGCTTGCAATGTCACCAACGACCCGAGTGTATGCGACCCAACCAAGAATGACACATCATTACTTGCATCACAAGCCAAATGGCCCGAGCTTCATGAAATAACTCGACTCCAGATTTGGCCGATCTATCTCCAATTTTGACAAATCCATCACCAAAGACAACATTGATACAAACAACTCATTCAAATCGATCAATTTCAACCCAAAATCAATAGCAATCATCAGCACACATTAGCACAATAATAAATCATCATATATCTATATAAATTCACCTAATCATGATAAAACAATGAATGAATTAACAAATGGATCTAAACTTGCATAAATACACGAACTCACATATGAATTTACCAATTTAAGTTGCTATATTAGATCCTATAGTGTTTCGAATAAAAACATAATTATCATGATGTAGATTTAGGTGAAAACAACTTGAAATGATGAAAATAAGATCAAATAACCCATATACTTGATTGAATCCGTGTGAGAGATTCTTATCACTCACCAAATCTTCGAAATAGCTTGAAACAACTAAATCCCCAATCCGAACAACGATGAATGATATTCAAACCTCTCAATTTGATGAGATCTCCATTCACTTGATGTAGATCTAGCTTTTCTTGATGTAGATCTTTAATCTTCTTGCGTAAATCTAGAATTTTAATGGAGGAGGGATGTATTTGATTATGCAAGAAGGATCAAAAGCTCTACCAAATGAGAGAATCAAGAAAGTAAATCATTCTCTATGTCTCTAACCCCTATTTATAGCCTCTAACCAACCCACTAATGGGACACCTCAATTTAGCCCATTAATGACTAGCCAAACCTGTACAGAAATTGTGCAACACTAAAATAATGATTCCTCCCAAACCACTGAACCAAATCTTTAATGTGATCACTCAACAAAATTGGCAACACCACTTCCTTTTCAATGAAATCGATCTCAGCAACGGATTCGATCCAAGTCAAAAGTTATTCCCTATACAAAACTGATAGGGGAAATGGTCACAAATAAAATTGGTAAAAATTATGAACATGTCTCACTTCCCCATAAATAACACATCAAAATAAAGAATGATCCGACCCTCGGGGAATTAAATAAAAAATATTTTACGATCCTCCGATACGTAAAATGCGGGTCGTTACATTTAATATTATAATAATATAGGATGTTGGCTTTTGATTTAAAATTGAAGTGGAAGTTGAAATCGTTTTTAAACGAATTTATAAACATTTACATAACACGTTTTCAATAGAAATCGAATTAATCTATTATATAATGGCTTAATAATATGAAGATATTGGATTTTGGAAGGTAAATGATTGAAATAGAATTTCAAATGGTAATTATGAACAATTTATAATATTTAGGAATTATTTTGGAAATATTTTTGATTTTATTTTTAATTGTAAATCGAATTCGGACTTGAACAGGATGCGTCGCACAGCGACAATTCGCGAATGTCAACTTGTAACTTCGACTTGACGTACCGGGAGATTCGACCATCGGATTCTCCTAAAATAGGAACCATTAGGTTCGTGTTGAAATGAGCTTTTTGATAAAATAAGAATTTTGGAAATCCAACGATTTAATTTTTAGAGTAGGCTGAAAGAGTTTTAGAAAAGGTCGCCATGGATGCAGTTCGGTGGTTGATATTGGAAACCGACTGTAAGGGCCTAAAGTTATTAAAAATTATAAATAAATTATGTAAAAGCGTAATAAATGATTTGGAAATAATTTGGATGAAATACTCCAAGTTAGAAAAGATAAAAGATATTTTTCTATGAATGAACTAGTTAACAACTAGAGTAACAATCCAATGATTTTAAATTAATAAATTGGATTGAGAATGGTTTTGATATAACTAGAGTTTTCCAAAGTATAAATTGGAAAGGAAATAATCTTCGGATATTTCGATATTGGATTCCGTGATTATATGGATATTGTTGTAAGGAATTTTGGAAAATATCGATATCGTTATTCAGATATGGTATTTATTGGTTTCAGAATTTGATATTGAATATAAGTCGACACGATTTTTATTCGAAGCGTTGTATTTGATATCAAATTGTATTTTATGTGAAGATTGAAACTAAATAGAGTTTTAATAAATCCTTAATTAGATTTGAAATGTAAGAAGGTAATTAAATTTACTAAAACACGAGATGTGTTAGAAGCGAATATACTTAGTTGTTGATACTTGTTGTTGATTGATTGATTGTTTAGATTGTGCTCGACCAGTTTATGAATATGTATGCTTTTACATTTAGCATTAGGTTGGGTAGAAAATCTTTGTATGTTAATAACTTGTGATTAATTTCATGATTTGACTATGAGGTGTTTAGCGATGTTGTTTGGATCATTTCAATTAATGAATGGTTTTTGAAATGATATTTTCTTAAGTGAAAGAAAATGTTATTCCCGATTTTGGACAGGGAATGTTTTATAGAAATGTTTTAGAAAATAGAAGGGATTTCGAGGACTAAACCCAATGTTTTTCAAATGGTTTGGAAATGGAATATGTGTTTGACATTGTAGTTCATCACATAACTGATTAGTTGATATTGATGATATATCTGTTTGGTGGCGGAGAATTTATAATCTTGCTAAACACTCTTCTTTGAGACGTATGAGCTCAAAGGTTATATGATTAACAATGGTTGATCATATGTGTGAATAGCTTACTATGGTTTGAAAGTATTTGTGATTATTATGTTGCGAAATGCTTTTCGACACTTCGGGATTCAAAATGATTTAGTATGTTACTAAAGATTCGGGTAACCCTAAGGACTTAAAGTATGGGTGGGACTCTGGACCTTAAGAATTGGTCAGTGGTCAGTGTAGCCTGCTCCATTAGTGGGTAGTGCATATATATATATATACATATATATATATACATATATACATATATATATATATATCAAAAGAGAATACGTGCCCTTTGCCATGTTGACAGGAGAAACCTCCCGATATTTGGTTGCATACGTATAATTCTGCATGTTTGTGATATTCTGGAATTCATATTTCCAAATGTTTTGGTTTGAGATCCCGAAGTGAAATCTACTTGGATATAAAAGCTAGATATGTACTTTAAATGATTTGAAATGAGAAATCAGGAATAAAGTCCAAAGAAATAACCTTTTTAAAGTGAATTGGATTTTGAAAAAGATAAGTTTGGGAATTGAGTCTAAATAGGTAGATTGAGGAATTGCATGTTGATTGATGCATCGTAGGTTCCATAAGTCTATTTTTAGTAGTTGTTTGAGTACTGGCAATCGAGTAAGAAAACCCATTCTACGTCATACTGCGTAGTCCCGTGATATGCCTTATTTTTAAATAAGTTGATAATAACTGTTTTTAGTTCTCACACCAGTCTTATGACCGACTTGGAGTTTATTGTTTTCCCCCTAAACTCTGGGTGCCCATATTTTCCACATGGGCAGTCAGTAGATTTGGTTCGCAGATGTTTATTTAATAGGATCCTGGATTTACGACTGCAGCTATACTCTAGAGAGCTTTATATTCATGTATTTCCTTCAATTGTGTTAGTTGATATTTTTCTGCTGCATTGTTTATATTTTTATGTAACGTTTCCACTGCTATGTAATTTATTTTATTCTTTGATAATTGTATTATCGATGTGTATTTATTTTCCGCACTCTGATATTCTTGTACTCTGATTTAAAATTTTGTAATAGCAACGAAAAGTTCTATTGTTCTATGTTCCAATGCGTCGCGTTCTCAAACAATTCGCATTCTTGCTTAGTTCAGACCGGCCAGGGATTTCAGGTCATTAAAGGTGGTATCAGAGCTTTGGTTTACAGAGATCGAGAATAAGACACTTTAGAACCAAACGAAAGAAATCCTCAAAGGTTGAATTAGTAACATTCTATTTAAGAATATTCATTAAAGATAGGATCAGTAGTATCCTAGGATGAGAAACTCGATAGAGATGAGGTTCGTAATACCCTAAAATGAGTACAGAGTGATATGTTTATAAGAAACGTACGTGTGATTGTTAAATGTATATATAACCTGATTTTGAAAGTATACTTAGAGTCTATAAAATTTGTTATTCAATTGATTGTTAGTGTGATTGTTTGATTTCCTATTTAATTACCTAGGATGCCTGATTTAGATAATTTAGACGGAATCTTCAGCGAATTTGGACATTGAATATACGAAAACAGTTGTTATTTATTTGAATTGAAAATTAGTTGGAATTGGATGTATATACATATTTATGTCGAACAGGTTATTGATTTAAAGCTAAGTATAGGAATAAATTGCATGCCCGACCAAAGGTGCATATTTATTATCTTGATTGCACAATTTAATTATTACTATTGCTACGTGTCGATTTTGGACATTCGATAAATTCTAAAACCTGTTAGGTAAAGAATATGTAATGGTAAAACCAATATAAGAATGGTATGGTATTTTGGTAAATTATGGAAAATTAATTAGGCCGAATTAAAATTGAACTAATTAAGAAATAATTAATAAATTGAATGTTAGTGTTGAATTGATTTGGAAATTAGTTGGAACTGGATATATATATATATATATGTATATATATATATACATATATTGAATGGGTTATTGAATGGAAGCTAAGGTGAGGAATAAAATTGGATGCTTATCTAAAAGGTACATGTTTACTGTATTGATTGGGTTTGATGATTTTATGAGCCTAGTTGGATAGTTTCTTGGCTTTTCAATTTTCTTTTTGATTGGCGAGTGCTTATAAAGGTTTTTGAGGTTATATTGACTGAGCCGTACAAAGGAGGTTATGGCGAATTTTTTCGGAAACTTAAGGCATTAGAGAAAGTCAAGAATTGAGAAAATTTTAGGAAACCAAAATGCTAAAAAACTTAAGTTGTAAACCAATTAGGTTAAGGTAAGAAGTCAGAATTCTTGACGAATTTGGTGATTTGATAAGTTATGAAATATGCTTAAGTTGTAGATGACATGTTTGGATAGGTTAAAGAAGGAAAAACCATAGGAATAGCTATGTGGGTTTACGTGGATCATTTCCTTAAATTGATTCTATTCGAATGAAGAACTTAGATGTGTATTTACACCGATCCGAGAAAGAATTTATTACTCGATGTTTGGAGACGAACCTGGATGAGGGTTTACGGTTAGGTGCTTGAGTTTTCTATCATAGTTGTGAGCTATGTAAGGAAAGTTAGAGTTTTATGATCAAGGGTCAGATTAGTGTCCATACTAAGGGATCATGGGATCAGTGCTTGTTCAAAGATAAGTTGTGTATTCAAAAGAAACGAAATAGATATTCTCCATCGATGATCTATGTATAACTTACGGAGTTAAGTTCGAAGTTCGATTTGATAGGATATGGCTTTGTTGGTTAAGTAAACGACCTTCAGTTCTGTCTTCGATTCCGAGGACGAAATCTTTTTAAGCGGGGGAGATTATAACAAACCGTATTTTTAGTTAGTTTAAAATATGGATTTTAAATAGATTTTTAGTGGATATTAAATGGTTAAATATTGAATCTAGCCCTGAAAACAATTGAAAATGAATTCTAACTTTGTTTTATATTTTATTGAAGTTTGAATAAGGTTAATGAACTTAGAAAATTGAAATTAAAGTAAATATATTAAAATTCGATAATTTAATATTATTTTAATAGTCTAAAAATAGAATTTTTTCTACTTGGATTTTAACGAAACCAGTTTCACCGGATTTAGAATGTTAAAATATTGTAAGGTCTCAAATTTCATATTAATCGGAGTTAGTATGTAAGCGTGCGCGATATAAATGCATGACGACAAATCAATTAAAATTTAATAATAGCACAGAAATATGCCATTTTTCAAATGGTCTCAGAATTCGGCGAGACTAGTTTCATTGGATCACTATCTGTAAAATAATAGGATTTCAAGGTTTCGTATCACCCGAACTTACGGTTTGATCGTATGAGTTGAAATCGTATAAATGTTGTTTAATTAAATTCAAGATTAAACAAATCAAAATCAAACTTACGCACAACTTTCTAAACACTCCTCCCTTTTAACACCTCATCACCTCTCCCCTCCACATATCACTCCCTCTCACTTTGCTACCTTCCTAAGCAATTAGATAGTTTAAATAATGATTTCATTTTCATTTGTTTTCAATTTTATTTTATTTTCAATTTTTCTTCTTCCTCCTCCTCTCTAATGGCCTCCACCTCCTTCCTACCACCAACCACCACCACCCTCATCCTTACCAGCGCACGCATTAGCGCCAACGCAATCCCTACCCCAAATGGTCCCCTTTATCCCAAAGCTTCCTACTTTCCTTCTATAAAACCTTAAAAATACCATCTTTAACCCTTTTTATACCATCTTAAGCACTCTACCTCCTTCCTACCACCACCAGCACTTACCCAAACACCACACAACCCCTAACGCCTCTTACCCCTCCAAGTGAGCCACACCTCTTAAAGATTGCACCTTTGCTTACATTTTAATGCCTTAAACCAGCTTAAAACCTTAGATCCAAGGCAATCGGACCCTACTTGAGCCGCCACCACCCCCACACCCACCCCTTGCCACGTGGTAGCGCCTCCTAGCACTCTCCCTTCATGCCATGGGTTCCACACTCCTTAATTGAGCTTTTAGCCACTAAAAATTCCATCTTTCTTCATTTAAATGCAAGTAAAAAATATATATACCGGCATATGTAGTGTTTGAAGTAGAAAAGATGATAACTTGGTTGCCAAGTGGAAGTTTAGAGTTGTAGCAAAGTTAGAAGAGTCCTACAATTAAAGTTTGGAGGAGTGGATAAACTATGGTGAGCGATTCTCACTCACGTTTGGTTAACTTTGTTAAAGTAGTTAACTTGAAAAGTTTGGTTAATTTTAAAGTTGGTTTGCTAATGATTTGGTGAAGTTAGTAAGCATATAAGATGTCATGTAGGTTAATTACTTAGTGGTTTAGTAATTAGAGCTGTTACCCAAATGATTGTGAAGTTAAAACCATAAATAAATGATTATTTGGTTTGGATGATAATGTGGTTGTTATGGATACTTATGGTCGATTGATGATTGTATAATTACGGTTAATCAGTTGATTGACAAAAATATAAGCGTTAATTGTTTAATGCTTATAGAGTATGAATTATACCATGATATATGTACATACATACATCATGTATATATATATATATGTATGCATATACGTAAGTGTGAATGGATGATTTAATTATGAAATGTGATTTAAAAAGTTGAGAGTGATTATGTGCTAACTACACACAAATATGTGGAAGATATAGGAATGGTTAAGTCTCATATCATTTCAATGATTTAATATTATATTATATTCAATGTGAAAACCCCAAACCCCCATGCCACAGAAGCAAGGATAATCATTGGAATATAACACATTAATCAACATTTGCAGATTACAGATAATAGCATAAACATGAAATGGGATAATTTACATCAATATGACAGCGAAATCATAAAATGTAATAAACATCAGAGTTGCACAGTCATAGGATACAACTTAGTGCATAAAAGAAATGATCAGTCTACATCGAGATCAACGGTACATATACATCAGATAGTACATAATAGAGATAATTAGTCTACATCGCGATCAGCGGTTTATATACAAAAAGGAAATACAGGCGGTAGTGTAAATAGTCCAAAATACAGATAAAATCTAGTCTTTTCCATCAGACAAAAGCACACTCCAAGCTATAGTGCTAAGCCAAAATAAATCCTTCTACCTGTTAGTTGGTTGCCCGTGTAGAAATAAAGGCACCCGAGTTTGCAATTGAAACAAACTACGAGTCAGTCATGGGACTGGTATGAGAAATCTACTTAACTGGTTTAACAATAATAATAAGGCAAATCATAGGACCACACCACTAACGCGGAAAGGGTTTATTCATTGATTTCCAGTGCATGAAATAAAGTAAACTTTTTGAACAACGCAATGCTTTTTATAAAAATGAAGCCATTATAAGACTCAGGTCCCATCACACAATGCAGCGCACGATGGAGGATAGAGTTTTCCCTTGTAAAGGCCAAAATATGCTTAATACGTATAAAACAAGGTCATTTGATATTATTACTAGTGCATATATGTTCCAAAAGAAATTTCAATCATAATGTATTAATCATAGACGAGATGAGCATCCCATGCCACTATGCCGCCATATATAGGTTTACAATCAAAACTGAAATGTCGTATTGGAAATTGGATTTCTGTCATGAGTCAAGGCCAGGGATGGCACCTTACCAATTCGAGACACTCTAGCAAATGCCTCAGGATTACACACTCTGGGCAACCATGTGATGCTTCAGGGTTGGTCCTCTCTTACGTTTGAGGATTAGTTATTCCTGAACACACTCTTCTCGGTCCTATCGGACCTATCCATCAGCCCCGTAGTGACCGATATAACCGAGGTGCCTCGCGATCCAACATCCACATAGGTAAAAATAAATAAATGTTTGGGCTCTATACCATGACACCACCCATAGCTAGAAAAAAACGTCGTGCACTCCCTGCAGTCACGATCTCGTTATTGGCTCATACCGAGGTGTGAGGCTCGCGAGTTAACACTATACACAAATCTATGTTATTTAAAGCCATGAATTGATCATCAACCACAAGACTCTGATTTTCAACAAAAGCCTTAATCATTTGCATCTCTGCATGCCACATTGACATTCCATGCCATGCGACTGATGTCTATCGATATATAACCTCTAAGCTCGTATGTCTTAGAGAAGGGTGTTAAGCAAGAGAATAAATTCTCCGCCGCCAAACAAATATATATTTAATAGAGATCAATCAACGCAGAACCAAATCCAATGTAAGACACACGTCCATTTACTAGTCCGTTCTGGATCTGAACAAAACCAAAGGCACCTTATTCCTCATTCCATATGTCCAATACGGAAGAGAGGCCCTCACATATTCGGGCAATCAACAAGTACGTCCAGACCACTACCACTGTAACCTCATCAAGGGAGCTACCCATATCTAAGGCATCTGAAACAATCCATACATTGTGAAGATCACAGGTCTTGCACCGTCTTCATATCTTCGAATTTTAATCGTCAATCAATTATTTGAAATGGGAATTAACTCGGCCTTTTCAAATAATTCACGTATACATAAAATTTTCCATTGTTAAATTATTTGGCATTCACGTTTCAATTCAATATAATAATTTCATGTCAAACACATCTAACCATCAGAAGATCTAATAAACCAAGTAGAATCAGTTTATATCCATTCCATATCGCTTACAATATTTTATAACGATTGAACGCTATTTTTATTTATATAAAAATAGCCCATTTTTAATTAAACGATGCTTCAGGTCATTATGCGGCCCTAGCGCTGTTTTTATTCAGATTTGAACTACACATTTTTCAAAATCTAACCGTTGAATCTTACCAAATTTAATATCGTTGGAAAGATCTTACCAAAGCGAACCCAACGGTTTCATTTTCAGGAAAATCCGACGGTCGAATCTCTCGGTAAAATCGTTTAAAGTTACGATTCCAAAATGCGATGCGTGCGGTTCGTTTAATTTTAATTTTTATATATAATTCATTAGACGATTTCCAAACCGTTTTCACTTTAAAAATTTGGCTAACGCCTTTAAATTTCGAAAAATTTCGCCATAGCCTCCTTTGTACGGGGAGGGATTTGGAAATTTATTGGGCCATATGAGGCACGCAATAAATCCAGAATAAGCATACGCAACTTTTAGTGGCTAATCTAAGCCCAAGGGAGAGTGTAAAAATAATATCTCAAGAGAATAAATTGTAAGAACCCGTAACTTCCCCGTGAAGGAAAGAGCGGATACTTTGAGAACGACACACAAAAGGACGCATACGGAAGAACATTTTATTGTTATTACAACAATTCCATCAGATACAAGAATATACAGAGTATAAATGAATAATATACATTCGATAAATATCAGAGATTACAATAAATTACATAGCA
Source organism: Allium sativum (assembly GCA_030737875.1). Lineage (NCBI taxonomy): Eukaryota > Viridiplantae > Streptophyta > Magnoliopsida > Asparagales > Amaryllidaceae > Allium > Allium sativum. The sequence continues at coordinate 993,505,578 of CM060924.1, read as the reverse complement.
GCGGAAAATAATACAAAACACAACTGAAAGTAATACACGGATACAGAGCTTTCCGAGCATCGTTCCAGCTGTAAATCAGGACCCTGTGGATATAAATCTGCAAAACCAAAACTACTAGCTGCCCGTGTGGAAAATAGGGGCACCCAGAGTTTAGGTTAAAACAATAAACTCCAGGTCAGTCATGTGACTGGTGTGAGAACTAAAACAGTTATTAATATTGGTTTTAAAGTTTGGTAAATCAAGGGACCACGCCATATAACACGGAACGGGTTTTCTCCCAAGAATACCAGTGCATAGAACAAACATCGCAATGCTAAATAAAGAAAAATGAAGCTGTTATAAGACCCAGGTCCCATCACACAATGCAACGCAAGCCGGAGGATAGGGTTTTCCCTTATAACAGCCAAAGCATGCTTGATACGTTTAAAACAAATCATTTGATACTATTTTAGGTGTATAGTGTCAAAACAATTTCAATCATAAATATCAATCATAGACGGCATGGGTACCATATATCGTGTCACCATACTAGTTCTATAATTAAAACCGCAATATCACGTATTGGAAATTGGATTCCATCATGAGTCGAGGCAAGGGGCAAGCTCCTCTCCGCGTTCGAGACACTCTAGCAATGCCTCGGGACCGCACACAGCAATCCCCTGGATCCTCCAAGGCCGGTCCTCTCTTACTTTTGAGGATTGGCAATTCCTGAACACACGTTTCCCGGTCCTTACAGACCTATATCCGAGGCGCCTCGTATCCAACAACCACACGGGTGAAAAGTATATAAATGTCAGGGCTGGTAGGTCACTGACACCACCATAGCTAGAAAGAAACGTCGTGCACTCCTTGGGTCCGTATCCCGTTTTTGACTCATACCGAGGTGTGGGGCTCGCGAATTCACGTTATACACAAAGCTACGCCACACAGGCCGTGCTTTGATCATCAACCACAAGACTTTGCTTTTCAACAGAAGCCTTGATCAATTGCCACTTACGCGTGCCACACTGGCAATTCACTCCATGCGACTGGTGTCCATCGATATACAACCTCTGAGCTCGTACGTCTCAGAAAAGGGCGTTAAGCAAGAGAATAAATTCTCCGCCGCCAAACAGATGTATATTTAATAGAGATCAATCAACATAGAATAAAATCCACTGTCAGACACACAATCCATTTACAAGTTCGTTCTGGGTCTGAACGAAACCGGAGGCACTTTCCTCGCATATCCATCCATCTCCAAGTACGTCTGGACGATCACCAACTGATTCCCTCATCTCGGGTGTACAGCCCAATCAAGATCATCGGTAATCACCCAAACGATGTGAAGACTTCCGGTCTTCGACCACCGTCTTCATCTTCGACATCTCGTCGAATCGGTTATTCAGAATGGGTATAAACCCGGCCTTTCTGAATAACCCACGTATATAATAAACGAATGTTACACAAACACAACAAACGCCTCATTCCAATTCAGAATATTCTTTTATTCACAAAATCACATTCTTAGGGAAATGTTCCCATTAATTTTATCCAAGATAAATTCTTCTAAATTTATCCTATAATCTTCCTTTGGATATCATTTCAAACTAGTCGGGATTAACGAACCACACCGAAGTAATTATTTATTTTATTTCCCAATCCCAACCTATATATCCCATGGAGGAAACTGGTAATACTCCACATCTAACACCACGGTGTTATCGGTAAAATTAATTACCATTTCACGTTCAAATCTAATTAAAGATTTAACTATCGCTTTGGAGCAAAACTGGTGGTACTCCATTCCCGATCACTTTTCCAGATTTGATAATTTAAATTATCAATTCACATTTTAATCTAATTAAAGATTCATTAAAACTCCACTTAGTTTTAATCTTTTCAAAAATCAATATCCTGCCTTTAACTGGGTTAAAGAACCAATGTCATCAAAAACACGATTCACGACAAACCAAATCACATTTGATATTAAATACAAGGCTCTGAATAGAAAATATATCGGCTTATATTCAATATCAAATTCTGAAACTAACAAATATCGTATTGGAAATAACGATATATAATATATCTTTCAAATTTCCCAAAACAATATCTGTATAGTCACGAAATCCAACATCGAAATATTCCGAAGATAATTTCGATTCAACTCCACTTCCACTTCACCTATTGGGAATATTGATTATTTTTAAAATCACTTTCAAATTCAATTTATTTATTTCAAAAATAAATTGATTTTAATTCTAGTTCAAAACTAGTTCATTTCGATAAAAATCTATTTTTATCTTTTCAAATGTGGAATTTTTTTCAACCCAATTTTTTCCAAATCATTTCTTATGATTTTACACAAATTATAGATATTTTTGATAATTTTATCAAGGCCCATACAGTCGATTTCCATCTACGGCCATCGAACTGCACTTACAGCGACCTTTTCTGAAATTGATTTGGACATAATTCCAAATCCAACCGTTAGATTTCAAATTTCTAATATTCCTTGGAAAGCTCTTTTCGATACGAACCCAACGGTTCCGGTTTTAGGAGAATCCGACGGTCGGATCTCCCGCAATGTCCGTTTGAAATAAATGGTCGAAATTCACGAACTGCCGCGGCGCGGCGCGTTCTATTCGGACCATTATATATATATATATAATATATATATTATATATATTTCGTCGATTTCCTTTTAAAACGAATTTTATAAATAGTTCTACATTCGTTTCAAAACAATTTCAACTCCATCTTCAATTTCAAATCGATTTGATTTCAATTCAATTCGAGTTCATTTCAATTCAATTCAAATTCAAATTCGTTTCAATTCAATTCAATTCGAATTTACCTTCTATTTGATTCAATTCGAATTCGTTTCAAATTGATTTCAATTCAATTTCAGTTCGTTTTAAATTTCAATTTCAATTTAATTCAATTTGAATTCATTTCTATTTTATTCGAATTCAAATTCACTTCCTATTCAATTCGTATTTTAATCTAATTCAATTTGAATTTCATTTCAAAATATTTAATTTTGAAATCACTTTTCAATATTCATTATACAACGAATAAAATCGATATAAATATCGTTCACGTCAAAATAACGCATCTCTAATCAACACGGCTTTATATTTTTTAAAACTTATTTATTCTATCCAACAAATGAATATTTATCCCATTCAACACATGAATCAATATTTCTTTCAACACACGACTAATCTCAACACATGAGTACTGTCAACACATCACTATTTTTGTTATGTAAAATATTTTATAAAACTATGGTATCTATCGTTTGATTTTAATTAGACTCCACCGTAAAGTAGATTCTAATCGTAAATATGATAAAGATGTAATTTTTATTATTTAAAATATTTCACTCAACACATGAATAGTTTCAACCCATAATCATCGTCAACACATTACTATTTTTATATTCAACACATGAATTTTCTTTTATAATATTCATTATTTTCCCGATTGGAATGAGGCCCAATCAATCACCATATAATGTTAATTATATGGATTCCATACAGCACATGTATATAATAGCAATGATAAACAATCAGCCATCAACCAAAGTGCACTACACTGTATAAGCATCAAATATAGATATCTAACGCTTATAACAGCCCGTCAATCAATCGATCGACATATTTAATCAATCAGGATGAGTGAACTTCAAATTTCATCCCAACACCCGTGTGGGGTTTCAAACAATCAAACACAGATTTTAGTTGTGCAGTTGGGCGATGTGTAAAATTTATCGACCCAATCAATATCAGTCAAATCAGTGTATATAAACAAATCGGCCGATTTGTTTAAAAATATTTATTTATTCACTTTCACGTTAAAAATTATATTTTTAACGATAATATATTTTATTTTAACACATGAATTCCTATTCAGTTCATTTACACAATAAAATGATATTTTTATTTTTCTAACATATTTTAGAAAATTTCGGCGGCATAACGGCACGATACTAGAAACGGGACAAGGCCTAGCCTTATCCCCGGTCTAGTGAAGGCCCACGCCATTCACACATCAATCAATCCATTCATTTCACCAAACAATTCAATTTCAAATCAAATCATATAACTAATCTATGCAACCAAACAAACAAGTCCATGGTCTGTGGACGATTGTGTCGGGTGCTACTAAGCACCGTCTGCATCCTAGTATATATATAAGTAGAAAAAGAAATTGAAAGGTGAGAAATTCTCACCAATAGCTATCCAAGCTCCACGGCACTTTATTGATATAAATCTTCTTCGTTCTCGCCCTTTTGTCACCTTCGTTATCCGCTTTCTCTACATATATAAAAATCGAATTTTTACTTCGTTATTCAATATATAAAAATCGAATTTTTTTACTTTGCTATTATATATAAAGACTTCGCCTTTTCACATATAAAGATTCAATTTTTATTTCACTACATATATAAAGGAGATATTTTTACTATCTTACCTATATAAAAATTATATTTTCATATTTCCACAATATAAAAGATTATATTTTTACTTTTCAAAAACAAAGATTTTTATTTTATAAGTAATGCAAATTTTACTTTTCAAAAACAAAGATTTTTATTTTATAAGTAATGCAAATTTTACTTTTCAAAAACAAAGATTTTTATTTTAAGTAATGCAAATTTTACTTTTCAAAAACAAAGATTTTTATTTTAAGTAATGCAAATTTTACTTTTCAAAAACAAAGATTTTTATTTTAATATAAAATTTCATATTTCATTTTAACACAAAACATATATAAGAATATTAGATTTTAATTTTATATAAAATTTCATATTTTAAAAAACTATAGGCTATCAAAAATAAAAAGAAGAAAAAGTTAAAACCTTTCTCTGTCGATTCAAAGTACTGGAGCACAACAACCCATCGTCCAAGAACGTTCCGTCCTAGGGCTTCAACGCGCTCCTCTACCGGTCGACCGTCCGAAGATCTGACCACCTCACGTGCTTCGCCGAAGTTCCCTCTCTCCACGCCATGACTGGCGTTCAGCTCGTCGGTCTATCGTGGCCTGGACATGGCTGCAAAGTTGATAACTTCTTGCCACTAATTCACCCAAGATCCTACACAGAATTTGATCACTCCTCTACGGATTGAAAGAGGTTGAAAGGCTCTCTAAGCTTCCTTATAGAACTGAGTCTAATTCGCACTGGAGGTGCCGATTTTGGTGGAGGAATATTCGAATGGTTTTGGCCGTTTAATTTCGTTGGAGGCGGTTTCCGGTTTTGACCAGGAGAAAGAAAGAATAGGGTTTGACTTGTTAGAGAGGGGGGTATAGTAAAGTTTTTAATTAATTTATTATATATTTCTTTCCTTCAAATTGACTTTTCAAATGAATACCGATTCGAGCCCAACAACTGTCGTCCATAGCTAATTACCCCCATTCCGAACACAATGGGATATGTACCGTAAGCCGATTTGACTGTTTGAATCAGTTTCCGTTGAATTTACATTTAAATCACTATATTGAATTTTAAACGCACTTTTCAATTTACCGGGGTCACATACGAACTTTAAAAATTCCAGAAAAATATTTTCTAGCTTCGTATTGACGATACGGTCCCAACAAAACTAGTTTCGTCGAATTCTGAGACCGTTTGAAAAATGGCCATTTTTCAGTCGATTAAAATCAACTGAAACTGGTCAAACGCGTTTTCTTTTGCCACGCTCACATATTGATTCGAAAAATTATGAAATTTGAAACCTAGCAATAACTTGACACTGCGGACCCAACAAAACTGGTTTCGTCGAAATCCGAGGTCATTTGCAAAATTCCTATTTTTAAGGGCTTGAATTCCATAGCGACTATTCATAATTTTCAACTGGACATATCTTTTGATCCCCGCTATGAAAATTTGATCTGTCGGATTCGTTGGAAAGATATCCACAATTAGATTCCATTATTTTTGGTTTCACTAAAATCCGGATTGTTTTACACCCGGTACATTCAATTGAAGTTCGAAATCGAATTATCGAACTACCGCGCCATTATCAATTCTATTTATATAAATATATAAATATTTATATTCTAACGACGGCGCGTATAATATATACGTTCGAATTATATTCAAAATAAATTTCTCGTCGATATTATTTAAAATAATCTATTTAAATGTTCAAAATTCGCTAAGATTGCCAAAATAAAAAATTTAAACTGGCCCAGATTTTCGGGTTATTACAATCTCCTCCACTTAAAACTTTTCGTCCCCGAAATGGAACAAAGTCGAAAGTGGTTTGATTAATCAATTCTACGTTCGATCTGGCTTCCTTTCTCCAACTTTTCAGTTTCTGAGAATTTTCAAATTCTCAAAAATTTGGCTAACACCCTAAATTTTCGAAAAATTTCGCCATAACCTCCCCTGCAATGGGAGCATCGGGGAATTTCAAATAGCTTCCCCGGTCCTTCAGATCTCAAAAAGCAAAAGAAAAAGCCAAGCGGCTAGCCAATAGGCTCATAAAATCATCGTCACCCAAACAAAACTGTAAATTATGTAGTAAACATGTACCTATTTGTCGGGCAAACAAATTTTATTCTTCGGCTCTAGCCTCCTTGCTATGACCTGTTCAATTGTAAGTATATGTATATGCAAGCAAATGCGACCAATTTTCAATATAATTCAATATTTGATTCAATTAGGCTAAATGGTTCAAAATTAGCAACCAAATAGACAAACAACACAAACATCAATCAATTAGTGGATTAGAGTTGCAAATTCATAATTTTGATATATATACAGAAAATCTTGTTTTTGATGCCAATTCACAACAATGTGTTCTAGCTATATAAGTTTTGGTTCTCACACCAGTCTAATGGAAATATATAGAAATCACACCTTCGAAACACGAACATAAATACTAATGATGTGGCCACATCATCATAATTATCCCCGGGTGTCTAGAATGTGACTCTATATCTATCCAGTATATTAAAACTTCGACCATACGTTCATGACGCGTATACGCGAAATCTATATATACTCGATTGTCCATATTCAAAATAAATAAATAATCAAATACGTAGAATTGATTTAAATTTTCAAAACAAAAATTGTTTTCATTTGAAAAATATACTCTTCACACTCGTTCTAGGATACTACTGATCCTATCTCTAACGAGTCATTCTAATTGGATATTACTAATCCAATATCTGATGAATTCTTTCGTATGGTTCTAATGTGTCTTGTTCTCGAGCTCTGTAAACCAAAGCTCTGATACCAAACTGTAAGAACCCGTAACTTCCCCGTGAAGGAAAGAGCGGATACTTTGAGAACGACACACAAAAGGACGCATACGGAAGAACATTTCATTGTTATTACAACAATTCCATCAGATACAAGAATATACAGAGTATAAATGAATAATATACATTCGATAAATATCAGAGATTACAATAAATTACATAGCAGCGGAAAATAATACAAAACACAACTAAAAGTAATACACGGATACAGAGCTTTCCGAGCATCGTTCCAGCTGTAAATCAGGACCATGTGGATATAAATCTGCAAAACCAAAACTACTAGCTGCCCGTGTGGAAAATAGGGGCACCCAGAGTTTAGGTTAAAACAATAAACTCCAGGTCAGTCATGTGACTGGTGTGAGAACTAAAACAGTTATTAATATTGGTTTTAAAGTTTGGTAAATCAAGGGACCACGCCATATAACATGGAACGGGTTTTCTCCCAAGAATACCAGTGCATAGAACAAACAGCGCAATGCTAAATAAAGAAAAATGAAGCTGTTATAAGACCCAGGTCCCATCACACAATGCAACGCAAGCCGGAGGATAGGGTTTTCCCTTATAACAGCCAAAGCATGCTTGATACGTTTAAAACAAATCATTTGATACTATTTTAGGTGTATAGTGTCAAAACAATTTCAATCATAAATATCAATCATAGACGGCATGGGTACCATATATCATGTCGCCATACTAGTTCTACAATTAAAACTGCAATATCACGTATTGGAAATTGGATTCCATCATGAGTCGAGGCAAGGGGCAAGCTCCTCTCCGCGTTCGAGACACTCTAGCAATGCCTGGGACCGCACACAGCAATCCCCTGGATCCTCCAAGGCCGGTCCTCTCTTACTTTTGAGGATTGGCAATTCCTGAACACACGTTTCCCGGTCCTTACAGACCTATATCCGAGGCGCCTCGTATCCAACAACCACACAGGTGAAAAGTATATAAATGTCAGGGCTGGTAGGTCACTGACACCACCATAGCTAGAAAGAAACGTCGTGCACTCCTTGGGTCCGTATCCCGTTTTTGACTCATACCGAGGTGTGAGGCTCGCGAATTCACGTTATACACAAAGCTACGCCACACAGGCCGTGCTTTGATCATCAACCACAAGACTTTGCTTTTCAACAGAAGCCTTAATCAATTGCCACTTACGCGTGCCACACTGGCAATTCACTCCATGCGACTGGTGTCCATCGATATACAACCTCTGAGCTCATACGTCTCAGAAAAGGGCGTTAAGCAAGAGAATAAATTCTCCGCCGCCAAACAGATGTATATTTAATAGAGATCAATCAACATAGAATAAAATCCACTGTCAGACACACAATCCATTTACAAGTTCGTTCTGGGTCTGAACGAAACCGGAGGCACTTTCCTGGCATATCCATCCATCTCCAAGTACGTCTGGACGATCACCAACTGATTCCCTCATCTCGGGTGTACAGCCCAATCAAGATCATCGGTAATCACCCAAACGATGTGAAGACTTCCGGTCTTCGACCACCGTCTTCATCTTCGACATCTCGTCGAATCGGTTATTCAGAATGGGTATAAACCCGGCCTTTCTGAATAACCCACGTATATAATAAACGAATGTTACACAAACACAACAAACGCCTCATTCCAATTCAGAATATTCTTTTATTCACAAAATCACATTCTTAGGGAAATGTTCCCATTAATTTTATCCAAGATAAATTCTTCTAAATTTATCCTATAATCTTCCTTTGGATATCATTTCAAACTAGTCGGGATTAACGAACCACACCGAAGTAATTATTTATTTTATTTCCCAATCCCAACCTATATATCCCATGGAGGAAACTGGTAATACTCCACATCTAACACCACGGTGTTATCGGTAAAATTAATTACCATTTCACGTTCAAATCTAATTAAAGATTTAACTATCGCTTTGGAGCAAAACTGGTGGTACTCCATTCCCGATCACTTTTTCAGATTTGATAATTTAAATTATCAATTCACATTTTAATCTAATTAAAGATTCATTAAAACTCCACTTAGTTTTAATCTTTTCAAAAATCAATATCCTGCCTTTAACTGGGTTAAAGAACCAATGTCATCAAAAACACGATTCACGACAAACCAAATCACATTTGATATTAAATACAAGGCTCTGAATAGAAAATATATCGGCTTATATTCAATATCAAATTCTGAAACTAACAAATATCGTATTGGAAATAACGATATATAATATATCTTTCAAATTCCCCAAAACAATATCTGTATAGTCACGAAATCCAACATCGAAATATTCCGAAGATAATTTCGATTCAACTCCACTTCCACTTCACCTATTGGGAATATTGATTATTTTTAAAATCACTTTCAAATTCAATTTATTTATTTCAAAAATAAATTGATTTTAATTCTAGTTCAAAACTAGTTCATTTCGATAAAAATCTATTTTTATCTTTTCAAATGTGGAATTTTTTTCAACCCAATTTTCCCCAAATAATTTCTTATGATTTTACACAAATTATAGATATTTTTGATAATTTTATCAAGGCCCGTACAGTCGATTTCCATCTACGGCCATCGAACTGCACTTACAGCGACCTTTTCTGAAATTGATTTGGACATAATTCCAAATCCAACCATTAGATTTCAAATTTCTAATATTCCTTGGAAAGCTCTTTTCGATACGAACCCAATGGTTCCGGTTTTAGGAGAATCCGACGGTCGGATCTCCCGCAATGTCCGTTTGAAATAAATGGTCGAAATTCACGAACTGCCGCGGCGCGGCGCGTTCTATTCGGGCCATTATATATATATATATAATATATATATTATATATATTTCGTCGATTTCCTTTTAAAACGAATTTTATAAATAGTTCTACATTCGTTTCAAAACAATTTCAACTCCATCTTCAATTTCAAATCGATTTGATTTCAATTCAATTCGAGTTCATTTCAATTCAATTCAAATTCAAATTCGTTTCAATTCAATTCAATTCGAATTTACCTTCTATTTGATTCAATTCGAATTCGTTTCAAATTGATTTCAATTCAATTTCAGTTCGTTTTAAATTTCAATTTCAATTTAATTCAATTTGAATTCATTTCTATTTTATTCGAATTCAAATTCACTTCCTATTCAATTCGTATTTTAATCTAATTCAATTTGAATTTCATTTCAAAATATTTAATTTTGAAATCACTTTTCAATATTCATTATACAACGAACAAAATCGATATAAATATCGTTCGCGTCAAAATAACGCATCTCTAATCAACACGGCTTTATATTTTTTTAAACTTCTTTATTCTATCCAACAAATGAATATTTATCCCATTCAACACATGAATCAATATTTCTTTCAACACACGACTAATCTCAACACATGAGTACTGTCAACACATCACTATTTTTGTTATGTAAAATATTTTATAAAACTATGGTATCTATCGTTTGATTTTAATTAGACTCCACCGTAAAATAGATTCTAATCGTAAATATGATAAAGATGTAATTTTTATTATTTAAAATATTTCACTCAACACATGAATAGTTTCAACCCATAATCATCGTCAACACATGACTATTTTTATATTCAACACATGAATTTTCTTTTATAATATTCATTATTTTCCCGATTGGAATGAGGCCCAATCAATCACCATATAATGTTAATTGTATGGATTCCATACAGCACATGTATATAATAGCAATGATAAACAATCAGCCATCAACCAAAGTGCACTACACTGTATAAGCATCAAATATAGATATCTAACGCTTATAACAGCCCGTCAATCAATCGATCGACATATTTAATCAATCAGGATGAGTGAACTTCAAATTTCATCCCAACACCCGTGTGGGGTTTCAAACAATCAAACACAGATTTTAGTTGTGCAGTTGGGCGATGTGTAAAATTTATCGACCCAATCAATATCAGTCAAATCAGTGTATATAAACAAATCGGCCGATTTGTTTATAAATATTTATTTATTCACTTTCACGTTAAAAATTATATTTTTAACGATAATATATTTTATTTTAACACATGAATTCCTATTCAGTTCATTTACACAATAAAATGATATTTTTATTTTTCTAACATATTTTAGAAAATTTCGGCGGCATAACGGCACGATACTAGAAACGGGACAAGGCCTAGCCTTATCCCCGGTCTAGTGAAGGCCCACGCCATTCACACATCAATCAATCCATTCATTTCACCAAACAATTCAATTTCAAATCAAATCATCTAACTAATCTATGCAACCAAACAAACAAGTCCATGGTCTGTGGACGATTGTGTCGGGTGCTACTAAGCACCGTCTGCATCCTAGTATATATATAACTAGAAAAAGAAATTGAAAGGTGAGAAATTCTCACCAATAGCTATCCAAGCTCCACGGCACTTTATTGATATAAATCTTCTTCGTTCTTGCCCTTTTGTCACCTTCGTTATCCGCTTTCTCTACATATGTAAAAATCGAATTTTTACTTCGTTATTCAATATATAAAAATCGAATTTTTTTACTTCGCTATTATATATAAAGACTTCGCCTTTTCACATATAAAGATTCAATTTTTATTTCACTACATATATAAAGGAGATATTTTTACTATCTTACCTATATAAAAATTATATTTTCATATTTCCACAATATAAAAGATTATATTTTTACTTTTCAAAAACAAAGATTTTTATTTTATAAGTAATGCAAATTTTACTTTTCAAAAACAAAGATTTTTATTTTATAAGTAATGCAAATTTTACTTTTCAAAAACAAAGATTTTTATTTTAAGTAATGCAAATTTTACTTTTCAAAACAAAGATTTTTATTTTAAGTAATGCAAATTTTACTTTTCAAAAACAAAGATTTTTATTTTAATATAAAATTTCATATTTCATTTTAACACAAAACATATATAAGAATATCAGATTTTAATTTTATATAAAATTTCATATTTTAAAAAACTATAGGCTATCAAAAATAAAAAGAAGAAAAAGTTAAAACCTTTCTCTGTCGATTCAAAGTACTGGAGCACAACAACCCATCGTCCAAGAACGCTCCGTCCTAGGGTTTTAACGCGCTCCTCTACCGGTCGACCGTCCGAAGATCTGACCACCTCACGTGCTTCGCCGAAGTTCCCTCTCTCCACGCCATGACTGGCGTTCAGCTCGTCGGTCTATCGTGGCCTGGACATGGCTGCAAAGTTGATAACTTCTTGCCACTAATTCACCCAAGATCCTACACAGAATTTGATCACTCCTCTACGGATTGAAAGAGGTTGAAAGGCTCTATAAGCTTCCTTATAGAACTGAGTCTGATTCGCACTGGAGGTGCCGATTTTGGTGGAGGAATATTCGAATGGTTTTGGCCGTTCAATTTCGTTGGAGGCGGTTTTCGGTTTTGACCAGGAGAAAGAAAGAATAGGGTTTGACTTGTTAGAGAGGGGGGTATAGTAAAGTTTTTAATTAATTTATTATATATTTCTTTCCTTCAAATTGACTTTTCAAATGAACACCGATTCGAGCCCAACAACTGTCATCCATAGCTAATTACCCCCATTCCGAACACAATGGGATATGTACCGTAAGCCGATTTGACTGTTTGAATCAGTTTCCGTTGAATTTACATTTAAATCACTATATTGAATTTTAAACGTACTTTTCAATTTACCGGGGTCACATACCAACTTTAAAAATTCCAGAAAAATATTTTCTAGCTTCTTTTTGACGATACGGTCCCAACAAAACTAGTTTCGTCGAATTCTGAGACCGTTTGAAAAATGGCCATTTTCCAGTCGATTAAAATCAACTGAAACTGGTCAAACGCGTTTTCTTTTTCCACGCTCACATATTGATTCGAAAAATTATGAAATTTGAAACCTAGCAATAACTTGACACTGCGGACCCAACAAAACTGGTTTCGTCGAAATCCGAGGTCATTTGCAAAATTCCTATTTTTAAGGGCTTGAATTCCATAGCGACTATTCAGAATTTTCAACTGGACATATCTTTTGATCCCCGCTATGAAAATTTGATCTGTCGGATTCGTTGGAAAGATATCCACAATTAGATTCCATTATTTTTGGTTTCACTAAAATCCGGATTGTTTTACACCCGGTACATTCAATTGAAGTTCGAAATCGAATTATCGAACTACCGCGCCATTATCAATTCTATTTATATAAATATATAAATATTTATATTCTAACGACGGCGCATATAATATATACGTTCGAATTATATTCAAAATAAATTTCTCGTCGATATTATTTAAAATAATCTATTTAAATGTTCAAAATTCGCTAAGATTGCCAAAATAAAAATTTTAAACTGGCCCAGATTTTCGGGTTATTACATAAATTCTCGTCACCTTGTCCAGTGTTGGAAAATAAATAATCCATGTGTCGTATCTAATAACTAGAGAGACGTGATTATTTTCAACTCCAGACCCGTGTGTTTTTTTATATTAAATATGACTATTTACTGTAATGTTTTATTTAGTCCATATCAGTCCTCAGTTCAACCTGTAATTCGGTCATCGCCATACGAGCGACTCGTTCGTATGGTAATCTCAACCTTGTCATGCAAGCTCCAAATACTTATATGGAATATGCTATGCTATAACATCAATAGTTCGTCTTCTGTTCAACCTGAAATGTAGTCATCGCCATACAAGACTCTCGCTTGTATGGTAATTCCAACTTCGTCAGATAAGCTCCAAATGCTTATATGGTATATGATAGAGTATGTTATCTTCATGAAGTATGCCATGTAATGTAGTTCAAAATTAATTGTTACTATCCTATGGCGTTGTTTATAATCTCACACAGAACGACCAGCATACCGCATCCACTGGCACTCACAAGAGTTTATATAATAAATAAAATTCCACAGCCAACTCAATAAGGTTTACCTATTTCTCAGGCACGCAAATATATTCTTTACCCAATAGCAAATCCATTTACCTGTTTTGCATGTGTGTATATTTGCATATCTAAGCTAAAAATAATTTTTTTAGTGAACAAATAATTATTTCCATACATGGTTATTTTTAACACTTCATATACATGTTAAAAATAATATTTCTAATGAACAAACGTTTATTTCAACACATGGTTATTTTTAACACTTCATACATGTGATAAAAATAATATTTTTAACCAATAAAAACATATTTCAACACACTGCTATTTTTATTACTTCCTTTGCATGTTAAAAATAATATTTTTGGCAAACAAAAATATATTTCAACACCTGGTCATTTTTATTACTTCACATACGTGATAAAAATAATATTATTGGCGAACAAAAATATATTTTAACACATGACTATTTTTATTACTTCACGTACATGATAAAAATAATATTTTTATCGTTTAAAAAATTTATTCAACACACGAATATTTTTATTACTTCATACATATAATAAAAATATGATTTTTATTGTTCAAAAAATTTACTTCAAACATGAATATTTTATATACTTCATACATACAGTAAAAATGTCATTTCTATTGTTTAAACAATTTATTTCAAACATGAATATTTTATATACTTCATACATACAATAGTAATGTCATTTTTATTGTTCAAACAATTTATTCAACACATGAATATTTCAGAAAATTTCGGCACTACAACGGCAGTGTATTTAGTACCGGCATCGTGTCCAGCACGGCTCCTTTGCTATCCTAGGCCTTGCAGCATTACAATAATTTCATTTCCATAATTTCCACAATACCATTCATTTTCACAACACAATTAATTTACCATAAACACAATCAATTTTGTTGCAACCACAATCATTCATTCACAATCACAATAAATTTAACACCACAATACAATTCAAATCGTCCACGGTCTGTGGACGAGGGTGTCAGGAGGCACTAAGCCCTGTCTGCAACCTAATATATTTTTCTTTAATTTATTTGAATTTAGAAATATTACATTGGGTTCCACTCCTTCTATAATTGCAGAGAGCTCCAAATGCATTCGAATTTCTTCTAGAATGTAGTGTACGATGTCACGGTCCCAATGCTTCCTGTTTCATCGGATTGTGACATCGTATGAAAAGATATGATTTTTATAAATAAATTGAACTTCGCAACTATTTTAAGTGTTATAGCCCTTTTAAATTTACACAGCCATTACCTTCTGTTTTCGTTCAATACTAGGTTTTGAATTTTCTTCCAATCCAAAGCACGAGACGACGATCGGGTTATGCCATGACATAGAGCTAGTAGACACGCGCCTGACGATGGTAGTGGAGTCCAGCTCAGTGTTTGGATGGTGACAGAAAACGAGGTGAGACAGCGCTACTTTGGAGAGGTGGTCCGAATGATTTACACAACAATAGGGGCCGAAGTTTATATAGATTTGAAGAAGATGAAAATCTCTATAAAATTCTCTGAAGGATCGATGGATTTTGTTGAGTGGATTGGGAGTTAATGAGGAGAGAAGATTGGAAGGGTAGCCGCCGTCGAGATTAAGGGTTATGGGGTTTTCTTCTGGAGCGAGAAAAGTGAACAGAGAATTTTGATTTGTTTATATTTATATTTAATTTTTTAATTCTTTTTTATTTCAAAAATGTCCATTAGTCCATACGAACTCCAAATCAAATCCAAAGACTGTCGGCCCTAGCTAAATACCCACATTCCGGACACAACGAAATATGCTTCTTTAGCCCGTTCGACTGTTTCAGTTAGTTATTCTTCAAATTAAAATATAAAACATTCAATATTAGATTTGAACGTTAATTTTAATTTACCAAGGCCACATACAAATCCCAAAAATTCCCAAAAAATAAATCTAGCTTTGTTTTGATGGTACGGTCCTAACAAAACTGATTTATCGAATTTGGAGACAGTTTGAAAAATGGCCTTTTTCTAGTCAATCCAATTTGCACTATTTTTGCAAAACACATTTTCTTATGCCCTGCTCGCATATTAATTCCAAAAATTATGGAATTTTAAACATAGCAACAATTTGACATTCCGGATCCAACAAAAGTTGTTTCGTCGAAAAAGGAGGTCATTTGGAAAGTGGCTATTTTTTAAGGGTCTTGTTGTTATTTAAAATTGGAATTTTTAAAATCTGACTAAATTTCTGTTAAAATTTCATTAAATTTTTTTTTTAAATTGGTTCTGACTTTCTAGGTTGTTACAATCTCCCCCACTTAAAACTTTTCGTCCCCGAAAAGGAAACAACGGTAAAGTAGGAAACAAGACAAAAATAAAATATATTGTAAATGTGCCTTACACCAGAGCTAATCAGAGATCTCCACTCTGCACTTGGGATAAGATTATTTAATGCTATCTTCTGTCTCCTAGTTACAGTCTCTAGGATCTCCGCTCCACTGCACTTTGACTAAATGAACCTTCTTGTTCCTCCGAACCTTGGTTTCTTTGCCAATAATTTTCAATGGCTCTTTTGTCATTGTTAATTTTGGTGTAATATCCAAATCCTGTTGCGTTGCTTCTTCGAAAATCAGTTCTGGATCATGTACATGCTTTCGAAGTTGAGAAATATGAAATACATCATGTACTCCTGGAAACCAGTCCGATAACTGAACCCTGTAGGCAAGAGTTCCAATCCTTTCAAGTATAGGAAATGGACCAATCAATCTATGCGCCAACTTCCCTGTTTTCCCGAATTGGAATACTCCTCTCATCGGAGAAAATCTCAAATATACATAATCACCAACAGAAAATGTTAAATCTCTCCTTCTAGAGTCTGCATAACTATTATGTCGGCTTTGAGCTGCTTGCAGTCGCTACTTAATGAAATCGACTTTATCTGAAGCTTCTCGAATCATGTCGGGACCCAATACTAGTCGATTGCCTTATTCTACCCAACATGCGGGAGATCTTCAGGTTCTACTATACAATGTTTCGAATGGTGATATTTTTAAGCTTGCTTGATAGTTCTTATTATATGAGAACTCAGCCAAATGCTAGTGATCTTCCCACGATCCGCCAAAATCAAGAATACAAGCCCGCAATAAATCTTCTAATATACGATTCACCCTCTCAGTTTGGCCATCTGTCTGAGGATGATATGCAGTGCTAAGTTTCAATTTTGTTCTCAACTCTTCTTGAAATGCTTCCCAGAATTTTCAAGCGAAAGTTGGATCTCTATCGCTGACAATACTCCTGGGCACTCCATGTAGTCTAACGATTTATTTTAAATAAATGTTTCTCATGCTCGCAAGCTGACTTAGAGAAGATTAAAATATCATCAGTGAAAATCAACACAAATTTATTCAAGACTTTTCTGAATACTTTGTTCATTAGATCAACAAAATAAGCTGGAGTGTTACATAAGCCAACATTACTAACCACTCGTAAAATAAGTCTGGACCTCTGAAAGCTATCAAAGGAACACATTCTTCGGCAATCTGCAGTTGATGGAAATCTGTAGCTAGGTCCATTCTTGAAAATACTTGCGCTCCATTCAAACGATCCATTAAATCATCAATCAGCAGTAATGGATATTTATTCTTCAATGCTTGCTTGTTGAGGTCTCGGTAATCAACACATAATCTGAGAGTATGGTCTGACTTTGGAACATACACTACTGATGCTCCCCAACACGAGAAACTAGGCCTGATCAGACCCTTCCAGAGTAGTTGTCGAGTTTGGTCGCCCAATTCTTTTTTCTCTTTCAACGTCATTCTCTGAATAGCATGCACAACTGGCCTTACATTTGGAATTAAATCGATCTTGAAGTCAATTTCTCTTCGCGGAGGTAAGCTGTCAGCTTCTTCACACACATCCACATAATGTTGAATGATAGGAATCTTTTCTAATAAAGTGGGAGTAACTTCTTGCGTAGTGCGAAATTCTTTTCGGTCTGAATCTGAACCAATACATGGTAAATATATACTCTCGAGCTTCATTTCAACTTTAATGATTCTTTTGGAACTTCTAACTTCAGCCTTATATTTTGTTAACAAATCCAACCCCACAATAATATCAAACTCAGAAAAATTCATGATGATCAATTTAAAAAGAAACTGGTAACAAGAATAAGAAACGGGCACTTTACAACATGGACCGAGAACAAGAGAACCCCCTATCGGATTATGAACTCTAATCGATTCCTTAGGATCTCTTGGTTTTAACTTTTTAATTGTGTTACTTGAAATAAGCTTTGTGATGCACCAGTGTCAAATAATACTGAAACATGAATATTTTTTAATAGTAAGGGTACCTCCCAAAATATCAGGTTTACCTGCTCCCTCAGAAGAAGCTGGCGTATCCATACCGTCGTACACATGAGCCACTTGGGAACTTTTGAGCAATGGATAGTTCCTTTTAATATGCCCCGTCTTGTGGTAGTTATAACACTCATTAGAATTACAAGGACTCTGACTTGAGCCTGACTGATTTGACTTTTTTCGCTTTGGAGCATTGCATTCATTTTCCCAATGTCCATTCTGACCACTATTATGGCATTTTCTCTTTGGTTGCTTATTAGCTTGAGGCTTTGCGGCTGCTGTGTTGCTTGTCTCGGGCTGCTTACCAAAAGATTTCCATTTGTTGTTGCCTTGATTCTTCTCACCGTCCTCCTGAAAGTTCCTCTTAACCAAACTTTCATATCTGCATGCCATCTCAGCCATATTGGTGAATGGAAGGTTAATGTGTCCAGTTGTTCGACTTTGGTAACTACAAAGAAGACTATGGATAAATTGCTTGTTCTTTTCGATAGGATCCTAAATAAGCTCAGGTGCGTTGCGAGATAATTCAGTGAATTTGTTGAGATACTCAAGGATAGTGCGATCTCCTTGCTGGAGATTAGCGAACTCGTCATGTAAGCGCTCGTCCTCCTATCGAGGGATGAACTTCTCATTGAACACTTCCTTGAATTTAGCCCATGTCATATCTCCCTCAATCTCTCCTTATGTGATGGCATCCCACCATATCAGTGCTTCATCCTTCAACAACCAGGATGCCATGAACCTCTTTCTATGATCTTCTAGTTCTAGGCCTGCAAAGATTCGTTCGCATGACTTCAACTAAACTTGGGCTTCATCTACTATACCATTGCCAGAGAATGGCAAGCCACCTAGATTCCTATACTTCTTAGCCACCCTATCAAGATCAAGCGGTTGTAGGGGCGGTTGTTGTGGCACTACACCCTCAAGATTGGGTTGATTCGGAGCAGCGGGGATATCACCCCTTCCTTGGCCTGTACCTCCCCTACCTCTACCTCTAGTACTCATCTCAGTGAAATCTGTACAAGTAAGAGAAGAGTCAGGCCAACATAAATTATAATTTTAAGGAATGGTAAACGCAGAAGGACTTATGCTGAAACAATGATGTACTGATCAAATTATTATGCTATTCTGCTGTGCTCATTATTGGACATTACTAATTCCATCTCTAATGAGCTACTTGCCTTAGAATACAACTGATTCTATTTTTGACGAGGCATTTAATGTGTTATATTCCGGAACTAAGATTAACCAAAGATCTGATACCATCTATGAAAACCCCAAACCCCCGTGCCACGGAAGAAAGGATAATAATTGAAATATAACACATTAATCAACATTTGTGGATTATAGATTATAGCATAAACATGAAATGGAATAATTTACATCAATATGACAGCGAAATCATAAAATGTAATAAACATCATAGTTGCACCATCATAGGATACAACTTAGTGCATAAAAGAAATGATCAGTCCACATCGAGATCAACGGTACATATATATCGGATAGTACATAATAGAGATAATCAGTCTACATCGCGATTTGCGGTACATATACATAAGGTAATACAAGCGGTAGTGTCAATAATCCAAAATACAGATAAAAGCTAGTCTTCGCCATCATCCAAAAGTGCACTCCAAACTATAGTTCTAAGCCAAAATAAATCCTGCTACATGTTACCTGGCTGCCCGTGTAGAAATAAGGGCACCCAAATTTGCAAGTGAAACAAACTACGAGTCAATCATGGGACTGGTATGAGAAATCTACTTAACTAGTTTAACAATAATAAGAAGGCAAATCATTGGACCACGCCGCTAATGCGGAACGTGTTTACTCCATTGTTTGCCAGTGCATGAAATAAAGTAATTCTGTTTAACAATGCAATGATTTTTACAAAAATGAAGCCATTATAAGACTCAGGTCCCATCACATAATGCAGTGCAAGCCGGAGCATAGAGTTTACCCTTATAATGACCAAAATATGCTTAATACATATAAAACAAGGTCATTTGATATTATTACTAGTGCATATATGTTTCAAAAGAAATTCCAATCATAATGTATTAATCATAGACGACATGAGCGTCCCATGCAACTATGCCGCCATATATAGGTTTACAATCAAAACCGAAATGTCGTATTTGAAATTGGATTTCCGTCATGAGTTGAGGCCAGGGATGGTCCTCACCGATTCGAGACGCTCTAGCAAATGCCTCAGGATTACACTCTCTGGGAAACACTGTGATGCTTCAAGACCGGTCCTCTCTTACGTTTGAGGATTAGTTATTCTTGAACACATGCTTCCCGGTCCTATCGGGCCTATCCATTTGCCCCGTAGTGACCGATATAACCAATGAGCCTCGCAATCCAACATCCACATAGGTAAAATGAACAAATGTCTGGGCTCCATAACATGACACCACCCATAGCTAGAAAGAAGCGTCATGCACTCCCTGCAGTCACGATCCTGTTTTTGACTCATACCGAGGTGTGAGGCTCGCAAATTAACGCTATACACAAAGCTACGCTATTTAAAGTCGTGCTTTGATCATCAGCCACTAGACTCTGCTTTTCAACAAAAGCCTTGATCACTTGCATCTTCGCATGCCACATTGACATTCCGCGCCATGCGACTGATGTCTATTGAAATATAACTCTAAGCTCGTACATCTTAGAAAAGGGTGTTAAGCAAGAAAATTAATTATCTGCCACCAAACAGATATGTATTTAATAGAGATCAATAAACATAGAACGAAATCGAATGTCAGACAGATGTCCATTTACTAGTCCGTTCCGGGTCTGAACGAAACCGGAGGCACCTTATTCCTCATTCCATATGTCCAATACTGAAGAGAGGCCCTCGCACATACGGACAATCAGCAAGTACGTCCAGACCACTACCATTGTAACCTCATCGTCGATCAATTATTTGAAATGAGAATTAACTCGGCCTTTTCAAATAATTCACATATACATAGAATTCAAATCAATTCTTTCCGTGGTTGAATTAATTGACATTCACATTTCAATATAATAATTTCATGTCAAATACATCTAACCATCAGAATATCTAATAAACCAAGTAAAATCGGTATACTTCCATTCCATATCATTTATAATATTTTATAATGATTTAACGCAATTTTTATCTATATAAAAATAGTCCGTTTTTAGTGACTAATCTAAGCCCAAGGGAGAGTGTAAAAATCATATCTCAAGAGAATAAATTCTCGTCACCTTGTCCAATATTGGAAAGTAAATAATCCATGTGCCGTATCTAATAACTAGAGAGACGTGTTTATTGTCAAATCCAGACCTGTGTGGGGTTTTTATTAAATCTGACAATTTACCGTTATATTTTATTTATTCCGTATCAGTCCTCAGTTGAACCCGTAATTCAGTCATCGCCATACGAGTGTCTCGCTCATATGGTAATCTCAACCTCGTCATACAAGCTCCAAATGCTTATATGGAATATGATATGCTATGACATCAATAGTTCGTCTTTGGTTCAGCCTGAAATGTAGTCATCGCCATACAAGCATGTCGCTTGTATGGTAATTCCAACCCCGTCACATAAGATCCAAATGCTTATATGGTATATGATATAGTATGTTATCTTCACGAAGTATGCCATGTAATGTAGTTCAAAATTAATTGTTACTATCCTATGGCGTTGTTTATAATTTCACATAGAACGACCAGCACACCGCATCCAACGGCATTCACAGGAGTTTATATAATAAATAATATTGCGCAGCCAACTCATTAAGGTTCACCTATTTATCGGGTACACAAATAAATTCTTTACTCAACAGCAAATCCATGTACCTGTTTTGCATGTGTATATATACGCATATCTAAGCTAAAAATAATTTTTTTAGCGAACAAATAATTATTTCCATACATGGTTATTTTTAGCACTTCATATACATGTTAAAAATAATATTTCTAATGAACAAACATTTATTTCAACCCGTGGTTTTTTAACATTTCATACATGTGATAAAATAATATTTTTAACTAATAAAAACATATTTCAACACACGATTATTTTTACTACTTCCTTAGCATGTTAAAAATAATATTTTTAGCGAACAAAAATATATTTCAACACCTGGTCATTTTTATTACTTCACATACATGATAAAAATAATATTTTTGGCTAACAAAAATATATTTTAACACATGACTATTTTTATTACTTCATGTACATGATAAAAATAATATTTTTATCTTTCAAACAATTTATTCAACACATGAATATTTTTATTACTTCGTTCATACATTAAAAATGTGTTTTTTATTGTTCAAACAATTTATTTCAAACATGAATATTTTATATACTTTATACATACAATAGAAATGTGATTTTTATTATTCAAACAATTTACTTCAAACATGAATATTTTATATACTTCATACATACAATAAAAATGTCATTTTTATTGTTCAAACAATTTATTTCAAACATGAATATTTTATGTACTTCATACATACAATAAAAATGCCATTTTAATTGTTCAAACAATTTATTCAACAACATGAATATTTCAGAAAATTTCGGGAATACAACGGTATGGTGTTTAGCACCGGCACCGTGTCCAGCAAGGCTTCTCTTCTATCCTAGGCCTTGCAGCATTACAATAATTTCATTTCCATAATTTCCACAATACCATTCATTTTCACAACACAATGAATTTTCCACAAATACAATCAATTTTGTTGCAACCACAATCAATCATTAACAATCACAATCAATTTCACACCACAATACAATTCAAATCATCCATGGTGTATGGACGAGGATTTCAGGAGCAACTAAGCCCCGTCTGCAACCAAATATATTTTCTTCATTTTATTTAAATTTAGAAATCTCACATTGGGTTCCACTCCTTCTTAAATTGTAGAGAGCTCCAAATGCATTCTAGTCTCTTCTAGAATGTAGTGTACGATGTCACGGTCCCAATGCTTCCTGTTTCATTGGATTTCGACATCGTATCAAAAAGATGTGACTTTTATAAATAAATTAAACTTCGCAACGCTTTTAAGTGTTATAACCCTTTAAAATTTACACAGCCGTTACTTTCTGTTTTTGTTCAAAACTAGGTTTTGAATTATCTTCCAACCCGAAGCACGAGGCGAGGATCGGGTTATGCCACGACGTAGAGCTAGGAGACGCGCCTGGCGATGGTGGTGAGGTCTAGCTCAGTGGTCGGATGACAATGGAAAACAAGGTGAGGCGGCACTACTTTGGAGAGGTGGTTCGAACAATTTACACAACGATAGGGGGCGAAGTTTATATGGATTTGAAGAAGATGAAAATCTCTACAAAATTCTCTGAAGGATCGATGGATTTTATTGAGTGGACTGAGAGTTAATGAGAAGAGACGATTGGAAGGGTAGCCGCCGTCGAGATTAAGGGTTACGGGGTTTTCTTTTGGAGCGAGAAAAGTGAATGGATAATTTTGATTGGTTTATATTTATATTTAATTAATTAATTCTTTTTAATTTCAAAAATATCCATTAGTCCATACGAACTCTAAATCAAACCCAACGACTGTCGCCCCTAGCTAAATACCCCTATTCCGGACACAATGGAATATGTTTTGCAAACCCATTCGACTATTTCAGTTAGTTATTCTTCAAATTAAAATATAAAACATTCAATATTAGATTTGAACATACATTTTAAAATACCGCGGCCACATACTGATTCCAAAAATTCCCGAAAAATAAATCTAGCTTTGTTTTGACGATACGGTCCCAACGAAACTGATTTCATGAATTTGGAGATCGTTTGAAAAATGGCCTTTTTCTGGTTGATCCAATTTGCATTGTATTTGCAAAACATGTTTTCTTATGCCACGCTCACATATTAATTCCAAAAATTATGGAATTTTAAGCCTAGCAATAATTTGACATTCCAGATCCAACAAAAGTGGTTTCGTCGAAAACAGAGGTCGTTTGCAAAATGGCTATTTTTTAAGGGCCTTGTTGTTATTTAAAAATGGAATTTTAAATTCTGGCAAATTTCTGTTAAAATTTCCTTAAAATAAATTTTTAAATTGGTTCTGATTTTCCAGCTTGTTACAATCTCCCGCACTTAAAACTTTTCGACCTCGACAAGGGAACAACAGTAAAGTAGGAAACAAGATGGGAATAAAATATATTGTAAATGTACCTTGCACCAGAGCTAATTAGAGATGTCCACTCGGCACTTGGTATAAGCTTGTTTAATGCTATCTTATGTCTTCCATATACAGTCTCTAGGATCTCCGCTCCACTGCACTTTGACTAAGTGAACCTTCTTGTTCCTCAGAACCTTGGTTTCTTTGCCAATAATTTTTCAGTGACTCTCTTCTCACTGCTAATTTTGGAGTAATATCCAAATCCTGTTGCGCTGCTTCCTCTACAATCAGATTTGGATCATGTACATACTTTCGAAGTTGAGAAATATGAAATACATCATGTACTCCTGGCAACCAGTCCGATAACTGAACCCTGTAGGCAAGAGTTCCAATCCTTTCAAGTATAGGAAATGGACCAATAAATCTAGGCGCCAACTTCCCTGTTTTCCCAAATCGAACTACTCCTCTCATCGGAGAAACTCTCAAATATACATAATCACCAACAACAAATGTTAAATCTCTCCTTCTAGAGTTTGCATAACTCTTCTGTCGGCTTTGAGCTACTTGCAGTCACTTTTTAATGAAATCGGCTTTATCTGAAGCTTCTCGAATCATGTCGGGACCCAATACTAGTCGACTACCTGATTCTACCCAACATGCAGGAGATCTACATGTTCTACCATACAATGCTTCGAATGGTGACATTTTAAGCTTGCTTGATAGCTATTATTATTTGAGAACTCAGCCAAATGCAAGTGATCTTCCCATGATCCGCAAAAATCAAGAATACAAGCCCGCAATAAATCTTCTAATATACGATTCACCCTCTCAGTTTGGCCATTGTTCTGAGGATGATATGCAGTGCTAAGATTCAATTTTGTTCCCAGCTCTTCTTGAAATGCTTCCCAGAATTTAAAAGCGAAAATTGGATCTCTATCTCTGACAATACTGCTGGGCACTCCAAATAGTCTAACAATTTCTTTCAAAGAAATTTGCGCCAGATTTTAAGCTGTTCTAGTCGATCTGACAGGAATAAAATGGGCGGTCTTCGTGAAACGATCTACAGTCACCCATATGCTGTCATTTCCACTCTTGGTTCTAGGCAAACCATCTATGAAATCCATGGAAATTTGGTCCAACTTCCAATCTGGGATCTCCGATGGTTGTAACAATCAAGCAAGTTTCTATTGATCGCTTTTGACTTGTTGGCAAGTAGAACACCTGCTAACATATATTGAAATGTCTCTTTTCAATAACTTCCACTAGAATGTTCGCTTGAGATCATTATACATCTTACTCACACCAGGATGGATACTAAGCTTGGATTTATGACATTCATCTAGTACCTCTCTCCAGAGTTCTGGAACATCTGGAACACATGTTCGTCCTTGTAACTTCAGAACCCCTTTACTATCCAGTTGGAAATCTGAAGCTTTACCTTCTTGAATTTGCTTGCTAATTCTCTGAACAAATTCATCATCTCTTTGGAGAACAGAGATCTTGTCAATCAATGAAGATGTAATTATAAGACTGTTGATGATTACATTCTTCCTGCTAAGTGCATCGGCTACAACATTGGCTTTCCCCGGAGTATACAGAATATCTAGATTGTACGCAGCAAGAAATTCTAGTCAACGTCGCTGTCTCAAATTCAAGTCTTTCTGGGTGAACAAATACTTCAATGACTTATGATCTGTATATAATTCGAACTTCTCACCCAAAAGATTATGCCTTCATATTTTCAAAACAAACACGAAGGCTAACAACTCAAGATCATGAGTTGCATATCTCTTCTTATGCAGCTTCAACTGACGGCTAGCATAAGCAACTACTTGGCCTCTTTGCATTAATACCGCACCAACACCTTCAAGAGAAGCATCTGTATAGACTGTCAAATCTTGATTGCCGTCTATAATAGTCAACACTGGAGAAGTAGTCAACCTTAATTTCAGCTCTTGGAAAGCTGACTCACATTCTGGAGTCTAATTAAATCTTGCCTGCTTCTTTGTAAGCTTTGTTAATGGACTAGATAGCTTCAAAAAATCTTCAACGAATTTACGATAATAACTAGCCAATCCTAGAAATCTTCGGATTTATGTGAGTGTACTAGGCTGCTTCCAATCTTGAATAGCTGTAATTTTGCTTGGATCCACTGAGTGCAATGATCAGGAATCTCGCTCGATCCGAACCAGTCGCTAAACCGACCAAGACCGTTCGAAACCCCTGATTGTTTTGAGAACCACACACATCGGAACGCACACAGAAGAACATTTTATTGTATATTACAACAATTTCATCAGAATACAATAATATACAGAGTATGAATAAATATTACACAGAAAATATCATAGATTTAAATTACATTTAAATACATCGCAGCGGAAAATAATACAAAACCGAACTAGAAGTAATACACGGATACAGAGCTTTTCGAGTATCGTTCCAACTGTAAATCAGGATCCTATGAATATAAATCTGCAAAACCAAAACTACTAGCTGCCCATGTCAAAATAAGGGCACCCAGAGTTTAGGTTAAAATAATAAACTCCAGGTCAGTCATGTGACTGGTGTGAGAACTAAAACAGTTATTAATCTTTATTTTAAAGTTAGGCAAATCAAGGTACCACGCCGTATAACACGGAATAAGTTTCCTCCCAAGAATACCAGTGCATAAAACAACAACACAATTCTAAATATAGAACAATGAAGCTATTATAAGACCCAGGTCCCATCATACAATGCAACACAAGCCGGAGGATAGGGTTTTACCTTATAATAGCCAAAGAATGCTTGATACGATAAATTTCATCTTTTTATTATTACTATAAGTGAAGAAAACAACTTCAAATATAAATGTATCAATCATAGGCGGCATGGGTACCACATATCATGTCGCCATACTAGTTCTACAATTAAAACCGCAAAATCACGTATTTGGAAATTGGATTTCCATCTGTGAACCAAGGCAAGATGCAATCCTAACCGTTTCGAGACGCTCTAGCCAGCCCCTCAGGAGTCAGCCGCAACTGTACCTAGGCAATGTGCAGGGCCAGTCCACCGATTTGAATTAAACTTAAACCCTAAACATGCGTTTCCCTGCCCTTTAGGGCATAAATGAGCCAACGAATGACTCCATCGGTCCTGGATCGACCAATATAATAGAGGCGCCTCGCAACAGCAACAACCACACAGGTGAAAATAATATAAATGTCAGGGCTGGTAGGTCACTGACACCACCCTAGCTAGAAGGAATCGCATGCTCTCCCTACCGTCCTCTCCCGTTTCTGGTTCACACCGGGGTGTGAGGCTCGCGTATCAACGCTACACAAAGCTATGCCACACAGGCGGTGCTTTGATCATCAACCACAAGACTTTGCTTTTCAACAAAAGCCTTGATCATTTGCCAATTAGGCATGCCACACAGGCAATTCACTCCATGCGATTGATATCCATCAATATATAACCCCTGAGCTCGTACGTCTCAGAGAAGGGCGTTAAGCAAGAGAACAAATTCTCTGCCGCCAAATAGATATATATAATAGAAATCAATCACACAGAATAAAATCCAATGTCAGACACACAGTCCATTTACAAGTCCGTTCTGGGTCTGAACGAAACCGGAGGCACCTTGCACCTCGCATATCCATCGATCTCCAAGTACGTCTGGACGATCACCAACTGATTCCCTCCTCTTGGGTGTACAGCCCAATCAAGATCATCGGTAATCACCCAAACGACGTGAAGACCTCCAGTCTTCAACCACCGTCTTCCTCTTCGACACCACATTGAATCAATTATTCAGAATGGGATAAACCCGGTCTTTCTGAATAACTCGCGTAGATAATAAACAAGTGTTACACAAACACAACATACGCCTCATTCCAATTCATCAGTCACTAACCGTAAATTAGCAAGAGAATAATTCCCCAAAACATTAACCCCGAAGGCCGAAACCAACATCAGATCAATACCTAGGAAACCATTCTTCTTAGCTAACCTACAGTTAGTTTCTAAATTTCACATTCTTAGGGAAAGTTTCCCATTAATTTTATCAAAGATAAATTATTTTAAATT
This sequence comes from Allium sativum, assembly GCA_030737875.1. Lineage (NCBI taxonomy): Eukaryota > Viridiplantae > Streptophyta > Magnoliopsida > Asparagales > Amaryllidaceae > Allium > Allium sativum. The sequence goes on along the minus strand of CM060924.1, from coordinate 993,476,894 downwards.
TATTCTTTAATCTTCCTTTGAATATCACTTCAAACTAGTCGGGATTAGCGAACCACACCGAAGTAATCGTTTATTAATTTTCCCAATCCCAACCTATTCATCCCATGAAGTAAAACTGGTAATACTTCATATCTAACACCACGGTGTTATTGGTAAATTCAATTACCATTTCACGTTCAAATCTAATTAAAGATTTAACTATCGTCTGGAGTAAAACTGGTGGTACTACATTCTCAATCATTTCTTGAATTTGATAATTTTTATTATCAAATTCACTTTTCATTTCCATCAGCCTTTAACCATAAATTGTCAAGTGAACAATTCCCTAAGTAATAACCCCGAAGGCCGAAACCAACATCAGATCAGTACCCAGGAAACCATTCAACTTAACTAATCTCCAGTTAGTTTCTGATTTTCTTAACTCCGTTGGGTCTAAGAACAATATTATTAAAGATACCATTCACGACAACCCAAATCACATTCCATTAATTATCGGGTTAAAGAACAAATGTTATTTAAAACACCATTCACGATAAACCCAAAAGTCAATTTCAATTCAATTCCAATTAAATATTATTTAATTGGTACACTTCATTAAATCCAAATAAAAAGATTTAATCTTTTTCTCAACTGGGCTTAAGGACAGTGTTAATGAAGACACCATTCACGACAAACCCAAATCACATTTGATATTAAATACAAGTCTCTGAATAGAAAATATATCGGCTTATATTCAATATCAAACTCTACGACCAACAAATATCGTATTGGAAATAACGATATAAATATATCTTTCAAATTTCCATAACAATATCTGTATCATCACGAAATCCAACATCGAAATGTCCCAAAGACAATTTCGATTCGAATCCATCCCAATTCAATTATTGGAAATTCTGGTTACTTTTAAAACCATTTCAAATCCACTATATTTATTTTAAAAATAAATAAAATTATAATTCTAGTTCAAAACTATTTCATTTCGATAAAAATCTATTTTTATCTTTTCAAATATAGAATTTTTCATCCCAATTCTTCACAAATGATTTCTTATGATTTTACACAAATTATTACTATTTTTAATAATTTTATCAAGGCCCTTACAGTCGATTTCCATTAACGGCCATCGAACTGCACTTACAACGACCTTTTCCAAATTTGATTTGGACATAATTCCAAATCCAACCGTTAGATTTCAATTCTCTAATATTCGTTAGAAAGATCTTTTCGATACGAACCGAACGGTTCTGGTTTTAGGAGAATCTGACGGTCAGATCTCCCGTAATATCCATTCGAAGTCAATGGTTGAAATTCGCGACCTACCGCGGCGCGACGCGTTCTATTCAGGCCATTCTATATATATATATATATATATATATATATATATATATATTATTTTGTCGATTTCCTTTTAAAACGTATTTTTTAAATCGTTTTAAATTCGTTTTCAAAATGATTTCAACTTCATATTCAATTTCGAATCGAAATTGAATACTCCACATCATCGATATATAAATGATAATATTTTCAAAACGTTATATTTTGAAATTACTTCCTTTTCTATATTCATTGTAAAAAGGAATAAAATCGATATAAATATCGTTTGCGTCAAAATGGCGCATATCTAACCAACACGACTTTATATATTTCAATAATTTCGTTATTCTATTCAACAAATGAATATTTTCTTCAACACATGAATTTATATTTCTATTCAACACATGAATATTTATTTCTATTTTCCAAATTGGAATGAGACTCAATTATTTACCGTATAAAGTTAATTATATGCATTCCCTACAACACATGTATATAACATAACGATAAATCATCAACCATCATCCAGAGTGCACCACACAACTGCATAAGCATTGAAAATAAATAATTAACGCTTACACAGTCTGTCAACCCATCGATTGACATACAACTAAATAATCGAGATTAGTGTACGTCAAATATCGTCCCAATACCCATGTGGGGTTTCAAATCAACAAACAAAGATTTTATTTGTGCAGTTGGCCGATGTGTAAAATTTATTGTCCCAATCAATATCAGTCAAATCAGTGTATATAAACAAATCGTCCGATTTGTTTATTACTATTTACTTTACTTCAACACACGAATATATATTTGATTTCATATACACGTTAAAAATCATATTTTTAACTATAAAATATTTTCCACTATAAAATATTTTATTTCATTCCACATCACACAATCAAATTTCACAACACAGCAATCAAACAAACAAGTCATCCATGGTCTGTGGACGACGGGTGTCGGGTGCTGCTAAGCACCATCTGCACCCTAGTATATATTTCAACTAGAAATTAAAATTAAAAGTGAGGAGTTCTCACCGACTAGCTAAACCAAACGCCATGACTCTTCATATGTAGAAATCTTCGTCGTGCTTGCCTTTTGTCAATTTCATTTTCCGTAGCCACTACATGTAAAGACCATATTTTTACGCCGCTATTCCATATGTAAAAATTCTATTTTTACTTTACCATTTCATATAGATAAAAATCAAATCTTTATACCGTAACTATATATATGAAAATCCAATTTTCGTCCTTGCTTTCTACATATAAAATTTGTATTTTTATCCTTGTTTTCTATTTTCAAATATCATAGCTTTCTATTTATAAAAATCACAGCTTTCTATTTTTATAAATCATCATTTTCTAACTAAAATACTATTTTTATTTCTAAAAACAATGTATATTTATATTTTTAAACTACGTCTATTTACTTTTAAAAATAATGCATTATATATAATCTAAAACTGCGTTTTATATATTTTAAAAACTGCCTTTTATTTATTTTTTTATGAATTTTATAAACTGTGTTTTATTTATATAAAAGAAAATCATAATTTTAGTTCAAAGGAATTTATAAACAAAAATAAAAACAAAAGGAGCTCACTGTTTCACTGTTGGAGGGTGCTGAGCTGGTCGCCATAGTTCGCTGGAGGGTTCTGGGGTGCTGGCGGCCTGATTAGAGGCGGGGTGGTGGGGCCCCGGAGGTGCGGCGTCCCTTCCAGTCAACAGCGGTGGCACGGTGCGGTTTGGGACTGGGGAGGCTAGGGTTCGATTTGGGGAAAGGAGGAGGAGCTTCTTCAGAGAAGAGGGAGCCTGGAGGGTGGGGTGCGCGATGGCGGCCGAGGGGTGGAGGGGGGAGGGAGGGGGTCAGCGATGCGGTGGCGACGGGGCTGAAGGGGGATCGACGATTGTTTTTTTTTTTAATTTTACTCTGCGTTGAACAAAGGAGAAAGAGGGTGTAGGGGTTTTATAACTTATTTGATTATTATTTTATTTTCGTTTTATTCTCCAAAAAGTAACTTTAAATCTCGATCTCCAAACGATGCCCAACGACTATCGTCACTAGCTAATTACCCCCATTACGAACACAATGGGATATGTTTCACAAGCCAATTCAGCTGTTTCGATCAGTTTTCGTCAAAATCAAAATATAAATCTATATATTGAATTTGAACGCACGTTTCAATTTACCGGGGCCACATACAGACTCTAAAAATTTCTAAAAAATATTTTCTAGCTTCGTATTAACGATACGGTTCTAAAAAAACTAATTTCATCAAATTCTGAGATCGTTTGAAAAATGGCCATTTTCTAGTCGATTAAAATCCAACTAAAACTGGTCAAACACATTTTCCTTTGCCATGCTCACATATTGATTCCAAAAATTACGAATTTTGGAATCTAGAAATAACTTGACATCACGGATCCAACAAAAGTGGTTTCGTCAAAAACCGAGGTCGTTTGCAAAATTCCCATTTTTAAGGGCCAGAATTCCATCGCGACTATTCTGAAATTTCAACTGGACATATCTTTTGATTCCCGCTGTGAAATTTCAATTTTTTAGATTTGTTGGAAAGATATTCACAAATAGATTCTAATATTTTTGGTTTAGCTAAAATCCGTTTTATTTTGAATCATGTACATTCATTTGAACTTTGAAATCGAATTTTCGATCTACCGCGCCATTTTCAATTCCTTTTATAATTATAAATAAATATTTATATTCTAACGACGATTCAAATAAATATATACGTTCTAATTCCATTCAAAATAAATTTCTCGTCATTATTATTTAAAATAACTCATTTTAAATATTCAAAATTCATCAAAATTGCCGAAATAAAAAATTTAAATTGACTCAGATTTCCGGGTTATTACACTGAGATTCCTTCCTTTGATACTACATGACCAAGGAACTTCACATCTTCTTGCCAGAAAATACATTTAGAAAATTTGGCTTTTAAGACGTTCTTTCTCAGAATCTCCAACATTTGTTCTAAATGTTTCTCATGCTCGCTAGCTTACTTAGAGAAGAATAAAAAATCATCAATGAAAACCAGAACAAATTTATTCACGACTTCTCTGAATACTCTGTTCATTAGATCAACAAAATAAGCTGGAGTGTTACATAAGCCGAACGACATTACTAACCACTCATAAAATAAGCCTGGACCTCTAAAAGCTGTCAAAAGAACACACTCTACGGCAATATGCAGTTGATGGAAACCTGTAGCTAGGCCCATTCTAGAAAATACTTGCGCTCCATTCAAACAATCCAGTAAATCATCAATCCGCGGTAACAGATATTTGTTCTTCAATGTTTGCTTGTTGAGGTCTCGATAATCAACACATAATCTGAGAGTACCGTTTGACTTTGGAACAAACATTGCTGCTGCTTCCCAGCAAGAGAAACTAGGCTTGATCAGACCCTTCCAGAGTAATTGTCGAGTTTGGCCGCACAATTCTTCTTTCTCTTTCAACGTCATTCTCCGAATAGCATGCACAACTGGCTTTGCATTCGGAATTAAATCGATCTTGAAGTCAATTTCTCTTCGTGGATGTAAGCTGTCAACTTCTTCAAACACATCCACATAATGTTTAACGACATGAATCTTTTCTAATAAAGTGGGAGTAACTTCTAGTGCAGAAAAAAATTCTTTTCTGTCTGAATCCGAACCTATGCATGGCATATATATACTCCCGAGCTTCATTTCTACTTTAACGATTCTTTCGGCACTTCTAACTTCTGCCTTATATTTTGTTAACCAGTCAAGCCCCAGAATAATATCGAACTTAGAAAAATTCATAATGGTAATTTTAAAAGGAAATTGGTAACAAGAATAAGAAACGGGCACTTTACAACATGAACTGAGAACAAGAGAACCCCCTATCGGATTATGAACTCTAATCGATTCCTTAAGATCTCTTGGTTTTAAATTTAACTTTTTAACTGTGTTACTTGAAATTAAGCTTTGTGATGCACTAGTGTCAAATAATACCGAAACATGAATATTTTTGATAGTAAGGATACCTCCCAAAACATCAGGTTTACCTGCACTCTCAGAAGAAGCTGGCGTATCTGCCCCGTCGTACACATTAGCCACTTGGGAACTTTTGAGCAATGGATAGTTCCTTCTAATATGCCCCTTCTTGTGGCAATTATAGCACTCATTAGAATTACGGGGATTCTGACTTGAGCCTGATTGATTAGTCTTTTGCCGCTTTGGAGCGTTGCATTCATTTTCCCAATGTCCATTCTGACCACAATTATGGCATTTTCCCTTTGGTTGCTTATTCGTTTGAGGCTTTGCAGCTGCTGTGTTGCTTGCCTCGGGGTGCTTACTAGAAGAATTCCGTTTGATGTTGGCTTGATTCTTCTCACGGTCCTCCTGAAAGTTCATCTTATCCAAACTTTCAAATCTGCATGCCATCTCCACCATCTTGGTGAATGGAAGGTCAACGTGTCCAATTGTTCGACTTTGGTACCTACAAAGAAGACCATGGATAAATCGCTTGTTCTTTTCAATAGGATCCCGAATAAGCTCGGGTGCGTAGAGAGACAATTCAGTGAATTTGTTAAGATACTCATGGATAGTACGATCTCCTTGTTGGAGATTAGTGAACTCGTCATGTAAGCTCTCGACCTCCTGTCGAGGGGTGAATTTCTCATTGAACACTTCTTTGAATTTAGCCATGTCATATCTACCTCAATCTCCCCTATTGTGATGGTGTCCCACCATATCAGTGCTTCATCCTTCAACAACCAGGATGCCATGAACCTCTTTCTATGATCTTCTAGCTCTAGGCCTGCGAAGATTCGTTCGCATGACTTCAACCAAGCATGGGCTTCAGCTACTGTACCACTGCCAGAGAATGGCAGGCCACCAAGATTCCTATACTTCTTAGCAACCCTATCAAGATCAAATGGTTGCGGGGGCGGTTGTTGTGGCACTACCGCCTCAAGATTGGGCTGATTCGAAGTAGTAGGAATATCACCTTTTCCTTGGCCTCTGCCTCCCCTACCTCTACCTCTACCTCTAGTACTCATCTCAGTCAGTCTGTACAAGCAAGAAATGAGTCAGGCCAACAAAAATGATAATTTTAAGGAATGGTAAATGCAGAAGGACATATTGAAAAACAATGATGTATTGATCAAATTATTATGTTACTCTACTGTGCTCATTCTAGTACATTAGTAATCCTATCTCTAATGAGCTATTCGCCCTAGAATACTACTGATTCTATTTTTGACGAGGCGTTTAATGCGTTATATCCCAGAACTAAGATTAACCAAAGCTCTGATACCAACTGTGAAAACCCCAAACCCCCGTGCCATGGAAGCAAGGACAGTCATTGGAATATAACACATTAATCAACATTTGCAGATTACAAATAAGAGCATAAACATGAAATGGAATAATTTACATCAATATGAAAGCGGAATCATAAAATGTAATAAACAACAGAGTTGAACAGTCATAGGATACAACTTAGTGCATAAAAGAAATGATCAATCTACATCAAGATCAACGGTACATACACATCAGATAGTACATAATAGAGATAACCAGTCTACATCGCGATTAGCAGTACATATACATAAGGTAATACAAGCGGTAGTGTCAATAGTCCAAAATACAGATAAATGCTAGTCTTCGCCATCAGCCAAAAGCACACTCCAAGCTATAGTGCTAAGCCAAAATAAATCCTGCTACCTGTTACTTGGCTACCCATGTAGAAACAAGGGAACCCGAGTTTGCAAGTAAAACAAACTACGAGTCAGTCATCAGACTAGTATGAGAAATCTACTTAACTCGTTTAACAATAATAATAAGGCCAATCAAAGGACCACGTCGCTAACGCGGAATGGGTTTACTCCATTGATTGCCGGTGCATGAAATAAAGTAAGTCTTTTGAACAACGCAATGCTTTTTACAAAAACGAAGCCATTATAAGACTCAGGTCCCATTACACAATGCAGCGCAAGTTGGAGGATAGAGTTTTTCCTTATAATGGCAAAATATGCTTAATACGTATAAACAAGGTCATCTAATATTATTTCTAGGGCATATATGTTTCAAAAGAAATTTCAATCATAATGTATTAATCGTAGATGACATGAGCGTCCCATGCCACTATGCTGCCATATATAGGTTTACAATCAAAACTGAAAGGTCGTATTGGGAATTGGATTTCCATCATGAGTCGAGGCCAGGTATGGCTCCTCGCCGATTCGAGATACTCTAGCAAATGCCTCAGGATTACACACTCTGGGAAAGCTTGTAATGCTTCAGGGCCGGTCCTCTCTTACGTTTGAGGAATAGTTATTCCTGAACACATGCTTCCCGGTCCGATCAAACCTATCCATCGGCCCCGTAGTGACCGATATAACGAGGCGCCTCGCAATCCAACATCCACGTAGGTAAAAATAAGTAAATATCTAGGCTCCATACCATGACACCGCCCATAGCTAGAAAGAAACTCATGCACTCCCTGTAGTCACGATCCCCTTTTTGACTCATATCGAGGTGTGAATCTCGCGAATTAACGCTATACACAAAGCTACGCTATTTGAAGCCGTGCTTTGATCATCAACCACAAGACTCTACTTTTCAAAAAAAGCCTTGATAACTTGCATCTCTGCATGCAACATTGACATTCCATGCCATGCGACTGATGTCTATTGATATATAACCTCTAAGCTCGTACGTCTTAAAGAAGTGTGTTAAGCAAGAGAATAAATTCTCCGCCACCAAATAGATATATATTTAATAGAGATCAATCAATGCAGAACGAAATCCAATGTCAAACACATGTCGATTTACTAGTCCGTTCTGGGTCTAAACGAAACCGGAGGCACCTTATTCCGTGTTCCATATGTCCAATACGGAAGAGAGGCCCTCACACATCCGGACAATCAACAAGTATGTCCATACCACTACCAACGTAACCTCATCAAGCCAGATACCCATATCTAAGGCATTAGTAGCAATCCATACGATGTGAAGATCACCGGTCTTGCACCATCTTCATATCTTTGACTTTTAATCGTCGATCAATTATTTGAAATGAGAATTAACACGGCCTTTTCAAATAATTCACGTATACATAGACTTCAAATCAATTCTTTCCATGGTTAAATTATTTGACATTTACGTTCAATTTAATATAATAATTTCATGTCAAATACATCTAACCATCAGAATATCTAATAAACCAAGTAAATTTGGTTAATTTCCATTCCATATCGTTCATAATATTTTATAACGATTTAACGCTATTTTTATTTATATAAAAATAGCCCGTTTTTAATTAAATGACGTTCAGGTCATTACGCGGCCTTGGCGCTGTTTTTATTCAGATTTGAATTATACATTTATCAAAAGCTAACTATTGGATCTTAACAAATTTAATATCGTTGGAAAGATCTTTCTAAAGCCAACCCAGCGGTTTTAGTTTCAGAAAAATCCAATGGTCGGATCTCTCGGTATAATCGTTTAAAGTCATGATTCCAAAACGCGAACTACCGCACGCGATTCTTTTAATTTTAATTTGTATATATATAACTCATTTGACGATTTCCAAACCGTTTTCACTTTAAAAGTTTGGTTAATGCCTTTAAATTTTGAATTTTTTTGCCATAGCCTCCTCTGTACGGGGAGGGATTTGGAAATTTACTGGGCCGTATTAGGCACCTAATAAATCCAGAATAAGCATACACAATTTTTAGTGACTAATCTAAGCCCAAGGGAGTGTATAAAAATCATATCTTAAGAGAAAATATTCTCGTTACCTTGTCCAGTGTTGAAAAACAAATAATCCATGTGCCATATCTAATAACTAGAGAGAGGTGATTATTGTCAACTCCAGACCCGTGTGGGGTTTTTATTAAATCTGGAAATTTACCGTTATATTTTGTTTAGCCCATATCAGTCCTCAGTTCAACCTGTAATTCAGTCATCGCCATACGAGCATCTTGCTTGTATGGTAATCTCAACCTCATCATACAAGCTCCAATTGCTTATATGGAATATGATATGCTATGACATCAATAGTTAGTCTTCGGTTCAACCTGAAATGTAGTCATCGCCATACAAGCCTCTCGCTTGTATGGTAACTCTAACCTCGTCACATAAGATCCAAATGTTTATATGGTATATGATAGAGTATGCTATCTTCATGAAGTATGCCATGTAATGTAGTTCAAAATTAATTGTCACTATCCTATGGCGAAGTTTATAATTTCACACAGAACGACCAGCACACCGCTTCCAATGGAATTCACAGGAGTTTATATAATACATAAAATTGCGCAACCAACTCATTAAGATTCACCTATTTGTCAGGCACACAAATAAATTCTTTACTCAACAGCAAATCCATGTACCAGTTTTATATGTGTATATATACGTATACATAAGCTAAAAATATTTTTTTTTACGAAAAAATAATTATTTCCATGGTTATTTTTAACACTTCATATATATGTTAAAAATAATATTTCTAATGAAGAAACATTTATTTCAACCCGCGGTTATTTTTAACACTTCATACATGTGACAAAAATAATATTTTTAACTAATAAAAACATGTTTCGACACACGGTTATTTTTACTACTTCCTTAGCATGTTAAAAATAATATTTTTGGCGAACAAAAATATATTTCAACACTTGGTCATTTTTATTACTTCACATACATGATAAAAATAAATATTTTTGGCGAACAAAAATATATTTTAACACATGACTATTTTTATTACTTCACGTACACGATAAAAATAATATTTTTATCGTTCAAACAATTTATTCAACACATGAATATTTTTATTACTTCATTCATATATTAAAAATGTGATTTTATTGTTCAAATAATTTATTTCAAACATGAATATTTTATATACTTCATACATACAGTAAAAATGTGATTTTTATTGTTCAAACTATTTATTTCAAACATGAATATTTTATATACTTCATACATACAATAAAAATGTCATTTTTATTGTTCAAACAATGTATTTCAAACATGAATATTTTATGTACTTCATACATACAATTTATTCAACACATGAATATTTACGAAAATTACGGCATTACAACGACAGGGTGTTTAGCACCGGCACCGCCGTGTCCAGCACGGCTTCTCTGCTATCCTAGGCCTTGCAGCATTACAATAATTTCATTTCCATAATTTCCACGATACCATTAATTTTCACAACACAATGAATTTACCAAAAACACAATCAATTTTGTTGCAACCACGATCATTTACAATCACAATCAATTTCACACCACAATACAATTCAAATCGTCCATGGTCTGTGGACGAGGGTGTCAGGAGCTGCTAAGCCCCATCTGCAACCTAATATATTTTTCTCCGTTTTATTTGAATTTAGAAATCTCACATTGGGTTCCACATTTTGTAAAATTGTAGAGTGCTCCAAATCCGTTCTAGTCTCTTCTAGAATGTAGTGTACGATGTCACGGTCCCAATGCTTCCTGTTTGATCGGATTTCGACATCATATCAAAAAGATATGATTTTTATAAATAAATTGAACTTCAGAACACTTTTAAGTGTTATAACCCTTTAAAATTACACAGCCGTTACCTTCTGTTTTCGTTCAAAACTAGATTTTGAATTATCTTCCAATCCGAAGCACGAGGCGACGAACGGGTTATGCCACGACGTAGAACTAGGAGACGCGCGCCTGAAGATGGTGTTGGGGTCCATCTCGGTAGTCGGATGGAGACTGAAAATGAGGAAAGGCGGCGCTACTTTGGAGCGGTGGTTCGAATGATTTACACAACGATAGGGGGCGAAGTTTATATGGATTTGAAGAAGATGAAAATCTCTACAAAATTCTCTGAAGGATCGATGGATTTTATTGAGTGGATTGAGAGTTAATGAGGAGAGAAGATTAGAAGGGTAGCTGCCGTCGAGATTAAGGGTTACGGGGTTTTCTTCTGGAGCGAGAAAAGTGATTGGAGAATTTTGATTGGTTTATATTTATATTTAATTATTTAATTTTCTTTAATTTCAAAAATATCCATTAGTCCATACGAGCACTAAATCAAACTCAACAATTGTCGCCCTAGCTAAATACCCCCATTCTGGACACAATGGAATATGTTTCGTAAGCCCATTTAACTGTTTCAATCAGTTATTCTTCAAATTAAAATATAAAACATTTAATATTAGATTTGAACTAACATTTTAATTTAGCGGGGCCATATGCTGATTCCAAAAATTCCGAAAAAATAAATCTAGCTTTGTTTTAATGATACGGTCCCAACGAAACTGATTTCGCCGAATTTGGAGACCGTTTGAAAAATGACCTTTTTCTGGTCGATCCAATTTGCACTATATTTGCAAAACACGTTTTCTTATGCCACGCTCACATATTAGTTCCAAAAATTATGTAATTTTAAACCTAACAATAATTTGACACTCTACATCCAATAAAATTAGTTTCGTCGAAAACGGAGGTTGTTTGCAAAATGACTATTTTTAAGGGCCTTGTTGTTATTTAAAAATGGAATTTTTAAATTCTGACCAAATTTATGTTAAAATTTCCTTAAAATAAATTTTTTAAATAGGTTCTGATTTTTTGAGTTGTTACATTCAATTAAATAAAGAAAAAGAAAGCTTGAATTTTTTGTCTAAAATGATTTGGAAAGATAGTTAAAATAATTACAATAGTTTTATAAAGGCAGAAATTTATTTGAATAAATTTTCAATTAATTAAGGCATGTTCAAATTTTAAATTAAAAATGAATATTAACTTTGAAAAGTGAAGTTCAGTTTGGGTATGGAGAAAATGGTTTAACTAGATTTTATTATCCAGACTATCTTATTTCTTTTTTATAATGGGTTTTAGGAAAGTTTGGGTTTCAGGAAATTTACTAGTCCGTTTTGGGTCTGAACAATACCGGAGGCACCATATTCCTCGTTCCATATGTCCAATACGGAAGAGATGCCCTCGCACATCCGGACAATCAAGAAGTACGTCCAGACCACTACCACCGTAACCTCATCAAGGGAGCTACCAATATCTATGGCATTAGTTCCAATCCACACGATGTGAAGATCACCGGTCTTACACCGTCTTCATATCTTCGACTTTTAATCGTCGATCAATTATTTGAAATGAGAATTAACACGACCTTTTCAAATAATTCACGTATACATAGAATTCAAATCAATTTTTTCCATGGTTAAATTATTCGACATTCACGTTTCAATTCAATATAATAATTTCATGTCAAATACATCTAGCCATCAGAATATCTAATAAACTAAGTAAAATCGGTTTATTTCCATTCCATATCACTTATAATATTTTATAACGATTTAACGCTATTTTTATTTATATAAAAATAACCCATTTTTAATTAAATGACGCTTCAGGTCATTACGCGGCCCTGGCGCTGTTTTTATTCAGACTTGAATTACACATTTATCAAAATCTAACCGTTGGATCTTAACAAAATTAATATCGTTTGAAAGATCTTTCCAAAGCAAACCTAAGGTTTCAGTTTCGGGAAAATCCGACGGTCGGATATCTCGGTATAATCGTTTAAAGTTACGATTCCAAAATGCGAACTACTACATGCGATTCATTTAATTTTAATATATATATATAATTCATTCGACGATTTCCAAACCGTTTTCACCTTAAAATTTTGGCTAATGCCTTTAAATTTTGAAAAATTTCACCATAGCCTCCTTTGTATGGGGAGGGGTTTGGAAATTTATTGGGCCGTATTAGGCACCTAGTAAATCCAGAATAAGCATACACAATTTTTAGTGACTAATCTAAGCCCAAGGGAGTGTGTAAAAATCATATATTAAGCGAATAAATTCTTGTCACCTTGTCCAGTGTTGGAAAATAATTAATCCATGTGCCAAATCTAATAACTAGAGAGACGTGATTATTGTCAACTCCAGACCCGTGTGGGGTTTTTATTAAATCTGACAATTTACCATTATATTTAATTTAGTCCATATCAGTCCTCAGTTCGACCTATAATTCAGTCATCGCCATATGAGCATCTCGCTCGTATAGTAATCTCAATGTCGTTATACAAGCTCCATATGCTTATATGGAATACGATATGCTATGACATCAATAGTTCGTATTCGATTCAACCTGAAATGTAGTCATCGCCATACAAGCCTCTCGCTTGTATGGTATATGATAGAGTATGCTATCTTCACGAAGTATGCCATGTAATGTAATGCAAAATTAATTGTTACTATCATACGGCGTTGTTTATAATTTCAAACAAAACGACAAGCACACCACATCCAATGGCATTCACAGGAGTTTATATAATAAATAAAATTGCGCAGCCAACTCATTAAGGTTCACCTATTTGTCGGTCACACAAATAAATTCTTTACTCAACAGCAAATCCATGTACCTATTTTTCATCTGTATATATATATATATATATATGTATGCATATCTAAGCTAAAAATAATTTTTTTAGCGAATAATAATTATTTCCATACATGGTTATTTTTAAAACTTCATATACATGTTAAAAATAATATTTCTAATGAACAAACATTTATTTCAACCCGCGGTTATCTTTAACACTTCATACATGTGATAAAAATAATATTTTTAATTAATAAAACCATATTTCAACACACGATTATTTTTACTACTTCCTTAACATGTTAAAAATAATATTTTTGGCGAACAAAAATATATTTCAACACTAGGTCTTTTTTATTACTTCACATACACGATAAAAATAATATTTTTGGCAAACAAAAATATATTTTAACACATGACTATTTTTATTACTTCACGTACATGATAAAAATAATATTTTTATCGTTCAAACAATTTATTTAACACATGAATATTTTTATTACTTCATTCATACATTAAAAATGTGATTTTTATTGTTCAAACAATTTATTTCAAACATGAATATTTTATATACTTCATATATACAATAAAAATGTGATTTTTATTGTTCAAACAATTTATTTCAAACATGAATATTTTGTATACTTCATACATACAATAAAAATGTCATTTTTATTGTTCAAACAGTTTATTTCAAACATGAATATTTTATGTACTTCATACATACAATAAAAATGCCATTTTAATTGTTCAAACAATTTATTCAACACATGAATATTTCAGAAAATTTCGGCATTACAACGGCAGGGTGTTTAGCACCGACACCGTCTCCAGCACGACTTCTCTGCTATCCTAGGTCTTGCCGCATTATAATAATTTCATTTCCATAATTTCCACAATACCATTTATTTTCACAACTCAATGAATTTACCACAAACACAATCAATTTTTTGGCAACCATGATCATTCACAATCACAATCAATTTCCCACAACAATACAATTCAAATCGTCCATGATCTGTGGATGATGGTGTCAGGAGCTACTAAGCCCCGTCTGCAACCTAATATATTTTCTCTGTTTTATTTGAACTTAGAAATCTCACATTGGGTTCCATTCCTTCTAAAATTGTAGAGAGCTCGAAATGCGTTCTAGTCTCTTATAAAATGTAGTGTATGATGTCACAGTCCCAATGCTTCCTGTTTCATCGGATTTCGACATCGTATCAAAAAGATATGATTTTTACAAATAAATTGAACTTCGCAACGCTTTTAAGTGTTATAACCCTTTAAAATTACACAACCGTTACCTTCTGTTTTCGTTCAAAACTCTGTTTTGAATTATCTTCCAATCTGAAGCACGAGGCGATGATCGGGTTATCCACGACGTAGAGCTAGGAGACGCGCGCCTGGAGATGGTGGTGGGGTCCAGCTCGGTGGTCGGATGGCGACTGAAAACGAGGTAAGGCGGCGCTACTTTGGAGGGGTGGTTCGAACGATTTACACAACGATAGGGGGCGAAGTTTATATGGATTTGAAGAAGACGAAAATCTCTACAAATTCTCTAAAGGATCGATGGATTTTATTGATTGGATTGAGAGTTAATGAGGAGAGAAGATTGGAAGGGTAGCCGCCGTCGAGATTAAGGGTTACGGGATTTTCTTCTGGAGCGAGAAAAGTGAATGGAGAATTTTGATTGGTTTATATTTATATTTAATTATTTAATGCTTTTTTATTTCAAAAATATCCATTAGTCCATACGAACTCCAAATCAAACCCAACGACTGTTGCCCTAGCTAAATACCCCCATTCCGGACACAATGGAATATGTTTCATAAGCCCATTCGATTGTTTCAGTCAGTTATTCTTCAAAGTAATATATAAAACATTCAATATTAGATTTGAATTTACATTTTAATTTACCGGAGCCACATACTGATTCCAAAAATTTCCGAAAAATAAATCTAGCTTTGTTTTGATGATACAGTACCAACGAAACTGATTTCGTCGAATTTGGTGACCATTTGAAAAATGGCCTTTTTCTAGTCGACCCAATTTGCACTATATTTGCAAAACATGTTTTCTTATGCCACACTCTCATATTAATTCCAAAAATTATGGAATTTTAAACCTAGTAATAATTTGACATTCCGGATCCAATAAAAGTGGTTTCATCGAAAACGGAGGTCGTTTCCAAAATGACAATTTTTTAAGGGCCTTGTTGTTATTTTAAAATGGAATTTTGAAATTCTGACCAAATTTCCGTTAAAATTTCCTTAAAATAATTTTTTTTATTGGTTTTGATTTTCTGGGTTGTTACATTCAATTAAATAAATAAAAAGAAAGCATGAATTTTTTATCCAAAATGATTTGGAAAGATAGTTAAAATTATTACAATAGTTTTATAAAGGAAGAAATTTATTTGAATAATTTTTCAAGTAATTAAGCCATGTTCAAATTTTAAATTAAAAACGAATATTAACTTTGAAAAGTGAAGTTCAATTTGGGTATATAGAAAATGGTTTAACTAGATTTTATTATCCAGACTATCTTATTTATTTTTATAATGGGTTTCATGAAAGCTTGGGCTTCAAAAGATGAAGTTTGAAAATTAATATTATTTTAATGGTTTAAATCATATTATAATATTTGAATAATGGAATATTTGAATATAATGTTAAATATAAGAAATATAGTTTCGAGAGGTTATTATAACATTTTATACAATTAATAAATTATTTTGAAAGCAATTCGACTTGGTTTCAAATATAAGTCGAAGTTTCGTCTAAATAGGAGTAGTCGCGCAGTGGTAGTTCACTAATTTCAATCATTGACTCCAAATTGATGTACCGGAAGATCCGACCAACGGATTTCCCAAAACGAAAAATATTTAATTCCAAATAAAAAGATTTTTCTAACGCAAAAAAAAGTTTTATGATCCAACGCTTGGATCTTAAAACAAGTCCAAATAAAATTTGAATAAAAACATGCTAGTGCAATTCGTGATCCAAAATTGGATTTTATCGAAATAGGTTATTTCTAAATTATTAAAATTATGAAAAAATTATGATAAATCATAATAAATGATTTTAAAGTGATTAGAGAAAGAAATGTGAAGTTTTGAACCATACATTTGATTTTTGTGTTTTCATCCTAACTTACCAAATACGGTAAAGACGAACATTTTGGATATATTTTTTGCAAAGCCGACCGTTTTTTAAGGTGATCGCAAACACCTTTTTATTATAACCCATAGTAAAAAATACAATACATACAGTTGATTGTGGTTGACATTGAAAGTCGGCTAATTTCAGTTTATAAGGTGGACCGTCCACCGCATACGCTGTTTATGGTGTTCCATCCGCTATACCTTACAGGCTTATGGCACTGGAGCTAGTTACATTACTAGTCCACAATATTATCATCTCCACGCAGGGAGAGTACAATGCATATTTGAAAAAACAGATAATATTACATATTTAGTCCCAACAACTACGCATACAACATACATAATTAAATGAACAGTGCAGCCACGGTAGGGGAAATCACATGGGGAACATAACATGGCTTTGCTTCTCTCGAGCCCACAAAAGGAACAGGAAAGATGCAGATAACATATAGGACACTTACATTTCGAGCTCCACACCGAAAAATAGGTCTTCGGGCACAACATCACGTGTTAATATGAAAAAGTGGATAAGCAGGCACTGCCGTGAGTATATAAGGATCCAATTAAAAACACCAAAAATACAGCGAATACGAGAGCAATAGTTTCACCAGTTTCACCAGTTTCACTGCATAATGATGACCGTACCCTGTACCAGTTCACCAAACCCACAACAACAATGAACTTCCACTTAGAGGAGACAAACTCAAAGAAATAGCACTAAAAGCATGAAAACAGGTCACTGTGTCTGCACAAGTAGACAAAATATCACCAAAAAGATGACGACAAGTATTTGCGAACAAATTAAACAATTGTAAATAACTGTAAAATCCGTTCGGCTTTCCTAAACAACAAGGATTGTTGTAGAGGGTGTCGAACTCTGGGACCAAAAAATATTTTAATTAATAAACCCAATCAAGTTATTCCATAATTTTGATTGGTTGCAAACACAGAAAATAAATAAAAAAGAGAGTTTTAACAATAAGTGAAAGCAATTAGGGGATAATGACATAGATTTGATTAATACTCATCAATAGCCAACAAATAAATATAGATCTAATTAATTTTTCTGTCACAAACATGAATCAACGATAATTAGGTTCTTAGAAACAAATAAGTGAATGACGACAAGCATAGCCTATGTAGGAGCTGAGCTCTTAAACAACCATAGGCTATTAGAACAGATTCACTAATTAATTCCTAAAACCCTAAAATTAGATCTAAATCTGACAATTGTTAGATCGAACACGAATATACCCTGAGAAGGAGCATAACTCTTAAACCACACATGATATGAAGGTTCAGATCTAAACCTTGATTCAGATCCAAATCTACATGTATAATGTCCTCATCTTTTGGCTATGTGATTCATACTGAATCATATCTATAAGCGTCATCACCCCCTAATCAAAGGGTATTAGCTAGACATAGCTAAAGAAGAAGAGAAAAAGAAAATAAATAACATGAACATAAATAAAATAAAATAAAATAACAACAAAGAAGAGAAGGATAAGAATTTTATTCCAATAGAAGTTGTACAGAATAAAACCCAGTATAATTACAAATGAAGGAGATACAGTGTATTTATTGTTCCATTGGCCAAGACTAAGAGGCTAATTACATAATGTGGGACAAAATCCCTTTTCTAAAATAACACCAGTGTGAACGCAACATGAATGAGAGGCCTTGCAAATGAGCTAATGTGAATGCAATGTGAGTAGAATTGCAATTGGCATAGCTTGCAGGCATCAAATGACATCAAATTCAATTGTTTTGAGCATGAACAGGAATTCCATAACATCTGCGACAAGCTATCCTTATGAAAAGGCATTGAATCATTAAAATATGTGGTAGAAGGTAGTTGAACAATAACATTTCTTCAAGCTTTAATCTAGCTCTCAAAATCAACACTCTTCATACACCAATTCTTTAAGCTTTTCAACAATTAAGTGCATTAATCCATTCATCATAGATAATCTGAAAATACAACTGTAAATACACAGTTTCAATTATTTTAAATATAAAATAAGATAAATAAGCGGATAAAATATACACATTAATGTGTATATCAAATACCCCCACACTTATCTTTTTATTCGTCCTCGAATAAACTAAACTAAGCTAAATCCGTTTTCGTTGGGAGCACAATTGCGTATGCAACAAGCCGTTATACCTCCGGGTGTCCCCAATAGGATGAGGTTTGTCCACAAAATCCAAAAGTTGAACACAAAAAATATTTACAAAATGCAAGATTAGAAAATATTTACAAGACGAGTGCAAGCTTTTAAAGGAATATTTACAAATGGATAATTTACTTTTAAATATTACACGAATGAGTTAACACAAATTTCGGTCGTCACTATGAAATTTGAGTCCGTTACTAATCAAAACTTCAAAAAAAGTCATGTTATCATCACAAACTCCCCCAGCTTGGCCAGTTGTTTTGGTAGAAAAATAGTGCAAATATGAAATGAATTCTATAATTGATATCAACAATCGTAATACGTCGCCTCAACTTCCTTTTTGTTAACAAGTTAGGTCGAATAAGTGAAGAGTGTGTTTGGATTTCAAGTGCTTACTCTCTCTTTGTTACAAAATATTTACATTATTACTATTTACAAACACCTAACCAAAAAGACCAAGGTATACCACCCGTGAGAGTTTGGGACAGAGCTTGGCGGATTGTGCAGACTGACGCTGACTTTATCAACAAGATGTCGGTAATCCTTAGGTGTCCAATTCATAAAATGAGACCAAGATATACTGACGCTGACATTGTCAACAAGGTATTGGAAAGAGCTTGGTGGGTTTGCACACCAATGCGAGATGTACTAGCAATGTTGGATACCCTTGTATTATTATTATATATATACATTCTTTTTTTTACATGAGAGAGAGAGAGAGTTAAGCGATAATATCTTAGCACAAATTCACTTAAAAGATCTAAAATGTTATCGCAAGTAGTCAAACTCAATAATTCATTTAATCGGATTACCATTCAGAAAACATTTCATAATCATCACCTACGAATTTCCCAATATACCAGTTACACCAAATTTGCTCATAATTCAAACTTTCCTTTCGTTATCTTCTAAGAGAAGTAAATCTCCACATTTTAATCGAACGACCAAAATTATATGCTAACTCCATCATGTCTTACTTAAAAGTAAATAGAAATGCGAAATTCTTTTTTTTTTTGAATGAAAAAAAGGAAAATTCTATGCAAAACCAAAATAAATATGAAACTCCGCCCACACTTGATTTGGACTATGTCCCCACAGTCAGTGCATGAAACAATGAGTGAACGAAAGAGAAATATTTACATATTTACAAAGGAGGGTTAAACTTAACTTTTTTTGACTTCACATAGCATGGCTCATAAAGAATCATGAGCTCCTCCTCTCGATCAGTGGGCAATTCTAAGAGTGATTTCAGACGTTGACCATTGACTTTGAATATGGATCCATCCCTCGGGTTTTCTATTTCATTAGCACCATGTGGAAAAACAGTTCGAACAACATATGGTCCGGTCCATCTCGATTTTAACTTCCCAGGGAATAAATGAAGTCGTGAGTCATATAGCAGAACCTTTTGGTTTGGCAAAAACGTTTTTCTTAGGATTGGGTTGTCATGAAAAACTTTGGTTTTTTCCTTATAAATTTTCGCATTTTCGTATGCGTCATTCCTAATTTCTTCTAACTCGTTGAGTCGCAATTTTTGGTTTTCGCCAACTTGTTCAAGATCGAAGTTTAAATTCTTTATTGCCCAAAGCGCTTTATGTTTAAGTTCAACGGGTAAGTTGCAGCCTTTGCCGTAAACCAATCGAAAAGAGTACATTCCAATATTAGTTTTAAAAGCGGTACGGTAAGCCCAAAGCACGTTCGCCAATTTTTGTGACCAATCTTTTCGGTTTTTGTTCACAGTTTTCTCCAAAATCTGTTTTATTTGACGATTCGATACTTCGACTTGACCAAAAGTTTGCGGATGATAAGGAATGGATAACTTGTGGGTTATTGAGTATTTCTTTATTAAGGACTCAAAAGATAGATTACAGAAATGCATTCCATTGTCGCTTATTGTTGTACGAGGTATGCCGAACTTCGAAAAGCTGTTCTCTTTTATAAATTTCGCAACAATTTTATGATCATTTGTTTTACATGGCACAACTTCGACCCATTTCGAAACATAGTCGACAGCGAGAAGAATATACAAGTTTCCAAATCATACCTATAAACGTCATCACCTCCTAATCAAAGGCGATTAGCTAGACATAGCTAAAGAAGAAGAGAAAAAGAAAATAAATAACATGAACATAAATAAAATAAAATAAAATAACAACAAAGAAGAGAAGTAGAAGAATTTTATTCGAATAGAAGTTGTACAGAATAAAACCCAGTGTAATTACAAATGAAGGAGATACAATGTATTTATTGTTGCATTGGCCAAGACTAAGAGGTTAATTACACAATGTGGGGAAAATCCCTTTTCTAAAATAACACATAAACCGGTGTGAACGCAACATGAATGAGAGGCCTTTCAAATGAGCTAATGTGAACGCAATGTGAGTGGACTTGTAATTGGCATAGCTTGCGGGCATCAAATGACATCAAATTCAATTGTTTTGATTATGAATAGAAACTCCATAACATCTGCGACAAGCTATCTTATGAAAAGGCATTGAATCATTAAAATATGTGGCAGAAGTTGGTTGAACAACAACATTTCTTCAAGCTTTAATATAGCTTTCAAAATCAACACTCTTCATACACCAATTCTTCAAGCTTTTCAACAATTAAGTGCATTAATCCATTAATCATAAATAATCTGAAAACACAACCATAAATACAAAGCATCAATTATTTTAAATATAAAATAAGATAAATAAGCGGATAAAATATACACATTTATGTGTATATCAACAAGGGTTAGCGTCGAGGCATCTCGTATTATGCCATAAAGCTATGGTGATGACCTACGCGCGTAAACACAAGATCCCAGTTTCAAACTATCAACGCCGAAGAGAAAGGGAGAAATGTTCCTGATAATAACATGCCTCAAAGCTTACCATGTCCAAAAAGGCAGCCCAACTCCTTATAAAAACTGCAAAACCCAAAACATCAAAGCCCGATAATGAGACCTACTTACAAGACGAGAACAAAGCGAACATTGAATACCCTTTTTGCAAGAAGACCCATCACAGATCGAAAACAAGACGTAAAATCAACTAAACAAAATGAGAGTTGTTTCTCACCTGTTATCTCCACGTAAGTGCCAATATCCTTCCAAGTTGCGAGACCAACAGTTAAATAAATGCTTCATAGAAACACGTAGTTGCCTGGATTGATCTCACAAAGTGAAAGGAGAGAATTCAGGGAGGGATCCATTGAGTTCTAGGATTATGAGAAGGGGATGAGGGTATAAAGGGACATAGAAGCTCAAAGAAAATTACATCTAAAAAGCTTAGATTTGGTTTTGAAAATGCAACATTTGGTGAACTCCACACATGTCGAAAGCGTGGACACGAAAAGTTTAGAGAGATGGGGAGAGGAGAGTGTGTTAAGGAGTGAAATGATGTAGAGAGGGAGCATGGTGAAGAAATGGAGAAATTAGATGCCCATGTCGCCATTAATGGAGTTCACATGAAAAGATGCTTTGTGTAGCCCTAACTGGCTATGACATTTTGGAAATTTAAGTCAGATAAACTAAAGTTTTCAAATATTAACTTATTAGATTTGATTGGAATTACTCATCAAGTATTTGGTGTTAATTTTGTGGATAAGACTCATAATATTCGAGGAATCTAAAAGGTGGATACACCGTTATTCCGCTTGTAGTATCTATTGAATATGCGAAGTTTATATTGAATATGAGTTGGTATCATAAGGAGAATTTTACATTATGCATTGTGTTAAAAATAGTAAAAGAGAATTTTATGTAACAAGCAAGTTTGGCTATCATAAGGAGAAACCTTTCCAATGTCTGTGATTGCATTGTGTGTGTGCCAAGAGACCATATGGTAGCTTCATTTTTGAAAAGCTTTGCGAGTTGATTTGTGCGCTGGTATTCAAAAGCAGAAAACTTATTCCATGTTATACAGCATGGTCCTTTGATTAACCTAACAATAAAATAAATGTAAGATAATTGTTTTAATTTTCACACTAGTCCCATGACTAACTCGGAGTTTATTGTTATTTCCCTAAATCTGGTTGCCCATATTTTTCCACAGGGTAGCCTAATAGTTTTGGTTTGCAGATATTTTATAGAGCAGGTGCTAGATTTTATCTGAAGCTATTTTATTGGAGCATTCATATTCTTCCGCTATACTTAGATATTTTTCCGTTACGTATGTATTTTTCTTGTATACTCTGGTATTTGTTGTACTCTGATATATTCTTGTATTTTGATGTAACATTGTGATGGTATTAACGAAAATGTTCTTTCTTTCAATTCTGATGTATTGTATACCCAGAGGCGATATGGAATCCGACGTTTGAATCTCCGATGTTTGACGCCTGAGTTGTGTACAACGCCGAGCTTCGAAGGCTGAAATTCCGAGTCATCACACGACCTGTTGGTAAGTGTGTAGAGGTATGGTTGAATAATGGAAATTATCATGTATCATACATATATGTTCTTCTCAACTGCTGTGAAGTTGGATTTTTTGTTAGGAAATATACTTATATTCGTCATAATACATTTATGTTATCTACACAAGCATATGTACAAATAAGCACATGTGTATCTTAATCATAATGCAGCAGTTGTTCTATAATTACAGTATTTACAAATCACATCATCCAAAACGTGATATCGACAAAGAATTCGCTACTTGGTTTCCTAATTACGTCATTGATACCATAAATTGTGTTGTAGAGTAAGGATTGAAACATTTATCCATAGGACAAAAAGGAAAGTGAAAACCTATCCAATATTCTTTGTCAATGGATACAAATGCAATAGAAAAGAATACGATACTGAAAAATTAATAAACAATACTGGTGTATTTGTTAATGATAGTGATGATCCAAATGGCCATATAAATTATTTTTTAGGCATGCTAACCCAGATTTTGCAATTGAAATATTTCACGCGACCCACCGAATAAGTATTTTTGTTTAAATACAATCAATTTGGCAACATTCCAGGTTCTGGTGTCAACGTGCACCCAAAATTTAATCTTATAGAAATAAAACATACTTTGTGTTATTGTTTAAGTATGATCCTTTTGTACTTTCCAAACAAGCCCTTCAAGTTTATTATGTTCTTTATCCATATCTAAGAAGAGATAAAATTGATTGGTCGGTTGTATACAAAACAAAGGCAAGGTTTATATTTGATGGGCGAAATATTCCCGACGAACAAGCTTATCAAGCAGATATCGAGGAAAATAGAGGAATAGTAATAACCGACGATCAAACGGATGTTTGACCTCTAAATGATGAATCAAATGCATTAATTGAAGCAGTAATCCTCATTTTAAGAAGGTGACGAGGTATGATCAGTAATCCTCATTTTAAGAAGGTAAATGTATATCTTTTTAATGTTATTCCGTTTTCATTAAAATGATATGTTATGTTAATTGATACGTGTCACATAGCCTTCTTATGATATGTCATAATGTATTTTTTTACATAGTCCGTTTATGTTACGCTAAAATGATATGCTATGCTAGTATGACATGTATTGCATAGTATTCTCATGTTATGTTATAATGTATGTTTTACATAGTCATTTTATGTTATGCTATAATGTCTGTCTGTAACAGGTACTACAGATATGTTGTCTCGTTGACATACGTCTTCAAATTTTTGGTCTCCTTCTACTTCTCAGAGTGGGACAGGTCCTCCCTTAGGTGGTGATAGCGGTGGTCCATCACAAGAGCTAGCGGGTCTTTTGGTGTGGCTTCAGCCTAAAACAAATGGAAGGTAAGTAAGTGTCAAAATTAAATTTCATTTATGTACAATATATTATAAATATATTTAGTAGTCATGAAATATTAAATATCTTTTGTCTTTGTTTAACATAGTGGATTCGAGTAGATCCCTACACCATAGTCCTTGGGATATCACGACAGGCATATATGAGTCGCATGACATAATGTTGACCTAACTGGACTTTAATTCCGGCTAATGTTAAGGAGAGTGTTTGCATGATTTTTTTGGTACGTGTAGTATATCAATTATTACATTACATAGTCATGTATACTGATTTGTTGTATATTTTATTTCTCAGGTTTAAATATCATTTCATCTTTATAAGAATATGATCAATTCACGTTTATATTTTTTCTCAAACATATAGGGTTCAGTGGACCTCAAGGATGCTGATATTTCACTCGTACAACGTTATTGGTATAGTAAAATTGTAAAAAAATTTATAGAGAAAAGATAAACAACATAAAAATAGCTGGAAAAATCAAAATTGGATGAACGCTAATGTATGGGATGTTTTTATCACTTTGTAGAGCAACGAGAAGTTACAGGTAAATTTACTATATATGTAATTTAAATTGTTTTTCTCTGTTAACATATAAACTAGAACTGTAAAAAAAATCCAACTTAAATTTATAGAGAGAGTCCCAGAGAAATTCAGCAAATAGGAGCAAGAACCATGTTACACATCGCGGTGGTTTCAAGTCATTTCAGCATGACCGTGATGACTTGGTATATTTATTAATCAGGAAGTTAAAGATTTTAACTTCTAAGTTATTAAAAGATACACTATATAACAATATATATATGTATGTATGTATGTATGTATGCATATTTCAGAAGAGACAGCGCAGTGTTCTTATGCCATATTGAGATGTTTTCCGCATACTCATGTGGTGAGTCAAACCGACGATTCTAGCTCAGTTTCATTCTCCTGGGACCATGATGGCAAGGCACGTACTGCATATGTAAGTATAAAATAGTTAACTTTAAGTTGTAATTTAATTAAAATAGTGTTATTTGAATTCGATTATATTTTGCATAACCGGAACGGTTCTAGCAACAACGGGCACAAGTCCTCGAGAATACTAGATGAGTCGACTTGATTGCTGATGTCGAGGATACGAGTTTTTAGGCTGTCATGGATCCACCAACCCGCAATAGACGCTATGGATTTGGGAACCAAGCTGTAATTTTAAACTAAATATAAAAATAATTATTTTGCTGCATTTTCAAAACTATTGTACATTATAATGGATTATAGTACACATATATTAAATTTCCTTTGATGATTTATTAGAAATTGAAATTTACATGAATTGCAATTATGAAACATTGAAAATATAAAATTGTTTATAGGTTAAGACATCTCAGAAGGTGTATCAGAAGGCTAAGGACAAAGAGGAGATTGCATAACTACGGGCCCAGATCGCCGTGCTTGAGGAATGTTATCGCTGCCGTGAAGAACATATGGAGCAGCTGAACTAGTGTTTAGAGGAGTTCATGGCCCAGTACAAACAATTTCCTTCATCTGATGGTTTCGGAAGATAGTGATTTGAGGTATATGTACATATATGCTTTGAGTGGGTGAGGATTTGGTTGATACATTGTGAAGGTTTATATATATTGTTGGTAGGGCTGTAAACGGGTCGGACCAGACCGGGGGAAGGTGTGTCCAAGCTCTGTCCTATAAGAATTCGGATGGACACGGACCGGACATCATATAGCCTCGGACCAAGCCGGACAACGGACCGTCATGTCCGATATAGCCTTGGATAATAGAAAAACATTGTATATTTTATATTGGACCGAACACTAGTGTGTCCAAGCTCTGTCCTATAAGAGAATCGGACGGACAAGGACCGAACATCTTATAGCTTTGGACCGAGCCGGACAACAGACTGTCCTGTCCGATATACAGCCCTAATTGTTGGTGTGGTGGAGATGTAGGTTTAGACATTATGTTAGATGATGGTTTGTGTTGTTTTGTTGACGTTTTTGTATATTGGTGTATGTTGTGTATATGCGTTGTATGTGTATGATTTAGATTTAATATTATGTTTGGGTATATATGCGAGTGTTATTGTGATGTATATGCTCGAAATAAAGATTTTATGATATACTTGAGAGTGCAGGGTAGCTGGAAGTAAGCCATCTAAAATTTGGAAAAAAATACCCAGATTTCCAACGGTTCACAATCACTTATAGGCCAACAATTTTCATCAGCTGTTAATGGCTTCCAACGGAAATTTTCCGATGTTTTTTGACGATTTTCGTCCGCTACCTGGTCAACAATTACTTCTACATGTCAACATTAGACATTGGAGGCTGTTGAAAAATAGACTTGATTGCATGGGAATGCGTTTATAGTCATCGAAGTGTGTACCAATGGAGTTTCCAATGGCTACCAACGACTTTTCAACGGCCCCTAACCTTTGGAAACCACAGTTGTTCTAGTAGTGTTAGGATTTAAATCCAAAAATTAGGATTTAATAAGTTGTATTTGCATGTGTTAGTTACAAGAAATGAGGATAATTCAGTATTTATGGCAAGTTTGGGTTAATTAGTGTACATGCATATAAGTTACTTTTTGTTTTGTAGAATGTTATGGATAAAATTAATTCACATTATTATTTATTAGTTTACACGCTTAATTATATATAAAACCTAGTCACTTAGAATCTATGGCAAGTGAAAAGTTACTGTATACTATATTTTATTTTAAACAAAGTTATATTCATAAATCGATAAATTTGAAAACTTCAAGGATTTCACAAAAAAACAATAAATTATGTAATATATTCTATATTGTCTAAGACATTTAAATATAAACTAATTATTTGTCAAATGTTAATATGTCACATCCTAATTAAAATAAAAAATAAAATGCATATTATTCTTTATTTCAGTAAATCCCTTAAAGAGTTTTTACCCCACCTTACAGGTATTGTATATGATTTGTTATATAGATATTTGTTTATGCCCAAAAATGGATATCTATATTCATCAGATACAACGATTATTGGAATTTTTTTATTGGACAATCTACAAACTTAATAAATTACTTAAATTTAGTAAGTCATTTCATCTTAAACAAATCATAAATTTGGCCACTACTTCCTTTTGTTTAATATGTACATGCATTTGGGTATGATACAGGAGGAAAGTGGGATAAAAAATAGCCCTTTGCTAAAAAGAATAATTATACCAAACGTATACCTTCAAATCATTGCTGATGATATTTTATAATCTTATAAGTAAATTACTTTAAAACATATGACATCAAAGCCAAAATCATTTGAACAAGTACTCTGAATCTTTGCATTCGAACTCATTCAAAAACATTCAAAACAAAAGAAAATTGTTTGTTAAAATGCTTTAGGTTGAAGCCATTCAAAATAGTTGAAACAAAATAAATTATAGGGATTATAACTTCAAAACAAAACAATTCAAAAAAATCGGCTTTATTCCTCTATGGCTTTAAACCAGAAATACTCAGCTTCGCACCTCAATGATGTTCGAAGCTAAATAGTTGGCACTTATATAATGTTCGAAGTGAAGCAAAACACTTATTAGAGTTTTAAGTTCATAAAATAGGCCTTTGAGTTTGAATATAATTAGAATTTTGAAATAGAGGACACAAACTAATCGAATCTTATTTAAAAATAGTTGGAAGAGACTGCATCGAAGCAAATCAAATGCGATTTTGAAGACAACGGATTTGAAGTAGAACTTATTCGTAAAAGCATTTCAAGGCAAGCGACGTCAAAATAGAGTAAAAGCAATTTAAAGTGGCAGCTTCAAAATGAAGAAGAGCAAGGGAATTGGATTGTTTTGGAACAATTAGTTAACATAGCTCCCTTTCCGAAGTGAAGCACTACTTTGAATCATCCATACTTCAAAGCACTCCATACTACGTTGCCTTATCCTCATGGGCTTCTCCGCATGATGAAGTAAATGATTCAAAGCCAGTATGCAAAGCAAAGCAACTGCTTTTGTGTGTGGCAGAATTCTTTTTTCGTAACCATTTATTTAAATAAGCAATTAAATAAATATTTAAGCTAAGCTAACTTAGAAAATCCATATTAACTTATAAATTCATGGAAAAATCCCCAAAACTCAAAATATATCCTTTTTGATATACATTCCAATATATATTAAATTTGAATAAAAATATATTTATTTAATTATCTTAAATAATTAAATTTAGATTAAATTATTTTATATAGCTAGAAAATTCACAAGAAGTTCACACTTGTCTAGGAAATTATAAAACTTGAATCTCAGTGCTAAAATGATGTACCTCGCCTCACTTTATAATCTCAAGGTAGCTGAATTTAATATGATCGAGTTTCTATGCAAATCCTACGTTATAACTTCATAAAAGTGCACTTATCATCAATAAGAATATATTTAATATGTGTGTGTGTGCATGTGCATGTGCGTGTGCGTGAGAGAACTTCTATCATCTAAACCTTGCATAATAAAACATTTGAAGAAGCAACATTTTAAATCTAAACATAGAATCGAATCAATAAGAAAATGAAAGAGCGAATATCATTATTCACCTTGAATAGAATATGAGAAAACTTGGTATTTTGGTTGACCCTACTTCCTAAGTTTGATTTCTTCTTCTAGCTTAATTTCCTTTTCTCTTTTTAGAGGAATGGTTGACCTCAAAGATATTTTAGTTTAGTTTGCAAAATAAATAAAGAGTTGTATGACAATTGTTAAGTGTTAAATATTTAGGAAATGACCTTTACATATTCTATCTCTCTCATATTCTTCCTTTTTATTTATCAAACCTAATTGCTTTAAGTAGTTGGAAAACTATGGCTCGACCCATTTAATTAGTCATATCCCATTCTCATCATAAATTATTTTATTTAATCTTCCCAACTAAATGTTCTAAATAATGTCCAGTAAAATTATGGATATTATATCCTCCCTTCTTTAAACCACTTCATCCTTGGAATTACGATAAGAACAAACAACAGTCAAACAAGCATAAAGCTAAATATACCATTAAGAAAATTATGATAAGTAGACTTAATCTTGACATTAGTTTCCTAAGTATGATCTCTACCACTATCGCTCAATCTGCACTTCCACTAATCTGACTGTCTTATTTGTAACACCCCGTATGTTGAATAACTTGCTATAATATAAAACAGGGCAGAATTAAAATTTAAAATCTGAATCAGGGGAAACGGGCTATGCCATTGCGTTCGTCTCGGAAAAATACGCGAAATAGAGTTCGAGTTTTCGAAAATCGGAGTCCGTATGATCCAGATAAGGCCCGAAGAAGTTTTCAGAAATTTAAAACAGATTTTAAATACGAAAATTTCACATTTCAGAAGTGGCGGGAAAATTGCCGCCAGATCCAGGGGGTCGACCTGGGGGTCGACTGGGGAGTCGACCCTAGGGTCGACCTGGGGGTCGACCTCCCTGGTCGAGCCCAGGTGACCTGGGTGCATCAGCTTGGCTTTTGGGCTGTGTTTTGGTGGCTAGGACGAGATCTGACGGCTCTAATCTAATTTAGGGTTAATCTAATGGCCTAAAACACCTAACTACTCTATAAATACACCCTAAGACTACCCTAATTCATACTAAAAATAGCTACAACACCGTTATGCCGTCAAAATGCAACTTGAAGGAGCCTCCATCAAATTAAAGAGGAAGATAGCTTCTCAAATCAACTTCTAATCAACTCTAGCAACTTAATCTTCTTCTTAGGAGTGCTAATCAACAAGTTGTGAGTTTTCTATAGCCTTAATGACCAATTATTGAATTGATTATGATAGGATATAATGAGGTTATGGCTATGAATGTGGATCAACGCAAGTTATGCAAGTTATATGCTATGTGTTAATGATGTTATGCAAGTTATATGCTATGTGTTAATGATGTTATGCAAGTTATATGCTATGTGTTTGTGATGTTATGCAAGTTATGCAAGTCATATGCTACATGTTCATGATGTTATGCAAGTTTTGCAAGTCATATGCTACATGTTCATGATGTTATGCAAGTTATGCAAGTTATATGCTACATGATCATGATGTTATGCAAGTTATGCAAGTATTAGGCTATGTGTTCATGATGCTAGTTATGCAAATTGCTATGATAAACATTGATCCATTATGACACCATGATTATGCAAGTTTTGTGTATGATTATATGCAAGTTCATGTATGATATGTATGCAAGTTTGTTGTATGATTATATGCAAGTTCACATATGACATGTTATGCAAGTATGGTGTTTGATTATATGCAAGTTTACACCTTAGTATGATATGCATACATATGCATGTTAACCCCTTTATATGTCATACATACATATGCAAGTTAACCCCTTTGTATGACATAAGAAACTTATGCAAGTTAACCTCTTTATGACATATGTGATTCATGCAAGTTTGGGTTGATTATTTATGCTAGTTGGGTTTGATGCTATATGCATGTTGACACCTTTAAACCCATGTTGATGCTAATGTGTTATGCAAGTTGAACCCATTGTATTTGTGATGAATCTTCCCTTTTATGTCATGTTATCGAATTACGTGGGGAACGATGGGGTTAATAAACATGTTAATGAAATTGTGTGAAGTTGGTATGATTATGCATACCATATAGTGGACGGACATAATTGAGTCAATTATGTACATCGTTAAAATTGGAATTAATTAGGGAAAATTAATTCGGGGGTGATTAATTAGGTGTAATTAATCGACTAAGGAACGAGGTTGGACCCTTTTGTAGCGTAAGACTGCCCGGAACCGACCGGCAAATCCAGCGGCTACAAATGATTGGCCCAATGTGAGAGGTCTTAGGCAGAAACTAAATACGTGACAAGTGTATAGACACGAGGTTAGACTCGGTTATGCCGTAAGGCTGCCCGGACCCAACCGGCAAATCCAGCTGCCATAAAAGATAGTCTAATGTGAGAGGTCTTTACAGCGGTTATGTTCTTAATTAATTAAGAAACACTTAACCAGATAAGCATGTAGTGGGCATGAGGGGTTAAGTGGGTGCCTTGGGTGGCATGTGGAAATCAAGTAAGTGCCTTGGGTGGCATGTGGAAATCTAGTGGGTTGCCTTGGGTGGCAATAGAAAATACGATTAGAATACTTAACCAAGTGGAAACATGTAATTAAACATGATTAAAGGGTTAAGTGGGATGCACTAGATATAATGACAAGCTTAGGTGGTAGCTTGTGGGGGGACCATTTCAACCAGTAACCCATATGTATCTTATTGGGCTCGACCCATGTCGAGGACGGGACACGCGTACTGGGCTTGATTATAAGAGGCCAAAACGGGTTAGCGGTGGCAACGCAAGTCCAACGGGTTTCATATGCGTGTGTGGACCCGGGCCGGTAGGTAAGACGTTGTTGCATCGTGTAGGTATAAGCCGTGCACCATTTGTTGTATCGGGTTGCCACTTTGGGGAGTGATGCACCCCATTGTGGGGCCAGCACGGGTATCTACGGTAGGGAGCCGATCGCTTGGGGAGTAGTGGGTACACCTAGTGGAGATAGGGGCAGACGACACCTATGTAGTCAGCTAGGGGTACACGAAACTACTGGGTAAATTTTCTAAGTCCTTGGGAGGGATCAACCTTTAAGTAGGAATGACTGGTGTGGTGCAGTTAGTAATTACCCTTGGGTGGGTAGATGTGTCTTTACCGTTGTCTTAGTTCACCTTATGTCTAGTTGGCTACTTAGTGTAGTCATTTATCCCCAGTCATCCCGTACCAAGTTTATATCATACCCTAATTACTTTAATGATTGAGTTGTTAAAGTTATAGGGCTTACTCAGACTTATGTCTGACCCCGTTGTTTTTATCTTTTTCCCCCTCAGGTCCTCAGGTTGGGCCTAGCACTAGTGGGCTTTGATCAGATTTCTTTATCTATCTCTTGGAGCTTGGACCGTGATGTAAAGCCCAACTTATCTTTTCTTTATGGCTATTGTTTATGTAGTGGAATTATGTACTTATGTTTTTATCAGGATGGATATTTAGTACTTGACTCTTTATGGTGTTGTAACTAAACATGTTTACCTTCTGCTGCTTTGAAATGATGTTTTAGATTTTCAAGTATTTATATCTGTCTTGTTGTAATTTTTCTGTTCTATACTCACTTAAAATGCTCCACCGAAGTTAAGGCATTCCCTTAGTGAGTGACCTTAGCGGGTGTGGGGTGTTACACGTGGTATCAGAGCGTAGGTTACCAGAACAGATAAAATTTTTAGAAAACTATTTTTCTAAAAAACATTTTTGGAAGAAGTATTTTCAAAAACATTTCTTTAAAGAGAAAAGTTTTTGAAAGAAAGGCATAATCCCCAATAGCCATATCTTTATCCTTCGAATTCTCCGTTTTGAATCTTTCCTTTTTCGTTTCAGCATGGCTGAAGATCTTAACTTTCCGGAGGGTGTGACGATACCAGTATGGTATAGGAGATTGATGGAGGCTAGGGCCGCCACTGCGGGTCCAGCAAATGTTCCTCCACCAACAGTAGCACCCGATCTTCCTCCTCCCCCTCCTCCTCCTCGCACGGATACTTTCGCTAAGACTTGCAAGGAATTTAAGGCTATGGGAGGGAAACCTTTTCAAGGACCAGAAACTTTTGTGGAGGCTAGAGATTGGCTTAAGGAGGTGGAAGAGTTGATAGATATCTTTGAGATGGAAGAAGTAAAGAAAGTCAAGTTGGCTGCTTGGTTAATGAAGGGAGAGGCCTCATTCTAGTGGGAGGTCACTAATGGAAAGGTTCTTGACTCTAGAGCAAGGAAACCTCTCAGTGAAGGAATATGTCAACAAGTTTAATCAATTGGCAAGGTTTGGCATAGACATGGTGAATACACCGGAGAAGAAGGCTTTGAGGTTCGTTAAGGGCTTGAATGAACTGATGCATGGATTGGCTATGACTCATATCCCTATGGGGGCCACCTTTGAGAAGCTAGTAGATATGGCACTCATGCATGAGGAAGAGAAGGGTCCCAATGCTAATAAGGCACCCAAGAAGAAAGGAGATCAAAAGAGACCTCAACAACAATAGCAAAACAAGGGTGGAAAAGGCAACGGTGGCAAGGGGAAGAAGAAGTGCTTCAATTGCGGGATACCAGGCCACCTAAGCAAAGATTGTCGGAAGAAGAAGAAGACTGGCTGCTACCACTGTGGTGAAGCAGGGCATCTAGTGAAAGATTGCCCTAAGAAGAGGCAAAGGACAGGATCTACCTCAGGAGGACAAGTGCAAGCTCTTATGGCACCGGGTCAGGCAAGGGGGCAAGTTCAGGCTCTCGCGGTTCCACCAGCTCAGGAAAGAGGTAGAACTATTTCCGTTGAAAGTCTGGTTTTTCTATTTGATCATCCTGTCCGTACATTGTTTGATTCTGGCGCATCGCATTCGTTTATCTCATCATCATTAGTTGAGTCACTGCACTTAGACACCAGTCTAGTAGATGATCCCTTGGTTGTTTCAAACCCAATTGGGGGCTCCACTTATTTGTCCATGATATGTTTGGGTTTGAAGATTTCTATACTTAGCGTTGAGTTTGGATGTGATGCTTTTGTTTTAGGCTTCACGGGCTATGGGTTGATTTTGGGCATGGACTGGTTATCCAGTAATGGTGTCGTTCTTGATTGTGAAAGGAGAGTTGTTAGGCTCATGACCCGCTTGGGTAACACTCTCGAGATCTCTTGTAATCCCATGGATTCTGTTATGCTAAGTTATCATGAATCGCTTGACGCTTCGGTCGAGAGTTTGCGATCTGTTAGAGTGGTCCGAGAATACTCGGATGTGTTTGAGGAGGTGAAGGGCTTACCTCCGAGGCGGGAGATAGACTTCCGAATATATCTGGTGGATAATGCTAAACCAGTATCTTTACCAGTGCTCCACATGGCTCCTCGTGAGAGGAGGGAACTCCATAAGCAAATAGGGGAGTTGCTTGAGAAGGGGTTCATAAGACGAAGTATATCGGAGTGGGGTGCTCCAGTAGTTTTTGCTACGAAGGCGGATGGGTCCCTCAGACTTTGTGTAGACTATAGAGAACTCAACAAGCTCACAAAGAAGAATAGACACCGATTGCCGAGGATTGATGATCTTTTTGATCAGTTGGTTGGCGCCTCAGTATTTTCTCAGTTGGACTTAGCCACGGGGTTTCATCAGTTGAGGGTGGCTGAGGATAGCATAGACAAGACTGCCTTTAGGACTCCGGATGGTTTCTATGAGTGGCTTGTGATGCCATTTGGTTTGACGAACGCCCCTGCATACTTTGTTGATTTGATGAGTAGGGTGTTCAGGGAGTACCTTAATAAGTTCGTGATGGTCTTTGTTGATGACATCTTAGTATTTTCTAAGAGTGAAGAAGAGCATGCCCTACATCTTAGGGAAGTGTTGGAGACTCTTCGAGCGCATAGCCTTAAGGCTAAATTCTCTAAATGTCACTTCTGGAGGAAGGAAGTGCTGTTCTTGGGGCACATGGTCTCCAAGGAAGGGATAGCTGTGGATCCCGCGAAGGTAGTATCCATTCAAGATTGGAAGGTTCCGAAGAATGCTACCGAGGTGAGGAGTTTCTTGGGGTTGGCTGGCTACTATAGGAAGTTTATCAAGGACTTCGCGAAGATATCAGCCCCATTAACTCGTTTGACGAAGAAGAATCTAGTCTTCGTATGGGACGTAGATTGTGATGATGCGTTCCGACGGTTAAAGAGAGCTTTAACCACAGCTCCAGTCTTAGTGTTGCCAGATGGGAGTAAGCCATTTGTTGTTTATACCGATGCTTGTGGGACAGGACTGGGCGCAGTCTTAATGCAAGAGGGAAGGGTAATAGCCTACGGTGGAAGGCAGTTGAGAAAGCATGAGAAAAATTACCCTACCCGTGATTTAGAGTTGGCCGCTATTGTTTTTGCGCTTAAGATTTGCCGCCATTATCTTCTGGGAGAGAGATTCGAATTGTTCACTGACCACAAATCATTGAAGTACTTGTTTTCTCAGAAGGATTTGAACTTGAGACAGCAAAGGTGGATGGAGTTCTTAGCATCCTATGATTTCGAGATAGCGTATACCCCTGGCAAGGGTAACGTGGTGGCGGACGCCTTGAGTAGAAAAAGGTTGTCCTTGAGTTCATTGTTCGTGGAACGACGAAGCTTGGAATTTATCTCGATGTTTGATTTCAGACCTTCCGTTGACTATATACCCGGTTTGATAGCATCCTTGGAGGTTAGACCTACTCTTTTGGGGCGGATTGGAGAAGCACAGAGGGACGACCCACAGTTGGTTGAGTTAGTAGAGAGGCTCATAAGGGGGGAGTCGTCCATCCATTTGAGTAGGTACACCCTAGATGATAGGGGGTGCTTGCGTAGAGACGGTAGACTTTGTGTACCGCAAGACGAGGGTTTGAGGAAGGCTATTCTTGATGATGCACACCATTCTAGGATGACTATTCATCCCGGTGGGGACAAGATGTACCAAGACATGAAGCGAGTTTTCTTTTGGGCCGGTATGAAGAAATATGTGGCCGAGTATGTTGCTAAATGCTTGGTGTGCCAACAAGTGAAAGCGGAGCAAAAGAAACCAGGTGGGTTGCTTCACCCATTGGAAGTTCCGCAATGGAAGTGGGATAGCGTCTCGATGGATTTTATTGACGGGTTATCCAGATCAAGGAAGGGTAATACGGGAATTTGGGTTGTAGTAGACAGACTTACTAAGAGTGCCCATTTCATACCTGTGAAGAGCAAGAGGATTGCTCGATGGCTAGCTTCAGTTTATCTTCGAGAGATAGTTCGATTGCATGGGGTACCCTCTAGCATAGTGAGTGATCGAGATCCTATCTTCACTAGCGAGTTTTGGAAGAGTTTGCAAGAAGCAGTGGGGACTCAGTTGTGTCTGAGCACCGCATATCATCCTCAGACGGACGGCCAGACCGAGAGGGTGAATCGTGTTCTGGAAGACCTTTTGAGGCTTTGTATCTTGGATTTTGGAGGTACATGGGAAGAGCATCTTCCATTGGTGGAGTTCGCGTATAATAACAGCTTTCAGTCCAGTATTGGTATGGCTCCTTTCGAAGCTCTTTATGGAAGGCCTTGTCGATCACCTACATGTTGGTGGGAATCTACGGATAAGATCTTGCTTGGGCCCGATATGGTTAGAGAGACTTTGGAAAAGATTGACTTGATTCGAAGAGGGATGAAAGCAGCGCAAGATAGGCAGAAATCTTATGCGGATAAGAGGAGGACGGATCTTGAGTTTGGTGTTGGGGACATGGTCTTTGTCAAAGTATCTCCATTACGGAATGTAGTTCGCTTTGGGTCCGTTGGGAAGTTAGCTCCAAGATTTGTTGGGCCGTTTCCTATTAAGGAAAGGATTGGATGGATGGCATATAGAGTGGATTTACCCGAGAGACTTAGTGGGGTACATGACGTATTCCATGTGTCACATTTGAGGAAGTGACTACATGAGACCGCAGAGGTGGTAGAGCCGAGCTTGCTTAAAGAAGTGGAGGTAGAGCGTGATGCGACTATTCGACGAGCTCCTACCCGCATCCTTGGGTCAGAGATTAGGAAGTTGAGGAACAGAGAGGTGCGGCTAGTCAAAGTGCAATGGGGAGAAGATGAGAGCAATGCTACTTAGGAGACAAAAGCGAAAATGCGTTCACTATACCCATTCCTTTTTGAGGGTATGTCTTTTAACTTCTCCTTTATTGTTTGTCTAGTACTTATCTTATCTTTAGTATGTCCTCTCATTAGTACCTTTGACCTTTAGATAGGGTAAACCTATGGTTGAAACATGTGTTTGAGACATGTTATGTTTGATGGATGCGTGTGGATGCAAGTGGTTGCTCGTGGATGCATAGACACACACTCTAGGCACTAGATCGGCTCAATCACTTCATATTGCATATTGCATAAAATTGTGTGTAGGTAGCTATATTAATGGATGTATAATGGTTGTGTTGTCACATGGATGATGCATTTTGGTGAATGATTGTGCACTCATGTAGAGATGGTATGTGTCGATAGGGTTCTTTCACATACATATTGGATGCATGGCACTATCATGGTTTGCATTAAGGAGGTCAACTGAATCAGTAGACCGCCTGATTTTGCATTAGACAGGGAACATATACACACACTCTTTGCATATGTTCATACAGCATTAGAAACTCTAAGGATAATGGATGCCAGTGTTTGATGGTTTGAGTAGATGGTTGTTTGGTTGGTGGGATATGTTCTTCTTGACTTAGAGATTTCGGGGACGAAATCCTTTAAGTAGGGGAGAATGTAACACCCCGTATGTTGAATAACTTGCTATAATATAAAACAGGGCAGAATTAAATTTTAAAATCTGAATCAGGGGAAACGGCCTATGCCATTGCGTTCGTCTCGGAAAAATATGCGAAATAGAGTCCGAGTTTTCGAAAATCGGAGTTCGTATGACCCAGATAAGGCCCGAAGAAGTTTTCAGAAATTTAAAACAGATTTTAAATACGAAAATTTCACATTTCAGAAGTGGCGGGAAAATTCCCGCCAGACCCAGGGGGTCGACCTGGGGGTTGACAGGGGAGTCGACCTGGGGGTTGACTGGGGAGTCGACCTGCCCACCAGGTCGACTGGGGAGTCGACCCTAGGGTCGACCTCCCTGGTCGCCCAGGTGACCTGGGTGCATCAGCTTGGCTTTTGGGCTGTGTTTTGGTGGCTAGGACGAGATTTGACGGCTCTAATCTAATTTAGGGTTAATCTAATGGCCTAAAACACCTAACTACTCTATAAATACACCCTAAAACTACCCTAATTCATACTAAAAATAGCTACAACACCGTTATGCCGTCAAAATGCAACTTGAAGGAGCCTGCATCAAATTAAAGAGGAAGATAGCTTCTCAAATCAACTTCTAATCAACTCTAGCAACTTAATCTTCTTCTTAGGAGTGCTAATCAACAAGTTGTGAGTTTTCTATAGCCTTAATGACCAATTATTGAATTGATTATGATAGGATATAATGCGGTTATGGCTATGAATGTGGATCAACGCAAGTTATGCAAGTTATATGCTATGTGTTAATGATGTTATGCAAGTTATATGCTATGTGTTAATGATGTTATGCAAGTTATATGCTATGTGTTTGTGATGTTATGCAAGTTATGCAAGTCATATGCTACATGTTCATGATGTTATGCAAGTTATGCAAGTCATAAGCTACATGTTCATGATGTTATGCAAGTTATGCAAGTTATATGCTACATGATCATGATGTTATGCAAGTTATGCAAGTATTAGGCTATGTGTTCATGATGCTAGTTATGCAAATTGCTATGATAAACATTGATCCATTATGACACCATGATTATGCAAGTTTGGTGTATGATTATATGCAAGTTCATGTATGATATGTATGCAAGTTTGGTGTATGATTATATGCAAGTTCACATATGACATGTTATGCAAGTATGGTGTTTGATTATATGCAAGTAACATGTGCAAGTTTACACCTTAGTATGATATGCATACATATGCAAGTTAACCCCTTTATATGTCATACATACATATGCAAGTTTACCCCTTTGTATGACATAAGAAACTTATGCAAGTTAACCTCTTTATGACATATGTGATTCATGCAAGTTTGGGTTGATTATTTATTGTACAAACCCGTATTTTCAATAACCTGTTATAACATAAATCGAGGCAGAATTTAATTCTAAAATCTGAATCCAGGGAAGCGGGCTTTGCCATTGCGTTCGTCTCGGAAAAATACGCGAAATAGAGTCCGAGTTTTCGAAAATCGGAGTCCGTATGACCCGATTAAGGCCCAACGAAGTTTTCAGAAAATTTCAAAGTAAAAACAGATTTCAAATTCAAGTTTGAATTTGGAAATTAGGTCAGATTGGGCCAGGCGGAAAATTCCCGCCAGAGCACCCAAGTCGACAGCCCTATCGACTTGGGAGTCGACTTGGTTGGACCCAAGTCGACAGCCCTGTCGACTTGGCTGTCGACTTGGTCCAGCCGGGCAGTTTTGCCTGGTGCACCATTTTGGGGTCTTGGTTAGGTTTTTGGGCCAGATTCGGTTTTGAGGGCTGAGATTGGAACTAGGGTTTAATCCTAAGGCTAAAACTAATCCTAATCTCTATAAATAAACCCCTAACCTAACCCTAAATCATCATTATTCACTCATACAACTAAACTATGGCAAAATCATTCCTCTCATGGCCTCCACTCTCTTCATAAATTTCCTAAGTCATTTCTATGAGAGATTTTCCATGCATACAAGTGTTTTCAAGCTTGTATGAGCATCATTAGCTTGCATTCAAGTCAAGTTTCTATATTTGCATCATAAAGAAAGAGTTTTGATCATTTTGGCTCAAGGGTTTTTCTATTAGAGCTTGCATTTTGGGTCTATTTGATTGCATAAGGGCTTTGTCATATTTTTGTGTCTTCATAAGCATTGTAAGCCCTTTTCTACTTTCATATTTAAACTCTAAAGCTAATAAATGATGCAAGTTGTGTTTGATTATTATGATATGATATGCAAGTTTATCATGTTATGCAAGTATGCTATGATATGATATGCAAGTTTATCATGATATGTTATGCAAGTTTACTATGATGTAATATGCAAGTTATGTTATGCAAGTTTGATATGCAAGTTTGTCATATGATATGCAAGTTATGTTATGCAAGTTTGGGTTGATCATTTTGTTCATGTTATCATGTTATGCAAGCTTATCTTGGGTTTATGAGCATAAAGCTTCAAGCTTTATGCTAAAGGTTGCATTTTGGCAACATGTAGGTTATCATATCCCTTATGATAACTTGCATGTGAGGCTAAATGCGAACTTATGGCCATTTCTACATGTCATTTATCACCATGTATCACCAATATGCTAAGTTTGGTTTTATGCATGCTTTTGAGGCCTAAAAATGTAATATGCAAGTATATGAACATGTGTACATTTCATATGCCACCATGTTGAACTTGTGGCTTCAACACCTTTATGTCATGATTATGCCAAGTTCCCTCTTTCTATCCTTTATGCGCTATTGCGATATGTAAGCGATGGGATTGCGTTTGGGGTTGGGTAAACTTAAAAGACATAAAAACATAAGATTGGGAATTTACCTATTAAGTTAGGTCTACCCATTGGGAATTTACCTATTAAGTTAGGTCTACCCAAATGCTTGAAAACTTGTAATATGTTTTGGAAACATGATGGACATGACACTTAGAAAATATAAGTGTGACCAACTCGAGGTTGGGTTGAGTTTGTAGCGTAAACCTACCCGGAACTGACCGGCCTAACTAGTTGCTACAAATAATTGGACCCAATGTGAGAAGTTGGCCATGTGGTACCTTGAACCCGAGGTTAGACCAAGTTGTGGTGTAAAGCTACCCGGACCCGCCCGGCTTAACTAGTAACCACAACAAGGTCTAATGTGAGAGGTTAAGGCACGTGAAATTAATTAATGCCTCATGATTAGGGTTAAGTCATGGTCCACTTAATACTTAACCAATTTGGGCTTGGTAGATTAATCAGGGTTAAGTCGTGAACTCATCGTTACACTTAAACAAGTTAATCCATGATTAGCAAGAGGGTTTAACCGTACTTAACCCACTAGAAAATCCTAGCAACGGGGCTCCACTCCAGCAGTAATCCCAATTTTGTATCATCATGACCCTAGGGACTAGGCTAGGGTGGGGCACGATTACTGGACTTGAGGTAAGCGACCAAAAACGACGGCAGAATGGTACGCCGGTGTAGTTCCGGGCGGACTATGGTCGTGCACATAGTCCGAAGCCGGGGAAAGCATGCACGGGTACCAGTAGATCGAGACTGTGCACTCATGTTTATGGTGTCCAGGGGTTGACACCCTAGGGCTTGATACACCCGACGGGAGACCCTGCACAGTCTGACTACAATTATGTTTGGGCCGCATTGACACCAACACGTGACGAGTTAGGCTTATAGGGAGCCGATCGACTAGACCGTTTGGTTGGACTGCGTATTAGGGTCACTTCATGTTATTGGGCCAAAGCTTGGGCCAAGGGATCAATACTTGTTTATTCAAGTCATGTTAGCTTGCTAGTACACCTGTGGTGCAAAAACCTTAAACCTGATTATGCGATGACACCTTTATCTACCTTGTTAGTTAATCATCATGCTAGTATGTTGTTATCCTTATGTTCATCCCAGCTTTCATCATGCCAGTTAACTTTATCAGTTTACATTGATTGTAGTAGGGCTTACTCAGTCTTTTTGACTGACCTGTTTTTCTTTCGCCTCTTTTCTTCCGTTCCCCCCCCCCAGGTTCTCAGGGTGGGAATATTGGAGCTTAGCTTGGATTTCTGATCGCTTGCTTGTGGGATTTTAGCTCATGTACGGTCTTGACATGAAGCTAGCTATGGTTATCACTTATTTTGGGGATAGTACTTATGTATTTCAGTTTTTCAGTGATGTTGTTTTTATCTAGACTTGTGTATTTGGAAAGTTGACATTATGTTGTATCAGACTTGTTTTGAAATAGTTTGAAATCTTCCGCTGTTTTACTTATCTTATTTACTCTGTTTACATATATACATATGTTCTTGTTCTGCCTTGATATATCATTATGCATGTTTACCTGATTCAAACGCCCCTCCAAAGTCAGAGTGCTTGCAAGAGCCACCCTGGCGGAGGTAGGGTGTTACATTTGGTATCAGAGCATATGGTTTACGAGAAGGAACAAAAAGGTTTTTAAAACTTTTGGAAAACTATTTTCAAAACCAAGTATAAAGTATTTTTCCAAAGAAAAGTCTAGTTTATTTTAAAGGCTATTCCCCAAAAAGCTATTAGCAAAATTCCTTCGTTTTTCTCCATTTTGAATCTATCTTTTTTCTTCGTTTTCAGTATGGCTGATAACTTTGCTATTCCGGAGGGAGTGCACGTACCTGTTTGGTATAGGAGACTTTTGGAGGCTAGGGCGACCGAAGCCGGCCCCGTAGATGTTCCTCCTCCTCCTCCGGTAGTTAATGTTCCTCCTCCTCCTGTCACTGATGTTCCTCCTCCTCCTGTCGCTGAGGTTCCTCTTCCTCCTCCCCCTCAGCATCCTCAACTGACTTCGCAAAGACTTGCAAAGATTTCAAAGCAATGGGTGGTAAGAACTTTCAAGGCACTGAGACTTTTGTAGAGGCCAGGAATTGGTTGAAAGAGACCGAGGATTTATTTGCTATCTTTGGGTTAGACGATCAGAGGAAGATCTTGTTGGCGGTTCGGCTTATGAAGGATGAAGCCGCTTATTGGTGGGAAGTCACCAATGGTACTAGGCCTGTTGAGACTTGGGCCGATTTCAGGGCAAGGTTTGTGCTTAAGTTTCTATCTTCTGCTGAGGAGAATCTGCAAATGGAGAGGTTCATAACTTTGAAACAAGGAGATATGTCTGTCAAAGAATATGTGAACAAGTTCAATCAGTTAGCTCGTTTTGGCTTGGATATGGTGAGTACTGCTCAGAAGAAGGCTCTTCGTTTTGCTAGAGGATTGAATGAGCCGTTGCAGGGATTGGCTATGTCACATATTCCCCATGGGGCCACGTTTGAGAGCTTGGTTGATATGGCGTTACTTCAGGGAGATGTCAAGAAAGAGATCAAGATGAATGATACTCAAGCCAAGAAGACTGATTCCCAGTGGAAAGGAAATCAGGGTAATCCAAGTGGTCAGAGCAGTCAAGGCAATCAGAACAAGAACAAGAGTCAAGGTAACAAGGGGAACAATAGCAAGGGCAATAACGACAAGAGGAAGTGCCATTATTGCGGTTCAGTTGGGCATCTTATTAAGGATTGTAAGAAGAGAAAAAGGAAGAGTGGTGAATGCTTTCATTGTGGTGAGTTTGGACATTTCAGCAAAGATTGCCCGAAGAAGCAAGGGCAAGGTCAGACTCAGTATGCAAGACCATCTGGAGGGCGAATTCATCCCCTCAACATCGTTCTTCCAGCTCATGATCGAGGTAGTGTTTCTGTTAAAAGTCTTGTTTACATTTCTGATTTTCCTGTTCGTACTTTGTTTGATTCTGGTGCATCGCATAGTTTATTTCATTTGGTTTAGTTGAAAGTTTGCACCTAAGTACTAGTCTAGTTAAGATCCCGTGTGTGTTTCAAATCCAATTGGGGTTTCCGCCCATTTGTCTATTATCTACGTGGATTTGAAAATCTCTATCTTTAGTGTAGAGTTCTCATGTGATGCTTATATTCTCGGTTTCATGGAGTATGGGTTGATTTTGGGCATGGATGGGTTGTCCAGTTTTGGAGCCATCCTTGATTTTTGAGCATAGGGTTGTGAGGCTCATGACTCGCCTCGGTAATACCCTAAAAATTTCTAGTAACCCTATGGGTCCCGTCACGTTGTGTTATCTTGAATCCCTCAACTCGTCTATCGATAGTTTGCAATCTATGAGGGTGGTCCGAGAATATCCTGATATCTTGGGTGAAGTGAAGGGGGGTTACCCCTAAGCGAGAGATTGATTTCCGCAGTTATCTGGTTGATAATGCCAAGTCAGTTACGTGGCCGGTTAGGCACATGGTCCCGCGAGATGAGAGTTAAGAAAGCAAGTCAAGGAGTTGCTTGAGAAGAACTTCATGCGATGAAGCATTTCCGAAGAGGGTGCTCTAGTAGTATGCGCTACTAATGTGGACAGTTCGCTTCGCCCGTGTGTTGATTATCGTGAGTTGAACAGGAAGAATAGACAACCATTACCAAGGATCGATGATTTGTTCAGCTTGTAGGAACATCTGTTTTCTCTTGATCTTGCAACTGGATTCCATCAGCTCAGAGTAGCTGAGGATAGTATAGGCAAAACTGCGTTCAGAACTCCAGATGGATTCTTAGAGTGGCTGGTCATGCCATTCGGTTTGACTAATGCACCCGCCTACTTCGTGGACTTGATGAGTAGGGTGTCTAGGGAGTTCCTGAACGAGTTTGTGGTAGTCTTTGTAGACGATATCCTGACTTTCTTAAAGAACGAGGAAGAACATGCTAGGCATCTCAAGGAGGTGATGGATACGCTTAGAGCGCATCAGTTGAAAGCCAAGTCCTCCAAATGTCATTTTGGAGAAAAAGAAGTTAGATTTCTTGGGCACATAGTTTCTAAGCAAGGCTTAGCGGTGGATCCCGCTAAAGTGGTCGCGGTTCAA
Organism: Allium sativum; assembly: GCA_030737875.1. NCBI lineage: Eukaryota > Viridiplantae > Streptophyta > Magnoliopsida > Asparagales > Amaryllidaceae > Allium > Allium sativum. The sequence continues at coordinate 993,431,934 of CM060924.1, read as the reverse complement.
GACCGGAAAGCTCCGACGAGGACAAGTGAAGTAAGAAGTTCTCTCAGTTTAATTAGTTAGTTAGCGTCCCTTGAGCTTAGACCTACCCTTCTGGATCAAGTAGGGACTTCACAGAAAGAAGACCCGCAGTTAAGTCAAGATCATGGACAAGTTGATCCGAGGCGAGATGTTAAGACACCTCGCTATAGATGACAAGGGATGGCTAAGACGCAATGAGAGAAAGAAAGCTCTTAGATGCACATCAACCGAGGAGGTGGCCGAGTTTGTCCCAAGGTGCATGTTGTGCCAACAGGTTAAGGCCGAGTCATAAAAAGCCCGGTGGGCTATTACATCCATTGGAGGTCCCTGCAATGGAAGCAGTAAAGCGTCACGAAGGATTTCGTGGATGGACTGCCTAGATCAAGAAAAGGGAATACGAGCATGTGGGTCATAGTAGGTAGACTCACGAAGAGTGCTCATTTCACTCCGGTAAAGAGCGAAAGGACTGCATCATAGCTAGCGACAGTTTACTTTCAAGAAATAAAGCGGTTGCACGAGGTTCCCTAAAGTATAGTTAGTAACCATGACTCAATTTTCACTAGCCAGTTTTGGGATAGTCTACGGGAAGTCATGGGCAAGCAACTGAATCTAAGTACGGCCTATCATTCGCAGGCGGATGGTTCATTTCGTTCAAGCATGAGTTATAGAAAATCACGTTAGTAAGAGCAATTGGCAACGTGGATTGGTATTTTCAAGAAAAGTTTTGCTGCGTGGAATACTTTATAGTAAGTAAACGAGATCCAGGATTCACTAGTGAATTTTGGAGAGCTTGCATGAAACCATGAGGTCATAGTTATGTTTAAGCCAAGAATGATAGAAGAGTAAGTGAAAAAGGAAGACGGGAGGCGACAATGAAATGGGTTCCAACTCATATTTGGAAATTAGAGTTAAGAAGCTAAGAAATCATGAGGTAAAAGATGGTCAAAGCACAGTGGAGTTAAACTCAAGGAAACGTGACTTAGAAGATTGAAGGCTAGATACGCGCATCATATCCTTTTTATTATGAGTATATCCTTGATCCTTGTTTTCCTGTGGAACTTACTTGCATGTTATCTTTTTACGTATATCCTCTCGGTCCCATTCTCGGTCCTATTTTTGTCGGGAGGTACGACTTATTGGCTAGTAATACATGTCAGGGTTAGGAAGGGATTTCTTGTAATCCAAAAGGAGTATATCCTGCTTATCTTCCCGATCTCTTTGTAGCATATCTTTTGCTATCCATGTTTGTCTTGATTATCTAGTTTATCATGTTAATCTTGTCATGAGAACCTTAGGTAGAAACCCTTTGGATGAAACATGTGTTTGAAACATGTTATGCTTGATGTTTGCAAGTGGTTGTAAGTGTTTGCAAGTGGTTACTCGTGGATGTATTATACACATTAGGCACTAGATCGGCTCACACACTCCTCATATTGCATATGCATGAGTGTTTAAGCTTATTCATGGATGAAAATTTTTGTGTTATCACATGGATGTTGCATATGGATGTATGTTATGTGCACACATATAGATGTTATACATTATGTTAGGAATTGCATACATATGGATTCATTTCACTAACATAATTTGCATTGATGATATTTGCATTAGATAAGTACATATACACACACCTTTGCATATGTTCATACAACATTTAGAATCTTGTAAGGACGATGATTGCTCGTGGATGATGTTTTGAGTAGATGGATGTTGGATGGTAGGATATGTTCTTCCTAACTTGAAGATTTCGGGGACGAAATCCTTTAAGGAGGGGAGAACGTAACAACCCGTATTTTCAATAACCTGTTATAACATAAATCGAGGCAGAATTTAATTCTAAAATCTGAATCAAGGGAAACGGGCTATGCCATTGCGTTCGTCTCGGAAAAATACGCGAAATAGAGTCCGAGTTTTCGAAAATCGGAGTCCGTATGACCCGATTAAGGCCCAACGAAGTTTTCAGAAAATTTCAAAGTAAAAACAGATTTCAAATTCAAGTTTGAATTTGGAAATTAGGTCAGATTGGGCCAGGCGGAAAATTCCCGCCAGAGCACCCAAGTCGACAGCCCTGTCGACTTGGGAGTCGACTTGGTTGGACCCAAGTCGACAGCCCTGTCGACTTGGCTGTCGACTTGGTCCAGCCGGGCAGTTTTGCCTGGTGCACCATTTTGGGGTCTTGGTTAGGTTTTTGGGCCAGATTCGGTTTTGAGGGCTGAGATTGGAACTAGGGTTTAATCCTAAAGCTAAAACTAATCCTAATCTCTATAAATAAGCCCCTAACCTAACCCTAAATCATCATTATTCACTCATACAACTAAACTATGGCAAAATCATTCCTCTCATGGCCTCCACTCTCTTCATAAATTTCCTAAGTCATTTCTATGAGAGATTTTCCATGCATACAAGTGTTTTCAAGCTAATATTACCCTGATTTCCTTTCCACTGGGAATCAGTCTTCTTGGCTTGAGTATCATTCATCTTGATCTCTTTCTTGTCACTCCTATTCTCTTCATTGAGTAGGGCCATATTCACCAAACCCTCGAAAGTTGCCCCCAAGGGTATATGAGTCATGGCTAATCCATGTAATGGCTCGTTTAATCCTAGAGCAAAGTATAGGGCCTTCTTCTGAGCTGTGTTAACCAAGTCTAAACCGACCCGAGCCAGTTGATTAAACTTATCTATGTATTCCCTAATAGTCATGTCCCCTTGCTCCAGTGATAGGAACCTTAGTCCAAACTTTCCCCGAAAGTCATCCCAAGTCTCAATTGGCCTAGTAGCGGTGGTGACCACCCACCAACGTGCAGCTTCTTCCTTTAGCAACCACACTGCCAATAAAACCTTCCTACGGTCATCTATATCAAAGAAGGCAGAAAGATCTTCGGTTTCTTTCAACCAATTCCTTGCCTCTACATAAGTCTCGGTTCCAATGAAATTCTTGCAACCCATCGCCTTAAAGTCTTTGCAAATCTCTGCGAAGTCAGCTTGAGGATGCTGAGGGGGAGGAGGAAGAGGAACCTCAGCGACAGGAGGAGGAGGAACATCAGCGACAGGAGGAGGAGGAACATTAACTACCGGAGGAGGAGGAGGAGGAACATCTGTGGGGCCGACTTCGGTCGCCCTAGCCTCCAAAAGTCTCCTATACCAAACAGGTACGTGTACTCCCTCCGGAATGGCAAAGTTATTGGCCATACTGAAAACGAAGAGAAAGATAGATTCAGAATGGAGAAAAACGAAGGAATTTTGCTAATGGCTTTTTGGGGAATAGCCTTTAAAATAAACTAGACTTTTCTTTGGAAAATACTTTATACTTGGTTTTGAAAATAGTTTTCCAAGAGTTTTAAAAACCTTTTTGTCCCTTCTCGTAAACCATATGCTCTGATACCAAATGTAACACCCCACCTCCGCCAGGGTGACTCTTGCAAGCACTCTGACTTTGGAGGGGCGTTTGTTCCGGGTAAACATGCATAATGATATATCAAGGCAGAACAAGAACATATGTACATATGTAAACAGAATAAATAAGATAAGTAAAACAGCGGAAGATTTCAAACTATTTCAAAACAAGTCTGATACAACATAATGTCAACTTTCCAAATACACAAGTCTAGATAAAAACAACATCACTGAAAAACTGAAATACATAAGTAATATCCCCAAAATAAGTGATAACCACAGCTAGCTTCATGTCAAGACCGTACATGAGCTAAAATCCAACAAGCAAGCGATCAGAAATCCAAGCTAAGCTCCAATATTCCCACCCTGAGAACCTGGTGGGGGGGGGGGGAACGGAAGAAAAGAGGCGAAAGAAAAACAGGTCAGTCAAAAAGACTGAGTAAGCCCTTTTGTACTTTCATATTTAAACTCTAAAGTTAAATGAATGATGCAAGTTTGGTTGATCATTATGAGATGCAAGTTTGCCATGATATGCAAGTTTACTATGTCATGCTATGCAAGTTTGATATGTTATGATATGCAAGTTTGCCATGTTATGATATGCAAGTTAATCATGTCATGTTATGCAAGTTAGCCATGTTATGTTATGCAAGTTTGCCATGTTATGATATGCAAGTTTATCATGTTATGTTATGCAAGTTAGCCATTGTATGTTATGCAAGTTTGCCATGTTATGATATGCAAGTTTATCATGTTATGTTATGCAAGTTTGATATGCAAGTTTGTCATATGATATGCAAGTTATGTTATGCAAGTTTGGGTTGATCATTTTGTTCATGTTATCATGTTATGCAAGCTTATCTTGGGTTTATGAGCTTAAAGCTTCAAGCTTTATGCTAAAAGTTGCATTTTGGCAACATGTAAGTTATCATATCCCTTATGATAACTTGCATGTGAGGCTAAATGCGAACTTATGGCCATTTCTACATGTCATTTATCACCATGTATCACCAATATGCTAAGTTTGGTTTTATGCATGCTTTTGAGGCCTAAAAATGTAATATGCAAGTATATGAACATGTGTACATTTCATATGCCACCATGTTGAACTTGTGGCTTCAACACCTTTATGTCATGATTATGCCTAAGTTCCCTCTTTCTATCCTTTATGCGCTATTGCGATATGTAAGCGATGGGATTGCGTTTGGGGTTGGGTAAACTTAAAAGACATAAAAACATAAGATTGGGAATTTACCTATTAAGTTAGGTCTACCCATTGGGAATTTACCTATTAAGTTAGGTCTACCCAAATGCTTGAAAACTTGTAATATGTTTTGGAAACATGATGGACATGACACTTAGAAAAGATAAGTGTGACCAACTCGAGGTTGGGTTGAGTTTGTAGCGTAAACCTACCCGGAACCGACCGGCCTAACTAGTTGCTACAAACAATAGGACCCAATGTGAGAAGTTGGCCATGTGGTACCTTGAACCCGAGGTTAGACCAAGTTGTGGTGTAAAGCTACCCGGACCCGCCCGGCCTAACTAGTAACCACAACAAGGTCTAATGTGAGAGGTTAAGGCACGTGAAATTAATTAATGCCTCATGATTAGGGTTAAGTCATGGTCCACTTAATACTTAACCAATTTGGGCTTGGTAGATTAATCAGGGTTAAGTCGTGAACTCATCGTTACACTTAACCAAGTTAATCCATGATTAGCAAGAGGGTTAAACCGTACTTAACCCACTAGAAAATCCTAGCAACGGGGGTCCACTCCAGCAGTAATCCCAATTTTGTATCATCATGACCCTAGGGACTAGGCTAGGGTGGGGCACGATTACTGGACTTGAGGTAAGCGACCAAAAACGACGGCAGATTGGTACGCCGGTGTAGTTCCGGGCGGACCATGGTCGTGCACATAGTCCGAAGCCGGGGAAAACATGCACGGGTACCAGTAGATCGAGACTGTGCACTTATGTTTATGGTGTCCAGGGGTTGACACCCTAGGGCTTGATACACCCGACGGGAGACCCTGCACAGTCTGACTAAAATTATGTTTGGGCCGCATTGACACCAACACGTGACGAGTTAGGCTTATAGGGAGCCGATCGACTAGACCGTTTGGTTGGACCACGTATTAGGGTCACTTCATGTTATCGGGCCAAAGCTTGGGCCAAGGGATCAATACTTGTTTATTCAAGTCATGTTAGCTTGCTAGTACACCTGTGGTGCAAAAACCTTAAACCTGATTATGCGATGACACCTTTATCTACCTTGTTAGTTAATCATCATGCTAGTATGTTGTTAACCTTATGTTCATCCCAGCTTTCATCATGCCAGTTAACTTTATCAGTTTACATTGATTGTAGTAGGGCTTACACCTGTTTTGGGATAGTCTACGGGAATTCATGGGCAAGCAACTGAATCTAAGTACGGCCTATCATTCGCAGGCGGATGGTTCATTTCGTTCAAGCATGAGTTATAGAAAATCACGTTAGTAAGAGCAATTGGCAACGTGGATTGGTATTTTCAAAAAAAGTTCTGCTGCGTGGAATACTTTATAGTAAGTAAACGAGATCCAGGATTCACTAGTGAATTTTGGAGAGCTTGCATGAAACCATGAGGTCATAGTTATGTTTAAGCCAAGAATGATAGAAGAGTAAGTGAAAAAGGAAGACGGGAGGCGACAATGAAATGGGTTCCAACTCATATTTGGAAATTAGAGTTAAGAAGCTAAGAAATCATGAGGTAAAAGATGGTCAAAGCACAGTGGAGTTAAACTCAAGGAAACGTGACTTAGAAGATTGAAGGCTGGATACGCGCATCATATCCTTTTTATTATGAGTATATCCTTGATCCTTGTTTTCCTGTGGAACTTACTTGCATGTTATCTTTTTACGTATATCCTCTCGGTCCCATTCTCGGTCCTATTTTTGTCGGGAGGTACGACTTATTTGCTAGTAATACATGTCAGGGTTAGGAAGGGATTTCTTGTAATCCAAAAGGAGTATATCCTGCTTATCTTCCCGATCTCTTTGTAGCATATCTTTTGCTATCCATGTTTGTCTTGATTATCTAGTTTATCATGTTAATCTTGTCATGAGAACCTTAGGTAGAAACCCTTTGGATGAAACATGTGTTTGAAACATGTTATGCTTGATGTTTGCAAGTGGTTGCAAGTGTTTGCAAGTGGTTACTCGTGGATGCATTATACACATTAGGCACTAGATCGGCTCACACACTCCTCATATTGCATATGCATGAGTGTTTAAGCTTATTCATGGATGAAAATTTTTGTGTTATCACATGGATGTTGCATATGGATGTATGTTATGTGCACACATATAGATGTTATACATTATGTTAGGAATTGCATACATATGGATTCATTTCACTAACATAATTTGCATTGATGATATTTGCATTAGATAAGTACATATACACACACCTTTGCATATGTTCATACAACATTTAGAATCTTGTAAGGACGATGATTGCTCGTGGATGATGTTTTGAGTAGATGGATGTTGGATGGTAGGATATGTTCTTCCTAACTTGAAGATTTCGGGGACGAAATCCTTTAAGGAGGGGAGAATGTAACAACCCGTATTTTCAATAACCTGTTATAACATAAATCGAGGCAGAATTTAATCCTAAAATCTGAATCAAGGGAAACGGGCTATGCCATTGCATTCGTCTCGGAAAAATACGCGAAATAGAGTCCGAGTTTTCGAAAATCGGAGTCCGTATGACCCGATTAAGGCCCAACGAAGTTTTCAGAAAATTTCAAAGTAAAAACAGATTTCAAATTCAAGTTTGAATTTGGAAATTAGGTCAGATTGGGCCAGGCGGAAAATTCCCGCCAGAGCACCCAAGTCGACAGCCCTATCAACTTGGTTGGACCCAAGTCGACAGCCCTGTCGACTTGGCTGTCGACTTGGTCCAGCCGGGCAGTTTTGCCTGGTGCACCATTATGGGGTCTTGGTTAGGTTTTTGGGCCAGATTCGGTTTTGAGGGCTGAGATTGGAACTAGGGTTTAATCCTAAGGCTAAAACTAATCCTAATCTCTATAAATAAGCCCCTAACCTAACCCTAAATCATCATTATTCACTCATACAACTAAACTATGGCAAAATCATTCCTCTCATGGCCTCCACTCTCTTCATAAATTTCCTAAGTCATTTCTATGAGAGATTTTCCATGCATACAAGTGTTTTCAAGCTTGTATGAGCATCATTAGCTTGCATTCAAGTCAAGTTTCTATATTTGCATCATAAAGAAAGAGTTTTGATCATTTTGGATCAAGGGTTTTTCTATTAGAGCTTGCATTTTGGGTCTATTTGATTGCATAAGGGCTTTGTCATATTTTTGTGTCTTCATAAGCATTGTAAGCCCTTTTCTACTTTCATATTTAAACTCTAAAGCTAATGAATGATGCAAGTTGTGTTTGATCATTATGATATGATATGCAAGTTTATCATGTTATGCAAGTATGCTATGATATGATATGCAAATTTATCATGATATGTTATGCAAGTTTACTATGATGTAATATGCAAGTTATGTTATGCAAGTTTGATATGCAAGTTTGTCATATGATATGCAAGTTATGTTATGCAAGTTTGGGTTGATCATTTTGTTCATGTTATCATGTTATGCAAGCTTATCTTGGGTTTATGAGCATAAAGCTTCAAGCTTTATGCTAAAGGTTGCATTTTGGCAACATGTAGGTTATCATATCCCTTATGATAACTTGCATGTGAGGCTAAATGCGAACTTATGGCCATTTCTACATGTCATTTATCACCATGTATCACCAATATGCTAAGTTTGGTTTTATGCATGCTTTTGAGGCCTAAAAATGTAATATGCAAGAATATGAACATGTGTACATTTCATATGCCACCATGTTGAACTTGTGGCTTCAACACCTTTATGTCATGATTATGCCAAGTTCCCTCTTTCTATCCTTTATGCGCTATTGCGATATGTAAGCGATGGGATTGCGTTTGGGGTTGGGTAAACTTAAAAGACATAAAAACATAAGATTGGGAATTTACCTATTAAGTTAGGTCTACCCATTGGGAATTTACCTATTAAGTTAGGTCTACCCAAATGCTTGAAAACTTGTAATATGTTTTGGAAACATGATGGACATGACACTTAGAAAATATAAGTGTGACCAACTCGAGGTTGAGTTCAGTTTGTAGCGTAAACCTACCCGGAACCGACCGGCCTAACTAATTGCTACAAACAACAGGACCCAATGTGAGAAGTTGGCCATGTGGTACCTTGAACCCGAGGTTAGACCAAGTTGTGGTGTAAAGCTACCCGGACCCGCCCGGCTTAACTAGTAACCACAACAAGGTCTAATGTGAGAGGTTAAGGCACGTGAAATTAATTAATGCCTCATGATTAGGGTTAAGTCATGGTCCACTTAATACTTAACCAATTTGGGCTTGGTAGATTAATCAGGGTTAAGATGTGAACTCATCGTTACACTTAACCAAGTTAATCCATGATTAGCAAGAGGGTTAAACCGTACTTAACCCACTAGAAAATCCTAGCAACGGGGATCCATTCCAGCAGTAATCCCAATTTTGTATCATCATGACCCTAGGGACTAGGCTAGGGTGGGGCACGATTACTGGACTTGAGGTAAGCGACCAAAAACGATGGCAGAATGGTACGCCGGTGTAGTTCCGGGCGGACTATGGTCGTGCACATAGTCCGAAGCCGGGGAAAGCATGCACGGGTACCAGTAGATCGAGACTGTGCACTCATGTTTATGGTGTCCAGGGGTTGACACCCTAGGGCTTGATACACCCGACGGGAGACCCTGCACAGTCTGACTACAATTATGTTTGGGCCGCATTGACACCAACACGTGACGAGTTAAGCTTATAGGGAGCTGATCGACTAGACCGTTTGGTTGGACCACGTATTAGGGTCACTTCATGTTATTGGGCCAAAGCTTGGGCCAAGGGATCAATACTTGTTTATTCAAGTCATGTTAGCTTGCTAGTACACCTGTGGTGCAAAAACCTTAAACCTGATTATGCGATGACACCTTTATCTACCTTGTTAGTTAATCATCATGCTAGTATGTTGTTATCCTTATGTTCATCCCAGCTTTCATCATGCCAGTTAACTTTATCAGTTTACATTGATTGTAGTAGGGCTTACTCAGTCTTTTTGACTGACCTGGTTTTCTTTCGCCTCTTTTCTTCCGGTTTCCCCCCCAAGGTTCTCAGGGTGGGAATATTGGAGCTTAGCTTGGATTTCTGATCGCTTGCTTGTGGGATTTTAGCTCATGTACGGTCTTGACATGAAGCTAGCTATGGTTATCACTTATTTTGGGGATAGTACTTATGTATTTCAGTTTTTCAGTGATGTTGTTTTTATCTAGACTTGAGTATTTGGAAAGTTGACATTATGTTGTATCAGACTTGTTTTGAAATAGTTTGAAATCTTCCGCTCTTTTACTTATCTTATTTACTCTGTTTACATATATACATATGTTCTTGTTCTGCCTTGATATATCATTATGCATGTTTACCTGATTCAAACGCCCCTCCAAAGTCATAGTGCTTGCAAGAGCCACCCTGGCGGAGGTGGGGTGTTACATTTATGCTAGTTGGGTTTGATGCTATATGCATGTTGACACCTTTAAACCCATATTGATGCTAATGTGTTATGCAAGTTGAACCCATTGTATTTGTGATGAATCTTCCCATTTATGTCAAGTTAGCGAATTACGTGGGGAACGATGGGGTTAATAAACATGTTAATGAAATTGTGTGAAGTTGGTATGATTATGCATACCATAAAGTGGATGGACATAATTGAGTCAATTATGTACATCATTAAAATTGGAATTAATTAGGGAAAATTAATTCGGGGGTGATTAATTAGGTGTAATTAATCGACTAAGACACGAGGTTGGACCCTTTTGTAGCGTAAGACTGCCCGGAACCGACCGGCAAATCCAGCGGCTACAAATGATTGGCCCAATGTGAGAGGTCTTAGGCAGAAACTAAATACGTGACAAGTGTATAGACACGAGGTTAGACTCGGTTATGGCGTAAGGCTGCCCGGACCCAACCGGCAAATCCAGCTGCCATAAAAGATAGTCTAATGTGAGAGGTCTTTACAGCGGTTACGTTCTTAATTACTTAAGAAACACTTAACCAGATAAGCATGTAGTGGGCATCAGGGGTTAAGTGGGTGCCTTGGGTGGCATGTGGAAATCAAGTAAGTGCCTTGGGTGGCATGTGGAAATCTAGTGGGTTGCCTTGGGTGGCAATAGAAAATACGATTAGAATACTTAACCAAGTGGAAACATGTAATTAAACATGATTAAAGGGTTAAGTGGGATGCACTAGATATAATGACAAGCTTAGGTGGTAGCTTGTGGGGGGCCCATTTCAACCAGTAACCCATATGTATCTTATTGGGCTCGACCCATGTCGAGGACGGGACACGCGTACTGGGCTTGATTATAAGAGGCCAAAACGGGTTAGCGGTGGCAACGCAAGTCCAACGGGTTTCGTATGCGTGTGTGGACCCGGGCTGGTAGGTAAGACGTTGTTGCATCGTGTAGGTATAAGCCGTGCACCATTTGTTGTATCGGGTTGCCACTTTGGGGAGTGATACACCCCATTGTGGGGCCAGCACGGGTATCTACGGTAGGGAGCCGATCGCTTGGGGAGTAGTGGGTACACCTAGTGGAGATAGGGGCAGACGGCACCTATGTAGTCAGCTAGGGGTACACGAAACTACTGGGTAAATTTTCTAAGTCCTTGGGAGGGATCAACCTTTAAGTAGGAATGACTGGTGTGGTGCAGTTAGTAATTACCCTTGGGTGGGTAGATGCGTCTTTACCGTTATCTTAGTTCACCTTATGTCTAGTTGGCTACTTAGTGTAGTCATTTATCCCCAGTCATCCCGTACCAAGTTTATATCATACCCTAATTACTTTAGTGATTGTGTTGTTAAAGTTATAGGGCTCACTCAGACTTATGTCTGACCCCGTTGTTTTTATCTTTTTCCCCCTCAGGTCCTCAGGTTGGGCCTAGCACTAGTGGGCTTTGATCAGATTTCTTTATCTATCTCTTGGAGCTTGGACCGTGATGTAAAGCCCAGCTTATCTTTTCTTTATGGCTATTGTTTATGTAGTGGAATTATGTACTTATGTTTTTGTCAGGATGGATATTTAGTACTTGACTCTTTATGGTGTTGTAACTAAACATGTTTACCTTCTGCTGCTATGAAATGATGTTTTAGATTTTCAAGTATTTATATCTGTCTTGTTGTAATTTTTCTGTTCTATACTCACTTAAAATGCTCCACCGAAGTTAAGGCATTCCCTTAGTGAGTGACCTTAGCGGGTGTGGGGTGTTACATTATTCCTTAATCTATTCTCTTTATTGGCGACATTCTCGACCGGATGTAAAACTATAGATATATCTGGCTCCACTGCTAAGTCTTCCAATTCCTTTGGATCTATCATAGTTTCTTTATTTTGAACACATCATCCGAGATGAGAAACATGAAAAGCAGTATGAATCCTGATCAATCGGCTTAGTAACTCCATTCTATATGCGAGTTTCCCAATCCATTTCAAAATAGGAAACGGTCCAACAGACTTCAGTGTTAGTTTCCTCAATTTCCCAAATTGAACTACACCTTGCATGGGAAATACCTTGATAAAAACATGATCTCCAACTGAGAATTCAAGATCCTTACGCCTCTTATCTACACAACATTTCCATTCCAATTGAGCTTCCTTCATGCTACATCAGATTAACTTAATCTTTTGTGTAGCATCCTTCACCAAATATAGACCAAGGACAAATCTGGCACCGACGTCTAACCAATAAGTTTGTAATTTTCTTGACCTTCTAAACAAAACTTCAAAAGGTTTTATTTCTATAGTAGACTGATAGTTGTTATTATTAAAGAACTCAAGTAGATGCAAATGGGCCTCACATAATCCACAAAAGTCCAATTTATGAGTTTGCAATAAATCCCCAAGTTTCTTGTTGACTCTTTCTGTCTTTGAATTAGTCTGTGGGTGATACTTGTACTTATCTTGAGAATGGTGCCTAATCATTCTGAAAACTTTTCTAGAATTTGATAGTAACTAAAGCATCTCTGTCACTGATGATACTACTAGGATCTCTGTGCAATCTTGTTATGTTCTTCACAAATAACTAGGTTAATATAGGTGCAGTTCTAGTTAACCGCATGGAAATAAAATAAGCACTTTTGGTCAACCAATCCACTACGACCCATATACTTCATTTACCCATCATTGAAGTCCATGGATATCAGATCCCTATTCCAAACTGCAATGTCTAAAAGATGAAGCAATCCACCCAGCTTCTGATATTCAGTTTTTACTTGTTGATAGTTCAAAGACCATATTATCTACAAGTCTACTTCCCTCTTTATTCCTTCCCAGAAGAAACTCCTCTTCATGTCCCTATGCATCTTGGTTGCTCCAGGATGAAATAAACTACGATCAATGGTCCTCTTCAAGAACTTCCCTCCTCGGGTTTTTGATGACCAGGACGCACAATCTTCCCTTTTTCCTCAACTTCCCTTACGGTCGAGACTAAAATCTTTCAAATCATCAATCTCAGTTCTATCCCTAAACCACTTATTTCTACCGACTAACACTAGGTCTTCCTATTGTTTTGAAGTAGTCATTTTGATGAAAAATGGTGGAAATTCCAAAGTTGACATCGTAGAAGTATTGTGGCATTAATTAGACATTGACCTTAACTACACATCAAAAATAGTAAATGCACCGAAGTCTTCCATTCTACCAACATCGGTAGCACCTCATTTTGGTGTTTCCTGCAAAAAGAATCTAAAACTTTATTTCCATTTCCTGTTTCTTACTCAATGCCAAAAATCTTATGCCGCTAAAACTCTAGCAAACTCTGATGTCTCATGTTCAACTCTTTTTGAGAGAATAAATACATCAAAGAATTATGATCTATGGACGATTCAAATCTTTCTCTTAAAATGTATCGACTCCATATCTTCATAGAAAAGATAATTGCCACCATTTCTAAATCATGAGTCGATATCTTACTTCATATAGTTTGAGTTATCTAGATGCATATGCAATCACTTTTCATCTTTGCACAAGAGAAGCTCCTAAACTAGTTCTGTAAGCATCAGTATAAACAACTAAATATTAGTTCCCTTGAGGTACAACTAACATAGGTGCATTGGTTAATAAATGTTTCAATCTTTGGAATTCTTCATCATGCTTGCCTAACCAAATAAAACTCACATCCTTCTTGATCAATCTAGTTAATGATGACTTTGTCCATGGGAAATCCTTAATAGACTATCAATGACATTTAACTAATCCAAGAAAACTTATTATATCAGTGGAACTCTCTGGTCTCTTCCAACTAATGATAGTCTTAATTTTTTCGGGACCAATCGACAAACCTTTCTTGAAACAAGATGACCACGAAACTTCATTTGTGTCTCCTAAAAATAACACTTGGTAAACTTGTCTTTCAGTTGACGTTACCTCAAAATCTCAAGTAGAATTATAAGATGTACTCTCTTATCTTTATAACATATCAATATGCCATCAATTAAAACTAATACAAACCTTTCCAAGTGTTATCACTAAATATGGTTCATCAAATCCACAAAAAATAGGCACATTAGTCAACTCAAATGACATAACTAACCACTTGTATTACCAATATCTAGTTCAAAATGCTTCTAATGGAATATTGTCATCTTCTATTCGCAATTGATGGAATCATGTAGACGTATCTAATTGAGAAAACACTTTGGTTCCTCTCAATCGATCAAACAAATCGTAGATCCTCAGTAAAGGATACCTATTCCTCACCATCATTCCATCAAATTTTTGATAGTTGATGCAAAATCTTAACGATCCATTATGCTTTTGCACAAACCCTACAGTCATTCCATAAGGCGATCTTTTTGGTCTAATAAAACAATTTCCATCTTGGTCCACTAGCTACACCTTTAATTCCACCATGTCGATTAGTGTCATCCTACTGGGTGGTATACTTATAGGTTCATCTCCAAGTACAAGATCAATTCTAGAATCTCTAGCTCTTTTCGATGGCAGTCTGGTATCAAGTTCAAAAACATCTCCTTTATCATAGAGACTCAACTCATCCCAACTTTCAATTATGTCATGCTTAATAATTCATAAATCTCTGAACTTGCATGCTTAACTAAGTATTCAATTCGGTTGCTATAACCAAGGTGTCTCAATGATATTTTCCTATCTTAAAATAATTTCCTAGCATTATATTCATCTAACTAATCCATACCCAATATAATCACAAAGCCAACGAAATCAAACAAAAACAATTTATAAGTGAAAGTATTCTAGCAATTCAAATTATAGATTGTCACATGCCATTCATAGGGTTGCATAGCATCATATAGGATTAGCTTGCCTTAAGGAAGTAACTTGGTATGACGGTTCTAGGTTTAGCTTATTTACAAAACAATGAAATATAAAAGAATGTGATGCACTGATATCAAACAATACTTTAATAGGTAAGCCATGAATAAAAAACATACCATCCATCACATTATTGCCCTTGTTCCCTAGAATAGACTTTGGGGCTGAAGGCTCAAAAGCAAAAAATATTCCTTAGCAAGCACTCGACAGTTATACTTCTAATGTCTGATTTGGTCACAGTCGGAGCACTTGATATTCTTCTTTTAGATAATAGTGTAACCGTCCCCTAAATGAAACTCATACACATAGCGACCTTCCTTGTGGTACATATAACAAACCAAACCCGCATTTGTATTGACAACTCCATCCTTTTAAGATCCGTTCTTCGATAAGAAATTATGCTTCTGACTTAGTCCACTCTGAGCACTCCCAGTCGTGGTGCCCGGGAAAACAATCATCTCTTTATTCTTAAGCACCATATCTAGCACCACATCATACATACTCCTAATGTATTGAAGAATGCCTTAGCTAGCTCCGGTTTTGAACCTCTAACACACTTCTCATTTCTCTTTAGCACAGTGTCCACTATTTCATATCCGTAATTATATATCTCTTCAAATCTTATAGTGTACTCTAGTATAGACATGTCTCCTTCCTATAATTTAGTAATATTTTTGAGAAAAGCAGACTTAGAAACTTCTGAAATGAAACTCTCCTCGAACCTCTTTCTGAAGTTAGCTCAAGGCATATCATCCTTCATTGCTCACATGGTAATATTATTCCCCTAGTAAAGAGCAGTACCCCACAGTTGTCTAGAGCTAAATATCCTTTTCTGTCATCAGTAAGCCCTAGATCAGCAAATACCCTCTTAAATAAAGCAACAAGTTCTCCATTTTAATTGTATCTTTAATTCCGATGAACAACTTTTCCCTAGCCTTGCATAGTCTCGACACAATGTAGCATAATCGGTAGCCGAAACTTCAATATTTACAACTCCATCATTACCTCTAACAAAACCAACAACATTTCTAGACTACATTAGATTGATAAAATAGTTATACATTTCTCCCATGTTCATTGTTGATGCCCAAGCGACAACATTAGTGATAACAACAACGGGTTGTCGACCTGGATTTCTGCTCATAGTAGGCCGAACCTATCCACTGGAAATGGTGTTTCCTCCTTCAAGATCGAGTCTTCCGTTTTCCACCTCCATATTTGGTGACCTTTATTTGCATACAAATCTTTATAGGATACGGGAGAAAGATTTGAGAACCAAAGGATCGAGAGTAATTGAGATAGGGACAACATACTTATATAATTCAAATACTAGCACGTTACTATAACGCTGTCCCATACCACAATATGTTCATTGATCCATTAGGAATATGTTTTAAAACCTTTCTGAAAT
Source organism: Allium sativum (assembly GCA_030737875.1). NCBI lineage: Eukaryota > Viridiplantae > Streptophyta > Magnoliopsida > Asparagales > Amaryllidaceae > Allium > Allium sativum. The sequence goes on along the minus strand of CM060924.1, from coordinate 993,415,628 downwards.
TTTATAAATATTTTATTACTTCTTAGCCTTGTGCTTTGACACCAAAATCTGAGTTAATTTTGAGGCCGGAAAATATGCGCTACAAATGCTGCAATCATTTATTATATTAATTATTGATGATCAAACCTGAGAGTGTTAACGATATAAATACCAATGATACATGTAAAAAACAAAATTTAACAAAATTTCCAAAACTATTTTAACATTTCACACCTAGCATTACATATTGCCAAAACATTTCCACGTTTTCAGATAAAATAATAATTCATAAATACTTCAAGAGCGACATTCGAGCATGCCTCCTATACTGATCAAAGTACTAAAAATAATAAATAATAATAATAATAACAACAATAACAATATCATTCAAACAAAAAATATGAATAAAGCTCCCAACATAGATAGTGATGCCACCTTCACATCTCCTCCAGTTTTATAACCCAAAAGATCCAAGAACTTGAAAACTTACTCTTGGAATGCTAAATCGAGCACCCAATAGTTAAAGGGGGAAGTTAATTTAGGTTAAACAGGCTATGGTGTGAATAATAATATGCCAACTTAAAAAAATAAATAAATATATATATATATATATTGAGACCACTTAAATAAATAGATATATATTGAGACCATGCCACAGCGACACTAGTATGCTTAATCAAATTAAACGATCAATCAATGTTGCATCTGCAATCACAATGGTTAATAATATGATAATCATAATCAATCATGAATAACTATACATATGCATATCTTTACAATCTATCTCAACTTATTCTTATAAGACCGTCTCATAGATGAAGCGACCCGAACTTCCCCGTGAAGGAAAGCTCGGATTGAGTTGAGAACACGACAAATCAGAACACAAACAGAAGAACATTTCATTTCTTATTACAACAATTCCATCAGAATACAAGAATATACAAAGTATGAATAAATATTATGCATTGTAAAATATCAAAGATTTAAATACAGTACATAACAGTGGAAAAATAATACAAAACACAACTGAAAGAGATAAACGGATACAGAGCTTTCTGAATATCATTCCAGCTGTAAACCATGATCCTGTGAATATAAATCTGCAAAACCAAAAGTATTAGCTGCCCGTGTGGAAAATTAAGGCACCCAGAGTTTAGGTTAAAACAATACACTCTAGGTCGGTCATGTGACTGGTGTGAGAACTAAAACAATCATTAATCTTTATATTAAAGTAAGATAAATCAAGGGACCACGTCATATAACATGGAACATGTTTCCTCCCAAGAATACCAGTTCATAAAAACAACAGCGCAATGCTAAATAAAGAACAATGAAGCTATTATAAGACTCAGGTCCCATCACACAATGCAACGCAAGCCGGAGGATAGAGTTTTTACCTTATAATAGCCAAACATGCTTGGTACGTGAAATTTCATCTTTTATTATTACTATAAGTGAAGAAAACAACTTCAAATGTAAATGTATCAATCATAGATGGCATGAGTGCCCCATCCCGCTATGTCGCCATACTAGGCTCTACAATCAAAATCGCAAAAATGTCGTATTGGAAATTGGATTCCATCTGTGAACCAAGGCAAGGGATCGTCCTTATCGCTTCGAGACGCTCTAGCACGTGTCTCAGGCAAGTACTCAGTCAAGACTTTGGATGGTCAGGGCCGGTCCACTCGATGTGGATTAAAATGCCTCAACACTACGCTTCCCCACCCTTTGGGGCATCAATCTGGTCTGTATAAAGACCATCCATCGGCTCCGCAGAGACCAAAATAATCTAGGTGCCTCACAATCCATCATCCACATAAGTAAAATGTCAGGGCTAGTAAAACGCTAACACCACTCCTAGCTAGAAGGAAACGCATGCCCTCCCTGATGTCCTCTCCCATTTACGGTTCACACCGGGGTGTGAGGCTCACGAATTAACGCTACACAAAGCTATGTTATATTAAAGTCATGCTTTGATCATCAACCACAAGACTTTGCTTTTCAACAGAAGCCTTGATCATTTGCATCTCGGCATGCCACACAGGAAATCCACGCTATGCTACCGATGTATATCAATCACACAGAATGAAATCTGATGTCACACACACATCCATTTACAAGTTCGTTTTGGGTCTGAATGAAACCGGAGGCACCTTAATCCTCCCCCATATGTCCAATATAGGGGGGAGGCCCTCGCATATTCGTCGATCTCCAAGTACGTCTGGACGATCACCACTTATTACCTCGTCTTGGGTGTACAGCCCAATTAAAACATCAGTAATCATCCAAACGATGTGAAGACCTCCGGTCTTCAACCACCGTCCTCATCCTTGACATATCATCGAATCAGTTATTCAGAATGGGATAAACCCAGTCTTTCTGAATAACTCGCGTATGTAATAAACAAGTGCTTTTAAAACACAACATACGCCTTATTCCAATCTAGAATATTCCTTTATTCAAATATTCTTATACTTTGGGAATGGTTCCCATTAATTTTATCGAAGATAAAATCTTCAAATTTATTCTTTAATCTTCCTTTGGATATCAATTCAAACCATTTTAAGGTTTTCCAAACTAGTCGGGATTAGCGAACCTTACCGAAGTAATCGTTTGTTTAATTTCCCAATCCTAACCTATTCCTCCTATGAAGTAAAACTGGTAATACTTCATATCTAACCCCGCAGTGTTATCAGTAAATTCAATTACCATTTTACATTCAAATCTAATTAAAGATTTAACTATCGTCTGGAGTAAAACTGGTGGTACTCCATTCTCGATCATTTCTCGAATTTGATAATTTTAGTTACAAAATTCACCTTTCAATCTATTCAAAGATTCATTAAAACTCTAATTCAGTTTAATTTCCAAAAATCATTACTTAATGATAATTCAAAGTCAAGAAATTAATCTTATCTTTAACTGGGTTAAAGAACTAATGTCATTTAAAACACAGCTCATGATAAACCCAAGATCACATTCCATTAACAATGGAATCTTCACGGAATATAGATCAATACATATAATCGATATGAACTTTCATATCCAACCGATAATGTAAATGGAATAACGGGCAAGCCTTTTTAAATTCCATATATATTAACAGTTTCCTCTACAGAAGCTCACTTCGATTATTACCAAATCGAATTCCATTCATTCCAATTTAATATGCTAAATTGGAAAACTTCACTTTGGAACATCTCCTTTAAATCTTATCAAAATGATTTATAAATTCCAAATCCCATTTCATTGTAAATCGGGTAAAGAACGAATGTCGTTAAAACACAGTTCACAACAAACCCAATTCACATCCCATTAATTATCGGGTTAAAGAACAAGTATTATTTAAAACACCGTTCACGATAAACCCAAAAATCAATTCCAATTCAATTCCAATTAAATATTATTTAATTGGTATACTTCATTAAATCTAAATAAAAAGATTTAATCTTTTCTCAACTGGGTTTAAGAACAGTGTTAATGAAGACACCATTCACGACAAACCCAAATCCCATTTGATATTAAATACAAGGCTCTGAATAGAAAAATATATCGGCTTATATTCAATATTAAATACTACAACCAACAAATATCGTATTGGAAATAACGATATAAATATATCTTTCAAATTTCCCTAGCAATATCTGTATACTCACGAAATCCAACATCGAAATATTCTGAAGACAATTTCGATTCAAATCCATTTCCAATTCATATATTGGAAATTCTGGTTATTTTAAAAACCATTTCAAATCCAATTTATTTATTTAAAAATATTGGATTATAATTCTAGTTCATAACTAGTTCATTTCGATAAAAATATATTTTTATCTTTTCAAATATGGGATTTTTCATCCCAATTCTTTGCAAATCATTTATTATGATTTTACACAAATTATTGATATTTTTAATATTTTATCAAGGCCCGTACAGTAGATTTCCATAAACGGCCATCGAATTGTACTTACAACGACCTTTTCCAAATTTGATTTGGACATAATTCCAAATCCAATTGTTAGATTTCAAATCTTTATTATTCGTTAGAAAGCTCTTTTCGATACAAACCCAACGGATCCGGTTTTAGGAAAATCCGACAGTCGGATCTCCCGTAATGTCCATTCGAAGTCAATGGTCTAAATTCGCGAACTGCCACAGCGCGGCGCGTTCTATTCTGGCTATTATATATATAATATATATTATATATATTTCATCGATTTCCATTTAAAACGTATTTTATTAATCGTTTTTAAATTCGTTTTCAAAACAGTTTCGACTTCTTATTCAATTTCAAATCGAAATTGAATATTCCAGATCACTAATATATAAATGATAATATTTTCAAAATATTATATTTCGAAATCATTTCCTTTTTGATATTCATTATAAAAACGAATAGAATTGATATAAATATCGTTCACGTCAAAATGGCGTTAATCAAATCAACACGACTTTATATATTTAAATACTTTCGTGTCCATCCCAAATCGGACATCAAAATCATATTTTGATTCTTTTCTGAATATTGTTTGAAAATATTCGTTATTTTAAAATAATTGTTATTTAAAATATTCATTCTTTCTGAACTGGAATCAAACACGGTCAATTACCATATAATTTGATTATATGGATTTCATACAATACATGTACACAACAACAGTGATAAATAATCATCCATCATCCAGAGTGCATTCTACATTGTATAAGCATTAAATATAAATATTTAACACTCATAACAGTCTGTCAACCAATCGATTGACATACAACTAACTATTGGGATTAGTGTATGTCCAATATCATCCCAATACCCGTGTGGGGTTTCGATCAACAAATAATGAATTTTATTTGTGCAGTTGGGTGATGTGTAGAATTTACGTTACAATCCATATCAGTAAAATGGGAATCATTTGATTTGTAAATGAATATTTATTTTATTCACATCAACGTTAAAAATTATATTTTTAACGATAAAATATTTTATTCAACATATGAATATTCTCTTTAGTTCATTTATACAATAAAAATGATATTATTATTGTTCTAACATATTTCAGAAAATTTTGGCGGCATAATGGCGCGATATCAAAATCAGGTAATGTCTAGCATTACCCCTCTCCTGATATTGGCTCGCGCCATATACATATAACAATTCTAATTAATTCATTTCACCCAAACAACCAATTTCAACCAAATAATCTAATCAACCAAACCAAACAATCAAACAAGTCATCCATGGTCTGTAGACGACGGGGAACAGTTCATATATGCAGTTATAAAAATAAATAACTATATAAGAAAAAATCTCAGTGAGGAGTTCTCACCTTGGGTTCCACTCCCCCGTTTCATTTCTGAATTTCAGAACAGTCCAGACTTGCCTGAAATTCCAATGCAATCTTCTTCACTGTTCATAGTAAAAATCACATTTTTATTTCAATTCTAAAAATTATATTTTTACTTCACTAAAAATTATATTTTTAATACTCTACATGTATAGAAATCATATTTTTAATGTCGCTACATGTGCATAAAAATCATACTTTTATAACGCTACTACATAGGTAAAAATCATATTTTTATCTTTCTAAAAACATTCCCATGCCATACACTAGTTAAAAATCTTATTTTTAATCTTGCCAAAAATATTTCCTTCCTACGACAAAAATCCTATTTTTAACTAACCAAAAATGATATTTTTACATAACTAAAAATCATAACTTTATGTAATTAAAAATCATAACTTTATACAAATAAAAATCATAACTTTATATAAATAAAAATCATAACTTTATATACTTCATACGTCAAAAACCATAGAAGCTTTAAAGCGGAGAAAACTCACATATTTTCTATCGCCCGGATTTGCTGTTCTGGTTTCAGAATTTGCAAACGAGCTCCAATCTTCACACCATCCTTTTTTCCAGCTTAAACGCGCCATTTCAGACAACTTTTGCCTAGTGGTATTCCTTCCGAAAATGTGTCATTTCGCCGGAAATCGCGAAAAGACAGTATTTGGACAGTATACTTTGGACGCGTTTTCCCGAAAGCTCTGCAATCCAAAATAGGACTATCATATACCAAATCGAAGAGAAAATCGTGCTCTTCGAATTTGGCACTATGGAGTTTTGGCCAGAAGCACACCGTTTGAGAGTTATTGGCGAAATAGTGACAGTGGGTTTTATGCAATAACGGGAATTTTTGTGAAAAATGGGTTTTTGGTGATGGGAGGCCCCACGGCCGGAACTGGGTGGCCAGAGGACGGAGGCGGGACATGCTGGTGGTAGGGGAGGCACAGGTGGCGGGATGGTGGCCGGAGGTGGCGGTGGTTGGAGGATTTGGTGATTTGGGGCCTAGGGTTTTTGCTAATTGAAAAAGGGAAAGAGGAGGAAGAAGAAGAGGAGGAGGAGAGGAGGAGAAGGAGGAGGAGGGGAGAGGCCTGAGGTGGCGGTGGCGAGCGGGGAGGGGCTGGAGCGTGAGCATGGTGCATTTCGTTTTTCTTTTTTTTCCACGATGGAAGAGAGGAAGAGAGAGAGGGAGAGTTGACTAAGTATAATAATATATATATTTAATTTAATTTATTTCCAAAAAGATAGTATTTATTCGAACTCCAAATCGAATCCAACGACTGTCGTTTCTAACCAAATACCCCCATTCTAGACACAATGGGATAGGCCCCGTAAGCCAATTCGACTATTTCGATCAGTTTTCGTTAAAATCAAAATATAAATTAATATAATGTTCTATATTGATTTCAACGTACATTTAAATTTACCGGGGCCATACACGGACTCCAAAAATTTCTGAAAAATACGTCTGGCTATGTTTTGACGATACAGTCGTAACACAACTAATTTCGTCGAATTTGGAGACCGTTTGAAAAACGGTCATTTTCTAGTCGATTAAATTCAAACTAAAATTACCAAACACGTTTAAATCCGCCACGCTCACATATTAATTCCAAAAATTCTAAAAATTGGAGTCTAGCAATACTTTGACATTCTGGATCCAACAAAAGTGGTTTCGTCGAAAATGGGGGTCATTTGCAAAATTGCTATTTTTAAGGGCTATATTTTTACAGCGACTATTCTGAATTTTCAACTGGGCATAACTTTTTGTTCCCGCTATGAAATTTTGATATTTCGAATTCATCGGAAAGATATTCTCTAATAGATTCTAATATTTTTGGTTTCGCTAAAATCCAGTTTATTTTGAATCCTGTACATTCATTTGAAATTTGAAATTGAATTTTCAAACTACCGCGCCATTTTCAATTCCTTTTATAATTAAAAATAAATATTTATATTCTAACGTTGATTCAAATAAATATATACATTCTAATTCTATTCAAAATAAATTTCTTGTTGTTATTATTTAAAATAAATCATTTTAATTAATTAAAATTGCCAAAATAAATTTTTTAAATTGGATCAGATTTTCCGGGTTGTTACAATAGGTTACCCTAATAGTCTATTTAACTCCAACTACCTGTGTCTTGGACAATCTCTAACTACTCGCCTACTTCTAACCATCCGTTTATTCCTGAAAATATATCTAATGGCTAACTCGAGCCTATTGATTTACCAAGTTATTTAACTAGCTATTAGAACCAAACCTGATGGTCTGCCCAAATTTAACTCTTTCCTGATTACTTGTTTCTCTTAGTTTTGCTAGGTTGATTAAGAAGCCAATAGTTTTGCAAACTCACTAATGAGCTATGTCATTGCATCCCTTTCTATGTGTATCATATTTTTGGTCTTATCTTAAACCATTCATAGGCACTGCAATGTTGCACAAATTCATTTGTGGGCGATAGCTGAAGTATAAAATGCGACCTTGCACCAGTCTCATCTAGTTTTTTAATCATTTGAATCATCATTCTTCTCATCTTTCTAATGAAAATAGATTATTAATTTAGTAAAATATTAGGTTAAATACTTTACAAATATTTCTCTGAAAACATAGGCTTTCATCATTCAATTCCTTTGAATATCATCTTTAAAACAAGAAAATTAAGCACTTTTTAATGAATAAAAAATTTATGCCGAATGTATGCTTACAAATCATTATTGATTATATTCTAAAATCTAAGAAGTATACATACTTTTTAATATATGACATTAATGCTAAAATTGTTTAAACAAGTATTATTAAGCTTTTATTTTGAACCTATTCAAAACCAGTCGAAACAAAATAAAATTATTCACTAAAAATCCTTCATTTGAAGCATTCAAAATAGTTTGAAACAAATGGAATAATAGCGATTTGTAAGTTCAAAACAAAGCAATTCAAAACAATTGGCTTTGCGTCTTTATGAAATCGATGTGCGAAGCCAAACCATTAGCTTTACACTTCTATAGCACTCAAAGCACAACAAATTACTTAGGTGCACTTTGTGCTCGAAAATACTTAGGCTTACCAAATATGACACAAACTGTTTGTGATGATCACCCATAACCCCTGCACCATAAAAGAGGAATAATGCGTTGAAAGGTGTGCACGACTGCTATGGAAGATCATCAGGTTATGTAAATATCATCGGAACCTGTCGTAAACTCATAGCACAAGGATAAAATATAATAGAACATATACAACATGTAGTGATAGCGAAGCAAAAACACTAAACTTTCATGACAACTAGAAAGTACTTCCCATACACATGGATGACAACAATAGCATTTATAGAATTCGCCTCACTACAGCACTCATAGAAAATAGCAGACAGCAGAAATCCAAATACTATATAGTAATAATACTGGTACGTAAGCCTCTAGCTCGCCATCGATCAACAACACCGTCTCACCAAGCTATCACCTGTCACTTGCTGGTCAGTCTTCCCATCCAAACAATCGGATGAACAACCCAAGGTAATAAGAGGGAAACATAAAACCTTGAGTCAGACAACAGTCTTAGTGGCCGATAAAATAGCTAACAACTTCACCAATAAAGTATATGAGAATGAGTAAATAAACGAACAAATCTACTCAGTTCCAGAGAAGAACTCACAACAGCCTACCCAACACCTAACAGTGATAGCCTTTACGATCAAAAACATCCGAAGGAATAAAAATTCAGCCATGGCAATCAGAACAACCATTCATACATAGCAATAGCAACTTAACCATCATCACAACAAGCATTCAAACGTCTATGACTGACTCTGGCTATTACCACCAACCTTGCTTTGAAACCACCGTTAATCGTATGACTGGTCAAACAATCTGCCGTCCGTCAAGGGCCAATGGTAAACCCATATTCTAGCTAAAGCTCCACACACCATACAACTAAATGTGTCTAGGCCATACAATGAAACCCAAGGTACTTGACCATACGAAAAAATCGTGTAACCCCTGCTTTGAGCCAGCTAGAACCTACGACAACGATAATCTCCCGGCCTCCAGTGTCTCTAGTCATCACTAACGGCGACTATCCCACCATTATCACCTAAATCGGATCACCTTTGAGTTAGTTTCACCCGTTACACTACGACTGGCAACGTACACATCACCTGACTTCGATATTCCCCATTTAATTCACCTCGAAGTTAACACCACTCTCGAACCAAAGAAAACATCAATCATAAGGTTTGAAACAATCCATAGCATCACACCAATTTGCTAAGGAAAACCAACCACAACACTTAGGCCATCTATCACAGCGTTTGAAAGCGCTGTCAAAATCATGATGGACGAGGGTATATGGACGACCGACCAGGCTTATGACCACCTCAACTCACGATTGACCGACCCTATATGATGACCGAACCTACCCTGGAACCAGCCCGATCGACCAGCCTCTCACGTTACATAACCGGCAAGATCCCCAAAGATGACAGACCCGACAGTTCAGGCAAGGACTGACCCGTTCAACTAGGAGTGACTGACCCACTGCTCGACCCCACGATGCATGAGCCATACCACTCGACTCGGCCTCCCCCTACTCAACCCCTAGGCTCGCTCGACCGACCCCGCTCTCTAGGCTCGCTCGACCTCCCTTCTCACCTATGCTCGCTCGACCGATCCTGCTCCTGTCTTGTTCCCCAAGAAAACCACACCATGGTGCGATCGACCTACCACGTGCGACCCAAAACCTGCAGTCTCCAATACAAGCCCAATCTCGACCAAAGCTTCTCTACTCGACCAAATCGACAAAACATGCTCAACTAATTCACCAAATACTATCATAGACATGTCATAAGACCGCTAAAAACATGATTATGACGATTTATCACTAAGTAATGCAAATCTCACCAAAACCATTAAAAATTAGAATATGATCAAAACAATAAATCTAACTTGCATGAATGTATGAAATAACATGGAATTTACCTGTTAAACTTGCTAAATTGGACCATAGAGTGATTCATATGAAAATGGACTTATAATGGTATAGATCTATGGAAAAACACTTGAATTTGATGAAAAACATTATCAAACATTCATATACTTCATTGAATCCATGTGAGAGATGAAAATCACTTACCGATTCTCTGAAATAAGCTAAAATCAATGTAATATGATTCCGGACAGCAAGCACTTCGCACCAAACCCCTTGATCCGATGAATTCTTGCTTCAGTTGATGTAGATCTCGCCTCCAATGGTGTAGATCTATGATTTCTCTCCTTAGATTTTGATGTTTAATGGTGGAAAGGTGTTAGAGGAAGGAGGAACACATGGCCACCAAATGAGAGAATGAGGAAGTAAACTATTTCCCATACCTCCCACCCCCTATTTATAGTATTCCACCAACCGACCAATGGGCCTCTCCAAATCAACTCATTAGGCTCCCAAAACCAGAACAACCAATTGGAAAACCTTAAAATAGTGATTCCTCCCAAACCGCTGAGCCAAATCCTTAATTAACTACTCTACGAGAAGGCAATCATCATTTCATTTCCAATGGCACAGGTCTCACTACCTGATTCGACCTGAGTCAAAAGTTATGCCCTGTACAAGACTGATAGGGGCAAAATGGTCACAAACAAAATTGGTTAAAATTATGGACATGTCTCACATCCCCATATGCAATATATTAAAATATGAGAATGATCCAACCCTCAAGGAATAAAATAAAAATATTTCACGATCTTCCGGTACGTAAAATGCGGGCTGTTACACTATTCGAAACCAATTTAAAAGTAGTTTGAAGCAAGTTCTTCATAGCAAAAAAGCGGATTCGAAGCAAACTACTTCAATGAGAAACTAGTTCATAAATGCATTTAGAAAAATCAGTTCAAAACAAAGTAAAAGCGGTTCAAAGCATTTGCTTTGAATCGAACAAAGTAGGGGAATTGGACTGTTTCAAAATCATTGGAGAATGTGGCTTCCCCTTGCAAAGAGAAGCATCGCTTCCAAGAAATCTTCGAAGCACTATAAGCTAAGTTGCCTAAGCATCATACGCTTCTGGATAAGACAAAATGGAAAAACAAACGATTTAAATCCAATATGTCAAGCAAAGTACCTTCTTAGAAGGGAGGTAGAATTGTAGTTAACATAAAAATTGTGAAATATCTTGTTAAGGTAATTCTTTTCACCAACTTCTTATTACTTGGCAAGTTCTTATTGGTTGATTAAACATTTTTTTCAAATTTGTGCCGTAGTTATGAGAATTCTAACAATTAAGATAATAGTGTTCCCTCTTTCAATACCATTTATTTAATTGGACTTAACTAAATATTTAAGATATCCAGCTTTAAGAATTCGTACTATATAACAAATTCATGGGAAATATTCTCAAAAATCAAAATAAATCTCTTTTCATATATATATATATATATATATCAACAAATATTGAATTCGAATGCAAAACATTACTTTGTTTCCAAAATAATTAAACCTAAATTAAGTCATTTTTTGGAGTTAGAAAATTCTCAAAATATCCATACTTGTTTAGAAAACAATATAACTTGAAACCCACTTCTAAAATAATGTTTTTGTTCTTCCATACTAAAATGTCAAAGCAGATGGATGTTAATGGACATATATATACATATAAGTATATGTACATCAATATACATATACACACATAAACTTATACATTAACATATATATATATATATATATGAATTTTTGTCAGCTAAAATTGGTGTAAAAAACATATGACAATGCAAAAATTAGGATCTAAACATAGAACTGAATCAACAAGCAAATAAATGAGTGAATATAATTATTTACCTCTATTGGAATACGAGAAAACTTATGATTTGTGTCGACTTAACTTTCTAAGGTTGATTTACTTTTATCGATTAATTTCCTTTTATCTTCCTAGAGAAATGGTGGACCTCTAAGATATTTTAGTTTACGTTACAAATGAAATGAAGAGAAGTATATGAGTTGTAAAGGGCTAAGTGTTTAGGAAATGACATTTTCATATTTTATCCCTCTACATATCAAATCTAATTGACCAAATTAATTGTTTAAGTATGGCTCAGCCCATTTAATCAAGAAAATCACATTCTCATCATTAACGTATATTATTATATTTAATCTACCCAGTTAAATGTTCTAATTAATGTCTAGTAAATAGGGACATTGCAAAATGCTCCCCATGCTTGAAGTGGATGATGATGTACATATCGAAGAAGAAACATATATTAATATATTTTTCTATAACTTATTACATGTTTCTAAGAAACCTCTTTAGGATAGCTGTAAAAAAGGCACTTAGTTATTAGTGATTGCAGAATACATTGCGATGAATTCAAAATAGTATCTCACAAAAGTTGGGTTTATGGCTATTGCACAAACTACAAAACGACATGAGCCATTTGATAACTAATGTGCAAAAATCATCATAAAGTCAAAAATTCATGTATGTTTTTAGCTTACCGTATCAAAAAATAGATACATGTTCAAAGGCTGCATGTTATTTCAAAAATACGACATCAATCTCAAGAAGTGTAGAATATTTGACAAGGAAAGATACAAACCAAGAAAAAAAAGGAAAAGGAAGTTCCGTACAAGCATATGCAGTGCTTACCCATCACCCTTAAGCCTCAAAGATTATATGCATCTTTTGTAACCATGGATCATATAAGTGCACAATTTGAGAACACAGGAAGAATGCACATAAACACAACAAGATGATGGAGAAGCATGGAAGTATGTTGGTAAAACTTACCTACTTTAACAGCAAGGAGCAGTAATTGTAGACTTGGATTATGCACGGATGAATTTTCACTATTTCCTGAAGTTGGTTCTAAATATTCATCTTGGCTTGTTATTGTTACACCATATGTTTTACTTCCATGGAAGCATATGAAAACTCCATATATATTTTTTACTGCAGTCATCCTGGCCTAGATAGTTCGACATAAGGAATCGATGTTAAATAAAAACCATTAATTAAAGAGATGAAAATGAAAGTGAGTGTTATTAGGGATCGAGTAGTATGGTAATAAACTAGTGTGGAATAGTAAATATAATAGTAGTATAAAATATAAATGCAGTAAAGAGAAATGACACCAGATATTTTTATACTAGTTTGGAGCTATGTCCACGTCCAGTCCTAGACTCCTTCTGGAACACCGAATAACAAATCCTCATTTAACCCGGTGGAACATGTATACAGTACTCGAGCAGACGAATACGAATTTCAATCCCTGATAACCTAAGGGGACTTCAAATGTGCCTGAGCAGACGAACATGATTTTATGATTCAGCAACCTAGGAGGACTTCAAACGTGCCTGAGTGCAACAAGACTTCAAATACAAAAGATTATTTGACTGTTTGTTTTCTTGATAACATGGATTTGTCACTTATATACGTCCTTTTCTATAATCTTCTTCTCAAGTGTGTGTATATACATATATATTGTGCATGTGAAGAAAAGAAAGGAAAATATTGCTTTTAGATAAGAATTGAAGTTCGGATTAAAGCAATTTTTAAGTCCGTGAATGCTTTGAGAGAATATAGAAAGTATTCACAAAATATTTAAAAATATTAGATTAGATAAGTCAAAATTTGTTTTTGACTGTGAATAAAACATGTTTATATAGTAGTTAAAAAGTTACAACCATTCATGAAGTGATTTGATCGAACAGAAGCATCCGTATCTCTTCAGGAGGATCATAACACTTCATGAATGGGAGTGACTCTTCAGAGATATGACAGTTGGAGTCGGTTCAGTTGACTTGATTTCTAAGTAAGTCGACTGAAGTTCATATCATCATGCACGTATGTGTGTACTGTGCACTTTGCACCAGGTCACTCGACTGACCTATATAGTTCAGTAGAGTGAACTGGGTTATTGTGCATAATGCACGTGCACGCACACGCACACGCGCACAGGCGCGCGCGCACACACACACACAAACACACACACACACACACACACACACACACACACATATATATATATATATCTGTGTGTGTGTGTAAAAGGGTTAAGTTAAAAACTTTTTTTTGTGTTGTGATATAAATAGCTTCTAACAGATTTTAACAGTATTATTTTTCTAAATCTCAAAACTCTAAAGATAACTAAGCGCTAGTTTGAAGTCTTGTCTTCATTTGTAGCTTACATAAATACGTATGACTCTCTTTTTGTCGCTCTTAGTCACCATTGAATCTTCTGTTGAAAGTTGAGCTTCTTGTCATGAATCAAAATGTAATAACCCGGAAATCTGGGCCAATTTAAAATTTTTATTTTGGCAATTTTAGCGAATTTTGATTATTTAAAATGAATTATTTTAAATAATATCGACGAGAAATTTATTTTGAATAGAATTTGAACGTATATTTTCATTTGAATCATCGTTAGAATATAAATATTTATTTATATTTATAAAAGGAATTGAAAATGGCGCGGTAGTTCGATAATTCGATTTCAAACTTCAATTGAACATACCGGGTGCAAAATAAACCGGATTTTAGTGAAACCAAAAATAATAGAATCTAATTGTGACTATCTTTCCAACGAACCCGAAAAATTGAAATTTCATAGCGGGAATCAAAAGATATGTCCAGTAGAAAATTCTGAATAGTCGCTATGAAATTCAGGCCCTTAAAAATAGCCATTTTGCAAACGACCTCGGATTTCGATGAAACCACTTTTGTTGGATCCGTGATGTCAAGTTATTACTAGGTTTCAAATTTCGTAATTATTCGATTCAACTTGTGAGCGTGGCAAAGGAAAACGCGTTTGACCAGTTTTAGTTGATTTTAATCGACTGGAAAATGGCCATTTTTCAAACGGTCTCAGAATTCGACGAAACTAGTTTTGTTAAGACCGTATCATCAATACGAAGCTAGAAATATTTTTCTAGAATTTTTCGAGTTAGTATGTGACCCCGGTAAATTGAAATGCGCGTTCAAATTCAATATATAGAGTTATATGTTGATTTCGATGAAAACTGATCGAAACAATCGAATCAGCTTACGATACATATCCTATTGTGTTCGGAATGGGGATATTATGTTAGGGATGACAGTCGGTGGGCCTCGTTTCGAGGTCGAAATAAAAAAGTCAACTTTTATGAAATTTAAATAATTAAATATATATATATTCTCTCTCTCTCTTCTTTTTTACTCTTCAGGCCCCCTTCCCCGTTTCCTTTCATTTAACAGAAAAAAATGGAACGGGGGGATTGCGATCTCGTCGCCCCCCCCTCCCCCGGTTGAACGCCGCCGCCGCCGCCTCCCCCTATCTCCTCCTCTCTCCTGAAAGAAACCGCCCGACCCCCCCTTCTGCACCTCGTTCCCCTCTCCCTCCTTTCCTCCCCTCGATTTCAATGCTACGCCCCCCATTGCACCGCTTCCAATCCCCAAACCCGAACCCCATCGCCTGGCCTCCGACCCCACCAGCGACGCCCCCTCCGGCGAGTCCCCCCTCCAGCACTTCGAGCACCCCAACCCCCTCCAATACCGACGGGAAAACCCCCCTTCTCACTGAAAAGAAACTGTAAGTTTTAATATTATTTTTACTTATTTATGCCTTTAAAATTGTGATTTTTATTGAATGAAATATAAAAATCGGATTTTCATGTATATGAATAAAGTGGATTTTTTTCTATATACAAATGAGGTATAAAGATTAGATCTTTCGTGAAGTAAAGATTAGTTTTTTTCTATGAAGTAGATTTGTAAAAATATAATCTTTATATATTGAATAGCGAAGTAAAAATATAATTTTTATATATTGAATAGCGAAGTAAAAATATGATTTTTATATATTGAATAGCGAAGTAAAAATATGATTTTTATTTATTGTATAGCGAAGTAAAAATACGATTTTTATTTATTGAATAGCGAAGTAAAAATATGATTTTTATATATTGAATAGCGAAGAAAAAATATGATTTTTATATATTGAATAGCAAAGTTAAAATATGATTTTTATATATTGAATAGCGAAGTAAAAATATGATTTTTATATATTGAATAGCGAAGTAAAAATATGATTTTTATATATTGAATAGCGAAGTAGAAATATGATTTTTATTTATTGAATAGCGAAGTAAAAATATGATTTTTATATATTGAATAGCGAAGTAAAAATATGATTTTTAAATATTGAATAGCGAAGTAAAAATACGATTTTTATTTATTGAATAGCGAAGTAAAAATATGATTTTTATTTATTGAATAGAAAAGTAAAAATTCGATTTTTATATATCGAATAGCAAAGTAAAAATGTGATTTTTACATATGTAGAGAATACGGGCAAAGAAAGTGACAAGAGGCGAGAACGGCGAAGATTTCTACAAAGAAGAGTCGCGGCGTTGGATTTAGCTTCCTGTGAGAACTTCTCACCTTTTAATTTTATTTTCTAATCATATAAATATATACTAGTATGCAGACGGTGTTTAGTAGCACCCGACACCCGTCGTCCACAGACCATGGACGGCTTGTATGCTTGTTTGTTTGATTTTGATGTGTAGTTGATTGTGTGATGTGGTGTGAAATGAAATAAAATATTTATATAGTTAAAATATTTTATAGTTAAAAATAGAATTTTTAACGTGTATAGGAAATGAAATAAAAATAAACAAATCGGACGATTTGTTTATATACACACATTTGACTGATATTGATTGGGATGATAAATTTTTCACATCGCCCAACTGCACAAATAAAATCTGTGTTTGATTGTTTGAAACCCCACACGGGTATTGGGATGATATTTGACGTACACTAATCCCAATAATTAGTTGTATGTCGATCGATTGATTGACAGACTGTTATAAGCGTTAAATATTTATATTTGATGCTTATACAGTGTAGAACGCACTTTGGATGATGGTTGATGATTTATCGTTGTTGTTAGATACGTATGGTTGAAAATCCATATAATTAACATTATATGGTAATTGATTGGGCCTCATTCCATATTTGAAATAGAATATTTGAAAATAGTAATATTTGAAAAAGAAACATTTGAAATAGAAATATTTGAAAAGAGACATTTGAACTAGAAATATTTGAAATAGAATATTTGAAAATAGGAATATATGAAGCCGTGTAGATTAGATTGACGCCATTTTGACGTGAACGATATTTATATCGATTTTATTCATTCTATAATGAATATTGAAAGTGATTTCAAAATCTGATATTTTGAAAAGAATTGAAATTCAAACTGAAACTGAATAGAAATGAATTCGAATTGAAAATTGAATAGAAATGAATTCAAATTGAAATTGAATAGAAATGAATTCGAATTGAAATTGAATTGAAAACGAACTGAAATTGAATTAGAAATCGATTTGAAATGAAATTGAAATGAATTTATGTTGAAAAATTCGATTTTGATTTGAATTTGAAATAGAAGTTGAAATCGTTTTGAAAACGAATTTAAAACGATTTATAAAGCACGTTTTGAATTGAAATCGACGAAGTATATATTATATATATAATATATATAATATAATGGCCTGAATAGAACGCGCCGCGCCGCGGCAGTTCGCGAATTTCGACCGCTGACTTCGAATGGATATTACGGGAGATCCGATCGTCGGATTCTCCTAAAACCGGGACCGTTGGGTTCGTATCGAAAAGATATGTCTAACGAATATTAGAAATTTGAAGTCTAACGGTTGGATTTGGAATTATGTCGAAATCAAATTTGAAAAAGGTCGTTGTAAGTGCAGTTCGATGGCCGTTGATGGAAATCGACTGTACGGGCCTTGATAAAATTATTAAAAATAATAATAATTTGTGTAAAATCATAAGAAATGATTTGTGAAGAATTGGGGTGAAAAACTCCATATTTGAAAAGATAAAAATAGATTTTTATCGAAGTGAACTAGTTTTGATCTAGAATTATAATTCATTTATTTTTGAAATAAATAAAATGGATTTGAAATGGTTTTGAAATATAACCAGAATTTCCAATAATTGAATTGGAATGGATTTGAATCGAAATGGTCTTTGGAATATTTCGATGTTGGATTTCGTGATTATACAGATATTGTTGTGGAAATTTGAAAGATATATTTATATCGTTATTTCCAATACGATATTTGTTGGTCGTAGAATTTGATGTTGAATATAAGCCGATATATTTTCTATTCAGAGCCTTGTATTTAATATCAAATGTGATTTGGGTTTGTCGTGAATGGTGTCTTCATTAAAAAATTTCTTAAGCCTAGTTGAGAAAAAGATTAAATCTTTTTATTTAGATTTAATGAAGTGTACCAATTAAATGATATTTAATTGGAACTGAATTGGTATTGATTTTTGGGTTTATCGTGAACAGTGTTTTAAATAACACTTGTTCTTTAACCCGATAATTAATGGAATGTGATTTTGGGTTTATCGTGAACCGTGTTTTGAAATGACACTGATTCTTTAACCCAGTTAAAGATTAGAACTAAGTGGAGTTTTAATGAATCTTTAATTAGATTGAAAAGATCGATAATGGAGTATCACCAGTTTTGCTCCAGGCGATAGTTAAATATTTAATTAGATTTGAACGTGAAATGGTAATTCAACTTACCGATAACACTGTGGTGTTAGATATGAAGTATTACCAGTTTTACTTTATGGGATGAATAGGCTGGGATTGAGAAATAAAATAAATGATTACTTCGGTGTGGTTCGCTAATCCCGACTAGTTTGAATTTATATTCAAAGAGGATTAAAGAATAAATTTAAAGAATGTATCTTTGATAAAGTTAATGGGAACCCTTCCCAAAGTATAAGAATATTTGAATAAAGGAATATTCTGAATTGGAATGAGGCGTATGTTGTGTTTGTGTAACACTTGTTTATTATATACGCGAGTTATTCAGAAAGACCGGGTTTATCCCATTCTAAATAACTAATTCGACGTGGTGTCGAAGATGAAGACGGTGGTTGAAGACCGGAGGTCTTCACGTCGTTTGGATAATTGCTGATGATCTTGATTGGGCCGTATACCCAAGAGGAGGGAGTCAGTTAGTGATCGTCCAGACGTACATGGAGATCAATGGATATGCGGGGTACTAGGTGCCTCCGTTTTCGTTCAGACCCAGAACGGACTTGTAAATGGACTGTGTGTCTGACATTGGATTTCAGTCCGTGTGATTGATTTCTATTAAATATATATCTGTTTGGCGACAGAGAATTTATTCTCTTTCTTAACGCCCTTCTCTGAGACGTACGAGCTCAGGGGTTATATATTGATGGATATCAAACACATGGAGTGAATTGCCTGTGTGGCATGCCTAAGTGGCAAATGATCAAGGCTTCTATTGAAAAGCAAAGTCTTGTGGTTGATGATCAAAGCACGGCCTCTGTGGCGTAGCTTTGTGTAACGTTGATTCGCGAGCTTCACACCCGGTATGAACCAAAAAAGGGAGAAGGACCTCAGGGAAGGCATGCGTTTCTTTCTAGTTAGAAGTGGCGTTAGTGGTTTTCCACGCCCTGACAAGTTTGACTTATGTGGTTGTTGCTGTTGCGAGGCGCCTCCGTTTGATCGGACGATCCGGGTCCGATGGAGTCATTTAGTTGGCTCACCTACGCCCCATAGGGCAGGGAAACGCATGTTCAGGCATTTTAATCCACATCGGTGGACCGGCCCTGTCGCTCCAAGGGACGTTGCGTTCTGTTCCTGAGGGGCGGACTAGAGCGTCTCGAATCGGTTGAGGACTATCTTTTGCCTCGGTTCATAGATGGAAATCCAATTTCCAAATACGTGATTATGCGGTTTTATTTGTAGAGCCAAGTATGGCGACATAGTGGGATGGGGCGCTTATGCCATCTATGATTGATACTTATGATTTGAAGTTGTTTTATACACTATGCACTTATAATAGTATCAAATGATTTGTTTTTAAACGTATCAAGCATTCTTGGCTATTATAAGGTAAAAACCCTATCCTCCGGCTTGCGTTGCATTGTGTGATGGGAACTGGGTCTTATAATAGCTTCATTTACCTTTATTTAGCATTGCGCTGTTTGTTTTACGCACTGGTATTCTTGGGAGGAAACCCATTCCGTGTTATACGGCTTGGTCCCTTGATTTGCCTAACTTTAAAAATAAAGATTAATAACTGTTTTAGTTCTCACACCAGTCCCATGACTGACCTGGAGTTTATTGTTTTAACCTAAACTCTGGGTGCCCTTATTTTGACACGAGCAGCTAGTAGTTTTGTTTTTGCAGATTTTTATTCACAGGATCCTGGTTTACAGCTGGAACGATATCCGGAAAGCTTTGTATCCGTATATCTCTTCTAGTTGTGTATTGTATTATTTTCCGCTGCTATGTATTTCTATGTAATTTAAATCTCTGATATTTCTGTGTAATAATCATTTATACTCTATATATTCTTGTAATCTGATGGAATTGTTGTAATATACAATGAAATGTTCTCCCGTCTGCGTTCTATTTTGTCGTGCTCTCAAAACAATCAGGCGTTTCGAACGGTCTGGGTCGGTTTAGCGACTGATTCGGATCGAGCGAAATCCCTTGTCCTTACAGTTGGTATCAATGCTTTGGTTTACAAAGCTCAGAGAACAGGACACATTAGAACCATACGAAATAATTCATCAGATATTGGATTAGTAACATCCAATGAGAAAGACTCGTTAGAGATGGGATCAGTAGTGTCCTAGAACGAGTGTGCAGAGTATATTTTTAAAGTGAAAACAATCTTTGTTTCGAAAATTTAAATCAATTATTCGTATTTGGTTATTTATTTATATTGATGTGGACAATCCAGTATATATAGATTTTGCGTATACATCTGATCCGCGTGTATTCGAAGTTTTGATATATTGGGTAGATATAGGATCACATGCTAGTCGCCCGGAGAAAATTCTGATGATTGATGCATCATCATCAGAATTTATGTTCGAGTGACGAATGTGAGATTTCTATATATTTCCTATTGAGTAGTGTGAGAAACAAAATTAGGTAGGGCTTATTGTTGTGATTTTGCATCAAAAATCTGATTTTTAGACTATATATCAAAGTTATAAATTTGAAATGATAATCGACTAATTGATTGCTGATTGTGTTGTTTGATTATTGGTTGATTAATTAAAATGTTGAACCTTTAACCAAATTGAACCAAATATTGAACTGGATTGAAAATTTATCGCATTTGCTTGCATATACATGTACTTACATTGAACAGGTCATCGCAAAGAGGCTAGAGCAGAAGAATAAAATTGTTTGCCCGACAAATAGGTACATGTTTACCATAATTTACTGTTTTGTTTGGGTGATGATGATTTTATGAGCCGATTGGCTTTTTCTTTTTCTTTTTGAGATCAGAAGGCCTATATGGCGATTTCGGGATTTTCCTGGTGCTCCCGGTGCAGGGGAGGTTATGGCGAAATTTTTCGAAAATTTAGGGTGTTAGCCAAATTTTTGAGATTTTTGAAAAGTTCTTAGAAACTGAAAAGTTGAAGAACTTAAGCCATAATAAAAATGATGAAAGTTGAGTTGATTAGTTAAACAACTTTCGGCTTCGTTCCTTTTCGGGGACGAAAAGTTTTAAGTAGGGGAGATTGTAATAACCCGGAAATCTGGACCAATTTAAAAATTTTATTTTTGCAATTTTAGCGAATTTTGATTATTTAAAATGAATTATTTTAAATAATATCGACGGGAAATTTATTTTGAATAGAATTCGAACGTATATTTTCATTTGAATCGTCATTAGAATATAAATATTTATTTATATTTATAAAAGGAATTGAAAATGGCACGGTAGTTCGATAATTCGATTTCAAACTTCAATTGAACATACCTGGTGCAAAATAAACCGGATTTTAGTGAAACCAAAAATAATAGAATCTAATTGTGACTATCTTTCCAATGAACCCGAAAAATTGAAATTTCATAGCGGGAATCAAAAGATATGTCCAGTTGAAAATTCTGAATAGTCGCTATGAAATTCAGGCCCTTAAAAATATCCATTTTGTAAACGACCTCGGATTTCGATGATACCACTTTTGTTGGATCCGTGATGTCAACTTATTGCTAAGTTTCAAATTTCGTAATTTTTTGATTCAACTTGTGAGCGTGGCAAAGGAAAACGCGTTTGACCAGTTTTAGTTGATTTTAATCGACTGGAAAATGGCCATTTTTCAGACGGTCTCAGAATTCGACGAAGCTAGTTTTGTTAAGACCGTATCGTCAATACGAAGCTAGAAATATTTTTCTGGAATTTTTCGAGTTAGTATGTGACCCAGTAAATTGAAATGCGCGTTCAAATTCAATATATAGAGTTATATGTTGATTTCGACGAAAACTGATCGAAACTATCGAATCAGCTTACGATACATATCCTATTGTGTTCGGAATGGGGGTATTACGCTAGGGATGACAGTCGGTGGGCCTCGTTTCGAGGTCGAAATAAAAAAGTCAACTTTTATGAAATTTAAATAATTAAAAATATATATATTCTCTCTTTCTTCTTTTTTACTCTTCAGGCCCCCTTCCCCGTTTCCTTTCTTTCAATAGAAAGAAAAAAACGAAAATGGAAGGGGTGATCGCGATCTCGTCGACCCCCCCCCCCCGGTTGAACGCCACCGCCGCCCAGGGCGGGGCGGCCGCCGCCCCTCTATCTCCTCCTCTCTCCTGAAAGAAACCGCCCGACCCCCCCCTTTCTGCCCCTCGTTCCCCTCTCCCTCCTTTCCTCCCCTCGATTTCAACGCTGCGCCCCCCCATTCCACCGCTTCCATTCCCCAAACCCGAACCCCCTCGCCTGGCCTCCGACCCCACCAGCGACGCCACCTCCAGCGAGTCCCCCCTCCAGCACTTCGAGCACCTCAACCCCCTCCAATACCGACGGGAAAACCCCCCTTCTCACTGAAAAGAAACTGTAAGTTTTAATATTATTTTTACTTATTTATGCCTTTAAAATTGTGATTTTTATTGAATGAAATATAAAAATCGGACTTTCATGTATACGAATAAAGAGGATTTTTTTCTATATACAAATGGAGTATAAAGATTAGATCTTTCATGAAGTAAAGATTAGTTTTCTTCTATGAAGTAGATAAGTAAAAATATGATTTTTATATATTGAATAGCGAAGTAAAAATATGATTTTTATATATTGAATAGCGAAGTAAAAATATGATTTTTATATATTGAATAGCGAAGTAAAAATATGATTTTTATTTATTGAATAGCGAAGTAAAAATATGATTTTTATATATTGAATAGCGAAGTAAAAATATGATTTATATATATTGAATAGCGAAGTAAAAATATGATTTTTATATATTGAATAGCGGAGTAAAAAATATGATTTTTATTTATTGAATCGCGAAGTAAAAATATGATTTTTATATATTGAATAGCGAATTAAAAATATGATTTTTATATAGTGAATAGCGAAGTAAAAATATGATTTTTATTTATTGAATAGTGAAGTAAAAATATGATTTTTATTTATTGAATAGCTAAGTAAAAATTCGATTTTTATATATCGAATAGCGAAGTAAAAATGTGATTTTTACATATGTAGAGAATACGGGCAAAGAAAGTGACAAGAGGCGAGAACGGCGAAGATTCCTACAAAGAAGAGTTGCGGCATTGGATTTAGCTTCCTGTGAGAACTTCTCACCTTTTAATTTTATTTTCTAGTTATATAAATATATACTAGGATGCAGACGGTGTTTAGTAGCACCCGACACCCGTCGTCCACAGACCATGGACGGCTTGTATGCTTGTTTGTTTGATTTTGATGTGTAGTTAATTGTGTGATGTGGTGTGAAATGAAATAAAACATTTATATAGTTAAAATATTTTATAGTTAAAAATAGAATTTTTAACGTGTATAGGAAATGAAATAAAAATAAACAAATCGGACGATTTGTTTATATACACACATTTGACTGATATTCATTGGGACGATAAATTTTACACATCGCCCAACTGCACAAATAAAATCTGTGTTTGATTGTTTGAAACCCCACATGGGTATTGGGATGATATTTGACGTACACTAATCCCAATAATTAGTTGTATGTCGATCGATTGATTGACAGACTGTTATAAGCGTTAAATATTTATATTTGATGCTTATACAGTGTAGAACGCACTTTGGATGATGGTTGATGATTTATCGTTGTTGTTACATACGTGTGGTAGAAAATCCATATAATTAACATTATATGGTAATTGATTGGGCCTCATTCCATATTTGAAATATAATATTTGAAAATAGAAATATTTGAAAAAGAAACATTTGAAATAGAAATATTTGAAAAGAGACATTTGAACTAGAAATGTTTGAAATAGAATATTTGAAAATAGGAATATATGAAGCCGGGTAGATTAGATTGACGCCATTTTGACGTGAACGATATTTATATCGATTTTATTCATTCTATAATGAATATCGAAAGTGATTTCGAAATCCGATATTTTGAAAAGAATTGAAATTCAAACTGAAACAGAATAGAAATGAATTCGAATTGAAAATTGAATAGAAATGAATTCAAATTGAAATTGAATAGAAATGAATTCGAATTGAAATTGAATTGAATTGAAAACGAACTGAAATTGAATTAGAAATCGATTTGAAATGAAATTAAAATGAATTTTTGTTGAAAAATTCGATTTTGATTTGAATTTGAAATAGAAGTTGAAAACGTTTTGACAACGAATTTAAAACGATTTATAAAGCATGTTTTGAATTGAAATCGACGATGTATATATTATATATATAATATAATGGCCTGAATAGAACGCGCCACGCCGCGGCAGTTCGCGAATTTCGACCATTGACTTCGAATGGATATTACGGGAGATCCGACCGTCGGATTCTCCTAAAACTGGGACCGTTGGGTTCGTATAGAAAAGAGCTTTCTAACGAATATTAGAAATTTGAAGTCTAACGGTTGGATTTGGAATTATGTCCAAATAAAATTTGAAAAAGGTCGCTGTAAGTGCAGTTCGATGGCCGTTGATGGAAATCGACTGTACGGGCCTTGATAAAATTACTAAAAATAATAATAATTTGTGTAAAATCATAAGAAATGATTTGTGAAGAATTGGGGTGAAAAACTCCATATTTGAAAAGATAAAAATAGATTTTTATCGAAGTGAATTAGTTTTGAACTAGAATTATAATTCATTTATTTTTGAAATAAATAAAATGGATTTGAAATGGTTTTGAAATATAACCAGAATTTCCTATAATTGAATTGGAATGGATTTGAATTGAAATGGTCTTTGGAATATTTCGATGTTGGATTTCGTGATTATACAGATATTGTTATGGAAATTTGAAAGATATATTTATATCATTATTTCCAATACGATATTTGTTGGTCGTAGAATTTGATGTTGAATATAAGCCGATATATTTTCTATTCAGAGCCTTGTATTTAATATCAAATGTGATTTGGGTTTGTCGTGAATGGTGTCTTCATTAAAAAATTTCTTAAGCCTAGTTGAGAAAAAGATTAAATCTTTTTATTTAGATTTAATGAAGTGTACCAATTAAATGATATTTAATTGGAATTGAATTGGTATGGATTTTTGGGTTTATCGTGAACAGTGTTTTAAATAACACTTGTTCTTTAACCCGATAATTAATGGAATGTGATTTTGGGTTTATCGTGAACCGTGTTTTGAAATGACACTGATTCTTTAACCCAGTTAAAGATTAGAACTAAGTGGAGTCTTAATGTATCTTTAATTAGATTGAAAAGATCGATAATGGAGTATCACCAGTTTTGCTCCAAGCGATAATTAAATCTTAAATTAGATTTGAACGTGAAATGGTAATTGAACTTACCGATAACACTGTGGTGTTAGATATGAGGTATTACCAGTTTTACTTCATGGGATGAATAGGCTGGGATTGAGAAATAAAATAAATGATTACTTCGGTGTGGTTCGCTAATCCCGACTAGTTTAAATTTATATTCAAAGAGGATTAAAGAATAAATTTAAAGAATGTATCTTTGATAAAGTTAATGGGAACCCTTCCCAAAGTATAAGAATATTTGAATAAAGGAATATTCTGAATTGGAATGAGGCGTATGTTGTGTTTGTGTAACACTTGTTTATTATATACGCGAGTTATTCAGAAAGACCGGGTTTATCCCATTCTAAATAACTAATTCGACGTGGTGTCGAAGATGAAGACGGTGGTTGAAGACCGGAGGTCTTCACGTCATTTGGATAATTGCTGATGATCTTGATTGGGCCGTACACCCAAGAGGAGGGAGTCAGTTAGTGATCGTCCAGACGTACTTGGAGATCGATGGATATGCGGGGTACTAGGTGCCTCCGGTTTCGTTCAGACCCAGAACGGACTTGTAAATGGACTGTGTGTCTGACATTGGATTTCAGTCCGTGTGATTGATTTCTATTAAATATATATCTGTTTGGCGGTGGAGAATTTATTCTCTTGCTTAACGCCCTTCTCTGAGACGTACGAGCTTAGGGGTTATATATTGATGGATATCAAACGCATGGAGTGAATTACCTGTGTGTCATGCCTAAGTAGCAAATGATCAAGGCTTCTGTTGAAAAGCAAAGTCTTGTGGTTGATGATCAAAGCACGGCCTGTGTGGCGTAGCTTTGTGTAACGTTGATTCGCGAGCTTCACACCCGGTATGAACCAAAAATGAGAGAAGGACCTCGGGGAGGGCATGCGTTTCTTTCTAGTTAGAAGTGGCGTCAGTTGTTTTACACGCCCTGACGAGTTTGACTTATGTGGTTGTTGCTGTTGCGAGGCGCCTCGGTTTGATCGGACGATCCGGGTCCGATGGAGTCATTTAGTTGGCTCACCTACGCCCCATAGGGCAGGAAACGCATGTTCAGGCATTTTAATCCACATCGGTGGACCGGCCCTGTCGCTCCAAGGGACGATGCAATCTGTTCCTGAGGGGCGGACTAGAGCGTCTCGAATCGGTTGAGGACTATCTTTTGCCTCGGTTCATTGATGGAAATCCAATTTCCAAATACGTGATTCTGTGGTTTTATTTGTAGAGCCTAGTATGGCGACATAGTGGGATGGGGCGCTTATGCCGTCTATGATTGATACTTATGATTTGAAGTTGTTTTATACACTATGCACTTATAATAGTATCAAATGATTTGTTTTTAAACGTATCAAGCATTCTTGGCTATTATAAGGTAAAAACCCTATCCTCCGGCTTGCATTGCATTGTGTGATGGGAACTGGGTCTTGTAATAGCTTCATTTTCCTTTATTTAGCATTGCGCTGTTTGTTTTACGCACTGGTATTCTTGGGAGGAAACCCGTTCCGTGTTATACGGCGTGGTCCCTTGATTTGCCTAACTTTAAAAATAAAGATTAATAACTGTTTTAGTTCTCACACCAGTCCCATGACTGACCTGGAGTTTATTGTTTTAACCTAAACTCTGGGTGCCCTTATTTTGACACGGGCAGCTAGTAGTTTTCGTTTTGCAGATTTATATTCACAGGATCATGGTTTACAGCTGGAACGATATCCGGAAAGCTTTATATCCGTATATCTCTTCTAGTTGTGTATTGTATTATTTTCCGCTGCTATGTATTTCTATGTAATTTAAATCTCTGATATTTCTGTGTAATAATCATTTATACTCTGTATATTCTTGTAATCTGATGGAATTGTTGTAATATACAATGAAATGTTCTCCCGTCTGCATTCTATTTTGTCGTGCTCTCAAAACAATCAGGCGTTTCGAACGGTCTGGGTCGGTTTAGCGACTGATTCGGATCGAGCGAAATCCCTTTTCGTTACACAAAATCATGATTCCACATTCTCCCCATTTTGAATTAATGACAACCTGTAAATGAAGATGCAATATATGATGATATATAGTATATAAATTTCATACTTACTCCTCTTGAATATATGTTGACATATATTACCCTACATGAAATGATTAGTTGTAACATCTCGTATACATGAAATGATTAGCTGTCTTCTTGTTCATTAGATGTTGTCCATGTAAATCTTAGCAAGGGATGGTTACTAGATCTATGATTTGCACCCGTTGAAGCACTAGATGAGCGTGAAATTGCATCCCATAAAATGTTAAATAATAGTTTCATATTTTCTAACTTCTTGTCCACCTTCTTTATATAGGAATCTATTGTTTGTTGATTTATGCACATTATTGCCATAGATTCGTGAGGACCTAAGGAAGGATCAACGATTACAATTTCATCTTCCAGTTGAGCAGTAGTAGATCGAGTTCGATGATGTGGTCTAGGAGCTTGTGTTCGAGCTCGGGAGGTTGGTTGTTGTTGGCCGGAGCATCTTTGGTGCAACCAATCTTCATAAGCTATAAATCGAGGCGGAATACCTTTTGGCTACTTCATAAGATTAAGTTTCTTTGCTTTGATGACACCAACTTTAGAGTATTCTGAATCAGGCAACGGTTTCTCTCGGTTCATAATTAGCCTCATGATGTACTTACCATAATAAATGTTGTTCATTCTCCTTGGTTAAATGTGAGAAATTCATCAAGAGGCAATCAAAACAAATTCACGCGATTGTCATCCCAAATAGCGTATAATGCTTTAAAGTTATTCTCATATACCAGCTAATAGCTTCTTATACATGGGGTGATTGTTTTCATCAAAGCAAGGTGAAGGATTCTAGGCTTATGTCGCAACTCCATGGATTTTAACTCCATCACATCATCATTTAGGAACATGTGGTTTGTTTTGTCTCTCACACCCAGGCTGCATTCCACTTCACGTAACATTTTTTTTTATTTCCACAATGTAAAAATTTGACCCGTTCTATCCAAAGAAAAGAAAAGTTTCCTTCCATATACCGACGTCCAGATACAATCATTTTCAATTCGTGGTGCTTCTCCTAGATTAAGATTTGCATAAAATAGCTTCACCATTACGCAATTTATCTTGAGGTTGTCGGCGTTGAAATCAAGAAACGATTCCAGTCCGCTTCTTCGAGCTAAGTCTTAAAGATAGTAAGGTGCAAAATCCGTAAAGTTAATGAAAGAGCCTTCAAGCATTCATGAATTTTGCATTTTTGTCCATCTTTTGATGGTCATCTCATTCAAGAACCATTTTCTAATTTGTGGCTCAGTTGTAGTGTCTTGAGATAATGAAGTGCCCTGCCTTAATCTTTTAAGGGCCATTTGTAATGATTTTGAAGCGAAAATTTTGAATTTTGGGGTGCTAGGCTTTTGATGTTTTTAGAGGTAAAAACTGAAAAGTGAAGCAGTGAAAGTGGAGGGCTAAATGGATAAATGAGGTAATTTTTGGTTGAATCGGTCGATTGAGTATTAGGTCAGTCGATTGAATTTCTTTCTCAAACATAATTTCCAAAGGATTCAGTCGACTCAATCTAGAAACCAAATGTTCCAAGTTTCTGATTCAGTCGATTGATAGTCTGATTCATTCGATTGAATGCTTTGCATTTTTTTTATAAAATTATATTCGAAGTTATGCAAATAATGGATATTTCTTTATTTCAAAAAATTAAGAAATATGAAATACAATATAATGAACATGTATTATTAAAAAGAAATAAGGCATGTGTTTAGTATATTTTATTAATTTTAGATTGATGCGTAAAAAAAAAGCAAATGCATTATTTAAAAAAGAGGAATAAAAAAACAAGTACCAAAAAAAATCTAAATTGGTATTGTTAATCGACCTTTTGGTCCGGTTACCAAAAGTACACAAGACACGCTCGACTCAACATATCGCGTGATTCTACAGCCCAGAGGTGTTGCCAGCATCATCAGGGGTCCAGTACTAGAAGACTCGAGCTGGGCCACTAGCAGAATGTCGTATCCCTTGGATGCTACATCCATCAGCATCCATCCGCAACCGAGCCGTGCTTCGATCCGAAGGCGAGCCATCAAGCGGGTCTGGGCCCAGCGCCGGTGGGGGTCCATGATCAACTCAAAGTCAGGATTCAGCCAACAACTTCCGTTGTCCTCGCATCTCTCAAAAACTAGGCCACATCCATATTGTCGTATCCCTCTTCCCGAATCCCCCGTACCCAACTTTAGTATAAAACTCGGACCCCACTGGGGTACGAAATTCGTACCTTATTCGGTTACGAAATTCATACCCTCTTGGGGTACGAAATTCATGCCCTCTCGGTGTACGAGTTTCGTACCCCACCGGGTATGAAATTCGTGCCCTCTCGGGGTACGAGTATCATACTCCACCAGGTATTAAATTCGTACCCTCTCTTAGGTTACGAATTTTGTACCCCATCGGGTACGAATTTCGTACCGCTGGAATGGGTTATGAATTTCCGAGGCGTGATGGGGGGATACGAATTTCTGGAGGCCTGTGCTTCGGGATACGAAAATTGGCTTGTGGTCTCCTACTTCTACATACTCATACCTACTCTCACCTGACCACTTCAATATAAATACCCCTTGACCTCACACTTCAATGGGGTTATATTTTGGTGACTTGACATCTCTTGAGAGCTCTAAGTAGCCTCTTTAATGGCATCTCCACTTTAAGGAAGAAGAAGGAAAAAATTGTCTTTTTCTTAATATTTTAATATATGGTAATTATGACATCATATTACTTAGAAATGTATGTAAAGAGATGTCATGAAATGTTGTAACATCCCAGAATTTTCGGTCATTTAAATTAGAATATTTAAATCTGTTCTATATATTATATTGGAAATATAATGGATTTTATACCGAATTTATTTTATAAAGTCGAGTTCGAATATATATATTTATAAATATAACTAAAACGAGCTCGAAACGACACGGTAGCTCGTAGTTTACGATTTTATTTGAATATTTAAGAGTCGATATAAGTCAGAATTCTATGAAACAAGAATCGTTCGGATCGGTTTGATAATAATTTCCTAATAAAAGAGAAAAATCGAGATTTCATCGTATATATTGTAAGATATGTCCAATTCAAATTTTCGAATAGTCGCTATGGAATTTCGTTAATAAACAACAGCGTTCATTTAGCGAATATAAAGGAAATTCTATATATTTGGATATCGGTCTAACCCAAAATTCTGAATATCGAGTTTTAAAATATATATATTGGTTTATTTTGGAGCTGTATAAGATCTCATTGGGAGATATACGAAGATAAAAATTTATCAATATTATTGTTTGAACTTAATATTAATTTATCGACCGTATATAGGCCTTAAAAGTAGTTTTCTATTCAAACGATCTCCGTTTCCAACGAAACAAGTTTTATTGGAATGCATACAATTAATTATTGCTATATTTCTAGTTTGGAGCTAAACAGAGTTAATTTGTCAATTGATGAAATTTAAGGGTGAACCGGTGATTATAAATTGAATTAAAACACGCTATTTATGCAAACGGAGTCCATTTTAGCAAAATTAGTTTCATTGGAACCGTAATGTCAGGACATAACAGTGTGCTCATCTTCGTGGCATTTGGAGATTATGTGTGACAGTGCTATATTTGACATACGACGTTAATAACGGTAGAAATTATATTTAACCGTATTAAAATAAAACTTGTGCGAACTTCTACCCTGAGTAAATAAATAAATAAAACATGTGTAAACTTCACTCTTAAGTTATGCACATATGCCTGCCCTAACTTAGCCAAGTTTATTTGTGTACTAGCATTTTTACTTAAGCCTTAAGGTTCTGAAAAGCCACACAAGCTACTGAAGTGAGATTTTATGCACAGCGATCCTAGAATATACACCCTGTCTGTACAACACATGTCTTAGAACCTGTTCTTATTTTATTCCAACGTGTTGTGTCTACCCACGCATTTTCCTTCATAGCACAGCTGAACACCATACCAAAATTCCCCATCACACAGCTCTTTACCTTCACTTCAGCATACCTATGTGTTTTCCATTCAACGACATACCGAAGACTTTCCTCTATCCTGTACGAGACACAGAAATTTCCATCCCCTTCCATTGAGATTAAGGCACCCAACATCGCCTGTATGTATCAAGAAACTTCCCTCTTAAGTTTTAGTAAAATATACACAGCTATAAACATTAAAGCCTATTCTATGAACTGAGAACACCACAACTTTCATGCTGTCAAATTTGCCTGCCATCTTTTCTACTTTTCACATAAATATACAGCTTCAGGCACATGAAAACGAAGAGAAACTACAGCTACCTATGTGCAAATTCAACACAGCTAGCCTGCACCCTGCACCAACTATTCACATTTACGTGACTGCCAAACAATCCAATGCCGTGGTGAGCACACCTCATTTGTGTGATGACCAAGGAGTTTCTCCTTATATATAGGGAAGTGTCTTCACCTTTGTTCTCAAAGAATTCGAATAAAAAAAATGGTGATCGCTCTTTAATAAAAATCTATAAATATATATCTAGTAAAATATATATAATAGTAAGCGGGATGGAGGAGCTGTGTAACAGTATTGACATGGAAGCGTGGTGGCCTGGCTTGGGTAAAGCAGTAGCGGGATTGAATTGGAGAAATTGTTTTAATGTGTAAAAGAATGAGGAGAGGACAATGGGGTTGTTTGGGGTACTGAGTGTTGCGGGATCAGGTTATTGGAAGTGAAGATGGGGTGCAGCTCGAAGTGATGGTGGCGCTCGGGTCTGTTGTGGAGGGATGGCACAACGGTGGTTGATCGGGGTATGGTGGAGCTCGAACTGGGCGGAGTGGCACTGGACGCCGTCAGGTAGAGGGGGTGCGCTGGTCGGTAGCAGGAGTTGTCAGCAAGGAGGATGCATACAAGAAGCATGAGTGAATGAAAGGGGAGGAGGTAGTTCGAACTAAAGAGGGAAATAAGAGGGTGGGGGGACAACATTAACGTGGAGGGGTTTAAAGTATAAAAACAAAGAAAGAATAAACGGAAAAAAGTATATATAAAATATACGAAATGAAGGGGAAGGAGAATGGGTAACAGGAAGGTATAATTTTGGAGAAGAAATGTATGGGGGAAGGCTGACGGGATTATCAACGTGGAGAATGATGTGGGGAGTTTCATCTGTAGTTGCATGAGTCTTGGACGCAACAGGGAAAGAAACATAATGTAATATATATATATATATATATATATATATATATATATATATGGCAATGGGCAAGTTTCATGGTGGTAGAAGAATGTCGTTGGGGAAGATGGAAGTGTAGCAGGCTCGTAGATTTACAGGTTGTAGTTAGGTTGGGCTAGAGAAGAATCGGTTTTGGGATTTTGTAAAAAGAAAGAAATGATGAACTGTTTGAAAAAAAGACATGACGGGAAGGCGGCTGTTGATAGGAGTGTGGCACCAAGTATTAAAGTGACGTGGCCAATGTTTTGTATATGGGCGTGGGTGGGCTGTCCTTCTCTAAACCGGGCTTTGGGTCACACTAAAAGGAATAAAAAATGGTGGAACAATTTTCGAAGTCATGTAGGTGGGAGGGTGGTTTTTATGAAAGAAGACACAGCAGATGGGTAGAAGGAAGAAAAATGAGCATGGTGTTGGTTGTGTTCTTCACAGATCCGCCTGGGTAAGATCTCGAATGTATATAATAAAATAATATAAACATAATTAGTAAAAGGATAATTATTAATTAAAGATTCAATTAATATTAAACATATCGTATAACTTGTGTTTACATACACGGAATCGGACCAAAACAGTCGTGTTGGAACCGTAGCGGAGAATACGATATTTCGAAGTTGAGTTGGACAAAGCCAGACGTAGCTGGAGGTTTCAATTAAATTAAACGCTTGTTTAATTCGATTAAATAGATCGTTCTGACGACGAATAAAAATCAATGTGAGTTAAACTCACTCAGTTCTCCCACTTACAACAATTATAAGTCGGGTTTTAATGTTTGCATGCTATGGTTGCGAATTGTTGGTTGTTAAATATTTTATATCTATTATTTAAATAAACGGCCGTTTAATTTAAATGAAATGACATCGTTATGGTAACGACCCGGGGAATTTGCGATCCTGGATATCGGCATACAACACTATGTCGACTATTCAAGCATCGGAATCACCGGATAGTCCATGAAAGAAATTAGAGGGTGAGAATAAATAAGATAGAAACTTAAAATAGAAGAAGAAGAACATACAACATCAGAGCAACACGAATCTCACAGCGGAACGAACATATAATAGATAACATATCCTTGAAATAAAACCAGTATAAGTATACAATAACATTATCAGAGTACAACACTTACAACACAGCGGAATAAACAATAGCTATATAATCCTGAAGCCTCCTGCTTCAAGCTCTCCAAGTATATCTGTAAAATCTTGACTACTTGACTGTCCATGCAAAATTGGGCACCCAAAAGTTTAGGGAAAACAAAACAAAACAAACCTTGTGTCAGTCATGAGGCTGGTATGAGTAAATAATTTAAAACAGTTTGGGAAAATAACGATGTCTCATAAGACCACGCCGTATAACGGAACGGGTTTTTCCCTTATGAGAATCCAAATCAATTTGATTTAACTTTCAAATCATTTTGAGAGAAACAATGATCTTTTATATCAAAACTTCTTTGATATTATAATAGTGTCTATCAACCACAATATAATAATCATCTTGCTAATGCTTTCATCTCACGTTCCACATATATAGTATACAATCAAAAACCGTAAGCACTTATTGGGTAATGGATTTCCAACTATGACAAGGTATGGAACCACCTTCCGATAGTGTACCTCTAGAGAGGAATACACAGGGTTCAACAAGAACATCTTGCAACTCGGCCACACATGACCGACCACTCATTTTGCTTGAGTGTATCGAATGTATATCACCAACGGTTGGGATCAGCAACCGTTTCCCGAATGGGACAACATCGACAATAGATTATAGAATGAAATGAATATCTCTAGATAGGTGATAATACACCCTAATTGGCAGCCAACCACTTAGCCATGCTGCCTGCCCGATTTTTGTCATTTCCCGGTTGTGAGGCTAGAGGCCACGCTTATCTCTGACAGATCACACAATTATTCACTTTGAATATCACAGCGTCATACCCGCTAAATCACAAATTGATTTCCTCAAAAATACAATGGGTATATAGCTAAGAGAAATGAATTCTTCTACCACCAAACGTACATACGTTTGAAGAGATCAACTTACGCGATCCATTAAATATACTCTCTCAGACATTCTTCCATACAGGTCGTCCTGGGACTGGACAAACCGAAGGTACTATTCTGTAAATCCATCTTAGCAAATTTCTACCTAGGATCGCCAGAACAGTCCTTGCATAACTCCGTCTTCAATTTTCTTCATCATATTTGACTCGCAACGTTAATACCCATACGGAGTGGTTTACAGATAATGAATCTGATCCCGGTCTCTCCGTATTGACAAAGGAAAAATTGTCAAAACTTCGATAGTCAGTGAGTTAACTATCAAAGAAAAACACGTGTCCAAACAACGATATTATTTCCAGCTGGAAATTCTATCGATCAATCATCATTTAACTTTTATATCTTTAGTTCATTAATTTATTTATTTCCTGCTTCCATATATCCAACATTTCTTATTTTCTAAATTTAGAAAATATACATTATTAATCATTGGAAAATCCATCTCTTTTTCACATATCACTGTCATTTTAGTATTCTTTATCATCAAATATATCATTTTATAGGATTAGAAAATATATCTGATTATATTTGGAAAAATGTTCCCAAAACTCATTCATTGGATTTAAACAGATGTTTAAATAAAACATCGATATGCCAATTCAAAAAATTATACTCGTTAACTAAATTCACTTAACCAACCTTCACTGTCGAACCTCAACCATTCCTTAGTTAAAAACGAAGCCAATCAAGTTGGGGGTATAACTACCTCTCAGACCTTAACTGAATAACATTTCTAACTTTGAAATAGACAAGGTTCACCTTTTAAACCATTAAAAAAACTTCCTTACGTAACTCTCTTTCGAATAAATCTCTACTCGATAACTCTTTTCTATTAACTCTATTTGATTAACTCTATTGGATTAACTCTAATTCGATTAACTCCTTTCAATTAACTCTAACTTGATTAACTCCTTTCAATTAACTCTAACTCGATTAACTCTAATCGATTAATTCTAATTCGATTAACTCTAATCGATTAATTCTAATTCGATTAACTCTAATCGATTAACACCTTTTAATTAACTCTAACTCGATTAACTCTAATCGAATAATTCTTTTCGAATAACTAATTCGATTAACTTCCTTTTGAATAAACAATATTCGATTAAATTCTTTCTCGAATACACTATATTCGCTAACTCCTTTTGAATAAGTCTTTCGATTATCTCTCTTTTTCGAATAAACTATATTCGATAACTCCTTTCGAATAACTCTTTCGATTATCTCTCTTTTTCGATAAACTATATTCGATAATTTTTTCTTCTTCGAATAAACTATATTCGATTAACTCTGTTCAATTAACTCTATCGATTAACTCTAATCGATTAACTCTAGTCAATTAGCCCTATTTGATTAACTCCTTTTCAAATAAGTAATATTCGATTCACTCTTCGTCCATATTCAGTTTCAAATATCGATGTTGAAATCGATTCTTACTTCTCTATATAAGTCTTGACTTATATATTCTATTTATCCAATGATAAATATTTTATTTAATTTATACAATATTATTTATAAATTAATCTTCTAAATCTATCGGTTAGAACATATTCTATTTAAAATCTTTGCTTTATATCCATATCATGTTATACCCGTGTGCGAAGCATGGGTCTAAACTTTCCTGATGTAAAATTCTATTCATTTGCCAAATATTTCCTTATATAACATTCTTTTCATTTTCCATAAATTCCTTTTATATTTCTATTTATTTTTCGAATAAATATTTCTTTTATAACTCTATTTATTTTCTAAATAAATATCTCCTTTTATAATCTATTTATTTCGATTTTTATATTTCTATTTATTTTCTCCTATCGGGCTCAACCTTTATTCCTTGGCCCATTCAAATTCTGACTCGCACCCGCTTTGGGTATTTATCCTTCTTCCACTCCTGATCGATACTCCATTACAGCCTCAAACTTCGATCCTTCCTCATCGCATACTCCACCGAATCAACCGAGACAACCACCACTTCATCTCCTTCGCCACCCTAATCGACTGCCTCCTTTATCCTTTCTTTCCCCGAATACACTTCGCATCCAGCTTCCACCAAAACATGGTCGATGTTTTTGATTCCCATCTCCACCATTCCTCCACCGTTCACAAATTTGAAACCACCGATGACCTCCTTGCCCTTCCACCCTCACGCCTACCCCCTCCTCGTTCAGTCCGCACCTCAATACAAAAAACGAATTCAGTACTTCCTGTAGCAATTACCGGCACTTTCTCTCCAACAATAAAGTATGTCGTGACCTCCTGTTAAACACATACAATAAACTTCATTGCTGCCTTTTCAAACAATCACCAATCATTATTTAAATTAAATTAGACTACTTCCTTTTGGCTCACCTTAACGCACTGATACAGTGCTTCATCTTCTACAACACAAAACGCAACCTACTCATTTCACAAGACATTTTCATTTTCCTCCCTTTTTATTTGCAGATCGACTTCCACCCAAAAACAAGTTTCACCATCGTGATTTTCAGAAACTACCGCGACTCCTACAGTGATTTTGTCACTTATACCAACCGCACCTCACCAGGAAGTGCGCGCAACCTCGACACTGACCCACAAACCCAAATATACCATCGAAAATCCACCTTGATGCCCATTCAACCCAAGAAACCCAACCCTAGGTTTACTGGTCAATTTCAATCCTCATAAAATTGCGTCGAGTGTAATAAAATAGGTATCAGTTGGAAGCAATATATCTCAAGAACTCAAATATACAAGTTCGTCGATTATTGATTTTTGTTGGATTGATTTTGGATTTTTGTAGGTGCTAGTTTTCACATTTTAATTTCCGAGATGAAGAAAAAGAAACGTGGCGTATCTTTTGACTAGAAGGAAATTAGGTTTGGGTTAGGAGGTTGAGGGTATTATATAGGATAAATATAATATTTTAACATTTGATAATTCTCAATATAATAAGCAAACGCTATTTTTATTTATCGTTTAAAATTCCTATGGTCACACAAAATATCCAAAAATCATTAAAATGGACATACAAACAGAGTTCGACATTACGGACCCAACAAAACAGGTTTCGTCGAATTCCGACTCCGTTTGCTCACACAGCGTATTTTTAACCATCAAAATACTAACTGTTTTTCACATTAAAAATCCATACGGCCACATACTGACTCTAAAAATCATGAAACTTGAAATCTAACAACAGTTTAATATTACGGATCCAACAAAATTAGTTTCGTCAACAACGGAGGTCGTATGCCAAACTGGCTATTTTTAAAGCTCTAAATAACTCATTTAAATATATAAATGTATTTAAAAATAATTAAATTAGACATTTATAAATAAATATTAATCTATATATTCACACTAGAATACCATACAACTCCAATTGGATTTATAACTCGATATTTCAAAATTCCCAGTTATATCGATATTCGATTTATATACAAAATCCTTTTACAATATAAATATATATTTATAAATTTCAAAGGAATTCCATAGCGACTTGTCTAAAATTTGATTTGGACATAAATCAAAATCTATACAATGAAATCCTGATTTTTCTCTTCCATTAGAAAAATATACTTCACTAGCTCTGAACGTTTCTTGTTTCACAGAAATCCGATTTAAAATGGACCCTGTATATTTAGTTGAAGTTCAAATCGCCAAATAGCGAACTGCCGCGCCATTTCGAGCTCGATTATAATTATAATATAATTATACGTTCAACTGCTGTTTATATAATATATTCTTTATTATAATTCAACTCTAAACTGAATTATATATTTTGAATTTCCCATTTCACACAATATTGTCATTTCAACAAATTCTAATTATTTCAAAATTTCATATATTATTTAATTATTATATTAATTAAATATTCAAAGTTATTTAATTAAACAACGATTAAAATCTCTAAATTACCTTTTGAATAATTAAATAAATAAATTATTACATAGTAAAAATACGGGATATTACATTCTTCCCCCTTAAAATAATTTCGTCCTCGAAATTGCTAAGGTAGAAAACAAACCCTATTAACTGGGTAAAAATTATTTGTTTATTTATTAACTTCAGTTTGAACTAAACTAATTTAATTTCAACTAAAATATTACTTTATTTCAATTAACGAAAATTTTAAAAATTTCTGAAAATATTCTAACACCCGAAATTTTCGAAAAATTTCGCCAGCAACTCCTTTATACTGGCCAATAGCTCAAACTTCAAATCGCCTCTCTAGGCCTTCTTCAACCCAAAAGAAAATCAAACAGCTAAACGGCTTGCTAATTCGGTTCATCAAAATCTCAAAACCATATATAATATAAACTTGTACCTTTTTGTCGGGCATATCATTATATCCTTTACATCTGCTGCTAATTCAACATATATCAATGTCATCCCAATCAAACTCCAATCACTTTTATCTCCAACACAACCATTCACTTATATCCAAGCCGAATATCATTTCAAACTCGAGTTTCATTCTCGATTCCAAACTCTTAACTCGATTATCAAATTACCCTTCAAATTGAAATCTCAAAAATCCAATTTGTCTCAATATCATTCTAATTCAATTTCAATTACCACTTAACTAACTTTATTTTAATTCCAGTTGGCTTTCCCAATTTCAATTCAGTTTGGTTTTAAATCAAATAATCTTTCCCTGGGAAGTTTTTAAACAACTTTGCTTTTCAAAAATCAAATATCCATTTTGAAATATCATAACAATTCTTTATCCCAAACTAATTCGAAAACAATCTCTTTGGTAGTAATCCGTCACTTACAGCTCGAAAATGAACACCGATGATGCTGCGCAGTCATCTTCGAAATCTATTTTCCAGCGATCGAATTGATTTCAATACTATATTACTTTCAAAACCATATCTAAACACTTCCATTTTGAAATTCATTTCAAAATACCATTTACAATGCTTTAAAATAATTTAAAATCTCCGAGGATTTTAAAATTCTCATATATTTAATCTAATTCCATTTACAAACACTTTTCATGTTTTCGGAATTTTAAATTTCAAATTCTGATTTAAATTCAGATTTAATTCATTTCGATTTCATATATTTCACTTATATGAATTCTGATTGGTTATTATAACCGTTTCAATTATAATCTTATCTGATTATAATCCCAACCAACACATCCAATATACTATATTTCCAATATATATATTTTCTTTTATTTCAAATTCTAATTTTGGGTAAAATTGTTTCATTTACCCTTCTTTCAAAACATATCGTATCGGTTCATCGTATTCGAGTGTTTAGAAACTCCTACCGATACAGTGGATCAAACTGATCGACCAGAACTCATAAACAACTCAACCAACAAAACTACACAATATAGAACCATTTTTATATCAATTAACAAATATGTTCACTCGTATAAATACATTCAACTCAATCAAGGGTATGACTAACCCTATCTCTACCGATTCACGCCACAGAGCCAAGGTAATAACTTAACCTTAAGCTCTAATACCACTGTAACAACCTAGGGAATTTGTGATCCTGGATATCGGCATACAACACTATGTCGACTATTCAAGCATCGGAAACACCGGATAGTCCATGAAAGAATTTAGAGGGTGAGAATAGATAAGATAGAAACTTAGAATAGAAGAAGAACATACAACATCAGAGTAACACGAATCTCACAGCGGAACGAACAACATATAATAGATAACATATCCTTGGAATAAACTCTGTATAAGTATACAGTAACATTATCAGAGTACAACACTTACAACACAGTGGAATAAACAATAGCTATATAATCCTGAAGCCTCCTGCTTCAAGCTCTCCAAGTATATCTGTAAAATCCTGACTACTTGACTGCCCGTACAAAATAGGGCACCCAAGAGTTTTGGGAAAACAAAACAAAACAAACTCTGGGTCAGTCATGGGACTGGTATGAGTAAACAATTTAAAACAGTTTAGGAAAATAGCGATATCGCATAAGACCACGCCGTATAACGGAACGGGTTTTTCCCTTATGAGAATCCAAATCAATTTGATTTAACTTTCAAATCATTTTGAAAGAAACAATGATCTTTCATATCAAAACTCCTTTGATATTATAATAGTGTCTATCAACCACAATATAATAATCATCTTGCAGAACGCTTTCATCTCACGTTCCACATATATAGTATACAATCAAAAACCGCGAGCACTTATTGGGTAATGGATTTCCAACTATGACAAGGTATGGAACCACCTTCCAATAGTGTACCTCTAGAGAGGAATACACTGAGTTCAAAAAGAACATCTTGCAAACCGGCCACACATGATCGACCACTCATTTCGCTTGAGTGTATCGAATGCATATCACCAACGGTTGGGATCAGCAACCGTTTCCCAAATGGGACAACATCGACAATAGATTATAGAATGAAATGAATATCTCTAGATAGGTGATAATACACCCTAATTGGCAGCCAACCACTTAGCCATGCTGCCTGCCCGATTTTTGTCATTTCCCGGTTGTAAAGCTTGAGGCCACGCTTATCTCTAATAGATCACACAATTATTCACTTTGAATGTCACATCGTCACACCTGCCAAATCACAAATTGATTTCTTCAAAAATACAACGGGTATACAACTAAGCGAAAAGAATTCCTCGGCCACCAAACGTACATACGATTGAAGAGATCAACTTACGTGATCCATTAAATATACCCTGTTAGACATTCTTCCATACCGGTCGTCCTGGGACTGGACAAACCGAAGGTACTATTCTGTAAAACCATCTTAGGAAATTTCTACCTAGGATCACTAGAACAGTCCTTGCATAACTCCGTCTTCAATTTTCTTTATCATATTTGATTCGCAATGTTAATGCCCATACGGAGTGGTTTACAGATAATGAATCTGATCCCGGTCTCTCTATATTGACAACGGAAAAATTGTCAAAACTTTGATAGTCGGTTAGTTAAATATCAAAGAAAAACACATGTGCAAACAACGATATTATTTCCAGCTGGAAATTCTATCGATCAATCATCATTTAACGTTTATCTCTTTAGTTCATTAATTTATTTATTTCCTGCTTCCATATATCTAACATTCCTTATTTTCTAAATTTAGAAAATATACTCTATTTGTAACAACCCGGAAAATCAGAACCAATTTAAAATTTTATTTTCAGGAATTTTAAATAGAAAATGCGTCAGAATTTAGAAAAAAAATATTGATAGAAAGGTTAAACAATAAAAAGTTTACATTTTTATTGTAAAGAAGGAAATATGAGAAATGAACATTTGTTTAAATTGGAAAGCTGTTATAACATAAAAATTCACATTTTTATATAATAATGATTCATAGCTTATTTAAATGATGTAACATAAAAATTTACATATTTGGGTAATATAGAAAAGGTTACATTTTCTTTACAATAGAAAGATATAATTTCCTTTGCAAATAAAAAGATCACGTTTTCTTTACAAGGGAAAAAGGATTACATTTTTATTTGTAATATAAAAAGATTATATTCTTATGCAACATTTGTTTAATATAAA
This sequence comes from Allium sativum, assembly GCA_030737875.1. Taxonomy (NCBI): domain Eukaryota; kingdom Viridiplantae; phylum Streptophyta; class Magnoliopsida; order Asparagales; family Amaryllidaceae; genus Allium; species Allium sativum. Next base: position 993,372,675 of record CM060924.1, on the reverse strand, counting down.
GAAGCTTAAAATAAAAGATTATATTTTTATTGTAAATGTGCAATATGTAATATGATTCATTAAAAAAGGATGCTTGATTGACAAATATGTTAACATTAAAATGTCTTTGGAACTTTAGTGACATTTATTAATTCATTAATTGAAAATAATGTGTAGGTTATAAATGAAATAAATTCTGAAAATGTATATATATATATATATATATTAATATATATATATATCTATGTATGTATATATATATATGTACATATCTTTGTGTAACGACCCAGAAAATCTGAACCAATTTAAAAATTTTAAATTGGCTAAAATAATGGATTTTAAATATTCAAAATAAATATTTTAAATAATAGAGATGAAAACTGAGTTTGAATCGACAATTGAAAATGAATATAATTAATTATAATTATAAACAAGGCCTGAAAAGGCGCTGCAGTTTCAAAAATTGAATTCAAACTTTGTCGGACTATACCGGGTGCAAAACAAAACGGATTTTAGCGAAACCAAAAATATTTAAATCTGTTAGTGAATACCTTTCTAACGAATCTGAAAAAATCTAATTTTCATAATGGAAAGCAAAAGTTATGGCCAAATGGATTTTCAGAAAGGTCGCTATGGAATTTATATAGCCCGTGAAATGGGCCATTTTGCATACGACCTCGGAATTCGACGAAACCACTTTTGTTGGATCCGGGATGTGAAGTTATCGCTAGGTTTCAAATTTCATAATTTTTGAAGCTAGTATGTGAGCGCGGCAAAGGAAAATGTGTTTTGGTCAATTATAGTTAAATTGGATCGACCAGAAATGGGCCTTTTTGCAAACGGTCTCAGAATTCGACGAAACAAGTTTTGTTGGGACCGTATCGTCAAAACATAGATAGATTTATTTTTCTGGAATTTTTCGAATCAGTTTGTGGCCCTGGCAAATTGAAATGTACGTTCAAATTAAATATTGAATGTTATATACTTTAATCTGAAGGAAAACTGACTGAAACATTCGAATGGGCCTTCGATACATATCCCATTGTGTTCGGAATGGGGGTAAAACGCTAGGGACGACAGTCGTTGTGTTTGGATTGGTGGTCGTGTCAGAAAACCCCTTTAAAACTCCACCGGCCAATCAGAATTTTTATATAAAAAAAAAGTAAATTCCCCTTATTCTCTCTCCCCGCTGAAGCGATATACGGCGGAAGTGGTTCAAAGCTTCCTCCTCCGATTTCGGCCGCCACCGTCCACGCCAGGCTTCGCCACCATCCACGTTCGAAAGCCCCTTCCCTCCTCTTCAAATCCGACCAAGTCCCACCACCTCCCATCGCGCCACCTACGAGAACGACCTCCTCAAAGTTGCCCCCTTTCGACCGCCGCCACCACCGGTAGGGACCACCGAATCGCCAGCCACCACCACGCGCGTAAAGCCCCTTCCTCCCTCTACGACGTCGCACCACCTGATCGGCCCCTCGTGCAACGGATTCGACGAAAAACCAAGACCTAGTTTTGAACAAATAGTGAAAGGTACGGCCTTGATTAATTAAAACTGTTTTTAACAGTTTAAAACCGTTGCAAACTTGTAAAAAATCATATTTTTTGCTTTGTTAACGAAATTCAGTGAAACAAGAGAGTGTCGACTCGTGTGGACGTCTTCTACATTTTAGAAGAGACCGCATATTTTTCTGAGCCTTCTGCTATTTTTGGTGGAGTGGAACCCAATGTGAGATTTCTAATTTATAAACAATACGGAAAACGATGATGTATAAATTATATAGTCGATGTATGAGTTATATAAGCATTGTACACCTCTTGTATAAGCGTTGTATAAGTTGTATGTTCGATGTATAAGTTATATATGCGTTGTAAAAATTATATATATGTTGAAATAGAAGTGAATTGCTCTCTCTCTCTCTCTCTCTCTCTATATATATATATATATATATATATATATATATATATATATACACGCCCCTCGTCCATAAACCATGGACGATATTTATTGGTTGTGATTGGTGTGAAAATTGATTGATAGCGAATGGTTGTTTGGGATTGTTTGTGGTTGATATTGATTGATTGTGGTTGAAAAATACCCATTTGTGGTTAAGAAATATTTGGTTGAAACCACATTGGATTAGTTTGTGGAAATGAAATAAATATATACATGCCGCCTGCGTGTGAACTAGATGCATGATCCCCATTGTCAAAAGCCGCGAGGTTTTAAGGTAGAGCGAGGAGCCGTACTAGGGACGGTCCCAGTTTTAACTACCCTGCCGTTATGCTGCCGAAATTTTGAATAATATTCATGTGTTTGAATTATTTTCATTTGCTGAAACCATATTTATTCATTGAATAGAAAACCTTCATGTGTTGAATCTTTATTCATTAGTTGATTAGAAATTCATGTGTTGAAAGGTATTCGTGTTTCAAATATAAAAATCACAATTTTATCTATATATAGAAACTATAGAAAACCTTCATGTGTTGAATCGATATTCATTCGTTGAATTGAAATTCATGTGTTGAATGGTATTCATATTTTGAAATAAATTGTTTTATAATAAAAATCACCTTTTATCGACTATATGGACTATGTAAAATAATCTCGTTTTAAAAGAAATTGTTTTATAATAAAAACCCTATTTTTATCGCCTATATAAACTATATAAAATAATAGTGTTTTGAAATGAATTGTTTTACAATATAAAAATCAAATTTTTATTATATACATGAATTGTTGAAATGTGAAGTGTTAAAAATAGCAACTCGTTCAAATAAATATGCAGGAGTTGGAATATTCATTAATTAGCTAATGACGTGATTTTTACCTATGCATTCAACATTAGAATGAATGGTGCTTTTAACCCAAATGGAATCAAATATGAAATTGAATGGGAAAGGATAAGTGATAAGAACTGTATATCTGTACATGCATATTTATTGAACAGGTTATAGCAAAGGGGCTAGAGAAGAGGAATAAAATTTTGTGCCCGACAAATAGGTACACATTTACTGTTTTGTTTGGGTGATGATTTTATGAGCCTGTTGGCTAGCCGCTTGGCTTTTTCTTTTTCTTTTCGACATGAGACGCCCGTGTGGCTATTTGGGAATTTTCCCAGCCCCTCCCGTACAAAGGAGGTTATGGCGAAATTTTCCAAAATTTAAAGGCGTTAGTGAAATATTTGAAGTGAAAACGATATTGAAACTGTTTAATGAACTATATTTATATAAATATATAAATATAAATAAATTTAAAACGAAACGTGGTCGTGCAGTTCGTGTTTTGAAACCGTGATTTCAAACAACTAGTGCGGGAAATCCGACCATTGGATTTTCCCGAAACCGCAACCGTTGGGTTCGCCTTGGAATAATCTTTCCAACGGCACCAACTTTGTAAAAATCCAACGGTTGGATTGTCTGGAATGTTTAATTCAAATATGAAGGAAAACAACGCCAGAAACGATTATATTTATATATATATATAAATATAATTATATTTAATCGAATAACGACGCTGCAGTTCGTATTTTGAAATCGAAACTTCAAACGATTGTACCGGGAGATCCGACCGTCGGATTTTCCCGAAACTGGAACCGTTGGATTCGTTTTGAAAAGACCTTTCTAATGATGTAAATTTTGTGAAGATCCAACGGTTAGATTTTCAAATATGTGTAAATCAAATCTGAACAAAAACAGCGCCACGGCCGCGTTATGGCCCGAAGCGCTGTTTTGAATAAATTTGCTAATTTAAAATAAATAAAAATAGCGATAAATCGTTATAAAATACCATAAACGATATGGAATGGAAATAAACTGAATTTTCTCGATTTATGTGGTATTTGATGGTTGAATGTGCTTGGTGTGAAAATTACATTAAAGAACAAAATTGGTGTTGTCGAATGATTTAACCATTGAAATAAATTGAATTGAAATTCTAAATATACGTGAATTATTTGAAAAGTCCAAGTTAATTCTCATTTCAAATAATTGACCGACGATTGAAAATCGAAGATGAAGACGATGGTCAAAGACCGGAGATCTTCACCTCGTTTGGATGGTAACCGAGGTCCTGATTGGGAGGCATCCCGAAATATGGATAATGAGTGGTGATCGTCTAGACGTACGTGGTGATCGATGGGTTTGCGAGGTATTTAGTGCCTCCGGTTTCGTTCAGACCCAGAACGGACTTGTAAATGGACTGTGTGTCTGACATTGGATTTTATTCTGTGTTGATTGATCTCTATTAAATATACTTCTGTTTGGCGGCGGAGAATTTATTCTTTTGCTTAACGCCCTTCTCTGAGACGCACGAGCTCAGAGGTCGTATATCGATGGACATCAGTCGCATGGCATGAATTGCCTGTGTGGCATGCTAAGATGCAGTGATCAGGGCTTCTGTTGAAAAGCAAAGTCTTGTGGTGATGATCAAAGCACCGCCAGTGTGGCGTAGCTTTGTGTATAACGTAAAATCGTGAGCCTCACACCCCGGTACGAACCAGAAACGGGAGAAGGACCTCAGGGAGGGCATGCGTTTCTTTCTATCTAGGGTGGTGTCAGTGACCTACCAGCCCTAACATTTATACACTTTTCACCTATGTGGTTGTCGCTGTTGCGAGGCGCCTCGGTTTGATCGGACGATCCCGGTCCGATGGAGTAATTCGTTGGCTCGTTTACCCCCCAAAGGGCGGGGAAACGTATTGTTCAGGCATTTTAATCCACATCGGTGGACCGGCCCCGTCGCTCCAAGGGCTTGACTGAGTACTTGCCTGAGACATAGGCTAGATTGTCTCGAATTCGGTAAGGACTATCTTTTGCCTTGGTTCATGACGGAAATCCAATTTCCAAATACGACATCGTGCAGTTTTGATTGTATATGTATATATGGCGACATGATATATGGTACCCATCCGCCTATGATTGATAGTTATGATTTGAAATTGTTTTCAAAACATATAAACACCAGCAATAATATCAATTTCCTTTGTTTTATTCGTATCAAGCATATTTTGGCCGTTCCCCGAAAGTGGCGTGGTCCTGTGATTAGCCAATTATATATGTGTTGAGTGGATTTCTCATACCAATCCCATGACTGACTCGTAGTTTGTTTCTGTAACAACCCAATATTTCACCACGTTAATTTGGAATTTTCTATATGTATTTTGAATTTTATAAGGTTTAAATATCGGTAATTCTTTTACTGGTTTTGAATAAATAATTTTATTTTATAAAAATCTTAATTTTGAATAATTTTATTTTATTTAAAATTTATTTTTAAGGATAGTTATTCTATTTAAGATTAAATTTAATGTTTATATTGGTAAGTAATTCAGATACGATAATATCTAATGATATGAATTTGTAAAGTAAGATTTATTTTAAAATATTATTTATAATGTGAAATTTCGTATAGATTCTAAATCTTAGTTTATAATCTTATTTACAAATTCAAGACATAGTTGCATATTAAATTTTCAAGGATAAACTTTTACTATAAACATTAAATGTCTATTTTAACTATTTTGTAAAATTTCGATTCTTAAGTAATATTATTTTAATGAAAAATGATTATATGATTTGGTATATTTTAAATTATGTTAACATATTTTATGAAGTGTAGTAACGTTTCATATGATAGTTGCATCGTGTTAAAATGGTTCATATATGAATGTTATAAGGGTGTTACTAGAATTAAATTTTATTTAAAAATAAATAAATAATATAAATGTGCAATTTTGGCATCAATGCATGTGAAGGCTTCATGTGAGAAGCCAAGTGTTTGTATAAGTGGCTATTAGCATGTAGAGAAGAATTATAAAGGAACAAGTGTCCCTTGTTTAAAAGACAATGCTACCCTTAATTAGACTTATATAAGAACGCACACCCTTATTCACGTTCACCACTTTCCCATCCACTAAAATTTCTCCTCACAGTTTATCATCCACGCACCCTTTTTCTTTACCGTGTTGTCCTTTTCACCAATATCAGTTTTACTCCTCCGCCACTTCGCTACCCATTTGCAAGCCATCTTCCTCACAATAGCTAATTTCCGCACCCATCTCTTCTCTCTTCTCTTGCAAAAATCAGTTCGGCCATCACTGCTACTTCCTTGCTCTCCTTAGAAGCTGACGCCCTCTCCTCTTCTTGTCTCCTCTACCGCCGTGTATTTTATCCTCCCTCACGCATTTCCTCTTCCACCGAACACAGCTGTACCCCTTCCTCTCCCATCTGCTCCTCCCAGTCCACTCACATCCTTACTTCCCTTAAAGTACTGTCAGCTCTCTCTCTCTCCTCCATTGCACTCTGCCTCCGCCACCACATACGCCAACTCCATCACCCACGTCCGCTGTTAGCACCTTACTCAAACGCTGCAGAATCCTCCACGTGGCCACCCTCCTTTCCGCTGTAACCAATTTGTCCCGCACCCTACTACACGTGAAGCCGTTTCTCCCTTCTCCGCTTGTTTTAGCAGTCCCACTTTCCTTTCCCCTTAAACAATTACCACATTTCTTCCCAGTTTGTTTCCCCTCTGTACAAGCTACACCGCCACTTTGTATCACGCTTCGATCACCAATACCCGCCCAGTCCTCCTCTTAACCTCCTTTTGTATTGAAAAAAATATATATCAAACATATATATAGTGATGTATGACGTGTGTGTATATACATTATTTGGTTGGGGGAAAGCGGTGTGCGACGTCCACGGAAAGTGTATGTGATCGCTCGGGGTTGGTTCTTAGTTAAAACAAGGCGTAAACATTTATTTTGTGGATTGAAACGACTGACGGGCGGACGTAAGCAAGATAGTGATGCATGGAAAGCGGGCGCATTTGGAAAGAGCGAGATAGAAGTTGTAGTTGCAAAGTAAAATAAAGTGGCAAACGAAGACGAGTTGAGACGAAGGGCGATACGGATATTTAATGGATTCAAAGCAATTTAGGAAGTACGTTTGTATCGGAAAGCAAACTGGGTGAGAATTCTAATTTTAAATTTAAATTAATTTTTGATTAGTCACTACGGTAAATTATAATTAGTGTTAATTATAATTTGTTAATGATCATGAATTGTTATGGACGATTGTCACTGGTTGTCGATGAATGTTTGTGCAGTTGAAAACACCATAAAACACTGAGCGTTATTAAGGGTAACGCTCTGCGCACAGTCATTTGATTATTTTGGTTGTGATGGATGAGTTTGTGTTTGATCATTTGGTTAGATTATTTAGTAAACTCTGATTTTATGCAATCATCACACACGCACCATAGTTATGGAATTATACGAATAATCAGTTCAAAGCTCCTTTCATAAGATTAGTGATTTTATAAATTTTGAGTTAGAAAGGATCGGACGATAAATCAACCGTTTGAATATATACACATATATTAACAACGTCTTTTTGCAATAATAATATATATATCAAACGTCTAGGATGACAGAGAGGATAGTGTCTAGGCTTGGGTTTGGAAATATAGTTTCCTGCTCTCCCTAGCTATCCCTAACTGATCCGATGAACAAACGGTTAATTCAAAATATATTTTGAAAATTAATTTGAAACTGTTTAAATTTAGAATAAATGTGTATTTGAATTAACAGACATCAGGTAATGACCATTCATGAATATAAATTTTAAATCTCAAATAAAAAGGGTTTTGGGAATAATTCCCATTACTTATGGCTTATTTATATTTGAAATAAGTTTGAAATTTAAACGATAAAGGCATTTCATTTTGATTATTAGTAAGAAATGGAATGAGGTTTGAAAAGCATAAAGATCCCTGTTTCATTTGAAATGAAGATTTTGTAATGTGAATGATTTTGGACCGACTTGATAATGGATTGTGAGAAAAAAATATTTTGGAATTGAAATCAAAATTTAATATTTTGTTTGAAAAGAGTTTTACAAATAAATTCTCAAGTTGAGTTGTGTCCTAAATACTATGTTACATTGGTAAAAGAAATTACATAATAGTTAAATTATTGAATCCATCGTATGCAAGAAGATTTGGAGATAAATATATACTTGAGAATTTGGTTTCAAAGAATTTGAGATACGTTCAAATGTTAATATTTGAAACAATACTAGTTTGAAACTTGGATGCGCCAAATCAGAGTGCGTAGCAGAAGCGTGGTGGCATTTTGAATAAAAAGGTTATAAGAGATTTTCCAGTCGATAGGAAAATGTGAACTTTGAAAACGAAATGTGATGAGAATAGAGATAAGAAAGAAATTAAATAAGATTTGAATTGAAAAGAATGAGATTTTGAATAGAATTTGTCGTCTAGTATTCGATATGGAGTTACTGGAGCCGACAAATACGATCAGAATGTCAAACCTATTCATGCCCAAATTCTGATTATGTTGCCTGAGTTGGTGAATCAATATCAAATATAAGTCGATAAGATTCTATTTAAACTTATATTTGAAATAAATTATTCAAATCCAAATAAATATTGGTAGTTCGACATAACGACGAATCAATGAAGATTGTTTTGAAATATAAGGTTTGGAAATTGAATAAGGGTTAAAACGATAACGGATTTCCGGAATTGAATCCAACCTTAATTCGAAGTAAAACAACAATATTTGGAAAGGAGACTTGAATTGAGAAACTCGTGTGGTCCATAGCTATTAATTTTAAATACGCTTATTACTTGGAAAGTCCGGGATCGGATATAGATCCGAAAACCATTCCAAGTAATAATACGCCGCATGAAGCAAATTAAAGACTTGGAATCGACGAATGAAGACCGTGGTTCTTCACAGTCGAACGGGCTATCTGCTGATTGGTTTCTTTACTGCTAGCTACAGTAGAGAGATGCCCCTATTACCGAAGTGGCAGAAAGTACGAACGTATGGGGAGAACTTTCGGATTTCGTTCCGTTCAGACCCAGGACGGACTTGTAGGGATGGTGTGTCTGACATTGAAATTTACTGCATAGCACTGATTTCTGTTAATGTATATCGGATTTGTGGCAATATATTATCCCCGTCTCTAAGTCATATGCACTTAGAGGGTATGCATTGATTTAAATCAGTGATATGTCGTGAACTGTCAATGTGGCATACCCGAGTTTTGAGTAATGATCAAAGAATGGCTTATCAAAGCATCGCTTTGTGTATGACGTGACATCGACAAACCGCACAACCCGGATTGATGAGAAACTGGCGGTTAGGTTTAACACTTATATGAATTGATGATGAAGCTGTACAGAATTGGGAAACCACTTATGAACCTAGGGAAGTTGGGTATGTTCGGGGGGCCGTGTCTGGTCGAAAACCGTTGATCTGCCCTGACGATGTGTAGTTGGTGTCCGCGTATGGATGAAAAAGCCATTGAGGCACTTCGTTTTGTATCCCTGATTGATCTTTCGTGCCAGGAATCATCAAGTTGGAAATCCAATCTCCAATACGAGCCATACGGTTTTGGTTTGTATATATATATGGCGACATAATATTATGGGTATTATGCCGTCTAGGATTAATACATTTATTTGTGAAATGGTTTTCCACACTATATGATAGTATTAAAAGAGGATTTTACGTATGAAAACATGTTTGGTTATCATAAGGTAAAACTCGCCCATCCGGTGTGCGCTTGCATTGTGTGATGTGAGACGAGCTTATGATAGCTTCATTTTTAAAAAAGTCATGGCGAATTTATGTGCACGGGCATTCACATGGAGAAAACCCGTTCCGCATTAAGCGGCGTGGTCCAGTGAATTTCCCAACTTTAAAAATGAATCCTAATTAAAAACTGTTTTGAATTCTCACACCAGTCCCACGACTGACCTGGAGTTTATTGTTCCCTTATCTAAACTCTGGGTGCCCATATTTTGCACGGGCAGCTAGTAGTTTAGTTGCAGGTTTAGATTTTAGAGCTGGATTCATATTTTGAAGCTAGAGTCTTGTGTTGATGTTTCTTCTTCCGCTGAGAGCTTTGGACTTCCGCTGAGCATATATGGTACTCTGATATTTCTTGTAATCTCTGATGTGATCAATAAAATGAAATAAAAGTTCTGTTATTTTTGTTCGAATATGTAAGTACCCATAACTATCCGTCTTTATGAACGGTTTAAGTTGGTTTAATTACCGGCGAAAATTGGGCAAAAAGGTGGGTCGTTAAAGTTGGTATCGGAGCTTTAGTTTATACAAAGCTATGGGGTACGACATATTTGAACAAGAAGATAGAACTCATCAGAGTTTCAATATCTCATTAGAGATAGGGTTAGGAATACCCTAGAATGACATTCAGGAATATTACGTTTAAGAGAGTGTTTTCCAGATTATATCAACGTGTTTTAATAAAATTTGTAAACTTAAAATCTTAAGTATTAAGATTTGTTTGGTATGAATAAAATTAGATGTATAATTTAAATATAAAATCCTTTAAATGATAGTTAAGGGAATGTTGGAAATGCATTAAAACTTAAGAAAAGTTATCAACCAATTTGTATAAGAATGATTTCTGGATTGGTTTGTTAGGAATTAGCATGACTTGATTTGGACCCTTAACCATTTATATGATTTTGGTTTGATAAATAAACTCTTAAATTTTTTTTGAAAATTTCGGGAAAAGAAATTTGGGTATAAACACTTAACTTGAATCGTTTTGGTTATGATGAGTTTTAAATATGGGATTTGGATAACCCATAAGTTTTAAAATTTTAATTTTAGGGTAGTAAATGGCTAAGTGTACGGCAATATCTTGCTTAGTTTCATCCTTGGGGTAGCATTAATAGAGAATTCAATCATATATTTCCAATAACTCGAGTAACCATTAGGGAAATTGAGATTCCATCAGATTCCACCCCAATAGAGGATCGGACCTAGTACCCTGATAGCGACATGGACAGTAGTTCTGACCATTATCTTGATATGTCAAGAATAGACCCAACCTCACAGCAAGACGACCCTATGATGATATGTGAGTATGTCCCAGGCCTGACGATTAGTGATAGGATGATAGGGGTTGAGGCAACATCCTATTTTGGGATTTAGATTTCCCCAGTTACGGACAAGGATACATTAGAGGCTATGTGGCAGCAGATCCTTGACCAGAGGGATCAGCAGTTGTTAGGAGACGCCGCACTAGTTCAGGTCGCACTAGAGGTCGCTGGTTGGATGATAGATCCTGCATTAGTTGAGGAGTTTGATGTGTTGTTAAGACAGGTCCTAGTACCAGGGGACCCTGGCTTAGATTTGGACCCAACAATAGTTGAGCAGTTTGATGTGTTGTTACATGAGTTAGGGAAGTCGGCAGTTGTAGCCAAGGACGACACACTCCCAAAGGTAGGAGACGATGGAGCAGCCTATGCATGATAATGATGTCGTAGTAGATGATGATAATGTTGTGGCAGATGATGGTGAGATCGAGCAACCTATATTCGAGGATGACCCACATTCAGAAGTGGGAGATAATGAGTTTGATAAGGAAATGGAGGATATAGAACAACCCTTAGACGAGGTTGATGAAGACAGATTTTGGGCAATGAATAAGATGGATTCATAATAAATGAGGATGGATTCATCATAGGACATGATGACGATAAGGGGATTATGGATGATGATGGGTTTTGGCCGATGACGAGGAAGAGTTCATTGATAAGGAACATGAGGAGATTAGTTTGACCGATCCATCCGATGATGGGTCGGATGCATCATATCTTTAGCTTGCAGCGAGTCTGGACCTTGTATATATAGTATATATATGTTATCTTAAGAGCTTAGATGCACTAGGATGTTTTGAGTTAGTATGGGTTTTGAGGGACTAATAACAGATAGCTAGATACACTTTGGTGACTGTATGTTGGACTACTCCAGGTACGTAGTTCATAGGGTTAGATACATTTTGTATGCTGACTTGACTTATCTGTATGACATGATATTTTGGATTGACTATGATATGTGTGTACCACTTTTAATTTTAAGTCGGTTTGTTTTGAACCTGTCCCAAACATATAGAGAAGTTTGATTTATAGTTTATATAGAAGTTTAAAATTTACCGTTTCCCTTTTCGAGGACGAAAAGTCTTAAGGGGGGGGTGAATGTAACAACCCAATATTTTACCAAGTTAATTTGGAATTTTCTATATGTATTTTGAATTTTATAAGGTTTAAATATCGGTAATTCTTTTACTGGTTTTGAATAAATAATTTTATTTTATAAAAATCTTAATTTTGAATAAATTTATTTTATTTAAAATTTATTTTTAAGGATTGTTATTCTATTTAAGTTTAAATTTAATGTTTATATTGGTAATTAATTCAGATACGATAACATCTAATGATATGTATTTGTAAAGTAAGATTTATTTTAAAATATTATTTATAATGTGAAATTTCGTATAGATTCTAAATCTTAGTTTATAATCTTATTTACAAATTCAAGACATAGTTGCATATTAAATTTTCAAGGATAAACTTTTACTATAAACATTAAATGTCTATTTTAACTATTTTGTAAAATTTCGATTTTTAAGTAATATTATTTTAATGAAAAATGATTATATGATTTGGTATATTTTAAATTATGTTAATATATTTTATGAAGTGTAGTAACGTTTCATATGATAGTTGCATCGTGTTAAAATGGTTCATATATGAATGTTATAAGGGTGTTACTAGAATTAAATTTTATTTAAAAATAAATAAATAATATAAATGTGCAATTTTGGCATCCATGCATGTGAAGGCTTCATGTGAGAAGCCAAGTGTTTGTATAAGTGGCTATTAGCATGTAGAGAAGAATTATAAAGGAACAAGTGTCCCTTGTTTAAAAGACAATGCTACCCTTAATTAGACTTATATAAGAACGCACACCCTTATTCACGTTCACCACTTTCCCATCCACAAAAATTTCTCCTCACAGTTTATCATCCACGCACCCTTTTTCTTTACCATGTTGTCCTTTTCACCAATATTAGGTTTTACTCCTCTGCCACTTCGCTACCCATTTGCAAGCCATCCGCCTCACAATAGCTAATTTCCGCACCCATCTATTCTCTCTTCTCTTTGCAAAAATCAGTTCGGCCATCACTCCTACTTCCTTGCTCTCCTTAGAAGCTGACGCCCTCTCCTCTTCTTGTCTCCTCTACCGCCGTGTATTTTATCCTCCCTCACGCATTTCCTCTTCCACCGAACACAGCTGTACCCCTTCCTCTCCCATCTGCTCCTCCCAGTCCACTCACATCCTTACTTCCCTTAAAGTACTGTCAGCTCTCTCCCTCTCTCTCCCCTCCATTGCAGTCTGCCTCCGCCACCACATCCGCCAACTCCATCACCCACGTCCGCTGTTAGCACCTTACTCAAACGCTGCAGAGTCCTCCACGTGGCCACCCTCCTTTCCGCTGTAACCACGCTGTCCTGCACCCTACTCCACGTGAATCCGTTTCTCCCTTCTCCGCTTGTTTTAGCAGTCCCACTTTCCTTTCCCCTTAAACAATTACCACATTTCTTCCCATTTTGTTTCCCCTCTGTACAAGCTACACCACCACTTTGTATCACGCTTCGGTCACCAATACCTGCCCAGTCCTCCTCTTAACCTCCTTTTGTATTGAAAAATATATATATCAAACATATATATAGTGATGTACGGTGTGTGTGTATATACATTATTTGGTTGGGGGAAAGCGGTGTGCGACGTCCACGGAAAGTGAATGTGATCGCTCGGGGTTGGTTCACAGTTAAAACAAGGCGTAAACATTTATTTTGTGCATTGAAACGACTGACGGGCGGACGTAAGCAAGATTGTGATGCATGGAAAGCGGGTGCATTTGGAAAGAGCGAGATAGAAGTTGTAGTTGCAAAGTAAAATAAAGTGGCAAACGAAGACGAGCTGAGACGAAGGGCGATACAGATATTTAATGGATTTAAAGCAATTTAGGAAGTACGTTTGCATCGGAAAGCAAACTGGGTGAGAATTCTAATTTTAAATTTAAATTAATTTTTGATTAGTCACTACGGTAAATTATAATTAGTGTTAATTATAATTTGTTAATGATCATGAATTGTTATGGACGATTGTCACTGGTTGTCGATGAATGTTTGTGCAGTTGAAAACACCATAAAACACTGAGCGTTATTAAGGGTAACGCTCTGCGCATTGTCATTTGATTATTTTGGTTGTGATGGATGAGTTTGTGTTTGATCATTTGGTTAGATTATTTAGTAAACTCTGATTTTATGAAATCATCACACACGCACCATAGTTATGGAATTATACGAATAATCAGTTCAAAGCTCCTTTCATAAGATTAGTGATTTTATAAATTTTGAGTTAGAAAGGATCGGACGATAAATCAACCGTTTGAATATATACACATATATTAACAACGTCTTTTTGCAATAATAATATATATCAAACGTCTAGGATGACAGAGAGGATAGTGTCTAGGCTTGGGTTTGGAAATATAGTTTCCTGCTCTCCCTGGCTATCCCTAACTGATCCGATGAACAAACGGTTAATTCAAAATATATTTTGAAAATTAATTTGAAACTGTTTAAATTTAGAATAAATGTGTATTTGAATTAACAGACATCAGGTAATGACCATTCATGAATATAAATTTTAAATCTCAAATGAAAAGGGTTTTGGGAATAATTCCCATTACTTATGGCTTATTTATATTTAAAATAAGTTTGAAATTTAAACGATAAAGGCATTTCATTTTGATTATTAGTAAGAAATGGAATGAGGTTTGAAAAGCATAAAGATCCCTGTTTCATTTGAAATGAAGATTTTGTAATGTGAATGATTTTGGACCGACTTGATAATGGATTATGAGAAAAAAATATTTTGGAATTGAAATCAAAATTTAATATTTTGTTTGAAAAGAGTTTTACAAATAAATTCTCAAGTTGAGTTGTGTACTAAATACTATGTTACATTGGTAAAAGAAATTACATAATAGTTAAATTATTGAATCCATCGTATGCAAGAAGATTTGGAGATAAATATATACTTGAGAATTTGGTTTCAAAGAATTTGGTATACGTTCAAATGTTAATATTTGAAACAATACTAGTTTGAAACTTGGATGCGCCAAATCAGAGTGCGTAGCAGAAGCGTGGTGGCATTTTGAATAAAAAGGTTATAAGAGATTTTCCAGTCGATAGGAAAATGTGAACTTTGAAAACGAAATGTTATGAGAATAGAGATATGAAAGAAATTAAATAAGATTTGAATTGAAAAGAAATGAGATTTTGAATAGAATTTGTCGTCTAGTATTCGATATGGAGTTACTGGAGCAGACAAATACGATCAGAATGTCAAACCTATTCATGCCCAGATTCTGATTATGTTGCCTGAGTTGGTGAATCAATATCAAATATAAGTCGATAAGATTCTATTTAAACTTATATTTGAAATAAATTATTCAAATCCAAATAAATATTGGTAGTTCGACATAACGACGAATCAATGAAGATTGTTTTGAAATATAAGGTTTGGAAATTGAATAAGGGTTAAAACGATAACGGATTTCCGGAATTGAATCCAACCTTAATTCGAAGTAAAACAACAATATTTGGAAAGGAGACTTGAATTGAGAAACTCGTGTGGTCCATAGCTATTAATTTTAAATACGCTTATTACTTGGAAAGTCCGGGATCGGATATAGATCCGAAAACCATTCCAAGTAATAATACGCCGCATGAAGCAAATTAAAGACTTGGAATCGACGAATGAAGACCGTGGTTCTTCACAGTCGAACGGGCTATCTGCTGATTGGTTTCTTTACTGCTAGCTACAGTAGAGAGATGCCCCTATTACCGAAGTGGCAGAAAGTATGAACGTATGGGGAGAACTTTCGGATTTCGTTCCGTTCAGACCCAGGATGGACTTGTAGGGATGGTGTGTCTGACATTGAAATTTACTGCATAGCACTGATTTCCGTTAATGTATATCGGATTTGTGGCAATATATTATCACCGTCTCTAAGTCATATGCACTTAGAGGGTATGCATTGATTTAAATCAGTGATATGTCGTGAATTGTCAATGTGGCATACCCGAGTTATGAAACAAGCTAGTAATGATCAAAGAATGGCTTATCAAAGCATCGCTTTGTGTATGACGTGACATCGACAAACTGCACAACCCGGATTGATGAGAAACTGGCGGTTAGGTTTTACACTTATATGAATTGATGATGAAGCTGTACAGCATTGGGAAACCACTTATGAACCTAGGGAAGTTGGTTATGTTCGGGGGGCCGTGTCTGGTCAAAAACCGTTGATCTGCCTTGACAATGTGTAGTTGGTGTCCGCGTATGGATGAAAAAGCCATTGAGGCACTTCGTTTTGTATCTCTGATTGATCTTTCATGCCAGGAATCATCAAGTTGGAAATCCAATCTCCAATACGAGCCATACGGTTTTGGTTTGTATACATATATGGCGACATAATATTATGGGTATTATGCCGTCTAGGATTAATACATTTATTTGTGAAATGGTTTTCCACACTATATGATAGTATTAAAAGAGGATTTTATGTATGAAAACATGTTTGGTTATCATAAGGTAAAACTCGCCCATCCGATGTGCGCTTGCGTTGTGTGATGTGGGACGAGCTTATGATAGCTTCATTTTTATAAAAGTCATGGCGAATTTATGTGCACGGGCATTCACATGGAGAAAACCCGTTCCGCATTAAGCGGCGTGGTCCAGTGAATTTCCCAACTTTAAAAATGAATCCTAATTAAAAACTGTTTTGAATTCTCACACCAGTCCCACGACTGACCTGGAGTTTATTGTTCCCTTATCTAAACTCTGGGTGCCCATATTTTGCACGGGCAGCTAGTAGTTTAGTTGCAGGTTTAGATTTTAGAGCTGGATTCAGATTTTGAAGCTAGAGTCTTGTGTTGATGTTTCTTCTTCTGCTGAGAGCTTTGGACTTCCGCTGAGTATATATGGTACTCTGATATTTCTTGTAATCTCTGATGTGATCAATAAAATGAAATAAAAGTTCTGTTATTTTTGTTCGAATATGTAAGTACCCATAACTATCTGTCTTTATGAACGGTTTAAGTTGGTTTAATTACCGGCGAAAATTGGGCAAAAAGGTGGGTCGTTACAGTTTCACTTTCAAACTCGGGTACCCCTTTTTCTACACGGGCAGCCTTGTATTCAGGTTTAGCTGGTTCTTTCTGGATAGTTGGAGCTGAAGCTGGATTCTATCATTTATCTCTTTTTATGTTGTTCAGCTCCTATTGTACATATTTTGTTTGTTTTCCGCTGTAGACATTTATGTATAGCTGAACTGTAATTGTACTAAGTAAGATCCTGTATACTGTGTAACTCTGATGATTACTTTTATCCAGTATATTCTATTGTTCATTATCTGGTGTATTTATTTATTTCTGTTCTGCTATTATCTGTTTCTGTGTTATATTACACGGATTACCCTGGCCACCGTCAGTACGGGGTTTGGGGTCGTCTCATTTGGTATCAGAGCTTTGGTTAAGCTTAGTTCTGGAATATAACATTTGAACGAACTCGTCAGAAATAGAACCAGTAGTGTTCTAGGATGGGTAACTCTATACAGATAGGATCAACAATATCCTAGTATGAGTAAAGCAGAATGAAATTACACCTCGATAGACACATTTACATTTCAAGTATTTGTCTCTATATTTTGAAATATCTTTTCTGTTGACCTGACACTTTGTCTGCTAATTGCAGACGCACTAGAAAATGAGTGACAGGAACAAAAGAAATAATCGTATGGCTCGACCAGTTAATGAGCCAGTTGTGCTCCCGCAGCCAGAATCCGATATAGAAGTTCTATTCAAGAGATTTCGAAATCTGGGTGGATCGCCATTCTTAGGCAAGGTGTCCATTATGGAAACACAAGCCTGGATTCGTTCGGCAGAGAAAATCTTTGAGGGTTTAAAGCTGAGAGACGATCAGAAAAGATTACTGGCGTCTTGGGCACTCAAAGAAGAAGCTTTGTTTTGGTGGGATTCTGTTATTAAAGATAATCCAGAAGGTGATATCACCTGGGATAGATTCAAAGTGATTTTCCTAGAAAGATTTACTCCTCCAGAAGCGACTGAGCGATTATGCGACGAATTTTCCTATCTGATACAAGGTGATATGACCATCCCAGAATATCATAAGAAATTCAACGAACTTTCTCACTTTGCTCCTCATCTGATCAAAGATCCAAAGAGGAAAAATCTGGGATTTATTCATGGCCTGCAAAGGAGATATCAGAATAGTGTACTGAGGAATGTAAAACATCCTTTCTCAGAAATGATTTATATGGATTATCAGTATGAAGATCTCCATAAGAAAGGAATGTTGCGCGACGAAGAAGATGTCTGTTGTAGTGACAAAGAAGAGTCGGAAACTGATACTCCTGAGGCCAGTACGATGTCTGAGGTCAGTAAGGAGCCTAGAACCAATCAGAAAAGGGCCAAATCAGGAAAACAACCGGTAACGACCGCCATATGCAACAACTGCAATAAGCAAGGGCATTTGCAAGGAAATTGCTGATCTTTAAAGAAGCAAGGAAAGAGCGGATCCAAACCTACGAAGAGGCAAAAGAACACACATGGCGAGAGGACATGCCATAGGTGTCGTCAAGCAGGTCATCTTGCACGGGAGTGTCAACTCTCAAAGAAATCTGAGGCAGTACATATAAATGAATTAGCAGAAACTTCTGAGCCCTCGAATAGTCAAGGGAGGTCTGATGTTTTAGAAGCCACGCTCAATGTCAAGAACATTCCAGTTAAAGTACTGTTTGACACAGGCGCGTCACGAAGCTTCATTGCAAAGAGTGCAGTCAAGAAGTTGGATTTGAGATTGAAGAAGCTCAAAGAACCAATGACAGTCCGAAATCCAGTTGGGGGTCCCATCGATCTCAGTTGGGTTTGTGGGGTGCCCGTCTCTTTTTCCTGCTATAAATTCCCTACTATCTCCATCGTCATGAATTTTGATGAATTTGATCTTATTCTGGGATTGGATTGGTTAACCAGATATGAGGCAGAGGTTAGATGCGCCGAGAGAGTTGTTAAGGCAAAGGCACAATCGGGGAATTATATAACCATACCATGTGAAGGCCCGACATCAAATAGAAAGGACTTCTGGGCAGATTTGGATGTTTCTCCAGCCCAAATAGAAAATATCCCTGAAATCACCGAGAATATTCCCGACCTAGTGAAAGATATTCCTGTCGTCAAGAACTAGGCAGATGTGTTCAAAGAAGTTGTTCGCTTACCTCCACAAAGAGAAATAGATTTCAAGATAGCTTTGATTCCCAATACAAGGCCGGTAGTTCACGCTATTCGAAGAATGTCCTTGAAAGAGAAGGAGGAATTAGACAATCAAACACGACAGCTAGTATGGAAAGGTCTGATCAGGCCTAGTTTCTCTGATTGGGGTGCAGCAGTGGTGTTTGTCCCAAAATCTGACGGTACTCTACGTCTATGTGTGGATTATCGTGATCTGAACAAGCAGACAATAAAGAACAAATATCCATTGCCGCGGATTGATGATTTGTTGGATCGATTAAATGGCGCACAAGTATTTTCACGAATGGACCTAGCTACAGGTTTCCATCAACTTCGAATTGCCGAAGAGTGTGTTCCTATGACAGCATTCAGAGGTCCCGACTTATTCTACGAGTGGTTAGTAATGTCGTTCGGCTTATGTAATGCTCCTGCTTACTTCGTCGATCTGATGAATAGAGTGTTTAGAGGGGTTTTGAATAAATTTGTTCTGGTTTTCATTGACGATATTCTAATCTTCTCTAAATCAAAGGCCAAACATGAAAAGCATTTGGAACAGGTGTTAGAAATCCTCAGAAGGAATGTATTGAAAGCCAAGTTTTCCAAATGTATATTTTGGCAGGATGAAGTAAAATTTCTGGGCCACGTTGTATCGAAAGAGGGAATTGCTGTGGATCCAAGCAAAATCACAGCTATTCAAAACTGGAAGCAGCCCAGTACCCCCACTGAAGTCCGCAGTTTTCTCGGATTGGCTAGTTATTACCGGAAGTTCGTTAAAAACTTTTCGAAGATATCTAGCCACTTAACGAAGCTTACGAAGAAGCACTCTAAATTCAAATGGACTCCAGAAAGTGAGGAGGCTTTTGAAGAGCTAAAGTTAAGATTAACGACAACTCCATTGTTAACCATCATCGATGGCAACCAAGATTTAAACGTCTAGACTGATGCTTCTAGAGAAGACCTTGGCGCAGTGTTAATGCAAAGGGGTCAAGTGATTGCTTATGCTAGCCGTCAACTGAAGCCGCACGAGAAAAACTATGTCACTCATGATCTTGAGTTATTGGCTATAGTATTCGCTTTGAAAATCTGGAGACACTATCTACTGGGCGAGAGATTTGAACTGTTTACAGATCACCAGTCGTTAAAGTATTTGTTCACTCAGAAAGACTTGAATTTGAGGCAGCAACGTTGGCTAGAGGTCCTTGCAGCATATGACTTTGAAATTATATACACTCCAGGGAAAGCCAATGTTGTGGCCGATGCGTTAAGCCGAAAGAATGAAATGATCGCCAGTTTTATTATCATGACTTCATTGCTAGATAAAATATCTGCTCTTCAAAAGGATGATCACTTCATTCAGAAGATCAGAGAGATAATTCAGAAAGGCGAGCCCTCGAGTTTTCAAGTTGATAATGATGGGATTCTAAGGCTCAAAGGTCGAATCTGTGTCCCTAACATTCCTGAGCTTCGAAAGGAAGTACTGGATGAATGCCACAAATCAAAGCTCAGTATCCATCCAGGTGTGAGTAAAATGTATAATGACATCAAACGCACTTTCTGGTGGAAGTCGATGAAGAGGGACATTTCTTTATATGTTAGCCGATGCCCTACTTGCCAACTAGTCAAGAGCGACCAACAAAAACTGGCTGGATTGTTGCAACCGCTAGAAGTTCCAGGCTGGAAGTGGGAACATATTTCTATGGATTTCATCGATGGTCTGCCCCGAACCAGAAAAGGGAATCACAGTATTTGGGTGATCGTAGATCGCTTCACGAAGACCGCCCATTTCATACCAGTCAGATCAAACAGAACCGCTCAGAGTCTGGCGCAGATATACTTTAGGGAAATAGTTAGGCTGCATGGAGTGCCGCTCGGTATAGTAAGTGATAGAGATACAATCTTCACTAGCAAATTCTGGGAAGCATTTCAAGTGGAGCTGGGAACAAAGTTGAACTTAAGCACCGCTTATCATCCTCAGACAGACGGTCAGACTGAGAGGGTGAATCGTATTTTAGAAGATCTATTGCGGGCTTGTGTTATAGATTTCGGTGGATCATGGGAGGACCATCTACATTTGGCTGAATTCTCATATAACAACAGCTACCAGGCGAGTCTGACAATGTCGCCATTCGAAGCATTGTATGGTAGACCGTGCCGATCTCCTGCTTGTTGGGTCGAACCTGGTAATAGACTTGTGTTGGGCCCTGATATGATCCGAGAAGCCGCCGACAAAGTCGATTTTATTAAGAAGCGATTACTTGTCGCTCAAAGCCGACAAAAGAGCTATGCCGATAGAAGAAGAAGAGATATATCCTTTGCTGTTGGCGACTACGTATATTTGAAAGTATCGTCGATGAGAGGAGTTATCCGGTTCGGTAAAACTGGAAAGTTGGCGCCCAAATATATTGGTATGTTTCCTATTTTGGAACGGATCAGGACTCTCGCTTATAGGGTCAAATTGCCTAATTGGTTGCCTGGAGTCCATGATGTATTTCATATATCTCAACTTTGAAAGCACGTTCATGATCCAGACTTGATCGTGGAAGAAGCAGCTCAACAGGATATTGAAATTACCCCAAACTAGCTGTGAGAAGAGAGCCGCTAAAGATCATCGGCAAGGAAACCAAAGAGCTGAGGAACAAGAAGGTTCACTTAGTCAAAGTGCAATGGAGCGGAGATCCACGAGATTGTACTTGGGAAACTGAGGAGAGCATTCAGAAAGCTTATCCTAGATGCTGGGTGGATATCTCTGATTGACTCCGGTGCAAGGCATGTCTACCATACTTTGCATTACCATTTAATTCTCTACTCTGCTGTTATTTTCTTTCCATGGATGTGCACTTTTAACTCTATAGTCTGAATGATTTTAAAAGAAAATAGGAATTAATTTGTATGGTTTTGAAAAATTAAAAATGAATTGCTTGTTGGTTGTGATTGTGTGATAGTAAATTTGGTAAATTGAATGATTGAAACCAAAGTTAATTTAATCAACAATGGAATAATGGTAGGATTTATTCATTTATATCACACATTGAACTGATTAGAAAATAAATAGAAATATAGATACATGTGTATTTTATATGTTTGAACAGGTAAATGGATTAGCTGTTGAGTAAAGATTTTATTTGCGTGCCCGACAAATAGGTAAACCTTAATGAGTTGGATGCGAAATATTATTATATCGACTCCTGTGAATGCCATTGGATGCGGAGTGCTGGTTTTTCTGTGTGAAATAATAAACGTTGCCATAGGATAGTAACAATTAATTTTGAACTACATTACATGGCATACTTCAGAAGATAGGCATACTTCATCATATACCACATAAGCATTTGGAGCTTGTGTGACGAGGTGGAGGATTTACCATACGAGCGAGAGGCTTGTATGGCGATGACTATATTTTATAGGTTGAACTGATGACTGATATGGACTAGGTAAATTGTAAAGATAAAATTGCCAGATTAATAAAAACCCCACACGGGTCTGGAGTTGACAATAATCAGGTCTCTCTAGTTATTAGATACGGCACATGAACTATTTATTTCCCACACGGGGGCAGGGTGACGAGAATTTATTCTCTGGAGTTATTATCAGTACACGCTCCCCTGTAAACACCAGAATATATCACTATAAATATGTGTATGCTTATTAGGATTTATTGGGTACCTAATACGGCCCAATAAATTTCCAAACCCCTCCCCGTACAAAGGAGGTTATGGCGAAATTTTTCGAAATCTCCGGGAGTTAGACAAATTTTTGAAGAATTTGAAATTTCTCAGAAATTGAAAAGTTGGAGAATGGAAGCCAGATCGAACGTAGAGTGATTAATCAAACCACTTTCGACTTTGTTCCTTTTCGGGGACGAAAGTTTTAAGTGGGGGAGATTGTAACGACCCAGAAAATCTGAACCAATTTAAATTTTTTAAATTGGCTAAAATAATGGATTTTAAATATTTAAAATAAATATTTTAAATAATAGAGATGAAAACTGAGTTTGAATCGACAATTGAAAATTAATATAATTAATTATAATTATAAACAAGGCCTGAAAAGGCGCTGCAGTTTCAAAAATTGAATTCAAACTTTGTCGGACTGTACCGGGTGCAAAACAAAACGGATTTTAGCGAAACCAAAAATATTTAAATCTGTTAGTGAATACCTTTCTAACAAATCTGAAAAATTGAATTTTCATAACGGAAAGCAAAAGTTATGGCCGAATGGATTTTCAGAAAGGTCGCTATGGAATTTACATAGCCCGTGAAATTGGCCATTTTGCATACGACCTCAGAATTCGACGAAACCACTTTTGTTGGATCCGGGATGTGAAGTTATCCCTAGATTTCAAATTTCATAATTTTTGAAGCTAGTATGTGAGCGCGGCAACGGAAAATGTGTTTTAGTCAATTACAGTTAAATTGGATCGACCAGAAATGGGCTTTTTTGCAAACGGTCTCAGAATTCGACGAAACTAGTTTTGTTGGGACCGTATCGTCAAAACATAGCTAGATTTATTTTTCTGGAATTTTTCGAATCAGTTTGTGGCCCTGGCAAATTGAAATGTACGTTCAAATTAAATATTGATTGTTATATACTTTAATCTGAAGGAAAACTGACTGAAACATTCGAATGGGCCTTCGATACATATCCCATTGTGTTCGGAATGGGGGTAAAACGCTAGGGATGACAGTCGTTAGGTTTGGATTGGTGGTCGTGTCAGAAAACCCCTTTAAAACTCCATGGGCCAATCAGAATTTTAATAAAAAAAAAATTCCCCTTATTCTCTCTCCCCGCTGAAGCGATATACGGCGGAAGTGGTTCGAAGCTTCTGTAACAACCTGTATTTTCAATAACCAGTTATAACATAAATCGAGGCAGAATTTAATTTATAAATCTGAATCAAGGGAAACGGGCTATGCCATTGCGTTCGTCTCGGAAAAATACGCGAAATAGAGTCTGAGTTTTCGAAAATCGGAGTCCGTATGACCCGATTAAGGCCCAACGAAGTTTTCAGAAAATTTCAAAGTAAAAACATATTTCAAATTCAAGTTTGGATTTGGAAATTAGGGTTAGATTGGGCCAGGCGGGAAAACTCCCGCCAGAGCACCCAAGTCGACAGCCCTGTCGACTTGGGAGTCGACTTGGTTGGACCCAAGTCGACAGCCCTGTCGACTTGGCTGTCGACTTGGTCCAGCCGGGCAGTTTTGCCTAGTGCACCATTTGGGGTCTTGGTTAGGTTTTAGGGCCAGATTCGGTTTTGAGGGCTGAGATTGGAACTAGGGTTTAATCCTAAGGCTAGAACTAATCCTAATCTCTATAAATAAGCCCCTAACCTAACCCTAAATCATCATTATTCATTCAAGTAACTAAACTATGGCAAAATCATTCCTCTCATGGCCTCCACTCTCTTCATAAAATTCCTAAGTTATTTCTATGAGAGATTTTCCATGCATACAAGTGTTTTCAAGCTTGTATGAGTGTCATTAGCTTGCATTCAAGTCAAGTTTCCATATTTACATCATAAAGCAAGGGTTTTGATCATTTTGGCTCAAGGGTTTTTCTATTAGAGCTTGCATTTTGGGTCTATTTGATTGCATAAGGGCTTTGTCATATTTTAGTGTCTTCATAAGCATTGTAAGCCCTTTTCTACTTTCATATTTAAACTCTAAAGTTAAATGAATGATGCAAGTTTGGTTGATCATTATGAGATGCAAGTTTGCCATGATATGCAAGTTTACTATGTCATGCTATGCAAGTTTGATATGTTATGATATGCAAGTTTGCCATGTTATGATATGCAAGTTAATCATGTTATGTTATGCAAGTTACCCATGTTATGTTATGCAAGTTTGCCATGTTATGATATGCAAGTTTATCATGTTATGTTATGCAAGTTTGATATGCAAGTTTGTCGTATGATATGCAAGTTATGTTATGCAAGTTTGATATGCAAGTTTGTCATATGATATGCAAGTTATGTTATGCAAGTTTGGGTTGATCACTTTGTTCGTGTTATCATGTTATGCAAGCTTATCTTGAGTATATGAACATAAAGCTTCAAGCTTTATGCTAAAGGTTGCATTTTGGCAACATGTAGGTTATCATATCTCTTATGATAACTTGCATGTGAGGCTAAATGCGAACTTATGGCCATTTCTACATGCCATTTATCACCATGTATCACCAATATGCTAAGTTTGGTTTTATGCATGCTTTTGAGGCCTAAAAATGTAATATGCAAGTATATGAACATGTGTACATTTCATATGCCACCATGTTGAACTTGTGGCTTCAACACCTTTATGTCATGATTATGCCAAGTTCCCTCTTTCTATCCTTTATGCGCTATTGCAATATGTAAGCGATGGGATTGCGTTTGGGGTTGGGTAAACTTAAAAGACATAAAAACATAAGATTGGGAATTTACCTATTAAGTTAGGTCTACCCAAATGCTTGAAAACTTGTAATATGTTTTGGAAACATAATGGACATGACACTTAGAAAAGATAAGTGTGACCAACTCGAGGTTGGGTTGAGTTTGTAGCGTAAACCTACCCGGAACCGACCGGCCGAACTAGTTGCTACAAACAATAGGACCCAATGTGAGAAGTTGGCCATGTGGTACCTTGAACCCGAGGTTAGACCAAGTTGTGGTGTAAAGCTACCCGGACCCGCCCGGCTTAACTAGTAACCACAACAAGGTCTAATGTGAGAGGTTAAGGCACGTGAAATTAATTAATGCCTCATGATTAGGGTTAAGTCATGGTCCACTTAATACTTAACCAATTTGGGCTTGGTAGATTAATCAGGGTTAAGTCGTGAACTCATCGTTACACTTAACCAAGTTAATCCATGATTAGCAAGAGGGTTAAACCGTACTTAACCCACTAGAAAATCCTAGCAATGGGGGTCCACTCCAGCAGTAATCCCAAGTTTGTATCATTATGACCCTAGGGACTAGGCTAGGGTGGGGGCACGATTACTGGACTTGAGGTAAGTGACCAAAAGCGACGGCAGAGGGGTACGCCGGTGTAGTTCCGGGCGGACTATGGTTGTGCACATAGTCCGAAGCCGGGGAAAACATGCACGGGTACCAGTAGATCGAGACTGTGCACTTATGTTTATGGTGTCCAGGGGTTGACACCCTAGGGCTTGATACACCCGACGGGAGACCCTGCACAGTCTGACTACAATTATGTTTGGGCCGCATTGACACCAACACGTGATGAGTTAGGCTTATAGGGAGCCGATCGACTAGACCGTTTGGTTGGACCGCGTATTAGGGTCACTTCATGTTATTGGGCCAAAGCTTGGGCCAAGGGATCAATACTTGTTTGTTCAAGTCATGTTAGTTTGCTAGTACACCTGTGGTGCAAAAACCTTAAACCTGATTATGCGATGACACCTTTATCTACCTTGTTAGTTAATCATCATGCTAGTATGCTGTTATCCTTATGTTCGTCCCTGCTTCTCATGCCAGTTAACTTTATCAGTTTACATTGATTGTAGTAGGGCTTACTCAGTCTTTTTGACTGACCTGTTTTCCTTTCGCCTCTTTTCTTCCGTTCCCCCCCCCCCCAGGTTCTCAGGGTGGGAATATTGGAGCTTAGCTTGGATTTCTGATCGCTTGCTTGTGGGATTTTAGCTCATGTACGGTCTTGACATGAAGCTAGCTATGGTTATCACTTATTTTGGGGATAGTACTTATGTATTTCAGTTTTTCAGTGATGTTGTTTTTATCTAGACTTGTGTATTTGGAAAGTTGACATTATGTTGTATCAGACTTGTTTTGAAATAGTTTGAAATCTTCCGCTGTTTTACTTATCTTATTTACTCTGTTTACATATATACATATGTTCTTGTTCTGCCTTGATATATCATTATGCATGTTTACCTGATTCAAACGCCCCTCCAAAGTCAGAGTGCTTGCAAGAGCCACCCTGGCGGAGGTGGGGTGTTACATTTGGTATCAGAGCATATGGTTTACGAGAAGGAACAAAAAGGTTTTTAAAACTTTTGTAAAACTATTTTCAAAACCAAGTATAAAGTATTTTCCAAAGAAAAGTCTAGTTTATTTTAAAGGCTATTCCCCAAAAAGCCATTAGCAAAAATTCCTTTGTTTTTCTCCGTTCTGAATCTATCTTTCTCTTCGTTTTCAGTATGGCCAATAACTTTGCCATTCCGGAGGGAGTACACGTACCTGTTTGGTATAGGAGACTTTTGGAGGCTAGGGCGACCAAAGCCGGCCCCGCAGATGTTCCTCCTCCTCCTCCTTCGGTAGTTAATGTTCCTCCTCCTCCTGTCGCTGATGTTCCTCCTCCTCCTGTCGCTAAGGTTCCTCTTCCTCCTCCCCCTCAGCATCCTCAAGCTGACTTCGCAAAGACTTGTAAAGATTTCAAAGCAATGGGTGGCAAGAACTTTCAAGGCACTGAGACTTTTGTAGAGGCCAGAAATTGGTTGAAAGAGACCGAGGATTTATTAGCTATCTTTGGGTTAGACGATCAGAGGAAGATCTTGTTGGCGGTTTGGCTTATGAAGGATGAAGCCGCTTATTGGTGGGAAGTCACCAATGGTACTGGGCCTGTTGAGACTTGGGCCGATTTCAGGGCAAGGTTCGTGCTTAAGTTTCTATCTTCTCTGAGGAGAATCTTCAAATGGAGAGGTTCATAACTTTGAAACAAGGAGATATGTCTGTCAAAGAATATGTGAACAAGTTTAATCAGTTAGCTCGTTTTGCCTTGGATATGGTGAATACTCCTCAGAAGAAGGCTCTTCGTTTTGCTAGAGGATTGAATGAGCCGTTGCAGGGATTGGCTATGTCACATATTCCCCATGGGGCCACGTTTGAGAGCTTGGTTGATATGGCGTTACTTCAGGGAGATGTCAAGAAAGAAATCAAGGTGAATGATACTCAAGCCAAGAAGACTGATTCCCAGTGGAAAGGAAATCAGGGTAATCCAAGTGGTCAGAACAGTCAAGGCAATCAGAACAAGAACAAGAGTCAAGGTAACATGGGGAACAACAACAAGGGCAAGAACAACAAGGGGAAGTGCCATTATTGCGGTTCAGTTGGGCATCTTATTAAGGATTGTAAGAAGAGGAAAAGGAAGAATGGTGAATGCTTTTTCTGCGGTGAGACTGGACATTTCAGTAAGGATTGCCCGAAGAAGCAAGGGCAAGGCCAGGGTCAGACTCAGCGTGCTGGACCTTCGGGAGGGCAAGTTCATGCTCTCAATGCCACTCCAGTTCCCGATCGAGGTAGTATTTCTGTTGAGAGCCTTGTATATATTTTAGATTTTCTAGTTCGTACCTTGTTTGATTCTGGTGCATCGCATAGCTTTATCTCGTCTGATCTTGTTGAAAGTTTGCACCAAAGTACTAGTCTAGTTTATGATCCCGTGTGTGTTTCAAATCCAATTGGGGGTTCCGCCCATTTGTCTATTATCTACGTGGATTTGAAAATCTCTATCTCGAGTGTAGAGTTCTCGCGTGATGCTTATATTCTCGGTTTCATGGGGTATGGGTTGATTTTGGGCATGGATTGGTTGTCCAGTTTTGGAGCCATTCTTGACTTTTGAGCATAGGGTTGAGAGGCTCATGACTCGCCTCGGTAATACCCTAAAAATTTCTAGTAACCCTACGAGTCCCGTCATGTTGTGTTATCTTGAATCCCTCAACTCGTCTATCGATAGTTTGCAATCGGTGAGGGTGGTCCGAGAATATCCTGATATCTTGGGTGAAGTGAAGGGGGTTACCACTAAACGAGAGATAGATTTCCGCATTTATCTGGTTGATAATGCCAAGATAGTTTTGTGGCCGGTTAGGCACATGGCCCCGCAAGATGAGAGTTAAGAAAGCAAGTCAAGGAGTTGCTTGAGAAGAACTTCATTAGATGAAGTATATCTGAATGGGGAGCGCCTGTAGTATTTACTACCAAGGCAGATGGTTCTCTTCGACTTTGTGTTGATTATCGTGAGTTAAACGAAGAGAATAGACAACCATTGCCAAGGATCGATGATTTGTTTGATCAGCTTGTAGGAAAATCTGTTTTCTCTTGATCTTGCTACTGGATTCCATCAGCTCAGAGTAGCTGAGGATAGTATAGGCAAAACTGCGTTCAGAACTCCAGATGGATTCTTAGAATGGCTGGTCATGCCATTCGGTTTGACTAATGCACCCGCCTACTTCGTGGACTTGATGAGTAGGGTGTTCAGGGAGTTCTTGAACAAGTTTGTCATGGTCTTCGTAGATGATATTCTGATCTTCTCTAAGGATGAGGAAGAGCATGCAAGGCATCTCGTGGAGGTGATGGATACGCTTAGAGCGCATCAGTTGAAGGCCAGGTTCTCCAAGTGTCACTTTTGGAGAAGGGAAGTTAGATTCCTTGGGCATATAGTATCTAAGCAAGGCTTAGCGGTGGATCCCGCTAAGGTAGTTGCAGTTCAGGATTGGAAGACTCCAAGGAATGCAACCGAAGTAAGAAGTTCTCTTAGTTTAGTTAGTTAGTGTCCCTTGAGCTTAGACCTACCCTTCTGGACCAAGTAGGGACTACGCAGGAAGAAGACCCGCAGTTAGTCGAGATCATGGACAAGTTGGTTAGAGGCAGGATGTTAAGTCACCTCGCCATAGATAACAAGGGATGGCTAAGACGCGATGAGAGAAAGAAGGTTCTTGAAGATGCACATCATCCGAGGAAGTGGCCGAGTTTGTCCCAAGGTGCATGTTGTGCCAACAGATTAAGGCCGAGTCATAAAAAGCCCGGTGGGCTATTACATCCATTGGAGGTCCCCGCAATGGAAATAGTAAAGCGTCACGAAGGATTTCGTGGATGGACTGCCTAGGTCAAGGAAAGAGAATACGAGCATGTGGGTCATAGTAGGTAGACTCACGAAGAGTGCTCATTTCACTCCGGTAAAGAGCGAAAGGACTGCATCATAACTAGCGACAGTTTACTTTCAAGAAATAAAGCGGTTGCACGGGGTTCCCTAAAGTATAGTTAGTAACCATGACTCAATTTTCACTAGCCAGTTTTGGAATAGTCTACGGGAAGTCATGGGCAAACGGCTGAATCTAAGTACGGCCTATCATTCGTAGGCGGATGGTTCATTTCGTTCAAGCATGAGTTATAGAAAATCATGTTAGTAAGAGCAATTGGCAACGAGGGTTGGTATTTTCAAGAAAAGTTCTGCTGCGTGGAATACTTTATAGTAAGTAAACGAGATCCAGGATTCACTAGTGAATTTTGGAGAGCTTGCATGAAACCATGAGGTCATAGTTATGTTTAAGCCAAGAATGATAGAAGAGTAAGTAGAAGACGGTCAAAGCACAGTGGAGTTAAGCTCAAGGAAATGTGGCTTAGAAGACTGAAGGCTAGATACGCGCATCATATCTCTTTTTAAGAGCATATCCTTGATCCTTGTTTTCCTATGGAACTTACTCGCATGTTATCTTTTTGCGTATATCCTCTCGGTCCCATTCTCGGTCCTATTTCTGTCGGGAGGTATGACTTGTTGGCTAGTAATACATGTCAGGGTTTGAAGGGGTCCGTTATGTTGGCTAAACCTTTTGGGCTTTTATAGAATATGGGTTGGTTTAGGAAGGGATTTCTTGTAATCGGAAAGGAGTATATCATGCTTATCTTCCCGATCTCTTTGTAGCATATCTTTTGCTATCCATGTTTGTCTTGATTATCTAGTATATCGTGTTAATCTTGTCATGAGAACCTTAGGTAGAAACCCTTTGGATGAAACATGTGTTTGAAACATGTTATGCTTGATGGTTGCAAGTGGTTGCAAGTGTTTGCAAGTGGTCACTCGTGGATGCATTATACACATTAGGCACTAGATCGGCTCACACACTCCTCATATTGCATATGCATGAGTGTTTACGCTTATTCATGGATGAAATTTTTTGTGTTATCACATGGATGTTGCATATGGATGTATGTTATGTGCACACATATAGATGTTATACATTATGTTAGGAATTGCATACATATGGATTCATTTCACTAACATAATTTGCATTGATGATATTTGCATTAGATAAGTACATATACACACACCTTTGCATATGTTCATACAACATTTAGAATCTTGTAAGGACGATGATTGCTCGTGGATGATGTTTTGAGTAGATGGATGTTGGATGGTAGGATATGTTCTTCCTAACTTGAAGATTTCGGGGACGAAATCCTTTAAGGAGGGGAGAATGTAACAACCCGTATTTTCAATAACCTGTTATAACATAAATCGAGGCAGAATTTAATTTATAAATCTGAATCAAGGGAAACGGGCTATGCCATTGCGTTCGTCTCGGAAAAATACGCGAAATAGAGTCCGAGTTTTCGAAAATCGGAGTCCGTATGACCCGATTAAGGCCCAACGAAGTTTTCAGAAAATTTCAAAGTAAAAACAGATTTCAAATTCAAGTTTGGATTTGGAAATTAGGGTTAGATTGGGCCAGGCGGGAAAACTCCCGCCAGAGCACCCAAGTCGACAGCCCTGTCGACTTGGGAGTCGACTTGGTTGGACCCAAGTCGACAGCCCTGTCGACTTGGCTGTCGACTTGGTCCAGCCGGGCAGTTTTGCCTAGTGCACCATTTGGGGTCTTGGTTAGGTTTTAGGGCCAGATTCGGTTTTGAGGGCTGAGATTGGAACTAGGGTTTAATCCTAAGGCTAGAACTAATCCTAATCTCTATAAATAAGCCCCTAACCTAACCCTAAATCATCATTATTCATTCAAGTAACTAAACTATGGCAAAATCATTCCTCTCATGGCCTCCACTCTCTTCATAAAATTCCTAAGTTATTTCTATGATAGATTTTCCATGCATACAAGTGTTTTCAAGCTTGTATGAGTGTCATTAGCTTGCATTCAAGTCAAGTTTCCATATTTACATCATAAAGCAAGGGTTTTGATCATTTTGGCTCAAGGGTTTTTCTATTAGAGCTTGCATTTTGGGTCTATTTGATTGCATAAGGGCTTTGTCATATTTTAGTGTCTTCATAAGCATTGTAAGCCCTTTTCTACTTTCATATTTAAACTCTAAAGTTAAATGAATGATGCAAGTTTGGTTGATCATTATGAGATGCAAGTTTGCCATGATATGCAAGTTTACTATGTCATGCTATGCAAGTTTGATATGTTATGATATGCAAGTTTGCCATGTTATGATATGCAAGTTAATCATGTTATGTTATGCAAGTTAGCCATGTTATGTTATGCAAGTTTGCCATGTTATGATATGCAAGTTTATCATGTTATGTTATGCAAGTTTGATATACAAGTTTGTCATATGATATGCAAGTTATGTTATGCAAGTTTGATATGCAAGTTTGTCATATGATATGCAAGTTATGTTATGCAAGTTTGGGTTGATCACTTTGTTCGTGTTATCATGTTATGCAAGCTTATCTTGAGTATATGAACATAAAGCTTCAAGCTTTATGCTAAAGGTTGCATTTTGGCAACATGTAGGTTATCATATCTCTTATGATAACTTGCATATGAGGCTAAATGCGAACTTATGGCCATTTCTACATGCCATTTATCACCATGTATCACCAATATGCTAAGTTTGGTTTTATGCATGCTTTTGAGGCCTAAAAATGTAATATGCAAGTATATGAACATGTGTACATGTCATATGCCACCATGTTGAACTTGTGGCTTTAACACCTTTATGTCATGATTATGCCAAGTTCCCTCTTTCTATCCTTTATGCGCTATTGCGATATGTAAGCGATGGGATTGCGTTTGGGGTTGGGTAAACTTAAAAGACATAAAAACATAAGATTGGGAATTTACCTATTAAGTTAGGTCTACCCAAATGCTTGAAAACTTGTAATATGTTTTGGAAACATAATGGACATGACACTTAGAAAAGATAAGTGCGACCAACTCGAGGTTGGGTTGAGTTTGTAGCGTAAACCTACCCGGAACCGACCGGCCGAACTAGTTGCTACAAACAATAGGACCCAATGTGAGAAGTTGGCCATGTGGTACCTTGAACCCGAGGTTAGACCAAGTTGTGGTGTAAAGCTACCCGGACCCGCCCGGCTTAACTAGTAACCACAACAAGGTCTAATGTGAGAGGTTAAGGCACGTGAAATTAATTAATGCCTCATGATTAGGGTTAAGTCATGGTCCACTTAATACTTAACCAATTTGGGCTTGGTAGATTAATCAGGGTTAAGTCGTGAACTCATCGTTACACTTAACCAAGTTAATCCATGATTAGCAAGAGGGTTAAACCGTACTTAACCCACTAGAAAATCCTAGCAATGGGGGTCCACTCCAGCAGTAATCCCAAGTTTGTATCATTATGACCCTAGGGACTAGGCTAGGGTGGGGGCACGATTACTGGACTTGAGGTAAGTGACCAAAAGCGACGACAGAGGGGTACGCCGGTGTAGTTCCGGGCGGACTATGGTCGTGCACATAGTCCGAAGACGGGGAAAACATGCACGGGTACCAGTAGATTGAGACTGTGCACTTATGTTTATGGTGTCCAGGGGTTGACACCCTAGGGCTTGATACACCCGACGGGAGACCCTGCACAGTCTGACTACAATTATGTTTGGGCCGCATTGACACCAACACGTGACGAGTTAGGCTTATAGGGAGCCGATCGACTAGACCGTTTGGTTGGACCGCGTATTAGGGTCACTTCATGTTATTGGGCCAAAGCTTGGGCCAAGGGATCAATACTTGTTTATTCAAGTCATGTTAGTTTGCTAGTACACCTGTGGTGCAAAAACCTTAAACCTGATTATGCGATGGCACCTTTATCTACCTTGTTAGTTAATCATCATGCTAGTATGCTGTTATCCTTATGTTCATCCCTGCTTCTCATGCCAGTTAACTTTATCAGTTTACATTGATTGTAGTAGGGCTTACTCAGTCTTTTTGACTGACCTGTTTTCCTTTCGCCTCTTTTCTTCCGTCCCCCCCCCCCCCCAGGTTCTCAGGGTGGGAATATTGGAGCTTAGCTTGGATTTCTGATCGCTTGCTTGTGGGATTTTAGCTCATGTACGGTCTTGACATGAAGCTAGCTATGGTTATCACTTATTTTGGGGATAGTACTTATGTATTTCAGTTTTTCAGTGATGTTGTTTTTATCTAGACTTGTGTATTTGGAACGTTGACATTATGTTGTATCAGACTTGTTTTGAAATAGTTTGAAATCTTCCGCTGTTTTACTTATCTTATTTACTCTGTTTCCATATATACATATGTTCTTGTTCTGCCTTGATATATCATTATGCATGTTTACCTGATTCAAACGCCCCTCCAAAGTCAGAGTGCTTGCAAGAGCCACCCTGGCGGAGGTGGGGTGTTACAGCTTCCTCCTCCGATTTCGGCCGCCACCGTCCACGCCAGGCTTCGCCACCACCCACGTTCGAAAGCCCCTTCCCTCCTCTTCAAATCCGACCAAGTCCCACCACCTCCCATCGCGCCACCTGCGAGAACGACCTCCTCAAAGTTGCCCCCTTTCGACCGCCGCCATCGCCGGTAGGGACCACCGAATCGCCAGCCACCACCACGCGCGTAAAGCCCCTTCCTCCCTCAACGACGTCACACCACCTGATCGGCCCCTCGTGCAACGGATTCGACGAAAAACCAAGACCTAGTTTCGAACAAATAGTGAAAGGTACGGCCTTGATTAATTAAAACTGTTTTTAACAGTTTAAAACCGTTGCAAACTTGTAAAAAATCATATCTTTTTGCTGTGTTAACGAAATTCAGTGAAACAAGAGACAGTGGACTCGTGTGGACGTCTTCTACATTTTAGAAGAGACCGCATATTTTTCTGAGCCTTCTGCTATTTTTGGTGGAGTGGAACCCAATATGAGATTTCTAATTTATAAACAATACGGAAAACGACGATGTATAAATTATATAGTCGATGTATGAGTTATATAAGCGTTGTACACCTCTTATATAAGCGTTGTATAAGTTGTATGTTCGATGTATAAGTTATATAAGTGTTGTAAAAATTATATATATGTTGAAATAGAAGTGAATTGCTATATATATATATATATATATATATATATATATATATATATATATATATACGCCCCTCGTCCACAAACCATGGACGATATTTATTGGTTGTGATTGGTGTGAAAATTGATTGATAGCAAATGGTTGTTTGGGATTGTTTGTGGTTGATATTGATTGATTGTGGTTGAAAAATACCCATTTATGGTTGAGAAATATTTGGTTGAAACCACATTGGATTAGTTTGTGGAAATGAAATAAATATATACATGCCGCCTGCGTGCGAACTAGATGCATGATCCCCATTGTCAAAAACCGCGAGGTTTTAAGGTAGAGCGAGGAGCCGTACTAGGGACGGTCCCGGTTTTAACTACCCTGCTGTTATGCTGCCGAAATTTTGAATAATATTCATGTGTTTGAATTATTTTCATTTGCTGAAACCATATTTATTCATTGAATAGAAAACCTTCATGTGTTGAATCTTTATTCATTAGTTGATTAGAAATTCATGTGTTGAAAGGTATTTGTGTTTCAAATATAAAAATCACAATTTTATCTATATATAGAAACTATAGAAAACCTTCATGTGTTGAATCGATATTCATTCGTTGAATTGAAATTCATGTGTTGAATGGTATTCATATTTTGAAATAAATTGTTTTATAATAAAAATCACCTTTTATCGACTATATGGACTATGTAAAATAATCTCGTTTTAAAAGAAATTGTTTTATAATAAAAATCCTATTTTTATCGCCTATATAAACTATATAAAATAATAGTGTTTTGAAATGAATTGTTTTACGATATAAAAATCACAATTTTATTATATACATGAATTGTTGAAATGTGAAGTGTTAAAAATAGCAACTCGTTCAAATAAATATGCAGGAGTTGGAATATTCATTAATTAGCTAATGACGTGATTTTTACCTATGCATGCAACATTAGAATGAATGGTGCTTTTAACCCAAATGGAATCAAATATGAAATTGAATGGGAACGGATAAGTGATAAGAACTGTATATCTGTACATGCATATTTATTGAACAGGTTATAGCAAAGGGGCTAGAGAAGAGGAATAAAATTTTGTGCCCGACAAATAGGTACACATTTAATGTTTTGTTTGGGTGATGATTTTATGAGCCTGTTGGCTAGCCGCTTGGCTTTTTCTTTTTCTTTTCGACATGAGACGCCCGCGTGGCTATTTGGGAATTTTCCCAGCCCCTCCCGTACAAAGGAGGTTATGGCGAAATTTTCCAAAATTTAAAGGCGTTAGTGAAATATTTGAAGTGAAAACGATATTGAAACTGTTGAATGAACTATATTTATATAAATATATAAATAAAATTAAAACGAAACGTGGCCGTGCAGTTCGTGTTTTGAAACCGTGATTTCAAACAACTAGTGCGGGAAATCCGACCATTGGATTTTCCCGAAACCGCAACCTTTGGGTTCGCCTTGGAATAATCTTTCCAACGGCACCAACTTTGTAAAAATCCAACGGTTGGATTGTTTGGAATGTTTAATTCAAATATGAAGGAAAACAGCGCCAGAAACGATTATATTTATATATATATAAACATAATTATATTTAATCGAATAATGATGCTGTAGTTCGTATTTTGAAATCAAAACTTCAAACGATTGTACCGGGAGATCCGACCGTCGGATTTTCCCGAAACTGGAACCGTTGGATTCGTTTTGAAAAGACCTTTCTAATGATGTAAATTTTGTGAAGATCCAAATGTTAGATTTTCAAATATGTGTAAATCAAATCTGAACAAAAACAGCGCCACGGCCGCGTTATGGCCCGAAGCGCCGTTTTGAATAAATTGGCTAATTTAAAATAAATAAAAATAGCGATAAATCGTTATAAAATACCATAAACGATATGGAATGGAAATAAACTGAATTTGCTCGATTTATGTGGTATTTGATGGTTGAATGTGTTTGGTGTGAAAATTACATTAAAGAACAAAATTGGTGTTGTCGAATGATTTAACCATTGAAATAAATTGAATTGAAATTCTAAATATACGTGAATTATTTGAAAAGGCCGAGTTAATTCTCATTTCAAATAATTGACCGACGATTGAAAATCGAAGATGAAGACGATGGTCGAAGACCGGAGATCTTCACCTCGTTTGGATGGTAACCGAGGTCCTGATTGGGAGGCATCCCGAAATATGGATAATGAGTGGTGATCGTCTAGACGTACGTGGTGATCGATGGGTTTGCGAGGTATTTAGTGCCTCCGGTTTCGTTCAGACCCAGAATGGACTTGTAAATGGACCGTGTGTCTGACATTGGATTTTATTCTGTGTTGATTGATCTCTATTAAATATACATCTGTTTGGCGGCGGAGAATTTATTCTTTTGCTTAACGCCCTTCTCTGAGACGCACGAGCTCAGAGGTCGTATATCGATGGACATCAGTCGCATGGCATGAATTGCCTGTGTGGCATGCTAAGATGCAGTGATCAGGGCTTCTGTTGAAAAGCAAAGTCTTGTGGTGATGATCAAAGCACCGCCGGTGTGGCGTAGCTTTGTGTATAACGTAAAATCGCGAGCCTCACACCCCGGTATGAACCAGAAACGGGAGAAGGACCTCAGGGAGGGCATGCGTTTCTTTCTTGCTACGGTGGTGTTAGTGACCTACCAGCCCTGACATTTATATACTTTTCACCTATGTGGTTGTTGCTGTTGCGAGGCGCCTCGGTTTGATCGGACGATCCTGGTCCGATGGAGTCATTCGTTGGCTCGTTTACGCCCCAAAGGGCGGGGAAACGTATTGTTCAGGCATTTTAATCCACATCGGTGGACCGGCCCTGTCGCTCCAAGGGCTTGACTGAGTACTTGCCTGAGACATGGGCAAGATTGTCTCGAATTCGGTAAGGACTATCTTTTTCCTTGGTTCATGACGGAAATCCAATTTCCAAATACGACATCGTGCAGTTTTGATTGTATATATATATATATATATATATATATATATATATATATATATATATATATATATATGGCGACATGATATATGGTACCCATGCCGCCTATGATTGATAGTTATGATTTGAAATTGTTTTCAAAACATATAAACACTAGCAATAATATCAATTTCCTTTGTTTTATTCGTATCAAGCATATTTTGGCCATTATAAGGTAAAACTCTATCCTCCGGTTTGCGTTGCATTGTGTGATGGGAACCGAGTCTTATAATGGCTTCATCTTTTTAAAATGCATTGCGTTGTTTAAAAGAAAGATTTGTTTTAAAGCACTGACAGTCCAATGGAGTAAACCCGTTCCCCGAAAGTGGTGTGGTCCTGTGATTAGCCAATTATATATGTGTTGAGTGGATTTCTCATACCAGTCCCATGACTGACTCGTAGTTTGTTTCACTTTCAAACTCGGGTGCCCCTTTTTCTACACGGGCAGCCTTGTATTCAGGTTTAGCTGGTTCTTTCTGGATAGTTGGAGCTGAAGCTGGATTCTATCATTTATCTCTTTTTATGCTGTTCAGCTCCTATTGTACATATTTTGTTTGTTTTCCGCTGTAGACATTTATGTTTAGCTGAACTGTAATTGTACTAAGTAAGATCCTGTATACTGTGTAACTCTGATGATTACTTTTATCCAGTATATTCTATTGTTCATTATCTGGTGTATTTATTTATTTCTGTTCTGCTATTATCTGTTTCTGTGTTATATTTCACGGATTACCCTTGCCACCGTCAGTACGGGGTTTGGGGTCGTCTCACTTTGGCTGTCCTCTTAAATATTTCCCCTGTCAATTCAAAATGTAGACTATATGTTCATAAACAAATAGCATTAATCTAGCATTAATTCTTTCCATTTTATCCTCTCTCTCTCTCACTCTCTTTCATTGTCATCTACTTTTGAAATTTGAATAATAAAATAAATAGAATAAATGTGTCATTATAGCATGTAATCAAAAGGGGATTCAAGGAAACATTTATAAAACACAATTAAAACATAAAACGTATTTATTCGTAATGCACATGCATGGTTCCTGGAATAAAAACAAAACTTTGCCCCACTGTCAAATTTGTAATTGCCTTGTTGGTTACATGCTGAAAATGGTTGATATACATACTCGCCAAATAATAGGCTTGCTGAATTTCTTTGCATAATAATAAAAAAAATGTTACAGAAAAATATATGAGTTGAAAAATGGTCTTAATTTACTATAGATAAAATTTATTTAAATATGGAATACATTCTTGAGTATATAAGTTGTTACATAATAGTTTTATATTAAAGCAAATATGCACACTATTTAATAGGAAAGATGTAAATGTTAAATTTGGACGATTCAAAAATATTCCAAATATATTAAGGAATAAGAATGTATGGGTTTAATTGTAAGATTAGAAATTAAGTATTATAAAAATGCTTTTGTCCTTTTTCCCAAATCCCTAATCCATTAACATGACCAGCCGCCGCCAAACATGTCTAATGGCCAAAATGTTCTCTCAATCCTCCTCCTTTTTCTTCTAATCCAAACAATAAATTTGAAATTCTTATAAATGAAAAACATTCGCCTCTTCTAGCTGATGAAGATGAACAGTAGTGATCATTTAAATCACCATGGATGGGAAGATTTTTAGCTTCACGGGGGCGGGTTTGATCAGGGTCTGAACCACTTGGTGGCGTGCGACAGTGAAGTTCAATGGTGAACAAATGGGTTCGACTTGCACTTAGGAGAAGACAGGGTAGCAGAAAGGAGCGGCCGCATTTTGATTAATGTAATTAGTATATTAATTTAATTAATTATATTAGTTAACAAATTTATGGAATTAATGTATATATTATCATATCTTTTGCATACCAAAACATAATTCGACGAGGTAGGGTGCGTTGGAATCCTCTTGTCGAAAACTACACAATAGTACAGATCAGAACTGAAATAGAGCGTTCTACAAATTTTGAAAAATTCAAAACCATCGGTGAGATTTCTATATTTGATAAATAATTAAAATATTAATTATCTTGCGTCATTTAAATTCCATGTATGTATGATTATTTCAATTTAGGTCTATGATGTATGTTATTCTATTTATTGCTTGTTGATGATGATGATTGTGATGTATGTGTTTGGGTAGATCTAGATCAGAAATAAAAATCATATTTTTGTTTTAGATCTGTATTGATTTAGTTTATAATAGAGTTCTTCGTCTATTTTGATACATGAACATTGGAATTAGATTAACGATAAAAATTACAATTTTATTGTTTACATTAACATGAGATTTTTGTGTAAAGTTCTTTTTCAACAAAAAGAATAGATTTTTGTGTAACATTCTTTTTCAACAAAAAGAATAGATTTTTGTGTAACATTCTTTTTCAACAAATAGAATAGATTTTTGTGTAACATTCTTTTTCAACAAAAAGAACAGATTTTTTTTTGTGTAACATTCTTTTTCAACAAAAAGAATAGATTTTTGTGTAACATTCTTTTTCAACAAAAAGAATAGATTTTTGTGTAACATTCTTTTACAACAAAAAGAATAGATTTTTTTTTGTGTAACATTCTTTTTCAACAAAAAGAACAGATTTTTATGTAAGATTCTTTTTTAATAAAAAGAAATTATGTTTTCATTGTCACATTTATTACGATAAAAAGTGTATAATTGGAAATTATGTTTTTGTTATCATATTGATTACAATAAGAAGTGTTGATTAAAAATTTGTTATGAAAAATAAAAAGAAAAAATTTGTTTAGATATATTAAGTATGATACAAAGAAACATTTTGTTTAGAAATGTTAATTATGATAAAATGGACATTTTTGTAAATTAAAAAGAATGAAGCAAAAAAATTCACATTTTTGTTTATTTAAAAAGACTAGACAAAAATTCACATTTTTGTTTATTTAAATAGAGTTATAGGAATAAAATCTCATTTTTGTCAAGATTGAGTTATAGAATAAAAATCACATTTTTGTCAAAACATGATTATAGAAATAAAAGACACCATTTTTGTCAAAACCTGATTTGTGGA
The DNA here is from genome assembly GCA_030737875.1 of Allium sativum. Taxonomy (NCBI): domain Eukaryota; kingdom Viridiplantae; phylum Streptophyta; class Magnoliopsida; order Asparagales; family Amaryllidaceae; genus Allium; species Allium sativum. The sequence continues at coordinate 993,331,442 of CM060924.1, read as the reverse complement.
AAAAAGAATAAGACTTTGGTCAAAACTTGTATATGATAAAAAGGATTACATAAAGATGAACACTTTTATATGTTAAAAAGGATTACATAAAGATGAACACTTGTATATGTTAAAAAGGATTACATAAAGATGAACACTTGTATACATTAAAAAGGATTACATAAAGATGAACACTTGTATATGTTAAAAAGGATTACATAACGATGAAAACTTGTATATGTTAAAAAGTATTACACAAAGATGAACACTTTTGTATGTTAAAAAGGATTACATAAAGATGAACACTTTTATATGTTAAAAAGGATAAAATAAAGATGAGCACTGATTGACATAGTAATGTGTTTATTTTATGCTCTTATATCTTATCTTTTATATATAAATAAATATTACTTGGGTATTGTTTTGTTACTTTTACAGATATTCCAACCCATCCCGCATGCAACTAGAAAAGTAGAGAAATGGAGATCAGATTGCTATATATTTACATTTTGAAGAATTGTAGATAAAGATCCCACATCTAGTTGTTGTTGAACAAGAAAATGATTGATAAAAAGGCCATGCACATATCAAATCAAGGGAAGCTTGACAAAGAACCAAGAGGAAAAGAAGAAAGGCCAAAAATTTAGTAGATTTAACTAAGGCCCATTTGAGACTCTCATTGTAAACTCTTTTGTGAATTCCTAAGGCCCATCTATCATTGTATTAGGGTTAGGGTTATGGTTTGGTTATTCCCTATAAATATCCTTGTAATGTCATTGTAGCCACCATCCTATCCTATTCTATATTCTCTTCTCCATTAATAAAAGTTCTTCTTCTTTTTATTTCTGCAATTTTTTTTTCTTAGCAATCGGTGTTGTCTTCACAATTAGTTTTGGAAGAACACCAATTGTATTTTACATTTTTTTGTTAGTGATTAGTCGTTTGATTAGTTTCAACGACAATCCTAATTTACTTTTTGTTGTTCTTCTTTTTTCTGCACTTTTATTTTCTGCATTGTTGTTCTTGTTTTGCAATTTACTTTCTTTAGTGATTAATCGTTGATTAGATTCAACGATAATCCTGCGTTCACAATTTCAATTTTTTTTTATTTCAACAAAATCTCCAGGCTTCGTCTAACTCGCCCAAGAACAAATAAATAATAATTTTTAATTACACCTCCCTGTGTTCGACCTGTATGCTACACACCTGTATGCTTGCTGTAACACCCCACGTCCATTAATGTCACTCACAAAGGGAATGCATTAACTTCCATGGAGGTTTTAAGTGAATATAGAACAGTAAAATTACAACAAGACAGATATAAAATAGTACTTGGAAATTCAAAAACTTTATTTCATTATAGCAGAAGTCAAAACATGTTTGATTACATCATAACACCATATTCAATGTCAAGTACAATATCTATCTTGATAAAACAAGTACATAATCCCATTACATGAATAGCCATTAAAAAGAAAGATAACAAGCTGGACTTTACTTCAGCAGTCCAAGCTTTCCAGAAGATAAGCGATCCAACTAGACTCCACTAGAACTTGGCCCAACCTGCGGACCTGAAGGGAGAAAAAGGATGGAAAAGAGGGGGTCAGACATAAAGTCTGGTGAATATGATAATTCTACAATACTATTACCAAAATAACTGGACTAAGGCATAAGCTGGAAAACAAGAAAATGTCTATGAAGAGCAGATTAAGGACATAGACAATCGCTAAAGGCAACGTTATAGGCGCTCCTAAATACTAAAGGATAAACACTATACTGCACCACACCAGTCACCCTAAAGATTCATCCCACTTAGCTTCACTTAGAAACTTTCCCAATGGCTTTACGTACCCCTAGCTGACTACATAGGTGTCGCCTGCCCCTATCTCCACTAGGTGTACCCTACTTCCCATTATTCGATCGGCTCCCTAACTCGTAGATACCCGTGCTGGCCCCACAGTGGGGTGTATCACTCCCCTAAAGTGGCAACCTGATACAACGGACATGCACGGCTTATACCTACACGATGCAACAACGTCTTACCTACCAGCCCGGGTCCACACACGCATATGAAACACGTTGGACTTGCGTTGCCACCGCTCCCTGTTTTGGCCTCTTATAGTCAAATCCAGTATGCGTGTCCCGTCCTCGACTTGGGTCGAGCCCACAAAGATACGTTTTGGGATACTGGTTGAAATGGGCCCCCACTATTTACCACAAGCATTCCACCTAAGCTTGTCCCCATTAGTCCATCCCACTTAACCCACTTAGTCATGTTCATTTACATGTGTGTTTGGTTAAGTCTAATCGTATTTCAAATGCCTCTAAAGGCAACCACCAAATTCCTCATGCCACCCAAGGCACCTACTTAACCCCCATGTCCCACCTTACATGATTATCTGGTTAAGTATTTCTTAGTTCATTAAGGCCATAACCTCATAAAGACCTCTCACATTAGACTGGCATTTATGGCAGCTGGATTTGCCGGGCGGGTCCGGGCAGTCTTACCCCATAAAAGAGTCTAACCTCGTGTCTTTACAACCGTTATGCTTTAGTTTGGGCCTAGGACCTCTCACATTGGGCCGACATTTGTGACTACTGGATTTGCCGGGCGGGTCCGGGCAGGTTTACATCACAAATGGGTCCAACCTCGTGTCCTAAGCATTGATTATTAATAATAATCCACTTTTCCCCAATTTTAATAATTCCCTACTTGAATTATTAATTACTCCCAATTTTTAACAATGTCCATAATTGACTCAATTATGGACATTCATTCATGGTATGCAACATCTTACAAAATTGCACCCAATTTATTAATTCCTAATATTACCCCTACCCCACGTTTGAACGTTTATTCGCAAAATATATGTTAGACTCGAATAGCCTAACTCATAGCATAAAAGATATTATCATAATAACAACATGTATATGTGACCAAATGAATCATAATAAGGGGTGAAACTTGCATATGTCCAACTTGCATAGATTATACATGTCATGGACCTAAAGGTGTCAACTTGTTCAAAATTCACCTAATATGATCTCAATCAATTTTCATAAACTTACATATGAACATGTGTGAATCAACATCATCTAATTTTTTAACAACATGGTTTTATATGGGTACACCTAACTCAATAGGCAAATTCCCATAATCAAGTTTTATTTAATTATAGTTTCAAGTTTATGGATACACCTAACCTAATAGGCAAATTCCCATAAACAAGATCCATTTAAATTAAGAAAAAAAACATAACTTTAAGCATGATCCAACAACATGATTTTTCAACATAATATAGCATGATTTATAACATGGCATAGTATGATAGTATAACATAGCTTGACATGATTCTCAACATAGCACGACATAGCATAAGAGAATTTACAACATAGCATGACATAGCATATATAATTTACATCATACGACAACATAATAACATAATAAGAGATCCACAATATATAGAATTTACAATTACAAATCACATCACTTTCTTGTGATCCATTCATAACTGAGTCAAATTAGTTTGTAATAGTCTTGTGAGAATCATCATACTCACCAACAAAAGAAAAGAATTAGAGAAAGAGAGATCTTTTGATTTGATTTGTGTAGATTTAGTTGTAGATGATTAGGCTTCCTCTTCTTAGTTTGTGACGGCTATGCTGAACTCCATGGCAGCAGCATGACGGTAGCTTCTCTAATTTTACAACTGATTTAGGTCTAGGGTCTACCCACTTATTTATAGATTTTAGAATTCATTCTAGGCCATTAGATTTAACCTAGAAATAACCGCAGCCGTTCAGACAAGATGGGGTTTATCTTGTTGACTCAGCAATGAGTCAGAAGTGACTCAGCAAACACTCAGCATATTAATAAACTTCTATTCATGTCATAAATATATATATGTTTTCTACAATGTACATATTAGATACATCCCCCCCCTTTTACACACTTATTATTGTTTTTTATATACATATTAGATACATCCCCTCTCTTACACACTTATTAATATTTTTATATTCATATTAGATACATCCCCTCTCTTACATACTTATTAATATTTTTATATTCATAATAGATACATCCCCTCTCTTACATACTTATTAATATTTTTATATTCATATTAGATACATCCCCTCTTCTACACACTTATTATTATTTTAGCAACTTTAGTGTTAATAGAAAATTCGGGGTGTTACACTTGCAGAATTTAATTTAAATGTCGCGCTTTTCTGATTCATAGATTAGCGACGATCAAGTTTTTGGCGCCGTTGCCGGGGAGGTAACAATTGAATTTTATTATTTATTTAATTTATGATTCGTGTTAGTTTTTTTTCTTTTTATTTGATTTTGTTAAAAAAAAATCTTGCCAAAATTTCTTTTATTTCTTTTTATTTTTCTATTGTTTTCTTGTACATATATATAGATAAAAATCTTGATTAGTTGATTGTGTATCACATATTGATATTATAATCTTTAAGACAAGGAAAAAAAATCTTGCCACTTTTTCTTTTGATTTTCCTTCTTTTTTTCATTTATTTCTTTCTTTTTTTTTATTTTGCATTTCTTCCAATCTAATTCCTTCAAGAAGAAAAAAAATATATACAAAAAAAGAAAGTTGCTAATTTTTCTTCAATTTCTTTCCATCTTTCTACCACCTTGCTGATTTTCACATTTTTCTTTTCCCTTTCCTTTTTTTTTAATTTGTTTCCATCTTTTGTCTACAACTTTCTAAAAAAAAAACTTTTGCAATTTCTTCTCTGTCTACTTTGATTTCTTTCTTGTTTTCGTCTGCTTTTATTTCTTTCCTCAATTTCTTCTACTCTTCCTCTCTACTAAAAAAAACCTTGCTTTTTTCTCTTATTTCCTTCCTCTTTTATTTTTTTTCCTTTTTTGTTTGGGTTTTTACCATTCATTTCTTTCCCTTTCTTCTTGTTCAAATTTTCATAAAAAAAAACTTGCATTCTTTTTTTTATTTCTTTCCAATTGCATTTCTCATTCACCTCCTACAATCTCTCTTTCCATTTTTTTTTTCATTTATTTCTTTCCGGCTCTCTCCTTCATTAAAAAAATCAACTTTCAATTTTTCTTTATTCTTTCCATCTTTCCACTTTCTTTCCAATCATCTACATTCTTTTACTTTTTACAAATTTCAAAAAAAAAAAAAGATTCCTCTTTTGCAAATTTTTTTCCTTTCTTCTTTTGTCTTTCTTGTTCTCAATACATTTGATTTCTTTTCTTCTCTTACAAATTCCCTTTCTTTTCAGAAAAAAAAAATCCTCTTCTAATTTTACAACAATAAACAAAAGAAAAAAAATTCTTTCTGTTTTTGTCTTCTCTTTTATTGCTTTCCCTTCTAAATTTCTTTTCCAAATCTTTTACAATTACTTTCCTTCCTTCCTTTACAATTCCCTTTCTTTCCTGAAATCTCTCTTCCCATATTTTTTTTTGTCATTTGTTTCTTTCCTATTTGTCCTCTTTTTCAACAATAATAAAATAAAAGGGAAGGTCATAAAAAGATTCATTCTTTTTTTATCAATTATTTTTCCCTGCTTCATTTCTTCCCTCTGATCAAATACCCCTTCCTCTCACATAATCTCATTTCACCACAGTTTTTTTTTCAATCCACACTTCAGCACCATCCTCTCCAAAAAGTTAGCTTCTTTTTTTATTGTTAATTCCTTTGTTTCTTTTTCTTGTGCTTTTTTTTGTTATTCAATTCATTCAAAAAAAAACCAAAAAAAAAAAAAGATTTCGAACTAAGGACAAGGTGACTGGAGTTCAAGCAACAAATCAAGATTTCAGAAATCAAAAGAGATTGCAAATAGTGAGATTTCAATCATTGACGCTACTCATTTTTTCTGGATGGACAGCCATACCCCACTGTAAATTTCTTTTAACTCTACAGGTGCTCTGCTGCAAAGAAAAAAAAAATAGACAATTGTTGTAAAAAAATTCTGCAGGGGCAGCGGCTTGCTATGTACAATTTTTAATTTTCTGCAATTTATTCTGTGATTGAATTTTCTGAATATATTTGGTGAGGAACGAATTTCCATTGCTACTATCATCAATCTCATCGTTTTTCAACAACAAAATTTGGATTTTTCAAAATAATATAATTGAAAAGTGGTGTTTTGTGAAGTTGACTGTCTCGTATAATTGGATCGCGGATATATATTAGTTCAATTTATTGAAATTTTAGCAAAAGAGGTTGCATACTACCCGTAAAACATTGGTCGTATCCCTTAGTATTTATACTATACGTGAACGACCATAAGACCCTCTTCCCCCTTCTAATTGAGTCAGTTAATTAATAGAGCACAGCTTAGTATTTTATATTATTTTGAAGCGAGAATAATTTCTGTCTTACCGTGACTTCTTTAAAATATCTAATTCAAAAAAATCATTGAGAGATATGTGGTATAATAATCGGAGTAGACGTCCTCTTGAAGAGCATGATTTTGAATTACAACTCATGAAGCAAGATTTTTCAAAATTTCGCGAGCCAAATGTCAACAATTTTCAAAATGACCAACATTTTCAATGTTATGATCGAAATGGCGACTTCAATTCAAACTTCAATAATTTCGATTATGAGCCACATCCTCATCATAATAGCTTTGAATCCCAATATAGCTTTGATCCACATCAATATGGGGTTGAAAACCAAAATTTTCAAAATTATAGCTCATATCAACATCATGAAAATAACCAAAATTGCAATTTTCACTCGAATTTTAATAGTTTTGGTTACGAATATAATTTCTATGATCAAAATGATTTCTAATATCACTGTCATTTTTCTGAAAATTCAAACAACCACCACATTGGAAATAATTTTGATTGTGAAATTGATGTGGACTATAATTTTGAAAATCAAGAAATCCAGAACGAGAGCTTTCAAATCAACGATTCTGAAGAATATCATCTTAACATTCTTAGAGAGAGGGTAGAAAAGCAAGATAGACAGCTTGGTGAAAAAGATAGATAGCTTGATGAACTTCTTTGTTTAATGACATCTTTTAAAGAACAACTTGAACAACAAAATCAAATTCAAACATGCGATGATCCAGAAAACAATCCATTCTTTGCTGATAGTGAAAATTTTCAGATAACAACTTTCGAAACTGGGAATAACGATCTAAATGAAGTTGTTCAAAATTCAAGAAATGATCTGGACTTCGATTCTTTTTAGGAAGAAGATTTAAGTTTAGATTTTGATCTTCCTCTTCCGGGCTGCGAGAAACTTGAAAATTTTGAAATTGAACGAAATAAAAATGTTGAATTTTTCAATTCAAATTTGGAAAAGGATTTTAGCGAAAATGAATTCTTTGGATTGTACGAGGATGATTTGCCAAATGATGAAGAAGTGGATTCACGTCACGAGTTCGAAAATTTTAACTTTGAGAAAATTTCAAATGAACGTGAAATTGTCAGTGTCGAAAAAACGTTGTTAATTGAGAAATGTGATCACATAGTCTTGAACAACACTCAGATTTCAATGAATTTATATACGATCACAAATTTTTGAAAAATTACAATGATAAATTTGTTGAACACATGAACTATTTTTGGAATGTTAGCTTTGTTGAAAAACTTCATGTTAGGACGACCCTGGACATTCATTTACTGGACTATAAATCGAGATATAAAGACGAGATGGTTTTCAAAAACTCTTTCTTGTTAGAAAACATGCCTAGACATAGTAGGAATGGGACTCATAGGGCAAGAACCAAGTGTGGGGGGAAAAGTTGGTGGCAATCCTTGCGCGCATGCATCGCAAACACATTTATCATTGTACATATGATCCTTTCTTACATATAATTAAATTGCATTTCGTTTTACAAATCATTTTACATTTAATCCATCTTTGGGTTCTATCTTTCACATTTTGGAAACGTGTTTACAGTATGGACACTGTTTAGTTCTAGTGTGGGGGGGGGGGGAGTCTGCATTTCACTCATTTTCGTTTTTTCTTTATTTTTCTTTCTTTTTCAATTTCATCCATTTAAATAGGACCATCATGCATTTTAGACTGTAGTAACATGCCATTTTTTTTGAAACATGACTCGTTTTAGATTGATATAACAAAATAAGTTAAGGATTATTAATCAGTTGATAGTATTTTTTTTCTCTCAACTTAGATCGAATAAGAAATATAATGAAAAGTTTAATTTTGAGGGATAATAGTGTAACCGGTACATAGGGAGATTCTTAGGTGATGGCCATGAAATCTATTCTATATTGTAGACTTTGTTTAAATAAGTGGAGAACTTAAAATACTTATATTGGCTTTTCGAATCTTTAAAACTAAGTTGTGTTAAGTTGAATTCGCGTAACTCTCTTTTGTGCTTATATTTCCAATAATAATAATAGTAATCCAAGGGTACCCAACATTGCTCATATATCGAGCGTTGGTGTGCAAACCCGCCAAGCTCTATCCGACATGTTGTTGACAAAGTCAGCATTGGAATATCTTGGTCTCAATTTATGAGATTGGACACCTAAGGATTACCGACACGTTGTTGACAAAGTCAAAGTCGGCCTGCACAATCCGTCAAGCTCTTTACCCACTCTCCGTCAGTCCGCGAGGCAGTGCATGGGTGGTAAACCTTGGTCTTCTAAGTTAGGTGTATGTACTTAATCATAAATTTTAAAATTGTATAGAATAAAGAATAAGATATGATGCCCAAACACTTCTTGACCTTACTGATTTGATTAGCCATACATGAGAAAATAATAATACCACTTTACAAACTGTGCCAAGCAAACTAAGAATTTATTTCATGGCTGCACTATGTTATCGACCGAACTAACTGGCCAAACTGGAATTTAACATTTGAAAACTTGATTTACATTGAAAATTTGTGACAAGTTGAGGTTTCTAAAATAAAATCAACTGATTAGAAATTATTAACTTAATTTGTTGTACCACTTTCCTGAAATAAGTCGTGTTTTCATTTTTCGTTTTTATTTGCATATGTCCATTGCATTCATGTAGTTTCATTAGAATCATAGCATACTGCATTTGGATTTTGTGGGTAGTATCCCCTGAAAACCCTCACGAGACACCACTCGTCCTACTAGGGACACCTAGAGGTTTAACGGCTTGTTGCATACGCTCAATGCAATCGTGTTTCCTACGAAAGTGTGACCTATCTAGTTTGGTTTTTCATTTCTTGTTTTACTCGAGGACGAGTAAAAGATAAGTGTGGGGGTATTTGATTGACATAGTAATGTGTTTATTTTATGCTCTTATATCTTATCTTTTGTATATAAATAAATATTACTTGGGTATTGTTTTGTTACTTTTACAGATATTCCAACCCAGCCCGCATGCAACCAGAAAAGTAGAGAAATGGAGATCAGATTGCTATATATTTACATTTTGAAGAATTGTAGATGAAGATCCCACATCTAGTTGCTGTTGAACAAGAAAATGATTGATAAAAAGGCCATGCACATATCAAATCAAGGGAAGCTTGACAAAGAACCAAGAGGAAAAGAAGAAAGGCCAAAATTTTAATAGATTTAACTAAGGCCCATTTGAGACTCTCATTGTAAACTCTTTTGTGAATTCCCTAAGGCCCATCTATCATTGTATTAGTGTTAGGGTTAGGGTTTGGTTATTCCCTATAAATACCCTTGTAATGTCATTGTAGCCACCATCCTATCCTATTCTATATTCTCTTCTCCATTAATAAAAGTTCTTCTTCTTTTTATTTCTGCATTTTTTTTTCTTAGCAATCGGTGTTGTCTTCACAATTAGTTTTGGAAGAACACCAATTGTATTTTACATTTTTTTGTTAGTGATTAGTCGTTTGATTAGTTTCAACGACAATCCTAATTTACTTTTTGTTGTTCTTCTTTTTTCTGCACTTTTATTTTCTGCATTGTTGTTCTTGTTTTGCAATTTACTTTCTTTAGTGATTAATCGTTGATTAGATTCAACGATAATCCTGCGTTCACAATTTTAATTTGTTTTTATTTCAACAAAATATCCAGGCTTCGTCTAACTCGCCCAAGAACAAATAAATAATAATTTTTAATTACACCTCCCTGTGTTCGACCTGTATGCTACACACCTGTATGCTTGCAGAATTTAATTTAAATGTCACGCTTTTCTGATTCAAAGATTAGCGACGATCAAACACTTTTATATGTTAAAAAGGATTACATAAGGATGAACATTTTTATATATAAAAAAGTAATGAATCAAAAATGAATATTTTTGTACATTAAAAAGGAATTATACAAAAATAAACATTTTTGTGCATTAAAAGGGATTACACCAAAATATACATTTTGGTAATTAAATTAAAAAAAGGGATTTAACCAAAATAAACATTTTTGGTCATTAAAAAGAGTTTAACCAAAATAAACATTTGTGGTCATTAAAAAGAGTTTAACCAAAACAAAGATAGGCAATTTTGTTAATTTAAAAGGATTAGACAAAATCTTCATTTTATTTACATAAAAAGAATTTAACAAAATTATCATATTTTGGTCACTTTAAAAGAATTAGAAGAAAAGAGACATTTTTGTCATTTTAAAAGAATGAAGTAAAAGTATCCATTTTGTCATTTAAAAATGAATGAGACCAAAAATATACATTTTGGTCAATTAAATAAATAAGAGATAGGATTTTTATTGTCATTTGTTAACAATAAAAAGAATTGAAATTATAGATTTTTATTGTCATTTGTTCACAATAAAAAGAACTAAAATATATGTCTGTGATGTTGTAATGTTTGATGGGTTAAATATAATTCAAGTTGAATATTACACTTTCATTTACAAGTCATCCGACTTGTTTATGTGATTGGGTTGATAATTTTTACACATCGCCCAAGTGCACAAATAATTTATTATTTGATTGTTGGATGAAACCCCACACGGGTGTTGGGATGATATTTGACCTACACTAGTCCCAATATTTAGTGTAGAATCCACTTTGGGTGTTATTGGGAGGTTTGATAAAAATTTATCATGATTATGGATTACATGGAATATATGGTTGATGATTGTGTCACATTCCAATAAAGAATATTATAGAAAAGAATATTTTAGAAAATATTTTAGAAAAAAGAATATATTTTAGAAAAATATATTTTTACTGAAATGAACTAGTTTTTAACTAGAATAAATCATTAAATTTAGATTTAATGAAATTTCCCGATTTGTTAATATTTAATTGAAATTAAATTAAATAAATTGGATTTGGGTTTGTCATGAATAGTGTCTTAAATAACACTGTTCTTAAAACCCATATGAAAAGAATAATCTTTTAATTTAGATTATTAAAGTTTTCAGTTATATGTAGTAATTGGAATAAGATGAAATGTGAGTTGGGTTTATTGTGAACGGTGTTTTTAAGCGACATTTGTTCTTTAACCCAACTGACAGTGAAAATATGATTTGGAATTTATAAATCTTTTATTAAGAATTAATGAAGATTTTTTTTAAAATTAAAGTTTTCCAATTTAATATATTAGGTTGGAATTGAATAGAATTCGAATTAATTATAACCGAGATAAGCTTCTGTAAAAGAAGACCGATATTACATATGGAATTTAAAGGGCTTTTCCGTTATTCCATTTATATTATTGGTCGGATACATAAATATAAAACGATTATATATATTGATTTGATTTCTGCGAAGATTCCATATTTTAATGAAGATGATTTCGGGCTTACCGTGAATTATGTTTTAAATGACATTAGTTCTTTAACCCAGTTAAAGATAAGATTAATTGCTTAAATTTAAATAATCATTGAATAATGATTTTTGATATTTAAAACCCAATTGAAGATTTGATAAATCTTTAAAGAAAAGATTTAAGGATAATTTAAAGAATTTATCTTTGATATAATAACGTGAATATCTTATTAGAAGAATATTCTGAATTGGAATGAGACGTTGGATGTGTTTTTATAGTACTTGATTTTTATTATAAAATACGCGAGTTATTCGGAAAGACCGGGTTTAACCCATTCCGAAAAATTACTACGACGATGAAGAGTCGAAGATGAAGACGGTGGTTGAAGACCGATGATCTTCACATCGAATGGATGTGTTGCTATTGAGACCCATGATGGGAGTAGCTACCTTGAAGGGGCTTCAGTGGTGGTCGTCCGGACTATTGTTGATTGTTCGGATTTGGTTTTCGCTCAGACCCAGAGCATAAGCTTGTAAATGGATGTGTGTCTGACATTGGATTTCGTTCCAGGCGAATTAAATTGATTGTTATTAATGTATGTCTGATTGGTGGTGGAGAATTTATTCTCTGCTTAACACCCTGGTGTATATTAATAGTGATTGATCGCATGGCGTGAATTGTCAATGTGGAACGCCAAGATGCAATTGATCAAGGCTTTTGTTGAAAAGCAGGGCCTTCTGGGATGATCAAAGTATAGCCTATTACGGCATAGCTTTGTGTACAGCGTGACTTCGCGAGCCTCACACCCCGGTATGAGTCAAAAAAGGGATATGGACCGTAGGGAGTGCACACGTTTCTTTCTAGCTAGTGGTAGTGTCAGTGCTTAAACTGGCTGGCATTTTACTTATGTGGATGATTGATTTTGAGGCGCCTCGGATTTTTATAGGCCGTTAGTGGTCATACTATAGGTTCAAAGGAACCAGGAAACGTGTGTTCAGGCATAACCAATCCACTGCCGATAGGCGGGGACCGGCCCTACCGCTCCAAGGGTTCACTGCGGGGGATCCTGAGGCATTTGCTAGAGTGTCTCGAATCGGAGAGGAGCTTGACCCTAGCCTCGACTCATGATGGAAATCCACTTTCCAATACGACCTTGCGATTTTGATTGTAGAACTAGTATAGCGACATAGTAGGATGGGGTACTATGTCGTCTATGATTAATACATTATGATTGAAAGTGTTTTTGAAATATATATATACCCATAGATATACACACTATTATTAAATCCGGTTTGCGTTGCATTGTGTGATGGGACTTGGGTCTTATAATGGTTTCATTTTTCTAAAAAGCATTGCGTTGTTTAACGTCTTACTTTATTTTATGCACTGGCAATCCAATGGAGTAAACCCGTTCCGCGTTAGCGGTGTGGTCCTATGATTAGCCTTATTATTAGATAGTTAAGTTAAGATTTCTCATACCAGTCCCATGACTGACCTGTAGTTTGTTTCACTGGCAAACTCGGGTGCCCTTATTTTCCACACGGGCAGTCGAGTAGCTTTTTGCATATATATTTACAAGATCCTGGTTTACAGTTGAAGCGGTATTCAGAAAGCTCTGTATCCGTGTATTCCTTTCAGTTGTATATTTGTAGTATTTTTCGCTGCTATTTAAATGTAATTTAAATCTCTGATATCCTTATATTTCTATTGTGTAATAAGTATTCATACTCTGTTATATTCTTGTACTCTGATATAATTGTTGTAATCAGCAATAAAATGTTCCTCAGTTTGTGTTCTGATGCGTATTGTTCTCAAAGCAATCCAGGCTTTCCTTTACTGGGAAGTTTGGGCTGTCACATTTGGTATCGAAGCTTAGGTTTACAGAGCTCGAGAACAAGGTACATTAGAACCGAATGAAAGAATTCATCAGAGATTGGATTAGTAATATCCAATGATAATAACTCGTTAGAGATGGGATCGGTAGTATCCTAGAATGAGTGTTAAGAGTATTATTTTCTTTAAAATAAAAATTGAAAACAAATTTAGTTTTGAAAATTTTATCTTAATATATGAAACACCCCACCTCCGTTAGGGTCACTCTCAAAGGGAATGCCCTAATTTTGGTGGAGGTTTATAAGTACAAGTCACAGATATACAAGACAGATATAAGAACACATATTTGTAAACAGCGGAAGAACAACAAACTTTATTTCATAAAGTCAAATACGTGTTACAACAACATCCTTTCCAAAAACATAACATAACACTTCATAATCTGTCTTGAGTACATTATTTTTAAAGAAGCATAAATAAAACATAGACAAACTGCCAAAGCCCCATAGTGGATTGTCCAAAGCCATAGTTCAAAACAGGAAAGTACAAGCAATACATTTCTCTTCTTCAAGCTGGATGTTGAGGTTGATCAAGCTGCTGTGTTCCCTCCCTGAGGACCTGGGGGGGGGAAACGGAAGAAAGAAGACGAAAGAAAAATAGAGTCAGACATAAAGCCTGAGTAAGTCTAGTACTACTTTGTCTATGAATAAAGAACTGGGTATGATAAGTAAAACAGGAAGTGGGCAACATTATAAACTTGGTCAAGTTATCTAGGGTCGAATATACTATCGTACCCCGAATTAATCTCTGAACCCATATAAACTAGTTTCCAATTTGCACCCCAAAATCAGGGTGAGGTGATCCATTCTATGATGATCGGCTCCTACTCGCATAGTTACATGTGTCTTACGGCCCCCGATGTCTGTAGTTACCTATGCTGGTCCCACCATGGGGTGTATCAAGTCCCATAGTGGCAACCCGACACAACCTTAGAGTGCAAAGGTATGCTACTGGTGTCCAGTGCTTTATTTTTCTGCGCCGGAGTGCGTGCACGCCCGCACACCGTTAGAACCTACACTGCTACACCACCGCCGTCGATTTGACCTCTTACAATCAGCCCAGTAATCGTGCCCCACCCTGCCTAGTTTCAGGGTATCCTGATACACCTTCTAGGGTTACTGCTGAAAAGGGTCCCCCGTTACTAGGTTTTCTATCTCTAGCCAACATGCTAAGTTGGTTAAGTGTTTCCTAACCTAACCCCACCAGTCCGTTTAGTTTAGCATGTTCCATTTTGATTAAGTCTTTAGTTCACTTAATCCTAACAATCCTGACTCAGCCTTAATTGTCTTATTAAGGCCCTGACCTCTCACATTAGACAGGTATTGTTATGGCTGCCTGTTGCCGGTTGGTTCCGGGCAGTCTTACGCCACAACTCAGTCTAACCTCGGGTCCTTGCTGGGCTCCATGTTTGACCTCCCACATTGGATAGGTATTGTTGTGACTACTGGACAGCCGGGCGGTTCCGGGCAGGTTTACATCACAACTCAATCCAACCTCGGGTTAAACACATCGTATTTTCTACATTTACATATCTTGTCATTCTTCTTTATTTATATGTAAATATTTGCGGCCCATTATTAAGTTAATGGTGTAAAGATCACACCAATCACGGGCCCAACCCATACTTGAATTTGGGCCCTTCTATTTTATATTTTCATTCATTAATTAAATTTTACCCAACGTTATTTTCCCCCGTTTTACACGTCCGTTCATATATATTGGGCTTAGCCTTTTAAAGCCCAATTTAGCCATGCGAAAAGGGGAGGCTTATGGCGTATACACAAAGAGGGGAAAGTGAGCGCATGAACTTGCATATGACGTTGGAAAATTACATAATAGAAATTGGTGTACTTGCATAGTGGTGACATGTATTTTGGTCATAAAACATAGGTGACATAAATCAAGGCATGTAAACTTGCATAGGGTTAACTACAACATGAACCTATATTCTTATTTAGGCATAATGTCAAACATAAGCATGGCCTAAATATTTCTAGCATAAACATGGCATATTATCAAACATAAGCATGGCATAAAATACTTCTAGCGTGAACCTAGCATAATTCAACTTAATCATGTTTTAAGCCTAATCACATAACAATGGGATAAACATACTTATGCATAAATATTCCTAAACATGGTGTTTGCTTTAAACTTGCAAAAAGGGATTTTTGAGTCTAACCTAGCCATGCCATCATATAATCCTTTAAAACAAGATAGACTTAATAACGGATTTCAATTATGCCAAATATCATTCCTAGCCATATTCATAAGTTTGTAAAAGCATGACTTAATGCATGGATTATGGTGTCAAAATTCTACATAGTTTCATATGAACTAAAATAACCAAACTTGTTTCAATTACTTGCAAAACGGTTTATGCACAAAATATACATCATAATGGCATAATAACAAAGCCTCAAATTTGCATGAATTTCAATTAACTACATACATGTAGCTTCAATATAGATTACACAATTTGCGCAATATTCCAAACGTTTATTTGCATAGAACTACCGCATGTAGTCCTTTATAATGAATACATAATTTTTGCACAAATATGAATTACTTCCATTGCCACAATTCAAGCATACACATCAACACAGTTGTTTATTATACCAAAGTAATACTCTACTTACAATGGTTTGATGAATTCTCTAGTTTAGGGATTGAAGACGCAAATTCCTTTGTTGAATTGATTAGCTTTAGGTTGCTTGAATTGCTTTAGGCCTAAGAACTTTCTTCCTAATTCTCTCTCTCTAGTTGGCGGCTATTCTTTGTCGTTCCTCAGCAACATGGCGGCTATAATCTTATTTTGAATGAATAGATTAGGGTTTAGTCTAGGGTTGTTTATATAGAGGTTAGGAATTGATTAGGACCCTTGATGTTGCTAGGTTAGATCATAGCCATTCATTAGGAAGAGAGACCAATAAAAACCCGCCACCTAGCCCTAATGACAAAGCAGACCACAGAAATTCGACCTCACACCGACCTGGCCAGCCAGGTTGACTGGGCTCGACCAGGTCGACACCCCTGTCGACAGGGCTGTCGACAGCCCTGTCGACATGGGTAGCCCAGGTCGACAGCCCAGTCGACCTGGGTGGCCCAGGCGGCGCTTTTCTGGCCCAATGGGCCCCACTTGGAATGTTTAATTATTTTAATTTGTTTGAATTTTAAATTTAATTCAAAACTTCCGAAGGCCATATCTTCTTCATACGGACTCCGTTTTTCGAAAACTCGGACTCTATTTCGCGTATTTTTCCGAGACGAACGCAATGGCGTATCCCGTTTCCCTTAGTTCTTTGTATTCAGATTAATTATACTTTAATTTGTTAATTTCACAGTTATAGAATTTTCGGGGTGTTACATTCTCCCCCACTTAAAAGGATTTCGTCCCCGAAATCTTCAAGTTAGGAGGAATGTAAATCCTAACATCCAATAATCCATCTACTCATCCATCAAACACGAGCATCCATTGTCCTTAAAAGACTTCTAATGCTTCATGATCATATGCAAAGTGTGTGTGTACATGTACTTATCTAATGCAAAATCAGGCGGTCTACTGATTCAGTTGACCTCCTTAATGCGAATTATGTAGGTGCCATGAATCCATTATGTATGCAAATTTTCCTATTCTTGATTCTACATGAGTGCACAATCATTCAATGCAAATGCAACATCCACATGACAATACATTAAAATTCAACCACATATGAAAGCAAACATATATGCATATGCAATATGAAGTGATTGAGCCGATCTAAAACCTAGATTGTGTGTGTATATGCAACCACGAGCAACCACTAGCAATCACTTGCAACCACTTGCAACCATCATACATAACATGTTTCAACTACATGTTTTCATCCAAAGGTTTTCTACCTAAAAGATACGGTCGAGGAAATATACCTAAAAAGATAGATAGATAAAAGCGCAACTTAAGGAAAAGAAAGATCAAGGATGTACCCTCGAACAGAAAAGGGTAGGCAGTACGGATTTTAGCTTTAGTTTCCCAAGTCGCGTCTCCCTCGGCGTCGCTCCACTGAACTTTGACGAGCTTGACTTCGCGGTTGCGTAGCTTCTTCACTTCCGTTCCTAAGATGCGGGTTGGAACTCTCCTTATGGTTGCTTCGCGTTCCACTTCGGCCTCTTCGAGGATGTTTGGCTCTACCACTTCAGCTGACTCATGCAGACATTTTCGGAGATGTGAAACGTGAAAAACGTTGTGGACTCCAGCCAACTTCTCGGGTAGCTCTAATCTATAAGCCATTTTCCCAATTTTCTCGATGATAGGGAATGGTCCTACGAATCTTGGCGCTAGCTTTCCTGTGGTTCCAAAACGAACAACGTTTCTTAGTGGTGATACCTTGAGAAAAACTCTGTCTCCAACTTCAAATTCATGGTCGGTCCTTCTCTTGTCGGCATAGGACTTTTGTCTGTCTTGGGCCGTCTTCATCCTTCTTCGTATTAAGTCTACTTTCTCTGAGGTCTCTCGGATCATGTCTGGTCCTAGTACGAGCTTATCAGTAGATTCCCACCAACAAGTGGGCGATCGGCACGGTCTTCCATATAAAGCTTCGAAGGGCGCCATTCCGATGGTTGCTTGATAGCTGTTGTTGTAGGCAAATTCCACCAAAGGGAGGTGGTCTTCCCATGTCCCTCCGAAGTCAAGGACGCATAACCTTAAAAGGTCTTCCAAAACTCTATTCACTCTCTCTGTTTGGCCGTCGGTTTGGGGATGATAGGCCGTGCTCAAGCATAACTGCGTTCCTACTGCTTCTTGCAGACTCCGCCAAAACTCGCTGGTGAAGATGGGGTCTCGGTCACTAACGATGCTAGATGGTATTCCATGGAGTCGCACGATTTCCTTAAGGTAAAGTGATGCTAGGGATGAGGCAGTCCTCTTACTTTTGACAGGTAAAAAGTGGGCGCTTTTAGTAAGCCTATCCACTATTACCCAAATGCTAGTGTTGCCTCTCCTAGACCTAGGCAGCCCATCGATGAAGTCCATTGAGATGCTCTCCCACTTCCACTGTGGGACCTCTAGAGGATGTAGCAGTCCGCCAGGCTTTTTCTGTTCCGCCTTAACCTGTTGGCACACCATGCACTTAGAAACGAATTCTGCCACGTCCTTTTTCATGCCGTTCCAAAAGAAAGTCCTTTTTACGTCTTTGTACATTTTATCTCCGCCTGGGTGTATCGTCATCTTGGAGTGATGTGCTTCCTCGAGAACCTTCTTTATTAAATCGTTTGTCTGTGGGACGCATAGTCTTCCATCTCGCCTTAGTACACCCTTATTGTCAATGGAGTATCTGTTGAGGCGACTTGAAGTCTCACCCCTAATTAGCCTATCAATTATTTCCACAAGCTGAGGGTCTTCGCGTTGTGCTGCCCCTACTGAATCTACTAAAGTTGGGCGCACTTCGAGAGATGCAAGCAAGCCCGATACGAAATCGGAGGAGGGCCTAAAGTCGAAACTGGCTATAAACTCTAGGCTTTGTCTTTCAACAAACAACGGGCTTAGGGTCAATTTCTTTCGGCTCAACGCGTCTGCCACTACGTTGCCTTTGCCCGGAGTGTAGGAGATTTCGAAATCGTACGAGGCAAGAAACTCCATCCATCTTTGTTGCCTCAAGTTAAGATCCTTCTGCGAGAAAAGATATTTCAACGATTTATGGTCAGTGTAAAGTTCGAACTTCTCACCTAGGAGATAGTGTCGCCAAGACTTGAGTGCAAAGACGATGGCGGCTAACTCGAGATCGTGGGTTGGGTAGTTCTTTTCGTGCACTTTCAATTGCCTTCCGCCATAAGCTACTACCCTTCCTTCTTGCATTAAGACGGCGCCTAGCCCTGTCCCACATGCATCCGTATAAACAGTGAACATCTTACTCCCATCTGGCAGCGTCAAAACTGGGGCTGTTGTGAGAGCCCTTTTCAGTCGTTAGAAAGCAAACTCGCAATCCAAGTCCCAATTGAACACTAGATTCTTCTTAGTCAATTTCGTGAGCGGAGCTGAAATTTTCGCAAAATCCCTTATGAACTTTCGATAGAAACCTGCTAGTCCTAGAAAGCTTCGGACCTCAGACGCATTCCTTGCTGTTTTCCAATCTTGTACCGCCACTACCTTAGCAGGGTCCACCGCTAACCCTTGTTTGGATACTATGTGCCCAAGGAACCTCACCTCTTCTCTCCAAAAGTGGCATTTGGAGAATTTGGCTTTTAGTTGATGGACTCGCAAAGTTTCCATGATTGCCCTTAAGTGTTGAGCATGTTCCTCTTCACTCTTTGAGAAGATAAGGATATCATCTACGAAGACCACTACGAATTTGTTGAGGAAATCTCTAAATACCCTACTCATCAGGTCCACGAAGTAAGCAGGTGCATTTGTCAAGCCGAAAGGCATGACAAGCCATTCAAAGAAGCCGTCTGGGGTTCTGAAAGCCGTTTTATCGATGCTATCTTCAGCCACCCTTAGCTGATGAAAACCGGTTGCTAAGTCGAGTTGGGAGAAAACAGACGCTCCTACAAGCTGATCAAATAAATCGTCAATTCTAGGGAGAGGGTGCCTATTCTTTTTCGTTAGCTTGTTGAGCTCCCTATAGTCAACACATAGACGGAGTGAACCATCCGCCTTTGTAGCGAACACCACTGGAGCGCCCCATTCTGAAATACTCCTCCTAATGAACCCCTTTTCTAGAAGCTCTTTAATCTGTTTACTGAGCTCTTTCCTTTCTCGTGGAGCCATATGTCTAACGGGCAACGCAACGGGCTTTGCATTATCTACAAGATATATGCGGAAGTCTATTTCCCGCTTCGGAGGCAAGCCCTTCACCTCTTCGAAGACATCCGGATATTCCCGGACCACTTTAACCGATTGTAAATTTTCAACAGAGGCATCTAGTGATTCAAGATAACTAAGCATAACCGCATACGAGGGATTACAAGAAATTTCCAAAGTATTACCGAGCTGGGTTAGGAGCCTAACAACCCTTTTCTCACAATCAAGGATGGCCCCATTACTGGATAGCCAATCCATACCCAAAATCAAACCATACCCCGAAAAGCCCAAAACAAAGGCACTACATAGAAATTCAACACTTAGGATAGAAATTTTCAATCCCACACATATCATAGACAAATGAGCTGGGCCCCCAATTGGGTTTGAAACAATTAAGGGGTCCTCTACCATACTAGTTTTTAGGTGCAGAGATTCTACTAAAGCAGACGAGATAAAGGAGTGTGATGCGCCGGAATCAAATAAAGTGCGAACGGGGTGATCATAAAGATAAACTACACTTTCTACAGAAGTATTGGTACCTCGCTGTTGCAATGGTGGCGCTTCTAGCACATGAACCTGTGCCCCTGGGGTGGATCCAGTGCCCTGCCCCTGTCCTCGTTTCCTTGGGCAGTCCTTAGCCCTGTGGCCTGTCTGACCGCACGAAAAGCACCCACCATTCTCCTTAGCCTTCTTCTTCCGGCAGTCCTTTACTAAGTGCCCCACTTTGCCACAGAAATTACACTTCCTCTTCTCTTTGTTGCCTTTTCCGCCCTTCTTAAAGTCTGTCTTCTTAGGCTGCAAACCCTCTTTCTTCCCTTGAGAGCTTTCTGCCTTGGTCTCCTTCTTGCCCTTATCCTCTTCATTCAGCAATGCCATTTGCACCAATCTTTCATACGTGGCTCCCATGGGTATATGGGTCATGGCCAAACTATGTAATGGCTCATTTAACCCCTTGACGAAACGGAGAGCCTTCTTGTGCGGGGTATTGACTAGGTCAAGCCCAAACCTAGCCAGCTCATCAAACCGATTCACATACTCTCTGACAGTCTTGTCTCCTTGCTTAAGAAATAAGAATTTTTCCAACTGCAAACTTCTTTCTGCATCTGAGAGAAATTTAGTCTCAAACCTTGCCCTAAAGTCCTCCCATGTTTCTACTGGTCTTTCAGCATTAGTGACTTCCCACCAGTAGGAAGCCTCGCCCTTCAATAGCCACACCGCCAATTGTACTTTTTGTCTGTCCTCTACCTCAAAGATGATGAATAGGTCCTCCGTTTCTTTCAGCCAATTCCTAGCTGCCACGAAGGACTCAGTTCCATGGAAATCCCTTCCTCCCATAGCTTTAAAATCTTTACATATCTTAGCGAATGTGTTTCCCCGTGGAGGAGGTGGAGGAAAAGGTGCTGCTGCGGCTGGATGATTCCCTTCAGCTGGAGGAGGAGGAGGAACGGTAGGACCTGGCTGAGTGGCCCTTGCTTCTAAGAACCGTCTAAACCAACCAGGTATGGGTACCCCTTCAGGCAAGTTAAGATCTTGGGACATGCTGAAACAAAAAGGATAGATTCAAAACGAAGGATAAGAGATAGTTCCTATGGCTTTGGGGAGTGGACTTTTGCCTTTTTAAAATAAAATAATATTTTTCTTTTAAAAATGCTTCTTTAAATTTCCTTTTTGAAAATAATTTTTCAAAACTTTTTATCTTATCCGGTAAACCTATGCTCTGATACCAAGTGAAACACCCCACCTCCGTTAGGGTCACTCTCAAAGGGAATGCCCTAATTTTGGTGGAGGTTTATAAGTACAAGTCACAGATATACAAGACAGATATAAGAACACATATTTGTAAACAGCGGAAGAACAACAAACTTTATTTCATAAAGTCAAATACGTGTTACAACAACATCCTTTCCAAAAACATAACATAACACTTCATAATCTGTCTTGAGTACATTATTTTTAAAGAAGCATAAATAAAACATAGACAAACTGCCAAAGCCCCATAGTGGATTGTCCAAAGCCATAGTTCAAAACAGGAAAGTCCAAGCAATACATTTCTCTTCTTCAAGCTGGATGTTGAGGTTGATCAAGCTGCTGTGTTCCCTCCCTGAGAACCTGGGGGGGGAAACGGAAGAAAGAAGACGAAAGAAAAATAGAGTCAGACATAAAGCCTGAGTAAGTCTAGTACTACTTTGTCTATGAATAAAGAACTGGGTATGATAAGTAAAACAGGAAGTGGGCAACATTATAAACTTGGTCAAGTTATCTAGGGTCGAATATACTATCGTACCCCGAATTAATCTCTGAACCCATATAAACTAGTTTCCAATTTGCACCCCAAAATCAGGGTGAGGTGATCCATTCTATGATGATCGGCTCCTACTCGCATAGTTACATGTGTCTTACGGCCCCCGATGTCTGTAGTTACCTATGCTGGTCCCACCATGGGGTGTATCAAGTCCCATAGTGGCAACCCGACACAACCTTAGAGTGCAAAGGTATGCTACTGGTGTCCAGTGCTTTATTTTTCTGTGCTGGAGTGCGTGCACGCCCGCACACCGTTAGAACCTACACTGCTACACCACCGCCGTCGATTTGACCTCTTACAATCAGCCCAGTAATCGTGCCCCACCCTGCCTAGTTTCAGGGTATCCTGATACACCTTCTAGGGTTACTGCTGAAAAGGGTCCCCCGTTACTAGGTTTTCTATCTCTAGCCAACATGCTAAGTTGGTTAAGTGTTTCCTAACCTAACCCCACCAGTCCGTTTAGTTTAGCATGTTCCATTTTGATTAAGTCTTTAGTTCACTTAATCCTAACAATCCTGACTCAGCCTTAATTGTCTTATTAAGGCCCTGACCTCTCACATTAGACAGGTATTGTTGTGGCTGCCTGTTGCCGGTTGGTTCCGGGCAGTCTTACGCCACAACTCAGTCTAACCTCGGGTCCTTGCTGGGCTCCATGTTTAACCTCCCACATTGGATAGGTATTGTTGTGACTACTGGACAGCCGGGCGGTTCCGGGCAGGTTTACATCACAACTCAATCCAACCTCGGGTTAAACACATCGTATTTTCTACATTTACATATCTTGTCATTCTTCTTTATTTATATGTAAATATTTGCGGCCCATTATTAAGTTAATGGTGTAAAGATCACACCAATCACGGGCCCAACCCATACTTGAATTTGGGCCCTTCTATTTTATATTTTCATTCATTAATTAAATTTTACCCAACGTTATTTTCCCCCGTTTTACACGTCCGTTCATATATATTGGGCTTAGCCTTTTAAAGCCCAATTTAGCCATGCGAAAAGGGGAGGCTTATGGCGTATACACAAAGAGGGGAAAGTGAGCGCATGAACTTGCATATGACGTTGGAAAATTACATAATAGAAATTGGTGTACTTGCATAGTGGTGACATGTATTTTGGTCATAAAACATAGGTGACATAAATCAAGGCATGTAAACTTGCATAGGGTTAACTACAACATGAACCTATATTCTTATTTAGGCATAATGTCAAACATAAGCGTGGCCTAAATATTTCTAGCATAAACATGGCATATTATCAAACATAAGCATGGCATAAAATACTTCTAGCGTGAACATAGCATAATTCAACTTAATCATGTTTTAAGCCTAATCACATAACGATGGGATAAACATACTTATGCATAAATATTCCTAAACATGGTGTTTGCTTTAAACTTGCAAAAAGGGATTTTTGAGTCTAACCTAGCCATGTCATCATATAATCCTTTAAAACAAGATAGACTTAATAACGGATTTCAATTATGCCAAATATCATTCCTAGCCATATTCATAAGTTTGTAAAAGCATGACTTAATGCATGGATTATGGTGTCAAAATTCTACATAGTTTCATATGAACTAAAATAACCAAACTTGTTTCAATTACTTGCAAAACGGTTTATGCACAAAATATACATCATAATGGCATAATAACAAAGCCTCAAATTTGCATGAATTTCAATTAACTACATACATGTAGCTTCAATATAGATTACACAATTTGCGCAATATTCCAAACGTTTATTTGCATAGAACTACCGCATGTAGTCCTTTATAATGAATACATAATTTTTGCACAAATATGAATTACTTCCATTGCCACAATTCAAGCATACACATCAACACAGTTGTTTATTATACCAAAGTAATACTCTACTTACAATGGTTTGATGAATTCTCTAGTTTAGGGATTGAAGACGCAAATTCCTTTGTTGAATTGATTAGCTTTAGGTTGGTTGAATTGCTTTAGGCCTAAGAACTTTCTTCCTAATTCTCTCTCTCTAGTTGGCGGCTATTCTTTGTCGTTCCTCAGCAACATGGCGGCTATAATCTTATTTTGAATGAATAGATTAGGGTTTAGTCTAGGGTTGTTTATATAGAGGTTAGGAATTGATTAGGACCCTTGATGTTGCTAGGTTAGATCATAGCCATTCATTAGGAAGAGAGACCAATAAAAACCCGCCACCTAGCCCTAATGACAAAGCAGACCACAGAAATTCGACCTCACACCGACCTGGCCAGCCAGGTTGACTGGGCTCGACCAGGTCGACACCCCTGTCGACAGGGCTGTCGACAGCCCTGTCGACATGGGTAGCCCAGGTCGACAGCCCAGTCGACCTGGGTGGCCCAGGCGGCGCTTTTCTGGCCCAATGGGCCCCACTTCGGAATGTTTAATTATTTTAATCTGTTTGAATTTTAAATTTAATTCAAAACTTCCGAAGGCCATATCTTCTTCATACGGACTCCGTTTTTCGAAAAATCGGACTCTATTTCGCGTATTTTTCCGAGACGAACGCAATGGCGTATCCCGTTTCCCTTAGTTCTTTGTTTTCAGATTAATTATACTTTAATTTGTTAATTTCACAGTTATAGAATTTTCGGGGTGTTACAATATACGTATTTGAGTATATTATTATATTTTAATTTGGACAATCGAGTATATAAAGATTTCGAATATACGAGTAATTAACAGATATTCGAAGTTTTAATATACTTGATAGATATAGAATCACACTCTAGTTGCCCGGAGATGATTCTAGTGATGGAGCTCCATCATCAATATTTTGTTCGAGTTTCGAAAGTGGTATTTCTATATATTTCCAATTGACTGGTATGAGAACCAGAAATATAGTTAGAACATATTGCTGTGATTTGCACTAAAAATATGATTTTTGACTATATATAAAAGTTATATATTTGAAAAGTTAATCACCTAATTGATTACTAGTTGTGATGTTTGATTATTAGTTTAACTAACAAAATTATTGGAATGATAATTAATTTAACTAATAAAATTATTGAAACCAATAAATAAAAATTTAAAGTTGAGTTGGTTAATTAAACAATTTTTAGTTTCGTTCCTTTTCGAGGACGAAAAGATTTTAAGTGGGGGAGATGTAACAAGCCGGAAAATCAGAACCAATTTAAAATTTTATTTTAAGGAATTTTAAATAGAAAATGCGTCAGAATTTAGAAAAAAAATTATAAAAAGAAAGGTTAAACAATAAAAAGTTTACATTTTTATTGTAAAGAAGGAAATATGAAAAATGAACATTTGTTTAAATAGGAAAGTTGTTATAACATAAAAATTTACATTTTTATGTAATAATGATTCAGTAAAATGATTCATAGCTTGTTTAAATGATGTAACATAAAAATTTACATATTTGGGTAATATAGAAAAGATTACATTTTCTTTACAATAGAAAGATATCATTTTCTTTGCAAATAAAAAGATCACGTTTTCTTTACAAGGGAAAAAGAATTACATTTTTACTTGTAATATAAAAAGATTATATTCTTATGCAACATTTGTTTAATATAAAGAAGCTTAAAATAAAAGATTATATTTTTATTGTAAATGTGCAATATGTAAAATGATTCATTAGAAAAGGATGCTTGATTGACAAATATGTTAATATTAAAATGTCTTAGGAACTTTAGTGACATTTATTAATTCATTAATTGAAAATAATGTGTAGGTTATAAATGAAATAAATTCTGACAATATATATATATATGTATGTATGTATATGTACATATCTTTGGCTGTCCTCTTTAATATTTCCCCTGTCAATTCAAATTTAACTTTTAGAAATTCAAAATGTAGACTATATGTTCATAAACAAATAGCACTAATCTAGCATTAATTCTTTCCATTTTATCCTCTCTCTCTCTTTCATTGTCATCTACTTTTGAAATTTGAATAATAGAATAAATGTGTCATTATAGCATGTAATCAAAAGGGGATTCAAGGAAACATTTATAAAACACAATTAAAACATAAAACGTATTTATTCGTAATGCACATGCATGGTTTCTGGAATAAAAACAAAACTTTGCCCCACTGTCAAATTTGTAATTGCATTGTTGGAAACATGCTGAAAATGGTTGATATACATACTCACCAAATAATAGGCTTGCTGAATTTCTTTGCATAATAATAAAAAAAATGTTACAGAAAAATATATGAGTTGAAAAATGGTCTTAATTTACTATAGATAAAATTTGTTTAAATATGGAATACATTCTTGCGTATATAAGTTGTTACATAATAGCTTTATATTAAAGCAAATATACACACTATTTAATAGGAAAGATGTAAATGTTAAATTTGGACGATTCAAAAATATTCCAAATATATTAAGGAATAAGAATGTATGGGTTTAATTGTAAGATTAGAAATAAAGTATTATAAAAATGCTTTTGTCCTTTTTCCCAAATCCCTAATCCATTAACATGACCAGCCGCCGCCAAACATGTCCATTGGCCAAAATGTTCTCTCATTCCTCCTCCTTTTTCTTCTAATCCAAACAATAAAATTGAAATTCTTATGAACGAAAAACATTCGCCTCTTCCAGCGCATGAAGATGAACAGTAGTGATCATTTAAATCACCATGGATGGGAAGATTTTTAGCTTCACGGGGGCGGGTTTGATCAGGGTCTGAACCCCTTGGTGGCGTGCGGCAGTGAAGTTCAATGGTGAACAAATGGGTTCGACTGGCACTTAGGAGAAGACAGAGTAGCATAAAGGAACGACCGCATTTTGTTTAATGTAATTAGTATATTAAGTTAATTAATTATATTAGTTAACAAATTTATGGAATTAACGTATATATTATCATATCTTTTGCATACCAAAACAGAATTCGACGAGGTAGGGTGCGTTGGAATCCTCTTGTCGAACACTACACAACAGTACAGATCAGAACTAAAATGGAGCGTTCTAGAAATTTTGAAAAATTCAAAACCATCGGTGAGATTTCTATATTTAATAAATAATTAAAATATTAATTATCTTGCGTCATTTAAATTCCATGTATGTATGATTATTTAAATTCAGTTCTGTGATGTATGTTTTTGTATTTGTTGCTTGTTGATGATGATGATTGTGATGTATGTGTTTGGGTAGATCTAGATCAGAAATAAAAATCATAATTTTGTTTTAGATCTGTATTGATTTAGTTTATAATAGATTTCTTCGTCTATTTTGATACATGAACATTGGAATTAGATTAACGATAAAAATTACAATTTTATTGTTTACATTAACATGAGATTTTTGTGTAAAATTCTTTTTCAACAAAAAGAATAGATTTTTGTGTAACATTCTTTTTCAACAAAAAGAATAGATTTTTGTGTAACATTCTTTTTCATAAAAAAGAATAGATATTTGTGTAACATTCTTTTTCAACAAAAAGAATAGATTTTTTTGTGTAACATTCTTTTTCAACAAAAAGAATAGATTTTTGTGTGTAACATTCTTTTTCAACAAAAAGAATAGATTTTTTTGTGTAACATTCTTTTTCAACAAAAAGAATAGATTTTTGTGTGTAACATTCTTTTTCAACAAAAAGAATAGATTTTTGTGTAACATTCTTTTTCAACAAAAAGAATAGATTTTTTTTGTGTAACATTCTTTTTCAACAAAAAGAATAGATTTTTATGTAACATTCTTTTTTAGATTTTTGTGTAACATTCTTTTACAACAAAAAGAATAGATTTTTTTTTGTGTAACATTCTTTTTCAACAAAAAGAACAGATTTTTATGTAACATTCTTTTTTAATAAAAAGAAATTATGTTTTCATTGTCACATTTATTACGATAAAAAGTGTAGAATTGGAAATTATGTTTTTGTTATCATATTGATTACAATAAGAAGTGTTGATTAAAAATTTGTTATGAAAAATAAAAAGAAACAATTTGTTTAGATATATTAAGTATGATACAAAGAAACATTTTGTTTAGAAATGTTAATTATGATAAAATGGACATTTTTGTAAATTAAAAAGAATGAAGCAAAAAAATTCACATTTTTGTTTATTTAAAAAGACTAGACAAAAATTCACATTTTTGTTTATTTAAATAGAGTTATAGGAATAAAATCTCATTTTTGTCAAGATTGAGTTATAGAATAAAAATCACATTTTTGTCAAAACATGATTATAGAAATAAAAGACACCATTTTTGTCAAAACCTGATTTGTGGAAAAAAGAATAACACTTTGGTCAAAACTTGTATATGATAAAAAGGATTACATAAAGATGAACACTTTTATATGTTAAAAAGGATTACATAAAGATGAACACTTGTATATGTTAAAAAGGATTACATAAAGATGAACACTTGTATACATTAAAAAGGATTACATAAAGATGAACACTTGTATATGTTAAAAAGGATTACATAACGATGAAAACTTGTATATGTTAAAAAGTATTACACAAAGATGAACACTTTTGTATGTTAAAAAGGATTACATAAAGATGAACACTTTTATATGTTAAAAAGGATAAAATAAAGATGAACACTTTAATATGTTAAAAAGGATTACATAAGGATGAACATATATATATATATAAGTAATGAATCAAAAATGAATATTTTTGTACATTAAAAAGGAATTATACAAAAATAAACATTTTTGTGCATTAAAAGGGATTGCACTAAAATATACATTTTGGTAATTTAATTAAAAAAAAGGGATTAAACCAAAATAAACATTTTTGGTCATTACAAAGAGTTTAACCAAAATAAACATTTGTGGTCATTAAAAAGAGTTTAACCAAAACCAAGATAGGCATTTTTGTTAATTTAATAGGATTAGACAAAATCTTCATTTTGTTTACATAAAAAGAATTTGAAAAAATTATCATATTTTTGTCACTTTAAAAGAATTAGAAGAAAAGAGACATTTTTGTCATTTTAAAAGAATGAAGTAAAAGTATCCATTTTGTCATTTAAAAATGAATGAGACCAAAAATATACATTTTGGTCAATTAAATAAATAAGAGATAGGATTTTTATTGTCATTTGTTAACAATAAAAAGAATTGAAATTATAGATTTTTATTGTCATTTGTTCACAATAAAAAGAACTGAAATATATGTCTGTGATGTTGTAATGTTTGGTGGGTTAAATATAATGTTAGTATATTCAAATTGAATATTACACATCCATTTACAAGTCATCCGACTTGTTTATGTGATTGGGTTGATAATTTTTACACATCGCCCAAGGGCACAAATAATTTATTATTTGATTGTTGGATGAAACCCCACATGGGTGTTGGGATGATATTTGATCTACACTAGTCCCAATATTTAGTGTAGAATCCACTTTGGGTGTTATTGGGAGGTTTGATAAATATTTATCATGATTATGGATTACATGCAATATATGGTTGGTGATTGAGTCACATTCCAATAAAGAATATTCTAGAAATGAATATTCTATAAAATATTTTAGAAAAAAGAATATATTTTAGAAAAATATATTTTTATTGAAATTAACTAGTTTTTAACTAGAATAAATCATTAAATTTAGATTTAACGAAGTTTCCCAATTTGTTATATTTAATTGAAATTAAATTAAATAAATTGGATTTGGGTTTGTCGTGAATAGTGTCTTAAATAACACTGTTCTTAAAACCCGTATGAAAAGAATAATCTTTTAATTTAGATTATTAAAGTTTTCAGTTATATGTAGTAATTGGAATAAGATGAAATGTGAGTTGGGTTTATTGTGAACAGTGTTTTTAAGCGAAATTTGTTCTTTAACCCAACCGACAGTGAAAATAAGATTTGGAATTTATAAATCTTTTATTAAGAATTAATGAAGATTTTTTTTTCAAATTAAAGTTTTCCAATTTAATATATTAGATTAGAATTGAATAGAATTCGAATTAATTATAACCGAGATAAGCTTCTGTAAAAGAAGACTGATACTACATATGGAATTTAAAGGGCTTTTTCGTTATTCCATTTATATTATTGGTCGGATACAGAAATTTATAATGATTATATATATTGATTTGATTTCTGTGAAGATTCCATATTTTATGGAAGACGATTTTGTGCTTACCGTGAATTATGTTTTAAATGACATTAGATCTTTAATCTATATTTCGATATTATAATTTGTTCCGCTGCGATGTGAGACTCTGTGTTATGTTCTTCTTCTTCTTCTATTCTTAAGTTTCTTTCTTTCTTATCTCACCCTCAAATTTCTTTCATTAACAATCCGGTGTTTTCGGTGTTTGAAAGGTCGACATAAGATACAGTAAAGGTATTTATGTCAATTTTTAAGGCCGAAAACGCTGGGTCGTTACAGTTTCCATATTCAATTCTTTTTGAATTCTCGATTCAAATTCTATATTCAATTCTGTTTGAATTCTCTATATTCAAATTTCTATATTCGATTCTGTTTGAATTCTCGATTCAAATTATATATTCAATTCTGTTTGAATTCTCTATATTCAAATTCCTTTATTCAGTTTCCATTTGAATTTCTATATTCAAAATTCTATTTCAAATTCTGGTTCTGAATTCAATTTTGATTCATCTATATTGTATATCTTATTCATATACAAGTTCTATTTGGCTCTTTATAACCATTTCATTTCTATAATCGTATTTGATTATAATATTAATATTCAACACATCCATATAATATAATGATCTCAAAAATCATTCTTTCTATATCAAAATATAATTTAGGGTAAAATTATTTCTTCTACCCGCTTGAAAACAATATCATGTTCAATCTTCTGTTCAAGTGTTTATAAATTCCTATCGACTTCGTGGCGTCCCACTATTCGATCAGAATTCATAAACCACTCAACAGACTAGCCAACACAATATAAAATAACTTTTATATCAATTTACAAATACGCTCTTTCGTATATATACGCTCAACTCATTCTAGGGTACTACTGACCCTATCTCTAATGAGCACATGCCACACAAGCCTAGGTATTCGCTCAACCTATGCTCTGATACCAACTGTAACGACCCAGCGTTTTCGGCCTTAAAAATTGACATAAATACCTTTACAGTTAGTATCAGAGCATAGGTTGAGCGAATACCTAGGCTTGTGTGGCATGTGCTCATTAGAGATAGGGTCAGTAGTACCCTAGAATGAGTTGAGCGTATATATACGAAAGAGCGTATTTGTAAATTGATATAAAAGTTATTTTATATTGTGTTGGCTAGTCTGTTGAGTGGTTTATGAATTCTGATCAAATAGTGGGACGCCACGAAGTCGATAGGAATTTCTAAACACTTGAACAGAAGATTGAACATGATATTGTTTTCAAGCGGGTAGATGAAATAATTTTACCCTAAATTATATTTTCATATAGAAAGAATGATTTTTGAGATCATTATATTATATGGATGTGTTGGGTGTTATTATAATCCATTTAACTTGTATTCGATTAACTTTGCTCTGATACCAACTGTAACGACCCAGCGTTTTCGGCCTTAAAAATTGACATAAATACCTTTACTGTATCTCATATCGACCTTTCAAACACCGAGAACACCGGATTGTTAATGAAAGAAATTAGAGGGTGAGATAAGAAAGAAAGAAACTTAAGAATAGAAGAAGAAGAAGAACATAACACAGAGTCTCACATCGCAGCGGAACAAATTATAATATAGAAATAAATCTTTGCTGAGAGCTTTAAAAAAACTTACAATATCAGAGTACATGAACAAATCTGGACAGTTATAATAATCTGCCCTTATATACAACACAGCGGAATAATGTCATACGTCTGAACTCTTCCAGCCCGTCTCTTCACAGCATTCGATAACCTGAACCTGTACACTCCGGGCTAACCCGAGCATTTACAAAACACCGGGTCAGTCTGGTGAACCAGAGTGAGATAAACTCACACAGTATTTAAGGGTGAATCATCCGATCATGATTTTAAAGTTCAAAATCTTTTCAAAAGCAAAAGATAATCGTAAGACTGAATCCACACATAAACACAAACGGTTTTTATCTTACGATAACCCAAAATAGTTTTGAAAACAATATCTTTTCTTATATTATGATAATGTCTAAATACAAATAAATAACAATCTGGTGGAACGCTTGCATCTCACGCTTCACATATATAGTATACAAATCAAAACCGCAGGCGCTTATTGGGAATTGGATTCCAACTCTGACAAGGTATGGGACCACCTGCAGATCGTGTATCTCTAGAGACGAATACACTGGGTTCAACAAGAACGTCTTGTAACCCGGCCCTCACATGACCGACCACTCATTTCGCTTGAGTGTATCGAGTGTATATCACCGACGGTTGGGATCAGCAACCGCCTCCCGAAAAGGGATAGCATCGAAATATAGATTAAAGAAGCAATTGAAATTTCTCTAGATAGGTGATCATACACCCTAATGGGAGCGACCCACATAGCCATGCTGCCTGCCCGATTTTTGTCATCTTCCGGTTGATGAGGCTTGAGGCTAGAATTTTCTTTCGAACATCTGGCCATTTTTCACTTTGAATGCCACATCGTCAGATCCATCAGATATCACTAATTGACGTCTACAAAAATACTCTAGTTGGGAGCTAACCAACTATAATACGTTTGAAGGAATCAACGTACGTGGTCCTTTGGAAATACTCTGTCAGACATTCGTCCATACAAGTCATCCATGAACAGGATGAACCGAAGGCACCCTCCTACTGCATCCTAGGAATCACCCTACAGATCAGTAGCGAGCAGTCCTTGAAATCCGTAGATTCCGATCACGACAGAATCACTGTTGAGATAT
Source organism: Allium sativum (assembly GCA_030737875.1). Classification (NCBI taxonomy): domain Eukaryota; kingdom Viridiplantae; phylum Streptophyta; class Magnoliopsida; order Asparagales; family Amaryllidaceae; genus Allium; species Allium sativum. The sequence goes on along the minus strand of CM060924.1, from coordinate 993,298,029 downwards.
CTCCGGCCGCTAAACCAGAGAAATTCAAATCAGTAGTCCTTCCGCTCACGAAGATCAACGGTCTTCCATTTCTCCATCTTTGAAAATCTTCTTCCACGTATTCGATGATCGGAATGGTTTTCGAATATGAATTCGATCCTGGTCTTCCCGTACCAACGATCGTATGGTCAAGTTTGATAGTCGGTGATTTAACTATCAAATAAAACAGGTGTGCAACCAACGATATTACTTCCAGATGGAAATCCTATCGACCAAACATCCAATGTTTATTTCTCCTTGACTTAGTCATCTACCCATTTATATATATATATATATATATATATATATATATATATATATATACGTGAATTCTTATTTTCTACATTTAGAAAATACACTTTATTAACATTGGGACATCTCCAGAATTTACTTCTTTTGCTTATTCCTATAAATATTGAAACATTTCTGATCTTTATTTTGAAAACGTTCCCTCTACTTCTTTATCTGATTTAAACTGATGTTTAAATAAAACATCACTCAGCCAATTCAACTCCTTCCACTCATTGGCTCAATTTACTTGACCACTATTCACCATCGAACTTTAGCCAACCCTTAGTTAAAAACGAAGCCAATCAAGTTGGGGTATAATTACCTCTCAGACCTTAGCTGAACAACATTTCCAACCTCGGAATAGCCAAAGTTCATTCTCGCAATATTTAACAACTTCCTTTCGAATAACCATATTCAACTTCTCATTTCTTTCGAATAAAACAGTATTCGATAATCTCTCTTGCGGATAACTATATCCAATTAACTATCTCTTCGAATAACTTGTATTCGATTTAACTCACTTCTAGAATAAACTATATTCGATAACTCTCCTTCGAATAAATGCTAATTGATTAATTCCTTTTTACTAACTCTATTCAACTTATTACTACTCAATTAACTCAAACCTGATTAAGCCCATTTGAATAACTCTATTTCGATTTAATTCCAATCAGTTTACTTTAATTGATTACCATAACTGGTTAACTTTACCTGACTAATTCCACCTGATTTTCACTAACTGGTTATTCTAACTGATTTACCCTAACCGGTTAACTCTAACTGATTAACTCTAACTGGTCAAGTCTAACTGATCAACTCTAACTGGTGAATTCTAATTGATCAACTCTAACTGGTCAACTCTAACTAGTCAACTCTAACTGGTCAACTCTAACTAATTAACTCTAACTGATCAAGTCTAACTAGTCAACTCCAACTGGTTAACTCTATCTGATTAACTTTGTCTGGTTAACTCTAACTGATTAACTCTGTCTGGTTAACTCTAACTTTGACTAACTTGACTTAATTAACTTTTTATCGATTTACTACTATTTGATTTAACACCATTCGCTTGACTCTAGATCGCAGTGATCACAATGGTTACGCCCGATTCCCTTAGGAACCATCCGACCGCCGTAGGCTATCTACAGCCCTGTGAATTACGCTAGCAGTCTTACGAAATGGTACTCATCTTGAATAACTATGTTTGACTAACTCTGTTTCAAGTAACTATATTCGATTAATTCAAATTTAATAACAGATATTCAATTAAAACCTAACTCGATTAACTGGATAATAAAAATTCTTATTTTACTTTAAAATTTCTCTATTCTAAATAATATACTTAAACCTAATTTAATTATAAATAAATTAATAAATTTCATAAGGGTCGACCCACTTGATGATAAAATTTATGATTGTCTGATAGACAATGTGATACCAAATTACTTAACCAATTTGCCACTGGTTAAAACAAATCAATTGTTGAATCTCAATTCAACTGTTATCGATCAAATCAATTGTCCAATCAAAACTATTACCTTTATCTGAAAATAACAACCATCAATCAGGAAACAGACCACACAACCAATTCAAACCATTTCAATCACGTTTATTTTATAAACGTGATCAATCGAGGGGAAATTACTTTTTATTGGGTTTGATCGTTAAAGATATAATTTACTGAATTTGAACGACCGTTATAAATTCATTGTTTAAAACAACAATATATGATTAGCAAACGATCAACCACTAGCAACCAGAATGCATACAACAAAAACCCAATTTATAAAAAAAAAATGGGTAGAACTGAGTGAGGATAACTCACCTGGATTGGTTCGTTGATAGATCAGCCCATTTCAGTTGAATTAAACTGCGTTTAATTCATTTGAAAAATCCAGCTGTTGCCTGCCCTGCTCAGTCCTTATCCATCGTGTCGTACTCATCTTTAGGGTCACGGTGTTTTTCGTTTCGTCTGAATCTGATTTCGTGAGCGTTCGAAATCAGTATTTGAAGTTTTAAAAATATTTAAACTAAGACTTTAAATAAAATTTTAAAATAAATTGGGCCTCACTTATTTAAACTCGTCCAGCCCATCCCAATTTAACCCAAACCCGCACCCTCTTCATCTCTTTTAAACCCTAAAACAATTGGATCCCTTCATTCTTTCACTCGTAGCCGCCACCAAAATCACAGCAAATCCTAGAGGAAACGAAAATGGCCTCCCCGTTGCCAACCGGATCTCCTCCAAGCTGCGACGCATGCTGCCTCGGCCCCCTTCCACTCGATTCAACCCCAACCGAAGCCCAAAAGCTAAGTATTTTACTCTAATTTTAATTTCTGTTTTTGATTGATTTTTCTTTCCTTCGGTTTCGAATTGGGTCTTTGCTGTGTTGATTCGTTTGTGGCTTGAACCTACCGCGTATTTATAATTGCGGTTTACTGTGATTTCGAATCATAGGTTCTCTTAGTCTTAGTTGTTCCTAGATCCTAGGTGATTTTGGTTCTGCTGTGAATTGTCGAATTGTGTGCGTGATTGATACTTGATCTTTGCGTGAGTTTTGACAGTGAACATTTGGGTTTTGTGATGGATTTTTATGTGTTGTCTCTGATCCGAAATATAACGGTGATCGAATAGATATATGTTAGGGGGTTTTTATGGCCATGAGTTGTTTAATCAACTCAGAAACTTGAAACTGTGTTTTAGATTTTATATTAGATTTTTAACAGTGATTTTTGCATGTGAAATCTTACTGTATATGCATATGCATTAGCTATTCGATCCGTCCACGGTGTTGATGTATAAAAATAATATATACATCTGTTTTCCCTAGCTATTCTTGCACCATCCCTTAGCTGTTTACCTAGCTATATGAACTTGATGTATCATATCTTTTCTTTTTCCCTGAATATATATGAATCTATATGCAGATTTTATTGGGTTCGGTGTTGGGTTTCTTGGTTATGAAGCACATGTATAAGATATACACATACATTGGGTTTCCCATAACAGATTTGATGTGGAAAAATATATCAAAAATTTAGTTTCCAATTGAACAGTTTTTGTGTACTGTTCTTATTCGATTTGGTCATGCATCTTAGAGTTTCTATGTGATATTTTCGGATTGGAAATCTTTTATCTTTCAACATACCTATACTTATTTGCTAGTACTCATAGCTTTCTTTTTTCTATTTCTTTTCAGGTTAATTTGGTGGTGAACAGTTGAAATACAGTGGTGATGGTTGCGCCATACGAGGAAGATCTTGTTGGGATTTTCAGAATCATCTTGCTGATCAAAAAGGATATCGATCTTGTGCATGTATCACTTCAGCTAGGAGTTGTTTATGATCACCTTGGTATTACCTCAAGCCTCATCAACCGGAAGATGACAAAAATCGGGCAGGCAGCATGGCTATGTGGGTCGCTCCCATTAGGGTGTATGATCACCTATCTAGAAAAATTTTAATTGCTTCTTTAATCTATATTTCGATGCTGTCCATTTTCGGGAGGCGGTTGCTGATCCCAACCGTCGGTGATATACACTCGATACACTCAAGCGAAATGAGTGGTCGGTCATGTGAGGGCCGGGTTACAAGACGTTCTTGTTGAACCCAGTGTATTCGTCTCTAGAGATACACGACCTGCAGGTGGTCCCATACCTTGTCAGGGTTGGAATCCAATTCCCAATAAGCGCCTGCGGTTTTGATTTGTATACTATATATGTGAAGCGTGAGATGCAAGCGTTCCACCAGATTGTTATTTATTTGTATTTAGACATTATCATAATATAAGAAAAGATATTGTTTTCAAAACTATTTTGGGTTATCGTAAGATAAAAACCGTCCGTGTTTATGTGTGGATTCGGTCTTACGATTATCTTTTGCTTTTGAAAAGATTTTGAACTTTAAAATCATGATCGGATGATTCACCCTTAAATACTGTGCGAGTTTATCTCACTCTGGTTCACCAGACTGACCCGGTGTTTTGTAAATGCTCGGGTTAGCCCGGAGTGTACAGGTTCAGGTTATCGAATGCTGTGAAGAGACGGGCTGGAAGAGTTCAGACGTATGACATTATTCCGCTGTGTTGTATATAAGGGCAGATTATTATAACTGTCCAGATTTGTTCATGTACTCTGATATTGTAAGTTTTTTTAAAGCTCTCAGTAAAGATTTACTTCTATATTATAATTTGTTCCGCTGCGATGTGAGAATCTGTGTTATGTTCTTCTTCTTCTTCTATTCTTAAGTTTCTTTCTTTCTTATCTCACCCTCTAATTTCTTTCATTAACAATCCGGTGTTCTCGGTGTTTGAAAGTTCGACATGAGATACAGTAAAGGTATTTATGTCAATTCGGTGGTGAATAGTGGTCAAGTAAATTGAGCCAATGAGTGGAAGGAGTTGAATTGGCTGAGTGATGTTTTATTTAAACATCGGTTTAAATCAGATAAAGAAGTAGAGGGAACGTTTTCAAAATAAAGATCAGAAATGTTTCAATATTTATAGGAATAAGCAAAAGAAGTAAATTCTGGAGATGTCCCAATGTTAATAAAGTGTATCTTCTAAATGTAGAAAATAAGAATTCAAGTATATATATATATATATATATATATATATATATATAAATGGGTAGATGACTAAGTCAAGGAGAAATAAACATTGGATGTTTGGTCGATAGGATTTCCATCTGGAAGTAATATCATTGGTTGCACACCTGTTTTATTTGATAGTTAAATCACCGACTATCAAACTTGACCATACGATCGTTGGTACGGGGTGACCGGGATCGAATTCATATTCGAAAACCATTCCGATCATGGAATACATGGAAGAAGATTTTCAAAGTGTAACAACCCGAAAATCTGGGCCAGTTTAAAATTTTTATTTTGGCAATTTTAGCTAATTTTTAATATTTAAAATAGATTATTTTAAATAAAAACGACCAGAAATTTATTTTGAATATAATTCGAGCGTATATATTATATACGTCGTCGTTAGAATATATATATTTATATATAATTATAAATAGAATTGAAAATGGCGCGGTAGTTCGATAATTCGATTTCAAACTTCAATTGAATGTACCGGGTGCAAAACAATCCGGATTTTAGTGAAACCAAAAACAATAGAATCTATTTGATGATATCTTTCCAACGAATCCGAAAAATCAAGATTTCATAGCGGGAATCAAAAGATATGGCCAGTTGAAAATTCTGAATAGTCGCTATGAAATTCAGGCCCTTAAAAATGGGAATTTTGCAAACGACCTCGGAATTCGACGAAACCACTTTTGTTAGATCCGGGATGTGAAGTTATTGCTAGGTTTCAAATTTCATAATTTTTGAAACTAGTATGTGAGCGTGGCGAAGGAAAATGTGTTTGGTCGATTTCTGTTAAATTGGATCGACCAGAAATGGGCCATTTTTCAAGCGACCTCAGAATTCGATGAAACTAGTTTTGTTGGGACCGTATCGTTAAAACATAGCTAGATTTATTTTTCGGGAATTTTTAGAATCAGTTTGTGGCCCTGGCAAACTGAAATGTACGTTTAAATCAAATATTGAATGTTATATATTTTAATTTGAATGAAAACTGACTGAAACAGTCGAATGGGCCTACGAAACATATCCCATTGTGTTTGGAATGGGGTTATTTAGCTAGGAGCGACAGTCGTTGGATTTGATTTGGAGTTGGTATCAACGAATAAGTACTTTTCGAATTAAAAGAATTACATATTATTATAAATTATATAAATACCCACTTAAAAATCTCCTAAACCATAATCCCTCTAGAACCGCCGTCAGCCCCAAAATGTAAGGCCCAAATCGCTCAAGAAATCATCCCTTAAATCCTTCGATTATACTTCAAATTACATTATGGTTGTAAAGCAAACATCGTAGGGGTTTTCACCATCTTCAATTTGGTATGGGCGTGATCGGTTTTAGGTTTACAAGCTGCTCGAATTTCTACCTCAAAACTGCCATCGTCCGTGATGTTTTTAGGGCAAAGGGGACCCGCGAGTTTGGCATCACTGTCGGCGACGGTAGGATGGGCGAGGTACTACAGCGTCATGGGTTTGGATGGTAGTCAGGCGCTTCAGGTGATGTGCGATGCTGGATTGAAGAAGGGGGCTTTTGGGTTTGCTCGGTCTCGGTTCTACGATGAGGGAGAAGATGATAAGGGTAATACCCTTAATTAATTAAATTGATTATGCTTAGGAAATTCTTTAATTAACTTAATGGCAATGGTTGTAAAAGTAAAATAAAAATAGTATTGATTTTAATAATCAGTAGCATTGTAGAAAAAAATATAATTTTAAATATATACATATATATAAATTATATATAAAAAAATGATTTTTGAATTATATACATTGTTTATAAAATCTAAAAATTATAAATATCTTTGAATTGTAAAATATACATTGTTTGTTTTTGAAAGTAAAATATACATTCTTTGCTTTAAAATAAAATATAACTTCGGTTTAGAAAATATATAGAATGGTTTAGAAAATATAAAATCAGTTTGTTTAGATATGTAAAGAAGAAGTTTGAATTTATATAAAGAAGAAGAAAACAAAATTTGCATTCTTTTTGAAAATGAATTTTGCATTGATTATGAAAATAAAATTAACATTGTTTTTAAAATAGGAATAGCAGATTAAAAAGATGATTTTTATATATTGAACAACGAAGTAAAATTGTGATTTTTATATATTGAACATCAGAGTAAAAATGTGATTTTTATATATTGAACATCGAAGTAAAAACATGATTTTTATATATTGAACATCGAAGTAAAAATGTGATTTTTACATATGTAGTGAATACGGGCAACGAAAGCGACAAAAGGCGAAAACGACGAAGATCTCTACAAAAGAAGAGTCGTGGTATTGGATAGCTTTCGGTGAGAATTTCTCACTCTTCAATTTCTTTTCTAGTTAAATATATATACTAGGATGCAGACGGTGCTTAGTAGCACCCGACACAATCGTCCACAGACCATGGACTTGTTTGTTTGGTTGCATAGATTAGTTATATGATTTGATTTGAATTTGGTTGTTTGGTGAATTTGATTGATGTGTGAATGGCGTGGGCCTTCACTAGACCGGGGATAAGGCTAGGCCTTGTCCCGTTTCTAGTATCGTGTCGTTATGCCGCCGAAATTTTCTAAAATATGTTAGAAAAATAAAAATATCATTTTATTGAATAAATGAACCGAATAGAATATTCATAGGTTGAATAAAATGTTTTATCGTTAAAAATATAATTTTTAACGTGAAAGTGAATAAATAAATATTTATAAACAAATCGGCCGATTTGTTTATATACACTGATTTGACGGATATTGATTGGGTCGATAAATTTTACACATCGCCCAACTGCACAACTAAAATCTGTGTTTGATTGTTTGAAAACCCCACACGGGTGTTGGGATGAAATATGAAGTTCACTCATCCTGATTGATTAAATATGTCGATCGATTGATTGACATGCTGTTATAAGCGTTAGATATCTATATTTGATGCTTATACAGTGTAGTGCACTTTGGTTGATGGTTGATTATCTATCGTTGCTATTATATACATTTGTTGTATGGAATCCATATAATTAACTTTATATGGTAATTGATTGGGCCTCATTCCAATTTAGAAAATAAAGAATATTATAAAATAAAGGTTCATGTGTTGACTGTACTCATTCGTTGAGATTAGTCATGTGTTGAACGAAATATTTTAATAATAAATTTTGTATCTTTATCACTATAAAATAAAGGTTCATGTGTTGACTGTACTCATCCGTTGAGATTAGTCATGTGTTGAACGAAATAATTTAACAAAAATAGTCACACGTGGACTGTACTCATTCGTTGAGATTAGTCGTGTGTTGACAAAAATAAATATTCATTTGTTGAATAGAATAAAGGAATATATGAAGCCGCGTTGATTAGATTGACGCCATTTTGACGTGAACGATATTTATATCGATTTTAAACGATTTCGAAATGAATTGAATTGAAAACGATTTCGAAATGAATTGAATTGAAAACGATTTCGAAATGAATTGAATTGAAAACGATTTCGAAATGAATTGAATTGAAAACGATTTCGAAATGAATTGAATTGAAAACGATTTCGAAATGAATTGAATATAAAACGATTTCGAAATGAATTGAAAACGAATTCAAATTGAATTGAAAGCGAATTGAAATGAATTGAAATTGAATTGAAATTTGAATTGAATAGAAATGAATTTTAAAACGAATTTATAAAGAAGAATTCAATTTTGATTTGAATTGAAATGGAAGTTGAAAAATGTTTTTGAAACGAATTCAAAACTATTTATATAATTCGTTTTAAATAGAAATCGACGACATATATATTATATATATTATATATATAATATAATGGCCTGAATAGAACGCGCCGCGCCGCGGCAGTTCGCGAATTTCGACCATTGACTTCGAACGGATATTGCGGGAGATCCGACCGTCGGATTCTCCTAAAACCGGAACCGTTGGGTTCGTATCGAAAAGAGCTTTCTAACGAATATTAGAAATTAGAAATCTAACGGTTGGATTTGGAATTATGTCCAAATCAAATTTGAAAAAGGTCGCTGTAAGTGCAGTTCGATGGACGTTGATGGAAATCGACTGTACGGGCCTTGATAAAATTATTAAAAATAGTAATAATTTGTGTAAAATCATAAGAAATGATTTAGAAAGAATTGGGATGAAAAACTCCATATTTGAAAAGATGAAAATAGATTTTTATCGAAATAAACTAGTTTTGAACTAGAATTATAATTCTATTTATTTTTAAATAAATAAATTGAATTTGAAATGGTTTTGAAAATAACCAGAATTTCCAATAATTGCATTGGAATGGATTTGAATCGAAATTGTCTTCGGAATATTTCGATATTGGAATTCGTGATTATACAGATGTTGTTATGGAAATTTGGAAGATATAAATTTATATCGTTATTTCCAACACGACATTTGTTAATCGTAGAATTTGATATTGAATATAAGCCGATATATTTTCTATTCAGAGCCTTGTATTGAATATCAATTGTGATTTGGGTTTGTCGTGAATGGTGTCTTCACTAACACTGTTCTTGAACCTAGTTGAGAAAAGATTAAATCTTTTTATTTAGATTTAATGAAGTGTACCAATTAAATAATATTTAATTGGGATTGAATCGATATTGATTTTTAGGTCTATCGTGTTTTAAATAACACTCGTTCTTTAACCCGATAATTAATGAATGTGATTTTGGGTCTATCGTGAACTGTGTTTTAAATGACACTGATTCTTTAACCCAGTTAAAGATTAAAACTAAGTGGAGTTTTAATGAATCTTTAATTAGATTGAAATAATCGAGAATGGAGTATCGCCAGTTTTACTCCAAGCGATAGTTAAATTTTAATTAGATTTTGAACGTGAAATGGTAATTGAAGTTACCGATAACACCGTGGTGTTAGATATGAAGTATTACCAGTTTTACTTCTTGGGATGAATAGGTTGGGATTGGGAAATTAAAACAAATGACCACTTCGGTAAGTTTCGTTAATCCCGACTAGTTGAATTGAAATTCAAAAGGATAGATTAAAGAATAAATATAAAGAATTTATCTTTGATAAAATTAATGGGAACCTTTCCCTATGAATGTGAAATTTAGAAACTAACTGTCGGTTAGCCAAGCAGAATGGTTTCCTGGATATTGATCTGATGTTGGTTTCGGCCTTCGGGGTTAATATTTGGGGAATTATTCTCTTGATTAATTTACGGTTAGTGACTGATGAATTGGAATGAGGCGTATGTTGTGTTTGTGTAACACTTATTTAAAATATACGCGAGTTATTTGGAAAGACTGGGTTTATGCCATTCTGAATAACTGATACGACGATAAGTCGAAGATGAAGACGATGGTCGAAGACCGGAGGTCTTCGCGTCGTTTGGGTAATTACTGACTATCTTGATTGGGCTGTACACCCAAGAAGATGGAAACAGTTGGTGATCGTCCAGACGTACTTGGAGATCGATGGATATGCGGGGTACTAGGTGCCTCCGGTTTCGTTCAGACCCAGAACGGACTTGTAAATGGACTGTGCGTATGACATTGGATTTCATTCTGTGTGACTGATATCGGTTGCATAGAGTGGTTTGCCTGTGTGGCATGCTAAGATGCAAATGATCGAGGCTTCTGTTGAAAAGCAAAGTCTTGTGGTGATGATCAAAGCACGGCCTTTGTGGCGTAGCTTTGTGTAACGTTTACTTCGCGAGTTTCGCACCCCGGTTGTGGACCAAAAACGGGAGACGGACCTCAGGGAGGACATGCGTTTCTTTCTAGTTAGAAGTGGCGTCAGTGGTTTTACACGCCCTAATGAGTTTGACTTATGTGGTTGTTGCTGTTGCGAGGCGCCTCGGTTTGATCGGACGATCCGGGTCCGATGGAGTCATTTATTGGCTCATTTACACCCCATAGGGTGGAGAAACGTATTGTTCAGGCATTATAATCCACATCGGTGGACCGGCCCTGAGTCCAAGGGACGATGCGTTCTGTTCCCGAGACTCGGACTAGACAGTCTCGAATCGGTTGAGGATCTTGCCCCTAGCCTCGGTTCATACCATAAATGATAACCCAACTTCCAATACGACATTTGCGGTTTTAATTGTAGAGCTAGTATGGCGACATGATATATGGTACCCATGCCACCTATGATTGATACTTATGATTTGAAGTTGTTTTATACACTATGCACTTATAATAGTATCAAATGATTTGTTTTAAACGTATCAAGCATTCTTTGGCTGTTATAAGGGAAAACCCTATCCCCCGGCTTGCGTTGCATTGTGTGATAGGACCTGGGTCTTATAACAGCTTCATTTTTCTTTATTTAGCATTGCGCTGCTGTTCTATGCACTGGTATTCTTGGGAGGAAACCCGTTCCGTGTTATACGGCGTGGTCCCTTGATTTACCTAACTTTAAATTAAAGATTAATAACTGTTTTAGTTCTCACACCAGTCACATGACTGACCTGGAGTTTATTGTTTTTAACCTAAACTCTGGGTGCCCTTATTTCGACACGGGTAGCTAGTAGTTTTGGTTTTGCAGATTTATATTCACAGGATCCTGGTTTACAGCTGGAATGATATCCGGAAAGCTTTGTATCCGTATATCTACTTCTAGTTGTGTATTGTATTATTTTCCGCTGCGATGTATTTAAATGTAATTTAAATCTCTGATATTTCTGTGTAATATTCATTTATGCTCTGTATATTCTTGTATTCTGATGTATTGTTGTAATATACAATGAAATGTTCTTTTGTATGCGTTCTATTTTGTCGTGTTCTCAAACGATAGGGCGTTTCGAACGGTCTGGGTCGGTTTAGCGACTGGTTCGGACCGAGCGAAATTTCCTTCCATCACACAAAGATGGAGAAATGGAAGACCGTTGATCTTCGTGAGCGGAAGGACTACTGATTTGAATTTCTCTGGTTTAGCGGCCGGAGATATCTCAACAGTGATTCTGTCGTGATCGGAATCTACAGATTTCAAGGACTGCTCGCTACTGATCTGTAGGGTGATTCCTAGGATGCAGTAGGAGGGTGCCTTCGGTTCATCCTGTTCCTGGATGACTTGTATGGACGAATGTCTGACAGAGTATTTCCAAAGGACCACGTACGTTGATTCCTTCAAACGTATTATAGTTGGTTCGCTCCCAACTAGAGTATTTTTGTAGACGTTAATTAGTGATATCTGATGGATCTGACGATGTGGCATTCAAAGTGAAAAATGGCCAGATGTTCGAAAGAAAATTCTAGCCTCAAGCCTCATCAATCGGAAGATGACAAAAATCGGGCAGGCAGCATGGCTATGTGGGTCGCTCCCATTAGGGTGTATGATCACCTATCTAGAGAAATTTCAATTGCTTCTTTAATCTATATTTCGATGCTGTCCCGTTTCAGGAGGCGGTTGCTGATCCCAACCATCGGTGATATACACTCGATACACTCAAGCGAAATGAGTGGTCGGTCATGTGAGGGCCGGGTTACAAGACGTTCTTGTTGAACCCAGTGTATTCGTCTCTAGAGATACACGATCTGCAGGTGGTCCCATACCTTGTCAGAGTTGGAATCCAATTCCCAATAAGCGCCTGCGCTTTTGATTTGTATACTTTATATGTGAAGCGTGAGATGCAAGCGTTCCACCAGATTGTTATTTATTTGTATTTAGACATTATCATAATATAAGAAAAGATATTGTTTTCAAAACTATTTTGGGTTATCGTAAGATAAAAACCGTCCGTGTTTATGTGTGGATTCGGTCTTACGATTATCTTTTGCTTTTGAAAAGATTTTGAACTTTAAAATCATGATCGGATGATTCACCCTTAAATACTGTGCGAGTTTATCTCACTCTGGTTCACCAGACTGACCCGGTGTTTTGTAAATGCTCGGGTTAGCCCGGAGTGTACAGGTTCAGGTTATCGAATGCTGTGAAGAGACGGGCTGGAAGAGTTCAGACGTATGACATTATTCCGCTGTGTTGTATATAAGGGCAGATTATTATAACTGTCCAGATTTGTTTATGTACTCTGATATTGTAAGTTTTTTTAAAGCTCTCAGTAAAGATTTATTTCTATATTATAATTTGTTCCGCTGCGATGTGAGACTCTGTGTTATGTTCTTCTTCTTCTTCTATTCTTAAGTTTCTTTCTTTCTTATCTCACCCTCTAATTTCTTTCATTAACAATCCGGTGTTCTTGGTGTTTGAAAGGTCGACATGAGATACAGTAAAGGTATTTATGTCAATTTTTAAGGCCGAAAACGCTGGGTCGTTACAAGATTAATTGCTTAAATTTAAATAATCATTGAATAATGATTTTTGGTATTTAAAACCCAATTGAAGTTTTGATAAATCTTTAAAGAAAAGATTTAAGGATAATTTAAAGAATTTATCTTTGATATAATAATGTGAATATCTTATTAGAAGAATATTCTGAATTGGAATGAGATGTTGGATGTGCTTTTATAGTACTTGATTTTTATTATAAATTACGCGAGTTATTCGGAAAGACCGGGTTTAACCCATTCCGAATAATTACTATGACGATGAAGAGTCGAAGATGAAGATGGTGGTTGAAGACCGATGATCTTCACATCGAATGGATGTGTTACTACTGAGACCCATGATGGGAGTAGCTACCTTGAAGGGGCTTCAATGGTGGCCGTCCGGACTATTGTTGATTGTTCAGATTTGGTTTTCGCTCAGACCCAGAGCATAAGCTTGTAAATGGATGCATGTCTGACATTGGATTTCGTTCCAGGCGAATTAAATTGATTGTTATTAATGTATGTCTGATTGGTGGTGGAGAATTTATTCTCTGCTTAACACCCTGGTATATATTAATAGCGATTGATCGCATGGCGTGAATTGTCAATGTGGCACGCCAAGATGCAAGTGATCAAGGCTTTTGTTGAAAAGCATGGCCTTGTGGGATGATCAAAATATAACCTATTACGGCATAGCTTTGTGTATAGCGTGACTTCGCGAGCCTCACACCCCGGTATGAGTCAAAAACGGGATATGGACCATAAGGAGTGCACACGTTTCTTTCTAGCTAGTGGTAGTGTCAGTGCTTAAGCTAGATGGCATTTTACTTATGTGGATGATGGATTTTGAGGCGCCTCGGATTTTTATAGGCCGTTAGTGGTCATACTATAGGTTCAAAGGAACCGGGAAACGTGTGTTCAGGCATAACCAATCCACTGCCGATAGGCGGGGACCGGCCCTACCGCTCCAAGGGTTCACTGCGGGGGATCCTGAGGTATTTGCTAGAGTGTCTCGAATCGGAGAGGAGCTTGCCCCTAGCCTCGACTCATGATGGAAATCCTATTTCCAATACGACCTTGCGGTTTTGATTGTAGAACTAGTATGGCGACATAGTAGGATGGGGTACTATGCCGTCTATGATTAATACATTATGATTGAAAGTGTTTTTGGAATATATATATATACCCATAGATATACACACTAATATTAAATCCGTTTTATCGTATCAAGCATCTTTTGACCGTTATAAGGTAAAACCCTATCCTCCGGTTTGCGTTGCATTGTGTGATGGGACTTGCGTCTTATAATGGTTTCATTTTTCTAAAAAGCATTGCATTGTTTAACGTCTTACTTTATTTTATGCACTGGCAATCCAATGGAGTAAACCCGTTCCGCGTTAGCGGCGTGGTTCTGTGATTATCCTTATTATTAGATAGTTAAGTTAAGATTTCTTATACCAGTCCCATGACTGACCTGTAGTTTGTTTCACTGGCAAACTCGGGTGCCCTTATTTTCCACACGGGCAGTCGAGCAGCTTTTTGCAGATATATTTACAGGATCCTGGTTTACAGCTGAAGCGGTATTCGAAAATCTCTGTATCCGTGTATTCCTTTCAGTTGTATATTTGTAATTTTTTTCCGCTGCTATTTAAATGTAATTTAAATTTCTGATATCCTTATATTTCTATTGTGTAATAAGTATTCATACTCTGTTATATTCTTGTACTCTGATGATCAGCAATAAAATGTTCCTCAGTTTGTGTTCTGATGCGTATTGTTCTCATAGCAATCCAGGCTTTCCTTTACTGGGAAGTTTGGGTCATCACATTATTAATCATTAGAAAACATTTCCATCTCTTTTTCACATATCACTGTCATTTCAATACTCTTTATCATCAAACATTTCATTTTCTAGGGTTAGAAAATATATCTGATTATATTTGGAAAAATGTTTCCAAAACTCATTCATTGGATTTAAACAGATGTTTAAACAAAACATCGATATGCTAATTCAAACCATTATACTCATTAACTAAATTCACTTAACCAACCTTCACTGTCGAAACTCAACCATTCCTTAGTAAAAAACGAAGCCAATCAAGTTGGGGTATAACTACCTCTCATACCTTAACTGAACAACATTTCTAACTTCGAAATAGACAAGGTTCACCTTTTAAACCCTTAAAAAAATGTCCTTACGTAACTCTCTTTCGAATAAATCTCTATTCGATAACTCTTTTTTATTAACTCTATTTGATTAACTCAATTGGAATAACTCTAATTTGATTAACTCCTTTCAATTAACTCTAACTCGATTAACTCCTTTCAATTAACTCTAACTTGATTAACTCTAATCGATTAATTCTAATTCAATTAACTCTAATCGATTAATTCTAATTCGATTAACTCTAATCGATTAACTCTAATTCGATTAACTCTAATCGATTAACTCCTTTTAATTAACTCTAACTCGATTAACTCTAATCGATTACTTCTTTTCGAATAAACTATATTCGAATAACTCCTTTAGAATAACTAATTCGATTAAATCCCTTTCGAATAAACAATATTCGATTAACTTCTTTTTCGAATAAACTATATTCGCTCACTCCTTTCGAATAACTCTTTCGGTTATCTCTCTTATTCGAATAAACTATATTCGATAACTCCTTTCGAATAACTCTTTCGATTATCTCTCTTTTTCGAATAAACTATATTCGATAATCGTTTCTTCTTCGAAGAAACTATATTCGATTAACTCTATTCAATTAACTCTACCGATTAACTCTAGTCAATTAGCCCTATTTGATTAACTCCTTTTCGAATAAGTAATATTTGATTCACTCTTCGTCCATATTCAGTTTCAAATATCGATGTTGAAATCGATTCTTACTTCTATATATAAGTCCTGACTTATATATTCTATTTATCCAATGATAAATATTTTATTTAATTTATAAAATATTATTTATAAATTAATCTTCTCAATCTATCGATTAGAACAAATTCTATTTAAAATCTTTGCTTTAAATCCATATCAAGTTATACCCGTCTGTGAAGCATGGGTCTAAACTTTCCTGATGTAAAATTCTATTCATTTGCCAAATATTTCCTTATATAACATTCTTTTCATTTTCCCATAAATTCCTTTTATATTTCTATTTATTTTCTAAATAAATATTTCTTTTATAACTCTATTTATTTTCTAAATAAATATCTCCTTTTATAATCTATTTATTTTCTAAATAAATATTTCCTTATATAACATTCTTTTTATAAATAATTCCTTTCAATGCTATTATTTTCTAAATAAATATTTCTTTTATAACTCTATTTATTTTCTAAATAAATATCTCCTTTTATAATCTATTTATTTTCTAAATAAATATTTCCTTATATAACATTCATTTATAAATAATTCCTTTCAATGCTATTTATAAATAATTCCTTTCAATGCTATTTATAAATAATTCCTTTGATAATATCTTATTTATTTCATATAAATAATTTCTTTTCAATTCTATTTGTAAATGTTTTACAAATATTTCCCTTTCTATTTTATTTGTAAATTTTTTGCAAATATTTCACTTTCTATTTTCCAGTATTTCTTATGGTAATTTACATACCCTATAACAATGATCAATATCATTCAAACACACATAATCAACAACAGATTATATACCACATCATATATTACAATATATGAACAGAACAATATTATAAATATTGAGGAATCCAGTTGGATACCTCCACCCTGTTTCCTTGCATCACAGATGTTAAACAATATAATTAACATTGATTTCATTTCAATATGGAATATTCTGCTAAACAGAATCAATATTTGATTAACGATTTATATATATATATCATTATCTATAATTTCAACCAATACATAAGCAATTCAACCAAACAGTTAACACACAGCAATCAACAGATAATTATCAGTTCTAAAAATATGTTATAAAAATATAACTGTTTAGGGTTGGTGAGTTTTACTCACATTGGACGATCATCGTTAATAACGATAACCATCGATTGATTCAGACGGACAATTTATTTTGCTATAAATTGTAACGAGCTCCGATGGACTTCCAGTCAGTTCCATCGTGTAGTGTCCGTCCATACGATCCTGTCGGATCCTGTTTCGTCTAATTCTGATATCGTATGATGAAGTTACACATTTTAAAGTTTGAATACAATTTAAATTAAAAATAAATTTAACTTATTCTCCTATTGGGCTCAACCTTCATTCCTTGGCCCCTTCAAATTCTGACCCGCACCCGCTTTGGATATTTATCCTTCTTCCACTCCTGATCGATACTCCATTACAGCCTCAAACTTTGAATCTTCCTCATTGCATACTCCACCGAATCAACCGAGACAACCGCCACTTCATCTCCTTCGACACCCCAATCCGACTGCCTCCTTTATCCTTTCTTTCCCCGAATACACTTCGCATCCATCTTCCACTGAAACATGGCCGATGTTTTTGATTCCCATCTCCGCCATTCCTCCACCGTTCACAAATTTGAAACCACCGATGACCTCCTTGCCCTTCCGCCCTCACACCTACCCCCTCCTCATTCAGTCCGCACCTCAATACAAAAATCGACTTTAGTACTTACTGTAGCAATTACCGTCACTTTCTCTCCATCAATAAAGTATGTCGTGACCTCCTGTTAAACACGCACAATAAACTTCATTGTTTCCTTTTCAAACAATCACCAAACATTATTTAAATTAAATTAGACTACTTCCTTTTGGCTCTCCTTAACGCACCGATACAGTGCTTCATCTTCTACAACACAAAACGCAACCTGCTCATTTCAAAAGCCATTTTCTTTTTCCTCCCTTTTTATTTGCAGATCGACTTCCACCCAAAATCAAGTTTCACCATCGCGATTTTCAGAAACTGTCGCGACTCCTACAATGACTTTGTCATTTATACCAACCACACCTCACCAGGAAGTGCGCGCAAGCTCGACACTAACCGACGAACCCAAATATACCATCGAAAATCCACCTCGATGCCCATTCAACCCAAGAAACCCAACCCTAGGTTTACTGTTAAATTTCGATCCTCAGAAAATTGCGTCGAGTGTAATAAAATAGGTATCTGGTGGAAGCCACAATCCTCGATTTTTTGATTTTTGTTGGATTGATTTTGGATTTTTGAAGGTGCAGGTTTTCACATATTAATTTCTGAGATGAAGAAAAAGAAACGCGGAGCATCTTTTAACCAAAAGGAAATTAGGTTAGGGCTAGGAGGTTGAGGGTATTATATAGGATATATATAATATTTTAATATTTGATTATTCTCAATATAATAAGCAAACGCTATTTTTATTTTTCATTTAAAATTCCTATGGTCAAACAAAATATCCAAAAATAAGAGTTCGACATTATGGACCCAACGAAACTAGTTTCGTCGAATTTCGATCCGTTTGCTCGCATAGCGTATTTTTAACCGTCAAAATACTAACTATTTTTCACATTAAAAATCCGTGTGGCCGCAGACTAACTCTAAAAATCATGAAACTTGAAATCTAACAATAATTTAATATTACAGATCCAACAAAATTAGTTTCGTCGAAAACGGAGGTCCTATGCAAAACTGGCTATTTTTAAAGCTCTAAATGACCCATTTAAATATATAGATATATTTAAAAATAATTAAATTAAATATTTAAAAAAAATATTATCGTATATAATCAAACTAGAATACCATACAGCTCCAAATGGATTTATAACTCGATATTTCAAAATTCCCAGTTATATCGATATTCGATTTATATACAAAATACTTTTACAATATAAATATATATTTATAAATTTCAAAGGAATTCCGTAGCGACTTTTCTAAAATTTGATTTGGACATAAATCAAAATCTACACAATGAAATCCCGATTTTTCTCTTCCATTAGAAAAATATACTTCACCAGCTCCGAACGTTTCTTGTTTCACAGAAATCCGATTTAAAACGGACCCTGTATATTCAGTTGAAGTTCAAATCGCCAAATAGCGAACTGCCTCGCCATTTCGAGCTCGATTATAATTATAATATAATTATACGTTCAACTTCCATTTATATAATATATTCGTTATTATAATTCAACTCTAAACTGAATTATATATTTTGAATTTCCCAATTCACACAATATTGTCATTTCAGCAAATTCTGATGATTTTAGAATTTCATATATTATTTAATTATTATATTAATTAAATATTCAAAGTTATTTAATTAAACGACTATTAAAATCTCTAAATCACCTTTTGAATAATTAAGTAAATAAATTATTACACAGCAAAAATACGGTACATTAAAGTTATTTTTAACGATTATTCCCAATGGACGTAACTTACCTTGTTGGTTACGTTTATAATAATATAAAAATATTTAAACTAAATCGGATGCTTGAATTATTATTATTGGTTGACCACTATCAGTTGAATTGGTTATTCATTTCCATATGATCGTTATATGAACTGTTTAATCGATATGATTGGATGATTGATTGATTATTGATTGTTGAATCCAAATTTAACATTTATTTTAATTTTAACCAATGAGAAATATTGTTTGAGGAATTCATAGCAGATGGCCAAAATACAAACTGTTTTATAAAGATGGATTTACCGTAAGATAAATTGATAGAAATGAAGTTACGAAATTTATTCATAACTAAATATAGATTTTTAAATATATTATTTTAATTGGGTTTATAAAAAGGTAATAAACCAACCATATATATATTGATTGTTTTAACCACCAATCACTATTTTTGTACCAATATCTACCGTGCACGAAGCACGCGCCTCATCATTATTAAATGATTTATAAAGCCAAGATGGATAAGCAAGTGATAAGAACTAATGTAACGATTTATAACTGAGATTAATTGTTTTTAAGTAACAGTTAAACAAGATAGTGGGATTATTTAAATTAATTTAATTTGTAATAATTTAAATGGAAAGATGAACTAAGATCTGATTAACGAGTTAATCATGCTTAGAGTTGACTAAGTTAACTATAGTAACTGAAATGGATTTATTAAATTTGTTTATTTATTTAACAGTTACGTAAAACATTTTTATAAATGTTGATATTTATTTAATAATAATCGAAGAGGTAAATCATGGGATTTAAAAAGGTATTAATTTAGGTTTATGAAACGAGAAGGCTTATTTATAACAAAGTTATATCACTACTACAAAAGTGAGCATATTCGACACAAGTTTTATGTGGCCTTAGATCGAAAAAGTATTGCATTTTCACCTTTTTTTCAAATAGGCAACACCGGGTGGGCCTGGCATCCGCGGCCGTTGCCTTAGCCCTCTAAGCCAACGCTTTAGCACATCTACTGCCACGGAAAGAAAGTGTTGCATTACAGACGTAGTGCAACACTATTTGTACGTAATGCAACAATATTCAGCGTTGCTTGAAAATTAGTAAGATCCTGGGTACCAGGTCACGATAGCTGAAGCCATGTCAACTACCTACGTGTCACACGACACGTCAGATCTCCCTGTCAGCTACACATATGTCACATGCCACTTCAGCTATGGCGTTTACGTGCCACATGAACTTACTACTATTTTGTGTAATGCAACACCATTGTATTATGGAATGCGACACCATTATCTTGAAATATAACATCAGGAAAAAAGCAAATGCAACAGTAAAAGAAGGCAAATACAACGCTTTAATTATAAATTTTACAATATCAGTTTTGTACATAGAAGAAACACATCCGTTACATTCATCATCACATTCAAACCTTCAGTACATACCACCTTCAATACATACAATCAAATACGTAATTCAACGCTTTAAATATATAACACATACGATCAAATACATAATTTAAAAGTAGCAAAAGTGCCAACACATACCACCTTCAATACAAGTGCCAACAAATACGATCAGTGTGCATTATACAAAGTAGAAATGCCATGAACCAGAAACTATATCTCTCTATGTCATTTCAGGTCATCCACTTGCCGGCTGTATCTCTCCTCGTAATTTCAGATCCTGCAATTTGAATTTACAAGTTATTTGATAGGTGCATATGTGTTGTGTGCATGCATCTGTGCATTTGGCCATCTAATTAACTTATAAATCTTAGTGAGTTACACATACAATTATAACAGTTGACCAATCGGCATTATTTACTACGTACCACCTCAGAAATAGAATCGAGTATGCTTCATCTTATGTGCAAGCATTTCCAATTCACATATCTGCCTGACACCATCCATTGGGTCCCTCGCACATCCTTTCAAGCGTCAGAACATTGTTCTTAAGGGACATTGTAATTTCGAAGTTGTGCAATACGTTCTTAAGGTGGCTCTCAATCATAATTCGTGGCTTATATGGGTTATACCTAACAACTCTTTTATAGTATCATGCCCATCGTACAGTATGCGTGATCATGCCCTAATGTTGAAAGTTTTTACAAAACCTGGTGGTGCTATTTACCTGCAACCATGGTCTGATGAAGAATTTGAGCCCTCACCAGCGTTAGAAGTGGAATCATGGGCTAAAGTTGATGGCTTCCCCGAGTTTCTAAAGAGTAATGTTCCTGCTGTTGAAGAAGTAATGAAGCCAATGGGATGTGTGCTTGCAATTGACGACTGCTGCTGGTCTCAGTATGACCATACATCTTTCTACCTGAAAATGCAATTTTATGAAGGCATTGGCAATATCAATACTTTTGCTTCTCAAATCAATAATAAGGCTTACTTCATTAAGGTTCAGCGTTGTACCCATGCTCATCCTGAGACAAGGCCTGAACTTCTTTTTGTGAGCAATAGGGAGGAAGACGTGGTTCCATGTTTTCATCATTACGGATGGGAACGGGAAATGGATCCAGATGAAAGATTTAATGCAATGATATAAGAAGCTGCTGAGCTACCCACCTTGCCAAGCTTATTTCCGGAAGCCACCCATGACATACATGTTGATAACGAAGCCCCAATGAACCAGAGGAATGATCAGTGGGTAGATATAGACGTTGATCAGGAATTTGACTGGCCAAACTACCTCACTCCTTGTCCTGATGCTACGGGTCCATCATATGCGGCTGCTTACTTGGGACCGGCTCTCCCACAGCCGCAAAAACCTAACGAATCAGTTGGAAGTTCCACAGCCCCGCAACCCTGATCTGGTATGAATTGATGCTACTATAATGTCATTTTTTGGATGTGTATGTATTAAGTTAACTTTATGATACTTTTGGATGTGGATGTGTATGGTATTTTTTGGGTGTGTATGGTATGAACCGATCGATGCTGCCTTATGATACTTGTGCGTGTGTGTATACTTGTGTGTATATGGTATGAACTGATCGATGCTGCCTTATGATACTTTTGTATGTGTGTATACTTGTGCGTGTATGGTATGAACTGATGTGTATTGTATGGACTGATGCTTCCTTATGATGCTTGTGCGTGCGTGTTAGATACGGGTATTTGTATCACAAAACCGCAGTGCATACACATCGCAGTGCGACACATGTATTTATATCACAAAACCTCAAGCATACAGTTGTATGTCATTTTTTGGATGTGTATGGTATGAACTGATGCAAAACTGAGCATACGTTTCCAAAATCAAAACATTGAAATTGGTAATTTCCAAAATCAAATGGAAAATACCTGTGCATGTTAGATACAGGTGAACGACTCGTCCGGATCGGGAAATTGGTAGCCTCAAGCACACCGCAGTGCAAAAACACTGCATTGCTACACATGTATCTGTATCACTAAACCTCAAGCATATAATTATATGTCAGTGTAGATGAACGCAAAGTGCAAATCAATTTCGACTGTAAATTCCCCATTCCTTAACTAGCTCGACCTCTATAATAAACCAATGTCTTTTTCATGCCAATAGCCCAGTTCTCATGGCCTAAAAAGGTACCACTCAGTTAGGTGAAACCTAAATCCTGGTGGCAAACTCAAATCAATGGTCAAAGCGCCTTATGATACTTGTGTGTGTATACTTGTGCTTGTATACTTTTGCGTGCGTGTATGCTTGTGCATGCCTTCAGATGCTGCCTTATGATACTTGTGCGTGCATAATTGTGCGTGTATACTTGTGCGTGTGTGTATACTTTTGTGTGTATACTTGAACGTGTATACTTATGATACTTGTGCGTGTATGATTATGATACTTGTGCGTGTATACTTGTGCGTGTATGCTTATGATACTTGTGTGTTTATACTTGTGCGTGTATGCAATGTGTGTATACTTGTGCGTGTATACCTGTGCGTGTATCACAAAACCTCAGTGCAAACACACCGCAGTGCAAACACACCGCAGTGCATACGCACCGCAGTGCAAACCTCAAGCATACAATTGTATGTCATTTTTTTGATGAGTATGGTATGAACTGATGCACTGCGGTACCTTATGATACGGGTGAACGACTCGTCCGGATTGGGAAATTGGTAGCCTCAAGCACACCGCAAAGCAAACACACCGCAGCGCTACACATGTATCTGTATCACAAAACCTCAAGCATACAATTATATGATAATGTAAATGAACGCAAAGTGCAAATCAATTTCGACTGTAAAGTCCCCATTCCTTAACTAGCTCGATCTCTATAATAAACCAATGTCTTTTTCATGCTAATAGCCCGGTTCTCATGGTTTATTGCTGGGTATAATTTTCGAATATACCTTGGCATAATCCCAAATCAATGGTCAAAGCGCAACTAATTACTCATAATCTAATCTTTCACTGACTAATCACTCATAAGCGAACGGGTTTTCCTAAGTTAGGGATGTCCAAGCAACTAATTACTCATAAGAGAATGGGTTTTCTAAAATGTAACAAATGAACTACTTACTAATTACTCATAATCCAATCTATAATAAGCGCAACTAATTCATAGTGCTATACAAACTGAACCTGAGGGGAAAAACTGGCGATGTCAATTCCCTGAGCAATCAAAGCTAGAAAGCATTTCAAAGCTTCAACCTTTTTGGAATAGTATTTGCTTTCAAGGAGAGGAGCGATACTGACGTGAATTTAGGTTTAAATTTTTGTTAATATTAAAAAGGGGGGAAACAATTAGATGATAGAGAAGAAAATGATTTCGTGAAGGGAGAAGATCGCGCCAACGTCAAAATTTCGTTAAAAGAATGCAATGACCCACAGATGGTTTGAACGTAGGATTAATCTTGCATCTACGGTTGGGGTTTTAATATATTTATAATGCGGATCGCTGAGCAGGATTATATATACGTAATGCTACTCTTTTAACTGGTATTGCACGTCAAAACACTAGAATTCCCACCGCAACAGTGCATTCACGTATAATGCAACAACATATGAATATTGTTGTAGAAGATTAAAGAAAGCATAGCTTTCACCACAATTTTCATGCAATGCACACAAATTAGTGTCGAATATGCCCACTTTTGTAGTTGTGTAGATTAAAGTAAAACACATTAATAATAACGTAAGTTAAGTTCAAATTGCGATTTAAAGCGAATTCTTATCTGAGATTCTATTTAACTGGATTTATGAAATCCAAGATTTTGACGAAGTTACAAACCCAAGTTTACTGAATATTATTGCAAGGAGTTACTAGAAATGGGTGTTTGAAATAGAAATAAAAGAAGGATATGAAATTAAAGAATTAACATTTAACTGGAGATCGTTGAAATAAATGATTTTCTGAATATTGATGTAACAACCCGGAAAATACGAGCCAATTTAAAATTTTTAAATTGGTTATTTCAAAGGAATTTGAACAATTGAAATAGAATATTTCAATAAAATAGTGAATTAGAAATAGTGAGTCAGTTTGAAAATTTGAATTCAAACTTTGACTGACTGTGCCGAATGGAAAATATAACGGATTTTAGTGAAACCAAAAATATTTAAATCTGTTAATGAATACCCTTCTAACGAATCTGAAAAATCGAAGTTTCATAGCGGGAATCAAAAGTTATGGCTGAATGAATTTTCAGAAAGGTCGCTATATAGAATATATAGCCCTGGAAAATAGACATTTTGCAAACGACCTCGGAATTCGATGAAACCACTTTTGTTGCGTCCGGGATGTCAAACTATTGCTAGGTTTCAAATTTCATAATTTTTGAAGCTAGTATGTGAGCGTGGCAAAAGAAAATTTGTTTGGTCAATTTCTGTTAAATTGGATCGACCAGAAAATGGCCGTTTTTCAAACGATCTCAGAATTCGACGAAACTAGTTTTGTTGGGACCGTAGCGTCAAAACATAGCTACATTTATTTTTCTGGGATTTTTCGAATCAGTTTGCGGCCCTGGAAAATTAAATTGTACGTTCAAATTGAATATAAAATGTTTTATACTTTAACTTGAAAAATAACTGACTGTAACAGTCGAATTGGCCAACGAAACATATCCCATTGTGTCCGGGATGGGGGTATTTAGCTAGGGGCGACAGTCGTTGGGTTTGAATTGGGGTTCGTAAGTGAAAACCCAAATTTTCTGAATAATATATATATCGGCAAATCAGAAAATTCCTATCATAAATTAAAAAAAAACCTCGTTCTCTCTCTCTCACCGACGGCGAAAACAGTTCGAACCTTCCCAGGCAAAATCCCGCCGCCTCAGCCACCTACCGACGCCGCCACCACCCTGATTCGACGCACCTCCCTCCCCTCTTCAAATCCGACAAACCCCAGACCCCTATCGTCGCCGCATCGACGAGATCCGTCAACCCAAAGTCGCCGACTTCCCACCGCCGTCCTGACCAGAACCGACCACCGAGTTCGCCCAGACCACCGCCAATCGACTCCCCTCTCCTCCCTCTTCCACGCTGTACCTTCCGATCATAGTATCGTGCCTCGGTTTTCGTGAAAACTGAAACCCTAGTTTTGAACCATCGTGAAAGGTGAGTCATTTATTACATCTGAACTTTGAAAAATCATATCTTTATGGTGTGTTGACGAAATTCGATGAAACAGGAAACATTGTGACCGCAAGGAGGCTCTCTATCACATAGAAGAGACCGCGGATTTTTCTGAGCCATCTATGATTTTTAGCACTCCAAAAACCAATGTGAGAAATCTAAATTAAATAAATTTGAATGGAAAATGTCATTTATAAATTATACAAGCGAAATATAAATTATACACGTGTTGTATACCTCACATATATGAGTTGTGTAAGCTATATGAGCGAAGTATGAATTATACATGCATAGTATAAATGATATGTGTGTTGAAATGCAAGTGAAATATAGAAATAATATAATATATATATATATATACTCCCCTCGTCCACAAACCATGGACGATATTTATTGTTGTGAATTGGTGTGAAATATTGGATGAAAAAAGCGAATGGTTAAATAATTGTTTGTGGTTGATATTGATTGGTTGTGGTTGAAAAATACCCATTGGTGATTGAAATAAATTGGAAATAATTGTGGAAATTAAAATAAAACATGCCGCCTGCATGCGAATTAGATACATGAATCCCCATTGTCAAAAACCGCGAGGTTTTAAGGTAGAGCGAGGAGCCCTACTCGGGACGGTGCCGGTTTTAACTACCCTGCCGTTATAGTACCGAAATTTTGAATAATATTCATGTGTTAGAATTATTTTCATATGTTGAAATTGTCTTCATGCGATGAAACTAAAGTCATGTGTTGAAACTATACCCACGTGTGGAAATGCTCATGTGTTGAGAAGTGATGTGTGAAAATTAAATTCATGTGTGAATGAATAAAGTGTTTTAAACAATAAAAATCACATTTTTATAATATATATGAAGTATGTAAAATATTCGCCTTATATATAAATAGTTTTAACAATAAAAATTTCATCTTTCTTATATGAACAAAATGTATAAAATATCCATGTGTGGAGATGCTCATGTGTTGAGAAGTGTGTGTATTGGAAAAATTCATGTGTTGAATAAAAAGATCGAACAATAAAAATTACATTTTTATTGAAATTATGAAGTGTTAAAAACATTCATGTGTTGAATAAATATTTTAGATGATAAAAATACCATTTTTATCATATAAGTGATTTGCTAAAAATATGCGAGCGTTGAAATAAATATTTGTGAAAGAAATATTATTTTTAACATGCATAGGAACGAAATAAAATAGTCATGGGTTGAAATATATTTTAGTTCGCCAAAATTATCATTTTTGAAATGTGAAGTGTTGAAAATAACCACTTGTTCAAATAAATATGCATGATTTGAAATATTCATTAATTAGCTAATGATATGATTTTTGCCTATGCATGCAACATTAGAATGAATGGTGTTTATAAACCAAATTGAATCAAATATGAAGTTGAATGGAAAATGATAAGTGATAAAAATTGCATATATGTACATGCATATTTATGGAACAAGTTATATCAAAGAGGCTAGAGAAGAGGAATAAAATTTTGTGCTTAACAAATAGGTACACATTTACTGTTTTGTTTGGGTGATGATTTTATGAGCCTGTTGGCTAGCTGCTTGGCTTTTTCTTTTTCTTTTTGAGATGAGACGCCCATGTGGCTATTTGGGAATTTTCCCAGCCCCTCCCATACAAAGGAGGTTATGGCGAAATTTTCCAAAATTTAAAGGCGTTAGTGAAATATTTGAAGTGAAAACTATATAGGAATTTTTGAATAAACTATATTTATATAAATATATAAATATAAATAAAATTAAAACGAATCGTGGTCGTGCAGTTCGTGTTTTGAAACCGTGATTTCAAATGACTAGTGTGGGAAATCCGACCGTTGGATTTTCCCGAAACCGCAACCGTTGGGTTTGCCTTGGAAATATCTTTCCAACGACACCAACTTTGTAAAGATCCGACGGTTGGATTGTCTGGAATGTTTAATTCAAATCTGAAGAAAAACAGCGCTAGAAACGATTATATTTATATATATATATATATATAATTAAATTAAATCGAATAACGACGCTGCAGTTCGTAATTTGAAATCGTAACTTTAAACGACTAGTGCGGAAGATCCGACCGTCGGATTTTCCTAAAACTGAAACCGTTGGATTCGTTTTGAAATGACCTTTCTAATGATATAAAATTTGTGAAGATCCAACAGTTAGATTTTCAGACATGTGTAAAACAAATTTAGTGAAAAATAGCGCCAGTGCCTCGGCACGACCTGAAACGTCGTTTAATTAAATGTGGCCATTTTTAGATAAATAAAAATGGCAATATATCGTTATAAAATACTATAGACGATATAGAGTGGAAATAAACCAGTTTTGTTGTGTTTGCTTGATATGTGATGGTTGAATGTATTTAACATGAAAATTATACTAAGGAACTGAAATGTGGATGTTGAATAGTTTAACCATGTGAAAAATTGATTTGAAAATCAAAATATATGTGGGTTATTTGAAAAGGCCGAGTTCATCTCATTTCAAATAATCGATCGACGTTGAGAAGTCGAAGAGTCGAAGACGGTTGAAGACCGACGATCTTCACATTGGATGGATGGGCGCTACTGATGCTCGTGATTGGAGTAGCTACCTTGAAGGGGCTGAAGTAGTAGCCGTCCGGACATATTGTTGATCGTGCGGATATGCGAGGTATTGGTGCGTCCGGTTTCGTTCATACCCAGAACGAACTTGTAAATGGACTGTGTGTCTAACATTGGATTTTGTTTTGTGCTGATTGATCTCTGTTAAATATATATCTGTTTGGCGGCGGAGAATTTATTCTCTTGCTTAACGCCCTTCTCTGAGACATACGAGCTCAGACGTTATGTATTGATAGAAATCAGTCGCATGGAGTGGATTGCCTGTGTGGCACGCCTAAGTGGCATATGATCAAGGCTTCTGTTGCAAAGCAAAGTCTTGTGGTTGATGATCAAAGCATGGTATGTGTGACGTAGCTTTGTGTATAACGTGGATTCACGAGCCTCACACCTCGGTATGAGTCAAAAATGGGATAGTGACTGCAGGGAGAGCACGACATTTCTTTCTAGCTAAGGTGTTGTCAGTGACCTACCAGCCCTGACATTATATATACTTTTCACTTGTGTGGTTGTTGGAATGCGAGGCGCCTCGATTATAGGTCTGTAAGGACCGGGAAACCTGTGTTCAGGAATAACTAATCCTCAAAAGTAAGAGAGGACCGGCCCTGATGATCCAAGGATCATAGTGGGTTCCTGAGACATTTGCTAGAGTGTCTCGAATCGGAGAGGAGCTTGCCCCTTGCCTCGACTCATGATGGAATCCAATTTCCAATACGAAATTTCGGATGTGATTATATTACTAGTATGGCGACATGATATATGGTACCCATGCCGTCTAGGATTGATATTTATGATTGAAATCGCTTTTGAAACATATATGCACTAGTAATAATATCAAACACTTTTATTTTATACGTATGAAGCATTTTTGGCCATTATAAGGTAAAACTCTATCCTCCGGCTTGCGTTGCATTGTGTGATGGGACCTGAGTCTTATAATGGCTTCATTTGATAAAAAGCATTGCGATGATTTAATCATTTACTTTATTTCATGCACTAGCACTCATTGGAGTAAACCCGTTCCGCGAAAGTGGCGTGGTCCTTTGATTTGCCTTATTATTGTTGTTAATAAGTTAAGTAGATTTCTCATACCAGTCCCATGACTGACTCGTAGTTTGTTTCACATTGCAAACTTGAGTGCCCTCATTTTCACACGGGAAGCCTAGTTACATGTATCTGGTGCACTTTTGGCTCATGGCGAGGCTTGACTACACCGTGCTGACTTTGACTCTTTCTGCCATTATTGTATTTGTATTATGATTCTGCCACTGGCGATGTAGACTGATGTTTATTTTGTGTACTCTTTATGTATGATTCCGCCTCTGGCGATGATGACCGATTATGTATTATTATGCACTAAGTTGTATCCTGCACTGTGCTCTCTGATGTGGTGATATCTATATGATTCCGCTGTTATATGTGTGTAAATTATTCTATTTTATGTTTATGCTATTATTTGTGATCTGCTAATGATGATTAATGTGTTATATTCCAATGATTATCCTTAACACTGTGTCACGGGGTTTTGGGATCGTCACAATTGATCTGATGTTGGTTTCAGCCTTCGGGTTGATATTTAGGGGATTGTTTTCTTACTGATTTACGGTTAAGGACTGATGGAGATATGAAATGGAAATCAAACGAAACCCAAGTTTGAATTAGAATAGTTAAACGAGTGGAGTTATAAGGATGAAATATAGATCTGTGATTTTAAATAAAAGATGATGTTTCATCAAGATAGAATCAAAATGGGATTTGTTTGATATTGGGAATAAATATCGATTTTGGGTATTGCAAGTGACATCTATGTGATAAGAATGTGGTTGATCAAGGTCTGAGAGGTGATTAAAAATACCCCAACTTGAACAACTGCAGGATTGTCGGAAGATGATATTAGTTGTAGTGATGAAGGTGGTAAAAGTGATTTATTATGAGAAACTTTAGGGTAATGTTATTGGAAGAATTAGGAAATATATATAATGGGATTCGAAAAAAAAGAGAATAAGGAAGGCTTAAGAATATGAAGTAATATTTCTATAGTAAGTGAAATAAAAGTAGATTTGTGAAAATATAAAGATATTTTCAAAAGGTAAGAAGATGGGATTTGGAATGAGTTTATTCTAAAATGGGAAGTAACGATTATGGAATTCAAATAATGAAACCAAGGAGATATCGTAACAATCGTTTAAAAGGATAAGTTGAATAGGATTTCCAATTATCGATAATAATTATTGTTGTAACAAATGTTTGAAAGGATATTTAACAAGAAACATTGGATAGGATTTTAAGATATTTTCTATATATATAAATAAATTATTTGAGAATATTGATATATTAAAGCTGATACATTATTACTTATATACTATTTTAATGGCATATACTGAACCAATGGATTTGTTTTATTGATTGTTTATTTTGATAGTTAAATAACTGACTATCAAAATCTTACCCAACGTTGTTGGTATGGAAAGACCGGGATCGAATTTATATTCGAAAACCATTCCGACCAATGAATACGAAAACATGGAAGATGTTGATCGAGATGGAGCTATTGAAGACTGTATATCTTCATGAACGAAAGAACTATTGTTGGATTTCTGTAACGACCCGGATTTTGCCTGACCTTAATCGACCCAAAGATCGACCAAGACCGTTCAAAACTCGAATACGTTAACTTTGGGAATACAACACATCAGAACAATAACAGCAGACTTTTATAACATCAATAATAAATGTTACATCAGAGTACAGAATATCAGAGTACATCGATTTAAATTACAGCGGAAGGTAAATTACAATAAATTACAAATATACAGCGGAAGACTATCAACTCTGGACACAGCTTTAGGCTTCGATCCAGAATCCTGCTTAAAAGAAATATCTGCAAAACAAGCTACTCGACTGCCCGTGTGGAAAAGAGGGCACCCGAGTTTGCAAGTGAAACAAACTACAGGTCAGTCGTGGGACTGGTATGAGAATTCTTAACTAATATGATTACTAGTAATAGGGCAAATCCAAGGACCACGCCGCTACCGCGGAACGGGTTTACTCCAATGGACTGCCGTGCATAACTTAAAATAAATCGTTAAACAACGCAATGCTTTTTAGGAAAATGAAATCACCATAAGACTCAGGTCCCATCACACAATGCAACGCACACCAGGGGATAGAGTTTTACCTTATGGTGATTAAAAGATGATAAATACGTAAAAAAGATATTATTATTAGTGTGTATATGTTTAAATAAAACATTTCAATCATAATATCAATCCTAGGAAGCATAGGTACCATATATTATGCCTCCGTACTAGTAATACAATCAAAACCGCATGGGGTCGTATTGGAAGTTGGATTTCCATCATGATGGCTTCTGATTCGAAAGATCTATCACGAAGTGCAATATGCACATCCGCACCTTTGGGAAATCAAGTAACACAGCGGCTTACGTCCCAGCGAGAGAAAACACCGCTTACTCTATATCCCTCTATATGGGAATCAGGAGTTTAAGCCCTATCCCTCTGAGCGTGGAGCGACCACACCCAGCTCATCCCGGTCGACCGAATCCATACAAATATCTAAAGTATACTGATCAAACCATCAGTTCACCATCATACCGGGGTGTGAGGCTCGCGAAGTAACGATATAGTCTTCATCCACAAGGCCTGTTTTTCAACAAAAGCCTTGATCCATGCATCTTAGCATGCCCCGTTGTCAATCCCTATCATTGATTTCTGCTAATATATAACCTCTGAGCTCGTACGTCTCAGAGAAGGGTGTTAAACACCAAACAGATATACACTAGCACAAATCAACGAATAAAGTGTAATGGAATACAACGTCAGACATACCGTCCATTTACAAGTCCGTTCTGGGTTTGAACGAAACCGGAGTCATCTTATTTCGGGGGAAATCAAGACACTCGCAAATTCGAACAATCAACAAGAACGTCCGGACGATCACTACCATCAGCCCGTTAAGGTAGCTACTCCCATCAAGGCCAACAATAGCAATACAACCGTCCGCCTTAAAGATCGTCGGTCTTCGACCGTCGTCTTCGACTCTTCAATTAAAATCGTCGCGTAATCATTTGAAATGAGATTTAACTCGGTCTTTTCAAATGATCATCGTATATGTATATAATTTGAAATCATCTCATATCGTTATTAATAATTGATAACGACCTATCGCTATTTTTATTAATATAAAAATAGCTTGAATTCATTTTAACGACGCTTCGGGTCAATGGGCGACCCTGGCGCTGTTTTCAACCAAATTTGATTTACACATGTCTTGAAATCTAACCGTTGGATTTTGGCGAAGTCTATATCGTTGGAAAGATATTCCCAAAGCGGTCCTAACGGTTCCAGTTTTGGGAAAATCCGACGGTCGGGTCTTTCGGTATAACCGTTTGAAGTTAAGAATGTCGATACGCGAACTACCGCGCGCGATTCGTTAAATTTATAATTTATATTTATATAAATATAAATATAAGTCATTTGGCGATTTCAATTTCAAAAGTCTATTCTTTTTATCACATCTAAAATGACGATAAAAATATCACTTTTAATATCCCTGTTTTATTTACACTAAATGTAGATAAATTATACCTTTTCTATATTTTGTTCTATTTACCTAAATGTAAATAAATTATATCCTTTCTATATTTTAGTTTATTTACACTAAATGTAAATAAATTATATTCATTTTCTTATCCTATTTATTTACCTAAAGAGAGTGTCTTATGTTAAATTTTTTTTTTCTAACCTTTCTCATTTAACCAAATGTATATTTTATCTTTTATCTTAACAAAATATATTTTATCTTTACTAATTTTACTTTTAAATAAAATGTTTATTTTGCTTTCATTCTTTATATTAAACAAAAGTGTAAATTTTGTTTAACATGGCCTAATTGACAAATATGTTAATTTTTTTCATTAATCAAGTTTAACACAAAATGTTATTCTTATCGTATTTAACACTTCTAAACAAGATGTCCTTTTTAACATTAAATAGACAAAATGTCCTTTTTTCATATTAACATTAAATAGACAAAATGTTCTTTTTTTTTTTTTTTTTTTTCATATTAACTTTTATTTTCTTTTACATAAGAAAATGTATAATTTAACTTTATTTTCTTTTACATAAGAAAATGTATATATTTAACTCTATTTACAACTTAATAACATAAAGTGTATTTTTAACTTATGTTGCATTTTAATGACATAAAATGTACCTTGACTTAATTTACATTTTTTTTTAAAATGTACTTTTATCTATTTTCATTTACAAAATATATATTTTATTTCCACCATATTTTATTTGCAATGAAGGGTGCAAATAAAAATGTGTTCCTTTAAAATCATATTTTATTCGCATTGTGAATGCGAACAAAGAAAGTAAATTTTAATTCAAAGTTCTATTCGCATTCTAGAATGCAAATAAAGTAAGTTTTTGTTTTCAACTTATTTTTTTACAGTATAAGGTGCAAACGAAAAATGTAAGTTTTATTTTCAAGTCATATTTGTGTTTTGAGAACACAAATAAAGATTCAAGTTTTGCACTCAAGTTATATTGGTGTTTTAAGAACACGAATAAAGAGAGTGCTTCATTTCATATGCCAATATTTGACTCATTTCAATTTTATAACATGATAATGGAATTTAAAGTCATTTCAACTAAGTTAACACTACGATGAGTTTTATCATCACAACTAAATCAACACGGCAATTCTTTATTTGTGTCATCACCACTAAATTAACCCCACAATGTAATTTTTGTGTCATTCCACTACATTAACACAACAATGGGGTTTGTGTCATAACAAATAAGTTAACCCACTGATGGGTTTTGTGTCATTTCTTAAATTAACACAACGGTGTAGATCGTGTCATAATTCTTAGATTAACACAACAATGTATATTGTGTCATCACAACTATTTTAACACCACGGTGTAAGTTTGGGTGTCAGCTTAACTATGTTAACACAAATATGATTTGGTGTACTTTTGATGAATCACAATAAAGACCTCATCTTTATTTTTTTTTATTGGTAAATGAAAATAAAGATTTTTAAACTTACATTTTGATATATATAAGTGGAAATAAGGTTTAAATAAAATGTTCATAAATAAAGGTAAAAATTGGTATTTTAACTTTGTAGACATGACAAGAATGAAAATTTGTCCCTTTACTTATGTTGGCAAAATGAACACAAAAATTGTTCTTTTATTATGCAAACAAAATGAGCACAAAAATTTGTTCTTTTACTATGTTAACAAAATTAACATAAAGATTGTTTCTTTTCTTTGTTAACAAAATCAACATAAAAATTTATTCTGTTCTTATGTTTACACTATGACATAAAAGTTTATCCTTTATTTATTAACAAAATAATGTTAACTTTGTCCTTTTTCTGGTGACAAACAAAATTACATGTAAATGGTACTTTTTATTTTGACAAGAAATATTACATGAAAATGGTCTTTTTATTTTAACAAAATGAAATTACATAAAAGTTGTCTTTTTATTTTGTTAACAAAAGAAACATAAAAATTGATCATTTCATTATGTTAACAAAAGCAACATAGAAATTGGTCTTTTTATTTTGTGAAAATCACAGATTAAAGTTGGCATTTTAACTTGTAAACAAAATAAAAGATTAAACTTGCTTTTTATTTTGTAAACAAAATAAAGGTAAAATTGGCGGCTTATTTCGTAAACAAAATAAAGGTAAACTTGGTCCTTTATTTTCAAATAATGTTTGACAAAAATAAATCCCTTTATTGACAAATAATATATAACCTTTTCAAATAACAAATAAAGAGTTATGTTTAATATGTCTTATAAATTAACACATAAAAGGTTAATCAAAAAGGGTAAATTATTCATGTCTTTTAAATTGTTATTTTTATGTTATGTAAATAAAATTTATGTTAAAACTTTGTCTCTTTTATTTTACTAACAAAATTATGTTAAATTTTGTCTTTTATTATATAAAAGTAATAATTTTTATTATGTTTACAAAATAACCATAAGATAATTCTTTTTACTATGTTTACAAATTAAACATAAAATATAAAATAATTTGGTACTTTATTTTGTTTACCAACATAAAAATAAAAATTGTCATTTTATTTTGTTTACAAAAAGAAGAGTAAAAATTTGTGTTTCCTTTGTAAACAAAATTATGGTAGAAATTGCTTTTTGATTTGTAACAAGAATAAACAAAATACAGATTTAATGTTTTTTTTTGATGTAAAAAAAAATGATAACGATGAGAATTTTATTGGGAATACATCAAGGAGTACAAATCTAAACAGATGAGCTATATCATGTCATCACAGCATTGCAAATCACAATCAATCATACATTACAGTACAATACAAACAGATCAAGCACCAAAATTTTTACCACATCACAGCATAGATTTAATAACATACAGACCGATATTTGACTGAATGAATAATTTAATAAAATATTTAAATTGTAAAAAAAAATTCAGAGATTCTCACAGTTTTGCGATTTTTGTCAAAATTCCAAACAGCCCAGAATCAACCCCAGTCAGTATCAACGCGTTCTATTTTCTGTCACGATTCCAACGCTCTCGAATTCGTCAAATTCTGAGTTAAAACGAACGAGTTACGATCAAATTAAAATTCAAAGATTAGGGAATCAAAAGGGAATATTCCCTCATCTTCTACCTCTCAAAATTTGGCCGTGGTTCTTCAAATTGGGTTCCAAACATTGACCGCGGATTGCAGGAGCTAGGAGGCACGAAAGGAGGCGCCGTCTGCTGGAGGTGGTGCGGCCAGGCGAGGCGCACGTGCGCCTGGGCGGAGGGGCAGCTCGGTGGGGCCCAGGTGGAGCACGACGGGTTTTTTCGCGGCGGGTTTGGGTGACTGGTGCGGGCTCTACAGGCGACGAGGCGGGTGGATACCGGTATGAGTGGATAGAGGTCGCGAAGCTCTTCGAAACGAGCTATAGTTTGGGTGTTAACTCTTGGAGAGGAGTGAGAAAAAGGAGGATGAAGTTTTGAACCCAAAAGAGGGTGGCGGCGGCCTTGAACGAAGATGAACAGTACAATGGATTTTAGGGTTTTAATTTCTTGTTTTTATAATCTTTAAAAATGTAATTTTATAATTAAATCCAAACCTTTCAAATTAAGCCAATTCCAGTCCGACTGAAGCCCACCCTACCAAACAGACCCCATTCCGGACCTAACGGGCTAGGTCCCGTCAGCCCAAGAGTTCGTCTCGACCCCCATTTCTTAGTTTTAAATATAACTTATTTATTTTTAAATTCAACCGTCTATAAAAATTCACCGGGGCCACATACGGACCCGGAAAAATCCAGAAAAAATATATTTGTCTTTGTTATGACGATACGGTCCCAACAAAATTAATTTCATCGAATTCTGAGTCCATTTGAAAAATGGCTATTTTTGAGTCTATTAAATTTAACTGTAAAGGTTAAAATACATTTTCCTTTGCCACGCTCACATATTAACTCGGAAAATTCTAAAAATTGAAACCTAGCAATAATTTGACATTCCGGTTCCAACAAAAGTGGTTTCATCGAAAACCGAGGTCGTTTGTAAAATGACTAATTTCAAGGCCATATATTTAATTAAAAATATATATAAATTCTACAGCGACTTTTCTAAATTTTAAACTGGACATAACTTTTAATTTTTAAAACAAAATTTCAGTTTTTCATATTCGTTAGAAAAATATGATTAAACATATTTAAATATTTCTGATTTCGTTCAATTCTGATTTATTTTGAATCCTGTAGTCAGTCAAAGTTCAAATTCAAAATTTCAAACTACAGCGCTATTTTAAACTCCTTTTATAATTAAATTAAATTTATTCGTTTTAAAATAAATTCCTAGTCGTTATTATTTAAAATAAATCATTTTAAATATTAAATTTCCTTTAAGATTTCTAAAATAAAAATTTTAAATTGGCCCCAAATTCCGGGTTGTTACAATCTCCCCCACTTAAAATCTTTTCGTCCTCGAAAAGGAACTAAGTTAAAAGTTGTTTAATTATCCTACTCAATTTTCACTATTTTAATCATGGCTTAAGCTTTCCAGCTTCTCAGTTTCTGAAAACCTTTCAAATTCTTCAACTTGGTTCAGCCCTTTTCTTACCTTAATTATATTCTAAAATACCAATACAGTTTAAAACAAAAAAAAACATAATTGCGTTCATGCAAGCATCGTACACATACATACATGTATCCAAAACGCTAGTTGATTACATTAAAACCCAACTTTCTAGGAAGTCGTGCCTTCTTCTTGCATAATTTCCAAAGTTGATAGCTCATTTCCCTTGGATTTCTTATCACCCTTCTTTAACGGGCAATCTCGGGCTAGATGCCCTACTTCTTTGCATCTAAAGCATTTCTTTTCCTTTTCTAGATTTGCGGGTTTCTTCTTTACCTTCGGACACTTATGTATAAAATGTCCGATCTCTTTGCATTTGAAACAGACTATGTCGGGCCTTATCAGTTTCTCTTTGCTCTTCTTTCTCTCAGGGCACCGAACGGCATAATGTCCTTCTCCTCTGCATATACGACAATAAACACCCACGTATGTTCCTAAGTTCAACTCTCTTTCTTTATCAGTTTTCTGGTGAGCTCTCCTTGCTTGTTTCGGAGTCATCCAGAATTCAGTACGAAATAAGCCATAGTCGTCCATATCCTATATAATATTTTATGATTTTGTCAAGAGAGATAATATTATTTTTCACTAAACAAATATCTTGATTTGTGTTTTATTAACCCTTTGTTCTCATATTGGTTACATTAATTATCCTTCCACTATTTTAATTAGTTAAACTAAACATCACAACCAGCAATCAATTAGGTGATTAAAATTTTCAAACATATATAACTTTTATAATATAATCAAAAATCATATTTTTAGTGCAAATCACATTAATGTGTCCTAACTAAGTGTTGGTTCCCATACCAGTCAGTGGAAATATATAGATATACCACTTTCGAAGCTCGAACATAAACTCTGATGATGGGGCCCCATCATCAGAATCATCTCCGGCCGACTAGAGTGTGATTCTATATCTATCCAGTATATTAAAACTTCGAATATCCGTTAATTACTCGTATATTCGAAATCTTTATATACTCGATTGTCCACATTAAAATATAATATACTTCAAATACGTATAATAAGATTTAAATTTCAAAACAGAATTTATTTTATATTTTAAAGAAAATAATACTCTTCACACTCGTTCTAGGATACTGCTGATCCCATCTCTAACGAGTTATTCTTATTGGATATTATTAATCCAATCTCTGATGAGTCTTTTGTTCCGTTCTAATGAGCTGTACCCCAAAGATTTGAGCTAACCTGAGCTCTGATACCAACTGTAACGACCCGGATTTTGCCTGACCTTAATCGACCCAAAGATCGACCAAGACCGTTCAAAACTCGAATACGTTAACTTTGGGAATACAACACATCAGAACAATAACAGCAGACTTTTATAACATCAATAATAAATGTTACATCAGAGTACAGAATATCAGAGTACATCGATTTAAATTACAGCGGAAGGTAAATTACAATAAATTACAAATATACAGCGGAAGACTATCAACTCTGGACACAGCTTTAGGCTTCGATCCAGAATCCTGCTTAAAAGAAATATCTGCAAAACAAGCTACTCGACTGCCCGTGTGGAAAAGAGGGCACCCGAGTTTGCAAGTGAAACAAACTACAGGTCAGTCGTGGGACTGGTATGAGAATTCTTAACTAATATGATTACTAGTAATAGGGCAAATCCAAGGACCACGCCGCTACCGCGGAACGGGTTTACTCCAATGGACTGCCGTGCATAACTTAAAATAAATCGTTAAACAACGCAATGCTTTTTAGGAAAATGAAATCACCATAAGACTCAGGTCCCATCACACAATGCAACGCACACCAGGGGATAGAGTTTTACCTTATGGTGATTAAAAGATGATAAATACGTAAAAAAGATATTATTATTAGTGTGTATATGTTTAAATAAAACATTTCAATCATAATATCAATCCTAGGAAGCATAGGTACCATATATTATGCCTCCGTACTAGTAATACAATCAAAACCGCATGGGGTCGTATTGGAAGTTGGATTTCCATCATGATGGCTTCTGATTCGAAAGATCTATCACGAAGTGCAATATGCACATCCGCACCTTTGGGAAATCAAGTAACACAGCGGCTTACGTCCCAGCGAGAGAAAACACCGCTTACTCTATATCCCTCTATATGGGAATCAGGAGTTTAAGCCCTATCCCTCTGAGCGTGGAGCGACCACACCCAGCTCATCCCGGTCGACCGAATCCATACAAATATCTAAAGTATACTGATCAAACCATCAGTTCACCATCATACCGGGGTGTGAGGCTCGCGAAGTAACGATATAGTCTTCATCCACAAGGCCTGCTTTTCAACAAAAGCCTTGATCCATGCATCTTAGCATGCCCCGTTGTCAATCCCTATCATTGATTTCTGCTAATATATAACCTCTGAGCTCGTACGTCTCAGAGAAGGGTGTTAAACACCAAACAGATATACACTAGCACAAATCAACGAATAAAGTGTAATGGAATACAACGTCAGACATACCGTCCATTTACAAGTCCGTTCTGGGTTTGAACGAAACCGGAGTCATCTTATTTCGGGGGAAATCAAGACACTCGCAAATTCGAACAATCAACAAGAACGTCCGGACGATCACTACCATCAGCCCGTTAAGGTAGCTACTCCCATCAAGGCCAACAATAGCAATACAACCGTCCGCCTTAAAGATCGTCGGTCTTCGACCGTCGTCTTCGACTCTTCAATTAAAATCGTCGCGTAATCATTTGAAATGAGATTTAACTCGGTCTTTTCAAATGATCATCGTATATGTATATAATTTGAAATCATCTCATATCGTTATTAATAATTGATAACGACCTATCGCTATTTTTATTAATATAAAAATAGCTTGAATTCATTTTAACGACGCTTCGGGTCAATGGGCGACCCTGGCGCTGTTTTCAACCAAATTTGATTTACACATGTCTTGAAATCTAACCGTTGGATTTTGGCGAAGTCTATATCGTTGGAAAGATATTCCCAAAGCGGTCCTAACGGTTCCAGTTTTGGGAAAATCCGACGGTCGGGTCTTTCGGTATAACCGTTTGAAGTTAAGAATGTCGATACGCGAACTACCGCGCGCGATTCGTTAAATTTATAATTTATATTTATATAAATATAAATATAAGTCATTTGGCGATTTCAATTTCAAAAGTCTATTCTTTTTATCACATCTAAAATGACGATAAAAATATCACTTTTAATATCCCTGTTTTATTTACACTAAATGTAGATAAATTATACCTTTTCTATATTTTGTTCTATTTACCTAAATGTAAATAAATTATATCCTTTCTATATTTTAGTTTATTTACACTAAATGTAAATAAATTATATTCATTTTCTTATCCTATTTATTTACCTAAAGAGAGTGTCTTATGTTAAATTTTTTTTTTCTAACCTTTCTCATTTAACCAAATGTATATTTTATCTTTTATCTTAACAAAATATATTTTATCTTTACTAATTTTACTTTTAAATAAAATGTTTATTTTGCTTTCATTCTTTATATTAAACAAAAGTGTAAATTTTGTTTAACATGGCCTAATTGACAAATATGTTAATTTTTTTCATTAATCAAGTTTAACACAAAATGTTATTCTTATCGTATTTAACACTTCTAAACAAGATGTCCTTTTTAACATTAAATAGACAAAATGTCCTTTTTTCATATTAACATTAAATAGACAAAATGTTCTTTTTTTTTTTTTTTTTTTTTCATATTAACTTTTATTTTCTTTTACATAAGAAAATGTATAATTTAACTTTATTTTCTTTTACATAAGAAAATGTATATATTTAACTCTATTTACAACTTAATAACATAAAGTGTATTTTTAACTTATGTTGCATTTTAATGACATAAAATGTACCTTGACTTAATTTACATTTTTTTTAAAATGTACTTTTATCTATTTTCATTTACAAAATATATATTTTATTTCCACCATATTTTATTTGCAATGAAGGGTGCAAATAAAAATGTGTTCCTTTAAAATCATATTTTATTCGCATTGTGAATGCGAACAAAGAAAGTAAATTTTAATTCAAAGTTCTATTCGCATTCTAGAATGCAAATAAAGTAAGTTTTTGTTTTCAACTTATTTTTTTACAGTATAAGGTGCAAACGAAAAATGTAAGTTTTATTTTCAAGTCATATTTGTGTTTTGAGAACACAAATAAAGATTCAAGTTTTGCACTCAAGTTATATTGGTGTTTTAAGAACACGAATAAAGAGAGTGCTTCATTTCATATGCCAATATTTGACTCATTTCAATTTTATAACATGATAATGGAATTTAAAGTCATTTCAACTAAGTTAACACTACGATGAGTTTTATCATCACAACTAAATCAACACGGCAATTCTTTATTTGTGTCATCACCACTAAATTAACCCCACAATGTAATTTTTGTGTCATTCCACTACATTAACACAACAATGGGGTTTGTGTCATAACAAATAAGTTAACCCACTGATGGGTTTTGTGTCATTTCTTAAATTAACACAACGGTGTAGATCGTGTCATAATTCTTAGATTAACACAACAATGTATATTGTGTCATCACAACTATTTTAACACCACGGTGTAAGTTTGGGTGTCAGCTTAACTATGTTAACACAAATATGATTTGGTGTACTTTTGATGAATCACAATAAAGACCTCATCT
This sequence comes from Allium sativum, assembly GCA_030737875.1. Taxonomy (NCBI): domain Eukaryota; kingdom Viridiplantae; phylum Streptophyta; class Magnoliopsida; order Asparagales; family Amaryllidaceae; genus Allium; species Allium sativum. The sequence continues at coordinate 993,255,526 of CM060924.1, read as the reverse complement.
TTATTTTTTTTTATTGGTAAATGAAAATAAAGATTTTTAAACTTACATTTTGATATATATAAGTGGAAATAAGGTTTAAATAAAATGTTCATAAATAAAGGTAAAAATTGGTATTTTAACTTTGTAGACATGACAAGAATGAAAATTTGTCCCTTTACTTATGTTGGCAAAATGAACACAAAAATTGTTCTTTTATTATGCAAACAAAATGAGCACAAAAATTTGTTCTTTTACTATGTTAACAAAATTAACATAAAGATTGTTTCTTTTCTTTGTTAACAAAATCAACATAAAAATTTATTCTGTTCTTATGTTTACACTATGACATAAAAGTTTATCCTTTATTTATTAACAAAATAATGTTAACTTTGTCCTTTTTCTGGTGACAAACAAAATTACATGTAAATGGTACTTTTTATTTTGACAAGAAATATTACATGAAAATGGTCTTTTTATTTTAACAAAATGAAATTACATAAAAGTTGTCTTTTTATTTTGTTAACAAAAGAAACATAAAAATTGATCATTTCATTATGTTAACAAAAGCAACATAGAAATTGGTCTTTTTATTTTGTGAAAATCACAGATTAAAGTTGGCATTTTAACTTGTAAACAAAATAAAAGATTAAACTTGCTTTTTATTTTGTAAACAAAATAAAGGTAAAATTGGCGGCTTATTTCGTAAACAAAATAAAGGTAAACTTGGTCCTTTATTTTCAAATAATGTTTGACAAAAATAAATCCCTTTATTGACAAATAATATATAACCTTTTCAAATAACAAATAAAGAGTTATGTTTAATATGTCTTATAAATTAACACATAAAAGGTTAATCAAAAAGGGTAAATTATTCATGTCTTTTAAATTGTTATTTTTATGTTATGTAAATCAAATTTATGTTAAAACTTTGTCTCTTTTATTTTACTAACAAAATTATGTTAAATTTTGTCTTTTATTATATAAAAGTAATAATTTTTATTATGTTTACAAAATAACCATAAGATAATTCTTTTTACTATGTTTACAAATTAAACATAAAATATAAAATAATTTGGTACTTTATTTTGTTTACCAACATAAAAATAAAAATTGTCATTTTATTTTGTTTACAAAAAGAAGAGTAAAAATTTGTGTTTCCTTTGTAAACAAAATTATGGTAGAAATTGCTTTTTGATTTGTAACAAGAATAAACAAAATACAGATTTAATGTTTTTTTTTTGATGTAAAAAAAAATGATAACGATGAGAATTTTATTGGGAATACATCAAGGAGTACAAATCTAAACAGATGAGCTATATCATGTCATCACAGCATTGCAAATCACAATCAATCATACATTACAGTACAATACAAACAGATCAAGCACCAAAATTTTTACCACATCACAGCATAGATTTAATAACATACAGACCGATATTTGACTGAATGAATAATTTAATAAAATATTTAAATTGTAAAAAAAAATTCAGAGATTCTCACAGTTTTGCGATTTTTGTCAAAATTCCAAACAGCCCAGAATCAACCCCAGTCAGTATCAACGCGTTCTATTTTCTGTCACGATTCCAACGCTCTCGAATTCGTCAAATTCTGAGTTAAAACGAACGAGTTACGATCAAATTAAAATTCAAAGATTAGGGAATCAAAAGGGAATATTCCCTCATCTTCTACCTCTCAAAATTTGGCCGTGGTTCTTCAAATTGGGTTCCAAACATTGACCGCGGATTGCAGGAGCTAGGAGGCACGAAAGGAGGCGCCGTCTGCTGGAGGTGGTGCGGCCAGGCGAGGCGCACGTGCGCCTGGGCGGAGGGGCAGCTCGGTGGGGCCCAGGTGGAGCACGACGGGTTTTTTCGCGGCGGGTTTGGGTGACTGGTGCGGGCTCTACAGGCGACGAGGCGGGTGGATACAGGTATGAGTGGATAGAGGTCGCGAAGCTCTTCGAAACGAGCTATAGTTTGGGTGTTAACTCTTGGAGAGGAGTGAGAAAAAGGAGGATGAAGTTTTGAACCCAAAAGAGGGTGGCGGCGGCCTTGAACGAAGATGAACAGTACAATGGATTTTAGGGTTTTAATTTCTTGTTTTTATAATCTTTAAAAATGTAATTTTATAATTAAATCCAAACCTTTCAAATTAAGCCAATTCCAGTCCGACTGAAGCCCACCCTACCAAACAGACCCCATTCCGGACCTAACGGGCTAGGTCCCGTCAGCCCAAGAGTTCGTCTCGACCCCCATTTCTTAGTTTTAAATATAACTTATTTATTTTTAAATTCAACCGTCTATAAAAATTCACCGGGGCCACATACGGACCCGGAAAAATCCAGAAAAAATATATTTGTCTTTGTTATGACGATACGGTCCCAACAAAATTAATTTCATCGAATTCTGAGTCCATTTGAAAAATGGCTATTTTTGAGTCTATTAAATTTAACTGTAAAGGTTAAAATACATTTTCCTTTGCCACGCTCACATATTAACTCGGAAAATTCTAAAAATTGAAACCTAGCAATAATTTGACATTCCGGTTCCAACAAAAGTGGTTTCATCGAAAACCGAGGTCGTTTGTAAAATGACTAATTTCAAGGCCATATATTTAATTAAAAATATATATAAATTCTACAGCGACTTTTCTAAATTTTAAACTGGACATAACTTTTAATTTTTAAAACAAAATTTCAGTTTTTCATATTCGTTAGAAAAATATGATTAAACATATTTAAATATTTCTGATTTCGTTCAATTCTGATTTATTTTGAATCCTGTAGTCAGTCAAAGTTCAAATTCAAAATTTCAAACTACAGCGCTATTTTAAACTCCTTTTATAATTAAATTAAATTTATTCGTTTTAAAATAAATTCCTAGTCGTTATTATTTAAAATAAATCATTTTAAATATTAAATTTCCTTTAAGATTTCTAAAATAAAAATTTTAAATTGGCCCCAAATTCCGGGTTGTTACAATTTCTCTAGCTGATCCCTAGAGGTATTTGATGGTGATTCTGTCTTGATTGAAATCTATGGATTTGCAAGGACTACCCGCTACTGATCCATAGGGTAATTCAAAGATGTAGTAGGAGAGTGCCTTCAGTTTGTCCAGTCCCAGGACAACTTGTATGGACGGATGTCTGACAGAGTATTTCCAAAGGGATCACGGACGTTGATTTCCTCAAATGTATTTTTGTGGAGGCGGAGAAGACACCTTCTCTTAACTAAACAACCTGAGTATTTTTTTGGAAATCAATTAGTGATTCTGGCGGATTTGACAATGTGGCATTCAAAGTGAATGATGGCCCGGTGTTCAAAAAGATATGTTATGACCTCAGGCCTCACAACCGGGAAATGAAAAAAATCGGCCAGGCAACATAGCTATGTGGGTCGCTCCCATTAGGGTGTATAATCACATATCTAGAGAAAAATCCATTTCCTTCTTTAATCTTTCGATGCTGTCCATTTTGGGAAACAGTGGTTTGGGCCCAACCGTTGGTGATATACATTCGATACACTCAAGCGAAATCGGTGGTCGATGATGTATGGGCCGGGTTGCAAGACGTTCTTGTTGAATCCAGTGTATTCCTCTCTAGTGATACACTATCGGTAGGTGGTTCCATACCTTGTCATAGTCAGAATCAAATCTCCAATAAGCGCCCACGGTTTTGTTTGTATACTATTTATATGGAGCGTGAGATGCAAGCATTCTGCTAAATTCTATTTACTTGTATTTAGACACTATTATAATATCACATAAGTATTGATTTCAAAAACATTTTGGGTTATAGTAAGGTAAAAATCGTCTGTGTTTATGTATGGGCTGGTCTTACTATTATCCTTTTCTTTCAAAAGGATTTGTGACTTTAAAATCAATATGGATGATATTATAAACTTAGCAAGTTTCTTTCACTCTTGTTCACCAGACTGACCCGGTATTTGTAAAGCTTGGGTTAGACATGGTTGTACCAGTTCAGGTTATCGGATGCTGTGAAATCCAAAGACAAGTTGAAGGAGTTTAGACGTATGTCGTTATACCGTTATTTTTCCGTTGTATGTTATATATATGAGGACAGGCTATTATAACTGTCCAGATGTATGGATGTACTCTGATGTTGTAAGTATTAGTTCATGCTCTTAATAAAAGTTATTTCAATAATTATATTTTGTTCCGTTGCGATGTGAGACTCTGTATGGTGTTGGCTCTTCTTATCCTTCTATTCTAGTGTTCTTTTTTTCTTATCTCACCCTTTAACTTCTTTCTTCTAGCTTTCTGGGGTTTTCGGTACCTGAGTTTTGGACATGGGTTGTATAAATGTCAAGATTCGAATGTCGAAATTCCTGGGACACTACAAATTTTCTCCAACTTGTAACTCTTTGTTATTAATAATATTCAAACTACTCTTCCAAAGTGGAGGAGGTCTCTCGCGAGGCCGAACCACTATAAATTTCTCATGTTATTTACTGCTTTCCGCACTAACTTTTACGATCAAAACTGTAACTCCTAAGTTTTTTGGAATCATGGGTGTTTACGACATTTTTTGCCGTCAAAAGGTATATTTTTCTAAGTTTGTCACATTCGAGATTTTTGACCGTTCAAATCGACACTGATCCTTAATGTCGACATAAACAGATCAAAAATCCGGATATTTATTGGGATTAAAATAAGAAAAAGAAGAAAGAAGAAAACAAATACAGAATCTTGCAGCAGAAGGACAAAATATAATAAATAAATAATAGTTCATGAAGCTGTTAAAACATACATTTTATTATATTTTACAACGATTATCAGAGTAAATTAACATACAACATACAAATGCATTTGCAGCGGAATAATAATACGTCTGTTGAGCTCCATCTGCATCTTCATAATGGTATCTTCAAAGCAAGTGAAACTTCGCTAACTGCAACTTGGTCTGACCCGATCTTGTTGCAAAAAAAGAAATACAACAAACACTCGAATCAGAACTAAATCATTCTCATATTAGTTAAATCAAATTTCATGTAATAATATGAGTGCAATAACTTAAGAGATGTTACAGGAATTTTCATCTCTTAAGGATCCGTCAAACTAACACTATATAATAAAATACGCTATTATAATAATGTCTATGGTTAAATATAACATAATAAAATAATGTAAGCGGGATTACCATTATTACCCTTACACCGTTTATATCGTGGCCGCACAGTTTGCATATAACACACCAATACATCAACGGATAGGGTTGCGCCGTGATACGAAAATGTTAAATCAAAATCGTAGGGGGCTTGATCAGGACAAATATGACAAGGCATTGAGGCAATACCCATCAGTAGTGATTCTACCGGATTGCGGATCCAGGCCGGTGGTAACGTATAGCCGCAACTACCGCCCACCCAAGACATACCCCCAAAATCAATCAAAGGCGCCAATCAATCACAAAGTATATATATGGTAACGAAGAAGTATGCCCGCTCAGAGTAGCTAACTCAATTAACCTTGGTATGACTCTTGTTTTAGTCATTTTAACTATGACCCGAAGGTCAAGGCTATCCATCATCGTTCTCTTTCTTCAAATCCAGTAATCGGCTCCAAATCCATCCAACATCATTTCAAGAACTTCACCGCGTACACAGTTGTTAAAGTGGTTTTAGGTATTGGGAGAGAGTAGGACAATATCCATTCCCGGTCTCTTTAACAACCAAACGTTTACATTTTTCACACCGGTTAGTTCTTTTACATTTTGAAGAGGTTCATATTTCATATCAAAATATCAGATTTTCAAAATCATTCAATATTCAAAATAGAATATTATTCACACTAAAATCTCCATTTAAACCAATTAAAATCTTGAAAAAATTCCAACATTAATAATTTGAAAAATAAAATAGTTAACAGTATATTTAAAATAGTTTAGATATATAACTGAAATAGTTTGAAAATAAATAGTTTGTAATTTAAAATAGAATTTATCAAATTTATTAAAATATATAGTTAAAACATTAAGTAATTTATAAAATAAATAGTTGATTATAAAATGATTTATTTAAAATAATTTATAAAATAAAATAGTAATAAAATAAAATAGTTTATAATGAAAAAAATTATTACTAAGATAGTTTATAAAATGATTTGAAATACTATAGTTGGAATTAGAATCGTTTCTCTAACATTTCAATTAAACTTGAAGTCATATTTCAACTTCAATTCAACCAACTCAATTTTCAATAATTCCATCGATTAAACTTCCAATTTACATTCATTTCAATTCAATCTAATTAATTCAAATAGTTACATTCCAAATCAGATTCTCATTTTCAATGATTCCAATTTATAACAAACATCGAGTTCACAATTCATATATAATTCAAATCAATGTTGATTCATAATAAATGTCAAAGGTAGGTGAAACCATTCAATTTCAATAAATTCGATTTACATTATATTTCACTTTATTTAGCTTTAGTTACAACACTAATTTATTCCCCTTTTTGTTCATATTTCAAAATTCAAGGTTAAATTTTGAAGGAAATAAATTATAGAACATCACTTATATTTTCTTTAAAACAATATTTCAAAATTCATGATTAAAACAAATTTTATTTAACCAACCGGTGTCCGTATAAAATTTTGCATCCTATGGCCAAGTGATACTTAAATTTTAATTTTAGTATTTTAGGGAAAGGATATATATCATTTCAATCCAAATCAGGGTCATAGGTATTTATCATTTCAACCTACGTTCTTAATTCATTTTAATGATTAATCCCGGGTTTATTCGATGCCCGTAACATCTAGGGTAATGATTGGGATTAATCAGCACAAACAATGGTCATATATGAATAACAGGTAGATTCACACAATTAACATCAACAGGTCAAACATATCAAATTCACGCCATTCATCCCATCAATACATACAAACAGTACAATATCTGTAACACCCCACCTCCGCCAGGGTGGCTCTTGCAAGCACTCTGACTTTGGAGGGGCGTTTGAATCAGGTAAACATGCATAATGATATATCAAGGCAGAACAAGAACATATGTATATATGTAAACAGAGTAAATAAGATAAGTAAAACTGCGGAAGATTTCAAACCATTTCAAAACAAGTCTGGTACAACATAATGTCAACTTTCCAAATACACAAGTCTAGATAAAAACAGCATCACTGAAAAACTGAAATACATAAGTACTATCCCCAAAATAAGTGATAACCATAGCTAGCTTCATGTCAAGACCGTACATGAGCTAAAATCCCACAAGCAAGCAATCTGAAATCCAAGCTAAGCTCCAACGTTCCCACCCTGAGAACCTGGGGGGGGAACGGAAGAAAAGAGGCGAAAGAAAACAGGTCAGTCAAAAAGACTGAGTAAGTCCTACTACAATCAATGTAAACTGATAAAGTTAACTGGCATGAGAAGCAGGGATGAACATAAGGATAACTACATACTAGCATGATGATTAACTAACAAGGTAGATAAAGGTGTCATCACATAATCAGGTTTAAGGTTTTTGCACCACAGGTGTACTAGCAAACTAACATGACTTGAATAAACAAGTATTGATCCCTTGGCCCAAGCTTTGGCCCAATAACATGAAGTGACCCTAATACGCGGTCCAACCAAACGGTCTAGTCGATCGGCTCCCTATAAGCCTAACTCGTCACGTGTTGGTGTCAATACGGCCCAACATAATTGTAGTCAGACTGTGCAGGGTCTCCCGTCGGGTGTATCAAGCCCTAGGGTGTCAACCCCTGGACACCATAAACATAAGTGCACAGTCTCGATCTACTGGTACCCGTGCATGTTTTCCCCGGCTTCGGACTATGTGCACGACCATAGTCCGCCCGGAACTACACCGGCGTACCACTCTGCCGTCGTTTTTGGTCTCTTACCTCAAGTCCAGTAATTGTGCCCCCCCACCCTAGCCTAGTCCCTAGGGTCTTAATGATACGAACTTGGGATTACTACTGGAGTGGACCCCCATTGCTAGAATTTTCTAGTGGGTTAAGTACGGTTTAACCCTTTTACTAATCATGGATTAACTTGGTTAAGTGTAACGATGAGTTCACGACTTAACCCTGATTAATCTACCAAGACCAAATTGGTTAAGTATAAAGTGGACCATGAATTAACCCTAATCATGAGGCATTAATTAATTTAATGTGCCTTAACCTCTCACATTAGACCTTGTTGTGGTTACTAGTTAAGCCGGGCGGGTCCGGGTAGCTTTACACCACAACTTGGTCTAACCTCGGGTTCAAGGTACCACATGGCCAACTTCTCACATTGGGTCCTATTGTTTGTAGCAACTAGTTAGGCCGGTCGGTTCCGGGTAGGTTTACGCTACAAACTCAACCCAACCTCGAGTTGGTCACACTTATATTTTGTAACACCCTGAATTTTAGTTAATACTAAAATTCACTAATTACAGGATAAATAATCTCAGATGTGGGAATTGGGGGTAACGGGCTGGGTCATTGCGTTCGTCTCGGAAAAATACGCGAAATAGAGTCCGAGTTTTCGAGAATCGGAGTCCGTATGGCCCGGTTATGGCCCAAAGAAGTTTGCAGAAAATTTAAAGTTAAAAACAGATTTAAAAATTCGAATTTAGATTTCAGAATAGAACCAGCGGGGCCAGGCGGGAAAATTCCCGCCCTAACCATGTCGACAGGGCTGTCGACAGGCCTGTCGACAGGGGGGTCGTCTTGCCTGTCGACTTGCCTGTCGACCTGGGCGCGGCGTCCAGTGAACCTGGGTGCACCAGGTTGGGTTTTAGGCTGGCTTGGAGGGCTGGGTTCTAGAGATTTCCTAAATCTAACGGACCTAATCTAATCTAGGGTTAATCTAAGGGCCTAAAACACTCACCTAATCTATAAATACACCCTAAACCTACCCTAATCCATACTAAAAATAGAAATGATGGCCTCATGCCGCCAAATTAAATCTTAGAAGGAGCCTCCACTAATTTATGAAGGAAGTTGCAAGCTAATCAACCTCAAATCATCATCTTCTTCATATTTAGCAAGTAATTCCACTTCATAAGTTTGCTAATCTTGGGTTTGGTGAGTTTCTATCACTTTAACAACAATTGCTAAAGTAAATAGATTGGGTGTAATGAGACTTATGGTCTTAAATGCGGATTAGTGAGTTTGAATCATTTGTAATGATATGCTACTCTATGTTTTCCTATGTTTATGCATATTTAATAAGTGGGTTTATGCATGTTTAATAAGTTGGTTTATGCATGTTTAACAAGTGGGTTTATGCATGTTTAATAAGTGGGTTTATGCATATTTAGTATGTGAATGTTTATGCAAGTTATGCATGCTTATGCAAGTATGTGAATGTTTATGCAAGTTATGTATATGCTTAAATGCAAGTTTAACATGATATGCAAGTTATGCATGCTTATATGTGAATGTTTATGCAAGTTATGTATATGCTTAAATGCAAGTTTAACATGATATGCAAGTTATGCATGCTTATGCAAGTATGTGGATGCTTATGCAAGTATGTGAATGCTTATGCAAGTTATGTGTATGCTTAAATGCAAGTTTAACATGTTATGCAAGTTATGAGAATGCTTATATGCAAGTTCAACATGTTATGCAAGATATGTGTATGATAATATGCAAGTTCAACATGTTATGCAAGATATGTGTATGATAATATGCAAGCTCATATGCAACATGTTATGCAAGTCATGTGTATGATAATATGCAAGTTTGGGGTAAATGTAGTTGGGTTAATATATGCTCATATATGCAAGTTGACATCCTCTTAACCCATGATAAAGTTATATGCTAAGATGTGGTTAAACCCATGATATTTGTGATGGATCTTCCCTTTATTATGTCATGAAATGAGAACGATTTACGTGGGGAACGATGGGGTTAATAAATATGTTAATAAAAGTATGATTGGGTATGATTAAGCATACCATAAAAATAAATTAACATAAGTGGGCATTTACCTATTGAGTTAGGTCTACCCCATGGGAATTTACCTATTGAGTTAGGTCTACCCATGTTATAAAGAATGTGTAATTAATTAGGGATAATTAATTATGGGGGTGATTAATTAGGTGTAATTAATCAGCTAAGACACGAGGTTGGACCCTTTTGTAGCGGAAGTCTGCCCGGAACCGACCGGCCATCCAGCGGCTACAAATGATTGGCCCAATGTGAGAGGTCTTAGTCATAAATTAAATACGTGATTAAAGTAAAGACACGAGGTTAGACCCTTTTGATGACAGAAGTCTGCCCGGAACCAACCGGCATATCCAGCAGTCATAAAAGACGGTCTAATGTGAGAGGTCTTTATGAGGTCATGATCTTAATTAATTAATTAAGAAACACTTAACCATATTAGCATGTAGAGGGACATGAGGGGTTAAGTGGGTGCCTTGGGTGGCATGTGGAAATCTAGTGGGTTGCCTTGGGTGGCAATAGAAAATATGATTAGAATACTTAACCAAGTGGAAACGTGTAATTAAACATGATTAAAGGGTTAAGTGGGATGCACTAGAAAAAGGGACAAGCTTAGGTGGGTAGCTTGTGGGGGCCCATTTCAACCAGTAACCTATATGTATCTTATTGGGCTCGACCCATGTCGAGGACGGGACACGCGTACTGGGCTTGACTATAAGAGGCCAAAACGGGCTAGCGGTGGCAACGCAAGTCCAACGGGTTTCATATGCGTGTGTGGGGCCGGGCTGGTAGATAAGCCGTTGTTGCATCGTGTAGGTATAAGCCGTGCACCGTTAATAGTATTGGGTTGCCACTTTAGGGGAGTGATACACCCCACTGTGGGACCAGCACGGGTATCTACGGTAGGGAGCCGATCGCTTGGGGAGTAGTGGGGTACACCTAGTGGAGATAGGGGCAGACGGCACCTATGTGGTCAGCTAGGGGTACATGAAACTACTAGTTATATCTTTCTTTTAAGTCCTTGGGTGGGATCAATCTTTGAGTATGAATGACTGGTGTGGTGCAGTTAGTAATTATTCTTGGGTGGGTAGATGCGTCTTTACAGTTATCTTAGTTTATCCTAAGTCTACCAAGCTGCTTAGTGTAGCCATTCATCCCCAGACATTACCGTAGGTGAAGTTTATGTCTTCTCTGGTTACTTTAATGATTGTATTGTTAAAGTTATAGGACTCGCTCAGACTTATGTCTGACCCCGTTGTTTTTATCTTTTTCCTAACCCTCAGGTCCTACGGTGGATCCTAGCAGTAGTGGAGCTTGATCGGATTGCTGTTCCAGTCTTTAGGAGCTTGGATAGATATAAAGCTCCAGTTACCCAGTTATCTTTTCTTTTGTCCTGGCTATTGTATGAGAGAGTGGGATTATGTACTTCTTTATTTTGATGGATATTGTACTTGACTTTTATTGTGGTTTTATGATGTAACCAGACATGTTTATTTCCGCTGTTATGAGATGAAGTTTTAAATTCCATGTGCTATTTATATCTGTCTTGTTGTAATTTTTCTGTTCTATATTCACTAAAATACTCCACCGATGCTATGGCATTCCCTTTAAGAGTGACCATAGCGGGCGTGGGGTGTTACACGTGGTATCAGAGCAAAGGTTACCGGAACAGATAAAATTTTTAGAAAGCTATTTTTTCTAAAACATTTTTGGAAGAAATATTTTCAAAGACATGTCTTTTAAGAGAAAAGTTTTTGAAAGAAAAGCATAATCCCCAATAGCCATATCTATATCCTTCGAATTCTCCGTTTTGAATCTTTCCTTTTTCGTTTCAGCATGGCTGAGGATCTTAACTTTCCGGAGGGTGTGACGGTACCAGTATGGTATTGGAGATTGATGGAGGCTAGGGCCACAACTGCGGGTCCAGCAAATGTTCCTCCACCAACCGTAGCACCCGATCTTCCTCCTCCCCCTCCTCCTCCACGGATACTTTTGCTAAGACTTGCAAGGAATTCAAAGCTATGGGAGGGAAACCTTTTCAAGGATCTGAAACTTTTGTGGAGGCTAGAGATTGGCTTAAGGAGGTGGAAGAGTTGATAGATATCTTTGAGATGGAAGAAGGAAAGAAAGTCAAGTTAGCTTCTTGGTTAATGAAGGGAGAGGCCTCATTCTGGTGGGAGGTCACTAATGGGGAACGCCCCGTTGACTCTTGGGCGGATTTCAGGCAAAGATTTGTGGCAAAGTTTCTCTCAAGGGCGGAGGAAAACTTGTATATGGAAAGATTCTTGACTCTAAAGCAAGGAAATCTCTCGGTGAAGGAATATGTCAACAAGTTTAATCAATTGGCAAGGTTTGGCCTAGACATGGTGAATACACCGGAGAAGAAGGCTTTGAGGTTCGTGAAAGGCTTGAATGAACCGATGCATGGGTTGGCTATGACTCATATCCCTATGGGGGCCACCTTCGAGAAGCTAGTTGACATGGCACTCATGCATGAAGAAGAGAAGGGTCCCAATGCTAGTAAGGCACCCGAGAAGAGGGGAGATCAAAAGAGACCTCAGCAACAACAACAAAACAAATGTGGGAAAGGCAACGGTGGAAAGGGCAAGAAGAAGAAGTGTTTCAATTGTGGGACACCTGGCCACCTAAGCAAGGATTGTCGCAAGAAGAAGAAGACTGGCTGCTTCCACTGTGGTGAAGCAGGGCATCTTGTGAAAGACTGTCCCAAGAAGGGGCAAAGGACGGGGTCTACCTCAGGAGGACAGGTGCAAGCTCTTATGGCACCGGGTCAGGCTAGGGGGCAAGTACAGGCACTCGCGGTTCCACCAATTCAGGAAAGAGGTAGAACTATTTCCGTTGAAAGTCTGGTTTTTCTATTTGATCATCCTGTCCGTACATTGTTTGATTCAGGCGCATCGCATTCGTTTATCTCATCATCATTAGTTGAGTCACTGCACTTAGACACCAGTCTGGTAGATGATCCCTTGGTTGTTTCAAACCCAATTGGGGGCTCCACTTATTTGTCCATGATATGTTTGGGTTTGAAGATTTCTATACTTAGCATTGAGTTTAGATGTGACGCTTTTGTGTTGGGCTTCACGGGCTATGGGTTGATTTTGGGCATGGACAGGTTATCCAGTAATGGTGCTGTTCTTGATTGCGAAAGGAGAGTTGTTAGGCTTATGACCCGCTTGGGTAACACTCTCGAGATCTCTTGTAATCCCATGGATTCTGTCATGCTAAGTTATCTTGAATCGCTTGACGCTTCGATCGAGAGTTTGCAATCTGTTAGAGTAGTCCGGGAATATCCGGATGTGTTTGAGGAGGTGAAGGGCTTACCTTCGAAGCGGGAGATTGACTTCCGAATATATCTGGTGGATAATGCTAAACCTGTATCTTTACCAGTGCGCCACATGGCTCCTCGTGAGAGGAGGGAACTCCATAAGCAAGTAGGGGAGTTGCTTGAGAAGGGGTTTATAAGACGAAGTATATCGGAGTGGGGTGCTCCAGTAGTTTTTGCTACAAAGGCGGATGGGTCCCTCAGACTTTGTGTAGACTATAGAGAACTCAACAAGCTCACAAAGAAGAACAGACACCCATTACCGAGGATTAATGATCTTTTCGATCAGTTGGTTGGCGCTTCAGTATTTTCTCAGTTGGACTTAGCCATGGGGTTTCATCAGTTGAGGGTGGCTGAGGATAGCATAGACAAGACTGCCTTTAGGACTCCGGATGGTTTCTATGAGTGGCTGGTGATGCCATTTGGGTTGACGAACGCCCCTGCATACTTTGTTGATTTGATGAGTAGGGTGTTCAGGGAGTTCCTTAATAAATTCGTGGTGGTCTTTGTGGATGATATCTTAGTATTTTCTAAGAGTGAAGAAGAGCATGCCCTACATCTTGGGGAGGTATTGAAGACTCTTCGAGCACATAGCCTTAAGGCTAAATTCTCTAAATGTCACTTCTGGAGGAAGGAGGTGCGGTTCTTGGGGCACGTGGTCTCCAAGGAAGGGATAGTTGTGGATCCCGCGAAGGTAGTGTCAATTCAGGATTGGAAGGTTCCGAAGAATGCTACCGAAGTAAGAAGTTTCTTGGGGTTGGCGGGTTACTATAGGAAGTTTATCAAAGACTTCGCGAAGATATCAGCCCCATTAACCCGCTTAACGAAGAAGAATCTTGTTTTCGCATGGGACGTAGATTGTGATGATGCGTTCCGACGGTTAAAGAGAGCTTTAACCACTGCTCCAGTTTTAGTGTTGCCAGATGGGAGTAAGCCATTTGTTGTTTATACTGATGCTTGTGGGACAGGACTAGGCGCAGTCTTAATGCAAGAGGGAAGGGTGATAGCCTATGGTGGAAGGCAGTTGAGAGTGCATGAGAAAAATTACCCTACCCATGATCTAGAGTTGGCCGCTATTGTTTTTGCGCTTAAGATGTGGCGCCATTATCTTCTTGGTGAGAGATTCGAATTGTTCACTGACCACAAATCATTGAAGTACTTGTTTTCTCAGAAGGATTTGAATCTGAGACAGCAAAGGTGGATGGAATTCTTAGCATCCTATGATTTCGAGATAGCGTATACCCCTGGCAAGGGTAACGTGGTGGCGGACGCCTTGAGCAGAAAATGGTTGTCCTTGAGTCCATTGTTCGTAGAACAACGAAGCTTGGAATTTATCTCGATGTTTGATTTCAGACCTTCCATTGATTATGTACCCGGTTTGCTAGCATCCTTGGAGGTTAGACCTACTCTTTTGGGGCGGATTGGAGAAGCACAGAAGGACGACCCACAGTTGGTTGAGTTGGTGGAGAAGCTCATAAGGGGGGAGTCGTCCAGCTATTTGAGTAGGTACACCCTAGACGATAGGGGGTGTTTGCGTAGAGACGGTAGACTTTGTGTACCGCAAGACGAGGGTTTGAGGAAGGTTATTCTTGATGATGCACACCGTTCAAGGATGACCATTCATCCCGGTGGGGACAAGATGTACCAAGACATGAAGAGGGTTTTCTTCTGGGCCGGTATGAAGAAAGATGTGGCCGAGTATGTCGCTCGATGCTTGGTGTGCCAGCAAGTGAAGGCGGAGCAAAGGAAACCAGGTGGGTTGCTTCACCCATTGGAAGTTCCACAATGGAAGTGGGACAGTGTCTCGATGGATTTTATTGACGGGTTACCCAGATCGAGAAAGGGTAATACGGGAATTTGGGTGGTGGTAGACAGACTTACTAAGAGCGCCCATTTCATACCTGTGAAGAGCAAGAGGACTGCTCCATGGCTAGCTTCAGTATATCTTCGAGAGATAGTTCGATTACATGGGGTACCCTCTAGCATAGTGAGTGATCGAGATCCTATCTTCACTAGCGAGTTTTGGAGAAGTTTGCAAGAAACAGTGGGGACTCAATTGTGTCTGAGCACCGCATATCATCCTCAGACGGACGGCCAGACTGAGAGGGTGAATCGTGTTCTAGAAGACCTTTTGAGGCTTTGTATCTTAGATTTTGGAGGTACATGGGAAGAGCATCTTCCATTGGTGGAGTTCGCATATAATAATAGCTTTCAGTCCAGTATCGGTATGGCTCCTTTCGAAGCTCTTTATGGAAGGCCTTGTCGATCACCTGCATGTTGGTGGGAATCTACGGATAAGATCTTGCTTGGGCCTGATATGGTTAGGGAGACTTCTGAGAAGATTGACTTGATTCGAAGAAGGATGAAAGCAGCGCAAGATAGGCAAAAATCTTATGCGGACAAGAGAAGGACAGATCTTGAGTTTGAAGATGGGGACATGGTCTTTGTCAAAGTGTCTCCATTGCGAAATGTGGTTCGCTTTGGATCTGTTGGGAAGCTAGCACCAAGGTTCGTGGGGCCGTTTCCTATTAAGGAAAGGATTGGACGGATGGCATATAGAGTGGAGCTGCCCGACAGACTTAGTGGTGTACATGACGTATTCCATGTGTCCCATTTGAGGAAGTGCTTACATGAGACCGCAGAGGTGGTAGAGCTGAGCTTGCTTAAAGAAGTGGAAGTAGAGCGTGATGTGACTATTCGACGAGATCCTACTCTCATCCTTGGGTCAGAAACTAGGAAATTGAGGAATCGAGAGGTTCAACTAGTCAAAGTACAATGGGGAGAAGACGAGAGCAACGCAACTTGGGAGACGGAAGCGAAGATGTGTTCATTGTACCCATTTCTTTTTGAGGGTATGTCTTTACTTTCTCCTCTATCGTTGTCTAGTACTTATCTTATCTTTAGTATATCCTCTCGTTAGTACTGTTTGACCTTTAGATAGGGTAAACCTATGGTGGAAACATGTGTTTGAGACATGTTATGGTTGATGGATGCAAGTGTTTTCTAGTGGTTGCTCGTGGATGCATATACACACACTCTAGGCACTAGATCGGCTCAGTCACTTCATATTCCATATTGCATAAAATTGTGTGTAGGAAGCTATATTTATGGATGTATAATGGTTGTGTTATCATATGGATGATGCATTTTGGTGAATGATTGTGCACTCATGTAGATATTGTATGTGTCGATAGGGTTCTCTCGCATACATAATGGATGCATGGCACTATCATGGTTTGCATATGTTCATACATTAGATAGGGAACATATACACACACTTTTTGCATATGCTCATACATCATTAGAAATTGTTTTAAGGACAATGGATGCCCGTGTTTGATGGATTGAGTAGATGGTTGTTTGGATGGTAGGATATGCATTCTCCTTAGCTTAGAGATTTCGGGGACGAAATCCTTTAAGGAGGGGAGAATGTAACACCCCGAGTTTTAGTTAATATTAAAATTCACTAATTACAGGATAAATAATCTCAGATGTGGGAATTGGGGGTAACAGGCTGCGTCATTGCGTTCGTCTCGGAAAAATACGCGAAATAGAGTCCGAGTTTTCGAGAATCGGAGTCCGTATGGCCCGGTTATGGCCCAAAGAAGTTTGCAGAAAATTTAAAGTTAAAAACAGATTTAAAAATTCGAATTCAGATTTCAGAATAGAACGAGCGGGGCCAGGCGGGAAAATTCCCGCCCTAACCATGTCGACAGGGCTGTCGACAGGCCTGTCGACAGGGGGGTCGACTTG
Organism: Allium sativum; assembly: GCA_030737875.1. Taxonomy (NCBI): domain Eukaryota; kingdom Viridiplantae; phylum Streptophyta; class Magnoliopsida; order Asparagales; family Amaryllidaceae; genus Allium; species Allium sativum. The sequence goes on along the minus strand of CM060924.1, from coordinate 993,238,535 downwards.
CCTGTCGACCTGGGCGCGGCGTCCAGTGAACCTGGGTGCACCAGGTTGGGTTTTAGGCTGGCTTGGAGGGCTGGGTTCTAGAGATTTCCTAAATCTAACGGACCTAATCTAATCTAGGGTTAATCTAAGGGCCTAAAACACTCACCTAATCTATAAATACACCCTAAACCTACCCTAATCCATACTAAAAATAGAAATGATGGCCTCATGCCGCCAAATTAATTCTTAGAAGGAGCCTCCACTAATTTATGAAGGAAGTTGCAAGCTAATCAACCTCAAATCATAATCTTCTTCATATTTAGCAATTAATTCCACTTCATAAGTTTGCTAATCTTGGTTTTGGTGAGTTTCTATCACTTTAACAACAATTGCTAAAGTAAGTAGATTGGGTGTAATGAGACTTATGGTCTTAAATGCGGATTAGTGAGTTTGAATCATTTGTAATGATATGCTACTCTATGTTTTCCTATGTTTATGCATATTTAATAAGTGGGTTTATGCATGTTTAATAAGTTGGTTTATGCATGTTTAACAAGTGGGTTTATGCATGTTTAATAAGTGGGTTTATGCATATTTAGTATGTGAATTTTTATGCAAGTTATGCATGCTTATGCAAGTATGTGAATGTTTATGCAAGTTATGTATATGCTTAAATGCAAGTTTAACATGATATGCAAGTTATGCATGCTTATATGTGAATGTTTATGCAAGTTATGTATATGCTTAAATGCAAGTTTAACATGATATGCAAGTTATGCATGCTTATGCAAGTATGTGGATGCTTATGCAAGTATGTGAATGCTTATGCAAGTTATGAGAATGCTTATATGCAAGTTCAACATGTTATGCAAGATATGTGTATGATAATATGCAAGTTCAACATGTTATGCAAGATATGTGTATGATAATATGCAAGCTCATATGCAACATGTTATGCAAGTCATGTGTATGATAATATGCAAGTTTGGGGTAAATGTAGTTGGGTTAATATATGCTCATATATGCAAGTTGACATCCTCTTAACCCATGATAAAGTTATATGCTAAGATGTGGTTAAACCCATGATATTTGTGATGGATCTTCCCTTTATTATGTCATGAAATGAGAACGATTTACGTGGGGAACGATGGGGTTAATAAATATGTTAATAAAAGTATGATTGGGTATGATTAAGCATACCATAAAAATAAATTAACATAAGTGGGAATTTACCTATTGAGTTAGGTCTACCCCATGGGAATTTACCTATTGAGTTAGGTCTACCCATGTTATAAAGAATGTGTAATTAATTAGGGATAATTAATTATGGGGGTGATTAATTAGGTGTAATTAATCAGCTAAGACACGAGGTTGGACCCTTTTGTAGCGGAAGTCTGCCCGGAACCGACCGGCCATCCAGCGGCTACAAATGATTGGCCCAATGTGAGAGGTCTTAGTCATAAATTAAATACGTGATTAAAGTAAAGACACGAGGTTAGACCCTTTTGATGACAGAAGTTTGCCCGGAACCAACCGGCATATCCAGCAGTCATAAAAGACGGTCTAATGTGAGAGGTCTTTATGAGGTCATGATCTTAATTAATTAATTAAGAAACACTTAACCATATTAGCATGTAGAGGGACATGAGGGGTTAAGTGGGTGCCTTGGGTGGCATGTGGAAATCTAGTGGGTTGCCTTGGGTGGCAATAGAAAATATGATTAGAATACTTAACCAAGTGGAAACGTGTAATTAAACATGATTAAAGGGTTAAGTGGGATGCACTAGAAAAAGGGACAAGCTTAGGTGGGTAGCTTGTGGGGGCCCATTTCAACCAGTAACCCATATGTATCTTATTGGGCTCGACCCATGTCGAGGACGGGACACGCGTACTGGGCTTGACTATAAGAGGCCAAAACGGGCTAGCGGTGGCAACGCAAGTCCAACGGGTTTCATATGCGTGTGTGGGCCCGGGCTGGTAGATAAGCCGTTGTTGCATCGTGTAGGTATAAGCCGTGCACCGTTGATAGTATTGGGTTGCCACTTTAGGGGAGTGATACACCCCACTGTGGGACCAGCACGGGTATCTACGGTAGGGAGCCGATCGCTTGGGGAGTAGTGGGGTACACCTAGTGGAGATAGGGGCAGACGGCACCTATGTGGTCAGCTAGGGGTACATGAAACTACTAGTTATATCTTTCTTTTAAGTCCTTGGGTGGGATCAATCTTTGAGTATGAATGACTGGTGTGGTGCAGTTAGTAATTATTCTTGGGTGGGTAGATGCGTCTTTACAGTTATCTTAGTTTATCCTAAGTCTACCAAGCTGCTTAGTGTAGCCATTCATCCCCAGACATTACCGTAGGTGAAGTTTATGTCTTCTCTGGTTACTTTAATGATTGTATTGTTAAAGTTATAGGACTCGCTCAGACTTATGTCTGACCCCGTTGTTTTTATCTTTTTCCCAACCCTCAGGTCCTACGGTGGATCCTAGCAGTAGTGGAGCTTGATCGGATTGCTGTTCCAGTCTTTAGGAGCTTGGATAGATATAAAGCTCCAGTTACCCAGTTATCTTTTCTTTTGTCCTGGCTATTGTATGAGAGAGTGGGATTATGTACTTCTTTATTTTGATGGATATTGTACTTGACTTTTATTGTGGTTTTATGATGTAACCAGACATGTTTATTTCCGCTGTTATGAGATGATGTTTTAAATTCCAAGTACTATTTATATCTGTCTTGTTGTAATTTTTCTGTTCTATATTCACTAAAATACTCCACCGATGCTATGGCATTCCCTTTGAGAGTGACCATAGCGGGCGTGGGGTGTTACATATTTTCTAAGTGTCATGTCCATCATGTTTCCAAAACATATTACAAGTTTTCAAGCATTTGGGTAGACCTAACTTAATAGGTAAATTCCCAATGGGTAGACCTAACTTAATAGGTAAATTCCCAATCTTATGTTTTTATGTCTTTTAAGTTTACCCAACCCCAAACGCAATCCCATCGCTTACATATCGCAATAGCGCATAAAGGATAGAAAGAGGGAACTTGGCATAATCATGACATAAAGGTGTTGGAGCCACAAGTTCAACATGGTGGCATATGAAATGTACACATGTTCATATACTTGCATATTACATTTTTAGGCCTCAAAAGCATGCATAAAACCAAACTTAGCATATTGGTGATACATGGTGATAAATGACATGTAGAAATGGCCATAAGTTCGCATTTAGCCTCACATGCAAGTTATCATAAGAGATATGATAACCTACATGTTGCCAAAATGCAACCTTTAGCATAAAGCTTGAAGCTTTATGTTCATATACTCAAGATAAGCTTGCATAACATGATAACATGAACAAAATGATCATCCCAAACTTTCATAACATACTTGCATATCATATGACGAACTTGCATATCAAACTTGCATAACATAACATGATAAACTTGCATATCATAACATGGCAAACTTGCATAGCATAACATGGTAAAATTGCATATCATAACATGGCAAACTTGCATAGCATAACATGGTAAACTTGCATATCATAACATGGCAAACTTGCATAACATAACATGGTAAACTTGCATATCATAACATGGCATACTTGCATAGCATAACATGGTAAACTTGCATATCATAACATGGCATACTTGCATAACATAACATGATAAGCTTGCATATCATAATGGTCAACCAAACTTGCATCATTCATTTAACTTTAGAGTTTAAATATGAAAGTAAAATAGGGCTTACAATGCTTATGAAGACACAAAAATATGACAAAGCCCTTATGCAATCAAATAGACCCAAAATGCAAGCTCTAATAGAAAATCCCTTGAGCCAAAATGATCAAAACCCTTGCTTTATGATGTAAATATGGAAACTTGACTTGAATGCAAGCTAATGACGCTCATACAAGCTTGAAAACACTTGTATGCATGGAAAATCTCTCATAGAAATTTATTTAGGATTTTATGAAGAGAGTGGAGGCCATGAGAGGAATGATTTTTCCATAGTTTAGTTACTTGAATGAATAATGATGATTTAGGGTTAGGTTAGGGTCTTATTTATAGAGATTAGGATTAGTTCAAGCCTTAGGATTAAACCCTAGTTCCAATCTCAGCCCTCAAAACCGAATCTGGCCCCCAAACTCAACACAACTCCAAAATGGTGCACCAGGCAAAACTGCCCGGCTGAGCCAAGTCGACAGCCAAGTCGACAGGGCTATCGACTTGGGTCCAACCAAATCGACTCCCAAGTCGACAGGGCTGTCGACTTGGGTGCTCTGGCGGGAGTTTTCCCGCCTAGCCCAATCTGACCTAATTTCCAAATTCAAACTTGAATTTGAAATCTGTTTTTTACTTTGAAATTTTCTGAAAACTTCGTTGGGCCTTAATCGGGTCATACGGACTCCGATTTTCGTAAACTCGGACTCTATTTCGCGTATTTTTCCGAGACGAACGCAATGGCATAGCCCGTTTCACTTGATTCAGATTTGTAAATTAAATTCTGCCTCGATTTACGTTATAACAGGTTATTGAAAATACGGGTTGTTACATTCTCCCCTCCTTAAAGGATTTCGTCCCCGAAATCTTCAAGTTAGGAAGAACATATCCTACCATCCAACATCCATCTACTCAAAACATCATCCACGAGCAATCATCGTCCTTACAAGATTCTAAATGTTGTATGAACATATGCAAAGGTGTGTGTATATGTACTTATCTAATGCAAATATCATCAATGCAAATTATGTTAGTGAAATGAATCCATATGTATGCAATTCCTAACATAATGTATAACATCTATATGTGTGCACATAACATACATCCATATGCAACATCCATGTGATAACACAAAAATTTTCATCCATGAATAAGCGTAAACACTCATGCATATGCAATATGAGGAGTGTGTGAGCCGATCTAGTGCCTAATGTGTATAATGCATCCACGAGTAACCACTTGCAAACACTTGCAACCACTTGCAACCACCAAGCATAACATGTTTCAAACACATGTTTCATCCAAAGGGTTTCTACCTAAGGTTCTCATGACAAGATTAACATGATAAACTAGAAAATCAAGACAAACATGGATAGCAAAAGATATGCTACAAAGAGATCGGGAAGATAAGCAGGATATACTCCTTTCGGATTACAAGAAATCCCTTCCTAACCCTGACATGTATTACTAACCGATGAGTCATACCCCCTTATGGAGTTTACAACAGAAGTGGGATCGAGAACGGGACCGAGAGGATATATGTAAAAGATAACATGCGAGTAAGTTCCACAGGAAAACAAGGATCAAGGATATGCTCTTAAAAAAAGATATGATGCGCGTATCTAGCCTTCAGTCTTCTAAGTCACGTTTCCTTGAGCTTAACTCCATTGTGCTTTGACCGTCTTTTACCTCATGATTTCTTGGCTTCTTAACTCTTATTTCCCAATATGAGTTGGAACCCATTTCATTGTCGCCTCCCGTCTTCCTTTTTCACTTACTCTTCTATCATTCTTGGCTTAAACATAACTATGTCCTCATGGTTTCATGCAAGCCCTCCAAAATTCACTAGTGAATCCTGGATCTCGTTTACTTACTATAAAGTATTCCACGCAGCAGAACTTTTCTTGAAAATACCAATCCTCGTTGCCAATTGCTCTTACTAACATGATTTTCTATAACTCATGCTTGAACGAAATGAACCATCCGCCTGCGAATGATAGGCCGTACTTAGATTCAGTGCTTGCCCATGACTTCCCGTAGACTATTCCAAAACTGGCTAGTGAAAATTGAGTCATGGTTACTAACTATCCTTTAGGGAACCTCGTGCAACCGCTTTATTTCTTGAAAGTAAACTGTCGCTAGCTATGATGCAGTCCTTTCGCTCTTTACCGGAGTGAAATGAGCACTCTTCGTGAGTCTACCTACTATGACCCACATGCTCTTATTCCCTTTCTTGATCTAGGCAGTCCATCCACGAAATCCTTCGTGACGCTTTTCCCTCTTCCATTGCGGGGACCTCCAATGGATATAATAGCCCACCGGGCTTCTATGACTCGGCCTTTAACCTGTTGGCACAACATGCACCTTGGGTCAAACTCAGCCACCTCCTCGGGTGATGTGCATCTTCAAGAACCTTCTTTCTCTCATTGCGTCTTAGCCATCCCTTGTTATCTATGGCGAGGTGACTTAACATCCTGCCTCTAATCAACTTGTCCATGATCTCGACTAACTGCGGGTCTTCTTTCTGCGAAGTCCCTACTTGGTCCATAAGGGTAGGTCTAAACTCAAGGGACGCTAACTAACTAATTAAACTGAGAGAACCTCTTATTTCAATTGTCCTCGTCGGAGCTTTTCGGTTTTGAACCGCGACCACTTTAGCGGGATCCACCACTAAGCCTTGCTTAGAAACTATGTGCCCAAGAAATCTAACTTCTTTTTCTCCAAAATGACATTTGGAGGACTTGGCTTTCAATCTGATGCGCTCTAAGCGTATCCATCACCTCCTTGAGATGTCTAGCATGTTCTTCCTCGTTCTTTAAGAAAGTCAGGATATCGTCTACAAAGACTACCACAAACTCGTTCAGAAACTCCCTAGACACCCTACTCATCAAGTCCACGAAGTAGGCGGGTGCATTAGTCAAACCGAATGGCATGACCAGCCATTCTAAGAATCCATTTGGAGTTCTGAACGCATTTTTGCCTATATTATCCTCAGCTACTCTGAGCTGATGGAATCCAGTAGCAAGATCAAGAGAAAACAGATGTTCCTACAAGCTAATCAAACAAATCATCGATCCTTGGTAATGGTTGTCTATTCTTCTTGTTCAACTCACGATAATCAACACACGGGCGAAGCGAACTGTCCACATTAGTAGCGCATACTACTAGAGCACCTTCCTCGGAAATGCTTCATCGTATGAAGTTCTTCTCAAGCAACTCCTTGACTTGCTTTCTTAACTCTCATCTCTCGGGACCATGTGCCTAACTGGCCACGAAACTATCTTGGCATTATCAACCAGATAAATGCGGAAATCTATCTCTCGTTTAGGGGTAACCCTCTTCACTTCACCCAAGATATCAGGATATTCTCGGACCACCCTCATAGATTGCAAACTATCGATAGACGAGTTGAGGGATTCAAGATAAAACAACGTGATGGGACCCATAGGGTTACTAGAAATTTTTAGGGTATTACCGAGGCGAGTCATGAGCCTCACAACCCTATGCTCAAAAATCAAGGATGGCTCCAAAAATGGACAACCCATCCATGCCCAAAATCAACCCATACCCTATGAAACCGAGAATATAAGCATCACATGAGAACTCTACACTAAAGATAGAGATTTTCAAATCCACGTAGATAATAGACAAATGGGCGGAAACCCCAATTGGATTTGAAACACACACGGGATCATTAACTAGACTAGTACTTAGGTGCAAACTTTCAACTAAACCAAATGAAATAAACTATGCGATGCACCAGAATCAAACAAAGTACGAACAGGAAAATCAGAAATGTAAACAAGACTTTTAACAGAAACACTACCTCGATCATGAGCTGGAAGAACAATCTTGAGGGGATGAATTCGCCCTCCAGATGGTCTTGCACACTGAGTCTGGCCTTGCCCTTGCTTCTTCGGGCAATCTTTGCTGAAATGTCCAAACTCACCACAGAAAAAGCATTCACCACTCTTCCATTTTCTCTTCCTACAATCCTTAATAAGATGCCCAACTGAACCGCAATAATGGCACTTCCTCTTGTCGTTATTGCCCTTGCTATTGTTCCCCTTGTTGCCTTGACTCTTGTTCTTGTTCTGATTGCCTTGACTGCTCTGACCGCTTGGATTACCCTGATTTCCTTTCCACTGGGAATCAGTCTTCTTGGCTTGAGTATCATTCATCTTGATCTCTTTCTTGTCACTCCTATTCTCTTCATTGAGTAGGGCCATATTCACCAAACTCTCGAAAGTTGCCCTCAAGGGTATATGAGTCATGGCTAAACCATGTAATGGCTCGTTTAATCCTAGAGCAAAGTATAGGGCCTTCTTCTGAGCTGTGTTAACCAAGTCTAAACCGACCCGAGCCAGTTGATTAAACTTATCTATGTATTCCCTAATAGTCATGTCCCCTTGCTCCAGTGATAGGAACCTTAGTCCAAACTTTCCCCAAAAGTCATCCCAAGTCTCAATTGGCCTAGTAGCGGTGGTGACCACCCACCAACGTGCAGCTTCTTCCTTTAGCAACCACACTGCCAATAAAACCTTCCTACGGTCATCTATATCAAAGAAGGCAAAAAGATCTTCGGTTTCTTTCAACCAATTCCTGGCCTCTACAAAAGTCTCGGTTCCAATGAAATTCCTGCAACCCATCGCCTTAAAGTCTTTGCAAATCTCCGCGAAATCCTCTTATGGATGCTGAGGGGGAGGAGGAAGAGGAACCTCAGTGACAGGAAGAGGAGGAACATTAACTACCGGAGGAGGAGGAGGAGGAGCATCTGCGGGGCCGGCTTCGGTCGCCCTAGCCTCCAAAAGTATCCTATACCAAACAGGTACGTGTACTCCCTCCGGAATAGCAAAGTTATCGGCCATACTGAAAACGAAGAAAAAGATAGATTCAGAATGGAGAAAAACGAAGGAATTTTGCTAATGGCTTTTTGGGGAATAGCCTTTAAAATAAACTAGACTTTTCTTTGGAAAATACTTTATACTTGGTTTTGAAAATAGTTTTCCAAAAGTTTTAAAAACCTTTTTGTTCCTTCTCGTAAACCATATGCTCTGATATCAAATGTAACACCCCACCTCCGCCAGGGTGGCTCTTGCAAGCACTCTGACTTTGGAGGGGCGTTTGAATCAGGTAAACATGCATAATGATATATCAAGGCAGAACAAGAACATATGTATATATGTAAACAGAGTAAATAAGATAAGTAAAACAGCGGAAGATTTCAAACCATTTCAAAACAAGTCTGGTATAACATAATGTCAACTTTCCAAATACACAAGTCTAGATAAAAATAGCATCACTGAAAAACTGAAATACATAAGTACTATCCCCAAAATAAGTGATAACCATAGCTAGCTTCATGTCAAGACCGTACATGAGGAAAAATCCCACAAACAAGCAATCCGAAATCCAAGCTAAGCTCCAACGTTCCCACCCTGAGAACCTGGGGGGGGAACGGAAGAAAAGAGGCGAAAGAAAACAGGTCAGTCAAAAAGACTGAGTAAGTCCTACTACAATCAATGTAAACTGATAAAGTTAACTGGCATGAGAAGCAGGGATGAACATAAGGATAACTACATACTAGCATGATGATTAACTAACAAGGTAGATAAAGGTGTCATCACATAATCAGGTTTAAGGTTTTTGCACCACAGGTGTACTAGCAAACTAACATGACTTGAATAAACAAGTATTGATCCCTTGGCCCAAGCTTTGGCCCAATAACATGAAGTGACCCTAATACGCGGTCCAACCAAACGGTCTAGTCGATCGGCTCCCTATAAGCCTAACTCGTCACGTGTTGGTGTCAATACGGCCCAAACATAATTGTAGTCAGACTGTGCAGGGTCTCCCGTCGGGTGTATCAAGCCCTAGGGTGTCAATCCCTGGACACCATAAACATAAGTGCACAGTCTCGATCTACTGGTACCCGTGCATGTTTTCCCCGGCTTCGGACTATGTGCATGACCATAGTCCGCCCGGAACTACACCGGCGTACCACTCTGCCGTCGTTTTTGGTCTCTTACCTCAAGTCCAGTAATTGTGCCCCCCCCCACCCTAGCCTAGTCCCTAGGGTCTTAATGATACGAACTTGGGATTACTGCTGGAGTGGACCCCCATTGCTAGGATTTTCTAGTGGGTTAAGTACGGTTTAACCCTTTTACTAATCATGGATTAACTTGGTTAAGTGTAACGATGAGTTCACGACTTAACCCTGATTAATCTACCAAGCCCAAATTGGTTAAGTATTAAGTGGACCATGACTTAACCCTAATCATGAGGCATTAATTAATTTAATGTGCCTTAACCTCTCACATTAGACCTTGTTGTGGTTACTAGTTAAGCCGGGCGGGTCCAGGTAGCTTTACACCACAACTTGGTCTAACCTCGGGTTCAAGGTACCACATGGCCAACTTCTCACATTGGGTCCTATTGTTTGTAGCAACTAGTTAGGCCGGTCGGTTCTGGGTAGGTTTACGCTACAAACTCAACCCAACCTCGAGTTGGTCACACTTATATTTTCTAAGTGTCATGTCCATCATGTTTCCAAAACATATTACAAGTTTTCAAGCATTTGGGTAGACCTAACTTAATAGGTAAATTCCCAATGAGTAGACCTAACTTAATAGGTAAATTCCCAATCTTATGTTTTTATGTCTTTTAAGTTTACCCAACCCCAAACGCAATCCCATCGCTTACATATCGCAATAGCGCATAAAGGATAGAAAGAGGGAACTTGGCATAATCATGACATAAAGGTGTTGGAGCCACAAGTTCAACATGGTGGCATATGAAATGTACACATGTTCATATACTTGCATATTACATTTTTAGGCCTCAAAAGCATGCATAAAACCAAACTTAGCATATTGGTGATACATGGTGATAAATGACATGTAGAAATGGCCATAAGTTCGCATTTAGCCTCACATGCAAGTTATCATAAGAGATATGTTAACCTACATGTTGCCAAAATGCAACCTTTAGCATAAAGCTTGAAGCTTTATGTTCATATACTCAAGATAAGCTTGCATAACATGATAACATGAACAAAATGATCATCCCAAACTTGCATAACATACTTGCATATCATATGACGAACTTGCATATCAAACTTGCATAACATAACATGATAAACTTGCATATCATAACATGGCAAACTTGCATAGCATAACATGGTAAACTTGCATAGCATAACATGGAAAACTTGCATAGAATAACATGGTAAACTTGCATATCATAACATGGCAAACTTGCATAACATAACATGGTAAACTTGCATATCATAACATGGCATACTTGCATAGCATAACATGGTAAACTTGCATATCATAACATGGCATACTTGCATAACATAACATGATAAGCTTGCATATCATAATGGTCAACCAAACTTGCATCATTCATTTAACTTTAGAGTTTAAATATGAAAGTAGAATAGGGCTTACAATGCTTATGGAGACACAAAAATATGACAAAGCCCTTATGCAATCAAATAGACCCAAAATGCAAGCTCTAATAGAAAATCCCTTGAGCCAAAATGATCAAAACCCTTGCTTTATGATGTAAATATGGAAACTTGACTTGAATGCAAGCTAATGACACTCATACAAGCTTGAAAACACTTGTATGCATGGAAAATCTCTCATAGAAATTTATTTAGGATTTTATGAAGAGAGTGGAGGCCATGAGAGGAATGATTTTGCCATAGTTTAGTTACTTGAATGAATAATGATGATTTAGGGTTAGGTTAGGGTCTTATTTATAGAGATTAGGATTAGTTCTAGCCTTAGGATTAAACCCTAGTTCCAATCTCAGCCCTCAAAACCGAATCTGGCCCCCAAACTCAACACAACTCTAAAATGGTGCACCAGGCAAAACTGCCCGGCTGAGCCAAGTCGACAGCCAAGTCGACAGGGCTGTCGACTTGGGTCCAACCAAGTCGACTCCCAAGTCGACAGGGCTGTCGACTTGGGTGCTCTGGCGGGAGTTTTCCCGCCTAGCCCAATCTGACCTAATTTCCAAATTCAAACTTGAATTTGAAATCAGTTTTTTACTTTGAAATTTTCTGAAAACTTCGTTGGGCCTTAATCGGGTCATACGGACTCCGATTTTCGAAAACTCGGACTCTATTTCGCGTATTTTTCCGAGACGAACGCAATGGCATAGCCCGTTTCCCTTGATTCAAATTTATAAATTAAATTCTGCCTCGATTTACGTTATAACAGGTTATTGAAAATACGGGTTGTTACAATATCCTATAAATTTTCAATTTTTCAGATGTCAGGTTTTAAACAGAATTAAATGTCGAATTTTTAACTTAACTGTAAAATTATATTTAATAGTCAAATTTAACTACACTGTCGATACAAATAAATATAAACATGCAATTTAAACTATCAAACATCAATCCATACAATCATATCATGACATGATATTAATTTAACTAATATTAGAATAGTTTAGTTACGCGTGAGTGGGATTAATCACTCACCTTGATTTAAACGAGATTGAAATCCAACTTTTAGCCCAAAATTCAACGTTCTCAGAATCATCCCAAACCGGCGGCATCGCGAAGAGCTTGTCGATACGATTCCAACGCAACAAAATGTGTGTCATTTTGAAGTCGTATGCAAAAGTTATACACGTTATACAAATTTGTAATTAAATTAAAACGAAACAAACAGCACTTTCTCACCTCAAATAAATGTCACGTCATCCTTCTTCTCTCCCATCTTAAATGTTGTTACATCAAATTTCGAATCACCCATGTCCAAAAATATCCCCTTTCACTTCCACCTTCCATGCCCATCTCTTTACGAAATGCCAGACCGATTTCATCGTTATTCTTCTTTTCGCAATCTCTACCAATACATCACCAACCCGACCAACTCAGTCATCACAATAAAACATCGTTCCCATGTGTTCTTCACCCATGATGCTACAGTATCTACATCTTTTCTGTTGATTCTCCTCAAATTTTGCCACCCAAACTCAAATACAATGTCCGATTCATGCTTTAATCTCTATGTAAATCAAAAATCTCAACCCTACTTTATGTCATTTACTAAAAAAAATTTGAAGCAACATAAATTTTGTTCGAACCTTCTAATTTGCATACCCAGAAGAAGCTCTTGTCTATACAAGTCGAATGAATCTGAAAACAAGTGATTTCGTTGAGTATTGTGTAAGATATATATATATATATATATTTTTGAAGATGAAATGGTGTCGTGGCTTTTGTTTTTCACTGTTTCCGTTTGAGAGAAAATGGTGACCATTGAATAAATGAATTAGCAAATATAAATGAAGGATGCTAAGGTTTCAGAATTAAATATTATTTATACATTAAATTTCCAAAATTTTCATCTCTATCACTTATTGTAAGTTACCTAAAATTTAGCCTCTATTTACATATGTTACATTCATATCCTGTAGTCATCATCATACAAATTTATTTCAATTGATTTAGTTTAGGTTCCATATATATATATATCACTTTGATTACTTGGACCTTTACTGTAATTTGTAAAATAAATTAAAATATTTATTTATATAATAAAATATTCATTTTACGAAACCGTATATGGATAGTTTTGTAACCTGATGCGTTTTTTATCTGTCCATATATTTGCTACATTACATTAGATGCCAACAATAATTCAGCCCATCGTAAAAGGAAGCATAAGATTTGTTGGCATGCAAATACGAATGTTCCATTTTAATCTATTTGTTTTTTCATTGAAATTTGAAATAATACAGTGTGCATGACAATTCAAACATTTACAGCAGTCAATGATATCAAAATAATACAAAACTATATATATATATATATATATATGAAAACATAAGTAAAAGATATACCATTAAATCATACTAAAAATAAAGATCATATTAAATTGGATATGTAAATTATATTGAAGCAATTAAATTTAAAAATAATCAATTTATTTTATGTCTTAATTACTTGCTATAAATTTCTCAATGTCAATATAATAACCATATAAAGTAACGTAAGGCTGGTTAACAAAGGATTAACACTGGCCCGCCCAATCGGTTAGAGGAAACAAAGGATATAATTTATGATCATTTATAGGCTAAAAATCTCACTGGTTAAATTTATAAATAAAGCAAACAATTTTTTTTCTTTAAATTCAATACCAAGTGTTACCACTAAATTCTGATCTAATATAGGTCTTATATTATTTATGTGAATAAATTATGCATAATATAAGTTCAAAATTAAATTATCTAACAATTTCAAATTAACAAATAATCAATTCATTTTAAGTCTTAATAACCTGCTATAAATTCTCAATTACATTTCTAAACAATTTAAGCCACTTTCTTCCAATTAAACATTTATTTTCAATTAAATTCAAAAATGTTAATTTTACTCAAATCAACATAAATTCAAACTAACTTTGCAAATCAATTTTATTTGTATTTAATTCCAGCATTGATTATTTACCAAATCAATTGAATTTCAATTGTAAATTAAATAAATCAATTTCATCCAAACATTATAATATTAATTACAAATTTCAATATTTATAATTACAAACAAATTGTAATTTCATTTACAATAGCTACAAGTTATTATTATTGTAAACAACCAAAATACATTACTTCATCAAACTAATTAAGTTTACAAATAACTTTACATAATTAAGTAATCAAATTTTATTTATAACCATAAATACTCAAAAATCATAATAAATTCAAAAATTAAATAATAGAAAATTACTGGTTGTTACACTCGCCCCCACTTAAAACTTTTGTCCTCGAAAAGGCGTAGTAAGGGAGTTGTCAATTCATATATATTTTGCCATATAATTTCTTATTCAACTTGTCTCATTTGTTAGTTTACATAACCAATTTCATAATATTTTAGTTCAAAATCTTGAATTACTAAACCGCGATTTTTCCGAAAATTTGATTTACATGTATCTTAAAATCAACAAGTCGAAATCTAAATTTTCTCTTACATTAGAAAATTATATTCCAATAGATCCAAAAGATTCTTGTTTCAAAGAATTCCGACTTATTTTAGACTCTACACATTCATTTAAACTTTAATTCGGAAAATTTCAAATTGCCGCTATGCAACGAGCTCGTTTTTAATTAATTTAATTAATTCATTCAACCATCGTTAAGTTTATAATTATAAGCCTTTTCACTAATATTTTCGCCAAACCAATCATTAATATCAATACATTTAGTGTTTTACTAAATAATTTTCTTAATTGATATTTCATTGATTCGGTTAATCCTGTTGCTTAGTTAAATTGAATTTCACAAAGTGACTAAGTATATCTTGTTTTATTACATAAGTTCAATTTTATTTATAACCAATCAAAATTTTCTACTTTGATTTTCCATTCTTATACTTGTGCATTAATTAATTGCTTATTCTTATAACATTCAACTTCTTAGTTAATTGGGAAGTTATTCATGTTATAGAACCGAATTGATTATTACATAAGTTCAATGGTTACCGTTCGTTTCAATTTATTATCCAATTCTTATGATTTTTATTTTTATTTTTATAACTCTCTTAATATTCAGAAGTATCAATTCATTACTTATTCTGGATTTAAAGAATTAAATTTCAACCTTTTTTTTTTCAATTTTTTTTCATATAATATATCGTTTACATAAAACCGTAATATAAAAGATTTGAAAATATTAAATGTCTCCCTACTTAGATTCTTGAAAATAAACATCGATGATGCGTGCACACATCACTGAAATCATTTCCAAGACAAGAGAGTATGCACTTATTTCTAAAACTCATGTGAAACAATTTTTCTATATGAAACAACTTTTTTTTTAAATATAAATATAATATTTCAAAACCATTTACAAATCAACATTACAAAACCACTCGAAATCAAATTCTCAAATTCATATTTTACTTCTTATTTTATTATCAATAAATTTCAATATTTGATTTTCTTAAACCAATCAACAACCAATGGTTTTAATTATTAATTAATCGAGTAATAAATGATGAAAATTTAATATTATCATCAACAAAATCAAAATTAACATATTTAAAATAATTCTATATATAAATAAAATACAATTCAAAACAATATTATGTCAACGAATCCTATTCGAGTGTTTAGAAATCCCTATCGATGCCTTGGCATCCCAAGTACCGACCAGAATTCATAAATGCTCCACAGAACAAATTAACACAATTCAAAATCATTTTATATCAAAATTACAAGTACGCTCTCTCATATACACTCAAACTCATTATAGGGCATTAACACCCTATCACTAATGAGTTAATCCCAAATAGAGCCAAGGTTTTCGCTAAACCAAAGCTCTGATACCAAATGTAACATCCGAGAATTTTGACCGTTCAAATCGACAATCATCCTTAATTTCGACATAAACAAATCAAAAATACGGATATTTATTGGGATTAAAATAAGATAAAGAAGAAAGAAGAAAACAAATACATAATCTCACAGCAGGAAGACAAAATATAATAAATAAATAATAGTTCATGAAGCTGTTAAAACATACATTTTATTATATTTTACAACGATTATCAGAGTAAATTAACATACAACATACAAATGCATTTGCAGCGGAATAATAATAATACGTCTGTTGAGCTCCATCTTCATCTTCATAATGGTATCTTCAAAGCAAGTGAAACTTCACTAACTGCAACTCGGTCTGACCCGAGCGTATTGAAAAAAAAGAAACACAACAAACACTCAGATCAGGACTAAATCATTCTTATATTAGTTAAATCAAATTTCATGTAATAATATGAGTGCAATTACTTAAGAGATGTTACAGGAATTTCCATCTCTTAAGGATCCGTCAAACTAATACTATATAATATAATACGCTATTATAATAATGTTTATGGTTAAATATAACATAATAAAATAATGTAAGCGGGATTATCATTATTACCCTTACACCGTTTATACCGTTGCCGTACAGTTTGCATATAACACACCAGTACGTCGGTGGATAGGGATGCGCCATGATACTACAACGTTAAATCAAAATCGTAGGGGGCTCGATCAGGATAAATATGACAAGGCATCGAGGCAATACCCATCAGTAGTGATTCTACCGGATTGCGGACTCAGGCCAGTGGTAAAGCATAGCCGCAACTACCGCCCACCCTAGACATACCCCCAAAATCAATCAAAGGCGACAATCAATCACAAAGTATATATATGGTATCGAAGAAGTATGCCCGCTCAGAGTAGCTAACTCAATTAACCTGGGTATGGCTCCTATTTTAGTCATTTTAATTATGACCCGAAGGTCAAGGCTATCCATCATCGTTCTCTTTCTTCAAATCCAGTAATCGCCTCCAAATCCATTCAACATCAATTCTGGAACTTTACCGCATACAAAGTTGTTAAAGTGGTTTTCGGTATTGGTAGAGAGTATGACAATATCCGTTCCGGTCTCTTTAACAACCAAACGTTTACATTTTTCACATTGGTTAATTCTTTTACATTTCGATGAGGTTCATATTTCATATCAAAATATCAGATTTTCATAATCATTCAATATTCAAAATAGAATATTATTCACACTAAAATCTCCATCTAAACCAATTAAAATCTTGAAACAATTCCAACTTTAATAATTTGAAAAATAAAATAGTTAACAGTATATTTAAAATAATTTAGATATATAATTGAAATAGTTTGAAAATAAATAGTTTGTAACTTAAAATAGAATTTATCAAATTTATTAAAATATATAGTTAAAACATTAATTAATTTATAAAATAAATAGTTGATCATAAAATGATTTATTTAAAACAATTTATAAAATAAAATAGTAATAAAGTAAAACAGTTTATAATGAAAAAAATTATTATTAAGATAGTTTATAAAATGATTTGAAATACTATAGTTGGAATTAGAATCTTTTCTCTTACATTTCAATTAAACTTGAAGTCATATTTCAACTCCAATTCAACAAACTCAATTTTCAATAATTCCATCGATTAAATATCCAATTTATATTCATTTCAATTCGATCAAATTAATTCAAATAGTTACATTCCAAATCAGATTCTCGTTTTCAATGATTCCAATTTTATAACAAACATCGAGTTCACAATTCATATTTAATTCAAAGGGTGCGTTTTCTACAGGTCCCTATTAAGTTTCAAAATTAAGCTCACATCCGGTCATAAACTTATTATAAATTTTGTCCCTGTTTTCATTTTTATGTGTTATTCATAATATTTGCATACATGTATGCAAATATTCTGAATGAATATTTGCATACATGTATGCAAATATTTGGACTTTTTGCATACATGTATGCAACTATTCTGATGAATATTTGCATACATATATGCAAATATTCATCGGAATAGTTGCATACATGTATGCAAAAATTCAAAATATTTGCATACATGTATGGAACTAATCTAATGAATATTTGCATATATGTATGCAAATATTATGAATTTTTGCATATATGTATGCAACTATTCTGAACGAATATTTGCATACGTGTATGCAAATATTCATCAGAATAGTTGCATACATGTATGCAAATATTCAAAATATTTGCATACATGTATGCAACTATTCTGATGAATATTTGCATACGATACACGTATGCAAATATTCTAAATTTTTGCATACATGTATGCAACCATTTTGAATGAATATTTCCATACATGTATGCAAATATTCTGAATTGTTGCATACATGTATGCAAATAAAGTTGAACTAATGCTGATGAATTGTTGCAGAAATATATGCAATTTTTCTAAATAGAAAAATAGGGACCTAATTTATAATAAGTTAAAGACCGGATGTGAGCCTAATTAAGTTTCAAAATAGGGACCTTAGCCTAATTTCCACTAATACAAATCAATGTTGATTCATAATAAATTTCAAAGGTGGGTGAAACAATTCAATTTCAATAAATTCGATTTACATTATATTTCACTTTATTTAGCTTCAGTTACAAAACTATTTTATTCCCTTTTTTATATTTCAAAATTCAAGGTTTAAGTTTAAAGGAAATAAATTATAGAACATCACTTATATTGTCTTTAAAACAATATTTCAAAATTCATGCTTAAAACAATATTTCAAAATTGATGCTTAAAACAAATTTTATTTAACCAACCGATGTCCGTATAAAATTTTGTATCCTATGGCCAAGTGATACTTAAATTTTAATTTTAGTATTTTGGGGAAAGGATATATATCATTTCAATCAAAATCAGGGTCATAGGTATTTATCATTTCAACCTTAATTCATTTTAATGATTAATCCCGGGTTTATTCGATGTGTGACGACCCTAAACTTCCCCATAGAGGAAATCCTGGATTGCTTTGAGAACAACACACATCAAAACATAAACTGAAGAACATTTTATTGCTGATTACAACAATTACATCAGAGTACAAGAATATAATAGAGTATGAATACTTATTACATAATAGAAATTCAATAATAGCAGAGATTCACATTACGTTTAAATAGCAGCGGAAAAATAACACAAATATACAACTGAAAGGAATACACGGATACAGAGCTTTCCGAATACCGCTTCAGCTGTAAACCAGGATCCTGTAAACATATCTGCAAAAAGCTACTCGACTGCCCGTGTGGAAAATATGGGCAACCGAGTTTGCCAGTGAAACAAACTACAGGTCAGTCATGGGGTATGAGAAATCTTAACTTAACTAATCTAATAATAAGGCGAATCATAGGACCACGCCGCTAACGCGGAACGGGTTTACTCCATTGGATTGCCAGTGCATAAAATAAAGTAAAACGATAGACACCGCAATGCTATTTAGGAAAATGAAACCATTATAAGACTCAAGTCCCATCACACAATGCAACGCAAACCCAAGGATAGAGTTTTACCTTATAATGGTCAAAAATGCTTGATACGATAAAAACGGATTTGATATTATCATTAGTGTATGTATGTTTTAAAAACATTTTCAATCATAATATATCAATCATAGACGGCATGGGTACCATATATCATGTCGTCATACTAGTTCTACAATCAAAACTGCATGGTGTCATATTGGAAGTTGGTTTTCCATCATGAAATGGAGGCTAGGGATCGTCCTCTCCGATTCGAGACACTCTAACAAATGCCTCAGGATCAAACCTATGGGCAACCCTTGGATACGGTAGGGCCGGTCCCCACCTAACGGTAGTGGATTAATTATGCCTGAACACACGCTTCCCGGTTCCTTTGAACCTATAGTATGACCACTAACGGCCTATAAAAATCTGAGGCGCCTCAATCCATCATCCACACAAGTAAAATGCCAGCCAGTTTAAGCACTGACACTACCACTATCTAGAAAGAAACGTTTGCACTCCCTACGGTCCATATCCCGTTTTTGACTCATACCGGGGTGTGAGGCTCGCGAAGTCACGCTATACACAAAGCTTTGCCATGATAGGCTATACTTTGATCATCCCACAAGGCCCTGCTTTTCAACAAAATCCTTGATCAATTGCATCTTGGCGTGCCGCATTGACAATTCACGCCATGCGATCAATCACTATTAATATATACCGGGGTGTTAAGCAGAGAATAAATTCTCCACCACCAATCAGACATGCACTAATAAAAATCAATTTAATTCACATGGAACGAAATCCAATGTCATACATGCATCCATTTAGAAGTCCGTTCTGGGTCTGAACCAAACCGGAGACACCTGAGAGGTCCTCGCATATCGAAACAATCAACAATACGTCTGGACGTGTGACGACAAGGAATTTCGCTCGGTCCGAATCAGTCGCTAAACCGATCCAGGCCGTTCGAAACGCCCTTTCGTTTGAGAACAGGACAAAACAGAACGCATACAGAAGAACATTTCATTGTATATTACAACAATGCATCAGATCACAAGAATATACAGAGTATAAATGAATAAACACAGAAATATCAGAGATTTAAATTACATTTAAATACATAGCAGCGGAAAAATAATACAATACACAACTAGAAGGAGATATACGGATACAAAGCTTTCCGGATATCGTTCCAGCTGTAAACCAGGATCCTGTGAATATAAATCTGCAAAACCAAAACTACTAGCTGCCCGTGTCGAAAATAAGGGCACCCAGAGTTTAGGTTAAAACAATAAACTCCAGGTCAGTCATGTGACTGGTGTGAGAACTAAAACAGTTATTAATCTTTATTTGAAAGTTAGGTAAATCAAGGGACCATGCCGTATAACACGGAACGGGTTTCCTCCCAAGAATACCAGTGCATAAAACAAACAGCGCAATGCTAAATAGAGAAAAATGAAGCTGTTATAAGACCCAGGTCCTATCACACAATGCAACGCAAGCCGGGGGATAGGGTTTTCCCTTATAACAGCCAAAGAATGCTTGATACGTTTAAAACAAATCATTTGATACTATTATAAGTGTATAGTGTATAAAACAACTTCAAATCATAAGTATCAATCATAGGCGACATGAGCGTCCCATGCCACTATGTCACCATATATAGGTTTACAAATAAAACCGCAAATGTCACGTATTTGGAAATTGGATTTCCATCTATGAACCGAGGCAAAAGATAGTCCTCAACCGATTCGAGACGCTCTAGCCCGCCCCTCAGGCAAGTACTCAGTCAAGCCTTTGGATCCTCAGGGCCGGTCCACCGATGTGGATTAAAATGCCTGAACATGCGTTTCCCCGCCCTATGGGGCGTAAACGAGCCAACTAAATGACTCCATCGGTTCGAGAACGACCGATCAATCCGAGGCGCCTCGCAACAGCAACAACCACATAAGTCAAACTCGTCAGGGCGTGTAAAACCACTGACGCCACTTTTTAGCTAGAAAGAAACGCATGCCCTCCCTGACGTCCGTCTCCCGTTTTTGGTTCATACCTGGTGTGAAACACGCGAGGTAAACATTACACAAAGCTACGCCACAAAGGCCGTGCTTTGATCATCACCACAAGACTTTGCTTTTCAACAGAAGCCTCGATCAATTGCCACTTAGGCATGCCACACAGGCAATTCACTCCATGCGTTTGATATCCATCAATATATAACCCCTGAGCTCGTACGTCTCAGAGAAAAGCGTTAAGCAAGAGAATAAATTCTCCGCCGCCAAACAGATATATATTTAATAGAAATCAATCACACAGACTAAAATCCAATGTCAGACACACAGTCCATTTACAAGTCCGTTCTGGGTCTGAACGAAACCGGAGGCACCTAGTACCCCGCATATCCATCGATCTCCAAGTACGTCTGGACGATCACTAACTGTTTCCATCTTCTTGGGTGTACAGCCCAATCAAGATCATCAGTTATCACCCAAACGACGTGAAGACCTCCGGTCTTCGACCATCGTCTTCATCTTCGACTTATCGTCGTATCAGTTATTCAGAATGGGATAAACCCGGTCTTTCCGAATAACTCGCGTATATTTTAAATAAGTGTTACACAAACACAACATACGCCTCATTCCAATTCATCAGTCACTAACCGTAAATTAATCAAGATAATAATTTCCCAAATATTAACCCCGAAGGCCGAAACCAACATCAGATCAATATCCAGAAAACCATTCTGCTTGGCCAACCGACAGTTAGTTTCTAAATTTCACATTCATAGGGAAATGTTCCCATTAATTTTATCCAAGATAAATTCCTTGAATTTATTCTTTATTCTATTTTTGAATCTCAATTCAAACTAGTCGGGATTAGCGAACCTTACCGAAGTAATCATTTATTTTAATTTCCCAATCCCAACCTATTCATCCCATGAAGTAAAACCGGTAATACTTCATATCTAACACCACGGTGTTATCGGTAAATTCAATTACCATTTCGCGTTCAAATCTAATTAAAGATTTAACTATCGCCTGGAGCAAAACTGGTGGTACTCCATTTTCGATCATTTCTATCTAATTAAAGATTCATTAAAACTCCACTTAGTTTTAATCTGTGACTGGGTTAAAGAATCAGTGTCATTTAAAACACGGTTCACGATAAACCCAAAATCACATCACATTTCAATAAGTCCTAATTGTAAATTAGCAAGTGAGCAATTCCCTAAGTATGAATCCCGAAGGCCGAAACCAACATCAGATCAATACCTCGGAAACTATTCAACTTAACTAATCTCCAGTTAGTTTCTGATTTTCTTAACTCCTTTAGGTCTAAGAACTGTATTATTGAAGATACCGTTCACGACAACCCAAAATCACATTTCATCAATGATCGGGTTAAAGAACGAGTGTTATTTAAAACACTGTCCACGATAAACCCAAAAATCAATATCGATTCAATTCCAATTAAATATTATTCAATTGGTACACTTCATTAAATCTAAATAAAAAGATTTAATCTTTTCTCAACTGGGTTCAAGAACAGTGTTAGTGAAGACACCATTCACGACAAACCCAAATCACATTCGATATTCAATACAAGGCTCTGAATAGAAAATATATCGGCCTATATTCAATATCAAATTCTACGATTAACAAATGTCGTATTGGAAATAACGATATAAATATATATCTTTCAAATTTCCATAACAACATCTGTATAATCCCGAAATTCGACATCGAAATGTTCCGAAGACAATTTCGATTCAAATCCATTCCAATGTAATTATTGGAAATTCTGGTTATTTTCAAAACCATTTCAATATTCAATTTATTTATTTAAAAATAAATAGAATTTTAATTCTAGTTCAAAATTAGTTCATTTCGATAAAAATCTATTTTTATCTTTTCAAATAGGGAGTTTTTCATCCCAATTCTTTCTAAATCATTTCTTATGATTTTACACAAATTATTACTATTTTTAATAATTTTATCAAGGCCCGTACAGTCGATTTCCATCAATGGCCATCGAACTGCACTTACAGCGACCTTTTTCGAATTTGATTTGGACGTATCTCCAAATCCAACCGTTAGATTTCAAATTTCTAATATTCGTTAGAAAGCACTTTTCGATACGAACCCAAAGGTTCCGGTTTTAGGAGAATCCGACGGTCGGATCTCCCGCAATGTCCGTTTGAAATAAATGGTCGAAATTCACGAACTGCCGCGGCGCGGCGCGTTCTATTCAGGCCATTATATTATATATATTATATATATAATATATATATCGTCGATTTCTATTTAAAACGAATTATATAAATAGTTTTAAAATTCGTTTCAAAATCTATTTCAACTTCCATTTCAATTCAAAGCAAAATTGAATTCTTCTCTATAAATTCGTTTTAAAATTCATTTCTATTCAATACGAATTTCAATTCAATTTGAATTCATTTCAATTCGCTTTCAATTCCATTTGAATTCGTTTTCAATTCATTTCGAAATCATTTTATATTCATTTCATTTCGAAATCGTTTTCAATTCATTTCATTTCGAAATCGTTTTCAATTCATTTCATTTCGAAATCGTTTTCAATTCATTTCATTTCGAAATCGTTTTCAATTCATTTCATTTCGAAATCGTTTTCAATTCATTTCATTTCGAAATCGTTTTCAATTCATTTCATTTCGAAATCGTTTTCAATTCATTTCATTTCGAAATCGTTTTCAATTCATTTCATTTCGAAATCGTTTTCAATTCATTTCATTTCGAAATCGTTTTCAATTCATTTCATTTCGAAATCGTTTTCAATTCATTTCATTTCGAAATCGTTTTCAATTCATTTCATTTCGAAATCGTTTTCAATTCATTTCATTTCGAAATCGTTTTCAATTCATTTCATTTCGAAATCGTTATAAAATCGATATAAATATCGTTTACGTCAAAATGGCGTCAATCTAATCAACACGGCTTCATAAATTTCTATTTTCAAATATTCTACTTCAAATATTTCTTTTTCAAAATAGTTGTTATTATCAAAATATTTCGTTCAACACATGACCAATCTCAATGAATGAGTACTGTCAACACATGAACTTTTATTTTATGTTGATAAAGATGTAAATTTTATTACTAAAATATTTCGTTCAACACATGACCAATCTCAATGAATGAGTACTGTCAACACATGAACTTTTATTTTATGTTGATAAAGATGTAAATTTTATTACTAAAATATTTCGTTCAACACATGACCAATCTCAATGAATGAGTACTGTCAACACATGTATATAATAGCATTGAAAAATAATCAACCATCAACTAAAGTGCACTACACTGTATAAGCATCAAATATAGATATCTAACGCTTATAACAGCCTGTCAATCAATCGATCGACATATTTAATCAATCAGGATGAGTGAACTTCATATTTCATCCCAACACCCGTGTGGGGTTTCAAACAATCAAACACATATTTTATTTGTGCTGTTGGGCGATGTGTAAAATTTATCGTCCCAATCAAAGTCATTCAAATAGGTGTACATAAACAAACCGTCTGGTTTGTAAATGAATATTCTATTTTATTCACTTCACGTTAAAAATTATATTTTTAACGATAAAACATTTTATTTCAACCTATGAATTTCTATTCAATTCATTTATTCAATAGAATGATATTTTTATTTTTCTAACATATTTTAGAAAATTTCGGCGGCATAACGGCACGATACTAGAAACGGGACGAGGCCTAGCCTTATCCCCGGTCTAGTGAAGGCCCACGCCATTCACACATCAATCAAATCAATTCGTTATGCAAACCACAAAATTTGGAGTAAGAGTCTAACCTAGCCTTACTCCTTCGCCTTATAACGGCGCACGTCTAATCCTAACCAATTTATCGATTCGATTTTTCACACCACAAACCACATTCAAACCAATATCGCAATCAATCACCAAACAGCCAAACAAACAAGTCCATGGTCTTTGGACGATTGTGTCGGGTGCTACTAAACACCGTCTGCATCCTAGTATATATATATAAATAGAAATGAAATTGAAAGGTGAGAAATTCTCACGATTAGCTATCCAATCCTCTTGACTCCTCTTTGATAGAAATCTTCATTGCTATCGCATCTTCGTTGCCCGCTTTCACTACCTATGTAGAAACCGAATTTTTACTTCGCTAATCAATATATAAAAATCGAATTTTTATTTCAAAGTTCAATATATAAAAATCGAATTTTTATTTCAAAGTTCAATATATAAAAATCGAATTTTTATTTCAAAGTTCAATATATAAAAATCGAATTTTTATTTCAAAGTTCAATATATAAAAATCGAATTTTTATTTCAAAGTTCAATATATAAAAATCGAATTTTTATTTCAAAGTTCAATATATAAAAATCGAATTTTTATTTCAAAGTTCAATATATAAAAATCGAATTTTTATTTCAAAGTTCAATATATAAAAATCGAATTTTTATTTCAAAGTTCAATATATAAAAATCGAATTTTTATTTCAAAGTTCAATATATAAAAATCGAATTTTTATTTCTATAGATTCCGCCTTTTCCATTTCAAAGATCTAATCTTTTCTTTTCAAAGTTTAAATCTCTTACCTTTCAAAATTCAAATCTTTTACCTTTTAAAAATTCAAATCTTTTAAAACCTTTTTAAAATTCAAATCTTTTAAAACCTTTTTAAAATTCAAATCTTTTAAAACCTTTTTAAAATTCAAATCTTTTAAAACCTTTTTAAAATTCAAATCTTTTAAAACCTTTTTAAAATAAAAAAAAATCAGTTTTAAATCTTTAGAAAAAATCTGTTTTTACTATTAAAACAAAATCAGTTTTTATTTTTAAATCCTTTTAAAAAAAACTGTTTTAATCCTTTTAATTAAAATCAGATCAGTTTTTTTTTTCTTTTCTTTTTTTTTACGAATTAAAATAAAAAAAAACAATACAATAAAATACTTACAGGGGGGCATCGTCGCTGGGAGGTGCGGCAGATGGTGGCGCTGGCCATCGGTGGGCCACAGGGGGGGTTGCTTCACGCGCGGCTAGGTTTTAAAGGGGGAGGGGCCAGCATCGGTTTCCGTTCGACGAAGAGGGAGTGCGGAGGGAAGGAGGAGGTGGATCGGAAGGGGAGGGGTGCGGTGGTGGCTCCCCACCTGGGGCGGCGGTGGCGATCTCCGCCATCGATAGGAAAGATCGATTTTTTTTTTTCTTTTCACTTGGATTCCCGATTATGAATCGGGGGGGGGGGCCAAAGCGAGATTAAGGGAAGAAAGTTTTTTTTTTATATAATAATTTATTTAATTTCTTTTAAATTTCAAAACTTCATGCTTATCGAAACGAACTCTAATTTAAACTCAACGACTGCCGCCCCTAGCGTTTTACCCCCATTCTGAACACAATGGGATATGTATCACAAGCTGGTTTGATCGTTTTAATCAGTTTCCGTGGAATTTACATTCAAAATCATCATATTGAATTTTTAAACGTACATTTCAAATTACCGGGGCCACATACTAACTAGAAAAATTCCAGAAAAATATTTTCTAGCTTCGTATTGACGATACGGTCCTAACAAAACTAGTTTCGTCGAATTCTGAGACCGTTAGAAAAATGGCCAATTTCCAGTCGATTAAATTCAACTGAAACTGGTCCAACGCGTTTTCCTTTGCCACGCTCACATATTGATTCGAAAAATTATGAAATTTGAAATCTAGCAATAAGTTTACATCCCGAACCCAACAAAACTGGTTTCGTCGAAATCCGAGGTCGTTTGCAAAATGTCCATTTTTAAGGGCCTGAATTCCATAGCGACTATTCAGAATTTTCAACTGGACATATCTTTTGATTCCCGCTATGAAATTTCGATTATTCGGATTCGTTGGAAAGATATTATCAATTAGATCCCATTATTTTTGGTTTCACTAAAATCCGGATTGTTTTGCATCCGGTACATTCAATTGAAGTTTGAAATCGAATTATCGAACTACCGCGCCATTTTCAATTCTATTTATAATTATATATAATTATTTATTTTCTAACGACGACGCGTATAATATATAAGTTCTAATTATATTCAAAATAAATTTCTCGTCGATATTATTTAAAATAATTCATTTTAAATAATCAAAATTCGATAAAATTGCCAAAATAAAAATTTTAAACTGGCCCAGATTTTCGGGTTGTTACAGGACGGCTACCACTGAAGCCCCTTCAAGGTAGCTACTCCCATCATGGGCCTCAGTAGCAACACATCCATTCGATGTGAAGATCGTCGATCTTCAACCACCGTCTTCAACTTCGACTCTTCATCGTCATAGTGATCATTCAGAATGGGTTAACCTGGTCTTTTCGAATAACTCGCGTATTTTTATAATTAAAAATCAAGCGCTATAAAAACACATCCAACGCCTCATTCCAATTTAGAATATTCTTTTAAATGAAATATTCACAATATTCTATCAAAAATAAATTCTTTAAATTTATTCTTAAATCTTTCTTTAAAGATTTATCAAAACTTCGATTTGGGTTTTAAATACCAAAAATCATCATTCAATGATTATTTAAATTTAAGAAATTAATCTTACCTTTAACTGGGCTAAAGAACTAATGTCATTTAAAACATAGTTCACGATAAACCCAAAATCATCCTTCATTAAATATGGAATTTTCACAGAAATCAAGTCAATATATAATCGATAAACATTTCTGTATCAGACCAATAATATAAATGGAATAACGGCGAAGCCTTTTAAATTCCATATATAGTATGGGCCTTCTTTTACAGAAGCCTATCTCGATTTTTATCAAATCGAATTTCTACTCAATTCCAATTTAATGTATATTAAATTGGAAAAAATTGACTTTAGAAAAATTTTCTTTTTAAATCTTAGTAAAAAGATTTATAAACTCTAAATCTTAATTTCACTGTAATAGGGTTGAAGAACAAATGTCATTTAAAACATAGTTCACGATAAACCCCATTCACATATCTTTTTATTTCAATACTAAATATAATTGAAACTTCAAAAGTCTTAATTAAAAGATTTATTCTTTTATACGGGATTTAAGAATAGTGTTATTTAGGACACCATTCACAACAACCCAAAGTCTAACTCTTTTATTTAATTCCAATTAAATATCAATTAATTAGAAGACTTCATTAAATCTTAACTAAAAAGATTTATCCTAGTTAATAACTAGTCTACTTCTATAAAACATATTTATCCTTTGTCCATCCAAGAACGGAGATAGAAATCATTCCTTTATTCTTTGTTGTATATTATTCTAAAATATTTGTTGTTTACAAATATTCTTTATACAAAAGATTCTTTATAAATATCCTTTATATTACAATATTATTTATTTTAAATTATTCTCTATAAAAAGAATGATCTTTACTTAAAATATTCTTTATTAAAAAAGAAAATCCTAAATTGGAATGTGACTCAATCAGTTATTATATAATTTCAAATATACGGATTTCATACAATGCATGTATTCAACAATAATGACACAATAATCATTAAACATCCAATAACAACTAGAGTGCACTTTACAACTAAACATTGGGATTAGTGTGTGTCACTTACCATCCCAATACCCGTGTGGGGTTTCATCCAATCAAACAAATAATAAATTATTTGTGCACTTGGGCGATGTGTGAAAAATTATCGTCCCAATCACAAAAGCAAGTCGGATAACTTGTAAATGGAAGTGTAACGTCTCAGCATCATAAACAAATATAACGGTGTTTATTTTCCTCTAAATATGCAAATAAAAATATAATCTTTTAACAACGATGTTTATTTGCAACTAAATATGCAAATAAAAATATATTCTATATTAATTGTTTTGTTTGCAACTAAATTTACAAACAAAAATGTATATTCCTATTTCTAACTAAAATACAAAATAAAAATGTAATATTTGTTTGCATCTAAAATTGCAAAACAAAATGTAATTCTTTAAATCATATTTTGCTTTCAACTAGTATAGATTTATAAAAGTGTTTGTTTTGTTTCAACTAGTGTAAAATGACAAAAATGAATAATTTGGTTTAACTACTGTAAATTGACCAAAAATGAATGTTTTGTTCAATTCTTTTTATTGAACTAAATTGATAAATAAAATGTACTTTTAGGTCCATTCTGTTTATTTCATATAAAATACAAAATAAAATATAAAATTCATTCTAATGTTTTTGTTTGCATCTAAAACTGCAAACAAAAATGTAACTTCTCAAATCATATTTTGTTTGCATCTAAAATTGCAAACAAAAATGTACTTATTCATTTAAATGTTTATTTGCCACGGAGGAGGCAAATAAAAGAACATTTTTATTTCAATGTATATTCGCATTGGAAAATGCAAATTAAAGAAACTTTTTTTATTTAAATGTAAATTTTTGTTAGAGAATGTAAATAAAAGGATACTTTTATTTTCAATGCATATCTTATTTTCTAGTTTTGTTTGTGTTGTGGGACACAAATAAAAATGTACTTTTTATTTTCAAGTTGTATTTACATTGTGAGATGCAAATAAAAAGTGGACGTTTATGTCATGTTATATTTGCATTGGAAAATGCAAATGAAAAGTGAACTTTTATTTTCTATGTTTATTTGTATTGTAGAATACAATAAAAGGTTAACTTATCTTCCTATGTTATATTTGCACTATTGAATGCAAATAAAAGAACAATTTTTGTTTTTAATGCATATTTGCATTAGTGAATGTAAATAAAAGAACAAACTAAAATTTCAATTTATATTTGCATTTGAGAATGCAAATAAAAGAATAAGTTTTATTTTCAATATATATATTTGCATAGAGTAATGCAAATAAAAGAACATACTTGATTTTTAATGCATATTTGCATTTGCGAATGCAAATAAAGGTAAAAATTTTATCTTCAATATATATTTGCATTAGTGAATGCAAATAAAAGAACAATTTTTAATTTCAAAGTATATTTGCATTTATGAATGCAAATAAAAGAACAAAGTTTATTTTCAATGAATATTTGCTTTTGTGAATGCAAATAAAAGAACATTTTTTTTTCAATGATCTTGTTTTGACAAAAATGATATTTTCACTTCAAAAATCAAGTTTTGATAAAAGTGTGATTTTTATTTCATAAATCAAATTCTAACAAAAGTGTTATTTTTGTTTCATAAATCATGTTCTAACCAAAATGTTATTTTTTATTGAACACATATAGATTTGTGTTTATAGATCATCAACAAGTAGATTAATTATTCACAATTCATCACATAACAGATCTAAGTCATACAAAACCAATCGTTCATCACAATCACCGCACAATCAACATTGAAATAAATATATACATACAACATGAATTTCATAGCGAATGAATATATATATATATACTACACCATAAAATAAATGATTTATTTTTATTTTTAAAAAATAGAAATCTCACCAAGATTTTGTCTGAATTTTCAAAGTGCTCGGTTTAAGCTCTAGTTAGTTCCATCGTCTAGATCTCGGAAAGACGATCCTAACGCACTTTGTTTCGCATAATTCTGATTTCGTATGAAGAAGTTATTCTAGTTTTATCGTTTGAATTTCAAAATATAAAAATAAATAAATATTAACCCTCACCCATTCACGTTCTGCCATGTCACCCCTTTGTCTTCCTCTCCTGTTCGTATATGCCTGGAACGAAAGAACCCATCCACGGATTTGCAAAGCCCACCGTCGCTCCTCCCTGTGACCATCAGAATCCGATCCGACCTCGCCACGATCACCGCCTTGGAACCCTCCCTACGTGCCACCAGCATGGACCCACTCGCCGCCCCCCCTATGTTCGAAAATCGAGGCCAACCGCCGCCGTTATGTGCCATGATTTCGAGCAAACCGTGTGTAATGACCCGGGATTTTGACGACTTTGGTTATCGACATAAACTCGATGTCGACTAACCAAACATCGAAAAATACCGATCATTAATGAAAGAAATTAGAGGGTGAGAATAGATAAGATAGAATCTTAGAATAGAAGAAGAAGAAGAACACAACATCAGAGTAACACGAACCTCACAGCGGAACGAATAACATATAATATATGTAACATAACTTGAAATATACATCAGTACTTGAATATACATCATTATCAAAGTACAACACTTACAACACAGCGGAAATAACTATAGCTATATAATCCTGAAGCCTCCTGCTCCAAGCTCTTCCAGTATATCTGTAAATCCTGACTACTTGACTGCCCGTACAAAATTAGGCACCCAATAGTTTAGGGAAACAAACAAATAAACTCCGGGTCAGTCATGGGACTGGTGTGAGTAAAATAGTTTAAAACAGTTCGAACAAGTAAACGATATCTCATAAGACCACGCCGTATAACGGAACAGGTTTTTCCCTTATGAGAATCCAAATTAGCTTTATATCAAAAACATTTTGATATTATAATAATGTCTATCAACCACAATATAATAATCATCTAGCAGAAACACATTCATCTCACGTTCTACATATATAGTATACAATCAAAACCGCAAGCACGTATTGGGTAATGGATTTCCAACTATGGCAAGGTATGGAACCACCTTTCGCTTGTGTACATCTAGTGAGGAATACACTGGGTTCAACAAGAACATCTTGCAACCCGGCCACACATGACCGACCACTCATTTCGCTTGAGTGTATCGAATGTATATGTAAGGACCCGTAACTTCCCCGTGAAGGAAAGCACGAATACTTTGAGAACAACACACAAAAGGACGCAGACGGAAGAATATTTCATTGTTATTACAACAATTCCATCAGATACAAGAATATACAGAGTATAAATGAATAAATTACATTCAACAAATATCAGAGATTACAATAAATTACATAGCAGCGGAAAAATATACAAAATACAACTAGAAGTGATACACGGATACAGAGCTTTTCGAACATCGCTCCAGCTGTTAATCAGGATCCTGTGAATATAAATCTGCAAAACCAAAACTACTAGCTGCCCGTGAGGAAAATAGGGGCACCCAGAGTTTAGGTTAAAAAAATAAACTCCAGGTCAGTCATGTGACTGGTGTGAGAACTAAAACAGTTATTAATATTGGTTTTAAAGTTTGGTAAATCAAGGGACCACGCCGTATAACACGGAACGGGTTTCCTCCCAAGAATACCAGTGCATAGAACAAATAGCGCAATGCTAAATAAAGAAAAATGAAGCTGTTATAAGACCCAGGTCCCATCACACAATGCAACGCAAGCCGGAGGATAGGGTTATTACCTTATAACAGCCAAAGCATGCTTGATACGTTTAAATCACATTATTTGATACTATTATAAGTGTATAAAACAACTTCAAATCATAAATATCAATCATAGGCGACATGAGCGTCCCATGCCACTATGTCGCCATATATAGGTTTACAAATAAAACCGCAAATGTCACGTATTTGGAAATTGGATTTCCATCTATGAACCGAGGCAAAAGATAGTCCTCAACCGATTCGAGACTGTCTAGCCCGAGTCTCAGGATCAGAGCTCGAGTGACCCTTGGATCGTCAGGACCGGTCCACCGATGTGGATTAAAATGCCTGAACACTGCGTTTCCCCGCACTTTGGGGCGTAAGCGAGCCAACGAATGACTCCATCGGACCCGGATCGTCTGATCTAACCGAGGCGCCTCGCAACAGCAACAACCACACAGGTGAAAAGTATATAAATGTCAGGGCTGGTAGGTCACTGACACCACCCTAGCTAGAAGGAAACGCATGCCCTCCCTGAGGTCCTCTCCCGTTTTTGGTTCACAACCGGGGTGCGAGGCTCGCGAATTCACGTTACACAAAGCTGTGCCACACAGGCTGTGCTTTGATCATCACCACAAGACTTTGCTTTTCAACAGAAGCCTCGATCAATTGCTACTTAGGCATGCCACACAGGCAATTCACTCCATGCGTTTGATATCCATCAATATATAACCCCTGAGCTCGTACGTCTCAGAGAAGGGCGTTAAGCAAGAGAATAAATTCTCCGCCGCCAAACAGATATATATTTAATAGAGATCAATCACACGGACTAAAATCCAATGTCAGACACACAGTCCATTTACAAGTCCGTTCTGGGTCTGAACGAAACCGGAGGCACTTTCCTCGCATATCCATCCATCTCCAAGTACGTCTGGACGATCACCAACTGTTTCCCTCATCTTGGGTGTACAGCCCAATCAAGATCATCAGTAATCACCCAAACGATGTGAAGACTTCCGGTCTTCAACCACCGTCTTCATCTTCGACATCTCGTCGAATCGGTTATTCAGAATGGGTATAACCCGGCCTTCCTGAATAACCCACGTATATGATAAACAAATGTTACACAAACACAACGAACGCCTCATTCCAATTCAGAATATTCTTTTATTCACAAAATCACATTCTTAGGGAAATGTTCCCATTAATTTTATCCAAGATAAATTCTTCTAAATTTAGACTATAATCTTCCTTTGGATATCATTTCAAACTAGTCGGGATTAGCGAACCACACCGAAGTAATTATTTATTTTATTTCCCAATCCCAACCTATTCCTCCCACGGAGCAAAACTGGTGATACTCCATATCTAACACCACAGTGTTATCGGTAAAATTAATTACCATTTCACGTTCAAATCTAATTAAAGATTTAACTATCGCTTTGGAGCAAAACTGGTGATACTCCACTCTCGATCACTTTTCAGATTTGATAATTTAAATTATCAATTCACATTTCAATCTAATTAAAGATTCATTAAAACTCCACTTAGCTTTAATCTTTTCCAAAATCAATATCTTGCCTTTAACTGGGTTAAAGAACCAATGTCATCTAAAACACGATTCACGATAAACCCAAATCACATTTGATATTAAATACAAGGCTTTGAATAGA
This sequence comes from Allium sativum, assembly GCA_030737875.1. Classification (NCBI taxonomy): domain Eukaryota; kingdom Viridiplantae; phylum Streptophyta; class Magnoliopsida; order Asparagales; family Amaryllidaceae; genus Allium; species Allium sativum. The sequence goes on along the minus strand of CM060924.1, from coordinate 993,204,050 downwards.
AAATATATTGGCTTATATTCAATATCAAATTCTGAAACCAACATATATCATATTGGAAATAACGATATAAAATATATCTTTCAAATTCCCATAACAATATTTGTATAGTCACGAAATCTAACATCGAAATATTCCGAAGACAATTTCGATTCAACTCCAGTCCAATTCACGTATTGGGAATACTGATTATTTTATCAAGGCCCGTACAGTCGATTTCCATCAACGGCTATCGAACTGCACTTACAACGACCTTTTTCAAATTTGATTTGGACATAATTCCAAATCCAACCGTTAGATTTCAAATTTCTAATATTCATTGGAAAGCTCTTTTCGATACGAACCCAACGGTTCTGGTTTTAGGAGAATCCGACGGTCGGATCACCCGAAATGTCGATTCGAAGTCAATGGTCGAAATTCACGAACTGCCGCGGAGCGGCGCGTTCTATTCAGGCCATTATATATATATATAATATATGTATATTATATATATTTCGTCAATTTCCTTTTTAAAACGTATTTTATAAATCGTTTTAACTTCGTTTCAAAACCATTTCAACACTATTTCAATTTCTAATCAAAACTGAATATTTTATATCATTACTATATAAATGATAATATTTTCAAAACGTTATATTTTGAAATCACTTCTTTTCTATATTCATTATAAAACGAATATAATCGATATAAATATCGTTCACGTCAAAATAGCGCAACTCTAATCAACACGGCTTTATATATTTCAATAAATTCGTTATTCTATTCAACAAATGAATATTTATTCTATTCAACACATGAATCTATATTTCTTCCAACACCTGACTAATCTCAACACATGAGTACTGTCAACACATCACTATTTTTATTATGTAAAATATTTTATAAAACTATGGTATCTATCGTTTGATTTTCAATTAGACTCCTACTGAGAAGTAGTTCTAATTTTAAATATGATAAAGATGTAAATTTCATTGTATAAAATATTTCACTCAACACATGAACATCGTCAACACATGACAATTTTTATATTCAACCCATGAATTTCTATTATAATATTCCTTATTTTCCCGATTGGAATGAGGCCCAATCAATCACCATATAACGTTAATTATATGGATTCCATACAACACATGTATATAATAGCATTGAAAAATAATCAACCATCAACCAAAGTGCACTACACTGTATAAGCATCAATATAGATATCTTACGCTTATAACAGCCTGTCAATCAATCGATCGACATATTTAATCAATCAGGATGAGTGAACATCAAATTTCATCCCAACACCCGTGTGGGGTTTCAAACAATCAAACACAGATTTTATTTGTGCAGTTGGGCGATGTGTAAAATTTATCGTCCCAATCAATGTCCTTCAAATAGGTGTACATAAACAAACCGTCCGGTTTGTAAATGAATATTTTATTTTATTCACTTCCACGTTAAAAATTATATTTTTAACAATAAAATATTCTATTTCAACACATTAATTTCTATTCATTTCATTTACACAATAAAAATGATATTTTTATTTTTCTAACATATTTTGGGAAATTTCGGCGGCATAACGGCACGATACTAGAAACGGGACGAGGCCTTGCCTTATCCCCGGTCTAGTGAAGGCCCACGCCATTCACACATCAATCAAATCCATTCCATTTCACCAAACAATTCAATTCAAACCAAATAAACTAACCAACTACTCAACCAAACAATTTAACAAACAAGTCATCCATGGTCTGTGGATGACGGGTGTCGGGTGCTACTAAACACCGTCCGCATCCTAGTATATATATATATATATATATATATATATATATATAACTAGAAAAAGAGATTTTGAGTGAGAAGTTCTCACCGACTAGCTAAACCAAACGCCACGACTCTTCTCATGTAGAAAATCTTGTCGTTCTCGCCTTTTGTCACTTTCGCCGCCCGTAGTCACTACATATATAAAAATCACATTTTTATATTGTTGCCATGTATATAAAAATCACATTTTTATATTGTTGCTATGTATATAAAAATCACATTTTTATATTACTACTATATAGATAAAAAATTCTATTTTTACAACGGTGTTCATATAATAAAGATTATATTTTTATATCGCCACTTATATAAAAATCACATCTTTGCTCCTTTTACATAATAAAGATCAAATCTTTAATCCTTTTATAATGTAAAAATCATATTTTTATCATCTCTATACCATAAAAATCATATTTTTATTAACTTCATATGTCAAAAATCATAGAAGCTTTAAAGTGGAGAAAACTCACTTTTTTATAACGCCCGGATTCACTGTTCGGGTTCCAGAATTTGCAAACGAGCTTCAATCTTCATACCATCCTTTTTTCAAGCACAAGCACGCCATTCTGAACAACTTTTGCCTAGTGGTCTTCTTGCCGAAAATGTGCCATTTCGCCGGAAACCGCGAAAAGACAGCATTTTGACAGTGTTTGAACAGCAGACTTCGGACGCGTTTTCCCGACAACTCCACAATGCAAAATAGGACTCATCATATACCAAATCGAAGATAATTTCGTGCTCTACAATTTTGGTCTTGAGCAGCTTTGGCTAGAAACGCACGGTTTGGGAGTTATTCGCGAAATACGGTCAGGGACTTATTTGCAAAACGGGCGATTTTGGTGAAAATGGGTTTTTGGGTGTAGCGGGGCCCACGGTCGGAATTGAGGGGGCTGGAGGGGGGCGCGGGCCTGATGGACGTGGGGGAGGGTGTGGGTGGCGGTGGTGGGGCCCGTGGTGGCCGCGGTGGTGGTGGTTGGTGATTTGGGGCTTAGGGTTTGCAAATGGAGAGAGGAGGAGGAAGAGGAGGAGGAGGGGAGGAGGAAGAGGGAGTGCGGCGGCTCGCCGGAGGCTGGTGGTGGGCGGTGGAGGTGGGGCAGCGGCGGGAGGAGGGGTGGTCGCCATTTTTGAGTTTTTTGAAGAGGAAGAGAGAAATGAAATTATGAAGAGAAAGACGGAGTAAAAGTGATTATATGCTAGTTTCTCGCGTATCGCCTGAACGCTAGCAATCTCTGATGGCCGCGGATTTCGGACACGAGATAGTAGACGTGAAGACGAGTCCAACGAAACAAGTTTCGTCGAATTCCGAGTTCGTTTGACCATTCAAAAAAAATCACAAAAATGCTCAGATAAGCTCTAAAAATGCGATTTTGGCGCACCTTTTCTTCTCGCACGCTCACATGCTAACTCAAAAAATCAAGCCCTCTTGGATTTAACCATTATTAGATGATACGAATCTAGAAAAAAAAGTAGAATTGAATTCCGAGGTCGTATCAATAATGTTCCTTTGTAAAATGACTGCTCGTTTTACGCCGAACTGTTTTAGCTCGCACGGCCACATATTGACTCCGTTCGACGCGCCCTTTGGAACATAACAATGATTTGTCATTGTGAATCCATAAAAATTTATCTCGTCGAATTCTGAGCTCGTATGCAAAATTTCACTTTTTAAGGGCTATGTATTGTTAACCGAACAACACCAGCCCATAGCCACTATTCCGGATATCGGAATATATCGAAGCTTATACTTTTCGGAGTTCTAAACGGCATTTTGAACACAATGGAAGTGGTTTCGAGTCCAAATTCATCCGTATGCAAAATATGACTTTTTGGGCCATGTATAATTTACATAGCGACTATTCTGAATTTTCAACTGGGCATAACTTTTGATTCCCGCTATGAAATTTCGATTTTTCGGATTCGTTGGAAAGATATTCTCAACTAGATTATAATGTTTTTGGTTTCACTAAAATCCGGTTTATTTTGCACCCGGTACATTCAATTGAAGTTTGAAATCGAATTATCGAACTACCGCGCCATTTTCAATTCTATTTATAGTTATATATAATTATTTATATTCTAACGACGGTTTGTATAAATATACACGTTCTAACTCTATACCCAAAATAAATTTTCGTCGTTATTATTTAAAATAGTTCATTTTAAATATTCAAAATTCGCTAAAATTGCCAAAATAAAAATTTTAAACTGGCCCGGATTTTCCGGGTTATTACAATCTCCCCCACTTAAAACTTTTCGTCCCCGAAAAGGAACAAAGTCGAAAGTGGTTTGATTAATCAACTCTACGTTCGATCTGGCTTCCATTCTCCAACTTTTCAGTTTCTGAGAATTTCCAAATTCTCAAAAATTTGGCTAACACCCTAAATTTTCGAAAAATTTCGCCATAACCTCCTTTGTACGGGGAGCACGGGAAAATCCCGAAATTGACATACAGGCCTTCTGATCTCAAAAAGAAAAAGAAAAAGCCAAGCGGCTAGCCAATAGGCTCATAAAATCATCATCACCCAAACAAAACAGTAAATTATAGTAAACATGTACCTATTTGTCGGGCAAACAAATTTTATTCTTCGGCTCTAGCCTCCTTGCTATGACCTGTTCAAAAGATATACATGTATGCAAGCAAATGCGACCAATCCTCAATACAATTCAATATTCGGTTCAATTAGGCTAAATGGATAAAAATTAGCAAACAAATAAACAAGCAACTCAAACATCAATCAATTAGTGAATTAGAGTTTCAAATTCATAAATTTGATATATATACAAAAATCATGTTTTTGATGCCAATTCACAACAATAAATCTATCTATATAAGTTTTGGTTCTCACACCAGTCTAATGGAAATATATAGAAAATCACACCTTCGAAACACGAACATAAATACTGATGATGTGGCCACATCACCAGAATTATCCCCGGGTGTCTAGAATGTGATTCTATATCTATCCAGTATATTAAAACTTCGACTATACGTTCATGACGCGTATACGCGAAATCTATATATACTCGATTGTCCATATCCAAAATAAATAAATATTCAAATACGTATAAAGCAATTTAAATTTTCAAAACAAAATTGTTTTAATTTGAAAAATATACTCTTCACACTCGTTCTAGGATACTACTGATCCTATCACTAACGAGTAATTCTAATTGGATATTACTAATCCAATATCTGATGAATTCTTTCGTATGGTTCTAATGTGTCTTTTTCTCGAGCTCTGTAAACCAAAGCTCTGATACCACTGTAAGGACCCGTAACTTCCCCGTGAAGGAAAGCACGAATACTTTGAGAACAACACACAAAAGGACGCAGACGGAAGAACATTTCATTGTTATTACAACAATTCCATCAGATACAAGAATATACAGAGTATAAATGAATAAATTACATTCAACAAATATCAGAGATTACAATAAATTACATAGCAGCGGAAAAATATACAAAACACAACTAGAAGTGATACACGGATACAGAGCTTTCCGAACATCGCTCCAGCTGTTAATCAGGATCCTGTGAATATAAATCTGCAAAACCAAAACTACTAGCTGCCCGTGCGGAAAATAGAGGCACCCAGAGTTTAGGTTAAAACAATAAACTCCAGGTCAGTCATGTGACTGGTGTGAGAACTAAAACAGTTATTAATATTGGTTTTAAAGTTTGGTAAATCAAGGGACCACGCCGTATAACACGGAACGGGTTTCCTCCCAAGAATACCAGTGCATAGAACAAATAGCGCAATGCTAAATAAAGAAAAATGAAGCTGTTATAAGACCCAGGTCCCATCACACAATGCAACGCAAGCCGGAGGATAGGGTTATTACCTTATAACAGCCAAAGCATGCTTGATACGTTTAAATCACATTATTTGATACTATTATAAGTGTATAGTGTATAAAACAACTTCAAATCATAAATATCAATCATAGGCGACATGAGCGTCCCATGCCACTATGTCGCCATATATAGGTTTACAAATAAAACCGCAAATGTCACGTATTTGGAAATTGGATTTCCATTTATGAACCGAGGCAAAAGATAGTCCTCAACCGATTCGAGACTGTCTAGCCCGAGTCTCAGGATCAGAGCTCGAGTGACCCTTGGATCGTCAGGGCCGGTCCACCGATGTGGATTAAAATGCCTGAACACTGCGTTTCCCCGCCCTTTGGGGCGTAAGCGAGCCAACGAATGACTCCATCGGACCCGGATCGTCCGATCTAACCGAGGCGCCTCGCAACAGCAACAACCACACAAGTGAAAAGTATATAAATGTCAGGGCTGGTAGGTCACTGACACCACCCTAGCTAGAAGGAAACGCATGCCCTCCCTGAGGTCCTCTCCCGTTTTTGGTTCACAACCGGGGTGCGAGGCTCGCGAATTCACGTTACACAAAGCTGTGTCACACAGGCTGTGCTTTGATCATCACCACAAGACTTTGCTTTTCAACAGAAGCCTCGATCAATTGCTACTTAGGCATGCCACACAGGCAATTCACTCCATGCGTTTGATATCCATCAATATATAACCCCTGAGCTCGTACGTCTCAGAGAAGGGCGTTAAGCAAGAGAATAAATTCTCCGCCGCCAAACAGATATATATTTAATAGAGATCAATCACACGGACTAAAATCCAATGTCAGACACACAGTCCATTTACAAGTCCGTTCTGGGTCTGAACGAAACCGGAGGCACTTTCCTCGCATATCCATCCATCTCCAAGTACGTCTGGACGATCACCAACTGTTTCCCTCATCTTGGGTGTACAGCCCAATCAAGATCATCAGTAATCACCCAAACGATGTGAAGACTTCCGGTCTTCAACCACCGTCTTCATCTTCGACATCTCGTCGAATCGGTTATTCAGAATGGGTATAACCCGGCCTTCCTGAATAACCCACGTATATGATAAACAAATGTTACACAAACACAACGAACGCCTCATTCCAATTCAGAATATTCTTTTATTCACAAAATCACATTCTTAGGGAAATGTTCCCATTAATTTTATCCAAGGTAAATTCTTCTAAATTTAGACTATAATCTTCCTTTGGATATCATTTCAAACTAGTCGGGATTAGCGAACCACACCGAAGTAATTATTTATTCTATTTCCCAATCCCAACCTATTCCTCCCACGGAGCAAAACTGGTGATACTCCATATCTAACACCACAGTGTTATCGGTAAAATTAATTACCATTTCACGTTCAAATCTAATTAAAGATTTAACTATCGCTTTGGAGCAAAACTGGTGATACTACACTCTCGATCACTTTTCAGATTTGATAATTTAAATTATCAATTCACATTTCAATCTAATTAAAGATTCATTAAAACTCCACTTAGCTTTAATCTTTTCAAAAATCAATATCCTGCCTTTAACTGGGTTAAAGAACCAATGTCATCTAAAACACGATTCACGATAAACCCAAATCACATTTGATATTAAATACAAGGCTTTGAATAGAAAATATATCGGCTTATATTCAATATCAAATTCTGAAACCAACATATATCATATTGGAAATAACGATATAAAATATATCTTTCAAATTCCCATAACAATATTTGTATAGTCACGAAATCTAACATCGAAATATTCCGAAGACAATTTCGATTCAACTCCAGTCCAATTCACGTATTGGGAATACTGATTATTTTATCAAGGCCCGTACAGTCGATTTCCATCAACGGCTATCGAACTGCACTTACAACGACCTTTTTCAAATTTGATTTGGACATAATTCCAAATCCAACCGTTAGATTTCAAATTTGTAATATTCATTGGAAAGCTCTTTTCGATACGAACCCAACGGTTCCGGTTTTAGGAGAATCCGACGGTCGGATCTCCCGAAATGTCGATTCGAAGTCAATGGTCGAAATTCACGAACTGCCGCAGAGCGGCGCGTTCTATTCAGGCCATTATATATATATAATATATGTATATTATATATATTTCGTCAATTTCCTTTTTAAAACGTATTTTATAAATCGTTTTAACTTCGTTTCAAAACCATTTCAACACTATTTCAATTTCTAATCAAAACTGAATATTTTATATCATTACTATATAAATGATAATATTTTCAAAACGTTATATTTTGAAATCACTTCTTTTCTATATTCATTATAAAACGAATATAATCGATATAAATATCGTTCATGTCAAAATAGCGCAACTCTAATCAACACGGCTTTATATATTTGAATAAATTCGTTATTCTATTCAACAAATGAATATTTATTCTATTCAACACATGAATCTATATTTCTTCCAACACCTGACTAATCTCAACACATGAGTACTGTCAACACATCACTATTTTTGTTATGTAAAATATTTTATAAAACTATGGTATCTATCGTTTGATTTTCAATTAGACTCCTGCTGAGAAGTAGATCTAATTTTAAATATGATAAAGATGTAAATTTCATTGTATAAAATATTTCACTCAACACATGAACATCGTCAACACATGACAATTTTTATATTCAACCCATGAATTTCTATTATAATATTCCTTATTTTCCCGATTGGAATGAGGCCCAATCAATCACCATATAACGTTAATTATATGGATTCCATACAACACATGTATATAATAGCATTGAAAAATAATCAACCATCAACCAAAGTGCACTACACTGTATAAGCATCAATATGGATATCTTACGCTTATAACAGCCTGTCAATCAATCGATCGACATATTTAATCAATCAGGATGAGTGAACATCAAATTTCATCCCAACACCCGTGTGGGGTTTCAAACAATCAAACACAGATTTTATTTGTGCAGTTGGGCGATGTGTAAAATTTATCGTCCCAATCAATGTCCTTCAAATAGGTGTACATAAACAAACCGTCCGGTTTGTAAATGAATATTTTATTTTATTCACTTCCACGTTAAAAATTATATTTTTAACAATAAAATATTCTATTTCAACACATTAATTTCTATTCATTTCATTTACACAATAAAAATGATATTTTTATTTTTCTAACATATTTTGGGAAATTTCGGCGGCATAACGGCACGATACTAGAAACGGGACGAGGCCTTGCCTTATCCCCGGTCTAGTGAAGGCCCACGCCATTCACACATCAATCAAATCCATTCCATTTCACCAAACAATTCAATTCAAACCAAATAAACTAACCAACTACTCAACCAAACAATTTAACAAACAAGCCATCCATGGTCTGTGGATGACGGGTGTCGGGTGCTACTAAACACCGTCTGCATCCTAGTATATATATATATAACTAGAAAAAGATATTTTGAGTGAGAAGTTCTCACCGACTAGCTAAACCAAACGCCACGACTCTTCTCATATAGAAAATCTTGTCGTTCTCGCCTTTTGTCACTTTCGCCGCCCGTAGTCACTACATATATAAAAATCACATTTTTATATTATTGCCATGTATATAAAAATCACATTTTTATATTGTTGCTATGTATATAAAAATCACATTTTTATATTACCACTATATAGATAAAAATTCTATTTTTACAACGGTGTTCATATAATAAAGATTATATTTTTATATCGCCACTTATATAAAAATCACATCTTTGCTCCTTTTACATAATAAAGATCAAATCTTTAATCCTTCTATAATGTAAAAATCATATTTTTATCATCTCTATAACATAAAAATCATATTTTTATTAACTTCATATGTCAAAAATCATAGAAGCTTTAAAGTGGAGAAAACTCACTTTTTTCTAACGCCCGGATTCACTGTTCGGGTTCCAGAATTTGCAAACGAGCTTCAATCTTCATACCATCCTTTTTTCAAGCACAAGCACGCCATTCTGAACAACTTTTGCCTAGTGGTCTTCTTGCCGAAAATGTGCCATTTCGCCGGAAATCGCGAAAAGACAGCATTTTGACAGTGTTTGAACAGCAGACTTCGGACGCGTTTTCCCGACAACTCCGCCATGCAAAATAGGACTTATCATATACCAAATCGAAGAGAATTTCGTGCTCTACAATTTTGGTCTTGAGGAACTTTGGCTAGAAACGCACGGTTTGGGAGTTATTCGCGAAATACGGTCAGGGACTTATTTGCAAAACGGACGATTTTGGTGAAAATGGGTTTTTGGGTGTAGCGGGGCCCACGGTCGGAATTGAGGGGGCTGGAGGGGGGGCGCGGGCCTGATGGACGTGGGGGAGGGTGTGGGTGGCGGTGGTGGGGTCCGTGGTGGCCGCGGTGGTGGTGGTTGGTGATTTGGGGCTTAGGGTTTGCAAATGGAGAGAGGAGGAGGAAGAGGAGGAGGAGGGGAGGAGGAAGAGGGGGTGCCGCGGCTCGCCGGAGGCTGGTGGTGGGCGGTGGAGGAGGGGCAGCGGCGGGAGGAGGGGTGGTCGCCATTTTTGAGTTTTTTGAAGAGGAAGAGAGAAATGAAATTATGAAGAGAAAGATGGAGTAAAAGTGATTATATGCTAGTTTCTCGCGTATCGCCTGAACGCTAGCGATCTCTGATGGCCGCGGATTTCGGACACGAGATAGTAGACGTGAAGACGAGTCCAACGAAACAAGTTTCGTCGAATTCCGAGTTCGTTTGACCATTCAAAAAAAATCACAAAAATGCTCAGATAAGCTCTAAAAATGCGATTTTGGCGCACCTTTTCTTCTCGCACGCTCACATGCTAACTCAAAAAATCAAGCCCTCTTGGATTTAACCATTATTAGATGATACGAATCTAGAAAAAAAAGTAGAATTGAATTCCGAGGTCGTATCAATAATGTTCCTTTGTAAAATGACTGCTCGTTTTACGCCGAACTATTTTAGCTCGCACAGCCACATATTGACTCCGTTCGACGCGCCCTTTGGAACATAACAATGATTTGTCATTGTGAATCCATAAAAATTTATCTCGTCGAATTCTGAGCTCGTATGCAAAATTTCACTTTTTAAGGGCTATGTATTGTTAACCGAACAACACCAGCCCATAGCCACTATTCCGGATATCGGAATATATCGAGGCTTATACTTTTCGGAGTTCTAAACGGCATTTTGAACACAATGGAAGTGGTTTCGAGTCCAAATTCATCCGTATGCAAAATATGACTTTTTGGGCCATGTATAATTTACATAGCGACTATTCTGAATTTTCAACTGGGCATAACTTTTGATTCCCGCTATGAAATTTCGATTTTTCGGATTCGTTGGAAAGATATTCTCAACTAGATTATAATGTTTTTGGTTTCACTAAAATCCGGTTTATTTTGCACCCGGTACATTCAATTGAAGTTTGAAATCGAATTATCGAACTACCGCGCCATTTTCAATTCTATTTATAGTTATATATAATTATTTATATTCTAACGACGGTTTATATAAATATACACGTTCTAACTCTATACCCAAAATAAATTTTCGTCGTTATTATTTAAAATAGTTCATTTTAAATATTCAAAATTCGCTAAAATTGCCAAAATAAAAATTTTAAACTGGCCCGGATTTTCCGGGTTATTACAGTATATCACCAACGGTTGGGATCAGGAACCGTTTCCCGAATGGGACAGCATCAACAATAGATTTTTAGAAATAAATGAAACTCTAGATCAGGTGATTATACACCCTACTTCAGTGCGACCGACTTAGCCATGCTGTCTGCCCGATTTCTGTCATTTACCGGATGTGAGGCTAGAAGCTACGCTTTATCATCACACCAGATTCACTTTGAATGCCACATCGTCAAATCCATCAAATCACCGATTGACGTCCTCAACCATACATTATGTGTTAGCTAAAAGAAGTTTCCTTCTCCGCTTCCACTCTTGGTACGGTTGGAGAAATCAATATACGTGATCGTCTGGACATACTCTGTCAGACATTCATCCATACAAGTCACCCACGAACAGGATGAAATGAAGGCACTATTCAATACATCCATCTTAGACACTGTTATCTAAGACTTATACAATAGCCCTTGCACTTTACTCCGTCTTCAATTATTTTTGGCATATATGATTCGCAACGCTTATGCTAATACAGAGTGGTTCTTTGGATAATAATCCAACCGGTCTCTCCATATTAACAACGTTAAAATGGTCAAAACTTCGATAGTTTGTGATTTAACTATCGAATAAAAACAAGTGTGCAAACAGCGATATTATTTCCAAATGGAAATTATATCGATCAATCATCATTGAACATTTATCCCTTTATTTAACTTATTCAATTTTCCATTTCCTGATTCTATATATTCAATATTTCTTATTTTCTAAATTTGGAAAATATACGTTATTAAAAATGGAAAACATTTCCATTTCTTGTTTTCTTTATTAGAAAACATTTCTAGTTTCTTATTTGGAAAACATTTCCAAAGCTTCTTCATTAGACTTAGACAGATGTTTAAACAAACCATCGTGATGCCAACTCAAACCATTTCCTTTAATTACAAAATTTCACTGAACCATCCCTTACTATTGAACCTTAACCATTCCTTAGTTAAAAATGAAGTCAATCAAGTTGGGGTAATACTACCTCTCAGACCTTAACTGAACAACGTTTCTAACCTTGAAATAGACAAAGTTCACCCTTCTAATTCTTTAACAAACTTCCTTATGTAACTCTCTTTCAAATCTTTTCTATTCGATAATTCTTTCCTTCGAATAAGGTATATTCGATAACTCTATTCAATTTACTCTATTTGATTAACCCTTATCGATTTACTCTATTGGACAAACGCTATTGGATTAACTCTATTGGACTAACGCTATTGATTTACTCATTTCACTTAACTCCTTTCGAATAAGCTATATTCGATAACTCCTTTAACTTTATTCGAATAAACTATATTCGATTAACTCAATTTGATTCTATTCAAATAAACAATATTCGATAACTCCTTTTACTTTATTCGAATCACTAACATTCGATAACTCCTTTTACTTTATTCGAATTACTAACATTCGATAACTCCTTTTACTTTATTCGAATCACTAACATTCGATAACTCCTTTTACTTTATTCAAATCACTAACATTCGATAACTCCTTTTACTTTATTCGAATCACTAATATTCGATAACTCCATTTGAATAACTCTAGTTCGATTTACTCTAACTGATTAACTCTAACTGGTTTAACTCTAACTGGTTTAACTCTAACTGGTTTAACTCTAACTGGTTTAACTCTAACTGGTTAACTCTAACTGGTTTAACTCTAACTGGTTAACTCTAATTCGAATAACAAATATTCGATTAACTCTATTCAACTAACTCGACTCGACTAACCCCTTTCGAATAACTAATTCGACTTACTAACTTTCGAATACCATATTCGATTTAACTCCTTTCGAATACCATATTCGATTTAACTCCTTTATTCACTTTATAAAGATGTCCCTTTTAACAACGTTTATTCATTTTTAAAGATTTACTTTTAGTAACGGTTCTCCACTTTAAAATGATTTCCTTCTTATAACAGTTTCCTTTTTATAACGTTTTCCCTTTTTCTAAATATCTCCTATTTATAAATATTCCAATTTATAAATATTTCTTATTTATAAATATTCCATTTATAAATATTTTATTTTCAAATATCACTTTGAAAATATTCCCTTATCAACATTTCGGTATGTTATGGTATTCAACATATCAAATCACGATGATCAGTATCGTCCAAACACATATAATCGACAATAGATTATATATCACATCATATATCACAATATATGAAAAACAGTAAAATAAATGTTAAGGAACCCTGTTGGATTCCTCCAACCTGTTTCCCTGCATCACAGATGTTAAACAATATAGATAACATCACTTTCAGTTCCATATGATATATTCTGTTAAACAGAATCAATATAGAAATTCAACTAACTGTCTAGCAGTTCAATCAAACAGTCAATACACAATCAATCAATCAATATTTAACAGTTCTAAAAATACAACATGAAATTATAAACTGTTCAGAGTTAGTGAGATTTACTCACATTTGCGCGTTAGCCGTTAAATAACGGTTTGCGTTATTTGATTCAGTCGGACAATTTATTTCACCATAAATTGTAATGAGCTCCGATGGACTTCCAGTCAGTTCCATCGTGTAGTGTCTGTCCATACGATCCTAACGCAACTTACGGTTCTCGATTTTCACCTCGTATGGATGAGATATCACAATTACAATTTAATACACTTATTTGAATTAAATAAAAACTAAGATTATAAACTTTACTTGGGCTAACCCCTATACCTTAACGTCTAACCCGTTCAGCCCCTTCCCTTCTTCCCCAAATACATAACGTCCGCTCCAGTTCCTTGCTCCTCCATAGCCGCTACTTTACCCTCTCACCGCTCCTCTCCTTCTTCTTTTAAAATCAAATAAAAATCACGATAATTCATCTCTTCGAATTCTCCATCTACCTAACTGCACAAAATCAAATTCGATCACCAGGATGTAAACCCGATTTCAGTCCGTCGATGATCCACTATAGGAACGGATCGACATCTTTCAGCTCGGATTTCCGCAAAATCACCTCTACAGGAGCGCCTCTTCACCACAAGCATGGAAACGACCTTCATTTCCCTTGACTTTCGCTCTAACCACGATAAACCCGAACCCTAAGTTCTCTGTTGGTCCACGCTGCGAGCATAACGGTGTTCGAACCATTCAAATGTGGTATCAAAAGGAAAAGGGGAGTTCAAGGATCACTAATATACAAGTGTCTTGATTTATTGATTTCATTTTGATTTTCTATGATTTACGGAAGTTGCGATTTTGTATTTGAGTGAGAGAAAAATGACGGCTGAGAGTGTTTGAGATTGAAATTAGGTTTAGGAGGAAAGGTAGGGTATTTATAGGGAATGTAGATATTTTACATATTTTTTTTTAGATATTTTAGATATTTTATTTTCATCATTTTATATTTGTATCCATCTTCTAAAAATCCGTGTGATCACACACGATACCTAAAAATCACGAAACTGGACATGTAGCTAGAGTTCGACATTATGGTCCCAACGAAACTGGTTTCGTCGAATTCCGAGATCGTTTGTAAAACTGGCTATTTTTAAAGCTCTAAATAACCATTTTAAATATATAAATATATTTAAAACAATTAAATTAAATATTAATAAATTAATATTATCGTATATATCCACATACGATATCGTTCAGCTCTAGCATATTCCTATATGAATTTCTAGCTCGATATTTCATATCCCGATTAAATCGATATTCGATTTATAATGAAATTCCTTATATAAATATAACTAAATTATAAAGAAATTCCACAACGACTTTTCTAAAATTTATTTGGACATAAATCAAAATCTACACGACGAAATCCAGATTTTTCTCTTCCACTAGAAGGATATACTTCACCAGCTCCTAACATTTCTTGTTTCACAGAAATCCGATTTGAAATGGCTTCTGTATATTCGTTTGAAGTTCGAATCGCCAATTTACGAACTGCAGCGCCATTTCGAGCTCGATTTTAATTATAATATAATTATGCGTTCAAACTGTCGTTCAAATAATATATTCGCTATTCTAATTCAATTCTAAACTGAATTAAATATCACAGATGATCCATTTCACACCATATCGCCATTTCAGCAAATTCTGATTATTTCAGAATTAAATATATTATTTAATTTAATATTTTAAATTAAATATTCACCATTATTTAATTAAATGACTATTAAATTCTCTAAACCACCATTTCAATAATTAAATAAATTAATTATAATACCTCTGCCAATGCGGTTCATTACACCATGAAACAATAAATGATCATAGCCGTTCAATACTTAGATCTCACATAGATCTTTGATTTTGGTTTAAACTTCATGTTTTAAAACGAATTAGATTGGGAGATTTTTGGATTCAAAATCCGGAGCTTTCAGGCCATTGAAATGATGAAAACGGCGGCTCCATATAGAGTATTAGGGTTTCGATGTTTAGGGCGTATTTATACGCATATAAATAGCGTATTTTATTTATTTTAATTTATTTATTTTCCAAATTTATCTCTATGTTTCTACAAACTCCAAATCAAACCCAACGAGTGTTGCCACTAGCTAATAACCCCCGTCCCGGACACAATGGAACATGTTTCGCAATCCAATTCGGCTGTTACGATAAGTTTTTATTTAAATTAAATTATAAATCATTTAATTATTAATTCAAACATACATCTTAAATTACCGGGGCCACAAACTGACTCTAAAAATTACAGAAAAATTATTTCTAGTTATGTTTTGACGATACGGTCCTAACAAAACTAATTTTGTCGAATTCTGAGACTGTTTGAAAAATGGCCATTTTCAAGTCGATTAAAATTGACTAAAATGGTCAAAACACGTTTTCTTTTTCCACGCTCACGTATTAATTCGAAAAAGTCTAAAAATTGAAACCTAGCAATAATTTGACATTCCGGTTCCAATAAAAGTGGTTTCGTCGAAAACAGAGGTCGTTTGAGAAATGGCTATTTTTAAGGCCAATATGTTATATTAAAATATATATAAATTCTACAGCGACTTTTCTAAATTTTAAACTGGACATATCTTTCTATTTTCAAGGTGAAATTTCAGTTTCTCAGATTCGTTGGAAAGATATGATTAAACATATTTAAATATTTTTGGTTTTACTAAAATCCGATTTGTTTTGAATCCTGTATAGTCAATCAAAGTTCAAATTCAAATTTTCAAACTGCAGCGATGTTTTAAACTCCTTTTATAATTAAATTGAATTTATTCATTTTAAAATAAATTTTTAGTCGTTCTTATTTTAAATAAATTATTTTAAATAATAAAAACCATTAAAATTTCTAAAATAAAAATTTTAAATTAGCCCCAAAATTCTGGGTTGTTACAATCGCCCCCACTTAAAATCTTTTCGTCCTCGAAAAGGAACGAAGCTAAAAGTTGTCTAATTAGCTAACTCAACTTTAAATTTTATTTATTGGTTTCAACAATTTTTTTAATTAAATTAATTATCATTCCAATAATTTTATTAGCTAAACTAATAATCAAACATAACAACCAGCAATCAATTTGGTGATTAACTTTTCAAATATATATAATTTTTATATGTAGACAAAAATCATATTCTTAGTGCAAATCACAGCAATGTGTACTAACTAAGTTTTGGTTCTCATACCAGTCAATGGAAATATATAGAAATCCCACTTTCGAGACTCGAACATATACTTTGATGACGCTAACAACCATCAGAATCATCTCTGGGTGACTAGGGTGTGATTCTATATCTATCCAGTATATTAAAACTTCGAATATCCGTTAATTACTCGTATATTCGAAATCTTTATATACTCAATTGTCCATATTAAAATATAATAATATATTCAAATACGTATTTTAAGATAAAATTTTCAAAACTAAATTTGTTTTCAACTTTTTTATTTTAAAGGAAATAATACTCTTCACACTCGTTCTAGGATACTACTGATCCCATCTCTAACGAGTTATTCTTATTAGATATTACTAATCCAATCTCTGATGAATTCTTTAGTTCGGTTCTAATGTGTCTTGTTCTCGAGCTCTGTAAACCAAAGCTCTGATACCAACTGTGACGACCCTAAACTTCCCCATAGAGGAAGACCTGGATTGCTTTGAGAACAACGCACATCAGAACATAAACTGAAGAAATTTTTATTGCTGATTACAACAATTACATCAGAGTACAAGAATATAACAGAGTATGAATACTTATTACACAATAGAAATACAATAATAGCAGAGATTTACATTACATTTAAATAGCAGTAGAAAAATAATTCAAATATACAATTGAAAGGAATACACGGATACAGAGCTTTCCGAATACCGCTTCAGCTATAAACTAGGATCCTGTAAATATATCTGCAAAAAGCTACTCGACTGCCCGTTTGGAAAATATGGGCACCCAAGTTTTCCAGTGAAACAAACTACAGGTCAGCCATGGGACTGGTATGAGAAATCTTAACTTAACTAATCTAATAATAAGGCGAATCACAGGACCACGCCGCTAACGCGGAACGGGTTTACTCCATTGGATTGCCAGTGCATAAAATAAAGTAAAAGGTTAAACAAAGCAATGCTCTTTAGGAAAATGAAACCATTATAAGACTCAAGTCCCATCACACAATGCAACGCAAACCCACGGATAGAGTTTTACCTTATAATGGTAAAAAATGCTTGTTAAGATAAAAACAGATTTGATATTATCATTAGTGTATGTATGTTTTAAAAACATTTTCAATCATAATATATCAATCTTAGACGGCATGGGTACCATATATCATGTTGCCATACTAGTTCTACAATCAAAACCGCATAGTGTCATATTGGAAGTCGGTTTTCCATCATGAAATCGAGGCCAGGGATCGTCCTCTCCGATTCGAGACACTCTAACAAATGCCTCAGGATCATCCCTATGGGAAACCCTTGGATGCGGTAGGGCCGGTCCCCACCTAACGGTAGTGGATTAATTATGCCTGAACACACGCTTCCCGGTTCCTTTGAACCTATAGTATGACCACTAACGGCCTATAAAAATCTGAGGCGCCTTAATCCATCATCCACATAAGTAAAATGCCAGCCAGTTTAAGCACTGACACTACCACTAGCTAGAAAGAAACGTGTGCACTCCCTACGGTCCATATCCCGTTGTTGACTCATATCGGGGTGTGAGGCTCGCGAAGTCACGCTATACACAAAGCTTTGTCATGATAGGCTATACTTTGATCATCCCACAAGGCCCTTCTTTTCAACAAAAGCCTTGATCAATTGCATCTTGGCGTGCCACATTGACAATTCACGCCATGTGATTAATCACTATTAATATATACTGGGGTGTTAAGCAGAGAATAAATTCTCCACCACCAATCAGACATACATTAATAAAAATCAATTTAATTCACATGGAACGAAATCCAATGTCAGACACGCATCCATTTACAAGTCCGTTCTGGGTCTGAACGAAACCGAAGACACCTGAGAGGTCCTCGCATATCCGGACAATCAACAATACGTCTAGAGGCTACCACTGAAGCCCCTTCAAGGTAGCTACTCCCATCATGGGTCTCAGTAGCAACACATCCATTCGATGTGAAGATCGTCGGTCTTCAACCACCGTCTTCAACTTCGACTCTTCATCGTCATAGTGATCATTCGGAATGGGTTAACCCGGTCTTTTCGAATAACTCGCGTATTTTTATAATTAAAAATCAAGCGCTATAAAAATACATCCAATGCCTCATTCCAATTCAGAATACTCTTTTAAATGAAATATTCACAATATTCTATCAAAAATAAATTCTTTAAATTTATTCTTAAATCTTTTTTTAAAGATTTATCAAAACTTCGATTTGGGTTTTAAATACCAAAAATCATCATTCAATGATTATTTAATTTTAAGAAATTAATCTTACCTCTAACTGGGCTAAAGAACTAATGTCATTTAAAACATAGTTCACGATCAACCCAAAATCATCTTTCATTAAATATGGAATTTTCACAGAAATCAAGTCAATATATAATCGATATACATTTCTGTATCAGAACAATAATATAAATGGAATAACGGCGAAGCCTTTTAAATTCCACTCAATTCCAATTTAATGTATATTAAATTGGAAAAAATTGACTTTAGAAAATTTTTCTTTTTAAATCTTAGTAAAAAGATTTATAAATTCTAAATCATAATTTCACTGTAAATTGGGTTAAAGAACAAATGTCATTTAAAACATAGTTCACGATAAACCCAATTCACATATCTTTTTATTTCAATACTAAATATAATTGAAACTTCAAAAGTCTTAATTAAAAGATTTATTCTTTTATACGGGATTTAAGAATAGTGTTATTTAGGACAACATTCACAACAACCCAAAGTCTAACTCTTTTATTTAATTCCAATTAAATATCAATTAATTAGAAGACTTCATTAAATCTTAACTAAAAAGATTTATCCTAGTTAATAACTAGCTTACTTCTATAAAACATATTTATCCTTTGTCCATCCAAGAACAGACATAGAAATCATTCCTTTATTCTTTATTGTATATTATTCTAAAATATTTGTTATTTACAAATATTCTTTATACAAAAGATTCTTTATAAATATCCTTTATATTACAATATTATTTATTTTAAATTATTCTCTATAAAAAGAATGATCTTTATTTAAAATATTCTTTATTAAAAAAGAAAATCCTAAATTGGAATGTGACTCAATCAGTTACTATAAAATTTCAAATATATGGATTTCATACAATGCATGTATTCAACAATAATGACACAATAATCATTAAACATCCAATAACAACCAGAGTGCACTTTACAACTAAACATTGGGATTAGTGTGTGTCACTTATCATCCCAATACCCGTGTGGGGTTTCATCCAATCAAACAAATAATAAATTATTTGTGCACTTGGGCGATGTGTGAAAAATTATCGTCCCAATCACATAAGCAAGTCGGATAACTTGTAAATGGAAGTGTAACGTCTCAGCATCATAAACAAATATAACGAGGAATCATTTCATATATAATAGAAATGTAAGCTCTCATGTTATCATAATTTATCAAAAACCATAAATATTTTCTACTGATTTATTTACATTAAAAATGTGAATGCTAATGTTACCTCACTTACAATGAAATGTAATCTCTTTATATTACATAAAAATGATATTCTTTTTACGTTGTAAAAAAATGTAATCTTTATATTACATTAAAAAATGTAATTCTTTAATTTTATCATTTTTATAACAACTAAAGTGTAGATAAAAATGTACTTTTTGATTTCATATTCTATTTGCAATAGAGAATGCAAATAAAATATAACTTTTTATCTCCTGCTTTATTTGCAATAGAGAATGCAAATAAAGATTCAACTTTTTAAGTCATGTTTATTTACATCGAGGAATGTAAATAAAAATTGTAACTTTTTATTTCTAGTTTTATTTGCAACAAGGAATGCAAATAAAAATATAACTTTTAGTTTTAATGTCTTGTTTACATCTTAAGTTGTAAACAAAATGCATCTTTTTCCTACGGTGTTTATTTGCCTCTAAAGTGCAAATAAAAATATAATCTTTTAACAACGATGTTTATTTGCAACTAAATATGCAAATAAAAATATAATCTATATTAATTGTTTTGTTTGCAACTAAATACAAACAAAAATGTATATTTCTATTTCTAACTAAAATACAAAATAAAAATGTAATATTTGTTTGCATCTAAAATTGCAAAACAAAATGTAACTCTTTAAATCATATTTTGCTTTCAACTAGTATAGATTTATAAAAGTGTTTGTTTTGTTTCAACTAGTGTAAAATGACAAAAATGAATAATTTGGTTTAACTACTGTAAATTGACCAAAAATGAATGTTTTGTTCAATTCTTTTTATTGAACTAAATTGACAAATAAAATGTACTTTTAGGTCCATTCTTTTTATTTCATATAAAATACAAAATAAAATATAAAATTCATTTTAATGTTTTTGTTTGCATCTAAAAATGCAAACAAAAATGTAACTTCTCAAATCATATTTTGTTTGCATCTAAAATTGCAAACAAAAATGTACTTATTCATTTAAATGTTTATTTGCAACGGAGGAGGCAAATAAAAGAACATTTTTATTTCAATGTATATTCGCATTGGAAAATGCAAATTAAAGAACCTTTTTTTATTTAAATGTAAATTTGTATTAGAGAATGTAAATAAAAGGATAGTTTTATTTTCAATGCATATCTTATTTTCTAGTTTTGTTTGTGTTGTGGGACACAAATAAAAATGTACTTTTTATTTTCAAGTTGTATTTACATTGTGAGATGCAAATAAAAAGTGGACTTTTATGTCACGTTATATTTGCATTGAAAAATGCAAATGAAAAGTGAACTTTTATTTTCTATGTTTATTTGTATTGTAGAATACAATAAAAGGTTAGCATATCTTCCTATGTTATATTTGCACTGTTGAATGCAAATAAAAGAACAATTTTTGTTTTTATGCATATTTGCATTAGTGAATGTAAATAAAAGAACAAACTTAAATTTCAATGAATATTTGCATTTGAGAATGCAAATAAAAGAATAAATTTTATTTTCAATATATATATTTGCATAGAGTAATGCAAATAAAAGAACAAACTTGATTTTTAATGCATATTTGCATTTGTGAATTGTAACACCCCGTAATTCTGTAACGCTAAGATTCACAAATCAAGGTAGAATTAAATTTTAAAATCAAAATCAAGGGAAACAGGTTGCGCCATTGCTTTCGTCTCGGAATTCTGCATGAAAACGAGTCCGAGTTTGCGTAAATCGGAGTCCGTATGAGGAAGATATGGCCTCCGGAAAATTCAAATCGGACCCAGATTGGGCTGCGCGGGAATTTTCCCACCCAAGGCACCCAGGTCGACTAGGTAGTCGACTGGGGCACCCCGGTCGACTGGGTAGTCGACCTGGGGGTCGACCCCCCTGCTTTTCCCAGTTTTCTGCAACTGGTTCGTTCTTCTGTATCTGGACGCCATTCTGACCAGATTCGTTGACTTCTACACTATATAAACAGCCCTAGTCTTCTTCTCTGTTCACAATTCTCCTCTACCCTTATGCTGCAAAGATTCTTAGTGAACATGGATTCTTCTCCTCCTCTTAATTAAAATATAAATAGAATAATATATATAAAATAAATCAAGACGAGGAGATGCTGCTAAAAGACTTTCAAGAAGAGGTTCAAGTCAGGCTAGGATTTAAAGTGAAGGATCAAAGGCTAACTCAAACGGTTTCAAGCAACGTCGCACGAATCATAGCAACGCCATCTTTCTTTTCTAATCTAAATCTCTGTAAGTCAGTTACTTCTTAGATTTGAACGTTTCTCTTTTCGTGACATGAAATTAAAGGAATAAAAGAGTATGCCAATTCTTTCTATTCAATCACTATAAGACTGTGACTATGAAACTATGGACCTTAAAACCATATGCCTCTATGACTATGAACATTGCCTATGACAATGGACATTGCCTATGACTATGAATATTGCCTATGACTGTGACTGTGACTATGAGAATTATTTTCTTGACTGTGAACACCAACCTATGCCTTTGATTAGGAAAAGCATAAACTATTGCCTATGACAAAACAAGGACAGCTGTGACTAAACACCTATGATTCCTGACTAGGAAAGTGTTGCTTAAGTTTTGTGATTGTGAAATTGGGTCTAAACCTGATTTTTCTATTCTGTCTATTCTTGGTTTTCTTTGGTTTTAGACCTTGGGAATTTACCTATTAAGTTAGGTCTACCCATGTTCTTGAACCTACGTTTCTATTCTGTATATTCTTGGTTTTCTTTGGTTTTAGACCTTGGGAATTTACCTATTAAGTTAGGTCTACCCATTTTCTTGAACCTACGTCGTTATCTAAACCTTTTATGCCAGTTATTATGTCCATCCTTTTTCATAGCATCTTGGGTTCATTCCCTATTTTCTACGAGTCTAGATTTATCCATAATCTAGATTGAATCGCAATTATACGAACGGTGGGAATACGATTTGGGCATAATGTGAAATGTACTAAAAACGTAGTTATAAACTTGGAATTTGGCATAAATTGGGAACATGAATTATGGCATGTTCATAGAAATACAAATTGGAAAATTTTAACATGAATTATAGGATGTGTAATTTGAGTCTAGTATCGACTTGTAAATCTAGCATTTACATGAGTTATGAACTAGGATAGTAAGTCTAGTTTGACGTGAACTGTAATTAGAATGTTAAATCAGGATTGGATTAGCTAATTTGGCGTAATAAGTATATTGGTATAAATCTGAAATTGGCCATAATTGGGAATAACCGTCAGGTTTACCAAAATCATGGTTAGTGACACTTAATTTGGTATAGTTCACATACCAAAAAGCATAAATATGATTTAGAGAGGGAAATGGGCCATAGAAATAAATGTAGACAATTTACATTAAAAGAGTAATTGGGAAATAAGTAAATTAGGATTAATTTACTTATAGAATTTGTCTTAAATGAGGAAAGGTAAATTTAGACAAATTAAAGGTTTCTTAACGACATCTCTTTTAATAATAAACCAGAAAGTTCTAGGGTGACAGAGAGGATAGTGTCTAGGCTTGGGTTTGGAAAATACAAGTTTCCTGCTCTCCCTGCATATCCCTAACTGATTCGACGGACGGGATGGTTACTTTCAAAACCTGATTTTAAAATTATCCAAAACCCTTTTGAACTTAGAAGACACGAATATGCCTAACCCGAGGTTAGACTGAGTTGCGATGTAAACCTGCCCGGAACCAACCGGCACATCCAGTAATCGCAACAATATCTGTCTAATGTGAGTGGTAGCGGCTTTAATTTATTTAGTTGAAGCTAGAACAAGAATGGTAGGGTTAAGTTAACTAAGACACTTAACCAATTCAACAAGATAACCAAACCGATGGGTGGGGTTAGGTTCATACATACGCAGTTAAGCTAGAATGGGAGGGTTAAGTCTATAGGAACACTTAACCAACTTAACACAGTCGAGCTAGAATGGGAGGGCTAAGTCCATAGGGACACTTAACCAAACTTATGGTAACAAGACCAGATTTGTAGGGGTTAAGTAACTAAGAAAACACTTAGCCAGACTAACATGTTAACTAGACTAAAAGGTGGGGTTAAGTTAAGTTGATACACTTAGCCAAATTAACATGTTAACTAGACTAGAGGTTGGGGTTAAGTAAATACACTTAGCCAATTTGATATGTTATCTGGGCTAGACCGTAGGGTTAAGTAAACTTGAACACTTAACCATCAGATTATGATAAAATAATAGGGTTAAGTCTAAACATGAAGGGATAATACTTAACCATTAATAACATGTTAGTTAAGACAGACGGGAAAGGTTAAGTTAAAAAGGAACACATAACCAATACAGGATGAATGGGTAGGGTTAAGTAATAAGAAATACTTAACCAATATAACTTGGTTTGTGGTGGGGTTAAGTCAACATGAATTACTAATAACACTTAACTAGTACAACAGGATGAATGAAGAGGGTTAAGTTGGATTGAATTGACTAATGACACTTAACCAATCCAAATTGACGGGAAAGGGAACTAAGTAGTAAACCTTAGTTAAGAAAACAACGATTCTAGAAACTAAGTGGTAAATCTTCGTTAGTAAAACTAAGTAGTAATTCTTAGCATAACACAGGAAGGAGCGAATGTCCGTCTGAGTAGAAAGAAGGCTCCAACGAATTGGGTTACGAAGCCCGAGGCTTCGAGGGTACGTGAGGGTACTCTTGGTATCCCTCTATGAGGCTGCAGATGATCCTCCTGGGCTCACAGAGGTTAAGGTCTGCGTAGAAGAACCAGGGGTATGCCTTGGTTGCAATACAAGGCAACCTAAAGACCAGGATGAACTGGCGTGATTCGGCGAGAAAACGGTAGCCCTGTGATAGCAACTCGTCGTCTACCATCCATCTTGAGTCAATCGAGATACGTGAAGCGGAAAGGCGGAGAACTCCAAAAGACCATATACTTGCTATCTAGTTATGGGTGAGGATGGCCATAGGATAGAGGGGTACCGGGGGCCGGCGTATAGTTCTCATTTTACAAGGTGTGCCTTTCATTAGTTGAGGGAGGGGTCAAGTGGGACCATAGCCACTTGAATAAAAACAGACCTTAGCATCTGCATCGGCAGATATCTGAAAACTCCCAACCGAGTTCTGTATTCCTTGATTTGCCCTGTCACAGGACTCGGACCGCACATTACAGGACATGTGCATCTAGACAAGCGATAACGATTCGCGATACATGCGTGGGGAAGTATAGGAACATATACCACTCTAGGTAGTGTGTCCTAGACTTGGGGGCATCGTCCGACAGGTAGCATAATCCCTAGTTGGACTAGGTGGCATAAATCCTGAATCCGAGAAGCGTTCAGCAGATAGCGTAAACTCTAGTCAAATCTAGAAAGCACTTGATAGGAAACCCTAGATTTGATCTAGGTAATAAATAATGAATGTATGCCGGAAGGCAATGGAAAATACAGGGATTGGGATCACGTTATTCTTATTAGTTGGGACACTAGATAGGCGGTGTAGAGGTATAGTGTAACAACCCGTAAAAATGCGAGCCAGTTTGAAAATTTTAATTTGGCAATTTTAGCGAATTTTGATTATTTAAAATGAATTATTTTAAATAATATCGACGAGAAATTTATTTTGAATATAATTAGAACGTATATATTATATACGTCGTCGTTAGAATGTATAATAATTATATATAATTATAAAAGGAATTGAAAATGGCGCGGTAGTTCGAAAATTCGATTTCTAATTTCAAATGAATATACAGAATTCAATATAAGTCAGAATTGAACGAAACAAGAAATATTTGAATCTGTATAACTATATCTTTGTAAAGAAGTTAACAAACTGAGATTTCATCTTAGAATTGATAAGATATGTCCAGTTTAAAATTAGAAATAGTCGCTGTGGAATTTATATATATTTTTATATATATAAGGCCCTTAAAAATAGCAATTTTGCAAACGACCTCGGATTTCGACGAAACCAGTTTTGTTGGGTCCGTGATGTTAAATTATTGCTAGATTCCAAATTTCATAATTTTTCGAATCAATATGTGAGCGTGGCAAAGGAAAACGCGTTTGACCAGTTTCAGTTGATTTTAATCGACTGGAAAATGGCCATTTTTCCAACGGCCTCAGAATTCGACGAAACTAGTTTTGTTAGGACCGTATCGTCAATACGAAGCTAGAAATAATTTTTCTGGAATTTTTCTAGTTAGTATGTGACCCCGGTAATTTGAAATGTACGTTTAAAATTCAATATAATGATTTAAATGTAAATTCAACGGAAACTGATTGTAAAGGTCGAATCAGCCTACGAAACATATCCCATTGTGTTCGGAATGGGGGTGTTTAGCTAGGGGCGACACTCGTTCGGTTTGATTTGGGGTTCGTGTCGATTTGGGATTTTAAAACGAATTAAAATATTAATAAAATATACACTATATATGTGTTGACCGAGTCAAAACCCTTGTTTCCACAACCCTGAAGTCAACGCCGTCAGCTCCAAACGATTTAAAGGCCGGAGTTGCTCGAATTTTTTATCCTCAAATCGCGCCCTAAATTCAATGAAATAAAGCCCCTTTCTTTAGCAAATTTTGTAGAGCTATTCAAGCTCTACAAATCTATACCCTCATGATCGGATTTAAGCAACCGTGGCAGTTCGAATCTCCCTGGAAACAGGCGTCGTTTGTGGGGCTTTTCAGATCAGCTGGGGCCCGCGAGTTGCTTCGTTCTTGGCGCGGGGGTGGAGCTCAGGGAGGCGGAGAGGGTGGTGGGTCCCGATGGTCAGACGGTGGCGTGTACGGCGCGCGAGGTGGAGGTTTCCGTTTGAAGGCGGTGGGTTTCTTGGTTCAATAACACGACGCAAGAGGAGGGTTTCAAACTTTAAACAGTGAGCATTATTTTGTTTATTTATAATTTTATTTAAGTTAATTACTTTATTTAAATTCAGTCAGTTTTGATAGGTAAAATTAAGATTATTTAAAATCAGTTTTTGTTTTAAAAATAAAATAAAATTAACAAGTGTTTTAGAAATAAAAACATTGCTTTAAATTTCAGATTTTTAAATATGAAACACAAGAAAAAGGAATATGATTTCACTTCATGGAAATATATATATATATAGGAGAAGTGTTATAAAAATAGAATTTTTATATATTGAACTTCGATAGAAAAATAAAATTTTTATATATTGAACTTCGATAGAAAAATAGAATTTTTATATATTGAACTTCGATAGAAAAATAGAATTTTTATATATTGAACTTCGATAGAAAAATAGAATTTTTATATATTGAACTTCGATAGAAAAATAGAATTTTTATATATTGAACTTCGATAGAAAAATAGAATTTTTATATATTGAACTTCGATAGAAAAATACGTTTTTTTATATATTGAACTTCGATAGAAAAATAGAATTATTATATATTGAACTTCGATAGAAAAATAGAATTTTTATATATTGAACTTCGATAGAAAAATAGAATTTTTATATATTGAACTTCGATAGAAAAATAGAATTTTTATATATTGAACTTCGATAGAAAAATAGAATTTTTATATATTGAACTTCGATAGAAAAATAGAATTTTTATATATTGAACTTCGATAGAAAAATAGAATTTTTATATATTGAACTTCGATAGAAAAATACGTTTTTTTATATATTGAACTTCGATAGAAAAATAGAATTTTTATATATTGAACTTCGATAGAAAAATAGAATTTTTATATATTGAACTTCGATAGAAAAATAGAATTTTTATATATTTAACATCGAAGTAAAAATGTGATTTTTATATATTTAACATCGAAGTAAAAATGTGATTTTTATATATTTAACATCGAAGTAAAAATGTGATTTTTATATATTTAACATCGAAGTAAAAATGTGATTTTTATATATTTAACATCGAAGTAAAAATGTGATTTTTATATATTTAACATCGAAGTAAAAATGTGATTTTTATATATTTAACATCGAAGTAAAAATGTGATTTTTATATATTTAACATCGAAGTAAAAATGTGATTTTTATATATTTAACATCGAAGTAAAAATGTGATTTTTATTTATTTAACATCGAAGTAAAAATGTGATTTTTATATATTTAACATCGAAGAAAAAATGTGATTTTTATATATTTAACATCGAAGTAAAAATGTGATTTTTACATATGTAGAGGATACGGGCAAAGAAAGTGAAAGGAGGCGAAACGATGAAGTGCCGTGGAGCTAGGATAGCTATATGTGAGAATTTCTCACCTTTCAATTTCATTTCTATTTATATATATATATACTAGGATGCAGACGGTGCTTAGTAGCGCCCGACACAATCGTCCACAGACCATGGACTTGTTTGTTTGGTTGCATAGATTAGTTATATGACTTGATTTGAATTGGTTGTTTGGTGAATTTGATTGATGTGTGAATGGCGTGGGCCTTCACTAGACCGGGGATAAGGCTAGGCCTTGTCCCGTTTCTAGTATCGTGCCGTTATGCCGCCGAAATTTTCTAAAAAAAAAGTTAGAAAAATAAAAAAAATATCATTTTATTTAGAGAATGAACTGAATAGAAATTCATATGTTGGAATAAAATGTTTTATCGTTAAAAATATAATCTTTAACGTGAATGTGAATAAATAAATATTCATTTACAAACCAGACGGTTTGTGTATGCACACCTATTTGAATGACATTGATTGGGACGATAAATTTTACACATCGCCCAACTGCACAACTAAATCTGTGTTTGATTGTTTGAAACCCCACACGGGTGTTAGGATGAAATATGAAGTTCACTCATCCTGATTGATGGAATATGTCGATCGATTGATTGACAGGCTGTTATAAGCGTTAGAAATCTACATTTGATGCTTATGCAGTGTAGCGCACTTTGGTTGATGGTGGATTATTTTTCCATGTTATTATATACGTGTGATGTATGAAAATCCATATAATTAACATTATATGGTGATTGATTGGGCCTCATTCCAATTTGAAAAATAAAGAATATTATAAAATAAAAGTTCATGTGTTGACAGTACTCATCCATTGAGATTGGTCATGTGTTGAACGAAATATTTTAGTAATAAAATTTACATCTTTATCAATATAAAATAAAAGTTCATGTGTTGACAGTACTCATCCATTGAGATTGGTCATGTGTTGAACGAAATATTTTGATAATAACAACTATTTTGAAAAAGAAATATTTGAAATAGAATATTTGAAAATAAAGGAATATATGAAGCCGTGTTGATTAGATTGACGCCATTTCGACGTGAACGATATTTATATCGATTTTATTCGATTTCGAAATGAATTGAATATATAACGATTTCGAAATGAATTGAATATATAACAATTTCGAAATGAATTGAATTCAAAACGATTTCGAAATAAAATGAATTGAAAACGATTTCGAAATAAAATGAATTGAAAACGATTTCGAAATGAATTGAATTGAAACGAATTCAAATTGAATTGAAAGCGAATTGAAATGAATTCAAATTGAATTGAAATTTGAATTGAATAGAAATGGATTTTAAAACGAATTTATAAAGAAGAATTCAATTTTGATTTGAATTGAAAAGGAAGTTGAAATTGCTTTTGAAACGAATTTAAAACTAATTATATAATTCGTTTTAAATAGAAATCGACGAAATATATATTATATATATTATATATATAATATAATGGCCTGAATAGGATGCGCCGCGCCGCGGCAGTTCGTGAATTTCGACCATTTATTTCAAACGGACATTATGGGAGATCCGACCGTCGGATTCTCCTAAAACCGGAACCGTTGGGTTCGTATCGAAAAGAGCTTGCTAACGAATATTAGAAATTCAAAATCTAACGGTTGGATTTGGAGATACGTCCAAATCAAATTCGAAAAAGGTCGCTGTAAGTGCAATTCGATGGCCATTGATGGAAATCGACTGTACGGGCCTTGATAAAATTATTAAAAATAATAATAATTTGTGTAAAATCATAAGAAATGATTTAGAAAGAATTGGGATGAAAAACTCCATATTTGAAAAGATAAAAATAGATTTTTATCGAAATGAACTAGTTTTGAACTAGAAATATAATTCTATTTATTTTTAAAGAAATAAATTGAATTTGAAAAGGGTTTTAAAAATAACCAAAATTTCCAATGATTGCATTGGAGTGGATTTGAATCGAAATTGTCTTCGGAATATTTCGATGTTGGAATTCGTGATTATACAGATGTTGTTATGGAAATTTGAAAGATATATTTATATCATTATTTCCAATACGACATTTGTTAATCGTAGAATTTGATATTGAATATAAGCCGATATATTTTCTATTCAGAGCCTTATATTGAATATCAAATGTGATTTGGGTTTGTCGTGAATGGTGTCTTCACTAACACTGTTCTTGAACCCAGTTGAGAAAAGATTAAATCTTTTATTTAGATTTAATGAAGTGTACCAATTAAATAATGTTTAATTGGAATTAAATCGATATTGATTTTTGGGTTTATCGTGGACAGTGTTTTAAATAACACTCGTTCTTTAACACGATCATTAATGAAATGTGATTTTGGGTTGTCGTGAACGGTATCTTCAATAATACAGTTCTTAGACCTAAAGGAGTTAAGAAAATTAGAAACTAACTGGAGATTAGTTAAGTTGAATAGTTTCCGAGGCATTGATCTGATGTTGGTTTCGGCCTTCAGGATTAATACTTAGGGAATTGCTCACTTGCTAATTTACAATTAGGGACTGATTGAAATGTGATGTGATTTTGGGTTTATCGTGAACCGTGTTTTAAATGACACTGATTCTTTAACCCAGTCACAGATTAAAACTAAGTAGAGTTTTAATGAATCTTTAATTAGATTGAAATAATCGAAATGGAGTATCACCAGTTTTGCTCCAGGCGATAGTTAAATCTTTAATTAGATTTGAACGTGAAATGGTAATTGAATTTACCGATAACACTGTGGTGTTAGATATGAAGTATTACCAGTTTTACTTCATGGGATAAATAGGTTGGGATTGGGAAATTAAAACCAATGATTACTTCGGTAAGGTTCGTTAATCTCGACTAGTTGAATCGAAATTCAAAAGAAGAATAAATTCAAGAAATTTATCTTGGATAAAATTAATGGGAACCTTTCCCTATGAATGTGAAATCAGAAACTAACTATCGGTTAGCTAGGCAGAATGGTTTTCTGGATATTGATCTGATGTTGGTTTCGACCTTCGGGGTTAATATTTGGGAAATTATTCTCTTGATTAATTTACGGTTAGTGACTGATGAATTGGAATGAGGCGTATGTTGTGTTTGTGTAACACTTATTTAAAATATACGCGAGTTATTCGGAAAGACCGGGTTTATCCCATTCTGAATAACTGATACGACGATAAGTCGAAGATGAAGACGATGGTCGAAGACCGGAGGTCTTCACGTCGTTTGGGTGATAACTGATGATCTTGATTGGGCTGTACACCAAAGAAGATGGAAACAGTTAGTGATCGTCCAGACGTACTTGGAGATCGATGGATATGCGGGGTACTAGGTGCCTCCGGTTTCGTTCAGACCCAGAACGGACTTGTAAATGGACTGTGTGTCTGACATTGGAATTTAGTTTGTGTGATTGATTTCTATTAAATACAGATCTGTTTGGCGGCAGAGGATTTATTCTCTTGCTTAACGCCCTTCTCTGAGACGTACGAGCTCAGGGGTTATATATTGATGGATATCAAACGCATGGAGTGAATTGCCTGTGTGGCATGCCTAAGTGGCAATTGATCGAGGCTTATGTTGAAAAGCAAAATCTTGTGGTGATGATCAAAGCAAGGCCTTTGTGGCGTAGCTTTGTGTAACGTTTACCTCGCGTGTTTCACACCCGATATGAACCAAAAACGGGAGACGGACCTCAGGGAGGGCATGCGTTTCTTTCTAGTTAAAAGTGGCGTCAGTGGTTTTACACGCCCTGACGAGTTTGACTTATGTGGTTGTTGCTGTTGCGAGGCGCCTCGGTTTGATCGGACGATCCGGGTCCGATGGAGTCATTCGTTGGCTCATTTACGCCCCAAAGGGCGGAGAGACGTATTGTTCAGGCATAATAATCCACATCGGTGGACCGACCCTGACGATCCAAGGCTTGCCTGCGCGCTTGCCTGAGACATGGGCTAGATTGTCTCGAATCGGTTGAGGACTATCTTTTGCCTCGGTTCATAGACGGAAATCCAATTTCCAAATACGTGACTTTGCGGTTTTATTTGTAGAGCCTAGTATGGCGACATAGTGGGATGGGGCGCTCATGCCGCCTATGATTGATACTTATGATTTGAAGTTGTTTTATACACTATGCACTTATAATAGTATCAAATGATTTGTTTTAAACGTATCAAGCATTCTTTGGCTGTTATAAGGGAAAACCCTATCCCCCGGCTTGCGTTGCATTGTGTGATAGGACCTGGGTCTTATAACAGCTTCATTCTTCTTTATTTAGCATTGCGCTGTTGTTTTATGCACTGGTATTCTTGAGAGGAAACCCGTTCCGTGTTATGCGGCGTGGTCCCTTGATTTACCTAACTTTGAAAATAAAGATTAATAACTGTTTTAGTTCTCACACCAGTCACATGACTGACCTGGAGTTTATTGTTTTAACCTAAACTCTGGGTGCCCCTATTTTGACACGGGCAGCTAGTAGTTTTGGTTTTGCAGATTTATATTCGCAGGATCCTGGTTTACAGCTGGAATGATATCCGGAAAGCTTTGTATCCGTATATCTCTTCTAGTTGTGTATTGTATTATTTTCCGCTGCTATGTATTTAAATGTAATTTAAATCTCTGATATTTCTGTGTAATATTCTTTTTTACTCTGTATATTCTTGTAATCTGATGCATTGTTGTAATATACAGTGAAATGTTCTTTTGTATGCATTCTGTTTTGTCGTGTTCTCGAACGATAGGGCGTTTCTAACGGTCTGGGTCGGTTTAGCGACTGGTTCGGACCGAGCGAAATTCCTTGCCGTCACAGTTGGTATCAGAGCTTTGGTTTACAAAGCAGAGAACAAGGCACATTAGAACCATACGAAAGAATTCATCAGATATTGGATTAGCTATATTCAATGAGAATGACTCGTTAGAGATGGGATCAGTAGTATCCTAGAACATGTGTGAAGAGTATATTTTTCAAATGAAAACAAATTTTTGTTTTGAAAATTTAAATCAATTATTCGTATTTGATTATCTATTTATATTGATGTGGACAATCCAGTATATATAGATTTTGCGTATACGTCTGATCCGCGTGTATTCGAAATTTTAATATACTGGATAGATATAGAATTACACTCTAATCGCCCGGAGATGATTTTGATGATGGAGCTCCATCATTAGAATTAATGTTCGAATGACGAAAGTGGGCTTTCTATATATTTCCATTAGACTGGTGTGAGAACCAAAACCAATATAGCTAGAATACATTGTTGTGATTTGGCATCAAAAATGAGATTTTTTTTGACTATGTATCAAAATTATGAATTTGAGACACTAATTCACTAATTGATTGATGTTTGTGTTGTTTGTTTGTTTGTTTGATAATTTTGAACCATTATGCCTAACTGAATCGAATATTGAATTGTATTGAAAATTGGTCGCATTTGCTTGCATATACATATATATCATTGAACAGGTCATAGCAAGGAGGCTAGAGCCAGAGAATAAAATTTGTTTGCCCGACAAATAGGTACATGTTTACTACATAATTTCCTGTTTTGTTTGGGTGATGATGATTTTGTGAGCCTATTGGCTAGCCGCTTGGCTTTTTCTTTTTCTTTTTGAGATCTGAAGGACCGGGGAAGCTATTTGAAATTCCCCGATGCTCCCGGTGCAGGGGAGGTTATGGCGAAATTTTTCAAAAATTTAGGGTGTTAGCCAAATTTTTGAGATTTTGAAAATTCTCAGAAACTGAAAAGTTGGAGAATGGAAGCCAGATCGAACGTAGAGTTGATTAATCAAACCACTTTCGACTTTGTTCCTTTTCGGGGACGAAAAGTTTTAAGTGGGGGAGATTGTAACAACCCGTAAAAATGCGAGCCAGTTTGAAAATTTTAATTTGGCAATTTTAGCGAATTTTGATTATTTAAAATGAATTATTTTAAATAATATCGACGAGAAATTTATTTTGAATATAATTAGAACGTATATATTATATACGTCGTCTTTAGAATATATAATAATTATATATAATTATAAAAGGAATTGAAAATGGCGCGGTAGTTCGAAAATTCGATTTCTAATTTCAAATGAATATACAGAATTCAATATAAGTCAGAATTGAACGAAACAAGAAATATTTGAATTTGTATAACTATATCTTTGTAAAGAAGTTAACAAACTGAGATTTCATCTTAGAATTGATAAGATATGTCCAGTTTAAAATTAGAAATAGTCGCTGTGGAATTTATATATATTTTTATATATATAAGGCCCTTAAAAATAGCAATTTTGCAAACGACCTCGGATTTCGACAAAACCAGTTTTGTTGGGTCCGTGATGTTAAATTATTGCTAGATTCCAAATTTCATAATTTTTCGAATCAATATGTGA
Source organism: Allium sativum (assembly GCA_030737875.1). Classification (NCBI taxonomy): domain Eukaryota; kingdom Viridiplantae; phylum Streptophyta; class Magnoliopsida; order Asparagales; family Amaryllidaceae; genus Allium; species Allium sativum. The sequence goes on along the minus strand of CM060924.1, from coordinate 993,169,057 downwards.
GCGTGGCAAAGGAAAACGCGTTTGACCAGTTTCAGTTGATTTTAATCGACTGGAAAATGGCCATTTTTCCAACGGCCTCAGAATTCGACGAAACTAGTTTTGTTAGGACCGTATCGTCAATACGAAGCTAGAAATAATTTTTCTGGAATTTTTCTAGTTAGTATGTGACCCCGGTAATTTGAAATGTACGTTTAAAATTCAATATAATGATTTAAATGTAAATTCAACGGAAACTGATTGTAAAGGTCGAATCGGCCTACGAAACATATCCCATTGTGTTCGGAATGGGGGTGTTTAGCTGCGGGCGACACTCGTTCGGTTTGATTTGGGGTTCGTGTCGATTTGGGATTTTAAAACGAATTAAAATATTAATAAAATATACACTATATATGTGTTGACCGAGTCAAAACCCTTGTTTCCTCAACCCTAAAGTCAACGCCGTCAGCTCCAAACGATTTAAAGGCCGGAGTTGCTCGAATTTTTTATCCTCAAATCGCGCCCTAAATTCAATGAATTAAAGCCCCTTTCTTTAGCAAATTTTGTAGAGCTATTCAAGCTCTACAAATCTATACCCTCATGATCGGATTTAAGCAACCGTGGCAGTTCGAATCTCCCTGGAAACAGGCGTCATTTGTGGGGCTTTTCAGATCAGCTGGGGCCCGCGAGTTGCTTCGTTCTTGGCGCGGGGGTGGAGCTCAGGGAGGCGGAGAGGGTGGTGGGTCCCGATGGTCAGACGGTGGCGTGTACGGCGCGCGAGGTGGAGGTTTCCGTTTGAAGGCGGTGGGTTTCTTGGTTCAATAACACGACGCAAGAGGAGGGTTTCAAACTTTAAACAGTGAGCATTATTTTGTTTATTTATAATTTTATTTAAGTTAATTACTTTATTTAAATTCAGTCAGTTTTGATAGGTAAAATTAAGATTATTTAAAATCAGTTTTTGTTTTAAAAATAAAATAAAATTAACAAGTGTTTTAGAAATAAAAACATTGCTTTAAATTTCAGATTTTTAAATATGAAACACAAGAAAAAGGAATATGATTTCACTTCATGGAAATATATATATATATAGGAGAAGTGTTATAAAAATAGAATTTTTATATATTGAACTTCGATAGAAAAATAGAATTTTTATATATTGAACTTCGATAGAAAAATAGAATTTTTATATATTGAACTTCGATAGAAAAATAGAATTTTTATATATTGAACTTCGATAGAAAAATAGAATTTTTATATATTGAACTTCGATAGAAAAATACGTTTTTTTATATATTGAACTTCGATAGAAAAATAGAATTTTTATATATTGAACTTCGATAGAAAAATAGAATTTTTATATATTGAACTTCGATAGAAAAATAGAATTTTTATATATTGAACTTCGATAGAAAAATAGAATTTTTATATATTGAACTTCGATAGAAAAATAAAATTTTTATATATTGAACTTCGATAGAAAAATAGAATTTTTATATATTGAACTTCGATAGAAAAATAGAATTTTTATATATTGAACTTCGATAGAAAAATAGAATTTTTATATATTGAACTTCGATAGAAAAAACCGTTTTTTTATATATTGAACTTCGATAGAAAAATAGAATTTTTATATATTGAACTTCGATAGAAAAATAGAATTTTTATATATTGAACTTCGATAGAAAAATAGAATTTTTATATATTTAACATCGAAGTAAAAATGTGATTTTTATATATTTAACATCGAAGTAAAAATGTGATTTTTATATATTTAACATCGAAGTAAAAATGTGATTTTTATATATTTAACATCGAAGTAAAAATGTGATTTTTATATATTTAACATCGAAGTAAAAATGTGATTTTTATATATTTAACATCGAAGTAAAAATGTGATTTTTATATATTTAACATCGAAGTAAAAATGTGATTTTTATATATTTAACATCGAAGTAAAAATGTGATTTTTATATATTTAACATCGAAGTAAAAATGTGATTTTTATATATTTAACATCGAAGTAAAAATGTGATTTTTACATATGTAGAGGATACGGGCAAAGAAAGTGAAAGGAGGCGAAACGATGAAGTGCCGTGGAGCTAGGATAGCTATATGTGAGAATTTCTCACCTTTCAATTTCATTTCTATTTATATATATATACTAGGATGCAGACGGTGCTTAGCAGCACCCGACACATTCGTCCACAGACCATGGACTTGTTTGTTTGGTTGCATAGATTAGTTATATGACTTGATTTGAATTGGTTGTTTGGTGAATTTGATTGATGTGTGAATGGCGTGGGCCTTCACTAGACCGGGGATAAGGCTAGGCCTTGTCCCGTTTCTAGTATCGTGCCGTTATGCCGCCGAAATTTTCTAAAAAAAAAGTTAGAAAAATAAAAAAAATATCATTTTATTTAGAGAATGAACTGAATAGAAATTCATATGTTGGAATAAAATGTTTTATCGTTAAAAATATAATCTTTAACGTGAATGTGAATAAATAAATATTCATTTACAAACCAGACGGTTTGTGTATGCACACCTATTTGAATGACATTGATTGGGACGATAAATTTTACACATCGCCCAACTGCACAACTAAATCTGTGTTTGATTGTTTGAAACCCCACACGGGTGTTAGGATGAAATATGAAGTTCACTCATCCTGATTGATGGAATATGTCGATCGATTGATTGACAGGCTGTTATAAGCGTTAGATATCTACATTTGATGCTTATGCAGTGTAGCGCACTTTGGTTGATGGTGGATTATTTTTCCATGTTATTATATACGTGTGATGTATGAAAATCCATATAATTAACATTATATGGTGATTGATTGGGCCTCATTCCAATTTGAAAAATAAAGAATATTATAAAATAAAAGTTCATGTGTTGACAGTACTCATCCGTTGAGATTGGTCATGTGTTGAACGAAATATTTTAGTAATAAAATTTACATCTTTATCAATATAAAATAAAAGTTCATGTGTTGACAGTACTCATCCATTGAGATTGGTCATGTGTTGAACGAAATATTTTGATAATAACAACTATTTTGAAAAAGAAATATTTGAAATAGAATATTTGAAAATAAAGGAATATATGAAGCCGTGTTGATTAGATTGATGCCATTTCGACGTGAACGATATTTATATCGATTTTATTCGATTTCGAAATGAATTGAATATATAACGATTTCGAAATGAATTGAATATATAACGATTTCGAAATGAATTGAATTCAAAACGATTTCGAAATAAAATGAATTGAAAACGATTTCGAAATAAAATGAATTGAAAACAATTTCGAAATTAATTGAATTGAAACGAATTCAAATTGAATTGAAAGCGAATTGAAATGAATTCAAATTGAATTGAAATTTGAATTGAATAGAAATGGATTTTAAAACGAATTTATAAAGAAGAATTCAATTTTGATTTGAATTGAAAAGGAAGTTGAAATTGCTTTTGAAACGAATTTAAAACTAATTATATAATTCGTTTTAAATAGAAATCGACGAAATATATATTATATATATTATATATATAATATAATGGCCTGAATAGGACGCGCCGCGCTGCGGCAGTTCGTGAATTTCGACCATTAATTTCAAACGGACATTACGGGAGATCCGACCGTCGGATTCTCCTAAAACCGGAACCGTTGGGTTCGTATCGAAAAGAGCTTTCTAACGAATATTAGAATTTCAAAATCTAACGGTTGGATTTGGAGATACGTCCAAATCAAATTCGAAAAAGGTCGCTGTAAGTGCAATTCGATGGCCATTGATGGAAATCGACTGTACGGGCCTTGATAAAATTATTAAAAATAATAATAATTTGTGTAAAATCATAAGAAATGATTTAGAAAGAATTGGGATGAAAAACTCCATATTTGAAAAGATAAAAATAGATTTTTATCGAAATGAACTAGTTTTGAACTAGAAATATAATTCTATTTATTTTTAAAGAAATAAATTGAATTTGAAAAGGGTTTTAAAAATAACCAAAATTTCCAATGATTGCATTGGAGTGGATTTGAATCGAAATTGTCTTCGGAATATTTCGATGTTGGAATTCGTGATTATACAGATGTTGTTATGAAAATTTGAAAGATATATTTATATCGTTATTTCCAATACGACATTTGTTAATCGTAGAATTTGATATTGAATATAAGCCGATATATTTTCTATTCAGAGCCTTATATTGAATATCAAATGTGATTTGGCTTTGTCGTGAATGGTGTCTTCACTAACACTGTTCTTGAACCCAGTTGAGAAAAGATTAAATCTTTTATTTAGATTTAATGAAGTGTACCAATTAAATAATGTTTAATTGGAATTAAATCGATATTGATTTTTGGGTTTATCGTGGACAGTGTTTTAAATAACACTCGTTCTTTAACCCGATCATTAATGAAATGTGATTTTGGGTTGTCGTGAACGGTATCTTCAATAATACAGTTCTTAGACCTAAAGGAGTTAAGAAAATTAGAAACTAACTGGAGATTAGTTAAGTTGAATAGTTTCCGAGGCATTGATCTGATGTTGGTTTCGGCCTTCGGGATTAATACTTAGGGAATTGCTCACTTGCTAATTTACAATTAGGGACTGATTGAAATGTGATGTGATTTTGGGTTTATCGTGAACCGTGTTTTAAATGACACTGATTCTTTAACCCAGTCACAGATTAAAACTAAGTAGAGTTTTAATGAATCTTTAATTAGATTGAAATAATCGAAATGGAGTATCACCAGTTTTGCTCCAGGCGATAGTTAAATCTTTAATTAGATTTGAACGTGAAATGGTAATTGAATTTACCGATAACACTGTGGTGTTAGATATGAAGTATTACCAGTTTTACTTCATGGGATAAATAGGTTGGGATTGGGAAATTAAAACCAATGATTACTTCGGTAAGGTTCGTTAATCTCGACTAGTTGAATCGAAATTCAAAAGAAGAATAAATTCAAGAAATTTATCTTGGATAAAATTAATGGGAACCTTTCCCTATGAATGTGAAATCAGAAACTAACTGTCGGTTAGCTAGGCAGAATGGTTTTCTGGATATTGATCTGATGTTGGTTTCGACCTTCGGGGTTAATATTTGGGAAATTATTCTCTTGATTAATTTACGGTTAGTGACTGATGAATTGGAATGAGGCGTATGTTGTGTTTGTGTAACACTTATTTAAAATATACGCGAGTTATTCGGAAAGACCGGGTTTATCCCATTCTGAATAACTGATACGACGATAAGTCGAAGATGAAGACGATGGTCGAAGACCGGAGGTCTTCACGTCGTTTGGGTGATAACTGATGATCTTGATTGGGCTGTACACCCAAGAAGATGGAAACAGTTAGTGATCGTCCAGACGTACTTGGAGATCGATGGATATGCGGGGTACTAGGTGCCTCCGGTTTCGTTCAGACCCAGAACGGACTTGTAAATGGACTGTGTGTCTGACATTGGAATTTAGTTTGTGTGATTGATTTCTATTAAATACATATCTGTTTGGCGGCAGAGGATTTATTCTCTTGCTTAATGCCCTTCTCTGAGACGTACGAGCTCAGGGGTTATATATTGATGGATATCAGACGCGTGGAGTGAATTGCCTGTGTGGCATGCCTAAGTGGCAATTGATCGAGGCTTCTGTTGAAAAGCAAAGTCTTGTGGTGATGATCAAAGCAAGGCCTTTGTGGCGTAGCTTTGTGTAACGTTTACCTCGCGTGTTTCACACCCGGTATGAACCAAAAACGGGAGACGGACCTCAGGGAGGGCATGCGTTTCTTTCTAGTTAAAAGTGGCGTCAGTGGTTTTACACGCCCTGACGAGTTTGACTTATGTGGTTGTTGCTGTTGCGAGGCGCCTCGGTTTGATCGGACGATCCGGGTCCGATGGAGTCATTCGTTGGCTCATTTACGCCCCAAAGGGCGGAGAGACGTGTTGTTCAGGCATAATAATCCACATCGGTGGACCGGCCCTGACGATCCAAGGCTTGCCTGCGCGCTTGCCTGAGACATGGGCTAGATTGTCTCGAATCGGTTGAGGACTATCTTTTGCCTCGGTTCATAGACGGAAATCCAATTTCCAAATACGTGACTTTGCGGTTTTATTTGTAGAGCCTAGTATGGCGACATAGTGGGATGGGGCGCTCATGCCGCCTATGATTGATACTTATGATTTGAAGTTGTTTTATACACTATGCACTTATAATAGTATCAAATGATTTGTTTTAAACGTATCAAGCATTCTTTGGCTGTTATAAGGGAAAACCCTATCCCCCGGCTTGCGTTGCATTGTGTGATAGGACCTGGGTCTTATAACAGCTTCATTCTTCTTTATTTAGCATTGCGCTGTTGTTTTATGCACTGGTATTCTTGGGAGGAAACCCGTTCCGTGTTATGCGGCGTGGTCCCTTGATTTACCTAACTTTGAAAATAAAGATTAATAACTGTTTTAGTTCTCACACCAGTCACATGACTGACCTGGAGTTTATTGTTTTAACCTAAACTCTGGGTGCCCCTATTTTGACACGGGCAGCTAATAGTTTAGGTTTTGCAGATTTATATTCGCAGGATCCTGGTTTACAGCTGGAATGATATCCGGAAAGCTTTGTATCCGTATATCTCTTCTAGTTGTGTATTGTATTATTTTCCGCTGCTATGTATTTAAATGTAATTTAAATCTCTGATATTTCTGTGTAATATTCTTTTTTACTCTGTATATTCTTGTAATCTGATGCATTGTTGTAATATACAGTGAAATGTTCTTTTGTATGCATTCTGTTTTGTCGTGTTCTCGAACGATAGGGCGTTTCGAACGGTCTGGGTCGGTTTAGCGACTGGTTCGGACCGAGCGAAATTCCTTGCCGTCACATATAGGAACCAGTTTAACAAGGAAATAGCGAAGCGGCGGAAGTATTAGAGCATACCCAGTTTATCTTATCTTAGCATATCTTGTGATTATCTTGTCTAATCTTGCTGACCCTATCGCCATGGTGTTATCTTGTATTCAGTTAATTCATGTCGTTTTGTTTTTCCATGTTCACATGCTAGAAGTTACTGAACTTACTCAGGCTTTATGTCTGACTCTGTTTTTCTTTCGTCTTCTTTTCTTCCGTTTCCCCCCCCCCTAGGTAGTAAAGTAGGGAATATGTAACAACCCGAAAATCTGGGCCAGTTTAAAATTTTTATTTTGGCGATTTTAGCGAATTTTAATTATTTAAAATGGATTATTTTAAATAATATCGACGAGAAATTTATTTAGAATAGAATTCAAACGTATATATTATACGCGTCGTCGTTAGAATATAAATAATTATATATAATTATAAAATAGAATTGAAAATGGCGCGGTAGTTCGATAATTCGATTTCAAACTTCAATTGAATGTACCGGGTGCAAAACAATCCGGATTTTAGTGAAACCAAAAACATTAGGATCTAATTGATAATATCTTTCCAGCGAATTCGACCAATCGAAATTTCATAGCGGGAATCAAAAGATATGTCCAGTTGAAAAATCTGAATAGTCGCTATGGAATTCAGGCCCTTAAAAATAGCCATTTTGCAAACGACCTCGGATTTCGACGAAACCAGTTTTGTTGGGTCCGTGATGTTAAATTATTGCTAGGTTTCAAATTTCATAATTTTTCGAATCAATATGTGAGCGTGGCAAAGGAAAACGCGTTTTACCAGTTTCAGTTGATTTTAATCGACTGGAAATTGGCCATTTTTCAAACGGTCTCAGAATTCAACGAAACTAGTTTTGTTAGGAGCGTATCGTCAATACGAAGCTAGAAAATATTTTTCGGGAATTTTTCTAGTCAGTATGTGACCCCGGTAATTTGAAATGTACGTTTAAAATTCAATATAGCAATTTAAATGTAAATTCAACGGAAACTGATCGTAACTGACGAATTAGCTTATTGGGCATGTCCCATTGTGTTCGGAATGGGGGTAATTAGCTAGGGGCGGCAGTCGTTAGGCTTGATTTGGGGTTCGTGAGATTCTGGATTTTAAAATGGAATAAAATAATATATAAATATATATTATAAAGGGCCCAAATCAACAAACCCTAGCCCATAACATCAGCAGCCGTCAGGTCTTACTCGACGAACGAAACCACTCGAAATTTCCCCCACAAATTGCGATCGATCCACGCACAATTTTCACAACTCCTAAAGCCAAAATCGTAGCCTTCTTAGCCCTCTTCCAATCCATATGGGTACGAGGATCTCTGGAGGAGTATTGGATGGGAATTTCTGATGGGAACGCTCACCGTTGGGGGGCGATTTTCAGCGCCGTCATGAGCGCGAGTTAGGCGGGGTTGCAGGCGTGGGGAGCTCTCACATAGGCCGTCGTCGGGGCGGCGTCCGATCCTCCTTCGGCGGCGCTGATGGTCACGGCAACGTTGAAGGGGATTCAGGCAAAAATCGGTCACGGCGAGTTTCTTTTTCCGCCTGGAAGAAGCAAGACGAGGCGTGAAGGAGGTCCAGGAAGAAGTAAAGGGGAAAAGCGACGGCCTAAAAACATGTCTAAGGCTAATAACTATGATCAAGGTAAGATTACATAGATTAAAAGTGTAAATTTTATCTGAATAGTGTTCAAATATAAATGCATAACTTTGTTTAAAAATAATATGTATAGCATTGATTTTGAGAATATAAAATAGTCTAAATAAAAATAGGACTTTTACCATATAAAAGTAATTTCTAAAAAAAATAGGATTTTAATATAAATATCTTAGATTTACAAATATAAACATTGTTGTTATTGTTTTAAAAATAGGAATAGGCATTGTATTTGAAATAGAAAAGACAATATAGAAGTAGCGATGTTTTAAAGATATAAGTAACGATGTTTGGAAAATATATGTAGCATATGTTTTTGAAATATAATAGATGTTTATAAAAATATAAATACCTTTTATTTAAAAATATCTTTGATCTGAAAATATGACCTTCATTATTATAAAGTTGTGATCTTTAGATATGATTTTTGAAGATAGAAAGGATATGATTTTTATATATTGAAATTCGAAATAAAAATATGATTTTTATATATTGAAATTCGAAATAAAAATATGATTTTTATATATTGAAATTCGAAATAAAAATATGATTTTTATATATTGAATAGCGAAGTAAAAATTCGATTTTTACATAGGTAGTGAAAGCGTGCAACGAAGGTGACAAAAAGGCGAGAACGAAGAAGATTTATATCAAAGTAGAGTCAAGATGTTTGGATAGCTATCGGTGAGAACTTCTCACTCTTCAAATTTTTTTTAGTTATATATATATATACTAGGATGCAGACGGTGCTTAGTAGCACCCGACACAATCGTCCACAGACCATGGACTTGTTTGTTTGGTTGCATAAATTAGTTAGATGATTTGATTTGAATTTGGTTGTTTGGTGAATTTGATTGATGTGTGAATGGCGTGGGCCTTCACTAGACCGGGGATAAGGCTAGGCTCGTCCCGTTTCTAGTATCGTGCCGTTATGCCGCCGAAATTTTCTAAAATAAGTTAGAAAAATAAAAATATCATTTTATTGAACAAATGAACTGAGTAGAAATTCATATGTTAAAATAAAATGTTTTATCGTTAAAAATATAATTTTTTAACATGAAGTGAATAAAAGAAAATATTCATTTACAAACCGAACGGTTTGTTTATGTACACCTATTTGAAGGACATTGACTGGGTCGATAAATTTTACACATCGCCCAACTGCACAAATAAAATATGTGTTTGATTGTTTGAAAACCCCACACGGGTGTTAGGATGAAATTTGAAGTTCACTCATCCTGATTGATTAAATATGTCGATCGATTGATTGACAGGCTGTTATAAGCGTTAGATATCTATATTTGATGCTTATACAGTGTAGTGCACTTTGGTTGATGGTTGATTATTTTTCAATGCTATTATATACATGTGTTGTATGGAATCCATATAATTAACTTTATATGGTAATTGATTGGGCCTCATTCCAATTTGAAAAATAAAGAATAATATAAAATAAAGGTTCATGTGTTGACAGTACTCATCCATTGAGATTGGTCATGTGTTGAACGAAATATTTTGATAATAACAACTATTTTGAAAAAGAAATATTTGAAATACAATATTTGAAAATAGAAATTTATGAAGCCGTGTTGATTAGATTGACGCCATTTTGATGTGAACGATATTTATATCGATTTTATAACGATTTCGAAATGAATTGAATATATAACGATTTCGAAATGAATTGAATATATAACGATTTCGAAATGAATTGAATATATAACAATTTCGAAATGAATTGAATATATAACGATTTCGAAATGAATTGAATAGATAATGAATTCGAATTGAATTGAAAACGAATTCGAATTGAATTGAAAACGAATTCGAATTGAATTGAAAGCAAATTGAAATGAATTCAAATTGAATTGAAATTTGAATTGAATAGAAATGAATTTTAAAACGAATTTATAAAGAAGAATTCAATTTTGATTTGAATTGAAATGGAAGTTGAAATTGCTTTTGAAACGAATTTAAAACTATTTATATAATTCGTTTTAAATAGAAATCGACGAAATATATATTATATATATTATATATATAATATAATGGCCTGAATAGAACGCGCCGCGCCGCGGCAGTTCGTGAATTTCGACCATTTATTTCAAACGGACATTACGGGAGATCCAACCGTCGGATTCTCCTAAAACCGGAACCGTTGGGTTCATATCGAAAAGAGCTTTCTAACGAATATTAGAAATTAGAAATCTAACGGTTGGATTTGGAATTATGTCCAAATCAAATTCGGAAAAGGTCGCTGTAAGTGCAGTTCGATGGCCATTGATGGAAATCGACTGTACGGGCCTTGATAAAATTATTAAAAATAGTAATAATTTATGTAAAATCATAAGAAATGATTTAGAAAGAATTGGGATGAAAAACTCCATATTTGAAAAGATAAAAATAGATTTTTATCGAAATGAACTAGTTTTGAACTAGAAATATAATTCTATTTATTTTTAAATAAATAAATTGGATTTGAAATGGTTTTGAAAATAACCAGAATTTCCAATGATTGCATTGGAGTGGATTTGAATCGAAATTGTCTTCGGAATATTTCGATGTTGGAATTCGGGATTTTGCAGATGTTGTTATGGAAATTTGAAAGATATATATATTTATATCGTTATTTCCAATACGACATTTGTTAATCGTAGAATTTGATATTGAATATAAGCCGGGATATTTTCTATTCAGAGCCTTGTATTTAATATCAAATGTGATTTGGGTTTGTCGTGAATGGTGTCTTCATTAACACTGTTCTTGAACCCAGTGGAAAAAAAGATTAAATCTTTTTATTTAGATTTAATGAAGTGTACCAATTAAATAATGTTTAATTGGAATTGAATTGATATTGATTTTTGGGTTTATCGTGGACAGTGTTTTAAATAACACTCGTTCTTTAACCCGATCATTAATGAAATGTGATTTTGGGTTGTCGTGAACGGTATCTTCAATAATACAGTTCTTAGACCTAAAGGAGTTAAGAAAATCAGAAACTAACTGGAGATTAGTTAAGTTGAATAGTTTCCGAGGTATTGATCTGATGTTGGTTTCGGCCTTCGGGATTAATACTTAGGGAATTGCTCACTTGCTAATTTACAATTAGGGACTGATTGAAATGTGATGTGATTTTGGGTTTATCGTGAACCGTGTTTTAAATGACACTGATTCTTTAACCCAGTCACAGATTAAAACTAAGTGGAGTTTTAATGAATCTTTAATTAGATTGAAATAATCGAAATGGAGTATCACCAGTTTTGCTCCAGGCGATAGTTAAATCTTTAATTAGATTTGAACGTGAAATGGTAATTGAATTTACCGATAACACTGTGGTGTTAGATATGAAGTATTACCAGTTTTACTTCATGGGATAAATAGGTTGGGATTGGGAAATTAAAACAAACGATTACTTCGGTAAGGTTCGCTAATCTCGACTAGTTTGAATTGAGATTCAAAAATAGAATAAAGAATAAATTCAAGGAATTTATCTTGGATAAAATTAATTGGAACCTTTCCCTATAAATGTGAAATTTAGGAACTAACTGTCGGTTAGCCAAGCAGAATGGTTTTCTGGATATTGATCTGATGTTGGTTTCGGCCTTCGGGGTTAATATTTGGGAAATTATTCTCTTGATTAATTTACGGTTAGTGACTGATGAATTGGAATGAGGCGTATGTTGTGATTGTGTAACACTTATTTAAAATATACGCGAGTTATTCGGAAAGACCGGGTTTATCCCATTCTGAATAACTGATACGACGATAAGTCGAAGATGAAGACGGTGGTCGAAGACCAGAAGTCTTCACGTCGTTTGGGTAATTACTGATGATCTTGATTGGGCTGTACACCCAAGAAGATGGAAACAGTTAGTGATCGTCCAGACGTACTTGGAGATCGATGGATATGCGGGGTACTAGGTGCCCCCGGTTTCGTTCAGACCCAGAACGGACTTGTAAATGGACTGTGTGTCTGACATTGGATTTTAGTCCGTGTGATTGATCTCTATTAAATATATATCTGTTTGGCGGCGGAGAATTTATTCTCTTGCTTAACGCCCTTCTCTGAGACGTACGAGCTCAGGGGTTATATATTGATGGATATCAATCGCATGGAGTGAATTGCCTGTGTGGCATGCCTAAGTGGAAATTGATCGAGGCTTCTGTTGAAAAGCAAAGACTTGTGGTGATGATCAAAGCACGGCCTTTGTGGCGTAGCTTTGTGTAACGTTGATTCGCGAGTATCACACCCGGTATGAACTAAAAACGGGAGACGGACCTCAGGGAGGACATGCGTTTCTTTCTAGTTAGGAGTGGCGTCAGTGCTTGAACTGGCTGACGAGTTTGACTCATGTGGATATTGCTTATTATTACTTGCTGAAAAGCGAGGCGCCTCGTGATATCGGTTTCGGCCGATGCTTCTGGTCGGCTGACGGGCCAGGCTTACGCCCCAAAGGGCGGGGAAACGCAGTGTTCAGGAATTTTAATCCACATCGGTGGACCGGCCCTGTCGCTCCGAGGGTCACTCGAGCTCTGATCCTGAGACACGGGCTAGAGCGTCTCGAATCGGTGAGGATCTTGCCCCTAGCCTCGCTTCATACCATAAATGATAACCCAACTTCCAATACGACATTTGCGGTTTTAATTGTAGAACTAGTATGGCGACATGATATATGGTACCCATGCCGCCTATGATTGATACTTATGATTTGAAGTTGTTTTATACACTATACACTTATAATAGTATCAAACGATTGGTTTTAAACGTATCAAGCATTCTTTGGCTGTTATATGGGAAAACCCTATCCTCGGCTGCGTTGCATTGTGTGATGGGACCTGGGTCTTATAACAGCTTCATCTTTCTTTATTTAGCATTACGCTGTTTGTTTTATGCACTGGTATTCTTGGGAGGAAACCCGTTCCGTGTTATACGGCGTGGTCCCTTGATTTACCTAACTTTAAAAATAAAGATTAATAACTGTTTTAGTTCTCACACCAGTCACATGACTGACCTGGGGTTTATTGTTTTAACCTAAACTCTGGGTGCCCTTATTTTGACACGGGCAGCTAGTAGTTTTGGTTTTGCAGATTTATATTCACAGGATCCTGGTTTACAGCTGGAACGATATCCGGAAAGCTTTGTATCCGTATATCTCTTCTAGTTGTGTATTGTATTATTTTCCGCTGCTATGTATTTAAATGTAATTTAAACCTCTGATATTTCTATGTAATATTCATTTATACTCTGTATATTCTTGTAATCTGATGCATTGTTGTAATATACAGTGAAATGTTCTTTTATATGTGTTTTGTTGTGGTTTGTTCTCGAACTATCCGACGCTTTCCTTTACGGGGAAGTTACGGGTTTTTACAGAATAGTATAGCTCAGGTTAAGTTGGACTGTCACTTTTTTCCAGCTTGAAGATTTGTTGAAGTTTTGCTCGGATTGTCTTTTCAGATGCTATGGCTGGCTCTTGCTACATTGGGGAATATAAATGTTGTTTTATGCTTCTTTATTTTGTAAGACAGATGATACTCTGATATTGTAAAGAAATCATTGTACAAACTATTTTATCAATAAAGCAAAGTTTTATTTTCCGCTGTTTAATTTCTGTCTGTCTTGTAATTTATCTGCATCTTTTACCCTAAATGCTCCACAGAACTTAGTGCATTCCCTTTGTGAGTGACACTAACGGATGTGGGGTGTTACACGTGGTATCAAAGCTGAAGGTTACCGGATCAGATAAAGGATTTGAAAAATTATTTTCAAAACGGTTTTTAAAGAAGCATTTTCAAGAGAAAAGATTTGTTTTAAAGGCATATTCCCCAAAGCCATACGCACTATCTTCTCTTCCTCTGTTTGAATTCTTGTATCCTTCTTTCTTGAGTCTCTGGGGCTCCTGGCTTTCTGGGATGTAACCTCATCGAAGGGCAAAGTAGTGCCCGACTTCCATCTATAGCCGTAGTTGTTTCACCTACGGCCAGTTTTCTTTCAAAGCTTATAGGGTTTTCCGTACGATGGAGGCAGCTTCCGAGAGATTTGTCAACATGGTTACACACGGAAGGGGATGAGCAGTTTGGCTAAGGAGCACAACCCTAGGATGAGGAATTCATGGATGTAGATTTAGCTCACGAAGGAGGAAGAAATTATAAAACCTAAGACAAGAGGAAGTATCTTTACTAGGGTATGATAGGGCATATAATTAAGGACAAGGGCAAGAACGAGGAACAAGATTTTCAGAAGGGCAAGTACATACTTTCACCACCAAGCATACCTAGGAGAAAGGTAGTAAAGTTCTGTTGGAAGAGTCTAGTTTTTTTTCTGTTCGTACTCTTTCGGTTTTAGCGCTTCGCATCTGTTCATATCCACTTCCATAGTTGAGTCTCTGCACCATAGTACTTGTATAGTAGAAAGATCCCACTAGAGTCTCAAATCCAATTGGTGGTTCGACCAGTTTATTTTTGGGTTAGTAGGGATTTGAGAATAGCTATCGAGTTTTTTTTTATCATCTCACGTAGATCGTCTAAATTCGGAGGAGATATTCCTTGGGTGCTTGTCTGATATTGGTTTAGGCCTTTGGGGCTTGTACTTGAGGAATGTCGAGTTCGACTAGGATGGTTTGCGTGAGAGATGAATAGTTGTGGCAAGCACTCCAAAAAGCACGTAGTGACCTTTCGACCCTTATAGTTATGGCATGGTGGATAAGAGAGAGACCTCAAACCATCTTAGTACGTACACTTGCTACCGTGATTAACATCTGTTTATTTTGGAAATGGAGATCGGAAACTTCGCAATCGTGAAGTTAAATTTAGTTAAGATACAGTGGAGTAAAGCTCAAGAAGGCTAGATACTAGCAACATACCCTTTTCCTTAAGGGTGCATCCTTGATTTTCTTTTTGTAGGAGCTTTACGCATAGTTGTTTCTCTCTTTCCAAAGTATATCCTCTAGGTCGTATCTTTGATCCTTAGGTAGAAGCCAATGGATGTAGACATGTGTTTGAAACATGTTCTGGTTGATGGTTGCAAGTGGTTGCTAATGATTGCCCGTGAATGCATATGCATACGTATTAGACACTAGATCAGTTCGGACGCTTCCATATTGCATTTTCAGATATGTATTTGTTTGTAAGTTGAACTTGACATGTTATCATATGGACGTTGCATATGGATGAATGGACGTGCACGCATATAGTATTTACATAACTAGGGATGCTTGCATACATGGTTGGACGCATGGCACTGACATGACTCGCATTAAGGAGGTCGACTGAATCAGTAGACCGCCTGATTTTACAGTAGATAAAGACATATACACACACTATGCATATGAACATGAAAGCATTAGAAATCTTTTAAGGACAATGGATGCCTGTGAGTGAATGGTTGAGTAGATGGGTGATTGGATGGTAGAACACGTTCTTCCTAACTTGAAGATTTCGGGGACGAAATCTTTTTAAGTGGGGGAGAATGTAACACCCTGTAATTCTGTAACGCTAAGATTCACAAATCAAGGAAGAATTAAATTTTAAAATCAAAATCAAGGGAAACAGGCTGCGCCATTGTGTCCGTCTCGGAATTTTGCATGAAAACGAGTCCGAGTTTGCGTAAATCGGAGTCCGTATGAGGAAGATATGGCATCCGGAAGATTCAGCGAAGTTCAAAATTCAAAACAGGTCAAGTTCAAAATTCAAATCGGACCCAGATTGGGCTGGGCGGGAATTTTCCCGCCCAAGGCACCCAGGTCGACTGGGTAGTCGACCTGGGGGTCGACCCCCCTGCTTTTCCCAGTTTTCTGCACCAGGTTCGTTCTTCTGTATCTAGACGCCATTCTGACCAGATTCGTTGACTTCTACACTATATAAACAGCCCTAGTCTTCTTCTCTGTTCACAATTCTCCTCTACCCTTATGCTGCAAAGATTCTTAGTGAACATGGCTTCTTCTCCTCCTCTTAATTAAAATATAAATAGAATAAAATATATAAAATAAATCAAGACGAGGAGATGCTGCTAAAAGACTTTCAAGAAGAGGTTCAAGTCAGGCTAGGATTTAAAGTGAAGGATCAAAGGCTAACTCAAACGGTTTCAAGCAATGTCGCACGAATCATAGCAACGCCATCTTTCTTTTCTAATCTAAATCTCTGTAAGTCAGTAACTTCTTAGATTTGAACGTTTCGCTTTTCGTGACATGAAATTAAAGGAATAAAAGAGTATGCCAATTCTTTCTATTCAATCACTGCCTATTTCTTTTGACCAAATTAAGAACTGTTATGATTCAAGGACAAATAAGACTGTGACTATGAAACTATGGACCTTAAAACCATATGCCTCTATGACTATGAACATTGCCTATGACTATGGACATTGCCTTTGACTATGAATATTGCCTATGACTGTGACTGTGACTATGAGAATTATTTTCTTGACTGTGAACACCAACCTATGCCTTTGATTAGGAAAAGCATAAACTATTGCCTATGACATAACAAGGACAACTGTGACTAAACACCTATGATTCCTGACTAGGAAAGTGTTGCTTAAGTTTTGTGACTGTGAAATTGGGTCTAAACCTGATTTTTCTATTCTGTCTATTCTTGGTTTTCTTTGGTTTTAGACCATGGGAATTTACCTATTAAGTTAGGTCTACCCATGTTCTTGAACCTACGTTTCTATTCTGTCTATTCTTGGTTTTCTTTGGTTTTAGACCTTCGGAATTTACCTATTAAGTTAGGTCTACCCATGTTCTTGAACCTACGTCGTTATCCAAACCTTTTATGCCAGTTATTATGTCCATCCTTTTTCATAGCATCTTGGGTTCATTCCCTATTTTCTACGAGTCTAGATTTATCCATAATCTAGATTGAATCGCAATTATACGAACGGTGGGAATACGATTTGGGCATAATGTGAAATGTACTAAAAACATAGTTATAAACTTGGAATTTGGCATAAATTGGGAACATGAATTATGGCATGTTCATAGAAATACAAATTGGAAAATTTTAACATGAATTATAGGATGTATAATTTGAGTCTAGTATCGACTTGTAAATCTAGCATTTACATGAGTTATGAACTAGGATAGTAAGTCTAGTTTGACGTGAACTGTAATTAGAATGTTAAATCAGGATTGAATTAGCTAATTTGGCGTAATAAGTATATTGGTATAAATCTGAAATTGGCCATAATTGGGAATAACCGTCAGGTTTAGCAAAATCATGGTTAGTGACACTTAATTTGGTATAGTTCACATACCAAAAAGCATAAATATGATTTAGAGAGGGAAATGGGCCATAGAAATAAATGTAGACAATTTACATTAAAAGAGTGATTGGGAAATAAGAAAATTAGGATTAATTTACTTATAGAATTTGTCCTAAATGAGGAAAGGCAAATTTAGAAAAATTAAAGGTTTCTTAACGACATCTCTTTTAATAATAAACCAGAAAGTTCTAGGGTGACAGAGAGGACAGTGTCTAGGCTTGGGTTTGGAAAATACAAGTTTCCTGCTCTCCCTGGCAATCCCTAACCGATCCGACGGACGGGATGTTTACTTTCAAAACCTGATTTGAAAATTATCCAAAACCCTTTTGAACTTAGAAGACACGAATATGCCTAACCCGAGGTTAGACTGAGTTGCGATGTAAACCTGCCTGGAACCAACCGGCACATCCAGTAATCGCAACAATATCTGTCTAATGTGAGTGGTAGCGGCTTTAATTTACTTAGTTGAAGCTAGAACAAGAATGGTAGGGTTAAGTTAACTAAGACACTTAACCTATTCAACAAGATAACCAAGCCGATGGGTCGGGTTAGGTTCATACATACACAGTTAAGCTAGAATGGGAGGGTTAAGTCTATAGGAACACTTAACCAACTTAACAAAGTCGAGCTAGAATGGGAGGGCTAAGTCCATATGGACACTTAACCAAACTTATGGTAACAAGACCAGATTTGTAGGGGTTAAGTAACTAACAAAACACTTAGCCAGACTAACATGTTAACTAGACTAAAAGGTGGGGTTAAGTAAAGTTGATACACTTAGCCAAATTAACATGTTAACTAGACTAGAGGTTGGGGTTAAGTAAATACACTTAGCCAATTTGATATGTTATCGGGGCTAGACCGTAGGGTTAAGTAAACTTGAACACTTAACCATCAGATTGTGATAAAATAATAGGGTTAAGTCTAAACATGAAGGGATAATACTTAACCATTAATAACATGTTAGTTAAGATAGACGGGCAAGGTTAAGTTAAAAAGGAACACTTAACCAATACAGGGAGAATGGGTAGGGTTAAGTAATAAGAAATACTTAACCAATATAACTTGGTTTGTGGTGGGGTTAAGTCAACATGAATTACTGATAACACTTAACTAGTATAACAGGATGAATGAAGAGGGTTAAGTTGGCTTGAATTAACTAATGACACTTAACCAATCCAAATTGACGGGAAAGGGAACTAAGTAGTAAACCTTAGTTAAGAAAACAACGATTCTAGAAACTAAGTGGTAAATCTTCGTTAGTAAAACTAAGTAGTAATTCTTAGTACAACACAGGAAGGAGCGAATGTCTGTCTGAGTAGAAAGAAGGCTCCAACGAATTGGGTTACAAAGCCCGAGGCTTCGAGGGGACGTGAGGGTACTCTTGGTATCCCTCTGTGAGGCTGCAGATGATCCTCCTGGGCTTACAGAGGTTAAGGTCTGCGTAGAAGAACCAAGGGTATGCCTTGGTTGCAATACAAGGCAACCTAAAGACCAGGATGGACTGGCGTGATTCGGCGAGAAAACGGTAGCCCTGTGATAGCAACTCGTCGTCTACCATCCATCTTGAGTCAATCGAGATACGTGAAGCGGAAAGGCGGAGAACTCCAAAAGACCATATACTTGCTATCTAGTTATGGGTGAGGACGGCCATAGGATAGAGGGGTACCGGGGGCCGGCGTATAGTTCTCATTTTACAAGGTGTGCCTTTCATTAGTTGAGGGAGGGGTCAAGTGGGACCATAGCCACTGGAATAAAAACAGACCTTAGCATCTGCATCGGCAGATATCTGAAAGCTCCCGACCGAGTTCTGTATTCCTTGATTTGCCCTGTCACAGGACTCGGACCACACATTATAGGACATGTACATCTAGACAAGCGATAACGATTCGCGATACATGCATGGGGAAGTATAGGAACGTATACCACTCTAGGTAGTGTGTCCTAGACTTGGGGGCATCATCCGACAGGTAGCATAATCCCTAGTTGGACTAGGTGGCATAAATCCTGAATCTGAGAAGCGTTCAGCAGATAGCGTAAACTCTAGTCAAATCTAGAAAGTACTTGATAGAAAACCCTAGATTTGATCTAGGTAATAAATAATGAATGTATGACGGAAGGCAATGTAAAATACAGGGATTGGGATCACGTTACCGTTACTAGTTGGGACACTAGATAGGCGGTGCAGAGGTATAGGAACCAGTATAACAAGGAAATAGCGAAGCGGCGGAAGTATTAGAGCATATCCAGTTTATCTTATCATAGCTTATCTTGTGATTATCTTGTCTAATCTTGCTGACCCTATCGCCATGGTGTTATCTTGTATTCAGTTAATTCATGTCGTTTTGTTTTTCCATGTTCACATGCTAGAAGTTACTGAACTTACTCAGGCTTTATGTCTGACACTGTTTTTCTTTCGTTCCCCCCCCCCAGGTAGTAAAGGAGGGAATAGTATAGCTCAGGTTAAGTTGGACTGTCACTTTTTCCCAGCTTGAAGATTTGTCGAAGTTTTGCTCGGATTCTCTTTTCAGATGCTATGGTTGGCTCTTGCTACATTGTGGAATATAAATGTTGTTTTATGCTTCTTTATTTTGTAAGACAAATGATACTCTGGTATTGTAAAGAAATCATTGTGCAAACTATTTTATCAATAAAGCAAAGTTTTATTTTCCGCTGTTTAATTTATGTCTGTCTTGTAATTTATCTGCATCTTTTACCCTAAATGCTCCACAGAACTTAGTGCATTCCCTTTGTGAGTGACACTAACGGATGTGGGGTGTTACACGAATGCAAATAAAGGAACAAATTTTATCTTCAATATATATTTTCATTAGTGAATGCAAATGAACAATTTTTAATTTCAAAGTATATTTGCATTTATGAATGCAAATAAAAGAACAAAGTTTATTTTCAATGAATATTTGCATTTGTGAATGCAAATAAAAGAACATGTTTTTATTTCAATGATCTTGTTTTGACAAAAATGATATTTTCACTTCAAAAATCAAGTTTTGATAAAAGTGTGATTTTTATTTCATAAATCAAATTCTAACAAAAGTGTTATTTTTGTTTCATAAATCATGTTCTAACCAAAATGTTATTTTTTATTGAACACATATAGATCTGTGTTTATAGATCATCAACAAGTAGATAAATTATTCACAATTCATCACATAACAGATCTAAGTCATACAAAACCAATCGTTCACCACAATCACCACACAATCAACATTGAAATAAATATATACATACAACATGAATTTCATAGCGAATGAATATATATATATATATATATACTACACCATAAAATAAATGATTTATTTTTATTTTAAAAAAATAGAAATCTCGCCAAGATTTTGTCTGAATTTTCAAAGTGCTCGGTTTAAGCTCTAGTTAGTTCCATCGTCTCGATCTCGGAAAGACGATCCCAATGCACTTTGTTTCGCATAATTTTGATTTCGTATGAAGAAGTTATTCAAGTTTTATAGTTTGAATTTCAAAATATAAAAATAAATAAATATTAACGCTCACCCATTCACGTTCTTCCACGTCACCCCTTTGTCTTCCTCTCCTCTTCGTATATGCCTGGACCGAAAGAACCCATCCACCGATTTGCAAAGCCCACCGTCGCTCCTCCCAGTGACCATCGGAATCCGATCCGACCTCGCCACGATCACCGACTTGGAACCCTCCCTGCGCGCCATCAGCACAGGCCCACTCGTCGCCCCCCTGTTTCGGAAATCGAGGCCAACCACCACCGTTATGTGCCATGATTTCGAGCAAACCATGAAACAATAAATGATCATAACCGTTTAATACTTAGATCTCACATAGATCTTTGATTTTGGTTTAAACTTCATGTTTTAAAACGAATTAAATTGGGAGATTTTTGGATTCAAAATATGGAGCTTTCAGGGCATTGAAATGATGAAAACGGTGGCTCCATATAGTGTATTAGGGTTTCAGTATTTAGGGCGTATTTGTACGTGTATAAATAGCGTATTTTATTTATTTTAATTTATTTATTTTCCAAATTTATCTCTATGTTGCTACAAACTCCAAATCAAACCCAACAAGTGTCGCCCCTAGATAATAACCCCTGTCCCGGACACAATGGAACATGTTTCGCAACCCAATTCGGCTGTTACAATAAGTTTTTCTTTAAACTAAATTATAAATCATTTAATTATTAATTCAAACGTACATCTTAAATTACTGGGGCCACAAACTGACTCTAAACATTACAGAAAAATTATTTCTAGTTATGTTTTGACGATACAATCCTAACAAAACTAATTTTGTCGAATTCTGAGACCGTTTGAAAAATGGCCATTTTCAAGTCGATTAAAATTGACTAAAATGGTCAAAACACGTTTTCTTTTTCCACGCTCACGTATTAATTCGAAAAATTCTAAAAATTTAAACCTAGCAATAATTTGACATTCCGGTTCCAACAAAAGTGGTTTCGTCGAAAACAGAGGTCGTTTGAGAAATGGCTATTTTTAAGGCCAATATATTATATTAAAATATATATAAATTCTACAGCGACTTTTCTAAATTTTAAACTGGACATATCTTTCTATTTTCAAGGTGAAATTTCAGTTTCTCAGATTTGTTGGAAAGATATGATTAAACATATTTAAATATTTTTGGTTTTACTAAAATCCAATTTGTTTTGAATCCTGTACAGTTAGTCAAAGTTCAAATTCAAATTCTCAAACTACAGCGCTGTTTTAAACTCCTTTTATAATTAAATTGAATTTATTCATTTTAAAATAAACTTTTAGTCGTTCTTATTTAAAATAAATTATTTTAAATACTAAAAACCATTAAAATTTCCAAAATAAAATTTTTAAATTGGCCCCAAAATTCCGGGTTGTTACACGACGCCCGTAACATCTGGGGTAATGATTGGGATTAATCAACACAAACAATGGTCATATATGAATAACAGGTAGATTCACACAATTAACATCAACAGGTCAAACATATCAAATTCACGCCATTCATCACATCAATACATACAAACATTCCAATATCCTATAAATTTTCAATTTTTCAGATGCCAGGTTTTAAACAGAATTAAATGTCGAATTTTTAACTTAACTGTAAAATTATATTTAACAGTCAAATTTAACTACACCGTCGATACAAATAAATATATAAACATGCAATTTAAACTATCAAACATCAATCCATACAATCATATCATGACATGATATTAATTTAACTAATATTAGAATACTTTAGTTACGCGTGAGTGGGTTTAATGTGACGACCCCAAACTTCCGTGTAACGAAAGTAAGGAAAATCGTATGGAACATAACATAACTAGAACAATAACAGATCTCAGTATATAGTAGAACATATAAATCATTGCAGCGGGAAGAAATGTCATCACAAACATCATCACTGAAACATCAGAGTATGCAGCATAGGATTACACTTAGCAAAATAAATGTCTCAAAGAAAAGAAATAGAGTCTCAATCTCTCAAATTACATCAATACTAAGTATTGTCTCAAAGTCTTAAGCCGAAAATAAAAGATAAAAAGAAATTTTCTTCAGCATCTCCATCAGCAAGCTTCCATCCAGCGAATACCCAAGCCTAACCTGTCACTTGGCTGCCCGTGTAGGAAGAGGGCACCCGAGTTTGCAAAAGGTGAAACAAACTACGAGTCAGTCAGGGGACTGGTATGAGATATCTTAATTAACTAACGGGTTTGACAATCACGAGGACCACGCCGCTACCGCGGAATGGGTTTACTCCATGGGATTATCAGTGCAATAAATAAAGTAAAACATTAAATAACGCAATGCTTTTTTGAAAAATGAAACCATTATAAGACCCAAGTCCCATCACACAATGCAACGCAACCCGGAGGATAGGGTTTTACCTTATAATGGTCAAAAGATGATAAATACGCAAAATATGATATTATTATTAGTGTGTATATGTTTAAGAAAATATTTCAATTATAATATTAATCCTAGACGGCATAGCTACCATCTACTATGTCGCCATACTAGTTATGCAATCAAAACCGCATGGGACGTATTGGAAGTTGGGTTTCCATCATGAGTCAAGGCTAGGAATGTTCTCCTGACCGATTCGAGACACTCTAGCAACGTCCCAGGATTCGGACGCTGGCGAACCCTTGGATACAGCAGGGCCGTTCCACAAATACTTTAGTGGATTAGTTATGCCTGAACACACGCTTCCCGATCCTATTGGACCTATAAATTGGCCGAAGGCGGCCAATAAAAATCTGAGGCGCCTCAAAATCCATCAACCACAAAAGTAAAATGTCAGCCAGTTTAAGCACTGACACCATTTCTAGCTAGAAAGAAACGTGTGCACTCCCTGCGTTCCCTTGCTCCGTTTTAGACTCTGCAGGGGTGCGAGGCTCGCGAAGTAACGCTATACACAAAGCTGGGTCTGAACAGACTATGCTTTGATCATCAATTACAAGGTCTGCTTTTCAACATAACCTTGATCATTTGCATCTTGGCGTGCCCCGTTGACAATCCATGCCATGAAATTAACAACCATCAATACACAACCTCTGAGGGTGTTGAGCGAAAGAATAAATTCTCTTGCCACCAACGGTTGTATATTAAACAGAAATCAGTTTACATGGTACGAAGTTCAACGTCAGGCATGCATCCATTTACAAGTCCGTTTTGGGTCTGAACGGAACCGGAGACACCTGAGAGGCTCTCGTATATCCGGACAATCATCACATACGTCCTGACGACTACCGCCGAAATCCCTTCAGGGTAGCTACTCCTATCGAGGACCTCAGTAGCAATACATCCGTTCGATGTGAAGACCGCCGGTCTTCAACACCATCTTCGTTTCTTCATCGACGTATATAATTATTTGAAATGAGTAGAACTCGGACTTTTCAAATAATTATCGAATAATTATTATTTAAATCATTTCATATCATTAACATTTATTTATAACGATTTATCGCTATTTTTATTTATTTAAAAATAGCTCAATAGAATCAAAAGACGCTTCGGGTTAAGTGTAGCTTGGCGCTGTTTTTCTCAACATTTGATTTACACATATCTTGAAATCTAACCGTTGGATTTTGAAAAAATTTGTCTTATTGGAAAGATCTTCCCAAAGCGGTCCTAACGGCTCCAGTTTTGGGAAAATCCGATGGTTGGATCTTTCGATACAATAGTTTAAAGTCACGATTCCCGAAACGCGAACTGCCGCGCGCGATTCGTTTAATTTCTATTTATATATATATAATTCCTTAAGCGATTACATTCACGTGAATATCACACCAAATAAAGGTGTGAATTATATACAAATCATATATTCATGTTTATTACGTTTGCTAAAACATGTTTTTATTTCATACACCAATTTGATAGTATATTGACTATAAATTGTATTGTTCGTTCATTCATGATTTTTAATATCAATTCATGTTTCAACTTCTTACCTATACCAAGTGTAAATTTCTTTTATAATGAACAAATTGCATATTTCTGTTCATTTAATTTTAAGGAATGAAATTGTTGATTTCCATCCAATGAACAAAAATGAATATTTTTGTTCAATCCATTTTATGAACAAAATGTGAATTCCTTCCTATGCTTCTAACATTACATTAAAATTGTATTTTAATACAAAACATATTTCTAAATGAAATATGATCCTTAATCTCTTCCTTTTTAAAATCACATTAAAAATGCAGTCTTTATTTCTTATATTTTATTTGCATTCTGGACTGCAAATAAAAATGTATATTATCCTATACATGATTTATTTGCGTTGAGGAATGCAAATAAAAATGTATTTTTTAATTTTAATTTTATTTACAACAAGGAATGTAAATAAAAGAACAACTTTTTATTTCATGTTTATTTACATTAAGGGATGTAAATAAATAAAAGAAAAATGTAATCTTTCTTAAAATATTTTTTTCGCATCTAGATTTGCCAACAAAATGGGGGGTTTTTCTTCTACTAATTTTTTGCATCTAAAATTGCAAACAAAGTGTATCTTTTTATTTTATTATTTGTTTGCATCTAAAATTGCAAACAAAAATGTATCTTTTTATTTTATTATTTGTTTGCATCTAAAATTGCAAACAAAAATGTATCTTTTTATTTTATAATTTGTTTGCATCTAAAATTGCAAACAAAAATGTATCTTCTTATTTTATAATTTGTTTGCATCTAAAATTGCAAACAAAAATGTATCTTTTTATTTTATTATTTGTTTGCATCTAAAATTGAAAACAAAAATGTATCTTTTTATTTTATTATTTGTTTGCATCTAAAATTGCAAACAAAAATGTATCTTTTTATTATATAATTTGCTTGCATCTAAAATTGCAAACAAAAATATATCTTTTTAATTTTTATCTTTTTATTTTATAATTTGTTTGCATCTAAAATTGCAAACAAAAATGTATCTTTTTATCTTATAATTTGTTTGCATCTAAAATTGCAAACAAAAATGTATCTTTTTATATTATAATTTGGTTTGCATCTAAAATTGCAAACAAAAATATATCTTTTTAATTTATTGTTTGTTTGCATGGAAAAATGCAAATAAAAATATATTTTTTATTCTCTATGATTCGTTTGTATAGTAGAAGGGAAATGAAAATGTGAATTTTTAATTTACATGCATTGTTTGCGTTGTAGAATGCAAATATGGAATAAAATTTCTCTTTGCTCTCCTGTTCTGTTTGCATTTGTAGAATGCAAACATAAAAAAACAAATTTTTAATTTCATGAATCGTTTGCATTGTAGAATGCAAACATAAAATAAATCTCTTTTCTCCTTTTCTTTGTATAGCGTTTGCATTTTAGAATGCAAACACAAAATGTAATTTTATATTTTATATTTTTATTTTCTATCTCGTTACATTAAGAAATGCAAAAGATGATATTTTATCTTTCTACAGTTTGTTCGCATTAAGGAATGCAACAAAAATGATATTTCATTTTCTACATTTTGTTTGCATTAGGGAATGCAACAAAAATGATATTTCCTTTTTCTACATTTTGTTTGCATTAGGGAATGCAACAAAAATGATAATTTATTTTTATGTCATTTTTACATTGAAAAAGGTAAGTAAAAAAATGTGCTACCTTTAAAACATATTTTATTTGCATTGGAGAACACAAATAAAAATACACCTTTTTATTGTTAATATTTTATTTGTATTTGAGAACACACTAAAATGTCATTCAATTTTTCTATGTAATATTTGTGTTTATGGACACAAATAAAATGCAATTAAATGTTCTATGCAATATTTGTGTTTAAGAACACAAATAAAATGTCAATCAATATACGATGTATATATTTGTATTTATAGTCACAAATAAAATGAATAACTTATTTCAACCCAATGAGGTGACAAGGTATGTTCTATATTGGATTGACAATTCTATGTTCTGTATTGGATTGACAATTCTATTTCAATCCAATAATAATGATAAAATATAGTTTAATCATTGAATTGCTAATTTATCCAAAGTGACAACTTTATTTTCTAAGTTGAATTGATAAACTAAATCAATTCAAACAAAAGGCAAATTCTATTTTTGTCCAAACAAATCATTTCAAATAATAAGGCAATTTTATTTTCTCTGTATTGAATTGATTAACTAGATCAATTCAAATAAATAAAATAAAACAATATTTATTTTCTATATGTTGAATTGATAAACTAGATCAATCCCTTTACGAAGCAAATTGTATGATTTGATATAGAAACGATGACCTAAATCAATTCAATAATATTATTATTAACATTTTTTCCACATGTAGATCTATGATTATTCATTGTATAAATGAATATTGAATTGATTATCTAACTCAATCCAATAAAATAAAATAAATGATTAAAACACGTGACACTCTACATAGCAATCCATAATATCCAACAGACAATCATTATACAACATCCACACAATCAGATCTGAAATGAATAACTATAAATAAAAAATTTAATTAATTAATTAATTAAAACAAGAGATATCTCACAGTCGTTCATGATTTTGTCCAAAATTCCAATAGCTCAGAAATTCCCCGTTTCAGTCTAGAATTGTAGTTCAGGATCGTACGAGTCCAACGCTTCAGAAATTGTGTAATTCTGAGTTTATTTGACAAGGTTATGGGTAAAATAAGATTAGGGATTAATTTAATCATTAAATTAAGTAAAAATAATTATGTTAATCCTTCTTTCTCCTTACAGTATTCATGGCCGACACTTTATCCCTTTGTTCAAAACTAGGGTTGCCTGTATCTTCCAACTCAGGCCACCAATGTTCGATCAGAAGATGCCGCAACGAAGAGGACGGAGAGGCGCACGCGTGGGGCCCGGAGTGGTTGAACTTGGTTGGGGATAGGGGGCCGACGCGGGTTGTAGGCGGCGGTTTTGGGTGCGCCGTTCGAGGCAACGGTGGCACCAGAGAAGATCTAACCGTATGAGATTGTAGAGGAGGAGAATATCTTCGGTATGGGATAGAGTTTGGGTTTTAATTCGTTGTGGATTGGAAGAAATTGAATGGGGAAGTTTCGGCCATGGATAGGGGGGCGGCGGCTGTAGGAGATGTGAATAGTGTTTGTATTTAGGGTTTTACAATCTCTTTTACAATATTTAAATGTTATTTTTACAAAAAAACCAAATCTCTTAACATATTCAGAATTCAGTCCAACAAGAAGCTACCCTACCCAATAACCCCTATTCCGGATCCATCTAACCATGTCTCGCAGGCCCAAGAGGTCAACTCAGCCCCCGTTTTTCAAATTTAAAATTAATTATTTTTATTATTAAATTCTGACATATTCAAAAATCCACCGGAGCCACATACGAACCCCGAAAAATCCCAAAAAAATATTTTTGGCTATGTCTTGACGATACGAATCCAACAAAATTATTTTCGTCGAATTCTGAGACTGTTTGAAAAATGGCTATTTCCCAGTTGTTCAATTTTGACTGTATTTCACCAAACACAGTTTCTTTTGCCACGCTCACATACTAAATCGGAAAATTCTAAAAACTGAAACCCAGCAATAATTTGACATTCCGGTTCCAACAAAAGTGGTTTCATAAAAAACAGAGGTCGTTTGAAAATTGACTATTTTCACTGGCTTTAATATTATTTAAAAATAGAATTTTTAAATTTGAGCACATTTTCTAACCAATTTATTAAAAATAAAATTTTTAAATTGGTTCAAATTTTCCGGGTTGTTACATTTAATCACTCACCTTGGATTTAAACGAGATTGAAATCCAATTTTTAGCCTAAAATTCAACGTTCTCAGAATCAGCCCAAACCAACGGCATCACGAAGAGCTCGTCGATACGATTCCAAGGCAACAAACCGTGTGTCATTCTGAAGTCGTATGCAAAAGTTATACACATTACACGTTATACAAATTTGTAATTAAATTAAAACGAAACAAACAGCACTTTCTCACCTCAAATAAAAGTCACGTCATCCTTCTTCTCTCCCATCTTAAATGTTGTTACATCAAATTTTGAATCACCCACGTCCAAAAATATCCCCCTTTCACTTCCACCTTCCATGACCATCTCTTTACGAAATGCCAAACCGATTTCACCGTTATTCTTCTTTTCGCAATCTCTACCAAGACATCACCAACCCGACCAACTCAGTCATCACAATTAAACATGGTTCCCATTTGTTCTTCACGCATGATGCTAGAGGTATCTACATCTTTTATGTCTATTCTCCTCAAATTTTGCCACCCAAACTCAAATACGATGTCCGATTCATGCTTTAATCTCTATGTAAATCAAAAAACTCAACCCTACTTTATGTCATTTACAAAAAAAAAATTGAAGCAACATAAATTTTGTTGGAACCTTCTAATTTGCATACCCAGAAGAAGCTCTTGTTTATACCAGTCGAATGAATCTGAAAACAAGTGATTTCGTTGAGTATTGTGGAAGATTTAATTTTTTTTTTTAAAGATGAAATGGTGTCATGGCTTTTGTTTTTCACGTTTCCGTTTGAGAGAAAATGGTGACCATTGAATAAATGAATTAGCAAACATAAATGAAGGATGCTAAGGTTTCAGAATTAAATATTATTTATACATTAAATTTCCAAATTTTTCATCTCTATCACTTATTGTAAGTTACCTAAAATTTAGCCTCTATTTACATATGTTACATTCATATCCTGTAGTCATCATCGTACAACTTTATTTCAATTGATTTAGTTTAGGTTCCCAATATATATATATATATATATCACTTTGATTACTTGGACATTTACTATAATTTGTAAAATAAATTAACATATTTATTTATATAATAAAATATTAATTTTACGAAACCGTATATGGATAGTTTTGTAACCTGATGTGTTTTTTATCTATCTATATACTTGCTACATTACATTAGATGCCAACGATAATTTAGCCCATCATAAAAGGAAGTATAAGATTTGTTGGCATGCAAATACGAATGTGCCATTTTAAACGATTTATTCTTTCATTGAAATTTGAAATAATACAAATTGCATGACAGTTCAAACATTTACAACAATCAATGATATCAAAATATTACAAAACTATCTATATATGAAAACATAAGTCAAACATACACCATTAAATCATACTTAAAATGAAGATCATATTAAATTGGATATGTAAATTATATTGAAGCAATTAAATTTAGTAATAATCAATTTATTTTATTTCTTTATAACTTGCTATAAATTCATCAATGTCAATATAATAGCCATATAATGTAATGTAAGGTTGGTTGGCAAAGGATCAATACTGACCCGCTCAATCAATTACAGGAAACAAAGGATATAGTTTATGATCATTTATAGGCTAAGTATCTCACTGGTTAAACTTATAAATAAAGCAATCAATTATTTTTCTTTAAATTCAATACCAAGTGTTACCACTAAATTCTGGCCCAATATAGGTCTTATATTAGTTATGTGAATAAATTATGCATAATATAAGTTCAAAATTAAATTATCTAACAATTTCAAATTAAAAAATAATCAATTCGTTTTAAGTCTTAATAACTTGCTATAAATTCTCAATTACATTTCTAAACAATTCAAACCACTTTCTTCCAACTAAACATTTATTTTCAATTAAATTTTAAAAATGTTAATTTTACTCAAATCGATATAAATTCAAACTAACTTTGCAAATCAATTTTATTTGTATTTAATTCCAGCATTGATTATTTACCAAATCAATTGAATTTCAATTGTAAATTAAATAAATCAATTTCATCCAAACATTTTATTATTAATTACAAATTTCAATATTTATAATTACAAACCAATTGTAATTTCATTTACAACAATTACAAGTTATTATTTTTGTAAACAACCAAAATACATTACTTAATCAAACTAATTAAGTTTACAAATAAATTTAAATAATTAAGTCATCAAATTTTATTTATAACCATAAATACTCAAAAATCATAATAAATTCAAAAATTAAATAATAGAAAATTACGGGTTGTTGCAAAGTTCTTTATTTTAATGGGCTAAGAGTGTTGTATCCACATAACTCACTTTCTTTTACTCAATCGATTCATATTTTCAATCCCAAGAGTTGGCTGAGTAGGGAGGACGTTATGGTGATAGATTCCATGGATGATAAAAAGTGATGTTGCTTGTTCGTCAACAAAATGAGAAGAGAAACTACAAAATTTCTTATCTATATGTTCTATGATGCCTAAGCATTAGAATTGACTTTTTTCTTGTAGAACATCTCGCATTATAATTCAAGAGACTCGCGGTGGTAGTGATGAATATCATCTATCTTATCATTACTGGATGGGGAAATGGTTATAGGTTATTTCGATCTCTGACTGGCGGGTGTATACCCAGTGTGGTGTAACGACCCAGAAAATCTGAACAATTTTAAAATTTTTAAATTGGCTAAAATAATGGATTTTAAATATTTAAAATAAATATTTCAAATAATAGCAATGGAAAATGAGTTTGAATCGATGTTTGAAAATGAATATAATTAATTCTAATTATAAACAAGGCCTGAAATGGCGCTGTAGCTTCAAAAATTGAATTCAAACTTTGTCGGACTGTACCGGGTGCAAAACCAAACAGATTTGAGTGAAACCAAAAATATTTAAATCTGTTAGTGAATACCTTTCTAACGAATCTGAAAAATCGAATTTTCATAGCGGAAAGCAAAAGTTATGGCCAAATGAATATTCAGAAAGGTCGCTATGGGATTTATATAGCCCGTGAAATTGGCCATTTTGCATACGACCTCGGAATTCGACGAAACCACTTTTGTTGGATCCGGGATGAGAAGTTATTGCTAGGTTTCAAATTTCATAATTTTTGAAGATAGTATGTGAGCGTGGCAAAGGAAAACGTGTTTTGATCAATTACATTTAAATTGGATCGACCAGAAATGGGCCTTTTTGCAAATGGTTTCAGAATTCGACGAAACTATTTTTGTTGGGACCGTATCGTCAAAACATAGCCAGATTTATTTTTCTGGAATTTTTCGAATCAGTTTGTGGCCCTGGCAAATTGAAATGTACGTTCAAATTGAATATTGAATGTTATATATTTTAAATTAAATGGAAACTGGCAGAAACAGTCGAAAGGGCCTACGAAACATATTCCATTGTGTTCGGAATGGGGATAAAACGCTAGGGACGACAGTCGTTGGGTTTAGATTGGTGGTCGTGTCAGAAAACCCCTTTAAAACTCCCCCGGCCAATCATATTTTTTTTTAAAAGAAATTCTTTCTCTCTCCCCGACGTCGAAGGCGGAAACTGCCTTAAACCTTCCCCCTCATTTTCCGATCAATCCACGCCAAATTAGCTGGTGCCACAGTTGAACTTTTTGAAGATCTTCTCGAGATCTTCAAATCCATATAAGTATTGGATTTTTTCATGGCCTGTAGGAGGAGAACCACCCTCGTGAAGTTCGGCCGTTCGCGCCTGGATTCCGCCGCCTGGGGACCACCGAGTTCGACCCCCTCCCTGGCACACGTGTGCCCCTCCTAGCCCGACAAGGTGGCGCTGGCCGATCGAAGCAACAATCAACGGATTGGAAGAAAATTCAAAACCTAGTTTTGAAGAATTCAGAGAGGTATCGACTATTTAATTTAAAACTGTTTTTAACAGTTTAAAACCGTTGCAAAATTTGAAAAATCATATCTTTTTCGTTTCTTGTCGAAATCCAGTGAAACAAGAGATAGTGGACTCGTGTGGACGTCTTCTACCTTCTAGAAGAGACCGCATATTTTTCTGAGCCTTATGCTATTTTTGGTTGAGTGGAACCCAATGTGAGATTTCTAATTTATAAACGGTATGGAAAACGACGATGTATAAATTATATATTCGATATGTGAGTTATATAAGCATTGTACACCTCTTGTATAAGTGTTGTATAAGTTGTACGTTCGATGTATAAGTTATATATGCATTGTAAAAATTATATATGTGTTGAAATAGAAGTGAATTGCTATATATATATATATATATATATATATATATATATATATATATATATATATATATATATATATACGCCCCTCGTCAACAAACCATGGACGATATTTATTGGTTGTGATTGGTGTGAAAATTGATTAGTAGCGAATGGTTGATTGGAATTGTTTGTGGTTGATATTGATTGATTGTGGTTGAAAAATACCCATTTGTGGTTGAGAATTATTTGGTTGAAACCACATAGGATTAGTTTGTGGAAATGAAATAAATATATACATGTCGCCTACGTGCGAACTAGATGCATGATCCCCATTGTCAAAAACCGCGAGGTTTTAAGGTAGAGCGAGGAGCCGTACTAGGGACGGTCCCGGTTTTAACTACCCTGCCGTTATGCTGCCGAAATTTTGAATAATATTCATGTTTTTGAATTATTTTCATTTGCTGAAACTATATTTATTCGTTAAATGGAAAACCTTCATGTGTTGAATCGATATTCATTCATTGGATAGAAATTCATGTGTTGAATGGTGTTCGTGTTTTAAATATAAAAATCACCTTTTTATCTATATATATAAACTATAGAAAACCTTCATGTGTTGAATCGATATTCATTCGTTGGATAGAAATTCATGTGTTGAATGGTGTTCGTGTTTTAAATATA
Source organism: Allium sativum (assembly GCA_030737875.1). Classification (NCBI taxonomy): domain Eukaryota; kingdom Viridiplantae; phylum Streptophyta; class Magnoliopsida; order Asparagales; family Amaryllidaceae; genus Allium; species Allium sativum. The sequence goes on along the minus strand of CM060924.1, from coordinate 993,135,092 downwards.
AAAATCGCCTTTTTATCTATATATATAAACTATAGAATACCTTCATGTGTTGAATCGATATTCATTCGTTGGATAGAAATTCATGTGTTGAATGTTGTTCGTGTTTTAATTATAAAAATCACCTTTTTATATATATATATATATAAACTATAGAAAACCTACATTTGTTGAATCGATATTCATTCGTTGGATAGAAATTCATGTGTTGAATGGTGTTCGTGTTTTAAAAATAAAAATCACCTTTTTATCTATACATATAAACTATAGAAAACCTTCATGTGTTGAATCGATATTCATTCGTTGGATAGAAATTCATGTGTTGAATGGTGTTCGTGTTTTAAATATAAAAATCACATTTTTATCATCTATATGAACTATATAAAATAATCATATTTTGCAACCGTGATTTCAAACGATTATACCGGGAGATCCGACCATCGGATTTTCCTGAAATCGCAACCGTTGGGTTCGCTTTGGAAGAATCTTTCCAACGGCACCAACTTTGTAAAAATCCAACGGTTAGATTGTCTGGAATGTTTAATTCAAATCTGAAGAAAAACAGCGCCAGAATCGATTATATTTATATATATATATAAATATAATTATATTTAATCGAATAATGACGTTGTAGTTCGTAATTTGAAATCGAAACTTCAAACGATTATACCGGGAGGTCCGACCGTCAGATTTTCCCGAAACTAGAACCGTTGGATTCATTTTGAAAAGATCTTTCTAATGATGTTAATTTTGTGAAGATCCAACATTTAGATTTTCAGATATGTGTAAATTAAATCTGAAGAAAAACAGCGCCACGGTCGCGTTATGGCCCGAAGCGCCGTTTTGAATAAATTGGCTATTTTAAATTAAATAAAAATAGCGATAAATCGTTATAAAATATTATAAACGATATGGATGTGATTTAGAAATTAACTGAAGGTTGGCTAAGTCGAATGGTTTCTCGGGTATTGATCTGATGTTGGTTTCTGCCTTCGGGGTTAATATTTGGGAAATCGTTCTCTTACCGATTGATGGTTAGTGACTAATGAATTGAAACGATGCGTGTGTATGTTAGTGTTGCACTGATTTATTATATACGCGAGTTGCTCAGAAAGACCGGGCTTATCCCATTCTGAATAACTAAATCGACGATAAGAAATCGAAGATGAAGACGATGGTCGAAGACCGGAGATCTTCACCTCGTTTGGATGGTAACCGAGGTCCTGATTGGGAGGCATCCCGAAATATGGATAATGAGTGGTGATCGTCCAGACGTACGTGGTGATCGATGGGTTTGCGGGGTATATAGTGCCTCCGGTTTCGTTCAGACCTAGAACGGACTTGCAAATGGATAGTGTGTCTGACATTGGATTTTATTCTGTGTTGATTGATCTCTATTAAATATACATCTGTTTGGCGGCGGAGAATTTATCTTTTGCTTAACGCCCTTCTTTGAAACGCACGAGCTCATAGGTTGTATATCGATGGACATCAGTCGCATGGCATGAATTGCTAGTGTAGCATGCCTAAGTGGCAAATGAACAGGGCTTCTGTTGAAGAGCAAAGTCTTGTGGTGATGATCAAAGCACCGCCCGTGTGGCGTAGCTTTGTGTATAACGTGAAATCGTGAGCCTCACACCCGGTTTGAACCAGAAACGGGAGGAAGGACCTCAGGGAGGACATGTGTTTCTTTCTAGTTAGAAGTGGCATCAGTGATTTTACATGCCCTGACGAGTTTGACGTATGTGGTTGTTGCTGTTGCGAGGCGCCTCGGTTTGATCGGACGATCCGGGTCTGATGAAGTCATTTGTTGGCTCCTTTACACCCCAAAGGGCGGGGAAACGTATTGTTCAGGAATTTTAATCCACATCGGTGGACCGGCCCTGTCGCTCCTAGGGTCACTCGAGCTCTGATCCTGTGGCTCGGGCTAGAGAGTCGCGAATTCGGTAAGGACTATCTTTTGCCTTGGTTCATGACGGAAATCCAATTTCCAAATACGTGACTGTGCGGTTTTGATTGTATACCTATATATGGCGACATAGTGGTATGGGCCATTAATGCCGTCTATGATTGATAGTTATGATTGAAATTGTTTTTGAAACATATAAGCACTAGTAATAATATCAAATGCTTTTGTTTTATTCGTATCAATCATATTTTGGCCATTATAAGGTAAAAACTCTATCCTCCGGTTTGCATTGCATTGTATGATGGGAACTGAGTCTTATAATGGCTTCATCTTTATAAAAAGCATTGCGATGTTTAAAAGAATGATTTGTTTTAAAGCACTGGCAATCCGATGGAGTAAACCCGTTCCACGAAAGTGGCGTGGCCCTGTGATTAGCCATATTATAAATGTGTTGAGTAGATTTCTCATACCAGTCCCATGACTGACTCGTAGTTTGTTTCACTTTCAAACTCGGGTGCCCCCTTTTTCTACACGGGCAGCTTTGTATTCAGGTTTAGCTGGCTCTTTCTAGATAGGTGGAGCTGAAGATGGATTCTATTATTTATCTCTTTTTATGCTGTTCAGCTCCTATTATACATATTTTGTATGTTTCCGCTGTAGAAATTTATGTATAGCTGAACTGTATTTGTACTAAGTATGATCCTGTATACTGTGTAACTCTGATGATTTCGTTTATCCAGTATATTCTATTGTTCATTATCTGGTGTATTTATTTAATTCTGATCTGCTATTATCTGTTTATGTGTTATATTCCACGGATTACCCTTGCTGCCGTCAGTAAGGGGTTTGAGGTCGTCTCATTTGGTATCAGAGCTTTGGTTAAGCTTAGTTCTGGGATATAACATATTAACGAACTTGTCAGAAATAGAACTAGTAGTGTTCTAGGACGGGCAACTCAATACAGATAGGATTAGTAATATCCTGGTATGAGTAGTAGAATGGAATAACACCTAGATAGACGCATTTACATTCTAGTATTTGTCTCTATATTTTGAAATATCTTTTCTGTGACCTGACACTTGATCTGCTATTTGCAGAACTACTAGAAAATGAGTGTCACAAACAGAAGGAATGCAGAACCGGATATTGAGGGGCTATTAATCAAATATCGAAATCTTTGTGGAATACCGTTCTCTGGTGAAGAATCTATTATGAAGACACAAGCTTGGATTCGTTCTGCTGAAAAGATCTTTGACAGCTTAAAGCTGAGGGATGACCAGAAAAGGTTACTGGCATCCTTGGCACTCAAAGATGAAGCTTTGTTCTGGTGGGATTCAGTTATTGAGAATAATCCAGAAGGTGATATCACCTGGGACAGATTCAAAGTGATTTTCCTGGAAAGATTTATTCCTCCCGAAGCGATTGAGCGATTATGCGACGAATTTTCTTATCTGATACAAGGTGACATGACCATCCCAGAATATGATAAGAAATTCAACGAACTTTCTCACTTTTCTCCTCATCTGATTAAAGACCCAAAGAGGAAGAATCTTAGATTTATTCACGGGCTTCAAAGAAAATATCAGAGCAGTGTAATGAGGAACGTGAAGCTCCCCTTTTCTGAAATGATATACATGGCTTATCAGTACGAAGATCTAGACAAGAAAGGTACGCTACAGTACGAAGAAGAAGTCAGCTCTAGTAATAAAATTGAGTCTGAAACCGATCGTCCTGAGGCCAGTACAATGTCTGAAGTCGGTAAGGAGCCCGAAGTTAATCGAAAAAGGGCCAGATCCGAAAAAGAACCAGTAATGACAGCTGTATGCAGTAACTACAATAGGCAAGGGCACCTTTCGGTAAGTTGCAGATCTCTCATGAAACGAGTAAAGGATGGATCTAAATCTGGTAAGAAGTTTCAAGAGAATAGGAAGTGCAGTCAATGCCATCAGACCGGTCATCTTTCAAAGGCCTGCCCGCTATTCAGAAAACCTGAAGCAGCGCATGTAAATGAAGTGGTAGAAGTACCTGCATCTTCTTCTGCTTAGGAAAGGTCTGACGTTTTAGAAGGCACACTCAATGTCAAGAACATTCCAGTTAAAGTAATGTTTGACACCGGCGCGTCACGAAGCTTTATTTTAAAGAGTGCAGTCAAGAAGTTGGATCTGAAATTAAAGAAGCTCAAAGAACCAATGACTGTCCGAAATCCAGTTGGGGGTTCCATCGATCTCAGTTGGATTTATGCAGTACCTGTCTCTTTTTCCTGCTATAAATTCCCTACTATCTCTATCGTCATGAATTTTAATGAATTCGATCTTATTATGGGATTGGATTGGCTAACTAGATATGAGGCAGAGGTTAGATGCGCCGAGAGAGTGGTTAAGGCAAAGGCCCAATCAGGGAATTATATAACCATACCATGTGAAGGCCCGAATTCAAATAGAAAGGACTTCTGGGCAGCTTTGGATGTTTCTCCTGTTCAAATAGAAAATATCCCCGATGTCACAGAGAATATTCCTGACCTCAACAAAGACATTCCTATCGTCAAGAATTATGTGGATGTGTTTGAAGAAGTTGTTCGCTTACCTCCACAGAGAGAAATAGATTTCAAGATTGCTTTGATTCTGAATGCAAGGCCGGTAGTTCACGCTATTCGAAGAATGTCCTTGAAAGAGAAAGAAGAACTTGACAATCAAACACGACAGCTCGTATGGAAAGGTCTGATCAGCCCTAGTTTCTCTGATTGGGGTGCAGCAGTGGTGTTTGTCCAAAATCTGATGGTACTCTACGTCTATGTGTGGATTATCATGATCTGAACAAACAGACAATAAAGAATAAATATCCATTGCCGCGGATTGATGATTTGTTGGATCGATTAAATGGCGCACAAGTATTTTCACGAATGGACCTAGCTACAGGTTTCCATCAACTTCGAATTGCCGAAGAGTGTATCCCAATAACAGCATTCAGAGGTCCCGACTTATTCTACGAGTGGTTAGTAATGCCGTTCGGCTTATGTAATGCTCCAGCTTACTTCGTCGACCTGATGAACAGAGTATTCAGAGGAGTATTGAATAAATTTGTTTTGGTTTTTATTGACGATATTCTAATCTTCTCTAAATCAAAGGCTGAACATGAAAAGCATTTGGAACAGGTTCTGGAAATCTTCAGAAGGAATGTATTAAAAGACAAACTATCCAAATGCATATTCTGGCAAGATGAAGTGAAATTTCTAGGCCACGTTGTATCGAAAGAAGGAATTGCTGTGGATCCAAGCAAAATCACAGCTATTCAGAATTGGAAACAGCCCAGTACCCCTACAGAAGTCCGCAGTTTTCTCAGACTAGCTAGTTATTACCGGAAGTTCGTTAAAAACTTTTCGAAGAAATCTGGTCATTTAACGAAGCTTACGAAGAAGCACTCTAAATTCAAATGGACTCCAGAAAGTGTGGAGGATTTTGAAGAGCTAAAGTTAAGATTAACGACAGCTCCAGTGTTAACCATCATCGATGGTAATCAGGATATAAAAGTCTGGACTGACGCTTCTAGAGAAGGCCTTGGCGCAGTGTTAATGCAAAGAGGTCAAGTGATTGCTTATGCTAGCCGTCAGCTGAAGCCGCACGAGAAAAACTACGTCACTCATGATCTTGAGTTATTGGCGATAGTATTCGCTTGGAAAATCTGGAGACACTATCTTCTGGGTGAGAGATTTGAACTGTTTACAGATCACCAGTCGTTGAAGTATCTGTTCACCCAGAAGGACATGAATCTGAGGCAGCAACGTTGGCTGGAGTTTCTTGCAGCATACGATTTTGAGATTATATATACTCCAGGGAAAGACAATGTCGTGGCAGAAGCGCTAAGCCGAAAGAATGTAATGATCGCCAGCTTTGTTATTACGACTTCCTTGATTGACAAAATATCTATTCTTCAGAAGGATGATAACTTTATTAAGGATATGATCAGAAGGATTCAGAAAGGCGAACCCTCGTGTTTTCAAATAAATAACGATGGAATCCTGAAATTGAAAGGAAGGATTTGTGTTCCTGACATCCCAGAGTTAAAAAGGGAAGTGTTAGACGAGTGTCACAAGTCCAAGTTGAGTATCTGGTGTGGCCAAAATGTATAACGACCTCAAGCGAACATTCTGGTGGAAGTCGATGAAGAGGGACATTTCTTTATATGTTAGCCGATGCCCTACTTGCCAGCTAGTCAAAAGCGACCAACAGAAACTAGCTGGATTATTACAACCGCTAGACGTTCCAGGCTGGAAGTGGGAACATATTTCCATGGACTTCATTGATGGTTTTCCCAGAACCAGAAAAGGAAATGACAGTATTTGGGTGATCGTAGATCGCTTCACGAAGACCGCCCATTTCGTACCTGTCAGATCAAACAGAACTGCTCAGAGTTTGGTGTAGATATACTTCAAGGAAATAGTTAGACTATATGGAGTGCCGCTCAGTATAGTCAGTGATAGAGACACAATATTTACTAGCAAATTCTGGGAGGCATTTCAAGTCGAGCTGGGAACGAAGTTGAACTTGAGCACCGCTTATCATCCTCAGACAGACGGTCAGACTGAGAGGGTAAATCGTATTTTAGAAGATCTATTGCGGGCTTGTGTTCTAGATTTTGGTGGATCATGGGAAGACCATCTGCATTTGGCTGAATTCTCACATAACAACAGCTACCAGGCGAGCCTGACAATGTCTCCATTCGAAGCACTGTATGGTAGGCCGTGTCGATCTCTTGCTTGTTGGGTCGAACCCGGTAATAGACTTGTGTTGGGGCCAGACATGATCCGAGAAGCTGCCGACAAAGTCGATTTTATTAAGAAGCGATTACTCGCCGCTAAAAGCCGACAAAAGAGCTATGCCGATAGAAGAAGAAGAGATATATCCTTTGCTGTTGGCGACTATGTATATTTGAAAGTATCGCCGATGAGAGGAGTTATCCGGTTCGGTAAAACAGGAAAGTTAGCGCCCAAATTCATTGGTCTGTTTCCTATTTTGGAACGGATCGGAACTCTCGCTTATAGGGTCAAACTGCCTGATTGGTTGCCTGGAGTTCATGATGTATTTCACATATCTCAACTTCGAAAGCACGTTCATGATCCAGACTTGATCGTGGAAGAAGCAGCTCAACAGGATATTGAAATTACCCCTGAATTAGCTGTGAGAAGGGAGCCGCTAAAGATCATTGGCAAAGAAACCAAAGAGCTGAGGAACAAGAAAGTTCACTTACTCAAAGTGCAATGGAGTGGAGATCGGCGAGATTGTACTTGGGAAACTGAGGAGAGCATTCAGAAAGCTTATCCTAGATGCCGAGTGGATATCTCTGATTGACTCCGGTGCAAGGTATATTTACCATACTTTGCATTACTAATTAGTCTCTATTCTGTTGTTATTTTCTTTCCATGGATGTGCACTTTTAATTCTATAGTCTGAATGATTTTAAAAGAGAATAGAAATTGATTTGTATGATTTTGAAAAGTTAAAATCAATTTGATTGCTGTTTGTGTTGTGTGATAGTAAATTAGATTAATTAAATTATTGAAACGATAGTTAATTTAATTAATAAGAGAATAATGGTAGAATTTATTCATTTAAATCACACATTGAACTGATTAGAAAATAGATAGAAATATATATTTGTGCATTATATATGTTTGAACAGGTAAATGGATTAGCTGTTGAGTAAAGATTTTATTTGTGTGCCCGACAAATAGGTAAACCTTAATGAGTTGGATGCGAAATATTATTATATCAACTCCTATGAATGCCATTGGATGCGGAGTGCTAGTTTTTCTGTGTGAAATAATAAACATCGCCATAGGATAGTAACAATTAATTTTGAACTACATTACATGGCATACTTCATCATATACCACATAAGCATTTGGAGCTTGTGTGACGAGGTGGAAGATTTACCATACGAGCGAGAGGCTTGTATGGCGATGACTATATTTTACAGGTTGAACTGATGACGGATATGGACTATTTAAATTGTAACGATTAAATTGCCAGATTAATAAAAAAAACCACACGGGTCTGGAGTTGACAATAATCATGTCTCTCTAGTTTAGATACGACACATGGACTATTTATTTCCCACACGGAACAGGGTGACGAGAATTTATTCTCTGGAGTTATTATCAATACACGCTCCCCTGTAAACACCAGAATATATCACTATAAATATGTTTATGCTTATTAGGATTTATTGGGTACCTAGTACGACCCAATAAATTTCCAAACCTCTCCCCGTACAAAGGAGGTTATGGCGAAATTTTTCGAAAATTCCGGGTGTTAGCCAAATTTTTGAAAAATTTGAAAATTCTCAGAAACTGAAAAGTTGGAGAATGGAAGCCAGATCGAACGTAGAGTTGATTAATCAAACCACTTTCGACTTTGTTCCTTTTCGAGGACGAAAAGTTTTAAGTGGGGGAGATTGTAATGACCCAGAAAATCTGAACCAATTTAAAATTTTTAAATTGGCTAAAATAATGGATTTTAAATATTTAAAATAAATATTTTAAATAATAGCAATGGAAAATGAGTTTGAATCGATGTTTGAAAATGAATATAATTAATTCTAATTATAAACAAGGCCTGAAATGGCGCTTCAGTTTCAAAAATTGAATTCAAACTTTGTCGGACTGTACCGGGTGAAAAACAAAACGGATTTGAGTGAAACCAAAAATATTTAAATTTGTTATTGAATGCGTTTCTAACGAATCTAAAAAATCGAATTTTCATAGCGGAAAGCAAAAGTTATGGCCAAATGAATATTCAGAAAGGTCGCTATGGGATTTATATAGCCCGTGAAATTGGCCATTTTGCATACGACCTCGGAATTCGACGAAACCACTTTTGTTGGATCCGGGATGAGAAGTTATTGCTAGGTTTCAAATTTCATAATTTTTGAAGATAGTATGTGAGCGTGGCAAAGGAAAACGTGTTTTGATCAATTAAAGTTAAATTGGATCGACCAGAAATGGGCCTTTTTGCAAACGGTCTCAGAATTCGACGAAACTAGTTTTGTTGGGACCGTATCGTCAAAACATAGCCAGATTTATTTTTCTAGAATTTTTCGAATCAGTTTGTGGCCCTGGCAAATTGAAATGTACGTTCAAATTGAATATTGAATGTTATATATTTTAAATTAAATGGAAACTGACTGAAACAGTCGAAAGGGCCTACGAAACATATTCCATTGTGTTTGGAATGGGGGTAAAACGCTAGGGACGACAGTCGTTGGGTTTAGATTGGTGATCGTGTCAGAAAACCCCTTTAAAACTCCCCCGGCCAATCATTTTTTTTTTTAAAAAAAAGAAATTCTTTCTCTCTCCCCGACGTCTAAGGCGGAAACTGCCTTAATCCTTCCCCCTCATTTTCCGATCAATCCACGCCGAATTAGCTGGTGCCACAGTTGAACTTATTGAAGATCTTCTCGAGATCTTCAAATTCATATAAGTATTGGATTTTTTCGTGGCCTGAAGGAGGAGAACCACCCTCGTGAAGTTCGGCCGTTCGTGCCTGGATTCCGCCGCCTGGGGACCACCGGGTTCGACCCCCTCCCTGGCGCACATGCGCCTCTCCTAGCCCGACAAGGTGGCGCTGGCCGATCGAAGCAACAATCAATGGATTGGAAGAAAATTCAAAACCTAGTTTTGAAGAATTCAGAGAGGTATCGGGTGTTTAATTTAAAACTGTTTTTAACAGTTTAAAACTGTTGCAAACTTTGACAAATCATATCTTTTTCGTTTCTTGTCGAAATCCAGTGAAACAAGAGACAGTGGACTCGTGTGGACGTCTTCTACCTTCTAGAAGAGACCGCATATTTTTCTGAGCCTTCTGCTATTTTTGGTGGAGTGGAACCCAATGTGAGGTTTCTTATTTATAAACGATATGGAAAATGACGATGTATAAATTATATAGTCGATATATGAGTTATATAAGCGTTGTACACCTCTTGTATAAGCGTTGTATAAGTTGTACGTTCGATGTATAAGTTATATATGCATTGTAAAAATTATATATGTGTTGAAATAGAAGTGAATTGCTATATATATATATATAAATATATATATATATATATATATATATATATATATATATATATATATATATATATATATACGCCCCTCGTCCATAAACCATGGACGATATTTATTGGTTGTGATTGGTGTGAAAATTGATTGATAGCGAATGGTTGATTGGAATTGTTTGTGGTTGATATTGATTGATTGTGGTTGAAAAATACCCATTTGTGGTTGAGAAATATTTGGTTGAAACCACATAGGATTAGTTTGTGGAAATGAAATAAATATATACATGCCGCCTGCGTGGGAACTAGATGCATGATCCCCATTGTCAAAAACCGCGAGGTTTTAAGGTAGAGATAGGAGCCGTACTAGGGACGATCCCGGTTTTAACTACCCTGCCGTTATGCTGCCGAAATTTTGAATAATATTCATGTGTTTGAATTATTTTCATTTGCTGAAACTATATTTATTCGTTGAATAGAAAACCTTCATGTGTTGAATCGATATTCATTCGTTGGATAGAAATTCATGTGTTGAATGGTGTTCGTGTTTTAAATATAAAAATCACCTTTTTATCTATATATATAAACTATAGAAAACCTTCATGTGTTGAATTGATATTCATTCGTTGGATAGAAATTCATGTCTTGAATGGTGTTCGTGCTTTAAATATAAAAATCACCTTTATATATATATATAAACTATAGAAAACCTTCATGTGTTGAATCGATATTCATTCGTTGGATAGAAATTCATGTGTTGAATGGTGTTCGTGTTTTAAATATAAAAATCACCTTTTTATCTATATATATAAACTACAGAAAACCTTCATGTATTGAATCGATATTCATTCGTTGGATAGAAATTCATGAGTTGAATGGTGTTCGTGTTTTAAAAATAAAAATCACCTTTTTATCTATACATATAAACTATAGAAAACCTTCATGTGTTGAATCGATATTCATTCGTTGGATAGAAATTCATGTGTTGAATGGTGTTCGTGCTTTAAATATAAAAATCACATTTTTATCATCTATATGAACTATATAAAATAATCGTATTTTGAAACCGTGATTTCAAACGATTATACCGGGAGATCCGACCATCGGATTTTCGTGAAATCGCAACCGTTGGGTTCGCTTTGGAAAAATCTTTCCAACGGCACCAACTTTGTAAAAATCCAACGGCTGGATTGTCTGGAATGTTTAATTCAAATCTGAAGAAAAACAACGCCAGAATCGATTATATATATATATATATATAATTATATTTAATCGAATAACGACGCTGCAGTTCGTAATTTGAAATCGAAACTTCAAACGATTATACGGGAGGTCCGACCGTCGGATTTTCCCGAAACTAGAACCGTTGGATTCGTTTTGAAAAGATCTTTCAAATGATGTAAATTTTGTGAAGATCCAACGATTAGATTTTCTGATATGTGTAAATTAAATCTGAAGAAAAACAGCGCCACGGTTGCGTTATGGCCCGAAGCTCCGTTTTGAATAAATTGGCTACTTTAAAATAAATAAAAATAGCGATAAATCGTTATAAAATATTATAAACGATATGGATGTGATTTAGAAATTAACTGAAGGTTGGCTAAGTCGAATGGTTTCTCGGGTATTGATCTGATGTTGATTTCGGCCTTCGGGGTTAATATTTGGTAAATCGTTCTCTTACTGATTGGCGGTTAGTGACTAATGAATTGAAACGATGCGTGTGTATGTTAGTGTTGCACTGATTTATTATATACGCGAGTTGCTCAGAAAGACCGGGTTTATCCCATTATGAATAACTAAATCGACGATAAGAAATCGAAGATGAAGACGATGTTCGAAGACCGGAGATCTTCACCTCGTTTGGATGGTAACCGAGGTCCTGATTGGGAGGCATCCCGAAATATGGATAATGAGTGGTGATCGTCCAGACGTACGTGGTGATCGATGGGTTTGCGGGGTATATAGTGCCTCCGGTTTCGTTCAGACCCAGAACGGACTTGCAAATGGATAGTGTGTCTGACATTGGATTTTATTCTGTGTTGATTGATCTCTATTAAATATACATCTGTTTGGCGGCGGAGAATTTATTCTTTTTCTTAACGCCCTTCTCTGAAACGCACGAGCTCAAAGGTTGTATTTCGATGGACATCAGTCGCATGGCATGAATTGCTAGTGTGGCATGCCTAAGTGGCAAATGAACAGGGCTTCTGTTGAAGAGCAAAGTCTTGTGGTGATGATCAAAGAACCGCCCGTGTGGCGTAGCTTTGTGTATAACGTGAAATTGCGATCCTCACACCCGGTATGAACCAGAAACGGGAGGAAGGACCTCAGGGAGGACATGCGTTTCTTTCTAGTTAGAAGTGGCGTTAGTGGTTTTACACGCCCTGACGAGTTTGACTTATGTGGTTGTTGCTGCTGCGAGGCGCCTAGGTTTGATTGGACGATCCTGGTCTGATGGAGTCATTCGTTGGCTCGTTTACGCCCCAAAGGGTGGGGAAACGTATTGTTCAGGAATTTTAATCCATATCGGTGGACCGGCCCTATCGCTCCTAGGGTCACTCGAGCTATGATCATGTGGCTCGGGCTAGAGAGTCGCGAATTCGGTAAGGACTATCTTTTGCCTTGGTTCATGACGGAAATCCAATTTCCAAATACGTGACTGTGCGGTTTTGATTGTACACCTATATATGGCGACGTAGTGGTATGGGGCATTAATGCCGTCTATGATTGATAGTTATGATTGAAATTGTTTTTGAAACATATAAGCACTAGTAATAATATCAAATGCTTTTGTTTTATTCGTATCAATCATATTTTGGCCATTATAAGGTAAAAACTCTATCCTCTGGTTTGCGTTGCATTGTGTGATGGGAACTGGGTCTTATAATGGCTTCATCTTTATAAAAAGCATTGCGATGTTTAAAAGAATGATTTGTTTTAAAGCACTGGCAATCCGATGTAGTAAACCCGTTCCACGAAAGTGGCGTGGCCCTGTGATTAGCCATATTATAAATGTGTTGAGTAGATTTCTCATACCAGTCCCATGACTGACTCGTAGTTTGTTTCACTTTCAAACTCGGGTGCCCCCTTTTTCTACACGGGCAGCCTTGTATTCAGGTTTAGCTGGCTCTTTCTGGATAGCTGGAGCTGAAGATGGATTCTATTATTTATCTCTTTTTATGCTGTTCAGCTCCTATTGTACATATTTTGTTTGTTTCCGCTGTAGACATTTATGTATAGCTGAACTGTATTTGTGCTAAGTATGATCCTGTATACGGTGTAACTCTGATGATTTCGTTTATCCAGTACATTCTATTGTTCATTATCTGGTGTATTTATTTAATTCTGATCTGCTATTATCTGTTTATGTGTTATATTCCACGGATTACCCTTGCCGCCGTCAGTATGGGGTTTGCGGTCGTCTCATGTGGTAAGAGGAATATTTGTATTTTGGTTCATGTTCTATAAAATGTGAAAAGCTAACTTGAAGAAAGTATCATATATATAGAATGAAGTAACTAAAAACTAGGTAGTGAGATTGCGGTTTAGAATTAATATTAATTATGAACCTATAATTACTTTTCAAAAAGATAACCAGGAGTGGTTAGAAATAATAGCAAAATTGGTTGAAAGATGTATAATATGTTCATATGGTTGGACAAGAAACATCACCCAATAAAATGGTAAGTATATATGACTTACTACCAAAAAACCAGAGTTCGAGTACAAGTAAACACACACAAAAAATTATTTAAAAAAATGTATAAATCTTTAAACGAAATGATTCCACGTCCTCGTCTTACTTTGTTATAAACATATTTTCGAGTAGCGATTTTATTAAAAATATATACCAATATATTTTCAGAAGAAACAAAGTCCAAATTTATTATTTCTTTTTCAATATTATCGCAATGGAAATGATAACTAATGTCTATACGATTAGTTCATGATTGATTAACTGGTTTTTAGATAGATTAATTGCACTGTTATTGTCACAATAGATAGCTGATTTTGATAAATTTATTTCAAAATCTTTATGTGTTTGTTGCACGTAAATGACTTGAGCACAATCCAAAGCTGCATGAATATATTTTGCTTCACATATCGATAGTGAACACAATTTTATTTCTTGCTAACCCAAGAGACTAGTGATTTGCCAATAAAATAATGTGTACCACTCATACTTTTCTGATCTTTCCGAGATCTGTTGAGATCATCATCATTAAAGTATACCAATTCGAAAGAGCATCCTTTCAAATAGAAAAGTCCAAAGTCCTTGTTGTTGCTTAGATGATTCAATAATGTTTTCCTTCTTGTAAATATTGGCTTGAAATCGCACACACAAACAAACACTCATCACTATATCTAGATGACTTGTTATTAAGTATAGTAGTGACCCAATCACACTGTGGTATAGTTTTTAGTCAATATTTTTCTCATTTTCATCTCTATCGAGAGGTGTTGTTTTACATATGGGAGTACGTTTAGCAAAAGTGTTTTCCATTTTGAAACGTTTAATTAAATTGTTACAACATTTTTCTTGATTTATTAAAATTCTGTTTGGTAGTTGTTTAATTTGTAGACTTAGAACAAAAGATAATTATCCCGTATGGGACATTTCAAATTCTTCGGTCACTATTTCTAAAAGTTCTTGACAAAGATTTTCATTTGTGGAACTGAAAATAATATCGTCTACGTATATTTGTACTATTAAAATATCCTTTTTAAAACATTTTATAAAAAGTGTTTTATCAACTTTCACAATTTGAAAACCAAAATTAGTAAGATAGCTCTTAAGTCATTTGTACCAAGCACGAGGTGCTTTTTTTAAATCATATAAAGTTTTATTTAGTTTATAAGCTTTCTTTAGTTTATAGATGTAGTCGGGTAAATTTTCATGTGCAAAAAAGAGAGGTTTTTCAACATATACATTTTCTTTTATATATCCATTTAAAAAAGCACCGTTTACAGGCATTTGATAAAGTTTGAAATTACGAAAATATGCGTAAGATAGTAAGATACGTATTGCTTGTAGTCAGGCGACTAGAGCATAAGTTTCTTCATATTCTATTCCTTCTTCTTAATTATATCCTTGCGCTACTAATCTAGCTTTATTTTTAGTAATATTACCTAGTTCATCTGCTTTGTTTTTATAAACCCATTTTGTACCAACAAAAGGTTCATTACTCGGTCTAGGAACAAGTTCCGAAACTTCATTGCGTTCAAATTAGTCTAGCTCTTTTTGCATAGATATAACCCAATTGTCGTCAGTAGATGCTTCTTTAGTATTTTTAGGTTCTATAATCAAAAGGAATGCTACAAGACCCATTAGGTTTAATTGACTTCTAGTTTGTAGATTTTAGTTAATCTCTCCAATAACATTTTGAACAGGATGATCCCATAATATTTTTGTTGGAGTTCTTAAATCATTATTATTATGAATGATTTTTTCATCTTTTCTAGAATTATGAATAATGTTTTCATCTTGTCTAGTGTTATGGATAATGTTTTCATCTTCTGTAACATTATGAATAAAGTTTTCATCTTTTCTAACATTAATAATAATGTTTTCATCTTCTCCAGATTATGAATAATGTTTTAATCTTCTCTAGCATATATAATTTCCGTATTGTTTTGAATTCTTCGTCATCTTTAGTATTTGTTAGTCGATTAAAATTTTCATCAAAAAACACATGAAGAGTTTCTTCAATTGTATTTATTCTTTCATTAAATTTTTGATAAGCTTTGCTTTGATCTGGATATCCTAAGAAGATTTGTTCATCGGATTTTTAATCGAATTTACCAAGATGAAATTTTGTGTTTAAAATAATTTTTTTGAACCAAATACTTTAAAATAAGATATATTTGGTTTTTTCCATTAAAAAGTTCATAAGAAGTAATTTTCGTAAGTGGTCGAATAGAAGCACAATTCAATATATAACAGGCGGTTGCAACAGCTTCTGCACAGAAATTTCTTGGTAGAGCGCTTGCATTTAACAAATTCTTGCACATTCTTGTAAAATTCTGCATTTCCGTTCTATAACCCCGTTTTGTTGTGGAGTTTTAGAAAACGAAAAATTATGAAATATACTTTTCTTTTTGCAAATTTGTTCAAAAGCGTCGTTTCCAAATCCTCCACTATGATCACTTCTATATTTTTTTTTTACTTTTAAACCTTTTAAAATTTCAAATTCTTTTGACGAAAATTTTGAAATGAACAAAAGTTTCACTATTATTTTCCATAAAAATAGTTTTAGTATATCTAGAAAGATCAACCACAATTATAACCACATATTTATTATCATTTATAGATTGAACTTAGGTTGGCTCAAACAATTCCATATGAAGTAACTCAAGCGGTTGTAATGTTGAAATGACTTTTTTAAACTTAAAAGATGACTTAGTTAATTTTCCTAATTGACATGATCACAAATATGGTTAACCTTAAATTTCATTTTTGGTAATCCTTTTACTAAATTATTTTTAGAAAGTTTACTTATAGCTTTGAAATAAATATGACAGAATCTTTTGTGCCATGACCAATGATCAGTTTCACTAGCTATTAAATACATATCTGAATTATGAGTTATTTCATGTTTAATATCTTCGGAAAATGAGATTTTGAATTATTTGTCACATAATTGGCTGATACTTAACAAATTATATTATAAATTTTTGACTAATAAAACATTAGTAATAAGAGGTAAACTAGGTGTATCATATTGCTTACATGGCATTTGCCAATGATATAACCTTTCTAATTATCTCCAAATATGATAGAACCTCCATCTGAGTAGGTAATATTTGTCAGCATATCTTTGTCTCCTGCCAGGTGTTTTGACTAACCACTATCGAGTATGCATTTCCAGTTTTCTATTTTCCTGAGTGGAACCTACGAAAATAAGAAATGACATTGGTACCCACTTTTTGATAGGTTTCTGAGAATTAGGTCTTAGGAATCCAAATCTAAGAGGGTTAAATGTCCCTTTTATAGACTTAATTTTTATTTCTGTGAACAGTTACAAAAACGATTTTATATACTTATTCCTAATCAAGTTATTGTTTATTTTTGGAACTCGTGTCTTAATAGTTTCAAAATTTGTTTTCCTCTTTAAGGATTTTGATGGTTTATAAGGTTTAAAGTCATTTCACCTTTTATTAGTTTTTTTTTGTTAAAACGAGCTTTAGACTTGTTATCATACACTAGTCCTTTTTTGTTAAATGTAAATTGAGAGTTTTTTGTAATCCTATACAATTTTTCTCTTCCTTTGTTGAAATTTGAGACATTTTTTGTAATGTCTTCTAATTTAGTTTTGAGCCTAGAATTATCTAATTCTATTACTTTAACCTTAGTTTTCAACTTATTATTTTCAGAAACAAGAGCAATATTCTTTTCTTTTTGAGTTTCAATTTCTTGACTCAATAAGGTAAGTTGAGAATTAACATTAAAAAATGATTCTTGAATTTTTTTTCAAGTTCTTATTCTGATATTTCCTTCTCATCTTTGAGCATATCCCTTTCGAATTCTTCCTCTTTCTGTTTTTCAAGAGCTTCCTTATATTTCCTTTTGCAACTTTTCATAGTATCTAGAACTTTTGATTTTATTTCAATCATATCATCAAAAGTATAATTACTAACCTCATAATGTGTAGCTATGAAGCATACATTTGCTTTCTCATTTTTGCTATCATTGTCACTTTTTGAAGAAGAGGAATATGAGTCATCCCATGTTATCGAAAAAGATTTCTTTTTTATTTTAGATTTTTGTGGACATTCCTTCTGTATGTAACACTTTTTATTGCAATTGAAGCACTCTCCTACTGGAAATGATGGTTTTTTGAATAGCTGTGACTAGAACCCTTTTTCCTATTTTTTTCCATTCCTATACTTCAATTTTTTTTTTGTAGTTTCTGGCGGTAAGTACGACGTCATCCTCATCTGAATCTAAATCTTCTTTTTCTACATGAAATGCTAGATTCTTTTTGTCCTAAGTTTGTACTCTTTTAGCCTACAAATAAACTTCGTATGACATTAGATTTCCTATTAACTCTTTTGGTTTCATGGTAGAGATCATTTGCTTCTTCAATAGCTAAGACCATTCTTTTCCAATCTTCTATTAAAAAGTTCAGGATTTTCGATATAATATCAAAATCAAAATATTTTTCTCCTAATCCTAATAATGAATGATAAAAGTCATGAAATATGGAATACATATCATTTGGAACACAACTTTCTTTCACCTTGTGAGTTCCTCATGAATAACTTTAAGTGTTGGCCATTTCATATGAGTGCAGTAAAGAGGAATGACACATATATTTTAATACTAGTTTGGAGTTATGTCCTACATCCAGTCCCAGACTTCTTCTAGAATGTCGACTAAAAAACCCTTATTTAACCCGGAGGAACAAGTATACAACACCTGAGTAGAGAAATAGGAATTTTATGCCTCGATAACATAAGAGGACTTCTGACATACCTGAGCAAACAAATAAGACTTCATGCATTAGCAACCTAGGGGGACTTCAAATGTGCTAGAGTATAACAGGACTTCAAATACAAAAGATGATTTGATAGTTTGTGTTCTTAGTAACACGGATTGGTCACTTATAGTAGACCCTTTCCTATAATATTCTCCTCAAGTATATATATTGTGTATGTAAAGATAAGAAAGGAAAATATTGCTTAGTGATAGAACTTGAAGTTCGAATTTAAGCAATTTTTAAGTCTACAGATGCTTTGAGAGAATATAGAGAGCATTCACAAAAGATTTAGAAATATTAGATTAGATAAGTCAGAAAGTTGTGTTTGATTGTGAATAAAACATGTTTATATAGTAATTAAGTGTTTACAACCATTTATGAAGAGATTTAATTGAACAGAAGCCTCCATATCTCTTTAGGAATATCGTAACTCTTTATGAATGGAAGTGATTCTTTAGAAATATGATGGTAGAAGTTGGTCCAGTTGACTGAATTTTTAAGGCAGACGACTGATATTTATATCCACGTACCCATATGTGTGAACTGTGCACTCTACATCAGGTCAGTCAACTAACCTATACAGTTCAGTCGAGTGAACCAGGTTAATGTGCACAATGCACATATATATGTAAAAGGATCAAGTTAAAAACATGTTATTTGTTGCAATAAAAATAGTGCACAGTGCACCTATATAGTTTAGTCGTGCCTTTATTGTAGCTTACATTAATATGTGTGACTCTCTTTTTGTCACTCTTAGTCATCGTTCAATCTTCATGTTGAAAGTTGATATTCTTGTCATGAATCAAAACCATGGTTCAATAGAAAACACTGTGGAACAAAGAAATCGAAACATACAATATTTCAACGATGAAATTTTTTCAATGTTCGCTTCTCGGTTAGTAACTATATGTGATTTCCCTGCTTATGTAATGCCTTTGAGAAAAGCATGACCGATCATCTAGCTTATCATTACTACATGGAAGAGGCGGAAGCATTTTTCTTTACCATATAAGAAAACAATTCATGGTTTAATTGCCACAGATGTTTTTTCCATGTTAATAATCCTTTTAGAAAAGACTAAAAAGCTTTATAGAAAATAGAGTGAAGACCAGACAACTACCAACGATCAGGCCAAGCAAAGAAATATATAAACTTATAAAGGAATATCCAAAGGTACACGAAATCTAACTATAAACTGAAATTCCAGATAGATTGATGACTCATAATTGTTGCAAACAAAATATATTTTAGAAGTTGCCTTATTGAAAATGTCTTCTACTTTGTAATAATATTACTGTTATACATAATGTGAAAAATGTGTATGTTAATGTGTTTAACATAATTTTTAATGTTAAAGGGAAGACTAAGGACATCTTGAAATCATGAACTTATATTCATGAATTATGCAAGCGTCTTGAGCTTAATATCAAACCAAATGATCTCACCGAATAACACAAAACATGTTATGAGTCAAATAATAATCAAGATAAAGGTGGGTAGAAAGATTAAAATTTCTTGATGGAATTTCTTCTAATCTTCATAGATATACTGATTTTAAAAAGGGTAAACTGAGTGGGATGAAAAGTTATGATTGTCAAATGAAAAATTTGGTTCTTCTTTGACATGTCCAATGTGGACATCGACTTCAATCATGGGCACATTGTGTAACTTCCTTATTTAGTTGACATTATTCAGAACATTTAGTAGAGTAGATTAAATAAAATAATGCAACTTAATGATGAAAATAAGTTTTGACTAATTAAATGGGTCAAGCAATAGTTAGTCGACTAATTTAATTAATTAGATTTGGTTAGTAATAAAGAGGAACAAGAGAAGCGGATGAACAATGGTCTTCTTAATCAATGTTATTTAATTTTAGACAACATGCACGACCTTTTGGAAAATGTGTGGAACTATGTTTAAACGATAGAGATAACCACGTAGCAAAAACTTAAATTTATCTTAGATGTTCTGAAGTTGCACCATTTATTAGGTAACATTAAACAATAATTTTTGATATATTCATTTTAATAATATACGTGAAGATTTTGATGCAATATATATTATATATAACTATAATGCTTATGACAGACAAAATCCATGCAGCGATCATAGTAACAAATTTCCTAGTTCGTTTTCAAATAATGTTTGCGAATCATAGAATTATATGACTGACAAAGCATTAAAATCTCATGCATTGGTTCAACAACGTTTGAGGTTCTAAAGTCAATGGCCAAAAAGATTATAATCTTATTGAAATCAAGCATACCTCCTATTATCAAAAATACGATCCTTTTGTAATGGTAAAACCAACAATAATAGTTTATTATGCTACTTGTAGATCTTCAAAAGAGAAAACGCAAATTGGTCTGCAGTTCTTAAAAATAAAGGAAAGATTCAGGTTTGACTGAAAGAGTATTCTAGACGAACAAGCTCATCAGGCAGACCTTGAAATAATTGTCAAACAATAAAAATCGACATTCATACAGGTTTTTGCATTCACAACGATGAATCAGATGTCATGTAGAATCACTAGAGACTATAGAGGAAACTAACAAAGAGTACGAAATGGAGCCTGAATCTGAAGCAATGAGGATTGATTAATGTATAGTTTATCTTTAGATAAATGGTAAATTATTGAATAACCAATGTTACGTGTTTCTCATTAAAAGTGGTATGTTTTCTCATAATTAAATTATATGTTATGCTATGATAAAATGTATCAATAACATGTATAATATGTCACCAAGTTCTCCCACTTAAAGAGGGACAATAACAGACAGTGATGACAACAGCTCGTCAGAGCAAGCACTAAGTCAAGTAGTGACGTTACACCCCAAAGATAATGGGTAATTATCGAATTTATTTCAATATCATAAATAGTAAGTGTAGTATTATATACTAGTAATGATTTAATCCATGTTTGTATCATACATAGGATCGGATTTGCAACTATTAGGTATAGTGCTTGATGTTTCCATGTATACATACAGATGCTGAATTAGCGGTTGCTGGCGAAGGTGAGTGTAACGACCCGTGTTTTGGCCGTCAAATATTTAATTTAATTTATAGTTTTAAATATTATATTTGGAGTATTAATGGATTGTTAATATTCAATTCATTATTTATAACGAAGTTTGAATGTTAATTTTAATTATAATATAAATCGAGCTCGAAATGGCGCTGCAGTTCGTAATATTTGGTTTTGAACTTTAACTGGATATACAAAGTCCAAAACAAGTCGGATTTCTATGAAACAAGAAACATTAGAACCGTGTTGATGATAATTTTCATATGAAAGAGAAAAATCTAGAATTCGTGTTATAATTTGTTAGATATAGCCAAATCAAATTTTGAAATAGTTGCTGTGAAAATCGTTATTTAAATATCGACCATTAAAATGGCCGTTTTGCAAACGGACTCAGATTTCGACGAAATAAGTTTCATTAGAACCATATCGTTAAATTATTGTACGGTGTTGAATGATGTGGCAAACCGATGTCGTATGGGACCACGGCAGCCACAAATGCTCGTTCAATTTCTATAGCGCGTAATTAATTTAATAAAGGGTTATTTGGGTATAACTTGAGTAGACGATCGAGTTAGGCCGCGAAACAAATTCCGTTGAGTTCGTAGCGTCGATTAGAGTCAGGATAGGTATATAGTTTGTTATTTTTAAAGGTCGACAAATTTGGTGTTCAGAATGGCATTGCTGTGCATGCAAAAATAGCCTACCAGGGAAACAGTCTCATAATGCAACGAAACTGGTGCCGTTGGGTTTGTATTGAAGAATTATTATAGGATTGCAAGGTTTCAAGTTGATTTGATTTATCTGGTGATTGTGGAAAAATTAAACGCGTGTTTATTTCTGGTTTTATAAAGGAAATTTTTTCATACGACCTCGGATTTCGACGAAACTTGTCCCATTGG
Organism: Allium sativum; assembly: GCA_030737875.1. Classification (NCBI taxonomy): domain Eukaryota; kingdom Viridiplantae; phylum Streptophyta; class Magnoliopsida; order Asparagales; family Amaryllidaceae; genus Allium; species Allium sativum. Next base: position 993,112,727 of record CM060924.1, on the reverse strand, counting down.
ATCCGGAATATCTTTTTACATTAAGATTAGCTTTTTTATCAGTAAACAACTCTCCTACCCTTCTTCGGCAAGCTCAAAGAACAACTCAGGCCTAAGGATGTGATAATACAAAGCTACCCAAGTCTTTTGCCATCCTATTTCCTACTGAGAACGTACAAAATAGCTATCGTCCAACTTCTTTTGCACTACCATTTTCTTTTGAAGCAAAATAGCAGGCTTAAATATGAAATGACCTTCTGCATACATACTGAAACCCACCTATATCTTTTTTCATAGGCTCGTACATGTTAACATATTGTATAGAGTCAGTGTAATAACCCGGAAATCCGAGCCAATTTATAATTTTTAAATTGGCAATTTTAGCGAATTTTGAATATTTAAAATGAATTATTTTAAACAATATCGACGAGAAATTTATTTAGAATAGAATTCGAACGCATAAATCCATATAGATCATCGTTAGAATATAAATATTTATTTATATATATAAAAGGAATTGAAAATGGCGCGGTAGTTCGATAATTCGATTTCAAATTTCAATTGAATGTACCGGGTGCAAAATAAACCGGATTTTAACAAAACCAAAAATAATAGGATCTATTTGAGAATATCTTTCCAACGAATCCGAAAAATTGAAATTTCATAGCGGGAATCAAAAGATATGTCCAGTTGAAAATTCAGAATAGTCGCTATGGAATTCAGGCCCTTAAAAATAGGAATTTTGCAAACGACCTCGGATTTCGACGAAACCACTTTTGTTGGATCCGTAATGTCAAATTATTGCTAGGTTTCAAATTTCATAATTTTTCGAATCAATATGTGAGCGTGGCATAGGAAAACGCGTTTGACCATTTTTAGTTGATTTTAATCGACTGGAAAATGGCCATTTTTCAAACGGTCTCAGAATTCGATGAAACTAGTTTTGTTAGGACCGTTCGTTAATACGAAGCTAGAATATATTTTTCAGGGATTTTTCGGGTCCATATGTGACCCTAGTAAATTGAAATGCGCGCTCAAATTCAATATATAGAGTTATATGTTGATTTTGACGAAAACTGATCGAAACGATCAAATCAGCCTACGATACATATCCCATTGTGTTCGAAATGGGGGTAATTAGCTAGGGACGGCAGGCGGTGGGCCTCGTTTAGAGGTCAAATGAAAAAGTCAACTTTTTGAAATTAAATAATTAAATTATATATATTATTATTCCAACCCTAACATACGGTCAAACTTACTCCTCACGGTCAAAACTTTCAAAAACCCGCCTCCTTCCTCGAATTAACCCCGTCGCCCTTTCCTAGCAGCTCCACCGCCGTCGGAGGTGTGCGCCACCCACCCCAGCACCGATCGCCACCCCTCCGGCCAGCCCCACCTGAGCGCGACCCTCCTCTTCCTCCTGGCAAACCCCCAAAAGCCCCCTCCGTCCAAATCGAGCGGCCGGAGACCGTCGCCACCCCTCAACTGAGCCTCCTCAACCCTCTACAGGCCGCCTCGTCTCTCTCTGGCCCCTCCCCTCCGATTCTCCTCAAACCCCACAGTCCTCTCGCGAAACCCCCAAAACACCGCCCCTTGAAAAACCCTAACCCTCCCACTGCTCCATGGCCACCTGAGCCCCACCTCAGAACGCCATCGATCAATGCCGCCATCCAACACCTCTTGTAAGTGTTTTTATATGATTTTTATTTATTTAAGCTATGAAAAAAACATGATTTTTATTTTAATAACCTCGTCATAAAACATAATTTTTAGCGATATTTAAAATTATGATTTTTATGTAGATAAATAAAGGAAAGGCGAGATTTTTAATAATGAAAGGAATTATAAAAATAAGATTTTTAATGTATGAAAGGTCAAATTTTTACAACATGAAAAATCGAATTTTTATAAGTTGGAAAATCAAATTTAAATATTTTAAAAGCTATAATGATAGTTGTGTGATGAGAATATGATTTTTAAAGCAGTAAAAATAAAAAGATGGGTTCTTTAAAAAATATAAAGGTGAGATTTTTAAATAAGAAAAGAGATAATTTTTATTATAGTAGAAGATTAAAAATATGATTTTTTATAGTATAAGTAATAAAAATATAATTTTTATAATGTAGAGATAGTAAAAATATGATTTTTAATTTATATATGTAGGAAGTATAAAAATATGATCTTTCTTATATATATGTTGAAATAAAAATGTGGTTTTTATAGCGATGAAATAAAAATTCGATCTTTATATAAGAAATAGAAATATAAAAAAATAATTCTTATATAGAAATAAGTGTTGTAAAAATATACGAAGTAGAAATAAAAATATACGATTTTTATTTATTGAAGGAAGCAATAAAAATATAATTTTTATTTGAATAGCGTGAAAGGAACTGCATAGGAATTTCAAAAAGGAATCCAGATGTTCAGCAGTTCAAAAGCAAAGAACGGCGGAGTGGAACCCTCAGTGAGAACTCCTCACCTTTATTTTTATTTCTAGTTGAAATATATACTAGGATGCAGACGTTGTTTAGTAGCACCCGACACCCGTCGTCCACAGACCATGGACGACTTGTTTGTTTGTTTCATTTTGATGTGTAGATTGATTGTGTGATGTGAAATGAAATAAAATATTTATACGGTTAAAAATATTTTATAGTTAAAAATAGAATTTTTAACGTGTATATGAAATGAAATAAATAGTAATAAACAAATCGGAAATTTGTTTATATACACTGATTTGACTGATATTGATTGGGACGATAAATTTTACACATCGCCCAACTGCACAAATAAAATCTGTGTTTGATTATTTGAAACCCCACACGGGTATTGGGGTGATATATGACATACACTAATCCCAATAATTAGTTGTATGTCGATCGATTGATTGACAGACTGTTATAAGCGTTGAATATTTATATTTGATGCTTATACAGTGTAGAATGCACTTTGGATGATGGTTGATTATTGGTCATTGTTGATATATACATGCGTTGTACAGAAATCCATAGAAATAAAATCTATGGTAATTGATTGGGCCTCATTCCAGTTTTGAAATAAAATATTTGAATAGAAATATTTGAATAGAAATATTTGAAATAGAACATTTGAAAATAGAAATATATGAAGCCGTGTCGATTAGATTTATGCCATTTTGACGTGAACGATATTTATATCGATTTTATTCATTTTATAATGAACATCGAAAGTGATTTCAAAATCTGATATTTTGAATAGAAATGAATTCGAATTGAAATTGAATATAATTGAAATGGAATAGAAATGAATTCGAATTGAAAATGAATTCGAATTGAAATTGAATAGAAATGAATTCGAATTGAAATTGAATTGAATTGAAAACGAACTGAAATTGAATTCAAAATCGATTTGAATTGAAATCAATTTGAAATGAATTTAAAACGAATTTTTAAGGGAAAATTCAATTTTGATTTGAATTTGAAAACGAATTTAAAACGATTTATATAATACGTTTTAAAAGGAAATCGACGAAGTATATATTATATATATTATATGTATAATATAATGGCCTGAATAGAACGCGCCGCGCCGCGGTAGTTCACGAATTTCGACCATTGACATCGAACGGATATTACGGGAGATCCGACCGTCGGATTCTCCTAAAACCGGAACCGTTGGGTTCGTATCGAAAAGAGCTTTCTAATGAATATTAGCAAAATAGAAATCTAACGGTTGGATTTGGAATTATGTCCAAATCAAATTTGAAAAAGGTCGTTGTAAGTGCAGTTCGATGGTTGTTGATGGAAATCGACTGTACGGGCCTTGATAAAATTATTAAAAATAGTAATAATTTGTGTAAAATCATAAGAAATGATTTGGGAAGAATTGGGATGAAAAACTCCATATTTGAAAAGATGAAAATAGATTTTTATCAAAATGAACTAATTTGGAACTAGAATGATACCTCTATTTATTTTTAGATAAATAATTTGAATTTGAAAAGGGTTTTAAAAGTAACCAGAATTTCCAATAATTGAATTGGAATGGATTTGAATCGAAATTGTCTTTGGAATATTTCGAGATTATACAGATGTTGTTATGGAAATTTGAAAGATATATATATATATATATATATATATATATATATATCGTTATTTCCAATACGATATTTGTTGGTCGTAGAATTTGATATTGAATATAAGCCAGTATATTTTCTATTCAGAGCCTTGTATTTAATATCAAATGTGATTTCGGTTTGTCGTGAATGGTGTCTTTAATAACACTGTTCTTGAACCCAGTTGAGAAAAGATTAAATCTTTTTATTTAGGTTTAATGAAGAATACCAATTAAATGATATTTAATTGGAATTGAATTGGTATTGATTTTTGGGTTTATCGTGAACAGTGTTTTAAATAACACTTGTTCTTTAACCCGATAATTAATAGAATATAATTTTGGGTTGTCGTGAACGGTATCTTCAATAATACTGTTCTTAGACCCAAAGGAGTTAAGAAATTCAGAAACTAACCGGAGATTAGTTAAGTTGGATGGTTTCTGAGGTATTGATCTGATGTTGGTTTCGGCCTTCGGGGTTAATACTTAGGGAATTACCCACTTGCTATTTTACGGTTAGGGACTGATTGAAATGTGATGTGATTTTGGGTTTATCGTGAACCGTGTTTTAAATGACACTGATTCTTTAACTCGGTCAAAGATTAAAACTAAGTGGAGTTTTAATGAATCTTTAATTAGATTGAAAAGATCGAGAATGGAGTATCACCAGTTTTGCTCCAGGCGATAGTTAAATCTTTAATTAGATTTGAACGTGAAATGGTAATTGAATTTACTGATAACACCGTGGTGTTAGATATGAAGTATTACCAGTTCTACTTCATGGGATGAATAGGTTGGGGTTGGGAAATTAAAACAAATGGTTACTTGGGTAAGGTTCGTTAATCCCGACTAGTTTGAAGTGATATTCAAAAGGAAGATTAAAGAATAAATTTAAAAGAATTTATCTTTGATAAAATTAATGGGAACCTTTCCCTAAGAATGTGAAATTTAGAAACTAGCTGTAGGTTGGCTAAGCAGAGTGATTTCCAGGGTGTTGATCTGATGTTAGTTTCGGCCTTCGGGGTTAATATTTGGGGGATTATTCTCTTGATTAATTTACGGTTAGTGACTGTTGAATTGGAATGAGGCGTAGGTTGTGTTTGTGTAACACTTGTTTATTATATACGCGAGTTATTCGGAAAGACCGGGCTTATCCTATTCTGAATAACTGATACAACGATAAGTCGAAGGTGAAGATGGTGGTTGAAGACCGGAGGTCTTCACGTCGTTTGGGTGGTTACTGATGATCTTGATTGGGCAGTACACCCAAGAGGAGGGAATCAGTTGGTGATCGTCCAGACGTACTTGGAGATCGATGGATATGCGGGGTACCAGGTGCCTCTGGTTTCGTTCAGACCCAGAACGGACTTGTAAAAGGACTGTGTGTCTGACATTGGATTTTAGTCTGTGTGATTTATTTCTATAAAATATATATCTGTTTGGCGGCGGAGAATTTATTCTCTTGCTTAATGCCCTTCTCTGAGACGTACGAGCTCAGGGGTTATATATTGATGGATATCAAACGCATGGAGTGAATTGCCTGTGTGGCATACCTAAGTGGCAAATGGATCAAGGCTTCTGTTGAAAAGCAAAGTCTTGTGGTTGATGATCAAAGCACGGCCCGTGTGGCGTAGCTTTGTGTAACGTTGATTCGCGAGCCTCACACCCCGGTAGTGGACCAGAAACGGGAAAGGACGTCAGGGAGGGCATGCGTTTCTTTCTAGCTAGAAGTGGTGTCAGTGGTTTTACACGCCCTGAAGAGTTTGACTTATGTGGTTGTTGCTGTTGCGAGGCGCCTCGGTATGATCGGACAATCCGGGTCCGATGGAGTCATTCGTTGGCTCATTTACGCCCCATAGGGCGGGGAAACGCATGTTCAGGGTTTAAGTTTAATCCACATCGGTGGACTGGCCCTAAGGATCCAAGGGTCAATGCGCTATGACCCTGAGGCTCGGGATAGAGAGTCTCGAAGTCGGTGAGGACTATCTTTTGCCTCGGTTCACAGATGGAAATCCAACTTCCAATACGTGATTTTGCGGTTTTATTTGTAGAGCCTAGTATGGCGACATAGTGGGATGTGGCGCTTATGCCGTCTATGATTGATACTTATGATGTGAAGTTGTTTTATACACTATGCACTTATAATAGTATCAAATGATTTGTCTTAAACGTATCAAGCATTCTTGGCTATTATAAGGTAAAAACCCTATCCTCCTGCTTGCGTTGCATTGTGTGATGGGACCTGGGTCTTATAATAGCTTCATTTTTCTTTATTTAGCATTGCACTGTTTGTTTTACGCATCGGTATTCTTGGGAGGAAACCCGTCCCGTGTTATACGGCGTGGTCCCTTGATTTGCCTAACTTTAAAAATAAAGATTAATAACTATTTTAGTTCTCACACCAGTCCCACGACTGACCTGGAGTTTATTGTTTTAACCTAAACTCTGGGTGCCCTTATTTTGACACGGCAGCTAGTAGTTTTGGTTTTGCAGATTTATATTCACAGGATCCTGGTTTACAGCTGGAACGATACTCGGAAAGCTTTGTATCTGCGTATTACTTCTAGTTCTGTATTGTATTATTTTCCGCTGCTATGTAATTTATTTTAATCTCTGATATTTTCTGTGTAATATTTATTTATTCATACTCTGTGTATTCTTGTATTCTGATGGAATTGTTGTAATTAACAATGAAATGTTCTTTCGTCTGCGTTCCTTTGTGGCTTATCCTCGACTTAATCCGTGATTTCCCGTTAGGGGGATTTCGGGTCGTTTCAGTCAGCTACCTACCTATCCTACCACAGCAATTCCTTCACTCCCACGTCTTCAATACCGTGCCCTTCACGCTCAACAACAATGGCCTCCACGCCTGGAAACCGTGATGGCCAAAGAAAATCCACCCTATATATATATACCCTTATCTGAAGTCCAACCCTGATTACTCTACTGCTTGGTCAAAAATCATTTCGCCTTCACCCAAATAAATCAGTGAACAAAATTCATCCATCTCTCCCACTTAATCACAAAATTCATAAAGAAAACCAAGGATTTGTTCAACATAAAACGTGAGGAGGGACTCGAGCATGTGATGATGAGCGGTCACGATCCTCTTTGGTTCGTCGAGATGGATGGGAAGATACTCGAAGTCACCGTCTGTTTTGGGGTTAACTGTGGTTAATAGGAGGTCGATCCACGATTTGGTGGGGGTTTGAGTGCAGATTTTTATGTGAGACGGTGTTAAAGATTTCACGTTACTGTTGTGATTGAGGTGAAGTCGGTGACGCGATTTTAGGGAGAGAACCGAGTGGTGTTCCGGCGTTTGGCATTGGCAAGAGGAAGATGGACTGTTTGGGGAAAACTGATGCTGTGCGTTGGGAAAAAAACAAAGATCTAGGTCTTGGAAACATGAAGAGAACAAAGTAGCAGATAACGGTAAGCCTCATGTAAAAGGTTTGTGCATGAGTTGAAAATTCAAACAATAGATCGAAGGGTATTTGTGGTTAACTAATCTATGATTAAGTACTTTATAACAAGTTGAATTCTTTTTCTCTCCGTATATACAGCAGGAAGCAAAGGCCAGGAATGAAATGGAAATACGGTATCGTTGTTTGGTCAAGCAAGGGTTTAATGTTTGAAACTGGGAACCAACAAAGCAGTAAACGGTATTGGTTCGATCTGTCTAAGTGAAAGGAAAGAAGGTGGAAGCTTCCTTGATAGGGTAATTCGAACGATGAAGGAGTGAACAGAAACGAAGCCAAAGGGATATAGCGAAGCAGAGGATTCAAGTTTGACCGGAACGAAAATCACAAGAAGAGAAGTAAACCTGATCGGCTTATTTCCTGTAACCGAAAGTAATTGAATTAATTAATGTCCCTTAGTCTAATTAACATTTGATTCATACTAAAGTTTAATGGTTGCGTGGACATCAGGATGAGGTACAGGATTAAAACAAGTAAGCCTAGAACAAAGAAAAGAGCAAGCCTGCTTTGGGAAGGAAGGCTATCGGCCTGTTTTGATCACAACCGTAATTATATTTAATGTGTGGGTACTTTAAAAACTAATTATGTTAGTGTTAATATAGTAGTTAAGAGTTAATTAATTAATTAATCTTTCAATAATTTAAAACAGTATTAACTGAAACATATTGATGCAGGTTGAACGTTGGGAACTACTGAACTTACAAACTGGAAACTGGGTTATATCGGACCGGTTTATTCTAAAACAAAGTAATTAAGTTAGTTTAATAATATTATAATTAAGGGGTTATTAATTAATTACATCGTATAGCTTATAATATTTATAACTTTTGTTTGTATGGTCAGAATCGAATGGAACGAAAGGCGTCGGGATCGTATGATTGAACTCCACATTTGGAACTGTCTTGGACAAAGCTGAGAACTACAAGAACTGAACCGCTTTAGCGACAAATCAAATCAGAGTGAGTTAAACTCACTCAGTTTTCCCATTTATATTTCATATAAATTGGGTTATTATTTTGTGTGCCCTGTTGGTTAATGATTGTCTGTTTGCTAGTTATATTTGTTTGTTGATTTAACTGATGAAATTAAACTGTCGTTTAATTTCAGTGAAATACCAAATCGTTATTCTAACGATTGGTACCAATAATGGTAATTTACCTTGTCGGTCACGTTTATAAAATAAACGTGTTTAATTGGTTGAATTGTTTGAATTGCTTGTGGTTGGATTAAATGGTCATTATTTATTATTATCAGTTAAATGGTTGAATGATCTGATTTGAGATAACCACTTGCATACAGGGAAGAACAGGTTGGAAGGATTCGACCGGATTCCTGAAAATATATATTATTTATTTCATATTAGCATATGAACTGTCATGTTTGGTTAATTGTTTTGAGTATTGATCACTGATTGAAAATTCAACCTGGGTTTGGTTTTAAACAATGGGGAATATTGGTTGAGTAATCGGCAGTAAATGGCCTAAAAGTAAATCGTTTCATGTATATCGAGTTACCGTCAGGTAAACTGATAGAACCAAAGTTATAAAATTTATTTTTATAACTAAAAATAAATTTTGAAAATATATATTTTGAATGAGAACTTATTTAATAGGAAATAAATATTATGTTTATAATTAATTGTAAATTGGTTTCATAAAGTCAAATCTGATGTTAAACAGATTTGAAAATGTGAGAATAAGGAAATCAAACTAACTGTTTACATCGGATAATTGAGTTGTTAAGAAACAATTTAATGGAATTATTTAAATTAATTAATTATATTATTAATTAATTTAAAGGGAAAACGAATTAGATTCGGTTAATAAGATAACCATGTTTTTGATTGACTAAATCGACCCTTAAATTGGATTGATTACTAAGTTAGTCTGGTTTGAACAGAAATAGTTTTAACGAATATTGTTTAGATTATAATAAAATAAAAAAAAAGGATTTGAGTTATTATATTGTTAATTCTAAATTAACGTTACTTAAGAAGAAGGGATTCAGTATAATTGGAATTGAAATAAGGATTCCAAGCAGGAAGTGATGAAATAAATTTGAAAAGAGATTGGAAGAAGTGAATTTGGATAAAGAAGGGGGTCATAAGGTTATATAACAAAATCTGGTTTTAAATGAAATGGTTTAAAAGGGGAAAAGGTTAAAAAGTGGTGTTAAAGAAGTTGCTAATTATTGAATTAAGAAAGATGGTTATATCAGAGAAAGAGAATTTCAAAATAATAAGAAGGGTTTTGAAATCGTATTTTTTTGCATATAATAATTAAAATGGAATTTGATTTGAGATTTGAAATGAAGTATTAGTTTTTGGATTATAACTTATATTTATTTTAAGGTATGAACGTTGTCAATCAAGGTCTGAGAGGTAACTAAAATACCCCAACTTGAACGACTTCAGGATTTTCTTAGAATGATATTAGTTGTAATGGTAAATATGGTGAATAAACTTTAGTATTTCATTAGTGAAATGATAACGGAATATTTCTAGTGAAAATGTATATAAATGATGATTTCAAAGAAAAAGGGGAATAAAGGAGATTTCGTCAAATTATAACGTTATCCGCAAGATTAGAAAGGAAAGGTAAAGTTGGGTATTGTAATAGATTTAATCTATATTAATAAGTATTTGTTATCGTTGTCAAGAAACGAATGAAGATGTTTTCGTAAAGTTATGGTATGTGAAATAAGTTAAAATGATTTTCGAATATTTTATGGCGATAATCTGGTAAATGGGTTAAAAGTGAATTTTAGAGACTAAATATGATATAAGATTTTCCTAAGAGTTAAAATGAATTTGTTTATAGAATAATCTTATGTTAAATAAGAAGCGAGAAAACTAGATTTTTAATATCGAGAGATTTAAGAGTTTTGAATTTACATTTGTTTGAAATTAAAAGGGCCAATTGGTGCTGAATACTGAACCAGTTAACTTACTGGACTGTCATGATTGAAACACTGATTATTTTGATAGTTAAATCACTGACTATCAAATCTGTCCAACACGATTGTTGGTACGGAAAGACCGGGATCGAATATATATTCGAAAACCATTCCGACCAACAAATACGTGAAGATAACAGAAGACGGTCGAGATGGAGCATTGATGACCGTGGATTTTCATAAGCGGAAGAACTACTAAAAATCTCTGGTTTAGCGGCCAGAGATAAACTGTGATTCTGTCGTGGTTGGAATCTACGGGTTGCAAGGATTTCTCGCTACTGATCCATAGGGTGATTCCTATATGATATGCAGTAGGAGAGTACTTTCAGTTCATCCTGTTCCTGGATGACTTGTATGGACGGATGTCTGATAGAGTATTTCCAAAGGGATCACGTACGTTGATTTCTTCAAACGTGCCATTGTTGGTTAGCTCCCAACTAGAGTATTTTTGTGGACGTCAATTAACGATATCTAGCAGATTTGACGATGTGGCATTCAAAGTGAATGGCGATCAGATGATTCAAAAGTAAATTCTGGCCTCAAGCCTCACAACTGGTAAACGACAAAAATTTGGCAGGCAGCATAGCAATGTGGGTCGCACCCATTAAGGTGTATAATCACCTATCTAGAGAAAATCCCTTTGTTTCTTAAATCTATTTCGATTTTGTCCCTTTTCGGGAAGGCGGTGGGTAGCTCCCAACCGTTGGTGATATACATTCGATACACTCAAGCGAAATGAGTGGTCGGTCATGTGCGGGCCGGGTTGCAAGACGTTCTTGTTGAACCCATTGTATTCGCCTCTAGAGATACACGATCGGCAGGTGGTCCCATACCTTGTCATAGTTGAAATCTGATCTCCAATAAGCGCCGGCGGTTTTTTTTGTATACTATATATGTAGAGCGTGAAATGCAAACATTCTACTAGATTCTATTTACTTGTATTTAGACATTATTATAATATCAGACAAGATATTTATTTCGAAAATGTTTTGGGTTATCGTAAGGTAAAAACCATCCGTGTGTATATGTGGATATGGTCTTACGATTATCCTTTTCTTTGAAAGGTTTTAACTTTAAAATCAGGTTGTGTGATACCCAAAAAAACTTAGTGTGTTTATCTCACTCTGGTTCACCAGACTAACCCGGTGTTTTGTAAATGCTTGGGTTAGCCCGGAGTGTACAGGTTCAGATTATCGAATGCTGTGAAGAGACGAGCTGGAAGAGTTCTGACGTAGGATATTATATAGCTACTATTCCGCTGTGTGTTGTGTATAGGGCAGATTATTATAACTGCCCAGTGATGTTGGTGTACTATGATATTGTAAGTTTTATTTAAAGCTCTCAATAAAGTTATTTCTGTATTATATTTTGTTCCGCTGCGATGTGAGACTCTATGTTGTGTTGTTTCTTCTTCTTCTATTCTAATATTTCTTTCTTTCTTATCTCACCCTCTAATTTCTTTCTAATAACGTCCAGTGTTTTCGGTGTTTGGAAGGTCGGCATGAGTTACAGTAAAGGTATTTATGTCGATTTCCGGGCCGAAAATCCTTGGGTCATTACTGTGGCATCAGAGCTATTGGTTTAGTGATAACCTTGGCTCTGTGGTGTAACTCGATAGAGATGGGGTTAGTAATACCCTAGATTTGGGTTTGAATACATATATATGAGAGCTCATATTTGTAATTTGACATAAAATTATTTTTGCCCAATTTATTTTAATAATAAAAGTAAGGATTTCCTCAATTTATTATAATATGGGAAATCGATTGATTTGTTAATGTTGATTTGAATGATGTGTTTGGATTGTGATGTTGATTGCTTGAATATAAATCTGAAAACGATAGACTTGGTTTAAAACCAATGCGAAATAAATAAGTTGGATAAATCAATCCAGATTTACAAACCTGAATGGATAATTAAGGGAATAAATTAAGTGATTATAAATAATTATAATCTCATGTGGATGGGATTGTGTGTTGAACTGGTTGGATTGTGTGATATGGATATTTGAAACTAATTGATGTTGTTTTGGGGACTAATGAAATTTATTTGAGTTGAGAACAGATGCAGAAGTGCCAATTCAGCTTAAAAATCCATCCAAGAGAAAATTCTGGAGTTAATTGAACCTAGTTTGAATAGAGGTGCATAATAACTAAGCCAGCTCGAATATAAAATATTGCTTACCGCATAATAACGCTCACAAAAAGGTACGCCTATGCAGAATATGAAAATTTGGTTTTATTTAGGTTTAGAGTTTGGTTTTTGAATTTTTCCAACCCTGTTGGTCGATGTATATATATTTCTTGAACCTGCGATATTGCATATGTCCTCCGTATAGGGGAGACTCTGCCAAAAAATTTCCAAAATTTGAGGTGTTAGAAATTTTTTGAAGATTTTTGAAAATTATTTTATTTGAATTAAATTGGTTTTAAAACCAATTAGATTTATTTTGAAAATAAAAAGGAGTTTTGACTAAATATTTTTACAAAGTTAATGGGTTTATTATGTTCTTTCTTACCTTAGCAATTTCGAGGACGAAATTATTTTAAGGGGGGAAGAATGTAACGACCCGTGTTTTGGCCTTCAAATATTTAATTTAATTTATTATTTTAAATATTATATTTGGAGGATTAATGGATTTTTAATATTTAATTCATTATTTAAAACGAAGTTTGAACGTTAATTTTAATTATAATATAAATCGAGCTCAAAATGGCGCTGCAGTTCGTAATATTTGGTTTTGAACTTTAACTGGATATACAGAGTCCAATATAAGTCGGATTTCTGTGAAACAAGAAACGTTAGAACCGTGTTGATGATAATTTTCATATAAAAGAGAAAAATTCTAGATTTCATGTTGTAATTTGTTAGATATGGCCAAATCAATTTTTGAAATAGTCGCTGTGAAAATCGTTATTTAAATATCGACCTTTAAAATGGCCGTTTTGCAAACGGCCTCAGATTTCGACGAAATCAGTTTCATTAGAACCATATCGTTAAATTATTGTACAGTGTTGAATGGTGTGGAAAACCGATGTCATATGGGACCACGACAGCCACAAACGCTCGTTCAGTTTCTATAGCGCGTAATTAATTTAATAAAGGGTTATTTGGGTATAACTTGAGCAGACGATCGAATTAGGCCGCAAAACCAATTCCGTTGAGTTCGTGGCATCGATTAGAGTCAGTATAGGCATATAGTTTGTTATTTTTAGAGATCGACAAGTTTGGTGTTCAGAATGGCATTGCGGTGCGCGCAAAAATAGCCTACCGGGGAAACAGTCTCAGAATGCGTCGAAACTGGTGCCGTTGGGTTCGTATTGAAGAATTATTATAGGATTGCAAGATTTCAAGTTGATTTGATTTATCTAGTGATTGTGGAAAATTTAAACACGTGTTTATTTTTGGTTTTATAAAGGAAATTTTTTCATAGGACCTCGGATTTCGACGAAACTTGTCCTATTGGATCCGGATTATCTTTTTACATTAAGATTAGCTTTTTTATCAGTAAACAGCTGTCTTACCCTTCTTCGGCAAGCTCAAAGAACATCTCAGGTCTAAGGATGTGATAATACAAAGCTACCCAAGTCCTTAGTCATCCTATTTCCTACTGAGAACGTACAAAATAGCTACCGTCCAACTTCTTTTGCACTACCATTTTCTTTTCAAGTAAAACAGCAGGCCTAAATATGAAATGACCTTCTGCATACATACTGAAACCCACCTATATCTATTTTCATAGGCTCGTACATGTTAACATATTGTATAGAGTCAGCTACCTACCCATCCTACGACAACAATTCCTTCACTCCCACGTCTTCAATACCGTGCCCTTCACGCTCAACAACAATACCATGGCCTCCACGCCTGGAAACCGTGATGGCCAAGGAAACTTGACCCTATATATATACCCTTATCTGAAGTCCAACCTCAATTACTCTACTGCTTGGTCAAAAACCATTTCGCCTTCACCCAAATAAATCAGTGAAAAAAATTCATCCATCTCTCCCACTTAATCACAAAATTCATAAAGCAAACTAAGGATTTGTTCAACATAAAACGTGAGGAGGGACCTGAGTACGTGATGATGAGCGGTCACGATCCTCTTTGGTTCGTCGAGCTGGATGGGAAGATGCTTGAAGTCACCGTCGGTTTTGGGGTTAATTGTGGTTAATAGGAGGTCGATCCACATTTTGGTGGGGGTTTGAGTGCAGATTTTTGTGTGAGATGGTGTTAAGGATTTCATGTTACTGTTGCGATTTGAGGTGAAGCCGGTGACGCGATTTTGGGGAGAGAACCGAGTAGTGTTCTGGCGTTTGGCACTGGCAAGAGGAAGATGGATTGTTTGGGGAAAACTGATGCTATGCGTTGGAAAAAAAGCAAAAACAATGATCTAGGTCTTGGAAACATGAAGAGAACGAAGTAGCAGATAACGGTCAGCCTCATGTAAAAGGTTTGTGCATGAGTGGGAAATTCAAACAACAGATCGAAGGATATTTGTGGTTAACTAATCTATGATTAAGGACTTTATAACAAGTTGAATTCTTTTTCTCTCCGAATACAGCAGGAAGCAAAGGCCAGAAATGAAATGGAGATGCGGTATCGTTGTTTTGGTCAAGCAAGGGTTTAATGTTTGAAACTAGAGCCAACAAAGCAGTAAAGGGTATTTGTTCGATCTATCTAAGTGAAAGGAAAGAAGTTGGAAGCTTCCTTGATAGGTAATTTGAACGATGCAGGAGTGAACAGAAACGAACCCAAAGGGATATAGCGAAGCAGAGGATCCAAATTTGACCGGAATGAAAATCACAAGAAGAGAAGTAAACCTGATCGGCCTATTTCCTGTAACCGAAAGTAATTGAATTAATTATTGTCCCTTAGTCTAATTAACATTTGATTCATACTAAAGTTTAATGGTTGTGTGGACATCAGGATGAGGTACAGGACTAAAACAAGTAAGCCTGGAACAAAGAAAAGAGCAAACCTGCTTTGGGAAGGAAGGCTATCGGCCTGTTTCGATCACAACCTTAATTATATTTAATGTGTGGGTACTTTAAAAACTAATTATGTTAGTGTTAATATAGTAGTTAAGAGTTAATTAATTAATTAATCTTTCAATAATTTAAAATAATATTAACTGAAACATATTGATGCAGGTTGAACGTTGGGAACTACTGAACTTACAAATTGGAAACTGGGTTATATCGGACCAGTTTATTCTAAAACAAAGTAATTAAGTTAGTTTAATAATATTATAATTAAGGGGTTATCAATTTATTACATCGTATAGCTTATAATATTTATAACTTTTGTTGGAACGAAAGGCGTCGGGATCGTATGATTGAACTCCACATTTGGAACTGTCTTGGACATAGCTGAGAACTACTAGAACTGAACCGCTTTAGCGACAAATCAAATCAGAGTGAGTTAAACTCACTCAATTTTCCCATTTATATTTCATACAAATTGGGTTTTGGGTTATCGTAAGGTAAAAACCATCCGTGTGTATGTGTGGATTTGGTCTTACGATTATCCTTTTCTTTGAAAGGTTTCAACTTTAAAATCAGGTTGTGTGATACCCAAAAAAACTTAGTGTGTTTATCTCACTTTGGTTCACCAGACTAACCCGGTGTTTTGTAAATGCTCGGGTTAGCCAGGAGTGTACAAGTTCAGGTTATCGAATGCTGTGAAGAGACAAGCTAGAAGAGTATCGACGTAGGATATTATATAGCTACTATTCCGCTGTGTGTTGTGTATAGGGAAGATAATTATAACTGCCCAGTGATGTTGGTGTACTATGATATTGTAAGTTTTATTTAAAGCTCTAATAAAGTTATTTCTGTATTATATTTTGTTCCGCTGCGATGTGAGACTCTGTGTTGTGTTGTTTCTTCTTCTTCTTCTATTCTAATTTTTCTTTCTTTCTTATCTCACCCTCTAATTTCTTTCTTATAACGTCCAGTGTTTTCGGTGTTTGGAAGGTCGGCATGAGTTACAGTAACGGTATTTATGTCGATTTCCGGGGCCGAAAATCCTTGGGTCGTTACAGTGAGATGGAATCACAAAGCAGATCATGAACTATATGCAACAGTGATTCCTTACAAGTATAAATTTGTATATCATTATAATTAACCATTGAAGAATCTATTAACTCGCAATTTGTGCGTGTGTGTATTATTGGTTTAACGTGTAGGCGGGTGTAAATTTGCAGAAGGAAAACCATGGGTTGTGCAGAGATGTTTGAATGTCTAAAATAAAGGAAAATCACCTATATTTAATGTTGATTTTTAAGAATGGGGAAATAATTATAACTGGATGGGTATCACTATATAGGAGGATCTGGATCACTTATTAGAATAGCCATGAAGCAAAGCGAAAAATTCCCTAGATATTTTTTTGTATTTTAATTTATAGTAAGATAGTGGATGTAAATGAAGGTAAATAGGAAAATATCTTTATTAAGTATTCATCGCTTGATTATAAAGTTCAATAGTGATTATCATTCATTCACCAAATAAGTGTTCTGGTTCTCATTGCATAATGAAAACAAACATTATTTTGTTGCTTCAGGAAGCTTGTATATTTGGCTATACCTCAAATTAAATGCCTGTTGATATGGTAAGAAATCTCTCGCAATAGTTACTTTGTTGATTATTCCACTTGACTTGACAACCATGCTATCCATTCAAAAAGGTTATTTTGTTTCCTTCATTTATTAGTATTCTTTTATTCATTTAGATGTACGGACCCAATTGGAGAGAAATTCTACAAATGGAAAGTCATACATCACGATGGATCTAATCATTTCCAATGATATTATCAGGAGATGGTATATTTATTACCCATCGAATTTTAAATAGTTGTTACATTATAAAACTTTTAATATGCTAAAATTATCATGAATAATATCTTAGGAAACAGAGCGCGATGGTCTTGTCACCTTTACGAACGTGTTTGCTCATACTCATGCCATCAAACATGTAAATGAAGATCGCATAGTCATGTATACATAACATGACTTGAGATCGGAGAAGGCACATGTAATCATACTTTAAGTTATATGTTATTACTGATCGATTTAATTTTTAGTGGAACTTTGATGGTTGAATTTTTTCTATAAGTAATTAGCATATTGTAAGTTAATCAACATATTTTGGATGAAAATTTAACATACTATTTTGTTATTTTTTTTAAATTTTTGGGTAAGTTTATATAGTAGAAAGAGCATATGCTTGATGGAACGTTGACTACAAATGAGGAGGACATGATTTTGAGTCTATTATGGATTTGCCATTCGCATAATAGGATTATGATTTTGACAACCAATAGGTAATGCTTATTTTTAGATTTGGCTATATATTTACTAATCTTTCAAATGCAATTGCTTTTCTTATAAACTGAGTTCGGAACTGTTCGATATATAAATCATTTCATAGCTTTTAAGTTACCATCATACTAATCCTAAATAAGCTTATTATCAGTAAAAATGTAAACGATATAACCTAACGTATCAAAGATTAAAAAAGTTAATTATGGAAAAAATAATGAACTTGGATGTGTAATTTCATAGGAAAAAGAAATTTAATAATTATCAGCTATAAAACTAGTAAATGGACTTGATTAGCTTAGTTAATTTTTATAAACTTTGATAATTTTATATATGTAGTTAAATTTATAAAACTTAGTCAATTTTTCACACTTAGTTATCGTATACAAAAAATAAAATATTTTACAAATTTTAATTTAGAGTGATATAAAACTCATGATTATACCTTACCATAAGTACACTAGTTTTCACAAAAGAATAAATTGTAGTCATATTGAAATTAGTGTAATAATACATTAAAAACAAAGAACTACAGTATTTTAGTGGTTACAATAAAATAATTTTAGTCTTAAAGAGTAACTAATAATTTAGCAAGAGACATTAAAATTTTGGAGATAATGAGAGAATTAAAGAAAATGTTAACAAAATAATTTTTTTTAATTGCTTTATTTAAAGGAAAGTTGAAAATTCACGTACATCTAATATAAAAAATATAATAAAAAGATACAAAGAACAAAAAGGAAGAAAGGGCCCCTCATCATGAAAACAAACCTTTTTTAGGCATTAAAAAAATATGCACAAAATTATGAGTCACAAGTAAATTATTACACACAAGTTTGAAATGCAATGCAAAATATACAATTATTCGAAGAAACATATTAGGATCACTAAGTTTTTAACAAAATACCTAGTGAATATTATTATGAATTAATATTAATAAAAGCATTATCAATTTTTTCATACAACAGATAGTATAGACACGGTTAAATTTAATAATCTTTAGTTAACTTAATTAAAATTTTATATAAAAATAAATTATTAGAATTAATTAACTTAGTTAAGTGCGGATATGGTTATTAAATCAAATAATTGTTGTAGGGTAGAAAAAAGGTAAATTGTGAAAACAGAAAATAGAATTGTATAAATAGAATTGTATTTCTTGATTACATAATTACATTACATATTTATAGATGGGGGAGAGCATTCTAGAATGGAATATGCTATAGCATATTTGAATCTATACCAAATATAGACCAAATTAATACAATCCTAATATAACTCCTAATTAATGCAATCCTAATATAACTCATAAATAATACAATCCTAATATAACTCATAAATAAAAGGAAACATATTTGATGATTATCTCTAACATAGCTCATGTTGTTTAACACCCCCCGTCAAGTTGGAGCCGGGAGAGAAATGTTGGTCATGCCCAACTTGCTAAGCAATCGTTTGAAATTATCAGCACCTAGTGGTTTTGTAACACCCCGCCTCCGCTAGGGTCACTAGCAAAGGAATGCACTAGCTTTAGAGGGGCATTATTGGTAAACATGCACAGAAATATCACAAGGCAGAACATATAAAATTACGGAAGTAAAATCAAACTTTCATAAATTCAATAATTAAGGTCTAAAACCTTTTACATCAGAGTACAACAAAATCTGTCTTGCAATAGTGAAGAAGCATAAAGACATTTTCATAAATTATTCCCCAAATAAAACAGTAAAGTAGCCATAGCCAGGAAAAGTCCAAGCCATCCATGATGACCTTCAAGCAGAAGAAGTCCGAACTAAACAGCATTGTTTCCTCCCTGTAACCTGGGGGGGGGGAAACGGAAGAAAAGAGGCGAAACAAAACGGGTCAGTCAAAAAGACTGAGTAAGTCCTATCTACTTCCAGTATAAAAACAGGTAGAGGTAACATGACATGCATAAACTGAAAGTAAACATAAGGATACCTACAAGATAGATAAACTAAACCAGGGTAGCCGGTTGAAATACTGTGGCAAGGTAAACTAAGGTATCATGATAAACTATGGTGTTATGATAAGTCAAGGTATCACATCGTCAGATTTCTATCGAGTACATTATCCCAAGGTATCTGCCCCGTCTAACATCCCACGGTATCTATTATGTATATTAGTTCTAACCTGTATATTTGCTCTGCACCCTCCGTACTAGTATCCCTACCCGCGTCATGTGTTAACCATGAATGTCCCGTGCTCAAGGTCGTGTAATGGTCCATGTCAACCTAATATATCGCATATATAGGTTACTCAAATTATATGTTACTTTCCACGTATTTAAGTTCAGTCCTTTGCCGTACCTCGTACGGGCTTCCTCATGTAGTATTATCCTTGAAATCGTTTGGACTGTCACCCTTGTTCTAGCTAGGCTCTTCCATATGAATCATCGTTTGAACTACTAGGACTTACGCCACCTAGCACCACTAGGGATTACGCTTACCTATTGCACGCTTTCGTATTTCGGTCTGGGTCAAACCACCTAGGCCACTAGGGATTACGCTAACCCTCAACCGCGCCCTTTTTCCCACGCATTCATCGTGAATCGTTTTTCTATAACTGTATGCACATGTATCACATCGTGCCCTCCGAGTCCTGTCACAGGGCAAAACAAGAAGTACAGGACTCGGTCGGGAGCTTTAGGTTTATCTGCCGATGCAGATACTAATGTCTGCTTTTCTACACATGGCTATGGTCCCACGAGACCCCTCCCTCAACTAGTGAAAGGCAATCACAAGAGAAAATCTTGCATGAGAACTACACTCCGGCCAGCCCACATCCTACGGCCTACCTCACCCATAATTAGATAGCAATTATGGTCTGTTGGGTGTACCCTGCCTTTCCGTACGTACACGCTTGACTCAAGATGGTAGATGATCGACGAACTTGCTATCTCGGGCACCTTATGTATTCGTCGAGTCACTGCTATCCACCCCAGTCTTTAGGTCGCTCGCATAGCAACCAAGGCATATTCTTGGTTCTTCTACCGCATACCTCAACCTCTCGTGAGCCTAGTATAATGACCTGGCAGCTCACAGAGGGATCCCAAGAATATCCTCACGTTCCCCGAAGCCGCTGCTTCGTTACCCAGTTCGTTGGAGCCTTTATCTAAATCAGATAGCCTGCTCCTACACGCATACTTAAACGTTGACCTAACGTATCAGGTTACTAATCTATCTAAGAAATGGTCCAAATTTCCTTGACTAAGAATTATTAATTAGTTTCCCTCAACTAAGGTTTACCACTTAGCCTTATTTCCATAATCCTTGTTAACTACGGTTATTTACCTAATCCTCCGAATTAGGGTTTATCTAATGGGTTAAGTGTCACTTAAGTTCACAACTTAGCCCGTCTACAAACCATGTCAAAATTGGCTAAGTATCCAAGACTTAACCCTACAAACCATGTGTCAAGTTGGCTAAGTATATTGAGCAATCCATAACTTAACCTCGTCTAATTATCATTTTAGATTGGCTAATTATATAAATTAACTTGACTTTGTCAAATTACCGAGTCAAATCGGTCAAGCGTATTCAAGTGATTTGTGACTTAGCCTTATCATGTTTTCACGTTAGATTGGTTAAGTATAGATTAACTTAACCTCATCAAATTAACGAGTTAGATTGGTTAAGTATAGGTCACTTAACCTCATCAAATCATCGTGTTAAATTAGTTAAGTGTTTAACATAACCCCATTAAATTACCAAGTTGGATTAATTAAGTCTAGGCTAACTTAACCCTATCCGATTACCATGTTTAGATTAGTTAAGCCTAATCTTAATCCCATCCATTACTGTATTATACGGTTAAGTGTCATTAAGAAAATTTACTTAACCTTATCACGTTATCGTGTTGGATTGATTAAGTGTTGGTTAACTTAATCCCGTCCACTAGTCGTATAAAAATGGTCAAGTGTCATTAGGCAAATCAAGTTACTTAACCTACCCAAGCCTATAATGTTTTGTTAAGTATCATTAGCCTAATCAAATTACTTAACCCATTTGTCCATATCATATTTGGTTAAGCCTTATTAATCAAATCAACTTAACCCTATTATGTGGCATTAATTTAATTAATGCACCCTCAACCTCTCACATTAGACCTTGTTGTGGTTACTAGTTAAGCCGGGCGGGTCCGGGTAGATTTACACCACAACCTAGTCTAACCTCGGGTCTTAAGCGCGACATGACCAACTTCTCACATTGGGTCCTATTGTTTGCAACTACTAGTTAGGCCGGTCGGTTCTGGGTAGTTTTACGTTGCAAACTCAACCCAACCTCGAGTTGGCCACACTTATATTATCTAAGTTCATCATGTTTCCAAAACATGTTACAAGTTTTCAAGCATTTGGGTAGACCTAACTTAATAGGTAAATTCCCAAAGGGTAGACCTAACTTAATAGGTAAATTCCCAACCTCATGTTTTTATGCATACTTACATGTCATCTTCCATGATATCTTTCAAGTCATATTTTCAAGTATAAACACATGTCATATTCAAGTTAAGATTTTGCGACATGTTCATGTTTATCTAACTACCCAAAATCGTGTTTTCCCAACACAAGCAAAGCGAGTCAACATAGTAGGATACTATGTCACATATTGGTCTCAAAACATGCATGATGCCAAAAAGGGCTTGGCTTCCACATGCATAACATCATAAAGAGATTGGCCATAAACATGCATAGTGTCATAAGGTAATTTGGCCACAAACATGCATATTATCAAAAAGGGTTTGGCCATAAACATGCACAACTTAAAAGAGGGGATTGGCCACGAGCATGCATAATCTTATAAAGGATTTGGCCACAAACATGCATGAAACATAAGGGGTTTGTGTTCATATGCATGCATAAGCCCCAAGGTCAAGTATTTGCCTATGTTTCACAAGTCAAATGGTTCCCAAAGGTTCATGCAAATCTTCCATAGACAAAGATCCAAACTTGCAAGATAAACTAGGCTAAACATAACATGAGTGACATGATTAAGTTGCTACATCTTAGTCTAAGGTCATAGATCATAGAAAAGGGACAAAGTTAGGTGCACATACATGCATACTTATGCTTTATCTCATTTTATCCCATGTCAACATTAAAAATACCGTTTTGATCCAAAAGTAGCTAGAACTTACATAGGCAAGGCTTAGGAAAGGGATCATGCATCATCATGACGAAGAAAGGTGGCTCCTTTGATGAAGAACCATCATGAAACTCGCATAGAAATGTTGATTTGGCCTTGATTTGGTGTAACAAGCTTGCACCTTTTGATTTGAGTGCATAGGCTCTAGGTTTGATTTTTTAGGGATTTAGGTTAGGTTTAGGGTCTTTTTATAGAGATTAGGATAGTTTTAGGCCCTTAGATTAACCCTAGGATAGATTAGGACCATCAGATCTCGGAAGCTTCCAGAACCAGCCCAAGAACAAGACCAGGTGAGACAAGCAGGTGCGCCAGGCAGCTTGCCCCGGCCACCCCCTGTCGACAGGCAAGTCGACAGGGCTGTCGACTTGGTCTGCGCCCAAGTCGACAGGCCTGTCGACAGCCCTGTCGACATGGCCTAGGCGGGGAAACTTCCCGCATAGTCCCAGATCTGATTTCCAAAACTGTTTCCGAAATTCAAATTCCCAGAAATCTTCTTTGGGCCTTAACCGGGTCATGCGGACTCCGATTTTCGAAAACTCGGACTCTATTTCGCGTATTTTTCCGAGACGAACGCAATGGCATAGCCCGTTTTACTTATTCAGAATTTAAAATTAAATTCTGCCTTGATTCTCGTTTTAACATGTTATTGAAATACGAGTTGTTACATTCTCCCCACCTTTTAGGATTTCGTCCCCGAAATCTCAAAGTTAGGAAGAACATATCCTACCATCCATCATCCATCTACTCAAAACATCATCCACAAGCAACCATCGTCCTTAGATGATTTCTAATGCTGTATGAATACATGCAAAGAGTGTGTGTATATGTTCCTTAGCTAATGCTAAAGATCAGGCCTGAAAAATCTTTTGAATGCAAAAATATGTTTAGTGCTATGAATCCATCATGTATGCAAATAGTCCTAGCCATATACACTATATGCGTGCACAAACATTCAACCATATGCAACATCCGCATGATAACACATTCAATTTCATCCATAAATAAGTATAAATACTCGTGCATATGCAATATGAAATGTGACCGAGTCGAGCTAATATCTAATGTAAATTCGCGCATCCACGAGCAACCACTTGCAACCATTTGCAACCATATCAACCATAACATGTTTCAAATACATGTTTACATCCATAGGGTTCTACCTAGGATTCCCTGAAACAGGGTCGAGAAGATAAAAAAGACAAACTCCTTATGGGGTTTGTAACAGAAAATAGGACCGAGAGGATATCCATAAAAGATAGCCTACAAGCAAGCTCAACAGAAAAACAGGGATCGAGGATATATTCCCAAAAGAGATATCATGCACGTATTTAGTCTTCAGTCTCCTAAGTCGCATTACCTTGAGCTTAGTTCCATCGTGCCTTGACTGCCTTTGACTTCATGATTTCGTAGCTCCTTGATTCCTATTTCCAAGGTGCGAGTGAAACTCATTTCACTGTCGCCTCTCGTTTCACTTTCACTTATTCTTTCCCTAGTATACTTGGCTCAACCATATCTACGTACTCAAGCCAGCTCCCCAAAATTCACTAGTGAATTCTGGATCTCGTTTTCCGATGCCAATCCAAATTGCCAAGAGTCCTTACTAGGGTTATTCCCATAACTCATGCATAATCGAAACGAACCATCCGCCTTAACGGCGAATTCTATTCAAACGGATTACCAACAACTGCGTCCTGGGATTCTAGGTAACGAGCCATGACAGAACCCAAAAGGTTACACGAGATTTCGAGGGTATCACCAAGATGAGTCGAGAATCTAACTACCCTCTTTCCAAAACCGAGAATGGCACCCCTTACTGGATAACCACTTCATCCTTAGAATCCATCCATAGCTTATAAACATAAGCATTATTTCCAAGCTCAATACTTGGCATAGACATTCTCAAATCCAAACAAGTCATGAATAAATGGACCGATCTTCCAATAGGACTTGGGACAAAAACGGGATCCCCTACTACGCTAGTACTAAGGTGCAGAGACTCAACTATCGAAGCGGACTTAAAAGGTGCGGTGATCAAAACAAAGTCCCGACAGGATGATAGAGAAGAAAAGCTAAACCTTTAACAAGATCGTTACCCTCCTTCTGAGGTACCCTAGAAATGAGAGCATACTATTGCCCTCCCGATGATCTTGTCCTTGTCCCATGATACTTAACTATCCGCCCCGTTTCACCATGCCAAAGGTACTCTCCCGTCATGGGTTTCGTTGCTCATCTTTCTCTCTCGTTCTGGGTTGAGCCATACCAACAAGTTGCTCATCCTTAAGCTCGTATCCTTTATCCTCTTTCTCACTATCCTTCCTTATAACGCGGCCACTGGTTTCCCGAGAACCACCTCCATCGCATGGAAAGCACTTTCATAGATAGAAAAGACTAGTCGTAGTTAAAACCACTGTGACTACAGATGGAGGAAAGAAAGGAAAAGAGATTCAACCAAGGAAACCAGGATAGTGCTAATGGCCTTTGGGGAATAGCCTTTTTCTTTTTAAAAGAAAATTTTCTTGAAAAATGCTTCTTTATAAACGATTTTCAAATAGTTTTCAGAAGGTCTTTAAAAACTTTTGCCCAGTCTGGTAACCTTCTGCTCTGATACCAAATGTAACACCCCGCCTCCGCTAGGGTCACTCGCAAAGGAATGCACTAGCTTTAGAGGGGCATTATTGGCAAACATGCACAGAAATATCACAAGGCAGAACATATAAAATTACGGAAGTAAAATCAAACTTTCATAAATTCAATAATTAAGGTCTAAAACCTTTTACATCAGAGTACAACAAAACCTGTCTTGCAATAGTGAAGAAGCATAAAGACATTTTCATAAATTATTCCCCAAATAAAACAGTAAAGTAGCCATAGCCAGGAAAAGTCCAAGCCATCCATGATGACCTTCAAGCAGAAGAAGTCCGAACTAAACAACATTGTTTCCTCCCTGTAACCTGGGGGGGGGGAAACGGAAGAAAAGAGGCGAAACAAAACGGGTCAGTCAAAAAGACTGAGTAAGTCCTATCTACTTCCAGTATAAAAACAGGTAGAGGTAACATGACATGCATAAACTGAAAGTAAACATAAGGATAACTACAAGATAGATAAACTAAACCAGGGTAGCCGGTTGAACTACTGTGGCAAGGTAAACTAAGGTATCATGATAAACTACGGTGTTATGATAAGTCAAGGTATCACATCGTCAGATTTCTATCGAGTACATTATCCCAAGGTATCTGCCCCGTCTAACATCCCACGGTATCTATTATGTATATTAGTTCTAACCTGTATATTTGCTCTGCACCCTCCGTACTAGTATCCCTACCCGCGTCATGTGTTAACCATGAATGTCCCGTGCTCAAGGTCGTGTAATGATCCATGTCAACCTAATATATCGCATATATAGGTTACTCAAATTATATGTTTCTTTCCACGTATATAAGTTCAGTCCTTTGCCGTACCTCGTACGGGCTTCCTCATGTAGTATTATCCTTGAAATCGTTTGGACTGTCACCCTTGTTCTAGCTAGGCTCTTCCATATGAATCATCGTTTGAACTACTAGGACTTACGCCAACTAGCACCACTAGGGATTACGCTTACCTATTGCACGCTTTCGTATTTCGGTCTGGGTCAAACCACCTAGGCCACTAGGGATTACGCTAACCCTCAACCGCGCCCTTTTTCCCACGCATTCATCGTGAATCGTTTTTCTATAACTGTATGCACATGTATCACATCGTGCCATCCGAGTCCTGTCACAGGGCAAAACAAGAAGTACAGGACTCGGTCGGGAGCTTTAGGTTTATCTGCCGATGCAGATACTAAGGTCTGCTTTTCTACACGTGGCTATGGTCCCACGAGACCCCTCCCTCAACTAGTGAAAGGCAATCACAAGAGAAAATCTTGCATGAGAACTACACTCCGGCCAGCCCACATCCTACGGCCTACCTCACCCATAATTAGATAGCAATTATGGTCTGTTGGATGTTCCCTGCCTTTCCGTACGTACACGCTTGACTCAAGATGGTAGATGATCGACGAACTTGCTATCTCGGGCACCTTATGTATTCGTCGAGTCACTGCTATCCACCCCAGTCTTTAGGTCGCTCGCATAGCAACCAAGGCATATTCTTGGTTCTTCTACCGCAGACCTCAACCTCTCGTGAGCCTAGTATAATGACCTGGCAGCTCACAGAGGGATCCCAAGAATATCCTCACGTTCCCCGAAGCCGCTGCTTCGTTACCCAGTTCGTTGGAGCCTTTATCTAAATCAGATAGCCTGCTCCTACACGCATACTTAAACGTTGACCTAACGTATCAGGTTACTAATCTATCTAAGAAATGGTCCAAATTTCCTTGACTAAGAATTATTACTTAGTTTCCCTCAACTAAGGTTTACCACTTAGCCTTATTTCCATAATCCTTGTTAACTATGGTTATTTACCTAATCCTCTGAATTAGGGTTTATCTAATGGGTTAAGTGTCACTTAAGTTCACAACTTAGCCCGTCTACAAACCATGTCAAAATTGGCTAAGTATCCAAGTCCAAGACTTAACCCTACAAACCATGTGTCAAGTTGGCTAAGTATATTAAGAAATCCATAACTTAACCTCGTCTAATTATCATTTTAGATTGGCTAATTATATAAATTAACTTGACTTTGTCAAATTACCGAGTCAAATCGGTCAAGCGTATTCAAGTGATTCGTGACTTAGCATTATCATGTTTTCACGTTAGATTAAGTATAGATTAACTTAACCTCATCAAATTAACGAGTTAGATTGGTTAAGTATAGGTCACTTAACCTCATCAAATCATCGTGTTAAATTAGTTAAGTGTTTAACTTAACCCCATTAAATTACCAAGTTGGATTAATTAAGTCTAGGCTAACTTAACCCTATCCGATTACCATGTTTAGATTAGTTAAGCCTAATCTTAATCCCATCCATTACTGTATTATACGGTTAAGTGTCATTAAGAAAATTTACTTAACCTTATCACGTTATCGTGTTGGATTGATTAAGTGTTGGTTAACTTAATCCCGTCCACTAGTCGTATAAAAATGGTCAAGTGTCATTAGGCAAATCAAGTTACTTAACCTACCCAAGCCTATCATGTTTTGTTAAGTATCATTAGCCTAATCAAATTACTTAACCCATTTGTCCATATCATATTTGGTTAAGCCTTATTAATCAAATCAACTTAACCCTATTATGTGGCATTAATTTAATTAATGCACCCTCAACCTCTCACATTAGACCTTGTTGTGGTTACTAGTTAAGCCGGGCGGGTCCGGGTAGATTTACACCACAACCTAGTCTAACCTCGGGTCTTAAGCGCGACATGACCAACTTCTCACATTGGGTCCTATTGTTTGCAACTACTAGTTAGGCCGGTCGGTTCCGGGTAGTTTTACGTTGCAAACTCAACCCAACCTCGAGTTGGCCACACTTATATTATCTAAGTTCATCATGTTTCCAAAACATGTTACAAGTTTTCAAGCATTTGGGTAGACCTAACTTAATAGGTAAATTCCCAAAGGGTAGACCTAACTTAATAGGTAAATTCCCAAGCTCATGTTTTTATGCATACTTACATGTCATCTTCCATGTTATCTTTCAAGTCATATTTTCAAGTATAAACACATGTCATATTCAAGTTAAGATTTTGCGACATGTTCATGTTTATCTAACTACCCAAAATCGTGTTTTCCCAACACAAGCAAAGCGAGTCAACATATTAGGATACTATGTCGCATATTGGTCTCAAAACATGCATGATGCCAAAAAGGGCTTGGCTTCCACATGCATAACATCATAAAGAGATTGGCCATAAACATGCATAGTGTCATAAGGTAATTTGGCCACAAACATGCATATTATCAAAAAGGGTTTGGCCATAAACATGCACAACTTAAAAGAGGGGATTGGCCACGAGCATGCATAATCTCATAAAGGATTTGGCCACAAACATGCATGAAACATAAGGGGTTTGTGTTCATATGCATGCATAAGCCCCAAGGTCAAGTATTTGCCTATGTTTCACAAGTCAAATGGTTCCCAAAGGTTCATGCAAATCTTCCATAGACAAAGATCCAAACTTGCAAGATAAACTAGGCTAAACATAACATGAGTGACATGATTAAGTTGCTACATCTTAGTCTAAGGTCATAGATCATAGAAAAGGGACAAAGTTAGGTGCACATACATGCATACTTATGCTTTATCTCATTTTATCCCATGTCAACATTAAAAATACCGTTTTGATCCAAAAGTAGCTAGAACTTACATAGGCAAGGCTTAGGAAAGGGATCATGCATCATCATGACGAAGAAAGGTGGCTCCTTTGATGAAGAACCATCATGAAACTCGCATAGAAATGTTGATTTGGCCTTGATTTGGTGTAACAAGCTTGCACCTTTTGATTTGAACTTGATTTGAGTGCATAGGCTCTAGGGATTTGAGATGGAGGCCATGATCAAAATTGATTTTGGCAGCACTTAGTTGCTAGGTTTGATTTTTTAGGGATTTAGGTTAGGTTTAGGGTCTTTTTATAGAGATTAGTATAGTTTTAGGCCCTTAGATTAACCCTAGGATAGATTAGGACCATCAGATCTCGGAAGCTTCCAGAACCAGCCCAAGAACAAGACCAGGTGAGACAAGCAGGTGCGCCAGGCAGCTTGCCCCAGCCACCCCCTGTCGACAGGCAAGTCGACAGGGCTGTCGACTTGGTCTGGGCCCAAGTCGACAGGCCTGTCGACAGCCCTGTCGACATGGCCTAGGCGGGGAAACTTCCCGCCTAGCCCCAGATCTGATTTCCAAAACTGTTTCCGAAATTCAAATTCCCAGAAATCTTCTTTGGGCCTTAACCGGGTCATGCGGACTCCGATTTTCGAATGCTCGGACTCTATTTCGCGTATTTTTCCGAGACGAACGCAATGGCATAGCCCGTTTTACTTATTCAGAATTTAAAATTAAATTCTTTCTTGATTCTCGTTTTAACATGTTATTGAAATACGAGTTGTTACAAGTTTTGTGAAAATATCTGCTAGTTGGTCGCAAGAACTAATATAGGAAGGAGTAATAATACCGGAGAGAATCTTTTCACGAACGAAATGACAATCTATTTCGATGTGCTTAGTTCGTTAATCTAAGATGGGATTTGATGCAATATGAATTGCAGCTTGGCTATCGCAATGTATTGGTATAGGAACAGATGGTGGGAAACCAAGTTCTGATAAGATTGAATGTAACCATTGGACTTCAGCGGTAATAGCAGCAAGAGACCGATACTCAGCTTCATTAGATGATCGAGAAACAGTCGGTTGTTTCTTTGATTTCCAGGAGATGGGACTAGAACCAAGCATTGTAAAATAACCGGTAGTACAATGGCGAGTGACGGGGCAACCTGCCCAGTCTGAATCAGCAAAACCGACCAGAAAAAAAGAACTCATTGTCGATAGAAATAAACCTTTACCAATAGAACCTTTGAGATATCGAAGGACTTTATTTGCAGCATCATGATGTGTGGAATGAGGGCTTTGCATAAATTAGCTAAGTTTGTTGACAGCATATTGAATGTCAGGATGAGTAACTGTAAGATATAAGAGACGACCGATGAGTCGTCGATAAAGAGACGGATCAGGCAAGGGATTGCCGTCATCTGGAAGAAGTCAACAATGTTGTTCCATAGGAATTGGAGTTTTACGAGAACCAAGCATACCTGAATCCTTTAATATGTCAAGTGTGTACTTACGTTGACACAAAAATAATCCCTTTTTGGAATGAGAAACTTCAATACCAAGAAAATAACTTAGATGCCCAAGATCTTTAATGGAGAAAGATTTGGCGAGAAATTGTTTTGTCATGGAAATAAAAGATTCATTGTTTCATGTAATGATAATATCATCTACGTAAACAAGAACAAATACTGAAATATGATCACGAATATACGTAAAGAGATTGTAATCGGAATTAGATTGACGAAAACCACGTTGAATTAAAGTAGAAGAAAACTTAGAGAATCATTGACGCGAAGCTTGTTTAAGTCTATAAATAGACTTATGGAGCTTACAAACTTGATTGTCACCATGACGAGGAAAACCAGGAGGAAGTTTCATATAAACTTCCTCATTTAGATCACCTTAAAGGAAAGCATTATTTACATCTAATTGATGAAGAGACCAATTTTTAATTATAGCGGTAGAAAGAAGTAGACGAACGGTGACCAATTTTGCTACCGGAGCAAAAGTATCATGGTAATCAATTCCTTCAACTTGGGTGTAACCTTGGGCTACTAAACGTGCTTTATATCATTCAACAGAACCATCAGAGCAATATTTAATTTTATATACCCATTTGCAATCAATTGGCGTTTTGTTTGGTGGTAATGAGCAAACAAACCATGTTTTGTTTGCTTCAAGAGCATGAATTTCAGCAGACATTGCATCACGCCAAGCAGAAGATTGAGCTGCTTGAGAACAAGTTTGAGGTTCATCATGATTAATAATTCTGGACAAAAAAACATGATGAGAATGACTAAACTTTTCCAAAGAGAAATATTTGGATAAAGGAAAAGAAGTAGATGAAGGAGAGACTTTGCATGCATAATCATTGAGATATAATGGCCTTCGTCGAATTCGCTGAGGACGATTTAAATCAGTAGTATTCGCGGGAATTATAATTGAAGAATTATTATTAGTTTGCCGAGACTGATTTGAATCAGCGATTTCTGTTGGAATCAGATTTGGAGAATGATTTTGAAGTGAATTTTCACCATTTTCAGTTGTATTAGATGAAGAAATATCAGTTGGTACTGATGAATCATTTTGAAATGGTGTGAAATTTGTAGGTGAATCATCATCTTCTGGGGTGATGGAAATGTCGTTAGATCTATGATCTAAAATGTTTTTATACGGAAAAACTGATTCATGAAAAATAACGTCACGCGAGACTATTATGCGATGGGAATAAAGATCATAAAGTCGATATCCTTTTCGACCATAAGGGTAACCAACAAAAATGTGTGGCTTACCTCGTGCATCAAATTTATTTTTAATATGCATATTTTTTGCATAACACAGACAACCAAACACACGTAAAGATGAATAAGATGGAACCTTTCCAAACAAAATTTCATGAGGAGATTTGAAATTAAGAGTACGTGTGGGTAATTTATTTATGAGAAATGCAGCGGTGAGAACACATTCGCCCCAAAAAGAGAGGGGAAGATTAGCTTGAAATCGTAGTGAGCGAGCAACATCAAGTAAGTGTCGATGTTTACGTTCCACAATTCCATTTTGTTGAGGAGTGGCTACACAACTTCGTTGATGGATTATACCATGAGAATGAAACCAATTTTGAAACTCTAATGAAAGAAACTCAGTTCCATTGTCAGGTCAAAGAGCTTGAAGTTGTGGAATAAATATACCACCATCACCAGATCATATAGTGGAGATTGACAGTCCAAATTGTCTATTAACTTGATTAAAAAAATGTTTTATCATATAAAAATTTTGAGACTTGGATTTCATTAAATAGACCCAAGTGCATATTGAATAATCATCAATAATGGTGAGAAAAAAATGTGAACCATTTTTGGATGGAACATTAAATGGTCCCCAAACATCAACATGTAATAATTCAAAACATACAGAAGAGTGAGATACACTTTGCGGAAATGGAGCACTACATTGCTTAGCTTGTGGACAAACATCACAAATAAAATTATTATTTGCGGATATATTCGGAAAATTATTAATGAGAAATTTAAAACAAGAACTACTAGGGTGACCAAGGAGAAAGTGCCAAAGATCAAAATTATCTGAGTGCTGAAATGAAAAAGCGGAATTCAAATGGGGAATATCCTCCAAGTAGTAAAGACCACAATGAATTCTATCCTGACCAATCGTCCTGTTCGTCAACAGGTCCTTGAAACGACATTGAGATTTAGAAAAAATTATTTCACAATTAAGTTGTTTTGTTAATTGTGAGACAGATAATAAATTGAATTTGAATGATGGGATAAAAAATACATCTTTGAGAATAAGAGATTTTGAATGTTTAACAATCCCAATGTGAGTCACTGATGCAAAAGTGCCATCAGGTAATTGAACAGACTTATGTTTCTGCAATGTAACATATGAAGAAAAAATTGATAGTGGCGTGCATATATGATTTGACGCACCTGAATCTATAATCCAATAAGAAGACATATATGAAAAAATTGTAGCTGCTAAGTTAGCCGAGAGTTCACCGACTTCATCTTTGACCAAGAAAGCAGCCAACTTGTTGTACTCTTGAGTTGTCAGATGATTGTTTTCATTAGCCATGATAAGAGATTGAGAAAGACAAAAGTGTAATTTTATTTAATGGCGCTCTGATACCATGTGAAAACAGAAAATAGAATTGTGTTTCTTGATTACATAATTACATTACATATTTATAGATGGGAGAGAGCATTCTAGAATGGAATATGCTCTAGCATATTTGAATCTATACCAAATATAGACCAAATTAATACAATCCTAATATAACTCCTAATATAACTCATAAATAATACAATCCTAATATAACTCATAAATAAAAGGAAACATATTTGATGATTATCTCTAACATAGCTCATGTTGTTTAACATAAATCGATGACAACAAAGCTCGAAGCTAGTTCACAAAGATTATGAAGCTCAAAGCCATGGTTGTCGAGCTAGAGGATCATGACCGGTGTCGCTTTATCTAGATGACGCTGCTAGTGAACGAGCGCATTATGATTTGTATACAGCACCATGGAAGGATTTTCTTATCAGTTGGTTATACAGGCAATGATGATCATGAGTGACTGATATATTTTGTGTGTTTGTATATTGCATATATATGCTATGTAGAGGTGAGGTTGATACATTGTGATGGTTAGTTGGAAGTTTGATGGTGATTTGGGTTATTGAGACATTTTGACTTGTAGTTGGAGATTGTATATGTGTTTGACTTGCGGTTGGATATTTTGGTTGTATTGATAGGTGGTGTATGAGTATGTTTGGCTTATGTAGATGCTTAATGTTATCCAATATGGATGACATTAATGGGATGATCTACCTATAAGGTTTGACGCTACTACAGGGTTTGTAATACATCTAGGTATAGATTTTCTATAAGTGTACTAGAAATAATAGAATGGGAAGTCCAAAATTCAAATAAAGTGTGAAATGGTTGTAAAGAAATAGGGAAATTCGAAGAAAGATAAGAAAGAAAGGTATAAGAAATTCGAAATAGGTTGAGACATGCCATGTCGTAGTTGTTTGAGACATGGGTCTATAAGAAAATGCTTTACTAGAAACCCAAGACTGGAACATATAATATCCAAACTAATGATAAAAATACATTGCTCCAAGCAAGTGTTACCAGAGATAATAACGAAATGTCTGAGAATGTCAAATTAGAATAACTCTTAAACCACACTAACAACTACATAAATAAATAATTGCAAATCCCAGGCTTGAATAAATGCTATTCGTACTAATAGCAAGCAGTACTAATAATTGCTCAATATGAAAGGAACTATATGGAAAATATACTTATATACAGATGCACAGCAAGCAGATGGAAAGTTGATAACATCAATTGATTTGAAACCCAAAGAATTAGGCCAAGCTACAAAATTAGAAAACACAGACTATACAATATAATGCGGTCTTCATTCACCTGAGAAAATATAACATTTTTAATACACAACACAGTGACACAGCGACGGCGGATGAATTCATAAGAATAAAAAAATGTCCATTATCCTTGCATATGAAACGCCTGAGAAGCAACAATTATGAAATTTATCATTCCTTTAACGAAAGCTCCACCCTCAGAAGCCCTATCTTCTTTGTGGTTCCAGTACTAGCTAAAATCCATTACATCACCACACTCACATCTTGCTTTTGGTACCATGCTTAAAAAATATGTAGAATTATTGATACAGTCTTTCTTCTTGCAAGTAAAGAAAATTCGAGGATTTGAATTATCTACTCTCAAAATCATATCTGCATGTAACAGAGGAACACATGATGATTCCAGTCGAAAAGAAAATTACAAACATTCTATACTAAAAGATTGGGTATATGCGTACAAATTGGATATAAGTATGATCGAGTTATAAGATTAGTACTAAAGCAGTAGCAGTGGATAACCAGAAAGTTACTAAATGGGATTGAAAGTATACCAAAGCAACACCTGTTGCCTGAGAAGCAATACTATCCATCCAGGATTGAAAGGGGAAAAAGATGATGGTTTGTTTGGAGAGGTGCTAATGAATTGAAGGTGGGTACAGAGCACAGCAGTCCGTTACGTCACCACACTCACATCTTGCTTTTGGTACCATGCTTAAAAAATATGTAGAATTATTGATACAGTCTTTCTTCTTGCAAGCAAAGAAAATTCGAGGATTTGAATTATCAACTCTCAAAATCATATCTGCATGTAACAGAGGAACACATGATGATTCCAGTCGAAAAGAAAATTACAAACATTCTATACTAAAAGATTGGGTATATGCGTACAAATTGGATATAAGTATGATCGAGTTATAAGATTAGTAATAAAGCAGTAGCAGTGGATAAGCAGAAAGTTACTAAATGGGATTGAAAGTATACCAAAGCAACACATGTTGCCTGAGAAGCAATAATATCCATCCAGGATTGAAAGGGGAATAAAGATGATGGTTTGTTTGGAGAGGTGCTAACGAATTGAAGGTGGGTACAGAGCACAGCAGTCCGTTGTCCATCCACCGTTGAGAGCAAGGATTTTTCGCTGCTCTGTGAAACCAGCCTCACGCGCTGTCGCCTCTACTATGGCCACCGAAGCCAGACTTTTCAGCCTAGCAACAGCAGCCACTCACCAACTTGGATCGGGCAGACCACCAAGTTGCACTGTGTACCCAAATCCGATAACATGACCCAACATTCCATCACCTTAATGCCCCACTTGGTTACAAGGCCACGCTACTGAGCTCGGCATTTGTTCATGTGAAAAGCTCATATTTGTATGAACCACTTCTACTATACTTGGCAATGTGGGACTAAACAACCGTTTTCTTTTTCTTCTCGTACGCTTTCATTATCATATCAAGAGCTTACAAACATATCCAATACTAGTATTTAACGCCTGCGCAGTATATTGTTCACCTAAATACCTTAAACAAACAGAATGGAAACATGTCAGGATTTACTAACAAATTCAATACTGGTATTGTAACACCCCGTAAATCTGTGACATTAAGATTCTCAAATTAAAGTATAATTAATTTTTAAAAGAAAAATTAAAAGAAAAAGATCCATGCAGTTGTTTAATTTAAGTATTGTAACTAACATGAAAAAGAGAAGTAAGGAGAGAACAATAATTATTATTGTTCTAAGACTTATTAACAAAAGTCTCTGTAGCTCAGTTGGTTAAGGCATTGGATTTGTAACATGGAGGTCGGGGGTTCGAACCCTGGCGGCGGCATAATTTTTTATCTTTGTTTTAGAGAGGGCCAACTGAACATGCAAATATATGTACGTATACAAATTCAAAATTTGAAAGGATAAGAACGTACATATAAGGAAATAAAGAAAATATATATATACATATGAAAATATAAATATATATATATGCAAAAATATATGTATACGAAAGATAAAATTCAAGATAAGGCTACAGTCAATGAAATATGGCAACATCATTTGAATTTTGAAAATAAAATGAAAGTTGTGCGTATATATATACGCGTAAAATGGTCGTTAGAGGAATTGTATACATATAAGAATATTTCATGTGAATAAAACAGTTAAATAAATTCCAGATATTCAAAAGTTCGAAAATCAAACTTCTACGCCAAAACAATTCATTCGAAATTCAAATTTATACGCCAAAATAGCTTGTGGGACCCAATGCTGACTCAGCACTGTGTGTATGATAAGGTTTGGCTAGATTCATCTACGTACATGGACTATTTTCTTAACTGCGTTCAATGCTGACTCAGCGCTGCGTGTACGATAAGGTCTTGAGCAGCTATATAAACAACCCTAGTCTTCATTCTCTTTGCACCAATTCTCTTCTATCCTTATGCTGCTAAGATTCATGGCTTCTTCCCCTCCTCTAAATTTTCTTAAATAATTAAAATAAAATATAAATTCAAGACATGGAGATGCTGCTCAAATCTGTTCAAGAGAAGATTCAAATCAAAGTGAAGAATTCAAAGGCTAAATCAACAAACCTCGAGCAATGACATACGAATCTTAGCATCGCCGTTCTTCTATTCTAGATCTAATTTCTGTAAGTTGGTTATTTCTATACTTGAACGTTTTATTTTTATTTGTGACATGAAATTAAAAGGATATAAGAAAAATGCCTAATCTCTTCACTTGAATCTGTGTTTATTTAAGTTTTTGGATCTAATTCTTGACTATGGCCCAGAACATACTATGACTTTGATTGACGGCCTATGACTATTGAACAAAGAGGATATGCCTATGCCTATGATCATGATTATGAGAACTATGACCATGAACCTATTGCCTTTGAATTACGAACATGAACCTTGATTTGGGACATACAACATATGACTATGACATTGCCTATGACAATGACTTATGACTATGGGAATTATTTTCCCTTTTGGACTATGAACATTGCCTATAACTATGAACTTTGCCTATGATTCATAATTAGGAAAATTTTTGCTTAAGTTTTGTGGCAATGAAATTGGGTCTAAACCCGATTATCTATTTTATCTGTTCCTTGTTTTTCTTTGGTTTTAGACTGTGGGAATTTACCTATTCAGTTAAGTCTACCCATGTTCTTGAACCTATTCTATCTATTGGTTTTAGACCGTGGGAATTTACCTATTAAGTTAGGTCTACCCATATTCTTGAACCTACGTCGTTATCCAAACCTTTTATGCCAGTTATTATCCCTTTTCATAGCATCTTTGGTTCATTCCCTATTTTCTACGAATCTAGATTTATTTACAATCTAGGTTAAATCACGATTATACGAACGGTGGGAATGCAATTTAGGGAAAAAAAATGAACATAAATGTAGTTATAAGCTTGGAAATTGGCATAAATTGGGAATATGTATTATGGCATGTTCATAGGAATGCAAATTGGATAAGTTTGACATATTAAATTAAGTATTAGCAAGTAAGCTAAATTTTAGGCATGAAATGTAAACTAGAATAATAATTCTAGTCTTACCATAAACTGTGAATTAGGAATGTTAAATCAAAATTGTGTTAATTAAAGATTTGGAATAAGTATATTAGCACAATTTTGAATTTAGCCATAATTGTGAGAAATTGTCATGTTAGAATAAATTATGGTTAGTGACACTTAATTTGGTAAAATTTACATACCAAAAAGTATAAATATGATAAATAAGAGGGAACGGGCCATAATAATAAATGTGACAATGTACATTAAAAGTGTAATAATGAAATAAGTAAATTAGGAGTAAATTTACTTATAGAATTTGTCATAAATGATAAATTGTTCATTTACAACAAAATATGTAACTTGCATGTAGGTAAAATTTTGGCCATAAATTATAAACTAGGATATTTAATCTAGTTTGGCAATGAAATAGGAAATGGCCTGAACTGCAAGTTGGGTTAGGACTTAGGCCTAGAACATAAGTATACTAGTGGGCAGGACAAAATGAAAATGGTATAGGCCAAGTTTATTTAAAAAGGGAAAATGGACTTTGAAGATAAATTGTTGACAATTTATATATGGACAAAAGAAAGGTTTTCTCTTTGAATAACACATACACCTGAAAGTTCTAGGGTGACAGAGAGGATAGTGTCTAGGCTTGGGTTTGGAAAATACAAGTTTTCTGCCCTCCCTGGCTATCCCTAACTGATCCAAAGGACGGGATGGTTGTTTTCAAAACCAGATTTGGAAATTAATCAAAAACCCTTTGAACTTAGAAAACATGAATATGCCTAACCCGAGGTTAGACTGAGTTGCGGTGTAAACCTGCCCGGAACCGACCGGCACATCCAGTAACCGCAGCAATATCTGTCTAATGTGAGAGGTTACAGCTTTAATTTATTAATTAAAGCTAGAACAAGAATGGGAGAGTTAAGTCCATAGAAACACTTAACCAATTTAACACAATTAAGCAAGAATGGGTGGGTTAAGTCCATAGAAACACTTAACCAACTTAACACAGTTAAGCTAGAATGGGAAGGTTAAGTCCATAGGAACACTTAACCAACTTAACATAGTTAAGCTAGAATGGGAAGGTTAAGGAACACTTAACCAACTTAGCACAGTTAAAGCTAGAATGGGAGGGTTAAGTCCATGGGAATACTTAGCCAAATTAACATGTTGACTAAACTAGAAGGTGGGGTTAAGTAAAGTTAATACACTTAGCCAATTTAACATGTTAATTAGACTAAAGGTTGGGGTTAAGTAATACACTTAGCCATTTAATATGTTAGCTGGACTAAACCATAGGGTTAAGTAAACTTGAATGCTTAACCATCAGAATATGATAAATGAATAGGGTTAAGTAAAAAGCATAAAGGGATAACACTTAACCAGTTTAATAGGATAAGGGAAGAGGGTTAAGATAGCTTGAATCGACTAAAGACACTTAACCAATCCAACCTGGCGAGAAAGAAAACTAAGTAGTAAACCTCAGTTGAAAAGGGGACTAAGTAGTAAAACTTAGTTAAGAAAACAAGGAATTTGGAAACTAAGTGGTAAACCTTAGTTAGTAGAACTAAGTAGTAATTCTTAGTATAACACGACGGAGTGGACATCCGTCTGGTTTTAAGAAGGCTCCAACGAATTGGGTTACGAAGCCCGAGGCTTCGAGGGGACGTGAGGGTACTCTTGGTATCCCTCTGTGAGGCTGCAGATGATCCGCCTGGGCGCACAGAGGTTAAGGTCTGCGATAGAAGAGCCAAGGGTATGCCTTGGTTGCAATATATATATATATATATATATGGCAACATAAAGACTCGGATGGACCAGCGTGATTCGGCGAGAAATCGGAAGCCCTGTGATAGCAACTCGTCGTTTACCATCCATCTTCAGTCAAGCGAGACACGTGAAGCGGGAAGGCTGGAGGACTCATACGGACCACATACTTGCTATCTAGTTGTGGTTGCGGGGTGTTGTTGGCCATAGAATTAGTGGGGCAGATAGGGGCCTTCGTACAGTTCTCATTTTACAAGGGTGGCCTTCCATTAGTTGAGGGAGGGGTCGAGTGGGACCATAGCCACTGAAAAAACAGACCTTAGCATCTGCATCGGCAGATATTGAAAGCTCCCGACTGAGTTTCGTATTTCTAGAGTAGCCCTGACAGCGGAACTCGGACACACATTACTGGACATGTGCATCTAGACAAGCGATAACGATTCGCGATACATGCGTGGGAAAAGTCTAGGAACATGTACCACCCTAGGTGGTGTGTCCTAGACTAAAGGGCATCGTTCGACAGGTAGCATAATCCCTCGTTTGGAACTAGGTGGCATAAACCCTGAATCCAAGAAGCATTCAGAAAAATAGCGTAAGTTCTAGTTGAATCTAGAAGGCACTTGATAGAAAACCCTAGATTAGATCTAGGTAATTAAATAATAAATGGATGCCTGAAGGCGACGGAAACTACAGGGATTGGGATCACGTTATCGTTACTAGTAGGGACACTAGTTAGGCGGTGCAGAGATATAGAAACCAGAATAATAAGGTAATAGCGAAGCAGAGAAAGTATTAAAGTATATCCAGTTTATCTTGCCTTAGTATATCTTGTGGTAATCTTATCTTATCCTGTTGACCCTATCATCATGGTATTGTCTTGTATTCAGTTAATTCATGTCGTTTCATTTTTCCCTGTTCACATGCTAGAAGTTACTGACTTACTCAGGCTTTATGTCTGACTCTGTTTTTCTTTTGCTTCTTTTCTTCCGTTCCCCCCCCCCCCGGTAGTTGAGGAGGGAATAGTATAACTCAAGATTAGATTGGACCGTTGCTCTTTCCCCAGCTTGAAGATTTGACGAAGTCGTCCTTGGATTCTCTTTCAGATGCTATGGCTGGCTCTTGCTACTTTGGGGAATATAAAATGTTGTTTTATGCTTCTTTATTTTGTAAAGACAGATGATACTCTGATATTGTAAAAGAATCTTGTACAGACTATTTTATCAATAAAGCAAAGTTCTATTTTCCGCTGTTTAATATTTGTCTGTCTTGTAATTTATCTGCATCTTTTACCCAAAATGCTCCACAAAACTTAGTGCATTCCCTTTGTGAGTGACACTAACGGACGTGGGGTGTTACACGTGGTATCAGAGCTGAAGGTTACCGGATGAGATAAAAGATTTGAAAAATTAATTTCAAAAGGTTTTTAAAGAAGCATTTTTAAAAGAAAGGATTTGTTTTAAAGGCATATTCCCCAAAGCCATACGCATTGTCTCCTCTTCCTCTGTTTGAATTCTTGTCTCCTTCTTTCTTGAGTCTTTGGTGCTCCTGGCTTTCTGGGAGGTAACCTCATCGAAGGGCGAAGTAGTGCCCGACTTCCATCTATAGCCGTAGTTGTTTCACTTACGGCCAGTCTTCTTTCAAGGTTATAGGGTTTTCCGTGCGATGGAGGCGGCTTTCGAGAGATTTGCCAATGTGGTTACACATGGAAAAGGATGAGGAGTTTGGCAAAAGAGCACAACCCAAGGATGAGGAAAATCATGGATGTAGACTTGGCTCACAAAGGAGGAAGGGATTATAAAACATAAGACAAGAGGAAGTATCTTTACTCGGGTATGATAGGGCATATAATTAAGGACGAGGGCAAGAACAAAGGACAAGATTTTCAGAAGGGCAAGTACATACTATGCGTACCTAGGAGAAAGGTAGTAAAGTTCTGTTGGAAGAGTCTAGTTTTTCTGTTCGCACTCTTTCCTTTTTAGCGCTTCGCATTTGTTCATATTTGCTTCCATAGTTGAGTCTCTGCACCTTAGTACTTGTATAGTAAGAAGATCCCAATCAGTCTCAAACCCAGTGGGTGGTTCGACCCGTTTATTTTTGGTTAGTAGGGGTTTGAATAGCCATCGAGTTTGCTTATATCATATCACGTCGATCATCTAAAATCGGAGGAGATATTCCCTGGATACTTATCTGATATTGGTTTAGGCCTTTGGGGTTTGTACTTGAGGAATGTCGAGTTCGACTAGGATGGTTTACGTGAGAGATGATTAGTTGTGACAGGCGCTCTAAAAAGCGCGTAGTGATCTTTCAACCCTTATAGTTATGGCATGGTGGATAAGGGAGAGACCTCTAATCATACACTTGGTACCGTGATTGACATCTGTTTATTTTGGAAATGGAGGTTAGGAACTTCACAATCGTGAAGATAAATTGGTTAAGATACAGTGGAGTAAAGCTCAAGAAGGCTAGATACTAGCAACATGCCCTTTTTCCTTAAGGGTGCATCCTTGATTTCTCTGTTTAGGAGCTTTACGCGTAGTTGTTTCTCTCTTTCCAAAGTATATCCTCTAGGTCGTATCTGCGATCCTTAGGTAGAAGCCAATGGATGTAAACATGTATTTGAAACATGTTATGGTTGAATGGTTGCAAGTGGTTGCAAATGGTTGCTCGTGGATGCATATGCATACGTATCAGGCACTAGATCAAGTTCGGACGCTCTCATATTGCATTTACATATATGCATTTGTTTATAAGTTGAACTTGATATGATATCATATGGACGTTGCATATGAATGAATGGCTGTGCATGCATGTAGTATTTACATGACTAGGGATGTTTGCATGCATGATTGGACGCATGGCACTAACATGATTTGCATTAAGGAGGTCAACTGAATCAGTAGACCGCCTGATTTTTCATTAGATAGAGACATATACACACACTATGCATATGAACATGAAAGCATTAGAAATTTTTAAGGACAATGAATGCCTGTGATTGAATGGTTGAGTAGATGGGTGATTGGATGGTAGGACACATTCTTCCTAACTTGACGATTTCGGGGACGAGATCCTTTTAAGTGGGGGAGAATGTAACACCCCGTAATTCTGTGACATTAAGATTCTCATATTAAAGTATAATTAATTTTTAAAAGAAAAATTAAAAGAAAAAGATCCATCAGTTGTTTAATTTAAGTATTGTAACTAACATGAAAAAGAGAAGTAAGGAGAGAACAATAATTATTATTGTTCTAAGACTTATTAACAAAAGCCTCTGTAGCTCAGTTGGTTAAGGCATTGGATTTGTAGCATGGAGGTCGGGGGTTCGAACCCCGGCGGCGGCATAATTTTTTATCTTTGTTTTAGAGAGGGCCAACTGAACATGCAAATATATGTACGTATACAAATTCAAAATTTGAAAGGATAAGAACGTACATATAAGGAAATAAAGAAAATATATATATATATACATATGAGAATATAAATATATATATACGCAAAAATATATGTATACGAAAGATAAAATTCAAGATAAGGCTACAGTCAATGAAATATGGCAACATCATTTGAATTTTGAAAATAAAATGAAAGTTGTGCGTATATATATACGCGTAAAATGGTCGTTAGAGGAATTGTATACATATAAGAATATTTCATGTGAATAAAACAGTTAAATAAATTCCAGAAATTCAAAATTTCGAAAATCAAACTTCTACGCCAAAACAATTCATTCGAAATTCAAATTTCTACGCCAAAATAGCTTGTGGGACCCAATGCTGACTCAGTACTGCGTGTATGATAAGGTTTGGCTAGATTCATCTACGTACCTGGACTGTTTTCTTAACTGGGTTCAATGCTGACTCAGCGCTGCGTGTACGATAAGGTCTTGAGCAGCTATATAAACAGCCCTAGTCTTCATTCTCTTTGCACCAATTCTCTTCTATCCTTATGCTGCTAAGATTCATGGCTTCTTCCCCTCCTCTAAATTTTCTTAAATAATTAAAATAAAATATAAATTCAAGACATGGAGATGCTGCTCAAATCTGTTCAAGAGAAGATTCAAATCAAAGTGAAGAATTCAAAGGCTAAATCAACAAACCTCGAGCAATGACACACGAATCTTAGCATCGTCGTTCTTCTATTCTAGATCTAATTTCTGTAAGTTGGTTATTTCTAGACTTGAACGTTTTATTTTTATTTGTGACATGAAATTAAAAGGATATAAGAAAAATGCCTAATCTCTTCACTTGGATCTGTGTTTATTTAAGTTTTTGGATCTAATTCTTGACTATGGCCCAGAACATACTATGACTTTGATTGACGGCCTATGACTATTGAACAAAGAG
This sequence comes from Allium sativum, assembly GCA_030737875.1. Lineage (NCBI taxonomy): Eukaryota > Viridiplantae > Streptophyta > Magnoliopsida > Asparagales > Amaryllidaceae > Allium > Allium sativum. The sequence continues at coordinate 993,068,444 of CM060924.1, read as the reverse complement.
GATATGCCTATGCCTATGATCATGATTATGAGAACTATGACCATGAACCTATTGCCTTTGAATTACAAACATGAACCTTGATTTGGGACATACAACATATGACTATGACATTGCCTATGACAATGACTTATGACTATGGGAATTATTTTCCCTTTTGGACTATGAACATTGCCTACAACTATGAACTTTGCCTATGATTCATAATTAGGAAATTTTTTGCTTAAGTTTTGTGTCTATGAAATTGGGTCTAAACCTGTAACACCCCACCTCCGCTAGGGTCGCTCTTTCGGGGGCACTAGCTTCTGGGGGGCGTTAGAACTGGGTAAGCATGCATAATGATATATCAAGGCAGAACAAGAACATAAATATATATGTAAAGCAGAGTAAATAACAGCGGAAGATTTTCAAACCATTTCAAATCAAGTCTTAGTACAACATCATGTCAATTTTCCAAATAAAATAAGTCTAGTACATAAACAACATCATCTGAAATCTGAAAAGAAAAACATAAGTAGCTATCCCCAAAGCAGAAAAACCATAGAGAGCTCAAGTCCAAAGCATACATGAGCTATCCAAGAAAGCAGGTAGGATCCAAGCTAAGCTCCTGTATTCCCTCCCTGAGAACCTGGGGGGGGGGGAACGGAAGAAAAGAGGCGAAAGAAAACAGGTCAGTCAAAAAGACTGGTAAGCCCTACTACGATCAGTCTATAAACTAATAAAGTTAACATCATGATGGAAACTGAGATGAACATACTGGCAATAGATAAAGGTGTCATCACATAAAGAAGATTAAGCTTTGCACCACAGTGTACTAGCAAACTAACATAACAGGTATTGATCCCTCAGCCCAAACTTTGGCCCAATAACATGAGGTGACCTTAATACAAGGTCCAGCCCAACGGTCTAGTCGATCGGCTCCCTATAAACCTAACACGTCAAGTGTTGGTGTCCATACGGCCCACATATGGTTGTAGTCAGACTGTGCTGGGTCCACCTTCGGGTGTATCAAGCCCTCGGGTGTCAACCCCAGACACCTAAGCAATAATGCACAGTCTAAACCTACTGGTACCCGTGCCTCGAGTTTGTCCAACACCGGACTACGTGCACGTCCGTAGCCCGCCTGGACCCGCACCGCTGTACCACTCAGCCGTCGCTTTGGTCGCTTACATCAGTCCAGTAATCGTGCCCCGCCCTAGCCTAGCCTCTAGGGTTGTGAGTGATACCAAACTGGGATTACTGCTGGAACAGACCACGTTGCTAGGGTTTTCTAAGAGGGTTAAGTGTGGTTTAACCCCTCACTAATCATGGATTAAAATAGTTAAGTGTAACCAACAGTTCACCACTTAACCCCATTTAATCCCTCGTATCCCCAAAATTGGTTAAGTATTAGTGGGTCATGACTTAACCCTAATCATGAGGCATTAATTAATTTAATTGTGCCTTAACCTCTCACATTAGAATTTGTTGCGGTTACCTAGTTAAGCCGGTGGGTTCCGGGTAGATTTACACCGCAACTTGGTCTAACCTCGGGTCTTGGCACAACATGACCAACTTCTCACATTGGATCCTATTGTTTGTAGCCACTAGTTAAGCCGGTAGGTTCCGGGTAGAATTACGCTACAAACTCAACCCAACCTCGAGTTGACCACACTTATGTTTTCTAAGTGTCATGTCCACTTTATTTTCAAAACATTGTTACAAGTTTAACAAATACTTGGGTAGACCTAACTTAATAGGTAAATTCCCAAGGGGTAGACCTAACTTAATAGGTAAATTCCCAATCTTATATTTTCATATATTTTAAGTTTTACCCAAACCCCCCCAACGTCATTCTATCGCTTACATATTCGTCATAACGCATAAAGGATAGAAAGAGGGAACTTGGCACAACATACATGATGAATCTTACATATCATAATAAACATGCATAACATGTTGGACTTGCATAACTTAGCATAGTGAACTTGCATAAACATGCATAATTTGTTAAACTTGCAAATCATGGCATAGTGAACTTGCATAAACATGCATAACTTGTTAAACTTGCAAATCATGGCATAGTGAACTTGCATAAACATGCATAACTTGTTAAACTTGCAAATCATGGCATAGTGAACTTGCATAAACATGCATAACTTGTTAAACTTGCAAATCATGGCATAGTGAACTTGCATAAACATGCATAACTTGTTAAACTTGCAAATCATGGCATAGTGAACTTGCATAAACATGCATAACTTGTTAAACTTGCAAATCATAGCATAGTGAACTTGCATAAACATGCATAACTTATCAAACATGTGTAACATGGCATAGTGAACTCGCATAAGCATGCATAACTTATTAAACATGCATAAATCCCAACTTTCATCACATATTAACTTTAGAGTTTCTAAAATGAAGGTAAGAGGGCTTACAATGCTTATGCGAACTCAAATGAGTATAGCAAATGTAAGAAACCCCTTATGCAACAAAATAAAACCCCTAAAATGCAAGCAAACTTGATCAAGACTCCTCCTTTATGTTGACAATAGAGAAACAAGACTTTAATGCAAGCTAAAGAGGATCATACAAGCCTAAATACACTTGTATGCATGGAAATCTCTTAGGAATTTGTTTAGGAATTGTATGAAGAGAGTGGAGGCCATGAGAGGATGGATTTTGACATAGTTTAGTTGCTAGAATGAATAATGAATGATTTAGGGTAGGATTAGGGTCTTATTTATAGAAGATTAAAGTGTTTTTAGCCCTAGGATTAACCCTAGGTTAGTTTAGGTCCGTCAGATTTCGGAATTCTCTAGAACCAAGCCACAAGACCAGACCAAGACCCAAAATGGTGCGCCAGGCAAAACTGCCCGGCCACCCTGTGTCGACAGGGCTGTCGACAGGGCTATCGACACCCTGGGGACCCTGTCGACATGCCTGTCGACATGGGGGTCCTGGTGGGAGTTTTCCCGCCTGCGCCCGTTTGCCCTAATTTCCAACTTTGAACTTGAAATTCAAATCTGTTTTTACTTAGGAATTTTCTGAAAACTTCGTCGGGCCTTAATCGGGTCATACGGACTCCGATTTTCGAAAACTCGGACTCTATTTCGCGTATTTTTCCGAGACGAACGCAATGGCATAGCCCATTTCCCTTAATTCAGATTTTAGAATTAATTTCTGCCTCGATTCATGTTATAACAGGTTATTAAAAATACGGGTTGTTACATTCTCCCCTCCTTAAAGGATTTCGTCCCCGAAATCTTCAAGTTAGGAAGAACGTATCCTACCATCCAATCACCCATCTACTCAAAGCATCATCCACGAGCAATCATTGTCCTTACAAGATTCTAAATGCTGGATGAACATATGCAGAAGTGTGTGTATATGTACTTATCTAATGCAAAGATCAATGCAAAATATGTTAGTGAAATGTATCCATATGTATGCAAATCCTTAACATAATGTATAATATCTACATGCGTGCTCAATCATACATCCATATGCAACATCCACGTGATAGCATACAAATTTCATCCAAGAATAAGCATAAACACTCATGCATATGCAATATGAGGAGTGTGTGAGCCGATTTAGTGCCTAATGTGTATCATGCATCCACGAGTAACCACTTGCAAACACTTGCAACCACTTGCAACCATCAAACATAACATGTCTCAAACACATGTTTCATCCAAAGGATTCTACCTAAGGTTCTCATGATAAGATAGACACGATGAACTAGATAAACTAGATAGACATGGAAAGATAAAGAGATTGAGAGTGTACCCTCAAAAAGGAATGGATAAAGCCTACGCATCTTCTCTTCAGTTTCCCAAGTTGCGTCTTCCTCGGCTTCACCCCATTGAACCTTCACCAACTTGACCTCACGATTCCTTAGCTTCTTGATCTCTGTCCCCAAGATACGAATCGGAGCTCTCCTCAAGGTAGCTTCTTTCTCTACTTCCACATCTTCTAGAACACTTGGCTCAACCACCTCTGCTGACTTATGCAAACACTTCCGGAGATGCGAAACATGAAAAACATTATGCACTCCAGCTAGCTTCTCGGGCAATTCCACTCTATAGGTCATCTGCCCGATCCTCTCTACAACTGGAAACGGTCCAACAAACCTTGGTGCTAACTTTCCTACTGCTCCAAACCGAACCACATTCCGCAAAGGAGAAACCTTCACGAAAACCATATCCCCAACATCAAACTCCAAATCAGTCCTTCGCCTATCAGCATAAGATTTCTGTCTGTCTTGGGCCGCCTTTATCCGTCTTCTAATCAACTCGACCTTCTCGGATGTATCTCTAATCATGTCAGGTCCAAGTATAAGCTTATCTGTAGTCACCCACCAACATGTAGGTGACTTGCACGGTCTCCCATATAAAGCCTCAAATGGTGCCATCCCAATGCTCGCCTGATAACTGTTATTATAAGCAAATTCCACAAGAGGAAGATGGTCTTCCCAAGTACCACCAAAATCCAGAATGCAAAGCCTCAACAAGTCCTCAAGTACCCTATTCACCCTTTCTGTCTGACCGTCCGTTTGTGGGTGATAAGCTGTACTCAGGTTCAACCTCGTGCCCATAGCTTCCTGCAAACTGTTCCAGAACTGACTAGTAAAGATGGGGTCTCGGTCACTGACTATGCTAGAAGGGACTCCATGTAGTCGTACTATCTCACGAAGATATACTGATGCTAGTCCAGATGCGGTCCTTTTGCTCTTCACCGGAATGAAATGAGCACTCTTCGTAAGCCTGTCCACAATGACCCATATGCTTGTATTCCCTTTTCTTGACCTTGGCAACCCGTCAACAAAGTCCATAGAAATACTCTCCCACTTCCATAGCGGGACCTCTAGAGGATGCAATAGCCCACCGGGCTTCTTCGACTCGGCTTTTACTCTCTGACAAACAACACATCTAGAGACGAACTCTGCCACATCCTTCTTCATTCCAGGCCAGAAGAAAATGCGTTTCATATCCTTATACATTTTATCTCCACCCGGATGTATAGTCAACTTGGAGCGATGTGCTTCCTCAAGAACTTTCCTCACCAAGTCTTCCACCATCGGAACACAAATCCTTCCGTCTCTCCTCAGCCAACCCTTACCATCTATAGAATATCGAGCAAGGTGACTAGATGTCTCCCCTCGAATCAGCTTATCCCTAATCTCAATTATCTGAGGGTCTTCCTTCTGCGAAGCCCCAACTTGATCCAGAAGGGTAGGCCTGAGCTCAAGAGATGCTAAAGAACCGGTCATCGACTCAACTGCCAGAGAGAAATCAAAGGTTGCCAAGAACTCTAAATTCTTCATCTCAACGAAAAGAGGACTTAGTGTCAACCTTTTTCTACTCAACGCATCCGCCACAACATTCCCCTTGCCAGGGGTATAGGCTATATCAAAATCGTAGGACGCCAAGAATTCCATCCACCTTTGCTGCCTCAAGTTCAGATCCTTCTGCGAAAAGAGATACTTCAAAGACTTATGATCAGTATACAGCTCAAATCTCTCTCCCAGAAGATAATGACGCCAAGCCTTGAGTGCATATACTATCGCTGCCAGCTCTAGATCATGAGTGGGATAATTCTTCTCATGCACCTTAAGTTGCCTACCACCAAAACATATAACTCTGCCTTCTTGCATCAGAACGGCGCCCAATCCCGAGCCACAAGCATCAGTGTACACGGTAAACATCTTACCACCATCGGGTAAAGCTAGAACTGGTGCTGAGGTAAGGGCTCTCTTGAGTCTCTGAAAAGCAAGCTCACAGTCCATATCCCAAGCAAAAACTAAGTTCTTCTTCGTCAACTTAGTAAGAGGAGCGGATACGTTCGCGAAGTCCTTGATGAACTTCCGGTAAAAACCTGCAAGACCTAGAAAACTTCTCACTTCGGTTGCATTCCTTGGAGTCTTCCAATCCTGCACAGCAACTACTTTAGCGGGATCCACCGCCAAGCCTTGCTTTGATATTATATGCCCAAGGAACCGAACTTCCCTTCTCCAAAAGTGACACTTGGAGAACTTGGCCTTTAACTGATGCGCTCTAAGCGTATCCATCACCTCTACAAGATGCCTCGCGTGCTCTTCTTCATCCTTAGAGAAGATCAGAATATCATCTACAAAGACCACGACAAACTTGTTCAAGAACTCTCGAAACACCCTACTCATCAAGTCCACGAAATACGCGGGTGCATTCGTCAAACCGAACGGCATAACAAGCCATTCAAAGAATCCATCTGGAGTTCCGAATGCAGTCTTGTCTATACTATCTTCAGCCACTCTGAGCTGATGGAATCCAGTAGCAAGATCAAGCTGAGAGAAAATAGAAGCACCGACAAGCTGGTCAAAAAGATCATCAATCCTCGGTAATGGGTGTCTGTTCTTCTTAGTCAGCTTATTCAACTCTCTATAGTCCACACAAAGTCGAAGAGAACCATCTGCCTTAGTAGCAAACACCACAGGCGCTCCCCATTCGGATATACTTCGTCTGATGAAGTTCTTCTCAAGTAACTCCTTTACTTGCTTGCTGAGCTCCCGTCTCTCACGCGGAGCCATGTGCCGAACGGGAAAAGAAACAGGCTTAGCATTATCCACCAGATAAATGCGAAAATCAATCTCTCGTTTAGGGGGCAACCCCTTAACTTCTTCAAAAACATCTGGATAATCTCGGACCACCCTTACAGACTGAAGGGTTTCCTCTGACGAGTCGAGAGATTCAAGATAGCACAACCTGACGGGATCCTTCGGATTGCATGAAATCTCTAAGGTGTTGCCAAGGCGAGTCACAAGCCTCACAACCCTATGCTCACAATCAAGAATGGCTCCATGTCTAGACAGCCAATCCATGCCCAAAATCAATCCGTATCCCCTGAAACCAAGAACATACGCACTACACAAGAACTCTACACTGAGTATAGAGATCCTCAGATCCTCACATATCATAGATAGATGAGCAGAACCCCCAATGGGATTCGAAACACAAACGGGATCATCCACTAAGCTAGTACTAAGGTGCAAACTATCAACAAGATCAGATGAAATAAAGCTATGTGATGCACCAGAATCAAACAAGGTACGAACTGGAAGATCGGAAACATAAACAAGGTTCTCAACAGAAACACTACCTCGATCGGGAACTGGAGCGGTATTGAGAGCATAAACTTGCCCTCCTGAAGGTCCAGCACGCTGAGTCTGACCCTGCCCTTTCTTCTTTGGGCATTCCTTGCTGAAGTGTCCAGCCTCACCACAGGAAAAACATCCACCACTAAGCTTCCTTTTCTTCTTCCTACAATCCTTAGCAAAGTGTCCAGGCACACCACAGTAATTGCACTTTCCCTTGCCTTTGTTGTTGTTCCCCTTCTTGTTCTTGCTCTGATTCCCCTGACTGCTTTGACCACCTTGATTGCCTTTACCCTGAGAATCAGTCTTCTTTGCTTGAGTATCACTCGACTTGACCTCTTTCTTTTCATCTCCCTGAAGTAGAGCCATATCGACCAAACTCTCAAAAGTAGCCCCATGCGGAATATGTGACATCGCCAAACCCTGCAGCGGCTCATTCAACCCTCTAGCAAATCGAAGAGCCTTCTTCTCAGGAGTGTTCACCATATCCAAACCAAAACGGGCCAGCTGATTAAACTTGTTCACATACTCCTTGACAGACATATCACCTTGCTTTAATGCAATGAACTTCTCCATCTGTAAATTCGCCTCAGCAGAAGATAGAAACTTGGCCACAAATCTAGCCCTCAAATCGGCCCAAGTCTCGACGGGCCTCGTCCCATTGGTGACCTCCCACCAATAGGCTGCTTCGTCCTTCAAAAGCCACACTGTCAATAAGATCTTCCTCTCGTCATCAATCCTAAAGATAGCAAACAAGTCCTCAGTGTCTTTCAGCCAATTCCTAGCTTCAACAAAAGATTCCGTGCCTAGGAAATTCTTGCCTCCCATCGCCTTGAAGTCTTTACAAACCTTTGTGAACTCAACCTGAGGATGCTGAGGGGGAGGAGGAGGAAGAGGAGCCTCAGCAATAGGAGGAGGAGGAACATTAGCAACGGGAGGAGGAATATTAACTACTAGAGGAGGAGGAACAGGAACCACCGGAGGAGGGACATTTGGGGGAGGATTCTCAACTACAGGAGGAGGAGTGGGAGTAGGGTTTGCAGGGCCAGCTGCCGCCCTAGCTTCTAGAAGTCTCCTATACCAGAGTGGTACGTTTACTCCATCCGGGATGGCAAGATTCTCAGCCATACTGAAACGAAAGATAAGATTAGGTCAAGGGAACGAAGGATAACGCTAATGGCTTTTTGGGGAATAGCCTTTTAAAATACTAGACTTTTCTTTGGAAAATACTTTATACTTGTTTTGAAAATAGTTTTTCAAAAGTCTTTTAAAAACTTTTTGTTCTTTCTTGTTAACCATATGCTCTGATACCAAATTTGTAACACCCCACCTCCGCTAGGGTCGCTCTTTCGGGGGCACTAGCTTCTGGGGGGCGTTAGAACTGGGTAAGCATGCATAATGATATATCAAGGCAGAACAAGAACATAAACATATATGTAAAGCAGAGTAAATAACAGCGGAAGATTTTCAAACCATTTCAAATCAAGTCTTAGTACAACATCATGTCAATTTTCCAAATAAAATAAGTCTAGTACATAAACAACATCATCTGAAAACTGAAAAGAAAAACATAAGTAGCTATCCTCAAAGCAGAAAAACCATAGCGAGCTCAAGTCCAAAGCATACATGAGCTATCCAAGAAAGCAGGTAGGATCCAAGCTAAGCTCCTGTATTCCCTCCCTGAGAACCTGGGGGGGGGGGGAACGGAAGAAAAGAGGCGAAAGAAAACAGGTCAGTCAAAAAGACTGGTAAGCCCTACTACGATCAGTCTATAAACTAATAAAGTTAACATCATGATGGAAACTGAGATGAACATACTGGCAATAGATAAAGATGTCATCACATAAAGAAGATTAAGCTTTGCACCACAGTGTACTAGCAAACTAACATAACAGATATTGATCCCTCAGCCCAAACTTTGGCCCAATAACATGAGGTGGCCTTAATACAAGGTCCAGCCCAACGGTCTAGTCGATCGGCTCCCTATAAACCTAACACGTCAAGTGTTGGTGTCCATACGGCCCACATATGGTTGTAGTCAGACTGTGCTGGGTCCACCTTCGGGTGTATCAAGCCCTCGGGTGTCAACCCCAGACACCTAAGCAATAATGCACAGTCTAAACCTACTGGTACCCGTGCCTCGAGTTTGTCCAACACCGGACTACGTGCACGTCCGTAGCCCGCCTGGACCCGCACCGCTGTACCACTCAGTCGTCGCTTTGGTCGCTTACATCAGTCCAGTAATCGTGCCCCGCCCTAGCCTAGCCTCTAGGGTTGTGAGTGATACCAAACTGGGATTACTGCTGGAACAGACCACGTTGCTAGGGTTTTCTAAGAGGGTTAAGTGTGGTTTAACCCCTCACTAATCATGGATTAAATTAGTTAAGTGTAACCAACAGTTCACCACTTAACCCCATTTAATCCCTCGTATCCCCAAAATTGGTTAAGTATTAGTGGGCCATGACTTAACCCTAATCATGAGGCATTAATTAATTTAATTGTGCCTTAACCTCTCACATTAGACTTTGTTGCGGTTACCTAGTTAAGCCGGTGGGTTCCGGGTGGATTTACACCGCAACTTGGTCTAACCTCGGGTCTTGGCACAACATGACCAACTTCTCACATTGGATCCTATTGTTTGTAGCCACTAGTTAAGCCGGTAGGTTCCGGGTAGAATTACGCTACAAACTCAACCCAACCTCGAGTTGACCACACTTATGTTTTCTAAGTGTCATGTCCACTTTATTTTCAAAACATAGTTACAAGTTTAACAAATACTTGGGTAGACCTAACTTAATAGGTAAATTCCCAAGGGGTAGACCTAACTTAATAGGTAAATTCCCAATCTTATATTTTCATATATTTTAAGTTTTACCCAAACCCCCCCAACGTCATTCTATCGCTTACATATTCGTCATAACGCATAAAGGATAGAAAGAGGGAACTTGGCACAACATACATGATGAATCTTACATATCATAATAAACATGCATAACATGTTGGACTTGCATAACTTAGCATAGTGAACTTGCATAAACATGCATAACTTGTTAAACTTGCAAATCATGGCATAGTGAACTTGCATAAACATGCATAACTTGTTAAACTTGCAAATCATGGCATAGTGAACTTGCATAAACATGCATAACTTGTTAAACTTGCAAATCATGGCATAGTGAACTTGCATAAACATGCATAACTTGTTAAACTTGCAAATCATGGCATAGTGAACTTGCATAAACATGCATAACTTGTTAAACTTGCAAATCATGGCATAGTGAACTTGCATAAACATGCATAACTTGTTAAACTTGCAAATCATAGCATAGTGAACTTGCATAAACATGCATAACTTATCAAACATGTGTAACATGGCATAGTGAACTCGCATAAGCATGCATAACTTATTAAACATGCATAAATCCCAACTTTCATCACATATTAACTTTAGAGTTTCTAAAATGAAGGTAAGAGGGCTTACAATGCTTATGCGAACTCAAATGAGTATAGCAAATGTAAGAAACCCCTTATGCAACAAAATAAAACCCCAAAATGCAAGCAAACTTGATCAAGTCTCCTCCTTTATGTTGACAATAGAGAAACAAGACTTTAATGCAAGCTAAAGAGGATCATACAAGCCTAAATACACTTGTATGCATGGAAATCTCTTAGGAATTTGTTTAGGAAATGTATGAAGAGAGTGGAGGCCATGAGAGGATGGATTTTGACATAGTTTAGTTGCTAGAATGAATAATGAATGACTTAGGGTAGGATTAGGGTCTTATTTATAGAAGATTAAAGTGTTTTTAGCCCTAGGATTAACCCTAGGTTAGTTTAGGTCCGTCAGATTTCGGAATTCTCTAGAACCAAGCCACAAGACCAGACCAAGACCCAAAATGGTGCGCCAGGCAAAACTGCCCGGCCACCGTGTGTCGACAGGGCTGTCGACACCCTGGGGACCCTGTCGACATGCCTGTCGACATGGGGGTCCTGGCGGGAGTTTTACCGCCTGCGCCAGTTTGCCCTAATTTCCAACTTTGAACTTGAAATTCAAATCTGTTTTTACTTAGGAATTTTCTGAAAACTTCGTCGGGCCTTAATCGGGTCATACGGACTCCGATTTTCGAAAACTCGGACTCTATTTCGCGTATTTTTCCAAGACGAACGCAATGGCATAGCCCGTTTCCCTTAATTCAGATTTTAGAATTAATTTCTGCCTCGATTCATGTTATAACAGGTTATTAAAAATATGGGTTGTTACAAAACCCGATTATCTATTTTATCTGTTCCTTGTTTTCCTTTGGTTTTAGACTGTGGGAATTTACCTATTCAGTTAAGTCTTCCCATGTTCTTGAACCTATTCTATCTATTGGTTTTAGACCGTGGGAATTTACCTATTAAGTTAGGCCTACCCATATTCTTGAACCTACGTCGTTATCCAAACCTTTTATGCCAGTTATTATCCCTTTTCATAGCATCTTTGGTTCATTCCCTATTTTCTATGAATCTAGATTTATTTACAATCTAGGTTAAATCACGATTATACGAACGGTAGGAATGCAATTTAGGGAAAAAATGAAAATGAACATAAATGTAGTTATAAGCTTGGAAATTGGCATAAATTGGGAATATGTATTATGGCATGTTCATAGGAATGCAAATTGGATAAGTTTGACATATTAAATTTAGTATTAGCAAGTAAGCTAAATTTTAGGCATGAAATGTAAACTAGAATAATAATTCTAGTCTTACCATAAACTGTGAATTAGGAATGTTAAATCAAAATTGTGTTAATTAAAGATTTGGAATAAGTATATTAGCACAATTTTGAATTTAGCCATAATTGTGAGAAATTGTCATGTTTAGAATAAATTATGGTTAGTGACACTTAATTTGGTATAATTTACATACCAAAAAGTATAAATATGATAAATAAGAGGGAACGGGCCATATTAATAAATGTGACAATGTACATTAAAAGTGTAATAATGAAATAAGTAAATTAGGAGTAAATTTACTTATAGAATTTGTCATAAATGATAAATTGTTCATTTACCACAAAATATGTAACTTGCATGTAGGTAAAGTTTTGGCCATAAATTATAAACTAGGATATTTAATCTAGTTTTGGCAATGAAATAGGAAATGGCCTGAACTGCAAGTTGGGTTAGGACTTAGGCCTAGAATATAAGTATACTAGTGGGCAGGACAAAATGAAAATGGTATAGGCCAAGTTTATTTAAAAAGGGAAAATGGACTTTGAAGATAAATTGTTGACAATTTATATATGGACAAAAAAAGGTTTTCTCTTTGAATAACACATACACCTGAAAGTTCTAGGGTGACAGAGAGGATAGTGTCTAGGCTTGGGTTTGGAAAATACAAGTTTCCTGCCCTCCCTGGCTATCCCTAACTGATCCGAAGGACGGGATGGTTGTTTTCAAAACCAGATTTGGAAATTAATCAAAAACCCTTTGAACTTAGAAAACATGAATATGCCTAACCCGAGGTTAGACTGAGTTGCGGTGTAAACCTGCCCGGAACCGACCGGCACATCCAGTAACTCCAGCAATATCTGTCTAATGTGAGAGGTTGCGGCTTTAATTTATTAATTAAAGCTAGAACAAGAATGGGAGAGTTAAGTCCATAGAAACACTTAACCAATTTAACACAGTTAAGCAAGAATGGGTGGGTTAAGTCCATAGAAACACTTAACCAACTTAACACAGTTAAGCTAGAATGGGAAGGTTAAGTCCATAGGAACACTTAACCAACTTAACACAGTTAAGCTAGAATGGGAAGGTTAAGGAACACTTAACCAACTTAGCACAGTTAAAGCTAGAATGGGAGGGTTAAGTCCATGGGAATACTTAGCCAAATTAACATGTTGACTAAACTAGAAGGTGGGGTTAAGTAAAGTTAATACACTTAGCCAATTTAACATGTTAATTAGACTAGAGGTTGGGGTTAAGTAATACACTTAGCCAATTTAATATGTTAGCTGGACTAGACCATAGGGTTAAGTAAACTTGAACGCTTAACCATCAGAATATGATAAATGAATAGGGTTAAGTAAAAAGCATAAAGGGATAACACTTAACCAGTTTAACAGGATAAGGGAAGAGGGTTAAGATAGCTTGAATCGACTAAAGACACTTAACCAATCCAACCCGGCGAGAAAGAAAACTAAGTAGTAAACCTCAGTTGAAAAGGGGACTAAGTAGTAAAACTTAGTTAAGAAAACAAGGAATTTGGAAACTAAGTGGTAAACCTTAGTTAGTAGAACTAAGTAGTAATTCTTAGTATAACACGACGGAGTGGACATCCATCTGGTTTTAAGAAGGCTCCAACGAATTGGGTTACGAAGCCCGAGGCTTCGAGGGGACGTGAGGGTACTCTTGGTATCCCTCTGTGAGGCTGAAGATGATCCGCCTGGGCGCACAGAGGTTAAGGTTTGCGATAGAAGAGCCAAGGGTATGCCTTGGTTGCAATATATATATATATATATATATATATATATATGGCAACCTAAAGACTCGGATGGACCAGCGTGATTCGGTGAGAAATCGGAAGCCCTGTGATAGCAACTCGTCGTTTACCATCCATCTTCAGTCAAGCGAGACACGTGAAGCGGGAAGGCTGGAGGACTCATACGGACCACATACTTGCTATCTAGTTGTGGTTGCGGGGTGTTGTTGGCCATAGAATTAGTGGGGCAGATAGGGGCCTTCGTACAGTTCTCATTTTACAAGGGTGGCCTTCCATTAGTTGAGGGAGGGGTCGAGTGGGACCATAGCCACTGGAAAAACAGACCTTAGCATCTGCATCGGCAGATATTGAAAGCTCCCGACTGAGTTCCGTATTTCTAGACTAGCCCTGACAGCGGAACTCGGACCGCACATTACTGGACATGTGCATCTAGACAAGCGATAACGATTCGCGATACATGCGTGGCAAAAGTCTAGGAACATTTACCACCCTAGGTGGTGTGTCCTAGACTAAAGGGCATCGTTAGACAGGTAGCATAATCCCTAGTTTGGAACTAGGTGGCATAAACCCTGAATCCAAGAAGCATTCAGAAAAATAGCGTAAGTTCTAGTTGAATCTAGAAGGCACTTGATAGAAAACCCTAGATTAGATCTAGGTAATTAAATAATAAATGGATGTCTGAAGGCGACGGAAACTACAGGGATTGGGATCACATTATCGTTACTAGTAGGGACATTAGTTAGGCGGCGCAGAGATATAGAAACCAGAATAATAAGGTAATAGCGAAGCAGAGAAAGTATTAAAGTATATCCAGTTTATCTTGCCTTAGTATATCTTGTGGTAATCTTATCTTATCCTGTTGACCCTATCATCATGGTATTGTCTTGTATTCAGTTAATTCATGTCGTTTCATTTTTCCCTATTCACATGCTAGAAGTTACTGACTTACTCAAGCTTTATGTCTGACTCTGTTTTTCTTTCGCTTCTTTTCTTCCGTCCCCCCCCCAGGTAGTTGAGGAGGGAATAGTATAACTCAGGATTAGATTGGACCGTTGCTCTTTCCCCAGCTTGAAGATTTGACGAAGTTGTCCTTGGATTCTCTTTCAGATGCTATGGCTGGCTCTTGCTACTTTGGGGAATATAAAATGTTGTTTTATGCTTCTTTATTTTGTAAAGACAGATGATACTCTGATATTGTAAAAGAATCTTGTATAGACTATTTTACCAATAAAGCAAAGTTCTATTTTCCGTTGTTTAATATTTGTCTGTCTTGTAATTTATCTGCATCTTTTACCCAAAATGCTCCACAGAACTTAGTGCATTCCCTTTGTGAGCGACACTAACGGACGTGGGGTGTTACAGGTATATTGATTATAAATCTAAGATTATGCCCTTAACATATAAAATGGAAAGGAACCACAATTTCCTTCCAATTTAAATACCTTCTGATCAACAAACACATTTGTCAAGCCATTAACATGTAAAACATGAATTTTTACTCCTTACATGTTAGAGGGGTTGGCTGAATACACAATGCACTACCAAAAAAATGAATGTTTAAACCCATAAATTATTTCATGCTTGTTGCTTTTTTGATGTTACTTCACGCACCGATGATTGAATAAAATGTCAATGGCTAAATGTAACTTGGAGATAGCATAAATGGTTGGATTCTGAATGTTGTTTACATAAAGGGACTTGAGATTTGTTTGTTGCTGTGACTTTACAAGAGCGTTAACCTTTCAAATTTAATGTTAATTCATCATCTTTGCATATTATAAGCCATGAATCATGATCATACCGTGTGCTAGTACTCTATGTGTAACAACTATTTTTGGAAACATTTTTGAAACATTAGAGCTATATTCTTGTATCACGACAAAGAATACAAGGATATGCAACTATTGAAATATACATAATTCTTAATCAATGATTCAGGATTTAAAGCTAATTTGACGTAAAGTTTACAATTTATGATTTGAATCCCATTTTGCAAACCTTGCTTGCCACTATAACTTCAACACAAACAAATCACTTATAACCCAACACACAAAAATAAACTAATTAAATTATAGTGAAATTTCGGAATCAACAACCTTGAACACTAGAAGTATACATCAATAAATAAAAGTTGGTATGAACAATCATCAAATTGCAGGTGAGAAATGCAGAGAGCCTAGACGTGTGAGGTTGAATTGTTACACTCGGTGATGAAGCCGACATTGTGGGCTGGATGGGAAATCGCCCTCTTCACGCAACAAACTAGAATTTTCATTAATTAAACTGTTTTTATAAAATATTTGAACATTTCCTAGTTTCGCCCAACACAAACTAGAATCCTAGCTTCATCGCTGGTTGCATTGTGGCGAAAATGAACGAACGAAGAGACCTTTGTTTTAATTCACACGTAGTATGTTAGGTAATTTAATAGCAAAAAAGTCAAGAGAATCCACCTTTCTTGTCTTGTTGTATGTGATCATATCAACTCCATCATCCATTGCACTATTTTTTAGTATGAATATATGTACTCACTCGGTTTGTGACCCCAACAAAAGAAAAACTGCAAAGAACAAATGAGGTATACAAAATTAAAAATAATTGTTTACAAAATTAAAAATAATTTCAAACATAGACAATGAAGGTAAAGGGCTCTACTTTCGAAGCATTAAAATGCAAAATAATAGCTTCGTCTAGGCTCGAAATAGAGACCTTCAGTGCGTTAGACTGACATGATAACCAACTACACCACGAAACCTTATTGATTTATTTGTCAAAAAAAAATATGTTATCTATATCGTTACTCCTTTATCGGAATAAACACATGAATGATTGAAAAATGCAAGTACTAAGTTACAGCCACGACGATATTCAAAAAGTTAAGAAGCTACCCCAAATTCGGGAAACCCGGGTTATTGCAAAGGCATATGCATTCAAAATATAGTCATTCAGATTATGAAAATTGTTATTTATATTATATGCGTTTCAGCAATAAAAAAATCAATTTTTACATGTAATTTTCATGAACTAATTAAGTCAGTCGAGATAGAGCGAAGCATTATATGCAAAAAAGAGAAGTCCAAATGGAGCCCAAATGCGGCCTAATAAAAATGGATGGTTCCCATAAAAAATTTGATATAAACAAATATTGCATTAGATAACCAAAAATAATAACTTCATTTTTTGCAAATAAATATGTTCTATTTATATTTCCAATGGTTTAATATTCACTATGCATAATAAAGTAAGATTTATACCGGAATTATAATCAAATATTGATAGAGCAAATATTCATGAGACAGCTGCAATTAGAAGGTATAATAATAGCAATCAATTTAATTCGTTATTGGTAGTAAACTACTACAGATTATGTCTAGAATTATATATATATATATATATATATATATATATATATATATATATATATATATAGAGAGAGAGAGAGAGAATGAATAAAAGAAAATGATAAACCATTAAAATTAAATTTGGAAGAAGAGTTCAAGGGGAAAAAATTACTTACCATTATTTAAAGTAATGTAAGTAAATAGTTATTGACTGATTATTCGTATAATTCGAAATGAAATAAAGGAGGAAAACAAAAAACCATTGTTACATGAGGAGGTTAAACAAATAAAGAAGGTAATTAGGTGCTTTTATTATAACTATATTTCATTTGATGAAACCGAAAAAAGTCATGCTAACAACATTTTGCTGAATCCATATGCAACCTGGAATTGAATTGATATGGTGCCAAGAAAAATATAGCATTTGGTTGACAACATATGCAAGCTGGAATTGAACTGATATGTTATGTAGAGCAGAAGTGAAAGCAGAAATGTACAAAAGAATGAAACACAACATATTAGATGTAGACTTGAACATCTAGCTGCAGCGGAATTCATCTAGTCAGTACATGGAACATTTTGACAAATATTTGAAAGAAAATTCTATGAAGAAAGGAATATCCAATGAGTACACTTGAAGAGTTTATAAATTTATATAGATTACTTTACATTACTATGGTTGTTGAAAGTTGAATGATGAAGAAAAACATGACGTATAATCTTCTCCGTACTAATTTGAAATAGTTAATTGTGTATCAAGTAATCAACATTACTTTATGCATATTTACAAGGTAAACTTGAAATCATCAAGAAAAAGCATTTTGAAACAATACAGCCGATGTTTTGAATTGTTTATAAGATCCATAGATCACTAATTGGTATTTAAACGCAAAGTTTACAATTTGATATACATAACCGAATCAGAGTGAGTTTTGAATTGGCCGATGAGGAAATTTAAAACAAAATAAAAAACAACAGAAATCCACGGACATTAGTTCTTTGTGGAAACTCAAAGATCAAACGGAAGTAAAAAGGTAATTTCCGAATGCATGTTATCATGCTTTCAAAACTGTTTTAAAACTAAAAAGCAGGACCATCACAAAATAATGTAACATGCCTTTAGCTTTTGAAATTAAAAGCCGCTAACTCCAATTCATAGATTCTTTTCCCAATAAAAAAAATGGCATTTTTAAATAAGTGAACTTATGGATTGCCTTTCTTAAAAACCATCCATCCAAAAAATAGGGGACAAGAACATTGCTAGTGCATTCTAAAAGGATTTTTGACTTCGTTCTCTTCACAAAAGAACAGTCGACAATTATCAACTTTTTGCCCTGTATACAACTAGCCTCTATCGTGCAATGGATTAAAGTTTAGTTTTTGTCTGCTTAAATTGAAGTTTTTGAAGTGAGACATTAGATTTGGAAAAAGAAAAATGATTTCAACAAGTAGTTATTTTTTCCAGATAATAATGGAAACTAATAAAAATTATGCTCATGAAAGAATTATGAACCTTTTTAGTATAATATAACGCATGTCTGGCATTTTATATCTTCCACAGGAGCTTTTGTTACCCCAGAATACTTGTAATGCCCATCTCATTAACTGGTGAAACACCTTATGTGTTAAGACTCACTTCCACTTCCTAATATGATATATGACAAGATATCTGCAAAACCAAAGAAACATAGGAATAAATACCAATCAAACACACAAATTACTAATAGAACCTTTGTTCCTTTCCTGGCAAAGTCGCAATACGAATCATGTTAGGGTTAACGAAAATATAAAGCATAAAAATCAATCGCTACCAGTAACAAAAGAAATTACATGTTCAACAACAACAACAACAACAACTCTATTATTGATAATAATAACTGAAATTATAATAATAGTTTAAATTACCAAATTTCATTGTCGTTCTCTGAGAATCTGAAATCAGCCTCGTTGTAGCGGATAGAGCTTGAAGGTAACTGGAAAAGCTTGAAAGGCGTAAGATGAAAAGGAGCAAAGTGAACGCACAGTACCAACTATAGCAATGTTTTAGGAATGTTTGATTATTGATTTTCACTGTATAATATTGATTTTCATGGAGAAGAGTGCAACGAAGATGAAAAGATGGAAGGCACGCACAGTACCTACTATAGCAGAAGGAACGTATTAAAAAAAGTGTGGTGGTAACGGCACTCCAATATGTTCTTCTAATACCGTAATTAAAAAAAATTAAACTCATTAAATTTTGTACGCTTCCTAATACCACATTACCTCTCCATTCTAATCTCTCACTCAGTCATTATTTGCCGAACTAATCACGTACTAAGCTAATCTATAAGCCGTAATATCTCGTAATCGTTGTCTTCTTTGCATCTCTCGTGGGAAAATTCAAATTCGTATGGTAATCTCTTAATTGTTTGGTGATCTAAATACCCTAATTCTTACTTTCTCTTCTAGTTTGCTTAACTCAAGCCTTATTCACGACTTTTGTTTATTCCGGTGTCAAATACGTTGATCAGTTATAGATTTAGGGTTTAGCCCATTGATCGGTTTTACAAATAAGGACGAACGAATATTGAGCGAAATAGAAATAGGGTAAAATAGTGTGGTAGCCCCTATTTTTTAAGTGTGTGGTATTAAGAAGAGTGTAATACTAATTATTGTGGTATTCTTTAGTCGTGGTATTAGGAAGAACATATAGGGGAGCCCTTAGCACGACACTAAAAAAATAATAAAAAATGAAGTAAAGCTAGGTCGGTCAGCTGAATACAGGAAATTTTGAAACTTATATGTTTCCTTATTCACAAACGAACAATATTTGTAATTTGGAAAAAAAAAAATTCTGATGTGAAGAGATTTACATTCGAAAATTATCTGTGGAGTGTTTTTTCTTTCAAAATTATGATTTAAATTATGTGTATTTTAGTATAATAATATATATTTAAGTTAGAAGTTTATATTATATACACTAGACGCATATTAATCGTTCAAAAAAATTACTATCATATATTTGTTTATCTTAACGTAATAACAATCAATGAGATTGAAAAACATTTGTTTAAATTAAAGGTTTTCCATTTTTTTTATTTATCGATTATAATTGTATGATATTTGTCTATATTCACAGATGTGAACATCATATATTCGAAATTGATTTGAGATGCGGATATGGATATGACACTGTTCGAACATGAAAATATTTGTTAATAAACATTTGTAAACTAGTGCTAATAATGCACATTCCTAGGGCCCTCCCCGTTATATTCATCTATAATTTCTTATATTTTGCATTAAATATAAATAAAGCTATTATTTAAAGAGAATTACTTTAATAATAACAATATTTATGTAACATTCCTTAGTTTGGAATGAAATTAGAAGCCTCATATAGCAAAATACGTGTATAAAATGTGAATTATAGAGTAAACGCGACCTTCTACTAACGTCAAGGCTTTTCGAGAAACAAAACTTCACTCCAATATGGAGGCTAAGTTGGGAACAATATACGTGCAAATGGAGGAGTGGACTATTACAGTGGCATTAGAGCCAATACCAACTCGAATTGTGGCATTTCTATCGACTATGATGCCTTCGTGGTATTTTTGGCTTGTATGTCGACCATAAATGCACAACGGGGACGTTAGACTTTGAAGAGAGTAGACTGTAACACACCTTAGTTTATAATGAAAATAGAAGTCCAAGATAGGCAGAATAAGGGTATGATTGAGAAGTTGCATAGTAAAGCCCAACCTCTAAATAGTGTTGAGGTCTTTTAAGGAAAAACACCTATCCTATATGGTAGTTAAGTGGGGGGGAATTTATGCACGGACTGAGGAGCGAACTGTTACAGTGCCCTTGCTCTAGATCAATCAAGGCGTGGATTCCCAAACTCCAGTTTTCTATTATATTTGTAAATGAAAAATCAGCAATGTTAAATCCATTAGTATTATAGAATGGCTTCAAATTTAATTCCAACTATACTATGTTATGGTGTAAGTTGATTATTGATGATTAAATGTATGGAAAATATGTCGGTGGTTCTGACAAATTGGATAAAGTTCATAAACAAATGAACTTAGAACAATTAAAAGGGCCGAATTACAAAGCAACTCAGATAAAATCGAAGGGCCTTGATATTGATTTACTTTACAGTTGACTAACCATTCTAGATCAAAAGCAATTAAAATTACTGATGATGACAATGAATTAATGTTTTATACCGCCTCTAAAATAGAGTTATTTGTTAGGAAAAACCGAAGATTAGTGGTAGAGCAACCTGGGAAACAACATCTATAGCTAACTATAATTCACGAGCAATTCTATCTTTGACTTTTAATAATCGGCCAATAAATGTAGCGTAATACTGAAATTTATTATGGATTGAGTAATATATTTAACAAATATGAATGTAGATAAGAATAATATCATATAAAAATAAAATGATCACACAAGCGATTTTTATACCGGTTCGGACCTTCAATCCTACTTATAGTCTCACAATTTTGGGAATTTCACTAATCGACACCCTCACTTAGTCCAAAGGAATAAGGAACTGAGCAATTGAATAGGATTTCACTACATTTGCCCAAACAACTGAACATGCTTTCGCTTGGGAAACTAGAGGAGACTTCAACCTTGCAAGAATAACCGAACAGGACTTTAAATACAAAAGAAAATTGGTTTGGCTTAGTGTGTTATTGATATAACACGTATTAGTATTCAATCTGTATTACACTCTTCCTATAATCTTCTGCTTAAGTAGTATATATGTGTTTCTACGAAGACCAAAAATATATTAAATGCTTAAAAATATTGAAATGAATGTACTATTGCTTGTAAACTAGAAGTAATATGAGCATATAGAACGGAAGTATTTAAAATAGAAGATAGAGTGAGAATTGCTGATTTTGATCTTGAATTTGATATATGCATACATAGATAGTTTACGGTTGCAACTTCTAATAAAAGATATAACAATTTTAAAGAGTTGCAACCTTTACAAGAAGAGACATCTCTCCGACGAAGAGAGATGTTTCTTCAGGAAATCTGAAATTTTGACTATTATGCATCATTCAATAGACTGGATTTAGAAGTTTAGCCGATGGAAAATGAATTTAATCAAAAAGAAAAGAAATATTTCAAAACTGCCTGATTCAATCGGTTGATTTCTTTAGTTAAATCGACTGAATCATGATTTAGTTGACTGACTAAGAACATTAGTCTAGTAAATCTGCGTCAAGTTTATATACTTGTGCACATGTGTGGGATCAATCGACTGAGGCGGCACGTTTAGCCGATTGGACTTGCCAATTTTTCTTCCATGTTTTTATAAATATCCATGAGTTTCATACGTACATATGTACTCGAGGATAGATTTTAACATATTAATTACTTTAGTATGGAATTCTAAGTATATTTACTTGATCTCGAGTCTTGTCAGATCGTATGATGTTGTTTATTCATTAGCTAGTCGTTGTTGCTTTAACATCATCAATTTTCATATATACTTAGCTTTAAAGTACAAGATTCAACATTCTCCCCTTTCTTAATGAGGACAACTATATGATTTCTTGACTGCTTCTTCAGATATATCTTCCCTTGAATTTGTGCTTGCCTTGTTAAATGATTTTAAGATATATCTCCCTATGAAATATTATCTTCCTACATAGAAAATGGTCATTTTCCTCCTTTTTTTCATTGACAAAAGGAGAGCTCAAACAAAATTAGGTAGATAAATATGGCATGGAACAATTAAACAAAACAACATTGATAATATAACATAACGTTAAATATCTACAACAACATCAAACATTCAAACACAAAAAATAGAGTCATAATTAATAATTAAACAATCACCAACACAACATCACAAAACATTAAAATTGTACAACACAAGAGCTCTTAGTACGAAATAATTACTAGTTAAAAAATTGTTGACACCAAAAATTGGCATAACACCCAAAGCATGGGTTGTGTATAGAATAAATAAAGATTAATAATTGTGAAAAGTTAAAAATGGAGGAAATCACACACGAATTTATAGTGTTTTGGCGTTAATGAGCCTACGTCCACTTTATAATCTCTTATATACTATTTCAACTATCAGACTGAATAGTTACAATGACAGTATGATAAGAGATCAAACAATACTTTAATGCTAGAGCTTTCAGAATATGCTAAAAAAAGCGTCCTCCCTTCTGAATCCAAAAAGGGGTATTTATAGGTGATACAGTATTTGAGCAGATTTGGACACGTGTCGTGGGATCCAAGAGAGTAGTTGATGCCGAATGAGTCAGTATCTCCTAAGTAATTAGTATTCCTTGAATTATCGGCATGAAGTGGCTCCTGATCTATCTAATTCGGATGATCTGCAAAGGGTAAGATCGGGGATGAGCTATTCTATTGGCGGGCTTTTCGGCTCACAGTTGGATGCAACGCTGCTGAACATGCTTGGTCATATCGGGCTTCTCCTGGACCGCGCCTTATGAGGGAAATAAGTTTAAATGTCGGGCCTCGTCGATTGGCCCACTTCGAGCACTCAGGGTATGAGCCTGCAACATTATTGAGCCTTGATGGGTTGTCTGAGAGGCACATCAACACTTTGTCCCC
Source organism: Allium sativum (assembly GCA_030737875.1). Taxonomy (NCBI): domain Eukaryota; kingdom Viridiplantae; phylum Streptophyta; class Magnoliopsida; order Asparagales; family Amaryllidaceae; genus Allium; species Allium sativum. The sequence goes on along the minus strand of CM060924.1, from coordinate 993,044,897 downwards.
CAATGTATGGTACATTGGAAACGGAGCATACTTTGTAAACATGTGCCCTGAACAAATCTTTTCATATCAACCGAAGAATTTCATGGGTCGGTCTGAGTCATCCATTAAATGAGCCTTGTAAATTGCAATAAATCCTATCAGCCGTCTTGGAAACGTAAATGAGTTCAGATAATAAGGATGCCTCACTGCCATCTGTCTTATCGGTTGATCCTTGGCTCGTCAACTGCTTTACACGTCAGCCGAGTCCAGTCACGTCAGCCGAATGTGAATATCCACTCCATCATATTATAAAAGGGAAACTCTTTTCACCTTTTTCTCTTTACTTTTACTATTACTATTCCAAGAACCAATTTACTGCTCCATAGGAAGTAGAAGAAGGACGATCTCCATCTTCTCCCAAAGTCATATTTTTCAGGTAGAAATCGATTCTTCATCCTTTTCAAAATATTTAAATGTCATTCTTGCGTATGATCTCTCTTTCCTTTGCCTTTTTGCTGCAATTTGGGTTTAACCTGATCCATGATTGGGATACCAACATCGGATCGCCAGATTCAGCGGCGATGCGGTTGTTCATGGTGATACCAGTATCATTTGAGTAGGATCTGAAGGTGTCGGATTCGCTGATCTGATTATATCATGGAAGTAGAAAGATTTCCTGCCCATTCATAGCTTTTTGTGTGATAAGGTGTTCCTGAACCCTGGAACACATGGTGGTGCTTGAGAGGGTGGTAAAAAAGGACAACGATCTTAATCATGATTTTTGTGGCTTGTCTTTTACTGAAATAGCACTGTAAAGGGGCACTAACCCTTTTTGCATTAATCTTTAATTTCAGCTTGATAACCTTTTCACATACCGATGGTTAAAGCACATAATGCCTATAAGCGGGGATCGGGCGAGGTATTGTCCTTTTTCCATTAGAGTAGATAGTACTTCTGAGTCGTCGGATCAATCGAAACCTGATCTTGATAGCGACCCTCGAAGTCGGTTGACAAGTCCACTACCTCCCCCTAAGTAACGGTCGAATTAAATGAAGCGACACCTATTCCCATAGCACTCGACATGCTTCCAGGCACGGAAATTCTAGAGAACCCTCCAGATGTGGAAAGGATCACGATAACTCTTAAATGGATACAGAATTTGACTGGTAAACATAACATTCTTTTTGACGATGTACTTCTCCCTAAGAAAACTGATCGGCCTTTCAATCCCCTAGGCGGTTACATGTCAATATCTCTTCCAATATGTAATGTGGGAGATGTACCCCCTTTTTCCTTCATTTATTGTCAACTTCTTACGATGGATGAATTCGGTTCCGATGCAATTTCATCCGATTGCTTATGGCAACCTCTTGTCGTTCTATTACTTGCATATGGGATATTTGGATTACCCTCCAACCTTTGATGACTTGGCTTTCCTTTTTCATTTTAAACACAATGAGAAACAATCTCCCTCTCTTCTTTACTTCAAGGATGCCCGGGTTTGGAAGATTATTGAAGAGATTCCGAGCAAGGTGGGTGATCCAAGGCGGGAATGGTTTTGGATTAGAGGGCAACCGGGATGCGCTTGATATTGGCTTCAATGCTTTAAGTCTCTTTGCCGGTTGATACTCCCCACACTAAAGTTCCTTATGTCAATCGCTATGCTTCTTCTTCTTTTTTTTATATAGGGGATGACCCAACGAGGCCTGAGGAGGAAGTGTTTGAGGAATGCCATGTGCGATTGATTGAGCTGGACCCGAAGTGGCGATGGTTTTGGAATTGCTTGACGGACAAGCATTTACATCAATATGCTCTCCTTGACGAAGGTAGAACAAATCCGAGTCAACAACACTGAGCGGCCAGGACGTGATGCCCTCAACTAAGAAGAAATCGAGGAATTTGGGTACGCAGATGACTCATTCGGTCGGGAGATCTGCTGTTCATCCCTCGCCTGGGAAGAAAAATAAACTTGGTCCAAAGAAGCCTACTTTCGAAGGACGGGCTCGAGAGGCTGAGCGTCAAGAAGTCGGGCATCGAGAGACCGAGCATTGAAAAAGAGAGAAGGTTCCTACCAAGAAAATCCCGAAGAAAGCGCAAGGGAAGCCAATCAAAGAGAACCTTACTGAGAATCGCTCGAGGATTCTGAGGTCGAGAAAGATTCTCCCGCGGCCTACGATTCGCAGGAAGAACATGTCATATCCCCTCTTCCTGGGTTAGAAAAACTGTAGATGCCAAATACTATTCTTTCACCATAGAGTTTATACCCAAATCAATTTTTTTCCAATCAATCCGAGGGGATGTCTTTCTCGGTCAAACAAAAAGGTGTCGAAGGTATGATCCCACCCTCAATATAAGGTTTATCTAGATGATTTGTTACATAGCATTTACACTGTTCGTCACAATACCATGTTCCTCTCGTGTAAATTGAATGTTGACTGTCTTAATCATGATCCTTCTTTTCTCAAAGGACATCGATGAAGAGTTTTATGGCAATCTTTTTGCCTTCCTTCCAACGATATTAGGCCAGACGGGCCCGCTTTGCAGCACGTTGGGAGAGGAAACGATGATGAAGATGATAGCAACAAGAGAAAGAAGGAAAAGAAAGATGAAACCACAAGAAGTGGCAAAGAAAGAGAGAGAGGAAAAGAAGTAAAGAAAGGGAAGGAGAAAAAAGAAGACAACAAGAAGGAAGCAAAGGAGAGGGAGACAGAGAAAGAAAAAGAGTTGACTCGAGATCGAGGTAAGCAAAAGAAGAGAAGCATGGGAAAACATGATCGGACATCGGAAGACAAGGAAGAGCTGGGGAGCATGCCCAAAAAGAGAAAAGGGGATAAGTCCTCCAAGCTTTGGCTTTCTCCCTATCCTCGGAAAAAGACCCCCGAGGAGGGAGAGAAAGCCGAACATTCTCAGGATGTGTTGAGTTGCCACAGATCTTCGGTCGAACCTTCTTCCACCAATTGAGTTAGAGAGTTGGAATGAGATTTTCCCGACCTCATCTTTAGAAGGATTGAACCTGCCCCTGAGTTACAACCATTATCGCGTAGCTTTCACCGTCATATTCGCAACAAGCTAGACCATGCTCTTTCTCAATATAACGCAATGCGTGAGTATGCCAGACTGGTAAGTGGAGTGTTGAAGGAGAAGCTGACCGAGATCGTCGGTCTGAAAAGAGATATAGCTAGTGACAAGAAGACCTTCGGGTTTTTCGAAAAGGAAATTAAAGATCAGGAGCTACAGGCAACGACCGATAAGGAGAGGTATGAAAAAGCAATCGAGGATCTGGCACCCAAGTCCAATAGAAAGGTCGGGAGTGTGATTCTATGAGGGGATAGATCGAATCTTTGAAGGAAGACAAAGCTTGGTTGGGTATAGAGATACAGAATCTCAAAGCCGCCTTTCATTCATCCGAGCTGGCCAAAAATCTGGCCAAAGAGAATGCCACTGCGGCAATTGAGTCTGCTAATAGCTCGAAGCTCCAACATGATATCGATATTCGAACCATTAAAACCTAACACTCAGGAGATGGTCGAGCTAATAAAGGGTCATGAGCGTCAAGCTCTCTCATTCTTCACAAGGTTCCTTCATCATAGGGATCTGTCTTGGACGCCGAGGTATTCCACTGTGCTGGCCAACGCATGGAAATTAGTTTTGAGGGAAGAGAGAGAGAGGCGGATCAGGGTCGTCTAGTGGATGAGGAGGCTTTGATGACCCACATTCTTAATGATAAGGAACGAGCAATTTTGGCTGAGAGGAGAAGCCAAGAAAAGAGTGCGGCAGAGGTAGAACACCGTAGAGTGAAGGAGAAGTTTGTCCCCGAGAGAGAAGTTGGTGGTTGTCGGATCAAAGCATCCATCTCTTTCATTTCTACAAACATTGGAATGAGGTCGTCATATGTACCTCCACCCAAACCAGTCAAAGTCGTGGAAGAGCAGCTAATCGAGCTCGATGTTGGAGGTAAGCTCATTCGCCAATTCTAAGTTTACTTGTCCCTCCTTGACTTGTGTTTTTTGTGGCAGCTGCTTCGTTAGTGAGGGAGAGTGTAGAGGTAGAAACTGCTGCTGGGGAGAAGAGCGACATTGAGGATACAACCAAAGTCTTGTGGGATGAGAAAATCAACATAACATTATCGGAGGACGATGACATCGAGTTTTTCGGGGAGTCTAAGAGAGATGATCACACGTCCATGGTCGAGATCAAAGCTCAGAGTGATAAGGAAATTTCTTCCGTGAAGCGCGAACCACTTGAAGACCCTTTGAGCGTTTAACCCCTTCGAGCTATTCACCCGACCATCTTTCTTCGATCAAGACGCCGGCTCCTGTGGATCCTTCTAACCCACAAGTCTCAGCATGAGCTCCCGGAAGCACGGTGAAGGAGACAAGGCACTGAACGACCACCGAAGAGATGTAGGAAATGATCAAGAAGACAAAGCTGGCAGAAATGATCGAGGAGGGGAAATGCCAGCTCCGTTTTAGAAGTTCTTTTGTTGTAATTTTCCTTTTAGGCCCTCTGGAAGTTTCATGCGAGTGCGACCCTCGCGTTTGTAATTATCAAACTTTGTATCTTTGAAGATGATGTGTGACAGCCCGCACCGGACTAGCCGACATTTCTCCGAAATGCGTTGTGCCGATGTCCAACTAGCACGGGACGGTAGCCAAAGAAAAAGGGTGTAAAGCTAAAACTACCAAAAGAACTTGTAGTATATCTCACAGCGCATGGAATAAAATATAATAACAACATAACTTTGACATAAAACAGGCGAGACAGTGCATAAGCTAAAAACTAAATCATCATAGCAGCGGAATCCATTATACAGCTTATGATCCAACATCATTATTACAACTTTAAATTACCGTCTCTAAAGCAAAAGAAAGAAAAGGTACACTACTAATGCCCAAGCAGTGACCAGCTACAACACAGGGAGTATATATGTATATCATATGTGGAAGCCTCCTGCTCGTCTCCAGACAGCTACTCGCGCATTACCACATAACATGTCTCTAGTCTGCTCGTTTAGGAGCACCTAGAGTAATAAGAAGAGACATAAAACTATGGGTCAGACAAAAGTCTGGTATGAGCGATAAGCAACAAAACAGAACAATAACAGGTATAATCCAATCATACCTGAACCTGGACCTGCAACCAAAGAGTTAGCACAAAAAGATGTACAGTACTCTAAGGTAACACTAACACAGTGTAAAAGTAATATGGGGTGTGCATGACATGATGATAGCAAACATCAAACATAGCAATCATCCTCACATCTCTCACTCAGTGCGTAAAGAATATAATATCCACTACTTTGGTCACCTAATCTTTGGGCCATGACGGAGTCCAACCCCGTACAACTATCACTATGAACCCCTAATCCGTCTCTTAGTGGTGAGCCAAAGTTATAGGTATTGATAACCCCTTTGCACACGTCCCGCAGCAAAGTCCAATCATGAAGTCAACTCGTTGGTTCCCGTCTGGATCCTGAGTCACAACTTCTCATTTGGACTACCTTTGCATCTCGGGTTTTTGGTCATCATTCCCGTTCATTTCATTGATGTACTTAGCTTAATCCTCGATTAGAAAGCGATTAGGAGGTGTTTAATTGAAGAATTTGAGTGTGGAGGCCATTACTAGGGTTAGGAGAATGAAAGTGATGGCTGAAAAATGACAAAGAAGGGTTTCTCTAGCCCCTATCAGCTCTTAAATACCCCTAATCCCGAAATCCCTAATGGACCTAGCTGCTAATTACCCAATTATGCTCATTTAAGCTGTTTTTCACTTTCCAAACTTTATTTCAGCCATATCTCCCAAACGGTATGTCTGTTTGATTAATGTGACCACTCTACGGAAAGAGAAACCATCATCTGAATCCAATGGTAGTGGTTTCAGGTTAAAACTCCATACCAATCAAAAGTTATAGGCGAAACAAGATTCGCCAGTGGCGAAACAAGATTCGCCAGTGGCAAAACTGTCGTTTAAAAATCAGCAAAAATCATGAACATGGGAAATGACCCGAATAGTCGTTCCCCAAAGTTACATGACCATACGACTTCATAAAAAAAATTACGATCCTCCGATGCATAGAATGCGGATCATTACATTCCCTCCCCCCCCCCCCCCCCTCTTAAGGAATTTCATCCCTTAAGAAATTTCACCCCCGAAATTCCTTAACCAAAACATGCAAATGATCCCGCATGCCTATCAATCATTTGCAACAATCGAACATATATAACAACACAACAAGCCTATCCTAGCATGCGGTTTACTAACATGGGAGTACTATATCGATATTAAAACCTTACCACGCAAAGAGCTCTAGATACGTCTTCCTTATGTTCTCCTCTGTTTCCCAAGTACAGTCTCCCTCATTATCACCCCACTGGACTTTGACTAGTTTGGACCGTCTTCCCTCGAAGTTGCTTCGTATCGTGCTCGAAAATATGAATAGGTCTACGGTTCCCAACCGCCTCGGGTTCTACCTCGATATCATCCAATTGATCTGGTGAAATAGCCATATTACGGTAGTGCACAAACTTCCTTAACTGGGAAACATGAAATACGTTGTGAACTCCCGCCATCTTGTCTGGTAATCTGACTTTTGGTTAATCGATCCACAATTACCCAAATACTATCATGGTCCGATCTAGTCCTTGGTAAACCATCGATGAAGTCCATTGAGACTTATTCCTAATTCCATTCGGGAATTTCCAAAGGTTGTAACAAACCACTAGGCTTCTTTTGCTCATCTTTAACTAACTGGAAATTCATACTCTTGGAGATAAACTTCCCAACGTCCCTCTTCATCACTTCCCATTGATAGGTTTGCTTCATGTCTCAATACATTTTGTTACCACCGGGATGTATAGTCAATTTCGAGTAATGCCGTTCTCTAAGCACTTCATCTCTCAATCCACTAACATTGGGTATAACCAGTCTCCCATTCTTTCGAAGCCATCCTTTTCTATCAAGTCCATACTTGTTCATTTTCGCACCACCGATACTTATCCCTACCTTGGAGATGATTTCCATTAGGTTAGGATCGTCCCTCTAACTGGAACCAATCCGCTCAATCAAAGTCGGTCTAACCGTCAAACTTGCTAACAATTCTGGATCTAATCCATACTTAGGTCTGAAATCATATCCCACAATATACTCCTATTACTTTCATTCAAGAAACATAGCATCTAAACTGGCATGTCCCCTACTCAATGCATTAGTACAGCACCTGGTCTGGTACCACATGCATCCGTGTATACCGTCATCTCTTCATTCTCTATTACCAGAATCCTACAAGTGATAGTCTACTCAAGGGAATAAAAATAGGAACAAACATAGCATCCATCAAACATGTCCTATCTATCACCTGCTAAAGCCATAAATACGTCGACGCCTACTTGACTGGTTCAACCAATCCCAAGGGCTAATGGAAGCCCCGGTCCCAAACGAACTACCGCACGTCCAACGCACGTTTATCCTCCATGGATAACTAGATCACATCCAATGGATCCTAGGTAACGGGCGTCCCTAGATACCCCTGCTTCGAGTCCGCCTAGAACACTCGAACACATACTCAGAAATAGTCTCGAGTATCCATTACGCACAAACTCGAGCACAAACTCAAGTCCAACATGAGTCGTCTCCCTATTCGTTGCATCTCCAAGATCAACAAACAACCATTTTTCCTTTACGAGTTCAAGTCCAACTTGAATCATCCTAGCCTTCGTTGCATCTCAACAATCAACGAGCACATCTTATCCCTTCGAAGTTCTACCATTCTAGAACCAACAAGAACATCAACAAAGGATCCTAAACAATTCATTACTTTGCAGCTTTCTCGAGTCCCACTCGAGTCGTCTCATAGCCCTATCAAATCCAACTCGCGGCACTCCATACCATTGAACAGTCTTATCATGTCACAGTCGCACATCACTCCTCGAGTAAGCCGAGATATCATTCAATGGAAATCACAAAAACTATTTATATCTCACTCAAACCATCCTAGTCGAACTCGACATACCCTAAGCACGAGCCCCAAAGTCCTAAACCAATATCAGACAAGCACTCAAGGAACGTCTCCTCCGAATTCAGACAATCTACGTGAGATGATACGAGCAAAACAACTAAGCAATCACAAGCAAACATACATCCTTGACTCGATAAGACCACATTACAACAAATCATGCAAAAGGCTAGTCGAACCACCGATCGGGTTCGTCACAACTAAAGGTCTATCGATAATCTGAAGTTCCAATTCCAACCTATCTACCAGGTCACTAGGTATGAAGGAATGGGATGTCTCGATATCAAACAAAACTTGAACAGGAACATCATGAATAGAAAGCATACCTTGAATAACGACACTCTTTCCCTTCTGTGTCGCAGTTGGGGCTTTCAACGAAGAAGGAACAACATTGATAGCATATGCTCTCACAATCTGCTTCTCTTTAGGGGTTTGTGGACATTTATCCTTATGATGTCCCTCTTGGCCGCCATTGAAGCACTTCCTTTCCCCATGCTTCTCCTGACAATCTCTGGCATAGTGCCCCTTCTTGCCACAACTAAAGCACTTGCCATCATTCTTGTTCTTCTTATTCCGACCATCTTTGGTTTGGTTCTGCTTCCTCTTGTTCTGAGAATTCTTCTTGCCTTCACTGCTTACTTGTGGTTTTGGCTCCCTGCAAATGCAATAGCAACTTTGGTCTTTGTCTTAAGGTAAAGACTCTCTGATCTCGATGCCTTTCCCACAATAGATTCAAACATCTCATCAATGTGGTTTATAAGTCTCTCCCCCAAATACCCATCTAATCCAGTTATGAACTTCTCGTTTTTCTTCTCGGCAGTGTCAATAAGGGATAATCCATACTTCAATAAAGTTTCGAACTTAGCAATATATTCCGAGACTTCCCAACCATTCTGCTTAAGTTCCAAAAATCTCTTGAACAGTAGTGATCTCTGAGCAGCTGGAATAAACTTATCACTAAAGCGAGTCCTAAACTGATTCCAAGTAACTTGATCCTCAGGAGTAGGTGCTTAAATAACATTCCACCAATTCATAGCCCGTCCTTGAAGTTGACGCGATGCTAGCTTCCTCTTCATTGCATCCTCGATCCCCACCTCCTCAAAGATGAGCTCACAACTATCTAGCCAATCTTGAACTTCCGTAGCAGACTCCGTTCCGTGGAACGGCTTCCCACCAAGACTAGTATAATCCTTGTTGAGCTTGGCGAAATTGGCTCTAGGCGCCTGCACTACTACACCACCACCATTAGCAGCATCAGGAACTGCTCCCCCGAGCATCCCTAAGCATCTCTCGCACAAAGGTAGTAAACATCGCCCTTATATCAGGGACATTCCTACTGTTGGCCCCTGAACCCGTACTCCTCGTATATCGGCTCATCGTTCAATCTGTAAAGAGAAAACGATTAACCATCTCAATGTGGTGCCCGTGCAGTACGACTTCATCCTTAGATATACTAATAGTATATATATATATATATATAGTTTTTTAAAACCAAAATATCACAAATACGCTCTCTCATATACGTGTACTATCTCTCCTTGATGTCTTCCCCTAGGTTAACTACACAACCTAGAGCTCTGATACCAAATGTGACGGCCCGCCCCGGACTAGCAGACATTTCTCTGAAATGCGCTGTGCCGATGTCCAACTAGCACGGGACGGTCGCCAAGGAAAAAGGGTGTGAAGCTAAAACTACCAAAGAAACCTGTAGTATATCTCACAGCGCATGGAATAAAATATAATAACAACATAACTTTGACATAAATCATGCGAGACGGTGCATAAGCTGAAAACTAATTCATCATAGCAGCGGAATCCATAATACAGCTTATGATCCAACATAATATTACAACTTCAAATTACTATCTCTAAAGCAAAAGAAAGAAAAGGTACACTACTAATGCCCAAGCAGTGACCAGCTACAACACAAGGAGTACCAAGAGTAATAAGAAGAGACATAAAACTCTGGGTTAGACAAAAGTCTGGTATGAGCGATAAGCACCTTGTGATCTGTGCGGATACGTGCAGATAGTTCAGATATGTACGGTTCGTGATTCTCCGGTCGGGGTCGTGATCCCCCATTCCCGCATCGGCTTGTGATCTGCTTGTGGACCCCTCTTTGGGTTGTGACACATGCTCGCGGTCCTCCTCTCCTGGGTCGGTTCGTGATGCTTCATAACCTCCGACTTGTGGTCAGCTTCCTCGGGTCGCTCTGGCATCGGCTCGTGGTTCACATTGCATCGGCTCGTCGTCCTCTTTCCTTGCTGGCGCGGTTCATGGCTCGCCATCCTAGGATTCACCCTCTTCCTCACGGTCTCCCTCCTAGGGTTCTCCCTATTCCAAATTTTTTTGAGTTATAATTTAGCTAATTAACACTAATCACCCCTAATTAGCGGTAATTAGTGAAAAACATTGCAAATCACTCACCTTAGCCATAAATAATCTTAGATCTGAAACTTTTCTACTTTTTGGATTGAATTCCTATGCAACACAGCAGCTTCAAGTCTGATTTGGTGTTGATTTGCCTTGATTTGATGTAGCTTAGCTTAATCCTCGATTAGAAAGCGATTAGGAGGTGTTTAATTGAAGAATTTGAGAGTGAAGGCCATTACTAGGGTTATGAAAATGAAAGTGGCGGCTAAAAAATGACAAAGGAGGGTTTCTCTAGCCCCTATCAGCCCTTAAATACCCCTAATCCCGAAATCTCTAATGGACCTAGCTGTTAATTACCCAATTAAGCCCATTAAAGGTGTTTTTCACTTTCCAAACCTTATTTCAGCCATATCTCTCAAACGGTAAGTCTGTTTGATTAATGTGACCACTCTACGGAAAGAGAAACCATCATCTGAATCCAATGGAAGTGGTTTCAGGTCAAAACTCCTTACCAATCAAAAGTTATAGGCGAAACAAGATTCGCCAGGGGAAAAACGGTCATTTAAAAAAATCATTAACATGGGAAATGATCCCAATAGCCGTTCCCCAAAGTTACATGACCGTACAACTTCATAAGAAAAAGAAATAAATATTCTACAATCTCTCGATGCGTAGAATGCGGGTCGTTACATGATGTTTAAATCGCTCCTGTCAAGCAACAACATTTTGTAATCATGCCATGGTATCGTAAATGAAAATCTATTTGTTTGCAAGGACTTGTGTCAGTTATGTGTAAAAACGTCATTTGGATTTCTTATCTAGTATTATCCTTTGAGGGTTATTCAAATGCTATCCTAGTCCGGGTCAGTCATCAACCCTTTTGCCCCACGTGTCGAGGTAAGTTGTTTGGATAGCGAGTATTCCAATCATATTCGAATGGATTTGACCCAAATCGGGGGTCAGACGCCCTTTAAGCAGGGGTGTCTCTAGTCTTTTATACTCACCCTTTAGTCGATAAGGGGTAGAGTTTTTAATCATCGAGTGGTCTTTTGTTGGGGTGCACCATTAACGCTCTTCCATCATTTATACTCTTCCTTAAGCTGTGAGGATTAGAGTTATGTTCAGATAGTCAGTCGATATGCTTGGTTCGGCGTTAACCTTTTATTTAAGTTAATAGAGCAGGGGTCGACGGTTGTCCGGTCGATCTAAGTTTAAGATCAGTACCTTCGCTTTGGTAAAACCTTTGTTCTTTTAATGGTGCTGGCCCGCTATGTCTCGGACCAATGCATTAAGGTGTCAGGATATAAGCTACAATTATTTGACTTACAACATTTAACTTTTATAACAATGAAACAGAGTGGGAATAAAGTCTTTTATTCAGTCGATGAAAGATTGCTCATTACAATACTAAAAAAAATGAAAAGAAACTAAAAAGTTCTAAGAAAGACAAAGTCGTAAGTGCTCTGCATTCCACGCCCTTTGAAAGGGTTCGCCATCAACAGTTGACAGCCTGAAGTTTTGATTATCAAGCTTTCGTTGAATGATGTAGGGTCCTTACCACTTGGGGCCCATGTGAACGGGGACTGGGAAGAACCGCTTCAAAACGAGGTCACCTACATCGAAAGTCTTTGGTCGGACCTTCTTATTGTAGTATCATGCGATCCTTCGTCTGTGGGCAACTGCAGTATACCTCTTCTCAATTGGATGGTCCGAGAAAGGGTTGTGTAGATAATAAATGAGGATTAATAATTGTGAAAAGTTAAAAATGGAGGAAATCACGCACGAATTTATATTGGTTCGGCATTAATGAGCCTATGTCCATTTTTTAATCTCTTATATCCTATTTCAACTATCAGACAGAATAGTTACAATGGCGGTACAATAAAAGATCAAACAATACTTTAATGCTAGAGCTTTTAGAATATGCTATAAAAGGTCCTCCCTTCTGAATCCAAAAAGGGGTATTTATAGGTGATACAGTACTTGAGCAGATTTGGACACGTGTCGTGGGATCCAAGAGAGTAGTTGATGCTGAATGAGTCGGTATCTCCTAAGGAATTGGTATTCCATGAATTACCGGCATGAAGTGGCACTTGTTCTGTCTGATTCAGATGATCTAGAAAGGGTAAAGTTAGGGATGAGCTATTCTATAGGCGGGCTTTCCGGCTCACAGTTGGATGCAACGCGGCTGGACAATCTTCGTCATATCGGGCTTCTCCTCGACCGCACCTGATGAGGGAAATAAGTTTAAATGTCGGGCCTCACTGATTGGCCCACTTCGAGCACTCGAGGTATGAGCGTACAACATTATTGAGCCTTGATAGGCCGTCCGAAAGGCCCATCCACAAAAATATAAACTATGCATAATAAAATAGGAGAAAATTCAAATAATTTACTCGTTATTAACTCCAACTACCTCATCGGATGACTATACACATCCACTTCAAAATTCTTCTTCCTCTTCATTATTTTTGGGAAATAACCAAGTAAATCATTCGGTTGATATTGGTTTTTTTCCAGAAGAAGGTTCATATGCTGAAGTTGAAGTGTCACAAGAAATCTTCTCCCATATATTACTGATAAATCCTTTGATTTCCTTAAGCTTTGAATTCATCATAGTCTTTGTGCTTTCAACCTAAGCCAAGCATTTATCATGCTTCTGTTACTTCTGAGAAATGGTATCATAGGCTTGGCAGGCTTACATGTTCATCCTTATTCCTCAATTCCCTCTAATTCTTAAGGTGTTTATGAAGACTGAAGAGGTTTTGATTGCTAATATAAGGATGGATGAATGGCTATACTTGGTTTGCTACCTTATTCGCCTCCCATTGTTCAAAAGATATTATATTATGAATTTGGAGAAGTTTTGGGAGTGCATTAATCTAAAGGTTTTGAGTTTAATGATCCAACTAGTGGAAATTTGGAATTGGGAACTTGAACATTAATGTTGGAAAGGATTCTCATAAAATAAGTGTGATAGTGGATTGTCTTCATTTGGCCTTGGTTAAAAGAAAGGACTTCATCGAGAATTATCTTTGATTAACTTACATTCCTTTGTCCCTATATAACATATAAAGCACGGGAATCATGTTAATAAATTTTCTTATAACTTCCAGTGATAGATTTAATTGAATGGGTTAAAACATGATGCATTATATGAGCTTTTGGCCTTGCAAATATAGCTTTCGATTTGATATATTGTCAGTGTAATGACCTGGATTTTTGGTTGTTCAAATTGATAAAAATCTATAAATGTCGACTTAAACAAATCCAAAGATACAGATAGTTATTGGGATTAATATAAGCAAAGAAGAAAGAAGAAAACAATCAAAGAGTCTCACGGTGGAAGGAAAAAATATAATAAATAAATAACAGTTCATAAGGTTGTTAAAACATACATTTGATTATATTTTACAACAATTATCAGGGTTAACAATCATAAAACAGACCAATATTTGCAACGGAATAATAATAATAATAATTACGTCTGTTGAGCTCCATCTTCATTTCATAGCGACACCTTCAATAACCGAAAACTCAGGCTGACCCGAGCACAAATGAATAGAAAAAAAATACTCGGATCAGAACTAAAATATTTTCATATCAATCAAATCAAAACCATGTAATAATATGAGTGTCACGATGTTAGAGATGCTTACGATAATTCACATCTCTTATCCAATGTATTCGTGAGTGCAATAACTTAAAAGATGTTACGAGAATTTCCATCTCTTAACGATCCGTCAAACTAAATATTATATAATACAATATGCTATTATAATATTGTCTATGGTTAAATAAAACATATTAAAATAGCGAAAGCGGGATTACATTTTCATCGTTACACATTTTATAATACCGTAGTCTATACAGATACCGTAAAGTCCACCGTAAACTAGTGGCTATCAGAGGGCACTCCATAGATACCGTACAAATCAAAGTCGTAGGGGGATCGATCAGGATAATATGACAAGACACAAGAGGAATGCCCAAAGTAGGAATATACTGGTTGCATACCTGGACTGGTGGTAAGGCATAGCCGCGACTACCGCCCAACTCGGACAACACTCTCAAATCAAGGATGTGCATCTTTCAAACCAAATCAACCAGGGGGCTATAGTAATAAAGGAAGAAGTGTCGCCGATGGAGCTAGCAAACCTACTTGGTCCGGTATAGCCTTGTTTTAGTCATTTTAGTTATGACCCGAATGACATCCATCATCGTTCTCTTACTTCATTCCAGTAGCGTTCGCCAAACCAACATACTTCATTCTGGATTCTCCACAACGTATAAAGTTGTTAAAGTGGTTTTCGGTATTGGAAGAGAGTATGAAAATGTCCGATCCAGGTCTCTTTAACAACCAAACGTTTATATTTTTCACACCGGTCAGTTCTTTTACATTTAAAAGAGGTACATACTTCATATCAAAATTTTAGATTTTTCCTTAAAAACCATTTCAATGGTCAAGGTAGAATAGTATTCATAATAAAATATCCATTAAAAACCAAACTTAGAATCTTGAAACAATTCCAATCCTAAAATAATTTGAATATTAAAATAGTTGAAATGTATAATAAAGTGGATTAGACTTTTTTAGATAGTTTGAAAATAGATAGTTAGGACAATAAAAGTTTAAATAATAGTTTTGAATATAAAAATAATATTGATCAAAAATTAGTTATATATAGTTAAATATTAAAGAAGTTTATGAAATAGACAGTAGATTTTTTTAAATAGATTATTATAATAATTTTAAAATAAATTATTTAAAATAATTAATATATATAAGTAAAAATAAATTAGTTTATAAAGTAAAATAGTTATTTATTAAATAGTTAGAATATATATATATATATATGTGTGTGTGTGTGTGTGTGTGTTATAAATGGAATAATTTATAAGAAAAATGGTTATTTACCAAAATAGTTTATATAATGCTTTAAAAATACTATAGTTGGAATTGGAATTTTTTTCGTCAAAAGTTCAATTAGACTTGAAGTCATATTCCAATTTCAAATCAAACCAACTCAATTTCAACATTTCAATCGACTAAATTCCCATTTTACAATCATTTCAATTCAATCAATTTAATTCGAATAGTTAAGTTTTCTATTTATAACAAAAATTGAGTTCTCAAATTCAGATATCGCCTTAAATTGATGTTAATTGAAATAAATATCAAAGGTGGATAAAACAGTTCAGTTTCAATAGATTTAATTCATATTCAAATTCAATGGAAATCGGCTTATAAAACAACATTTATATTGTCTTAAAACAATATCTCAAGATTCAAGGTTAAAACAAATTTCATTTAGCCAACCGATGTCCATATATAATTTTTTATCCTATGGCCAAGCGATACTTGTAATTTAATTTTTAGTATTTTGGGAAAGGATATATATCATTTCAATCCAAATCAGGATCATAGGTACTTATAATTTCAACCTACGTTCTTAATTCATTTTAATGATCAATCTCGGGTTTATTTGATGCCTGTAACATCTATGGTAAATGGTAAGGATTAAACAACACAACAATAGTCATATATAATCAAGGTGAATAACAGGATGAATTACACATCAATACATTAAACATATCAATCCAAGGCATCCATAAAAGTCAATACATCCAAACAGTTCAATATAACATCAATTTACTGGTCATCGGGTATGAGGGTTAAACTAGTAATTAAATTCTAATTGTTCAATTTATGTTAACAGTTAAATTAAATTATATTGTCAATACAGATTAACACAAATAAGCAATTTAAACTATCAAACAATACAATCATAACATAACATGATTTTAATTTTACTAACAATCGAATATTTTAGTTAGGTGTAAGTGGGTTTAATCACTTACCTTTGATTTCGGCACGTGTGAAATTCAATTATAGGCCAAAAAATCAACAGTCTCAGAATCAGTCCACGATAGCTTTAAGTTGTCCGAAATTTCGTTGTGATCCCAATGGGTCCGACCGTGCGTCAAACTGAGTTCGTATGTAAAAGTTATACAAGCTTAAACATTCAAATTTCAAATTTAAACCAAATAAAATAAAACAAGGGGAATTTTACTATAAGGGCCTTCTTTGGTTCAACATTAAGTTTAAAGGACACGACCTGTAATAACCCGGAAATCCGAGCCAATTTAAAAATTTTATTTTGGCAATTTTAGTGAATTTTGATTATTTAAAATGTATTATTTTAAATAATATCGACGAGAAATTTATTTTGAATAGAATTCGAACGTGTATATTATATAGATCGTCGTTAGAATATAAATATTTATTTATAATTATAAAAGGAATTGAAAATTGCGCGGTAGTTCGACAATTTGATTTCCAAATTCAAATGAATATACAGGATTCAAAATAAACCGGATTTTAGCGAAACCAAAAATAATAGAATCTAATTGAGAATATCTTTCCAACGAATCCGAAAAATTGAAATTTCATAGCGGGATTCAAAAGATATGTCCAGTTGAAATTTCAGAATAGTCGCTTGGAATTCTAGCCCTTAAAAATGGGAATTTTGCAAACGACCTCGGTTTTCGACGAAACCACTTTTGTTGGGTCCGCAGTGTCAAATTATTGCTAGGTTTCAAATTTCATAATTTTTCAAATCAATATGTGAGCGTGGCAAAGGAAAACGCGTTTGATCAGTTTCAGTTGATTTTAATCGACTGAAAAATGGCCATTTTTCAAACGGTCTCGGAATTCAACGAAACTAGTTTTGTTAGGATCGTATCGTCAATACGAAGCTAGAAAATATTTTTCTGGAATTTTTCGAGTTAGTATGTGGCCCCAGTAAATTGAAATGCGTGTTCAAATTCAATATATAGAGTTATATTTTGATTTTGACGAAAACTGATCGAAACGTTCGAATCAGCCTACGATACATATCCCATTGTGTTCGAAATGGGGGTAATTAGCTATGAACGACAGACGGTGGGCCTCGTTTAGAGGTCGAATAAAAAAGTCAACTTTTTGAAATTAAAATAATTAAAAAAAACCTCTCTCCTCTCTATGTCCTCTCTCAGCCCCCCCTTTCAAATCATTCCACCGTTCAATAAAAAAAAAGAGGAAGAACAACGAGTCGGGGAGGAGCCCCCCCCCAAGTGACTACGTCGCTCACCTACGCTCCCTCCGCCCCCTCGAAGACTGCCGCGCCCCCCTCCTCTGTTCCTCTCTCCTCGAGTCGCGATACCCCTCCCCCATTCAAGAAACCCTAAAAAAAACCGCACCCCTTTACCTATTGAAAACCGCTTCCTCCCCTGACGTCAGTGTAACGACCCGGAAAATATGAACCAATTTAAAATTTTTAAATTGGCTAAAATAATGGATTTTAAATATTTAAATTAAATATTTTAAATAATAGCAATGAAAAGGGAGTTTGAATCGACATTTGAAAACGAATATAATTAATTATAATTATAAACAAGGCCTGAAATGGCGTTGTAGTTTCAAAAATTGAATTCAAACTTTGTCGGACTGTACCGGGTGCAAAACAAAATGGATTCGATTGAAACCAAAAATATTTAAATCTGTTAGTGAATACCTTTCTAACGAATCTGAAAAATCAAATTTTCATAGCGGAAAGCAAAAGTTACGGCCAAATGAATTTTCAGAAAGGTCGCTATGTAATTTATATAGCCCGTGAAATTGGCCATTTTCATACGACCTCGAAATTCGACGAAACCACTTTTGTTGGATCCGGGATGTGAAGTTATTGCTAGGTTTCAAATTTCATAATTTTTGAAGCTAATATGTGAGCGTGGCAAAGGAAAATGTGTTTTGGTCAATTACAGTTAAATTGGATCGACCAGAAATGGGCCTTTTTGCAAACGGTCTCAGAATTCGGCGAAACTAGTTTTGTTGGGACCGTATCATCAAAACATAGCCAGATTTATTTTTCTGGAATTTTTCGAATCAGTTTGTGGCCGTGGAAAATTGAAATGCACGTTCAAATTGAATATTGAATGTTATATATTTTAATTTGAAGGAAAACTGACTGAAACAGTCGAATGGGCCTACGAAACATATCCCATTGTGTTCAAAATGGGGGTAAAACGCTAGGGACGACAGTCGTTGGGTTTGATTTCGAGTTCGTTTAAGAAAACCCCAATTTTTGAATAAATATATATATCGACCAATAGGAAAATTCTTTCATAAATTAAATAAAATAAAAAAATCAGAAAGCCCCCCCAACCCCCCCCCCCCCCTCGTTAAACACGATCGACGGCGGAAGAGTGCTCCGTTCTTCCTGGCCAAAATCCGGCCGATCCCTTCATCGGTGACCCCTACCCCAGTCCAACTTTTCGAAGCTCTCTCCCCCCTCTTCAAATCAACACCGACTTCACCCCCTATCGTCGCACCATCGGAGAGAACGACCTCTCCAAAGTCCGCACCTTTAGAGCGCTGCCACTCCTCCAGATCGCCGACGAGTTCAACGGCGTGGGGACCCCCTGGCGCGGATTTCGGATCAGATTCACGTGGCGCCGACCGATCTTGACCTCGAGCGATGGTTTGGCCAGAAAACCTAGACCTAGTTATGAAGGGTTTAGTTGAAGGTATGGCGTATATATATTTTTAACTGTCTATAACACTTTTAAGTGTTGCAAAACTGTGAAAAATCATATCTTTTTCGTGTGTTGACGAAATTCAGTGAAACAAGAGACAGTGGACTCGTGTGGACGTCTTCTACATTCTAGAAGAGACCGCATATTTTTCTGAGCCTTCTGCTATTTTTGGTGGAGTGGAACCCAATGTGAGATTTCTAATTTATAAACGATACGGAAAACGACGATGTATAAATTATATAGTCGATGTATGAGTTATATTAGCGTTGTACAGCTCTTGTATAAGTGTTGTATAAGTTGTACGTTCGATGTATAAGTTGTATATGCGTTGTAAAAATTATATATGTGTTGAAATAAAAGTGAATTGCTATATATATATATATATATATACGCCCCTCGTCCACAAACCATGGACGATATTTATCGATTGTGATTGGTGCGAAAATTGATGGATAGCGAATGGTTGATTGGAATTGTTTGTGGTTGATATTGATTGATTGTGGTTGAAAAATACCCGTTTGTGGTTGAGAAATATTTGGTTGAAACCACATAGGATTAGTTTTCGGAAATTAAATAAATATACATGCCGCCTGCGTGCGAACTAGATGCATGATTCCCCATTGTCAAAAACCGCGAGGTTTTAAGGTAGAGCGAGGAGCTATACTAGGGACGGTCCCGGTTTTAACTACCCTGCCATTATGCTGCCGAAATTTTGAATAATATTCATGTGTTTGAATTATTTTCATTTGTTGAAACTATATTTATTCGTTGAATAGAAAGAATTCATGTGTTGAGTCAATATTCATTCGTTGGATAGAAATTCATGTGTTGAATGGTATTCGTGTTTTAAATATAAAAATCACATTTTTATCATCTATATGAACTATATGAAATAATCTTTTTTTTAAAGAAATTGTTTTATAATAAAAATCCTATTTTTATTACCTATATGAACTATATAAAATAATAGTGTTTTGAAATGAATTGTTTTACAATAAAAATCACATCTTTATTACATACATGAATTGTTAAATATAGTGAAGTGTTGAAATAGAAGACAGTTAGATAAAAATATCAATTTTATCAAATGTATGAAAAGAATATAGCTTTGAAATCGAAGAATCGATATATATATATATAAATAGAATTGAAATATATCGAATAACGACGCTGTAGTTCGTATTTTGAAATCATGATTTCAAATGATTAGTGCGGGAGATCCGACCATCGGATTTTCCCGAAACCGCAACCGTTGGGTTCGCTTTGGAAATATATTTCCAACGGCACCAACTTTGTAAAAATCCAACGGTTGGATTGTCTGGAATGTTTAATTCAAATCTGAAGAAAAACAGCGCCAGAATCGATTATATATATATAATTATATTTAATCGAATAACGACGCTGTAGTTCGTATTTTGAAATTGAAACTTCAAACGATTATACCGGGAGATCCGACCGTCGGATTTTCCCGAAACTGGAACCGTTGGATTCGTTTTGAAAAGATCTTTCTAATGATATAAATTTTGTGAAGATCCAATGGATAGATTTTCAGATATGTGTAAATCAAATCTGAAGAAAAACAGCGCCACGGCCGCGTTATGGCCCGAAGCATCGTTTTGAATAAATTGGCTATTTTAAAATAAATAAAAATAGCGATAAATCGTTATAAAATATTATAAACGATATGGATGTGATTTAGAAATTAACTGAAGATTGGCTAAGTCGAATGGTTTCCTGGGTGTTGATCTGATGTTGGTTTCGGCCTTCGGGGTTAATATTTGGGAAATCGTTCTCTTACTGATTGACGGTTAGTGACTAATGAATTGAAATGATGCGTATGTATGTTAGTGTTGCACTTGTTTATTATATACGCGAGTTGCTCAGAAAGACCGACTTTATCCCATTTTGAATAACTGAATCGACGTTAAGAAATCAAATATGAAGACGGTGGTCGAAGACCGGAGATTTTCGCCTCGTTTGGATGGTAACCGAGGTCCTGATTGGGAGGCATCCCGAAATGTGGATAATGAGTGGTCATTGTCCAGACGTACGTGGTGATTGATGGGTTTGCGAGGTATATGGTGCCTCCGGTTTCGTTCAGACCCAGAATGGACTTGTAAATGGACTGTGTGTCTGACATTGGATTTTATTCTGTGTTGATTGATCCCTATTAAATATACATCTGTTTGGCGGCGGAGAATTTATTCTTTTGCTTAATGCCCTTCTCTGAAACGCACGAGCTCAGAGGTTGTATATTGATGGACATCCGTCGCATGGCATGAATTGCTAGTGTGGCATGCTAAGATGCAGTGAACAGGGCTTCTGTTGAAAAGCAAAGTCTTGTGGTGATGATCAAAGCACTGCCTGTGTGGCGTAGCTTTGTGTATAACATGAAATCGCGAGCCTCACACCCCGGTATGAACCAGAAACGGGTGTAAGGACCGTAGGGAGGGCATGCGTTTCTTCATAGCTAGGAGTCGTGTCGGTGTTTTTACACGGCCTGACATTTTACTTATGTGGATGATGGATAGCGAGGCGCCTCGGTTAGATCGGACGATCCGGGTCCGATGGAGTCATTCTTTGGCTCATTTACGCCCCATAGGGCGGGGAAACGTATTGTTCAGGCATAATAATCCACATCGGTGGACCGACCCTGACGATCCAAGGGGCAGTTGCGGCTATTCCTGAGGCTCGGGCTAGGCAGTCTCGAATTCGGTAAGGACTATCTTTTGCCTTGGTTCATGACGGAAATCCAATTTCCAATTACGACATCGTGCGGTTTTGATTGTATATATATATGTGGCGACATGATATATGGTACCCATGCCGTCTATGATTGATAGTTATGATTCGAAGTTGTTTTGAAACATATAAACACTAGTAATAATATCAAATGGTTTTGTTTTATTTGTATCAAGCATATTTTGGCCGTTATAAGGTAAAACTCTATCCTTCGGTTTGCGTTGCATTGTGTGATGGGAACTGAGTCTTATAATGGCTTCATTTTTATAAAATGCATTGCGATGTTTTAAAAGAAAGATTTGTTTTTAAAGCACTGGCAATCCAATGGAGTAAACCCGTTCCACGAAAGTGGCGTGGTCCTGTGATTAGCCATATTGTAAATGTGTTGAGTAGATTTCTCATACCAGTCCCATGGCTGACTCGTAGTTTGTTTCACATTCAAACTCGGGTGCCCCTTTTTCTACACGGGCAGCCTTGTATTCAGGTTTAGCTGGTTCTTTCTGGATAGCTGGAGCTGAAGATGGATTCTATCATTTATCTCTTTTTATGCTGTTCAGCTCCTATTTTACATATTTTGTTTGTTTCCGCTGTAGACATTTATGTATAGCTGAACTGTATTTGTACTAAGTATGATCCTGTATACTGTGTAACTCTGATGATTACATTTATCCAGTATATTCTATTGTTCATTATCTGGTGTATTTATTTATTTCTGTTCTGCTATTTTCTGTTTATGTGTATATTCCAAGGATTACCCTTGCCACCGTCAATAAGGGGTTTGGGGTCGTCTCAGTCAGCCACGCCTTCCCCTCCCTGTCTCCGACGAACCCAAACACCCTGTAAGTTTTCTTTTTTATTTATTTCTATTTATTTTCTTGGTAGTCGATTTCCTGAGTTTAAAATCAGTTTTTTTATAGCATCAAAGGTAGAAGGATGAGATTAATTTTTAATGAATAAAAAGTTATAATTTTTAATGAATAAAAATGTAATGTATTTCATATATATGTAGCATAACAGAATGATGAGATTTTCGGTTTACAAAAGATAAGATTTTTTTTTAGTAAAAGGAAGTGATTTTTATATATGTTACATCATGATAAAAATTTGATTTTATATGAAGTAAGACAAGATTTTTATATGAAGAAAAATTAGATCTGTATATATGAAGGGGAGTGATAAAAATTCGATTTTTATATATTGAATAGCAAAGTAAAAATTCGATTTTTATATATTGAATAGCAAAGTAAAAATTCGATTTTTATATATTGAATAGAAAAGTAAAAAATCGATTTTTATATATTGAATAGCAAAGTAAAAATTCAATTTTTATATATGTTGTGGCTACGGACAATGAAATTGACAAAAGGCGAGCAACGGTGAAGATTTCTACATAGGAAGAGTTGTGGCGTTTGGATTAAGATAGACGGTGAGAACTTCTCACTTTTGATTTTATTTTCTAGTTAAATAAATATATTCTAGGATGCAGACGATGTTTAGTAGCACCCGACACCCGTCGTCCACAGACCATGGACGGCTTGTATGCTTGTTTGTTTGATTTTGATGTGTACTTGATTGTGTGATGTGATGTGAAATGAAATAAAATATTTATATAGTTAAAATATTTTATAGTAGAAAATAGAATTTTTAACGTGTATTCGAAATGAAATAAATATAAACAAATCGGACGATTTGTTTATATACACATATTTGACTGATATTGATTGGGACGATAAATTTTACACATCGCCCAACTGCACAAATAAAATCTGTGTTTGATTGTTGAAACCCCACACGGGTATTGGGATGATATTTGACGTACACTAATCCCAATAGTTAGTTGTATGTCGATCGATTGATTGACAGACTGTTATAAGCATTAAATATTTATATTTGATGCTTATACAGTGTAGAACGCACTTTGGATGATGGTTGATAATTTATCGTTACTGTTATATACGTGTGGTAGAAAATCCATATAATTAACATTATATGGTAATTGATTGGGCCTCATTCCAGTTTTGAAATAGAATATTTGAATAGAAATATTTGAAATAGAACATTTGAAAATATAAATTTATGAAGCCGTGTTGATTAGATTGACGCCATTTTGACGTGAACGATATTTATATCGATTTTATTCATTTTACAATGAATATCGAAAGTGATTTCAAAATCTGATATTTTGAAAGGAATTGAAATTCGAATTAAATTGAATTGGAATGAAATTCGAATTAAACTGAATAGAATTGAAATTCGAATTAGATTGAAATAGAATTGAAATCGTTTTGAATTGAATTTAAAACGTATTGAAATTGAATTGAAATTGATTCGAATTGAAATAAATTCGAACTGAAATGAATTTAAAATTTGAATTGAATTGAAATGAATTTAAAACGAATTTATAAGGAAAAATTCAATTTTGATTAGAAATTGAATATGAAGTTGAGATCATTTTGCAAACGAAATTAAAATGATTTATAAAATTCGTTTTAAATAGAAATTGACGAAATATATATTATATATATTATATATATAATATAATGGCCTGGATAGAACGCGTCGCGGTAGTTCGTGAATTTCGACCATTGACTTCGAACGGATATTACGGGAGATCCGACCGTCGGATTCTCCTAAAACCGGAACCGTTGGGTTCGTATCGAAAAGAGCTTTTTAACGAATATTAGAAATTGGAAATCTAACGGTTGGATTTGGAATTATGTCCAAATCGAATTTGGAAAAGGTCGTTGTAAGTGCAGTTCGATGGCCGTTGATGGAAATCGACTGTACGGGCCTTGATAAAATTATTAAAAATAGTAATAATTTGTGTAAAATCATAAGAAATGATTTGTGAAGAATTGGGATGAAAAACTCCAAATTTGAAAAGATAAAAATACATTTTTTTTCGAAATGAACTAGTTTTGAAATAGAATTATAATTCTATTTATTTTTAAATAAATAGATTGAAATTGAAAAGGGTTTTAAAAGTAACCGAAATTTCCAAAAATTGAATTGGAATGGATTTGAATCGAAATTGTCTTTGGAATATTTCGATGTTGGGTTTCGTGATTATACAGATGTTGTTACGGAAATTTGAAAGATATATTAATATCGTTATTTCCAATACGATATTTGTTGGTCGTAGAATTTGATATTGAATATAAGCCGATATATTTTCTATTCAGAGCCTTGTATTTAATATCAAATGTGATTTGGGTTTGTCGTGAATGGTGTCTTCATTAATACTGTTCTTAAGCCCAGTTGAGAAAAAGATTAAATCTTTTTATTTAGATTTAATGAAGTGTACCGATTAAATAATATTTAATTGAAATTGAATTGGTATTGATTTTTGGGTTTACCGTGAACAGTGTTTTAAATAACACTTGTTCTTTAACCCGATAATTAATGAAATGTGATTTTGGGTTGTCGTGAACGGTATCTTCAATAATACTATTCTTAGACCCAAAGGAGTTAAGAAAATCAGAAACTAACTGGAAATTGGTTAAGTTGAATGGATTCTGGGGTATTGATCTGATGTTGGTTTCGGCCTTCGGGGTTAATACTTAGGGAATTGCTCACTTGCTAATTTACGGTTAGGGACTGATTGGAATGGAATGTGATTTTGGGATTTATCGTGAATCGTGTTTTAAATGACACTGATTCTTTAACCAAGTTAAAGATTAAAACTAAGTGGAGTTTTAATGAATCTTTAATTAGATTGAAATGATCGAGAATGGAGTATCACCAGTTTTGCTCCAGGCGATAGTTAAATCTTTAATTAGATTTGAACGCGAAATGGTAATTGAATTTACCGATAACACCGTGGTGTTAGATATGAAGTATTACCAGTTTTACTTCATGGGATGAATAGGTTGGGATGGGGAAATAAAATAAATGATCACTTCGGTGTGGTTCGCTAATCCCGACTAGTTTGAATTGATATTCAAAGGTAGATTAAAGAATAAATTCAAAAGAATTTATCTTTTATAAAATTAATGGGAACCTTTCCCTAAGAATGTGAAATTTAGAAACTAACTGTCGGTTAGCTAAGCAGAATGGTTTTCTGGATATTGATCCGACGTTGGTTTCGGCCTTCGGGGTTAATATTTGGGGAATTGTTCTCTTGATTAATTTACGGTTAGTGACTGATGAATTGGAATGAGGCGTATGTTGTGTTTGTGTAACACTTGTTTATTATATACGCGAGTTATTCAGAAAGACCGGACTTATCCCATTTTGAAT
The DNA here is from genome assembly GCA_030737875.1 of Allium sativum. Lineage (NCBI taxonomy): Eukaryota > Viridiplantae > Streptophyta > Magnoliopsida > Asparagales > Amaryllidaceae > Allium > Allium sativum. The sequence continues at coordinate 993,018,976 of CM060924.1, read as the reverse complement.
AACTGATTCGGTGATTAGTCGAAGATGAAGACGATGGTTGAAGACCGTAGGTCTTCAAGTCGTTTGGATAATTGCTGATGATCTTGATTGGGCCGTACACCCAAGAGGAGGGAATCAGTTGGTGATCGTCCAGACGTACTTGGAGGTCGATGGATATGCGGGGTACTAGGTGCCTCCAGTTTCGTTCAGACCCAGAATGAACTAGTAAATGGACTGTGTGTCTGACATTGGATTTCAGTCTGTGTGATTGATTTCTATTAAATATATATCTGTTTGGCGGCGGAGAATTTATTCTCTTGCTTAACGCCCTTCTCTGAGACGTACGAGCTCAGGGGTTATATATTGATGGATATCGATCGCATGGAATGAATTGCCTGTGTGGCATGCCTAAGTGGCAATGGATCAAGGCTTCTGTTGAAAAGCAAAGTCTTGTGGTTGATGATCAAAGCACGGCCTTTGTGGCGTAGCTTTGTGTAACGTTGATTTGCGAGCCTCACACCCCGGTGGTGAACCAAAAACGGGAGAGGACCTCAGGGAGGACATGCGTTTCTTTCTATTTAGAAGTGGCATCAGTGGTTTTACACGCCCTGACGAGTTTGACATATGTGGTTGTTGCTGTTGCGAGGCGCCCCGGTTAGATCGGACGATCCGGGTCCGACGGAGTCATTTGTTGGCTCATTTACGCCCCAAAGGGCGGGGAAACGCATTGTTCAGGCACTATAATCCACATCGTTTGGACCGTCCCTGTCGCTCCACGGGGCAGTTGCGGCTGTTCCCGAGGCTCGGGCTAGAGAGTCTCGAATCGGTTGAGGACGATCCCTGGCCTCGGTTCTCAGATGGAAATCCAACTTCCAATATGTGACGTCTCGATTTTAGTTGTAATCCTATATATGGCGACATAGTGGGATGGGGCGCTTATGCCGTCTATGATTGATACTTATGATTTGAAGTTGTTTTATACACTATACACTTATTATAATATCAAAAGATTTGTTTTAAACGTATTAAGCATTCTTGGCTATTATAAGGTAAAAACCCTATCCCCCGGCTTGCATTGCATTGTGTTATAGGACCTGGGTCTTATAATAGCTTCATTTTTCTTTATTTAGCATTGTGCTGTTTGTTTTATGCACTGGTGTTATTGGGATGAAACCCGTTCCGTGTTAGCGGCGTGGTCCCTTGATTTACCAAACTTTAAAATTAAAATTAATAATTGTTTTAGTTCTCACACTAGTCACATGACTGACCTGGAGTTTATTGTTTTAACCTAAACTCTGGGTGCCCCTATTTTCGATACGGGCAGCTAGTAGTTTGGGTTTTGCAGATTTATATTCACAGGATCATGATTTACAGCTGGAACGATGCTCGGAAATCTCTGTATCCGTGCATTACTTTCAGTTGTGTTATATATTGTTTTCCCGCTGCTAAGTAATTTATTGTAATCTCTGATATGTGTCGAATGTAATTTATTCAATTATACTATGTATATTCTTGTATCTGATGGAATTGTTGTAATAAACAATGAATGTTCTTCCGTCTGCGTTCCAATTTGTCCTGTTCTCAAAACGTTCAGGGGTTTCGAACAGTCTATATCGGTTTAACGACTCATTCGAATCGAGCGAAATTCCTTACTGGTATCAGAGCTTTGGTTTACAAAGCTCAGAGAACAAGACACATTAGAACCATTCGAAAGAATTCATCAGATATTGGATTAGTAATATCCAATGGGAATGACTCGTTAGAGATGGGATCAGTAGTATCCTAGAACGAGTGTGAAGTGTATATTTTTGAATTGAAAACAATTTTTGTTTGAAAATTTAAATCAATTATTCGTATTTGATATTTATATTAAGTTAATCTGGACAATCCAATATATAGAGATTTTGCATATATGTCTTGCAAACGTGTATTCGAAGTTTCAATGTATTGGATAGTTATAGAATCACATTCTAGTGCCCGGGGATAATTCTGGTGACGGGGCACCATCGCCAGTATTTATTTTCGAGTTTCGAAAGTGGGATTTCTATATATTTCCAATTGACTGGTGTGAGAACCGAAACTAGATAGGGGTTATTGTTATGATTTGGCATCTAAAATCTGATTTTTGACTATGTACCGAAGTTAAGAATTTCAAAAGCTAATCAACTAATTGATTGATGGTTGAGTTGTTTGATTATTGTTGGATTAATTAAAATGTTGAACCTTCAGCCAAATAGAACCAAATAGTGAGTTGTATTGAAAATTAGTCGCATCTGCTTGCATATACATGTACTTACAGTGAACAGGTCATAGCAAGGAGGCTAGAGCAGAAGAATAAAATTGTTTGCCCGACAAATAGGTACATGTTTACCATAATTTACTTTTTTGTTTGGGTGATGATGATTTTATGAGCCGATTGGCTTTTTTTTTTTTGAGATCAGAGGGCCTGTATGGCAATTTCGGGATTTTCCCGGTGGTCCCGGTGCAGGGGAGGTTATGGCGAAATTTTTCGAAAATTTAGGGTGTTAGCCAAATTTTTGAAAAATTTGAAAAGTTCTTAAAAACTGAAAAGTTGAAGAACTTAAGCCGTAATGAAAATAATGAAAGTTGAGTTAATTAGTAAACAACTTTCGGCTTCGTTCCTTTTCGAGGACGAAAAGTTTTAAGTGGGGGTGATTGTAATAACCCGGAAATCAGCGCCAATTTAAAATTTTTATTTTGGCAATTTTAGTGAATTTTGATTATTTAAAATATATTATTTTAAATAATATCGACGAGAAAATTATTTTGAATAGAATTCGAACGTGTATATTATTTAGATCGTCGTTAGAATATAAATATTTATTTATAATTATAAAAGGAATTGAAAATGGCGCGGTAGTTCGATAATTCGATTTCAAAATTCAAATGAATATACAGGATTCAAAATAAATCGGATTTTAGCAAAACCAAAAATAATAGAATCTAATTGAGAATATCTTTCAAACGAGTCCGAAAAATTGAAATTTCATAGAGGGAATCAAAAGATATGTCCAGTTGAAATTACAGAATAGTCGCTATGGAATTCTGGCCCTTAAAAATGGGAATTTTGCAAACGACCTCGGTTTTCGACGAAACCACTTTTGTTGGATCCGCAGTGTCAAATTATTGCTAGGTTTCAAATTTCATAATTTTTCAAATCAATATGTGAGCGCGGCAAAGGAAAACGCATTAGATCAGTTTTAGTTGATTTTAATCGACTGAAAAATGGCCATTTTTCAAATGGTCTCGGAATTCAACGAAGCTAGTTTTGTTAGGACCCTATCGTTAATACGAAGCTAGAAAATATTTTTCTGGAATTTTTCGAGTTAGTATGTAGCCCCAGTAAATTGAAATGCGTGTTCAAATTCAATATATAGAGTTATATTTTGATTTTGACGAAAAATGATCGAAACAATCGAATCAGCCTACGATACATATCCCATTGTGTTCGGAATGGGGGTAATTAGCTATGAACGACAGGCGGTGGGCCTCGTTTAGAGGTCGAATAGAAAAGTCAACTTTTTGAAATCAAAATAATTAAAAAAACAAAAAAACCTCTCTCCTCTCTATGTCCTCTCTCAGGCCCCCCCTTTCAAATCATTCCACCGTTCAATAAAAAAAGAGAGGAAGAACGACGAGTCGGGGAGGAGCCCCCACCCCCAGGTGACTGCGCCGCTCACTTACGCTGCCTCCGCCTCCCTCGAAGACTGTCGTGCCCCCTCCTCCGTTCCTCTCTCCTCGAGTCGCGATATCCCTCCCCCATTCAGCAAACCCTAAAAAAAACCGCACCCCCTTTACCTATTGAAAACCGCCTCCTCCCCTGACGTCAGCTATGCCTTCCCCTCCCTGTCTCCGACGAACCCAAACACATAGTAAGTTTTCCTTTTTATTTATTTCTATTTATTTTCTTGGTAGTCGATTTCCTGAGTTTAAAATCAATTTTTTTATAGCATCAAAGGTAGAAGGATGAGATTAATTTTTAATGAATGAAAAGGTATAATTTTTAATGAATAAAAATGTAATGTATTTCATATATATGTAGCATAACAGAAAGACGAGATTTTCGGTTTACAAAAGATAAGATTTTTTTTAGTAAAAGGAAGTGATTTTTATATATGTTACATCATGATAAAAATTACATCATGATAAAAATTTGATTTTATATGAAGTAAGACAAGATTTTTATATGAAGAAAAATTAGATCTGTATATACGAAGGGGAGTGATAAAAATTCGATTTTTATATATTGAATAGCAAAGTGAAAATTCGATTTTTATATATTGAATAACAAAGTAAAATTTTGATATATATATATTGAATAGCAAAGTGAAAATTTGATTTTTATATATTTAATAGCAAAGTAAAAAATTCGATTTTTATATATGTAGTGGCTACGGACAATGAAATTGACAAAAGGCGAGCAACGGTGAAGATTTCTGCATAGGAGGAGTCGTGGCGTTTGGATTAGCTAGTCGGTGAGAACTTCTCACTTTTGATTTATTTTCTAGTTATATAAATATATACTAGGATGCAGACGGTGTGTAGTAGCACCCGACACCCGTCGTCCACAGACCATGGACGGCTTGTATGCTTGTTTGTTTGATTTTGATGTGTAGTTGATTGTGTGATGTGAAATGAAATGAAATATTTATATAGTTAAAATATTTTATAGTTGAAAATAGAATTTTTAACGTGTATTTGAAATGAAATAAATATAAAAAAATCGGACGATTTGTTTATATACACATATTTGACTGATATTGATTGGGATGATAAATTTTACACATCGCCCAACTGCACAAATAAAATCTGTGTTTGATTGTTTGAAACCCCACACGGGTATTGGGACGATATTTGATGTACACTAATCCCAATAGTTAGTTGTATGTCGATCGATTGATTGACAGACTGTTATAAGCGTTAAATATTTATATTTGATGCTTATACAGTGTAGAATGCACTTTGGATGATGGTTGATGATTTATCGTTGTGGTTATATACGTGTGGTAGAAAATCCATATAATTAACATTATATGGTAATTGATTGGGCCTCATTCCTGTTTTGAAATAGAATATTTGAATAGAAATATTTGAAATAAAACATTTGAAAATATAAATATATGAAGCCGTGTTGATTAGATTGACGCCATTTTGACGTGAACGATATTTATATCGATTTTATTCATTTTACAATGTATATCGAAAGTGATTTCAAAATCTATTATTTTGAAAGGAATTGAAATTCGAATTAAATTGAATTGGAATGAAATTCGAATTAAACTGAATAGAATGGAAATTCGAATTAGATTGAAATAGAATTGAAATCGTTTTGAATTGAATTTAAAATGTATTGAAATTGAACTAAAATTGATTCGAATTGAAATGAATTCGAATTGAAATGAATTCGAATTGAAATGAATTTGAAATTTGAATAAAATTGATATGAATTTAAAACTAATTTATAAGGAAAAATTCAATTTTGATTAGAAATTGAATATGAAGTTGAAATCATTTTGAGAATGAGATTAAAACGATTTATAAAATTCATTTTAAACAGAAATCGACGAAATATATATTATATATATATATATATATATATAATATAATGGCCTGGATAGAACGCGCCGCGATGCGGTAGTTCGTGAATTTCGACCATTGACTTTGAACGGATATTACGGGAGATCCGACCGTCGGATTCGCCTAAAACCGGAACCGTTGGGTTCGTATCGAAAAGAGCTTTCTAACAAATATTAGAAACTAGAAATCTAACGATTGAATTTGGAATTATATCCAAATGAAATTTGGAAAAGGTCGTTGTAAGTGCAGTTCGAAGGCCGTTGATGGAAATCGACTGTACGGGCCTTGATAAAATTATTAAAAATAGTAATAATTTGTGTAAAATCATAAGAAATGATTTGTGAAGAATTGGGATGAAAAACTCCAAATTTGAAAAGATAAAAATAGATTTTTTTCTAAATGAACTAGTTTTGAACTAGAATTATAATTCTATTTATTTTTAAATAAATAGATTGAAATTGAAAAGGGTTTAAAAAGTAACCAGAATTTCCAAAAATTGAATTGGAATGGATTTGAATCGAAATTGTCTTTGGAATATTTCGATGTTGGGTTTCGTGATTATACAGATGTTGTTATGGAAATTTGAAAGATATATTAATATCGTTATTTCCAATACGATATTTGTTGGTCGTAGAATTTGATATTGAATATAAGTCGATATATTTTCTATTCAGAGCCTTGTATTTAATATCAAATGTGATTTGGGTTTGTCGTGAATGGTGTCTTCAGTAACACAGTCCTTAAGCCCAGTTGAGAAAAAGAATAATTTTTTTTATTTAGATTTAATGAAGTGTACCAATTAAATAATATTTAATTAGAATTGAATTGGTATTGATTTTTGGGTTTATCGTGAACAGTGTTTTAAATAACACTTGTTCTTTAACCCGATAATTAATGAAATGTGATTTTGGGTTGTTGTGAACGGTATCTTCAATAATACTGTTCTTAGACCCAAAGGAGTTAAGAAAATCAGAAACTAACTAGAAATTGGTTAAGTTGAATGGTTTCTGGGGTAATGATCTGATGTTGGTTTCGGCCTTCGGGGTTAATACTTAGGGAATTGCTCACTTGCTAATTTACGGTTAGGGACTGATTGGAATGGAATGTGATTTTGGGGTTTATCGTGAACCGTGTTTTAAATGACACTGATTCTTTAACCCAGTTAAAGATTAAAACTAAGTGGAGTTTTAATGAATCTTTAATTAGATTGAAATGATCGAGAATGGAGTATAACCAGTTTTGCTCCAAGCGATAGTTAAATCTTTAATTAGATTTGAATGTGAAATGGTAATTGAATTTACCGATAACACCGTGGTGTTAGATATGAAGTATTACCAGTTTTACTTCATGGGATGAATAGGTTGGGATGGGGAAATAAAATAAATGATCACTTCGGTGTGGTTCGCTAATCCCGACTAGTTTGAATTGATATTCAAAGGTAGATTAAAGAATAAATTTAAAGGATTTATCTTTGATAAAATTAATGGGAACCTTTCCGTAAGAATGTGAAATTTAGAAACTAACTGTCGGTTAGCTAAGCAGAATGGTTTTCTGGATATTGATCTGATGTTGGTTTCGGCCTTCGGGGTTAATATTTGGGGAGTTATTCTCTTGATTAATTTACGGTTAGTGACTGATGAATTGGAATGAGGCGTATGTTGTGTTTGTGTAACACCTGTTTATTATATACGCGAGTTATTCAGAAAGACAGGGTTTATCCCATTCTGAATAACTGATTCGGCGATTAGTCGAAGATGAAGACGATGGTTGAAGACCAGAGGTATTCGCGTTGTTTGGATAATTGCTGATGATCTTGATTGGGCCGTACACCCAAGAGGAGGGAATCGGTTGGTGATCGTCCAGACGTACTTGGAGATCGATGGATATGCGGGGTACTAGGTGCCTCAGGTTTCGTTCAGACCCAGAACGAACTAGTAAATGGACTGTGTGTCTGACATTGGATTTCAGTCTGTGTGATTGATTTCTATTAAATATATATCTGTTTGGCGGCGGAGAATTTATTCTCTTGCTTAGCGCCCTTCTCTGAGACGTACGAGCTCAGGGGTTATATATTGATGGATATCCATCGCATGGAATGAATTGCCTATGTGGCATGCCTAAGTGGCAATGGATCAAGGCTTCTGTTGAAAAGCAAAGTCTTGTGGTTGATGATCAAAGCACAGCCTGTGTGGCGTAGCTTTTTGTAACGTTGATTCGCGAGCCTCACACCCCGGTGGTGAACCAAAAACGGGAGAGGACCTCAGGGAGGACATGCGTTTCTTTCTAGTTAGAAGTGGCGTCAGTGGTTTTACACGCCCTGATGAGTTTGATTTATGTGATTGTTGCTGTTGCGAGGCGCCTCGGTTAGATCGGACGATCCAGGTCCGACGGAGTCATTTGTTGGCTCATTTACGCCCCAAAGGGCGGGGAAACACATTGTTCGGGCACTATAATCCACATTGAGTGGACCGGCCCTGTTGCTCCACGGGGCAGTTGCTGCTGTTCCTGAGGCTCGGGCTAGAGAGTCTCGAATCGGTTGAGGACGATCCCTGGCCTCGGTTCTCAGATGGAAATCCAACTTCCAATACGTGACGTTTCGATTTTAGTTGTAATCCTATATATGGCAACATAGTGGGATGGGGCGCTTATGCCGTCTATGATTGATACTTATGATTCGAAGTTGTTTTATACACTATACACTTATTATAATATCAAAAGATTTGTTTTAAACGTATCAAGCATTCTTGGCTATTATAAGGTAAAAATCCTATCCCCCGGCTTGCGTTGCATTGTGTGATAGGACCTGGGTCTTATAATAGCATCATTTATCTTTATTTAGCATTGCGCTGTTTGTTTTATGCACAGATGTTCTTGGGAAGAAACCCGTTCCGCGTTAGCGGCGTGGTCCCTTGATTTACCGAACTTTAAAATAAAAATTAATAACTGTTTTAGTTCTCACACCGGTCACATGACTGACCTGGAGTTTATTGTTTTAACCTAAACTATGGGTGCCCCTATTTTCGACACGGGCAGCTAGTAGTTTTGGTTGTGCAGATTTATATTCAAAGGATCCTGATTTACAGCTGGAACAATGCTCGGAAAGCTCTATATCCGTGCATTACTTTCAGTTGTGTTTTATATTGTTTTTCCGCTGCTATGTAATTTATTGTAATCTCTGATATGTATCGAATGTAATTTATTCAATTATACTTTGTATATTCTTGTATCTGATGGAATTGTTGTAATAAACAATGAAATGTTCTTCCGTCTGCGTTCCAATTTGTCCTGTTTTCAAAACGATCAGGGGTTTCGAACGGTCTAGATCGCTTTTAACGACTGATTCGGATCGAGCGAAATTCCTTACCGTTACACGACCCTAAGTTTATTATTTTCCAGGACATTAACCCGAGACATCTCATTCTTCAATCTATTATTTCGTTTGGTCGTTCCTCCATTTCACACTCAAAGCCTTAAGCAAATCAAAAACTAGGTTTTACCGAAAATCGATCGACTTTCCTTTATTTTCATCTAAATTCAGTTGCGATCTTTTTCATTTCCACCCGCTCTAATTGATTGTCGTTTTTCAACTGAATCTATTTCTAATCATTTTCAACTAAACCTAGGATTTAATTTTGATCTGCCTTTCAGTTACAACATTGCTAGCTACACGACATCTTCTTCTTCTTTTTCGATTACTACACAAGTAAATATTCTTTATTATTCATTTGTAAGCAACTTTGATAAACCCTAGTTAACTATTGTTGTATATCATAGTTTTTGTAGTGCATGTAAAGCATTTTTTGTTTTTGTGATGATTTAACCTAATATGAAACTCTATGATTAATTAAACATAATTTAATGTTATTCTATTCAACTGCTTAAGAAGAAAAGTGCATTTATCTTTGCTGTCTGATATTCATTTAAGAAGAAAGTCCATTTATCTTTGTTGTTTGTTATTGTTCACATTTATATAAGTTAAACTATAGTTAGAAAAGATAAAAACATATTTTTTTTATCTTTAACATCATCAATCTATTTTCTCTATTTGCAAAGCAGGTTCATATGTTCATTATACAGTCATGCTTACTCATTGTAACATATCAGTAAATAATTGAACAATCATTTCAGTGTTGTACATATATTTGATTCAATAGTTTAAAAAGATAAATGTATTTATATTTCAAGGTAAATGAACCTATAAGGCATTTATTGTTAATTCTCTGTATGTGATTACAAAATTATAAATTGCTATAGTTGCAAAACTGAACTTATGATTACAAAATTGCATTTTTGTAACTAACAAATTTTAAATGTTTAGTAGAATATATGTAACACCCCACCTCCGCCAGGGTGGCTCTTGCAAGCACCCTGACTTTGGAGGGGCGTTTGAATCAGGTAAACATGCATAATGACATATCAAGGCAGAACAAGAACATATGTATATATGTAAACGGAGTAAATAACATAGATAAAACAGCGGAAGATTTCAAACCATTTCAAAACAAGTCTGGTACAACATAATGTCAACTTTCCAAATACACAAGTCTAGATAAAAACAACATTACTGAAAAACTGAAATACATAAGTACTATCCCCAAAGTAAGTGATAACCATAGCTAGCTTCATGTCAAGACCGTACATGAGCTAAAATCCCACAAGCAAGCGATCAGAAATCCAAGCTAAGCTCCAATATTCCCACCCTGAGAACCTGGGGGGGGGAAACGGAAGAAAAGAGGCGAAAGAAAAACAGGTCAGTCAAAAAGACTGAGTAAGCCCTACTACAATCAATGTAAACTGATAAAGTTAACTGGCATGATGAAAGCTGGGATGAACATAAGGATAACAACATACTAGCATGATGATTAACTAACAAGGTAGATAAAGGTGTCATCACATAATCAGGTTTAAAGTTTTTGCACCACAGGTGTACTAGCAAGCTAACATGACTTGAATAAGCAAGTATTGATCCCTTGGCCCAAGCTTTGGCCGAATAACATGAAGTGACCCTAATACGCGGTCCAACCAAACGGTCTAGTCGATCGGCTCCCTATAAGCCTAACTCGTCACGTGTTGGTGTCAATGCGGCCCAAACATAATTGTAGTCAGACTGTGTAGGGTCTCCCGTCGGGTGTATCAAGCCCTAGGGTGTCAACCCCTGGACACCATAAACATGAGTGCACAGTCTCGATCTACTGGTACCCGTGCATGCTTTCCCCGGCTTCGGACTATGTGCACGACCATAGTCCGCCCGGAACTACACCGGCGTACCATTCTGCCGTCGTTTTTGGTCGCTTACCTCAAGTCCAGTAATCGTGCCCCACCCTAGCCTAGTCCCTAGGGTCACGATGATACAAAATTGGGATTACTGCTGGAGTGGACCCCCGTTGCTAGGATTTTTCTAGTGGGTTAAGTACGGTTTAACCCTTTTACTAATCATGGATTAACTTGGTTAAGTGTAACGATGAGTTCACGACTTAACCCTGATTAATCTACCAAGCCCAAATTGGTTAAGTATTAAGTGGACCATGACTTAACCCTAATCATGAGGCTTTAATTAATTTAATGCGCCTTAACCTCTCACATTAGACTTTGTTGCGGTTACTAGTTAAGCCGGTCGGTTCCGGGTAGCTTTACACCACAACTTGGTCTAACCTCGGGTTCAAGGTACAACATGACCAACTTCTCACATTGGGTCCTATTGTTTGTAGCAACTAGTTAAGCCGGTCGGTTCCGGGTAGGTTTACGCTACAAACTTAACCCAACCTCGAGTTGGTCACACTTATATTTTCTAAGTGTCATGTCCATCATGTTTCCAAAACATGTTACAAGTTTTCAAGCATTTGGGTAGACCTAACTTAATAGGTAAATTCCCAATGGGTAGACCTAACTTAATAGGTAAATTCCCAATCTTGTGTTTTTATGTCTTTTAAGTTTACCCAACCCCAAACGCAATCCCATCACTTACATATCGCAATAGCGCATAAAGGATAGAAAGAGGGAACTTGGCATAATCATGACATAAAGGTGTTGAAGCCACAAGTTCAACATGGTGGCATATGAAATGTACACATGTTCATATACTTGCATATTACATTTTTAGGCCTCAAAAGCATGCATAAAACCAAACTTAGCATATTGGTGATACATGGTGATAAATGACATGTAGAAATGGCCATAAGTTCGCATTTAGCCTCACATGCAAGTTATCATAAGAGATATGATAACTTACATGTTGCCAAAATGCAACCTTTAGCATAAAGCTTGAAGCTTTATGTTCATATACTCAAGATAAGCTTGCATAACATGATAACATGAACAAAATGATCATCCCAAACTTGCATAACATACTTGCATATCATATGACGAACTTGCATATCAAACTTGCATAACATAACATGATAAACTTGCATATCATAACATGGCATACTTGCATAACATAACATGATAACCTTGCATATCATAACATGGCAAACTTGCATAACATAACATGATAAACTTGCATATCATAACATGGCAAACTTGCATAGCATAACATGGTAAACTTGCATATCATAACATGGCAAACTTGCATAACATAACATGATAAACTTGCATATCATAACATGGCAAACTTGCATAGCATAACATGGTAAACTTGCATCATTCATTTAACTTTAGAGTTTAAATATGAAAGTAGAATAGGGCTTACAATGCTTATGAAGACACAAAAATATGACAAAGCCCTTATGCAATCAAATAGACCCAAAATGCAAGCTCTAAAAGAAAAACCCTTGAGCCAAAATGATCAAAACTCTTGCTTTATGATGTAAATATGGAAACTTGACTTGAATGCAAGTTAATGATGCTCATACAAGATTGAAAACACTTGTATGCATTGAAAATCTCTCATAGAAATGACTTAGGAATTTTATGAAGAGAGTGGAGGCCATGAGAGGATTGATTTTGCCATAGTTTAGTTACTTGAATGAATAATGATGATTTAGGGTTAGGTTAGGGGCTTATTTATAGAGATTAGGATTAGTTCTAGCCTTAGGATTAAACCCTAGTTCCAATCTCAGCCCTCAAAACCGAATCTGGCCCTAAAACCTAACCAAGACCCCAAATGGTGCACATGCAAAACTGCCCGGCTGGACCAAGTCGACAGCCAAGTCGACAGGGCTGTCGACTTGGGTCCAACCAAGTCGACTCCCAAGTCGACAGGGCTGTCGACTTGGGTGCTCTGGCGGGAGTTTTCCCGCCTAGCCCAATCTGACCTAATTTCCAAATTCAAACTTGAATTTGAAATCTGTTTTTACTTTGAAATTTTCTGAAAACTTCGTTGGGCCTTAATCGGGTCATACGGACTCCGATTTTCGAAAACTCGGACTCTATTTCGCGTATTTTTCCGAGACGAACGCAATGGCATAGCCCGTTTCCCTTGACTCAGATTTATAAATTAAATTCTGCCTCGATTTATGTTATAACAGGTTATTGAAAATACGGGTTGTTACATTCTCCCCTCCTTAAAGGATTTCGTCCCCGAAATCTTCAAGTTAGGAAGAACGTATCCTACCATCCAACATCCATCTACTCAAAACATCATCCACGAGCAATCATTGTCCTTACCAGATTCTAAATGTTGTATGAACATATGCAAAGGTGTGTGTATATGTACTTATCTAATGCAAATATCATCAATGCAAATTATGTTAGTGAAATGAATCCATATGTATGCAATTCCTAACATAATGTATAACATCTATATGTGTGCACATAACATACATCCATATGCAACATCCATGTGATAACACAAAAATTTTCATCCATGAATAAGCGTAAACACTCATGCATATGCAATATGAGGAGTGTGTGAGCCGATCTAGTGCCTAACGTGTATAATGCATCCACGAGTAACCACTTGCAAACACTTGCAACCACTTGCAAACATCAAGCATAACATGTTTCAAACACATGTTTCATCCAAAGGGTTTCTACCTAAGGTTCTCATGACAAGATTAACATGATAAGCTAGATAATCAAGACAAACATGGATAGCAAAAGATATGCTACAAAGAGATCAGGAAGATAAGCAGGATATACTCCTTTCGGATTACAAGAAATCCCTTCCTAAACCAACCCATATTCTATTAAAGCCCAAAAGGTTTAGCCAACCTAACGGACCCCTTCAAACCCTGACATGTATTACTAGCCAATAAGTCATACCTCCCGACAGAAATAGGACCGAGAATGGGACCGAAAGGATATACGTAAAAAGATAACATGCGAGTAAGTTCCACAGGAAAACAAGGATCAAGAATATACTCTTAAAAAGAGATATGATGCGCGTATCTAGCCTTCAGTCTTCCAAGTCACGTTTCCTTGAGTTTAACTCCACTGTGCTTTGACCCTCTTTTACCTCATGATTTCTTAGCTTCTTAAATCTAATTTCCAAATATGAGTTGGAACCCATTTCATTGTCGCCTCCCGTCTTCCTTTTTCACTTACTCTTCTATCATTCTTGGCTTAAACATAACTATGACCTCATGGTTTCACGCAAGCTCTCCAAAATTCACTAGTGAATCCTGGATCTCGTTTACTTACTATAAAGTATTCCACGCAGCAGAACTTTTCTTGAAAATACCAACCCTCGTTGCCAATTGCTCTTACTAACATGATTTTCTATAACTCATGCTTGAACGAAATGAACCATCCGCCTGCGAATGATAGGCCGTACTTAGATTCAGCCGTTTGCCCATGACATCCCGTAGACTATTCCAAAACTGGCTAGTGAAAATTGAGTCATGGTTACTAACTATACTTTAGGGAACCTCGTGCAACCGCTTTATTTCTTGAAAGTAAACTATCGCTAGTTATGATGCATTCCTTTCGCTCTTTAACGGAGTGAAATGAGCACTCTTCGTGAGTCTACCTACTATGACCCACATGCTCTTATTCCCTTCCTTGATCTAGGCAGTCCATCCACGAAATCCTTCGTGACGCTTTACTACTTCCATTGTGGGGACCTCCAATGGATGTAATAGCCCACCGGGCTTTTTATGGCTCGGCCTTAATCTGTTGGCACAACATGCACCTTGGGACAAACTCGGCCACCTCCTCGAGTGATGTGCATCTTCAAGAACCTTCTTTCTCTCATCGCGTCTTAGCCATCCCTTGTTATCTATGGCGAGGTGACTTAACATCCTGCCTCTAATCAACTTGTCCATGATCTCGACTAACTGCGGGTCTTCTTTCTGCGAAGTCCCTACTTGGTCCATAAGGGTAGGTCTAAACTCAAGGGACGCTAACTAACTAATTAAACTGAGAGAACCTATTATTTCAATTGTCCTCGTCGGAGCTTTTCTGTTTTGAACCGCGACCACTTTAGCAGGATCCACCACTAAGCCTTGCTTAGAAACTATGTGCCCAAGAAATTTAACTCCTTTTTCTCCAAAATGACATTTGGAGGACTTGGCTTTCAACTGATGCGCTCTAAGCGTATCCATCACCTCCTTGAGATGTCTAGCATGTTCTTCCTCGTTCTTTAAGAAAGTCAGGATATCGTCTACAAAGACTACCACAAACTCGTTCAGGAACTCCCTAGACACCCTACTCATCAATTCCACGAAGTAGGCGGGTGCATTAGTCAAACCGAATGGCATGACCAGCCATTCTATGAATCCATCTGGAGTTTTGAACGCAGTCTTGTCTATACTATCCTCAGCTACTCTGAGCTGATGGAATCCAGTAGCAAGATCAAGAGAAAACAGATGTTCCTACAAGCTGATCAAACAAATCATTGATCCTTGGCAATGGTTGTCTATTCTCTTTGTTTAACTCACGATAATCAACACACGGGCGAAGCGAACTGTCCACATTAGTAGCGAATACTACTAGAGCACCCTCTTCGGAAATGCTTCATCGTATGAAGTTCTTCTTAAGCAACTCCTTGACTTGCTTTCTTAACTCTCACCTCGCGGGACCATGTGCCTAACCGGCCACGAAACTATCTTGGCATTATCAACCAGATAAATGCGGAAATCAATCTCTCGCTTAGGGGTAACCCCCCTTCACTTCACCCAAGATATCAGGATATTCTCAGACCACCCTCATAGATTGCAAACTATCGATAGACGAGTTGAGGGATTCAAGATAACACAACATGACGGGACTCATAGGGTTACTAGAAATTTTTAGGGTATTACCGAGGCGAGTCATGAGCCTCACAACCCTATGCTCAAAAATCTAGGATGGCTCCAAAACTGGACAACCCATCCATGGCCAAAATCAACCCATACCCCATGAAACCGAGAATATAAGCATCACATGAGAACTCTACACTAAAGATAGAGATTTTCAAATCCACGTAGATAATAGACAAATGGGCGGAAACCCCAATTGGATTTGAAACACACACGGGATCATTAACTAGACTAGTACTTAGGTGCAAACTTTCAACTAAACCAAATGAAATAAACTATGCGATGCACCACAATCAAACAAAGTACGAACAGGAAAATCAGAAATATAAACAAGACTTTTAACAGAAACACTACCTCGATCATGAGCTGGAAGAACGATGTTGAGGGGATGAATTCGCCCTCCAGATGGTCTTGCACACTGAGTCTGACCTTGCCCTTGCTTCTTCGGGCAATCTTTGCTGAAATGTCCAAACTCACCACAATGAAAGCATTCACCACTCTTCCTTTTTCTCTTCTTACAATCCGTAATAAGATGCCCAACTGAACCGCAATAATGGCACTTCCTCTTGTCGTTATTGCCCTTGCTATTGTTCCCTTTGTTGCCTTGACTCTTGTTGTTTTTCTGATTGCCTTGACTGCTCTGACCACTTGGATTACCCTGATTTCCTTTCCACTGGGAATCAGTCTTCTTGGCTTGAGTATCATTCATCTTGATCTCTTTCTTGTCACTCCTATTCTCTTCATTGAGTAGGGCCATATTCACCAAACCCTCGAAAGTTGCCCCCAAGGGTATATGAGTCATGGCTAAACCATGTAATGGCTCGTTTAATCCTAGAGCAAAGTATAGGGCCTTCTTTTGAGCTGTGTTAACCAAGTCTAAACCGACCCGAGCCAGTTGATTAAACTTATCTATGTATTCCCTAATAGTCATGTCCCCTTGCTTCAGTGATAGGAATCTTAGTCCAAACTTTCCCCGAAAGTCATCCCAAGTCTCAATTGGCCTAGTAGCGGTGGTGACCACCCACCAACGTGCAGCTTCTTCCTTTAGCAACCACACTGCCAATAAAACCTTCCTACGGTCATCTATATCAAAGAAGGCAAAAAGATCTTCGGTTTCTTTCAACCAATTCCTGGCCTCTACAAAAGTCTCGGTTCCAATGAAATTCTTGCAACCCATCACCTTAAAGTCTTTGCAAATCTCCGCGAAATCCTCTTGTGGATGCTGAGGGGGAGGAGGAAGAGGAACCTCAGCGACAGGAGGAGGAGGAACATCAGCGGTAGGAGGAGGAACATTAACTACCGGAGGAGGAGGAGGAGGAACATCTGCGGGGCCGGCTTCGGTCGCCCTAGCCTCAAAAAGTCTCCTATACCAAACAGGTACGTGTACTCCCTCCGGAATGGCAAAGTTATCGGCCATACTGAAAATGAAGAAAAAGACAGATTCAGAATGGAGAAAAACGAAGGAATTTTTGCTAATGGCTTTTTGGGGAATAGCCTTTAAAATAAACTAGACTTTTCTTTGGAAAATACTTTATACTTGGGTTTGAAAATAGTTTTCCAAAAGTTTTAAAAACCTTTTTGTTCCTTCTCGTAAACCATATGCTCTGATACCAAATGTAACACCCCACCTCCGCCAGGGTGGCTCTTGCAAGCACCCTGACTTTGGAGGGGCGTTTGAATCAGGTAAACATGCATAATGATATATCAAGGCAGAACAAGAACATATGTATATATGTAAACAGAGTAAATAACATAGATAAAACAGCGGAAGATTTCAAACCATTTCAAAACAAGTCTGGTACAACATAATGTCAACTTTCCAAATACACAAGTCTAGATAAAAACAACATTACTGAAAAACTGAAATACATAAGTACTATCCCCAAAGTAACTGATAACCATAGCTAGCTTCATGTAAAGACCGTACATGAGCTAAAATCCCACAAGCAAGCGATCATAAATCCAAGCTAAGCTCCAATATTCCCACCCTAAGAACCTTGGGGGGGGGAACGGAAGAAAAGAGGCGAAAGAAAAACAGGTTAGTCAAAAAGACTGAGTAAGCCCTACTACAATCAATGTAAACTGATAAAGTTATCTGGCATGATGAAAGCTGGGATGAACATAAGGATAACAACATACTAGCATGATGATTAACTAACAAGGTAGATAAAGGTGTCATCGCATAATCAGGTTTAAGGTTTTTGCACCACAGGTGTACTAGCAAGCTAACATGACTTGAATAAGCAAGTATTGATCCCTTGGCCCAAGCTTTGGCCCAATAACATGAAGTGAACCTAATACGCGGTCCAACCAAACGGTCTAGTCGATCGGCTCCCTATAAGCCTAACTCGTCACGTGTTGGTGTCAATGCGGCCCAAACATAATTGTAGTCAGACTGTGCAGGGTCTCCCGTCGGGTGTATCAAGCCCTAGGGTGTCAACCCCTGGACACCATAAACATGAGTGCACAGTCTCGATCTACTGGTACCTGTGCATGCTTTCCCCGGCTTCGGACTATGTGCACGACCATAGTCCGCCCGGAACTACACCGGCGTACCATTCTGCCGTCGTTTTTGGTCGCTTACCTCAAGTCCAGTAATCGTGCCCCACCCTAGCCTAGTCCCTAGGGTCATGATGATACAAAATTGGGATTACTGCTGTAGTGGACCCCCGTTGCTAAGATTTTTCTAGTGGGTTAAGTACGGTTTAACCCTTTTACTAATCATGGATTAACTTGATTAAGTGTAACGATGAGTTCACGACTTAACCCTGATTAATCTACCAAGCCCAAATTGGTTAAGTATTAAGTGGACCATGACTTAACCCTAATCATGAGGCATTAATTAATTTAATGCGCCTTAACCTCTCACATTAGACTTTGTTGCGGTTACTAGTTAAGCCGGTCGGTTCCGGGTAGCTTTACACCACAACTTGGTCTAACCTCGGGTTCAAGGTACAACATGACCAACTTCTCACATTGGGTCCTATTGTTTGTAGCAACTAGTTAAGCCGGTCAGTTCCGGGTAGGTTTACGCTACAAACTCAACCCAACCTCGAGTTGGTCACACTTATATTTTCTAAGTGTCATGTCCATCATGTTTCCAAAACATGTTACAAGTTTTCAAGCATTTGGGTAGACCTAACTTAATAGGTAAATTCCCAATGGGTAGACCTAACTTAAAAGGTAAATTCCCAATCTTATGTTTTTATGTCTTTTAAGTTTACCCAACCCCAAACGCAATCCCATCGCTTACATATCGCAATAGCGCATAAAGGATAGAAAGAGGGAACTTGGCATAATCATGACATAAAGGTGTTGAAGCCACAAGTTCAACATGGTGGCATATGAAATGTACACATGTTCATATACTTGCATATTACATTTTTAGGCCTCAAAAGCATGCATAAAACCAAACTTAGCATATTGGTGATACATGGTGATAAATGACATGTAGAAATGGCCATAAGTTCGCATTTAGCCTCACATGCAAGTTATCATAAGAGATATGATAACTTACATGTTGCCAAAATGCAACCTTTAGCATAAAGCTTGAAGCTTTATGTTCATATACTCAAGATAAGCTTGCATAACATGATAACATGAACAAAATGATCATCCCAAACTTGCATAACATACTTCCATATCATATGACGAACTTGCATATCAAACTTGCATAACATAACATGATAAACTTGCATATCATAACATGGCATACTTGCATAACATAACATGATAACCTTGCATATCATAACATGGCAAACTTGCATAACATAACATGATAAACTTGCATAACATAACATGATAAACTTGCATATCATAACATGGCAAACTTGCATAGCATAACATGGTAAACTTGCATATCATAACATGGCAAACTTGCATATCATAACATGATAAACTTGCATATCATAACATGGCAAACTTGCATAGCATAACATGGTAAACTTGCATCATTCATTTAACTTTAGAGTTTAAATATGAAAGTAGAATAGGGCTTACAATGCTTATGAAGACACAAAAATATGACAAAGCCCTTATGCAATCAAATAGACCCAAAATGCAAGCTCTAATAGAAAAACCCTTGAGCCAAAATGATCAAAACTCTTGCTTTATGATGTAAATATGGAAACTTGACTTGAATGCAAGTTAATGATGCTCATACAAGATTGAAAACACTTGTATGCATTGAAAATCTCTCATAGAAATGACTTAGGAATTTTATGAAGAGAGTGGAGGCCATGAGAGGATTGATTTTGCCATAGTTTAGTTACTTGAATGAATAATGATGATTTAGGGTTAGGTTAGGGGCTTATTTATAGAGATTAGGATTAGTTCTAGCCTTAGGATTAAACCCTAGTTCCAATCTCAGCCCTCAAAACCGAATCTGGCCCTAAAACCTAACCAAGACCCCAAATGGTGCACATGCAAAACTGCCCGGCTGGACCAAGTCGACAGCCAAGTCGACAGGGCTGTCGACTTGGGTCCAACCAAGTCGACTCCCAAGTCGACAGGGCTGTCGACTTGGGTGCTCTGGCGGGAGTTTTCCCGCCTAGCCCAATCTGACCTAATTTCCAAATTCAAACTTGAATTTGAAATCTGTTTTTACTTTGAAATTTTCTGAAAACTTCGTTGGGCCTTAATCGGGTCATACGGACTCCGATTTTCGAAAACTCGGACTCTATTTCGCGTATTTTCCGAGACGAACGCAATGGCATAGCCCGTTTCCCTTGACTCAGATTTATAAATTAAATTCTGCCTCGATTTACGTTATAACAGGTTATTGAAAATACGGGTTGTTACAATATATTATTCTATTTCATATTTAAAAAAGATAATTGCATCTATCTTTTCAAAAAAGGGCACTGTTTTATGTTTGTTATATCTATTGAATTTCACAAGTTGATATTTTCTGAGTATATATGTCCTATAAAGCATTTATATTTCATTATTTATGTTAAACCATTGCTTTATGATTATTTTAGCACACAAAAAATTTGCACTACATTATCTCACACGGTCTTTCAATATTTCCACAATCATTCAATAATATCACAATCGTTCAAGTACATGAATCGACGACTAATTCAATCAAGATTTATTTTACTGAATATTCTCATTGTTATCCATAGTTTTGGTGGTCATTCAAACTAGCGTTAGTCTAATTATATTATATATTTTTACTGAAAATGTAGAAATGAAATATATTCAGTGACGTTAATTCAGAATTTCTTTATGTATTGTTTGTTCTGTGCACATTGAAAATTTCTTAGCTTCTTAGTTGCTTATGCGCATAGAAATTTTATATGCACAGAAACATTTTTATTCAAACAAGTTTGTGATGCAAAAAGTTTGTGCCATACACAAACAAACGAGCAACTATGTAAGTTATAAATTAGGTCCATATGTTATGTAACAATTTTAAATTATGAATAAAACGTCAAACTTTTTAACATGTAGCACTTATTCTTAAATATTATTAAGCATAAATATGTAATTAAATTCTCTGCACATAAAGCTAAAAGTATTTATCTCTTTTATTAGTTGATTGCCATAACATGTTCTCTGACATATGGAGTAGCATTAAATAGTTTATATTCTGCTGGTCATCAATATAAAATTTGCTAGTCATCGATATATTAAAAATCTGCTATTGAATATAAAAGAATTTATTAGTAACATGTATTGTAAAAGAATTTTATTAAGTAATATTTATATACATGATAAACTTATTCATCTTTCTTTATTCAAAATTATCATTTTTTCCAACATATTTATCTTTTTTTTTAAATATTAAATCATCACTTTTTCAACAACAAAGGTTTTAAAAGATAATTGCATTTATCTTTTCATGTAAAGGCATTGTTTTATGTATGTTGTATCTACTAAATTTCATAGGTTGATGTCGTCTGAGTATATATGTCCTATAAGGCATTTACGTTTTATTATTTATGTCAAACCATTGCTTTTTGATTGTTAGCGCACGAAATATTTGGATAACAAAAGACGAAACATATTTCAATACAAATACTTATGTTAGAAAAATACAAAAATTAGCTGAATATGATTCATTTAGATTCCTACAGTCCATGCTAATCGGTTGAATACGAGCTTCTTATTTTTCCATATCTCAATATTACCATAAGTATTGCGATATATCTAAACTATAAGACACAATTAGAAGAATGTATATAAAAAAAATCACACTAAACGATTGTATATCAACATAAAAATGCTTGATTAAAATATGCAAATATTAAAAACTGAATGAAAAATATAAAGGACTTTATCATTTTTCAAAACCATAAATGAAATTTAACAAAACAGTCATGAACTAACAACTAAAATGAATAATGTTGCTACGTTTATTATATGTCAAATTTTGAATGAGAAAGTTCCAAAATGAATGAAAATGAGAAAACTTTATATCTTTTTTGTAAACTTTATGTTCTTTTGGCTATTTTTTTGTTTTGAATTAGCTTTTCTTATAATATATTTTGACAACTCTAGTTACAACCTTTTAACAATGAATTGTAAAACTAAATTTTTACATATGCTTGAATGAACATAAAAAAATTCTTTTTAATCCTCAAGTAATTAATCAATTCTTTTATATAGGAGTGACTGTGGAATTTTTGTGATGTTATTCATGCAAGAAATAACAAAAGGAATGCAAGAAGTAACAAACTTCACTTTACAAGATGTTCAACAGTTGAGAGCACAAACTGCTGCAAATATTCTGCATGATAATCCTTATAGCTGGACCATTACTAAGTTACGTTCATCATCTACAACCACCATTGTTTAGTTGTTCATTTCAACTTTTTTAGTTGTTCACTTTTTAGTTGGTCATTATTTATTTGTTGTTCAGTTGAGAGCACAGACTGCTGCAAATATTCTGCAGTAACAAACTCTATACCATTGTTTAGTTGTTCATTCCAACTTTTGTTGATTTCAGTTGTTCTGTTTATTTACTATTTTCACTTGTTGTTTCATAAAGTCATAAAGGCATTCCATGATAATTGTTGTATATGATACGAGTGGTGAGAAATATGAATGTATATATAACAAATGTCGTTGAAAAGATACATGTATGTATCTTTCTTCTCTTCTGTTGTATTGTGCAACCAATACATATCAACAGATTCATTGTATAGCCTATACATTTGTTTTTGTTACGGTGATCGTGTTTACTAAGTGAAAGCCTCAAAGAAACGGATGGAAGTTTTATTTTTGAAGTTTGTTTTGAAGTTTATACATAATCATAAGCTCAGCAGACTCGCCTGGCAGACTAGAAAGAATACATGTTAAACTTTGAAATATGCTAGACTAGAAGGACCATCATGAAGTGGAACTTAATATCCACAGGCACACACACACAAAAGAAAATCATGTAAACATCAATACTGAAGTGGAAAATGTATCACAAGCACACACCGGTCCAATTCAAACATGTGATAATATCAGAGGCAAACAGTAAAACGAATACATCAGAGGATGTTATTAATCCTTCTGATAACATCAATCTATTGAATACAGAAATGGACTTTACATCCAATATCAAGTTAAAGACACCTATATGTGCACAAACTATAAATATTGATAATAATTGTGGCATCCAGACTAATTTTTCAAATGGCATTAAAAATAAGGAACACTTATCTAACTCCCAGTACAAGACAAGGTCAAAAACAAAATGGAAAGTTATAACAGATGAAGTCCCCTTTGAATTCAAAGCTTATATTTCTTTAGACGATGTTGAAAATTCTTCATGGAATAATCTAGTTTATTGGTTGAAAGGAAAAACAAAAAGATGAAAAAGAATAAGACATCCGAGGATGCTACCACCCTTTTTGAAGGTAAAAATACAAAAAATAATTTATAAATGGAGTTCCTTTTTGGAACATCAGGGGTGTGAATGCCCTGCTAAGAAGCTATAAATTTTGCCGCAGATTAGTAGTAATAGTTTAACATATATTCCTTATAGTCTATCATATATTCCTAGACATCAACAACCAAAGCATATTTCAAAGTTTAACATATATTCCTAGACATCAACGGCCAGAGTTAAATATGCTAAACTTTGAACTACCTAGACATCAACATTCGAACAACAAACAATTATTTGAGCATCATAAAAAACTGTCTTACTTTCTACAACAAACAACCATCAATAATAGTCATAGCTATACCAATGCCTTAAGATATATGTGTTTATCTTTTTCAGTATAAAAGATGTACCCAACAAACATTTAATAAATAGATCAACATATAATTAACAGTAATCACTTACATATAATTAACAGATCAACGTATAATTAACAATAATCACTTACATATAATCAACAGATCAACATAAAAAACTGCTTAGCATGAAAATAGTCAATCATAAAAATCTGCAATAGCCTGAGCCCAAATCTTCAGACATGCTTTTACTTCTCTTGGATCGCTTCCCGTGTGCACAAATCAAAAACTGCTAATAGATACACAACCATAACAATAGTACTCCATGCCTTCAAAATCAACATCCTATCTCTTTAAACTTCACCTGCAAATCCACCACCTACAACTACCATAGCTCAACTGAAGTTGTCGCTACCAAGTACCACCTACTCCTTACTCACACTATCTCCCTTACAACATTTAGCTCCTTCCTCTTGCAACCGCCTGCAATGCAACTCATACTCACCTACCGCTTCCTCACAATCCATGTCAAAACACAAAACCAACTTGAACTAGTATGTCAACTCCAAAACCACTGTAACATCCCTTAATATTACGACCATTTAAAATTTCAAATTTTGATTTAATGTTTGAATTTGAAATGGTTTTTAAATAAGATTTATGATGTTATTAATGAAATATTTAATTTATTTATTTTTCATGAGGCAAGCCGTTTTTATAGTGGACGTACCACGATTTAAAATTTTATTTGTGATAAACAACAGTTTATAATTTGTTAAATTGTGATTGATAATAATGGAAATTACTAGTATAACCGCATAACGGTGGGAAAACCGACTTTGTAATACATACATACAGACATATATATATATATATTAAAAGAATTAATAAATGGTAATAAATTAAAGTTAGTATATACTTGTATGTTAATTAGATTAGAAAAAAATGTTACGAAATAAAGGAAAATGAAACTGACGAAAATTATTTACATTAATTAACATTAACGTTAAAACTTGTTATAAATGCACATAAAGAAAGAAAATACAAGGAACTGATATATAAGGCTTGTCATGATTATTCAATAGACATTGTAATTAATGCATCTTTCAAAGGAGGACAAAATGTTTGTTGTAAAAAAGATTTAGACAGACACATGTTTTCGAAGGCTCAGTAGAATTATGAAAAACCAACAAAGTCGTTTTGATTAAACTGTTTATGTTTATACATTTGGACTTGCTAACTTTGAACTATTGTTGAAAAAAAATTACAGTTGAATCCTTGATTTTATTTTTATGGTTCAATATAGGCATTAATGCGATAGTTCGAAATAAATTTATGAAGGTTTCCAAATTAATTTTATATAGGAAGAATTGTAAGACACCGGGTGCTAAAGGTATGTAATGTATGTTTCAACTATCGCAGTTAATGAATTTTATGTTAACATTTATAATAGTAAATAAAAATAGAAACAAACAAACATAAAATATATTTATTGTCCAACCTTTCCATGTATTATGCATACATTTGTAATAAAAAAACATAAAACATATTTAATTGTTTTCCCTTCTTTTTCTACTTTCCCCAAATTCACTGCCTTATCTCTCTCCACTTTATTTCTTCATTAGTAATGCATTCATTTCATTCCTCCACTTTATTAATTTTTTTCCATACATTCTATTTTCTTGAATCTTATTCATATTCTATGCGTCTATCATTACAAAATCCATATATGTTGTATCCATTCTGCCACATTTAATTTGTGAAACGCATGAAAAAAAATGAATTGAAAATGTCCCGCACCATTATGTGTATAAAAAAAGAAGTCATAACCATTTATTTTAATTAATGAATAAAAGGAAAGGTCATCATTTGGTTTTCCTTCCCTTCTTCCTCCGCTGTAACGTTTTATATTACATATATTATTTATAGTACAACATAAATACTTCATATTCTTCCATATTCTTCCCTAAGCACGGTTTAATGACTTCATATAATATATAGCATAAAACGTTTTATAAAACAAAAATCCATGCATTTTATTTACAATGCTTGGCATAAATGCATATAAAACGGTGTAAAATTAAAATTAAAAAAGAATGAAGTCTGAAAGTTTATTGGCTAGGGAATTAGTTAAGCATATTGATCGGTTCGTTTGATTGAGATTTACGAACACGTTCAAATTCAAGCGCATGTACTGTTCCCTTCCCTTTATTTATTTCCTTACCTGCTGTTTATTCAGCTGAATTTCCTTCTTTCTCTTTACTTCTATTGTCAGCTTAAAGAATATTTCCCAAACAAAATCAAGTCTTCTTCTTTTCATTTTAATGGCAGCCTCCACCGAAAAATTAAAACGCCATTTTTCTTCAGGCCTTCATAAATTTATCCCCGCTCAATCAGTGGCCTGCTGCAATTATATCCTTCTCTTCCTCTTGAATTAATAGCCAACTAAAAACCAATTTTCCCCAAATCAAACGAATTCCTCCACCGTCCTCATCAACAATCTCTGCCTTCGTCTGTCCTTGCAGCGTTGTCACCGGCTTCTTTTTCCTTTGCCGAATCAAGGTGAGTTTTAATCTCACAGTTAATTTTTTCTCAACTAATTAACATCAATACTGTGATAATTAAAAAAAATTCGATCCTTTGCTTGTTTAGCATATTTGAATTATCTTTGACGTATTGTGGTTGGTTACTTTTGACATAACTGTGGAAATTTGGTTGATACTGCCATAATGTTGTTATGGCCATTTCCATTTTACCATGATCCATGTTGTACATAACTTATTTTCTTATTCTTACAGGTCTTCTATATTTGTTTATTTATTTTACCGTCACTCACTTAGCGTGTTCACCGGCCATGGTACCTGTAAAATCAGGTACTGCTTGTACTAGTATTAGGTCTGTTGCATTTTTTCTTGCTGTTGGAACTATTTAACCATTGCCCATTTTTGCTTGTTTTTTTGGAAGTATTTATACGCATATAGAAATTGTAGTATTAGTTTTATATATATGTTTCATGAAGCATATATATATATACTTTAGTTGATGAAGGCTGTTCTATTTTATTTTCTTTGTCCATTTTCTTTATGTAGGAAGTCACGAAAAAATTTCTAAAACAAGTTTAGGAACTTTAAAACTTGCAAACAGGAAGTTGGGTATATAATATATGCATGGGATTTGAATTCTTTTGTTAAAGTTTATGTGCTAAAACGTAGAAGCTACTACTTGCCTTTAAGTATTGGGCTTGAATACTTAAGAACTTTTGCCTTGTTTAATATGCATTACTGGGATGTAATATATATAGTTCAAATTTATGAAACAAAGTTCATTTTTTTTTTGTGCTATATATGTGCATTATGTGCATACTTTTGAGAAAAATGAATATATGCATATGACATATTTGGTTGAGTGAGGGAACCAATGTACTATATATTTTTACTTCTTTTGAATAATGTAAGTTAGATCTACATTTTAATGTAAGTTGGAATAATACGGTTCTTAAAATAACATTAGGTGTTGTAATTTGTATGTCTTATGGCCTTAGTCAGTTTTGTACATATTGACTTGTGCATTGAATTATTTGGCGACTTTAACCGGATATGTAATGTACTAGAAATTCAACAAATTCTCATTTATGTTAGAATTACCTATTTTATTTCAGTTTTTATTGAAGTTAATTTACCTGAATACAACCTGGCCTGAGTTTTATTTTGCTCGGGTCGGGGTCAGACCTGAGTAATTATAGCTTAGATTTGAAGCTGACGACGATAAGGATTCGTGAAGCCACGTGGAGGCGCAATTGCTTTTGGTCCAATTAAAATTCGAATTTTTTTGGTAAATAAATTAATGTCTATTTTTCTTCCGCTGTGCATATAAATTTTGTAAACTCTGATATTTGTATAAAATGCTTCCGCTGTGAGATATTGTATTTTTTATTTTTGTGATTTCTATGTTTGATTTTATTAAATCCT
The DNA here is from genome assembly GCA_030737875.1 of Allium sativum. Lineage (NCBI taxonomy): Eukaryota > Viridiplantae > Streptophyta > Magnoliopsida > Asparagales > Amaryllidaceae > Allium > Allium sativum. The sequence goes on along the minus strand of CM060924.1, from coordinate 992,991,072 downwards.
GTAAGCCAAATAACAATTTGTTGTTTCGATCGGTTTAAGTTGGTTTAATTACCAACTGGAAGCGGTCGAAAAGGCAGGTTGTTATAGTTGGTATCAGAGCTGGTTAGAGAACGTGATAGGGGGTTCTAGCTTGGCTGTTTAGTTGCGAGCAGGAGACTCTTACCCCTACAAGTCCCAATGGGAAGATAGGTTTGGTTGTTGCAGTCGAGTGGCCAGCCATAAAATCAGTTCTGAGGTATCACTGTATGTCACGGTGGGAGGTTAGCCCACTGCCTGATGGTTGCAATGCCTAGGGTCATTATAGTTGGTATCAGAGCTTTGGTTTACACAAAGCTTAGCTTATGGAGTTTAATAAGAACCATTCGCTAGAAATTACACTAGAGAGAGCATAATTTGAAATATAAATGGTTATGAAACTAGTATTTTGAATGAGCAGCGCAGCGGAAACATTTTGAAATTAGTAAATTTTGAAACAAATTCATTTTGAAATTGATAAATTATTCTGAAATATATCGTTTTGTCTTATATATTTGGAGATGGTGTATTCTTATAAAAAAAATTGAGTATTTATTCGACGTCAAGGTTGGACTATTGAGTATGTAAGATTTTGAGTATACGCCTAACTAACATATATACAAATTCTTGTCTGTACTAGATAGATATGGAATCACACTCTAGTCGCTTGGAGATAATTCTGGTGATTGTTGCGACATCACCATTATTTATTTTTGAGTTACGAAAGCAGGATTGACTATATGATTCCGACTGTAACGTCAAGAAATATTTAGACTAATTATTTTGATAAACATTCAAAAATGATTTGGATAAATTTTAATGAAAACGCTTTTGTAAAATTAGTGTGAACTTGGGTAAATGATCAAAATTTAAATAAAGTTAAGTTATTGTGAAATATAAGTAGAATTTACAAATGAATGTTTTAAAATTAAATTGTAAGGCGAATAGTGAATGATGACATTGGAAAAAATTTGTGAACTTTAAAAATTTAGAACGACAAGTGAATGTTAGAATTAAATTGAAAATTTATAAAGAAGGTAACTTAAATAAAATTGAAGAAAAAGGAAACGAGCTTTAAATTTTACAACGACAAATGTGAATATTTTGAATCTTGAACTAAAGTGAATTAATTAAAGAAATTTCATAGTTGCATCATTTACCCCCTTGGCCTTGAGAATGGATAGTTCCTTCGTTCAATTTTGATTCATTCACCTTGCTTTAGTAGTTGTTGTTTGACCTTCCCACCTTATTTTATTCATGTTTGAGCTTTCATTAATACAAAACTCATGTCCTTGTACCCTTTTTTTTTAATGTGCATTGTAAAAAGTCTAAAAAAAAGTTTTATTAATGACATAATTTTGTATTTGAAACAAAAAATTGAATATTGAATTATGACAACAATTGACAATTGAATTTTCGAAGTATCGTTTTTGTACTATGTTAATGGAAGTATTGAAAATGAGATGTAAGGGATAATTAAAATGGATAGAAATAGATTTCTTAATTGTTTTAAAATATATTGAATCCACTTATACGAAATGTGTTAGAAATATTTGATTAAGAAATATTTTGAGAAGGTTATCTGTATATATATATATATATATATATATATATATATATATATATGAATTATAAGCTTATTTCAGAAGCTTTTGAAAGAGTTTATCTTTTGTGAATAATGTTCAATTTGAAAATGATTATTGAAATCATATTATGAAATTGTTAGACCAAAATTTGGGCTTAACACCCAAATTTAGTGTGAAGTCCTCACGGTCACAAATCTCAGATCATAGAATGCAGATAAAGCAGTAAAAACAGGGAACACAGGAGGTTTTTATAGTGGTTCGGCTCAAACCAAGCCTACGTCCACTTTATATTTTCTTAAATCCTAAGAAATTACAATTACAATGCTGTCTAACTATTCGTGAGATTTGTTTATACACAAAATCCTTGTGTTATCATGAAGAAGAAGAGAAAAGAGAGGTGATTTTATACACGAAATCCTCGTTTTATATTGATATGAGGAGTTCATAAAGTCGTTGTGTAATTGGCAATGGAGTCCGAGAGGTGTTCATGCCAAAAAGCCAAGCCAAATCCCTGAAAATGCCCTCAAACGTTGTACTTATAGCCGTTTCCTGATACCGCTTCGCGGAACACGTGGTACGCCTCCCAAAAATCTCGAAATGTGGTGGAAAACATCCAGAAATCCTCTCCAAATCGTGATATGACACATGTAATAAGATCCATGCAAGCTGGAGTGAAAATAGCCTTTAGAACAGGTCAAAACCGAGTGCAACGAGCACATGCCCAGGCGGTTCGTGACCATGGTTTGCACCACGAACCGGGGTGACGAGCTGGAGTGGAGATGCTAGAGCTGACCATCACGAGCGCGTTGTGGTCCAAGTGTGCATCACGAGCGGGTCATGGTCCGGGGAGCCACCAACAGCCGGGTTGGTTCACGAGCAGGACATGAGGGCGAGCCCTGGGGGGTGAGCCGAGTTAGTCCCACGAGCCAAGGTGGATCCCACGAGCGGAGGTAGGTCCCAATCCATGATCGATGCTAATGACGTTTCGTCACTACATCCACGTGATTGCCAGTTAATGCCGGATTACACCCATTCATGGAAACGGGAGTAACTTCCAAATCGTAAGCCCATTTTAGCCAAACGAAAGCTCTACTTGAAGCTAATTCAGAGGGCTACAAGAGTTATTGAGCAAAGCCTTGTAGTTGACATTTTCATGTCCAAAAAAGGTCATCTGGTAGGAGTTTCTAGTCATTCTTTGTTTGTGATGTGACTTCAACCAAATCGCTTTATGTCTTCTGACGATGTTCCCAATACTTGGGCGTATTGTTAACTAGAGATTCCATATATGACAGCTTTGACCAAAAAGCATGTCAACAGAAATCAAAGCTGAATTATAGTTTGAATTTCACATAAATTGATTCGGATTGGATTATCTCTTGAAGTTAGTATTTTGCTTTCCAAAACTATAAATTAATTTATTTGTTTCATTTAAACTACTGTGAATATAAACTTAGCTTTCTTATCCAACTATTATTCTAAAGCAAACCTATTTAGTTTATTTAAACTATTTTATACTAAAACATGTTTATTTTATTCAAACCTATTTAAACTACTTTATATAAAAAAAATTGTTTACTCTATTCGAACCTATTTTATATCAAATTTATTATCTTACTTAAACTATTTTAAATTTAACTTAACTATTTTAGAGATAAGAGTGTATATTTTCAATCCAAGCAATTTAAGCCCGAAATGATTGAATGTAAAGATTCAGTTGAATAACAATATTTGTAACATGCAATCTAAATGGAATTTGAAGTTTTAATGGTGAATTGATTTGTAAATCTGAAATTGAAATTGAAATGATATCAAATATCTGAATCGATTAAGAAATCAAACTGAATTTGGTATTGAAATGGAATTTCGAAATCTTCGATTTTTGACACTTGATATGGAAGTTTTCGAAACTTATATATATGAAAATTTAATATAAGAATGCGCTGAATTCAAAATTATTGATTTTGAAGGTAATTGATATGAAATGATATCTTATATACAATGAAATTTGTACAAAATGACATGTTGAAATATGATTTAAGAAATCTTATATAAATGAAATTTTATATATGTCCTATATACGCAAAGTGAAATGAATATAATATATAGTATTATATGATTTCGAACCAAAGATATAGGAAGTACCTTCCATTGAAAATCGAGGTCCTACTCGCTAGGAACTCTTGTTGATATTTCTTTGATTCTGGTTTTCCGTACATAATACTCATGAGTGTTTCCTTTGAACTCGGCTGCATGGCGAAATTCGCAGGGCCGCGAAGGCCTACGACGACGGATGCTTCCTGGGGTAACCAGGCATAACCATTGTGTCTGGTGTGATCTATAGTCATTTTACGATGGCGAAATCCAAATGGCTGCGAAAGCCTATGGGTACGGATGCTTCCTGGGGGATCCAGGAGTAACCATTATGTATCTACGGTCCACATGGCGTAATTCGTAGGGTAGTGATTGCGTATGGTTTACGGGTGATACAAATGTAAAGACCAGTGTTACTAGATGCAAACTACGTTTCCATGCGATTATTTTGAGGTGTTATGGCGAAATATGTAAGGCAGTGATTGCCTAGCCACCTATGGCCGTGGCACTTTGTCCTCTCGACTTGGTGATAAAGCGACCTTAGGGGCTGCATTCTGTGATGATCTCAGATTATTCCATTTCTATTGATTTATCCTGTTGATTGTTCGTGACGAAATTCGCAGGGAAGAGATTTCCTATGGGTACGGATGCTTCTTGGGGGACCCAGGCGTAACCATTGTGTATCTGTGATTCATGAATAAGTTTCATCGGGATGGTACTTCTTTTATCTATTTAAATGTTTTTTAAAGTATTTTCACTGAATGTGGAAACGAGTCTACTTAGTACTTCGAGATTTCTAGTTTTGCGCTTGACCACCGCATTACTAGATTCTTGAAGAACAATGATAAACTTATGGAAATATCGAGTTATCAAAAACTATTTTTGATATAAGGTATTTTTTATATACAAAAGAATTTTTCTTCAATTTTTTTTCTTATAAAATTTAAAATTGTATATAAATTATAGGCACTTGAATTAGATACATTGGTATAACTATTTTTTTTAATGAACTATAATGTGTCAATATGCGAAAACCATTCTATTAGCATAACAGTTTTGATTTAGTTTTGAATACATGATTTTGATTTCAAATAGAATTGTTCGCTCGATTCTCGACGATGAACACTGATATGAGTTTTTGATAAAATCTGAAGTTCTCTATCATAGTTTATTACTATGCAAGAAGAATGGAAGTTTCTAATCAAGAAGTCAAATCAGAAGTCCGCACTTGAGTGATCGGGTTATCAATACTAATTAAAAGAAAAATTTTGTATTTTAACAAGAAATCGAAAATGATATGCATATGAATGGAGTATCGTTTAATTGCTAGTTCCTTATTTCATTCCTTTTCGAGGAAGAAAAGTTTTGAGTAGGGGAGAATGTAACATCCTTAAAATTACAACCATTTAAAACTTTAAATTTAATTTAATGTTTGAATTTGAATAGTTTTTAAATAAGATTTATGATGTTATTAAAAAACGATTTAAAATTTTATTTGTGATAAACAACAGTTTATAATTTGTTAAATTGTGATCGATAATAATGGAAATTATTAAATTGTTATGTTTATACATTTGGACTAGCTAACTTTTAACTACTGTTGAAAAAAAAAATGCATTTGAATCCGTGATTTTATTTTTAAGGTTTAATATAGGAATTAATACGATAATTGAAAATAAATTTATGATTGTTTCCAATTTAATTTTATATAAGAAGAATTGTAAGACATCGAGTGTTAAAGGTATATAATGTATGTTTTAACTATCACAGTTAATGAAATTTATGTTAACATTTATAATAATAAATAAAAAAATAAACAAACAAAATATATTTATTGTCCAACCTTTCCATGTATTATGAATACATTTGTAATAAAAAAAATAAAACATATTTATTGTTTCCCCTTCTTTTTCTACTTTCCCCAAATTCACTGCCTCATCTCTCTACACTTTATTTCGTAATTAGTAATGCATTCATTTCTTTCCTCCACTTTATTAATTTCTTTCCATACATTCTATTTTCTTGAATCTTATTTCATATTCTATGCGTCTATCATTACAAAATCCATATATTTTGTATCCATTCCGCCACATTTAATTTGTGAAACACATGAAAAAAAATGAATTGAAAAGAACCCGCACCATTATGTGTATAAGAAAAACAAGTCATGTTCATTTATTTTAATTAATGAATAACAGTAAAGGACATCATTTGGTTTTCCTTCCCTTCTTTCTCCGCTGTAACATTTTATATTACATATATTATTTATTATATAACATAAATACTTCATATTCTTCCATATTCTTCCCTAAGCACGTTTTAATGACTTCATATAATATATAGCATATAACGTTTTATAGAACTAAAATCCACTCATTTTATTTTCAATGCTTGGCATAAATGCATTTGAAACGGTGTAAAAAAGAAGAAGAAAAGAATCAAGTCTGAAAGTTTATTGGCTTGCTTGGGAATCGGTAAAGCATATTGATCAGTTCTTTTGATTGAGATTTACGAACACGTTCAAATTCAAGCGCATGTACCGTTCCCTTCCCTTTATTTATTTCCTTACATGCTGTTCATTCTGTAGAATTTTCTCCTTTCCCTTTACCTCTATTGTCTACTTAAAGAATATTTCCCCAAGGGAAATCAAGTCTCCTTCTTTTCATTTTAATGGCGATCTCCACCGAAAAAATTAAAATGCCCATTTTCTTCAAGTCTTCATAAATTTCTCCCCGCTCAAATCAATGGCCAGCTGCCATTAGATCCGTTTCTTCCTCTTCAATTAATAGGCAACTAAAAACCAATTTTCCACAAATCAAACAAATTCCCTCCACCATCCTCATCAACAATCTCCGCATTCGTCCATCCTTGTTGCATTGTCACCAGCTTCTTTTTCCTTCGTCGAATCAAGGTGAGTTTTAATCTCACAGTTAATTTTGCTTCAACTAATTAACATCAATACTGTGATAATTGACAAAAAGTTGGATCCTTTGCTTGTTTAGCATATTTGAATTATCTTTGACATATTGTGGTTGGTTACTTTTGACATAACCATGGAAGTTTGGTTGATACTGTCATAATGTTATTATGGCCATTTCCATTTTACCATGATCCATGTCTTACATCACCTATTTTCTTATTGTTACAGGTCTTCTATATTTATTCATTTATTTTACCGTCACTCACTTGGCATGTTCACCGGCCATGTTACCTGTAAAATCGGGTACTACTTGTACTAGCACCTGGTCTATTGCATTTTTTTCTTGTTGTTGGAAATATTTAACCATTGCCCATTTTTGCTTGTTTTTTTGGGAAATAGTTGTACACATATAGGAATTGTAGTATTAGTTATACATATATATATATATATATCTTGAAGCATATATATACTTTAGTTGATGAAGGCTGTTTCATTTTATTTTCTTTGTCCATTTTATTTATGTTGGAAGTCGCGATTTATTTTTCTGAAACAGGTTAGGAACTTTGAAACTTGCAAACAGAAAGTTGGGTATATAATATATGCATGGGAATATAATTTTTTTGTTAAAGTTTATGTGCTAAAACGTGGAAGCAACCACTTGCCTTTAAGTATTGGGCTTGAATACTTAAGAACTTTTGCCTTGTTTAATATGCATTACTGGGTTGTTATATATATAGTTCAAATTTATGAAACAAAGTTCATTTCTTTTTTTGGTGCCATGTATGTGCATTATGTACATACTTTTAAGAAAAAAGAATATATGCATATGACATATTTAGCTGAGCGAGGGAACCAATGTACTATATTTTTTTTTACTTCTTTTGAATAATGTAAGTTAGTTCTATATTTTAATGTAAGTTGGAATAAATAGGGATAACAATAGGGCGGGTCTAGGGTCGAAACCCATTTGACCCGCCCCTGTTTTGACCCATTTAGACCCGCCCCATAGGGTCTTCGGGGCGGGTAGACCCGCGACCCGCTTTTGGAGGTCCGGGTCTAGGGTCGGGTCTGGGGCTTGGCTAACCCGCCCCAACCCGAACCGCATGATTGAAACATCATTAAAACACTTTATAACTATAATGATTATTTGTTGATCTTCTTAGATATACATGGTTATAACTTGAATAATATATTCTTTCAATCAACAACTATAAATTTTTCATAGTATTAAGTTGCATCAATGATAATCATACAATAATGAATATATACATTTTGAACTATTATCTTACAATTCATTTTATTATATTCTTTTATCATTGTGAACACACTATAATATGTATATAATTTACTATTTAGTAGTAAAAGAATATAAGTACATAAATTTTTGTACATTAGAACACAATATCACCGGGTCGTGGGGCGGGTCGGGTCTACCCTGACCCCTACGGGTTTCGGGTATGGGGCGAGATTTCAGACCCGCACCGGGTCTGCGGGGCGGATCTGGGGCGGGGTTTAAAAAGTTCGGGTCGGGTCTGGGGCACGAGAAACCCGCCCCATTGCATTCCTAGGAATAATACGGTTCTTATAATAATATTAGGTGTTGTAATATGTCTTATGGCCTTAGTCAGTTTGTACATATTGACTTGTGCATTGAATTATTTGGCAACTTTACCCGGATATGTAGCGTACTAGAAATTCAACAAATTCTCAATTATGTTAGGATTACCTATTTTATTTTAAATTTTATTGAAGTTAATTTACTTGAATACAACTTGACCAGAGTTTTGTTTTGCTCGGGTTGGGGTCAGACCTGAGAAATTACAGCTTAGATTTGAAGCTGACGATGATAAGGATTCGTGAAGGCACGCTCGCTTTTGGTTCGATTAAAATTCGGATTTTCTTTTGGTAAATAAATTAATGTATATTTTCTTCTACTGTGTATATGAATTTTGAAAACTCTCATATTTGTATAAAATGCTTCCGCTGTGAGATATTGTAGTTTTATTTTTGTGATTTCTATGTTTGATTTTATTAAACCGTGTAAGCTAAATAACAATTTGTCATTTCGGTCGGTTTAAGTTGGTTTAATTACCAACTGGAAGCTGTCGAAAAGGCAGGTTGTTACAACCACTGAATCACCATCAACCTGCAACTTCCCCTACGACCACCATTCAATCCTGAATCCTTTAATCCTACAATCACAACGACCTAACACCATAAATATACATCCAAAACTCTGAATCCACCGATTAAATGCGCATATACATGCATCCACGCACAAGCCAATACACATGTAATATAAAAGTGCACTTTAAAATGCAGAAACAAAGATAAAAGAAGATGATTTCCTAATAAAATAGCATTTTTTTCAGAAAGATAAAAAGATTTATCTTTTCTTTAAAAAAAATCCAATAAGCTAGAAAGATCTGTCTATTCCTTAGGAAGTTAAAACAATTTATTTTTTCTTAAAATGGCAAGAATATATATATATATATATATATATATATATATATATTCTATATAAGGTAAATTCAATTACCAAAACTAAAATTACAGAAAACTTCATTATAGAATGATTCATCCCTTACATAATGTTCATATGTGAGTTATATCCTTTAATATATGGGCATGTTATGAAAAAGGTGATGGTAGTGGTAGTAGTGATCAACCTATTAACATGGGAGTAAATGTATGGTCTGTATATTTTGATCTGTATCAGAAATGCAAATGTTCTTAGATTGATATGGTTTGAAATATGTTGTTATGTTAAAAAAACGATAAATAGTTTATCATTATATAAATGACAAATAGTTTTATCATTTTATAAATGATAAATAGCTTTATCATTTTTCTACATAAAACCAGCGTGTGATACATTACGAATATGAAAGTATTTATACATCAAAGTTGCACTGTACTAGTATAACTGCATGACGGTGGAAAAACCGACCGTTAATTACATAATATCAAAACATAAAAATATATTTTAATTATTTTTATATGATTTCGATGAAAAAATTAATAGCATTATTTTTGAAAAAGCAGAAATAACTAAACTGGTATTATGAAGAGTTCAATTTAGTAGCTATCTGATATTGTAGATTTGAAGTGTATTGCAAATTTGAAGGGAAGTGTATATGTGAATTGGTATTGACAAGAGTGGAAAAATGGACCTTGGTTCAAATAATGAAAGCAAGAGAGAAAAACATGGAGCATGAATTTTTGGCTTCAGAAGAAACTGATTTCATCTCACAATAGGCAAACCTTCCTACGGTTGGTTTGATAAGAAGTGTTGTTTATACTTGTGAAAAATAAAATAAAAATCACCATTCACAAAAATAGAAGATCATGAATCACCTCAGTAAAAGTCTTGCGCAATATTAATACAAATTGAAACACCCCACCTCCGTTAGGGTCACTCTCAAAGGGAATGCCCTAATTTTGGTGGAGGTTTATAAGTATAATTCACAGATATACAAGACAGATTTAGGAACACATATTTTTGAGCAGCGGAAAATAACAACTACTTTTATTTCAACATAATACGTGTTACACAAACCATGTCATAATTTGTTTTACAATACTTCCAAAAACATAACATCTTCATAACTGTCTTGATTACATTATTTAAAGAAGCATAAAGAAAACATAAATAAATTGCATAAGTCCCATAATTGCTGTCCAAAGCCATAGTCCAAAACGAAAAAGATCCAAGCGATACATTCTTTCTCTTCAAGCTTGATGTGAAAGCTGGTCAAGCTGCGGTATTCCCTCCCTGTGGACCTGGGGTGGGGGGGGGGGGGGGGAACGGAAGAAAAGAAGACGAAAGAAAAGTAGAGTCAGACATAAAGCCTGAGTAAGTCCAGGACTATTCAGTCTATGAATAAAGAACTGGGTATGATAAGTGTAAAGTAGAAATGGGAAAGCACCATAAACTAAGTTAAGTTGTCTAGGGTCGAATATACTATCGTACCACATATTAATCTCTGTACCCATATAAACTAGTTCCCAACAGGCACTCCATAATCAGGGTGAAGTGATCCATTTCTGATGATCGGCTCCTACTCGCATAGTTACATGTGTCTTACGGCCCCCGATGTTGTAGTTACCTATGCTGGTCCCACCATGGGGTGTATCAAGTCCCATGGTGGCGGCCCGACACAATTCTAGAGTGCACAGGTATGCTACTGGTGCCCAGTGCCTTATTTTTTTTGCGCTGGAGTGTGTGCATGCCCGCACCCCGTTAGAACCTACACTGCTGCACCACCGCCGTCGATTTGACCTCTTACAGTCAGCCCAGTAATTGTGCCCCACCCTGCCTAGTTCAGGGTATCCTGATACACCTTGTAGGGTTACTGCTGAAAAGGGTCCCCCGCTACTAGGTTTTCTATTTCTAGCCAACATGCTAAGTTGGTTAAGTGTTTTATAAACCTAACCCCCAATCAGTCTGTTTAGTTTAGCATGTTCCATTTTGATTAAGTATTAATTTAATTTACTTAATCCTATCAATCCTGACTCAGCTTTAATTGTCTTATTAAAGCCTTGACCTCTCACATTAGATAGGTATTGTTGTGGTCGCCTGTTGCCGGTTGGGTCCGGGCAGTCTTACGCCACAACTCAGTCTAACCTCGGGTCCCTATTGGGCTCCGTGTTTAACCACCCACATTGGATGGGTATTGCTGTGACTACTGGACAGCCGGGCGGTTCCGGGCAGGTTTACATCACAACTCAATCCAACCTCGGGTTAAACACATCGTATTTTCTACATTTACATATTTTGTCTCTTTTCTTTTTATATGTAAATTTTTGCGGCCCATTATTCAAATTCATCTTTATTGGTTAAAATTTATTTATGCCACTTAATTGTTTTTCAAGGTTTTTGGCATGCATCAAACATGCCAACACATATGTTCTATATTTTAACCCCATCGTCATTACCCCCGTTTTACACGTTCGCTACAATATAAGATATGTTGGGTTTAACATTTAAACCCAACTTAGCCATATGAAAAAGGGGAGGCTTATAACATGGTGTTTATGAGGTAACATAAAAAGGGGAGTGTGAACGCATGAACTTGCAACATAACGATTCAATTAACATAAAGTAGGCACATGTGAACTTGCAATTGTAACAGCATATAACCATGGCACAAATAATACTTGAACATGAATCATTCTATTCATGTAATCATGGCATAAACAATACTTAAACATGAATCATTCTACTCATATGATTATGGCATAAACAATACTTAAAACATGAATCATTCTATTAACATAATCATGGCATAAATAATACTTAAACATGAATCATTCTATTCATGTAAACTTGCAATTGGAATGTAAATCTAACTTAATTGTGTCACATATATCACTATATGGTTTTGATAACAACTTAGGCCTAAAACATGTTTCAACTAGGCATAATACCAAACATAGTTTAGTCATGTTCATAAAGGTGCTTACTTTTGTTTCTAATACAAAAGTATGATTTGCTAATTCCAACATAGATTCATATAAACTATAGTACTTAGTCGTCTCCAATTATACACTAAAAGTGATCATAAAAGTATGTACATCATATTGGCATAATAGTGAATCATATACTTGCATGAATCCCAAATAAAATACCACAACATATGGTTGTCAACATAAATCATATACTTGTATGAATCCAATCGTATACCATAACATTTCCAAATCAAAATAACATACAAGTATAGATTATTATCGCCACAATTCCATGTCGTTGTAAACTTCCAACGCAAATCACATACTTGCAAATATCCAATCGTATACCATAACATTCCCAAATCGTTTAGAATCAAAATAACATACAAATATAGATTATTATTGCCACAATTCCATTTCGCATTTTACACAAATCAAACGCAATTAATTATTCACATCGGAATAGCACTCTACTTACAACGTATGACGAATCTTCAATTCAGGAATCTGAATCCTGAATTTGGAGATGCTATCCTTTGTTGTAGGCGTTGTTTTGATTTGATTGACATTGCTTTAAGCTTTCAAATTATCTCCTAATTGTCTCTCAATTCCTGACGGCTATTCTTAGTCTCTCCTCAGCAGCATGACGGTCTCATCTCCATTTTTGTTTGTGTGTATTAGGGTGAGTCTTAGGTCCTTTTTATAGAGTTTTTAAGTTAATTTAGACCGTCGATGGAGCTTGGTTTAATAATAGCCGTTCGTTCAAAGGAGAGACCAACCAGGAGCTGACACCTAGCCCTAGTGACAAGGCAAGGCTCAGAAAATCGACGAAACACAGACCAGGCCAGCCAGGTTGGGCTGGGTTCGACCTGGCTCAGGGGCCAGGTCGACACCCCAGTCGACACCATGTCGACTTGGCAGTCGACACGGGTTACCCAGGTCGACTGCCCAGTCGACCTGGCTAGCCCCAGGTCGACTGCCAAGTCGACCTGGGTGCCTTGGGCGGGAATTTTCCCGCCCTGGCCAATTGGGCCCGATTTTGAATTTTAAATTTATTTTTCCGAGCTATTTTCGTCCGTTTGAATTTTTAACTGAATTCTGAAACTTCCGGAGGCCGTATCTTCTTCATACGGAGTCCGTTTTACGCAAACTCGGACTCTATCTCAAGCAGAATTCCGAGACAAACGTAATGGCGTATCCTGTTCCCCTTAACAATTTGATTTGAAATTAATTATACTTTAATTTGTGAATTTCACTGTTATAGAATACACGGGGTGTTACCTTCTCCCTCATTTAAAAGGATTTCGTCCCCGAAATCTTCAAGTTCAGGAAGAATGTACATCCTAACATCCAAACATCCATCTACTCATCCATCAAACACGGACATCCATTGTCCTTAAAAGACTTCTAATGCTTCATGATAATATGCGAAGTGTGTGTGTGTACATGTACTTATCTAATGCAAAATCAGGCGGTCTACTGATTCAGTTGACCTCCTTAATGTGAATTATGTATGTGCCATGAATCCATTATGTATGCAAATTCTCCTATTCATGACTCTACATGAGTGCCCAATCATTCATACAAATGCAACATCCATATGACAACACATTAAAGTTCAACCATATACGAATGCAAACATATATGCATATGCAATATGAAGTGATTGAGCCGATCTAAAACCTAGATTGTGTGTGTATATGCAACCACGAGCAACCACTAGCAATCACTTGCAACCACTTGCAATCATCATCCATAACATGTTTCAATTACATGTTTTCATCCAAAGGGTTTCTACCTAAAAGATAGGGTCGAGGAGATATACCTAAAAAGATAGATAAAAGCGCAACTTAAGGAAAAAGAAAGATCAAAGATGTACCCTCTAAAAGAAAAGGGTAGGCTGCGCGTATTCTAGCTTTAGTTTCCCAAGTTGCATCTTCTTCGGCGTCGCTCCACTGAACTTTGACGAGCTTGACTTCGCGGTTGCGTAGCTTCTTCACTTCCATTCCTAATATGCAGGTTGGAACTTTCCTTACGGTTGCTTCGCGTTCCACTTCAGCTTCTTCTAGGATATTTGGCTCTACCACTTCAACAGACTCATGTAGACATTTTCGGAGATGTGAAACGTGAAAGACGTTGTGAACTCCGACCAATTTTTCGGGTAGCTCTAATCTATAGGCCATTTTCCCAATTCTCTCGATGATAGGGAATGGCCCTACGAACCTTGGTGCTAGCTTTCCTGTGGTTCCAAAACGAACAACGTTCCTTAGCAGAGATACCTTAAGAAAAACTCTGTCCCCAACCTCAAATTCAAGGTCGGTCCTCCTCTTGTCGGCGTAGGAATTTTGTCTGTCTTGGGCCATCTTCATCCTTCTTCGTATTAAATCTACTTTCTCTGAAGTCTCTCGGATCATATCTGGTCCAAGTATGAGCTTATCAGTAGACTCCCACCAACAAGTGGGCGATCGGCACGGTCTTCCATATAAAGCTTCGAAGGGCGCCATTCCGATGGTTGCTTGATAGTTGTTGTTGTAGGCAAATTCCACCAAAGGAAGATGGTCTTCCCATGTCCCTCCGAAGTCTAGGACGCACAGTCTTAAAAGGTCCTCCAAAACTCTGTTCACTCTTTCTGTTTGGCCGTCGGTTTGGGGATGATAGGCTGTGCTCAAGCATAACTGTGTGCCTACCGCTTCTTGCAGACTCCGCCAAAACTCACTTGTGAAGATAGGGTCTCAGTCACTAACAATGCTGGATGGTATTCCATGGAGTCGAACGATTTCCTTGAGGTAAAGAGATGCTAGGGATGAGGCAGTTCTTTTACTTTTGACAGGTAAAAAGTGGGCGCTTTAGTAAGCCTATCCACTATTACCCAAATTCTAGTGTTGCCTCTCCTAGACTTAGGCAGCCCATCAATGAAGTCCATTGAGATGCTATCCCACTTCCACTGCGGGACCTCTAGAGGATGGAGCAGACCGCCAGGCTTTTTCTGTTCCGCCTTAACCTGTTGGCACACCATACACTTAGAAACGAAATCTGCCACGTCCTTCTTCATGCCGTTCCAAAAGAAAGTTCTCTTTATGTCCTTGTACATTTTATCTCCGCCCGGATGTATCGTCATCTTGGAGTGATGTGCTTCCTCGAGAACCTTCTTTACTAAATCCCTTGTCTGTGGGACGCATAGTCTTCTGTCTCGCCTTAGCCAACCCTTATCGTCGATGGAGTATCTGTTGAGGTGACTTGAAGTCTCACCCCTAATTAGCCTATCAATTGTCTCCACAAGCTGAGGGTCCTCGCGTTGTGCTGTCCCTATCGAGTCCACTAAAGTCGGGCGTACTTTGAGAGATGCTAACAAGCCTGTTACAAAATCGGAGGAGGGCCTAAAGTCAAAGCTGGCTATAAACTCTAGGCTTTGTCTTTCAACAAACAGCGGGCTTAGGGTCAGTTTCTTTTAGCTCAACGCGTCTGCCACTACGTTGCCTTTGCCTGGAGTGTAGGAGATCTCGAAATCATACGAGGCAAGAAACTCCATCCATCTCTGTTGCCTCAAGTTAAGGTCCTTCGGCGAGAAAAGGTATTTCAATGATTTATGGTCAGTGTAAAGTTCGAACTTCTCACCTAGGAGATAGTGTCGCCAAAACTTGAGTGCAAAGACGATGGCAGCTAACTCAAGATCGTGGGTCGGGTAGTTCTTTTCGTGCACTTTCAATTGTCTCCCGCCATAAGCTACTACCCTTCCTTCTTGCATTAAGATGGCGCCTAGCCCTATCCCACATGTATCTGTATAAACTGTGAACATCTTGCTTCCATCCGGCAACGTTAAAACAGGGGCTGTTGTAAGAGCCCTTTTCAGTCGCTGGAAAGCAAACTCGCAATCCAAATCCCAATTGAACACTAGATTCTTCTTGGTCAGCTTTGTGAGCGGAGCTGATATCTTTGCAAAGTCTCTGATGAATTTTCGATAGAAGCCTACTAGCCCGAGAAAGCTTCGGACCTCTGTTGCGTTCTTTGGTGTCTTCCAATCCTGCACCGCTACTACCTTAGCCGGGTCTACAGCTAACCCTTCCTTGGATACTATGTGCCCAAGAAATCTTACTTCCTCTCTCCAAAAGTGGCATTTGGAGAATTTGGCTTTTAGCTGATGCACTCGCAGAGTTTCCATGATTGCCCTTAAGTGCTGAGCATGTTCCTCTTCATTCTTTGAAAAGATAAGGATATCGTCTACGAAGACTACTACGAACTTATTGAGGAAATCTCTGAATACCCTACTCATCAGGTCTACGAAGTAAGCGGGTGCATTTGTCGAGCCGAAAGGCATGACAAGCCATTCAAAGAAGCCGTCTGGGGTTCTGAATGCCGTTTTATCAATGCTATCTTCAGCCACCCTTAGCTGATGAAAATCGGTCGCTAAATCAAGTTGGGAGAAAACAGTCGCTCCTACAAGCTGATCAAACAGATCGTCAATTCTGGGGAGAGGGTGCCTATTCTTTTTCGTTAGCTTGTTGAGTTCCCTATATTTAACACATAGACGGAGTGAACCATCCGCCTTTGTAGCGAACACCACTGGAGGGCCCCACTCTGAAATGCTCCTTTTAATGAACCCCTTCTCTAGAAGCTCTTTAATCTGTTTACTGAGCTCCTTTCTTTCCCGTGGAGCCATATGTCTAACATGCAATGCAACGGGCTTTGCATTATCTACAAGATATATGCGGAAGTCTATCTCCCATTTCGGGGGCAAGCCCTTCACCTCTTCGAAGACATCCGGATATTCCTGGACCACTCTAACCAATTGTAAATTGTCGACTGAGGCATCTAGCGATTCAAGATAACTAAGCATAACCGCATACGAGGGATTACAAGTAATTTCCAAAGTGTTACCGAGCTGGGTTAGGAGCCTAACAACCCTTTTCTCACAATCAAGGATGGCCCCATTACTGGATAGCCAATCCATGCCCAAAATCAAACCATATCCCGAAACGCCCAAAACAAAGGCACTACATTTAAATTCTACGCTTAGAATAGAAATTTTCAATCCCACACAGATCATAGACAAATGATCTGGGCCCCCAATTGGGTTTGAAATAATTAAGGGGTCCTCTACCATACTAGTTTTTAGGTGCAAAGATTCTACTAAAGCAGACGAGATAAAGGAGTGTGATGCGCCAGAATCAAATAAAGTGCGAACGGGGTGATCATAAAGATAAACTACACTTTCTACAGAAGTATTTATACCTCGCTGTTGCAGAGGTGGCGCTTCTTGCACATGAACCTGTGCCCCTGAGGTGGATCCAGCCCTCTGCCCCTGCCCTCGTTTCTTTGGGCAGTCCTTTGCCATGTGGCCTGTCTCACCGCAAGAAAAGCACCCGCCATTCATCTTGGCCTTCTTTTTCCGACAATCTTTTACTAAGTGCCCCACTTTGCCACAGAAATTACACTTCCTCTTCTCTTTTTTGTCTTTCCCGCCCTTCTTAAAGTCTATCTTCTTAGGATGTAAACCCTCTTTCTTCCCTTGAGAGCTTTCTGCCTTTGTCTCCTTCTTGCCCTTATCCTCTTCGTTCAGCAATGCCATCTGTACCAACCTTTCATATGTAGCTCCCATGGGTATATGGGTCATGGCCAAACTGTGTAATGGCTCATTCAACCCTTTGACAAAACAGAGAGCCTTCTTGTGCGGGGTGTTGACTAGGTCCTGTCCGAACCTAGCCAGCTCATCGAACTGATTAACGTACTCCTTGACTGTTTTGTTCCCTTGCTCAAGAAATAAGAATTTTTACAACTGCAAACTCCTTTTCGCATCTGAGAGAAATTTAGCCTCAAACCTTGAACTAAAGTCCTCCCATGTTTCCACTGGTCTTTCTGCATTAGTGACTTCCCACCAGTAGGAAGCCTCACCTTTTAGTAGCCACACTGCCAGTTGTACCTTCTGCCTATCTTCTACCTCAAAAATGACGAATAAGTCCTTGGTTTCCTTCAGCCAATTCCAAGCTGCCACAAAGGATTCGGTTCCATGAAAGTCCTTTCCTCCCATAGCTTTAAAATCTTTACATATCTTAGCAAAAGTGTTTCCCCGCGGAGGAGGTGGAGGAAGAGGTGCTGCTGCAGCCGGATGATTCCCTACAGCTGGGGGAGGAGGAATGGTAGGGCCTGGCTGAGTGGCCCTTGCTTATAAGAATCATCTAAACCAACCAGGTATTGGTACACCCTCTGGCAAGTTAAGTTCTTCGGACATGCTGAAACAAAAAGGATAGATTCAAAACGAAGGATAAGAGATAGTACCTATGGCTTTGGGGGACTTTGCCTTTTTAAAATAAAATAATATTTTATCTTTTAAAAATGCTTCTTCAAATTTTTCTTTGAAAATAAATTTTCAAAACTTTTATCTTGTCTGGTAAACATATGCTCTGATACCAAGTGAAACACCCCACCTCCATTAGGGTCACTCTCAAAGGGAATGCCCTAATTTTGGTGGAGGTTTATAAGTATAAGTCACAGATATACAAGACAGATATAGGAACACATATTTTTGAGCAGCGGAAAATAACAACAACTTTTATTTCAACATAATACGTGTTACACAAACCATGTCATAATTTGTTTTACAATACTTCCAAAAACATAACATCTTCATAACTGTCTTAATTACATTATTTAAAGAAGCATAAAGAAAACATAAATAAACTGCATAAGTCCCATAATTGCTGTCCAAAGCCATAGTCCAAATCGAAAAAGATCCAAGCGATACATTCTTTCTCTTCAAGCTGGATGTGAAAGCTGGTCAAGCTGCGGTATTCCCTCCCTGTGGACCTGGGGGGGGGGGGAAAGGAAGGAAAGAAGACGAAAGAAAAGTAGAGTCAGACATAAAACCTGGGTAAGTCTAGGACTATTCGGTCTATGAATAAAGAACTGGGTATGATAAGTGTAAACTAGAAATGGGAAAGCACCATAAACTAAGTTAAGTTGTCTAGGGTCGAATATACTATCGTACCCCATATTAATCTCTGTACCCATATAAACTAGTTCCCAACAGGCACTCCATAATCAGGGTGAAGTGATCCATTTCTGATGATCGGCTCCTACTCGCATAGTTACATGTGTCTTATGGCCCTCGATGTTGTAGTTACCTATGCTGGTCCCACCATGGGGTGTATCAAGTCCCATGGTGGAGGCCCGACACAATTCTAGAGTGCACAGGTATGCTACTGGTGCCCAGTGCCTTATTTTTCTGCGCCGGAGTGTGTGCATGCCCGCACCCCGTTAGAACCTACACTGTTGCACCACCGCCGTCGATTTGACCTCTTACAGTCAGCCCAGTAATCGTGCCCCACCCTGCCTAGTTTAGGGTATCCTGATACACCTTGTAGGGTTACTGCTGAAAAGGGTCCCCCGCTACTAGGTTTTCCATTTCTAGCCAACATGCTAAGTTGGTTAAGTGTTTTATAAACCTAACCCCCAATCAGTCTGTTTAGTTTAGCATGTTCCATTTTGATTAAGTATTAATTTAATTTACTTAATCCTATCAATCCTGACTCAGCCTTAATTGTCTTATTAAAGCCTTGACCTCTCACATTAGACAGGTATTGTTGTGGCTGCCTGTTGCCGCTTGGGTCCGGGCAGTCTTACGCTACAACTCAGTCTAACCTCGGGTCCCTATTGGGCTCCGTGTTTAACCACCCACATTGGATAGGTATTGCTGTGACTACTGGACAGCCGGGCGGTTCCGGGAAGGTTTACATCACAACTCAATCCAACCTCGGGTTAAACACATCGTATTTTCTACATTTACATATTTTGTCTCTTTTCTTTTTATATGTAAATATTTGCGGCCCATTATTCAAATTCATCTTTATTGGTTAAAATTTATTTATGCCACTTAATTGTTTTTCAAGGTTGTTGGCATGCATCAAACATGCCAACACATATGTTCTATATTTTAACCCCATCGTCATTACCCCCGTTTTACATGTTCGCTACAATATAAGATATGTTGGGTTTAACATTTAAACCCAACTTAGCCATATGAAAAAGGGGAGGCTTATAACATGGTTTTTATGAGGTAACATAAAAAGGGGAGTGTGAACGCATGAACTTGCAACATAACGATTCAATTAACATAAAGTTGGCACATGTGAACTTGCAATTGTAACAGCATATAACCATGGCACAAATAATACTTGAACATGAATCATTCTATTCATGTAATCATTGCATAAACAATACTTAAACATGAATCATTCTATTCATATGATTATGGCATAAACAATACTTTAAACATGAATCATTCTATTAACATAATCATGGCATAAATAATACTTAAACATGAACCATTCTATTCATGTAAACTTGCAATTGGAATGTAAATCTAACTTAATTGTGTCACATATATCACTATATGGTTTTGATAACAACTTAGGCCTAAAACGTGTTTCAACTAGGCATAATACCAAACATAGTTTAGTCATGTTCATAAAGGTGCTTACTTTTGTTTCTAATACAAAAGTATGATTTGCTAATTCCAACATAGATTCATATAAACTATAGTACTTAGTCGTCTCCAATTATACACTAAAAGTGATCATAAAAGTATGTACATCATATTGGCAAAATAGTGAATCATATACTTGCATGAATCCCAAATAAAATACCACAACATATGGTTGTCAACATAAGTCATATACTTGTATGAATCCAATCGTATACCATAACATTTCCAAATCAAAATAACATACAAGTATAGATTATTATCGCCACAATTCCATTTCGTTGTTAACTTCCAACGCAAATCACATACTTGCAAATATCCAATCGTATACCATAACATTCCCAAATCGTTTAGAATCAAAATAACATACAAATATAGATTATTATCGCCACAATTCCATTTCGCATTTTACACAAATCAAACGCAATTAATTATCCACATCGGAATAACACTCTACTTACAAAGTATGACGAATCTTCAATTCAGAAATCTGAATTCTGAATTTGGAGATGCTATCCTTTGTTGTAGGCGTTGTTTTGATTTGATTGACGTTGCTTTAAGCTTTCAAATTATCTCCTAATTGTCTCTCAATTTCTGACGGCTATTCTTAGTCTCTCCTCAGCAGCATGATTGTGACACCCCGTATTTTTACATTTTAAAAGCAAGAAATTTACATACGTATACGATGATACGCGAAGCATATAAACCAGTGAAGCATGAAGATAAAAGATATTCTGTTTATACTTCTAGAATTAAGGTAAACGGGATTCACCATTGCGTTCGTCTTGGAAAAATACGCGAAATAGAGTCCGAGTTTTCGAGAATCGCAGTCCGTATGACCCGTTAAAGGCCCAAAGAAGATTTCTGGAAATTTGAACTTCGGGAAGAGCTTTGAAAATCAGATCTGGGGCTAGGCGGGAAGTTTCCCCGCCTAGGCCACGTCGACAGGGCTGTCGACAGGCCTGTCGACTTGGGCCTAGACCAAGTCGACAGCCCTGTCGACTTGCCTGTCAACAGGGGGTGGCCGGGGCAAGTTGCCTGGCGCACCTGTTTGTCTCACCTGGTCTTGTTCTTGGGCTGGTTCTGGAAGCTTCCGAGATCTGATGGTCCTAATCTATCCTAGATCTAATCCTATGGTCTAAAACACACCCTAATCTCTATAAAAACACCCCTAAGGCTACCCTAAACCCTCATAACTCACCCTCTCCACGAAGTGCTGCCCAAATGCCAAGTGATCATGGCCTCCATCCCCTTTTCCTAAAGCGTAAGCACTTAAATCGGGTTCAAATCAAGAGGTGCAAGTTTGCTACACCAAATCGGAGGAAGATTAACGTTGCTATGCGAGTTCCATGACGATTCTTCAACAAAGGAGGCACCTTTCTTAGCCAAGATGATTCATGCTTCTTTCCCTAGGCCTAACTATGTAAGTTCTAGCTACTTTTAGATGAAAACGGTAGTTTTGATAATGACATGGGATAAAAAGAGGCTAAACATGATTATGTAAACCTATATGAACCTTACCATGCCTCTTGTGTTCATATTTATGATCTTAGGCCATGTGAGTGACTTAATCATGCTTCTCATGCTATGAATAACCTAGTTTAACTTGCAAGTTTGGATCTTTATGCATGAAATGCTAGCATGAACCTTTAGGAACCATTTTTACTTGTGAAACATTGGCTAAGACTAGATTTTGGGGCTTATGCATGTTTATGAACCCAAACCCCTAATGTTAACATGCAAGTTTGTGGCCAAATCCTTTATGACATTATGCATACTTATGGCCAATTCCGTTTGTTTTCATGTTATGCATGCTTGTGGCCAAACCTTTATGAACCTATGTATGTTTTAAGCCAAACCCTCATGATACTATGCATGTTTGGGGTCATTGTGTAGCATAGTATCTCTACGATGTGACTCGTCCATTCTTGCGTTGGAACACGATTTGGGTTGAGGTTAGACAAGCGTGAATATAGCATGAAAAACTTAACTTGAAGTTACATGAAAACATGATAGGCCAGCTAAACTTGACATGAACCATGATTTGGGTAAATGGGTATAAACATGACAACGTGTAACGTTAAATATGACATGTGTTTATACTTGAAAACATGACTTGAATTATAACATGGAAGTTGACATGTAAGTATGCATAAAAACATAAGCTTGGGAATTTACCTATTAAGTTAGGTCTACCCATTGGGAATTTACCTATTAAGTTAGGTCTACCCAATTGCTTGAAACTTGAATATGAACATGACACTAGACTAAACATGAAAGTGGCCAACTCGAGGTTGGGTTGAGTTTGCAACATAAAGCTACCCGGAACCGACCGGCCTAACTAGTAGTTGCAAACAATAGGACCCAATGTGAGAAGTTGGTCATGTTGTGCTTGAACCCGAGGTTAGACCAAGTTGTGGTGTAAAGCTACCCGGAACCGACCGGCTTAACTAGTAACCACAACAAAGTCTAATGTGAGAGGTTGGGTGCATTAAGTAATTAATGCCACATGATAGGGTTAAGTTAATTTGATTAATGACTCTTAACCAAATATGACATGGACAAATGGGTTAAGTAAATTGGTTAGGCTAATGATACTTAACAAAACATGACAAGGTTGGGTAGGTTAAGTAACTTGATTTGCCTAATGACACTTGACCATTTTTATACGACTAATGGACGGGATTAAGTTAACTAACACTTAATCAATCCAACACGATAACTTGATAAGGTTAAGTAAATTTTCTTAAGTGACACTTAACCCATTAGACAAACCCCAATTCGGAGGATTGGGTAAATGACCATAGTTAACAAGGATAATGGAAATAAGGCTAAGTGGTAAACCTTAGTTAAGGGAAGCTAAGTAATAATTCTTAGTCAAGGAAATCTGGACCACTTCTTAGATAGATGAGTAACCCGATACGGTAGGTCATCGTTTAAGTATACGTGTAGGAGCATGCTATCTGATTTAGATAAAGGCTCCAGCGAACTGGGTAACGAAGCAGCGGCTTCGGGGAACGTGAGGATATTCTTGGTATCCCTCTGTGAGCTGCCAGGTCATTATACTAGGCTCACGAGAGGTTGAGGTCTGCGTTAGAAGAACCAAGAGTATGCCTTGGTTGCTATGCGAGCGACCTAAAGACTGGGATGGATAGGAGTGAGTCGACGAATACATACTGGTGCCCGAGATAGCAAGTTCGTCGATCATCTACCATCTTGAGTCAAGCGTGTACGTACGGAAAGGCAGGGAACACCCAACAGACCATAATTGCTATCTAATTTTGGGTGAGGTAGGCCATAGGATGTGGGCTGGCCGGAGTGTAGTTCTCATGCAAGATTTTCTCTTGTGTTGCCTTTCGCTAGTTGAGGGAGGGGTCTCGTGGGACCATAGCCACGTGTAGAAAAGCAGACCTTAGCATCTACATCGGCAGATAAATTGAAAGCTCCCGACCGAGTCATGTACTTCTTGATTAGCCCTGTGACAGGACTCGGGTAGCACATAGTGATACATGTGCACACAGTCATAGAAAAACGATTGACGATGAATGCGTGGGAAAAAGGGCGTGGTTGAGGGTTAGCGTAATCCCTAGTATCCCTAAGTGGTTGAACCCAAACCGAAATACGAAAGCGTGCAATAGGTAAGCGTAATCCCTAGTGATGCTAGGTGGCGTATGTCCTAGTAGCTCAAACGATGATTCATATGGAAGAGCCTAGCTAGAACAAGGGTGACAGTCCAAACGATTTCAAGGATAATACGACGTGAGGAAGCCCGTACGAGGTACGGCAAAGGACTGAACTTATATACATGGAAAGAAACATAGGATTTGAGTAACCTATATATGCGATATATTAGGTTGACATGGACCATTACACGACCTTGAGTAAGGGACAATCATGGTTAACACATAACAAGGCTGGGATACTAATACGGAGGGTGCAGAGCAATTATACATGTAAAAACCAGTAAAGATATATATGTATATATATATATGAAAAATTCCATAGAACGTTAGACTAAATAGATACCATGGGACGTGATGCTGATAGGAACATGACGGCCTGATACCTTGTTTTATCTGACATCGTAATTTATCATGACACCTTGGTTTATCTGGGTATAGTAGTTCGTCCTGTTATTTTGGTTCAGTTTATCTATCTTGACATCATCCTTGTGTTTACTTTCAGTTTATGCATGTCATGTCAACTTTATCTGTTTTTATGCTGGAAGTAGATAGGACTTACCAGTCTTTATGACTGACCCCGTTTCTTTCGCTTCTTGTCTTCCGTTCCCCCCCAGGTTACAGGGAGGAAATACTGTTGTTTAGTTCAGACTTCTTCGGCTTGAAGGTCATCTTGGATGGCTTGGACTTTCCTCGGCTATGGCTAGTTTACTGTTTTAATTGGGGAATAATTTATGAAAAAGGTTTCATGCTTCTTTATTTCAGCAAGACAGGTTTTGATGTACTCTGATGTAAAAAGGCTTTTTGACCTCATTTATTAATGTTATGAAAGTTTGTTTTTTTCCGTAATTTTTATATGTTCTGTCTTGTGATATTTCTGTGGATGTTTACCAATAATGCCCCTCTAAAGCTAGTGCATTCCCTTGCGAGTGACCCTAGCGGAGGCGGGGTGTTACATTTGGTATGAGAGCAGAAGGTTACCAGACTGGGCAAAAGATTAGAAACAACCTTCTGAAATTTTTTTTTTGAGAAACCATTTACAAAGAAGCATTTTTCAAGAGAAAAAAAAAACTTTGTTTTAAAAGTTATTCCCCAAAAGCCATTAGCAATGTCCTTGTTGTATTAGTTGAATCCTCTTTTCCCTTCTCTCTCCCACCGATAGTCACGTTGGCTTTGGTTATAAGTAGTTTTTTTTGAGTTAGAAAAGTGTTTTCTTTATGATGGGGGAGTAGTTCTCGAGAAAATGGAGTTGAGTTAGGAGGAAGTAAGGTAATGGAAGGATGGCAGGGCAAGTAAAGAAAAAAATAAAAAGAGGGCCAGTCGACAGGGCTGTCGACTTACCCCAACCCTGTCGACAGGGCTGTCGACACGACGCGCCTGCAGATCAAAAAAATATATAAGCCCGAAGGCCGAGAGCTTCGGCTCATAACCCCAATCCTCTTCTCCTTCCCTCCCAGCCACCAAAACCGAAAATTCACCAATTCCACCACCTCCCATCACCTCGTTTCTCCACCGTTCTTCATAAAATTAATCTTAAATTGAAGCTAGAGACCCTCTCCATCCGGATCTATAGTTCCCCTCTTCCAATTCGTGTTTAAATCACCATGGCCAATCAACCCAATCCCTACGAGCTTTACCCTCAATTAACCGCGCAAGAGGTCGAGTGGTGTGACGAGCAACCAGGGATAATTGAGCACTACATGCAGCTTGCCAGTAGGAATTTGCTTTTAGGCCGACCAGTGAGGTTTGCGGATTTTGTGGGAACCGCCGTGGAAAGTTTGTTTGCTAATGCGGGTTTTATTCATATTCTGGATACGCACACAGCTGAGAGGAGAGGCTACAAGCGTATGGTAAGACTTTATGATGCTCGTTTGCAAATTGATGTGGATGATAACGGGTTAATAACCTATAGTTCATGGGTTAAGGGTACCCATATATTTATGAATGAGGTCCAATTTGGGGAAATTTTGAATATCCGGGGTACGGGACTCGATATAAATGATCTTGAGATGGATGATTTGAATGTGTGGGGTAGGATCTTTTTTAATGGACTTGATAGGCAATGGGATAGTACACATTTGCGCCCGCTAGCTAGGTTTGTGATCAGAATATTGCAATATAATATTGCGGGGCAGAATCATGGGTTTGATAGAGTCCCAGTAGTTGTTAAGGCCGCTACTTATGCTATTTTTGGGGGCTTACAAATAAACTGGGCAAGAACCATCTTACAGCAATACCAGATCTTTAGGGGAGCAAGGCACTCCAATATTTGTTTTGGGAACTTATGGACCTTAGTTTTTCGCTGGTTTGGGTGGATTTACATGATGAGGATTATCTGACACTTTCTAACCATCCCTCTGTTATCATCACTGAAGCTGCACTAGGGAGGATGAGTATAAATATGCACGAACTCCAAGAGGAGCCACAGCCTATGGAGCAAGAGGGGTTAGATGAGGGAGAGGGTGAGGGTGACGAGGAAGAGGAGCAAGAGGAGGAGCCATATGATGGTCAGTTTGGACACTTTGAGGACCCCCATCAGGCACCACAGCATGATGGTGAGCAGGCTGGGGATGGAGCCTGGGCTCATCAGGGCCCAGCATAGGGGGCTCCAGATACAGGTGCCTGGGATCCATGGGCTACTAGGGATCCAGACTGGAGGACTGAGCTGAGATATGTTTCACAGCAGCAGGCTCGCTTGATGAGGAGCCACCAGGACATTATGAGGTCACAACAGCAGACGCTGGAGTCACAGGTAGCCATGGCCCAGGCACAGCAGCAGATGCTTCAGGATGTGAGTTCCTCTTATGATCAGTTGGGGGCTGGGATACAGGACCTACAGTTAGAGCTTAGGCAAGGGAACCGACGACATGAAGAGAGGCTTGATAGCTTAGAGGAGCTCATCCGTAGCTATTTCCATCAGGATTGACTTCTATCAGTTATCCGTAGGATAGTATTTTATTTCAGTATTGTTTAGCTGTTTCTTTTGTTGTCTAGTTGTAACGATGTACTGAAACTATCTTAATAAAGTTTGTACGTTACTTGTTTTTGCAATTTGTTGTGTCTAATGTAATTATGAAATATTGCACGATAATGTCTGATAACGAAGAACAATGAAAACAACAAAACGGGATATCTCTCCGTTACATAAAAATTTAGAAAGTTAGATTTTTCTAAATTAATAATGGATGGTAGGATCTTGGATGCTCAAATTAGATGAACTTCACTCTTATTTTATAAGGGTGTGGGAAAATTTGGATGAAATTACTTTTTCAAATTTTTGCATTCATATAGAACTGCAAGTATATTTAGGATGAGAGCATCATGGTTTGAAAAAGAAATTTTTAAGAAATTGCATTCATGTAGGTGGTACCACAAGTTAGGCATACATATTTTTCTACAATGTGATTCACTTTTGTACATGTGCACATGTTTGCAACAATTGGCTGAACACTTCTGGATGCTAATATGGGGACATAAATCCTACTACTATTGAATTTCGGGGACGAAATTCCTTAAGGGTGGGAGAATGTGACACCCCGTATTTTTACATTTTAAAAGCAAGAAATTTACATACGTATACGATGATACGCGAAGCATATAAACCAGTGAAGCATGAAGATAAAAGATATTCTGTTTATACTTCTAGAATTAAGGAAAACGGGATTCACCATTGCGTTCGTCTCGGAAAAATACGCGAAATAGAGTCCGAGTTTTCGAGAATCGGAGTCCGTATGACCCGTTAAAGGCCCAAAGAAGATTTCTGGAAATTTGAACTTCGGGAATAGCTTTGAAAATCAGATCTGGGGCTAGGCGGGAAGTTTCCCCGCCTAGGCCACGTCGACAGGGCTGTCGACAGGCCTGTCGACTTGGGCCCAGACCAAGTCGACAGCCCTGTCGACTTGCCTGTCGACAGGGGGTGGCCGGGGCAAGTTGCCTGGCGCACCTGTTTGTCTCACCTGGTCTTGTTCTTGGGCTGGTTCTGGAAGCTTCCGAGATCTGATGGTCCTAATCTATCCTAGATCTAATCCTATGGTCTAAAACACACCCTAATCTCTATAAAAACACCCCTAAGGCTACCCTAAACCCTCATAACTCACCCTCTCCACGAAGTGCTGCCCAAATGCCAAGTGATCATGGCCTCCATCCCCTTTTCCTAAAGCCTAAGCACTTAAATCGGGTTCAAATCAAGAGGTGCAAGTTTGCTACACCAAATCGGAGGAAGATTAACGTTGCTATGCGAGTTCCATGACGATTCTTCAACAAAGGAGGCACCTTTCTTAGCCAAGATGATTCATGCTTCTTTCCCTAGGCCTATCTATGTAAGTTCTAGCTACTTTTAGATGAAAACGGTAGTTTTGATAATGACATGGGATAAAAAGAGGCTAAACATGATTATGTAAACCTATATGAACCTTACCATGCCTCTTGTGTTCATATTTATGATCTTAGGCCATGTGAGTGACTTAATCATGCTTCTTATGCTATGCATAACCTAGTTTAACTTGCAAGTTTGGATCTTTATGCATGAAATGCTAGCATGAACCTTTAGGAACCATTTTTACTTGTGAAACATTGGCTAAGACTAGATTTTGGGGCTTATGCATGTTTATGAACCCAAACCCCAAATGTTAACATGCAAGTTTGTGGCCAAATCCTTTATGACATTATGCATACTTATGGCCAATTCCCTTTGTTTTCATGTTATGCATGCTTGTGGCCAAACCTTTATGAACCTATGTATGTTTTAAGCCAAACCCTCATGATACTATGCATGTTTGGGGTCATTGTGTAGCATAGTATCTCTACGATGTGACTCGTCCATTCTTGCGTTGGAACACGATTTGGGTTGAGGTTAGACAAGCGTGAATATAGCATGAAAAACTTAACTTGAAGTTACATGAAAACATGATAGGCGAGCTAAACTTGACATGAACCATGATTTGGGTAAATGGGTATAAACATGACAACGTGTAACGTTAAATATGACATGTGTTTATACTTGAAAACATGACTTGAATTATAACATGGAAGTTGACATGTAAGTATGCATAAAAACATAAGCCTGGGAATTTACCTATTAAGTTAGGTCTACCCATTGGGAATTTACCTATTAAGTTAGGTCTACCCAATTGCTTGAAACTTGAATATGAACATGACACTAGACTAAACATGAAAGTGGCCAACTCGAGGTTGGGTTGAGTTTGCAACATAAAGCTACCCGGAACCGACCGGCCTAACTAGTAGTTGCAAACAATAGGACCCAATGTGAGAAGTTGGTCATGTTGTGCTTGAACCCGAGGTTAGACCAAGTTGTGGTGTAAAGCTACCCGGAACCGACCGGCTTAACTAGTAACCACAACAAAGTCTAATGTGAGAGGTTGGGTGCATTAAGTAATTAATGCCACATGATAGGGTTAAGTTAATTTGATTAATGACTCTTAACCAAATATTACATGGACAAATGGGTTAAGTAAATTGGTTAGGCTAATGATACT
Organism: Allium sativum; assembly: GCA_030737875.1. Taxonomy (NCBI): domain Eukaryota; kingdom Viridiplantae; phylum Streptophyta; class Magnoliopsida; order Asparagales; family Amaryllidaceae; genus Allium; species Allium sativum. The sequence goes on along the minus strand of CM060924.1, from coordinate 992,961,358 downwards.
TAACAAAACATGACAAGGTTGGGTAGGTTAAGTAACTTGATTTGCCTAATGACACTTGACCATTTTTATACGACTAATGGACGGGATTAAGTTAACTAACACTTAATCAATCCAACACGATAACTTGATAAGGTTAAGTAAATTTTCTTAAGTGACACTTAACCCATTAGACAAACCCCAATTCGGAGGATTGGGTAAATGACCATAGTTAACAAGGATAATGGAAATAAGGCTAAGTGGTAAACCTTAGTTAAGGGAAGCTAAGTAATAATTCTTAGTCAAGGAAATTTGGACCACTTCTTAGATAGATGAGTAACCCGATACGGTAGGTCATCGTTTAAGTATACGTGTAGGAGCATGCTATCTGATTTAGATAAAGGCTCCAGCGAACTGGGTAACGAAGCAGCCGCTTCGGGGAACGTGAGGATATTCTTGGTATCCCTCTGTGAGCTGCCAGGTCATTATACTAGGCTCACGAGAGGTTGAGGTCTGCGTTAGAAGAACCAAGAGTATGCCTTGGTTGCTATGCGAGCGACCTAAAGACTGGGATGGATAGCAGTGAGTCGACGAATACATACTGGTGCCCGAGATAGCAAGTTCGTCGATCATCTACCATCTTGAGTCAAGCGTGTACGTACGGAAAGGCAGGGAACACCCAACAGACCATAATTACTATCTAATTATGGGTTAGATAGGCCGTAGGATGTGGGCTGGCCGGAGTGTAGTTCTCATGCAAGATTTTCTCTTGTGTTGCCTTTCGCTAGTTGAGGGAGGGGTCTCGTGGGACCATAGCCACGTGTAGAAAAGCAGACCTTAGCATCTGCATCGGCAGATAAATTGAAAGCTCCCGACCGAGTCCTGTACTTCTTGATTAGCCCTGTGACAGGACTCGGGTAGCACATAGTGATACATGTGCACACAGTCATAGAAAAACGATTGACGATGAATGCGTGGGAAAAAGGGTGTGGTTGAGGGTTAGCGTAATCCCTAGTATCCCTAGGTGGTTGAACCCAAACCGAAATACGAAAGCGTGCAATAGGTAAGCGTAATCCCTAGTGATGCTAGGTGGCGTAAGTCCTAGTAGCTCAAACGATGATTCATATGGAAGAGCCTAGCTAGAACAAGGGTGACAGTCCAAACGATTTCAAGGATAATACGACGTGAGGAAGCCCGTACGAGGTACGGCAAAGGACTGAACTTATATACATGGAAAGAAACATAGGATTTGAGTAACCTATATATGCGATATATTAGGTTGACATGGACCATTACACGACCTTGAGTAAGGGACAATCATGGTTAACACATAACAAGGCTGGGATACTAATACGGAGGGTGCAGAGCAATTATACATGTAAAAACCAGTAAAGATATATATGTATATATATATATGAAAAATTCCATAGAACGTTAGACTAAATAGATACCATGGGACGTGATGCTGATAGGAACATGACGGCCTGATACCTTGTTTTATCTGACATCGTAATTTATCATGACACCTTGGTTTATCTGGGTACAGTAGTTCATCCTGTTATTTTGGTTCAGTTTATCTATCTTGACATCATCCTTGTGTTTACTTTCAGTTTATGCATGTCATGTCACCTTTATCTGTTTTTATGCTGGAAGTAGATAGGACTTACCAGTCTTTATGACTGACCCCGTTTCTTTCGCTTCTTGTCTTCCGTTCCCCCCCCAGGTTACAGGGAGGAAATACTGTTGTTTAGTTCAGACTTCTTCGGCTTGAAGGTCATCTTGGATGGCTTGGACTTTCCTCGGCTATGGCTAGTTTACTGTTTTAATTGGGGAATAATTTATGAAAAAGGTTTCATGCTTCTTTATTTCAGCAAGACAGGTTTTGATGTACTCTGATGTAAAAAGGCTTTTTGACCTCATTTATTAATGTTATGAAAGTTTGTTTTTTTTCCGTAATTTTTATATGTTCTGTCTTGTGATATTTCTGTGGATGTTTACCAATAATGCCCCTCTAAAGCTAGTGCATTCCCTTGCGAGTGACCCTAGCGGAGGCGGGGTGTTACAATGATGGTCTCATCTCCATTTTTGTTTGTGTGTATTAGGGTGAGTCTTAGGTCCTTTTTATAGAGTTTTTAAGTTAATTTAGACCGTCGATGGAGCTTGGTTTAATAATAGTCGTTCGTTCAAAGGAGAGACCAACCAGGAGCTGACACCTAGCCCTAGTGACAAGGCAAGGCTCAGAAAATCGACCAAACACAGATCAGGCCAGCCAGGGTGGGCTGGGTTCGACCTGGCTCAGGCGTCAGGTCGACACCCCAGTCGACACCGTGTCGACTTGACAGTCGACACGGGTTACCCAGGTCGACTGCCCAGTCGACCTGGCTAGCTCAGGTCGACTGCCAAGTCGACCTAGGTGCCTTGGGCGGGAATTTTCCCGCCCTGGCCAATTGGGCCCGATTTTGAATTTTAAATTTATTTTTGCGAGCTGTTTTCGTCCGTTTGAATTTTTAACTGAATTCTGAAACTTCCGGAGGCCATATCTTCTTCATACGGAGTCCGTTTTACGCAAACTCGGACTCTATCTCAAGCAGAATTCTGAGACGAACGCAATGGCGTATCATGTTTCCCTTAATCTTTTGATTTGAAATTAATTATACTTTAATTTGTGAATTTCCCTGTTATAGAATACACGGGGTGTTACACAAATGATTAATAGTTTTATCATTTAAAAAATGTTAAACATGTTAATATTTATATAAAAGATATACATAATTAACTATGTAAATTAAATAAAAGATTGGCATATTAATATTTATATAAAAGATAAACATATTTATCTTCCAAATTTTAGCCGCAATGACTTCAAGAGTGACATATAGGCCATCTATCTTTCTTTTTTCTTTCAAAAAGATAAAAGAATCTATTTTATAAAAAATAAATAAAAAGCATTTAAATTTTTATTCAAATAATCTTAATAAAAAATCATTTTGCTAAGAAGACGAAAGATTTAACCTTATCTATAAGTTGATAAAAGCATTAGTTTTGTAATAACCCGGAAAATACGAGCCAATTTAAAAATTTTTAAATTGGTGATTTCAAAGGAATTTGAACAATTGAAATAGAATATTTCAATAAAATAGTGAATTAGAAATAGTGAGTCAGTTTGAAAATTTGAATTCAAACTTTGACTGACTTTGCAGGGTGGAGAATATAACGGATTTTAGTGAAACCAAAAATATTTAAATCTGTTTATCAATACCTTTCTAACGAATCTGAAAAATCGAAGTTTCATAACGGGAATCCAAAGTTATGGCCGAATGAATTTTCAGAATGGTCGCTATATAGAATATATAGCCTTGGAAAATTGATATTTTGCATACGACCTCGGAATTCGACGAAACCACTTTTATTGGGTCCGGGATGTCAAACTATTGCTAGGTTTCAAATTTCACAATTTTTGAAGCTAGTATGTGAGCGTGGCAAAAGAAATTGCGTTTGGTCAATTTCTGTTAAATTGGATCGACCAGAAAAGGGCCATTTTTCAAACGATCTCAGAATTCGATGAAACGAGTTTTGTTGGGACTGTAGCGTCAAAACATAGCTAGATTTATTTTTCTGCAATTTTTCGAATTAGTTTGTGGCCCTGACAAATTGAAATGTGCGTTCAAAGTTAAAAATTAAATGTTTTATACTTTAATTTGAAAAATAACTGACTGTAACAGTCGAATTGGACAACGAAACCTATCCCATTGTGTCCGGGATGGGGGTATTTAGCTACGGACGACAGTCGTTGGGTTTAAAAAGGAGTTCGTTTGAGAAAACACTATTTGAAAATTTAATAAAACTATCGACCAATCATATTTCTCCATTCATAAATTAAAAAAAAACATCAGAAAACCCCCCAACCCCCGACGTCGACGACGGAAAAGCTTCCCCCCTTCCCTGGCGATTTCCGATCGCCACAACCCGAATCAGCCCCTCCCCCAGTTCAACTTTTTGTAGTTCTCCTTCCCCTCTTCAAATCCATATAAGGAGCTCCCCCTATCGTTGCTTCTATGTCGAGATATCTCCCTCCAAAGTCCCGACCTTCAAACCGCCGCCGCCGACGATCCCGACCACCGAGCGCCACCAAACCACCGCGCGCCTGTAGCCCTCTCGAAGCTCTTCCACGTCCAACTCGCCGATCATCCCCTCGTGCCTCGGTTCTCGCGAAAACCGCAAACCTAGTTTTGAACCATCGCGAAAGGTGAATTCTTTTTGATGTTTGCACTTTGACGAAATTCGATGAAAAAGGAAACATCGGGACCGCAAGGAAACTCTCTACCCAATAGAAGAAGCCGCGGATTTTCTGAGTCATCTACGATTTTTAGCACTCCGAAAACCAAGGTGAGAAATCTAAATTAAAAGAATTTGAATGGAAAATGTCGTGTATAAATTATATTAGCGAAATATAAATTACATACATGTTGTATACCTCATGTACATGCGTAGTGTAAGCTATATAAGCGAAGTATGAATTTTGCATGCATAGAATAATTGATATATGTGTTGAAATGCAAGTGAAATATAGCAATTATATTATATATATATATATATATATATATATATATATACTCCCCTCGTCCACAAACCATGGACAATATTTATTGTTGTAAATTGGTGTGAAATATTGGATGAAAAATACGAATGGTTGAATAATTGTTTGTGGTTGATATTGTTTGGTTATGGTCGAAAAATACCCATTGGTGATTGAAATGAATTGGAAATATTTGTGGAAATAAAAATAAACATGCCGCCTGCATGCGAATTAGATGCATGAACCCCATTGTCAAAAACCGCGAGGTTTTAAGGTAGAGCGAGGAGCCATACTAGGGACGGTGCCGGTTTTAACTACCCTGCCGTTATGCTGCCGAAATTTTGAATAATCTTTATATGTTAGAATAATTTTCATATGTTGAAATTATTTTCATGCGTTGAAGTTAAAGTCATATGTTGAAACTATATCCATGTGTGGAAAGGTTCATGTGTTGAAAAGTGATGTGTGAAAATTAAATTCATTTGTGAATGAATGAAGTGTTTAAACAATAAAAATCACATTTTTATAATATATATGAAGTATGAAAAATATTCGCCTTATATATAAATAGTTTCAACAATAAAAATTTCATCTTTCTTATATGAACAACATAAATAAAATATCCATGTGTGGAAATGCTCATGTGTTGAGAAGTGTGTGTAGTGGAAAAGCTCATGTGTTGAATAAAAAGATCGAACAATAAAAATTACATTTTCATTGAAACTATGAAGTGTTGAAAACATCCATTTGTCGAATAAATATTTTAAATGATAAAAATATCATTTTTATCATATATGTGATATGCTAGAGATATGCGGATGTTGAAATAAATATTGGTGAAGAAATATTATTTTTAACATGCATAGGAACTAAATAAAATAGCCATGTGTTGAAATCTATTTTAGTTCGCCAAATTATCACCTTTGAAATGTGAAGTGTTAAAGATAGCCACTTGTTCGAATAAATGTGCATGAGTTGAAATATACATTAATTAGCTAATGATATGATTTTAGCCCATGCATGCAACATTAGAATGAATGGTGTTTTTAAACCAAAGTAAATCAGATATGAAGTTGAATGGAAAATGATAAGTGATAAAAATTGTATATATGTACATGCATATTTATTGAACAGGTTATAGCAAAGGGGCTAGAGAAGAGGAATAAAATTTTGTGCCCGACAAATAGGTACACATTTACTGTTTTGCTTAGGTGATGATTTTATGAGCCTGTTGGCTAGCCGCTTGGCTTTTTCTTTTTCTTTTTGACATGAGATGCCCGTGTGGCTATTTGGGAATTTTCCCAGCCCCTCCCGTACAAAGGTGGTTATGGCGAAATTTTCCAAAATTTAAAGGCGTTAGTGAAATAATTGAAGTGAAAACGATATAGAAATTTTTGAATGAACTATATTTATATAAATATATAAATATAAATAAAATTAAAACGAAACGTGGCCATGCAGTTCGTGTTTTGAAACCGTGATTTCAAACGACTAGTTCGAGAAATCCGACCATTGGATTTTCCCGAAACCGCAACCGTTGGGTTCGCCTTGGAAATATCTTTCCAACGGCACCAACTTTGTGAAGATCCAACGGTTGGATTGTCTGGAATGTTTAATTCAAATCTGAAGAAAAACAGCACCAGAAATGATTATATTTATATATATATATAATTAAATTAAATCGAATAACGACGCTGCGGTTCGTAAATTGAAATTGTAACTTCAAATGGCTAGTGTGGAAGATCCGACCGTCGGATTTTCCCAAAACTGAAACCGTTGGATTTGTTTTGAAATGACCTTCCTAATGATATAAAATTTGTGAAGATCCAACGGTTAGATTTTCAGATATGTGTAAAACGAAATTAGTGAAAAACAGCGCCAGTGCATCGACATGGCCTGAATCGTCGTTTAATTAAATTGGGCCGTTTTAAATTAAATAAAATGGCGATATATCGTTATAAAATACTATAGATGATATAGAGTGGAAATAAACCAATTTCGTTGTGTTTGCCTGATATGTGATGGTTGAATGTATTTGACATGAAAATTATAACTAAAGAACTGAAATGTGAACGTTGAATAGTCCAACCATGTGGTAAATTGATTTGAAAATCTAAATATGCGTGGATTATTTAAAAAGGCCGAGTTCATCTCATTTCAAATAATCGATCGACGTTGAGAAGTCGAAGAGTCGAAGACGGTTGAAGACCGACGATCTTCCCATTGGATGGATGGGTGCTACTGATGCTCGTGATTGGAGTAGCTACCATGAAGGAACTGAAATAGTAGCCATCCAAACATACTGTTGATTGTATGGATATGCGAGGAATTGGAGCCTTCGGTTTCGTTCAGACCCAGAACGAACTTGTAAATGGACTGTGTGTCTGACATTGGATTTTGTTCTGTGTTGATTGATCTCTGTTAAATATATATCTGTTTGGCGACGGAGAATTTATTCTCTTGCTTAATGCCCTTCTCTGAGTCGTACGAGCTCAGAGGTTATGTATTGATAGAAATCAGTCGCATGGAGTGGATTGCCTGTGTGGCACGCCTAAGTGGTATATGATCAAGGCTTCTGTTGCAAAGCAAAGTCTTGTGGTTGATGATCAAAGCATGGTCTGTGTGACGTAGCTTTGTGTATAACGTGAATTCGCGAGCCTCACACCTCGGTATGAGTCAAAAGCGGGAGAGTGATGGCAGGGAGAGCACGACGTTTCTTTCTAGCTAAGGTGGTGTCAGTGACCTACCAGCCCTAACATTATATATACTTTTCACCTGTGTGGTTGTTGGAATGTGAGGCGCCTCGATATAGGTCTGTAAGGACTGGGAAACGTGTGTTCAGGAATAATTAATCCTCAAAAGTAAGAGAGGACCGGCCCTGAAGATCCAAGGATCATAGTGGGGTCCTGGGACATTTGCTAGAGTGTCTCGAACGGAGAGGAGCTTGCCCCTTGCCTCGACTCATGAAGGAATCCAATTTCCAATAGGAAATGTGCGAATGTGATTGTATTACTAGTATGGCGACATGATATATGGTACCCATGCCGTCTAGGATTGATATTTATGATTGAATCTGCTTTTGAAACATATATGCACTAGTAATAATATCAAACACTTTTTTTTTACTCGTATGAAGCATTTTTGGCCATTATAAGGTAAAACACTATCCTCCGGCTTGCGTTGCATTGTGTGATAGGACCTGAGTCTTATAATGGCTTCATTTTATAAAAAGCATTGCGTTGATTTAATCGTTTACTTTATTTCATGCACTAGCACTCATTGGAGTAAACCCATTCCGCGAAAGTGGCGTGGTCCTTTGATTTGCCTTGTTATTGTTGTTAATAAGTTAAGTAGATTTCTCATACCAGTCCCAGAACTGACTCGTAGTTTGTTTCACCCTGCAAACTCGGGTGCCCTCATTTTCACACGGGCAGCCTAGTTACAGGTTTCTGACGCACCTTTTGGCTCATGGCGAGGCTTGACTACACCGTGCTGACTTGGATTTTCTCCGCCATTATTGTATCTATATTATGATTCCGCCATTGGCGATGTAGACTGATATTTATTTTGTGTACTCTTTATGTATGATTCCGCCTCAGGCGATGGTGACTGATTATGTATCATTATGCACTAAGTTGTATCCTGTACTGTGCTCCTCTGATGTGATGATATCTATATGATTCCGCTGTCATATGTGTGTAAATTATTCTATATTCTGTTTATGCTATTATCTGTGATCTGCTAATGATGATTAATGTGTTATATTCCAATGATTATCCTTAACACCGTGTAACGGGGTTTTGGGATCGTCACACCTGGTATCAGAGCTTTGGTTAACCTTAGTTCTGGAGTCTAACACATTAAACACTTCGTCTAAATAGAATCAGTAGTATTCTAAGGCGAGTCGCTCATTAGAGATGGGACTAGTAAAGTCCTAGAATGAGCCGAGTAGAATAGCAAAAACAATTTGATCAGTCCATCGTTATCTTTCCGTAAATTTTCTGCTAAACTATGCAATAAACTATCATTTCTGTTAGCTGACTCTTTTCTTGCTTATACAGAATTTGACAAATGGCTACCAGAGCAGCAGCCGCTAGAGGAGGCCGTGTCGGCCGAGGCCGAGGAAGGGGAGAAGCCCCAGTCCAAGAAGGACCTTTGATACAACCTTCGGCCGCTCAATACTTCGAGCTAGACCGTGTAGCTAAGAGATACAAAAACTTTGGAGGCAAGACCTTCTCGGGTACTGGCACCGTAATAGAGGCCCTTGCATGGCTCAAAACATGCGAGAAAATTCTTGAAGGCCTAAGGCTTGGAGATGAAGATAAAGCTATTATGGGCGCCTGGCTTATGCAGGAACAAGCTGAACTATGGTGGGAATCTCTCACCGCCGGGAATAGAGAAGCTGGAAGAACATGGGACGGATTCAAAGAACTCTTCAGGGAGAAATATGTCCTGGAACAAGCACTAGAACGAATGCACGATGACTTCGCCAACCTCCAGCAGGGGGATCTTTCCATGCAGGATTATCTAAATAAATTTACACTGTTGTCGCCCTATGCTCCAGAGCTCGTTGCCACTGCAAAGTCCAAAAATAAGAGGTTTATCCTTGGGCTAAGGCGACAGTATCATGATAGAGCCATGGCCCATGTCAAGCTAGAATTCAACGAACTGGTGGAAATGACATGCAACTACGAAGACCTAGACCACAGGCATCTGGAGCAGGATCGCGCTAGAAGCCAAGCCAGAAACAAACGCAAGCCTGCAGCAAATCAAGCTGAGTCAAGCCAAGCAGCATCTTCAAATCCTCAGACTGGCAAGCCGCCGAGAGGAAATTGCTTTAACTGTGGCAAACCGGGGCACTACTCTAATGTGTGCACAGCCCCGAAGAGGCAGAAGACAAATTCACAAGGTTCAAGCTAGGGTTCTCAAAACCCTCGCTCCTGCTTTAATTGCCGCAAGACCGATCATCTAGTCAAAGACTGTCCTTTGCTGAAGAAGGCCACAGTAGCTCACGTGTATGACGGGTCGAGCCCGCCAGCTGCTTCCGATGGAGCAGGTAAACCCGATGTCTTGGGAGGTACCCTTACAATTAAGAATATTCTTGTTTCTGTATTGTTTGACACAGGTGCATCACGTAGTTTTATTGCTAGTAACACAATGCACAAATTAAAGCTAAAACAGAGAAAGCTTAAAGAATCAGTAGAGGTACATAACCCGATAGATGGATCTCTAATTCTCACTTCATGTTGTAGAGTGCCAATCTCTTATTCTTCCTACAAATTTCCCATTAATTTAATCGTTATGGATTTTCCCGAATTCGACGTTATCCTTAGGTTAGAATGGTTAACGAAATATGAAGCCGAAGTGAATTGTGCAGAAAGAATCATTAGAATTCGAACGAAGCTTGGATATATTACGGTACCCTGTCATGGTTCGAATCCAAATAGAGAAGAATTTTGGTCGGCACTAGAACTTATCCCCACTTCCATAGAAAGGATTCCGATTGTTAGAAACTATGCGGATGTGTTTGAAGAAGTTGAAAACTTACCTCCGCAAAGAGAAATAGAATTCCGAATCGATTTGATTCCCAATGCCAGACCGGTGGTACATCCAATTCGCAGAATGACTCCGAAGGAAAAAGAAGAATTAGGTGATCAAACTCGTCAACTGTTGTGGAAGGGTCTAATCAAACCTAGTTTTTCTAATTGGGGTGCAGCTGTTGTGTTTGTCCCAAAGTCAGACGGTACTCTTCGATTATGCGTTGATTACCGAGACCTCAACAAACAGACGCTCAAAAATAAATATCCATTACCCTGCATCGATGATTTGCTAGACCATTGAATGGGGCGAAAGTATTTTCCCGAATGGACCTAGCTACAGGTTTTCATCAATTGAGAATAGCAGAAGAGTGCGTTCCTTTGACAGCTTTCAGAGGTCCAGACATATTTTATGAATGGTTAGTAATGCCGTTAGGCCTATGCAACGCTCCAGCATACTTTGTCGATCTAATGAATAGAGTGTTCAGGGGAGTTCTGAATAAATTTGTCCTCGTCTTCATCGATGATATTTTAATCTACTCCAAATCAAAACCCGAGCATGAAAAACATTTAGAACAAGTATTGGAGATTCTAAGAAAGAACGTCTTCAAAGCCAAATTCTCTAAATGTGTCTTCTGGCAAGAAGAAGTAAAGTTTCTTGGCCATGTCGTGTCAGAGAAAGGGATCTCTGTTGACCCAAGCTAAATAACAGCGATTCAAGACTGGAAACGACCCACTACTCCCACAGAGGTTAGAAGTTTTATGGGGTTGGCTAGTTATTATCGAAAGTTCGTTAAGGATTTTTCGAAGATATCCGGTCCGTTGACGAAACTCACGAAGAAATATGAGAAGTTTAAGTGGACTTCCGACTGTGAAGAAGCTTTCCAGGAATTGAAATCGAAACTGACCACTGCTCCAGTGTTAACTATTATTTATGGCAATCAGGATTTAACGGTTTGGACAGATGCTTCTATTAGAGGTCTTGGTGCAGTGTTAATGCAAAGAGGCCAAGTAGTCGCTTATGCAAGCCGCCAACTGAAACCACATGAGAAGAATTATGTGACTCATGATCTTGAGTTGCTAGCTATCATTTTTTCCTTGAAAATCTGGAGGCATTATTTATTGGGTGAGAAATTTATACTGTATACAGATCATCAATCAATGAAGTATTTATACACCCAGAAAGATCTGAATTTGAGACAGCAGCATGGGCTAGAATTTCTTGCAGCGTATGATCTGGATATCCTGTATACGCCGGGGAAGGCTAACGTTGTAGCGGATGCGCTTAGTAGAAAAACCGCAATCATTGCCAATCTTATAATTTCCCCTAGCTTGATCGATAAGATATGTGCTCTCCAGAGGAATGATTATTTCATCCAAAGGATCAAAGGGAGAATCCAAAAGGGAGAGCCCTCATGTTTTCAGGTAGATAAAGAAGAAGTTCTGAGGCTAAATGGCAGAATATGTGTTCCCAACCTTCCTGAGCTCAAAAGAGAAGTGCTAGATGAATGCCATAAATCCAAACTTTGCATCCATCCTAGTGTGAGTAAAATGTACAATGATATCAAACGCACTTTCTGGTGGAAGGCAATGAAAAGGGATATTTCTTTGTATGTTAGCAGATGCCCTACTTGTCAATTAGTCAAGAGCGACCAACAGAAGCTAGCCGGATTGTTGCAACCGTTGGAAGTCCCAAGTTGGAAATGGGAACAGATTTCCATGGATTTCATAGATGGCTTGCCGCGAACCAGGAAAGGTAATGACAGCATTTGGGTAATCGTAGTTCGCTTCACGAAGATTGCCCATTTTATACCTATCAGATCCAATAGAACCGCTCAAAGTCTAGCACAGATATATTTCAAAGAAATCGTTAAGCTGCATGGAATTCCCATCAGCATAGTCAGTGATAGAGACCCGATATTTGCTAGCAAATTCTGGGAAGCTTTCCAGACAGAATTGGGAACGAAACTGAATATGAGCACCGCTTATCACCCTCAAACAGATGGCCAAACTGAGCGGGTGAATAGAATTCTAGAAGATTTATTGCGGGCTTGTATAATTGATTTTGGTGGGTCATGGGAAGATCACTTGCATTTGGCAGAATTCTCATATAACAATAACTATCAAGAAAGTTTGGGAATGTCGCCATTTGAAGCATTATATGGCAGACCCTGCAGATCTCCAGCATGTTGGGTAGAACCTGGCAACTGACTTGTGTTAGGGCCCGATATGATTAGAGAAGCATCGGATAAAGTCGACTTCATCAAAAAGCGATTGAGAACCGCCCAAAGCCGACAGAAAAGTTATGCAGATTCTAGAAGAAGAGATTTGACATTTGTTGTTGGTGATCATGTTTTTTTGAAAGTTTCTTCGATGAGAGGAGTAATCAGATTTGGCAAACTGGGAAGTTGGCACCGAGATTTATTGGTCCCTTTCCTATACTCGAACGAATTGGAACTCTTGCTTATAGGGTTCAATTACTAGATTGGTTACCTGGAGTGCATGATGTATTTCACATATCTCAACTTAGAAGACATGTGCATGATCCAGATCTTGTTGTAGAAGAAGCAGCGCAACATGATATAGACATAACTCCAGAATTAGCAGTCAGAAGAGAGCCATTAAAGATTGTTGGCAAAGAAACTAGAGAACTAAGAAGAAAAAAGGTTCATTTAGTTAAAGTGCAGTGGAGCAGTGATCCTAGAGACTGTACTTGGGAGACTGAGGAAAGCATTAAGCAAGTTTACCCCAAATGCAGAGTGGATATCTCTGACTAACTCCGGTGCAAGGTACCTGTACAATACTTTGCTTTTACATTTTGTTTCCTACTTTACTGTTGTTTCCTTTTCGAGGACGAAAACCTTTAAGTGGGGGAGATTGTAACAACCCGGAAAATACGAGCCAATTTAAAATTTTTAAATTGGTGATTTCAAAGGAATTTGAACAATTGAAATAGAATATTTCAATAAAATAGTGAATTTGAAATAGTGAGTCAGTTTGAAAATTTGAATTCAAACTTTGACTGACTGTGCAGGGTGGAGAATATAACGGATTTTAGTGAAACCAAAAATATTTAAATCAGTTTATCAATACCTTTCTAACGAATCTGAAAAATCGAAGTTTCATAACGGGAATCAAAAGTTATGGCTGAATGAATTTTCAGAATGGTCGCTATATAGAATATATAGCCCTGGAAAATTGATATTTTGCATACGACCTCGGAATTCGACGAAAGCACTTTTGTTGGGTCCGGGATGTCAAACTATTGCTAGGTTTCAAATTTCACAATTTTTGAAGCTAGTATGTGAGCGTGGCAAAAGAAAATGTGTTTGGTCAATTTCTATTAAATTGGATCGACCAGAAAAGGGCCATTTTTCAAACGATCTCAGAATTCAACGAAACTAGTTTTGTTGGGACCGTAGCGTCAAAACATAGCTAGATTTATTTTCCTGCAATTTTTCGAATCAGTTTGTGGCCCTGGAAAATTGAAATGTGCGTTCAAAGTTAAAAATTAAATGTTTTATACTTTAATTAGAGAAATAACTGACTGTAACAGTCGAATTAGCCAACGAAACCTATCCCATTGTGTCCTGGATGGGGGTATTTAGCTAGGGACGACAGTCGTTGGGTTTAAAAAGGAGTTCGTTTGAGAAAACACTATTTGAAAATTTAATAAAACTATCGACCAATCATATTTCTCCATTCATAAATTAAAAAAAAACATCAGAAAACCCCCCCGACCCCCGACATCGACGACGGAAAAGCTTCCCCCCCTTCCCTGGCAATTTCCAATCGCCACAGCCCGAATCAGCCCCTCCCCCAGTTCAACTTTTTGTAGTTCTCCTTCCCCTCTTCAAATCAATATAAGGAGCTCCCCCTATCGTTGCTTCTACGTCGAGATATCTCCCTCCAAAGTCCCGACCTTCAAACCGCCGCCGCCGACGATCCCGACCACCGAGTGCCACAAACCACTGCGCGCCTGTAGCCCTCTCGAAGCTCTTCCACGTCCAACTCGCCGATCGTCCCCTCGTGCCTCGGTTCTCGTGAAAACCGCAAAACTAGTTTTGAACCATCGTGAAAGGTGAGTTCTTTTTTATGTTTTCACTTTGAAAAATCATATCTTTTTGGTGTGTTGACGAAATTCGATGAAAAAGGAAACATCGGGACTGCAAGGAAACTCTCTACCCAATAGAAGAACCGCGGATTTTTCTGAGTCATCTATGATTTTTAGCACTCCAAAAACCAATGTGAGAAATCTAAATTAAAAGATTTTGAATGGAAAATGTCGTGTATAAATTATATTAGCGAAATATAAATTACATACGTGTTGTATACCTCATGTACATGCGTAGTGTAAGCTATATAAGCGAAGTATGAATTTTGCATGCATAGAATAATTGATATATGTGTTGAAATGCAAGTGAAATATAGCAATTATATTAAATATATATATATACACTCCCCTCGTCCACAAACCATGGACGATATTTATTGTTTTGAAATATTGGATGAAAAATATGAATGGTTGAATAATTGTTTGTGGTTGATATTGTTTGGCTATGGTTGAAAAATACCCATTGGTGACTGAAATGAATTGGAAATATTTGTGGAAATAAAAATAAACATGCCGCCTGCGTGCGAATTAGATGCATGAACCCCATTGTCAAAAACCGTGAGGTTTTAAGGTAGAGCGAGGAGCCGTACTAGGGACGGTGCCGGTTTTAACTACCCTGCCGTTATGCTGCCGAAATTTTGAATAATCTTTATGTTTTAGAATAATTTTCATATGTTGAAATTATTTTCATGCGTTGAAGTTAAAGTCATATGTTGAAACTATATCCATGTGTGGAAATGTTCATGTGTTGAAAAGTGATGTGTGAAAATTAAATTCATTTGTGAATGAATGAAGTGTTTAAACAATTAAAATCACATTTTTATAATATATATGAAGTATGAAAAATATTCGCCTTATATATAAATAGTTTCAACAATAAAAATTTCATATTTCTTATATGAACAACATAAATAAAATATCCATGTGTGGAAATTCTCATGTTTTGAGAAGTGTGTGTAGGGGAAAAGCTCATGTGTTGAATAAAAAGATCGAACAATAAAAATTACATTTTTATTGAAACTATGAAGTGTTGAAAACATCCATTTGTCGAATAAATATTTTAAATGATAAAAATATCATTTTTATCGTATATGTGATATGCTAGAGATATGCGGATGTTTAAATAAATATTGGTGAAGAAATATTATTTTAAACATGCATAGGAACTAAATAAAATAGTCATGTGTTGAAATCTATTTTAGTTCGCCAAATTATCACCTTTGAAATGTGAAGTGTTAAAGATAGCCACTTGTTCGAATAAATGTGCATGAGTTGAAATATACATTAATTAGCTAATGATATGATTTTAGCCCATGCATGCAACATTAGAATGAATGGTGTTTTTAAACCAAAGTAAATCAGATATGAAGTTGAATGGAAAATGATAAGTGATAAAAATTGTATATATGTACATGCATATTTATTGAACAGGTTATAGCAAAGGGGCTAGAGAAGAGGAATAAAATTTTGTGCCCGACAAATAGGTACACATTTACTGTTTTGTTTGGGTGATGATTTTATGAGCCTGTTGGCTAGCTGCATGGCTTTTTCTTTTTCTTTTTGACATGAGATGCCCATGTGGCTATTTTCCCAGCCCCTCTCGTACAAAGGAGGTATGGCGAAATTTTCCAAAATTTAAAGGCTTTAGTGAAATAATTGAAGTGAAAACGATATAGAAATTTTTGAATGAACTATATTTATATAAATATATAAATATAAATAAAATTAAAACGAAACGTGGCCGTGCAGTTCGTGTTTTGAAACTGTGATTTCAAATGACTAGTGCGAGAAATCCGACCATTGGATTTTCCCGAAACCGCAACCGTTGGGTTCGCCTTGGAAATATCTTTCCAACGGCACCAACTTTGTGAAGATCCGACGGTTGGATTGTCTGGAATGTTTAATTCAAACTTGAAGAAAAACAGCGCCAGAAACGATTATATTTATATATATATATAATTAAATTAAATCGAATAACGACGCTGCAGTTCGTAAATTGAAATCGTAACTTCAAATGGCTAGTGTGGAAGATCCGACCGTCGGATTTTCCCAAAACTGAAACCGTTGGATTTGTTTTGAAATGACCTTCCTAATGATATAAAATTTGTGAAGATCCAACGATTAGATTTTCAGATATGTGTAAAACGAAATTAGTGAAAAACAGCGCCAGTGCATCGGCATGGCCTGAATCGTCGTTTAATTAAATTGGGTTGTTTTAAATTAAATAAAATGGCGATATATCGTTATAAAATACTATAGACGATATAGAGAGGAAATAATCCAATTTCGTTGTGTTTGCTTGATATGTGATGGTCGAATGTATTTGACATGAAAATTATAACTAAAGAACTGAAATGTGAACGTTGAATAGTCCAACCATGTGGTAAATTGATTTGAAAATCTAAATATGCGTGGATTATTTGAAAAGGCCGAGTTCATCTCATTTCAAATAATCGATCGACGTTGAGAAGTCGAAGAGTCGAAGATGGTTGAAGACCGACGATCTTCACATTGGATGGATGGGCGCTACTGATGCTCGGGATTGGAGTAGCTACCCCGAAAGAACTGAAATAGTAGCCGTCCAAACATACTGTTGATTGTACGGATATGCGAGGAATTGGAGCCTCCGGTTTCGTTCAGACCCAGAACGGACTTGTAAATGGACTGTGTGTCTGACATTGGATTTTATTCTGTGTTGATTGATCTCTGTTAAATATATATCTGTTTAGCGGCGGAGAATTTATTCTCTTGCTTAACGCCCTTCTCTGAGACGTACGAGCTCAGAGGTTATGTATTGATAGAAATCAGTCGAATGGAGTGGATTGCCTGTGTGGTACGCCTAAGTGGCATATGATAAAGGCTTCTGTTGCAAAACAAAGTCTTGTGGTTGATGATCAAAGCATGGTCTGTGTGACATAGCTTTGTGTACAACGTGAATTCGCGAGCCTCACACCTCGGTATGAGTCAAAAACGGGAGAGTGACTGCAGGGAGAGCACGACGTTTCTTTCTAGCTAAGGTGGTGTCAGTGACCTACCAGCCCTGACATTATATATACTTTTCATCTGTGTGGTTGTTGGAATGCGAGGTGCCTCGATATAGGTCTGTAAGGACCGGGAAACGTGTGTTCAGGAATAATTAATCCTCAAAAGTAAGAGAGGACTGGCCCTGAAGATCCAAGGATCATAGTGGGGTCCTGGGACATTTGCTAGAGTGTCTCGAACGGAGAGGAGCTTGCCCCTTGCCTCGACTCATGAAGGAATCCAATTTCCAATACGAAATATGCGAATGTGATTGTATTACTAGTATGGCGACATGATATATGGTACCCATGCCGTCTAGGATTGATATTTTTGATTGAATCTTCTTTTGAAACATATATGCACTAGTAATAATATCAAACACTTTTGTTTTACTCGTATGAAGCATTTTTGGCCATTATAAGGTAAAACTCTATCCTCCGGCTTGCGTTGCATTGTGTGATAGGACCTGAGTCTTATAATGGCTTCATTTTATAAAAAGCATTGCGTTGATTTAATCGTTTACTTTATTTCATGCGCTAGCACTCATTGGAGTAAACCCGTTCCGCGAAAGTGGCGTGGTCCTTTGATTTGCCTTATTATTGTTGTTAATAAGTTAAGTAGATTTCTCATACCAGTCCCATGACTGACTCGTAGTTTATTTCACCTTGCAAACTCGGGTGCCCTCATTTTCACACGGGCAGCCTAGTTACAGGTTTCTGACACACCTTTTGGCTCATGGCGAGGCTTGACTACACCGTGCTGACTTGGATTTTCTCCGCCATTGTTGTATCTATATTATGATACCGCCATCGGCGATGTAGACTGATATTTATTGTGTGTACTCTTTATGTATGATTCCGCCTCAGGCGATGGTGACTGATTATGTATCATTATGCACTAAGTTGTATCCTGTACTTTGCTCCTCTGATGTGATGATATCTATATGATTCCGCTGTCATATGTGTGTAAATTATTCTATATTCTGTTTATGCTATTATCTGTGATCTACTAATGATGATTAATGTGTTATATTCCAATGATTATCCTTAACACCGTGTAACGGGGTTTTGGGATCGTCACAAGTTTACATATATAAAAAACTACATTTTCCTTTTATTCTAAAATTTGTTTCAGCTTTTAAACATAATTCTACTTGTTGACTTGCACATTTCATTTAATGAACTTGTTTCAGTTCCTGTGTGCTTTCTCTGTATTTTTTGTGTGTATATTTATAGACACACATATACACACTAATTGTTTTCTACGCACATACTGTAACAATTCGGATTTCGCCCGAACCTAATCGATCGCAAAATCGACCAAGCCCGTTCAGAAACCCTAATACGCTAACTTTGGGCATACAACACATCAGAACAAATAACATAAGACTTTTATAAACATTATAATAATGTTACATCTGAGTACAGAATATCAGAGTACATCGAATATATTAGTACAACAGCGGAAGATAATTTACAATGAACTTAATACAGTGCAGCGGAACTAATAAACTGATACAGCGGAAGTCTATAATGCTCTAGACACAGCTTTAAGCCTCAATCCAGAATCCTGCTAAATATATATGCAAAATAAGCTACTCTACTGCCCGTGTGGAAAAGAGGGCACCCGAGTTTGCAATGTGAAACAAACTACGGGTCAGCCATGGGACGGGTAAGAGAAATCTTAACTTATCTGACAATATGGCTAATCACAAGACCACGTCGCTAACGCGGAATGGGTTTACTCCATTGGATTGCCAGTGAATAAATTAAATAAATTTTTATTCAAAACAACGCAATGCTTTTTAGAAAAATAAAATCATTATAAGACTCAAGTCCCATCACACAATGCAACGCAAACCGAAGGAGAGAGTTTTACCTTATAATGATCAAACATGCTTGAAACGTAGAAAATAATA
Source organism: Allium sativum (assembly GCA_030737875.1). NCBI lineage: Eukaryota > Viridiplantae > Streptophyta > Magnoliopsida > Asparagales > Amaryllidaceae > Allium > Allium sativum. The sequence continues at coordinate 992,942,216 of CM060924.1, read as the reverse complement.
TTTTTAATATTATAATTAGTGTCTAATCTGTTTTAAAATACTTCGAAGTAAATGTATCAATCCTAGACGACATAGTACCCCATCCTACTATGTCGCCATATATAGGTTTACAATCAAAACCATAATGTCGTATTGGAAATTGGGTCTCCATCACGAGTCAAGGCTAGGGACGATCTCCTTACCGATTCGAGACACTCTAGCAATGTCCTAGGATTCGGACGCTGGCGAACCCTTGGATCCTACAAGGCCGGTCCATACTTTAATGGATTAGTTATGCCTGAACACATGCTTCCTGAGACGACCCCAAACCCCGTACGGACGGTGGCAAGGGTAATCCTTGGAATATAACACAGAAACAGATAATAACAGAATAGAAATTAAATAAATACACCAGATAATGCACAATAGAATATACTGGATAAACGTAATCATCAGAGTTACACAGTATACAGGATCATACTTAGTACAAATACAGTTCAGCTATACATAAATGTCTACAGCGGAAAACAAACATAATGTACAATAGAAGCTGAACAGCATAAAAAGAGATAAATGACAGAATCCATCTTCAGCTCCAGCTATCCGGATAAAGCCAGCTAAAACCTGAATACAAGGCTGCCCGTGTAGAAAAAGGGCACCCGAGTTTGAAAGTGAAACAAACTACGAGTCAGCCATGGGACTGGTATGAGAAATCTACTGAACACATTTCAAATATGGCTAATCACAGGACCACGCCACTTTCGTGGAACGGATTTACTCCATTGGATTGCCAGTGCTTTAAAAACAAATCATTCTTTTAAACATCGCAATGCTTTTTATAAAAATGAAGCCATTATAAGACTCAGTTCCCATCACACAATGCAACGCAAACCGGAGGATAGAGTTTTACCTTATAACGACCAAAATATGCTTGATACGAATAAAACAAAAGCATTTGATATTATTGCTAGTGTTTATATGTTTTAAAAACAATTTCAAATCATAACTATCAATCATAGACGACATTAATGCCCCATACCACTATATCGCCATATATAGGTATACAATCAAAATCGCACGATGTCGTATTTGGAAATTGGATTTCCGTCCTGAACCAAGGCAAAAGATAGTCCTTACCGAATTCAAGACTGTCTAGCCCGAGTCTCAGGCACAGCCGCAACTGTACCTTGGATCGTCAGGGCCGGTCCACAAGAAGTGGATTAAAATGCCTGAACAATGCGTTCCTCCGCCCTTTGGGGCATAAATGAGCCAACGAATGACTCCATCGGTCCCGGATCGACCGACATTCCCGAGGTGCCTCGCAAAAGTAACAACCACATAAGTCAAACTCGTCAGGGCGTGTAAAACCACTGAAGCCACTTCTAGCTAGAAAGAAAACGCATGTCCCCCCTGATGTCCTCTCCCGTTTCTGGTTCATACCGGGGTGTGAGGCTCGCGAATACACGTTATACACAAAGCTGCGCCACACAGGCGGTGCTTTGATCATCACCACAAGACTTTGCTTTTCAACAGAAGCCCTGATCACTGCATCTTAGCATGCCACACAGGCAATTCACACCGTGCAACTGATGGCTATCAATCACACAGAATAAATTCCAACGTCAGACACACTGTCCATTTACAAGTCCGTTCTGGGTCTGAATGAAACCGGAGGCACTATATACCTCGCAAACCCATCGATCAACACGTACGTCTGGACGATCACCACTCATTATCCATATTTTGGTATGCCTCCCAATCAGGACCTCGGTTACCATCCAAACGAGGTGAAGATCTCTGGTCTTTGACCACCGTCTTCATCTTCGATTTCTTATCGTCGATTCGGTTATTCAGAATGGGGTAAACCCAGTCTTTCTGAGCAACTCGCATATATAATAAACAAGTGCTATACAAACACTACTACGCATCATTTCAATTCATTAGTCACTAACCGTCAATCAGTAAGAGAACGATTTCCCAAATATTAACCCCGAAGGCCGATACCACCATCAGATCAATACCCAAGAAACCATTCGACTTAGCCAACCTTCAGTTAGTTTCTAAATTTCACATCCATATCTTTTATAATATTTTATAACGATTTATCGCTATTTTTATTTATTTTAAAATAGCCAATTTATTCAAAACGATGCTTCGGGCCATAACGCGGCTATGGCGCTGTTTTTCTTCAGATTTGATTTACACATATCTAAAAATCTAATCGTTGGATCTTCACAAAATTTACATCATTAGAAAGATATTTTCAAAATGAATCCAACGGTTTCAGTTTCGGGAAAATCCGACGGTCGGATCTCCCGGTATAATCGTTTGAAGTTTCGATTTCAAAATACGAACTGCAGCGTCGTTATTCGATTAAATATAATTATATTTATATATATATATATATATATATAAATATAATCGATTCTGGCGCTGTTTTTCTTCAGATTTGAATTAAACATTCCAGATAATCCAACCGTTGGATTTTTACAAAGTTGGTGTCGTTGGAAAGATATTTCCAAAGCGAACCCAACGGTTGCGGTTTCGGGAAAATCCGATGGTCGGATCTCCCACACTAATCGTTTGAAATCACGTTTTCAAAATACGAACTGCAGCTTCGTTATTCGATATATTTTAATTCTATTTATATATATATATATCGATTCTTCGATTTCAAAGCTATATTCTTTTCATACATTTGATAAAAATTACATTTTTATCCAACTATCTTCTATTTCAACACTTCGCTATTTTCAACAATTCATGTATATAATAAAAATGTGATTTTTATTGTAACACAATTCATTTCAAAACACGATTATTTTATATAGTTCATATAGGTAATAAAGATAGGATTTTTATTATAAAACAATTTATTTCAAAACAAAATCATTTTATACAGTTCATATCGATGATAAAAATAGGATTCTTATTATAAAACAATTTCTTTAAAAATATGAATACCATTCAACACATGAATTTCAATTCAACGAATGAATTTCTATTCAACACATGAAGGTTTTCTATAGTTTGTATATATCGATAAAAGGGTGATTTTTATGTTTGAAACACGAATACCATTCAACACATGAATTTCAATTCAACGAATGAATTTCTATTCAGCACATGAAGGTTTTCTATAGTTTGTATATATCGATAAAAAGGTGATTTTTATATTCAAAAACACGAATACCATTCAACACATGAATTTCAATTCAACGAATGAATTTCGATTCAACACATGAAGGTTTTCTATAGTTTGTATATATCGATAAAAAGGTGATTTTTTTATTTAAAAACACGAATACCATTCAACACATGAATTCTATTCAACGAATGAATTTCAATTCAACACATGAAGGTTTTCTATTCAACGAATAAATATAGTTTCAACAAATGAAAATAATTCTAACACATGAATATTATTCAAAATTTCGGCAGCATAACGGCAGGGTAGTTAAAACCGGGACCGTCCCTAGTACGGCTCCTCGCTCTACCTTAAAACCTTGCGGTTTTTGACAATGGGTAATCATGCATCTAGTTCGCATGTAGGCGGCATGTATATTTTTTCATTTCCACAAACTAATCCTATGTGGTTTGAACCAAATATTTCTCAACCACAAATGGGTATTTTTCAACCACAATCAATCAATTTCAACCACAAACAATTTCAATCAACCATTTGCTATCAATCAATTTTCACACCAATCACAACCAATAAATATCGTCCATGGTTTGTGGACGAGGGGCGTATATATATATATATATATATATATATATATATATATATATATATATATATATATATATATATATATATATATATATATATATAGCATTTCACTTCTATTTCAACACATATATAATTTTTACAACGCATATATAACTTATACATCGAACGTACAACTTACGCAACGCTTATACAAGAGGTGTACAATGCTTATATAACTCATACATCGACTATATAATTTATACATCGTCGTTTTCCATATCGTTTATAAATTAGAAATCTCACATTGGGTTCCACTCGACAAAAAATTGCAGAAGGCTCAGAAAAATATACGGTCTCTTCTAGAATGTAGAAGACGTCCACACGGTCACGATGTTTCCTGTTTCATCGAATTTCGTCAAGAAACGAAAAAGATATGGTTTTTCAAAGTTTTGCAACACTTAAAAGTGTTATTTTCATTTCAGAAATTTCAAAGCCGATACCTTTTCTAAACCTTCAAAACTAGGTTTAAATTTTACTATCGATCCGTGCAGTATCGTCACGATCAGATGCTGCAACGTCGAAGAGCTTCGAACAGGCTTTGCAGCGCCTGTGGTGGCACTCAGCTCGGTGGCCCCTCTGTTGCTCGGCGGCGCTCCAAAGGTGGTGACTTCCTCGAGGTAGAACGACGCAAATACCAGATGATTTCACGCGAGGCTTGGATTGATTGAAAGAGGAGGGGAAGGCGAACGGAAAAGTCAACTGGAGGGGGTGGCGAAAACGCCTGTGGCAGCGGCGATCGGGCCTGGAAGTTTTGAGGGTGTTTCCGTCGTTTGTTCATAGGGGTTTGACCGATTTTTCAGAAGAGAGAGAAAAATGAGGATATTTCTTATTATATTTAATTTTAAATTCCCAGAATATCCCTTTGAACAAACGTACACCAATTTCAACCCAACGACTGTCGCCCTTAGCTAAATACCCCCATTCCGGACACAATGGGATATGTTTCGTTGGCCAATTCGACTTTTACAGTCAGTTATTTTTCAAACTAAAGTATAAAACATTTAATATTCAATTTGAATGTACATTTTAATTTGCCAGGGCCACAAACTAAATCAAAAAATTCCAGAAAAATAAATCTAGCTTTGTTTTGATGATACGGTCCCAAAAAACTAGTTTCGTTGAATTCTGAGACCGTTTGCAAAAAGGCCCATTTCTGGTCGATCCAATTTAACTATAATTGACCAAAACACGTTTTCCTTTGCCACGCTCACATACTAGCTTCAAAAATTATGAAATTTGAAACCTATCAATAACTTCACATCCCGGATCCAACAAAAGTGGTTTCGTCGAATTCCGAGGTCGTATGCAAAATGGCCAATTTCAAGGGCTATATAAATTTCATAGCGACCTTTCTGAAAATTCATTTGGCCATAACTTTTGCTTTCCGCTATGAAACTTTGATTTTTCAGATTCGTTAGAAAGGTATTCACTAACAGATTTAAATATTTTTAGTTTCCCTCAAATCCGTTTTGTTTTGCACCCGGTACAGTCAGTTGAAGTTTGAATTCCATTTTTGAAACTGCAGCGCCATTTCAGGCCTTGTTTATAATTAGAATTAATTACATTCGTTTTCAAACGTCGATTCAAACTCACTTTTAATTGCTATTATTTAAAATATTTGTTTTAAATATTTAAAATCCACTACTTTAGCCAATTTGAAAAATTTAAATTGGTTCAGATTTTCCGGGTCGTTACACTTCCCGGTCCTATTGAACTTATAAAATGGTCACTATCGACCAATAAATCCGAGGCGCCTCATTCCATCAACCACATAAGTAAAATGTCAGGGCTTGCGAAACCCTGATACCACTTCTAGCTAGAATGAAACATGTGCACTCCCTGTGTTAAGACCGAACTTCCCCGTGAAGGAAAGCCCGGATTGCTTTGTGGACAAGACGAATCAGAACACAAACAGAAGAATATTTCATTGTTAATTACAACAATTCCATCAGAATACAAGAATATACAGAGTATGAATCAATATTACACAACATAAAATATCAGAGATTACAATACATTGCATAGCAGCGGAAAATAATACAAAACACAACTGAAAGTAATACACGAATACAGAGCTTTCCGAGTATCGTTCCAGCTGTAAACCAGGATTCTGTGAATATAAATCTGCAAAACCAAAACTACTAGCTGCCCGTGTGGAAAATAGGGGCACCCAAAGTTTAGGTTAAAACAATAAACTCCAGGTCAGTCATGTGACTGGTGTGAGAACTAAAACAGTTATTAATCTTTATTTTAAAGTTAGGTAAATCAAGGAACCCCGCCGTATAACAGGGAACGGGTTTCCTCCCAAGAGTACCAGTGCATAAAACAACATCGCAATGCTAAATAAAGAACAATGAAGCTATTATAAGACCCATGTCCCAGCACACAATACAACACAAGCCGGAGGACAGGGTTTAACCTTATAATAGCCAAAGAATGCTTGATATGCTAAATTTCATCTTTTATTATTACTATAAGTGTATAGTGTCAAAACAATTTCAATCATAAGTATTAATCATATATGGCATGGATACCATATATCATGTCGCCAGTACTAGGCTCTACAATCAAAACTGCAAATGTGACATATTGGAAGTTGGATTTCCATCTATGAACCAAGGCAAAGGATTGTCCTTACCGAATTCGAGATGCTCTAGCCCGTGTCTCAGGATCAGAATGCATCGACCCTTGGATCGTCAGGGCCGATCCACCGATGTGGATTAAAATGCCTAAACATTGCGTTTCCCCGCCCTATGGGGCGTCAATGAGCCCAATGACTCCATCGGACCCGGATCGTCCGATCTAACCGAGGCGCCTCGCAATCCATCATCCACATAAGTAAAATGTCCAGGCGTGTAAAACCCAAAACACCACTCCTAGCTAGAAGGAAACGCATGCCCTCCCTGAGGTCCTTCTCCCGTTTTTAGTTCACACCGGGGTGTGAGGCTCGCGAATTAATGCTACACAAAGCTACGCTACAAAGGTTGTGCTTTGATCATCAACCACAAGACTCTGCTTTTCAACAGAAGCCTTGATCATTTGCATCTTTGCATGCCACGTAGGAAAACCACTCCATGCAACCGATATCCATCAATCACATAGAATGATATCCAATGTCAGACATACATTCCATTTACAAGTTCGTTCTGGGTCTGAACGAAACCAGAGGAACCTTATTCCTCGCATATCCATTAATCTCCAAGTACGCCAGGACGATCACCAACTGATTCCCTCCTCTTGGGTGTATGGCCCAATCAAGATCATCAGTAATTATCCAAACGATGTGAAGACCTCCGGTCTTCAACCACCGTCTTCATCTTCGACTAATCGTCGTATCAGTTATTCAGAATGGGATAAACCCGGCCTTTCCGAATACCTCGCGTGTTTTATAAACAAGTGTTACACAAACACAACATACGCCTCATTCCAATTCAAAATATTCTTTTATTCTAATATTCACATTATTAGGGAAAGGTTCCTATTAATTTTATTAAAGATAAATTCTTTAAAATTTATTCTTTAATCTTCCATTGAATATTATTTCCAACTAATTGGGATTAGCGAACCACACCAAAGTAATCATTTGTTTTATTTCCCAATCCCATCCTATTCATCCCATGGAGAAAAACTGGTAATACTCCATATCTAACACCACGGTTTTATGGATAAAACTAATTACCATTTCACATTCAAATCTAATTAAAGATTTAACAATCGCTTTGGAGAAAAACTGGTGATACTCCATTCTCGATCATTTCAATCTAATTAAAGATTCATTAAAACTCCACTTAGTTTTAATCTACCCAAAAATCAATATCCTGTCTTTAACTGGGTTAAAGAACTAATGTCATTTAAAACACAGCTCACGATAAACCCAAAATCACCTTCCATTAACAATGGAATATTCACGGAAAACAGATCAACATATATAATCGATATGAACTTCCGTATCCGACTAATAATATAAATGGAATAACGGCAAAGCCTTTTAAATTCCATATATTTTAACAGTCTTCCTCAACAGAAATTCACTTCGATTATTGCCAAATCAAATTCCATTCCATCCTAATTTATTTTATTAAATTGGAAAATGTTACTTTGGAAAATCTCCTTTAAATCTTATCAAAAATATTTATAAATTCCAAATCCCATTTCACTGTAAATCGGGTTAAAGAACGAATGTCATTAAAACACAGTTCACAATAAACCCAATTCACATTCTATTCATTATCGGGTTAAAGAACAAGTGTTATTTAAAACACCGTTCACGATAAACCCAAAAATCAATTCAAACTCAATCCAATTAAATATTATTTAATTGGTATACTTCATAAAATCTAAATAAAAAGATCTAATCTTTTTCTAAACTGGTTTAAGAACAGTGTTAATGAAGAAACCATTCACGACAAACCCAAATCCCATTTGATATTAAATACAAGGCTCTGAATAGAAAATATATCGGCTTATATTCAATACCAAATTCTATGACCAACAAATATCGTATTGGAAATAACGATATAAATATATCTTTCAAGTTTCCATAACAATATCTGTATAATCACGAAATCCAACATCGAAATATTCCGAAGACAATTTCGATTCAAATCCATTTCCAATTTATATATTGGAAATTCTGATTATTTTTAAAACCATTTCAAATCCAATTTATTTATTTTAAAAATAAATGGATTTTAATTCAAGTTCAAAACTAGTTCATTTCAATAAAAATCTATTTTTATCTTTTCAAATATGGAATTTTTCATCCTAATTTGTTCCAAATTATTTATTATGATTTTATACAAATTATTGATATTTTTAATAATTTATCAAGGGTCGTACAGTCAATTTCCATCAACGGCCATCGAACTGCACATACAACGACCTTTTCCAAATTTGATTTGGACATAATTCCAAATCCAACCGTTAGATTTCTAATTTCTGAAATTCTTTAGAAAGCTCTTTTCGATACGAATCCAACGGTTCTGGTATTAGGAGAATCCGACGGTCGGATCTCCCGTATTGTCCGTTCGAAGTCAATGGTCGAAATTCGCGAACTGCCGCAGCGCGGCGCGTTCTATTCAGGCCATTATATTATATGTATAATATATATAATATATATTTCATCGATTTCCATTTAAAACGTATTTTATAAATCGTTTTAAATTCGTTTTCAAAACGATTTCTACTTCCATCTCAAATTCAAATCAAAATTGAATTTTCCAATATAAATTCGTGTTAAATTCGTTTCAAATCTATTTTAATTTAATTCGAATTTCAATTCTCCATATCATTTCAATATTAAAACGATAATATTTTTAAAATATTTGATTTTGAAATCACTTTTCGATATTCATTATAAAACGAATAAATCGACAAAATTCCCGTTCGTGTTAAAATGGCGTTTAATTACTTAACGTGGCTTCACATTTCAATATTCACTAAATATTATTTTAAAATATTCGATAATTCTGAACTGGAATCAGATACAGTCAATTACCATATAATGTGATTATATGGATTTTTATATAACAAATGTGTATAACAACAATGAAAACAACAATCCATCATCTAGAGTGCATTCTATACTGCATAAGCATCAAATATAAATATTTAACGCTTATAATAGCCTATCAATCAATCGATCAACACACAGCTAATTATTGGGATTTGTGTATGTCCAATTTCATCCCAATACCCGTGTGGGGTTTTCAACCAAAAAACACAAATTTATTTGTGTAATTGGGCGATGTGTAAAATTTTATCGTCCCAATAAATACAAGTTAAATGTGTATACGTCAACAAATCGTCTGATTTGTACATGAATATTTTATTTTATATACACGTTAAAAATTATATTTTTAACTATAAAATATTTATTTTCATTCCACATCACACAATTATCTTTCACAACAGATCAATTAAACATACAAGCCATCCATGGTCTGTGGACGACGGGTGTCGGGTGCTGCTAAACACCGTCTGCATCTTAGAATATATTTTAACTAGAGAACAAATTAAAAGTGAGGAGTTCTCACCTTGGGGTTCCACTCCATCATTCTTTATTTCTGAATGGTTTAGATTTGAATTTGTTTTCCACCTATTCCATCAAAATTCTTTTCATGCTGTTCATAGTAAAAATCATATTTTTATCGTTCCATTCGAATAAATAAAAATCATATTTTTATTTCTACTTCTTATATTTTTACAACGCCCACATCATAATAAAAATCCCATCTTTTCTATGAACAAAAATCATATTTTTGATTATATATAAAAAACCTATCTTTGATTATATAAAAATACAAACTTTGATTATATAAAAATCTAAACTTTGATTATATAAAAATCTAAACTTTTACTTCTAACAAACTAATTACCTTAACCAAAGAAGAACAAAAATAATTAAAACAAAAACAAATACTTACATTCGCTGTTTTGGTCAAAGGAGAACCCACGGGGCTAGAGATAGCCGGAGGAGGGTTGCGTCGAGTTGATAAGGGGTCAAGGTGGCGCTGGCGGTCCAGGCAGTGGGGAATTGGCTCGATTTAGGGTTTGAAACAAAAGGGGGCGGCGGTTTCAGGGTCGTGGAGGCTGTCGGAAGTGAGGCGGAAGGGAGAGGTCGGGCGCGGTGGCGTGGGAGGCTGGCGGTGCTGCTGGGGAGTCGGTTTGAGGCGAGATTGGGTAGTGCGGTTAAATTGAAGAAGGAGATGAGAAGGAAGAGGAGCGGAGGTCAGTGGCGAAGGGGGGCTAGCTCCGACGATCGCGCCTGGAGGGAAGTGGGGCGGCGTCCACGGTGGCAGAAGGAGGTGGTCGGTTTTTATCAGAGATGGGGGAAAAGAAATTCGATCGTGTGAAATGAATGGGGGGGTGTTAATGAAAAAGGGTTTATATTTATATTATTATTATTATTTTATATTTCAAAAAGTTGACTTTTCTTTTGAACCCCAAACAAGCCCCAACGACTATTGTCCCTAGCGTATAACCCCCATTCCGAACATAATGGAATATGTATCGTAATCCAGTTCGGCCGTTTCGATTAGTTTTCGTCAAAATCAAAATATAACTCTATATATTGAGTTTGAACGCACATTTCAATTTACCGGGGCCACATATAGACTCTAAAAATTCCCAAAAAATATTTTCTAGCTTCATATTGACGATATGATCCTAACAAAACTAATTTCGTCAAATTCTGAGACCGTTTGAAAATTGGCCATTTTCTGGTCGTTCGAAATTGACTAAAACTGTCAAAACACGTTTAACTTCGCCACGCTCACATATTGATTCAGAAAATTATGAATTTTGGAACCTAGCAATAATTTGACATCCCGGTTCCAACAAAAGTGGTTTTGTCGAAAACAGAGGTTGTTTGCAAAATTTCCATTTTTAAGGGCCAGAATTCCACAGCGACAATTCTGAATTTTCAATTGGACATTACTTTTTATTCCCGCTATGAAATTTCAATTTTTCGGATTTTTTGGAAAGATATTCTCTAGCAGATTCTAATATTTTTGGTTTCGCTAAAATCCGGTTTATTTTGGATCTTGTACATTCATTTGAAATTTGAAATCGAATTTTCAAACTACCGCGCCATTTTCAATTCCTTTTATAATTATAATAAAATATTTATATTCTAATGACGATTCAAATAAATATATATTCTAATTCTATTTAAAATAAATTTCTCGTCGTTATTATTTAAAATAATGAATTTTAAATATTTAAAATTCATTAAAATTGCCAAAATAAAAAATTTAAATTGGCTCGGATTTCCGGGTTATTACAATCTCCCTCACTTAAAACTTTTCGTCCCCGAAAAGGAACGAAGCTGAAAGTTGTTTTACAAACCAACTCAACTTTCATTATTTTCATTACGGCATAAGTTCTTCAACTTTTTAGTTTCTAAGAACTTTTCAAATTTTTCAAAAATTTGGCTAACATCCTAAATTTTCTAATTTTTTGCCATAACTTCCCTACACGGGAGCACCGGGAAAATCCCGAAATTGCCATATAGGCCTCTCCAATCCAAAAAGAAAAAGAAACAGCCAATCGGCTAGCCAATCGGCTAGCCAATCGGCTCATAAAATCATCCAAAAAACCTAAGAAATACAATAAACATGTACCTATTTGTCGAGCAAACAATTTTATTCCTCTTCTCTAGCCTCCTTGCTATGACATGTTCAATGTAAGTACATGTATATGCATGCAAATGCGACAAATTTTCAATGCAATTCACTATTTGGTTCAATTTGGCCTAAATGGTTAAAAATATCAAACCAATAATCAAACAACACAACCATCAATCAATTAGTGAATTAATGTTTCAAATTCATAATTTTGATAGATTTATACAGAAAATCATGTTTTTAATGCCAAGTCACAACAATATGTTCTAACTATATTTTGGTTCTCAAACCAGTCATTTGGAAATATATAGATATCTCACTTTCGAAACTCAAGCACAGAGGCTGATGATGAGGCCTCCTCATCAGAATCATCCCCGGGCGACTAAAGTGTGATTCTATATCTATCCAATATATTCGAGACTTCCAATACACATGGATCATACGTATATTAAAATCTCTATATAGCCGATAGTCCAAATCAATTTAAAGTAAATATTCAAATACGAATAATAAGGTTTAAATTTTCAAAACAAAATTCGTTTTAATTTATATTTTAAAAATAACACTCTTCACACTCGTTCTAGGATACTAATGATCCTATCTCTAACGAGTCATTCTCATTGGATATTACTAATCCAATCTCTGATGAATTCTTTCGTTCGGTTCTAATGGGTCTTGTTCTCGAGCTCTATAAACCAAAGCTCTGATACCAAGCTGTTACGACCCGAACTTCCCCATGAAGGAAAGCCTTGATTGCTTTGAGGACAAGACGAATCAGAACACAAACAGAAGAATATTTCATTGTTAATTACAACAATTCCATCAGAATACAAGAATATACAGAGTATGAATCAATATTACACAACATAAAATATCAGAGATTACAATACAATACATATCAGTGGAAAATAATACAAAACACAGCTGGAAGTAATACACGGATATAGAGCTTTCCGAGTATCGTTCCAGCTGTAAACCAGGATCCTGTGAATATAAATCTGCAAAACCAAAACTACTAGCTGCCCATGTGGAAAAAACGGCACCCAGAGTTTAGGTTAAAACAATAAACTCCAGGTCAGTCATGTGACTGGTGTGCGAACTAAAATAGTTATTAATCTTTATTTTAAAGTTAGGTAAATCAAGGGACCACGCCATATAACATGGAACGAGTTTCCTCCCAAGAATACCAGTGCATAAAACAACAGCGCCATGCGAAATAAAGAACAACGAAGCTATTATAAGACCCCGGTCCCATCACACAATGCAACACAAGCCGGAGGATAGGGTTTTACCTTATAATAGCCAAAGAATGCTAGATACGCTAAATTTCATCTTTTATTATTACTATAAGTGTACGGTGTCAAAACAATTTCAATCATAAGTATTAATCATAGACGACATGCGTCCCATATATCATGTCGCCAGTACTAGGCTCTACAATCAAAACCGCAAATGTCACGTATTGGAAGTTGGATTTACATCTGTGAACCAAGGCAAGGGATTGTCCTTACCAAATTCGAGACGCTCTAGCCCGTGTCTCAGGATAAGAATGCACTGACCCTTGGATCGTCAGGGCCGGTCCACCGATGTGGATTAAAATGCCTGAACACGGCGTTTTCCCGCCCTATGGGGCGTCAATGAGCCCTATAACTCCATCGGACCCATATCGTTCGATCTAACCGAGACGCCTCGCAATCCCTCATCCACATAAGTAAAATGTCCAGGCGTGTAAAACCCAAAACACCACTCCTAGCTACAAGGAAACGCATGCCCTCCCTGAGGTCCTTCTCCCGTTTTTAGTTCACACAGGGGCGTGAGGCTCGCGAATTAACGCTACACAAAGCTACGCCACAAAGGTCGTGCTTTGATCATCAACCACAAGACTCTTCTTTTCAATATAAGCCTTGATCATTTGCATCTTTGCATGCCACACAGGCAAACCACTCGATGCAACCGATATCCTTCAATCACACAGAATGATATCCAATGTCAGACACACAGTCCATTTATAAGTTCGTTCTGGGTCTAAACGAAACTGGAGGAACCATATTTCTCGCATATCCATTGATCTCCAAGTACGTCTGGACGATCACCAACTGATTCCCTCTTCTTGGGTGTACGACCCAATTAAGATCATCAGTAATTATCCAAACGATGTGAAGACCTCGGGTCTTCAACCACCATCTTCATCTTCGACTAATCGTCGTATCAATTATTCAGAATGGGATATACCCGGTCTTTCCGAATAACTCGCGTATTTTATAAATAAGTGTTACACAAACCTAACATATGCCTCATTCCAATTCAGAATATTCTTTTATTCAATATTCACATTATTCGGGAAAGGTTCCCATTAATTTTATCAAAGATAAATTGTTTAAAATTTATTCTTTAATCTTCCTTTAAATATCATTTCTAACTAGTCGGGATTAGCGAACCACACCGAAGTAATCGTTTATTTTATTCCCCAATCCCATCCTATTCATCCCATGGAGCAATACTGGTAATACTCTATATCTAACACCACGGTGTTATCGATAAAACTAATTACCATTTCACGTTCAAATCTAATTAAAGATTTAACTATCGCTTTGGAGCAAAACTGGTGATACTCCATTCTCGATCATTTCAATCTAATTAAAGATTCATTAAAACTCCACTTAGTTTTAATCTACCCAAAAATCAATTTCCTGTCTTTAACTGGGTTAAAGAACTAATGTCATTTAAAACACAGCTCACGATAAACCCAAAAACACCTTCCATTAACAATGGAATCTTCACGGAAAACAGGTCAACATATATAATTGATATGAACTTCCATATCCGACTAATAATATAAATGGAATAACGGCAAAGCCTTTTAAATTCCATATATTTTAATAGTCTTCCTCAACAGAAATTCACTTCGATTATTGCCAAATCGAATTCCATTCCATCCCAATTTATTTTATTAAATTGGAAAACTTTACTTTGGAAAATATCCTTTAAATCTTATCAAAAAGATTTATAAATTCAAAATCCCATTTCACTGTAAATCGGGTTAAAGAATGAATGTCGTTAAAACACAGTTCACAATAAACCCAATTCACATTCTATTAATTATTGGGTCAAAGGCCAAGTGTTATTTAAAACACCGTTCACGATAAACACAAAAATCAATTCCAATTTAATTCCAATTAAATATTATTTAATTGGTATACTTTGTTAAATCTAAATAAAAAGATCTAATCTTTTCTCAATTGGGTTTAAGAACAGTGTTAATGAAGACACTATTCACGACAAACCCAAATCCCATTTGATATTAAATACAAGGTTCTGAATAGAAAATATATCGGCTTATATTCAGTACCAAATTCTACGACCAGCATATATCGTATTGGAAATAACAATATAAATATATCTTTCAAATTTCCATAACAATATTTGTATAATCACGAAAGCCAACATAGAAATATTCCGAAGGCAATTTCGATTCAAATCCATTTCCAATTTATATATTGGAAATTCTGATTATTTTTAAAACCATTTCAAATCCAATTTATTTATTTTAAAAATAAATGGATTTTAATTCTAGTTCAAAACTAGTTCATTTCGATAAATATCTATTTTTATCTTTTCAAATATGGAATTTTGCCTCCTAGTTCTTTCCAAATTATTTATTATGATTTTACACAAATTATTGATATTTTTAATAATTTTATCAAGGGTCGTACAGTCGATTTCCATCAACGGCCATCAAACTGCACTTATAGCGACCTTATCCAAATTTGATTTGGACATAATTCCAAATCCAACCATTAGATTTCTAATTTCTGACATTCGTTAGAAATCTCTTTTGGATACGAACCCAACAGTTCCAGTTTTAGGAGAATCCGACGGTCGGATCTCCCGTAATGTCCGTTCGAAGTCAATGGTCGAAATTCGCGAACTGCCGCAGCGCGTCGCGTTCTATTCAGGCCATTATATTATATATAATATATATTTCACTGATTTCCATTTAAAACGTATTTTATAAATCGTTTTAAATTCGTTTTCAAAACGATTTCAACTTCCGTCTCAAATTCAAATCAAAATTGAATTTTCCAATATAAATTCGTTTTAAATTCATTTCAAATCTACTTCAATTTAATTCGAATTTCAAATCTATTTTAATTTAATTCAAATTTCAATTCTCGATATCATTTCAATATTAAAACGATAATATTTTCAAAATTTTCGATTTTGAAATCACTTTTCGATATTCATTATAAAACGAATAAATCGACAAAATTCCCATTCATGTTAAAATGGCGTTTAACTACTTAACACGGCTTCACATTTCAATATTCACTAAATATTATTTTAAAATATTCGATAATTCTGAACTGGAATCAGACACAGTCAATTACCATATAATGTGATTATATGGATTTTCACTCAGCAAATGTGTGTAACAATAATGAAAACGGCAATCCATCATCCAGAGTACATTCTGCACTGCTTAAGCATCAAATATAAATATTTAATGCTTATAACAACCTGTCAGTCAATCGATCGACACACAGCTAATTATTGGGATTAGTGTATGTCCAATTTCATCCCAATAGCCGTGTGGGGTTTTCAAACAACAAACACACAATTATTTGTGCAGTTGGGCGATGTGTAAATTTTTATCATCCCAATCAATATTAGTCAAATGTGTGTACACCAACAAATCATCTGATTTGTAAATGAATATTTTATTTTATATACACATTAAAAATTATATTTTTAACTATAAAATATTTATTTTCATTCCACATCACACAATCAACTTTCACAAGAGATCAATTAAACATACAAGCCATCCATGGTCTGTGGGCGACGGGTGCTGCTAAACACCGTCTGCATCCTAGTATATATTTTAACTAGAAAACAAATTAAAAGTGAGGATTTCTCACCTTGGGGTTCCACACCATCATTCTTTATTTCTGAACGGTTTAGATTTGATTTGTTTTCCACCTGTTCCATCCCAATTCTGTTCACGTTGTTCATAGTAAAAATCATATTTTTATCGCTCCATTCCAATAAATAAAAATCAAATTTTTATTTCTACTTCTTATATTTTTACAATGCCCACCTCGTAATAAAAATACCATCTTTTCTATGAACAAAAATCATATTTTGATTATATATAAAAAACCTATATTTGATTATATAAAAATCCAAACTTTGATTATATAAAAATCTAAACTTTGATTATATAAAAATCTAAACTTTTACTTCTAACAAACTAATTACCTTAACCAAACAAGAACAAAAATAATTAAACCAAAAATAAAAACTTACATTCGTTGTTTTGGTCAAAGGAGGACCCAAGGGGCCGGAGATAGTCGGAGGAGGGTGGCGTCGGGTCGCTAAGGTGTCAGGGTGGCACTGGCGGTCCAGGCAGTGGCGGATTGGCTTGATTTAGGGTTTGAAACAAAAGGGGGCGGCGGTTTTAGGGTCGTGGAGGATGTAGGGGGTGAGGCGGAAGGGGGAGGTCGGGCGCGGTGGCGTGGGAGGCTGGCGGCACTACAGGGGAGTCGGTTTGAGGCGAGATTGGGTGGTGCGGTTAAATTGGAGAAGGAGATGAGAGTGAAGAGGAGCGGAGGTCAGTGGCGAAGGAGGGGCTAGCTCCGACGATCGCGCCTGGAGGGAGGTGGGGGCGGCGTCCACTGTGGCAGAAGGAGGTGGCCGGTTTTTATCAGAGAAGGGGGAAAAGAAATTCGATCGTGTGAAATGAATGGGGGGTTGTCAATGAAAAAGGGTTTATATTTATATTATTATTTATTATTATTTTACATTTCAAAAAGTTGACTTTTCTTTTGAACCCCAAACGAGGCCCAACGACTGTCGTCCCTAGCGTATTACCCCCATTTCGAACACAATGGAATAGGTATCGTAAGCCAGTTTGGCCATTTCAATCCGTTTTCGTCAAAATCAAAATATAACTCTATATATTGAATTTGAACACACATTTCAATTTACCGGGGCCACATACGGACTCTAAAAATTCCTGAAAAAATATTTTCTAGCTTCGTATTAACGATACAATCCTAACAAAACTAATTTCATCAAATTATGAGACCATTTGAAAATTGGCCATTTTCTGGTCGATCGAAATTGACTGAAACTGTCAAAACACATTTAACTTCGCCACGCGCACATATTGATTCAGAAAATTATGAATTTTGGAATCTAGCAATAATTTGACATCCCGGTTCCAACAAAAGTGGTTTCGTCGAAAACAGAGGTCGTTTGCAAAATTTTCGTTTTTAAGGGCCAGAATTCCACAACGACTATTCTGAATTTTCAGTTGGACATAACTTTTTATTCACGCTATGAAATTTCAATTTTTCGGATTCGTCGGAAAGATATTCTCTAACAGATTCTAATATTTTTCGTTTCGCTAAAATCCGGTTTATTTTGAATCATGTACATTCATTTGAAATGTGAAATCGAGTTTTCAAACTACCGCTCCATTTTCAGTTCCTTTTATAATTATAATAAAATATTTATATTCTAACGACGATTCAAATAAATATATACATTCTAATTCTATTCAAAATAAATTTCTCGTCGTTATTATTTAAAATAGTTCATTTTAAATATTCAAAATTCATTAAAATTGCCAAAAAAAAGAAAATTAAATTGGCTTGGGTTTCCGGGTTATTACACCCTGCGTTCCCTTGTCCCGTTTCTAACTCTTACCGGGGTGTGAGGCTCGCGAACTAACGCTATACACAAAGCTATCTTGAAATAGGCTATGCTTTGATCATCATCCATAAGGCTCTGCTTTTCAACAAAAGCCTTAATCATTTGCATCTTGGCATGCCACATTGACAATTCACGTCATGCGATCGATAACTACCAATATATTACCTCTGAGTTCATGCGTCTCAGAGAAGGGTGTTAAGCAAGAGAATAAATTCTCCACCACCAACAGATATATATTAAATAGAGATTAATTTACATGGAATGAAATCCAATGTCAGACACACATCCTTTTACAAGTTTGTTCTGGGTCTGAAACAAACCGGAGACACCTTGTTCCTCGTCCCTATGTTCAATATGGAAGAGAGGTGCTCGCATATCCGGACAATCAACAAGTACATCCAGACAACTACCACTTTAACCCTTTACTAGGAGCGACCCAGTTTAGGGCATCAGTAGTCTCCCATTCGATGTGAAGATCGCCGGTCTTCAATCACCGTCTTCAATGTCTTCGACTTTTAATCGTCGTAGTAATTATTCAGAATGGGTTAAACCAGGTTTTTCGGAATAACTCGCGTATTTTATTATCAGAAATCAAGTGCTATAAAGACACATCATATGCCTCATTCCAATTCATAATATTCTTTTAATAAAATATTCATATTAAAAGGGAAAGATTCCGATCAATTTTATCAAAGATAAATTCTTTTAAATTTAATCTTTAATCTTCATTTTAAAGATTCAATAAAACTCCAATTTGATTTTAATATCAAAAATCATTACTTTATGATTATTCAACCTTTAAGAAATTAGTCTTTTCGTTAACTAGGATAAAGAACAAATGTCATTTAAAACACAGTTCACGATAAACCCAAAATCATCTTCCATTAAATATGGAAATTTCACAGAAATCAAATCAGTATATATAATCGATATAAATTTCCATATCAGACTAATAATATAAATGGAATAATGGCAAAGCCTTTTAAATTCCATATATAGTAACAGTCTTCTTTTACAGAAGCCTATCTCGATTACTATCAAATCGAATTTCCACTCAATTCCAATTTAATATATTAAATTGGAAAACTTGACTTTGGAAAATTTCTTTTTTAAATCTTAATAAAAAGATTTATAAATTCTAAATCATATTTTTACTGTTAATTGGGCTAAAGAACAAATGTCGTTTAAAACATAGCTCACAATAAGCCCAATTCACATTTCAATTTATTCTGATTACTAAATATAATTGGAAACTCTAATAATCTTAATTAAAAGATTTATTCTTTTTATATGAGGTTTAAAAACAGTGTTATTTAAGACACCATCCACGACAACCCAAAATCTAATTCTTTTATTTAATTCCAATTAAATATTAGTGAATTGGAAGACTTCATTAAATCTTAATTTAAAAGATTTATTCGAGTTAATAACTAGTTCGTTTCGAAAAAATATATTTTTATCTTTTGTCCATCCAAAAACGGACATAGAATTCATCATTTTATTCTTCGTTGAATATTATTTTTAAAATATTCGTTATTTAAAAATATTCTTTACATAAAAAGATTCTTTATGTAAAAATATTCCTTATATTACAATGTTCTCTATTTTAAAGTATTCCTTACATTATAATGTTCTTTATTTTAAAATATTCTTTATTTAAAAGATATTCTGAATCGGAATGCAACTCAATCATTTACCATATAACTTCGGTTATATGGATTTCATACATCGCACGTGCACGGAAACAACGATAAATAATCATTAAACAATCCATTCACATCCAGAGTGGAATTTATAACTGTGTGAGCATTAAAATGAATAGATAACGCTCATCGCAGCCTGTCAATTCACCGATTGACATACAACTAAATATGGGACTATTGTATGTTAAATATCATCCCAATACCCATGTGAGATTTTCAGACAACAACAATTCATCTAAATAAATCATTGGTTAATGAATTTAACCAATTTTAATTCCACTAACATATTGATGATAAATAACAAACATGTTATTATACTCCTAATGCCAAATAAAATTGTATTTTACTCGCATAATTTCCCTACATGTATCTAATGTATAATTTGACAATACAAACATCCCTTTGATTTGCATACAAATTCTATTGTATAATTTAACAATAAAATGTCACTTAAATTTACATACAAATTCTAATATATGTTTTGACAAATAAAACGATTCTTATATTTGCATATAAATTCTAATGTATGTTTTGCAAATAAAAATGATTCTTATATTTGCATATAAATTCTAATGTATGTTTTGCAAATAAAAATTGATTCTTATATTTGTATGTAAATTCTAATGTATGTTTTGCAAATAAAAATGATTCTAATATTTGCATATAAATTCTAATGTATCTTCTGCAAATAAAAATGATTCTTATATTTGCATATAAATTTTATTGTATGTTTTAACATTAAAAATGATTCTTTATTTAACATACAAATTCTAATATATGTTTTAACAATAAAAAAAATGATTCTCTCATTTTTGTTGACAATTCGATTTCAACAAAATGATTAAAGATGATCTTTTCATTTTGGTTGAAAATTCTATTTCAATAAAATGATTAAAAGTGACAATTCCATATTGTTAACAACACTTATTTTAACCAATTGAATAAAAGTGGTAATTCATATTGTTCACGATTCTAATTTAACAAAATGAATAACAAATGATAATCTCATATTGTTAACAATTCTAATTTAACAAAATGAACACAATTGATTCATTCATTTTTGTTGACAATCCTAGTTTCAACAAAAATGACAATTCATTTTTGACAATTTTTAATTTAATAAAATGGCATATTTATTTACATACATTTTTCTATATATTCTAATGACAAATAAAAGAACAATTTATTTTTGTACAATATTCTATGCAACCTAACAAATAAAAATGATAATTTTATTTTTTTACAATTTCCAAATAACAAAAATGATATTTTTGTCTTATCACGAATCTATTTAACAAAAATGTTATTTTGTTTTGGTTTAACTCAAATCTCCTTAAAAAAATGTTATTTTTGTTTTAAATCTTGTCTAATTAACAAAAATGTAATTTTTTGTTTTAACCCAATTCAAAAATGTTAATTATGGTTTCAACCATTCTAATTAACAAAAATGATAATTTTTGTTTCAACAATTCTATTTTGAAAAAAATGTATATTTTTGTTTCAATTAATCTTTTTGGCAAAAATGTATATTTGACAAAAGTGTATATTTCTAATTCAACAATTCTAATTTGTCAAAAATGTTCACTTTTGTTTCAACACTTCTAATTTGACAAAATGCACATTTTTGTTCCAACAATTATATTTTGACAAAAGGGCCAATTTGTTTCAACTAATATATTTGACAAAAGTGACGAATTCGGTTTCAACTATTACATTTGACAAAAGTTACAAATTTGGTTTTAACTATTATAACTCAAATTTATTTAACAAAAATGTAATCTTTGTTTAACTCTAATCTTATTTAACAAAAATGTAATTTTTGTTATGTTCAATCTTTTTATTGAAAAACTATAAACAATAAAAATATAATCTTTCATGTTACTTATTTTTCTTTAAACAAAGTGAAAATAAAAACATATTCTTAATAACTAATCTTTTTATTGCAACAAAATTACTATAAAAATGTGTTCTTTAATAAGAAATCTTTTATTGCGACCAAAATGACAATAAAAACATATCTTTCTATTTTACTCTTTTTATTCTAACTAAAACGACAACAAAAATATATCTTTTCATTCTACTATTTTTAATTTTGTTGAACAAAGTGAGAACAAAAATGAAATCTTTTATTATAATCTTTTTATTGAAAACTAAGTGACAACAAAATGTAATCTTTTTATTATAATCTTTTCTACATATTCTAATGTCATATAAAAAAAGATAATTCATTCGCATATTTGTTCTATTCTTCTAATGACAAAATAAAAAGGCAATTTTGTTTACATAACATATCTCATATTTTAATGACAAAACAAAAAGACATTTTGTTCTAACATGACATTCATAAATAAATGACAATTTTAATATAATGACATTTGTAATATAATGATATTTCTATACTAATGTAGCATTTCTAACATAAATGATGTTCTTGTACTAATATAACAATTCTAACATAAATGATGTTTGTATACTAATATCACAATTCTAACATAAATGATGTTTTTATACTAATATCACAATTCTAATCATAAATGATGTTTTCATACTACTATAACATGTCTAACAAAAATGGCATTTCTATTCTAACCAATTAAAGATTATATTTTTATCTTACAAAAATATAATTCAACAAATCATCATCAACACAGTCAATCAATCAATCTAAATTTTATACGACGCATACATTTAAATATACCGTCACAATCAATACAAATATATATATATATATTTCTATATATATAATTTTTATTTTAAATTAAAATGGAGAAATCTCACCAAGATTTTATCTGAATTTCCAACATGCTCCGTTTAAACTCTAGTCAGTTCCATTGCGAAGCTCTCATTTTTGTGATCCCAATGCAAATCGTTTCATTCGATTCTGACTCAATTTGCAAAAGTTACAATGGTTTAAACTTTTAATTACAAGAGTTAATTAACTAATAAAATTAATAAATTTAGTTAACCTTAATCCATCATTTACTTTACTCCATCGTCTTCCTCATACTGCAGCCAACAAAACAAAACAAAACCCATCACGCTATTAACTTTGACCTGCGCACGCTCCCCTAGGCGTTCTGACATCGTTCCAACTACTCCATCTCGAAGCCCCCGATCTCCTCTTCCTTCGTCATGAGTTATGGCGAATTCGAACTCCCTAATTCCCCTGGAATTGCATGCGAAATGATGGTATTCGAACCCCAAATTCTCCCGGTCTAGGACAGTAAACCCAATCTCATCCGTTGGTACTCTAAATCTCACTAAGATCACCATTTTTTGTATTGAATGTTGTTCGTATTTGTTGAAGAATTGAAAGATTGATACGAAAAAGGTTTAGAGCGTTCGAGCCATTGAAATACTGAGTGGCGGCTGTTGTTTTAATATTAGGGTTTAGGTTTCTAATTTGTGGGATATTTATAATATTTTATTAACTAATTTTCTAGTTTTGCAAATAAATCCATTAATTCTCAAGAGCTCCAAATTCAGCCCAGCAAGAGTTATCCCCAGCCAAACACCCTCGTTTCAGACACAATGGACTAGATCTCATCAGCCCATTCTATCATTCCAGCCCACTTTTCTTTAATTTAAAATATAAATCATTTAATTATTTAATTTGATCGTACATTTTAATTTACCGGTGCCACATACTAACTCCAAAAATTCCAGAAAAATTATTTCTAGTTATGGTTTGACGATACGGTCCTAAAAAAATTAATTTCTTCGAATTTGAAGACTGTTTGAAAAATGGCCATTTTTTGGTCAATCAAAATTGACTGAAATTGGTAAAAACACGTTTTCATTTGCCACACTCACATATTAATTCCAAAAATTATGAAAATTGGAATCCTGCAATAATTTGATATTCCAAATCCAACTAAAGTGGTTTCGTCGAAAACGAAAGTCGTTTGCAAAATGGCTTATTTTAATATTAAAATTATATATATAAATTCTATAGCGACTATTCTGAATTTTAAACTGGGCATAACTTTTTATTACCACTATGAAATTTCAATTTTTCGGATTCGTTGGAAAGATATTTTTAAACAGATTCTAATATTTTTGGTTTCACTAAAATCCGATTTATTTTGCATCCTGTACATTCAGTCAAAGTTCAAATTCAAATTTTCGAACTACAGCGCTATTTCTAGCTCCTTTTAAAATTAAAATAAATATATTGGTTCTAACTTCGTTTAAATATGGTTCTAACTTCGTTTAAATATATTTTTAGTCGTTATTATTTAAAATAAATTATTTTAACTATTCAAAACTCAATAAGATGACCAAAATAAATTTTTTAAATTGGTTCTGATTTCCGGGTTGTTACAATCTCCCCCACTTAAAATCTTTTCATCCTCGAAAAGGAACGAAGCTAAAAATTGTTTGACTAACCAACTCAACTTTCATTTTTCTATTGGTTTCAATAATTTTATTATTTGAACTAATAATCACGCAACACAATTATCAATCCATTAGTTGATTAGCTTTTCAAATATATATAACTTTTATGTATCAAAAATCATATTTTCTAAGATCGGATTATAAATATAATCACAAATACGTTAATTATAAACTTGTCACTCTTAACTCATTCTAGGGCATTTCTAACCCCATCTCTAACGATTTTTCTCATTCTAGGATACTACTGATCCTATTTCTAATGAGTTTTCTTTTATAGGATATTACTAATCCTACCTCTGATGAGTCTTTTGTTTAGTTCTTACGAGTTGTACCCCCAAAGATTTGAGCTAACCAGAGCTCTGATACCAGTTGTAATGATTCGGATTTCGCCCGGACCTAATAGATCGCAAAATCGACTAAGACCTTCCAAAAACCCGAATACGCTAACTTTGGGCATACAACACATCCGAACAAATAACAGAAAACTTTTATAAACATTATAAAATGTTACATCAGTGCACAGAATATCAGAGTACATCGAATATAATAATACAACAACGAAAGATAATTTACAATGAACTTAATACAGTGCAGCGGAACTAATAAACTGATACAGCGGAAGTCTATCAATGCTCTGGACACAGCTTTAAGCTTTGATTTAGAATCCTGCTCAATATATTTGCAAAATAAGCTACTCGACTGCCCGTGTGGAAAAGAGGGCACCCGAGTTTGCAAAGTGAAACAAACTACGGGTCAGTCATGGGACTGGTATGAGAAATCTTACTTAACTTATCTAACAATATGGCTAATCACAGGACCACGCCGCTAACGCGGAACGGGTTTACTCCATTGGATTGCCAGTGAATAAATTAAATAAATTTTTATTCAAAATAACGCAATGCTTTTTAGAAAAATGAAATCATTATAAGACTCAAGTCCCATCACACAATGCAACGCAAACCGAAGGCTAGAGTTTTACCTTATAATGATCAACCATGCTTGATACGTAGAAAATGATATTTTTAATATTATAATTAGTGTCTAATCAGTTTTAAAATACTTCAAAGTAAATGTATCAATCCCTGATGACATAGTACCCCATCCTACTATGTCTCCATATATAGGTTTACAATCAAAACCGTAATGTCGTATTAGAAATTGGGTTTCCATCACAACTCAAGGCTAGGGACGATCTCCTTATCGATTCAAGACACTCTAGCAATGTCCCAGGATTCGGACGCTGGCAAAACCTTGGATCCTACAGGGTCGGTCCACAAATACTTTAGTGGATTGGTTATGCCTGAACATATGCTTCCCGGTCCTATTGAACTTATAAAATGGTCACTATAGGCGCCTCATTCCATCAACCAAATAAGTAAAATTTCAGGGCTTGCAAAACCTTGATACCACTTCTAGCTAGAAAGAAATGTGTGCACTCCCTGCATTCCCTTGTCCCGTTTCTGACTCCTACCGGGGTGTGAGGCTCGCGAAGTAACGCTATACACAAATCTATGCCGAAATAGTCTATGCTTTGATCATCATCCACAAGTCTCTACTTTTCAACAAAAGTCTCGATCATTTGCATCTTGGCATGCCACATTGACAATTCACGCCATGCGATTGATAACTACCAATATATAACCTCCGAGTTTATGCATCTCAGAGAAGGGTGTTAAGCAAGAGAATAAATTCTCCACCACCAACAGATATATATTAAATAGAGATCAATTTACATAGAATGAAATCCAATGTCAGATACACATCCATTTACAAGTCCGTTCTGGGTCTGAACGAAACCAGAGACACCTTATTCCTCATCCCGTATGTCCAATACAGAAGAGAGGTGCTCGCATATCTGGACAATCAACAAGTACGTCCGGACAACTACAACTTTATCCCTTTCCTAGGAGCGACCCAGTTCAAGGCATCAGTAGTCACCCATTCGATGTGAAGATCGCCGGTCTTCAATCACCGTCTTCAATGTCTTCGACTTTTAATCGTCGTAGAAATTATTCAGAATGGGTTAAACTCGGTCTTTCTGAATAACTCGTGTATTTTATAATCAGAAATCAAGTGCTATAAAGACACATCATACGCCTCATTCCAATTCAGAATATTCTTTTAATAAAATATTCATATTAAAAGGGAATGATTCCCATCAATTTTATCAAAGATTAATTCTTTTAAATTTAATCTTTAATCTTCTTTTTAAAGATTCAATAAAACTCCAATTTGATTTTAATATCAAAAATCATTACTTTATGATTATTCAAACTTTAAGAAATTAGTCTTATCATTAACTGGGTTAAAGAACCAATGACATTTAAAGCACAGTTCAAGATAAACCCAAAATCATCTTCCATTAAATATGGAATTTTCACAGAAATCAAATTAATGTATATAATCGATATAAATTTCCATATCAGACTAATAATATAAATGGAATGACAGCAAAGCCTTTTAAATTCCATATATAGTAACAGTCTTTGTGACGGTCCGCCCCGCACCAGCTGACATTTCCAATGAAAGTGCGTTGTGCCAATGTCCAACTAGCACGAGACGGTCGTCAAAGAAAGGAAGAGGAGAATGAACAAACCAAGAACCTGTAGAATGTCTCACAGCGCATGGAATAAAATATAATAACAGCATACTTGACATAAAACAGGTGAGACAGTGCGCAAGCTGAAAACTAAAACTAAACTAAACATCATAGCAGCGGAAATCCAAATACAGCTTATGTTCCACATCATCATTATTACAACTTTTCAAACTGTCTCTAAAGCAAAGAAAAGGAAAAGGTACACTACTAATGCCCAAAGTAGTGACCAGCAGCGACACAGGGAGAAGATCTATATATATATCATACATGGGTGCCTCCCGCTCGTCTCCGGTACAGCTACTCGTGCATACCACCTAACCTGTCTCTAGTCTGCCTGTTTAAGAGCACCCAGAGTAACAAGAAGAGACATAAAACTCTGGGTCAGACAAAAGTCTGGTATAAGCGATAAGCATCGAAACAGAACAATAACAAGTATACTAAACCATACCTGAACCTGCAACCATAGAGTTAGCACAACATGTCGCTCAATACTCTAAGGTGCCACTAACATATGGTGTAAAGATCGGGGGTGGGGGGTGTGCATGTCATAGTGATGGCAAACAATCAATCATAGAAATCATGCTCACATCTCTCACTCAGTGTGTAAAGCATACGATATCCACTGGTTTGATCACCCAAATCCTTACTATGATCACTCTGCCCCATGGAGTCATGGCGACTCCACTGCACTGATCCATAGCAACTCATCCTTGCTATGTCCACTTTGCCCCATGGAGTCGCAATGGCTCACCTGCACTGGCTCATAGCCTTGCTACGATCACTCTGCCCCATGAAGCCATGATGACTTCACTGCACAGATCCGCAGCCAATATCCGTCCTTCCATAGTGAGTCAAAGCTATAGACGTCGATAACCCCTAAGCACACGTCCCGCAGAAAAATCCAATCATGAAGTTGACCGTTGGTTCCCAACTGGATCCTGGGTTCTACTTCCCATTTGGACCACCTTTGCATCTCGGGTTTTGGTCTTCTCTGGATCGGTTCGGTTCTTCACTTTACCTTGCCTCAGATTGTGCTCCGGGTTCGGTTCGTGGTCCACACCTCAAGTCCAAGCTCTACGGTTCGGCTAGTAGCCTTCATCACCTTGGATCGGGTCGAGTTCCTCAAGCTCCTCCATGGTGCATCGGTTCGGGTCGGGTAACGTGGTTCGGATCGGCCGTGGTCATCACATAGCCTCCCTTACCTGTTCGGTTGGGAGGTGAGTGCACGGGTCGGGTCGGAGTATATGAGCTAGCTTTTGGTTCGGGTCTAAGAGCTTCTAGCGGATCGGTTCGGAGAAGACACCCCATGAGCGGTTCGGTTCACGAGTTGCACCTCGGGTCGATCCGTGCTCCCATCCGATCCGATCCGGTTCGGGTACTTTCCTGCACTTTTCCTACAACTTCCAGCAACTGTTTATACGCCACTCGACGGCATTTTCGACCACTCTAACTATTTTAGACAATCACAAAGCATACCATACAGTCATAGCATCAAATAGAAGTGACCAAAAACACCAAAACAACAACTTGATAGGTTAAAATGGATCAAACATAGCCAAAACCCCATATTTCCCCTTAATCATGTTCAAGTATAATTAATGATAGGATTAGCAAAACTTAACCAAATAAACCCAATTTTCTAACAGAGGTCTAAAACATCATTTTAATTTTATAAATTTTTTACCAGAATTTATTAATGTATAAATTCGCTAATCAACACTAATTACCCCTAATGAACCATAATTAGTGAGAAACCTTGCAAATCACTCACCTTTGCCACAAATAAACTTTAGATCTGACATGATTCTCTGTTTGGGCATGAATACTGATGCAACACAGCAGCTCTGCCTCGATTCTTGTGCTAATCCGCCTTGATTTGATGTTGCTAAGCTTAATCCTTGATTAGAAAGTGATTTGGAGATGTTTTAGAGGTTGGAGGCCATTATTAGGGTCTCTAGGAGGTAAGTGGCGGCTAGAAAACTGAAGTAGAATGAAAACCTAACTCATTTCAGCCTCCCCATAACCCTAATCCCGAAATGGGTTATGGGCCCACTCACTAATCACCCTATTTGGCCCGGTTAAGCAGTTTTTCACCTTCCAAACCTTATTTCAGCCATATCTTCCAAATAGTAAGTCCGTTTTTCACATGTGACCACTCTACGGAAAGGAAAACCATCATTCAAAGCCAATGGAAGTGGTTTCAGGTCAAAACTCCTTTCCAGTCAAAAGTTATGGACGAAACAAGATCAGCTAGGGGCAAAACGGTCATTTAAAAATCGACAAAATCATGAACATGGGAAATGACCCCACTAGTCGTTCCCCAAAAGTACATGACCATACGACTTATCAAGAAAAAGAAATAAATATTCTATGATCTTCCAATGCGTAGAATGCGGGTCGTTACATCCCCCCCCCCCCCACCCTTAGGAAATTTCGTCCCCGAAATTCCTTAACTAAGAACAAGCAAAGGATCCCGCATGCCTATCAACCATTCACAACAATAAAACATACAAAACAAACAAACAAGTCTATCCTAGCATGCGGAAAACTAAATCGCAATTATAATCTTACCAGGCAAAGAGTTCTAGATACGTCTTCCTAATGCTCTCCTCTGTCTCCCAGGTACAGTCATTCTCGTTCTCGCCCCACTAAATCTTTACTAATTTCACCACTTTCCTTCGAAGTTGCTTCGTATTGTGCTCGACAATACGAATCGGCTTGCGGTTCCCAACCGCCTCGGGTTCTACTTCGATATCATCCAACTGATCAGGTGAAATAGTCATATCGGGATCGTGCACAAATTTCCTTAACTAGGAAACATGAAATACGTTGTGAACTCCCGCCATCTTGTCTGGTAACTCGACTCTATACACCAAATTCCCTATTTCTCAAGAACTGGGAATGGACCAACAAATCTTGGTGTTAACTTGCCTCTCCTGCCAAATCGTATCACGCTCTTTAACGGAGAAAACTTGACAAACACCAGGTCACCAATGGAGAACTTTAAATCTCTTCTCCTCTTATCATCATAACTCTTCTGCCTATCTTGGGCGGCCTTCATTCGCTGTTGAATGGTCTTGATCTTGTCTGAGGTTTGTCATATCACATATGGCCCAAGCACAAATTTCTCACCAGTTTCTAACCAACATGACGGTGAGTTGCATGGTCTTCCGTATAAAGCTTCAAATGGAGCCATACCAATACTGGATTAATAACTGTTATTGTATGCAAACTCTACTAGATGCAAATGATCATCCCATGATCCCCCAAAATCTAATATGCAAGCTCTCAAGAGATCTTCTAATACTCGATTCACCCTCTCTGTCTGGCCGTCAATTTGAGGATGACACGCGGTACTGAGATGTAATTCTGATTCTAACGCCTCTTGTAAGCTCTCCCAAAATCCACTAGTAAACAATGGATCCCGGTCACTCACAATGCCTTTGGGTACTCCATGAAATCTCACTACTCACTTTATATACAGTTCCGCTAACTTAGCTGCCGTCCTGTTTGACTTGACGGGTATAAACCTTGCACTCTTAGTCAATCGATCCACAATCACCCAAATGCTATCATGGCCCGATCTAGTCCTTGGTAACCCATCAATGAAATCCATTGAGACTTGTTCCCATTTCCATTCTGGAATTCCTAATGGTTGTAGCAAACTAGGCTTCTTTTGCTCAGCTTTAACTCGCTGGCAGTTCATTCATTTGGATATAAACTTCCCAACGTCTCTTTTCATCCCCTCTCAGTAGTAGGTCTGCTTTATGTCTCGATACATTTTATTACCACCGGGATGTATGGTCAGTTTTGAGTGATGACATTCTCTAAGTACTTCATCTCTCGATCCATTGACATTGGGCACAACTAGTCTTCAATTCTTTCGAAGCCATCCATCTCGATCAAGCCCATACTTGTTCATCTCCTCACCGTCGATACCCATCTCTAACTTGAAGATGATTTCCAATAGATTAGGATCGTCTCTCTGACTGGAACCAATCCGCTCAATCAAAGTGGGTCTGATCGTCAAACTTGCTAACATTTCTGGATCCAATTCGCACTTTGGCCTGAAATCATGCCCAACGATGTACGCCAGTTGCTTCCATTCAAGAAATATAGCCCCTAAACTGGCATGTCTCCTACTCAATGCATCAGTTACTGCATTTCCCTTTCCTGGGGTATAAGCGATATCAAAATCATAGGAAGCCAAGAATTCTAACCACCTTTGCTGTCGGAGATTTAGATCCTTCTGAGAGAAGAGATACTTCAACGATTTATGATCGGTAAACAACTCAAATCTTTCTCCCAGAAGATAATGTCTCCACATCTTCAACGCGAACACGATCGCTGCTAATTCCAAATCGCGGTTAGGGTATCATTTCTCATGCGGCTTTAGTTGCCGACTTGCATAAGCTACAACCCTTCCTCCTTGCATCAACACAGCACCTAGTCCGGTACCACATGCATCTGTATATACTGTCTTCTCTTCATTCCCCTTAGGAAGGACTAACACTGGTGCACATGTCGACTTTTCTTTTAGACTCTTGAATGCATTCTTGCACTTTTCGTCCCAGATGAATGCTTGATTCATCTTGGTCAACTGAGTCAACGGTGCTGCTATCTTAGAGAAGTCCTGGATAAACTTACGATAATATCCAGCTAATCCCAAGAAACTTCTTACGTTTGTTGCATTCTTAGGCGTAGACCAATCTTGTACCGTAGCCACTTTTGTAGGGTCCACAACAATACCATTCTCTGAAACAACATGGCCCAAGAACCTCACTTCCCTCCTCCAAAAGTGACATTTTGAAAACTTTGCTTTTAATTGGTGTTTTCTCAACACCTCCATCACTACTCTCAAATGTTCCTTTTTCTTCCTCTGTCCTCAAGTAGACCAAAATATCATCCACGAACACAAGAACAAACTTATTCAATTGATCCCTGAATACCCTATTCATAAGATCCACAAAATATGCTGGTGCATTGGTCAACCCGAATGGCATGACCAACCACTTATAGAATCCAGACGGTGTCAGAAATGCCGTTTTAGCTATACTCTCAGCTTCCACTCTAAGCTGATGAAAACCTATCGCGAGATCCAACTGGGAGAATACTCTCGTGCCGCTCAACTGATCAAACAAATCATCTATCCGCGGTAGAGGATACTTATTCTTCCTCATCAACTTATTCAACTCGCGGTAGTCTACACACAATCGAAGGGAACCATTGGCCTTGGTAGCAAACACAACTGGTGCTCCCCATTCTGAAACACTTCTTCTGATAAATCCCTTCTTCAAAAGATCGCTCACTTGCACCCCGAGCTCTCGCTGCTCCCTTGGTGCCATACGACGAAGTGGCATCACTATAGTTCTGGCATCTTTCACTAAATCAATATGGAACTCAATCTCTCGGTGTGGTGGAAGCCCGGTCACTTCCTCGAAGACGTCCGGATACTGGCTAACCATGGGCACATCTGACAACTCATCATGCGAGATATCGAGGGAATTTAGAAAACTATCCATTACCCCCATCACTGGGTAGACCACAAAACACTACCCTCCGCTCATCGTCCACTCTAACTGTCACTAAAAAGCCCTCACTGTCTACCACCACCCCATATCTTTGGAGCTAATCGACTCCCAAAATAATGCCAAACCCAGTAAAGCCCAAAACAAAACAATCACAAACAAACATACATCTATGACTCGATAAGACCACATTACAGCAAATCATACAAAGGCTAGTCGAACCACCAATCAGGTTCGTTACAACTACAGGTCTATCGACTATCTCGAGTTCCAATCCCAACTTATCTACCAGGTCACTAGATATAAAGGAACTAGAAGCTTTGGTATCAAACAACACTCTAACTGGAACATCATAAACAGAAAGCATACCTTGAATAATGGCATTCTTTCCTTTCTCCGCCGCAGTTGGGGCATTCGACGAAGAAGGAACAACATTGATAGCATATGCTTTCACGATCTGCTTTTCTTTAGGGGGTTGCGGACACTTATCCTTGTGATGTCCAACTTGGCCACAGTTGAAGCACTTCCTATCCGCTGGCTTGGCCCGAAATTCTTTGGCATAGTGGCCCTTCTTACCACAGCTGAAGCACTCAACATCTTTCTTATTCTTTTTCTAGCCATCCTTAGATTGATTCTGCTTCCTCTTATTCTTAGAACCATTCTTGCCTCCACCACTTGCTTGCGGCTTTGGCTCTTCTGCAAATTCAACCTCAGTCTTTGACTTAGGGTATAGGCTTTCTGATCTCAAAGCTTTCCCCACAATCAATTCAAACGTCTCATCGTTATGGTTTACAAGCCTTTCCCCTAAGTACTGATCTAAGCCTGTTATGAACTTCTCATTTTTCTTCTCGGGAGTGTCAATGAGGGATAATCCATACTTTGATAAAGTATCGAACTCAGTAATATACTCTGAGACAGCCCTACCATTTTGCTTTAGCTCCAAGAACCTCTTAAACAATACTGACTTCTGAGCAGCTGGAATAAACTTGTCGCTAAAGCGAGTCTTAAACTGATCCCAAGTATTCTGATCCTCGGGAGTAGCTGCCTTAATAGCATTCCACCAATTCATAGCCCGTCCTTGCAGCTGGCGGGATGCTAGCCTTCTCTTCATCGCATCCTCGATACCCAAGTCTTCGAAGATATGCTCGCAGCTATCCAACCAATCTTGAACATCCATGGCCGATTCCGTGGAACGGCTTTCCACCAAGGCTAGTGTAATCCCTGCATAGCTTGGCGAAATCAGCCCTAGGCGCCTGCACCGCTGCACCACCACCATTAGCAGCATGATGAACTGCTCCTTGCACATCTCTAAGCATCTCTCTCACGAAATCAGTGAACATAGTCCTTATGTCAGGAGCATTCCCATTATTAGCTCCTCTACCAGTACCCCTCGTATATCGGCTCATCGTTCAATCTGTAAAGAGAAACGATTAACCATCTCTTTGTGGTGTCAGTGTAGTGCGACTTCATCCTTAGCTATATTAATAGTATATATATAGCTTTCGAAAACCAAAATAATCACAAATACGCGCTCTCATATACATATACTATCTCTCCCTGGTGTCTTTCCCTAGGTTAACAACACAACCTAGAGCTCTGATACCAAGTGTGATGGTTTGCCCCGCACCAGCCGACATTTCCAATGAAAGTGCACTGTGCTAATGTCCAACTAGCACGGGACGGTCACCAAAGAAAGGAAGAGGAGGATGAACTAACCAAGAACCTGTAGAATGTACCACAGTGCATGGAATAAAATATAATAACAACATACTTGACATTAAAAAGGTGAGACAGTGCGCAAGCTGAAAACTAAAACTAAACATCATAGCGGCGGAAATCCAAATACAGCTTATGTTCCACATCATCATTATTATAACTTTTCAAACTATCTCTAAAGCAAAGCAAAGGAAAAGGTACACTACTAATGCCCAAAGTAGTGACCAACAGCGACACAGGGAGAATATATATATATATATATATATATATATATATATAAATCATACATTGGAGCCTCCCGCTCGTCTCCGGTACAACTACTCGTGCGTACCACCTAACCTGTCTCTAGTCTGCCCGTTTAAGAGCACCCAGAGTAACAAGAAGAGACATAAAACTCTAGGTCAAACAAAAGTCTGGTATAAGCGATAAGCATCGAAATAGAACAAAAACAAGTATACTAAACCATACCTGAACCTGCAACCAAAGAGTTAGCACAACATACCGCTCAATACTCTAAGGTGCCACTAACATATGGTGTAAAGATACGAGGGTGGGGGTGTGCATGTCATAGTGATGGCAAACAATCAATCATAGCAATCATCCTTACATCTCTCACTCAGTGTGTAAAGCATACGATATCCACTGCTTAGATCACCCAAATCCTTGCTATGATCACTCTGCCCCATGGAGTCATTGTGACTCCACTGCACTGATCCATAGCCACTAGTCCTTGCTATGTCCACTTTGCCCCATGGAGTCGCAACGGCTCCACTGCACTGGCTCATAGCCTTGCTACGATCACTCTGCCCCCATGAAGCCATGATGATTTCACTGCACTGATCTGCAGCCAATATCCGTCCTTCCATGGTGAGTCAAAGCTATAGATATCGATAACCCCTTAGCACACGTCCCGCAGCAAAATCCAATCATGAAGTTGACCCGTTGGTTCCCAACTGGATCCCGGGTTCTACTTCCCATTTGGACCACCTTTGTATCTCGGGTTTTGGTCTTCTCCGGATCGGTTCAGTTCTTCACTTTACCTTGCCTCAGATCGTGCTCCCGGTTTGGTTCGTGGTCCACACCTCAAATCCAAGCTCTACGGTTCGGCTCGTGGCCTTCATCACCTCGGATCGGGTCGAGTTCCTTAAGCTCCTCCATGGTGCATCGGTTCGGGTCGGGTAACGTGGTTCGGATTGGCCATGGTCATCACACAGCCTCCCCTACCGGTTCGGTTCGGAGGTGACTACACGGGTCGGGTCGGAGTATATAAGCTGGCTTCTGGTTCGGGTCGAAGAGCTTCTGTGTATCGGTTCGGAGAAGACAGCCCACGAGCGTTTCGGTTCGCGAGTTGCACCTCGGGTTGGTCCGTACTCCCATCCGATCCGATCCGGTTCGGGTACTTTCCTGCACTTTTCCTGCAACTTCCAGCGACTGTGTATATGCCACTCGATGGCATTTTCGACCACTCTAAATATTTTAGACAATCAAAAAGCATACCATACAGTCATAGCAACAAATAGAAGTGACCAAAAACACCAAAACAACAACTTGATAGGTTAAAATGGATCAAACATAGCCAAAACCCCATATTTCCCCTTAATCATGTTCAAGTATAATTAATGATAGGATTAACAAAACTTAACCAAATTAACCCAAGTTTCTAACAAAGGTCTAAAACATCATTTCGAATTTTATATATATTTTTCCAAAATTTATTAATGTATAAATTCGCTAATCAACACTAATTACCCCTAATTAATCATAATTAGTGAGAAACCTTGCAAATCACTCACCTTTGCCACAAATAAACTTTATATCTGACATGATTCTCTGTTTGGGCGCGAATACCGATGCAACACAGCAGCTCTACCTCGATTCTTGTGCTAATCCGCCTTGATTTGATGTTGCTAAGCTTAATCCTTGATTAGAAAGTGATTTGGAGATGTTTTAGAGGTTGGAGGCCATTATTAGGGTCTCTAGGAGGTAAGTGGCGGCTAGAAAACTGAAGTAGAATGAAAACCTAACTCATTTCAGCCTCCCCATAACCCTAATCCCGAAATGGGTTATGGGCCCACTCACTAATCACCCTATTTGGCTCGGTTAAGCAGTTTTTCACCTTCCAAACCTTATTTCAGCCATATCTCCCAAATATTAAGTCCGTTTTTCACATGTGACCACTCTACGGAAAGGAAAACCATCATTCAAAGCCAATGGAAGTGGTTTCAGGTCAAAACTCCTTTCCAATCAAAAGTTATGGACGAAACAAGATCAGCTAGGGACAAAATGGTCATTTAAAAATCGACAAAAATCATGAAAATGGGAAATGACCCCACTAGTCATTCCCCAAAAGTACATGACCATACGACTTACCAAAAAAAGAAATAAATATTCAACGATCTTCCGATGCGTAGAATTCGGGTCATTACAATCTTCTTTTACAGAAGCCTATCTCGATTATTATCAATTCGAATTTCCACTTAATTCCAATTTAATATATTAAATTGGAAAACTTGACTTTGGAAAATTTCTTTTTTAAATCTTAATAAAAAGATTTATAGGTTCTAAATCATATTTTTACTTTTAATTGGGCTAAAGAACAAATGTCGTTTAAAACACAGTTCACAATAAGCCTAATTCACATTTCAATTTATTCCCATTACTAAATATAATTGGAAACTCTAATAATCTTAATTAAAAGATTTATTCTTTTCATATGGGGTTTAAGAACAGTGTTATTTAAGACACCATTTAGGATAACCCAAAATCTAATTCTTTTGTTTAATTCCAATTAAATATTAGTTAATTGGAGGACTTCATTAAATCTTAATTTAAAAGATTTAGTCTAAATATTAGTTAATAACTAGTTCGTTTCGTAAAAATATATTTTTATTTTTTGTCCATCCAAAAACGGACATAGAAATCATCATTTTATTCTTCGTTGAATACTATTTTTAAAATATTCGTTATTTAAAAAATATTCTTTACATAAAACATTCTTTATATAAAAATATTCCTTATATTACAATGTTCTTTATTATAAAGTATTCCTTACATTTCAATGTTCTTTATTTTTAAATATTCTTTATTTATAAGATATTCTGAATTGGAATGCGACTCAATCATTTACCATATAACTTCGGTAATATGGATTTTGTAGTGTCCCGAAATTCCAGTCCAATTTGAGCTGACTAAATTACACAAGTCCAATGCACATTACACTGGAAATCAGAAAACTAATAGAAAGAAATCAGAGGGTGAGAATAGATAATATAAAAACTTAGGATAGAAGAAGAAGAACACAACATCAGAGTAACACGAATCTCACAGCGGAACGAATAACATATAATATATAACATAACTTTGAAATATAAATCTGTACTTGAATATACATCATTAAAGTACAATACTTACAACACAGCGGAAATAAACAATAGCTATATGATCCTGAAGCCTCCTGCTCTAGCTCTTCAAGTATCTGTAAACCCTGACTACTTGACTGCTCGTACAAAATAGGGCACCCAAGAGTTTAGGGAAAACAAAACAAAATAAACTCTGGGTCAGTCATGGGACTGGTGTGAGTAAAACAGTTTAAAACAGTTTGAGAAAGTAAATGATATCTCATAAGAGACCACGCCGTATAACGGAACGGGTTTTTCCCTTATGACAATCCACATTATTCTTTATATCAAAATCCTTGATATTATAATGGTGTCTATCAACCACAATATAATAATCATCTAGCAGAAATGCTTTCATCTCATGTTTTACATATATAGTATACAATCAAAACTGCGAGCGCTTACTGGATAATGGATTTCCAACTATGACAAGGTATGGAACCACCTTTCGCTAGTGTACCTCTAGAGAGGAATACACTGGGTTCAACAAAAACATCTTGTAACCCGAGCACACATGACCGACCACTCATTTCGCTTGAGTGTATCGAACATATATCACCAATGGTTGGGATCAGCAACCGTTTCACGAATGGGACAACATCGACAATAGATTTTTAGAAGTAAATGAAACTCTAGATCAGGTGATTATACACCCTAACAGGTGCGACCTACATAGCCATGCTGCCTGCCCGACTTTTGTCATTTCTTGACGTAAGGCTAGAGGCCAAGCTTATCTCTGACAGATCACACGTTTATTCACTTTGAATGTCACATCGTCATACCCACCAAATCACAAATTGATTTCCCCAAATATACCACAGGTATACAGCTAAGAGAAACGAATTCCTCCGCTACCAAACGTAAATACGTTTGAAGAGATCAACTTACGCAATCTATTAAATATACTCTGTCAGACATTCTTCCATACAGGTCGTCCTAGGACTGGACAAACCGAAGGCACTATTCAGTACAACCATCTTAGGCAATCTTTACCTAAGATTTATACAACAGCCCTTGCACTTTACTCTGTCTTCAATTATCTTTGGCATATATGATTCGCAACGCTAATGCCAATACGGAGTGGTTCTTCGGATAATAATCCAACCAGTCTCTCCATATTAACAACGTTAAAATGGTCGAAAACTTCGATAGTTGGTGAGTTAACTATCAAACAGAAACATGTGTGCAAACAACGATATTATTTCCAAATGGAAATTATATCGATTAATCATCATTGAACATTTATCTCTTTAGT
Organism: Allium sativum; assembly: GCA_030737875.1. Lineage (NCBI taxonomy): Eukaryota > Viridiplantae > Streptophyta > Magnoliopsida > Asparagales > Amaryllidaceae > Allium > Allium sativum. Next base: position 992,903,025 of record CM060924.1, on the reverse strand, counting down.
TCATTAATTTATTTATCTCCTGTTTCCATATATTCTAAATTCTTATTTTCTATTATCAGAAAACATTTCTGATTCTAATTTGGAAAACATTTCCAAAACTCCTTCACTGGATTTAAACTGATGTTTAAATCAAACATCGCCAGGCCAACTCAAACCATTTCACTCATTAACTAAATTCACTTAACCATCCTTTACTATCAAACCTTAGCCATTCCTTAGTTATGAAGGAAGTCAGTCAAGTTGGGGTATAATTACCTCTCAGAACTTAACTGAACAACGTTTTAACTTCGGAATAGACAAAGTTTATCCTTTAAACCTCTAACAAACTTCCTTATGTAACTCTCAGATTCTATTTACGTATCCACTTCTTTATTGAAAACTTTGATTATAACTATAGCGTTAAAATCCCTACTTTCAAAATATCTAACTTAACATCTAACTTTTATTTCTTACTTTGAATAATTCCTACTCTCATTTATTTATAAATAAAGAAATCTTGATTTAAACATCGGAAAGTATAAGTACTTTCCCGAATTCAATATAATTGAATCCGACATATAACCCCCTTCTGAGTAATCTTTATTTGATTAACTCTCCTTCGAATAACTAATATTCGATTAACTCTCTTCGAATAGATTATATTCGATTATCCCTTTTCGAATAGAATATATTCGATTATCCCTTTTCGAATAGATCATATTCGATTATCTCTTTTCAAATAGATTTTATTCGATAATACCTCTGTAGCAACCCGAACTTCCCCGGTCTCCGAAGAGAAGAGAAAGGACGAATGCTATGAAAACAATACACATCGGAACACAGACGGAAGAACATTTCATTGTTATTACAACAATTCCATCAGATACAAGAATATACCGAGTAAAAATGAATAAATTACATTCAACAAATATCAAAGATTTAAATTACATTTAAATACATCGCAACGGAAAATAATACAAAAGCACAACTAGAAGTAATGCACGGATACAGAGCTTTCCGAGCATCGTTCCAGCAATAAATCAGGATCCTGTGAATATAAATCTGCAAAACCAAAACTACTAGCTGCCCATGTCGAAAATAAGGGCACCCAGAGTTTAGGTTAAAACAATAAACTCCAGGTCAGTCATGGGACTGGTGTGAGAACTAAAACAGTTATTAATCTTTATTTTAAAGTTCGGTAAATCAAGGGACCACGCCATATGACACGGAACGGGTTTCCTCCTAAGAATACCAATGCATAAAACAAACAGCGCAATGCTAAATAAAGAAAAATGAAGCTATTATAAGACCCAGGTCCCATCACACAATGCAACGCAAGCCGGAGGATAGGGTTTTTACCTTATAACAGCCAAAGCATACTTGATACGTTAGAAACACATTATTTGATACTATTATAAGTGTATAGTGTCAAAACAATTTCAATTATAAATATCAATCATAAATATCAATCATAGGCGGCACGAATGACCCATACCACTATGTCGCCATACTAGGTTCCACAAATAAAACCGCACTATCACATATTGGAAATTGGATTTCCGTCGTGAGTCGAGGCAAGGGGCAAGCTCCTCTCCGATTCAAGACACTCTAGCAAATGTCTCAGGACCCCACTATGATCCTTGGATCTTCAGGGCCGGTCCTCTCTTACTTTTGAGGATTAGTTATTCCTAAACACACGTTTCCCGGGCCTTACAGACCTATATCCGAGGCGCCTCGCATTCCAACAACCACACAGGTGAAAAGTATATAAATGTCAGGGCTGGCAGGTCACTGACACCACCCTAACTAGAAAGAAACGCCGTGCTCTCCCTGCAGTCACTATCCCGTTTTTGACTCATAACGAGGTGTGAGGCTCGCGAATTCACGTTATAAACAAAGCTACGCCACACAGACTGTGCTTTGATCATCAACCACAAGACTTTGCTTTTCAACAGAAGCCTTGATCAATTGCCACTTACGCGTGCCACACTGGCAATTCACTCCATGCGACTGATATCCATCGATATACAACCTCTGAGCTCGTACGTCTCAGAGAAGGGCGTTAAGCAAGAGAATAAATTCTCTGCCGCCAAACAGATGTATATTTAATAGAGAACAATCAACACGGAATAAAATCCAATGTCAGACACACAATCCATTTACAAGTTCGTTCTGGGTCTGAACGAAACCGGAGGCACTTTCCTCGCATATCCATCCATCTCCAAGTACGTTTGGACGATCACCAACAGTTTCCCTCATCTTGGGTGTACAGCCCAATCGAGATCATCAGCAATCACCCAAACGATGTGAAGACTTCCGGTCTTCAAACATCGTCTTCATCTTCGACATCTCGTCGAATCGGTTATTCAGAATGGGTATAAACCCGACCTTTCTGAATAACCCACGTATATGATAAACAAACGTTACACAAACACAACAAACGCCTCATTCCAATTCAGAATATTCTTTTATTCACAAAATCAAATTCTTAGGGAATAGGTTACCATTAATTTTATCCAAGATAATTTCTTCTAAATTTACTCTTTAATCTTCCTTTGGATATCATTTCAAACCATATTATGGTTTTCCAACCTAGTCGGGATTAGCGAACCACACCGAAGTAATTATTTATTTTATTTCCCAATCCCAACCTATATATGTAAGAACCCGTTACTTCCCCGTGAAGGAAAGAGCGGATACTTTGAGAACAACACACAAATGAACGCAGACGGAAGAACATTTCATTGTATATTACAACAATGCATCAGAATACAAGAATATACAGAGTATTAACAAATAAATATTACATAGAAATATCAGAGATTACAATAAATTACATAGCAGCGGAAAATAATACAAAGCACAACTGAAGGTGATATACGGATACAGAGCTTTCCGGATATCATTCAGCTGTAAACCAGGATCCTGTGAATATAAATCTGCAAAACCAAAACTACTAGTTGCCCGTGCGGAAAATAGGGGCACCCAGAGTTTAGGTTAAAACAATAAACTCCAGGTCAGTCATGTGACTGGTGTGAGAACTAAAACAGTTTTTAAAACTTTACTTTAAAAGAGAGTAATTCAAGGGACCACGCCGTATGACACAGAACGGGTTTCCTCCCAGGAATACTAGTGCATAGAATAAATAGTGCAATGCTTTTTCGAAAAATGAAGCTATTATAAGACACAGGTCCCATCACACAATGCAACGCAAGCCGGAGGATAGGGTTTTCCCTTATAATAGCCAAACATGCTTGGTACGTTTAAAACAAATCATTTGATACTATAATATGTGTATAGTGTCAAAACAATTCAATCATAAATATAAATCATAGACGGCATGGGTACCATATATCATGTCGCCATACTAGTTCTACAATTAAAACCGCAATACACGTATTGGAAATTGGATTTCCATCATGGTGGCTCCTGATTCGAAAGATCGATCGCGGAATGCAATTCACCACGGCTTACGTCCCCACAAGAGAAAACACCGTCTACATCCGCACATTTGGGACCAGAGTACCACCGCGGCTTACGTCCCAGCGAGAGAAAACACCGCCTACTCTATATATCCCTGAGCACTAGGCTCATCTCGGTCGACCGAATCCACGACACCACTAAGGTGCCCATCCACGAAAAAGCATACTGATCGAACCATCAGTTTACCACCATACCGGGGTGTGAGGCTCGCGGATCAACGCTATACACAAAGCCATGCTATATCAGCTGTGCTTTGATCATCAACCACCAAACTTTGCTTTTCAACAAAAGTCTGGATCACTGCATCTCAGCATGCCACACTATCAATCCATATCGTACCATTGATTTCTGCCAATATATAACCTCTGAGCTCATATGTCTCAGAGAAGGGCGTTAAGCAAGAGAATAAATTCTCCGCCGCCAAAAAGATATATATTTAGCAGAGATCAACAAATACAATATAAAGGAATACAATGTCAGACACACCATCCATTTACAAGTCCGTTCTAGGTCTGAACGAAACCGGAGGCACTTTCCTCGCATATCCATCCATCTCCAAGTACGTCTGGACGACCACCAACTATTTCCATCCTCTTGGGTGTACAGACCAATCAAGATCGTCAGTAATTATCCCAACGATGTGAAGACTTCCGGTCTTCAACAACCGTCTTCATATTCGACATATCGTCGAATCGGTTATTCAGAATGGGTATAAACCTGGCCTTTCCGAACAACCCGCGTATATTAAAAATAAATGTTACACAAATATAACATACGCCTCATTCCAATTCATTAGTTACTAACCGTAAATTAGTAAGAGAGCAATTCCCCAAATATTAACCCCGAAGGCCGAAACCAACATCAGATCAATATCCAGGAAACCATTCTTCTTAACTAACCTTCAGCTAGTTTCTAAATTTCAATTCTTAGGAAAAGGTTCCCATTAATTTTATCCAAGATAAATTCTTTAAAATTTATCCTTTAATCTTCCTTTGGATGTCATTTCAAACCAAATTATGGTTTTCCAAACTAGTCGAGATTAGCGAACCATACCGAAGTAATTATTTAATTTATTTCCCAATCCCAACCTATTCATCCCATGAAGCAAAATTGGTAATACTCCATATTTAACACCACAGTGTTCAGTATAATTAATTACCATTTCACGTTCAAATCTGATTAAAGATTTAACTATCGCTTTGGAGCAAAACTGGTGATACTCCATTCTCGCTTATTTTCTAAAGTTGATAATTTAAATTATCAATTCACATTTCAATTTAATTGAAGATTCAATCAAAACTCTTTTAACTGGGTTAAAGAACTAGGTGTTATTTAAAACACAGTTCACGACAAACCCAAATTAAATTCTATTTATTATCGGGTTAAAGAACTAGTGTTATTTAAAACACCGTTCACGATAAACCCATTTCAAATCCAATCAAATATATTAGAAATTCCGATTTATTTAAAACCCCTTTTTAAATCTAATTTATTTATTTAAAAATAATTGGGTTTTAAATTTAGTTCAAAACTAGTTCATTTCGATAAAAATCCATTTTTATCTTTTCAAATATGGAGTTTTTCATCCCAAACTTTCTCAAATCATTTCTTCTGATTTTACAAAAATTATTACTATTTTTAATAATTTTATCAAGGCCCGTACAGTCGATTTCCATCAACGGACATCGAACTACACTTACAGCGACCTTTTCCAAATTTTATTTGGACTTATCTCCAAATCCAACCGTTAGATTTCAAATTTCTAATCTTCGTTAGAAAGCTCTTTTCGATACGAACCCAACGGTTCCGGTTTTAGGAGGATCCGACGGTCGGATCTCCCGTAATGTCCGTTTAAAATAAATGGTCGAAATTCACGAACTACCGCGGCGCGTTCTATTCAGACCATTATATTATATATATAATATATATTTCGTCGATTACTATTTAAAACGAATTTTATAAATCGTTTTAAATTCGTTTCAAAAACAATTTCAACTTTTATTTCAATTCAAATCAAAATTGAATCTTTCCTTATAAATTCGTTTTAAAATTCATTTCTATTCAATTCAAGTTTCAATTCAATTTGAATTCATTTCAATTTTCTTTCAATTCAATTTAAATTCGGTTTCAATTCAATTCGATTTCAAAGTCGTTTTCTATTCGATTCAATTCAAATTGGTTTTCTATTCGATTCAATTCAAATTGGTTTTCTATTCGATTCAATTCAAATTGGTTTTCTATTCGATTCAATTTCAAATTGGTTTTCTATTCCATTCAATTTCAAATTGGTTTTCTATTCAATTTAATTCAAAATCGTTTTATATTCAATTCATTTCCGTTTTCTATTTGAATCAAATTCATTATATATTCAATTGAAATCAAATTCGTTTTCTATTTGAATTCATTTCGAAATCGTTTTCAATTCAATTCATTTCGAAATGAATAAAATCGAAATAAATATCGTTCACGTCAAAATGGCATTAATCTAATCAACACGGCTTCATATATTCCTTCATTCTATTCAACAAATGAATATTGATTTTTTTCAACACACGACTAATCTCAACGAATGAGTACTGTCCACATGTGACTATTTTTGTTATTTAATATATTTTATAAAAATTAAGGTATCTATCGTTTGATATTAAATCAGACTCCAACTGTAAATTAGTAAGAGAACGATTCCCTGAATATTAACCCCGAAGGCCGAAACCAACATCAGATCAATATTCAGGAGACCACTCATCTCATCTATTTTCCAGTTTGTTTCTAATTTCATATATGATAAAGATGTAAATTTTATTGTTAAAATATTTCGTTCAACACATGACTAATCTCAACGGATGAGTACAGTCAACACATGAACCTTTACTTTATAGTGATAAAGATATAAATTTTATTGTTAAAATATTTCATTCAACACATGACTAATCTCAACGGATGAGTGCAGTCAACACATGAACCTTTACTTTATAGTGATAAAGATATAAATTTTATTGTTAAAATATTTCGTTCAAAACATGACTAATCTCAACGGATGAGTGCAGTCAACACATGAACCTTTACTTTATAGTGATAAAGATATAAATTTTATTGTTAAAATATTTCGTTCAACACATGACTAATCTCAACGGATGAGTGCAGTCAACACATGAACCTTTACTTTATAGTATTCTTTATTTTCTAAATTGGAATGAGGCCCAATCAATCACCATACAATGTTAATCATATGGATTTTCATACATCACACGTATATAATAGCATTGAAAAATAATCAACCATCAACCAAAGTGCACTACACTGTATAAGCATCAAATATAGATATCTAACGCTTATAACAGTCTGTCAATCAATCGATCGACACATTTAATCAATCAGGATGAGTGAACTTCAAATTTCATCCCAACACCCGTGTGGGGTTTCAAACAATCAAACACAGATTTTATTCGTGCAGTTGGGCGATGTGTAAAATTTATCGTCCCAATCAATGTCATTCAAATAGGTGTGCATAAACAAACCGTCCAGTTTGTAAATGAATATTTTATTTTATTCACATCACGTTAAAAATTATATTTTAACGATAAAACATTTTATCGTAACACATGGATTTCTATTCAGTTCGTTTACACAATAAAAATGATATTTTTATTTTTCTAACATATTTTAGAAATTTTCGGCGGCATAACGGCACGATACTAGAAACGGGACAAGGCCTAGCCTTATCCCCGGTCTAGTGAAGGCCCACGCCATTCACACATCAATCAAATTCACCAAACAACCAAATTCAAATCTAATCATCTAACTAATTTATGCAATCAAACAAACAAGTCCATGGTCTGTGGACGATTGTGTTGGGTGCTACTAAGCACCGTCTGCATCCTAGTATATATATATAACTAGAAAATGAAATTGAAAGGTGAGAAATTCTCACCGAGGGATCCACTCCGCCATTCTATATTTATGAAATTCAGAACAGTCTGGTTTTGCCCGCAATGCCAACGCAGTCTTCTCTACTCTGTTTATATATAAAAAATCAAATTTTTATCTACACTTCATATATATAAAAACTGAATTTTTATCTACTATATGAATAAATAAAAATCATATTTTGCTGTGTCTTCTACAGAAGGGAAAATCATATTTTTACTGTGTTAAAAATCATGTCTTCATCGTGTTAAAAATCCAATCTTTTACCCTATAGAAATATATGTAAAGATCGTATTTTTACATCCTAAAAAAATCATAATTTTCTATTCTAAAAACAATGCGGTATATATATTTTCAAAACAAGGCGATGTATATTTTCAAAAGCAAAGTATATTTTCTATTTTCAACAACGGTCTTTTTATTTTTAAAACAATGCACTTTTCATATTTTTAAAACATATGCTATTTTTCTATACAAAAACAATGCTATTTTCCTATACAAAATCAATGTTATTTTTCTTTACAAATCAATGTTATTTTGAAAGACAATTCTATTTTTATTTTTAAAACCATGGTACTTTTATTTTCAAATGCTATTTTTACTTTCAAAAACCATGTATGTTTATATTTCAAGTAATTTGTAAAAATCTTATTTTTAGTGAAGCTATTTTATTTTATTTTAAAACTTTGATTTTTGTATTAAAAACTATGATTTTTATATTTAAAACTGAATCATAAAACCATGATTTTTATTATGAAAACTGAATTAGACAATGATTTTTAATGTCAATACTGAATTAAACAATGTTATAACATTTTAAAAATCACCTTCCTTCCTTCTGAACGCACGCTGGCATTGTAACCCATTCTCTTCCAGAAGTGAACGTCGCACCCCCCTTAGGATCACCGTGACGACCATCCGAGACCGCCACCCGAAAGCCCATTGCAACGCCTCCTTCCCCAGTGAACAGGACCCAGTTCGACGCCCCGTTGGATCCTGGAACCGCGTGCGAACTACCGAGCTTTGAGTTCGATTTCATCTCAATTACCTCATGATTTACAGTCATTCGAATATAGATGGAACGAACTTGGAAAGCTCTCCAATTCTTGATTTGATTCCTTGTTTGAATGTGAATTGGATCGAGAGTTATTAGGGTTTGAAATCGGTAATAATTCGGCCGTTGATTTCTGAAAGCGGCGGATGATAGAATAAGGAATAGTTAGGGTTTCGAGTTCCATTTATACCCCCTCTTTATTTTCTTTTATATTTTTTTTTAATTCAAATTACTTTTCAAAAGTGAATTTCATATTGGAACTTCAAATCAAACCCAATGACTGTCGCCCCTAGCTAAGTACCCCCATTCCAGACACAATGGGATATGTATCGTAAGCTGATTCGACCAGTTTCAATCAGTTTCCGTTTAAATTAAAACATGACTCTATATATTGAATTTGAACACACATTTCAATTTACTGGGGTCACGTATAGTCTCTAAAAATTCCCGAAAAATATTTTCTAGCTTCGTGTTGACGATACGGTCCTAACAAAACTAATTTCATCGAATTCTGAGATCGTTTGAAAAATGGCCATTTTCCAGTCGATTAAAATCAACTGAAACTGGTCAAACGCATTTTCCTTTGCCACGCTCACATATTGATTCGAAAAAAATATGAAATTTGGAATCTAGCAATAAGTTGACATCACGGATCCAACAAAAGTGGTTTCGTCGAATTCCGAGGTCGTTTGCAAAATTCCCATTTTTAAGGGCCGGAATTCCATAGCGACTATTCAGAATTTTCAACTGGACATATCTTTTGATTCCCGCTATGAAATCTTGATATGTCGGATTCGTTGGAAAGATATTATCAAATAGATCCTATTGTTTTTGGTTTCACTAAAATCCGGATTGTTTTGCACCCGGTACATTCAATTGAAGTTTGAAATCGAATTATCGAACTACCGCGCCATTTTCAATTCTATTTATAATTATATATATATAATTATTTATGTTCTAACGACGACATATATAATATATACATTCTAATTCTATTAAAAATAAATTTCTCATCGTTATTATTTAAAATAATCTATTTTAAATAATCAAAATTCGCTAGAATTGCCAAAATAAAATTTTTTAACTGGCCCAGATTTTCGGGTTGTTACAATATATCCCCTGGAGCAAAACTGGTAATACTCCATATCTAACACCACGGTGTTATCGGTAAATTTAATTACCATTTCACGTTCAAATCTAATTAAAGATTTAACTATCGCTTTGGAGAAAAACTGGTGGTACTCCATTCTCGATCCCCTTTCAGATTTGATCATTAAAATTATCAATTCACATTTCAATCTAGTTAAAGATTCATTAAAACTTCACTTAGTTTTAATCTTTTCAAAAATCAATCCTGCCTTAAACTGGGTTAAAGAACCAATGTCATCTAAAACACGATTCACGATAAACCCAAAATCACATTTTATTGTTAATCGGGTTAAAGAACAGGTGTTATTCAAAACACCGCTCATGATAAACCCAAGAACCAATTCTAATTCAATTCCAATTAAATATTATTTAATTGATACACTTCATTAAATCTAAATAGAAAGATTTAATATTTTTCTCTATTGGACTTAAGAACAGTGTTAATGAAGACACCATTCACGACAAACCCAAATCACATTTGATATTAAATGCTAGGGTCTGAATAGGAAGTATACCTGCTTATATTCAATATTAAATCCTGAAACCAACAAATATCGTATTGGAAATAACGATATAAAATATATCTTTCAAATTCCCACAACAATATCTGTATAGTCACGAAATCGAACATCGAAATATTCCGAAGATAATTTCGATTCAACTCCAGTCCAATTCACGTATTGGGAATATTGATTATTTTTAAAATCACTTTCAAATTCAATTTATTTATTTCAAAAATAAATTGATTTTAATTCTAGTTCAAAACTAGTTCATTTCATTAAAAATCTATTTTTATCTTTTCAAATGTGGAGTTTTTCACCCCAGTTCATTCCAATTCACATATTATGATTTTACACAAATTATTAATATTTTTTAATAATTTTATCAAGGCCCGTACAGTTGATTTCCACCAATGGCCATCGAACTGCACTTACAACGACCTTTTCCAAATTTGATTTGGACATAATTCCAAATCCAACCGTTAGATTTCAAATTTCTAATATTCATTGGAAAGCTCTTTTCGATACGAACCCAACGGTTCGGTTTTAGGAGAATCCGACGGTCGGATCTCCCGCAACGTCAATTCGAAGTCAATGGTCGAAATTCATGAACTGCCGCGGCGCGGCGCGTTCTATTCAGGCCATTATATATATATATATAATATATATATATATTACATATTTCGTTGATTTCCTTTTTAAAACGTATTTTATAAATCGTTTTAAATTCGTTTTCCAAACCATTTCAACTCTATATTCAATTTCAAATCAAAATTGCATATTTCCTATCATTACTATATAAATGATAATATTTTCAAAACGTTATATTTTGAAATCACTACCTTTTCCATATTCATTATAAAAACGAATATAATCGATATAAATATCGTTCACGTCAAAATGGCGCAACTCTAATCAACACGGCTTTATATATTTCAATAAATTCGTTATTCTATTCAAAAAAATGAATATTTATTCTATTCAACGCATGAATCTATATTTCTTTCAACACACGACTAATCTCAACACATGAGTACTGTCCACACACGACTATTTTTTTATGTAAAATATTTTATAAAATTATGGTATCTATCGTTTGATTTTCAATCAGACTCCACCGTGAAGTAGTTCTAATTTTAAATATGATAAAGATGTAAATTTTATTGTTAAAATATTTTACTCGACACATGAATAGCTTCAACACATGAACATCGTCAACACATGACTATTTTTATATTCAATACATGAATTTTCTTTTATAATATTCATTATTTTCCTGATTGGAATGAGGCCCAATCAATCACCATATAATGTTAATTATATGGATTCCATACAACACATGTATATAATAGCAATGATAAACATCAACCATCATCCAAGGTGCACAACACAACTGCATAAGCATCAAATATAAATAATTAACGCTTACACAGCCTGTCGACCAATCGATCGACATACAATTAAATAATTAGGATTAGTGTACGCCAAATTTCATCCAAACACCCGTGTGGGGTTTCAAATCAACAAACACAGATTTTTATTTGTGCAGTTGGGCGATGTGTAAAATTTATCGTCCCAATCAATATCAGTCAAATCAGTGTATATAAACAAATCGGCCGATTTGTTTACAATTATTTATTTATTCACTTTCACGTTAAAAACTATATTTTTAACGATAATTAATTTATTTCAACCATCTACAATTTATTATCGATTTTACATCAACATCACAAACAATTTCACAACACATCAAACAAACATACAAGCCATCCATGGTCTGTGGACGACGGGTGTCGGGTGCTGCTAAGAACCGTCTGCATCCTAGTATGTATATATAACTAGGAAAAGAAATTTAGAGTGAGAAGTTCTCACCAATTAGCTAATCCAATACCATGGCTCTTCTATTGTAGGAAATCATCACTGTTCTCGCCTTTTGTTACTTTCGTTGCCCGTAGCCACTACATATATAAAAATCACATTTTTATATTGTTGCTATGTATATAAAAATCACATTTTTATAATCACGCTATATGGATAAAAATTCTATTTTCAAACCGCTACTATACAGATAAAATTTCTATTTTTACAACGCTACTATATAGATAAAAATTCTATTTTTATATCGCTACTATATAGATAAAAATTCTATTTTTACATCGCTACTATATAGATAAAAATTCTATTTTTACATCGCTACTATATAGATAAAAATTCAATTTTTACAACGGTGTTCATATAATAAAGATTATATTTTTATCACGCTATTCTTCATATAAAGATTTCGCCTTTTCATTTATAAAGATTTCGCCTTTTCAAATATAAAGATTTCGCCTTTTCAAATTTATAAAAATCGCTCCTTTAAATTCAAAATCAAATCTTTACATAGAAAACCGCAATTTTAAATCCCTATAAAAATAAAATAAAATCTAACTTCTATTACTCTACATATAGATAATGCTTTATTAAAATACAAAGGGGAGAAAATAAACTTACAGTTCTTGGAAGGGGGGTGGTTTTCGGGCTTGGAGGCTTGGGGGTTGCGGCTGAAGGCGGCGTTGGTGGCTGTGGGGGTCGTGGAGGATGGAGGCGGTGGCTGAGGTCGGCGTGGCCAGAGGTGATGGGGGAGGCGACACGGTAGACGGTGGAGGGCGCCTGGAGGGTCAGCGATTTACATAAGCAGGGAGGAGGAGAGAGAATCGGGAGGAGGGGGAAGGAGAGAAGGGAGGGGAGGCGCGGTGGCGGCGCTCCGATCGGAGGAGCGACCGCTGCCCCTCCGTCTTCTTCTTTTTCTTTTCTTTTTTCTTTCTTGGTTCTGTCGATCGAAAGAAAAAAAAGGGGGGCCTGAGTGTTTAAGGAGGAGAGAGAGAGGAAATATTTTATTTATTTATTTTTAATTTCAAAAAGTTGACTTTTTTTATTCGACCTCTAAACGAGGCCCAGCGCCTGTCGTCCATAGCTAATTACCCTCATTCCGAACACAAGGGGATATGTATCGTAGGCTGATTCGACTGTTTCGATCAGTTTCCGTTGAATTTACATTTAAATCATTATACTGAATTTTAAACGTACATTTCAAATTATCGGGCCCACATACTAACTAGAAAAATTCCCGAAAAATATTTTCTAGCTTCGTATTAACGATACAGTCCTAACAAAACTAATTTCGTCAAATTCTGAGACCGTTTGAAAAATGGCCATTTTCCAATCTATTAAATTCAACTGAATTGGTCAAAACACATTTTACTTCGCCACGCTCACATATTGACTCGAAAAATTATGAAATTTGAAACCTAGCAATATTTTGACATCCCGGATCCAACAAAAGTGGTTTCGTCGAAATCCGAAGTCATTTGCAAAATGGCTATTTTTATGGGCCTGAATTCCATAGCGACTATTCAGAATTTTCAACCGGACATATCTTTTGATTCCCGCTATGAAATTTCAATTTTTCGGATTCGTTGGAAAGATAGTCACAAATAGATTCCATTATTTTTGGTTTCACTAAAATCTGGTTTATTTTGCACCCGGTACATTCATTTGAAGTTTGAAATCGAATTATCGAACTACCGCGCCATTTTCAATTCCTTATATAACTATATATAATTATTTATATTCTAACGACGACGTATATAAATATATACGTCGAATTCTATTCAAAATAAATTTCTCGTTGATATTATTTAAAATAATTCATTTTAAATGTTCAAAATTCGCTAAAATTGCCAAAATAAAAATTTTAAACTGGCTCGCATTTCCGGGTTGTTACAATCTCCCCCACTTAAAACTTTTCGTCCCCGAAAAGGAACAAAGTCGAAAGTGGTTTGATTAATCAACTCTACGTTCGATCTGGCTTCCATTCTCCAACTTTTCATTTTTTGAGAATTTTCAAATTCTTCAAAAATTTGGCTAACACCCGGAATTTTCGAAAAATTTCGCCATAACCTCCTTTGTACGGGGAGAGATTTGGAAATTTATTGGGCCGTATTAGGTACCCAATAAATCCTAATAAGCATACACATATTTATAGTGATATATTCTGGTGTTTACAGGGGAGCGTGTATTGATAATAAGTCCAGAGAATAAATTCTCGTCACCCTGTCAAAGCCTAAGGGAGTATGTATTTTAAATGCTCCAGAGGGTAAATCCTCGTCACCTCATCCCGTGTGGGAAATAAATAGTCCATGTGCCGTATCTATTAACTAGAGAGACGTGATTATTGTCAACTCTAGACACGTGTGGTTTTTTTTTTATTAATCTGGCAATTTTATCGTTACAATTAAAATAGTCCATATCAGTCATCAGTTCAACCTGTAAAATATAGTCATCGCCATACAAGCCTCTCGCTCGTATGGTAAATCTTCCACCTCGTCACACAAGCTCCAAATGCTTATGTGGTATATGATGAAGTATGCCTATCTTCCAGAAGTATGCCATGTAATGTAGTTCAAAATTGATTGTTGCTATCCTATGGCGATGTTTATTATTTCACACAGAATAACCAGCACTCCGCATCCAATGGCATTCACAGGAGTTGATATAATAATATTTCGCATCCAACTCATTAAGGTTTACCTATTTGTCGGGCACACAAATAAAATCTTTACTCAACAGCTATCCAATTTCCGGTTCAAACATATATAATGCACAAGTATATATTTCTAACTATTTTCTAATCAGTTCAATGTGTGATTTAATTGAATAAATTTGTTCTGGTTTTTATTGATGATATTCTAATCTTCTCTAAATCAAAGGCCGAAAAGGAACATAACAATGGAAGCCGAAAAGGAACGAAGCCGAAAGTTGTTTAACAAATCAACTCAACTTCCATTATTTTGACTACGGCTTATGTTCTTCAACTTTTCAGTTTCTAAGAACTTTTCAAATTTTTCAAAAATTTGGCTAACACCGTAAATTTTCGAAAAATTTCGCCATAACCTCCCCTGCACCGGGAGCACGGGAAAATCCCGAAATTGCCATATAGGCCCTCTGATCTCAAAAAGAAAAAGAAAAAGCCAAGCAGCTAGCCAATCGGCTCATAAAATCATCATCACCCAAACAAAACAGTAAATTATAGTAAATATGTACCTATTTGTCGGGCAAACAAATTTTATTCCCTGCTCTAGTCTCCTTGCTATGACCTGTTCAATGTAAGCACATGTATATGCAAGCAAATGCGACCAATTTTCAATACAATTCAATATGCGATTCAATTAGACTAAATGGTTCAAAATTATAAAACAAATAAACAAACAACACAAACATCAATCAATTAGTGAATTAGAGTTTCAAATTCATAATTTTGATACATATATACAGAAAATCATGTTTTTGATGCCAAATCACAACAAATTAATCTATCTATATAAGTTTTGGTTCTCACACCAGTCTAATGGAAATATATAGAAATCACACCTTCGAAACTCGAATATGAATACTGATGATGATGCGCCATCATCAGAATCATCCCCGGATGTCTAGAGTGTGACTCTATATCTATCCAGTATATTAAAACTTCGACTATACGTTCATGATGCATATACGCGAATCTTTATATACTCGATTGTCCAAATTCAAAATAAATAAATATTCAAATACGTATAAAGTGATTTAAATTTTCAAAAAAATATTTGTTTTCATTTGAAAATATACTCTTCACACTCGTTCTAGGATACTACTGATCCTATCTCTAACGAGTCATTCTAATTGGATATTACTAATCCAATATCTGATGAATTCTTTCGTATGGTTCTAGTGTGTCTTGTTCTCGAGCTCTGTAAACCAAAGCTCTGATACCACTCTGTAGCGACCCGAACTTCCCCGGTCTCCGAAGAGAAGAGAAAGGACGAATGCTATGAAAACAATACACATCGGAACGCAGACGGAAGAACATTTCATTGTTATTACAACAATTCCATCAGATACAAGAATATACCGAGTAAAAATGAATAAATTACATTCAACAAATATCAGAGATTTAAATTACATTTAAATACATCGCAGTGGAAAATAATACAAAAGCACAACTAGAAGTAATGCACGGATACAGAGCTTTCCGAGCATCGTTTGTAACACCCCGTAAATCAGTTAATACTAATATTCACAAATTAAAAGAATTAATATTGAGAATTTGCACGAAATAGCCTTAAAAAGGCATATAACAAATTTGAGATATGTGAATTGCCTTAAAAGGCGAAAAATGGAATTAAGACATTAATTGGAAAATTAATGTGTAGAAATGGTCATAAGTTAATTATGGATTAATTTGAATTCATGAATAGGTGCGTGTGTATATATATATATTTATATATATATGGGCAGTTAATGTAAACATGAATAGAAGTTTATTAATTTGCTGAGTGTTTGCTGAGTCACTTCTGACTCATTGCTGAGTCAATAAGATAAACCCCATCTTGTCTGAACGGCTGCGGTTATTTCTAGGTTAAATCTAATGGCCTAAATGAATCCTAAATTCTATAAATAAGTGGGTAGTCTCTCATTCTAATTCATATGAAAAATTGGAGAGCTACCGACACTCCGTTGCCATGGAGTCCAGCGTAGCCGTCACAAACTAAAGAAGAAGAAGAAGGCCTAATCTACAAACTAAATCTATTCAAATCAAATCAAAAGCTCTCTATCTCTATTTCTCTTCTTTAAAATTGTGAGTATACTGATTCTCACAATGTTATTATAAAATAATTCAATTAAGTTATGAATTGGATCACAAGAAAGTGATATGAATTGTTATGTATTTGTAAATTTTGTTGTGGATCTCTTATGCTATTATGTTATCATATATATATTGTTATGTTGTAGTGATTATGTTGTAAATAATCCTATGCTATGTCATATGTGATTAATCATGCTATGCTATGTTATAAATCATGTTATGCCATGTTGTAAGTCATGTTATGCTATGTTGTAAATCATATCAAGTTATGTTGCAAATTATGATATGCTATGTTGTAAATCTTATATATGTTGTAGATCTCATATTATCACATGTGTTGAAATACTTATGTTATATGATAATGATGTCATGTTAAGTTGTGTTGAATCATAAAAGTTGTAAAATCATGATGTTAGTATTTATGCGAACTGGATCATGTTTAAAGTTTATGTTTTTTTTATAATAGATCTTGATTATGGGAATTTGCCTATTGGGTTAGGTGTACCCATATACATGAATCTACAAATTAATTGGATCTTGAATATGGGAATTTGCCTATTAAGTTAGGTGTACCCATATACATGAATCTATGATTAAATGAATTTTGATTTTTGGGAATTTGCCTATTGAGTTAGGTGTACCCATATAAAACCATATTGTTAATGATGTTGATTCACACATGTCCTATACAAGTTTATGAAATTTGATCAAAATCATATTATGTGAATTATGAATAAGTTGACACCCTTAGATCCATGACATGTATAACCTTATGCAAGTTGTAATGTATGCAAGTTTTACCCCTTGTTATGATTTATTTAGTCACATATATATGTTGTTGTCGTGAATATTTTCTTTTATGCTATGAGTTAGACTAATAGGGTCTAGCATACATTTTGCGAATAAACGTTCAAACGTGGGGTAGGGGTAATATTAGGAAATTAATAAATTGGGGTGCAATTGATATGATTTTGCATGCCTTAAATGGATGTCCATAATTGAGTCAATTATGGACATTGTTAAATTTCGAATTAATTAATAATTCAAGTAGGGAATTATTAAAATTGGGGAAAGTGGATTATTAATAATAATCAATGCTTAGGACACGAGGTTGGACCCGTTTGTGACGTAAACCTGCCCGGACCCGCCCGGCAAATCCAGTAGTCACAAATGTCGACCCAATGTGAGAGGTCCTAGGCCCAAACTAAAGCATAACAGTTGTAAAGACACGAGGTTAGACTCTTTTATGGTGTAAGACTGCCCGGACCCGCCCGGCAAATCCAGCTGCCATAAATTCCAGTCTAATGCGAGAGGTCTTTATGAGGTTATGGCCTTAATGAATTAAGAAATACTTAGCCAGATAATCATGTAAGGTGGGAAATGGGGGTTAAGTAGGTACCTTGGGTGGAATGAGAAATCTAATGGTTGCCTTATAGGCATTTGAAATACGATTAGACTTAACCAAATACACATGTAAATGAACATGACTAAGTGGGTTAAGTGGATGGACTAATGGGACAAGCTTAGGTGGAATGCTTATGGGAAATAATGGGGGCCCATTTCAACCAGTATCCCAAAACGTATCTTTGTGGGCTCGATCCAAGTCGAGGACGGGACACGCATACTGGGTTTGACTATAAGAGGCCAAAACAGGGAGCGGTGGCAACGCAAGTCCAACGGGTTTCATATGCGTGTGCGGACCCGGGCTGGTAGGTAAGACGTTGTTGCATCGTGTAGGTATAAGCCGTGCATCTCCGTTATATCGGGTTGCCACTTTAGGGGAATGATACACCCCACTGTGGGGCCAGCATGGGTATCTACGAGTAGGGAGCCGATCGAAAAATAGAAAGTGGGGTACACCTAGTGGAGAAAGTGGCAGGCGGCACCTATGTAGTCAGCTAGGAGTACGTAAAGCCATCAAGAATGTTTCTAAGTGAAGCTAAGTGTTATCAATCTTTAGGGTGACTGGTGTGGTGCAGTATTGTGTTTATCCTTAGTATTTAGGAGCGCCTATAACGTTTCCTTTAGCGATTGTCTATGTCCGTAATCTGCTCTTTCATAGACATTTCCTTGTTTTCCAGCTTATGCCTTAGTCCAGTTATTTTGATAATAGTATTGTAGAATTATCATACTCGCCAGACTTTATGTCTGACCCCCCCTCTTTTTCATCCTTTTCTCCCTTCAGGTCCTCAGGTTGGGCCAAGTTCCAGTGGAGTCTGATTGGATTGCTTATCTCTTGGAAAGCTTGGACTGCTGAAGTAAAGTCCAGCTTGTTATCTTTCTTTTTAATGGCTATTTATGTAATGGGATTATGTACTTGTTTTATCAAGATAGATATTGTACTTGACTTTGATTATGGTGTTATGATGTAACCAAACATGTTTTGACTTCTGCTGCAATTGAAATAAAGTTTTTAAATTTCCAAGTACTATTTTATATCTGTCTTGTTGAAATTTTACTGTTCTATATTCACCTAAAACCTCCATAGAAGTTAATGCATTCCCTTTGTGAGTGACATTAATGGACGTGGGGTGTTACACGTGGTATCAGAGCATAAGGTTACCAGAACAGATAAAATTTTTAGAAAAATATTTTTCTAAAGTATTTTTGGAAGAAGTGCTTTCAAAAACATGTTATTTAGAGAAAGTTTTTATGAAAAACATAATCCCAAATAGCCATATCCTTATCTTTATCTTTCGAATTCTCCATTTTGAATCTTTCCTTTTTCGTTTCAGCATGGCTGAAGATCTTAGTCTCCCAGAAGTTGTGACGATTCCAGGGTGGTTTAGGAGATATTTGGAGGCTAGGGCCACCACTGCAGGCCCAGCAGATGTTCCTCCGCCCCCAGTTGCACCCATTCCTCCTCCTCCTCCTCCTCGTGTTGACACTTTTGCAAAGACGTGCAAGGAATTTAAGGCTATGGGAGGGAAAACTTTTCAAGGGACTGAGACGTTTGTGGATGCCAGAGACTGGCTTAAGGAGACTGAGGAATTGTTGGATATCTTTGAAGTGGAAGATGGGAGGAAAGTCCGTTTAACTGCTTGGTTAATGAAGGGAGAGGCCTCGTTTTGGTGGGAGGTCACTAACGGGGAACGTCCAGTTGATTCATGGGCGAATTTCAGACGAAGGTTTGAGGCAAAGTTTCTTTCAAGGGCAGAGGAGAATTTAAATATGGAAAAATTCCTGACATTAAAGCAAGGGAGCTTATCAGTGAAGGAGTATGTCAATAAATTTAATCAGTTAGCAAGGTTTGGCTTGGAGTTGGTGAACACGCCAGAGAAGAAAGCTTTGAGGTTCGTTAGAGGCTTGAATGAACCGTTGCAAGGGTTGGCTATGACCCACATCCCTATGGGAGCCACCTTTGAAAGGCTAGTAGAAATGGCACTTATGCATGAGGATAAGGCAGTTGAAAAGAAAGGGGATCAGAAGAAACCCCAACAGCAAAATAAGAAGGGTGGTAAAAACAATAATGGCAAAGGGAAGAAGAGATGCTTCAATTGTGGGACGCCTGGCCATCTCAGCAAAGATTGTAGAAAGAAAAAGAAGACTGGTTGTTTTCATTGTGGAGATGCGGGACATTTGGTGAAGGACTGCCCAAAGAAGGGGCAGAGGGGAGGGTCTACCTCGGGAGGACAGGTGCAGGCTCTTATTGTAACGACCCAGGTTTTTTGAACGATTAATTTTAAATATTTAATATCGTTTTAAATATTGTGTTGATAATATAAAAGAATTTTTTTTTATTGAATTTATCGATTAAATAATCGATATAGGATATAATTCAGATTTAAAACTGAATCGAAACGATACAGTCGATTAATATAAATTCTGTTTGAAATGGAACGATAATAATAATTTAATTTCGATGAATTTAATTGTTTGAAATCTATTTATATTTTAAGCAATTGAATTTAATCTTTTCCAGACAATCAAATTAGGCCATGGAATCTGTTCTAGTGTTTTCAGAATAATAGTATAACCCTATGGGTGTCAGTTACTATGCTAAAAACAGAGTTCGAAATCAACGGGAATTTTAAATCAAATAAATTCATATTACTTATAATTAAATAAAAATAAAAATATAGGGCAGCTAAGTGTTGGATATCAAGCCAACCAAAGTACCACAGCCGCCCTAAGCATTTCATTTCGCAGAACTATAGCTTCCTCGAGACAACAACTTTGTCTCCAAGTTTCAGAATCCAGGAAACAAAAATAAATGGCAGCGTACATTTTGTTTTCCCCTTTCTTCTATAAATTGCAATGCTCCCCCTTTCTATTTCTTCAGAAAAAAAAAATCGGAGTTCCTCTTCTCAATTAAGAAATCCAAAGCCGTTCCTTCCTCTGTCAAATCGATCCCGCCTTTTCAATTTCTTCGAGCATTCCTATTTTCGTTCGATCAAATCACCGAAAAAACAAAAGGGGCAAGCCCTAAAATTTACTGGAGCTCGACGCGATGATTGGTATCGCGATATTAGGGTTCGGGTATGGAAGTATTTGGTGGCAGCGAGGGTCAAGTCGATTGCGGCGTTGGAATTTGGGCTTGGAGGCGCGTCGGTGGCTCGAGTATGGTGAAGTTCGATCACCGTTGAGGGTTAGTGCGGACCTGGGAACATAAGCGATACAGTAGAGAGGGAGTTCGACGTCATTCATCGTCTGGAGGAGCCCTCGAGTTTCAGTTCACGGTGATTGGCGAAGTCGTGATGGAAGAAGGATAGTGCGGTGTTGGTTCTGGGTTGCAAAGATGGGTTAACAGGCTAGGGGTTGACAAGGATTAAGGTATGAATTAAATTCAAAATCAGTAATTAACTTAGGTATTATTTTTAGTGTGAAACAGTTTTAATGTAAATGCTTGGAAATTAGTTAAGACTGGAATTAGTCACTAATTCAGAATTTGGAAAAAGGAGGATTTTTTTTAGTGAATTATTATTATATGAATTTTTAATTAGTTAAGAGAAATATTTAAATTTAACACCGTTGGTTGTTCAAAACCTAGGAAGTAAAAATATATATATATTTAATTTAGTAACCGTTATATATGAATGAAATTTATTTATTCTATTAAATAGTTAATTTAAATAAATAAATGTTAACCAGAAAATTTAAATCAAATTATCGTAGGTGCGAATTCATTCAAGAAGATTCGTAGCCGGTGATTTGGAAATAAACAGGATATTCGACAACTGCAATTCCGGTGAGTAAATCTCACTCACCTTTAGAATTATTTTTATTTCATTAAAAATAATTGTTGTTGCTTGTTTGAATGTTTCTGCTTGTTTTATATATATATTAGTTATTTAGGCTATATATATATATATATATTGGGTTGATTGATTGGTTGGATTCCCGCAGTCTCATTAGCGGATGCCCGCAGTTTCATAGCGGATGATTACCCTATACGCCCCACGCTATGATTAGTGGATGACCTTCTATACCGCGATATTCTGCCACGAAGCAGAATGGGTATTATTTATGTGCTAACATCTGTGGATGCAGGAAAACAGGTTGGAGGAATCCAACTGGATTCCTCAAAAATATATTATCTGTTTGTTTATTTGTTTGCATATATATTGTTATATATGATGTGTTAGAAAAATAAATAAGTTGTTGCTTTGTGTGTTTAAATATCACTGGGCTTAAGTAATGATATTTAAAAATATCGTAAAAAGGATATTTGAGATTTTAAAAGGGAAAATTCTATTTTAAATAGAATTTGAATTTTTAAATGGAATAAAATATAAACTTGTTTTGAAAAATAAAACAAGTAGTTCTTTATAAACGAAGTTTATAAATAGTTCTTTTATAACGAAGTTATAAAATGAAGAGAAAAGAATTATCGTTTGATAATTCAGAAATAGAAATACAAGTGTGAAATTTAAATGAGAAATCTATCTTCAAAGAAAAATAGCAATATCGATTCCAAAAGGAATTAAAGTCGAGACTTGTTTAAAGAAATTGGATATAAGAATTCAAATAGAAATAGAATTTGAAATATAGTATTTCAAAGAAGAATTGAATAGAATTTGAAATATAGAATTTCAAAGAAGAATTGAAATATGAAATTTGAATAGAAACTTGAAATAGAAATTCAAATTTGAACATAGAATTTGAATAAAGAAATTCAAATGGGGATTTGAATATAGAATTTCAAAATAGAATTTGAGATAAACTTTGAAAATAGGATTTCAAAGTAGAATAGGAAATCCAAATGGGTTGAAATGGAATTTGAATTCAAAGGAATTCAAATGTGTTGGAATAAAGAAATTCAAATGGGATTTAAATATGAGATTTCAAATAGAAATTTAAATGAAGTTTAAATATTTAAATTCAAATATGATTTGATTATAGAATTTAAAGTGGAATTTAATTCAAAGGAATAAATTAAGATAGTGGGATTCAAGAAAATTAAATGTGGAGTTTAACTAATGAATTTGAATTTAGAATTCAAATGGTATTTGTAAATGAATTCGAATTTAGAATTCAATGGTGTTTGAAAGAAAATTGGAATATTTTAATTCAAATAGAGTTGGAAATAGATTTGAACATAGAAATTCAAATGGGGTTTGAATATTGGAATTTAAAAAGGGAATTCAAAATGGAGTTGAATATCTAAATTCAAGTATGAATTTCAAATATAGAAATTCAAAAAGGAGTTGAATTAAAGTGGGAATCCGAATAGAGGATTTGAAATGGAATCCGAATAGAGGATTTGAAATGGAATTCGAATAAAGGATTTGAAATGGAATTCGAATAGAGGATTTGAAATGGAATTCGAATAAAGAATTTGAAATGGAATTCGAAAAAAGGATTTCAAATGGGATTTGAATATAGGACTTAAAACTATGGAATTTGAAATGTAAAGATTCAAATGGAATTTGGAATATATATATCTATATATATATATTAGAAGGGAGTTGAATTCATTTAACGAAGTTTAAAAGTTTATATATAAATATAATTAAAACGAACTCGCCGCAGCGCTGCAGTTCGTAAAATAGCGATTCGAACTTCAATTGAATTTATAGAACCCAATTGAAGTCGGAATTCTTCGAAACAAGAAACGTCAGGACCGATTTGATAATAGCTTTCTAATGAAGGAGAAAAATCTGAATTTCGTCGTATAGATTTTGAGTTATGTCAAAATCAAATTTTCAGAAAAACAGCGCCAGAACTACTTAAAAACCATAACGGTTTATTTCATTTTATAAAAGGATTTTAAGCAAATAAAATCCGAATTTCTATTTAGAAAATTTCAGTTATAAAATATATGTGAACTCAGGTGGAGTAATGAATTGATTTTTGAAACAGAAATCAAATTTTTGATTATTGAATAGAATTAACTAATTCGAATAGTAATTAGTAAATGAGACGTTGAATTGATATTGAGCTTTAAATAAGAAAATTCGAGTTGAAATTTATATTCGAATAGAAAAGAGAACTAGAATTGAAATTGAAATTCAATTTGGTTATGAACGAGTTAAATATTTTGTTTGGACATGCTATGTTCAACAAAGAAGTGAAATAGGCAAAATGACTAATTAAAGAATAAATGGGCGAAACTGAATTCAAACGATTAGATGGTATTGAATTGAATTGAAAACAGGTGAACATGTGTTAAACAGATATGGGATGGAGTATATGAAGATTTTTATTTATGTGCCCGACAAAAAGGTACATGTTTAAATTCATATATGGGTTTTATGCGCCGTATCGGCAAGCCGCTTGGCTTTTCCTTTTTCTTTTTGATTGAGGAAGATACCGGGAAGCTATTTGAAATTTCCCGATGCTCCCGATACAGGGGAGGTTATGGCGAAATTTTCCGGAAATTTAAGGAGTTAGAATATTTTTAAGATATTTTGAAAATTTGAAATCATTGTATCGACGTATTGAATTCGATAGGAAAGTAAATATAAAAATCGAATGTTGTAAACAAAAAGGGATAGAGATAAGTGATTGGAATTGTTTCCAATTGCAAATAGAGATTTTTTCTAATATATAGAAAATAAAAGAAGTTAATATTTGGAAACGTTTTCCAAATGGCATAAGAGGCAAGAGAATTATTGAAAATATTTGGTTAACAAATATTGATAGAAGAAATAGAGAAGTGGTTTAATTAATGAAATATTAATTAAAGAGTCCAGTGATTTGTTTGATATGTTTGGATGAACACTTGTTTTTATTCGATAGTTAAATCACAGACTATCGAAGTTTTGACCATCGTTGTCAATATGGAGAGACCGGTTGGATTATTATCCAAAGAACCACTCCGTATCGGCATAAGCGTTGCGAACCAAGTATGCTGAATATATTGAAGACGGAGTAAAGTGCAAGGGCTTTTCTATTTATAGAAATAGTGCCTTCGGTTTCGTTCAATCCCAGAACGAACGTATATGGACGAATGTCTGACAGAGTATTTCCAATGATCAAATGGGTTGGTCTGTATGAGTATATATGGTTGCAACGGATTTATCCCTTAGCATAATATCCAGAATATTTGTGCAAAGCAACTAGTGATTAACGGATCTGACAATGTGGCATTCAAAGTGATGGTGCTATAAATGAATGGTAAGTATTCGTAGCCTCAGGCCTCAACAACCGGGAAAGGACAAAAATCGGGCAGGCAGCATGGCTATGTGGGTCGCACCCATTAGGGTGTATAATCACCTATCTAGAGAAATTCCTTTTGTTTCTAAATCTATCGATTCTGCCCATTCGGGAAACGGTGGTTTGAGTCCAACCGTTGGTGATATACATTCGATACACTCAAGCGAAATGAGTGGTCGGTCATGTGTGGGCCGGGTTGCAAGATGTTCTTGTTGAACCCAGGTGTATTTGCCTCTAGAGATACATCATCGGAAGGTGGTTCCATACCTTGTCATGTTGGAAATCCAATCTCCAATAAGCGCCATGAGGGTTTTGATTTTATAATATATGTGGAGCGTGAGATGCAAGCGTTCTGCTATTTGGTTATTTACTTGATGTAGACATTATTATAATATCATTGGATTTGATATCAAAGTGTTTTGGGTTATAGTAAGGTAAAAACCGTCCGTGTTTATGTGTGGGCTGGTCTTACTATTACCTTTTCCTTTGAAAGGATTTTTAAAAGTTAAACAAGTGGTTGGAGTTTACTCACACCAGTCCCATGACTGACCCAGAGTTTGTTTTGTTTTGTTTTCCTAAACTCTTGGGTGCCCAAATTTGTACGGGCAGTCAAGTGTTTCAGGCTTTCACAGATTCATTTGAAGGAGCTGAAAGTAGGAGGCTTCACCAGTTAGCTATAGACTACCATATATTCCGCTGTGGACCTTGTTTGTATCTGGAAACAGGTGTTTATAACTGTTCCAGAAATGACTGTTGTGCTCTGATGATGGTATGTATATAAAGTTACTGATTTGTATTTCAAGAGTTACATTATGAAATATATTTTATTCGTTCCGCTGTGAGTTTTGTGATCTTCGTTTTCTTCTATTCTAATATTTCTATCTTTCTAATTCTCATCCTCTAACTTCTTTCTAATAATGGTTCGTATTTCTGTGTTATTTGGGTTGGACGTGTAGTGTTATTAGTCAACTCAGATAGCACGGATTTGCGGGTCGCTACAGGTGGTATCAGAGCTTAGGTTGAGCGAACACCTAGGCTTGTGTGGAGTTGTGCTCATTAGAGATAGGGTCAGTAGTGCCCTAGAATGAGTTGAGCGTATATATACGAGGGAGCGTATTTGTTAATTGATATAAAAGTTGTTTTATATTGTGTTGACTAGTCTGTTGAGTGATTTATGAATTCTGGTCGAATCGTGGGACGCCACGAAGTCGATAGGGATTTCTAAACACTTGAACAGAAAATACGACATGATATTGTTTTAAAGTGGGTGAAATTATTTTACCCAAAATTTCTATTTTGATATAGGAAGAATAATTTTCTAGAATTATTATATTATATGGATGTGTTGATTGATATCATTATAATCAGATAAGATTATAAAAATTGAAATGGTTATATATAACCAAATAGAATTTGTATAGGAATTAAATATACAAATGAGATAAATTAGAATTAAATTCAAACCAGAATTGAGAATTCAAAATCCTGGGAAGTTGAAAAATATTTTTCAAAGTATATTAAAATAATATAGTTTTGTTTTAAAAGGATTTGAAAGGAAATCATTTTAATGGATTTTGAATATGGTAAAGCACTGAACTCACTTCAGTGGCTGGGAAATAATTCTGATGATGATTGCAACATCATCAGTGTTCATTTCCGAGTTTCTAAGTGATGAATTGCTGCCTTAGAAAGTTTTGATGGAATTTGTTTGAAAGAAAACAAATTGGTTTGAATATTCAAATGTTTTGAATTTGTGATGGAAATAAATATATGTATATATTTATGGGATTTCAAAAGAATTTGAAAAGAAAAACCCAGGGATTTGGATTCTGGAATTTAAATTTAACTTAAACAAGTTAAATGGGTCGAAGTGAACGAATTGATTAAATCAATTTGAATTGGTTAAATAGAACATATATTGGATATAAATGGATTGATCGTAGATCGTTCGAATTGAATGAAGAAGACCAAAAGTTTTGGTTGGAATTAACTTTGTTGAAATATGAGTAGGTGAGTTTCAACATGAAGGAGTTATGAAAAGTTAACCAGTTTATAGTATTTTTCCTACCTTAGCAATTTCGAGGACGAAATTATTTTAAGGGGGAAAGAATGTAACGACCAAGGTTTTTTGAACGATTAATTTTAAATATTTAATATCGTTTTAAATATTGTGTTGATAATATAAAAGAATTTTTTTTATTGAATTTATCGATTAAATAATCGATATAGGATATAATTCAGATTTAAAACTGAATCGAAACGATACAGTCGATTAATATAAATTCTGTTTGAAATGGAACGATAATAATAATTTAATTTCGATGAATTTAATTGTTTGAAATCTATTTATATTTTAAGCAATTGAATTTAATCTTTTCCAGACAATCAAATTAGGCCATGGAATTTGTTCTAGTGTTTTCAGAATAGTAGTATAACCCTATGGGTGTCAGTTACTACGCTAAAAACAGAGTTCGAAATCAACGGGAATTTTAAATCAAATAAATTCATATTAATTATAATTAAATAAAAATAAAAATATAGGGCAGCTAAGTGTTGGATATCAAGCCAACCAAAGTACCACAGCCGCCCTAAGCATTTCATTTCGCAGAACTATAGCTTCCTCGAGACAACAACTTTGTCTCCAAGTTTCAGAATCCAGGAAACAAAAATAAATGGCAGCGTACATTTTGTTTTCCCCTTTCTTCTATAAATTGCAATGCTCCCCCTTTCTATTTCTTCAGAAAAAAAAAATCGGAGTTCCTCTTCTCAATTAAGAAATCCAAAGCCGTTCCTTCCTCTGTCAAATCGATCCCGCCTTTTCAATTTCTTCGAGCATTCCTATTTTCGTTCGATCAAATCACCGAAAAAACAAAAGGGGCAAGCCCTAAAATTTACTGGAGCTCGACGCGATGATTGGTATCGCGATATTAGGGTTCGGGTATGGAAGTATTTGGTGGCAGCGAGGGTCAAGTCGATTGCGGCGTTGGAATTTGGGCTTGGAGGCGCGTCGGTGGCTCGAGTATGGTGAAGTTCGATCACCGTTGAGGGTTAGTGCGGACCTGGGAACATAAGCGATACAGTAGAGAGGGAGTTCGACGTCATTCATCGTCTGGAGGAGCCCTCGAGTTTCAGTTCACGGTGATTGGCGAAGTCGTGATGGAAGAAGGATAGTGCGGTGTTGGTTCTGGGTTGCAAAGATGGGTTAACAGGCTAGGGGTTGACAAGGATTAAGGTATGAATTAAATTCAAAATCAGTAATTAACTTAGGTATTATTTTTAGTGTGAAACAGTTTTAATGTAAATGCTTGGAAATTAGTTAAGACTGGAATTAGTCACTAATTCAGAATTTGGAAAAAGGAGGATTTTTTTTAGTGAATTATTATTATATGAATTTTTAATTAGTTAAGAGAAATATTTAAATTTAAAACCGTTGGTTGTTCAAAACCTAGGAAGTAAAAATATATATATATTTAATTTAGTAACCGTTATATATGAATGAAATTTATTTATTCTATTAAATAGTTAATTTAAATAAATAAATGTTAACCAGAAAATTTAAATCAAATTATCGTAGCTGCGAATTCATTCAAGAAGATTCGTAGCCGGTGATTTGGAAATAAACAGGATATTCGACAACTGCAATTCCGGTGAGTAAATCTCACTCACCTTTAGAATTATTTTTATTTCATTAAAAATAATTGTTGTTGCTTGTTTGAATGTTTCTGCTTGTTTTATATATATTAGTTATTTAGGCTATATATATATATATATTGGGTTGATTGATTGGTTGGATTCCCGCAGTCTCATTAGCGGATGCCCGCAGTTTCATAGCGGATGATTACCCTATACGCCCCACGCTATGATTAGTGGATGACCTTCTATACCGCGATATTCTGCCACGAAGCAGAATGGGTATTATTTATGTGCTAACATCTGTGGATGCAGGAAAACAGGTTGGAGGAATCCAACTGGATTCCTCAAAAATATATTATTTGTTTGTTTATTTGTTTGCATATATATTGTTATATATGATGTGTTAGAAAAATAAATAAGTTGTTGCTTTGTGTGTTTAAATATCACTGGGCTTAAGTAATGATATTTAAAAATATCGTAAAAAGGATATTTGAGATTTTAAAAGGGAAAATTCTATTTTAAATAGAATTTGAATTTTTAAATGGAATAAAATATAAACTTGTTTTGAAAAATAAAACAAGTAGTTCTTTATAAACGAAGTTTATAAATAGTTCTTTTATAATGAAGTTATAAAATGAAGAGAAAAGAATTATCGTTTGATAATTCAGAAATAGAAATACAAGTGTGAAATTTAAATGAGAAATCTATCTTCAAAGAAAAATAGCAATATCGATTCCAAAAGGAATTAAAGTCGAGACTTGTTTAAAGAAATTGGATATAAGAATTCAAATAGAAATAGAATTTGAAATATAGTATTTCAAAGAAGAATTGAATAGAATTTGAAATATAGAATTTCAAAGAAGAATTGAAATATGAAATTTGAATAGAAACTTGAAATAGAAATTCAAATTTGAACATAGAATTTGAATAAAGAAATTCAAATGGGGATTTGAATATAGAATTTCAAAATAGAATTTGAGATAAACTTTGAAAATAGGATTTCAAAGTAGAATAGGAAATCCAAATGGGTTGAAATGGAATTTGAATTCAAAGGAATTCAAATGTGTTGGAATAAAGAAATTCAAATGGGATTTAAATATGAGATTTCAAATAGAAATTTAAATGAAGTTTAAATATTTAAATTCAAATATGATTTGATTATAGAATTTAAAGTGGAATTTAATTCAAAGGAATAAATTAAGATAGTGGGATTCAAGAAAATTAAATGTGGAGTTTAACTAATGAATTTGAATTTAGAATTCAAATGGTATTTGTAAATGAATTCGAATTTAGAATTCAATGGTGTTTGAAAGAAAATTGGAATATTTTAATTCAAATAGAGTTGGAAATAGATTTGAACATAGAAATTCAAATGGGGTTTGAATATTGGAATTTAAAAAGGGAATTCAAAATGGAGTTGAATATCTAAATTCAGGTATGAATTTCAAATATAGAAATTCAAAAAGGAGTTGAATTAAAGTGGGAATCCGAATAGAGGATTTGAAATGGAATCCGAATAGAGGATTTGAAATGGAATTCGAATAAAGGATTTGAAATGGAATTCGAATAGAGGATTTGAAATGGAATTCGAATAAAGAATTTGAAATGGAATTCGAAAAAAGGATTTCAAATGGGATTTGAATATAGGACTTAAAACTATGGAATTTGAAATGTAAAGATTCAAATGGAATTTGGAATATATATATCTATATATATATATATTAGAAGGGAGTTGAATTCATTTAACGAAGTTTAAAAGTTTATATATAAATATAATTAAAACGAACTCGCCGCAGCGCTGCAGTTCGTAAAATAGCGATTCGAACTTCAATTGAATTTATAGAACCCAATTGAAGTCGGAATTCTTCGAAACAAGAAACGTCAGGACCGATTTGATAATAGCTTTCTAATGAAGGAGAAAAATCTGAATTTCGTCGTATAGATTTTGAGTTATGTCAAAATCAAATTTTCAGAAAAACAGCGCCAGAACTACTTAAAAACCATAACGGTTTATTTCATTTTATAAAAGGATTTTAAGCAAATAAAATCCGAATTTCTATTTAGAAAATTTCAGTTATAAAATATATGTGAACTCAGGTGGAGTAATGAATTGATTTTTGAAACAGAAATCAAATTTTTGATTATTGAATAGAATTAACTAATTCGAATAGTAATTAGTAAATGAGACGTTGAATTGATATTGAGCTTTAAATAAGAAAATTCGAGTTGAAATTTATATTCGAATAGAAAAGAGAACTAGAATTGAAATTGAAATTCAATTTGGTTATGAACGAGTTAAATATTTTGTTTGGACATGCTATGTTCAACAAAGAAGTGAAATAGGCAAAATGACTAATTAAAGAATAAATGGGCGAAACTGAATTCAAACGATTAGATGGTATTGAATTGAATTGAAAACAGGTGAACATGTGTTAAACAGATATGGGATGGAGTATATGAAGATTTTTATTTATGTGCCCGACAAAAAGGTACATGTTTAAATTCATATATGGGTTTTATGCGCCGTATCGGCAAGCCGCTTGGCTTTTCCTTTTTCTTTTTGATTGAGGAAGATACCGGGAAGCTATTTGAAATTTCCCGATGCTCCCGATACAGGGGAGGTTATGGCGAAATTTTCCGGAAATTTAAGGAGTTAGAATATTTTTAAGATATTTTGAAAATTTGAAATCATTGTATCGACGTATTGAATTCGATAGGAAAGTAAATATAAAAATCGAATGTTGTAAACAAAAAGGGATAGAGATAAGTGATTGGAATTGTTTCCAATTGCAAATAGAGATTTTTTCTAATATATAAAAAATAAAAGAAGTTAATATTTGGAAACGTTTTCCAAATGGCATAAGAGGCAAGAGAATTATTGAAAATATTTGGTTAACAAATATTGATAGAAGAAATAGAGAAGTGGTTTAATTAATGAAATATTAATTAAAGAGTCCAGTGATTTGTTTGATATGTTTGGATGAACACTTGTTTTTATTCGATAGTTAAATCACAGACTATCGAAGTTTTGACCATCGTTGTCAATATGGAGAGACCGGTTGGATTATTATCCAAAGAACCACTCCGTATCGGCATAAGCGTTGCGAACCAAGTATGCTGAATATATTGAAGACGGAGTAAAGTGCAAGGGCTTTTCTATTTATAGAAATAGTGCCTTCGGTTTCGTTCAATCCCAGAACGAACGTATATGGACGAATGTCTGACAGAGTATTTCCAATGATCAAATGGGTTGGTCTGTATGAGTATATATTGTTGCAACGGATTTATCCCTTAGCATAATATCCAGAATATTTGTGCAAAGCAACTAGTGATTAACGGATCTGACAATGTGGCATTCAAAGTGATGGTGCTATAAATGAATGGTAAGTATTCGTAGCCTCAGGCCTCAACAACCGGGAAAGGACAAAAATCGGGCAGGCAGCATGGCTATGTGGGTCGCACCCATTAGGGTGTATAATCACCTATCTAGAGAAATTCCTTTTGTTTCTAAATCTATCGATTCTGCCCATTCGGGAAACGGTGGTTTGAGTCCAACCGTTGGTGATATACATTCGATACACTCAAGCGAAATGAGTGGTCGGTCATGTGTGGGCCGGGTTGCAAGATGTTCTTGTTGAACCCAGGTGTATTTGCCTCTAGAGATACATCATCGGAAGGTGGTTCCATACCTTGTCATGTTGGAAATCCAATCTCCAATAAGCGCCATGCGGGTTTTGATTTTATAATATATGTGGAGCGTGAGATGCAAGCGTTCTGCTATTTGGTTATTTACTTGATGTAGACATTATTATAATATCATTGGATTTGATATCAAAGTGTTTTGGGTTATAGTAAGGTAAAAACCGTCTGTGTTTATGTGTGGGCTGGTCTTACTATTACCTTTTCCTTTGAAAGGATTTTTAAAAGTTAAACAAGTGGTTGGAGTTTACTCACACCAGTCCCATGACTGACCCAGAGTTTGTTTTGTTTTGTTTTGTTTTCCTAAACTCTTGGGTGCCCAAATTTGTACGGGCAGTCAAGTGTTTCAGGCTTTCACAGATTCATTTGAAGGAGCTGAAAGCAGGAGGCTTCACCAGTTAGCTATAGACTACCATATATTCCGCTGTGGACCTTGTTTGTATCTGGAAACAGGTGTTTATAACTGTTCCAGAAATGATTGTTGTGCTCTGATGATGGTATGTATATAAAGTTACTGATTTGTATTTCAAGAGTTACATTATGAAATATATTTTATTCGTTCCGCTGTGAGTTTTGTGATCTTCGTTTTCTTCTATTCTAATATTTCTATCTTTCTAATTCTCATCCTCTAACTTCTTTCTAATAATGGTTCGTATTTCTGTGTTATTTGGGTTGGACGTGTAGTGTTATTAGTCAACTCAGATAGCACGGATTTGCGGGTCGCTACACTTATGGCACCAGGGCAGGCAAGGGGGCAAGTTCAGGCTATTGCGGCCCCACCGCTGCAAGAAAGAGGTAGAACAATTTCTGTTGAAAGCTTAGTTTTTCTGTTTGATCATCCTGTCCGTACCTTATTCTATTCTGGAGCATCTCATTCGTTTATCTCTGCATCATTAGTTGAATTACTGCACTTGAACACCAGTTTAGTAGAGGATCCCTTGGTTGTTTCAAATCCAATTGGGGGTTCGGCTCATTTGACCATGATATGTTTGGATTTGAAAATCTCTATACTTAGCGTTGAATTTAGATGTGATGCTTATGTATTGGGCTTCACGGGCTATAGGCTAATTTTAGGAATGGATTGGTTATCTAGAAATGGGGCCATTCTTGATTGTGAAAGGAGAGTAGTTAGGCTTGTGACTCGCCTTGGTAATGCTCTCGACATCTTTTGTAATCCCATAAATTCCGTTATACTAAGTTTTCTTGAATCGCTTGACTCGTCTGTAGAGAATCTGCGATCGGTAGAGGTGGTCCGGGAATATCCGGATGTGTTTGAGGAGGTGAAGGGCTTACCTCCAAAGCGGGAGATAGACTTTCGAATTTATCTTGTGGATAATGCTAAACCCGTATCTTTGCCAGTGCGCCACATGGCTCCTCGTGAAAGGGGGGAACTCAATAAGCAAGTGAAGGAGTTGCTTGAGAAGGGTTTCATAAGACGTAGTATATCAGAGTGGGGTGCTCCAGTAATATTTGCTACAAAGGCGGATGGGTCCCTTAGACTTTGTGTGGACTATAGAGAACTAAACAAGCTTACTAAAAAGAACCGACACCCACTGCCAAGGATTGACGATCTCTTTGATCAGTTAGTTGGCGCCTCAGTGTTTTCGCAGTTGAACTTAGCCACTGGCTTTCATCAATTGAGAGTGGCTGAGGATAGTATAGATAAGACTGCTTTTAGGACTCCTGACGGATTCTATGAATGGCTAGTGATGCCCTTTGGTTTGACAAACGCCCCCGCATATTTTGTTGATTTGATGAATAGGGTGTTTAGGGAGTACCTTAACAAATTCGTGGTAGTCTTTGTGGATGACATCTTAGTCTTTTCTAAGAATGAAGAAGAGCATGCCCTACATCTTAGGGAAGTGTTGGAAACCCTTCGAGCGCATAACCTTAAGGCAAAATTTTCTAAGTGTCACTTCTGGAGGAAAGAAGTACGGTTCTTAGGGCATGTGGTTTCCAAGGAAGGGATAGCAGTGGATCCCGCAAAGGTGGTGGCCATCCAAGATTGGAAGGTCCCTAAAAATGTAACCGAAGTAAGAAGTTTCTTGGGTTTGGCTGGCTATTATAGGAAGTTTATCAAAGACTTCGCAAAAATATCAGCTCCATTAACACGGTTAATGAAGAAGAACCTGGTCTTTACGTGGGACGAAGATTGTGATGATGCGTTCCAACGTTTAAAGAGAGCCTTAACTTCAGCCCCAGTCTTAGTGCTGCCAGACGGGAATAAACCGTTTACCGTCTATACCGATGTTTGTGGGACGGGACTTGGCGCGGTCCTCATGCAAGAGGGAAGAGTAATAGCCTATGGTGGAAGGCAGTTGAGGGTTCATGAAAAGAATTACCCTACGCATGACCTTGAGTTAGCCGCAATTGTTTTCACGATTAAGTCTTGACGTCACTATTTCTTGGTGAGAAATTCGAACTGTTCACTGACCACAAATCATTAAAATACTTATTCTCTCAGAAGGATTTGAATTTAAGGCAACAACGGTGGATGGAATTCCTAGCCTCCTACGATTTTGAAATAGCATATACCCCGGGCAAGGGTAACGTGGTAGCAGACGCCTTAAGTAGGAAAAGGTTGTCCTTGAGTCCGTTGTTTGTTGAACGACAAAGCTTATAATTCATCTCCATGTTTGACTTTAGACCCTCCGTTGACCTAGTACGTGGTTTGTTAGCATCCTTGGAGGTTAGACCTACACTTATAGGACGAGTTGGTGAGGCACAGCAAGACGACCCCCAGTTGGTTGAGGTAGTAGAAAGGCTCAAAGGAGGGGAGTCGTCTAGCCATCTTCGTAGGTATACCCTAGACGATAAGGGTTGGTTACGAAGGGATAATAGACTTTGTGTACCACAAGACGAAGACTTAAGGAAGGCCATTCTTGATGATGCTCATCGCTCAAAGATGACCATTCATCCCGGCGGAAACAAGATGTACAAAGATATGAAGCGAGTTTTCTTTTGGGCCGGTATGAAGAAGGATGTGACCGAGTACGTCGCTAGATGCTTGGTGTGCCAACGAGTAAAAGCGGAACAAAGGAAACCCGGTGGGTTGCTTCACCCATTGGAAGTTCCACTATGGAAATGGGAAAGCGCCTCAATGGATTTTGTGGATCGATTACCCAGATCAAGGAAGGGTAATACGGGGATTTGGGTTATAGTAGATAGACTTACTAAGAGCGCCCATTTTATTCCCGTGAAAAGTAAGAGGACTGCTCCGTGGTTGGCTTCTGTATACATTAAAGAGATAGTTCGTTTGCACGGTATTCCTTCTAGTATAGTAAGCGACCGTGATCCCATCTTCACTAGCGAATTTTGGAAAAGTTTACAAGAGGCGGTAGGGACTCAGCTATGTTTGAGCATCGCATATCATCCTCAGACGGACGGCCAGACCGAGAGGGTGAATCGTACTCTAGAGGATCTTTTAAGGCTTTGTATCCTAGACTTTGGGGTACATGGGAAGAGCACCTTCCGTTGGTAGAATTCACATATAATAATAGCTTTCAGTCTAGTATTGGCATGGCACCTTTCGAAGCTCTTTATGGAAGGCCTTGCCGTTCGCCTACATGTTGGTGGGAATCTACCGATAAAATCATACTTGGGCCCGATATGGTTAGGGAAACCTCGGATAAGATCGATTTGATTCGAAGGAGGATGAAAGCAGCACAAGATAGGTAGAAATCGTATGCTGATAAGAGGAGGACAGATCTTGAGTTTGACATTGGGGACATGGTTTTTATCAAAGTATCTCCGTTACGGAATGTTGTTCGCTTTGGGTCCGTTGGGAAATTAGCGCCAAGGTTTGTAGGGCCGTTTCCTATAAAAGACAGGATTGGGAAGATGGCGTATAGGGTGGAGTTGCCTGAGAAACTTAGTGGAGTACACGACGTATTCCATGTATCACATTTGAGGAAGTGTTTGCACAAGACCGCGGAGGTGGTAGAGCCGAGCTTGCTTAAAGAGGTGGAAATAGAGCGTGATGCAACAATTAGACGAGCTCCTACATGCATTCTTGGGTCGGAGATCAAAAAGTTGAGGAATCGAGAGGTCAGACTAGTTAAGGTGCAATGGGGAGATGATGAGAGCAACGCTACTTGGGAGACAGAAGAGAAGATGCGTTCGTTGTACCCTTTTCTTTTTGAGGGTATGTCTTTTAATTTCTCCTTCATCACTTAGCTTATCTTATCTTATCTTTAGTATGTCCTCTCATTAGTATCTTTGACCTTTAGTTAGGATAATTCTATGGTTGAAACATGTGTTTGAGACATGTTATGTATGATGGATGCAAAATGGATGCAAGTGGTTGCTAGTGGTTGCTCGTGGATGCATATATACACACACTTTAGGCACTAGATCGGCTCAGTCACTACATATTGCATATTGGATAAATGAATGTATTTAGTATAATGGTTGTACCATCATATAGATGCTGCATTCGGTTGAATGGATGTGCACGCATATAGAAGTAGTATGTAAGCAATTAGGATCTTTTGCATACATAATGGATGCATGGCACTATCATGAATTGCATCAAGGAGGTCAACTGAATCAGTGGACCGCCTAATTTTGCATTAGATACAGACATATACACACACTATGCATTTAAACATAAAAGCATTAGAAGTCTATAAGGATAGTGGATGCCAGTGTTTGATGATTGAGTAGATGGTTGATTGGATGTTAGGTTAAACATTCTCCTTGATTTGAAGATTTCGGGGTCGAAATCCTTTAAGGAGGGGAGAATGTAACACCCCGTAAATCAGTTAATACTAATATTCACAAATTAAAAGAATTAATATTGAGAATTTGCACGAAATAGCCTTAAAAAGGCATATAACAAATTTGAGATATGTGAATTGCCTTAAAAGGCGAAAAATGGAATTAAGACATTAATTGGAAAATTAATGTGTAGAAATGGTCATAAGTTAATTATGGATTAATTTGAATTCATGAATAGGTGCGTGTGTATATATATATATATATTTATATATATATGGGCAGTTAATGTAAACATGAATAGAAGTTTATTAATTTGCTGAGTGTTTGCTGAGTCACTTCTGACTCATTGCTGAGTCAATAAGATAAACCCCATCTTGTCTGAACGGCTGCGGTTATTTCTAGGTTAAATCTAATGGCCTAAATGAATCCTAAATTCTATAAATAAGTGGGTAGTCTCTCATTCTAATTCATATGAAAAATTGGAGAGCTACCGACATGCCGTTGCCATGGAGTCCAGCGTAGCCGTCACAAACTAAAGAAGAAGAAGAAGGCCTAATCTACAAACTAAATCTATTCAAATCAAATCAAAAGCTCTCTCTCTCTATTTCTCTTCTTTAAAATTGTGAGTATGCTGATTCTCACAATGTTATTATAAAATAATTCGATTAATTTATGAATTGGATCACCAGAAAGTGATATGAATTGTTATGTATTTGTAAATTTTGTTGTGGATCTCTTATGCTATTATGTTATCATATATATATTGTTATGTTGTAGTGATTATGTTGTAAATAATCCTATGCTATGTCATATGTGATTAATCATGCTATGCTATGTTATAAATCATGTTATGCCATGTTGTAAGTCATGTTATGCTATGTTGTAAATCATATCAAGTTATGTTGCAAATTATGATATGCTATGTTGTAAATCTTATATATGTTGTAGATCTCATATTATCACATGTGTTGAAATACTTATGTTATATGATAATGAGGTCATGTTAAGTTGTGTTCAATCATACAAGTTGTAAAATCATGATGTTAGTATTTATGCGAATTGGATCATGTTTAAAGTTTATGTTTTTTTTATAATAGATCTTGATTATGGGAATTTTCCTATTGGGTTAGGTGTACCCATATACATGAATCTACAAATTAATTGGATCTTGAATATGGGAATTTGCCTATTAAGTTAGGTGTACCCATACACATGAATCTATGATTAAATGAATTTTGATTTTTGGGAATTTGCCTATTGAGTTAGGTGTACCCCTATAAAACCATATTGTTAATGATGTTGATTCACACATGTCCTATACAAGTTTATTAAATTTGATCAAAATCATATTATGTGAATTATGAATAAGTTGACACCCTTAGATCCATGACATGTATAACCTTATGCAAGTTGTAATGTATGCAAGTTTTACCCCTTGTTATGATTTATTTAGTCACATATATATGTTGTTGTCGTGAATATTTTCTTTTATGCTATGAGTTAGACTAATAGGGTCTAGCATACATTTTGCGAATAAATGTTCAAACGTGGGGTAGGGGTAATATTAGGAAATTAATAAATTGGGGTGCAATTGATATGATTTTGCATGCCTTAAATGGATGTCCATAATTGAGTCAATTATGGACATTGTTAAATTTGGAATTAATTAATAATTCAAGTAGGGAATTATTAAAATTGGGGAAAGTGGATTATTAATAATAATCAATGCTTAGGACACGAGGTTGGACCCGTTTGTGACGTAAACCTGCCCGGACCCGCCCGGCAAATCCAGTAGTCACAAATGTCGGCCCAATGTGAGAGGTCCTAGGCCCAAACTAAAGCATAACAGTTGTAAAGACACGAGGTTAGACTCTTTTATGGTGTAAGACTGCCCGGACCCGCCGGCAAATCCAGCTGCCATAAATGCCAGTCTAATGTGAGAGGTCTTTATGAGGTTATGGCCTTAATGAATTAAGAAATACTTAGCCAGATAATCATGTAAGGTGGGACATGGGGGTTAAGTAGGTGCCTTGGGTGGCATGAGGAATCTAATGGTTGCCTTTAAAGGCATTTGAAATACGATTATACTTAACCAAATACACATGTAAATGAACATGACTAAGTGGGTTAAGTGGATGGACTAATGGGACAAGCTTAGGTGGAATGCTGGTGGGAAATAATGGGGGCCCATTTCAACCAGTATCCCAAAACGTATCTTTGTGGGCTCGACCCAATTCGAGGACGGGACACGCATTCTGGGTTTGACTATAAGAGGCCAAAACAGGGAGCGGTGGCAACGCAAGTCCAACGGGTTTCATATGCGTGTGTGGACCCGGGCTGGTAGGTAAGACGTTGTTGCATCGTGTAGGTATAAGCCGTGCATCTCCGTTATATCGGGTTGCCTGAAACGACCCGTAACTTCCCCGTAAAGGAAAGCGTCGGATAGTTCGAGAACTAGCCACAACAGAACGCATATAAAAGAACATTTCATTGTATTTTACAACAGTGCATCAGATTACAAGAATATACAGAGTAAAAATGAATATTACACAGAAATATCAGAAATTTAAATTACATTTAAATACATAGCAGCGGAAAATAATACAATACACAACTAGAAGAGATATACGGATACAAAGCTTTCCGGATATCGTTCCAGCTGTAAACCAGGATCCTGTGAATATAAATCTGCAAAACCAAAACTACTAGCTGCCCGTGTCAAAATAAGGGCACCCAGAGTTTAGGTTAAAACAATAAACTCCAGGTCAGTCATGTGACTGGTGTGAGAACTAAAACAGTTAATCTTTATTTTAAAGTTAGGTAAATCAAGGGACCACGCCGTATAACACGGAACGGGTTTCCTCCCAAGAATACCAGTGCATAAAACAACAGCGCAATGCTAAATAAAGAAGAATGAAGCTGTTATAAGACCCAGGTCCCATCACACAATGCAACGCAGCCGAGGATAGGGTTTTCCCTTATAACAGCCAAAGAATGCTTGATACGTTTAAAACAAATCGTTTGATACTATTATAAGTGCATAGTGTATAAACAACTTCAAATCATAAGTATCAATCATAGGCGGCATGAATGCCCCATCCCACTATGTCACCATACTAGGTTCTACAATTAAAACCGCAAATGTCACGTATTTGGAAATTGGATTTCCGTCTATGAACCGAGGCAAAAGATAGTCCTCAACCGATTCGAGACGCTCTAGCCCGCCCCTCAGGATCAGAACGCATCAACCCTTTAGATCGTCAGGGCCGGTCCACCGATGTGGATTATTATGCCTGAACACTACGTTTCCCCACCCTATGGGGTGTAAGTCTGGTCCGTCCGCCGACCAGAATGCATCGGCCGAAACCGATATAACCGAGGCGCCTCGCAACAGCAACA
The DNA here is from genome assembly GCA_030737875.1 of Allium sativum. Classification (NCBI taxonomy): domain Eukaryota; kingdom Viridiplantae; phylum Streptophyta; class Magnoliopsida; order Asparagales; family Amaryllidaceae; genus Allium; species Allium sativum. The sequence continues at coordinate 992,862,218 of CM060924.1, read as the reverse complement.
ACCACATAAGTCAAACTCGTCAGGGCGTGTAAAACCACTGACGCCACTTCTAGCTAGAAAGAAACGCAAGTCCTCCCTGATGTCCTCTCCCGTTTTTGGTTCACAACCGGGGTGTGAGGCTCGCAAATTCACGTTACACAAAGCTGTGCCACACAGGCTATGCTTTGATCATCACCACAAGACTTTGCTTTTCAACAGAAGCCTCGATCAATTGCCACTTAGGCATGCCACACAGGCAATTCACTCCATGCGTTTGATATCCATCAACATATAACCTCTGAGCTCGTACGTCTCAGAGAAGGGCGTTAAGCAAAAGAATAAATTCTCCGCCGCCAAACAGATATATATTTAATAGAGATCGATCACGCGGACTAAAATCCAATGTCAGACACACAGTCCATTTACAAGTCCGTTCTGGGTCTGAACGAAACCGGAGGCACCTAGTACCCCGCATATCCATCGATCTCCAAGTACGTCTGGACGATCACCAACTGTTTCCATCTTCTTGGGTGTACAGCCCAATCAAGATCATCAGTAATCACCCAAATGACGTGAAGACTTCCGGTCTTCGACCACCGCCTTCATCTTCGACACCACGTCGAATCAGTTATTCAGAATGGGACAAACCCGGTCTTTCTGAATAACTCGCGTATATATTATAAAAGTGTTACACAAACACAACATACGCCTCATTCCAACTCAGAATATTCTTTTATTCAAATATTCCTATACTTTGGGGAAAGTTCCCATTAATTTTATCCAAGAAAAATTCTTTAAATTTATTCTTTAATCTCCTTTGAATATCAATTCAAACTAGTCGGGATTAGCGAACCACACCGAAGTAATCATTTATTTTATTTCCCAATCCCAACCTATTCATCCCATGAAGTAAAACTGGTAGTACTTCATATCTAACACCACAGTGTTATCGGTAATTCAATTACCATTTCACGTTCAAATCTAATTAAAGATTTAACTATCACTTGGAGTAAAACTGGTGATACTCCATTCTCGATCTTTTCAATCTATTTAAAGATTCATTAAAACTCCACTTAGTTTTAATCTTTAACTGGGTTAAAGAATCAGTGTCATTTAAAACACGGTTCACGATAAACCCAAAATCACATTCATTAATTATCGGGTTAAAGAACGAGTGTTATTTAAAACACTGTTCACGATAAACCCAAAAATCAATACCAATTCAATCCCAATTAAATATTATTTAATTGGTACACTTCATTAAATCTAAATAAAAAGATTTAATCTTTCTTAACTGGGTTCAAGAACAGTGTTAGTGAAGACACCATTCACGACAAACCCAAATCACATTCGATATTCAATACAAGGCTCTGAATAGAAAATATATCGGCTTATATTCAATATCAAATTCCACGACTAACAAATGTCGTATTGGAAATAACGATATAAATATATCTTTCAAATTTCCATAACAACACCTGTATAATCACTAATTCCAACATCGAAATATTCCGAAGACAATTTCGATTCAAATCCACTCCAATGCAATCATTGGAAATTCTGGTTACTTTTAAAACCCTTTTCAAATTCAGTTTATTTATTTAAAAATAAATAGAATTATATTTCTAGTTCAAAACTAGTTCATTTCGATAAAAATCTATTTTTATCTTTTCAAATATGGAGTTTTTCATCCCAATCCTTTCTAAATCATTTCTTATGATTTTACACAAATTATTACTATTTTTAATAATTTTATCAAGGCCCGTACAGTCGATTTCCATCAATGGCCATCGAACTGCACTTACAGCGACCTTTTTCAAATTTGATTTGGACATAATTCCAAATCCAACCATTATATTTCAAATTTCTAACATTCGCTAGAAAGCTCTTTTCGATACGAACCCAACGGTTCCGGTTTTAGGAGAATCCGACGGTCGGATCTCCCGCGATGTCCGTTTGAAATAAATGGTCGAAATTTACGAACTGCCGCGGCGCGGCGCGTTCTATTCAGGCCATTATATTATATATATAATATATATAATATATTTCGTCGATTTCTATTTAAAACGAATTATATAAATAGTTTTAAAATTCGTTTTAAAATCTATTTCAACTTCCATTTCAATTCAAAGCAAAAATTGAATTCTTCTCTGTAAATTCGTTTTAAAATTCATTTCTATTCAATTCAAATTTTAATTCAATTTGAATTCATTTCAATTTGCTTTCAATTCAATTTGAATTCGTTTTCAATTCAATTCATTTCGAAATCGCTTTCAATTTAATTCATTTCGAAATCACTTTCAATTCAATTCACTTCGAAATCACTTTCAATTCAATTCACTTTGAATTCGTTTTCAATTCAATTCACTTTGAATACGTTTTCAATTCAATTTATTTCGAAATCGTTTTCAATTCAATTCATTTCGAAATCGTTTTCAATTCAATTCACTTTGAATTCGTTTTCAATTCAATTCATTTCGAAATCGTTTTCAATTCAATTCATTTCGAAATCGTTTTCAATTCAATTCATTTCGAAATCGTTTTCAATTCAATTTGAATTCGTTTTCAATTCAATTCATTTCGAAATCGTTTTCAATTCAATTTGAATTCGTTTTCAATTCAATTCATTTCGAAATCGTTTTCAATTCAATTCATTTCGAAATCGTTTTCAATTCAATTTGAATTCGTTTTCAATTCAATTTGAATTCGTTTTCAATTCAATTCATTTCGAAATCGTTTAAAGTCGATATAAATATCGTTCACGTCAAAATGGCGTCAATCTAATCAACACGGCTTCATATATTGATATTTTCAAATATTCCATTTCGAATATTTCTATTTCAAATATTTCTATTTTAAAACTGGAATGAGGCCCAATCAATTACCATATAAAGTTAATTATATGGATTTTCATACAACACATGTATATAATAGCATGGAAAAATAATCAACCATCAACCAAAGTGCACTACACTGTATAAGCATCAAATATAGGTATCCAACGCTTAAAACAGCTTGTCAATCAACCGATCGACATATTCAATCAATCGGGATGAGTGAACTTCAAATTTCATCCCAACACCCGTGTGGGGTTTCAAACAATCAAACACATATTTTATTTGTGCTGTTGGGCGATGTGTAAAATTTATCGACCCAATCAATGTCCTTCAAACAGGTGTACATAAACAAACCGTCTGGTTTGTAAATGAATATTTTATTTTATTCACTTTCACTATATTCATTCTCATGTTAAAAATTATATTTTTAACGATAAAACATTTTATTTCAACACATGAATTTCTATTCAATTCATTTATTCAATAAAATGGCATTTTTATTTTTCTAACTTATTTTAGAAAATTTCGGCGGCATAACGGCACGATACTAGAAACGGGACAAGGCCTAGCCTTATCCCCGGTCTCGTGAAGGCCCACGCCTTTCACACTTCAATCAAATCAATTTCATCTCACCAAACAATTCAATTCAAACAAATAATTCAACTAATCTATGCAACCAAACAAACAAGTCCATGGTCTGTGGACGATTGTGTCGGGTGCTACTAAGCACCGTCTGCATCCTAGTATATATATATAACTAGAAAATTTAAATTGAAAGGTGAGAAGTTCTCACATAAAGCTATCCTAGCTCCACGGCCCTTCATTTGCAGAAGTCTTCGTCGTTTCGCCTTTTTGACATCTTCGTTGCCCAAGGCCACTATATATATAAAAATCGAATTTTTATTTCGCTATTCAATATATAAAAATCGAATTTTAATTTCAAAGTTCAATATATAAAAATCGAATTTTTATTGATATAGATTCCGCCTTTTCCATTTCAAAGATCTAATCTTTTCTTTTACTTTTTAAAGTTTAAATCATTTACCTTTCAAAATTCAAATCTTTTACCTTTTAAAAATAAAAATCTTTTTAAACCTTTTAAAAATAAAAATCTTTTTAAACCTTTTAAAAATAAAAATCTTTTTAAACCTTTTAAAAATAAAAAGAATCAGTTTTAAATTTCTTTTCAAATCAGATCAAATTTTATTTAAATAAGTACTTTATATATATGAAATAAAGAAATAAAAGTAAGGAAAAAAAAAACTTACAGGGGGGGGGCTATGCGGCTTCGTCGGTCATCAGGGGGGGGGGGGGTTTCGGGTTCGGGTATGGGTAAGGTCGGGGGTCGCAGGCGAAGGGAAGGGGAGGAGGAGGAAGAAGGAGGGGCGGCGCGATGGTTTGCGAGGGGGGGGGGCGACGGGATTTGAGGTCGGGGCGGAAGGTGGAGGCTCTCGAATCGAAGGGGAAGGAGAGGAGAGGGGGGGCTCGATGTAGGGGCGGCGGCACACAAGGAGGAGGAGCGGTGGCTGCTCCGCCCCGTCCTTCCTCTTCTTTTTTTTTTATTATTTTATTATGAGAAATGAAATTAATCGGGGGGGGGGGGGGGGGGTCTGATATGAATAAGGAGAAAGATTATCTTTTTTTTATTATTTTATTATTTAATTATTTTATTAGTTGACTTTCACATATGTCATCTAAACGAGGCCCACCGCCTGTCGTCCATAGCGTTTTACCCCCATTCCGAACACAATGGGATATGTATCGTAAGCTGATTCGATCGTTTCGATCAGTTTCCGTCAAAATCAAAATATAACTCTACATATTGAATTTTAAACGTACATTTCAAATTACCGGGGTCACATACTAACTAGAAAAATTCTAGAAAAATATTTTCTAGCTTCGTATTGACGATACGGTCCTAACAAAACTAGTTTCGTCGAATTCTGAGACCGTTTGAAAAATGGCCAATTTCCAGTCGATTAAAATCAACTGAAACTGGTCAAACGCGTTTTCCTTTGCCACGCTCACATATTGATTCGAAAAATTATGAAATTTGGAATCTAGCAATAACTTCACATCCCGGACCCAACAAAACTGGTTTCGTCGAAATCCGAGGTCGTTTGCAAAATGTCCATTTTTAAGGGCCTGAATTCCATAGCGACTATTCAGAATTTTCAACTGGACATATCTTTTGATTCCCGCTACGAACTTTTGATTTTTCGGATTCGTTGGAAAGATATTCACTATTAGATTCCATTATTTTTGGTTTCACTAAAATCCGGATTGTTTTGCACCCGGTACATTCAATTGAAGTTTGAAATCGAATTATCGAACTACCGCGCCATTTTCAATTCTATTTATAATTATAAATAATTATTTATATTCTAACGACGACGCGTATAATATATACGTCGAATTCTATTCAAAATAAATTTCTCGTCGATATTATTTAAAATAATTCATTTTAAATAATCAAAATTCGCTAAAATTGCCAAAATAAAAATTTCAAACTGGCTCACATTTTACGGGTTGTTACAATCTCCCCCACTTAAAACTTTTCGTCCCCGAAAAGGAACAAAGTCGAAAGTGGTTTGATAATTCAACTCTACGCTCGATCTGGCTTTCCTTCTCCAACTTTTCAGTTTCTGAGAATTTTCTAAATTTCAAAAATTTGGCTAACACCCTAAATTTTTGAAAAATTTCGCCATAACCTCCCCTGCATCTGGAGCATCGGGGAATTTCAAATAGCTTCCCCGGTCCTTCAGATCTCAAAAAGAAAAAGAAAAAGCCAAGCGGCTAGCCAATAGGCTCACAAAATCATCATAACCCAAACAAAACAGGAAATTATGTAGTAAACATGTACCTATTTGTCGGGCAAACAAATTTTATTCTCTGCTCTAGCCTCCTTGCTATGACCTGTTCAATGATATACATGTATATGCAAGCAAATGCGACTAATTTTCAGTATAATTCAATATGTGATTCAATTAGGCTAAATGGCTAAAAATTAGCAAACAAATAAACAAACAACGCAAACATCAATCAATTAGTGAATTAGAGTTTCAAATCCATAACTTTGATACATACACAAAAAATCATGTTTTTGATGCCAAATCACAACAATAAGCCCTATCTAATTTTGGTTCTCACACCAGCCTAATGGAAATATATAGATATCACACCTTCGTCACTCGAAAATAAATACTGGTAACGCTGCAGCATTATCAGAATCATCCCCGGGCAACTAGAATGTGATTCTATATCTACCCAATATATTAAAACTTTGAATACACGCGGATCAGACGTATACGCAAAACCTATATATACTGGATTGTCCAACTCAATATAAATAGATAATCAAATACGAATAATTGATTTAAATTTTCAAAACAAAATTTGTTTTCATTTGAAAAATATACTCTTCACACTCGTTCTAGGATACTACTGATCCTATCTCTAACGAGTCATTCTAATTGGATATTACTAACCCAATATCTGATGAATTCTTTCATATGGTTCTAATGTGCCTTGTTCTCTGCTTTGTAAACCAAAGCTCTGATACCAAATGAAACGACCCGTAACTTCCCCGTAAAGGAAAGCGTCGGATAGTTCGAGAACTAGCCACAACAGAACGCATATAAAAGAACATTTCATTGTATTTTACAACAGTGCATCAGATTACAAGAATATACAGAGTAAAAATGAATATTACACAGAAATATCAGAAATTTAAATTACATTTAAATACATAGCAGCGGAAAATAATACAATACACAACTAGAAGAGATATACGGATACAAAGCTTTCCGGATATCGTTCCAGCTGTAAACCAGGATCCTGTGAATATAAATCTGCAAAACCAAAACTACTAGCTGCCCGTGTCAAAATAAGGGCACCCAGAGTTTAGGTTAAAACAATAAACTCCAGGTCAGTCATGTGACTGGTGTGAGAACTAAAACAGTTAATCTTTATTTTAAAGTTAGTTAAATCAAGGGACCACGCCGTATAACACGGAACGGGTTTCCTCCCAAGAATACCAGTGCATAAAACAACAGCGCAATGCTAAATAAAGAAGAATGAAGCTGTTATAAGACCCAGGTCCCATCACACAATGCAACGCAGCCGAGGATAGGGTTTTCCCTTATAACAGCCAAAGAATGCTTGATACGTTTAAAACAAATCGTTTGATACTATTATAAGTGCATAGTGTATAAACAACTTCAAATCATAAGTATCAATCATAGGCGGCATGAATGCCCCATCCCACTATGTCACCATACTAGGTTCTACAATTAAAACCGCAAATGTCACGTATTTGGAAATTGGATTTCCGTCTATGAACCGAGGCAAAAGATAGTCCTCAACCGATTCGAGACGCTCTAGCCCGCCCCTCAGGATCAGAACACATCAACCCTTTAGATCGTCAGGGCCGGTCCACCGATGTGGATTATTATGCCTGAACACTACGTTTCCCCACCCTATGGGGTGTAAGTCTGGTCCGTCCGCCGACCAGAATGCATCGGCCGAAACCGATATAACCGAGGCGCCTCGCAACAGCAACAACCACATAAGTCAAACTCGTCAGGGCGTGTAAAACCACTGACGCCACTTCTAGCTAGAAAGAAACGCAAGTCCTCCCTGATGTCCTCTCCCGTTTTTGGTTCACAACCGGGGTGTAAGGCTCGCGAATTCACGTTACACAAAGCTGTGCCACACAGGCTGTGCTTTGATCATCACCACAAGACTTTGCTTTTCAACAGAAGCCTCGATCAATTGCCACTTAGGCATGCCACACAGGCAATTCACTCCATGCGTTTGATATCCATCAACATATAACCTCTGAGCTCGTACGTCTCAGAGAAGGGCGTTAAGCAAAAGAATAAATTCTCCGCCGCTAAACAGATATATATTTAATAGAGATCGATCACACGGACTAAAATCCAATGTCAGACACACAGTCCATTTACAAGTCCGTTCTGGGTCTGAACGAAACCGGAGGCACCTAGTACCCCGCATATCCATCGATCTCCAAGTACGTCTGGACGATCACCAACTGTTTCCATCTTCTTGGGTGTACAGCCCAATCAAGATCATCAGTAATCACCCAAACGACGTGAAGACTTCCGGTCTTCGACCACCGCCTTCATCTTCGACACCACGTCGAATCAGTTATTCAGAATGGGACAAACCCGGTCTTTCTGAATAACTCGCGTATATATTATAAAAGTGTTACACAAACACAACATACGCCTCATTCCAACTCAGAATATTCTTTTATTCAAATATTCCTATACTTTGGGAAAAGTTCCCATTAATTTTATCCAAGATAAATCCTTTAAATTTATTCTTTAATCTCCTTTGAATATCAATTCAAACTAGTCGGGATTAGCGAACCACACCGAAGTAATCATTTATTTTATTTCCCAATCCCAACCTATTCATCCCATGAAGTAAAACTGGTAGTACTTCATATCTAACACCACAGTGTTATCGGTAATTCAATTACCATTTCACGTTCAAATCTAATTAAAGATTTAACTATCGCTTGGAGTAAAACTGGTGATACTCCATTCTCGATCTTTTCAATCTATTTAAAGATTCATTAAAACTCCACTTAGTTTTAATCTTTAACTGGGTTAAAGAATCAGTGTCATTTAAAACACGGTTCACGATAAACCCAAAATTACATTCATTAATTATCGGGTTAAAGAACGAGTGTTATTTAAAACACTGTTCACGATAAACCCAAAAATCAATACCAATTCAATCCCAATTAAATATTATTTAATTGGTACACTTCATTAAATCTAAATAAAAAGATTTAATCTTTCTCAACTGGGTTCAAGAACAGTGTTAGTGAAGACACCATTCACGACAAACCCAAATCACATTCGATATTCAATACAAGGCTCTGAATAGAAAATATATCGGCTTATATTCAATATCAAATTCCACGACTAACAAATGTCGTATTGGAAATAACGATATAAATATATCTTTCAAATTTCCATAACAACACCTGTATAATCACTAATTCCAACATCGAAATATTCCGAAGACAATTTCGATTCAAATCCACTCCAATGCAATCATTGGAAATTCTGGTTACTTTTAAAACCCTTTTCAAATTCAGTTTATTTATTTAAAAATAAATAGAATTATATTTCTAGTTCAAAACTAGTTCATTTCGATAAAAATCTATTTTTATCTTTTCAAATATGGAGTTTTTCATCCCAATCCTTTCTAAATCATTTCTTATGATTTTACACAAATTATTACTATTTTTAATAATTTTATCAAGGCCCGTACAGTCGATTTCCATCAATGGCCATCGAACTGCACTTACAGCGACCTTTTTCAAATTTGATTTGGACATAATTCCAAATCCAACCGTTATATTTCAAATTTCTAACATTCGCTAGAAAGCTCTTTTCGATACAAACCCAACGGTTCCGGTTTTAGGAGAATCCGACGGTCGGATCTCCCGCGATGTCCGTTTGAAATAAATGGTCGAAATTTACGAACTGCCGGGGCGCGGCGCGTACTATTCAGGCCATTATATTATATATATAATATATATAATATATTTCGTCGATTTCTATTTAAAACGAATTATATAAATAGTTTTAAAATTCGTTTTAAAATCTATTTCAACTTCCATTTCAATTCAAAGCAAAAATTGAATTCTTCTCTGTAAATTCGTTTTAAAATTCATTTCTATTCAATTCAAATTTCAATTCAATTTGAATTCATTTCAATTTGCTTTCAATTCAATTTGAATTCGTTTTCAATTCAATTCATTTCGAAATCGCTTTCAATTTAATTCATTTCGAAATCACTTTCAATTCAATTCACTTCGAAATCACTTTCAATTCAATTCACTTTGAATTCGTTTTCAATTCAATTCACTTTGAATTCGTTTTCAATTCAATTCATTTCGAAATCGTTTTCAATTCAATTCATTTCGAAATCGTTTTCAATTCAATTCACTTTGAATTCGTTTTCAATTCAATTCATTTCGAAATCGTTTTCAATTCAATTCATTTCGAAATCGTTTTCAATTCAATTCATTTCGAAATCGTTTTCAATTCAATTTGAATTCGTTTTAAATTCAATTCATTTCGAAATCGTTTTCAATTCAATTTGAATTCGTTTTCAATTCAATTCATTTCGAAATCGTTTTCAATTCAATTCATTTCGAAATCGTTTTCAATTCAATTTGAATTCGTTTTCAATTCAATTCATTTCGAAATCGTTTAAAGTCGATATAAATACCGTTCACGTCAAAATGGCGTCAATCTAATCAACACGGCTTCATATATTGATATTTTCAAATATTCCATTTCGAATATTTCTATTTCAAATATTTCTATTTTAAAACTGGAATGAGGCCCAATCAATTACCATATAAAGTTAATTATATGGATTTTCATACAACACATGTATATAATAGCATGGAAAAATAATCAACCATCAACCAAAGTGCACTACACTGTATAAGCATCAAATATAGATATCCAACGCTTAAAACAGCTTGTCAATCAACCGATCGACATATTCAATCAATCGGGATGAGTGAACTTCAAATTTCATCCCAACACCCATGTGGGGTTTCAAACAATCAAACACATATTTTATTTGTGCTGTTGGGCGATGTGTAAAATTTATCGACCCAATCAATGTCCTTCAAACAGGTGTACATAAACAAACCGTCTGGTTTGTAAATGAATATTTTATTTTATTCACTTTTACTATATTCATTCTTACGTTAAAAATTATATTTTTAACGATAAAACATTTTATTTCAACACATGAATTTCTATTTAATTCATTTATTCAATAAAATGGCATTTTTATTTTTCTAACTTATTTTAGAAAATTTCGGCGGCATAACGGCACGATACTAGAAACGGTACAAGGCCTAGCCTTATCCCCGGTCTCGTGAAGGCCCACGCCTTTCACACTTCAATCAAATCAATTTCATCTCACCAAACAATTCAATTCAAACAAATAATTCAACTAATCTATGCAACCAAACAAACAAGTCCATGGTCTGTGGACGATTGTGTCGGGTGCTAATAAGCACCGTCTGCATCCTAGTATATATATATAACTAGAAAATTTAAATTGAAAGGTGAGAAGTTCTCACATAAAGCTATCCTAGCTCCACGGCCCTTCATTTGCAGAAGTCTTCGTCGTTTCGCCTTTTTGACATCTTCGTTGCCCAAGGCCACTATATATATAAAATTCGAATTTTTATTTCGCTATTCAATATATAAAAATCGAATTTTAATTTCAAAGTTCAATATATAAAAATCGAATTTTTATTAATATAGATTCCGCCTTTTCCATTTCAAAGATCTAATCTTTTCTTTTACTTTTTAAAGTTTAAATCATTTACCTTTCAAAATTCAAATCTTTTACCTTTTAAAAATAAAAATCTTTTTAAACCTTTTAAAAATAAAAATCTTTTTAAACCTTTTAAAAAAAAAATCTTTTTAAACCTTATAAAAATAAAAAGAATCAGTTTTAAATTTCTTTTCAAATCAGATCAAATTTTATTTAAATAAGTACTTTATATATATGAAATAAAGAAATAAAAGTAAGGAAAAAAAAAACTTACAGGGGGGGGGGGGCTATGCGGCTTCGTCGGTCATCAGGGGGGGGGGTTTCGGGTTTGGGTATGGGTAAGGTCGGGGGTCGCAGGCGAAGGGAAGGGGAGGAGGAGGAAGAAGGAGGGGCGGCGCGATGGTTCGCGAGGAGGGGGGGGGGGCGACGGGATTTGAGGTCGGGGCGGAAGGTGGAGGCTCTCGAATCGAAGGGGAAGGAGGGGAGAGGGGGGGGCTCGATGTAGGGGCGGCGGCACACAAGGAGGAGGAGCGGTGGCTGCTCCGCCCCGTCCTTCCTCTTCTTTTTTTTTTTATTATTTTATTGTGAGAAATGAAATTAATCGGGGGGGGGGGGGTCTGATATGAATAAGGAGAAAGATTTTTTTTATTATTTTATTATTTAATTATTTTATTAGTTGACTTTCACATATGTCATCTAAACGAGGCCCACCGCCTGTCGTCCATAGCGTTTTACCCCCATTCCGAACACAATGGGATATGTATCGTAAGCTGATTCGATCGTTTCGATCAGTTTCCATCAAAATCAAAATATAACTCTACATATTGAATTTTAAACGTACATTTCAAATTACCGGGGTCACATACTAACTAGAAAAATTCTAGAAAAATATTTTCTAGCTTCGTATTGACGATACGGTCCTAACAAAACTAGTTTCGTCGAATTCTGAGACCGTTTGAAAAATGGCCAATTTCCAGTCGATTAAAATCAACTGAAACTGGTCAAACGCGTTTTCCTTTGCCACGCTCACATATTGATTCGAAAAATTATGAAATTTGGAATCTAGCAATAACTTCACATCCCGGACCCAACAAAACTGGTTTCGTCGAAATCCGAGGTCGTTTGCAAAATGTCCATTTTTAAGGGCCTGAATTCCATAGCGACTATTCAGAATTTTCAACTGGACATATCTTTTGATTCCCGCTACGAACTTTTGATTTTTCGGATTCGTTGGAAAGATATTCACTATTAGATTCCACTATTTTTGGTTTCACTAAAATCCGGATTGTTTTGCACCCGGTACATTCAATTGAAGTTTGAAATCGAATTATCGAACTACCGCGCCATTTTCAATTCTATTTATAATTATAAATAATTATTTATATTCTAACGATGACGCGTATAATATATATGTCGAATTCTATTCAAAATAAATTTCTCGTCGATATTATTTAAAATAATTCATTTTAAATAATCAAAATTCGCTAAAATTGCCAAAATAAAAATTTCAAACTGGCTCACATTTTACGGGTTGTTACATTGCCACTTTAGGGGAATGATACAACCCACTGTGGGGCCAGCACGGGTATCTCCGAGTAGGGAGCCGATCGAAAAATAGAAAGTGGGGTACACCTAGTGGAGATAGGGGCAGGCGGCACCTATGTAGTCAGCTAGGAGTACGTAAAGCCATCAAGAATGTTTCTAAGTGAAGCTAAGTGGGATCAATCTTTAGGGTGACTGGTGTGGTGCAGTATAGTGTTTATCCTTAGTATTTAGGAGTGCCTATAACGTTTCCTTTAACGATTGTTTATGTCCTTAATCTGCTCTTTCATAGACATTTCCTTGTTTTCCAGCTTATGCCTTAGTCCAGTTATTTTGATAATAGTATTGTATAATTATCATACTCGCCAGACTTTATGTCTGACCCCCCTCTTTTTCATCCTTTTCTCCCTTTCGGTCCTCAGGTTGGGCCAAGTTCCAGTGGAGTCTGATTGGATTGCTTATCTCTTGGAAAGCTTGGACTGCTGAAGTAAAGTCCAGCTTGTTATCTTTCTTTTTAATGGCTATTTATGTAATGGGATTATGTACTTGTTTTATCAAGATAGATATTGTACTTGACTTTGATTATGATGTTATGATGTAACCAAACATGTTTTGACTTCTGCTGCAATTGAAATAAAGTTTTTAAATTTCCAAGTACTATTTTATATCTGTCTTGTTGAAATTTTACTGTTCTATATTCACCTGAAACCTCCATAGAAGTTAATGCATTCCCTTTGTGAGTGACATTAATGGACGTGGGGTGTTACATCGTTCCAGTTGTAAATCAGGATCCTGTGAATATAAATCTGCAAAACCAAAACTACTAGCTGCCCCTGTCGAAAATAAGGTCACCCAGAGTTTAGGTTAAAACAATAAACTCCAGGTCAGTCATGGGACTGGTGTGAGAACTAAAACATTTATTAATCTTTATTTTAAAGTTCGGTAAATCAAGGGACCACGCCGTATGACACGGAACGGGTTTCCTCCCAAGAATACCAGTGCATAAAACAAACAGCGCAATGCTAAATAAAGAAAAATGAAGCTGTTATAAGACCCAGGTCCCATCACACAATGCAACGCAAGCCGGAGGATAGGGTTTTTAACTTATAACAGCCAAAGCATGCTTGATACGTTAAAAACACATTATTTGATACTATTATAAGTGTATAGTGTCAAAACAATTTCAATCATAAATATCAATCATAGGCGGCATGAATGACCCATACTACTATGTCGCCATACTAGTTTCTACAAATAAAACGTCACTATCACGTATTGGAAATTGGATTTCCGTCATGAGTCGAGGCAAGGGGCAAGCTCCTCTCCGATTCGAGACACTCTAGCAAATGTCTCAGGACCCCACTATGATCCTTGGATCTTCAGGGCCAGTCCTCGCTTACTTTTGAGGATTAGTTAATCCTAAACACGTGTTTCCCGGTCCTTACAGACCTATATCTGAGGCGCCTCGCATTCCAACAACCACACAGTGAAAAGTATATAAATGCTAGGGCTGGTAAGTCACTGACACCACCCTAGCTAGAAAGAAACGTCGTGCTCTCCCTACAGTCACTATCCCGTTTTTGACTCATACCGAGGTGTGAGGCTCGCGAATTCACGTTATACACAAAGCTACGCCACACAGGTCGTGCTTTGATCATCAACCACAAGACTTTGCTTTTCAACAGAAGCCTTGATCAATTGCCACTTACGCATGCCACACTGGCAATTCACTCCATGCGACTAATGTCCATCGATATACAACCTCTGAGCTCGTACGTCTCAGAGAAGGGCGTTAAGCAAGAGAATAAATTCTCTGCCGCCAAACAGATGTATATTTAATAGAGATCAATCAACACGGAATAAAATCCAATGTCAGACACACAATCCATTTACAAGTTCGTTCTGGGTCTGAACGAAACCGGAGGCACTTTCCTTGCATATCCATCCATCTCCAAGTACGTCTGGACGATCACCAACTGTTTCCCTCATCTTGGGTGTACAGCCCAATCGAGATCATCAGTAATCACCCAAACGATGTGAAGACTTCCGGTCTTCAACCACCATCTTTATCTTCGACGTCTCGTCGAATCGGTTATTCAGAATGGGTATAAACCCGGCCTTTCTGAATAACCCACGTATATGATAAAAAAACGTTACAAAAACACAACAAACGCCTCATTCCAATTCAGAATATTCTTTTATTCACAAAATCACATTCTTAGGGAATAGGTTCCCATTAATTTTATCCAAGATAAATTCTTCTAAATTTACTCTTTAATATTCCTTTGGATATCATTTCAAACCATATTATGGTTTTCCAACCTAGTCGGGATTAGCGAACCAGACCGAAGTAATTATTTATTTTATTTCCCAATCCCAACCTATATATCCCCTGGAGCAAAACTGGTAATACTCCATATCTAACACCATGGTGTTATCGGTAAATTTAATTACCATTTCACGTTCAAATCTAAATAAAGATTTAACTATCGCTTTGGAGCAAAACTGGTGGTACTCCATTCTCGATCCACTTTCAGATTTGATCATTAAAACTATCAATTCACATTTCAATCTAGTTAAAGATTCATTAAAACTTCACTTAGTTTTAATCTTGTCAAAAATCAATCCTGCCTTTAACTGGGTTAAAGAACCAATGTCATCTAAAACACGATTCACGATAAACCCAAAATCACATTTTATTATTAATCGGGTTAAAGAACAGGTGTTATTCAAAACACCGCTCACGATAAACCCAAGAACCAATTCTAATTCAATTCCAATTAAATATTATTTAATTGATACACTTCATTAAATCTAAATAGAAAGATTAAATCTCTTTCTCTATTGGGCTTAAGAACAGTGTTAATGAAGACACCATTCACGACAAAGCCAAATCACATTTGATATTAAATGCTAGGCTCTGAATAGGAAGTATACCGGCTTATATTCAATATCAAATCTTGAAACCAACAAATATCATATTGGAAACAACGATATAAAATATATCTTTCAAATTCCCATAACAACATCTGTATAGTCACGAAATCCAACATCGAAATATTCCGAAGATAATTTCGATTCAACTCCAGTTCAATTCACGTATTGGGAATATTGATTATTTTTAAAATCACTTTCAAATTCAATTTATTTATTTCAAAAATAAATTGATTTTAATTCTAGTTCAAAACTAGTTTATTTCGATAAAAATCTATTTTTATCTTTTCAAATGTGGAGTTTTTCACCAGTTCTTCCCAATTCACATATTATGATTTTACACAAATTATTAATATTTTTAATAATTTTATCAAGGCCCGTACAGTTGATTTCCACCAATGGCCATCAAACTGCACTAACAGCGACCTTTTCCAAATTTTATTTGGACATAATTCCAAATCCAACCATTAGATTTCATATTTCTAATATTCATTGGAAAGCTCTTTTCGATACGAACCCAATGGTTCCGGTTTTAGGAGAATCCGACGGTCGGATCTCCCGCAACGTCAATTCGAAGTCAATGGTCGAAATTCATGAACTGCCGCGGCGCGGCGCGTTCTATTCTGGCCATTATATATATAATATATATGTATATTATATATTTCATCGATTTCCTTTTTAAAACGTATTTTATAAATCGTTTTAAATTCGTTTTCCAAACCATTTCAACTCTTTATTCAATTTCAAATCAAAATTGCATATTTCCTATCATTACTATATAAATGATAATATTTTCAAAACTTTATATTTTGAAATCACTACCTTTTCCATATTCATTATAAAAACGAATATAATCGATATAAATATCGTTCACGTCAAAATGGCGCAACTCTGGTCAACACGGCTTTATATATTTCAATAAGTTCGTTATTCTATTCAAAAAATGAATACTTATTCTATTCAACACATGAATCTATATTTCTTTCAACCCACGACTAATCTCAACACATGAGTACTGTCCACACACGACTATTTTTTTATGTAAAATATTTTATAAAATTATGGTATCTATCGTTTGATTTTCAATCAGACTCCACCGTGATGTAGTTCTAATTTTAAATATGATAAAGATGTAAATTTTATTGTTAAAATATTTTACTCGACACATGAATAGCTTCAACACATGAACATCGTCAACACATGACTATTTTTATACTCAACACATGAATTTTCTTTTATAATATTCATTATTTTCCCGATTGGAATGAGGCCCAATCAATCACCATATAATGTTAATTATATGGATTCCATACAACACATGTATATAATAGCAATGATAAACATAAACCATCATCCAAGGTGCACCACACAACTGCATAAGCATCAAATATAAATAATTAACGCTTACACAGACTGTCGACCAATCGATCGACATACAATTAAATAATTGGGATTAGTGTATGCCAAATTTCATCCCAACACCCGTGTGGCGTTTCAAATCAACAAACACAGATTTTTATTTGTGCAGTTGGGCGATGTGTAAAATTTATCGTCCCAATCAATATCAGTCAAATCAGTGTATATAAACAAATCGGCCGATTTGTTTATAATTATTTATTTATTCACTTTCACGTTAAAAACTATATTTTTAACGATAATTAATTTATTTCAACCATCTATAATTTATTATAGATTTTACATCAACATCACAAACAATTTCACAACACATCAAACAAACATACAAGCCGTCCATGGTCTGTGGACGACGGGTGTCGGGTGCTGCTAAGCACCGTCTGCATCCTAGTATATATATATATATATATATATAACTAGAAAAAGAAATTTAGAGTGAGAAGTTCTCACCAATTAGCTAATCCAATACCACAACTCTTCTATTGTAGGAAATCATCACTGTTCTCGCCTTTTGTTACTTTCGTTGCTCGTAGCCACTACATATATAAAAATCACATTTTTATATTGTTGCTATGTATATAAAAATCACATTTTTATAATCACGCTATATGGATAAAAATTCTATTTTCACACCGCTACTATATAGATAAAAATTATATTTTTACAACGCTACTATATAGATAAAAATTCTATTTTTATATCGCTACTATACAGATAAAAAATCTATTTTTACATCGCTACTATATAGATAAAAAATTCTATTTTTACATTACTACTATATAGATAAAAATTCTATTTTTACAACGGTGTTCATATAATAAAGATTATATTTTTATCACGCTATTCTTTATATAAAGATTTCGCCTTTTCATTTATAAAGATTTCGCCTTTTCAAATATAAAGATTTCGCCTTTTCAAATATATAAAAATCGCTCCTTTAAATTCAAAATCAAATCTTTACATAGAAAACCGCAATTTTAAATCCCTATAAAAATAAAATAAAATCTAACTTCTATTACTCTACATATAGATAATGCTTTACTAAAATAAAAAAGGGAGAAAATCAACTTACAGTTCTTGGAAGGGGGGGGTTTCGGGCTTGGAGGCTTGGGGGTTGCGGCTGAAGGCAGCCCAGGTGGCTGTGGGGATCGTGGAGGAGGGAGGCGGTGGCTGAGGTCGGCGTGGCCAGAGGTGATGGGGGAGGCGACGCGGTAGACGGTGGAGGGCGCCTGGAGGTTCAGCGATTTACATAAGCAGGTAGGAGGAGAGAGAATCAGGAGGAGGGGGAAGGAGAGAAGGGAGGGGAGGCGCGGTGGGTTGCGCCACCTTGGGCGGTGGCGGCGCTCCGATCGGAGGAGCGACCGCTGCCCCTCCGTCCTCTTCTTTTTCTTTTTTTTCTTTCTTGGTTCTGTCGATCGAAAGAAAAAGGGAGGGGGTGAGTGTTTAAGGAGGAGAGAGAGAGGAAATATATTTTTTTATTTATTTTTAATTTCAAAAAGTTGACTTTTTTTATTCGACCTCTAAACGAGGCCCACCGCTTGTCGTCCATAGCTAATTACCCCCATTCCGAACACAAGGGGATATGTATCGTAGTCTGATTCGACTGTTTCGATCAGTTTCCGTTGAATTTACATTTAAATCATTATACTGAATTTTAAACGTACATTTCAAATTACCGGGCCCACATACTAACTAGAAAAATTTCTGAAAAATATTTTCTAGCTTCATATTGACGATACGGTCCTAACAAAACTAATTTCGTCAAATTCTGAGACCATTCGAAAAATGGCCATTTTCCAGTCGATTAAATTCAACTGAAATGGTCAAAACACGTTTTACTTCGCCACGCTCACATATTGATTCGAAAAATTATGAAATTTGAAACCAAGAAATAATTTGACATCCCAGATCCAACAAAAGTGGTTTCGTCGAAATCCGAAGTCATTTGCAAAATGGCTATTTTTAAGGGCCTGAATTCCATAGCGACTATTCAGAATTTTCAACTGGACATATCTTTTGATTCCCGCTATGAAATTTCAATTTTTCGGATTCGTTGGAAAGATAGTCACAAATAGATTCCATTATTTTTGGTTTCACTAAAATCCGGTTTATTTTGCACCCGGTACATTCATTTGAAGTTTGAAATCGAATTATCGAACTACCGCGCCATTTTCAATTCCTTTTATATTATATATAATTATTTATATTCTAACGACGACGTATATAAATATATACATCGAATTCTATTCAAAATAAATTTCTCGTTGATATTATTTAAAATAATTCATTTTAAATGTTCAAAATTCGCTAAAATTGCCAAAATAAAAAATTTAGACTGGCTCGCATTTCCGGTTTGTTACAACCTCCTTCGAATATCGAATATTCGATAACTCCCTTGTTCGAATAAACTATATTAGATAACCTCTTTCTCTTTAACTCTATTCGAATAAAGTAATATTCAACTAACTCTTACTTGATTAACTATATTCAACTAACTCATTTCGAATAAACTATATTCGATACCCTTTCCTTTAACTCTATTCGAAAAAACTATATTCGATACTCCTTTCTCTATTCGAATAACCGATATTCGACTAACTCCTTTGGATTAACTCATTTGGATTAACTCGGTTTGATTAACTCATCTTGATTAACTCAACTTGACTAACCCAACATATTTAACTTTACTTGACTAACTCCTATCGAATAACTAATATTCGATTAACTTATATTCGAATAACTATGTCTGTTTTAACTTTATCTCAAATAACTATATTCGATTTAACTTATATTTGATAACTTCTTGCGATTAAACTAAAATCGATAACTCCTTTTTATTAAACTATAATCGATAACTCCTTTCGATTAAACTAAAATCGATAACTCCTTTCGATTAAACTAAAATGATAACTCCTTTCGATTAAACTAAAATTGATAACTCCTTTCGATTAAACTAAAATCAACAACTCCTTTTGATTAAACTATAATCGATAACTCCTTTCGATTAAACTAAAATCGATAACTCCTTTCGATTAAACTATAATCGATAACCCCTCTCGATTAAACTAAAATCGATAACTCCTTTCGAATAAGTAAATTTGGTTAACTCTAAACGATTAATTCTTTTATATAATCCATTAAGTTTCTAACACTTAAATCTTATTTAAAATTCCCTTTTATAACTCTATTTATTTCATAAATAAATAATTCCTTTTATAACTCTATTTATTTATCAAATACTTCCCATTTTGTCTTTACCTATTTTCTAAATAAATAATTGTTTTCAATTCTATTTGTAAATGGTTTACAAATATTTCCCTTTCTATTTTATTTGTAAATGTTTTACAAATATTTCTCTTCTATTTGTTTAACAAATATTTTCCTTTTATATTTATTTATTTATTTATTTTCTAAATAAATAATCCTTTTATACTTCTATTTATTATCCTAATAAATATTCCGCTTTATAAAATCCTTTGATTTTATAAATAATTCCCTTTAATAAATTATATTTCATTTATAAGCAAATATCGTTTTTATAAAATCCTTTGATTTTATAAATAAATTTCCTTTTAAAATATCATATTCATTTTCAATAAATATTTCCCGTTATATCATATTTATTTTCAATAAATATTTCCTGTTCAAAAACCCTTTTGATTTTATAACTATTTTCTTCAATAAAATCCCTTTTTCCTTTTCTATATAAAATCCATTGATTTTATATAACTAAATTGTTTTCAAAATATACTTTGAAAATCCACTTTTTACATCCCAGTATTTCTTACGGTATTTAAAATACCTACTACAATGATCGATATCATTCAAACACACATAATCAACAACATATTATATATCACATCATATATCACAATATATGAAACAAAACAGTATTTTATATATTGAGGAACCCAGTTGGGTCCCTCCAACTTGTTTCCATGCATCACAGATGTTAAACAATATAATTAACATCGATTTCATTTCAATATGAAATATTCTGCTAAACAGAATCAATATTTGATTAACGATATATATATATATATCGTTATCTATAATTTCAACCAATACATAAGCAATTCAACCAAACAGTTAACACACAGCAATCAATAGATAATTATCAGTTCTAAGAATACGATATAAAAATATTACTGTTCAGAGTTTGTGAGTTTTACTCACATTTCACATTAACCATTAAATAACGATTTGCGTCTGTTGGTTCAAACGAACAATATATTTCGCTATAAATTGTAACAAGCCTGATTTCAATCCCAGTCAATTCCAGATGTAGCCCTCTCCCATACGATCCCAACGTGACCAGTTTCGCCGAATTTCATTTTTGTATGACCAAGTTATGACTTATACAAATTAATACACTTATATTTTTAATTAAACTTAAACAATTCATAGTTGGGCTTTACCCAATTTGTTGGCCCATCCACGTTTTAGAAACCCAGCCCCGTGATCCTTCTTCCCCAATCTTTAAATCGATTCCTTCCAGTCAATTTTCACGTCGTTGACCCTTCCCTTTGACCACCAACCATCGTTGCTACGTCCGCCAATCTCCACCGCAACCACTGCCAAACAACTCATCATCCAATTCTCCACCAGAACATCACCCTTAAAATAATTCCGATCCCCCCACTGTTGAAACTGACCTGCTCCTCTTCCTTGCTGTCGTGGAGTCGCAACCCCACAAAGACCACCGGAGTTCCTCTAACCGACCTCTCCAGCTACGCCTCGACCTCACAAACACTCCAGCGCCATCACCTCGCGCTACCTCGGCCCCCAACCAAGTCGGAGCTAAGCCCTAGCTCGACTGAGAAAAAATGTTGATGTCCAAATTTCCATCGCACACAAAACTGTGCATAACTGATTGTTTCCCTCCCTTGTACGACTCTAATGAATCCAACATCTTTCAATTTCGTTAAGTATAACCTTGGATTTAATTTCCCGAATGAATTAAGAATAAGGTGGCCTCTTTATTTTGGTTTATAGAGAATGAAAGGATTAGGTCTTAAGAGAAGGAATGTTTATTTATAGGGATTAGAATTTTAGATATTTTCTTTGATTTAGTGGGGGATGGGTCTCCACGTTTTTGGTTTGAGAACTGCGGCTTAGAACAAAAGAAAACGTGGCCTTGCTTTTGATCACTGAAATCAGTTAGGATATTTGTTTTACATTTGAGAGTACCCCGTTATGCGAAACTCTTTTTGTCCACGGACTGATGTGAAAATATCATTAAATCGAGTAATGTGTCGTGATCCCAAAAATATAAAAATATCGGTAGGTTAACTCATATCATGAAACCCTAAAATATTGGTTACGGATGTAAAATACTCCAAATAAAAAGTTGCGTATTTAATTAATTAAAAACTATAGTAAAATTCTAAAAATTAAATTATCACTGCGTCTCAAAGGGCTTGTCTAAATTCAAGGCCAATATTTAATTATAATTAAATCTATCATTATGGTTTATGAATGGTTATGGCGCTGTTTTTTTTGAAAATTTGATTTGGGATTAACTCAAAATCTACACGACGAAATCCTGATTTTTCGCTTCCATTTGAAAAATACACTTCACCAGCTCCTAACGTTTCTTGTTTCATAGAAATCCAATTTAAAATGGCTTCTGTATATTCGGTGGAAGTTCGAATTGCCAAATTGCGAACTATCGCGCCATTTTGATCTCGATT
This sequence comes from Allium sativum, assembly GCA_030737875.1. NCBI lineage: Eukaryota > Viridiplantae > Streptophyta > Magnoliopsida > Asparagales > Amaryllidaceae > Allium > Allium sativum. Next base: position 992,839,471 of record CM060924.1, on the reverse strand, counting down.
ATAATTATATTATAATTCTACGTTCAAACTTCTTTTAAATAATATATTCGTGAATATATTTCAACTCTAACTGAAATATACTTTATATAAAAATCCAATTCACTTTGTATTGTGAATTCATCTAATTTTGATTATTTCTGAATTAAATATATTATTTAATTATTATATTAATTAAATATTCCATTTATTTTAATTAAACAACCATTTTAATTCTCTAAATCACTAGTAAATAATTAAATTAATTAATTATTCGGCCATAAAATGCGGGTCGTTACATTCTTCCCCCTTTAAAATAATTTCATCCTCGAAATTGCTAAGGTAGAAAACTAACCCTATTGACTGGTTAAAAATATTTGTTTGTTTCTTTGATTTCAATTTCATTATTCCAATTAATTTAAATTAAATATTAATTCATTTCTATTAACCAAAATTTTCAAAAATCCTAAAAATTTCTAACACCTTAACTTTTTGAAAATTTCGCCAGCACCTCCTTTGTACTGGTGAACAGCTCAAACTCCAACTCGCCTCTCTGGGCCTTCACCAACCCAAAAGAAAATCAAATAGCCAAGTGGCTTGCCAATTCGGCTCATCAAAATCCCATACCCAATATATAATATAAACTTGTTCCTTTTGTCGGGCATATCATTATATCCTTTACATTTGCTGCTAATTCAGCAGATACCAATGTCATCCCAATCAAACTCCAATCACTTTTATCTCCAACACAACCATTCACTTATATCCAAGCCAAATATCATTTTAAACTCGAGTTTCATTCTCGACTACAAACTCTTAACTTGATTATCAAATTACACTTCAAATTCGAATCTCACAAATCCAATTTGTCTCGATATCATTCTAATCCAATTATATTTCAATTTCAATTTGCTTTTCCCAATTTCGACTTAAATTTGTTTTCAATTTAACTAATCTAATTCTGGGAGTTTTAAACAGCTTTGTTTTTCTCAAAAATCAAACTTTCCTTTTCAGGATTCAAACCAACTTGTTTTTTTCAAAACAATTCAAAAGCAAAGTCTTTGGTAGTAATTCATCACTTTGAAACTCGAAAATGAACACTGATGATGTCCGGATCAACATCGGAATTGATTTTCCAGCGACTGAAGTGAGTTCAATACTATATTACTTTCAAAACCATTCTTTAAACATTTCCATTTTGAAATCAGTTCAAAATATCCTTCCAATGTATGTAAACCATTTAAAATTTCCCAGGATTTTAGAATTCTTATATATTATACTTTATATGAATTTTATTTGGTTATCTATAACCAACTTCACTTTTTATAATCTTATTTGATTATAATAACAACCAACACATCCAATTATACGATAATAATTTAAATCCTAATCATTCTTTTACATCAAAATATAATTCGAGTAAAATTATTTCATTTACCCTCTTTTCAAAACATACAATGTCGGTTCATCGTATTCGAGTGTTTTGAAATCCCTATCGATGTTGTGGTGCCCCACCATTGACTAGAATTCACAAGCCACTCAACCAATAAAGCTCCACAATATAAAACAATTTTATATTGAATAACAAATACGTTCACTCGTATATATACACTTAACTCAATCTAGGGTACTACTAACCCCATCTTTACTGAGTCACGCCACAGAGCCCAGGTAATTACTTAACCTTAAGCTTTGATACCAACTGTAGTGTCCAGAAATTCCAGTCCAATTTGAGCTGACTATATAACACAAGTCCAACCCATATTACACTGGAAATCAGAAAACTAATAGAAAGAAATCAGAGGGTGAGAATAGATAAGATAGAAACTTAGGATAGAAGAAGAAGAAGAAGAAGAACACAACATCAGAGTAACACGAATCTCACAGCGGAACGAATAACATATAATATATATAAAATAACTTTGAAATATAAATCTGTACTTGAATATACATCATTATCAAAGTACAACACTTACAACACAACGGAAATAAACAATAGCTATATGATCCTGAAGCCTCCTGCTCTAGCTCTTCAAGTATCTGTAAATCCTGACTACTTGACTGCCCGTACAAAATTGGGCACCCAAGAGTTTAGGGAAAACAAAACAAAATAAACTCTGGGTCAGTCATGGGACTGGTGTGAGTAAAACAGTTTGAGCAAGTAAATGATATCTCATAAGACCACGCCATATAACAGAACAGATTTTTCCCTTATGAGAATCCAAATTAATCTTTATATAAAAATCCTTGATATTATAATAGTGTCTATCAACCACAATATAATAATCATCTAGCAGAAATGCTTTCATCTCACGTTCTACATATATAGTATACAATCAAAACCATGAGCGCTTATTGGATAATGGATTTCCTACTATGACAAGGTATGGAACAACCTTTCGCTAGTGTACCTCTAGAGAAGAATACACTGGGTTCAACAAGAACATCTTGCAACCCGACCACACGTGACCGACCACTCATTTCGCTTGAGTGTATCGAATGTATATCACCAACGGTTGGGATCAGCAACCGTTTCCCGAATGGGACAGCATCGACAATAGATTTTTAGAAGTAAATGAAACTCAAGATCAGGTGATTATACACCCTAATAGGTGCGATCTACATAGCCATGTTGCCTGCCCGACTTTTGTCATTTCCGAATGTGAGGCTAGAGGCCACGCTTATCTCTGACAGATCACATGGTTTATTCACTTTGAATGTCACATCATCATACCATCCAAATCACAAATTGATTTCCCCAGAAATACCAGGGATATACAGCTAAGAGAAATGAATTCCTCCACCACCAAACATAAATATGTTTGAAGAGATCAACTTACGCGATCTATTAAATATACTCTATCAGACATTCTTCCATACAGGTCGTCCTGGGATTGGACAAACCGAAGGCACTATTCAGTACAACCATCTTAGGCAATCTTTACCTAAGATTTATACAACAACCCTTGCACTTTACTCCGTCTTCAATTATCTTTGGCATATATGATTCACAACGCTTATGCCAATACGGAGTGGTTCTTCAGATAATAAGCCAACCGGTCTCTCCATATTAACAACGTTAAAATGTTAGAAAACTTCGATAGTCGGTGAGTTAACTATCAAAGAAAAATACGTGTGCAAACAACGATATTATTTCCAAATGGAAATTATATCAATCAATCATCATTGAACACTTATCTCTTTAGTTCATTAATTTATTTATCTCTTGTTTCCATATCTAAATTCTTATTTTCTATTATTAGAAAACATTTCTGATTCTTATTTGGAAAACATTTCCAAAACACCTTCACTGGATTTAAACTGATGTTTAAATCAAGCATCGCAATGCCAACTCAAACCATTTCACCCATTAACTAAATTCACTTAACCATCCTTTACTATCAAACCTTAGCCATTCCTTAGTAAAGAAGGAAGTCAATCAAGTTGGGGTATAATTACCTCTCAGACCTTAACTGAACAACGTTTTAACTTCGGAATAGACAAAGTTTATCCTTTAAACCTTTAACAAACTTCCTTACGTAACTCTCAGATTCTATTTACGTATCCACTTCTTTATTGAAAATATTGATTATAACTATAGCGTTAAAATCCCTACTTTCGATATATCTAACTTAACATCTAACTTTTATTTCTTACTTTGAATAATACCTACTCTCATTTATTTATAAATAAATAAATCTTGATTTAAACACCAGAAAGTATAAGTACTTTCCCGAATTCGATATAATTGAATCCGACATATAACCCCTTCCGTGTAATCTTTATTTGATTAACTCTCCTTCGAATAACTAATATTCGATTAACTCTCTTCGAATAGATTATATTCAATTATCTCTTTTCGAGTAGATCATATTCGATTATCTCTTTTCAAATAGATTATATTCGATAATACCTCCTTCGAATAACTAATATTCGATAACTCTCTTGTTCGAATAAACTATATTCGATAACTCCTTTCTATTTAACTCTATTTAAATAAAGTAATATTCGACTAACTCTTACTCGATTAACTATATTCAATTAACTCCTTTCGAATAAACTATATTCGAAACCCTTTCCTTTAACTCTATTCGAATAAACTATATTCGATACTTCTTTCTCTATTCGAATAACCGATATTCGACTAACTCCTTTGTATTAACTCGGTTTGATTAAATCATCTTGATTAACTCATCTTGATTAACTCAATTTGACTAATCCAACATATATAACTCCACTTGACTAACTCCTATCGCTAATGATCGATTAACTTATATTCGAGTAACTATGTCTGTTTTAACTTTATCTCGAATAACTATATTCGATTTGACTTATATTTGATAACTTCTTTCAATTAAACTAAAATCGATAATTCCTTTCGATTAAACTATAATTGATAACTCCTTTCGATTAAACTATAATCGATAACTCCTTTCGATTAAACTAAAATCGATAACTCCTTTCGACTAAACTAAAATCAATAACACCTTTCGATTAAACTAAAATCGATAACTCCTTTCTATTAAACTATAATCAATAACTCCTTTCGATCAAACTAAAATCGATAACTCCTTCGGTTAAACTAAAATCGATAACTCCTTTCGATTAAACTATAATCGATAACTCCTTTCGATTAAACTAAAATCGATAACTCCTTTCGAATAAGTAAATTCTATTAACTCTAATCGGTTAATTCTTTTATATAATCCATTAAGTTTCTAACACTTAAATCTTATTTAAAATTCCCTTTTATAACTCTATTTATTTCATAAATAAATAATTCCTTTTATAAATCTATTTATTTATCAAATAATTCCTTTTTTGTCTTTATTTATTTTCTAAATAAATAATTCTTTTTCAATTCTATTTGTAAATGGTTTACAAATATTTCCCTTTCTATTTTATTTGTAAATGTTTTACAAATATTTCTCTTCTATTTGTTTAACAAATATTTTCCTTTTCTATTTGTTTAACAAATATTTTCCTTTTCTATTTGTTTAACAAATATTTTCCTTTTATATTTATTTATTTATTTTCTAAATAAATAATCCTTTTATACTTCTATTTATTATCCCAATAAATATTCCTCTTTATAAAATCATTTGATTTTATAAATAATTCCCTTTAATAAATTCTATTTCATTTTATAAGCAAATATCCTTTTTATAAAATCCTTTGATTTAATAAATAAATTTCCTTTTATAATATCATATTTATTTTCAATAAATATTTCCCGTTATATCATATTTATTTTCAATAAATATTTCCTGTTTAAAAACCCTTTTGATTTTATAACTATTTTCTTCTATAAAATCCCTTTTTCCTTTTCTATATAAAATCCATTGATTTTATATAACTAAATTATTTTCAAAATATACATTGAAAATCCCCTTTTTACATCCTAGAATTTCTTACGGTATTTAAAATACCTACTACAATGATCGATATCATTCAAACACACATAATCAACAACAGGTTATATATCACATCATATATCACAATATATTACACAAAATAGTATTTTATATATTGAGGAACCCAGTTGGGTCCCTCCAACCTGTTTCCTTGCATCACAGATGTTAAACAATATAATTAACATCGATTTCATTTCAATATGAAATATTCTGCTAAACAGAATCAATATTTGATTAACGATATATATATATATATATATATCGTTATCTATAATTTCAACCAATACATAAGCAATTCAACTAAACAGTTAACACACAACAATCAACAGATAATAATTATCAGTTCTAAGAACACGTTATAAAAATATAACTATTCAAAGTTGGTGAGTTTTACTCACATTTCGCGTTCGATTTGCGTCTGTTGGTTCAAACGGAAAATTTATTTCGCTATAAATTGTAAGGAGCCTCATTTCAATCCCAGTCAGTTCCAGAGTGTAGCCCTCTCCCATACGATCCCAACGTGACCAGTTTCGCCGAATTTCGTTTTTTATGACCAAGTTATGACTTATACAAATTAATACACTTATATTTTGAATTAAACTTAAACAATTCATAATTGGGCTTTACCCAATTTGTTGGCCCATCCACGTTTAAGAAACCCAGGCCCATGATCCTTCTTCCCCAATCTTTAAATCGATTCCTTCCAGTCAATTTCCACGTCATTGACCCTTCCCTTTGACCACTAACCATCGTTGCCACGTCTGCCAATCTCCACCGCAACCACTGCCAAACAACTCACCATCCAATTCTCCACCAGAACATCACCCTTAAAACAATTTTGATCCCCCCACTGTTGAAACTGACCTGCTCCTCTTCCTTGTTGCCGTGGAGTCGCAACCCCACAAAGACCACAAGAGTTCCTTTAACCGACCTCTCCAGCTACACCTCGACCTCGCAAACACTCCAGCGCCATCACCTCGTGCTACCTCGGCCCCCAACCAAGTCGGAGCTAAGCCCTAGCTCGACTGAGCAAAAATGTCGATGTCCAAATTTCCATTGCACACAAAATTGTGCATAACCGATTGTTGCCCTCCCTTGTACGACTCTAACGAATCCAACATCTTTCAATTTCATTAAGTATAACCATGGATTTAATTTACAGAATGAATTAAGAATAAGACGGCCTCTTTATTTTGGTTTACAGAGAATGAAAGGATTAGGTCTTAAGAGAAGGAAGGGTTATTTATAGGGATTATAATTTTAGATATTTTCTCTGAATTAGTGGAGGATGGGTCTCCATGTTTTTGGTTTGAGAATTGCGGCTTAGAACAAAAGAAAACGTGGCCTTGCTTTTGATCACTGAAATCAGTTAGGATATTTGTTTTACATTTGAGAGTACCCCATTATGCGAAACTCTATTTGTCCATGGACTAATATGAAAATATCATTAAATCGAGTAATGTGTCGTGATCCAAAAAATATAAAAATATCGGTAGGTTAACTCATATCGTGAAACCCTAAAATATTGGTTAAGGGTGTAAAATACTCCAAATAAAAAGTTGCGTATTTAATTAATTAAAAATTACCGTAAAATTTTAAAAATTAAATTATCACTACGTCTCGAAGGGCTTGTCTAAATTCGAGGCCAATATTTAATTATAATTAAATATATCGTTATGGTTTATAAATGGTTATGGCGCTTTTTTTTTGGAAATTTGATTTGGGCTTAACTCAAAATCTACACGATGAAATCCCAATTTTTCTCTTCCACTAGAAAAATATACTTCACCAGCTCCTAATGTTTCTTGTTTCACAGAAATCCGATTGAAAACGGCTTATGTATATTCGGTTGAAGTTCGAATCGCCAAAAAGCGAACTGTCGCGTCATTTCGAGCTCAATTATAATTATATTATAATTCTACGTTCAAACTTCTTTTAAATAATATATTCGTGAATATATTTCAACTCTAACTGAATTATACCTTATATAAAAGTCCAATTCACAATGTATTGTGAATTCCACTATTTTTGATTATTTCTGAATTAAGTATATTATTTAATTATTATATTAATTAAATATTCCATTTATTTTAATTAAACAACCATTTTAATTCTCTAAATCACTTGTAAATAATTAATCTAATTAATTATTCGATCGTAAAATATGGGTCGTTACAGATTTCATACATCACATGTACACGACAACAATGATAAATAATCATTAAACAATCCATTCACATCCAGAGTGGAATTCATAACTGTGTGATCATTAAAATGAATAAATAATGCTCATCGCAGCCTTTCAATCCACAGATTGATATACAACTAAATATTGGGACTAGTGCATGTTAGATATCATCCCAATACCCATGTGGGGTTTTCAGACAACAAAAATTCATCTAAATAAATCATTATTAATGAATTTAACCAATTTTAATTCCGCTAACATATTAATGAAAAATAACTAACATGTTATTATACTCCTAATGCGAAATAAAAATGTATTTTTCTCGCATAATTTCCCTACATGTATCTAATGTATAATCTGACAATACAAATGTCACTTTGATTTGCATACAAATTCTATTGTATAATTTAACAATAAAATGTCACCTAAATTTACATACAAATTCTAATGTATGTTTTGACAAAAAAATGATTCTTATATTTGCATATAAATTCTAATGTATGTTTTGCATATAAAAATGTTTCTTATATTTGCATATAAATTCTAAAAATGATACTTATATTTGCATATAAATTTTAATGTATGTTTTGCAAATAAAAATGATTCTTATATTTGCATATAAATTCTATTGTATGTTTTAACAATAAAAATGATTCTTTATTTAACATACAAATTCTAATGTATGTTTTAACAATAAAAAAAATGATTCTCTCATTTTTGTTGACGATTCGATTTCAACAGAATGATTAAAGATGGTCTTTTCATTTTGGTTGAAAATTCTATTTCAATAAAATGATTAAAGTGATAATTCCATATTGTTAACAAATCTTATTTTAACTAATTGATTAAAAGTGGTAATTCATATTGTTCACGATTCTAATTTAACAAAATGAATAACAAATGATAATTTTAGGGCTGTCAACGGGTACGCGAAAAAATCCGATATCCGTCCGCATCTGTATCCGAAAATACGAAATATATCCGTTATCCGAGATGCGGATATGGATATCCGAAAATCATTCCGGATACAGATATGGTTATAGTGGTATCCATATCCAAAAAATATCCGTTCGATTTTCTGATATGTGTATGTATGTATATATTATATAATTTTTAATTTATATTTAAGATTAAATTAATATATAAATTTCCTTAAAATAGCTAACCTAAACTTGACCATTGAATTATAAAGGAATGTTGTATTTTGTATTATGCAACATTTTAAATCATGTACTCATTTTATTTTGTGGATCGTTATAATTAAAACATAATTGTGCATGTGCTTCTATGATTTATGTTTTGTTTTATTTTAGTCTTAGGGTTGTGTTTTTCATAATTTGAACACTTTATCTCTTAAAACATTTGTTGTAAGACATTTATTTAATTGGTGTCCTGCTTGTAATTTTTAATTAGACATATTCACATTTTCAAAAAAACATTCTATGAGCCAAATTTGCATGTGAGTGATGTATTTGTAAAATTTTACTGTTTTATTTTCGGATATTTTTTCGGATATTTTCGGATATTTTTCGGATATTTTCGGATAACCACATCCAATATACAGTTTTGAGTTTCAGATACAGATATTTCGGATATTTTCGGATATCCGTATTCGTTAAGGCGAATATGCATATTTTGAGATATCCAAAAATATCTGCGGACACGGATACAGATATTTTTAACTGCTATCCGCGGATATCGGATACGGTTTCAGATACAGATTTGGATTTTTGGATATAGATTCGGATACAACACTATCTGTATCCGACTGCATCCATTTACAGTCCTAGATAATTTCATATTGTTAACAACTCTAATTTAACAAAATGAACACAATTGATTCATTCATTTTTGTTGACAATCCTAGTTTCAACAAAAATGACAATTCATTTTTGACAATTTTAATTTAATAAAATGGCATATTTATTTACATATTTATCTATGTACTCTAATGACAAATAAAAGAACAATTTATTTGTGTACAATATTGTATGCAACATAACAAATAAAAATGATAATTTTATTTGTTTACAATTTCCCTATAAAGAAAATGATATTTTTGTCTTATTTAAAATCTATTTAACAAAAATGTTATTTTGTTTTGGTTTAACTCAAATCTCCTTAACAAAATGTTATTTTTGTTTTAACTCTTATCTAATTAACAAAAATGTAATTTTTTGTTTTAACCCAATTCAAAAATGTTAATTATAATTTCAACCATTCTAATTAACAAAAATGATAATTTTTGTTTCAACAATTCTATTTTGACAAAAATGTATATTTTTGTTTCAACTAATCATTTTGGCAAAAATGTATATGTAACGACCCGTGTTTTTCGACCATTTGAATTTGAATATTTAAATTTGTTTTAAATATTATACTTGGAATATTAATGAAATTTAATATTTAATACGTTATTTAAACGAAGGCCGAACGTTATATATTTATATAATTTATAAATCGAGCTGAAAAATGGCGTGCAGTTCGTAAATTCGAGTTCTGAACTTCAACTGAGTATACAGAGTCTGATATAAGTCGGATTTCTGTGAAACAAGACACGTTGGAACCGTGTTGACGATAGCTTTCATATGAAATAGAAAAATCCAGATTCCCTGTTATTGGGTGCAAGTTACGGCTAAAACAAATTTTGGGAAAAACGCCGTGGAATTCGCTATCGGCCTTTAAAATGGCCATTTTGCAAACAAACTCTGTTTTCGACGAAATTAGTTTCATTGGAACCGTATCATCAAATTATTGTCAGAAAATTAAACCACGTGGCAAACCGATGTCGTATGTGGCCGCAGCAACCGTAAACGTCCGTTAAAATCACTATAGCGCGTAACTATTTCAACAAGGAGTATTTGAGTGTAACTTGAGCAGACAATCGAATTAGGCCACGAAACCAGTTCCGTTGAGTTCGTATCGTCGATTAGAGTCAGGATAGATATATAGTTTGTTGTTTTTAGAGATCGAGAAATTTGGCGTTAAAAAGGGTAGGGCGGTTCGGGGTAAAAACAGCCTATCGGGCAAACGGTCTCAGAATGCGACGAAACTAGTGCCGTTGGGTTCGTATCGAAAATTTATTGTAAGATATCAAGGTTTCAAGTTGATTCGATTTAGCTGGTGATCGTGATAAATTAAAAAGCGTGTTTATTTCTGGTTTTATAAGCGGATTTTTTTCATACGACCTCGGATTTCGACGAAACTTGTCCCATTGGGTCCGGAATACTTTTTTTACATTAAGATTAGCTTTTATATCAGTTAACAGGAGTCGAATGTGTTCAGTTTTACTTGTTACTTAGCGACAAAGTTTCATTTAAAATAAATATATAAAACATGCACCCTATATTTTCTATATTCAGCTAACCTACTCTAAGATCACTCACGCACATGCTAATTTAAATCATCTCGGCAAAATCTAACCTACCCTATATTGTACAAGTCATGTTCAGTCTCCATCAAATTTATGAAAGGCACATGCACACCCTATGTACAGTACACTTCTTTAATCAAAAATCACATGCCTAGTTCCTAACGCACAGGCTAGTTTCTTCAAACGGCATTACCCTATAATGCCTTGCCGTGCAAACTACCCCTTCCGTGGCAACCAAGTAAAATTTTATATATGTAATTATATATATATAACCGTGGTGACCACGAAACTCTCTCCCTATAAATACATGCAGCATTACTCACATTCTCTCCACCAAAAAAAAAAAAAACTTTGTTCCACTCCCATAATTCGAAGGAGCTGAAGCTCTCCATGAGTGCTTGTTTACTGGAAGGGCGAGTGTCGAGATTTGTTTGAGGGGACTGGGAAAGCAATGGAGATGGAAGCCGCGTTGGTTTTCGTTTGAAGTAAATGGGTGTTTCAATCTGCGACAGAAGACCAGGTGAGATGAAGAAGTGGGGAGTGAAAATGACGGGTCCATGCATGGAGCATTGGGCGGAAATGAAATTCTGGGAGGCTTCACGGGACTGTAGCAAAGTGGTTTGAGAACGTGGCTTTGCGGGCGGGTGCTAAATGGGTCTGGGCTTGAGGCGTTATGGCTTCGGCCTTTATTTAATGAGAGGATCTGGGCGGTGTTCAAAACAGTAAGGTGGGAAAGGGATGCAGGTGGGACGAAAGCACTGAAGGTGATAAACAGTACTACTGAAACATGCCTAATTACTTTTTTTTAAATGGACTTAATCCAATTTAGTATATGCCAAATATATTTAGATAATATCGAATCCTACTTTAACGTTTTGACGCTGCCTGTGACGTTGTACTTGTCTCAATTCATTTTTGTGCCTTAATTTTCCTAGTCAAAGTATTGGACTATGCCTGAAGTCGTTGAACACGTTGGTTGATTAATGTAAATAAATGTATATAAAGTTTTAATGAACATAAGTAAGTAGGGTTTTAAATAAATATAAAATTCTAAGGTATATTAATATTATTTATTTTAAAAAATTGAACAACGTATAAAAGTTATACTTCTTTTATACAGCAACAGAATCAGACGAAACAGACGACGATGGAACCGTATCAAGTGTAAGATTTTGGGTTGGGACGGACGGAGATGAACACAGTTAGAAGCTGGTAAAAACGAATCATTCTGGCGACGAATAGAAACCAAGGTGAGTTAAACTCACTCAGTTACCCTTTTTATATTTTATATAAATTGGGTATTTTCATTTTTGTGTGCTCTTCTTGCAAATGGTTGACTGTTTTGCTAGTTGTCTGTTTACCGGTTGATTTAACAGATGAAATTAAACTGTGTTTAATTTCAGTGAAATATCAAATCGTTGTTTCAACGATTGGATCCAACGGAGGTAGCTTACCCTGTTGGTCACGTTTATTTATAAACGTGTTTAATTGTTTGAATTGTTCTGTTATTTGGTTGAGGTTAAATGGTTGTTATTTATCATCAGTTAAATGTGATTGATTTGGTTGTTGTTTATTGACTGGGTATTCAACATCTGTTTGGTTTAAACCAGTGGGCGGTGTTGGTTAAGTGTTTAGCAGAGTACGGCCTATAAAATCAATCAAGTTAAAAATAGTGTTTCACCGTCAGGTGGATCGATAGAATTAAAGTTATAAAATTTATTTTATAACTGAAGTTAGATTTGAAATATATTATTTTAAATAAATGTTATTAAAAAGAAATAAGTATTTTATTCAAGTCTTTGATTTGTTAGTAAATTATTTTGGTAAAGTAAATGCTGATGTAAATCAGATTTACAAGCAGAGGTATGCGAGTGATTAAACTTAGTTGATTGTTTTGTAAAGAAAACAATTAATGGAATCTATTAAATTAATTATATTTTTATTTAAATTAAATTCGAAATTAGTTGGAATCGGTTAGTGGAATAACCGCGTTGAAGTAAATTTAATCGACCGTTTTGAATTGGAAGTGATTATCAAATTTATGTGTTTGATGAATATTGTTAAATTTAGATAAAGGGTTTAAAGGGGTTTACTATTTACTTTAGTTAATAAAGGGTTAACTACTAAAGTAATGGATAATCGAAGTAAAGTATATTCTAAATAATTTAGAAGTTTCTTTCCAAAGTAATCGAAGTAAAATTTAAATCAAGTGAACAGGGAAGAATGGAAATAAGATTTCCAAAGCGGTGAAAGGTCGAATAGTTTTGTAAGGAGAGGAGAGATAAGTAAATCTAGTTCAGAAAGCTGGTTATAGGGTTGTATAACTAAATCAGAGTTAAATGGAAATGGTTTTGAGACTGGAGTGGAATTTTGGTGTTTGGGTTACAACTGATATTTATCTGAGGATAAGAACGTTGTTTGATCAAGGTCTGAGAGGTAATTAAAATACCCCAACTTGAACAGCATCGGGATTATCTGAAGATAGTATTAGTTAATAATCGTAAGAGACGTTAGTGAATATGTTTTGAAAATCTAAACAACGATTTTAGCGCTGTTGTTATAATATATGTTTTGTGAATCTAATAGCAATTTTAGCGCTGTTGCTATAGTAAATGTTTGTAAACCTAAACAGCGATTATAGCGCTGTTGTTTTGTAAATCTAAATAGTAATTATAACACTATGGTTATAACATACGTGCTATAAATCTAAACAACGTTATATCATATGTGCTATAAATTTTCTTATTAAACTAATGGATTCCCCGAATTTAAATAATAAAGGATGGTGTGACAAGCTTATTCGAAAGGAGAATTAAGTGTAAATTGGTTATAAGTTATTTTACTAAGTATTATAACGTATTGGTTCTGAGGACATTAGTATATAAGAATATAGTTATTCGAGCTAGAGTTAGTCAAACATAGTTTTTTCCAAGATGAGTGCCATTTCGTATGATTGCTAGCGTAATTCGCAGGGCTGCAGATAGCCTACAACGGTCGGATGTTCCTGAGGGAATCAGGCGTAATCATTGTGATCGCCGCGATCTAGAGTCAAGCGAATGGAGTTAAGTAAAATAGTAGTAAATCGATAAGGTTAAAGAAGTCGAGTTAATCAGTTAGAGTTAACCACTTTGAGTTAATCAATTGGAGTTAATCGATTAGAGTTAAATCCAATTAGAGTTATTCAAATCTCGTATTTTTAAATATTAACAGAGTTAGAAGTTTTGATTTAACAAAGTAAATCAAGTGTTAAAAGGCCAGGTGATGCCGAATACTTAACCAGTGAACTCATTGGAGTGTCATGATTGAAACACTGTTTATTTTGATAGTTAAAACACCGACTATCAAATCATGTCCAATACGATTGTTGGTATGGAAAGACCGGGATCGAATTTATATTCGAAAACCATTCCAACCAACGAACACGTGAAGATATCTGAAGTTGATCGTGATGGAGCATTGAAGACCGTTGATTTTCACAAATGGAAGAACCACTAATATTCTCTGCCTGGCAAGCAGAGAAAAGCTGTGATTCTGTCGTGATTGGAATCGACGGGTTGCAAGGACTTCTCGCTACTGATCCATGGGGTGATTCCTATATTGGATGCAGTAGGAGAGTACCTTCGGTTCATCCTGTTCCTGGATGACCTGTATGGACGGATGTCTGACAGAGTATTTCCAAAGGGTCACGTACGTTGATTTCTTCAAACGTGCTATGGTTGTTGGCGGGGAAATTGCCGTTCTCTTAGCTTCCAGCTAGAGTACTTTTGTGGATATCAATTAGTGATATCTGACGGATCTGACGATGTGGCATTCAAAGTAAATGGCTGTAATAACCCGGAAAATCTGGGCCAGTTTAAAATTTTTATTTTGGCAATTTTAGCGAATTTTGAATATTTAAAATGAATTATTTTAAATAATGTCGATGGAAATTTATTTTGAATATAATTCGACGTATATATTTATATACGTCGTCGTTAGAATATAAATATTTATATATAATTATATATAGAATTGAAAATGGCGCGGTAGTTCGGTAATTCAATTTCAAACTTCAATTGAATGTACCGGGTGCAAAACAATCCGGATTTTAGTGAAACCAAAAATAATAGGATCTAATTGATAATATCTTTCTAACGAATCCGACAAATCAAGATTTCATAGCGGGAATCAAAAGATATGTCCAGTTGAAAATTCTGAATAGTCGCTATGGAATTCAGGCCCTTAAAAATGGACGTTTTGCAAATGACCTCGGATTTCGACGAAACCACTTTTGTTGGGTCCGTGATGTCGAATTATTGCTAGGTTTCAAATTTCGTAATTTTTCGAATCAATATGTGAGCGTGGCAAGGGAAAACGTGTTTTGACCATTTCAGTTGATTTTAATCGACTGGAAAATGGCCATTTTTCCAACGGTCTCAGAATTCGACGAAACTAGTTTTGTTAGGACCGTATCGTCAATACGATGCTAGAAAATATTTTTCTGCAATTTTTAGTGTTAGTATGTGACCCCGGTAATTTGAAATGTACGTTTACAATCCAATATAGTGATTTAAATGTAAATTCAACGGAAACTGGTTGTAACGATCAAACCAGCTTACGATACATATCCCATTGTGTTCGGAATGGGGGTAAAACGCTATGGACGACAGGCGGTAGGCCTCGTTTCGAGGTCGTATGTAAAAGTCAACCTTTTTGAAAAATTAAATAATTAAATAATAATAAAATAAAAAAATATATATTACTTTAATTTTTCCCCCCTTTTCACCTACCAGTTCTTGTTGCAGTCGTGATGGGGGGTTCTCGCTTCGCAGTTTAGTGGCGAACGGGAGACTCTTACCCCCACATGTCCCTTGTGGTGGGGGTTGGTTAGGCAGTGGCCGGGAGACTCGAGAGGGTCGCCGTAAAACAAGTAACTGGGGGACCATGTGAAAGCCACGGTGGGTTTTACCTGCTGCTTGGGGGATGAAGGGATGGTTGCAAAGCCTACCGGATTTCGTCGGCTATTTTACAGTTGGTATCAGAGCTTTGGTTTACAAAGCTCAGAGAACAAGACACATTAGAACTGTACGAAAGAATTCATCAGATATTGGGTTAGTAATATCCAATGGGAATGACTCGTTAGAGATAGGATCAGTAGTATCCTAGAACGAGTGTGAAGAGTATATTTGTAAAATGAAAACAATTTTGTTTTGAAAATTTAAAATCAATTATTCGTATTTGATTATCTATTTATATTGATGTGGACAATCCAGTATATACAGATTTTGCGTATACGTCTGATCCGCGTGTATTCAAATTTTTAATATACTGGATAGATATAGAATTACACTCTAGTCACCCGGGGGTGATTCTGATGATTGATCGATCATCATCCGAATTTATGTTCGAGTGACGAAAGTGGACTTTCTATATATTTCCTATTGACTGGTGTGAGAACCAAAATTTGATAGGGCTTATTGTTGTGATTTGGCATCAAAAATCTGATTTTTGTATATGTATCAAAATTGTGAATTTGAAACTCTAATTCACTAATTGATTGATGTTTGTGTTGCTTGTTTAGTTGTTTGATAAATTTTGAACCATTTAGCCTAATTGAAACAAATATTGAATTGTATTGAAAATTGGTCGCATTTGCTTGCATATACATATACTTATATTGAACAGGTCATAGCAAGGAGGCTAGAGCAGGGAATAAAATTTGTTTGCCCGACAAATAGGTACATGTTTACTACATAATTTACTGTTTTGTTTGGGTGATGATGATTTTATGAGCCTATTGGCGAGCCGCTTGGCTTTTTCTTTTTCTTTTTGAGATCTGAAGGACCGGGGAAGCTATTTGAAATTCCCCGATGCTCCCATTGCAGGGGAGGTTATGGCAAAAATTTTCAGAAATTTAGGGTGTTATCCAAATTTTTGAAATTTTGAAAATTCTCAGAAACTAAAAAGTTGGAGAATGGAAACCAGATCGAACGTAGAGCTGATTAATCAAACCACTTTCGACTTTGTTCCTTTTCGGGGACGAAAAGTTTTAAGTGCGGGAGATTGTAATAACCCGGAAAATCTGGGCCAGTTTAAAATTTTTATTTTGGCAATTTTAGCGAATTTTGAATATTTAAAATGAATTATTTTAAATAATGTCGACGGAAATTTATTTTGAATATAATTCGACGTATATATTTATATACGTCGTCGTTAGAATATAAATATTTATATATAATTATAAATAGAATTGAAAATGGCGCGGTAGTACGATAATTCGATTTCAAACTTCAATTGAATGTACCGGGTGCAAAACAATCCGGATTTTAGTGAAACCAAAAATAATAGGATCTAATTGATAATATCTTTCTAACGAATCCGACAAATCAAGATTTTATAGCGGGAATCAAAAGATATGTCCAGTTGAAAATTCTGAATAGTCGCTATGGAATTCAGGCCCTTAAAAATGGATATTTTGCAAATGACCTCGGATTTCGACGAAACCACTTTTGTTGGGTCCGTGATGTCGAATTATTGCTAGGTTTCAAATTTCGTAATTTTTCGAATCAATATGTGAGCGTGGCAAGGGAAAACGTGTTTTGACCATTTCAGTTGATTTTAATCGACTGGAAAATGGCCATTCTTCCAACGGTCTCAGAATTCGACGAAACTAGTTTTGTTAGGACCGTATCGTCAATACGAAGCTAGAAAATATTTTTCTGCAATTTTTAGTGTTAGTATGTGACCCCAGTAATTTGAAATGTACGTTTACAATCCAATATAGTGATTTAAATGTAAATTCAACGGAAACTGATTGTAACGATCAAACCAGCTTACGATACATATCCCATTGTGTTCGGAATGGGGGTAAAACGCTATGGACGACAGGCGGTAGGCCTCGTTTCGAGGTCGTATGTAAAAGTCAACCTTTTTGAAAAATTAAATAATTAAATAATAATAAAATAAAAAAAAATATATTACTTTAATTTTTCCCCCTTTTCTTCTGCTTGGCCCCCCCTCCCCCCCCCCCCCCCCCCCCCCGATCCATTATTCAGAAACGACAAAAAAAAAAGAAAAAAAAACCTAACCTCGAAGCCGCCGCCCCCCTCAAGACCTCGACGCCGACGAACCTATCGCCGCCCCCCCTCCGTCCGACCTCCTCCTTCCAGCGCCTTCATCGCGACGCCCCCCAGTCGAAGCAAATCGAAGCAGCCCCCCCTTACCTCGACGCGACACCACCGAACAGCCCACGAAGCCGCCGACGCCGCCCTCTTCTTCCCTCCCCTTCGCAGGCAACGGTGAGAATTTAGGTTGTTTTATTTTTATTTTATTTTTGTTTTGCAGACAAAAACCGATTCCTTTTTAAATGATTTAAAAAGTAATTTCGGAATTTGTTAAAAGAATTTTAAAACTGTATTTAAAAAGAATTTAAAAACTGATTTTTAAAGAAAATAAAAACTGATTTTATTTTAAGGTTTAAACTTTGAAATAGAAAAAGGTTTAAACTTTGAAATAGAAAAAGGTTTAATCTTTTAAAAGAAAAAGATTTGAACTTGCATAAATAAAGATCATATTTTTAAAATTAGAAAAGGCGAAATCTTTATATGGAAAATAGCGTGATAAAAATATAATTTTTATCTATATAACATATTAGTAAAAATTCGATTTTTATATATAGAATAGCAAAGTAAAATTCGATTTTTATATATAGAATAGCGAAGTAAAAATTCGATTTTTATATATATAGAACATCGAAGTAAAAATGTGATTTTTACATATGTAGTGAATACGGGCAACGAAGATGACGAAGATGCGATAGCGATGAAGATTTCTATCAATGAAGTGCCGTGGAGCTAGGATAGCTATCAGTGAGAATTTCTCACCTTTCAATTTAATTTTTCTAGTTATATATATATACTAGGATGCAGACGGTGCTTAGTAGCACCCGACACAATCGTCCACAGACCATGGACTTGTTTGTTTGGTTGCATAAACTAATTTAATGATTTGGTTTGAATTGAATTGTTTGGTGAAATGAAATTGATTTGATTGATGTGTGAATGGCGTGGGCCTTCACTGGACCGGGGATAAGGCTAGGCCTTGTCCCGTTTCTAGTATCGCGCCGTTATACCGCCGAAATTTTCTAAAAAGTGTTAGAAAAATTTAGATAGCTAAAATATTATTTTTAGCTATAACTACGATAAATAAAATAATTTATCGAATAGTGAAAAATAGGAATACACTTCCATTTACAAGTCGGCCGACTTGTTTATGCTCGCCTATTTTTGTGATATCGATTGGGACGATAATTTTTACACATCGCCCAAAGTGCACAAATAATGTTCTGTGTTTGATTGGTTGAAACCCCACACGGGTGTTGGGATGAAAATTGATGTACACTAATCCCAATTGTTAGTTATATGTCGATCGATGGGTTGACAGGCTGTGTTAAGCGTCGATTATTTATATTTGATGCTTATACAGTAATGCGATGCACTTTGGATGATGGATAATTGTTTATATACATGTGTTGTATGAAAATCCATATAAATCACTTTATATGGTAATTGATTGGGCCTCATTCCAATTTAGAAAATAAAATCTCATGTGTTGAGTAAAATAAAATCTCATGTGTTGAGAATATTCATGTGTTGAAAGAAATATATATTCATGTGCTGGGAAAAATATATATATTCTGGTGTTGAAGTAAAATATATATTCATATGTTGAAATAAAATATATATGTTCATGTGTAAAAGGAATTATTCATTTGTTGAATATAATAATGAAGTTATAGAAATTTATGAAGCCGTGTTGATTAGATTGACGCCATTTTGACGTGAACGATATTTATATCGATTTTATTTATTTTGAAAATGAATTGAATTGAAAACGTTTTCGAAATGAATTGAAAACGAATTCAAATTGAATTGAAGGCGAATTGAAATGAATTCAAATTGAATTGAAATTTGAATTGAATAGAAATGAATTTTAAAACGAATTTATAAAGAAGAATTCGATTTTGATTTGAATTGAAAAGGAAGTTGAAATTGCTTTTGAAACGAATTTAAAACTATTCATATAATTCGTTTTAAATAGAAATCGATGAAGTATATATTATATAATATATATATATATATATATATATATATATATATATATATATATAATATAATGGCCTGAATAGAACGCGCCGCGCCGCGGCAGTTCGTGAATTTCGACCATTTATTTCAAACGGACATTACGGGAGATCCGACCGTCGGATTCTCCTAAAACTGGAACCGTTGGGTTCGTATCGAAAAGAGCTTTCTAAAGAATATTAGAAATTAGAAATCTAACGGTTGGATTTGGAGATACGTCCAAATCAAATTTGAAAAAGGTCGCTGTAAGTGCAGTTCGATGGCCATTGATGGAAATCGACTGTACGGGCCTTGATAAAATTATTAAAAATAGTAATAATTTGTGTAAAATCATAAGAAATGATTTGTGAAGATTTGGGATGAAAAACTCCATATTTGAAAAGATAAAAATAGATTTTTATCGAAATGAACTAGTTTTGAACTAGAATTATAATTCTATTTATTTTTAAATAAATAAATTGAATTTGAAACCAGAATTTCCAATGATTGCATTGGAATGGATTCGAATCGAAATTGTCTTCGGAATATTTCGATGTTGGATTTCGTGATGATACAGATATTCTTATGGGAATTTGAAAGATATATATATATCGTTATTTCCAATACGATATTTGTTAGTCGTAGAATTTGATATTGGATATAAGCCGGTATATTTTCTATTCAGAGCCTTGTGTTTAATATCAAATGTGATTTGGGTTTGTCGTGAATGGTGTCTTCATTAACACTGTTCTTGAACCCAGTTGAGAAAAGATTAAATCTTTTTATTTGGATTTAATGAAGTCTACCAATTAAATGATATTTAATTGGAATTGAATTGATATTGATTTTTGGGTTTATCGTGAACAGTGTTTTAAAATAACACTCGTTCTTTAACCCGATAATTAATGAATGTGATTTTGGGTTTATCGTGAACTGTGTTTTAATTGACACTGATTCTTTAACCCAGTGAAATATTAAAACTAAGTGGAGTTTTAATGAATCTTTAATTAGATTGAAAAGATCGAAAATGGAGTACCACCAGTTTTGCTCCCGGCGATAGTTAAATCTTTAATTAGATTTGAACGTGAAATGGTAATTGAATTTACCGATAACACCGTGGTGTTAGATATGAAGTATAACCAGTTTTACTTCATGGGATGAATAGGTTGGGATTGGGAAATAAAATAAATGATTACTTCGGTGTGGTTCGCTAATCCCGACTAGATTGAATTGATATTCAAAGGAGATTAAAGAATAAATTTAAAGAATTTATCTTGGATAAAATTAATGGGAATATTTGGATAAAAGAATATTCTGAATTGGAATGGGGCGTATGTTGTGTTTGTGTAACACTTTTATAATATATACGCGAGTTATTCAGAAAGACCGGGTTTAACCCATTCTGAATAACTGATTCGACGTGGTGTCGAAGATGAAGACGGTGGTCGAAGACCGGAGGTCTTCACGTCGTTTGGGTGATTACTGATGATCTTGATTGGGCTGTACACCCAAGAAGATGGAAATAGTTGGTGATCGTCCAGACGTACTTGGAGATCGATGGATATGCGGGGTACTAGGTGCCTCCGGTTTCGTTCAGACCCAGAACGAACTTGTAAATGGACTGTGTGTCTGACATTGGGTTTTAGTCCGTGTGATTGATCTCTATTAAATATATATCTGTTTGGCGGCGGAGAATTTATTCTCTTGCTTAACGCCCCTCTCTGAGACGTACGAGCTCAGGGGTTATATATTGATGGATATCAAACGCATGGAGTGAATTGCCTGTGTGGCATGCCTAAGTGGCAATTGATCGAGGCTTCTGTTGAAAAGCAAAGTCTTGTGGTGATGATCAAAGCACAGCCTGTGTGGCATAGCTTTGTGTAACGTTGATTCGCGAGCCTCGCACCCCGGTTGTGAACCAAAAAGGGAGACGGACCTCAGGGAGGGCATGCGTTTCTTTCTAGCTAGGGTGGTGTCAGTGACCTACCAGCCCTGACATTTATATACTTTTCACCTGTGTGGTTGTTGCTGTTGCGAGGCGCCTCGGTTTGATCGGACGATCCGGGTCCGATGGAGTCATTCGTTGGCTCATTTACGCCCCAAAGGGCGGAGAGACGTATTGTTCAGGCATAATAATCCACATCGGTGGACAGGCCCTGACGATCCAAGGCTTGCCTGCGCGCTTGCCTGAGACATGGGCTAGATTGTCTCGAATCGGTTGAGGACTATCTTTTGCCTCGGTTCATAGATGGAAATCCAATTTCCAAATACGTGACAATTGCGGTTTTAATTGTAGAACTAGTATGGCGACATGATATATGGTGCCCATGCCGCCTATGATTGATACTTATGATTTGAAGTTGTTTTATACACTATGCACTTATAATAGTATCAAATGATTTGTTTTAAACGTATCAAGCATTCTTTGGCTGTTATAAGGGAAAACCCTATCCCCCGGCTTGCGTTGCATTGTGTGATAGGACCTGGGTCTTATAACAGCTTCATTTTTCTCTATTTAGCATTGCGCTGTTTGTTTTATGCACTGGTATTCTTGGGAGGAAACCCGTTCCGTGTTATACGGCGTGGTCCCTTGATTTACCTAGCTTTAAAAATAAAGATTAATAACTGTTTTATTTCTCACACCAGTCACATGACTGACCTGGAGTTTATTGTTTTAACCTAAACTCTGGGTGCCCTTATTTTGACACGGGCAGCTAGTAGTTTTGGTTTTGCAGATTTATATTCACATGATCCTGGTTTACAGCTGGAACGATATCCGGAAAGCTTTGTATCCGTATATCTCTTCTAGTTGAGTATTGTATTCTTTTCCGCTGCTATGTATTTAAATGTAATTTAAATCTCTGATATTTCTGTGTGGTATTTATTTGCTTATACTCTGTATATTCTTGTAATCTGATGCATTGTTGTAATATACAATGATATGTTCTTCTGTATGCGTTCTGTTGTGGCTTGTTCTCGAACTATCCGACGCTTTCCTTTACGGGGAAGTTACGGGTTTTTACAATGGCGACCAGATGTCAAGAGTTAATTCTGGCCTCAAGCCTCATCAACCGGGAAATGACAAAAATCGGGCAGGCAGCATGGCTATGTGGGTCGCTCCCGTTAGGGTGTATAACCACCTATCTAGAGAAAATCCTATTTGCTTCTTTAATCTATGTTCGATGCTGTCCCTTTTCGGGAGGCGGTTGCTGATCCCAACCGTCGGTGGTATACATTCGATACACTCAAGCGAAATGAGTGGTCGGTCATGTGTGGGCCAGGTTGCAAGACGTTCTTGTTGAACCCAGTGTATTCGTCTCTAGAGATACACTATCGGCAGGTGGTCCCATACCTTGTCAAGGTCGGAATCCAATTTTCAATAAGCGCCTGCGGTTTTGATTGTATACTATATATGTGGAGCGTGAGATGCAAGCGTTCCACTAGATTCTATTTACTTGTATTTAGACATTATTATAATATCAGACAAGATATTGGTTTCAAAAATGTTTTGGGTTATCGTAAGGTAAAAACCGTCCGTGTTTATGTGTGGATTTGGTCTTACGATTATCCTTTCTTCTGAAAAGATTCTGAACTTTAAAATCATGATTGGATGATTCACCCTTAGTACTGTGCGAGTTTATCTCACTCTGGTTCACCAGACTGACCCGGTGTTTTGTAAATGCTCGGGTTAGCCCGAGGTGTACAGGTTCAGGTTATCGAATTGCTGTGAATTTCAGAGACGAGCTGGAGATGTCCAGACGTATGATATTATATAGCTACTTTTCCGCTGCGTGTTGTATAGGGGGAACATGTTATTATAGCTATCCCTCAGTGTGATGTACTCTGATACTGTAAGTATTTTAAAGCTTTCAATAAAGATTATTTCTGTATTATATTTTGTTCCGCTGCGATGTGAGACTCTGGGTTGTGTTGTTTCCTCTTCTTCTTCTATTCAATATTTCTACCTTATCTATTCTCACCCTCTAACTTATTTCTATTAATGATCTGGGATGTTCGATGTCTGAATGGTCAACACGGTAGTTTGATGTTGATTTTCGGAGTTGAAAATCCCAGTTCGTTAAAGTGGTATCAGAGCTGAAGGTTAAGTAATTACCTTGGCTCTGTGGCGTGACTCAGTAGAGATGGGGTTAGTAATACCCTAGATTGAGTTTGAGTGTATATACATGAGTGAACGTATTTGTAGATCTTATAAAAATTGTTTTATATTGTGGAGATTTACGGTTTGAGTTGTTTATGGATTCTGGTCAATCAGTTTGATCCACTGTATCGATAGGAATTTATAAACGCTTGAATACGATGAACCGACACAGTATGTTTGAAAGAGGGTAAATGAAATAATTTTACCCAAATTATATTTTAATATAAAAGAATGATTAATATTTGAAGTATTATAATATGTTGGATGTGTTGGTTGATTATTATTGAAATGGTTATATAAATAACCAATTAGAATTCGTATAATAAAAGAAGATCTATTAAATTTGTAATTAAAATCAGAATTGGAATTTAAAATTCCCAAAAAAAGGGAAAGGTGTTTGCAAATGAACTTGGATTGAATATATGAGAATTTTAAAATCCTGGGAGATTTTAATTTGTTTTATGAGCATCGTGTTCGGTATTTTGAAATAGATTTCGAAATGAAAATGTTTAAATACGGATTTGATAAGTAATATAGTATTGAACTCACTTCGATCGCTGGGAAATAACTCTGATGATGCTGGCCACATCATCAGTTTTCATTTTCGAGTTATAAGTGACGGATTACTACCAAAGATTTTGTTTTCAAATTGCTTTGAGAAAAACAAGTTGTTTTGGATCCTAAAAAGGAATATTTGATTTTTGAAAGAGCTGAACTGTTTAAAAACTCCCAGGGAAATTGTTTGAACAAAAACAAAATTAAATAGATACTTGTGAAAACAAATATGAATCGAATTGGAACCAATTAACTGGAAATTGAATCGAGATATATTATATTGAGCAGAACCAGATTTTGAATTGCGAGACAGGAATCTGAAATGGTGTTGGACTGGTAAGTTAAGAGTTGGAATTGGTAATGGATGGAAATTTAGTTAAGAATGGTATTTGGCTTGGATGCGTGAATGATTTGGTTATGAGGATAAAGTTGGAATTTCGTTGGGAATGCATTTGTATAAGCTGACAGGGTAGCAGATGAAAAGGATATAATGATATGCCCGACAAAAAGGTACACGTTTACTTTTAGATGGGTTTGATGATTTATGAGCCTATTTGGCAAGCCGCTTGGCTGTTTTCTTTTCTTTTGGATTGGAGGAAGCCTAGAAAGGCAAGTTGGAGTTGTACCGATTGAGCCATACAGAGGAGGTGCTGACGAATTTTTTTCGGGAATTTAAGGTGTTAGAAAATTTTTCAATATTTATTTACAGTATCGAATTGATTTTCGATTTAAACTAAGTTGGATTTGGAAATTAATGAGTTTATAACGCTCTTTCTTACCTTAGCAATTTCGAGGACGAAATTATTTTAAGGGGGGAAGAATGTAACGACCCGTGTTTTTCGACCATTTGAATTTGAATATTTAAATTTGTTTTAAATATTATACTTGGAATA
Organism: Allium sativum; assembly: GCA_030737875.1. Taxonomy (NCBI): domain Eukaryota; kingdom Viridiplantae; phylum Streptophyta; class Magnoliopsida; order Asparagales; family Amaryllidaceae; genus Allium; species Allium sativum. The sequence goes on along the minus strand of CM060924.1, from coordinate 992,813,815 downwards.
TTAATGAAATTTAATATTTAATTCGTTATTTAAATGAAGGCCGAACGTTATATATTTATATAATTTATAAACCGAGCTGAAAAATGGCGTGCAGTTCGTAAATTCGAGTTCTGAACTTCAGCTGATTATACAGAGTCTGATATAAGTCGGATTTCTGTGAAACAAGACACGTTGGAACCGTGTTGACGATAGCTTTCATATGAAAGAGAAAAATCCATATTCCCTGTTATTGGGTGCAAGTTACGGCTAAAACAAATTTTGGGAAAAACGCCGTGGAATTCGCTATCGGCCTTTAAAATGGCCATTTTGCAAACAAACTCTGTTTTCGACGAAATTAGTTTCATTGGAACCGTATCATCAAATTATTGTCAGAAAATTAAACCACGTGGCAAACCGATGTCGTATGTGGCCGCAGCAACCGTAAACGTCCGTTAAAATCACTATAGCGCGTAACTATTTCAACAAGGAGTATTTGAGTGTAACTTGAGCAGACAATCGAATTAGGCCACGAAACCAGTTCTGTTGAGTTCGTATCGTCGATTAGAGTCAGGATAGATATATAGTTTATTGTTTTTAGAGATCGAGAAATTTGGCGTTAAAAAGGGTAGGGCGGTTCGGGGTAAAAACAGCCTATCGGGCAAACGGTCTCAGAATGCGACGAAACTAGTGCCGTTGGGTTCGTATCGAAAAGTTATTGTAAGATATCAAGGTTTCAAGTTGATTCGATTTAGCTGGTGATCGTAATAAATTAAAAAGCGTGTTTATTTCTGGTTTTATAAGGGGATTTTTTTCATACGACCTCGGATTTCGACGAAACTTGTCCCATTGGGTCCGGAATACTTTTTTTACATTAAGATTAGCTTTTATATCAGTTAACAGGAGTCGAATGTGGTCAGTTTTACTTGTTACTTAGCGAAAAGTTTCATTTAAAATAAATATATAAAACATACACCCTATATTTTCTATATTCAGCTAACCTACTCTAAGATCACTCACGCACATGCTAATTTAAATCATCTCGGCAAAATCTAACCTACCCTATATTGTACAAGTCATGTTCAGTCTCCATCAAATTTATGAAAGGCACATGCACACCCTATGTACAGTACACTTCTTTAATCAAAAATCACATGCCTAGTTCCTAACGCACAGGCTAGTTTCTTCAAACGGCATTACCCTATAATGCCTTGCCGTGCAAACTACCCCTTCCGTGGCAACCAAGTAAAATTTTATATATGTAATTATATATATATAACCGTGGTGACCACGAAACTCTCTCCCTATAAATACATGCAGCATTACTCACATTCTCTCCACCAAAAAAAAAAAAAAACTTTGTTCCACTCCCATAATTCGAAGGAGCTGAAGCTCTCCATGAGTGCTTGTTTACTGGAAGGGCGAGTGTCGAGATTTGTTTGAGGGGACTGGGAAAGCAATGGAGATGGAAGCCGCGTTGGTTTTCGTTTGAAGTAAATGGGTGTTTCAATCTGCGACAGAAGACCAGGTGAGATGAAGAAGTGGGGAGTGAAAATGACGGGTCCATGCATGGAGCATTGGGCGGAAATGAAATTCTGGGAGGCTTCACGGGACTGTAGCAAAGTGGTTTGAGAACGTGGCTTTGCGGGCGGGTGCTAAATGGGTCTGGGCTTGAGGCGTTATGGCTTCGGCCTTTATTTAATGAGAGGATCTAGGCGGTGTTCAAAACAGTAAGGTGGGAAAGGGATGCAGGTGGGACAAAAGCACTGAAGGTGATAAACAGTACTACTGAAACATGCCTAATTACTTTTTTTTAAATGGACTTAATCCAATCTAGTATATGCCAAATATATTTAGATAATATCGAATCCTACTTTAACGTTTTGACGCTGCCTGTGACGTTGTACTTGTCTCAATTCATTTTTGTGCCTTAATTTGCCTAGTCAAAGTATTGGACTATGCCTGAAGTCGTTGAACACGTTGGTTGATTAATGTAAATAAATGTATATAAAGTTTTAATGAACATAATTAAGTAGGGTTTTAAATAAAAATATAATTCTAAGGTATATTAATATTATTTATTTTAAAAAATTGAACAACGTATAAAAAGTTATACTTCTTTTATACAGCAACAGAATCAGACGAAACAGACGACGATGGAACCGTATCAAGTGTAAGATTTTGGGTTGGGACGGACGGAGATGAACACAGTTAGAAGCTGGTAAAAACGAATCATTCTGGCGACGAATAGAAACCAAGGTGAGTTAAACTCACTCAGTTACCCTTTTTATATTTTATATAAATTGGGTATTTTCATTTTTGTGTGCTCTTCTTGCAAATGGTTGACTGTTTTGCTAGTTGTCTGTTTACCGGTTGATTTAACAGATGAAATTAAACTGTGTTTAATTTCAGTGAAATATCAAATCGTTGTTTCAACGATTGGATCCAACGGAGGTAGCTTACCCTGTTGGTCACGTTTATTTATAAACGTGTTTAATTGTTTGAATTGTTCTGTTATTTGGTTGAGGTTAAATGGTTGTTATTTATCATCAGTTAAATGTGATTGATTTGGTTGTTGTTTATTGACTGGGTATTCAACATCTGTTTGGTTTAAACCAGTGCGCGGTGTTGGTTAAGTGTTTAGCAGAGTACGGCCTATAAAATCAATCGAGTTAAAAATAGTGTTTCACCGTCAGGTGGATCGATAGAATTAAAGTTATAAAATTTATTTTATAACTCATGTTAGATTTGAAATATATTATTTTAAATAAATGTTATTAAAAAGAAATAAGTATTTTATTCAAGACTTTGATTTGTTAGTAAATTATTTTGGTAAAGTAAATGCTGATGTAAATCAGATTTACAAGCAGAGGTATGCGAGTGATTAAACTTAGTTGATTGTTTTGTAAAGAAAACAATTAATGGAATCTATTAAATTAATTATATTTTTATTTAAATTAAAGTCGAAATTAGTTGGAATCGGTTAGTGGAATAACCGCGTTGAAGTAAATTTAATCGACCGTTTTGAATTGGAAGTGATTATCAAATTTATGTGTTTGATGAATATTGTTAAATTTAGATAAAGGGTTTAAAGGGGTTTACTATTTACTTTAGTTAATAAAGGGTTAACTACTAAAGTAATGGATAATCGAAGTAAAGTATATTCTAAATAATTTAGAAGTTTCTTTCCAAAGTAATCGAAGTAAAATTTAAATCAAGTGAACAGGGAAGAATGGAAATAAGATTTCCAAAGCGGTGAAAGGTTGAATAGTTTTGTAAGGAGAGGAGAGATAAGTAAATCTAGTTCAGAAAGCTGGTTATAGGGTTGTATAACTAAATCAGAGTTAAATGGAAATGGTTTTGAGACTGGAGTGGAATTTTGGTGTTTGGGTTACAACTAATATTTATCTGAGGATAAGAACGTTGTTTGATCAAGGTCTGAGAGGTAATTAAAATACCCCAACTTGAACAGCATCGGGATTATCTGAAGATAGTATTAGTTAATAATCGTAAGAGATGTTAGTGAATATGTTTTGAAAATCTAAACAGCGATTTTAGCGCTGTTGTTATAATATATGTTTTGTGAATCTAATAGCAATTTTAGCGCTGTTGCTATAGTAAATGTTTGTAAACCTAAACAGCGATTATAGCGCTATTATTTTGTAAATCTAAATAGTAATTATAACACTATGGTTATAACATACGTGCTATAAATCTAAACAACGTTATATCATATGTGCTATAAATTTTCTTATTAAACTAATGGATTCCCCGAATTTAAATAATAAAGGATGGTGTGACAAGCTTATTCGAAAGGAGAATTAAGTGTAAATTGGTTATAAGTTATTTTACTATGTATTATAACGTATTGGTTCTGAGGACATTAGTATATAAGATTATAGTTATTCGAGCTAGAGTTAGTCAAACATAGTTTTTTCCAAGATGAGTGCCATTTCGTACGATTGCTAGCGTAATTCGCAGGGCTGCAGATAGCCTACAGCGGTCGGATGTTCCTGAGGGAATCAGGCGTAACCATTGTGATCGCCGCGATCTAGAGTCAAGCGAATGGAGTTAAGTAAAATAGTAGTAAATCGATAAGGTTAAAGAAGTCGAGTTAATCAGTTAGAGTTAACCACTTTGAGTTAATCAATTGGAGTTAATCGATTAGAGTTAAATCGAATTAGAGTTATTCAAATCTCATATTTTTAAATATTAACAGAGTTAGAAGTTTTGATTTAACAAAGTAAATCAAGTGTTAAAAGGCCAGGTGATGCCGAATACTTAACCAGTGAACTCATTGGAGTGTCATGATTGAAACACTGTTTATTTTGATAGTTAAAACACCGACTATCAAATCATGTCCAATACGATTGTTGGTATGGAGAGACCGGGATCGAATTTATATTCGAAAACCATTCCAACCAACGAACACGTGAAGATATCTGAAGTTGATCGTGATGGAGCATTGAAGACCGTTGATTTTCACAAACGGAAGAACCACTAATATTCTCTGCCTGGCAAGCAGAGAAAAGCTGTGATTCTGTCGTGATTGAAATCGACGGGTTGCAAGGACTTCTCGCTACTGATCCATGGGGTGATTCCTATATTGGATGCAGTAGGAGAGTACCTTCGGTTCATCCTGTTCCTGGATGACCTGTATCGACGGATGTCTGACAGAGTATTTCCAAAGGGTCACGTACGTTGATTTCTTCAAACGTGCTATGGTTGTTGGCGGGGAAATTGCCGTTCTCTTAGCTTCCAGCTAGAGTACTTTTGTGGATATCAATTAGTGATATCTGACGGATCTGACGATGTGGCATTCAAAGTAAATGGCGACCAGATGTCAAGAGTTAATTCTGGCCTCAAGCCTCATCAACCGGGAAATGACAAAAATCGGGCAGGCAGCATGGCTATGTGGGTCGCTCCCATTAGGGTGTATAACCACCTATCTAGAGAAAATCCTATTTGCTTCTTTAATCTATGTTCGATGCTGTCCCTTTTCGGGAGGCGGTTGCTGATCCCAACCGTCGGTGGTATACATTCGATACACTCAAGCGAAATGAGTGGTCGGTCATGTGTGGGCCGGGTTGCAAGACGTTCTTGTTGAACCCAGTGTATTCGTCTCTAGAGATACACTATCGGCAGGTGGTCCCATACCTTGTCAAGGTCGGAATCAAATTTTCAATAAGCGCCTGCGGTTTTGATTGTATACTATATATGTGGAGCGTGAGATGCAAGCGTTCCACTAGATTCTATTTACTTGTATTTAGACATTATTATAATATCAGACAAGATATTGGTTTCAAAAATGTTTTGGGTTATCGTAAGGTAAAAACCGTCCGTGTTTATGTGTGGATTTGGTCTTACGATTATCCTTTCTTCTGAAAAGATTCTGAACTTTAAAATCATGATTGGATGATTCACCCTTAGTACTGTGCGAGTTTATCTCACTCTGGTTCACCAGACTGACCCGGTGTTTTGTAAATGCTCGGGTTAGCCCGAGGTGTACAGGTTCAGGTTATCGAATTGCTGTGAAGTTCAGAGACGAGCTGGAGATGTCCAGACGTATGATATTATATAGCTACTTTTCCGCTGCGTGTTGTATAGGGGGAACAGGTTATTATAGCTATCCCTCAGTGTGATGTACTCTGATACTGTAAGTATTTTAAAGCTTCCAATAAAGATTATTTCTGTATTATATTTTGTTCCGCTGCGATGTGAGACTCTTGGTTGTGTTGTTTCCTCTTCTTCTTCTATTCAATATTTCTACCTTATCTATTCTCACCCTCTAACTTCTTTCTATTAATGATCTGGGATGTTCGATGTCTGAATGGTCAACACGGTAGTTTGATGTTGATTTTCGGAGTCGAAAATCCCAGTTCGTTACAGTATATTTGACCAAAGTGTATATTTCTAATTCAACAATTCTAATTTGTCAAAAATGTTCACTTTTGTTTCAACACTTCTAATTTGACAAAATGCTCATTTTTGTTTCAATAATTATATTGTGACAAAAGGGCCAATTTGGTTTCAACTATTATATTTGACAAAAGTGACGAATTTGGTTTCAACTATTACATTTGACAAAAGTGACAAATTTGGTTTTACCTATTATAACTCAAATTTATTTAACAAAAATGTAATCTTTGTTTAACTCTAATCTTATTTAACAAAAATGTAATTTTTGTTATGTTCAATCGTTTTATTAAAAAAAACTATAAACAATAAAAATATAATCTTTCATGTTACTTCTTTTTCTTTAAACAAAGTGAAAATAAACACGTGATCTTTAATAACTAATATTTTTATTGCAACAAAATTACAGTAAAAATGTGTTCTTTAATAAGGAATCGTTTATTGCGACCAAAATGACAATAAAAACATATCTTTCTATTTTACTCTTTTTATTGTAACTAAAATGACAATAAAAATATATCTTTTCATTCTACTCTTTTTATTTTTGTTGAACAAAGTGACAACAAAAATGAAATCTTTTATTACAATCATTTTATTGATTTTTTTTTATTATAATCTTTTTTATTGAAAACTAATGACAATAAAAATGTAATATTTTTATTATAATCTTTTTTACATATTCCAATGTAAAATAAAAAAAAGATAATTTATTCGCATATTTGTTTTATTCTTCTAATGACAAAATAAAAAGGCAATTTTGTTTACATAACATGTCTCATATTTTAACGACAAAACAAAAAGACCATTTTGTTCTAACATGACATTCCTAAATAAATGACAATTTTAATATAATGACATTTCTAATATAATGATATTTCTATACAAATGTAGCATTTCTAACATAAATGATGTTCTTGTACTAATATAACAATTCTAACATAAACGATGTTTGTATACTAATATCACAATTCTAACATAAATGATGTTTTTATACTAATATCATAATTCTAATCATAAATGATGTTTTTATACTACTATAACACGTCTAGCAAAAATGACATTTCTATTCTAACCAATTAAAGATTAGATTTTTATCTTACAAAAATATAATTCAACAAATCATCATCAACACAATCAATCAATCAAATTAAATTTTATACGACGTATACATTTAAATATACAATCACAATCAATAAATATATATATATTTATATATATATAAGTTTTATTTTAAATTAAAATCGAGAAATCTCACCATGATTTTATCTGAATTTCCAACATGCTCCGTTTAAACAATAGTCAGTTCCATCGTGAAGCTCTCAATTTCGTGATCCCAACGCAAGTCGTTTCGTTCGATTCTGACTCAATTTGCAAAAGTTATAATGGTTTAAACTTTTAATTACAAGATTTAATTAACTAATAAAATTAATAAATTTAGTTAACCTTAATCCATTATTTACTTTACTCCATCATCTTCCTCATACTGTAGCCAACAAAACAAAACAGAACCCATCACGCTATCGAACCTTGATCTGCGCACGCTCCCCTAAGCATTCTGACGTCGATCCAACTACTCCATCTCAAAGCCCCTGAGCTCCTCTTCCCTCGACATGAGTGATGGCGAATTCTAACTCCCCAATTCCCCTGGAATTACATGCGAACTAGTGTTATTCGAACCCCAAATTCTCCCAGTCCAGGATAATAAACCCAGTCTCATCCGTTGGTACTCTAGATCTCACTAAGATCACCATTTTTTGTATTGAATGCTGTTAGAATTTGTTGAAGAATTGAAAGATTGATTGGAAAAAGGTTTAGAGCATTCAAGCCATTAAAATACTGAGCGGCGGCAGCAGTTTTAATATTAGGGTTTAGGTTTCTAATTTGTGGGATATTTATAATATTTTATTAATTAATTTTCTAATTTTGCAAATAAATCAATTAATTCTCAATAGCTCCAAATTCAGCCCAGCGAGAGTTGTCCCTAGCCAAATACCCCCGTTCCGGACACAATGGACTAGGTCTCATCAGTAGATTCGATCATTCCAGCCCACTTTTCTTTAATTTAAAATATAAGTCATTTAATTATTTAATTTGATCATACATTGTAATTTACCGGGTCCACATACTGACTCCAAAAATTCCATAAAAATTATTTCTAGTTATGGATTGAAAAACCGTCCTAAAAAAATTAATTTTGTTGAATTTGAAGACTGTTTGAAAAATGGCCATGTTCTGGTCGATCAAAATTGACTAAAATTGATAAAACATGTTTTCTTTTGCCACGCTCACATAATAATTCAAAAAATTATGAAAATTGGAATCCAGCAATAATTTGACATTCCGGATCCAACCAAAGTGGTTTCATCGAAAACTGAGGTCGTTTGCAAAATGGCTATTTTTAATATATATATATATTCTATAGCGACTATTCTAAATTTTAAACTGGGCATAACTTTTTATTCCCGCTATGAAATTTCAATTTTTCAGATTCGTTGAAAAGATAATTTTAAACAGATTTTAATATTTTTGGTTTCACTAAAATCTGATTTATTTTGCATCCTGTACATTTAGTCAAAGTTCAAATTCAAATTTTCAAACCGTCGCGCTATTTCTAACTCCTTTTAAAATTAAAATAAATATATTCGTTCTAATTTCGATTTAAATAAATTTTCAGTCGTTATTATTTAAAATAAATTATTTTAGCTATTCAAAATTCAATAAATAGCCAAAATAAAGATTTTAAGTTGGTTCTGATTTCCGGGTTGTTACACATACCTTCTGATTACACATCAATCATCAAAAATGGCCACTATCAATCAGTCAGCCATCATTATATTTCTTGAGCAAAGAACAGTGTAAACAAAATATCAGTAACAGAAACTAAATGAAAAGACAATAGAGAGTGAAATTTTCTAAAAATATGTTATGTTATATCTTTTTAAGTTCTTTTAAGCTTTGTTTATAGAATTTTGTTGTTTTGTATTAAATAATGGTATTTGGTTTTTGATTTAATACACAATAATATTTTGAATTGAACTTTAAAACATAAAATTATAGTAAACATAATTGCGAAAAAGGTTACCATTTGAGGAATAGATAAGGTGGATCTTTGATTAGTCCTTTAACTATGTTTCCTGCAGAATGGACTAGATAATGGTCATATGTTTGTTCGTATATATGAAAGTTGCTTACTCTATCCCCAATTCATTGGATCTTCTTATCTTCATTGATGCTACACGAAAATTGCCATGTGGTTCAATATGTCAGTAATATGTTTATTTTGCTTGAATTTGTAAAAACAAGAATATTGAGTTTAGTACATCACAGGCTTTTCATATCAAACATTAACTACAATAATTCATAACATTAAAAGATATATGCTTTTATCTTTTCTAATTGGAGTTTAAATAAGTTTTACATCTTACATAATAAATTTGATCATTAGAAAAACAAGAAAGATGTTTAACACATACCATAAACTTTTTAATATAAATAGGACTTAACTTGTGATTTGATAATTTAAAATAAAACATAAACATCTTTATATTTTATACATATTGAATATAGTAACATTAAAAGATAAATGTGGTTAGTGAATACCTAGTTATGTAAAAAATTCAAAGAACAACAAAGATTAATTACAAAAACAGTCAAAGAAACAAAATATAATGAACAATTAATTTTTGTTTATCATCTAGTAAAAACATTTACAGCAAAAATGAAACAATAAAGTAATAATATTTAGTTGAGGAATTTACATTTACATAAAAAATATCCAGTTTCATTGCATCATGGTGCATATTTGGTATGTTTGTATGCTGCCTTGGTTTGCCTATCTCAATTAAATGTACCTTGACTATAGAATTTTTTTGTTTTAATATGTGATATTACACCAAACTCACCGAACTAGCATTTTAACAAAACAACTGGAAAAAAAAACACAGAACCAATCATAAAACAAGCATTTACTAGCAATCCATGTTTCATCTGGGCATATAATATCTGTCAAATAAAGTGTCATTATCGGCTCAAAACCACAATCACTAGGCAGTTCTCTCTAAATACTCTTAAGTCGTACCCTTTGCAGTAGAAGTAACTTTGAACAAAATGGTTATAAATCAAAATTGTGTAAAATTCAATAGAAGTAATGAAATTTATATTAAATTTAACCTGAGAGACACAACTGATATGAGAAGATCATTCACAAAATCACCTCGCCTAACCAAATTGAGAAAATCACCTGAATTAACTATAAAATAGCCTAGCGTGATCAAATTAGAGAAAACGCCTGATCGATTTAAGAAATTAGCAAATCAATTTGACTAGAGAAAATATCCTTATAGAATTTAAGAAAATCGCCTCTTCAATCTCATGAAGTTATCAAATTGATTTTGAATTTCAGAATAGAAATAAGAATGAAAATCATAAACCTAACCTGGTAGAATTAACAATCGTAGAACAAAATTGAAAACCGCCTAAAGATTTCGACAAATTGGAGAGATCGAATTCAGAAAACATCGCCTAATAAAATTGGAGAGATCGATTGTTTTGAACAAGGAGAGAACACAACCTGTTTTGTCTTGCAAAACAATTATTTGAAAGCCGCGTCGTCCAAAATAATTGAGAGGTGTTAGGATCCCTTGCGGCAAATTTCCACATAAAACAAACTTACCCACTCAATACTTGCCAAGTCAGTACGTGTTGTCTTCTTCTCCATTGCATTTGCTTGTTCACAGGTAGAACCATCACACATAAACCCATATAGGCCGATTATTTCCTTAGCCTACTACCTCCTCCACAAACTTCTGGAACCCGATCGACCAATGCCATCCGAACCGCCTTTATAAGCTCCACCGCCGGCCAAAGCCTGGCCCCACTCGGCTGCATTTAGCATCCCGAAACTCCCTTGAATCGCGAACGATACATAGCCAGATTCCAGTGAGTTCTGATCGAATTAAGACAAGCTACCATATAGATGTGAAGCCCTTGTTACGATCTTCAGCTTTGCTTTTGGAACTTCATTGAATTATTGCACGGATGCAGAGAGATTAAGGGAAGAAGAAAAGAAAATTTTCGGGCATCGAAATCAATAGAGGCAGCTTCCATAGAAATTAGGATTTGACAAACTATTTTAATATTAAATTACTCGTTTAGCGTGCTTTAAAGCGATGAATGTGCCTATGTCCAAATCATGCCTGTTTACAGCCTATCTATAGGTTTTAAGGCCATCTGAAAGCAAGGCGAAACCCAATTCGGAAGTCTATAGCAGTTGTAATTTAAAAATCCGTTGTTCTAATTAAATTGCACACATAAATTTTTACACGTTTTAAATTCGTACAATTAAACGATAAGTCCAATGACTATGAAATTTGAAACCTTACAATAATTCAATATTACAGATTCGATGAAACTGATTTCGTCGAACTCTGTGATTGTTTGCAAAATGGTTATTTCCACATATTCATTAATATAATAAAATATTCAGTTTTCACTGATTCACCATTTATATTAAATTCAAAAGTTCATACATTCTATTCAAATCAAAATAGAATTCATATAACTTATAAATCAACTGTCGTTTATTGCGAATTCAATTTTTATTATACATAAATTCAAAATTTTATTTCAGTTATAAATTACACAAATCCATTTCATTAAATATATCAATATTAATTTTCCAACTTTCAATATTAATTGATATAAACGAATCACAGGTTCATCTGCAATCAACTTAAGTCCCTATCTGTCAAAATAAGTTGAATTAAATTATTTAAACAATTTACTTGAATTCCATCATACCATTTTTCACAATTAAATCATTAAAGTTTCTTCATAAATTTATTTACTCAATTTAAATTCAAATAATTCAATATTAAATTTCAATTCTTAGAAATTACAATACAACAAAATTATAACTATCTTTACAATAAACGCATATAATTACATTTACAACTAGTTGAAATTTCATTGCACAATCAAATGGATCTATTTTATTTCCATATTCCATAAATTAGAATTTTCAATATATATGGAATTCCAAAATTAGTTAATCCATTATATGTTATAATTTCAATATTAAGTTCCAATTTCAAAAGAAGTAAATCATCAAACACAAGTCATTTTCATATATAACTATTGAAATTCATTGTTTAACAAGACAAGTTAAATTCCATACCTTATGAATTTTTGACATAAATCATTAATTTTAATATTTAAACCAACATTGTTCAAAATCAAATTAAATTTAATATTTCAAATTGTCGCAAAATGTAGTGATGTTACAGTCGGTGAGAAAGAGATGTCTTACTTGGTCTCTCTTATACAAATTAACCTCAATGTCATCCAAATTCATACCTTGATATGGACATCGTAGTATATCCACTTATCATTGCAGCGACAAGCATTATTTTACTCTGTAAAGTAGTGTCCAAATGCAATCTTCAGTATTATAGGGCTTTTGGTGATCGAGATTGAGATTAGCATAAAATATTTTGATAAGTAAATGATTGATTCTTACATTAGTGGCGCCAAATCAAATCAGGGAATCATCATGGATTTGTTAAGTTATCTTATGAATATCATGGCATTATAAGAGAGTTTGGTAAAGGATCCTTCAAAAATCCTAAAAGTTTTCATGTTATCATATCTGTGCACAGCCACATCGTTGTTAAGCCATTCCCTAATTGTAACAATCCGTATTTTTGAAACCAATTTAAAATTAATTTTAATGAAAATAAAATATTTTAAATGACTTATTTTGAGAATAAATGACTAAGAATTTATTTAAAACGAAGTTTGAGCGAATAAATTTATATTTATAATTAAAACGAGCTCGTAATGGTGTAGTAGTTTGAAATTTTAGTTTTAAATTTTAAACGAGTATACAAAATTCGTTATAAGTCAGAATTTGATGAAACAAGAAATGTTAGAATCTATTTAACTATATCTTTTTAATGAACGAAAGAAACTAAGATTTAAAATTATAAATTTTTAGTTATGTCCAAATTAAAATTTAAAATAGTCGCCATGGAATTTATTAATATGTTAATGTTGCATAGCCATTAAAAATGAACATTTTGCAAATGGCCTCCGTTTTCAACGAAACTAATTTTTTTGGATTTAGAACATTAAATTATTGCTAGATTTCAAATTTTGTGCCAAACGGAGTCAACATGTGGTCGTACACGATAAAACCTTTCGATGTAACAATTTGAGAAGTTTTACAAAGGAACATTATTTAGACGACTAACCTTTTTTTATTAAATTTGTAGTCTCGAATAATGGTAGGATTCCATGTTTCATGATTTTTAGAGTTAGTATGTGGTCGTTGGTGATTTTATTGATGAAAATCAGTCAATATTTTAACTTTAAAATTTGTTGTTTGTCCAATCGGATTCAGAATTGAACGAAACCTGTTTCTTGGGTTCGTAATGTCAGAGATTAGTTGCATTTAAATTTTATTAAAAAAGGAATTGGTAGGTGATCACACGGATTGTTAAACGATGAAAATAAGTAATATTTGACTATAACTAAATAAAAAATTAACAAAAATAATAATTTGTCCTTACTATTTAACATCCTAAATTAATTCTAAACCTAAATCTAAACATCATTTTCATGCAACCCCTTTTTCTCCATTTTCTATACCTAATTTGCAACTTCTAAAAATAAAATCAAAGAAAAGAAAAATCCTAAAATCTCAAAACAAGTATCTTTGGATTCTTGGAAGTATTCTTTACCTCCTAATGAGTTTCATGAGGTGCGAAATCAATTTTGTCACACTCAAATTTTACAGCGTGAGCACATGTGGCTTAGGTCTCATGATTTCGTGAAATGGATGCGTCAATTCAAGTTTTTGATGTGGTACTTGAGTTTAGGAGACGGATTAAAGCTCGTATACAAAGTTTGGGGTGATTTGGTGAAAAAATTTGTCGATCCACTTACTGTATACGTGCGTTAGAGCCTAGAAGGTTGCGGCAAGGAGGAGAATCAAGTTCATGATGCTTGGGTGGAGCATGCAGAGGAGAAGAAGAGAAGAAGAGAAGATCAATGGTGTTATCTGTTTGAATTATAATGGAGTGTTTGAGGAGAAATGGAAGGAGAATGGTGCGTGGAAAAAGGACATGGCTGTTGCGTTTTATAGGCTACGTGAGGGAGAGATGACGAGGGAGAGGATTATTGAGTTAATAGGTAATTAAGGATGTTAATAAATTATTATATTAATTGTTAATGACATATATGTATGTGTAAACTTTTAAAATTCATAACTTTTACATATGAACTCGAAATTCAACGACTCAAGATGCATTGGAACCGTATCGACGCTTCGCAAATGAAACTAATTTGAAGAGATTTGGAGCTCATGGAATTTTTTGGTGGAAGAAAATGCCTGATTCGGTCAATGACCATTTACTGTTATTTAGCAACAAACAACCAATGTGAGAACTCTCTCACTCAAATGTTTTGTACAGTTATTATATCTGTGACTGAATATATACATTGATTGCCTATGTTGATTTTTATTTGATAAATTTATTACAAATTGTTATGCAGTATATGGTAGCTCACCTCACAAGTTGTTTGAAAACGAGATGGACGAATGGATGATTATTTGTGTTATGATTTGAATGTGATTTTGAAATAATTAACAAGTTAAATCGATGTTAGATCATTTTTGGTAGTTGAAATTGGATTAAAACATCCATTTACAATCGAATGGCTTATTTATGTCCACTCATTTAAGTAATATCAATTGGAATAAATAAACAATTTATTCATTGATTATTTATTGGTTGGAAATCCCAAATGGGTCTGAGGATGATAATTAATTCACACATCTCCCTTGTGTGTAGTTGTATGTCAATCGATTGATTGAAAGATCATTATAAGCGTTATTTAATTGTTTAATGCTTATACAGTTGTAGATGCACTATAGTTGTTTATAACTATTGATGAATACATGCAATGTATGAAATCCATATAATTAAATTATATCGTAATTGATTGAGTCACATTCCAATTTGGAAATAATAAGTATTTTAATATAATATCCAATGAAGAATCAGAATATGATTTTGATGTCTGATTTTGGATGAACATAAAGATTACAAAGTAATAATGGATACTGAGAAGATTTGATTTCAAAATATGATATTTTGAAAATATTATTATTTTAATGTGACGACCTACCATAACTCCCTCACTTAACAAGAGGAATAAAGCGCTGAAAGTTATTGTTGGTAGTTATGGACAATCATCAAGGTAAGATAAGTAAAAGCAAAACCTATCATATAACTCACAATGCAAGGATAAAATATAATAAAACATATACAACAGGCAGTAGCAGCAAAGCATAATTACGCAAAATTTTAAACTTTCATATCATCAAAAGGATATCCATAGTACCACAGGAATACAACATTGGATTATGTAAAAAAAGCCTCACCTAGAATCACTCAGAGTATCATAACAACACAACAACGGAAAATATTATAATATGTAGGAAATAATACGTCAGCCTCCTGCTCGTCATCCCTTTGCAGCGTTGTCCTAATCAAGATCTACTACCTTCTACTCAGTCTGCCCATCCAAAACATGAATGAACAACCCAAGGTAATAAGAAGGAAACACAAAACCTTGAGTCAGACAATAGTCTTAATGAGCAATAAAACATCTATCTAACATCATTAATAAAGTATATGAGAAATAGGTAGATCAAATGAAATGACCCAAATTTCCCCGTAAAGGAAAGCCTGAATTGCTTTGAGAACAACACACATCAGAACACAAACTGAAGAACATTTTATTGCTGATTACAACAATTACATCAGAGTACAAGAATATAACAGAGTATGAATACTTATTACACAATTGAAATACAATAACATCAGAGATTTAAATTACATTTTAATAGCAGCAGAAAAATAATACAAATATATAACTGAAAGGAATACACGGATACAGAGCTTTCTGAATACCGCTTCAGCTGTAAACCAGGATCCTGTAAATATATCTGCAAAAAGCTACTCGACTGCCCGTGTGGAAAATATGAGCACCCATTTGCCAGTGAAACAAACTACAGGTCAGTTATGGGACTGGTGTGAGAAATCTTAACTTAACTTATCTAATAATAAGGCTAATCACAGGACCACGCCGCTAACGCGGAACGGGTTTACTCCATTGGATTGCCAGTGCATAAAATAAAGTAAATCGTTAAACAACGCAATGCTTTTTAGAAAAATGAAACCATTATATGACTCAAGTCCCATCACACAATGCAACACAAACCGGAGGATAGAGTTTTACCTTATAATGGTCAAAAGATGCTTGATACGATAAAAAAACAGATTTAATATTAGTGTGTATATATATGGGTATATATATTTCAAAAACATTTCAGTAATAATGTATTAATCATAGACGACATAGTACCCCATCCTACTATGTCGCCATACTAGTTCTACAGTCAAAACCACAAGGTCGTATTGGAAGTTGGGTTTCCATCATGAGTCGAGGCTAGGGATCGTCCCCTACGATTCGAGACACTCAAGCAAATGCCTCAGGATCCCCCGCTGTGAACCCTTGGAGCGGTAGGGCCGGTTCATACCTACCGAAAGTGGATTATTTATGCCTGAACACACGCTTCTCGGTCCTTTGGACCTCCATATGACCACTTACGGCCTATAATCCCGAGGTGCCTCAATCCATCAACCACATAAGTAAAAATGTCAAGGCTGGTAGGTCGCTGACATCAATCTAGCTAGAAAGAAACATGTGCACTCCGTATGGTCCATATCCTGTTTTTCACCCATACCGGGGTGTGAGGCTCGCGAAATCTCGCTATACACAAAGCAATGCCATAATAGGCTATACTTTGTTCATCCCACAAGGCCCTGCTTTTCAACAAAAGCCTTGATCAATTGCATCTTGGCGTGCCACATTGACAACTCACGCCATGCGGTCAATCACTATCAATATATACCAGGGTGTTAAGCAGCGAATAAATTCCCCACCACCAATCAGATATACATTAATAAAAATCAATTTAATTCACATCGAACGAAATCCAATGTCGGACACACATCCATATACAAGTCCGTTCTGGGTCTGAACGAAACCGGAGACACCTGAGAGGTCCTCGCATATCCGAATAATCAATAATACGTTCGAACGGCTACCACTGTAGCCCTTTCAAGGTAGCTACTCCAATCATGGGCATCAATATCAACACATCCATACGATGTGAAGATCGCGGTCTTCAACCACCGTCTTCATCTTGGACTCTTCATCGTCGTAGTAATTATTCGAAATGGGTTAAACCCGGTCCTTCCGAATAACTCGTGTATTTTTATAATTAAAAATCAAGTACTATAAAAACACATCCAACGCCTCATTCCAATTCATAATATTCTTTTAAAATGAAATATTCACAATATTCTATCAAAGTTAAATTCTTTAAATTATCCTTAAATTTTTCTTTTAAAGATTATTAAAACTCCAATTTGGTTTTAAATACCCAAAATCACTAATTAATGAATATTTAAATTTAAGAAATTAATCTTATCTTTAACTGGGTTAAAGAACTAATGTCATTTAAGACATAGTTCACGGTAAACCCAAAATCGACTTCCATAAAATATGGAATCTTCACAGAATCAAATCAATATATAATCGTTATAAATTTCTGTATCCGACCAATAATATAAATGGAATAACGGCAATGCCTCTTAAATTCCATATGTAGTATCGGTCTTCTTTTACAGAAGCTTATCTCGGTTATTATTAATTCGAACTCAATTCCAATTTAATATATTAAATTGGAAAACTTTAGTTTTGGAAAATTTCCATTTAAATCTTAAATAAAAGATTTATAAATTCCAAATCATAATTTCACTGTCAGTTGTGTTAAATAACAAATGTCGCTTAAAAACACCGTTCACAATAAACCCAACTCACATTTCATTTTATTCCAATTACTAAATATAATTGAAAACTTCAATAATCTTAATTAAAAGATTTTTTCTTTTCTCAACCGGGTTTAAGAAAGATGTTATTGAAGACACCATTCACGACAAACCAAAAATCCAATTTATTCAATTAAATATTAACAAATTGGAAAACTTCATTAAATCTAAATTTAATGATTTATTCTAGTTAATAACTAGTTCATTTCAACAAAAATATATTTTTCTAAAATATATTCTTTTTCTAAAATATTCTTTTTCTAAGAATGTTCTTTATTGGAATGTGACTCAATCAACAACCATATCGTTTCAGTTATATGTTTTCCATATATGTCATGTAACCAACAATCATGATAAATAATTATCAAACATCCAAATAACAACCAGAGTGGATTCTACACTAAAAATTGGGACTAGTGTAGGTTAAATATCATCCCAACACCCGTGTGGGGTTTCGTCCAATAAACAAATAATAAATTATTTGTGCACTTGGGCGATGTGTGAAACTTATCGTTCCAATCACATAAACAAGTCGGATGACTTGTAAATGGAAGTGTAATATTCAATTTGAATATACTGACATTATATTTAATACATCAAACATTTCAACATCACATACATATATTTCAACTCTTTTTATTGTGAACAATGACCACAAAAATCTAGTCTTTTAATTCAATTCTTTTTGTTGTAAACAATGTTACAATAAAATATAATGCTTTAATTCTATTCTTTCCTATGAAAACGACATTACATAAAAATGTAATCTTTTAATTCTTTTAATGACATTTAATAATTAACATAAATGACATCTTATAAACATACATGTCACCGTTGTTTTGCATACAAATTCTAAAGTATGCATTAACATTAGAATGATATAGGTTCATTTTGAATATAATACTAATGTATATATTCACATTAAAATGACATTTTTGTTTAATCCTTTTAAATGAACAAAAATGTAAATTTTTTTCTAATCCTTTTAAATAAACAAAAATGTATATTTTTAACTAATCCTTTTAAATAACCAAAAATGAATATTTTGGTATAATCCTTTTAAATATACAAAAATGTCTATTTTTGTTTAACTCTTTTTAATACACAAAAATGTTTATTTTAGTTAAACTCTTTTTGATGTATGAAGATGTTCCTTTCTAATTCATTCTTTTTAATGTGACAAAATGTCCATTTTTATCTAATTTACATTTTCTAACAAAAATGTCCTTTTTATCTAGTTTACATTTTCTAACAAAAATGTAAATTTTATCTTACATGATAATTTGAACAAAAATGTTATTTTATCTAACATGATTATTCATAACAAAAATATTACTTTTAATCTCAATAAACATTTTAAATGAAAATGACATATTTATTCATCATAACATTTATACTAATCAAATGACATAATTATGTATCATAAATGACAAATTTGACTTTTATCATAAATGACAAACTTGATTTCTAACATCATGACAAAATTGATTTCTAACATATATGATAAATTTGATTTCTAACATATATGACAAATTTACCGCTAAAATGATAATTTCTACTAACAAAACACTTTTTAACAAAATGATACAATAATGTTAACAAAACATTTCTTAACAAATGATACTTTAATTCAAATTTTTCATTACCAACGGAAGTGACATTTTTATCCTAATATTCCATTACTAACAAAAGTGATATTTTATTCTCTAACAAAAAGATGACATTCTATGTTTTCTAACAAAAAAAAATTAGCAATTTATGTTTTCTTATGTAATCCCTTATTACATTTAAAATGCGAAGTTTCTTATGTAATCCCCTATTACATTTAAAATGTAAAGTTTCTTATGTAATCCCCTATTACATTTAAAATGTAAAGTTTCTTATGTAATCCCTTATTACACAAAATGATATTTTATCTCACTAACCTGTTTTTACACAAAGTGACATTTTATCTCACTAACATGTTTTTAACTTTTAACTGAAATCCAAGTGACAATAAATATATGTTCATTTTTGGTAACAATAATATGACACTAAAAATATTCATTTCTAATGCATTAACATGACACTTAAAAATATAATGTTCATTTTTCATGAAATTTAATGACACTAATATTAGGTTTATTTTTCATGAAACATGAGGACGCTAAAAATATGATTATTTTAATAAATTAATATGGCACTAAAAATAATGTTCGTTTTTAATAAATTAATATAACACTAAATTTATGTTCATTTTAATGACATATCACAACGCTAAATTTATATTCACTTTTTATGTCATAAAACAACGCTAGATTCATATTCACTTGTGCAATAACATTAATTTTGGTGTCAACCTAAGGTGTAAAATTCTCGTATGAATACATGTTACTGATCGTCGCTAATCTATGAATTAGACAAGCGCGACATTTGTAATAAATTCTGCAAGCATACAGGTGTGTAGCATACAGGTCGAACACAGGGAGGTTTAATTAAAAATTATTATTTATTTTTTTCTTGGGCGTGTTAGACGAAACTGGAGGTTGATTTTGAAAATAAAAACAAAACAAAATTAAAACTGTAATTTGATTCAGAACAGATCTAACTGAACCGACGATCAAATCACAATTTCAATGGAAAAGCAATGAAACTATGAATCAGATTCAAATCTAATCAAATCCAATTTAACCTATGAACGCGATTAAAATACAAAAAATGAAATTGCAGAATATAAATAACAACAGGAAACAAAATTAGGATTACTGCTGAATCTAATCAGACGGTCAATCACTAATGAAAAGAAATGCAAAATACAAATAGTGTTCTACCGAATCTAATCGTGTAGACAACACTAATTGCTAAGAAATAGAAAATTGCAGAAAATAAAAGGAAGAAGAAGAACTAGAAACTTTATTAGAAATAGAAAATGGGATATATGATGGTGGCTACAATGCCATTACAAGGGTATATATAGGTAGATAGCCAAACCCTAACCCTAACCCTAATGATAATTGAGCCTGGTCATTACATCACTAATTAGTTTACAAGGAGAAACATAAATGGGCCTTAGATAAATAAAGCAAATTTGGGCCTTTTCTCTTTTCCTCTTGCTTCCTTGACACTTCTTTATTGATTGTGATGTGCAAAGCCTTTTTATCAATCCTTTTCTTGTCCAACAACAACTAGATGTGAGATATTCATCTACAATTCTTCAAAATGCAAATACACAGCAAATTGATCTCTATTTCTCTACATTTCTGGTTGCATGCGGGCTGGTTTGGAATATCTGTAAAAGTAACAAAACAATACCCAAGTAATATTTATTTATATACAAAAGATAAGAAATAAGAGCATAAAATAAACACATTTCTATGTCAATCAGTTACAGCATCCAAATTTGGCGTCGAACTATGGTGTCAATTTCGTATTAATACATGTAACAACAACTAGACTTGGGTGTTAACATATAACGTCATAAATCAAATAAAAATGAATATTTTTATTTAAAACCAAATCCAATCAAATCGGTGTTAATATATCTAAATAAATAGGAAAATTTATTGCAGGACATAGATCTAAACAAACATATATATGCCAAACCATCAAAATTCGCAAAGCAACAATATCCAAATACATGACATCGCAAATATGATTGTAATCATATTTTCATGAATATAAATTGGCGATAAATAATTAAATGTTTAATTATTCATTAAAACAGAAATCTCATAGATGGTTTTAATTCTGAACAGTTCAGATCTGAAAATTTTCCTAAATCTGATTTGCTCTGTTTCAGATCTGGTCAGTTCCCATGTGTAGAGTTTTCTGATACGAATCCAACGCATTTTAAATCATGTGACTCCGTTTTCGTTTGGAGAAGCTACAGGTGTTTAAACATTTAACATTTTAATAAATAATTAAATATATAATTATTTAATTAACAACCTTAATTACATTGCTTTAGGAAAAACTGTGGCCTCTCTTTCTTCTTCATCGTGAAACACCTGCTATTGTTTTCCCCAAAACCACTCCTCCCATACCCAGAACCTCTTCTACCTCCGCCGATGACCATCTCGAACTCGCACCATCACGAAATCCGCGCCCAAAGTTAGCAATTTTAAGCCCCAAAATCGAGACAACCGCACCCCCATGATCGATCTTAACCGTTGCATAGGAAGAACCCACTTAGCTGAGCGATTTTGTAATTATTATTTCTTTGTTTAATTAGGTGGATCGAGAGTAAATGGGGCAATAAGAAATGAAGAATAGCGGGCATCAAAATTGGATGGAGGCGGTTAATCTTATTATGGGAGAATAGGGTTTGTATTATCCTAAGTATTTAAAATAAAATATTAATTAATTCTCTAATTTTTTTATAGTTAATGTCCGATTTAATCCAGTCTATTAATCTCTTCATGGCAATTAATTACTCTCTTCATAGCAATGTTCTAAATGCATACCATTAGTATATATAGCATGTAGTCAATTAATTAGAAATTTAACATGTAGACAATTAGTCACATTCAATTCTATCATTCATATATGTAGCATTTGCTAAATATACAGTATTTTTTCATAAGCAATGTTTTAAATGTATACCATTAGTATATATATATTTTAATACTGTTTTTAAATTTCTTTAGTTTCATTCCCCTAATGTGTCTATTACAATATAATAGGTTACCAAGGATTTAATTAGCTGACTAGCCGTGATGGGACCACACTATTTATTAATTATATATAAATTTATTCAAATTTCGAAAGGAAATTACAAAGAGGGAGAGAGAATAAATGGAAAGGAATGAATGTATGATTTATTGTCTGATGCTGATTGTTAGAAAGTTGTATGTCCCTTTAAATTTCAAAACACATAACATTAAATATCAAAATTTAAGTGACATATTCAACGGGTTGGAAAGAATAAAATAGAAGAGAAATATATATAGGTGATTTGTTTGTGAAGAAAATAGTAATAAGGAAAACCAAAAGGGAGGAAAGATAATGAATGCATGGTTAATTCTAATTGTTAGAAACAAAAACTAACACTACAGGATTAAATATTATTTTTAGAAATGAATGTTTGCATGTAAATGTTAATACTTAACAAACTTCAAACTTGTAAATGTTTAATATTAAACAAACGTGCATTTTCTACTGTTAAAACATTTTTTTTCTTTTTTCTTTTTCTAAATTTTGACGTAATTTCTAAAGTAAAAAATTTAAATTGGCCCTGAAAATCCGGGTTGTTACAATCTCCCCCACTTAAAATCTTTTCTTCCTCGAAAAGGAACGAAGCTAAAAGTTGTTTAATTAACCAACTCAACTTTAAATTTTTATTTATTGGTTTAATTAATTATCATTCTATTATCTCAATTAGTTAAACTAACCATCAATCATCACAACCAACAATCAATTAGGTGATTAACTTTTTAAATATATATAACTTTTATATATAGTCAAAAATCATATTTTTAGTGCAAATCACAGCAATATGTTCTAACTAAGTTTTTGTTCTCATACCAGTCAATGGAAATATATATATATATACCACTTTCGAAACTCAAACACGGATACTGATGATGGAGCTCCATCATCAGAATCATCTCCGGGCGACTAGAGTGTGATTCTATATCTATCCAGTATATTAAAACTTCAAATATCCATTAATTACTCATATATTCGAAATCTTTATATACTCGATTGTCCACATAAAAATATAATAATATACTCAAATACGTATATTAAGATAAAATTTTCAAAACTAATTTTTTTTTTAGAGAAAATAATACTCTTCACACTCATTCTAGGATACTACTGATCCTATCTCTAACGAGTTATTCTCAATGGATATTACTAATCCAATCTCTGATGAATTCTTCCATTCGGTTCTAATGTGCCTTGTTCTCGAGCTCTGTAAACCTAAGCTCTGATACCAAATGAAATGACCCAAACTTCCCCGTAAAGGAAAGCCTGAATTGCTTTGAGAACAACACACATCAGAACACAAACTGAAGAACATTTCATTGCTGATTACAACAATTACATCAGAGTACAAGAATATAACAGAGCATGAATACTTATTACCCAATTGAAATACAATAATATCAGAGATTTAAATTACATTTAAATAGCAGCGGAAAAATAATACAAATATACAACTGAAAGGAATACAATACACGGATACAGAGCTTTCCGAATACCGCTTCAGCTGTAAACCAGGATCCTGTAAATATATGTGCAAAAAGCTACTCGACTGCCCGTGTGGAAAATATGGGCACCCGAATTTTCCAGTGAAACAAACTACAGGTCAGTCATGGGACTGGTATGAGAAATCTTAACTTAAATTATCTAATAATAAGGCTAATCACAGGACCACGCCGCTAACGCGGAACGGGTTTACTCCATTGGATTGGTAGTGCATAAAATAAAGTAAATCGTTAAACAACACAATGCTTTTTACAAAAATGAAACCATTATAAGACTCAAGTCCCATGACACAATGCAACGCAAACCTTAGGATAGATTTTTACCTTATAATGGTCAAAAGATGCTTGATACGATAAAAAAGCTGATTTAATATTAGTGTGTATATATGGGTATATATATTTCAAAAACATTTCAATCATAATGTATTAATCATAGACGACATAGTACCCCATCCTACTATGTCGCCATACTAGTTCTACAGTCAAAACCGCAAGGTCGTATTGGAAGTTGGGTTTCCATCATGAGTCGAGGCTAGGGATCGCCCCCTCCGATTCGAGACACTCTAGAAAATGCCTCAGAATCCCCCGTAGTGAACCATTGGAGCGGTAGGGCCGGTCCACACCTGTCGAAAGTGGATTAGTTATGCCTGAACACAAGCTTCCCTGTCCTTTTGGACCTTCATATGACCACTTCCGGCCTATAATCCCAGAGTGCCTCAATCCATCAACCACATAAGTAAAAATGTCAGGGCGGGTAGGTCGCTGACATCACTCTAGGTAGAAAGAAATGTGTGCGCTCCCTACGGTCCATATCCCGTTTTTGACTCATACCGAGGTGTGAGGCTCGCGAAGTCACGCTATACACAAAGCTATGCCATAATAGGCTATACTTTGATCATCCCACAAGGCCCTGCTTTTCAACAAAAGCCTTGATCAATTGCATCTTAGCGTGCCACATTGACAATTCATGCCATGCGATCAATCACTATCAATATATACCAGGGTGTTAAGAAGAGAATAAATTCCCCACCACCAATTAGATATACATTAATAAAAATTAAATTAATTCACATGGAACGAAATCCAATGACAGACACGCATCCATATAAAAGTCCGTTCTGGGTCTGAACGAAACTGGAGACACCTAAGAGGTCCTCGCATATCCGGACAATCTACAATACGTCCGGACGGCTACCATTGTAGCCCCTTCAAGGTAGCTACTCCAATCATGGGCATCGGTAGCAACACATCCATACGATGTGAAGATCGTCGGTCTTCAACCACCGTCTTCATCTTCGACTCTTCATCGCCGTAGTAATTATTTGGAATGGGTTAAACCCGGTCCTTCCGAATAACTCGTGTATTTTTATAATTAAAAATCAATTACTATAAAAACACATCCAACGCCTCATTCCAATTCACAATATCATTTTAAAATGAAATATTCACAATATTCTATCAAAGATAAATTCTTTAAATTATCCTTAAATTTTTCCTTTTAAGATTATTAAAACTCCAGTTTGGTTTTAAATACCAAAAATCATTATTCAATGATTATTGAAATTTAAGAAATTAATCTTATCTTCAACAGTGTTAAAGAACTAATGTCATTTAAAACATAGTTCACGGTAAACCCAAAATCGACTTCCATAAAATATGGAATCTTCACATAATCAAATCAATATATAATCATTATAAATTTCTGTATCCGACCAATAATATAAATGAAATAACGGCAAAGCCTCTTAAATTCCATATGTAGTATTGGTCTTCTTTTACAGAAGCTTATCTCGGTTGTTATTAATTTGAATTCCATTCAATTCCAATTTAATATATTAAGTTGGAAAACTTTACTTTTGGAAAATTTCCATTTAAATCTTAAATAAAAGATTTATAAATTCCAAATCATAATTTCACTGTCAGTTGGGTTAAAGAACAAATATCGCTTAAAAACACAGTTCACAATAAACCCAAATCACATTTCATTTTATTCCAATTACTAAATATAATTGAAAATTTTAACAATCTTAATTAAAAGATTTATTCTTTTCTCAACTGGGTTGAAGAAAGGTGTTATTGAAGACACCATTCACGACAAACCCAAAATCCAATATATTCAATTAAATTTTCAATTAAATATTAACAAATTGGAAAACTTCATTAAATCTAAATTTAATGATTTATTCTAGTTAATAACTAGTTCATTTCAATAAAAATATATTTTTCTAAAATATATTCTTTTTCTAAAATATACTTTTTCTAAGAATGTTCTTTATTGGAATGTGACTCAATCAACAACCATATCTTTTCAGTTATATGTTTTCCATATATGTCATGTAACCAACAATCATGATAAATAATTATCAAACATCCAAATAACAACCAGATTGGATTCTAAACTAAAAATTGGGACTAGTGTAGGTTAAATATCATCCCAACACCCATGTGGGCTTTCATCCAACCAAAAAATAATAAATTATTTGTGCACTTGGGCGATGTGTGAAAATTATCCTCCCAATCACATAAACAAGTCGGATGACTTGTAAATAGAAGTATAATATTCAATTTGAATATACTAACATTATATTTAATACATCAAACATTTCAACATCATATACATATATTTCAATTCTTTTTATTGTGAACAATGACAACAAAAATCTAGTCTTTTAATTCAATTCTTTTTATTGTAAACAATGTTACAATAAAATATAGTCCTTTAATTCTATTCTTTCCTATGAAAACAACATCACATAAAAATGTAATCGTTTAATTCTTTTAATGACATTTAATAATTAACATAAATGACATCTTATAACTAACATACATGTCATCATTGTTTTACATACAAATTCTAAAATATGCATTAACATTAGAATGATATAGGTTCATTTTGAATATAATCCTAATGTATATATTTACATTAAAATGACATTTTTGTTTAATCCTTTTAAATGAACAAAAATGTAAATTTTTGTCTAATGATTTTAAATAAACAAAAATGTATATTTTTAACTAATCCTTTTAAATGACAAAAATGAATATTTTGGTATAATCCTTTTAAATATAGAAAAATGTCTATTTTTGTTTAACTCTTTTTAATACACAAAAATGTTTATTTTGGTTAAACTCTTTTTGATGTATGAAAATGTTTGTTTCTAATTCATTCTTTTTAATGTGACAAAATGTCCATTTTTATCTAATTTACATTTTCTAACAAAAATGTAGATTTTATCTAATTTACATTTTCGAACAAAAATGTAAATTTTATCTTACATGATAATTTGAACAAAAATGTTATTTTACCTAACATGATTATTTATAACAAAAATTTTACTTTTTATCTCAATAAACATTTTAAATGAAAATGACATATTTATTCATCATAACATTTATACTAATCAAATGACATATTTATGTATCATAAATGACAAATTTGATTTTTATCATAATTGACAAACTTGATTTCTAACATCATGACAAAATTGATTTCTAACATATATGACAAATTTGATTTCTAACATAAATGACAAATTTGATTTCTAACATATATGACAAATTTGATTTCTAACATATATGACAAATTTATCACTAAAATGATAATTTCTACTAACAAAACACTTTTTAACAAAATGATACTTTAATGTTAACAAAACATTTCTTATTAAAATGATACTTCAATTCAAATTTTTCATTACCAACGGAAGTGACATTTTATCCTAATATTCCATTACTAACAAAAGTGATATTTTATTCTCTAACAAAAAAGATGACATTCCATGTTTTCTAACAAAAAAAAAAGCAATTTATGTTTTCTTATGTAATCCCCTATTACATTTAAAATGTGAAGTTTCTTATGTAATCCCCTATTACATTTAAAATGTGAAGTTTCTAATGTAATCCCCTATTACATTTAAAATGTGAAGTTTCTTATGTAATCCCCTATTACACAAAATGATATTTTATCTCACTAACATGTTTTTACACAAAGTGACATTTTATCTCACTAACATGTTTTTAACTTTTTACTGAAATCCAAGTGACAATAAATATATGTTCATTTTTGGTAACAATAATATGACACTAAAAATATTCATTTCTAATGCATTAACATGACACTTAAAAATATAGTGTTCATTTTTCATGAAACTTAATGACACTAATATTATGTTCATTTTTCATGAAACATGAGGACGCTAAAAATATGATTATTTTTAATAAATTAATATGGCACTAAAAATAATGTTCGTTTTTAGTAAATTAACGTAACACTAAATTTATGTTCATTTTAATGACATATCACAACGCTAAATTTATACTCACTTTTTATGTCATAAAACAACGCTAGATTCATATTCGCTTATGCAATAACAGTAATTTTGGTGTCTACCTAAGGTGTAAACTTCTCATATGAATACATGTTACAACATTCAAATTTGGTGTCAAACTATGGTGTCAATTTCATATTAACACATGTAACAACAACTAGACTTGGGTGTTAACATATAACGTCATAAATCAAATAAAAATGAATATTTTTATTTAAAACCAAATCCAATCAAATCGTTGTTAATAGATCTAAATAAATAGGAAAATTTATTGCAAGACATAGATCTAAACAAACATATATATGCCAAACCATCAAAATTCGCAAAACAACAATATCCAAACCCATGACATCGCAAATATGATTATAATCATATTTTCATGAATATAAATTGGCAATAAATAATTAAATGTTTAATTATTCATCAAAATAGAAATCTCCCAGATGGTTTTAATTCTGAACAGTTCAGATATGAAAATTTTCAAAAATCTGATCTGCTCTGTTTCAGATCTGGTCAGTTCCACTGTGTAGTTTTCTGATAGGAATCCAACGCATTTTAAATCATGTGACTCCGTTTTCGTTTGGAGAAGCTACAAGTGTTTAAACATTAAACACTTTAATAAACAATTAAATATATAATTGATTTAATTAACAACCTTAATTACATTTCTTTTGGAAAAACCGTGGCCTCTCTTTCTTCTTCATCGTGAAACACCTGCTATTGTTTTCCCCAAAACCACTCCTCCCGTACCCAGAACCTCCTCTACCTCCGCCGATGGCCACCTCGAACTCGCACCATCACGTAATCCGCGCCCGAAGTCAGCAATTTTAGGCCCCAAAATCGAGACAACCGCACCCCCATGATCGATCTTAACCATTGCATAGGAAGAGCCCACTTAGTTGAGCGATTTTGTAATTATCATTTCGTTGTTTAATTAGGTGGATCGAGAGTAAACGGGGCGAAAAGAAATGAAGAATAGCGGCCATCGAAATTGGAAGGAGGCGGCTAATCTTATTATGGGAGAATAGGGTTTGTATTATCCTAAGTATTTAAAATAAAATATTAATTAATTCTCTAAATTTTTTATAGTTAATGCCCGATTTAATTCAGTCTATTAATCTCATCATGGCAATTAATTACTCTCTTCATAGCAATGTTCTAAATGCATACCAATAGTATATATAGCATGTAGTCAATTAATTAGAAATTTAACATGTAGACAATTAATCACACTTCAATTCTATCATTCATATATGTAGCATTTGCTAAATATATAGTATTTTTTTTATAAGCAATGTTTTAAATGTATACCATTAGTATATATATATTTTAATACTGTTTTTAAATTTCTTTAGTTTCATTCCACTAATGAGTCTATTACAATATAGTAGGTTACCAAGGATTTACTTAGCTGACTAGCCGTGATGGGACCACACTATTTATTAATTATATATATTTTTATTCAAATTTCGAAAGTAAATTATAAAGAGGGAGAGAGAATAAATGGAAAGTAATGAATGTATGATTTATTGTCTGATGCTGATTGTTGGAAAGTTGTGTGTCCCTTTAAATTTCAAAACACATAACATTAAATATCAAAATTTAAGTGACATATTCAATGGGTTGGAAAGAATAAATAGAAGAGAAATATATTTATATATATAGGTGATTTGTTTGTGAAGAAAATAAGAACAAGGAAAAACAAAAGGGAGGAAAGATAATGAATGCATGGTTAATTCTAATTGTTAGAAATTAAAACTAACACTACATGATTAAATATTATTTTTAGAAATGAATGTTTGCATGTAAATGTTAATAATTAACAAACTTCTAACACGTAAATGTTTAATATTAAACAAACGTGCATTTTCTACTGTTAAAACAATTTTTTCTTTTTCCTTTTTCTAAATTCTGACATAATTTCTAAAATTTTAAATTGGCCCCAAAATTCCGGGTTGTTGCATCAAACATCCAATCTACCCAAAACCGTCTCCTTCACATCCGACAGTGGTAGCCTTTACAACCATCAATGAAAACCACGCTGTAACAGACATAACTAATTATCCTGTGTAGACCATCCTAATCGAGATCGACATCTCCCAAGCGCAAGCCCTGAAGGCCTAAACCAACATCAGACAAGCACGCAAAAGAGATCTCCTTCGACGATGGACAATCTACACAAGACGAAACAAGCAAAAAAAATCATCATCCATGACTCTGGCTGTCACCGTCAATCCTACATTGAGACCATTGTTAATCGTATGACTGACTACGTTAAGCAATTTTGTCAAGGGCTACCGGTAACCCCAGTTCAAGCTAAATTCCATACGCCATCATGCCTCGTATGTTTATCTTTCCAGAATACAACTAGGCCCATCGTGACGGCCCAGGGTACTCGACTAGTCAAACTAGCCTTTTAGGTGTCCCTATTATACTCCAGCTTTGAGTCCGCTAGAACCTCTGATTAACAATAATCCCTTGGCCTCCAATATCTCTAGTCGTCATCACTGGCTACTATCCACAAGCTCAGATACCATATCGAGCAACCATTATCCACGATCTTAAACACACTTGAGTCGTTTGCACATTCGTTGCATTTCGTCGATAAATGAACACTTCATATCACTTCGAATATTCCTCTATGAATTTATTTCGAACCCACGTCCATTCTCGAACCAAAATAATCATCACTTTTATTCCAAATTCAATCCATAACACTTCATCCTTTTCGCTATGAAAAACATACGATAGCTTAAATTTCAAGCCACGACGTTTATTAAACTCTGTAGTATCTTCTATCCGATTTATATAAAAAATGACCCGACTCATCAGGTCTCTGAACGACCCAACTCATCAGGTCATAAACGACCCGACCTATCGGATCTTGAACGACCGGATCATGCCCTTCCAATCCATCAAGTTCCAATGACACAGAGACTTCAATGACCGACTCGCACCGACCCATGTGGCACCAACGACCCATCCACAAACGTGCTAACTTTAATTCTTACCGAATGACCTGAGCTTTGCCAGCCTAAATGCCTCTCTTGCGACCTAGGCTTGCACGACCCGAAGCCATAAATTCAAACGACCCGCCTCCTTTCGTGCTTCCCAAGCCATGACCCACGACCTGACTCTCCTCGGATGACCCAAGTCTGCCACGTCACCAACAAGCCGAGTGTATGCGACCTAATGAGGAACGACCCATCATTTCTTACACCACAAGCCAAACGACCCGAGCTTCATGGAACGACACGACTCCATATTTGGTCGATCTATCTCCAATCTCGACCAATACATCACCAAATGACAACATCGATACAAACAACTCATTCAAATCGACCAGTTTCAAACAAAAATCAACAGCAATCATCAACAAACATTAGCACAACAATAAGACATTGTATATCTATAATAATTTACCAAACCATGATAAACCAACAAATGAATTAACAAATGGATCTAAACTTGCATAAATACACGAATTAACATATGAATTTACTGATTTAAGTTGCTAGATTAGATCCTATAGTGATTTGAACAAAAATATACTTACCATGATGTAGAGCTAGGTGAAAACATCTTTAAATGATGAAAATAAAATCAAATTGCCCATATACTTGATTGAATCAATATGAGAGATGCCTATCACTCACTAAATCTTCGAAATAGCTTGAAACAACTAAATCCGCAATCTGGATGGCGAAGAATGATCTTTAAATCACTCAATTTGATGCGATCTCCCTTCACTTAATGTACATCTATCTTTGTTAATGTAGATCTTCAATATTCTTGCGTAGATCTAGAATTTTAATGGAGGAATGATGTATTTGATTGAGAAAAAAGGATCAAGAGCTCATCAAAATGAGAGAATGATGAAATTAAAACATCTCCATGTCTCTAACCTTCTATTTATAGCCTCTAACTAGCCCATTGACAGGCACACCAATTTAGCCCATTTATTAATAGCCAAACCTATACAGAAATTGTGTAGCACTATAATAGTTATTCCTCCAAACCGCTGAACCAAATCTTTAATGTGTTCACACTACGGAATTGGCAGCAACATTTCCTTTCCAATGAAATCAATCCCAGCACCTGATTTGATCCAGCAAAAGTTATTCCCTGTACAACAATGTCAGGGACAAAATGGTCACAAATAAAATTGGTAAAAATTATGGACATGTCTCACATCACTATAAACAACATATCAAAATATGAAAATGATACGACTATCAGGGAATTAAATAAAAAATATTTTATGATCCTCCGATATGTAAAATGTCGGTCGTGACATTCTCTCCCCCTTTAGGAATTTTTCCCCCGAAATTCCAAACAAACATAAACAACCAAAACAATTCCGCATGCCTATCATCCATGAGCAGCCTACTTACCATCCAAACTAGCATCCATCAAGTCATGCATCCATAGCCTTAACTTAGCACATGGAATTCTAACGAATAATAGTACAAGTTACAATAGTGTAAGATGGCACGACACTAATGGGTCATATTAACGAAGAGTTTCAGATGGATCGTCTTCATACTCTCTTCCGTTCCTCACGTACAATCGTCATCATCCTCACTCCATTGTACATAGACTAGCTTAACCGTCTTCCTCCTAAACTGTTTCGTGTCATTCCCCACAACATGAAGCGGCTTACGAGGTTTCGTAAATACGGACTCGACTTTTAGGTCTTTGTACTATTCCAGAGATACCACCACATCTGAATCGTGCATTCGACATCTTCTCGGTAAAATCCAATTTATATGCGATCTTTCCAATTCGCTCGACTATCAGAAACGGTCCAATGAACCTTGGGGCTAACTTTCCCTTACTTCCGAAGCCAACCATCTCGATCGACCTTGAATTCCTTATCTTCTGGTTCGAAATTCTGTATGATCTTTATAAGCTTTGTATCACGCTTCTGGCTCGCTAATCCTTTCGATGAGAGTAGGTCTTATTGATAAGCTTGCCAACATCTCAAGCTCTAACTCGCACCGAGGCCTGAAATCAAATACTCGTGGTGCTTCTATTCTGAAAACATCGCTATCAAAATTGCACGTCTTCGTCTCAACGCATCAGCCATTGTGTTACCTTTAGCAGGGGTATATGCTATTCCTAAAACATATGATGCCAAAAACTCTAACCACCGTTGTTACCGAAGATTGAAATCCTTCTGGGACGAAAGATACTTCAACGACTTGGGATCCATAGATAGCTCGAATCGAACTCCCAATAGTTAATGTCTCCCTATCATCAGAGAAAACACGACCGCTTCTGATTCCAAGTCATGAGTTGGATAACTTGTAACGACCCAGTATTTTGGCCTCGAGAATCGACATAAATACCTTTACTGTAACTCATGCCGACCCTCCAAGCACCGAAACACTGGATAGTTATTAGAAAGAAATTAGAGGGTGAGATAAGAAAGAAAGAAATATTAGAATAGAAGAAGAAGAAACAACACAACAGAGTCTCACATCGCAGCGGAATAAAATATAATACTGAAATAAATCTTTTCCGAGAGATTTAAAAATACCTACAAATATCAAAGCAACGGGACAGTGATAATAACTTGTTCCCATATACATAACACAGTAGAATAGTAGCTATATAATACCATACGACTGAACATCTCCAGCTCGTCTCTTCACAGCTCTTTGTATCCTGATCCTGTCAACCCGGGCTAACCCGAGCATTTACAAAACACCGGGTCAGTCTGGTGAACCAGAGTGAGATAAACTCGCACAGTAATAAGGGGAAATCGTCAAATCATGATTTTAAAGTTCAAAAATCTTTTCAAAAGAAAAGGATAATCGTAAGACCAAATCCACACATAAACACGGACGGTTTTTACCTTACAATAACCCAAAACAGTTTTTGAAACCAGTATCTTTTCTGATATTATAATAATGTCTAAATACAAGTAAATAACAATATAGTGGAACGCTTTCATCTCACACTCCACATGTATAGTATAAAATCAAAACCGCGGGCGCTTATTGGAGATTGGATTCCAACTATGACAAGGTATGGGACCACCTGCCGATATTGTATCTCTAGAGACGAATACACTGGGTTCAACAAGAACGTCTTGCAACCTGGCCCTCACATGACCGACCACTCATTTCTCTAGAGTGTATCGAGTGTATATCACCGACGGTTGGGATCAGCAACTGTCTCCCGAAAAGGTACAGCATCGAAACATAGATTAAAGAAGCAAATAGGATTTCCTCTAGATAGGTGATTACACACCTTAATGGGAGCGACCCACATAGCCATGCTGCCTGCCCGGTTTTTGTCATTTCCCGGTTGATGAGGCTTGAGGCCAGAATTTATCTTTGAACATCTGGTCACCATTCACTTTGAATGCCACATCGTCAGATCCGTCAGATATCACTAATTGACGACCACAAAAATACTCTAGTTGGAAGCTAAGAGAACGGAAATTCCCCGCCAACAACTATAGCACGTTTGAAGAAATCAACGTACGTGATCCTTTGGAAATACTCTGTCAAACATCCGTCCATAATATGTCATCCAGGAACAGGATGAACCGAAGGCACTGTCCTACTGCATCCAATATAGGAATCACCCCATGGATCAGTAGCGAGGATGTAATGTCCCGAATTTTTGGTAGTTTAATATTTAAATTATTATTTTAAATATTTTATTTGGGATATTAAAGGGTTTTAATATTTAAATCGCTATTTAAACGAAGTTGAACATATATATTCATATAATTATAAAACGAGCTCAGAACAGCGCTGCAGTTCGTAAAATAGAGTTTTGAACTTCAACTGGATATACAGAGTCCGTTTTAAATCGAATTTCTGTGAAACAAGAAATGTACGGAGCTGGAGAAGTATATTTTTCTAGTGGAAGAGAAAAAATCGGGATTTCGTCGTGTAGATTGGAAGTTATGCCCAAATCAATTTGGCAGAAAAACAGCGGCGTAGTCGTTTATCGACCGTAACAGTTTATTGGATATAACTGCATATCGGTTTCGAATTTAGACAAGATTCTTTTGAGGCGTAGTGATAATTTAATTTTTAGAATTTTATGGTAATTTTTAATTAATTAAATAAGCAACTTTTTATTTGGAGAATTTTACACCCTGTGACAACATTTTGGGATTTCACAATATAAGTTAAACTACCGGTATTATTATATTTTTGGGATCGCGACACCTCACTGAACACGACTGTATTTTTATTTCAGTCTGCAACGCTCATACATGAATACATAATGGTGTAGGTAACTTTATTTGAATGGTTAACTGGTCAAACGAACTCAAAATTCAACGAAACAAGTTTCATACGAAACCTTAGGAAGTGGTCTAGTGAAATGTCAAGGCCTCATATTTTTAGGATTTTTTTCTGTAATTTTAAGGAATTAATGCTCGGTGTTTTTCATCGATATTTTCTAAAGGATTTTCGCAAACGGTGTCGGAATTCAACGAAACTTGTCCCATTGGATCCGGAATATTTTTTATGCTAGGACTAAGTGTTTTCGTCTCGATTGAAAATCGTATGTGCTGATTTTTAGCACGATAACTCGGGCGCAACTTTCCTTATAATAAAATATTATTAAATTATGCACATTCATTTCATACACTTAATGCACTTTATACGTAATGCATATTTAAACCATGCAACTACTTTTTCGTTTAACTTGCGCACCAGTCTACCCCTTATTTTCTTTTCTTTCTTGCGTCCAATCCACTTGCTTTTCTTGTCTGCCAAAACACTAACTTGCATCCCAAACTTTACTTTTCCTTGAGGCTCACGGTCTGAGAAAGAAAGCATGGCTACTCAACGTACTATTTCTGCAACCTACCTCTAGCGTGTGTATATATATATATATATCAATACGTACATTTTATTTTGAAATAAACATTGATGTCACCTCTTTTCGAGCTGCTGAAACCCTTCATGTAGTTAAATATGTTCACATGCAAATCTGAACAAACATCACATGCTACCATCTATTTCTGCTCCTAAATATTTCTATCACTTACGCGTCTGCTTCAGTGGTAATAAATGCTCATGGTCCTTTTCTTCAGTAATAGACTCACATCTGTGTATATTTAAATAAATATATGTTTTACTTGGCAGCCAAACCACCCTTTTCTTCGTTTCCACGTAAACTTCACCACCACGTTTCTGCTCCTATTTAATGAGAGCTTCCTCCCCATGTTTTTCGTCACTCACAGCAAATTCGTCCCTTTAGGTAATAAAAAAATAATAAAAAAATAAAAGAGAAAAAGGGGCGGTTGTGTTCAAAAATGAAGTGGGGAATAATGCGAAGGGGGACATGATCTATGTACGTGATATAAGAAGGGGAAGGGATAGCTCAGGCGTATGGGTGACAGGGTGAGCATGCATGGTGCACTGCATGATCTGAAGTTGGAGCTTGGTTAGAACGCAAATGGACATGGGGTTAGGGGAACATGGTGGGATTAATGCTTGTATTGTTGACTGTGCGTTGGGCATTAGGGTGGGTGCACTTCAGCACTTGCGTTAAAGATCATGGACTAAAAAAAAAAAAAAAAAAGAGTACCAAAAGGAAGGAAAGGAAAATGAAGACAGGAGGGAGAATCTCCTGTAGCGAAGCAGTAGGAGTATTACGTGGGGAGGTGGGCCATGATTGGTGCGGTGGGATTTAGCCGGTAAAAAAAAAAAAAAAAAAAAAAAGAAAAGAAAAAAAAGAAAAAAAAGAGGTGATGATGGACGAAACGTTAAAGCATGGGGGGAGGAACAAACGGTGGAAGCATGCACACAGCAGTGAAAGAAGAAAATAAACACAACGGTATTGGATGGAACAAGTGGCGGTAAGTTTGTATCGACGTGCACAACCGGATGGAACTGATTTGATCAAAGTTGGCAGCTACTGGAATTTTAATTAAATTAAACGTCAGTTTAATTTAATTAAAACGGACTGTTTCAGCGGCAAACGAACCAAGGTGAGTTAAACTCACTCAGTTTTCCCTTCTTATATTTTTATAAGTCGGGTTTTATAATTGTGTGCTACGCTTGTTAATGGTTGTTTGTTTGGTTGTTCGTTGTTGATTTTATACTCATATATGGACTGACACAGTTAAATTAAACATTCGTTTAATTTAATTAATCGTTATTTATAACGATTAAACCCAAGTGAGGTAACTTACCTCAGTGGTTACGTTTATAACACTATAAGCGTTATACATAAATAATTGAATGCTTGCATTTATGTGAGTAGGCCAATATTGGTTGTTACAATTGTCTTTAACTGTTATTATGAAAATGTTGTGTCATCTATTTGGATGGAAAACAAATATTGATTGGCCATTTTGAACTGAATAATTTGAATTGTGGTAACCCATTGTTTTGCAGAGAATGGCAGGTTAGGGAAATCTAACGAGATTTCTCACTGATATTGATAACGGTTATCAGTATAACTATATTATTTGTTATGGAACGTGAAATTCGTTTATATTTCATGGTTTGGTACTATAGTAGCCATTTGCCTCTTTAGTACCGTCAATGAAAAGAAATGATTCTTCGAAATCGATATTTAATGGATTTCAAGTGGTTTTAAAGATATGAACATATTTTTATAAATTCAAAATACGATTTTTTTTATGGAAAAGATAATAGTCAAAGTGGCGTTTGCAAACTTTTATAAAATATAACTAATAGAGATGCAAGATATTATTAAATAAGTGTTTAAACGATATTAAATTTGTCGCGTTGCGATATAAATGTTGAAATGGTTTTATAAAGGCCATAACGGTCGTATAGGAAGTTTAAATCGATTTCAAAACATAAAAATGGAATAATTGAATCATGGATAGACGAGAATTTATAAAAGAGTTTAAAGAGTGATATTTTGTGATAAACAATAGTTTTAACAACTGGTGTTTCAAATGAATACGAAATGCGATTAAATAACATTTCGTGAATAAGATTTGACAAATTGACATATTTGAAAGGAATATCGATTTGGAAAGAGGATTTCATAATTTAAAAGAAATCAAAGTTGAAAGTACGATTATGAATTTATAAATGACATTTATGAATGAGATTCAGTTATGTAAATGGAAGCGAGGCTTATTCCGAGGTTCGGAAATGTGTTATTCCGAGGTTCGGAATGATTGATCGAAATGAGTGTTATTCCGAAGATCGGAATGTGATATTCCGAGGTTCGGAATAGTATCTGCTGGCAAGAGTAAATGAAGTATGAGATTTAAATAACGACAACGAATGTTAATTGTCGATAATGAATTGGAAATGGGATTTTTGAATGCAGTTAACAATGTGAAAGTGAAAGAGAATGGTAAGTTATCGTAATTAATTTGCAAAAGATTTTGATTTAATGAATGCAGCAAGTGGTTTGTAAATGTGTTTTGTAACATTGGTTATAAATGGGGTGAACTATTTAGACATAAGTTTTTTTAAAGGATTATCATATGATTTTAGATAACAAATAGGTAGTCGAGTATTATTTAAAGAGAATGTGATAAGTGAAAGTAAAATGGCTTTGAAATGAAATCTGTAATATTGTTACAGATGATAAGTTAAATTGGTTCGATCAATATAAGAATTTGAAAAAGTATATCAATATAACAAATGTATAAGGTATTAATATGAGATTTATAAAAAGTTTTATTTATGTGGTTTTAAACAAATGGTTTGAATTGTTGAAATAATTTGTAACATCATAATAAAGAGATATTAAGGAATTTTCATAGGGATTCTATTTCTAATAGAATCGAAGCTTTGTCGAGATTTAAATCGGATTTTCCAAGAAGAAACGTGTGGTTAATAAACTTCTATTTATTCTGAAAATATGAATGTTGTTGGTCAAGGTCTGAGAGGTAAATAAAATACCCCAACTTGAACGACTCCATGATTATCCCAGAATGATATTAGTTTATAAACGAGAGTGGTTGAGCGAAACATAAGCTATGATTTCCGCAAATGATATTATAAACTGTTTTTGAAAGTTTATAAGTTGAATGAAATAAATTTGGAAAATATTCTTATTTTACTAAAAAGTAAAGGCGATGTTCCAAATATTGGAAAAGTAAAAGAATATAATTAACGGGCGGTTCGTTAAAGAGGCTAAATGATACTGAGTATTGAATCAGTGAATCCATTTTTCTTTTATGGATGAATGATTGTTTGATTTGATAGTTAAATAACCGACTATCAAAATTTGGCCCATACGATTGTTGGTACGGAAAGTCCGGGATCGAATATATATTCGAAAACCATTCCGTCCAGCAAATACGAATACGATGATGATGCTGATTCAAGATGGAGCTATTGAAGACCGGGGATCTTCATAAGCGGAAGGATTACTAAAATTCTCTGACTTGCAAGCAGAGATATACTGTGATTCTGTCGTGGTTGAAATCAACGGATTCGCAAGGACTTCTCGCTATTGATTCTCAGGGTGATTCCTAGAATGCAGTAGGAGAGTACCTTCGGTTCATCTTGTTCCTGGGTGACTTGTATGGATGGATGTCTGACAGAGTATTTTCAGAAAGATCATGTACATTGATTTCTTCAACTGTACCAAGAGTGGAAGCGGAGAAGGAAACTTCTTTTAGCTAACGCATAAAGTATTGTTGTGGATGTCAATTAGTGATTTCGATGGATCTGACGATGTGACATTCGAAGTGAATGTGATGTGCTGATTATAAAGGTAAAGCGTAGCCTCAAGCCTCATCAACCGGGAGATGACAGAAATCGGGCAGGCAGCATGGCTATGTGGGTCGCTCCCATTAGGGTGTATAATCACCTATCTAGAGAAATTCCTTTTGCTTCTTTAATCTATCGATTCTGCCCATTCGGGAACGGTGGTTTGAGCCCAACCGTTGGTGATATACATTCGATACACTCAAGCGAAATGAGTGGTCGGTCATGTGAGGGCCGGGTTGCAAGACGTTCTTGTTGAACCCTGTGTATTCGCCTCTAGAGATACATGTGCGGAAGGTGGTCCCATACCTTGTCAGGGTCGGAATCCAATCTCCAATAAGCGCCTGCGGTTTTGATTGTATACTATATATGTAGAGCGTGAGATGCAAGCGTTCTACTAGATTAATATTTACTTGTATTTAGACATTATTATAATATCAGATAAGATATTGATTTCAAAAATGGTTTGGATCATCGTAAGGTAAAAACCGTCCGTGTTTATGTGTGGATTTGGTCTTACGATTATCCTTTTCTTTGAAAAGATTTTAACTTTAAAATCAAGATGTGTGTTACCTAAATACTGTGCGAGTTTTTCTCACTCTGGTTCACCAGACTGACCCGGTGTTTTGTAAATGCTCGGGTTAGCCCGGAGTGTACAGGTTCAGGTTAGCGACTGCTATGAAAAGACAAGCTGGAAGAGTCCAGACGTATGATATTACTACTATTCCGCTGTGTGTTGTATATAGGAACAGGCTATTATAACTGTCCCATGGTATGATGTACTCTGATACTGTAAGTATTTTCAAAGCTCTCAATAAAGATTTATTTCTGTATTATATTTTGTTCCGCTGCGATGTGAGACTTTGGTTCTGTGTGTTGTGGTATTGGTTCTTCTTCTTCTTCTATTCTTATATTTCTTTCTTCCTTATCTCACCTTCTAAATTCTTTCTAATAACTATCCAGTGGTTTCGGTGTTGGAGGATCGGCATGAGTTACGGTGAAGGTATTTAAGTCGATTTTCTGGGCCGAAAATATCCTGGGTCGTTACAGTGGTATCAGAGCTATTGGTTAAGTAATAACCTTGGCTCTGTGGTGTAACTCGATAGAGATGGGGTTAGCAATACCCTAGATCGAGATTGAGTGTATATATATGAGAGCGTATTTGAAAATTTTTTTATACAAAAGTTTTATGTTTTGAAAAGAGGGTAAATGAAATAATTTTACCCAAAATATATTTTGTATAGAAAAGAAATTTTTATTAAATTATTGAGATATTTGTGTGTTTGATCGATTTGAATGGGTTTCAAATCAAATTAAAAAGTTGAATTGATACTTAACTTGGTTAAGTGTAATTAAATTCAGAATGATATTGTAATTAAATTAAATAAATTGGAAATTAAATGAATGAATGGTAATCAAATGTGTGAAGCCAAAATAAATATTAATATTGAATGTGAATTTAATTAAATTTGCTTATTTGGTTGTATATTGGTTGATGGTTGTGAATTGGTTGTTATTGGATGACATGTGGTTGAATAGAATTCATTAAATGGGTTAACGAAGGTATGGAAAGTAAATTCTAGTGTCAAAAATTGGAATAAAACTGAATATGAATTGAATTGAAACCAACTAGCGGGAAATTGAATCAAGATATAATATATTAAGCAGAATCAGATTTTGAATTGCGAGACAGGAATCTGAAATGGTGTTGGGCTGGTAAGTTAAGAGTTGGAATTGACAATGGATGGAAATTGAGTTAAGAATGGAATTTGGCTTGAATGCGTGAAGGATTTGATTCTGAGGATAAAATTGGTATTTTGTTTGGGGATGCATTTGTATATGCTGACAGGGCAGCAGATGGAAAGGATATAATGATATGCCCGACAAAAAGGTACACGTTTATTTCTATATGGGTTTGGTGATTTATGAGCTTATTTGGCAAGCCGCTTGGCTGTTTTATTTTGTTTTAGATTGGGGAAGGCCTAAGAAGGCAAGTTGTAGTTGTACCGATTGAGCCGTATAGAGGAGGTGCTGGCGAAATTTTTCGGAAATTTAAGATGTTAGGAAATTTTCAATATTTTTGGAAATATCCATATATGGTATTTAAATTGGGTTCTAATTTAAAATAAATTGGATTTGGAAATAAATGGGATTTGTAACGTTCTTTTCTTACCTTAGCAATTTCGAGGACGAAATTATTCTAAGGGGGGAAGAATGTAATGTCCCGAATTTTTGGTAGTTTAATATTTAAATTATTATTTTAAATATTTTATTTGGGATATTAAAGGGTTTTAATATTTAAATCGCTATTTAAACGAAGTTGAACATATATATTCATATAATTATAAAACGAGCTCAGAACAGCGCTGCAGTTCGTAAAATAGAGTTTTGAACTTCAACTGGATATACAGAGTCCGTTTTAAATCGAATTTCTGTGAAACAAGAAATGTACGGAGCTGGAGAAGTATATTTTTCTAGTGGAAGAGAAAAAATCGGGATTTCGTCGTGTAGATTGGAAGTTATGCCCAAATCAATTTGGCAGAAAAACAGCGGCGTAGTCGTTTATCGACCGTAACAGTTTATTGGATATAACTGCATATCGGTTTCGAATTTAGACAAGATTCTTTTGAGGCGTAGTGATAATTTAATTTTTAGAATTTTATGGTAATTTTTAATTAATTAAATAAGCAACTTTTTATTTGGAGAATTTTACACCCTGTGACAACATTTTGGGATTTCACAATATAAGTTAAACTACCGGTATTATTATATTTTTGGGATCGCGACACCTCACTGAACACGACTGTATTTTTATTTCAGTCTGCAACGCTCATACATGAATACATAATGGTGTAGGTAACTTTATTTGAATGGTTAACTGGTCAAACGAACTCAAAATTCAACGAAACAAGTTTCATACGAAACCTTAGGAAGAGGTCTAGTGAAATGTCAAGGCCTCATATTTTTAGGATTTTTTTCTGTAATTTTAAGGAATTAATGCTCGGTGTTTTTCATCGATATTTTCTAAAGGATTTTCGCAAACGGTGTCGGAATTCAACGAAACTTGTCCCATTGGATCCGGAATATTTTTTATGCTAGGACTAAGTGTTTTCGTCTCGATTGAAAATCGTATGTGCTGATTTTTAGCACGATAACTCGGGCGCAACTTTCCTTATAATAAAATATTATTAAATTATGCACATTCATTTCATACACTTAATGCACTTTATACGTAATGCATATTTAAACCATGCAACTACTTTTTCGTTTAACTTGCGCACCAGTCTACCCCTTATTTTCTTTTCTTTCTTGCGTCCAATCCACTTGCTTTTCTTGTCTGCCAAAACACTAACTTGCATCCCAAACTTTACTTTTCCTTGAGGCTCACGGTCTGAGAAAGAAAGCATGGCTACTCTACGTACTATTTCTGCAACCTACCTCTAGCGTGTGTATATATATATATATATCAATACGTACATTTTATTTTGAAATAAACATTGATGTCACCTCTTTTCGAGCTGCTGAAACCCTTCATGTAGTTAAATATGTTCACATGCAAATCTGAACAAACATCACATGCTACCATCTATTTCTGCTCCTAAATATTTCTATCACTTACGCGTCTGCTTCAGTGGTAATAAATGCTCATGGTCCTTTTCTTCAGTAATAGACTCACATCTGTGTATATTTAAATAAATATATGTTTTACTTGGCAGCCAAACCACCCTTTTCTTCGTTTCCACGTAAACTTCACCACCACGTTTCTGCTCCTATTTAATGAGAGCTTCCTCCCCATGTTTTTCGTCACTCACAGCAAATTCGTCCCTTTAGGTAATAAAAAAATAAAAAAAAAAAAAAAGAGAAAAAGGGGCGGTTGTGTTCAAAAATGAAGTGGGGAATAATGCGAAGGGGGACATGATCTATGTACGTGATATAAGAAGGGGAAGGGATAGCTCAGGCGTATGGGTGACAGGGTGAGCATGCATGGTGCACTGCATGATCTGAAGTTGGAGCTTGGTTAGAACGCAGATGGACATGGGGTTAGGGGAACATGGTGGGATTAATGCTTGTATTGTTGACTGTGCGTTGGGCATTAGGGTGGGTGCACTTCAGCACTTGCGTTAAAGATCATGGACTAAAAAAAAAAAAAAAAAGAGTTCCAAAAGGAAGGAAAGGAAAATGAAGACAGGAGGGAGAATCTCCTGTAGCGAAGCAGTAGGAGTATTACGTGGGGAGGTGGGCCATGATTGGTGCGGTGGGATTTAGCCGGTAAAAAAAAAAAAAAAAAAAAAAAAAGAAAAAAAAAGAAAAAAAAAGAGGTGATGATGGACGAAACGTTAAAGCATGGGGGGAGGAACAAACGGTGGAAGCATGCACACAGCAGTGAAAGAAGAAAATAAACACAACGGTATTGGATGGA
The DNA here is from genome assembly GCA_030737875.1 of Allium sativum. Taxonomy (NCBI): domain Eukaryota; kingdom Viridiplantae; phylum Streptophyta; class Magnoliopsida; order Asparagales; family Amaryllidaceae; genus Allium; species Allium sativum. The sequence continues at coordinate 992,769,337 of CM060924.1, read as the reverse complement.
ACAAGTGGCGGTAAGTTTGTATCAACGTGCACAACCGGATGGAACTGATTTGATCAAAGTTGGCAGCTACTGGAATTTTAATTAAATTAAACGTCAGTTTAATTTAATTAAAACGGACTGTTTCAGCGGCAAACGAACCAAGGTGAGTTAAACTCACTCAGTTTTCCCTTCTTATATTTTTATAAGTCGGGTTTTATAATTGTGTGCTACGCTTGTTAATGGTTGTTTGTTTGGTTGTTCGTTGTTGATTTTATACTCATATATGGACTGACACAGTTAAATTAAACATTCGTTTAATTTAATTAATCGTTATTTATAACGATTAAACCCAAGTGAGGTAACTTACCTCAGTGGTTACGTTTATAACACTATAAGCGTTATAAATAAATAATTGAATGCTTGCATTTATGTGATTAGGCCAATATTGGTTGTTACAATTGTCTTTAACTGTTATTATGAAAATGTTGTGTCATCTATTTGGATGGAAAACAAATATTGATTGGCCATTTTGAACTGAATAATTTGAATTGTGGTAACCCATTGTTTTGCAGAGAATGGCAGGTTAGGGAAATCTAACGAGATTTCTCACTGATATTGATAACGGTTATCAGTATAACTATATTATTTGTTATGGAACGTGAAATTCGTTTATATTTCATGGTTTGGTACTATAGTAGCCATTTGCCTCTTTAGTACCGTCAATGAAAAGAAATGATTCTTCGAAATCGATATTTAATGGATTTCAAGTGGTTTTAAAGATATGAACATATTTTTATAAATTCAAAATACGATTTTTTTTATGGAAAAGATAATAGTCAAAGTGGCGTTTGCAAACTTTTATAAAATATAACTAATAGAGATGCAAGATATTATTAAATAAGTGTTTAAACGATATTAAATTTGTCGCGTTGCGATATAAATGTTGAAATGGTTTTATAAAGGCCATAACGGTCGTATAGGAAGTTTAAATCGATTTCAAAACATAAAAATGGAATAATTGAATCATGGATAGACGAGAATTTATAAAAGAGTTTAAAGAGTGATATTTTGTGATAAACAATCGTTTTAACAACTGGTGTTTCAAATGAATACGAAATGCGATTAAATAACATTTCGTGAATAAGATTTGACAAATTGACATATTTGAAAGGAATAACGATTTGGAAAGAGGATTTCATAATTTAAAAGAAATCAAAGTTGAAAGTACGATTATGAATTTATAAATGACATTTATGAATGAAATTCAGTTATGTAAATGGAAGCGAGGCTTATTCCGAGGTTCGGAAATGTGTTATTCCGAGGTTCGGAATGATTGATCGAAATGAGTGTTATTCCGAAGATCGGAATGTGATATTCCGAGGTTCGGAATAGTATCTGCTGGCAAGAGTAAATGAAGTATGAGATTTAAATAACGACAACGAATGTTAATTGTCGATAATGAATTGGAAATGGGATTTTTGAATGCAGTTAACAATGTGAAAGTGAAAGAGAATGGTAAGTTATCGTAATTAATTTGCAAAAGATTTTGATTTAATGAATGCAGCAAGTGGTTTGTAAATGTGTTTTGTAACATTGGTTATAAATGGGGTGAACTATTTAGACATAAGTTTTTTTAAAGGATTATCATATGATTTTAGATAACAAATAGGTAGTCGAGTATTATTTAAAGAGAATGTGATAAGTGAAAGTAAAATGGCATTGAAATGAAATCTGTAATATTGTTACAGATGATAAGTTAAATTGGTTCGATCAATATAAGAATTTGAAAAAGTATATCAATATAACAAATGTATAAGGTATTAATATGAGATTTATAAAAAGTTTTATTTATGTGGTTTTAAACAAATGGTTTGAATTGTTGAAATAATTTGTAACATCATAATAAAGAGATATTAAGGAATTTTCATAGGGATTCTATTTCTAATAGAATCGAAGCTTTGTCGAGATTTAAATCGGATTTTCCAAGAAGAAACGTGTGGTTAATAAACTTCTATTTATTCTGAAAATATGAATGTTGTTGGTCAAGGTCTGAGAGGTAAATAAAATACCCCAACTTGAACGACTCCATGATTATCCCAGAATGATATTAGTTTATAAACGAGAGTGGTTGAGGGAAACATAAGCTATGATTTCCGCAAATGATATTATAAACTGTTTTTGAAAGTTTATAAGTTGAATGAAATAAATTTGGAAAATATTCTTATTTTACTAAAAAGTAAAGGCGATGTTCCAAATATTGGAAAAGTTAAAGAATATAATTAACGGGCGGTTCGTTAAAGAGGCTAAATGATACTGAGTATTGAATCAGTGAATCCATTTTTATTTTATGGATGAATGATTGTTTGATTTGATAGTTAAATAACCGACTATCAAAATTTGGCCCATACGATTGTTGGTACGGAAAGTCCGGGATCGAATATATATTCGAAAACCATTCCGTCCAGCAAATACGAATACGATGATGATGCTGATTCAAGATGGAGCTATTGAAGACCGTGGATCTTCATAAGCGGAAGGATTACTAAAATTCTCTGACTTGCAAGCAGAGATATACTGTGATTCTGTCGTGGTTGAAATCAACGGATTCGCAAGGACTTCTCGCTATTGATTCTCAGGGTGATTCCTAGAATGCAGTAGGAGAGTACCTTCGGTTCATCTTGTTCCTGGGTGACTTGTATGGATAGATGTCTGACAGAGTATTTTCAGAAAGATCATGTACATTGATTTCTTCAACTGTACCAAGAGTGGAAGCGGAGAAGGAAACTTCTTTTAGCTAACGCATAAAGTATTGTTGTGGATGTCAATTAGTGATTTCGATGGATCTGACGATGTGACATTCGAAGTGAATGTGATGTGCTGATTATAAAGGTAAAGCGTAGCCTCAAGCCTCATCAACCGGGAGATGACAGAAATCGGGCAGGCAGCATGGCTATGTGGGTCGCTCCCATTAGGGTGTATAATCACCTATCTAGAGAAATTCCTTTTGCTTCTTTAATCTATCGATTCTGCCCATTCGGGAACGGTGGTTTGAGCCCAACCGTTGGTGATATACATTCGATACACTCAAGCGAAATGAGTGGTCGGTCATGTGAGGGCCGGGTTGCAAGACGTTCTTGTTGAACCCTGTGTATTCGCCTCTAGAGATACATGTGCGGAAGGTGGTCCCATACCTTGTCAGGGTCGGAATCCAATCTCCAATAAGCGCCTGCGGTTTTGATTGTATACTATATATGTAGAGCGTGAGATGCAAGCGTTCTACTAGATTAATATTTACTTGTATTTAGACATTATTATAATATCAGATAAGATATTGATTTCAAAAATGGTTTGGATCATCGTAAGGTAAAAACCGTCCGTGTTTATGTGTGGATTTGGTCTTACGATTATCCTTTTCTTTGAAAAGATTTTAACTTTAAAATCAAGATGTGTGTTACCTAAATACTGTGCGAGTTTTTCTCACTCTGGTTCACCAGACTGACCCGGTGTTTTGTAAATGCTCGGGTTAGCCCGGAGTGTACAGGTTCAGGTTAGCGACTGCTATGAAAAGACAAGCTGGAAGAGTCCAGACGTATGATATTACTACTATTCCGCTGTGTGTTGTATATAGGAACAGGCTATTATAACTGTCCCATGGTATGATGTACTCTGATACTGTAAGTATTTTCAAAGCTCTCAATAAAGATTTATTTCTGTATTATATTTTGTTCCGCTGCGATGTGAGACTTTGGTTCTGTGTGTTGTGGTATTGGTTCTTCTTCTTCTTCTATTCTTATATTTCTTTCTTCCTTATCTCACCTTTTAAATTCTTTCTAATAACTATCCAGTGGTTTCGGTGTTGGAGGATCGGCATGAGTTACGGTGAAGGTATTTAAGTCGATTTTCTGGGCCGAAAATATCCTGGGTCGTTACAGAGGAGTCCTTGCAATCCGTAGATTCCAACCACGACAGAATCACAGCTTATCTCTGCTTGCCAGGCAGAGAAGATTAGTGGTCCTTCCAATGGTGAAAATCCACGGTCTTCACTGCTCCAACTCGATCAGCTTCTGATATCTTCACGTATTTGTTGGTCGGAATGGTTTTCGAATATAAATTCGATCCCGGTCTTTCCATATCAACAATCGTATTGGACAGGTTTGATAGTCGGTGTTTTAACTATCAAAATATACAGTGTTTCAATCATGACACTCCAATGAGTTCACTGGTTAAGTATTCAGCATCACATGGCGTTTTAACACTTGATTTACTTTGTTAAATCAAAACTTCTAACTCTGTTAATATTTAAAAATACGATATTTGAATAACTCTAATTCGATTTAACTCTAATCGATTAACTCCAATTGATTAACTCAAAGTGGTTAACTCTAACTGATTAACTCGACTTCTTTAACCCTATCGATTTGCTACTATTTTACTTAACTCCATTCGCTTGACTCTAGATCGCGGCGATCACAATGGTTACGCCTGATTCCCTCAGGAAACATCCGACCGCCGTAGGCTATCTGCAGCCCTGCGAATTACGCTAGCAGTCGTACGAAATGGCACTCATCTTGAAAAAAAACTATGTTTGACTAACTCTAGCTCGAATAACTATATTCAATTTCCCACTTAAATCTTCCTTCAAATCATCTTTTAAATTCGGAAATCCATTAGTTTTAACAAAGAAATTTATAGCACATATGTTATAAAAATAGCGTTATAATTTCTATTTAGATTTACAAAACAACAGCGCTATAATCGCTGTTTAGGTTTACAACCCATTTACTATAGCAAAAGCGCTACAATCGCTATATTAGATTTACAAAACATATATTATAACAACAGCGCTAAAATCGTTGATTAAATTTTCAAAACATATCCACCAACGTCTCTTACGATTACCAACTAATACTATCTTCAGATATTCCCGATGTTGTTCAAGTTGGGGTATTTTAATTACCTCTCAAACCTTGATCAAACAACGTCCTTATCCTTAGATAAATATCAGTTGTAACCCAAACACCAAAACTCCACTCCAGTCTCCAAAACAAATCCCACTATAAATTGGGTTTGGTTATCCAACCCTACGACCCACTTCTTAACCCAATTGCACTCTCACCAATTTCCTTTCAAACCCTTTAACCATTTTCATTGGATTTCCATTTCAACCTCGATTTCTTTTGAAAAGTAATTTTTCCTAAATCCTTATTAAAAATATAATTTATTTCAAACAATTTACTACATTAGTAGTTAACTTCTCTATTTACTAAAATAAAGAGTAAATCCTTGATAAAAACCTTATTTACATTTAAATGATATTCATTGAACTATTTAATCAAAACACTTTAATTGGATAATCAATTTCAATTCAAACTGGTCGATTTAATTAACTCAAACCTTGATTATCTCATTAACGGATTCAAATTAATCCTTACCTAAAATATAATTAATTTAAATAAATTCTATTACTTGTTTCCTTAACAAAACAATTACCAAAGTTTAACCATTTAATTCATTTCTTACTCTTCTACTTGTAAATCTGATTAACATCAGCATTTACTTTGCAAAATAAATTAATAACCAATCAAAGTCTTAAATAAATAAAATATTTATTTATTTCCCTTAAATAACTTTTATTCAAAATGATATAATTCAAAATCTAACTCTGGTTATAAAATAAATTTTATAACCTCAACTCTATCGATTCACCTGACGGTGAATAAATATTTATAACTCGATTGATTTTATAGGCCATACTCTGCCGAACACTTAACCAACACCGCTCATTGGTTTAAACCAAACATATGTTGAATATTAAGTCAATAATCAACAATTTAATCAATCACATTTAACTGATAATATATATCAACCATTTAACACCAACCAAATAAAAGAACAATTCAAACAATTAAGCACGCTTATAAATAAACGTAACCAACAGGGTGAGTTACCTCCGTTGGATCCAATCGTTAACATAACGATTTGGTATTTCACTGAAATTAAACACGGTTTAATTCCATCGGTTAAATCAACAAATAAATAAATAACTAGCAAAACAGTCAACCATTGGCAAGCAGAGCACACAAAATAAAAACCCAATTTATATAAAATATAAATAGGGAAACTGAGTGAGTTTAACTCACCTTGATTTGATTCTGTTGAATGGCTCATTTCAAATTAAATTAAACTGTCGTTTAATTTAATTTAAAAATCCTTGTTGATTTCGATAGCGTCCAGTTCTGTTCCAAAATGCAGTGCTAGTTGAGACGAGTCCAATGTCCTTTGAATCGTCCAATTCTGATCACATATGGATTTGTTATTAATATTTACAGTTGAACAATTTAATTATCAATTTATTCTAAATTATTAGTTAATAAACTAATTACGTTTTCTATTATAAATGGAGTGGTTGATCTCCCTTTCAACACGTTATAACAGATGCTTCATGTTCAACCGGACCTATAATGATTCAAACATTAACATAGATTTTATTATTAATAATAAAATTCAGTAATTTAATCAAGTTCTTAACCATATCTTAGATAACTAAATTACGGTTTAATGAAATGTCGGTTGATCCTCTTTTGACTAGTTTGTTGTTCGGATACAAGCCCAATTTCGTTTGCTTCCTTTGTTCTCATTTTGGCCCGGAAGCTGCTCATCACGTCTTACTCAAACCTGTATGATTCCACCAAAAATTATCTTCTAATTTGTTTTAAATAAATTCCTAATACCTTAATTAATTAATTCATAGAAAAAAAAACTAATTAATGTTTTGAGCAACCTGATCTTCCTACCAATCCTCATCGTGACCAACAAATCCCTCCCAGTCCTCGCGTTCAACAACTCTCCACCGTGCCTGCTACTCCTTGTTTTCACGCTCCAGCCCCTTTGTTTGAGTTTGCTCCACTTTTTGTTCAATGCCATTCACTCCATTAACACCAGAAAAGGCCGACCCCTTTAATTCCTCACTTTGGATCCTTCGTTTCCCAGGCTTCCTCTTCCTGAAGTCGTGACTTCACAAGCCCATTCACCGTTCCCGCTCCACACTTTGCACCATCGCCATACACAACCTCAACCACCGGAACACCATCGAAGTCCGGAGATCAACGCGCCCCAACCTTCTTTACCTCCGCCATAAATAGGTCATGATGTACTGCTCCCACTCGACGCCCAATCCCTTCAAACCGCCGGCACTTTCAGCCCTTGATCCCGCTACCACAAAACTCCAGAGCTGATCGTCACCGTTGGCCACTTAGATCTCGACGTCCCCGACAAGGTTGTAGTTGAAAATCATTTAATTGGTGAGTAGATTTGAGTTTTTAAGCGAGGGAAGATCGGTTCATTCTAATCCGTTAAGAACGAAATATGGAGGCGCAAATAGGTCATTGACCACGTAGCAACGAAAACAAGGGTTTGACCCTTTTTAAGTGTATATATAGTGAAGGTGGATTGGGTTTAATATTAGTTTATTTTTTTACGAAACTTCGCCGTAAAGTAGTTGATTAAAACCCCTATAAATGATCTCTGTCTACTGATAAAAATGCTAATCTTAATGTAAAAAAATATTCCGGGTACAATGGGACAAGTTTCGTCGAAATCCGAGGTCGTTTGAAAAAAATTCCCTTATAAAACCAGAAATAAACACGCTTTTTAATTTACCACGTCCACCAGCTAAATCGAATCAATTTGAAACCTTGATATCTTGCAATAACTTTTCGATACGAACCCAACGGCACTTGTTTCGTCGTATTCTGAGACTGTTTGCCCGATAGGCTGTTTTTACCCCGAACCGCCCTACCCTTTTTAACGCCAAATTTCTCGATCTCTAAAAATAACAAACTATATACCTACCCTGACTCTAATAGACGATACGAACTCAACGGAACTGGTTCCGCAACCTAATTCGATCGTCTGCTCAAGTTACGCCCAAATACTCCTTATATTTATTTGAATGCGCGCTATAGAATTTGAACGGGCGTTTACGGTTGCTGTGGTCACATACGACATCTGTTTGCCACGCCGTTTGACTTTCTGACAATAATTTACCGATACGGTCCCAATGAAACTAATTTCATCGAAAACAGAGTCCGTTTGAAAAACGGCTATTTTAACGGTCGATAACGATTTCCACAGCGTTTTTTCCAAAATTTGATTTAGCCATAACTCGCAACCAATAACACGGAATCTGGATTTTTCTCTTTCATATGAAAGCTATCGTCAACACGCTCCCAAAATTTCTTGTTTCACAGAAATCCGACTTATATCGGACTCTGTATGTCCAGTTGAAGTTGAAACTCGAATTTTCAAACTACAGCGCTATATTTCACGCTCTATTTATAATTGTATAAATATATAACGTCGAACTTTGTTTAAATAGCGAATTAGATATTAATTCCATCGATATTCCAAATATAATATTTAAATTAAATAATTTAAATTACATATTCGAGTGCCAAAAACACGGGTCGTTACATTCTTCCCCCCTTAAAATAATTTCGTCCTCGAAATTGCTAAGGTAAGAAAGAACGTTATAAACCCAATAACTTCCAAATCCAATTTATTTTAAATTAGAAAACAATTTCAATACCATATATAGATATTTTCAAAAATATTGAAAATTTTCGAACACTTTAAATTTCCGAAAAATTTCGCCAGCGCCTCCTCTGTACGGCTCAATCGGTACAACTACAACTCGCCTTTCTAGGCCTTCTCCAATCCAAAAGAAAATAAACAGCCAAGCGACTTTCCAAATAGGCTCATAAATCTCCAAACCCATATAAAAATAAACGTGTACCTTTTTGTCGGGCATATCATTATATCATCTCCGTCTGCTACCTTTTCACTATATACAAATGCATTCCCGAACAAAATTCCAATTTTATCCTCAAAACCAAATCCTTCACGCGTCCAGCCCAAATCTCATTCTTAACTCAATTTCCATCCATCATCAATTTCAACCCTTATCTTACCAGTCCAATACCATTTCAGATTCCTGTCTTACAATTCAAATCTGATTCTACTCGATATATTATATCCCGATTCAATTTCCAGTTAATTGGTTTCAATCCAATTCATATTTGTTTTCACAAATTTCTATTTAATTTTGTTTTTGTTCAAACAATTTTCCTGGGAGCCTTTAAACAGTTTAGTTCTTTCAAAAATCAAATATTCCTTTTCAGGATTCAAAACAACTTGTTTTTCTCAAAGCAATTCAAACCAAAATCTTTGGTAGTAATCCGTCACTTAGAACTCGGAAATGAACACTGATGATGTGGCCAGCATCCTCAGAGTTATTTCCCAGCTATCGAAGTGAGTTCAATACTATATCACTTATCAAAACCGTATTCAAACATTCTTATTTCGAAATCTATTTCAAAATATTATTCACGATGCTTGTAAACAATTTAAAATCTCCCAGGATTTTAAAATTCTCGTGTATTCAATCCAAGTTCATTTGCAAATTCCTTTCCCACTTTCAGGAATTTTAATTTCAAATTCTGATTTTTATTTCAGATTTAATAAATCTGCTTCCATATATTATATCCATATGAATTCTAATTGGTTATCTATATAACCATTTCAATTATAATCAACCAACACATCCAAGATACTATAATACTTCAAATATTAATCATTCTTTTATATTAAAATATAATTTGGGTAAAATTATTTCATTTACCCTCTTTCAAACATACTGCGTCGGTTTATCGTACTTGAGTGTTTAGAAACCCCTATCGATATAGTGGATCAAACTGATCGACCAGAACTCAAAAACAACTCAAGCAATAAATCTCCACAATATAAAACAAATTTTTATAAAATCTACAAATACGTTCACTCGTATATTATACACTCAACTCAATCTAGGGTATTACTAACCCCATCTCTACTGAGTCACGCCACAGAGCCAAGGTAATCACTTAACCTTCAGCTCTGATACCACTGTAACGACCCAGTATTTCAGCCTCGAGAATCGACATAAATACCTTTACTGTAACTCATGCCGACCCTCCAAGCACCGAAACACTGGATAGTTATTAGAAAGAAATTAGAGGGTGAGATAAGAAAGAAAGAAATACTAGAATAGAAGAAGAAGAAACAACACCACAGAGTCTCACATCGCAGCGGAATAAAATATAATACTGAAATAAATCTTTTCCGAGAGATTTAAAAATACCTACAAATATCAGAGCAACGGGACAGTGATAATAACTTGTTCCCATATACATAACACAGCAGAATAGTAGCACTATAATACCATACGACTGAACATCTCCAGCTCATCTCTTCACAGCTCTTTGTATCCTGATCCTGTCAACCCGGGCTAACCCGAGCATTTACAAAACACCGGGTCAGTCTGGTGAACCAGAGTGAGATAAACTCGCACAGTAATAAGGGGAAATCATCAAATCATGATTTTAAAGTTCAAAAATCTTTTCAAAAGAAAAGGATAATCGTAAGACCAAACCCACACATAAACACGGATGGTTTTTACCTTACAATAACCCAAAACAGTTTTTGAAACCAGTATCTTTTCTGATATTATAATAATGTCTAAATACAAGTAAATAACAATATAGTGGAACGCTTGCATCTCACGCTCCACATGTATAGTATAAAATCAAAACCGCGGGCGCTTATTGGAGATTGGATTCCAACTATGACAAGGTATGGGACCACCTGCCGATATTGTATCTCTAGAGACGAATACACTGGGTTCAACAAGAACGTCTTGCAACCCGGCCCTCACATGACCGACCAATCATTTCTCTTGAGTGTATCGAGTGTATATCACCGACGGTTGGGATCAGCAACCGTCTCCCGAAAAGGTACAACATCGAAACATAGATTAAAGAAGCAAATAGGATTTCCTCTAGATAGGTGATTACACACCCTAATGGGAGCGACCCACATAGCCATGCTGCCTGCCCGATTTTTGTCATTTCCCGGTTGATGAGGCTTGAGGCTAGAATTTATCTTTGAACATCTGGTCACCATTCACTTTGAATGCCACATCGTCAGATCCGTCAGATATCACTAATTGACAACCACAAAAATACTCTAGTTGGAAGCTAAGAGAACGGCAATTCCCCGCCAACAACTATAGCACGTTTGAAGAAATCAACGTATGTGATCCTTTGGAAATACTCTGTCAAATATCCGTCCATAATAGGTCATCCAGGAACAGGATGAACAGAAGGCACTCTCCAACTGCATCCAATATAGGAATCACCCCATGGATCAGTAGCGAGGAGTCCTTGCAATCCGTAGATTCCAACCACGACAGAATCACAGCTTATCTCTGCTTGCCAGGCAGAGAAGATTAGTGGTCCTTCCAATGGTGAAAATCCACGGTCTTCACTGCTCCAACTCGATCAGCTTCTGATATCTTCACGTATTTGTTGGTTGGAATGGTTTTCGAATATAAATTCGATCCCGGTCTTTCCATACCAACAATCGTATTGGACAGGTTTGATAGTCGGTGTTTTAACTATCAAAATATACAGTGTTTCAATCATGACACTCCAATGAGTTCACTGGTTAAGTATTCAGCATCACCTGGCCTTTTAACACTTGATTTACTTTGTTAAATCAAAACTTCTAACTCTGTTAATATTTAAAAATACGATATTTGAATAACTCTAATTCGATTTAACTCTAATCGATTAACTCCAATTGATTAACTCAAAGTGGTTAACTCTAACCGATTAACTCGATTTCTTTAACCCTATCGATTTACTACTATTTTACTTAACTCCATTCGCTTGACTCTAGATCGCGGCGATCACAATGGTTACGCCTGATTCCCTCAGGAAACATCCGACCGCCGTAGGCTATCTGCAGCCCTGCGAATTACGCTAGCAGTCGTACGAAATGGCACTCATCTTGAAAAAAAACTATGTTTGACTAACTCTAGCTCGAATAACTATATTCAATTTCCCACTTAAATCTTCCTTCCAATCATCTTTTAAATTCGGAAATCCATCAGTTTTAACAAAGAAATTTATAGCACATATGTAACATCCCATAATTTTCTGCATATTTAAAACTTGAAATTAATTAAATAAATTGAATAACATGGGTTAAAAATCAAATTAGATGATTTATAATGATGAGGATTTTTGGGTTGGGTAAAATTAAATTTTCAAATTTAGTTATTAAGAATGTTGTAAAGGTGAATTTAATATTTTTAATAATTAATTGAAAATTTTGTTGGTTAAGTTAAAAGGGAAATTTAAATTTAAATTGGTGAATTGGTGAAATTCTAAGTTATTTAATAATAATTGAAATATAAGTTTAAATGGATAGATAAATTAATTCAGGAACTTAAAATATGTGAAATTGATTATAATTTTTTTTTATTTAAGTTATAAATTGATTTAAATGGGATTTTATAGATATTTAAATTGAATTAAAACATTTAATCGAATAATTGAATATTTTAATTATCTAATTAACTGTGGAATTTAACCGTTTTGCCGACTGTCTCGGAATTCGACGAAACTGGCGCCATTAGATCCGGAACAGCGAATTATTGTAAGATTTCAATTTGCGTTACAATCTGACTTGTCGTTTGACCGTACTGAAGAAAACGCGAATGAGATCGATGTAATAGGATAATTATTTGTTTCTCTTGTTGGACCTTAGATCTACATACATATGAAACCCAATTACCACCCTACCTACCATTCTCTATTGTACGTTCATTATTTCTAAATCAAAGCTTTACTCTAATGGCTGAAACCATTTCTAAACCCTAGAAAAAAATAAAAATCCTAACTTTAAATCCAAATCCTCTCAAAACCCTAGCGTATTATATATCAAACCGAAGCTCTTGACGATACGAAGCTGCTGGTATGTTTTATTCCGACAAGCAGTGCTTCGTTTAGCCGGAATCAGTGGTCAAATGTTTCTGTTCTCGGAACCCTAATTTTGAAATTGGGTATTTTTGATTTCTGATTAAATCGCGAAATCTATGATATGGGTTTTGTTTGGATGGCTGCCTGGAGTGTAACGAGCTTGGTCTCGACGATTATTATCAACTATGGCATTGGGAATTTGCGTTTTGGGTTCAATAAACACGTTTCGTTCATGGAGACGCCGGCAGCGGAGTACTTCACCGGAGGCGACGGGGTCGAGCTGAGGAGGTGCGTCTTGGGTCAAGCTTTCCAATGTTGGTGGTCTCGGAACCTATCGTGGCCCGAATCGATGGCAATTGGTGGTAAAAATTGGTCATGTTTAGGTTTTCTCACGTCATTTACTGTAGCAGTGGGTTAGAGGAGCGGGAAGATCAATTCCAGGTGGATGACGTGTCAAGGAATGAAAGGGTAAGGAGATTAGTTATATTAATTTTATATATTTAATGTTCAGAGAGTAATGTGCTCATAACTTTCTCGTTTTAACTCGGAATTGGACGCGGTTTGTTGCATTGGGATCGTGGCGAAATTGCGGACGTTTTGGCTCTTGTTTGGCTGCGATTGGAGACAGAAAATTTTTGAGCTTCAATTGGACGCTCGATCAACCAAAGTGCAAAGGTGAGTGATTCTTTGCTCACGAATGACTAAATTATTCACATGTTTATTAAATTAAATTATGAAGTAAGTTTGGTTGCATGGCTGTGTTGATTGTTGATGTGTTGTTTGAAACTGACATGCAAGTGTTTGAATCTGAGGAATTTAAGTCGATAAATAGTTATTCTAGTTAATTAAACTTTAGTTAAAACCCCAACACTTGTTAATCAGTGAAATGATTTAATACTTACCATTTAAATTAAATGGTTGTGATGAATGCCTTGGTTTGATTTGATCGATGAATTTATATTAGTCCTGAAATGTTCCTTTATTCAGTATATGTATGTCGTATGTTCATCATGACGATTAATCCCGTTTACCCTTGTTGTTGCGGGCATTGAATCAACCCGGGATTGATCGATTTAAAATGAATTAAGAACGCAGATTGAAATGATAAATATCTGTGACCCTGATTTGGATTGAAATGATAGATCCATCCCTGAATATCGAGGAATTAAATTTAATTCACTTGGCCATAGGGTAGCAAATTATATATGGATATCGGTTGGTTAAATGATTTTAATGTATGAAACTCTATTTTTGATGGAGAACTCATTTAAAGGAAATGTATTGATGTCGATAAGATTTATTCTTCCTTGAAATCTGAATCTTGAGTATTATTTGAATGATTAAGAAAATTTCCCAAAGTGAAGTTGAAGTGTTAAAGAAAAAAAAAGATTTATACAATTTGGGATTTTCAAGGATTGCGTAGGCTCGAATTTAATAAATTCTTATTGAATTTAATATTGGAATAGGAAGGAAAAATCGAGGATGCTTAGAGTTGTTTAAACTTAATACAACTATGGTTTAATTCCTTGAATTTGAAATATGGGTTGAAATGGGATTTTTGAACCAAGTCCTTTGGGCTAGGCAATTCCATTGAGACTGGAGTTAGATTCAAGTATCGAAGTTCGGAAGAAGAATCGATTTTTTGTTAAAGAATTTTCATATATATATATATTTACACTGTTCGATTTCAATAACTATCCTTTCTTCAAAATTTATTTATTAAACTTTTATCTATAACTATTTTTATTATAACAAAATTTTTCTTATATTCTTTTATCTAAACTATTTAGTAAACTTCTAAATTTATATATATATATATAGTGTTTTAAACTTATTTATCCTATTTTAACTATTATATTCTATACATATATTATTGGAAGCTTCTACTTTTCATTAATATATCTTATAAAGTGTAAATTCTTCTGAATGGAAAATGCTGGATTTAAACCCTAGTTCGAAATGGAGTCGAGATAAAGTATTCGAATATAAATTGACTTTAACCAATTTTATATGGAAAGTGTAATTGGTATTTATTCGAATAAAATGAATTCCATAAATGATATGAATGAGTGTTATAGAGATTTATACTCTATTTAATATGAATGGATTTCGAATTCAAAATGATTTGAGATAATTATAATCTTTGATATGAAGTATATTCTACTTGAATATGAATCGATTTGGTGAAATATTATATGATTATAATATAATGAAATGAATATATTCTAGTTAGAATATAAATCGGTTTGGGATGATTACGATACGTTAATATGAAATTATATTCTTTTGAATATAAATAAGGTTTGAAACAGAATATGATATTTTGATATGAAGCGAACCTTTGTGAAATATTAAATAGTCAACCGATGTGAAAAGATGTAAACGTTGGTTGTTAAAGAGACCGGAGTCGACATAAGGCATACTCTTTGTCAGTGTCGATACCACTTTGACAACTGTGAACGTTTGACGTATCCAGAATGAGATATGATGACTTGTAGTCGATTATTGAATCGAAGAAGATGATCGAGGACGAAATAGCCCTGACCTTCGGGTCAGAATTGAAATGACTAAAACAGGAGCTATACCGTGACTAACTGAGGTAGCACCTTTGATCGGACACACTTCTTTGATACTATTTCTATGACTATGATGATGATGATTTGGGTCCATTTATGAATTATGGGAGTGTGTTCCGAGGTGGGCGGTAGTGGCTGCTATGCGTTACCACCGGTCCGGGAGTGCAATTGGTAAAATCCTACCCTAGGCGTTGCCTCGAGTGCCTTGTCATATTATACTTATCGAGCCCATACGATTTTGATTTGTATCGTACCTATGGAGTGCCCTCTGATGCCATCGTTTACGGTGGGTTTACGGTACTGTATAGACTACGGTATTTTAAACGGTGTAAGGGTAAAAATGTAATCCCGCTTACGCTATTTTCAGTATTTATACTTTACTGAGTAGACACTATCATAATAGCGTATTATCTATGTATGTATTAGTTTAACGGATCCTCAAGAGCTAGAAAAAATCCCGTAATATCTCCTGAGTTACTGCACCCATGATACTGATGTTATTTCGTATTTTGATTTGACTAATATGAGATGATTTAGTGCTGATCCGAGTGTTTGTTGTGTTTTCTTTTATGCAATACGCTCGGGTCAGCAGATGTTGCAGTTAGCGAAGATTCCCTTGCCTTGGAGGACGAAGACGAAGTTTGGTGTATATATCTATTATGAGTATGGTTTAACCGCTGCACTTTGTTCCGCTGCTTGTTATGTAGATATGCTTATGTGTAACTCTGTTATTCATTGTATATTTAAGTCAAATGTATATATTCCAACTGCTTTAAATCTGATAATTATCTATTATATGTTATCCTTCCGCTGTGAGAACTCTGTTATTGTTTTTCTCTTCTTTCTTTCTTTTTCTTCTTTTCCCAATAACTACCTGCATTTGAGATTTGTTTGGGTCGACATGTGTGGCTTATTGTCGATTTCAAACGGTAAAAAATATGGGTCGTTACAGTTGGTATCAGAGCAATGGTTAGCGATAACCTTGGCTATGTTTGGGAATTTACTCATTAGAGATAGGGATAGAAACGCCCTAGAATGAGTTTGAGTGATATGAGAGAGCGTACTTGTATTTGGTTATAAATTGGTTTATATTATGTTGAGTTGTTCTATTGAATATTTATGGATTCTGGTCGATATATGGGACGCCATAGAGTCGATAGGGATCTCTAAATAATCGAACAGAATGAGTGATATAATATGGTTTCTATTTTTATTTTAAAATATATCAAATATAAATTATTGGTTCAAGTATATATGTATTCGTGTTAGTGGGTAATAATATTAAGTTATTACCTATTATGGTCGGTTGAATAATAAATATAATAATAGATAATTAATAGGTGTTTGAAATTTAATGGTTTTAGAAAATATTTGAAATGAGATGAAATACTTGTAGGTATAATTCGATGAGAAAGGTGTGATTAAAATAGAAATGACCTTAAAACTTGATCCTGGGAGACTTTTGAAATAGTTTGACAAAGTGAAAATAATATCGTATTATAAGAAATAGTTTTGGAAATAGTTTTCAAAGGATTTTTAAAGGGATAAGAGTGTAATCCCTTCTCAGAACATCAGAAATGATGTCGGTAATGAGTGCACACATTATCGACGTTTATTTTGAAGCGTCTAAGTGGGGGAGACCACCCGTACTTTCATAACTGGTTTGAAAGGATCTTTGGATTTAAACCCTATGGTATAGGTTTGGATAAGAGTCCAAGTATATGATATTTAAAAATGAGTTTAAATTTAAACCAGAATTGAAATTTTATGTTCTTTACAAATTAAAGATTGGATTTAAAAAATTTATATGGTATGGTTTTCAAAGAAGTTTATAAACATGTATGTTACTTTGAACTTAGTTTAAACCCGGAATTAAAATACTTAAGTTGTCTTAACTAATAATATTGGTTTAATCACTTAAGAAACTTGATCTGTTAGAATTTAGATGTTGAAACAAGGAAATGGACCTGAGTATTAAGAGAAAATAAGTGGTCGATGAATTCTTAAGCAGGGCGATAATACGGGAAGAAAATTGCCGATGAAGTATATATGTATGTATATATATATATATATATATATATGGTTTAAATTGAATGCGCCGCGTAGCGATCGTTCGCGAATTTCGACCATTGACTTTGAATGGACATAGCGGGAGATCCGACCGTCGGATTCTCCCAAAACCGAAACCGTTGGGTTCTATCGGAAAAAGCTTTCCAATGAATATGAGAGATTTATCCAACGGTTAGATTTGGAAATATGTCCAAATCAAATTTGGAAAAGGTCGCTATGGCCGCAGCTCGGTGGTCGTTATTGGAAACCGACTGAAATATCGATAAAAAAATTATTAAAAATATTGATAATTGGTGAAAAATCATAATAAGTGATTTAGAAAGAATTGGGATGAAAAATTCCATACTTGAATAGATAAAAATATATTTTATCGAAACAAGCTTTAATATAATATGAGATGAGAATAAGGGAATGGTTAAGGATGAATCAAAGTGCCAAAATAAGAAATGGGATGCAAATATAAATTGGTTTATTCAGAATAAAATAATAGTTAAGCGAATTCTAATTTGGGAATTGGAAATATTGAAATGAGACATGAGAATAAACTTAACCTGGTTCGAATGGATTTGATGAAACGAAATCAATTGGAAAAGGATTAAATAAGCCAATATAGAATCTATATATTGGTGGATTAGGCAAGTAAAACGAAATGTCGAAAACGAGAGAAATAGAATAGTTATATAAAACTATAACTGATCTTAACCCTTGGCTTTTGGGTTTGAAGTTATCTAAATGAAACGATGTTCATGTAGTGTAAATGGAGTAATAAGAGTAAGTAATGAAAACGTGATGGGTTGACCCATGTTAATGGGAATGAGGTGCGAGGAAGTAATACAAACCAGGAATTGAGACATGAAATAAGATATGGGAGATATAAAACCGAGGGCTAAATTATTCAATTTGAATATCGAACGAATTTGGTAAGTCGACCAAAGTTAATGAGTTAATGATTTGATATTATCGAGTTAGTTCGCAAATTAAAGTGAATTCAAGTCTTAAGTGTAATTAAATGCTTAAAAGGAAAACGAAGAAAAAAAAATATAGATCAGAAAAAATAATAATAATAGGCAATCGAATGTGAATCCATTTCTCGAGAAATGAAGCGATAACAAATAGAAGTGTTAAATATTTACCAAAATTATTGGAATCGAATGGTTGAAACTTCAAATGGAATTAATCGATGTTATGCGGAAATTTAAAAATATTCGATAAGCGGAAGCTAAAATGGCCATAACTTTTGATGGGCTGGTCGGAATTCGATGATCTCGGACTTTTTGGAAACCTTAGAAACTGAGATAAACTTTTGTTGATAGCACCTTGCCTAATTTCCATGTTATTAGGTTGGAATCCATGAATTAGTCGTAGTTGTATGCGCAGGAAATTAAAATCTGAACTGAATACCAATGTTGTTTTGGTCATAACTTCCTAACAGAGCGTCGGATTTCGATGTGCGAGTACAATTTGGAAAGCTCAGGATGTAAACTTAAACTTTTCCTTTATATGCTGGGTAGAATTTTGATGTTTAAAGGGTTAAAAACTGGGTTGAATAATTCAGACCTGCATTTTCAGAGTATGGGTTGAAGTGTTCGCCTTCACCAAAACAATCCTAACTTTTGAACGAATTATCCGAATTCGATGAATCCGGGCAATTCGGGAAGCCTGAAGCGTAAGCTACAACTTTTTCCTAGTGTGCTTCAGTCAGAGTCCAAATTTTAGTGGGAGAATATGTCGGATTTGTAGTTGAAATGTTGATTATATGTTGTGTAAATTGTGTACTGTTGTTGTGTATTATTTATATGTTGAATTCTTTTGCGTGTGAGTTGTAGCAGGTGCAAAGAAGTCGCGCTACGCTTCGGAGCTTGCTTGCGCTAAATGCTAAATGCAAAGGTAAATAAAAACCGCAAAATAAACACTTAAAGAGGTACGTATTTGGGGTTGTATAAAGCTTGGTGGTTTGTTTTTGTTTTCCCCGGTTCAGGGATGCATCATCGTTGATGAGATGTATATTTTGGATTGATATAGGTATCGGGATTTTTCCCGGGGCCCTCCGTACAGGGGAGATGCTGCCGAAATTTTCCGTGATTTCGGAAGTTAGAAAAATTTATGAGTTTTACAAATATAACTTACTTTATAAAGGCTATTTTAAGTGTGAATTTAAAATAGATATGTGTGTAATATCGTTTCGTTCTCTTTTCGAGGATGAAAAGATTTTTAAGTGGGGGAGAATGTAACATCCCATAATTTTCTGCATATTTAAAACTTGAAATTAATTAAATAAATTGAATAACATGGGTTAAAAATCAAATTAGATGATTTATAATGATGAGGATTTTTGGGTTGGGTAAAATTAAATTTTCAAATTTAGTTATTAAGAATGTTGTAAAGGGGAATTTAATATTTTTAATAATTAATTGAAATTTTAGTTGGTTAAGTTAAAAGGGAAATTTAAATTTAAATTGGTGAATTGGTGAAATTCTAAGTTATTTAATAATAATAATTGAAATATAAGTTTAAATGGATAGATAAATTAATTCAGGAACTTAAAATATGTGAAATTGATTATAATTTTTTTTATTTAATTTATAAATTGATTTAAATGGGATTTTATAGATATTTGTATTGAATTAAAACAGTTAATCGAATAATTGAATATTTTAATTATCTAATTAACTGTGGAATTTAACCGTTTTGGCGACTGTCTCGGAATTCGACGAAACTGGCGCCATTAGATCCGGAACAGCGAATTATTGTAAGATTTCAATTTGCGTTACAATCTGACTTGTCGTTTGACCGTACTGAAGAAAACGCGAATGAGATCGATGTAATAGGATAATTATTTGTTTCTCTAGTCGGACCTTAGATCTACATACATATGAAACTCACCAACCATTCTCTATTATACGTTCATTATTTCAAAATCAAAGCTTTACTCTAATGGCTGAAACCATTTCTAAACCCTAGAACAAAATAAAAATCCTAACTCTAAATCCAAATCCTCTCAAAACCCTAGCGTATTATATATCAAACTGAAGCTCTTGACGATATGAAGCTGCTGGTATGTTTTATTCCGACATGCAGTGCTTCGTTTAGCCGGAATCAGCGGTCAAATGTTTCTATTCTCGGAACCCTAATTTCGAAATTGGGTATTTTTGATTTCTGATTAAATCGCGAAATCTATGATATGGGTTTTGTTTGGATGGCTGCCTGGAGTGTAACGAGCTTGGTCTCGACGATTATTATCAACTATGGCATCAGGAATTTGCGTTTTGGGTTCCAAAAACCCGTTTCGTTCATGGAGATGCCGGCAGAGGAGTACTTCACCGGAGGCGACAGGGTCGAGCAGAGGAGGTGCGTCTTGGGTCAAGCTTTCCAATGGTGGTGGTCTCGTAACCTATCGTGGCCTGAATCGATGGCAATTGGTGGTCAAAATTGGTCATGTTTGGGTTTTCTCACGTCATTTACTGTAGCAGTGGGTTAGAGGAGCGGGAAGATCAATTCCAGGTGGATGACGTGTCAAGGAATGAAAGGGTAAGGAGATTAGTTATATTAATTTTATATATTTAATGTTCAGAGAGTAAAATGCTCATAACTTTCTCGTTTTAACTCGGAATTGGACGCGGTTTGTTGCGTTGGGATCGTGGCGAAATTGCGGACGTTTTGGCTCTTGTTTGGCTGTGATTGGAGACAGAAAACTTTTGAGCTTCAATTGGACGCTCGATCAACCAAAGTGCAAAGGTGAGTGATTCTTCGCTCACGAATGACTAAATTATTCACATGTTTATTAAATTGAATTATGAAGTAAGTTTGGTTGCATGGTTGTGTTGATTGTTGATGTGTTGTTTGAAACTGACATGCAAGTGTTTGAATCTGAGGAATTTAAGTCGATAAATAGTTATTCTAGTTAATTAAACTTTAGTTAAAACCCCAACACTTGTTAATAAGTGAAATGATTTAATACTTACCATTTAAATTAAATGGTTGTGATGAATGCCTTGGTTTGATTTGATCGATGAATTTATATTAGTCCTGAAATGTTCCTTTATTCAGTATATGTATGTCGTATGTTCATCATGACGATTAATCCCGTTTACCCTTGTTGTTGCGGGCATTGAATCAACCCGGGATTGATCGATTTAAAATGAATTAAGAACGCAGATTGAAATGATAAATATCTGTGACCCTGATTTGGATTGAAATGATAGATCCATCCCTGAATATCGAGGAATTAAATTTAATTCACTTGGCCATAGGGTAGCAAATTATATATGGATATCGGTTGGTTAAATGATTTTAATGTATGAAACTCTATTTTTGATGGAGAACTCATTTAAAGGAAATGTATTGATGTCGATAAGATTTATTCTTCCTTGAAATCTGAATCTTGAGTATTATTTGAATGATTAAGAAAATTTCCCAAAGTGAAGTTGAAGTGTTAAAGAAAAAAAAAGATTTATACAATTTGGGATTTTCAAGGATTGCGTAGGCTCGAATTTAATAAATTCTTATTGAATTTAATATTGGAATAGAAAGGAAAAATCGAGGATACTTAGAGTTGTTTAAACTTAATACAACTATGGTTTAATTCCTTGAATTTGAAATATGGGTTGAAATGGGATTTTTGAACCAAGTCCTATGGGCTAGGCTATTCCATTGAGACTGGAGTTAGATTCAAGTATCGAAGTTCGGAAGAAGAATCGATTTTTTGTTAAAGAATTTTCATATATATATATATATATATATATTTACACTGTTCGATTTCAATAACTATCCTTTCTTCAAAATTTATTTATTAAACTTTTATCTATAACTATTTTTATTATAACAAAATTTTTCTTATATTCTTTTATCTAAACTATTTAGTAAACTTCTAAATTTATATATATATATATATACATATATATATATAGTGTTTTAAACTTATTTATCCTATTTTAACTATTATATTCTATACATATATTATTTTATATAAAGGTTTTAGAAGCTTCAACTTTTCATTAATATATCTTATAAAGTGTAAATTCTTCTGAATGGAAAATGCTGGATTTAAACCCTAGTTCGAAATGGAGTCGAGATAAAGTATTCGAATATAAATTGACTTTAACCAATTTTATATGGAAAGTGTAATTGGTATTTATTCGAGTAAAATGAATTCCATAAATGATATGAATGAGTGTTATGGAGATTTATACTCTATTTAATATGAATGGATTTCGAATTCAAAACGATTTGAGATAATTATAATCTTTGATATGAAGTATATTCTACTTGAATATGAATCGATTTGGTGAAATATTATATGATTATAATATAATGAAATGAATATATTCTAGTTAGAATATAAATCGGTTTGGAATGATTACGATACGTTGATAGGAAATTATATTCTTTTGAATATAAATAAGGTTTGAAACAGAATATGATATTTTGATATGAAGCGAACCTTTGTGAAATATAAAAGAACCAACCGATGTGAAAAGATGTAAACGTTGGTTGTTAAAGAGACCGGAGTCGACATAAGGCATACTCTCTGTCAGTGTCGATACCACTTTGACAACTGTGAACGTTTGACGTATCCAGAACGAGATACGATGACTTGGAGTCGATTATTGAATCGAAGAAGATGATCGAGGACGAAATAGCCCTGACCTTCGGGTCAGAATTGAAATGACTAAAACAGGAGCTATACCATGACTAACTGAGGTAGCACCTTTGATCGGACACACTTCTTCGATACTATTTCTATGACTATGATGATGATGATTTGGGTCCATTTATGAATTATGGGAGTGTGTTCCGAGGTGGGCGGTAGTGGTTGTTATGCGTTACCACCGGTCCGTGAGTGCAATTGGTAGAATCCTACCCTAGGCATTGCCACGAGTGCCTTGTCATATTATACTTATCGAGCCCATACGATTTTGATTTGTATCGTACCTATGGAGTGCCCTCTGATGCCATCGTTTACGGTGGGTTTACGGTACTGTATAGACTACGGTATTTTAAACGGTGTAAGGGTAAAAATGTAATCCCGCTTACGCTATTTTCAGTATTTATACTTTACTGAGTAGACACTATCATAATAGCGTATTATCTATGTATGTATTAGTTTAACGGATCCTCAAGAGATAGAAAAAATCCCGTAATATCTCCTGAGTTACTGCACCCATGATACTGATGTTATTTCGTATTTTGATTTGACTAATATGAGATGATTTAGTGCTGATCCGAGTGTTTGTTGTGTTTTCTTTTATGCAATACGCTCGGGTCAGCAGATGTTGCAGTTAGCGAAGATTCCCTTGCCTTGGAGGACGAAGACGTAGTTTGGTGTATATATCTATTATGAGTATGGTTTAACCGCTGCACTTTGTTCCGCTGCTTGTTATGTAGATATGCTTATGTGTAACTCTGATATTCATTGTATATTTTAGCCAAATGTATATATTCCAACTGCTTTAAATCTGATAATTATCTATTATATGTTATCCTTCCGCTGTGAGAACTCTGTTACTGTTTTTCTCTTCTTTCTTTCTTTTTGTTCTTTTCCCAATAACTACCTGCATTTGAGATTTGTTTGGGTCGAGATGTGTGGCTTATTGTCGATTTCAAACGGTCAAAAATATGGGTCGTTACAACATATGTTATAAAAATAGCGTTATAATTACTATTTAGATTTACAAAACAACAGCGCTATAATCGATGTTTAGGTTTACAACCCATTTACTATGGCAAAAGCGCTACAATCGCTATATTAGATTTACAAAACATATATTATAACAACAGCGCTAAAATCGTTGTTTAGATTTTCAAAACATATCCACTAACGTCTCTTACGATTACCAACTAATACTATCTTCAGATAATCCCGATGTTGTTCAAGTTGGGGTATTTTAATTACCTCTCAAACCTTGATCAAACAACGTCCTTTTCCTCAGATAAATATCAGTTGTAACCCAAACACCAAAACTCCACTCCAGTCTCCAAAACAAATCCCATTATAAATTGGGTTTGGTTATCCAACCCAATGACCCACTTCTTAACCCAATTGCACTCTCACCAATTTCCTTTCAAACCCTTTAACCATTTTCATTGGATTTCCATTTCAACCTCGATTTCTTTTGAAAAGTAATTTTTCCTAAATCCTTATTAAAAATATAATTTATTTCAAACAATTTACTACATTAGTAGTTAACTTCTTTATTTACTAAAATAAAGAGTAAATCCTTGATAAAAACCTTATTTGCATTTAAATGATATTCATTGAACTATTTAATCAAAACACTTTAATTGGATAATCAATTTCAATTCAAACTGGTCGATTTAATTAACTCAAACCTTGATTATCTCATTAACGGATTCAAATTAATCCTTACCTAAAATAAAATTAATTTAAATAAATTCTATTACTTGTTTCCTTAACAAAACAATTACCAAAGTTTAACCATTTAATTCATTTCTTACTCTTCTACTTGTAAATCTGATTAACAACAGCATTTACTTTGCAAAACAAATTAATAACCAATCAAAGTCTTAAATAAATAAAATATTTATTTATTTCCCTTAAATAACTTTTATTCAAAATGATATAATTCAAAATCTAACTCTATAACCTCAACTCTATCGATTCACCTGACGGTGAATAAATATTTATAACTCGATTGATTTTATAGGCCATACTCTGCCGAACACTTAACCAACACCGCTCATTGGTTTAAACCAAACATATGTTGAATATTCAGTCAATAATCAACAATTTAATCAATCACATTTAACTGATATTATATATCAACCATTTAACACCAACCAAATAAAAGAACAATTCAAACAATTAAGCACGCTTATAAATAAACGTGACCAACAGGGTGAGTTACCTCCGTTGGATCCAATCGTTAACATAACGATTTGGTATTTCACTGAAATTAAACACGGTTTAATTCCATCGGTTAAATCAACAGATAAATAAATAACTAGCAAAACAGTCAACCATTGGCAAGCAGAGCACACAAAATAAAAACCCAATTTATATAAAATATAAATAGGGAAACTGAGTGAGTTTAACTCACCTTGATTTGATTCTGTTGAATGGCTCATTTCAAATTAAATTAAACTGTCGTTTAATTTAATTTAAAAATCCTGGTTGATTTCGATAGCGTCCAGTTCTGTTCCAAAATGCAGTGCTAGTTGAGACGAGTCCAATGTCCTTTGAATCGTCCAATTCTGATCACATATGGATTTGTTATTAATATTTACAGTTGAACAATTTAATTATCAATTTATTCTAAATTATTAGTTAATAAACTAATTACGTTTTCTATTATAAATGGAATGGTTGATCTCCCTTTCAACACGTTATAACAGATGCTTCATGTTCAACCGGACCTGTAATGATTCAAACATTGACATAGATTTTATTATTAATAATAAAATTCAGTAATTTAATCAAGTTCTTAACCATATCTTAGATAACTAAATTACGGTTTAATGAAGTGTCGGTTGATCCTCTTTTGACTAGTTTGTTGTTCGGATACAAGCCCAATTTCGTTTGCTTCCTTTGTTCTCATTTTGGCCTGGAAGCTGCTCATCACGTCTTACTCAAACCTGTATGATTCCACCAAAAATTATCTTCTAATTTGTTTTAAATAAATTCCTAATACCTTAATTAATTAATTCATAGAAAAAAAAACTAATTACTGTTTTGAGCAACCTGATCTTCCTACCAGTCCTCATCGTGACCAACAAATCCCTCCCAGTCCTCGCGTTCAACAACTCTCCACCGTGCCTGCTACTCCTTGTTTTCACGCTCCAGCCCCTTTGTTTGAGTTTGCTCCACTTTTTGTTCAATGCCATTCACTCCATTAACACCAGAAAAGGCCGACCCCTTTAATTCCTCACTTTGGATCCTTTGTTTCCCAGGCTTCCTCTTCCTGAAGTCGTGACTTCACAAGCCCATTCACCGTTCCCGCTCCACACTTTGCACCATCGCCATACACAACCTCAACCACCGGAACACCATCGAAGTCCGGAGATCAACGCGCCCCAACCTTCTTTACCTCCACCAGAAATAAGTCATGATGTACTGCTCCCAGTCGATGCCCAATCCGTTCAAACCGCCGGCACTTTCAGCCCTTGATCCCGCTACCACAAAACTCCAGAGCTGATCGTCACCGTTGGCCACCTAGATCTCGACGTCCCCGACAAGGTTGTAGTTGAAAATCATTTAATTGGTGAGTAGATTTGAGTTTTTAAGCGAGGGAAGATCGGTTCATTCTAATCCGTTAAGAACGAAATATGGAGGCGCAAATAGGTCATTGACCACGTAGCAACGAAAACAAGGGTTTGACCCTTTTTAAGTGTATATATAGTGAAGGTGGATTGGGTTTAATATTAGTTTATTTTTTACGAAACTTCGCCGTAAAGTAGTTGATTAAAACCCCTATAAATGATCTCTGTCTACTGATAAAAATGCTAATCTTAATGTAAAAAGATATTCCGGGTACAATGGGACAAGTGTCGTCAAAATCCGAGGTCGTTTGAAAAAAATTCCCTTATAAAACCAGAAATAAACACGCTTTTTAATTTACCACGACCACCAGCTAAATCGAATCAATTTGAAACCTTGATATCTTGCAATAACTTTTCGATACGAACCCAACGGCACTTGTTTCTTCGCGTTCTGAGACTGTTTGCCCGATAGGCTGTTTTTACCCCGAACCGCCCTACCCTTTTTAACGCTAAATTTCTCGATCTCTAAAAATAACAAACTATATACCTATCCTGACTCTAATCGACGATACGAACTCAACGGAACTGGTTCCGCAACCTAATTCGATCGTCTGCTCAAGTTACGCCCAAATACTCCTAATATTTATTTGAATGCGCGCTATAGAATTTGAACGGGCGTTTACGGTTGCTGTGGTCACCTACGACATCTGTTTGCCACGCCGTTTGACTTTCTGACAATAATTTAGCGATACGGTCCCAATGAAACTAATTTCATCGAAAACAGTGTCCGTTTGCAAAACGGCTATTTTAACGGCCGATAACAATTTCCATAGCGTTTTTTCCAAAATTTGATTTATCCATAACTCGCAACCAATAACACGGAATCTGGATTTTTCTCTTTCATATGAAAGCTATCGTCAACACGCTCCCAACGTTTCTTGATTCACAGAAATCCGACTTATATCGGACTCTGTATGTCCAGTTGAAGTTCAAACTCGAATTTTCAAACTGCAGCGCTATATTTCAAGCTCTATTTATAATTGTGTAAATATATAACGTCGAATTTTGTTTAAATAGTGAATTAGATATTAATTCCATCGATATTCCAAATATAATATTTAAATTAAATAAATTAAATTACATATTCGAGTGCCAAAAACACGGGTCGTTACATAACTCCTCCCATGCGGCTTCAGCTGACGACTCGTACAGGCCACAACTTTTTCCCTTTCTACTCTCGTCTGGTGAAATCCCATCGCCAAATCTGATTGAGGAAACACCTTGGCTTCGTAAAGCTGATCAAACAAGTCACTTATCCTCCGTAGTGGATACTTGTTTTTCTTAGTGACCTTGTTCAACTAACGATGATCCACACACAATCTCAAAGATCTATCATCCTTGGTTGCAAAAAAAACTGGTGCACCCCATTCAGACATGCTTCTTTAAATGAATCCTTTTCCCAAAAGGTCTCATATTTGCATCTATAACTATCGTTGTTCCTTAGGCGCCATCCGCCTAAGAGGCATAACGATAGAACTAATACCCTCGACTAAATCGATCCTGAGTTTCAATCGCACGATGCGGCGACAACCCTTTAACCTCGTCAAAGGCATCGTCGAACTCATTATCGATTAGCACAAATAACAAGTCTCCCCATGGAATCACAAGTGAATATAAATAGCTTATGAAGAACCCGTCTTCTGGCTTACCTCTAATCGCAACCATTCGTCCTTCCACATTCCCGACTGTCATCTCTAGCTTCTTGCAACCTACTTTTGCCACATACCTCTTGAGCCATTCCATACCCATTATGATCCCAAACCCAACGAAGTTAAAAAAGAAGAAGAAATCTCACACAAAGGAGCAACCATGACTTGACAATACTAGACCACGACAAATCGTACACAAGCTGGACGAACCCCCTACTGGATTAGTCACCACCGATGGTCTACAACAAATCTCGGGTTTCAAATTCAAGCGATATATAAGCTCATAACCCATGAAAGAATGCGATGCTCCAATATCAACACGCGAACTGAAAACATTTCAAATGGAAAGATTGCCTTGAATGACAATGCTCTTCCCTTTCCCCTCCGCCGTAGGAGCCCTCGAAGAAGATGGAATAACTCCCAAAGCATATGCCTTCACAATCTGCTTTCTCTTGGTTGGTTCTGGACAATCCTTCTTATCATGCCCAGACATCCCACAATTAAAGCACTTCCTTTCACCTTTCAGATCCTTGCAATCCCTAGAAAAATGACCTTTCTGCTGGCAGTTAAAGAAAATCACCTCACTTTTTAGGTTTTTCTGGCCCTCTTTTCCTTTCTACTGTTGTTGCTTCTTCTTCTTGTTATTATCATCCTGTTGTGGTTTCGGTTCCTCCTTAGCTGCAATAACAGTCTCTTCCTTAGGAAACAAACTCTAGTTTCTTAAAGCTTTCTCCATGATCTTCTCATAAGTATCATCCAAATGATCAACTAGCTGATTCTCCGGATACTTATCTAAGCCTATCACGAAATTCTCGTTCTTTTGATAAGGAGTATTGACATATGAATGAGCATACTTAGACAAAGCTTCAAAGTTAGAAACATACTCCAGCATCGGCCGAACATTCTGTTTCAGTCCAACAAACCTCTTGAACAAAATAAACTTCTTAATGGTAAAAATAAACTTCGTCTCAAACTCGACTTGGAATTGCTCCTATGAAATATCATCTTCTGGAGTTTCTAGAATGACAGAGTTCCACCAATCAATAGCTTTGCCAAGTACTTGTCTCAATGCAAGCATCCTCTTAGTTGCACCATCAATGCCCAAGTCTCCGAAAATCCGAATGCAAGTATCAAGCTACACTCGAATCTCTTTAATCGGCTCTGTCCCTTTAAATAGCTTTCCTCCTAGAGTAGTAAAGTCTTTGCATAGCTTCGCAAAGTCCACAACTCTAGGAACTTGCACTTGAACCCCTACATCCACTGCATCTACCACTGGAGTGGGGTCCTTCTCATGATCGCTGCCATCATGGCCTCGAACATAGCTGGGTAATCTTGTATACCGCCATTTCCCCCTTCAGGCACAGTCCCCTCCTTAACAGTGTGTCTTGCTATTCGACGGCTCATTCTAAATATGAAAAATAGGATGATTAGTCCATATAAGAGAAAAACTATAAATGGTGTTTAAGCGCTACTATACTATACACTATAATATAGTATACATCGATCAAAAATCTACAAATAAGTCTCTCATACGTTATTACATCTTCAAACTTTGGCTAAGATCGATTAACCAGAGCTCTGATACCAAATGTGATGACCGCCCGTAGCTCCCGTGCTTAACAAGAGGAATAATGCGCAGAAAGGTGTGTCAGGCAGCTATGGACAATCATGAAGGTAAGATAAGTACAAGCGAAACCTATCGTATAACTCACACCGCAAGGATAAAATAAAATAGAACTTATACAACAGGTAGTAGCAGCAAAGCATAATTGCGCAAAATTTTAAACTCACAGCCCAGTTGCTCCTCTTGCCACTTAGGCTTGCATAACCCGAGGCCATCAATTTAGATGACCTACCTCATTTCGTGCTCCCCAAGTCATGACCCACGACCCGACTCTCCATGGATGACCCAAGCTTGCAACTTCATTAACGACCCGAGTGTATGCGACCTAACCAAGAACGACACATCATTTCTTGCATCACAAGCCAAACGACCCGAGCTTCATGAAACAACTCGACTCCAGATTTGGCCGATCTATCTCCAATTTCAACAAATCCATCACCAAAGACAACATTGATACAAACAACTCATTCAAATTGATCAATTTCAACCCAAAATCAATAACAATCATCATCACACATTAGCATAATAATAAATCATCATATATCTATATAAATTCACAAAATCATGATAAAACAATGAATGAATTAACAAATAGATCTAAACTTGCATAAATACACGAACTAACATATGATTTACCGATTTAAGTTGCTAGATTAGATCCTATAGTGTTTCGAATAAAAACATGCTTATCATGATGTAGATTTAGGTGAAAACAACTTGAAATGATGAAAATAAGATCAAATTACCCATATACTTGATTGAATCCATGTGAGAGATGCTTATCACTCACCAAATCTTCGAAATAGCTTGAAACAACTAAATCCCCAATCCGAACAACGAAGAATGATCTTCAAACCTCTCAATTTGATGAGATCTCCCTTCACCTGATGCAGATCTAGCTTTTCATGATGTAGATCTTTAATCTTCTTGCGTAAATCTAGAATTTTAATGGAGGAGGGATGTATTTGATTATGCAAGAAGGATCACGAGCTATACCAAATGAGAGAATCAAGAAAGTAAACCATTCTCCATGTCTCTAACCCCTATTTATAGCCTCTAACCAACCCACTAATGGGCCACAACAATTTAGCCCATTAATGACTAGCCAAACCTGTACAGAAATTGTGCAGCACTAAATAACGATTCCTCCCAAACCACTGAACCAAATCTTTAATGTGACCACTCAACAAAATTGGCAATACCATTTCCTTTTCAATGAAATCGATCTCAACAACGGATTCGATCCAAGTCAAAAGTTATTCCCTATACAAAACTAATAGGGGAAATTGTCACAAATAAAATTGGTAAAAATTATGAACATGTCTCACTTCCCCATAAATAACATATCAAAATATGAGAATGATCCGACCCTCGGGGAATTAAATAAAAAATATTTTATGAACCTCGATACGTAAAATGTGGGTCATTACAATTAATATTATAATAATATGGGATGTTTACTTTGATTTAAAATTGAAGTGGAAGTTGAAATCGTTTTTAAACGAATTTATAAACATTTACATAACACATTTTCAATAGAAATCGAATTAATCTATTATATAATGGCTTAATAATTTGAAGATATTGGATTTTGGAAGGTAAATGATTGAAATAGAATTTCAAATGGTAGTTATGAATAATTTATAATATTTTAAATTATTTTGGAAATGTTTTTGATTTTATTTTTAATTATAAATTGAATTCGGACTTGAACAGGATGCGTCGCACAGTGACAATTCACGAATGTCAACTTGTAACATCGACTTGATGTACCTGGAGATTCGACCATCGGATTCTCCTAAAATAGGAACCATTAGGTACGTGTTGAAATGAGCTTTCTGGTAAAATAAGAATTCTTGAAATCCAACGATTTAATTTTTGGAGAAGGCTGAAACAATTTTAGAAAAGGTCGCCATGGATGCAGTTCGGTTGTTGATATTGGAAACCGACCGTAAGGGCCTAAAGTTATTAATAATTATAAATAAATTATGTACGATTTGGAAATAATTTGGATGAAATACTCCAAGTTAGAAAAGATAAAAGATATTTTTATATGAATGAACTAGTTAACTACTAGAGTAACAATCCAATGATTTTAAATTAATAAATTGGATTGAGAGTAGTTTTGATATAACTATAGTTTTCCAATTGGAAAGGAAATAATCTTCGGATATTTCGATATTGGATTCCGTGATTATATGGATACTGTTGTATGGAATTTTGAAAAATATCGATATCGTTATTCCGATATGGTATTTATTGGTTTCAGAATTTGATATTGAATATAAGTCGACACGATTTTTATTCGAAGCGTTGTATCTGATATCAAATTGTATTTTGTGTGAAGATTGAAACTAAATAGAGTTTTAATAAATCTTTAATTAAATTTGAAATGTAAGAAGGTAATTAAATTTACTAAAACACGAGATGTGTTAGAACCGAATATACTTGGTTGTTGATACTTGTTGTTGATTAATTGATTGTTTAGATTGTTCTCGACCAGTTTATGAATATGTATGCTTTTACATTTAGCATTAGGTTGGGTAGAAAATATTTGTATGTTAATATCTTGTGATTAATTTCATGATTTGACTATGAGGTGTTTAGCGATGTTGTTTGGTTCATTTCAATTAATGAATGGTTTTTGAAATGATATTTTCTTAAGTGAAAGAATGTGAAAACCCGCAACTTCCCCGTAAAGGAAAGCGTCGGATAGTTCGAGAACAAGCCACAACAGAACGCATATAAAAGAACATTTCATTGTATATTACAACAATGCATCAGATTACAAGAATATACAGAGTATAAATGAATATTACACAGAAATATCAGAGATTTAAATTACATATAAATACATAGCAGCGGAAAATAATACAATACTCAACTAGAAGAGATATACGGATACAAAGCTTTCCGGATATCGTTCCAGCTGTAAACCAGGATCATGTGAATATAAATCTGCAAAACCAAAACTACTAGCTGCGCGTGTCAAAATAAGGGCACCCAGAGTTTAGGTTAAAACAATAAACTCCAGGTCAGTCATGGGACTGGTGTGAGAACTAAAATAGTTAATCTTTATTTTAAAGTTAGGTAAATCAAGGGACCACGCCGTAAAACATGGAACGGGTTTCCTCCCAAGAACAACAGTGCATAAAACAACAGCGCCATGCTAAATAAAGAAAAATGAAGCTATTATAAGACCCAGGTCCCATCACACAATGCAACGCAGCCGAGGATAGGGTTTTCCCTTATAATAGCCAAACATGCTTAGTACGTTTAAACAAATCATTTGATACTACTATAAGTGTATAGTGTATAAAACAACTTCAAATCATAAGTATCAATCATAGGCGGCATGAATGCCCCATAACACTATGTCGCCATATATAAGTTTACAATCAAAACCGCAAGACGTCGTATTGGAAGTTGGGTTATCATTTATGGTATGAACCGAGGCTAGGGATCGTCCTCTACCGATTCGTGACTCTCTAGCCCGAGCCACAGGCAAGCGCGCAGGCAAGCCTTTAGATCGTCAGGGCCGGTCCACCGATGTGGATTATTATGCCTGAACACTACGTTTTCCCACCCTATGGGGTGTAAGTGAGCCAACTAAATGACTCCATCGGTTCGAGAACGACCGATCAATCCGAGGCGCCTCGCAACAACAACAACCACATAAGTCAAACTCGTCAGGGCGTGTAAAACCACTGACGCCACTTCTAACTAGAAAGAAACGCAAGTCCTCCCTGAGGTCCGTCTCCCGTTTTTGGTTCATACCGGGTGTGAAACTCGCGAAGTAAGCATTACACAAAGCTACGCCACAAAGGCCGTGCTTCGATCATCACCACAAGACTTTGCTTTTCAACAGAAGCCTTGATCATTTGCCACTTAGGCATGCCACACAGGCAATTCACTCCATGCGTTTGATATCCATCAATATATAACCCCTGAGCTCGTACGTCTCAGAGAAGGGCGTTAAGCAAGAGAATAAATTCTCCGCCGCCAAACAGATATATATTTAATAGAGATCAATCACACGGACTAAAATCCAATGTCAGACACACAGTCCATTTACAAGTCCGTTCTGGGTCTGAACGAAACCGGAGGCACCTAGTACCTCGCATATCCATCGATCTCCAAGTACGTCTGGACGATCACCAACTGTTTCCATCTTCTTGGGTGTACAGCCCAATCAAGATCATCAGTAATCACCCAAACGACGTGAAGACCTCCGGTCTTCGACCATCGTCTTCATCTTCGACTTATCGTCGTATCAGTTATTCAGAATGGGATAAACCCGGTCTTTCCGAATAGCTCGCGTATATTTTAAATAAGTGTTACACAAACACAACATACGCCTCATTCCAATTCATCAGTCACTAACCGTAAATTAATCAAGAGAATAATTCCCCAAATATTAACCCCGAAGGCCGAAACCAACATCAGATCAATATCCAGAAAACCATTCTGCTTAGCTAACCGACAGTTAGTTTCTGATTTCACATTCATAGGGAAAGGTTCCCATTAATTTTATCCAAGATAAATTTCTTGAATTTATTCTTTATTCTATTTTTGAATCTCAATTCAAACTAGTCGGGATTAGCGAACCTTACCGAAGTAATCATTTATTTTAATTTCCGCATCCTAACCTATTCATCCCATGAAGTAAAACTGGTAATACTTCATATCTAACACCACAGTGTTATCGGTAAATCCAATTACCATTTCACGTTCAAATCTAATTAAAGATTTAACTATCGCCTGGAGCAAGACTGGTGATACTCCATTTTCGATCATTTCAATCTAATTAAAGATTCATTAAAACTCCACTTAGTTTTAATCGTTAACTGGGTTAAAGAATCCGTGTCATTTAAAAACACAGTTCACGATAAACCCAAAATCACATTCATTAATTATCGGGTTAAAGAACGAGTGTTGTTTAAAACACTGTTCACGATAAACCCAAAAATCAATATCAATTCAATTCCAATTAAATATTATTTAATTGGAACACTTCATTAAATCTAAATAAAAAAGATTTAATCTTTTCTCAACTGGGTTCAAGAACAGTGTTAGTGAAGACACCATTCACGACAAACCCAAATCACATTTGATATTCAATATAAGGCTCTGAATAGAAAATATATCGGCTTATATTCAATATCAAATTCTATGATTAACAAATGTCGTATTGGGAATAACGATATAAATATGTATCTTTCAAATTTACATAACATTCGTATAATCACGAATTCCAACATTGAAATATTCCGAAGACAATTTCGATTCAATTCCACTCCAATGCAATCATTGGAGATTCTGGTTATTTTTAAAACCCTTTTCAAATTCAGTTTATTTATTTAAAAATAAATAGAATTATACTTCTAGTTCAAAACTTGTTCATTTTGATAAAAATCTATTTTTATCTTTTCAAAGATGGAGTTTTTCATCCCAATTCTTTCTAAATCATTTCTTATGATTTTACACAAATTATTACTATTTTTAATAATTTTATCAAGGCCCGTACAGTCGATTTTCATCAACGGCCATCGAACTACACTTATAGCGACCTTTTTCAAATTTGATTTGGACATAATTCCAAATCCAACCGTTAGATTTCAAATTTCTAATATTCGTTAGAAAGCTCTTTTCGATACGAACCCAACGGTTCCGGTTTTAGGAGAATCCGACGGTCGGATCTCCCGTAATGTCCGTTTGAAATAAATGGTCGAAATTCACGAACTGCCGCGGCGCGGCGCGTTCTATTCAGGCCATTATATTATATATATAATATATATAATATATACTTCGTCGATTTCTATTTAAAACGAATTATATAAATAGTTTTAAATTCGTTTCAAAAGCAATTTCAACTTCCGTTTCAAATTCAAATCAAAATTGAATTCTTCTTTATAAATTCGTTTTAAAAATTCATTTCTATTCAATTCAAATTTCAATTCAATTTGAATTCATTTCAATTGGCTTTCAATTCAATTTTAATTCGTTTTCAATTCAATTCATTTCGAAATCGTTTTCAATTCAATTCATTTCGAAATCGTTTTCAATTCAATTCATTTCGAAATCATTTTCAATTCAATTCATTTCGAAATCGTTTTCAATTCAATTCATTTCGAAATCGTTTTCAATTCAATTCATTTCGAAATCGTTTTCAATTCAATTCATTTCGAAATCGTTTTCAATCGATATAAATATCGTTCACGTCAAAATGGCGTCAATCTAATCAACACGGCTTCATAAATTTCTATTTTCAAATATTCTATTTCAAATATTTCTTTTTCAAAATAGTTGTTATTATCAAAATATTTCGTTCAACACATGACCAATCTCAATGGATGAGTACTGTCAACACATGAACCTTTATTTTATATTGATAAAGATGTAAATTTTATTACTAAAATATTTCGTTCAACACATGACCAATCTCAATGGATGAGTACTGTCAACACATGAACCTTTATTTTATATTATTCTTTATTTTTCAAATTGGAATGAGGCCCAATCAATTACCATATAAAGTTAATTATATGGATTTTCATACAACACATGTATAATAGCATTGAAAAATAATCAACCATCAACCAAAGTGCACTACACTGTGTAAGCATCAAATATAGATATCTAACGCTTATAACAGCCTGTCAATCAATCGATTGACATATTTAATCAATCAGGATGTGTGAACTTCAAATTTCATCCCAACACCCGTGTGGGGTTTCAAATCAACAAACATTTATTTTTATTTGTGCAGTTGGGCGATGTGTGAAATTTATCGTCCCAATCAATGTCATTCAAATAGGTGTACATAAACAAATCGGCCGATTTGTTTATAAATATTCATTTATCCATATTCACGTTAAAAATTATATTTTTAACGATAAAACATTTTTTTTTCCAACACATGAATTTCTATTATTCATTTACACAATAAAATGATATTTTTATTTTTCTAACTTATTTTAGAAAATTTCGGCGGCATAACGGCACGATACTAGAAACGGGACAAGGCCTAGCCTTATCCCCGGTCTAGTGAAGGCCCACGCCATTCACACATCAATCATATTCACCAAACAACCAAATCAAATCAAGTCATCAAATTAATTTATGCAACCAAACAAACAAGTCCATGGTCTGTGGACGATTGTGTCGGGTGCTACTAAGCACCGTCTGCATCCTAGTATATATATATAACTAGAAAAGAAATTGAAAGGTGAGAAATTCTCACCTTTAGCTATCCAAACAACTTGACTCTTCTTTGATATAAATCTTCTTCGTTCTCGCCTTTTTGTTACCTTCGTCGCCCGCTTTCACTACATATGTAAAAATCGAATTTTTACTTCGTTATTCAATATATATAAAAATCGAATTTTTACTTCGATGTTCAATATATAAAAATCAAATTTTTATTATGCTATTCAATATAGATAAAATTCCATTTCAAAAATATAGATTTCGCATTTTTACATCTAAAAATTTCGCCTTTTTACATCTAAAAATTTCGCCTTTTCACATTTTAACATATCGCCTTTTCACATTTTAACATATCGCCTTTTCACATTTTTACATCTATATCTCATAAAGATTATATTTTTATAGTTCCTACTATGCAAAGATCATATTTTTATCTTTCTACAATATAAAAGATTATATTTTTACTACTTTAAAAATATAAAAATCATATTTTTATAATCGCTATATAGTAAAGACTATATTTTTAATACTTTAAAAATATAAAAATCATATTTTTAATTCTTCTAAAAATATAAAAATCATATTTTTCCCCTAACAAAATCAAATCTTTTTATAATTGAAAATCTCGTCTTTTCATTATCATGACTCTTCTTTACTTTCTATTTTCAAAACAAAGTATGTTTTTCTATTTTCAAATACAAAGTATGTTTTTCTATTTTCAAAACAAAGTATGTTTTTCTATTTTCAAATACAAAGTATGTTTTTCTATTTTCAAATACAAAGTATGTTTTTCTATAACAAGAATTGATTTTTATTTCTAAAACAAGAATTGATTTTTATTTCTAAAACAAGAATTGATTTTTATTTCTAAAACAAGAATTGATTTTTATTTCTAAAACAAGAATTGATTTTTATTTCTAAAACAAGAATTGATTTTTATTAATGGATTATATATAAAAAAACTGATAAATAAATGCTATTATGTTTAAATAGAGAAAATCACCTTCGTCACGTTCTGAAATAGCCGAAACCCATTCACGAGACTTAGGGCTTCAAATCGTTGTCAACACCAAGCGTCGGAGTCCGATCATCATAGCCCACGCGGAAGCCCTTCGCCGGAGCTCCCTGACGCCACCACCATGCTGAACTCAGTGGCCCCATTCCACCACAAATCGGGTGCGAGCGTCGCTTGGGGTTTGGGGGTCGAACTGGGCTGGGAGGAGCGAAGGGGAGGGCCGATGGAGAACGATGGCGAACGGAGGAGGGGCGATGGCCATCTCCGGCGACGGGACGAGGCTCAGATCAGATTTTTTTTTTTTTTTTTGAAAACTAATTGAAAATATCGGGGGGGGGGGGGGGGTTGGTTATAGGAAAGGAGAGAGAAAGGCTAATTTTATTTTTATTTTTATTATTTTAAATGCAAAAAGTTGACTTTTACATACGAACTCGAAACGAGGCCCACCGCCTGTCGTCCATAGCGTTTCACCCCCATTCTGAACACAATGGGATATGTATCGCAAGCTGATTTGATCGTTTCGATCAGTTTCCGTTGAATTTACATTTAAATCACTATATTGAATTTTAAACGTACATTTCAAATTACCGGGGTCACATACTAACTAGAAAAATTCCTGAAAAATATTTTCTAGCTTCGTATTGACGATACAGTCCTAACAAAACTAGTTTCGTCGAATTCTGGGACCGCTGGAAAAATGGCCAATTTCCAGTCGATTAAAATCAACTGAAACTGGTCAAACACGTTTTCCTTTGCCACGCTCGCATATTGATTCGAAAAATTATGAAATTTGAAATCTAGAAATAATTTAATATCACGGATCCAACAAAACTGGTTTCGTCGAAATCCGAGGTCATTTGCAAAATGTCAATTTTTAAGGGCCTGAATTCCATAGCGACTATTCAGAATTTTCAACTGGACATATCTTTTGATTCCCGCTATGAAATCTCAATTTGTCAGATTCGTTGGAAAGATATTCTCAATTAGATCCTAATGTTTTTGGTTTCACTAAAATCCGGATTGTTTTGCACCCGGTACATTCAATTGAAGTTTTAAATCGAATTATCGAACTACCGCGCCATTTTCAATTCCATTTATAATTATATATAAATATTTATATTCTAACGACGGCGTATATAATATATACGTTCGAATTCTATTCAAAATAAATTTCTCGTCGATATTATTTAAAATAATCCATTTTAAATAATCAAAATTTGCTAAAATTGCCAAAATAAAAATTTTAAACTGGCCCAGATTTTCGGGTTGTTACAATCTCCCCCACTTAAAACTTTTCGTCCCCGAAAAGGAACAAAGTCGAAAGTGGTTTGATTAATCGACTCTATGTTCGATATGGCTTCCATTCTCCAACTTTTCAGTTTCTGAGAATTTCCAAAAATTTCAAAAATTTGGCTAACACCCTAAATTTTCGAAAAATTTCGCGATAACCTCCCCTGCAATGGGAGCATCGGGAAATTTCAAATAGCTTCCCCGGTCCTTCAGATCTCAAAAAGAAAAAGAAAAGGCCAAGCGGCTAGCCAATAGGCTCATAAAATCATCATCACCCAAACAAAACAGTAAATTATGTAGTAAACATGTACCTATTTGTCGGGCAAACAAATTTTATTCTCTGCTCTAGCCTCCTTGCTATGACCTGTTCAAGGTAAGTACAAGTATATGCAAGCAAATGCGACCAATTTTCAATATAATTCAATATTTGGTTCAATTAGGCTAAATGGTTCAAAATTATCAACCAAATAAACAAACAACACAAACATCAATCAATTAGTGAATTAGAGTCTCAAATTCATAATTTGATATATATACTAAAATCATGATTTTTGATGCCAAATCACAACAATAGGTCCTATCTAATTTTGGTTCTCACACCAGTCAATAGGAAATATATAGAAAGCCCACTTTCGTCACTCGAACATAAATTCTAATGATGGAGCTCCATCATCAAAATTATCTCCGGGTGATTAGAGTGTAATTCTATATCTATCCAGTATATTAAAATTTCGAATACACGCGGATCAAACGTATACGCAAAATCTATATATACTGGATTGTCCACATCAATATAAATAAATAACCAAATACGAATAATGGATTTATATTTTCAAAACTAAATTTGTTTTTACTTTAAAAATATACTCTTCACACTCGTTCTAGGATACTACTGATCCCATCTCTAACGAGTCATTCCCGTTGGATATTACTAATCCAATATCTGATGAATTCTTCCGTATGGTTCTAATGTGCCTTGTTCTCTGAGCTTTGTAAACCAAAGCTCTGATACCAACTGTGAAAACCCGCAACTTCCCCGTAAAGGAAAGCGTCGGATAGTTCGAGAACAAGCCACAACAGAACGCATATAAAAGAACATTTCATTGTATATTACAACAATGCATCAGATTACAAGAATATACAGAGTATAAATGAATATTACACAGAAATATCAGAGATTTAAATTACATATAAATACATAGCGGCGGAAAATAATACAATACTCAACTAGAAGAGATATACGGATACAAAGCTCTCCGGATATCGTTCCAGCTGTAAACCTGGATCCTGTGAATATAAATCTGCAAAACCAAAACTACTAGCTGCCCGTGTCAAAATAAGGGCACCCAGAGTTTAGGTTAAAACAATAAACTCCAGGTCAGTCATGGGACTGGTGTGAGAACTAAAACAGTTAATCTTTATTTTAAAGTTAGGTAAATCAAGGGACCACGCCGTAAAACACGGAACGGGTTTCCTCCCAAGAACACCAGTGCATAAAACAACAGCGCCATGCTAAATAAAGAAAAATGAAGCTATTATAAGACCCAGGTCCCATCACACAATGCAACGCAGCCGAGGATAGGGTTTTCCCTTATAATAGCCAAACATGCTTAGTACGTTTAAACAAATCATTTGATACTACTATAAGTTTATAGTGTATAAAACAACTTCAAATCATAAGTATCAATCATAGGCGGCATGAATGCCCCATAACACTATGTCGCCATATATAAGTTTACAATCAAAACTGCAAGACGTCGTATTGGAAGTTGGGTTATCATTTATGGTATGAACCGAGGCTAGGGATCGTCCTCTACCGATTCGTGACTCTCTAGCCCGAGCCACAAGCAAGCGCGCAGGCAAGCCTTTAGATCGTCAGGGCCGGTCCACCGATGTGGATTATTATGCCTGAACACTACGTTTCCCCACCCTATGGGGTGTAAGTGAGCCAACTAAATGACTCCATCGGTTCGAGAACGACCGATCAATCCGAGGCGCCTCGCAACCGCAACAACCACATAAGTCAAACTCGTCAGGGCGTGTAAAACCACTGACGCCACTTCTAACTAGAAAGAAACGCAAGTCCTCCCTGAGGTCCGTCTCCCGTTTTTGGTTCATACCGGGTGTGAAACTCGCGAAGTAAGCGTTACACAAAGCTACGCCACAAAGGCCGTGCTTCGATCATCACCACAAGACTTAGCTTTTCAACAGAAGCCTTGATCATTTGCCACTTAGGCATGCCACACAGGCAATTCACTCCATGCGTTTGATATCCATCAATATATAACCCCTGAGCTCGTACGTCTCAGAGAAGGGCGTTAAGCAAGAGAATAAATTCTCCGCCGCCAAACAGATATATATTTAATAGAGATCAATCACACGGACTAAAATCCAATGTCAGACACACAGTCCATTTACAAGTCCGTTCTGGGTCTGAACGAAACCGGAGGCACCTAGTACCTCGCATATCCATCGATCTCCAAGTACGTCTGGACGATCACAAACTGTTTCCATCTTCTTGGGTGTACAGCCCAATCAAGATCATCAGTAATCACCCAAATGACGTGAAGACCTCCGGTCTTCGACCGTCGTCTTCATCTTCGACTTATCGTCGTATCAGTTATTCAGAATGGGATAAACCCGGTCTTTCCGAATAGCTCGCATATATTTTAAATAAGTATTACACAAACACAACATACGCCTCATTCCAATTCATCAGTCACTAACCGTAAATTAATCAAGAG
Source organism: Allium sativum (assembly GCA_030737875.1). NCBI lineage: Eukaryota > Viridiplantae > Streptophyta > Magnoliopsida > Asparagales > Amaryllidaceae > Allium > Allium sativum. The sequence goes on along the minus strand of CM060924.1, from coordinate 992,727,045 downwards.
AATAATTCCCCAAATATTAACCCCGAAGGCCGAAACCAACATCAGATCAATATCCAGAAAACCATTCTGCTTAGCTAACCGACAGTTAGTTTCTGATTTCACATTCATAGGGAAAGGTTCCCATTAATTTTATCCAAGATAAATTTCTTGAATTTATTCTTTATTCTATTTTTGAATCTCAATTCAAACTAGTCGGGATTAGCGAACCTTACCGAAGTAATCATTTATTTTAATTTCCGCATCCCAACCTATTCATCCCATGAAGTAAAACTGGTAATACTTCATATCTAACACCACAGTGTTATCGGTAAATCCAATTACCATTTCACGTTCAAATCTAATTAAAGATTTAACTATCGCCTGGAGCAAGACTGGTGATACTCCATTTTCGATCATTTCAATCTAATTAAAGATTCATTAAAACTCCACTTAGTTTTAATCGTTAACTGGGTTAAAGAATCCGTGTCATTTAAAAACACAGTTCACGATAAACCCAAAATCACATTCATTAATTATCGGGTTAAAGAACGATCGTTGTTTAAAACACTGTTCACGATAAACCCAAAAATCAATATCAATTCAATTCCAATTAAATATTATTTAATTGGAACACTTCATTAAATCTAAATAAAAAAGATTTAATCTTTTCTCAACTGGGTTCAAGAACAGTGTTAGTGAAGACACCATTCACGACAAACCCAAATCACATTTGATATTCAATATAAGGCTCTGAATAGAAAATATATCGGCTTATATTCAATATCAAATTCTATGATTAACAAATGTCGTATTGGGAATAACGATATAAATATGTATCTTTCAAATTTCCATAACATCCGTATAATCACGAATTCCAACATCGAAATATTCCGAAGACAATTTCGATTCAATTCCACTCCAATGCAATCATTGGAGATTCTGGTTATTTTTAAAACCCTTTTCAAATTCAGTTTATTTATTTAAAAATAAATAGAATTATACTTCTAGTTCAAAACTAGTTCATTTTGATAAAAATCTATTTTTATCTTTTCAAAGATGGAGTTTTTCATCCCAATTCTTTCTAAATCATTTCTTATGATTTTACACAAATTATTACTATTTTTAATAATTTTATCAAGGCCCATACAGTCGATTTTCATCAACGGCCATCGAACTGCACTTATAGCGACCTTTTTCAAATTTGATTTGGACATAATTCCAAATCCAACCGTTAGATTTCAAATTTCTAATATTCGTTAGAAAGCTCTTTTCGATACGAACCCAACGGTTCCGGTTTTAGGAGAATCCGACGGTCGGATCTCCCGTAATGTCCGTTTGAAATAAATGGTCGAAATTCACGAACTGCCGCGTCGCGGCGCGTTCTATTCAGGCCATTATATTATATATATAATATATATAATATATACTTCGTCGATTTCTATTTAAAACGAATTATATAAATAGTTTTAAATTCGTTTCAAAAGCAATTTCAACTTCCGTTTCAAATTCAAATCAAAATTGAATTCTTCTTTATAAATTCGTTTTAAAAATTCATTTCTATTCAATTCAAATTTCAATTCAATTTGAATTCATTTCAATTGGCTTTCAATTCAATTTGAGTTTGTTTTCAATTCAATTCATTTCGAAATCGTTTTCAATTCAATTCATTTCGAAATCGTTTTCAATTCAATTCATTTCGAAATCGTTTTCAATTCAATTCATTTCGAAATCGTTTTCAATTCAATTCATTTCGAAATCGTTTTCAATCGATATAAATATCGTTCACGTCAAAATGGCGTCAATCTAATCAACACGACTTCATAAATTTCTATTTTCAAATATTCTATTTTAAATATTTCTTTTTCAAAATAGTTGTTATTATCAAAATATTTCGTTCAACACATGACCAATCTCAATGGATGAGTACTGTCAACACATGAACCTTTATTTTATATTGATAAAGATGTAAATTTTATTACTAAAATATTTCGTTCAACACATGACCAATCTCAATGGATGAGTACTGTCAACACATGAACCTTTATTTTATATTATTCTTTATTTTTCAAATTGGAATGAGGCCCAATCAATTACCATATAAAGTTAATTATATGGATTTTCATACAACACATGTATAATAGCATTGAAAAATAATCAACCATCAACCAAAGTGCACTACACTGTGTAAGCATCAAATATAGATATCTAACGCTTATAACAGCCTGTCAATCAATCGATTGACATATTTAATCAATCAGGATGAGTGAACTTCAAATTTCATCCCAACACCCGTGTGGGGTTTCAAATCAACAAACATTTATTTTTATTTGTGCAGTTGGGCGATGTGTGAAATTTATCGTCCCAATCAATGTCATTCAAATAGGTGTACATAAACAAATCGGCCGATTTGTTTATAAATATTCATTTATCCATATTCACGTTAAAAATTATATTTTTAACGATATAACATTTTTTTTCCAACACATGAATTTCTATTATTCATTTACACAATAAAATGATATTTTTATTTTTCTAACTTATTTTAGAAAATTTCGGCGGCATAACGGCACGATACTAGAAACGGGACAAGGCCTAGCCTTATCCCCGGTCTAGTGAAGGCCCACGCCATTCACACATCAATCATATTCACCAAACAACCAAATCAAATCAAGTCATCAAATTAATTTATGCAACCAAACAAACAAGTCCATGGTCTGTGGACGATTGTGTCGGGTGCTACTAAGCACCGTCTGCATCCTAGTATATATATAACTAGAAAAGAAATTGAAAGGTGAGAAATTCTCACCTTTAGCTATCCAAACAACTTGACTCTTCTTTGATATAAATCTTCTTCGTTCTCGCCTTTTTGTTACCTTCGTCGCCCGCTTTCACTACATATGTAAAAATCGAATTTTTACTTCGTTATTCAATATATATAAAAATCGAATTTTTACTTCGATGTTCAATACATAAAAATCAAATTTTTATTATGCTATTCAATATAGATAAAATTCCATTTCAAAAATATAGATTTCGCATTTTTACATCTAAAAATTTCGCCTTTTTACATCTAAAAATTTCGCCTTTTCACATTTTAACATATCGCCTTTTCACATTTTAACATATCGCCTTTTCACATTTTTACATCTATATCTCATAAAGATTATATTTTTATAGTTCCTACTATGCAAAGATCATATTTTTATGTTTCTACAATATAAAAGATTATATTTTTACTACTTTAAAAATATAAAAATCATATTTTTATAATCGCTATATAGTAAAGACTATATTTTTAATACTTTAAAAATATAAAAATCATATTTTTGATTCTTCTAAAAATATAAAAATCATATTTTTCCCCTAACAAAATCAAATCTTTTTATAATTGAAAATCTCGTCTTTTCATTATCATGACTCTTCTTTACTTTCTATTTTCAAAACAAAGTATGTTTTTCTATTTTCAAATACAAAGTATGTTTTTCTATTTTCAAAACAAAGTATGTTTTTCTATTTTCAAATACAAAGTATGTTTTTCTATTTTCAAATACAAAGTATGTTTTTCTATAACAAGAATTGATTTTTATTTCTAAAACAAGAATTGATATTTATTTCTAAAACAAGAATTGATTTTTATTTCTAAAACAAGAATTGATTTTTATTTCTAAAACAAGAATTGATTTTTATTTCTAAAACAAGAATTGATTTTTATTTCTAAAACAAGAATTGATTTTTATTTCTAAAACAAGAATTGATTTTTATTAATGGATTATATATAAAAAAACTGATAAATAAATGCTATTATGTTTAAATAGAGAAAATCACCTTCGTCACGTTCTGAAACAGCCGAAACCCATTCACGAGACTTAGGGCTTCAAATCGTTGTCAACACCAAGCGTCGGAGTCCGATCATCATAGCCCACGCGGAAGCCCTTCGCCGGAGCTCCCTAACGCCACCACCATGCTGAACTCGGTGGCCCCATTCCACCACAAATCGGGTGCGAGCGTCGCTTGGGGTTTGGGGGTCGAACTGGGCTGGGAGGAGCGAAGGGGAGGGCCGATGGAGAACGATGGCGAACGGAGGAGGGGCGATGGCCATCTCCGGCGAAGGGATGAGGCTCAGATCCGATTTTTTTATTTTTTTTATTTTTTTTATTTTGAAAACTAATTGAAAAAATATCGGGGGGGGGGGGGGGGGGCTGGTTATAGGAAAGGAGAGAGAAAGGCTAATTTTATTTTTATTTTTATTATTTTAAATGCAAAAAGTTGACTTTTACATACGAACTCGAAACGAGGCCCACCGCCTGTCGTCCATAGCGTTTCACCCCCATTCTGAACACAATGGGATATGTATCGTAAGCTGATTTGATTGTTTCGATCAGTTTCCGTTGAATTTACATTTAAATCACTATATTGAATTTTAAACGTACATTTCAAATCACCGAGGTCACATACTAACTAGAAAAATTCCTGAAAAATATTTTCTAGCTTCGTATTGACGATACGGTCCTAACAAAACTAGTTTCGTCGAATTCTGGGACCGCTGGAAAAATGGCCAATTTCCAGTCGATTAAAATCAACTGAAACTGGTCAAACACGTTTTCCTTTGCCACGCTCGCATATTGATTCGAAAAATTATGAAATTTGGAATCTAGCAATAATTTAATATCACGGATCCAACAAAACTGGTTTCATCGAAATCCGAGGTCATTTGCAAAATGTCAATTTTTAAGGGCTTGAATTCCGTAGCGACTATTCAGAATTTTCAACTGGACATATCTTTTGATTCCCGCTATGAAATCTCAATTTGTCGGATTCGTTGGAAAGATATTCTCAATTAGATCCTAATGTTTTTGGTTTCACTAAAATCCGGATTGTTTTGCACCCGGTACATTCAATTGAAGTTTGAAATCGAATTATCGAACTACCGCGCCATTTTCAATTCCATTTATAATTATATATAAATATTTATATTCTAACGACGGCGTATATAATATATACGTTCGAATTCTATTCAAAATAAATTTCTCGTCGATATTATTTAAAATAATCCATTTTAAATAATCAAAATTCGCTAAAATTGCCAAAATAAAAAATTTAAACTGGCCCAGATTTTCGGGTTGTTACAAAGAAAATGTTATTCTCGATTTTGTACAGGGAATGTTTTATAGAAATGTTTTATAAAATAGAAAGGATTTCGAGGACTAAACCCGATGTTTTTCAAATGGATTGGAAATGGATTATGTGTTTGACATTGTAGTTCATCACATAACTGATTAGTTGCTATTGACGATATATCTGTTTGGCGGCGGAGAATTTATAATCTTGCTTAACACTCTTCTTTGAAACGTACGAGCTCAAAGGTTATATGATTAACAGTGGTTGATCATATGTGTGAATAGCTTACTATGGTTTGAAAGTATTTGTGATTATTATGTTGCGAAATGATTTTCCACGCTTCGGGATATAAAATGATTTAGTATGCGACTAAAGAATCGGGTAACCCTGAGGAATAAAAGTATAGGTGGGACCCTGGACCTTCAGAATTGGTCAGTGGTCAGGGTAGCCTGCTCCATTAGTGGGTGGTGCACACACACACGCATATATATATATATCAAAAGAGAATACGTGCCCTTTTCTATGTTGACGGGAGAAACCTCCCAAAATTTGGTTGCATACGTAGAGTTCTGCATGTTTGTGATATTCTGGAATTCATATTTCCAAATGTTTTGGTTTGAGATCCCGAAGTGAAATCTACTTGGATATAAAAGCTAGATATGTACATTAAATGATTTGAAATGAGAAATGAGGAATAAAGTCCAAAGAAATAACTTTTGCAAAGTGAATTGCATTTTGAAAAAGATAAGTTTGGGAATTCTATTTTTAGTAGTTGTATGAGCACTAGCAATCGAGTAAGAAAACCCATTCTGCGTCATACGGCGTAGTCCTGTGATATGCCTTATTTTTAAATAAGTGGATAATAGCTGTTTTTAGTTCTCACACCAGTCTTATGATTGACCTGGAGTTTATTGTTTTCCCCCTAAACTCTGGGTGCTCATATTTTCCACACGGGCAGTCAATAGTTTTGGTTCGCAGATGTTTATTTAACAGAATCCTGGATTTACGGCTGCAGCTATACTCTAGAGAGCTTTATATTCGTGTATTTCCTTCAATTGTGTTAGTTGATATTTTTCCACTGCATTGTTTATATTTTTATGTAACGTTTCCACTGTTATGTAATTTATTTTATTCTTTGATAATTGTATTATCGATGTGTATTTATTTTACGCACTCTGATATTCTTGTACTCTGATATTCTTGTACTCTAATTTAAATTTTTGTAATAGAAATGAAAAGTTGTATTATTCTATGTTCCAATGCGTCGCATTCTCAAACAATCCACGTTCTTGCTTAGTTCAGACCGACCGGGGATTTCGGGTCGTTAAAGGTGGTATCAGAGCTTTGGTTTACAGAGATCGAGAATAAGACACATTAGAACCAAATGAAAGAAATCCTCAGAGGTTGAATTAGTAAATTCTATTTAAGAATATTCATTAAAGATAGGATCAGTAGTATCCTAAGATGAGAAACTCAATAGAGATAAGGTTCGTAATACCCTAAAATGAGTAGAGAGTGATATGTTTATAAGAAATGTATTTGTCATTGTTATATGTATATATAACCTGATTTTGAAAGTATACTTAGTGTCTATAAAATTTGTTATTCAATTGATTGTTAGTGTGATTGTTTGATTTCCTATTTAATTACCTAGGATGCCTGGTTTAGACAAATTAGACGGAATCTTCAGCGATTTTGGACATTGAATATACGAAAACAGTAGTTATTTATTTAAATTGAAAATTAGTTGGAATTAGATATATATACATATTTATGTTGAACAGGTTATTAATTTAAAGCTAAGTATAGCAATAAATTGCGTGCCCGACCAAAGGTGCATATTTATTATCTTGATTGCACAATTTAATTATTACTATTGCTACGTGTCGATTTTGGACATTCGATTAATTCTAAAGCCTGTTAGGTAAAGAATATGGAATGGTAAAACCAATATAAAAATGGTATGGTATTTTGGTAAATTACGGAAAATTAATTGGGCCAAATTAAAATTGAACTAATTAAGAAATAATTAATAAATTGAATGTTAGTGTTGAATTGATTTGGAAATTAGTTGGAACTGGATATATATATATATATACGAGTTATTGAATGGAAGCTAAGGTGAGGAATAAAATTGGATGCTCATCTAAAAGGTACATGTTTACTGTATTGATTGGGTTTGATGATTTTATGAGCCTAGTTGGCTAGTTGCTTGGCTTTTCAATTTTCTTTTTGATTGGCGAGTGCTTATAAAGGTTTTTGAGGTTATATTGACTGAGTCGTACAAAGGACGTTATGGCGAAATTTTTCGAAAACTTAAGGCATTAGAGAAAGTCAAGAATTGAGAAACTTTTAGGAAACCAAAAAGATAAAAAACTTAAGTTGTAAACCAATTAGGTTAAGGTAAGAAGTCGGAATTCTTGACGATTTTGGTGATTTGATAAGTTATGAAATATGCTTAAGTTGTAGATGACATTTTTGGATAGGTTAAAGAAGGAAAAACCATAGGAATAACTATGTGGGTTTACGTGGATCATTTCCTTAAATAGATTCTATTCGAATGCAAAACATAGAGGCGTATTTACACCGATCCGAGAAAGAATTTATCACTCGATGTTTGGAGACGAACCTGGATGAGGGTTTATGGTTAGGTGCTTGAGTTTTCTATCATAGTTGTGAGCTATGTAAGGAAAATTAGAGTTTCATGATCAAGGGCCAGATTAGTGTCCATACTAAGGGATCGAGGGATCAGTGCTTGTTCAAAGATAAGTTGTGTATTCGAAAGAAACGAAATAGATATTCTCCATCGATGATCTATGTATAACTTACGGAGTTAAGTTCGAATTCAGTTTGATAGGATATGGCTTTGTTGGTTAAGTAAACGGCCTTCAGTTTTGTCTTCGATTCCGAGGACGAAATCTTTTTAAGCGGGGGAGTTTATAACAAACTGTATTTTTAGTTAGTTTAAAATATGGATTTTAAATAGATTTTTAGTGGAAATTAAATGGTCAAATATTGAATCTAGACCTGAAAAAAATTGAAAATGAATTCTAACTTTGTTTTATATTTTATTGAAGTTTGAATAAGGTTAATGAACTTATAAAATTGAAATTAAAGTAAATATATTAAAATTCGATAATTTAATATTATTTTAATAGTCTAAAAATAGAAATTTTTCTACTCGGATTCTAACGAAACCAGTTTCACCGGATTTATAATGTTAAAATATTGTAAGGTCTCAAATTTCATATTAATCGGAGTTAGTATGTAAGCGTGCGCGATATAAATGCATGACGACAAATGAATTAAAATTTAATAATAGCACATAAATAGGCCATTTCTCAGATGGTCTCAGAATTCGGCGAAACTAGTTTCATTGGATCAGTATCTGTAAAATAATAGGATTTCAAGGTTTCGTATCATCCGAACTTACGGTTTGATCGTATGAGTTGAAAACATATAAATGTCGTTTAATTAAATTCAAGATTAAACAAATCAAAATCAACTAACGCACAACTTTCTAAACACTCCTCCCTTTTAACACCTCATCACCTCTCCCCTCCACATATCACTCCCTCTCACTTTGCTACCTTCCTAAGCAATTAGATAGTTTTAAATAATGATTTCATTTTCATTTGTTTTCAATTTTATTTTATTTTCAATTTTTCTTCTTCCTCCTCCTCTCTAATGGCCTCCACCTCCTTCCTACCACCAACTGCCACCACTCTCATCCATTCCAGCACACGCATTAGCGCCAACGTAGCCCCTACCTCACGTGGGCCTTTTATCCCAAAGCTTCCTCCTTTCCTTCTACAAAACCTTAAAAATACCACCTTTAACCCTTCTTATACCAACTTAAGCACTCTACCTCCTTCCTACCACCACCACCACTTACCCAAATGCCACACAACACCCATAACAACCCCTAACGCCTATTACCTCTCCAACTGGGCCCCACCTCTTAAAGACTGCACCTTCGCTTGCATTTTTATGCCTTAAACCAGCTTAAAACCTTAGATCCAAGGCAACCGGACCCTACTTGAGCCGCCACCACCCCTACACCCACCCCTTGCCAAGTGGTAGCCCCTCCTAGCGCTCTCCCTTCATGCCATGGGTTCCATATTCCTTAATTGAGCTTTTAACCACTAAAAATTCCATCTTTCTTCATTTAAATGCAAGTAAAAAAAATGTATACTAGCATATGCAGTGTTTGAAGTAGAAAAGATGATAACTTGGTTGCCAAGTGGAAGTTTGGAGTTGTAGCAAAGTTAGAAGAGTCCTAAAATTAAAGTTTGGAGGAGTGGATAAGCTATGGTGAGCGATTCTTATTCACGTTTGGTTTAACTTTGTTAAAGTAGTTAACTTGAAAAGTTTGGTTAATTTTAAAGTTGGTTTGCTAATGATTTGGTGAAGTTGGTAAGCATATAAAGAAGTCATGTAGGTTAATTACTTAGTGGTTTAGTAATTAAAGTGGTTACCCAAATGATTATGAAGTTAAAACCATAAATAAATGATTATTTAGTTTGGATGATAATGTGGTTGTTATGGATACTTATGGTTTATTGATGATTGTATAATTACGCTTAATCAGTTGATCGACAAAAATATAAGCGTTAATTGTTTAATGCTTGTACGGCATGAATTATCCCATGATATATGTATATACATACATCATGAATGTATATATATATATATATATGTATGCATATACGTAAGTGTGAATGGATGATTTAATTATGAAATGTGATTTAAAAAGTTGATATTTATTATGAGCTAACTGCACACAAATATGTGGAAGATATAGGAATGGTTAAGTCTCATGTCATTTCAATGATTTAATTTAATATTATATTCAATGTGAAAACCCCAAACCCCCGTGCCACAGAAGCAAGGATAATCATTGGAATATAACACATAATCAACATTTGCAGATTACAGATAATAACATAAACATGAAATGCAATAATTTACATCAATATGACAGCGGAATCATAAAATGTAATAAACATCAGAGTTGCACAGTCATAGGATACAACTTAGTGCATAAAAGAAATGATCTGTCTACATCAAGATCAATGTTACATATACATCGGATAGTACATAATAGAGATAATCAGTCTACATCGTGATCAGCGGTTTATATACAAAACGGTAATACAGGCAGTAGTGTCAATAGTCCAAAATACAGATAAAAGCTAGTCTTCGCCATCAGACAAAAGCGCACTCCAAGCTATAGTGCTAAGCCAAAATAAATCCTTCTACTTGTTACTTGGTTGCCCATGTAGAAATAAGGGCACCCGAGTTTGCAATTGAAACAAGCTACGAGTTAGTTATGGGACTGGTATGAGAAATCTACTTAATTGGTTTAACAATAATAATAAGGAAAATCATAGGACCACGCCGCTAACGCGGAAAGGGTTTACTTCATTGATTGCCAGTGCATGAAATAAAGTAAATCTTTTGAACAACGCAATGCTTTTTACAAAAATGAAGCCATTATAAAACTCAAGTCCCATCACACAACGCAGCGCAAGCCGAAGGATAGAGTTTTTCCTTATAAAGGCCAAAATATGCTTAATACGTATAAAACAAGGTCATTTGATATTGTTACTAGTGCATATATGTTCCAAAAGAAAATTCAATAATAATGTATTTGTCATAGACGACATGAGCGTCCTATGCCACTATGCCGCCATATATAGGTTTACAATCAAAAATGAAATGTCGTATTGGAAACTGGATTTCCGTCATGAGTTGAGGCCAGGGATGGCTCCTTACCAATTCGAGACACTCTAGCAAATGTCTCAGGATTACACACTCTGGGCAACCATGTGATGCTTTAGGGCCGGTCCTCTCTTACGTTTGAGGATTAGTTATTCCTGAACACACTCTTCCCAGTCCTATTGGACCTATCCATCGGCCCCGTAGTGACCGATATAACCGAGGCGCCTCGCGATCCAACATCTACATAGGTAAAAATAAGTAAATGTCTGGGCTCTATACCATGACACCACCCATAGCTAGAAAAAAACGTCGTGCACTCCCTGCAGTCATGATCCCGTTTTTGGCTCATACCGAGGTGTGAGGCTCGCGAATTAACACTATACACAAATCTATGTTATTCAAAGCCGTGAATTGATCATCAGCCACAAGACTCTGATTTTCAACAAAAGCCTTAACCACTTGCATCTCTGCATGCCACATTGACATTCCACGCCATGCGATTGATGTCTATCGATATATAACCTCTAAGCTCGTATGTCTTAGAGAAGGGTGTTAAGCAAGAGAATAAATTCTCCGACGCCAAACAGATATATATTTAATAGAGATCAATCAATGCAGAACGAAATCCAGTGTAAGACACACGTCCATTTACTAGTCCGTTCTAGATCTGAACAAACCCAGAGGCACCTTATTCCTCGTTCCATATGTCCAATACGTAAGAGAGGCCCTCGCACATCCGGACAATCAACAAGTACGTCCAGACCACTACCACCATAACCTCATCAAGGGAGCTACCCATATCTAAGGCATCAGTAGCAATCCATACGTTGTGAAGATCACCGGTCTTACACCGTCTTCATATCTTCGACTTTTAATCGTCGATCATTATTTGAAATGAGAATTAACTCGGCCTTTTCAAATAATTCACGTATACATAAAATTCAAATCAATTCTTTTCATTGTTAAATAATTTGGCATTCACGTTTCAATTCAATATAATAATTTCATGTCAAATACATCTAACCATCAGAAGATCTAATAAACCAAGTAAAATCAGTTTATTTCCATTCCAAATCGCTTATAATATTTTATAACGAATTAACGCAATTTTTATTTATATAAAAATAGTCCATTTTTAATTAAACGACGCTTCAGGTCATTACGCGGCCGTGGCTCTGTTTTAATTCAGATTTGAACGACACATTTTTCAAAATCTAACCATTGAATCTTAACAAATTTAATATCGTTGGAAAGATCTTTGCAAATCGAACCCAACGGTTTCAGTTTTGGGAAAATCCGACAGTCGAATCTCTTGGTATAATCGTTCAAAGTTACGATTCCAAATTGCGAACTACTGCGCGCGGTTCATTTAATTTTAATATATATATATATATAATTCATTAGACGATTTCCAAACCGTTTTCACTTTAAAATTTTGGCTAACGCCTTTAATTTTGAAAAATTTCGCCATAGCCTCCTTTGTACGGGGAGGGGTTTGGAAATTTATTGGGCCAAATGAGGAACCCAATAAATCCAGAATAAGCATACACAACTTTTAGTGGCTAATCTAAGCCCAAGGGAGAGTGTAAAAATCATATCTCAAGAGAATAAATTCTCGTCACCTTGTCCAGTGTTGGAAAATAAATAATCCATGTGCCGTATCTAATAACTAGAGAGACGTGATTATTTTCAACTCCAAACTCGTGTAGGGTTTTTATTAAATCTGACTATTTACTGTTATGTTTTATTTAGTCCATATCAGTCCTCAGTTCAACCTGTAATTCAATCATCGCCATACGAGCATCTCGCTCGTATGGTAATCTCAACCTCGTCATGCAAGCTCCAAATACTTATATGGAATATGCTATGCTATGACATCAATAGTTCTCCTTCGGTTCAACCAGAAATGTAGTCATCGCCATAGAAGCCTCTCGCTTGTATGGTAATTCCAACCTCGTCACATAAGATCAAAATGCTTACGGGATAAGCTTATTTAATGCTATCTTTTGTCTCCCAGTTACAGTCTCTAGGATCTCCTCTCCACTACACTTTGACTAAATGAACCTTCTTGTTCCTCAGAACCTTGGTTTCTTTGCCAATAATTTTCAATGGCTCTCTTGTCACTGCTAATTTTGGAGTAATATCCAAATCCTGCTACGCTGCTTCTTCGAAAATCAGATCTGGATCATGTACATTCTTTCGAAGTTGAGAAATATGAAATACATCATGTACTCCTGGAAACCAGTCCGATAACTGAACCCTGTAGGCAAGAGTTCCAATCCTTTCAAGTATAGGAAATGGACAAATAAATCTATGCGCCAACTTCCCTATTTTCCCAAATCGGACTACTCCTCTCATCGGAGAAAATCTCAAATATACATAATCACCAACAACAAATGTTAAATCTCTCCTTCTAGAGTCTACATAACTCTTCTGTCGGCTTTGAGCTGCTTGCAGTCGCTACTTAATGAAATCGACCTTATCTGAAGCTTCTCGAATGATGTCGGGACCCAATACTAGTCGATTGCCTTATTCTACCCAACATGCGGGAGATCTTCATGGTCCACCATACAATGCTTCGAATGGTGACATTTTTAAGCTTGCTTGATAGTTGTTATTATATGAGAACTCAGCCAAATGCAAGTGATCTTCCCACGATCCACCAATCTTCTAATATACGATTCACCCTCTCAGTTTGGCCATCTGTTTGAGGATGATATGCAGTGCTAAGATTCAATTTTGTTCCCATCTCTTCTTGAAATGCTTCCCAGAATTTACAAGCAAAAGTTGGATTTCTATCGCTAACAATGCTGCTGTAATGACCCGCATTTGCAGAGGTATTATAATTAATTTATTTAATTATATAAATAGTGATATAGTGAATTAAATTGTCGTGGAATTAAATAATAGTGAATATTTAATTAAAATAATAAATTAAATAATATATTTAATTCTGAAATAATCAGAATTGGCTGAAATGGCGATATGGTGTGAACTGGATCATCTGTGATATATAATTCAGCTTGGAATTGAATTTGAATAACGAATATATTATATAAACAATAGTTTGAATGTATAATTATATTATAATTAAAATCAAGCTTGAAATGGCGCTGCAGTTCGTAAATTGGGGATTCGAACTTCAATTGAATGTACAGGGCTCGTTTTAAATCGGATTTCTATGAAATAAGAAACGTGTGGAGCTGGTGGAGTATATCTTTCTACTGGAAGAGAAAAATCGGGATTTCGTCATGTAGATTTTGATTTATGTCCAAATCTAATTTTAAAATAGTCGCTATAGAATCGTTTATCGACCGTAACGGTTTATTCGATATAACTAGAGATCGGGTTTGAATTTAGACAAGGTTCTTTTGAGGCATAATGATAATTTAATTTTTAGAATTTTACTAAAATTTTTAATTAATTAAATGAGCAACTTTATATTTGGCGTATTTTGCACCCTGTAATCAACATTTTGAGGTTTCACAGAATGAGCTAACCTACCGGTACTATTATATTTTTGGAATCGTGACGCATTACTTGACATGGTTACATTTTGATTTCTGTCCGTAGCAACTCACATGAACGTAGTTATGTGTAATGGCGTACTGTTAAACTTCATCTTTTTAAAAACATAAATAAAAGGTAAAAAGGAAGGCCAGGTTTCATCTTCTTTCGGCCACACAAATTCTCCTCTTCAAAGCAAAACATGGAAGAAGCTAATTCACATAGAACGCAAATAATATCCTATAAGTAGCTAAAATCCTTAACCCTAAATCATTTTCCATCCGAAGTCAATCAGAGAAATACGGAGCCGCCACTTCCTTCGTGTTCTTCAACCAACGTGAGTTTTCCTCATTTAAAAAATGAAATCAACACCAAAGGGAAATCAAAACGAGTTCGTTTCCTTCCTCTACTCATCTCGCTGCTCTCAATTTTCTCTGGAACACGATGCCTTTGCAACAACCGACGTAGGGTTCATAGATTTGGGTTTGTTTTGGCGTTGTCAGGTGAGAATTCGATTTGAGATGGTGAATGTTTTGGTGTGATGGAGATTTCGGTGATGGAGAAAATACGGAAGACGCGCCTTGTTCTGGAGTTCGAATTTAAGGTGGCCGACAGGGTTGTGAAGGGGGATGTTCTTTGTCGAAGTCAAGGTTCACCGTAGCTTCAAGTTCCAGTTGTGATCGGAAGTAGATGTTGCTGCTTTGGTATACTGTAGCAGGGTAAAGATGGGGGTAGGGGCCGGTGCCAGTATTAGAGGACGGAGGCGTTGTTTGTGGATGTGAAGAAAAATGTTGGAGGAAGGTTGAAACGGGAAGAAGGGAACTTGCGTGCATTTTGATAAGGGAGGAGCGACAGTTTTGTACGAGGGCGAAAAAGGGTACAACCGGTCGGGTTGTTGGGCCAATGTTGC
Organism: Allium sativum; assembly: GCA_030737875.1. Lineage (NCBI taxonomy): Eukaryota > Viridiplantae > Streptophyta > Magnoliopsida > Asparagales > Amaryllidaceae > Allium > Allium sativum. The sequence goes on along the minus strand of CM060924.1, from coordinate 992,711,807 downwards.
GTAGGGGTGAGGCCATTTTCAAATTAATGAATACATGTAAAACAGTTGCGTATTTAAACTTGTTAGACGTTAACAGGCCAAAGAAATTCCTGTAAGACGGACTGCCTAAGAAGAAAGCACAGTTGTGCTTCGTTGTGGTGATAGGCCGGATACAGAATGGGATTTGTATGAACGAGGACAACATTCTGAAATTGGTTGGGAGTGGATTGGAACCTATTACAATTTATAGCGAAATAAATTGTCCGATCTGAATCAACTACAATTATCGTTAATTAACGATGATAGTCCAATGTGAGTAAATCTCACTTACTCTGAACAGTTTATAATTTCATGTTGTATTTTTAGAACTGTTAAATGTTGGTTGATTGACTGTGTGTTGACTGTTTGATTGAACTGCTAGTCAGTTAGTTGAATTTCTATATTGATTCTGTTTAACAGAATATATCATATGGAACTGAAAGTGATGTTATCTATATTGTTTAACATCTGTGATAAAGGGAAATAGGTTGGAGGAATCTGACTGGATTCCTCAACATTTATTTTACAGTTTTTCATATATTGTGATATATGATGTGTTATATAATCTGTTATGGATTATGTGTGTTGGAATGATATTGATCCTTGTTATTCGATATTTTAAATATCATAAAAGACCCTGAGATGTAAAAAGAATTATTTCAATGTATACTGAAATAAAGGGATTTTATAAAATCAATAGATTTTATAAAAGGAAATATTTCAAAAGTAAATAAAAGGGGAAATGTTTATAAAACAAATAGAGTTTTATAAAAGGAAAAAATGTTGATAAAACGAATAGAATGGAAAAAAGGAAATAACTAGAGTAGAATAAATAAAGATATACAAGGAAATATTTGTAAACCATTTACAAATAGGATTGAAAAGGAAATAGTGTAAAACCATTAGCAAATAGATTAGAACGGGAAAGGTTTGTAAACCATTTACAAATCAATCAGAAAGAGAAATGTTTGTAAACCATTTACAAATGAGATTGAATATGGGATATTTGTAAAACCCTTTACAAATAGAATTAAAAAAGGAAAATCATTTGTAAAGTGAAGAATCATCAATAAAAGTAAATCATTATAAATGAATAGTTAATCGATGTTAGTTTAATCGAAAGGAGTTAATCGATGTTAGTTTAATCGATTAGAGTTAAAGCAAATGAGTTAATCGAATATAGTTTATTCGAATAGAAAGTAAAAGGAGTTATCGAATATAGTTTAATCGAAAGGAATTAAGTGAAACGAGTAAATAAATAGCGTTAGTCCGATAGAGTTAATCCAATAGCGTTAGTCCAATAGAGTTAATTGATAAGGGTTAATCGAATAGAGCAAATTGGATAGAGTTATCGAATATACCTTATCGAAGGAAAGAATTATCGAATAGAAAAGATTTGAAAGAGAGTTACGTAAGGAAGTTTGTTAAAGAATTAGAAGGGTGAACTTTGTCTATTTCAAGGTTAGAAACGTTGTTCAGTTAAGGTCTAAGAGGTAGTATTACCCCAACTTGATTGACTTCATTTTTAACTAAGGAATGGTTAAGGTTCGATAGTAAAGGATGGTTAAGTGAATTTAGTAATTAAAGGAAATGGTTTGAGTTGGCATCGCGATGGTTTGTTTAAAACATCTGTCTAAGTCCAATAAAGAAGCTTTGGAAATGTTTTCCAAATAAGAAACCCGAAATGTTTTCTAATAAAGAAAACAAGAAATGGAAATGTTTTCCATTGTTAATAACATATATTTTCCAAATTTAGAGAATAAGAAATATTGAATATAGGGAAACAGGAGATAAGTAAATTAATGAAATAAAGAGATAAATTTTGAATGATGTTTGATCGATATAAATTTCCATTTGGAAATAATATCGTTGTTTACACACCAGTTTTTCTTCGATAGTTAAATCACAGACTATCGAAGTTTTAACCATTTTAACGTTGTTAATATGGAGAGACCGGTTGGATTATTATCCAAAGAACCACTCTGTATTGGCATAAGCATTGCGAATCATATATGCCAAAGGAAATTGAAGACAGAGTTATGCAAGGGCTATCCTGTTTACAGAATAGTGCCTTCGGTTCATCCTGTTCCTGGATGACTTGTATGGATGGATGTCTAACAGAGTATTTCCAGACGATCACGTATATTGATTTCTCCAACCGTACCAAGAGTGGAAGCGGAGAAGGAAACTTCTTTTAGCTAACACATAATGTATGTTTGAGGACGTCAATCAGTGATTTGATGGATTTGACGATGTGGCATTCAAAGTGAATCTGGTGTGATGATAAAGCGTTGCTTCTAGCCTCACATCTGGTAAATGACATAAATCGGGCGGGTAGCATGGCTAAGTCGGTCGCACCGATGTAGGGTGTATAATCACCTGATCTAGAGTTTCATTTACTTCTTAAAATCTATTTTTGATATTGTCCCATTCGGGAATCGGTTGCTGATCCCAACCGTTGGTGATATACATTCGATACACTCAAGCGAAATGAGTAGTCGGTCATGTGTGGCCGGGTTGCAAGATGTTCCTGTTGAACCGAGTGTATTCCTCTCTAGAGGTACACTAGCGAAAGGTGGTTCCATACCTTGTCATAGTTGGAAATCCATTACCCAATACGTGCTTGCGGTTTTGATTGTATACTATATATGTAGAACGTGAGATGAAAGTGTTTCTGCTAGATGATTATTTTATTGTGGTTGATAGACATTATTATAAAATCAAAAGGTTTTGATATAAAGATATTTTGGATTCTCATAAGGGAAAAACCCGTTCTGCTATACGACGTGGTCTTATGAGATATCGATTACCTGCTTGAACTGTTTTTAACTGTTTTACTCATACCAGTCCCGTGACTAACCCGGAGTTTATTTAGTTTGTTTTCCCTAAACTCTTGGGTGCCCAATTTTGTACGGGCAGTCAAGTAGTCAGGATTTACAGATATACTGGAAGAGCTTGGAGCAGGAGGCCTCAGGATTATATAGCTATAGTTATTTCCGCTATGTTGTAAGTGTTGTACTTTGATAATGATGTATATTCAAGTACAGATGTATATTTCAAGTTATGTTATATATATTATACGTTATTCGTTCCGCTGTGAGGTTCGTGTCACTCTGATGTTGTGTTCTTCTTCTTCTTCTATTCTAAGTTTCTATCTTATCTATTCTCACCCTCTAATTTCTTTCATTAATGACTGGTATTTTTCGATGTTTGGTTAGTCGTCATTGAGTTTATGGCGATAACCAAAGTCACTAAAAACCCGGGTCATTACAACTGCTAGGCACTCTATGTAGTCTAACAATTTCTTTTAAATAAATGTCTCTCATGCTCGCTAGCTGACTTAGAGAAGATTAAAATATCATCAGTGAAAATCAGCACAAATTTATTCAAGACTTCTCTGAATACTCTGTTCATTAGATCAACAAAATAAGCTGGAGCGTTACATAAGCCAAACGACATTACTAACCACTCATAAAATAAGTCTGGACCTCTGAAAGCTATCAAAGGAACACATTCTTCGGCAATATGCAGTTGATGGAAATCTGTAGCTAGGTCCATTCTTGAAAATACTTGCGCTCCATTCAAATGATCCATTAAATCATCAATCCACGGTAATGGATATTTATTCTTCAATGCTTGCTTGTTGAGGTCTCGGTAATCAACACATAATCTGAGAGTACGGTCTGACTTTGGAATATACACTACTGATGCTCCTCAGCACGAGAAACTAGGCCTGATTAGACCCTTCCAGAGTAATTGTCGAGTTTAGTCGCCCAATTCATCTTTCTCTTTCAATATCATTCTCTGAATAGCATGCATAACTGGCCTTACATTCGGAATTAAATCGATCTTGAAGTCAATTTCTCTTCGCGGAGGTAAGCTGTCAACTTCTGCAAACACGACCGCTTAATGTTGAACGATACGAATCTTTTCTAATAATGTGGGAGTAACTTCTAGCGCAGTCCAAAATTCTTTTCTGTCTGAATCTGAACCAATGCATGGTAAATATATACTCTCGATCTTCATTTCAACTTTAACGATTCTTTTGGCACTCTAACTTCAGCCTTATATTTTGTTAACAAATCCAGCCCCAGAATAATATCGAACTCAAAAAAATTCATGATGATCAATTTAAAAGGAAACTGGTAACAAGAATAAGAAACGGGCACTTTACAACGTGAACCGAGAATAAGAGAACCCCCTATCGGATTATGAACTCTAATCGATTCCTTAAGATCTCTTGATTTTAACTTTAACTTTTTAATTGTGTTACTTGAAATGAAGCTTTGTGATGCACCAGTGTCAAATAATACTAAAACAGGAATATTTTTAATAGTAAGGGTACCTTCCAAAACATCAGGTTTACCTGCTCCCTCAGAAGAAGCTGGCGTATCCATACGGTTGTACTCATGAGCCACTTGGGAAATTTTGAGCAATGGATAGTTCCTTTTAATATGCCCCGTCTTGTGGTAGTTATAACACTCATTAGAATTACGGGGATTCTGACTTGAGCCTGACTGATTTGTCTTGTTCTGCTTTGGAGCATTGCATTCATTTTCTCAATGTCCATTCTGACCACAATTATGACATTTTCCCTTTGGTTGCTTATTCGCTTGCGGCTTTGCGGCTGCTGTGTTGCTTGTCTCAGGCTGCTTACCAGAAAATTTCCATTTGCTGTTGCCATGATTCTTCTCACCATCCTCCTGAAAGTTCATCTTATCCAAACTTTCATATCTGCATGTCATCTCAACCATCTTGGTGAATGGAAGGTTAATGTGTCCAGTTGTTCGACTTTGGTACCTACAAAGAAGACTATGGATAAATTGCTTGTTCTTTTCGATAGGATCCTAAATAAGCTCCGGTGCGTAGCGAGATAATTCGGTGAATTTGTTGAGATACTCAAGGATAGTGCGATCTCCTTGTTGGAGATTAGTGAACTCGTCATGTAAGCGCTCGACCTCCTGTCGAGGGATGAATTTCTCATTGAACACTTCCTTGAATTTAGCCCGTGTCATATCTCCCTCAATCTCTCATAATGTGATGGCATCCCACCATATCAGTGCTTCATCCTTCAACAACCAGGATGCCATGAACCTCTTTCTATGATGTTCTAGCTCTAGGCCTGCGTAGATTCGTTCGCATGACTTCAACCAAACTTGGGCTTCAGCTACAGTAACACTGCCAGAGAATGGCAGGCCACCTAGATTTCTATACTTCTTAGGCACCCTATCAAGATCAAGCAGTTGCAGGGGCGGTTGTTGCGACACAACATCCTCAAGATTGGGTTGATTCGGAGCAGCGGGGATATCACCCCTTCCTTGGCCTCTGCCTCCCCTACCTCTACCTCTAGTACTCATCTCAGTGAGTTCTGTACAAGCAAGAAAAAAGTCAGGCCAACAGAAATGATAATTTTAAGGATTGGTAGGACTTATGGAAAAATAATGATGTACTGATCAAATTACTATGCTATTCTGCTGTGCTCATTCTAGGACATTACTAATCCTGTCTCTAATAAGCTACTCGCCTTAGAATACTACTGATTCTATTTTTGACGAGGCATTTAATATGTTAGATTCCTGAACTAAGATTAACCAAAGCTCTGATACCAACTGTGAGAACCCCAATCCCCCATGCCACGGAAACAAGGATAATCATTGGAATATAACACATTAATCAACATTTGTAGATTACAGATAATAGCATAAACATGAAGTGGAATAATTTACATCAATATGACAACGGAATCATAAAATGTAATAAACATCAGAGTTGCACAGTCAAAGGATACAACTTAGTGCATAAAAGAAATGATCAGTCTACATCGAGATCAACGATACATATACATCGGATAGTACATAATAGAGATAGTCCGTCTACATCGCGATCAGCGGTACATATACATAAGGTAATACAAGCGATAGTGTCAATAGTCCAAAATACAGATAAAAGCTAGTCTTTACCATCATCCAAAAGTGTACTCCAAGCTATAGTTCCAAGCCAAAATAAATCCTGCTACATGTTACCTGGCTTCCCGTGTAGAAATAAGGGCACTCGAGTTTGCAAGTGAAACAAACTACGAGTCAGTCATGGGACTGGTATAAGAAATCTACTTAACTGGTTTAACAATAATAATAAGGCAAATCATAGGACCACGCCGCTAACGCGGAACATGTTTACTCCATTGATTTCCAGTGCATGAAATAAAGTAAATCTTTTGAACAACGCAATGCTTTTTACAAAAATGAAGCCATTATAAAACTCAGGTCCCATCGCATAATGCAGTGCAAGCCAGAGCATAGAGTTTACCCTTATAATGACCAAAATATGCTTAATACATATAAAACAAGATCATTTGGTATTATTACTAGTGCATATATGTTTCAAAAGAAATTCCAATCATAATGTATTAATCATAGACGACATGAGCGTCCCATGCCACTATCCCGCCATATATAGGTTTACAATCAAAACCAAAACGTCATATTGGAAATTGGATTTCCATCATGAGTCGAGGCCAGGGATGGCTCGTCACTGATTTGAGACACTCTAGCAAATGCCTCAGGATTACACACTCCGGGAAACACTGTGATGCTTCAAGACCAGTCCTCTCTTACGTTTGAGGATTGGTTATTCCTGAACACATGCTTCCCGGTCCTATCGGACCTATCCATCAGCCCCGTAGTGACCGATATAACCGACGAACCTCGCAATCCAACATCCACATAGGTAAAATGAATAAATGTCTGGGCTCCATACCATGACACCACCCATAGCTAGAAAGAAATGTCGTGCACTCCCTGCAGTCACGATCCTGTTTTTGACTCATACCGAGGTGTGAGGCTCGCAAATTAACGCTATACACAAAGCTACGCTATTTAAAGCCGTGCTTTGATCATCAGCCACAAGACTCTGCTTTTCAACAAAAGCCTTGATCACTTGCATCTCTACATGCCACGTTGACATTCCATGCCATGCGACTGATGTCTATTGATATATAACTCTAAGCTCGTATCTTAGAAAAGGGTGTTAAGAAAGAAAATAAATTATCCACCACCAAACAAATATGTATTTAATAGAGATCAATAAACATAGAACGAAAACCAATGTCAGACAGATGTCCATTTACTAGTCCGTTCTAGGTCTGAACGAAACCGGAGGCACCTTATTCCTCATTCCATATGTTCAATACGGAAGAGAGGCCCTCGCACATCCGGACAATCAACAAGTACGTCTAGACCACTACCATTGTAACCTCATCATCGATCAATTATTTGAAATGAGAATTAACTCGGCCTTTTCAAATAATTAACATATACATAGAATTCAAATCAATTCTTTCCATGGTTAAATTAATTGACATTCACATTTCAATTCAATATAATAATTTCATGTCAAATATATCTAACCGTCGGAATATCTAATAAACCAAGTAAAATCGGTTTATTTCCATTCCATATCATTTATAATATTTTATACTGATTTAACGCAATTTTTATCTATATAAAAATAGTTCGTTTTTAATTAAATGACGCTTTAGGTCATTACGCGGCCCTGGCGCTGTTTTTATTCAGATTTGAATTACACGTTTCTCAAATTTTAACCGTTGGATCTTAACAAATTTAATATCGTTGGAAAGATCATTCCAAAGCGAACCCAACGGTTTCAGTTTTGGGAAAATTCGACGGTCGGATCTCTCGGTAAAATCGTTTAAAGTTACGATTCCAAACGCAAACTACCGCGCGCGATTCGTTTAATTTAATTTATATATATATATAATTCATTCAATGATTTCCAAACCGTTCTCACTACAAAAATTTGGCTGACGCCTTTAAATTTCGAATTTTTTGCCATAGCCTCCTTTGTACGGGGAGGGTTTTGGAAATTTATTGGGCCGTATTAGGCACCCAATAAATCCAGAATAAGCATACACAATTTTTAGTGGCAATCTAAGTCCAAGGGAGAGTGTAAAAATCATATCTCAAGAGAATAAATTCTCGTCACCTTGTCCAATATTGGAAAGTAAATAATCTATGTGTCGTATCTAATAACTAGAGAGACGTGTTTATTGTCAACTCCAGACCCTTGTGTGGTTTTAATTAAATCTGACAATTTACTATTATATTTTATTTAGTCCATATCAGTCCTCAGTTCAGCCTATAATTTAGTCATCGCCATACGAGTGTCTCGCTCATATGGTAATCTCAACCTCGCCATACAAGCTCCAAATGCTTATATGGAATATGATATGCTATGACATCAATAGTTCGTCTTCGGTTCAACCTGAAATGTAGTCATCGCCATACAAGCATCAGGCTTGTATGGTAATTCCAACCTCGTCACATAAGATCCAAATGCTTATATGGTATATGATAGAGTATGTTATCTTCACGAAGTATGCCATGTAATGTAGTTCAAAATTAATTGTTACTATCCTATGGCGTTGTTTATTATTTCACACAGAACGACCAGCACACCGCATCCAATGACATTCATAGGAGTTTATATAATAAATAAAATTGCGCAGCCAACTCATCAAGGTTCACCTATTTGTTGGGCACACAAATAAATTCTTTACTCAACAGCAAATCCATGTACCTGTTTTGCATGTGTATATATATGCATATCTAAGCTAAAAATATATTTTTTAGCGAACAAATAATTATTTCCATACATGATTATTTTTAACACTTCATATACTTGTTAAAAATAATATTTCTAATGAACAAACATTTAATTCAACCCACGGTTATTTTTAACACTTCATGATAAAATAATATTTTTAACTAATAAAAACATATTTCAACACACGGTTATTTTTACTACTTCCTTAGCATGTTAAAAATAATATTTTTGGCGAACAAAAATATATTTCAACACCTGATCATTTTTATTACTTCACATACATGATAAAAATAATATTTTTGGCGAACAAAAATATATTTTAACACATGAATATTTTTATTACTTCACTTACATGATAAAAATAATATTTTTATCGTTCAAACAATTTATTCAACACATGAGTTTTTTCTTACTTCATTCATACATTAAAAATGTGATTTTTATTGTTCAAACAATTTATTTCAAACATGAATATTTTATATACTTCATACATACAATAAAAATGTGATTTTTATTTTTCAAACAATTTACTTCAAACATGAATATTTTATATACTTCATACATACAATAAAAATGTCATTTTTATTGTTCAAACAATTTATTTCAAACATGAATATTTTATGTACTTCATAAATACAATAAAAATGCCATTTTTATTGTTCAAACAATTTATTCAACACATGAATATTTCAGAAAATTTCGGCATTACAACGACAGGGTGTTTAGCACCGGCACCGTGTCCAGCACGGCTTCTCTGCTATCCTAGGCCTTGCAGCATTACAATAGTTTCATTTCCATAATTTCCACAATACCATTCATTTTCACAAAACAAGGAATTTACCACAAATACAATCAATTTTGTTGCAACCACAATCAATCATTCACAATCACAATCAATTTCACACCACAATACAACTCAAATCATCCATGGTCTGTGGATGAGGGTTTCAGGAGCAAGTAAGCCCCGTCTGCAACCCAATATATTTTCTCCATTTTATTTGAATTTAGAAATCTCACATTGGGTTCCGCTCCTTCTAAAATTGTAGAGAGCTCCAAATGCGTTCTAGTCTCTTCTAGAATGTAGTGTACGATGTCACGGTCCCAATGCTTCCCGTTTCATCGGATTTCGACATCGTATCAAAAAGATGTGATTTTTATAAATAAATTGAACTTCGCAACGCTTTTAAGTGTTACACCCCTTTAAAATTTACACAGCCGTTACTTTCTTTTTTCGTTTAAAACTAGGTTTTGAGTTATCTTCCAATCCGAAGCACGAGGCGAGGATCGGGTTATGCCACGACGTAGAGCTAGGAGACACGCGCCTGACGATGGTGGTGGGGTCTAGCTCAGTGGTCAGACGACGATGGAAAACAAGGTGAGACGGCACTACTTTGGAGAGGTTGTTCGAACGATTTACACAATGATAGGGGCGAAGTTTATATGGATTTGAAGAAGATGAAAATCTCTACAAAATTCTCTGAAGGATCGATGGATTTTTATTGAGTGGATTGAGAGTTAATGAGGAGAGAAGATTGGAAGGGTAGCCATCGTCGAGATTAAGGGTTACGAGGTTTTCTTCTGGAGCAAGAAAAGTGAATGGAGATGTAAAAACCCGTAACTTCCCCGGTGAGGAAAGCGCGGATAGTTCGAGAACAAGCCATAACAGAACGCCGACGGGAGAACATTTCATTGTTATTACAACAATTCCATCAGAATACAAGAATATACAGAGTACAAATGGATATTACACAGAGATTTAAATTACATTTAAATACATCGTAGCGGAAAATAATACAATACACAACTAGAAGTAATACACGGATACAAAGCTTTCCGAGTATTGTTCCAGCTGTAAACCAGGATCTTGTGAATATAAATCTGCAAAACCAAAACTAATAGCTGCCCGTGTCGAAAATAAAGGCACCCAGAGTTTAGGTTAAAACAATAAACTCCAGATCAGTCATGGGACTGGTGTGAGAACTGAAACAGTTATTAATCTTTATTTTAAAGTTAGGTAAATCAAGGGACCACGCCCTAACGCGGAACGGGTTTCCTCCCAAGAATACCAGTGCATAAAACAAACAGCGCAATGCAAAATAAAGAAAAATGAAGCTATTATAAGACCCAGTTCCCATCACACAATGCAACGCAAGCCGGAGGATAGGGTTTTTACCTTATAACAGCCAAGAATGCTTGATACATTTAAAACAAATCATTTGATACTATTATAAGTGCATAGTGTATAAAACAACTTCACATCATAAGTATCAATCATAGACGGCATAAGCGCCCCATCCCACTATGTCGCCATACTAGGCTCTACAAATAAAACCGCAAATGTCACGTATTTGGAAATTGGATTTCCGTCATGAACCAAGGCAAAAGATAGTCCTTACCGAATTCGAGACTGCCTAGCCCGAGTCTCAGGATCAGAACGCATCGACCCTTGGATCGTCAGGGCCGGTCCACATGGAGTGGATTAAAATGCCTGAACACTACGTTTCCCCGCCCTTTGGGGTGTAAGTGAGCCAACAAATGACTCCATCGGTCCCGGATCGACCGATATATCCGAGGCGCCTCGCAATAGCAACAACCACATAAGTCAAACTCGTCAGGGCGTGTAAAACCACTGATGCCACTTCTAGCTAGGAGGAAACGCAGGCCCTCCCTGAGGTCCTTTCTCCCGTTTCTGGTTCATACCGGGGTGTGAGGCTCGCGATTCAACGCTACACAAAGCTACACCACAAAGGCCGTGCTTTGATCGTCAACCACAAGGCTTTGCTTTTCAACATAAGCCTTGATCCTTTGCATCTTAGCATGCCACACAGGCAAACCACTCTATGCAACTGATATCAGTCACACAAAATGAAATCCAATGTTAGACACACAGTCCATTTACAAGTCCGTTCTGGGTCTGAACGAAACCGAAGGCACCTAGTACCCCGCATATCCATCGATCTCCAAGTACGTCTGGACGATCACCAACTGTTTCCATCTTCTTGGGTGTACATCCCAATCAAGATCGTCAGTAATCACCCAAACGATGTGAAGAACACCGGTCTTCGACCACCGTCTTCATATTCGACTTATCGTCGTATCAGTTATTCAGAATGGTATAAACCCGGTCTTTCCGAATAACTCGCGTATATATTTAAAATAAGTGTTACACAAACACAACATATGCCCCATTTCAATTCATCAGTCACTAACCGTAAATTAATCAAGATAATAATTCCCCAAATATTAACCCCGAAGGTCGAAACCAACATCAGATCATTATCCAGAAAACCATTCTGTTAGCTAACCGACAGTTAGTTTCTAAATTTCACATTCATAGGGAAAGGTTCCCATTAATTTTATCAAAGATAAATTCCTTGAATTTATTCTTTAATCTTCTTTTTAATTTCGATTCAACTAGTCGGGATTAACGAACCTTACCGAAGTAATCATTTGTTTTAATTTCCCAATCCCAACCTATTCATCCTATGAAGTAAAACTTGTAATACTTCATATCTAACACCACGGTGTTATCGGTAAATTCAATTACCATTTCACGTTCAAAACTAATTAAAGATTTAACTATCGCCTGGAGCAAAACTGGTGATACTCCATTCTCGATCATTTCAATCTAATTAAAGATTCATTAAAACTCCACTTAGTTTTAAACTGTGACTGGGTTAAAGAATCAGTGACATTTAAAACACGGTTCACGATAAACCCAAAATCACATCACATTTCAATCAGTCCCTAACCGTAAATTAGCAAGTGAGTAGTTCCCTAAGTATTAACCCCAAAGGCTGAAACCAACGTCAGATCAATACCCCAGAAACCATTCAACTCAACTAATCTCCAGTTAGTTTCTGAATTTTCTTAACTCCTTTGGGTCTAAGAACAGTATTATTGAAGATACCGTTCACGACAACCCAAAATCACATTTCATTAATTGGCGGGTTAAAGAACAAGTGTTATTTAAAACACTGTTCACGATAAACCCAAAAATCAATATCAATTCAATTCCAATTAAATATAATTTAATTGGTACTCTTCATTAAATCTAAATAAAAAGATTTAATCTTTTCTCAACTGGGTTCAAGAACAGTGTTAATGAAGACACCATTCACGACAAACCCAAATCACATTTGATATTAAACACAAGGCTCTGAATAGAAAATATACTGGCTTATATTCAATATCAAATTCTACGACCAACAAATATCGTATTGGAAATAACGATATATACATATATATATCTTTCAAATTCCCATAACAATATTTGTATCATCACGAAATCGAACATCGAAATATTCCGAAGACAATTTCGATTCAAATCCATTCCAATATAATTATTGGAAATTCCGGTTATTTTCAAAACCTTTTCAAATCCAAGTTATTTATTTAAAAATAAATAGAATTAAATTCTAGTTCAAAACTAGTTCATTTCGATTAAAATCTATTTTTATCTTTTCAAATATGGAGTTTTTCATCCCGATTCTTCCCAAATCATTTCTTATGATTTTACACAAATTATTACAATTTTTAATAATTTTATCAAGGCCCGTACAGTCGATTTCCATCAACGGCCATTGAACTGCACTTACAGCGACCTTTTCCAAATTTGATTTGGACATAATTCCAAATCCAACCGTTATATTTCTAATTTCTAATATTCGTTAGAAAGCTCTTTTCGATACGAACCCAACGGTTCCGGTTTTAGGAGAATCCGACGGTCGGATCTCCCGCAATATCCATTTGAAGTCAATGGGCGAAATTCACGAACTACCGCAGCGCGGCGCGTTCTATTCAGGCCATTATATTACATATATAATATATACTTCGTCGATTACCTTTTAAAACGTATTTTATAAATCGTTTTTAAATTTGTTTTCAAAACGATTTCCACTTCATTTCAAATTCAAATCAAAATTGAATTTCTCCTGATAAATTCGTTTTAAATTCATTTCAAATTGATTTCAATTCAAATCGATTTTTCTTTCAATTTCAGTTCGTTTTCAATTCAATTTCAATTCGAATTCCTTCCTATTCAATTTCAATTCGAATTCATTTCTATTCAGTTTCAGTTCGAATTTCAATTCTTTTCAAAATATCAGATTTTGAAATCACTTTTGATATTCATTATAAAATGAATAAAATCGATATAAATATCGTTCACGTCAAAATGGCGTCAATCTAATCAACACGGCTTCATATATTTCTATTTCCAAATATTCTATTTCAAATATTTCTATTTCAAATATTTCTATTTCAAATATTTCTTTTTCAAATATTTCTTTTTCAAATATGGAATGAGGCCCAATCAATTACCATATAATGTTAATTATATGGATTTTCTACAACACATATATATAACAACGATGAATAATCAACCATCATCCAAAGTGCATTCTACACTGTATAAGCATCAAATATGAATATTTAACGCTCATAACAGTCTGTCCATCAATCGATCGACATACAGCTAATTATTGGCACTAGTGTATGTCATATATCATCCCAATACCCGTGTCGGGTTTTCAAACAATCAAACACATATTTTATTTGCGCAGTTGGGCGATGTGTAAAATTTATCGTCCCAATCAATATCAGTCAAATGTGTGTATATAAACAAATCGTCCGATTTGTTTATTTTTATTTCATTTCATATACACGTTAAAAATTCTATTTTTAACTATAAAATATTTTAACTATATAAATATTTTATTTCATTTCACATCACATCACACAATCAACTACACATCAAAATCAAACAAACAAGCATACAAGCCGTCCATGGTCTGTGGACGATGGGTGTCGGGTGCTACTAAACACCGTCTGCATCCTAGTATATATTTATAACTAGAAAAATAAAATTAAAGGTGAGAAGTTCTCACCAGCTAGCTAATCCAAACGCCACGACTCTTCTTATGTAAAAATCTTCGTCGTTCTCGCCTTTTGCCACTTTCGTTGCCCGTAGCCACTACATATATAAAAATCACATTTTTATACTGTTGTATTTAACATAAAAACCACATTTTTATTTTTCAATTTAAAAAAACATAATTTTATAATCACTCCATATGGATAAAAATTCTATTTTTACATCGCTATTCATTATAGAAACCATATTTTCCTATCGCTAATGAATATATAAAAATCGAATTTTTACTTTGCTAATGAATATATATTTTCGACGCTTCATTCTATATAAAGATTATATTTTTATATTTCTACTTCATATACAAAGATCGGATTTTTATTTCATTGCTATAAAAATCACATTTTTATTTCAACATATATATAATAAAAATCATATTTTTAACCTTCCTATAATATAAAGATTATATTTTTATCCTTTCTATATTATAAAAATTATATTTTTAATCTTTCTATATTACAAAAATTATATTTTTAATCTTCCTATAGTATAAAAATCATATTTTTATTTCAATACCTATATAAAAATCGTATTTTTCTCTTTCATAAAAATCGAATATATATATATATATATAACGTTATACCCATATATATTAAAACTGAAAAGAAATAAATGTAAAATAAAATCAAACTCACATTTTTTTCCAGAGGCGGGGGGGGGGGGGGGGGAGGGGGGTGTGTTCTCTGTAATTGGAAAGGGAGTAGCGAGGAGGGGGAGTCGAGATCGGAGAAGCAGGGGGTGGATGGTGCGGCGAGGCCAGAGGGGGGGCGGTCACGGCTGGGCGGCGTCGGAGCTCCAGGGGGAAGCGGCTAGGGCTTGGCAACGGGATTGGGGAATTTAGAGGAGAGAGAAGCGCGTGGGGGGGGGGCGTACTAGCGAACGGCGGCCATGCTAGGGGGTGGCGGAGCGATGAGTGTGGGCGGCGGCTTCCTCCCTCCATCGATCTCCCTTTTTTTCTATTTGATAAAGTAATGGGGGGGGGGTCTTGAAGGTTATAGGAGGAAAGAGAAAGGTTTTATTTTATTTATTTAATTAATTAATTTCAAAAAGTTGACTTTTTCATTCGACCTCTAAACGAGGCCCACCGCCTGTCGTCCATAGCTAATCACCCTTATTCCGAACGCAATGGGATATGTATCGTAGGCCGATTCGGCTGTTTCGATCAGTTTCCGTCAAAATCAACATATAACTCTATATATTGAATTTGAACGCGTACTTCAATTTACCGGGGTCACATACGAACTCGAAAAATTCCCAAAAAATATTTTCTAGCCTCGTATTGACGATACGGTCCTAACAAAACAAGTTTCGTCTAATTCCGAGACCGATGGAAAAATGGCCATTTTCCAGTCGTTTAAATTCAACTGAAACTGGTCAAACGCGTTTTCTTTTCCCACGCTCACATATTGATTCGAAAAATTACGAAATTTGAAATCTAGCAATAACTTGACATCGAGGATCCAACAAAAGTAGTTTCGTCGAAATCCGAGGTCGTTTGCAAAATTTCCATTTTTAATGGCCTGAATTCCACAGCGACTATTCTGAATTTTCAACTGGGCGTGTCTTTCGATTCCCGCTATGAAATTTCAATTCTTCGGATTCGTTGGAAAGATATTCTCAGTTAGATTCGAATATTTTTGGTTTCACTAAAATCCGGTTTATTCTGAATCCTGTACATTCATACGAAGTTTGAAATCGAATTATCGAACTACCGCGCCATTTTCAATTCCTTTTATATGTATATAAATATTTATATTCTAACGACGATCTATATAGTATATAAGTTCGAATTCTATTCAAAATAAATTTCTCGTCGTTATTATTTAAAATAATTCATTTTAAATATTCAAAATTCATTAAATTTGCCAAAATAAAATTTTTAAACTGGCCCAGAATTTCCGGGTTGTTACAGGAGAATTTTGATTGGTTTATATTTATATTTAATTATTTAATTCTTTTTAATTTCAAAAATATCCATTAGTCCATACGAACTCTAAATCAAACCCAACGACTGTCGCCTCTAGCTAAATACCCCCATTCCGGACATAATGGAATATGTTTTGCAAGCCAATTCGACTATTTCACTTAGTTATTCTTCAAATTAAAATATAAAACATTCAATATTAGATTTGAACGTACATTTTAATTTACCGCGGCCACATACTGATTCCAAAAATTCCCGAAAAATAAATCTAGCTTTGTTTTGACGATACAGTCCCAACAAAACTGATTTCGTGAATTTAGAGACTGTTTGAAAAATGGCCTTTTTCTGGTTGATCCAATTTGCAGTGTATTTGCAAAACATGTTTTCTTATGCCACACACACATATTAATTCCAAAAATTATGGAATTTTAAACCTAGCAATAATTTGACATTCCAGATCCAACAAAAGTGGTTTCGTCGAAAACAGAGGTCGTTTGCAAAATGGCTATTTTAAAGGGCCTTGTTGTTATTTAAAAATGGAATTTTAAATTCTAACCAAATTTCTGTTAAAATTTCCTTAAGATAAAATTTTAAATTGGTTCTGATTTTCTAGGTTGTTACAAGGAGAAAACTGTGAACAAAAACTAAAAAGATTGGTCACAAAAATTGATCGACGCGCTATGGGCTTACTGTACAGCTTTTAAAACTAATATTGGACTGTCCTCTTTCCAATTGGTTTATGGCAAAGCATATCACTTACCCATTGAACTTGAACATAAAGTGCTTTGGGCAATAAAGAATTTAAACTTTGATCTTGAACAAGCTGGCGAAAACCGAAAATTGCAACTCATCGAGTTAGAAGAAATTAGGAATGACGCATACGAAAACGCGAAAATTTACAAGGAAAAAATCAAAGTTTTTCATGATAAGCCAATCCTAAGAAAAACGGTTTTGCCAAACAAAAAGTTCTGCTGTATGACTCACGACTTCATTTATTCCCTGGGAAGTTAAAATCGAGATAGGCCAGACCATATGTTGTTCCAACTATTTTTCCACATGGTGCTATTGAAAGAGAAAACCCGAGTGATGGATCCACATTCAAAGATAATGGTAAACGTCTGAAACCATTCTTGGAATTGCCCACTGATCGAGAGGAGGAGCTCATGATTCTTCATAAGCCATACTATGTGAAGTAAAAAAAAGTTAAGTTTAACCCTCCTTTGTAAATAGGTAAATATTTCTCTTCCGTTCACTCATTGTGTCATGCATTGACTGTGGGGACACAGTCCAAATCAAGTGTATGGGTAGTTTCGTATTTATTTTGGTTTTGCATAGAATTTTCCGTTTATTTTTATTTTGGGAAAAGGAAAGTATTTATACAGGAATATTGGAAAGAGTTCAGAGATAGGAAAGAAACAAATGAAACAAAAGGGAAATAAATTGTATGGAAATAAGGAAAGAAGATAGAAAAGGAATGGCCAGTAATAAGCAAGGAAAGGAAATCAAAGAAAAATCTCTTTTTTTTACCTGTAGAAAAAAAATGTAAAGATGGGAAAAGGGAAAGAAAATGAAACAAAAAATTGGCAAGAAACTTTTTGGAGCAAAGAAGGAAAAATTGCAAAAAGATATATATATATATATATATATATATATATATATATATATATAAGGAAATTGTAAATAGAAGGACGAAAAATTATGTAGAAGAAAATGAAAAGAAAAGAAAGAAATCCGGAAAAGCAATTGGAAAGAAATTGAAAATTTGGCAAATGATTATAGCTGAAGAAACACAAAAGTGGAAAGAAACGAACAAACGGAAAGCAATATTTTTTTTATAATTCGCAGAAAATGTGGAAAATAGATGAAAGAAGGGAAAGAAATTATTTATTAGCAAGAAGGAAAAAATGAATTGTTTTTTTTAGAATTGTTGAAAAGAGGAAAGGGGTTGTAATGAGAAATAAATTGAAAAAGCAATGTAATGGGAAGCAAATCAAATAGAAAATTGCAACTTCTTTTTTCCTCTTAATTAGAAGATCAGCAATACCAAATCAAAGCTAATCAAGATATTTTTTTTAGAAATGAAGGAAAATAAAATAAAACTAGCAAAAAAAAGTATTTTTGGGTTTTTTTATAATGGAAAATTAAGAAAATGACAGGAATAAAAATATTTCTTTTTTTTGTTTTTTTATAAGAAGGAAAAAAAATTATAACCCAAAGGATTTAAAAATAAAAATAATTTTGATCCCCGGCAACGGTGCCAAAATTTGTTTACGAACAAATTGAACAATTGTAAATAACTATAAAATCCGTTTGGCTTTCCTAAACAAAAAGGATTGTTGTAGAGGGTGTCGAACTCTGGGACCAAAAAATATTTTAATCAATAAATCCAATCAAGTTACTCCGGAATTTTGATTGGTTGCAAACACAAAAAATAAACAAAAAAGAGAGTTTTAATAATAAGTGAAAGCAATTAGGGGATAATGACATAGATTTGATTAATACTCATCAATAGCCAACAAATAAATATAGATCTAATTAATGTTTTTGTCACAAACATGAATCAACGATAATTAGGTTCTTAGAAATAAATAAGTGAATGACGACAAGCATAGCCAATGCAGGAGCTGAGCTCTTATACAACGATAGGCTATCATGACAGATTCACTAATTAATTCCTAAAACCCTAAAATTAGATCTAAATATGATAATTGTTAGATCGAACACGAATATACCTTGTGAAGGAGCATAGCTCTTAAACGACACAGGATACGAAGGTTCAGATCTAAACCTTGATTCAGATCCAGATCTACATGTATAACGTCCTCATCTTTTGGCTATGTGATTCATATTGAATCATATCTATAAACGTCATCACCCCATAATCAAAGGGGATTAGCTAGACATAGCTAAAGAAGAAGAGAAAAAGAAAATAAATAACATGAACATAAATAAAATAAAATAAAATAAAATAACAACAAAAGAAGAGAAGAAGAAGAATTTTATTCCAATAGAAGTGGTACAGAATAAAAACCAGTGTAATTACAAATGAAGGAGATACAATGTATTTATTGTTGCATTAGCCAAGACTAAGAGGCTAATTACACAATGTGAGACAAAATCCCTTTTCTAAAATAACACATAAACCAGTGTGAACGCAACATGAATGAGAGGCCTTTCAAATGAGCTAATGTGAACGCAATGTGAGTGGATTTGTAATTGGCATAGCTTGCGGGCATCAAATGACATCAAATTCAATTGTTTTGAGCATGAATAGAAACTTCATAACATCTACGACAAGCTATCCTGATGAAAAGGCATTGAATCATTAAAATATGTGGCAAAATGTGGTTGAACAACAACATTTCTTCAAGCTTTAATATAGCTCTCAAAATCAACACTCTTCATAAACCAATTCTTCAAGCTTTTCAACAATTAAGTGCATTAATCCATTAATCATAAATAATCTGAGAACACAACTATAAATACACAATATCAATTATTTTAAATATAAAATAAGATAAATAAGCGGATAAAATATACACATTTACGTGTATATCAACAAGGGTTAGCGTCAAGGCATCTCGTATTATGCCATCAAGCTATGGTGATGACCTACGCGTGTAAACACAAGATCCCAGTTTCAAACTATCAACGCCGAAGAGAAATGGAGAAATGTTCCTGGTAATAACATGCCTCAAAGCTTCCTATGTCCAAAAAGGCAGCCCAACTCCTCTTAAAAACTGCAAAACCCAAAACATCAAAGCCCGTTAATGAGATCTACTTACAAGACAAGAACAAAGCGAACATTGAATACCCTTTTTGCAAGAAGACCCATCACAGATCGAAAACAAGACGCAAAATCAACTAAACAAAATGAGAGTTGTTTCTCACCTGTTAGCTCCACGTAAGTGCCAATATACTTCCAATTTGCGAGACCAACAGGTGAATGAATGCTTCATAGAAACACGTAGTTTCCTGGATTGATCTCACAAAGCGAAAGGAGAGAAATCAGGGAGGTATCCATTGAGTTCTAGGATTATGAGAAGGGGCTGAGGGTATAAAGGGACATAGAAGCTCAAAAAAATTACATCTGAAAAGCTTAGATTTGGATCTGAAAATGCAACATTCGGTGAACTCCACACGTGTCGAAAGTATGGACAGGAAAAGTTTAGAGATATGGGGAGAGGAGAGCGTGGTAAGGAGTGAAATGATGTAGAGAGGGAGCATGGTCAAGAAATGGAGAAATTAGATGCCCATGTCGCCATTAATGGAGTACACATGAAAAGATGCTTTGTGTGGCCCTAACTGGCTATGACATTTTGGAAATTTAAGTCAGATAAACTAAAGTTTTCAAATATTAGCTTATTAGATTTGATTGGAATTACTCATCAAGTATTTGGTGTTAATTCTGTGGATAAGACTCATAATATTCGAGGAATCTAAAAGGTGGATACACCGTTATTCCGCTTGTAGTATCTATTGAATATGCAAAGTTTATATTGAATATGAGCTGGTATCATAAGGAGAATTTTACATTATGCGTTGTGTTAAAAATAGTAAAAGAGAATTTTATGTATCAATCATGTTTGGCTATCATAAGGAGAAACCTTTCCCATGTCTTTGATTGCATTGTGTGTGTGCCGAGAGACCATATGGTAGCTTCATTTTCGAAAAGCTCTGCGAGTTGATTTGTGCACTGGTATTCAAAAGGAGAAAACTCATTCCATGTTACACAACATGGTCCTTTGATTTACCTAACAATAAAATAAACGTAAGATAACCGTTTTAGTTCTCACACTAGTCCCATGACTAACTCGGAGTTTATTGTTCTTTCCCTAAACTCTGGTTGCCCATATTTTTCCATAGGGTAGCCAATAGTTTTGGTTTGCAGATATTTTATAGAGCAGGTGCTGGATTTTATCTGAAGCTATTTTATTGGAGCATTCATATTCTTCCGCTGTACTTAGATATTTTTCCATTGCGTATGTATTTTTCTGGTATACTTTGATATTTGTTGTACTCTGATATATTCTTGTATTTTGATGTAATATTGTGATGGTATTAATGAAAATGTTCTTTCATTCAGTTCTGACATATTGTATACCCGAAGGCGATATGGAATCCTACGTTTGAATCTCCGATGTTTGACGCCTGAGTTGTGTACAACGCCGAGCTTCGAAGGCTGAAATTCCGAGTCATCACACAACCTGTTGGTAAGTGTGTAGAGGTATGGTTGAATAATCGAAATTATCATGTATCATACATATATGTTCTTCTCAACTGCTATGAAGTTGGATTTTTCATTAGGAAATATACTTATATTCGTCATAATATATTTATGTTATCTACACAAGCATATGTACAAATAAGCACATGTGTATCTTAATCATAAAGCAGTATTTGTTCTATAATTGCAGTATTTACAAATCACATCATCCAAAAGGTGATATCGACAAAGAATTCGCTACTTGGTTTCCTAATTACGTCACTGATACAACAAATTGTGTTGTAGAGTAAGGATTGAAACATTTAGTCATAGGACAGAAAGGAAAGTGAAAACCTATCCAATATTCTTTGTCAATGGATATAAATGCAATAGAAAAGAATACGGTGCTGAAAAATTAATAATCAATACTGGTGTATTTGTTAACTATAGTGATGATCCAAATGGCCATATAAATGATTTTTAAGGCATGCTAACCCAGATTTTGCAATTGAAATATTTCACACAACCCACCGAAGAAGTATTTTTGTTTAAATACAATCAATTTGGCAACATTCCAGGTTCTGGTGTCAACGTGCACCCAAAATTTAATATTATAGAAATAAAACGTACTTCATGTTATTGTTTAAGTATGATCTTTTTGTACTTTCCAAACAAGCCCTTCAAGTTTATTATGTTCTTTATCCATCTCTAAGAAGAGATAAAATTGATTGGTCTATTGTATATAAAACAAAGGCAAGGTTTATATTTGATGGACGGAATATTCACGACGAACAAGCTTATCAAGCAGATGACGAGGAAAATAGAGGAATAGTAATAACCGACGATCAAACGGATGTTTGACCTCTAAATGATGAATCAAATGCATTAATTGAAGCATTTAAGACTACATAGAAACAAAATATAGAGTATGAACCGGAGTTAGAACTCGAAAGTGACGAGGTATGATTAGTAATCCTCATTTTAAGAAGGTAAATTTATACCTCTTTAATGTTATTCCGTTTTCACTAAAATGATATGTTATGTTAATTGATACGTATCACATAGCCTTCTCATGTTATGTCATAATGTATTTTTTTACATAGTCCTTTTATGTTATGCTAAAATGATATGCTATGCTAGTATGACTTGCATAGTATTCTTATGTTATGTTATAATGTATGTTTTACATAGTCATTTTATGTTATGCTATAATGTCTGTCTGTGACAGGTACTACAGATATGTTGTCTCGTAGACATACGTCTTCAAATTTTTGGTCTCCTTCTACTTCTCAGAGTGGGACAGGTCCTCCCTTAGGTGGTGATAACGGTGCTCCATCACAAGAGCTAGCGGGTCCTTTGGTGTGGCTTCATCCTAAAACAAATGGAAGGTAAGTAAGTGTCAAAATTAAATTTCATTTATGTACAATATATTATAAATATATTTAGTAGTCATGAAATATTAAATATCTTTTGTCTTTGTTTAATGCAGTGGATTCGAGTAGATCCCTACACCATAGTCCTTGGGATATCACGACAGGCATACATGAGTCGCATGACATCATGTTGACCTAACTGGACTTTAATTCCGGCTAATGTTAAGGAGAGTGTTTGCATGATTTTTTGGTACGTGTAGTATATCAATTATTACATTACATAGTCATGTATACTGATTTGTTGTATATTTTATTTCTCAGGTTTAAATATCAGTTCATCTTTATAAGAATATGATCAATTCACGTTTATATTATTTCTCAAACATATAGGGTTCAGTGGACCTCAAGGATGCTGATATTTCACTCGTACAACGTCATTGGAATAGTAAAATTGTAAAAAAATATAGAGAAAAGATAAACAACATAAAAACAGCTAGAAAAATCATAAGTGGATGAATGCTAATGTATGGGATGATTTTATCACTTTGTAGAGCAACGAGAAGTTACAGGTAAATTTACTATATATGTAATTTAAATTGTTTTTCTATGTTAACATATAAACTAGAACTGTAAAAAAAATTCCAACTTAAATTTATAGATAGAGTCCCAGAGAAATTCAGCAAATAGGAGCAAGAACCCTGTTACACATCGTGGTGGTTTCAAGTCATTTCAGCATGACCATGATAACTTGGTATATTTATTAATCAGGCAGTTAAAGATTTTAACTTCTAAGTTGTTAAAAGATACACTATATAACAAAATATATATACATACGCATATTTTAGAAGAGACAGCGCAGTGTTCTTATGTCATATTGAGATGTTTTCCGCATACTCATGTGGTGAGTCAAACCGACGATTCAAGCTCAGTTTCATTCTCCTAGGACCATGATGGCGAGGCACGTACTGCATATGTAAGTATAAAATAGTTAACTTTAAGTTGTAATTTAATTAAAATAGTGTTTTCTAAATTTGATTATATTTTGCATAACCCGAACGGTTCTAGCAACAACAGGCACAAGTCCTCGAGAACACTAGATTAGTCGACTTGATTGCTGATGTCAAGGATACGAGTTTTTAGGCTGTCATGGATCCACCAACCCGCAATAGATGCTGTGGATTTGGGAACCAAGCTGTAATTTTAAACTAACTATAAAAATAATTATTTTGCTGCATTTTCAAAACTATTGTACATTATAATGGATTATAGTACACATATATTAAATTTCCTCTAATGATTTAATAGAAATTGAAATTTACATGAATTGCAATTATGAAACATTGAAAATATAAAAAAAATTATAGGTTAAGACATCTCAGAAGGTGTACCAGAAGGCTAAGGACAAAGAGGAGATTGCATAACTACGAGCACAGATCGCCGTGCTTGAGGAAAGTTATCGCTGCCGTGATGAACATATGGAGCAGCTGAACTAGCGTTTAGAGGAGTTCATGGCCCAGTACAGACAATTTCCTTCATCTGATGGTTCCGGAGGATAGTGATTTGAGGTATATGTACATATATGCTTTGAGTGGGTGAGGATTTGGTTGATACATTGTGATGGTTTATATATATTGTTGCCTTGTTGGTGTGGTGGAGATGTAGGTTTAGACATTCTGTTGGATGATGGTTTATGTTATTTTGTTCACGTTTGTGTATATTGGTGTATGTTGTGTATATGCGTTGTATGTGTATGATTTAGATTTAATATTATGTTTGGGTATATGTGTGAGTGTTATTGTTATGTATATGCTCGAAATAAAGATGTTATGATATACCTGAGAGTGCAGGGTAGCTGGAAGTAAGCAATCGCTTACAAGCCAACAATTTTCATCAACTGTTAATGGCTTCCAACGGAAATTTTCCATTGTTTTTTGACGATTTTCGTCGGCTACCTGGTCAACAATTTCTTCTACATGTCAACATTAGACATTGGAGGTTGTTGAAAAATAGACTTGATGGCGTTGGAATGCATTCATAGTCGTCGAAGTATATACCAATGGAGTTTCGAATGGCTACTAATGACTTTTCAATGGCCCCTAACCTTTGGAAACCACAGTTGTTCTAGTAGTGTTATGTAACGACCTGGAATTTTGGGGCCAATTTAAACTTTTTATTTTAGAAATTTTAATGGGATTTTAATATTTAAAATGGTTTATTTTAAATAATAACGACTAAGATTTTATTTTAAAACGAATAAATTTAATTTAATTATAAAAGGAGTTTAAAACAGCGCTGCAGTTTCAAAATTTGAATTTGAACTTTAACTGACTGTACAGGATTCATTTTAAATCGGAATTGAACGAAACCAGAAATATTCAAATCTGTTTAATTATGCCTTTCCAACGAATCCGAAAAACTGAAATTTCATCGCAGGAATAAAAAGTTATGTCCAGTTCAAAATATAGAAAGGTCGCTGTAAAATTTATATATATTATAATTAAATATATTGGCCTTGAAAATAGTCATTTTTCAAATGACCTCGGTTTTCGACGAAACCACTTTTGTTGGAACCGGAATGTCAAATTATTGCTAGGTTTCAATTTGCAGAATTTTTTGAATCAATATGTGAGCGTGGCAGAGGAAAACGTGTTTTGTCAGTTTCGGTAAAATTTAATCGACTTGAAAATAGCCATTTTTCGAACAATCTCAGAATTCGACGAAATTAGTCTCGTTAGAACCGTATCGTCAAAACATAACTAGAAATAATTTTTCTGTAATTTTTAGAGGTCGTATGTGGCCCCGGTAATTTAAAATGTACGTTTGAATTTAATAATTAAATGATTTATAATATAATTTAAAGAAAAACCTTATCGTAACAGCCGAACTGGGTTACGAAACATATTCCATTGTATCCGGGACGGGGGTTATTAGCTAGGGGCGACACTTGTTGGGTTTCGTTTGGAGTTCATTTCGATAAACAAATAATAAATGAATTAAAATTAAATAAAATACTATCCCAATACAGTATAAATACGGTGACTATACGCTGCCCTAAACCCTTTCTTCTACAGCCGCCGTTCTTATCATTTCAATGGCCAATGTGCTCCAATTTAATTCTCCTTCTTTCTCTCAAATTTCAACATATCAATACAAGAATCAAAGACAAAATTAAAGAGCTAGACGAGCTCTATATGTTGTGCGGTCAAGATCGAAAACAGGGCCTCGGTTGGGCCAGAATTGCAGCGTGAAGTCACGCCGCTGGGAGGCGTTTTCCGACCTCCTAGGCGCACCGAGTTCGACGCCTTTGATGGTGCAGGGTGGCAAGGGCGAGAGCTATCGGGTGGTGACTGGCGATGGTTGATCGGCGGCTCATACGGGTGGTGCGACGTGAAGTTGGGAGGCGCGATGTTGGGTTCTTCATGAACGAGAAGAGGACGATGAAGCAGTAACAGTTTTAAACGGCCTAATTTCTAAACCAATGTAATTAAGGGTTAACATTTATTTATTTAATTATTAAAGTAATTAACTTATTAATGGTCGTAACTTCTTCGAATCAAAACAGAATTTGACAATTTCAGTCACGTTGGAATCATGAGACCGAGATCTACGCATCTAGACCGACCAGGACTGATTCTGAGCAAATCCAGTTTTGATCAAATTTCAGATCTGAGTTGTTGGGTGAGATTTCTTATTTTAAAATTAAAATAAATTATTATGCGTTGGAAGTCAGTATTTATTCGTTGTTTAGATTCCTATTGCTTGTGTATTGGACGTGATTTGAGTGAAATATTTTGGTTTTATTGATCTGTTGATTGAATGGGATATAATGTACGGATGGAATTGTAAACAAATAAAAATGTTTATTTTTAATTTGTGAGGTTAAAATAGGACTGTAAATAAAATAAAAATGTTCACCTTTATGTGTTATGTGGAATTAGATTGGTCAACACATAGAAAATATCACTTTCATTTGTTATAAAAAAAATATAGATTTATAAGAAAAACAAAAATATCATTTTACTTGAAATGAATATATATGAAAACAAAAATATCATTTTGTTGTAACAGAAAAGTCGTTTGGTCCTAAAATGTAATATCAGAAAAGGAATAACACTTTTAGTATAAGATGTGCATTAGGAATGAAATTAATTTTTGTATGAAATGTACATTAGAATAAGGGCATCACTTTGCATGAAATATACATTAGAATAAAAAGGACATTTTTTTTTGTTAAGTTGATTATAAAGTAAAGAATCAACATTTTGTTGATTTGATTTTAAGGTAAAGAATCAGCATTTTTTTTAATTTGATTAATAAGAATAGAATCAACATTTATATCATATTTTGTTAAGAGAACTTGTTGAAACAAAAGTTCATATTTTTGTTATTGAATAAAAATGAAACAAAGTTCATATTTTTGTTATTGAATATAAGTGAGACAAAAGTTCATATTTTGTTAGATGAAAAAAGAATAACATTTTAGTCAAAAAGTGTTGAATGAGAAAGAATTGAAAATGTATATTTTTATACATTAAAAGAGATTAAAACAAAGATAGCATTTTGTTTGCATTTAAAAGGATAAACAAAAATTCTCATTTTTGATTACATTTAAAAGAATAAACCAAAAATTCTCATTTTTGTTTGCATTTAAAAGAATAAACAAAAATCATCACATTTTGTTGCATTAGAGTTTATGAACAAAATCATCACATTTTGTTGCATTAGAGTTTATGAACAAAATCATCACATTTTGTTGCATTAGAAATTTATGAACAAAATCATCATATTTGTTTACGTTAAAAAGTTATGAAATGAAAGTGTATACTTTTTATACATTAAAAAGTAAGAATTAGAATAAAGAGACATTTTTGTCACTTAAAAAGAATTAGGATAAAAGAGATATTTCGTCACTTTAAAAAGAATTGAAATATATGTTCGTGAGGTTGATGTGTTTAATTATAATGTTGATTATATTCATATTGAATATTACACTTCCAATTGCAAGTTACCCGACTTGTTTATGTGATTGGGACGATAATTTTTACACATCGCCCAAGTGCACAAATAATTTATTATTTGATTGTTGGATGAAACCCCACACGGGTGTTGGGATGATCCTACACTAGTCCCAATATTTAGTGTAGAATCCACTCTGGTTGATTATTTGGTTGTGTAATAATTATCTATCATGCTTGTTGATTGCATGCAATATGTTGATGTTGATTGAGTCACATTCCAATAAAGAATATTTTTAGAAAAGGATTATATTTTAGAAAATATATTTTATTGAAATGAACTAGTTATCAACTAGGATAAATCATTAAATTCAGATTTAATGAAGTTTTCCAATTTGCTAATATTTGATTTAAGTTAAATTAAATAAATTGGATTTTTGGGTTTGTCGTGAATAGTGTCTTAAATAACACTGTTCTTAAACCCCGTATGAAAAGAATAATCTTTTAATTTAGATTATTAAAGTTTTCAATTATATTTCGTAATTGAAATATGAAATGTGAGTTGGGTTTGTTGTGAACGGTGTTTTTAAGCGACATTTGTTCTTTAAACCAACTGATAGTAAAAATATGATTTGGAATTTATAAATCTTTACTAAGATTTAAATGGGAATTTTCCAAAAGCCAAGTTTTGCAATTTAATATATTAAATTGGAGTTGAATGGAATTCGAATTAATTATAACCGAGATAAGCTTCTGTAAAAGAAGACCGATACTACATAAGGAATTTAATAGGCTTTGCCGTTATTCCATTTATATTATTGGTTGGATACAAAAATTTATAACGATTATATATTGATTTGATTTCTGTGAAGATTCCATATATTATGGAAGATGATTTTGGGTTTACCGTGAACTATGTTTTAAATGACATTAGTTCTTTAACCCAGCTAAGATAAGATTAATTTCTTAAATTTAAATAATCATTGAATAACGATTTGTGATATTTAAAACCAAATTGTGTTTCAAATAAATCTTTAAAAGAAAAGATTTAAGAATAATTTAAAGAATTTATCTTTGATAGAATAATACGAACAGTTTATTAAAAGAATATTCAGAATTGGAATGAGACGTTGGGTGTGTTTTATAGTACTTGATTTTTTTATAAATATACGCGAGTTATTCAGGAAGACTGGGTTTAACCCATTCTGAATAATCACTACGACGATGAAGAGTCGAAGTTGAAGACGGTGATTGAAGACCGACGATCTTCACATCGAATGGATGTGTTGCTACAGAGACCCTTGATGGGAGTAGCTACCTTGAAGGGGCTTCAGTGGTGGCCGTCCGGACTATTGTTGATTATTCGGATTTGGTTTTCGCTCAGACCCAGAGCATAAGCTAGTAAATGGATGTGTGTCTGACATTGGATTTCGTTCCATGTGAATTAAATTGATTTCTATTAATGTATATCAGATTGGTGGTGGAGAATTTATTCTCTGCTTAACACCCTGGTATATATTAATAGGGATTGATCGTATGGCGTGAATTGCCAATGTGGCACACCAAGATGCAATTGATCAAGGCTTTCGTTGAAAAGCAGGCCTTGTGGTTATAACGTTACTTCGCGAACCTCACACCCCGGTATGAGACAAAAACGGGATTTGGACCGTAGGGAGTGCACACGTTTCTTTCTAGCTAGAGTGATGTCAGCGACCTACCAGCCCTGACATTTTACTTATGTGGTTGATGGATTTTGAGGCGCCTCGGATTTTTATAGGCCGATAGTGGTCATATTATAGGTTCAAAGGAACCGGGAAACGTGTTTTCAGGCATAACCAATCCACTGCCCATAGGCGGGGACCGGCCCTACCGCATCCAAGGGTTCACTACGGGGGATCCTGAGGCATTTGCTAGAGTGTCTCGAATCGGAGAGGAGCTTGCCCCTAGCCTCGACTCATGATGGAAATCCAATTTCCAATACGACCTTGCGGTTTTGATTGTAGAACTAGTATGGCGACATGATATATGGTACCCATGCCGTCTATGATTTATACATTATGATTGAAATGTTTTTATTTAAAACATATTCACACTAATATTAGATCCGTTCTATCGTATTAAACATCTCTTGACCATTATAAGGTAAAACCCTATCCTCCGGTTTGCGTTGCATTGTGTGATGGGACTTGGGTCTTATAATGGTTTCATTTTTCTAAAATGCATTGCGTTGTTTAACGATTTACTTTACTTATGCACTGGCAATCCAATGGAGTAAACCCGTTCCGCGTTAGCGGCGTGGTCCTTGGATTTGCCTTACTAGTAGTTATGTTAGTTAAGATTTCTCATACCAGTCCCATGACTGACCTGTAGTTTGTTTCACTGGCAAACTCGGGTGCCCATATTTTTCACATGGGCAGTCGAGTAGCTCTTTGCAGATATATTTACAGGATCTTGGTTTACAGCTGAAGCGGTATTCGGAAAGCTCTGTATCCGTGTATTCCTTTCAGTTGTATAGTTGTATTATTTTTCCGCTGCGATTTAAATGTAATTTAAAATATCTGAGATTTTTGTATTTCTATTATGTAATAATTTTTCATACTCTGTTACATTCTTGTACTCTGATGTATTGTTGTAATCAGCAATAAAATGTTCTTCAGCTTGTGTTCTACTGTGTATTGTTCTCAAAGCAATCCATGCTTTCCTTTACTGGGAAGTTTGGGTCGTTTCATGTTAGGATTCAAATCCAAAAATTAGGATTTAATAAGTTGTATTTACATGTGTTAGTTACAAGAAATGTGGATAATTCAGTATTTATGGCTAGTTTGGGTTAATTAGTGTATGTGCATATAAGTTACTTTTTGTTTTGTAGAATGTTAAGGATAAAATTAATTCACATTATTATTTATTAGTTTACACGCTTAATTATATATAAAACCTAGTCACTTAGAATCTATGGAAAGTGAAAAGTTACTGTATACTATATTTTATTTTAAACAAAGTTATATTCATAAATCGATAAATTTGAAAACTTTAAGGATTTCACAAAAAAACAATAAATTATGTAATATATTCTATATTGTCTAAGACATTTAAATATAAACTAATTATTTGTCAAATGTTAATATGTTACATCATAATTAAAATAAAAAATAAAATGCATACTATTCTTTATTTCAGTAAATCCCTTAAAGAGTCTTTACCCCCACCTTACAGGTATTGTATATGATTTGTTGTATAGATATTTGTTTATGCCCAAAAACGGATATCTATATTCGTCAGATACAACGGTTATTGGAATTTTTTTGTTTTATTGGACAATCTACTAACTTAATAAATTACTTAAATTTAGAAAATCATTTCATCTTAAATAAATCATAAAATTGGCCTATACTTCCTTTTGTTTAATATGTACAGGCATTTGGGTATGATACAGGAGGCAAATGGGATAAAAAATAGCCCTTTGCTAAAAAGAATAATTATACCAAACGTATACCTTCAAATCATTGTTGATGATATATTATAATCTTATAAGTAAATTACATTAAAACATATGACATCTAAGCCAAAATCATTTGAACAAGTACTCTGAATCTTTGTATTCGAACTCATTCAAAACAAAAGAAAATTGTTTGTTAAAATGCTTTAGGCTGAAGCCATTCAAAATAGTTGAAACAAAATAAATTATAGGGATTATAAGTTCAAAACAAAACACTTCGAAAAAATCGGCTTTATTCCTCTATGGCTTTAAAGCAGAAATACTCAGCTTCGCACCTCAATGGTGTTCGAAGTTAAATAGTTGGCATTTATATAATGTTCGAAGTGAAGCAAAACACTTCTTGGAGTTCTAAGTTCATAAAATATTCTTTTGAGTTCGAATATACTTAGAATTTTGAATAGAGGACTCAAACTAATCAAATCTTATTTAAAAGTAGTTGGAAGCGACTGCATCAAAGCAAACCAAATGTGATTTTGAAGACGACATATTTGAAGTAGAACTTATTCGTAAAAGCATTTCAAGGCAAGCGACGTCGAAATAGAGTAAAAGCAATTTAAAGTGGCAGCTTCAAAATGAAGAAAAGCAAGGGAATTGGATTGTTTTGGAACAATTGGTTAACATAGCTCCCTTTCCGAAGCGAAGCACTACTTTGAATCACCCTTACTTCAAAGCACTCCATACTGCGTTGCCTTATCCTCATGGGCTTCTCCGCGTGATGAAGCAAATGACTCAAAGCCAGTATGCAAAGCAAAGCAACTGCTTTTATGTGTGGCAGAATTCTTTTTTGTAAACATTTATTCAAATAAGCAATTAAATAAATATTTAAGCTAAGCTAACTTAGAAAATCCATATTGACTAATAAATTCATGGAAAAATCCCCAAAATTCAAAATATATCCTTTTTGACATGCATTCCAATATATATTAAATTTAAATAAAAATATATTTATTTAATAATCTTAAATAATTAAATTTAGATTAAATTATTTTGTATACCTAGAAAATTCACAAGAAGTTCATACTTGTCTAGGAAATTATAAAACTTGAATCTCAGTGCTAAAATGATGTACCTCACCTCACTTTCTAATCTCAAGGCAGCTGAATTTAATATGATCGAGTTTCTCTGCAAATCCTACGTTATAACTTCATAAAAGTGAACTTATCATCAATAAGAATATATATAATATGTGTGTGTGCATGTGCGTGTGCATGAGAGAACTTCTATCATCTAAACCTTGCATAATAAAACATACGAAGAAGCAACATTTTAAATCTAAACATAGAATTGAATCAATAAGCAAATGAAAGAGCGAATATCATTATTCACCTTGAATAAAATATGAGAAAACTTGGTATTTTGGTTGACCCTACTTCCTAAGTTTGATTTCTACTTCTAGCTTAATTTCCGCTTCTCTTCTTAGAAGAATGGTTGACCTCAAAGATATTTTACTTTAGTTTGCAAAATAAATAAAGAGTTGCATGATAATTGTTAAGTGTTAAATATTTAGGAAATGACCTTTCCATATTCTATCTCTCTCATATTCCTCCTTTTTATTTATCAAACCGAATTGCTTTAATAATTGGATAACTATGGCTCGACCCATTTAATTAGTCATATCAGATTCTCATCATAAATTATTTTATTTAATCTTCCCATGTAACGACCAGGAAAATCTGAACCAATTTAAATTTTTTAAATTGGCTAAAATAGTGGATTTTAAATATATAAAATAAATATTTTAAATAATAATGATGAAAAGTAAGTTTGAATCAAAGTTGAAAATAAATATAACTACTTTGAATTATAAACAAGGCCTGAAATAGCGCGGTAGTTTCAAAATTTGAATTCAAACTTCGACTGAATGTACCGGGTGCAAAACAAAACGGATTTGAGTGAAACCAAAAATATTTAAATATGTTAGTGAATACCTTTCTAAAGAATCTGAAAAATCGAAGTTTCATAGCGGAAAGCAAAAGTTATGGTCAAATGAATTTTCAGAAAGGTCACTATGGAATTTATATAGCCCGATAAAATGGCCCTTTTGCAAACGACCTCGGAATTCGATGAAACCACTTTTGTTGGGTCCGGGATGTTAAACTATTGCTAGGTTTCAAATTTCATAATTTTTGAAGTTAATATTTGAGCGTGGCAAAGGAAAACGTATTTTGGTCAATTACAGTTAAATTGGATCGACCAGAAATGGACCATTTTTCTAACGGTCTCAGAATTCGACGAAACTAGTTTTGTTTGGACCGTATCTTCAAAACATAGCTAAATTTATTTTTCGGGAATTTTTAGAATCAGTTTGTGGCACTGGCAAATTGAAATGTACGTTCAAATTAAATATTGAATGTTTTATATTTTAATTTGAAGGAAAATTGACTGAAAAAGTCGAGTGGGCCTACGAAACATATCTCATTGTGTTCGGAATGGGGGTAAAACGCTAGGGATGATAGTCGTTGGGTTCGGATTGGAGGTCGTGTTGGAAAACCCCCTTTTAAAAGCTCCCGGCCAATCAGAATTTATATAAAAATAATAATTCTCAGAAACCCCCCCCCCCCCCCCGATCGACGACGGAAGCCATCTCGTCGCTTCCTGCCCATTTTCTGGCGAATCCACGCCGAATTAGCTCGAGCCCCAGTTGAAGTTTTTGAAGAGCTCGTCCTCCTCTCCACATCCATAGCCAGTTCGCCTTGTGCCATCGCCTGTGCGTGGAGATCAGGGCCTCCAAACTCCGACAGTTTAAAGCGCCGCCGCCGCCTCTTCTCGCCGTCGAGCTACACCGGACCCACCTCGATTTGTGCGTCTCCCCTCCCTCTACGACGCAGCGCACCCCGATCGTCCTCTCGTGCCTCGGATTTCGTGAAAACTACAAACCTTTTTTGAACAGGTTTGAAACTATACGACTGTATTTAATTTTAAACTATATAATAGCTGTTTAAAGCGCTACCGTTTTTGATTTCATTGTAAAAATCATATCTTTTTCGTTTCTTGACGAAATTCAGTGAAACAAGAGACACTGGACTCGTGTGGACGTCTTCTACATTCTAGAAGAGACCGCATATTTTTCTGAGCCTTCTGCTATTTTTGGTGGAGTGGAACCCAATGTGAGATTTCTAAATTATAAACGATATGGAAAACGACGATGTATAAATTATATAGTTGATGTATGGGTTATATAAGCATTGCACACCTCATGTATAAGTTGTACGTTCGATGTATAAGTTATATATGCATTGTAAAAATTATATATGTGTTGAATAGAAGTGAAATGCTTATATATAAATATAAATATATATATATATATATGCCCCTCGTCCAAAAACCATGGACGATATTTATTGGTTGTGATTGGTGTGAAAATTGGTTGATTGGAATTGTTTGTGGTTGAAATTGATTGATTGTGGTTGAAAAATACTCGTTTGTGGTTGAGAAATATTTGGTTGAAACCACATAGGATTAGTTTGTGGAAATGAAAAAAATATACATGTCGCCTGCGTGCGAACTAGATGCATGATTCCCCATTATCAAAAGTTGCGAGGCTTTAAGGTAGAGCGAGGAGCCATACTAGGGACGGTCCCAGTTTTAACTACCCTGCCGTTATGCTGCCGAAATTTTGAATAATATTCATGTGTTAGAATTATTTTCCTGTGTTGAAATTATATTCGCCTGTTGAATAGAAAACCTTCATGTGTTGAATAGAAATTCATTCGTTGAATCATATTCATGTATTGAACGGTATTCGTGTTTTAAATATAAAAATCACCTTTTTATCTATATATATAAACTATAGAAAACCTTCATGTGTTGAATCGAAATTCATTTGTTGAATTGAATGGTATTCGTGTTTTAAATATAAAAATCACATTTTTACTCTATATATACAAACTATAGAAAACCTTCATGTGTTGAATCGAAATTCATTCGTTGAATTGAAATTCATGTGTTGAATGGTATTCGTGTTTTAAATATAAAAATCACATTTTTACTCTATATATACAAACTATAGAAAACCTTCATGTGTTGAATCGAAATTCATTCATTGAATTGAAATTCATGTGTTGAATGGTATTCGTGTTTTAAATATAAAAATCACCTTTTTATCTATATATATAAACTATAGAAAACCTTCATGTGTTGAATCGAAATTCATTCGTTGAATTGAAATTCATGTGTTGAATGGTATTCATATTTTGAAGAAGTTGTTTTATAATAAAAATCCTATTTTTATCATCAATATGAACTATATAAAATAATCTTGTTTTGAAATAAATTGTTTTATAATAAAAATCATATTTTTATTACCTATATGAACTATATAAAATAATCGTATTTTGAAATGAATTGTTTTACAACAAAATTCACATTTCTACTATACACAAGAGTTGTTAAAAATAGTGAAGTGTCGAAGTGAATGTTTGTTGGATATAAATATCATTTTTATCAAATGTATGAAAATCAGATAGTTTTGAAATCTAAGAATCGATATATATATATATATAAATAGAATTGAAATATATCGAATAACGAAGCTATAGTTCGTATATTGAAACTGTGTTTTCAAACGATTAGTGCGGGAGATCCGACCATCGGATTTTCCCGAAACCGCAACCGTTGGGTTCGCTTTGGAAATATCTTTCCAACGGCACCAACTTTTTAAAAATACAACGGTTGGATTGTCTGGAATGTTTAATTCAAATCTGAAGAAAAACAGCGCCAGAATCGATTATATTTTTATATATATATAATTATATTAAATCGAATAACGACGCTGCAGTTCGTATTTTGAAATCGAAACTTCAAACGATTATACCGGGAGATCCGACTGTCGGATTTTCCCGAAACTGGAACCGTTGGATTCGTTTTGAAAAGATCTTTCTAATGATGTAAATTTTGTGAAGATCCAACGGTTAGATTTTCAGATATGTGTAAATCAAATCTGAAGAAAAACTGCGCCACGGCCGCGTTATGGCCCGAAGCGTCGTTTGAATAGATTAGCTATTTTAAAATAAATAAAAATAGCGATAAATCGTTATAAAATATTACAAACGATATGGATGTGAAATTTAGAAATTAACTGAAGGTTAGCTAAGTCGAATGGTTTCCTGGATTTTGATCTGATGTTGGTTTCGGCCTTCGGGGTTAATATTTGGGAAATCGTTCTCTTACTGATTTACGGTTAGTGACTAATGAATTGAAATGATGCGTATGTAGTGTTTATGTAGCACGTGTTTATTATATACGCGAGTTGCTCAGAAAGACCGGGTTTATCCCATTCTGAATAACTGCATCGACGATAAGAAATTGAAGATGAAGACGGTGGTTGAAGACCGGAAATCTTCACCTCGTTTGGATGGCAACTGATGTCCTGATTGGGAGGTATCCCGAAATATGGATAATGAGTGGTGATCGTCCCGACGTACATGGAGATCGATGGGTTTGTGAGGTATATAGTGCCTCTGGTTTCGTTCAGACCCAGAACGGACTTGTAAATGGATGGTGTGTCTGACATTGAAATTTATTCTGTGTGATTGATAGCCTTCAGTTACATGGCGTGAATTGCATGTGTGGCATGCTAAGATGCAGTGATCAGGGCTTCTGTCGAAAAGCAAAGTCTTGTGATTGATGATCAAAGCACCGCCTGTGTGGCATAGCTTTGTCTATAACGTGAATTCGTGAGCCTCACACCCCGGTATGAACCAGAAACGGGAGAAGGACCTCAGGGAGGGCATGCATTTCTTCCTAGCTAGGAGTTGTGTTAGTGTTTTTACACGGCCTGACATTTTACTTATGTGGATAATGGATAGCGAGGTGCCTCGGAAATATCGGTCGATCCGGGACCGATGGAGTCATTCGTTGGCTCATTTACGCCCCATAGGGCGGGGAAACACAGTGTTCAGGAATTTTAATCCACATCGGTGGACCGGCCCTGACGATCCAAGGGTCACTCGAGCTCTGATCCTGAGGCTCGAGCTAGGCAGTCTCGAATTCGGTAAGCACTATCTTTTGCCTTGGTTCATGATGGAAATCCAATTTCCAAATACGTGACTGTGCGGTTTTGATTGTATATATATATATATATATATATATATATATATATATATATATGGAGACATGATATATGGTACCCATGCCATCTATGATTGATAGTTATGATTGAAATTGTTTTTGAAACATATAAACACTAGTAATAATATCAAATGCTTTTGTTTTATTCGTATCAAGCATATTTTGGCCATTATAAGGTAAAACTCTATCCTCCGGTTTGCGTTGCATTGTGTGATGGGAACTGAGTCTTATAATGGCTTCATTTTTATAAAAAGCATTGCGATGTTTAAAAGATTTATTAGTTTTTGAAGCACTGGCAATCCAATGGAGTAAACCCGTTCCACGAAAGTGGCGTGGTCCTGTGATTAGCCATATTTTAAATGTGTTGAGTATATTTCTCATACCAATCCCATGACTGACTCGTAGTTTGTTTCACTTTCAAACTCGGGTGCCCCTTTTTCTACACGGGCAGCCTTGTATTCAGGTTTAGCTAGCTCTTTCTGGATAGCTGGAGCTGAAGATGGATTCTATTATTTATCTCTTTTTATGCTGTTCAGCTCCTATATTACATATTATGTTTATTTCCGCTGTAGACATTTATGTATAGTTGAACTGTATTTGTACTAAGTATGATCCTGTATACTGTGTAACTCTGATGATTACGTTTATCCAGTATATTCTATTGTGCATTACCTGGTGTATTTATTTATTTCTGTTCTGCTATCATCCGTTTATGTGTTATATTCCAAAGATTACCCTTGCCACCATCAGTACGGGGTTTGGGGTCGTCACAACGTGGTATCAGAGCTTTGGTTAAGCTTAGTGCTGGGATATAACATATTAACGAACTCGTCAGAAATAGAACCAGTAGTGTTCTAGGACGGGTAATTCATTACAGATAGGATCAGTAATATCCTAGTATGAGTAGCAGAATGAAATAACACCTAGATAGACACATTTACATTCAAGTATTTGTCTCTATATTTCGAAATATCTTTTCTGTGACCTGACACTTGATCTGCTATTTTCAGAAGTACTAGAAAATGAGTGCCAGAAACAGAAGAAGTAATACTGACCTAGATATAGAAGCTCTATTTATGAAATATAGAAATCTGGGTGGAAAACCCTTCTCGGGTGAAGAATCAATTATGAAAACACAAGCTTGGATTCATTCGGCTGAGAAAATCTTTGAAAGATTAAAGCTGAGGGATGACTAGAAAAGATTACTGGCCTCCTGGGCACTTAAAGACGAAGCTTTGTTCTGGTGGGATTCGGTTTTCAAGGATAATCCAGAAGGTGATATCACCTGGGATAGATTCAAAGTGATTTTCCTAGAAAGATTTACTCCTCCTGAAGCGATTGAGCGACTATGTGATGAATTTTCTTATTTGATACAAGGAGATATGACCATTCCAGAATATCATAAGAAATTCAACGAACTTTCTCACTTTGCTCCCCATCTAATTCAAAATACGAAGAGAAAGAATCTGAAATTTATTAACGGGCTTCAAAGGAAATACCAGAATAAAGTAATGGGGCATGTGAAGCTTCCTTTTTCTGAAATGATATACATAGCCTACCAGTATGAGGATCTCGATAGGAAAGGTATGTTGCAAGACGAAGAAGAGGTCAGTTCTAGTAATAAAGTTGATTCTGAAGCTGATCGTCCTGAGGCCAGAACAATGTCTGAGGTCAGTAAGAAGCCTAAAGTAAACCGGAAAAGGGCAAGATCTAAGAAAGAACCAGTACTGACCGCCATATGCCTTAACTGCAATCAAAAAGGTCACCTGTCCAGGAAATGTAAGGCTTTGAGAAACAAACGAAGAAAGGATGAGTTCAAATCCAAGAAGGGATTTCAAGAGAATAGAAAGTGCAGCCAATGCCATCAGGCCGGTCACCTTTCAAAGGCCTGCCAGCTATTCAGAAAACCTGAAGTAGTACATGTGAACGAAGTGGCAGAAGTGCCTGCATCTTCATCTATTCAGGAAAGGCCAGATGTTTTAGAAGGCACGCTAACTGTCAAAGATATCCCAGTTAAAGTACTGTTTGACACCGGCGCGACATGAAGCTTTGTTGCAAAGAATTCAGTTAAGAAACTGGATTTAAATTTGAAGAAGCTCAAAGAACCGATGACTGTCCAAAATCCGGTCGGGGGTTCCATCAATCTCAGTTGGGTTTGTGGGGTGCCGGTTTCTTTTTCTCGTTATCGGTTCCCTACCATCGCAGTCGTCATGAATTTTACAGAATTTGATCTTATCTTGGGGTTAGACTAGTTGACCAAGTATGAAGCTGAGGTTAAATGTGCCGACAGAGTCGTTAAGGCGAAGATTAAATCAGGTGATTATATAACCATTCCCTGTGAAGGTCAGAATTCTAATAGAAAAGACTTCTGGGCAGCTTTGGATGTTTCTCCTGCTCAAATAGAAAATATCCCAGAAGTCACAGAGAATATTCCCGACCTCGTAAAAGATATTCCTGTCGTCAAGAATTATGCGGATGTGTTTGAAGAAGTTGTTCGCTTACCTTCGCATAGAGAAATAGATTTCAAGATCGCTTTGATTCTGAATGCATGGCCGGTAGTTCACGCTATTCGAAGAATGTCCTTGAAAGAGAAAGAGGAATTAGACAATGAAACAAGACAACTTGTATGGAAGGGTCTAATCAGGCCTAGTTTCTCTGGTTGGGGAGCAGCAGTGGTATTTGTCCCAAAATCTGACGGTACTCTACGGCTGTGTGTGGTTTATCGGGATTTGAACAAGCAGACAGTAAAGAATAAATATCCATTGCCACGAATCGATGATTTATTGGATCATCTCAATGGAGTACAGGTATTTTCAAGGATGGACCTAGTACAGGCTTCCATCAGCTTCGTATTGCCGAAAAATGTGTTCCTATGACAGCATTAAGAGGTCCAGACTTATTCTATGAGTGGTTAGTAATGCCGTTCGGCTTATGTAACGCTCCAGCATACTTCGTCGATTTGATGAATAGAGTGCTCAGAGGAGTCCTGAATAAATTTGTTCTGGTTTTTATTGACAATATTCTAATCTTCTCTAAATCAAAAGCCGAACATGAAAAGCATTTGGAACAGGTTCTAGAAATTCTAAGAAGGAATGCATTGAAAGCCAAACTGTCCAAATGTATATTCTGGTAAGATGAAGTGAAGTTTCTGGGCCACGTCGTATCGAAAGAAGGAATTGCTGTAGATCCAAGTGAAATCACAGCTATTCAAAATTGGAAACAGCCCAGTACTCCTATAGAGGTTCGCAGTTTTCTTGGATTGGCTAGTTATTACCGGAAGTTCGTTAAAAACTTTTCGAAGATATCTGGTCACTTAACGAAGCTTACAAAGAAGCACTCGAAATTCAAGTGGACTCCAGAATGTGAGGAGGCTTTTGAAGAGCTAAAGTTAAGATTAACGACTACTCCAGTGTTAACCATTATCAATGACAATCAGGATTTAAAAGTCTGGACAGATGCTTCTAGAGAAGGCCTTGGCACAGTGTTAATGCAAAGAGGTCAAGTGATTGCTAATGCTAGCCATCAACTGAAGCCACACGAAAAGAACTACGTAAATCATGATCTTGAGTTGTTGGCTATAGTATTCTCTTTGAAAATCTGGAGGCACTATCTTCTGGGTAAGAAATTTGAACTGTATACAGATGACCAATCGTTAAAGTATCTGTTCACCCAGTAAGACTAGAATCTGAGGCAGCAACGTTGGCTAGAGTTCCTTGCAGCATATGACTTTGAGATTCTATACACTCCCGGGAAAGCCAATGTTGTGGCCGATGCGTTAAGCCAAAAGAATGAAATGATCGCCAGTTTTATTATCACGACTTCATTGATAGATAAAATATCTGCTCTTTAGAAGGATAATCTCTTCATTCAGAAGATCAAAGAGATAATTCAGAAAGGCGAGCCCTCGAGTTTTCAAGTTGATAATGAGGGGATTCTAAGGCTGAAAGGTCGAATTTGTGTTCCTAACATTGCTGAGCTCCGAAAGGAAGTACTGGATGAATGCCATAAGTCAAAACTTAGTATCCATCCGGGAGTAAGCAAAATGTATAATGACATCAAACACACTTTCTGGTGGAAGTCGATGAAGAGGGACGTTTCTTTATATGTTAGTCGATGCCCTACTTGCCAGCTAGTCAAAAGCGACCAACAGTGTAACAACCCGTATTTTTGAATAACATGTTATAACATAAATCAAGGCAGAATTAAATGTTAAATCCGAATCAAGGGAAACGGGCTGTGCCATTGCGTTCGTCTCGGAAAAATACGCGAAATAGAGTCTGAGTTTTCTAAAATCGGAGTCCGTATGACCAAGTTATGGCCCGTCAAAGTTTTCAGAAAATTTCAAGTTCAAAAACAGTTCAAATTTGAATTTAGAATTCAAATTCAGCCAAAACAGACTGGGCGGGAAAATTCCCGCCCAGACAGGTCGATAGGGGGGTCGACACTAGGGTCGACCTCCCCCCCAACCAGGTCGACACTAGAGTCGACCTGGGGGTCGACCTCCCTGGTCGGCCAGGTCGGCCTGGTGCACTTAATTGGGCTGTTTGGACCTGTTTTGTTGGCTAGTGATGGGATTTGATGGCTCAGATTGGATCTAAGGTTAATCCTATAGCTAATACTATCCTAATCTTCTATAAAAAGACCCCTAAGCCTAGCCTAAATCACCATTATTCAACCCTACAACTAAGCTATGCCAAATTTGTTCCTCTCATGGCCTCCACTCTCATGCTAAAATTTCTAAGTTTATTTATATGAGAGATTTTGTGTAACGACCCGTGTTCTGCACATCATAGGATTGTAGAATATTTATTTCTTTCCCGTGTGAAGTCGTATGGTCATATAACTTTGGGAAACATTTATTTGAGTCATTTCCCCTGTTCATGATTTTTGTCGATTTTTAAATGACCATTTTGCCCCTAGTCAATACTGTTTTGGCCATAACTTTTGATAGGGAAGGAATTTTGACCTGAAACCACTTCCATTAGATTCGTTTGATGGTTTCTCTTTCCGTAGAGTGGTCATAATAGCCAAACGGACTTACCGTTTGGGAGATATGGCTGAAACAAGGTTTGTAGGGTGAAAAACTGCTTAACCGGGCCAAATCGGGTGATTAGTGAGTAGGCCCATAAGGGGATTTCGGGATTGGGGCTGTATAAGGGTTGATTAGGGTTAGAAAATATCCTTTTAGTCATTTTTCCAGCCACCACTTCATTTCATAGAACCCTATTAATGGCCTCCAACCTCTAAATCACTCCAAACCACTCCAAACTTGAAGAAAAGAGATTAGCAACGACAAATCAAGGCAAATCAACACCAAATCGGGATTAGAGCTGCTACAACACCTTGTTATCTTCACCAAATCAGAGATTTATTTCGGATCTTGTTTTATTTGTGGCTAAGGTGAGTGATTAGCTTGCTTTTTGCACTAATTATGGTTATTCGGGGTGATTAGTGCTAATTAGCGTTTTTAAACGAAAATAAATTCTGGAAAAATGTTTATAAATTCATAAATAATGTTTTAGACCTCTGATATGAGTTTGGGTTAATTTGGTTAAGTTTTGCTAATCGTACCATTAGTTATGCTCACATATGCTTAAAGGAAAACATGGGGTTTTGGGCATGTTTGATCTATTTTACCATGTCACATCGTTGTTTTGGTGTTTGAGGTCACTTGTATGTGTTGCTATGACTCTATGACATGCTTTGTGATTGATTTCAATAGTTAGAATGGTCGAAAACGCCGTCGAGAGGCGTATAAACAGTGCTGGAAAGTTGCAGGTTTTAAGTACAGGAGCCGGATCGGATCGGGGTAGAGGTCACGAACCGTTTGAGGACGTCACCAACCCGCCTCGTCCTTCACGAACCGTTCCGCCAGAAGTTAGCGCCACGAACCGAACTCTCGCATGAAGACCCGAATGTGAAGCACGAACCGATCCGCTTGAAGTATTCACTCCGACCCGATCCGAGAAGTCGTGATTGAAGGCCCCGACCCGACCCGCCTGGAGTGATAATTACCGACCCGAGCTGATACGCGTGGGCATATAGTGATGCATGCGATCCGATCCATCTGGCGACACGATCCGACGTGGCGAGAGATACCCGAACCGAACCGAGATGGTGGACCCGGACCGATCCGATGGGTAGTCACGAACCCGACCCGATCCGAATTGGTGAAAGAGATGATGGTCCGAACCGATCCGAAGGAGGAAGATCCATAACCCGAAATGCAAAGGTAGTTCAAGTGGAAGTTCGAGCTCAGGATCCAGACGGGAACCAATGAGTTCACTTCGTGATTGGGCTTTGCTGCGGGACGTGTGCTAAGGAGTTGTCGATGTCTATGACTTTGGATCACTAGGTGTTGGAGGTAGAGAGACAAACTCGGGCTTTGGATATGGTGCGACTAGGGAGCTACCTACCAATGGAGTGGGGTCATGGAAACGTT
Source organism: Allium sativum (assembly GCA_030737875.1). Classification (NCBI taxonomy): domain Eukaryota; kingdom Viridiplantae; phylum Streptophyta; class Magnoliopsida; order Asparagales; family Amaryllidaceae; genus Allium; species Allium sativum. The sequence continues at coordinate 992,667,770 of CM060924.1, read as the reverse complement.
GGGCGTGATCCCATAGGTATGGCGTTGGTGGTAGTAGGAATGTACATAGTCGTACAAAGTCGAGTTCTGTCGTTTGAGTAAAGTGCTCTAGTGATCGAAGAAGTGGATGTCGTATGCTTTACGCACTGAGTGAGAGATGCGAGGATGGTTGTTATGCTTGATTGTTTGACACACACATCCCCACCCCCGTATACTTATATTATGTGTTTGTAACATCATGGAGTGTTGTACCGTGTAGTACTAACTCTTTGGTTGCAGGTCCAGGTTCAGGTATGACTTAGTATACCTGTTATTATTCTGTTTATGCTTGCTACCACTCATACCAGACTGATGTCTGACCCAGAGTTTTATGTTTCTTCTTATTACTCTGGGTGCTCACACGAGCAGACTAGAGACAGGGATAGCTGGTAGTGCGCTTGGTAGATGGACTGAAGACGAGCAGGAGGCTCCACGTATGATATATAGTTATTTTCCCTGTGTCGTGATCGGTATCTACTTTGGGCATTAGTAGCATACCTATTTTACTTATCTTAGAGACAGTATTTTGAAGTTGTAATAAGCTGTATTTGATATTTCCGCTACTCTGATGATGTTAGTTCAAGTTTTCAGCTTATGCACTGTCTCATCTGTTTTATGTCAAGTATATGTTGGCTATTATATTTTATTCCATGCGCTGTGAGACATATTACAGGTTCTTTATTTGGTTCCTCTTCTTTCTTTCTCTTCTTTGGCGACCGTCCCACGCCAATTGGACATGTGTACAGCGCACAATTGGAGTAAAACGTCGGTTGGTGCGGGACGGGCCGTCACATTTGGTATCAGAGCTCTAGGTTGCGTAATTTACCTAGGGAAAGACACTAGGGAGAGATAGTACGTATATGAGAGCGCGTATTTGTGATTATTTTGGTTTTCAAAAGCTATATCTATATATAGTATTAGTATGTTTAAGGATGAAGTCGCATTGCACTGCACTGGCACCACTATGGAGATGGTTAATCGTTTTCTCTTTAACAGATTTGACGATGAGCCGAGGAAGAGGTGCTGGTAGAGGGGCCAATAATGGGAATCCCCCTGACATGAGGGCTATGTTTACCAACCTCATGAGAGAGATGCTTGTGGATATTCAGAGGGAGGCTCCTAATGTTGCCAATGCTGGAGGTGCAGCGGTGCAAGCGCCTAGGGCCGATTTCGCCAAGTTGAGTAAGGATTACACTAATCTTGGTGGAAAGCCGTTTCACGGAACAGAGTCGGCCACGGATGTTCAGGATTGGTTGGATAGCTGTGATCGGATCTTCGATGACTTGGGTATCGAGGATGCGATGAAGAGAAGGCTAGCGTCTCGTCAGCTGCAAGGACGAGCGATGAATTGGTGGAATGCTATTAGGGCAGCCACACCAGAAGATCAAGTTACTTGGGATCAGTTTAAAGCTCGCTTTAGCGACAAGTATATCCCAGCTGCCCAGAAGTCGGAATTGTTTAGGAAGTTCTTGGAGCTTAAGCAGAATGGGAGGGCAGTATCGGATTATGTTGCTGAGTTCGACACTTTGTCAAAGTATGGGTTATCTCTAATCGTTACTCCCGAAAAGAAAAATGAGAGGTTCATCACTGGTTTGGATGAATACTTAGGGGAGAGGCTGATTAATCACATCGATGAGACGTTTGAGTCGATCGTGGGAAAAGCCTTGAGGTCAGAAAGTCTTTACCCTAAGCCGAAGACTGGGGTTGTTGCTGCATCTGCTGAAGAGCCAAAGCCGCAAGCAAGCGGTGGGGGCAAGAATATCTCTCAGAATAAGAGGAAGCAGAACCAAGCTAAGGATGGCCAGAAGAAAAGCAGGAAAGAAGTCGAGTGCTTCAAATGTGGAAAGAAGGGCCATTATGCAAGGGAATGTAGGGCCAAGACAGTGGGAAAGAAGTGCTTTAACTGTGGCCAGGAGGGACATTTTAAGGATAAGTGCCCGCAACCTCTGAAGGAGAATCAGATTGTGAAAGCATATGCCATCAATGCTGTTCCTTCTTCGTCGAATGCCCCAACTGCGGCGGAGAAAGGAAAGGGAGTCGTCATTCAAGGTATGCTTTCCATTTATGATCTTCCTGTTAGAGTTTTGTTCGATACCGGGGCTTCCCATTCCTTCATATCTAGTGACCTGGTAGATAGGTTGGGATTGGAACCCGAGTTAGTCGATAGACCATTAGCTGTGACGAACCCGATTGGTGGTTCAACAAACCTCAGTATGATCCGTCGTAATGTGGTCTTATCGAGTCATGGATGTATGTTTGTTTGTGATTGCTTTGTTTTGGGCTTTACTGGGTATGGCATTATTTTGGGAGTCGATTGGCTCCAAAGATACGGGGTGGTGGTAGACTGTGAGGGCTTTTTGGTGACAGTTAGGGCGGATGATGGGAGGAGGGTGGTGTTTGGTAATCTACCCTGTGATGGGGTAATGGCTAGTTTTGTAAATTCCCTCGACATCCCGCATGATGAGTTATCAGGTTTGCCCGTGGTTGGCCAGTACCCGGACATCTTCGAGGAAGTGACCGGACTTCCACCACACCGAGAGATTGAGTTTCGTATTGATTTAGTGAAAGATGCCAGACCTATAGTGATGCCACTTCGTCGTATGGCACCACGAGAACAGCGAGAGCTCGAGGTGCAAGTAAGCGATCTTTTGAAGAAGGGATTTATTAGAAGAAGTGTCTCCGAGTGGGGAGCACCAGTTGTGTTTGCTACTAAGGCAGATGGTTCCCTTCGATTGTGTGTGGACTATCGCGAGTTAAATAAGGTGACGAGGAAGAATAAGTATCCTCTACCACGGATAGATGATTTGTTTGATCAACTGGAAGGAGCGAGAGTGTTCTCCCAGTTGGACCTCGCGACAGGATTTCATCAGCTCCGTGTAGCAGCTGATAGTATAGCTAAAACGGCATTTAGGACGCCGTCTGGGTTTTATGAGTGGTTGGTCATGCCATTCGGGTTGACCAATGCACCAGCATACTTCGTGGATCTTATGAATAGAGTATTCAGAGACCAACTGAATAAGTTTGTTCTTGTGTTCGTAGACGATATCCTTGTTTACTCGAGGACAGAAGAGGAACACAAGGAGCATTTGAGAATTGTGTTGGAGGTGTTGAGAAGACACCAATTGAAAGCGAAGTTTTCTAAGTGTCACTTCTGGAGGAGAGAAGTGAGATTCTTGCGCCATGTTGTTTCATAGAATGGTATTGCCGTGGACCCTGCAAAGGTGGCTACGGTACAAGATTGGTCTACGCCCAAGAATGCAAAAGATGTAAGAAGTTTCTTGGGGTTAGCTGGATATTATCGTAAGTTTATCAAAGACTTCTCCAAGACAGCGGCACCGTTGACTCAGTTGACTAAGAAGAATCAAGCCTTCGTTTGGGACGGAGGGTGTGAAAAAGCATTCAAGAGTCTAAAGGAAAAGTTGACGCGTGCGCCAGTGTTGGTCATTCCTAAGGGAAATGAAGAGATGACGGTATACACGGATGCTTGTGGTACCGGACTGGGTGCGGTATTGATGCAAGGAGGTAGGGTTGTAGCTTATGCTAGTCGACAGCTAAAGCCACATGAGAAGAAGTATCCTACCCATGATTTGGAATTGGCAGCGATTGTATTTGCGATGAAGATGTGGAGACATTACCTTTTGGGAGAAAGATTTGAGCTGTTTACCGATCATAAATCGTTAAAGTATCTCTTCTCTCAGAAAGATCTGAATCTCCGTCAGCAGAGATGGTTAGAGTTCTTGGCTTCGTATGATTTTGATATCGCGTATACACCTGGGAAGGGTAATGCGGTAGCCGATGCCTTGAGTAGGAGACATGCCAGCTTAGGGGCAATGTTTCTTGAATGGAAGCAGCTGGAGTATATTGCGGGGTTTGATTTCAGACCAAGGTGCGAATTGGATCCAGTTATGCTATCAAGCTTGACGATCAGACCCACTTTGATTGAGAGGATTGGTTCCAGTCAAAGGAACGACCCTAATTTATTGGAAGTCATCTCCAAGTTGGAAATGAATGTCGATGGGGAGATGGACAAGTATGGGCTTGATCGAGATGGATGGCTTCGGAAGAATGGAAAGCTTGTTGTACCCAATGTGAATGGTTTGAGGGATGAAGTGCTTAGAGAATGTTATCACTCAAAGCTAACTATACATCCCGGTGGTAATAAGATGTATAGAGACATGAGACAGACTTACTACTGGGAAGGGATGAAAAGAGACGTTGGGAAGTTTATATCCAAATGCATGAATTGCCAGCTAGTTAAAGCCGAGCAAAAGAAGCCTAGCGGGTTGATGCAACCATTAGAAATTCCCGAATGGAAATGGGAACAAGTTTCGATGGATTTCATCGATGGTTTACCGAGGACTAGATCGGGACATGATAGCATTTGGGTAATTGTGGATCGACTGACCAAGAGTGCAAGATTTATACCGGTTAAGTCGAACAGAACTGCAGCTAAGTTAGCAGAATTATATATGAAGTGGGTAGTGAGATTTCATGGAGTACCCAAAGGCATTGTGAGTGACCGAGATCCGTTGTTTACTAGTGGATTTTGGAAGAGCTTACAAGAGGCTTTAGGATCAGAATTACATCTCAGTACCGCGTATCATCCTCAGACCGACGGTCAGACGGAGAGGGTGAATCGGATATTGGAAGATCTCTTGAGGGCTTGTATATTGGATTTCGGTGGAGCATGGGATGACCATTTGCATCTAGTGGAGTTTGCATATAATAATAGCTACCAATCCAGTATCGGTATGGCTCCATATGAAGCTTTGTACGGAAGACCGTGCAATTCACCATCATGTTGGATAGAGACTGGCGAGAAGTTTGTGCTTGGACCAGATGTGGTGAGAGAAACTTCCGATAAGATCAAGATCATTCAGCAACGAATGAAAGCTGCTCAGGATAGGCAGAAAAGCTATGCTGATAAGAGGAGAAGAGACTTGAAATTCTCCGTTGGTGACTTGGTGTTTGTCAAGATCTCTCCGTTGAAAAGCGTGATACGATTTGCCAGGAGAGGCAAGTTGGCACCAAGATTTGTGGGTCCTTTCCAAGTTCTCGAGGAAGTTGGGAATTTGGCGTATAGAGTTGGCTTACCAGAGAAAATGGCAGGAGTTCACAATGTGTTTCATGTTTCCCAACTAAGGAAGTTCGTTCACGACTCAAATGTGACTATTTCACCTGATCAGTTAGAGGACTTCGAAGTAGAACCTGAGGCGGTTGAGAACCGCAAGCCGATTCGTATTGTGGGGCATGATACGAAGCAACTTCGAAGAAAGTCGGTGAAGCTAGTCAAAGTTCAGTGGGGCGAGGACGAAAATGATTGTGCATGGGAAACAGAGGAAAGCATCAGAAAGGCTTATCCAGAACTCTTTTCCTGGTAAGATTTACTTTGCGATTTAGTTATTCCGCATGCTAAGATAGACTTGTTTTGCTTGTTTTGCATGTTTGATGGTTGTTTTATGATTGATAGGCATACGGGACCCTTGTGTGTGTTTTGATTAGAAAATTTCGGGGGCGAAATTTCTTAAGGGGGGAAGAGTGTAACGACCCGTGTTCTGCACATCATAGGATTGTAGAATATTTATTTCTTTCCCGTGTGAAGTCGTATGGTCATATAACTTTGGGAAACATTTATTTGAGTCATTTCCCCTGTTCATGATTTTTGTCGATTTTTAAATGACCATTTTGCCCCTAGTCAATACTGTTTTGGCCATAACTTTTGATAGGGAAGGAATTTTGACCTGAAACCACTTCCATTAGATTCGTTTGATGGTTTCTCTTTCCGTAGAGTGGTCATAATAGCCAAACGGACTTACCGTTTGGGAGATATGGCTGAAACAAGGTTTGTAGGGTGAAAAACTGCTTAACCGGGTCAAATCGGGTGATTAGTGAGTAGGCCCGTAAGGGGATTTCGGGATTGGGGCTGTATAAGGGTTGATTAGGGTTAGAAAATATCCTTTTAGTCATTTTTCCAGCCACCACTTCATTTCATAGAACCCTATTAATGGCCTCCAACCTCTAAATCACTCCAAACCACTCCAAACTTGAAGAAAAGAGATTAGCAACGACAAATCAAGGCAAATCAACACCAAATCGGGATTAGAGCTGCTACAACACCTTGTTATCTTCACCAAATCAGAGATTTATTTCGGATCTTGTTTTATTTGTGGCTAAGGTGAGTGATTAGCTTGCTTTTTGCACTAATTATGGTTATTCAGGGTGATTAGTGCTAATTAGCGTTTTTAAACGAAAATAAATTCTGGAAAAATGTTTATAAATTCATAAATAATGTTTTAGACCTCTGATATGAGTTTGGGTTAATTTGGTTAAGTTTTGCTAATCGTACCATTAGTTATGCTCACATATGCTTAAAGGAAAACATGGGGTTTTGGGCATGTTTGATCTATTTTACCATGTCACATTGTTGTTTTGGTGTTTGAGGTCACTTGTATGTGTTGCTATGACTCTATGACATGCTTTGTGATTGATTTCAATAGTTAGAATGGTCGAAAACGCCGTCGAGAGGCGTATAAACAGTGCTGGAAAGTTGCAGGTTTTACGTACAGGAGCCGGATCGGATCGGGGTAGAGGTCACGAACCGTTTGAGGACGTCACCAACCCGCCTCGTCCTTCACGAACCGTTCCGCCAGAAGTTAGCGCCACGAACCGAACTCTCGCATGAAGACCCGAATGTGAAGCACGAACCGATCCGCTTGAAGTATTCACTTCGACCCGATCCGAGAAGTCGTGATTGAAGGCCCCGACCCGACCCGCCTGGAGTGATAATTACCGACCCGAGCTGATATGCGTGGGCATATAGTGATGCATGCGATCCGATCCATCTGGCGACACGATCCGACGTGGCGAGAGATACCCGAACCGAACCGAGATGGTGGACCCGGACCGATCCGATGGGTAGTCACGAACCCGACCCGATCCGAATTGGTGAAAGAGATGATGGTCCGAACCGATCCGAAGGAGGAAGATCCATAACCCGAAATGCAAAGGTAGTTCAAGTGGAAGTTCGAGCTCAGGATCCAGACAGGAACCAATGAGTTCACTTCGTGATTGGGCTTTGCTGCGGGACGTGTGCTAAGGAGTTGTCGATGTCTATGACTTTGGATCACTAGGTGTTGGAGGTAGAGAGACAAACTCGGGCTTTGGATATGGTGCGACTAGGGAGCTACCTACCAATGGAGTGGGGTCATGGAAACGTTGGGCGTGATCCCATAGGTATGGCGTTGGTGGTAGTAGGAATGTACATAGTCGTACAAAGTCGAGTTCTGTCGTTTGAGTAAAGTGCTCTAGTGATCGAAGAAGTGGATGTCGTATGCTTTACGCACTGAGTGAGAGATGCGAGGATGGTTGTTATGCTTGATTGTTTGACACACACATCCCCACCCCCGTATACTTATATTATGTGTTTGTAACATCATAGAGTGTTGTACCGTGTAGTACTAACTCTTTGGTTGCAGGTCCAGGTTCAGGTATGACTTAGTATACCTGTTATTATTCTGTTTATGCTTGCTACCACTCATACCAGACTGATGTCTGACCCAGAGTTTTATGTTTCTTCTTATTACTCTGGGTGCTCACACGAGCAGACTAGAGACAGGGATAGCTGGTAGTGCGCTTGGTAGATGGACTGAAGACGAGCAGGAGGCTCCACGTATGATATATAGTTATTCTCCCTGTGTCGTGATCGGTATCTACTTTGGGCATTAGTAGCATACCTATTTTACTTATCTTAGAGACAGTATTTTGAAGTTGTAATAAGCTGTATTTGATATTTCCGCTACTCTGATGATGTTAGTTCAAGTTTTCAGCTTATGCACTGTCTCATCTGTTTTATGTCAAGTATATGTTGGCTATTATATTTTATTCCATGCGCTGTGAGACATATTACATGTTCTTTATTTGGTTCCTCTTCTTTCTTTCTCTTCTTTGGCGACCGTCCCACGCCAATTGGACATGTGTACAGCGCACAATTGGAGTAAAACGTCGGTTGGTGCGGGACGGGCCGTCACATTTTGAGTTCATGCAAGTGTTTTCAAGCTTGTATGAGTGTTCTTAGTTTGCATTCAAGTCAAGTTGCGACATTTCCATTACAAAGCAAGGGTTTTTATTGATTTGGCTCAAGGGTTTTTCATTTGGAGCTTTCATATTTGGGTTTTTTTGGTGATTGCATAAGGGCTTCGTCTCAATCTTTATAATAAATATTCATTTGTGTCTTCATAGCATTGTAAGCCCTTTTCTACTTTCTTTTTTGAACTATAAAGTTAAATGAATGTTGCAAGTTTGGGTTGATCATCATGATATGCAAGTTTGGTTGATCATTATGTTATGCAAGTTGGTTTAATCATTATGTATGACACATGTTGCTATGTTATGCAAGTTTGGGTTGATCATTATACACATGTTATCATGTTATGCAAGTTAAACTTGAGTTTGTGAGCTTAAAGCTTCAAGCTTTATATTAAAGGTTGCATTTTGGCAACATGGAAGTTATCATATCCTTTATGATAACTTGCATGTGAGGCTAAATGCGAACTCCTAGCAACTTCTACATGTCATTTATCACCATGTATCACTTATATGCTAAGTTTGGTTTTATGCATACTTTTGAAGCCTAATAATGCAATATGCAAGTATATGAACATATGTACATTTCATATGCCACCATGTTAACTTGTGGCTTCAATACCTTTATGTCATGATTATGCTAAGTTCCCTATTTTATCCTTTATGCGTTGTTGCGATTACGTAAATGATGGGATTACGTTGGGGTTGGGTAACATTATGACATGAACATGGTTTTTATAACATGACGTGATATGTTAGCTTGTAATTATGTTTTGGAAACATAATGGACATGACACTTAGAAAATATAAGTGTGGCCAACTCGAGGTTGGGTTGAGTTTGTAGCATAAATCTACCCGGACCCGCCCGGCTTAACTAGTGGCTACAAACAATAGGACCCAATGTGAGAAGTTGGTCATGTTGTGCTCGAACCTAGGTTAGACCAAGTTGTGGTGTAAAACTACCCGGACCCGCCCGGCTTAACTAGTAACCACAACAAGGTCTAATGTGAGAGGTTAAAGCACATTAAGTTGATTAATGCCTCCTGATTAGGGTTAAGTCATGGTCCACTTAATACTTAACCAATTTGGGCTTGATGGGTTAATCGGGGTTAAGTCATGAACCTTGGGTACACTTAACCAATTTAATCCACGTTTGGATCGGGTTAACCACATTTAACCCGTTAAGAAACCCTAGTTGCGTGGTCCTTTCCAGCAGTAACCCTCTTGATAGTATCATAAGACCCTAGGGACTAGGCTAGGGTGGGGCACGATTACTGGGCTGACATGTAAGCGACCAAAATGACGGCTAAGTAGGTACGCCGGTGTGGGTCCAGGCGGACTATGGTCGTGCACATAGTCCGGAGTTGGAAAATCAGGCACGAGTACCAGTAGATCTAGACTGTGCATACTTGATTTGTGTCCGAGGTTGACACCCTAGGACTTGATACACCCTAGGGTGGACCTAGCGCAGTTTAACTACATTTCATGTTTGGGCCGTATGACACCGACACTTGACGAGTTAGGCTTATAGGGAGCCGATCAACTAGACCATGTAGTTGGACCTTGATTTAGGTCACCTCATGATATTGGGCCAAGCTTAGGCCAAGGGATCAATTCTTGTTTTTACTTGACATGTTAGAATGCTAGTACACCCGTGGTGCAAAACTTAACCTTGATTATGCGATGACACCTTTATCTATCTTGTTAGTTAATCATCATGCCAGTATGTTGTTATCCTTATGTTCATCTCAGCTTCTCATGCCAGTTAACTTTACTAGTTCATGGACTGATAGTAGTTAGGGCTTACCAGTCTTTTTGACTGACCTGTTTTCTTTCGCCTCTTTTCGTCCGTTTATCCCCTCAGGTCCTCAGGGTGGGAAAATTGGAGCTTAGCTTGGATCTTTATAGCTTGCTTACTGGATTTGCTCATGTACGGTTTTGGACACTGAGCTAGCTATGGTTTATCACTTCACTTTGGGGATAGTACTTTATGTATTTCAGTTTTTCATTTTATGCTTTTCTCTAGACTTTGTTTGTTGGAAAATAATGACCAAGTACTTTGTTGTAACTTGACTATGGTTTTGAAATGCTAGTTTTATCCGCTGCTTTACTACTCTGTTTTACTTATATGTTCTGTCTTGTGATATCTGCATGCATGTTTACCTCGTTTAACGCCCCTCCAAAGCCAATGTACTTGCAAGAGTTACCTTGGCGGAGGTGGGGTGTTACATTTGGTATCAGAGCATAAGGTTTACAAGATTTGAGCAAAAAGGTTTTTTTAAAACTTACCTTTTGAAAAACTATTTTCAAAACCAATTAAGTATTTTCCAAGAAAAGTCTAGTTATTTTAAAAGGCTATTCCCCAAAAGCCATTAGCACTATCCTTCGTTTCCTTGTTCTAAATCTATCTTTTCCTTTTTCCGTATGGCCGATCTTAATCTTCCCGAGGGAGTGACCATTCCCGGATGGTTCCGGAGGTACTTGGAAGCTAGGGCCAACGATGTGGGCCCAGCAAATACCCCCAATATAACTGAGGTTCCTCCTCCTCCTCCCCCTCCTCAGCATCCACAAGCGGATTTCGCAAAGGTTTGCAAGGACTTTAAGGCGATGGGTGCCAAGAATTTCATTGGGACGGAGACTTTTGTGGAGGCGCGGAATTGGTTGAAAGAAACTGAAGATCTTTTCGCTATCTTTGATGTGGAAGACCATAGAAAGATTTTATTAGCAGCATGGCTATTAAAAGAAGAAGCTGCTTATTGGTGGGAGGTCACCAATGCTATTAGACCTATAGAGACTTGGGCCGACTATAGGACGAGGTTTGGGCTTAAGTTTCTATCATCAGCTGAGGCAAATCTGCAATTGGAGAAGTTTATATCTTTGAAGCAAGGGGATATGACAATGAGGGGGTATGTGAATGAGTTTAACCAGCTCGCCCGATTCGGTTTGGACATGATTAATACTCCCCAGAAGAAGGCTTTGCGCTTTGCACGAGGGTTGAACGAGCCGTTACAAGGTTTAGCCCTATCTCATATACCCATGGGGGCCACTTTTGAAGGCCTAGTGGACATGGAATTGCTTCAAGGAGACGATAAGAAAGGCAAGAAAGAAGTCAAGCCTAATGAGGCTCAAGCCAAGAAGACAGACTCCAAGTGGGAAGGAAATCAGAGCAATCAGAACAACAAGAACAACAAGAACAACAAAGGCAACAAGGCCAAGGCAAAGGACCCAAGAAAATGCAACTACTGTGGGATTGTTGGGCACATAGCTAAAGACTGTAGAAAGAAGACGAGGAAGTCGGGCGAATGCTTTCATTGTGGAGAGACCGGACACTTTAGCAAGGATTGCCCCAAGAAGCAAGGGCAGAATCAGCGTGCAGGACCTGCTGGAGGGCAAGTGCATGCTCTCAATGCTGCTCCAGTTCAGGACCGAGGTAGTATTTCTGTAGAAAGTCTTGTTTATATTTCTGATTATCCTGTTCGCACCTTATTTGATTCTGGCGCATCGCATAGTTTTATTTCTTCTGATCTTGTTGAAAGTTTGCACCTAAGTACTAGTCTAGTTGAGGATCCCGTTAGTGTTTCAAATCCAATTGGGGGTTCCGCCGATCTATCTATGATTTGTGTGGATTTGAAGATTTCTGTCTTGACCGTAGAATTCACGTGTAATGCTTATGTTCTCGGATTCACGTGATACGGGTTGATCTTAGGCATGGATTGGTTGTCCAGTTATGGAGCCATTCTCGATTGTGAGCCTAGGGTGGTGAGGCTCATGACTCGCCTCGGTAATACCCTTGAAATTTCTTGTAACCCTAGAGGTCCCGTCATGTTATGTTATCTTGAATCTCTTGACTCGTCCATCGATGATCTGCAATCTGTAAGGGTGGTCCGAGACTATCCTGATGTCTTTGAAGAAGTTAAGGGGTTACCCCCTAAACGAGAAATAGATTTCCGCATTTATCTTGTCGATAATGCCAAGCCAATATCTTTGCCCGTTAGGCACATGGCCCCACGAGAAAGAAGAGAGCTCAGTAAGCAAATCAAGGTGCTGCTTGATAAAAATTTTATTAGGCGAAGCATTTCTGAATGGGGTGCTCCGGTGGTATTCGCTACTAAGGCGGATGGTTCGCTTCGTCTATGTGTTGATTATCGAGAGTTGAACAAGCTGACAAAGAAGAATAGGAACCTGTTACCGAGGATTGATGATCTCTTTGACCAGCTTGTAGGTGCTTCTGTTTTCTCTCAACTCGATCTAGCCACCGGATTCCATCAGCTTAGAGTGGCTGAGGATAGCATTGTTAAGACTGCGTTTAGGACTCCAGATGGATTCTTTGAATGGCTTGTCATGCCATTCGGTTTGACTAATGCACCCGCATACTTCGTGGACTTGATGAGTAGGGTGTTCAGGGAGTTCCTTAACAAGTTTGTTGTTGTCTTCGTGGATGATATTCTAATCTTCTCAAAGGATGAGGAAGAGCATGCTAGGCATCTCAAAGAAGTTATGGATACGCTTAGAGCGCATCAGTTGAAAGCCAAGTTCTCCAAATATCATTTCTGGAGAAAGGAAGTTCGGTTTCTTGGACATATAGTTTCTAAGCAAGGCATAGCAGTGGATCCCGCGAAAGTGGTTGCAGTTCAAGACTGGAAGACTCCTAGGAATGCAACCGAAGTAAGAAGCTTTCTCGGTCTGGCGGGCTACTATAGGAAGTTGATCAGGGACTTCGCTAAGATTTCGGCCCCTCTTACTAAGTTGACGAAGAAGAACTTAGCCTTTGCATGGGACTTGGAGTGTGAGCTTGCTTTTCAAAGGCTCAAGAGAGCCCTTACCACAGCTCCAGTTTTGGCATTACCCGATGGTGGTAAGATGTTTACCGTGTACATAGATGCATGTGGCACGGGGTTCGGTGCCCTTCTGATGCAAGAGGGAAGAGTGATATGTTATGGGGGTAGGCAACTTAAAGTTCATGAGAAGAACTATCCCACTCATGATTTAGAGTTGGCGGCGATCGTCTTTGCACTCAAATCCTGGCGCCACTATCTTCTAGACGAAAGGTTTGAGTTGTATACTGATCACAAGTCACTCAAGTACCTCTTCTCACAAAAAGATCTGAATCTAAGACAGCAAAGGTGGATGGAATTCTTGGCATCTTATGACTTCGAGATAGCTTATACCTCTGGCAAGGGTAATGTTGTGGCAGATGCACTAAGCAGAAGTAGATTGACTTTGAGTCCCTTGTTTGTCGAGATGAGGAGCCTAGAGTTCTTGGCAACCTTTGATTTCACACCAGCTGTTGAGTGGATAACGGGTTCATTAGCATCCCTTGATCTTAGACCCACACTTCTCGATCATGTTGGGGCTTCGCAGAAGGAAGATCCACATATAGTTGAAGTTATGGACAAACTGATTCGTGGTTAGACGTCTAGTCACCTTGCTAGATATACTATTGATGATAAAGGCTAGCTAAGGCGTGATTGAAGGCTATGCGTTCCACAAGTAGGAGACTTGGTGCATAAAGTTCTCGAAGAAGCACATCATTCGAAGATGACTATACATCCTGGAGGAGATAAGATGTATAGGGATATGAAGCGCATTTTCTTTTGGGCCGGAATGAAGAAAGACGTGGCAGAGTATGTTTCAAAGTGCATGGTGTGCCAACAAGTGAAAGTCGAGTCAAAGAAACCAGGTGGGCTATTACATCCATTGGAGGTCCCGCAATGGAAGTGGGAGAGTATTTCTATGGATTTTGTGGATGGATTGCCTAGGTCAAGAAAAGGGAACACGAGCATATGGGTCATAGTTGATAGACTTACGAAGAGTGCTCATTTCATTCCTGTAAAGAGCAAGAGGACCGCATCATGGCTAGCATCTATTTATCTCCGAGAGATTGTGCGGTTGCATGGAGTTCCTTCTAGCATAGTTAGCGATCGTGACCCAATTTTCACTAGCCAGTTCTGGAACAGTTTGCAAGAAGCGATGGGTACGCGATTGAATCTGAGTACAGCCTATCACCCCCAGACGGATGGCCAAACCGAAAGGGTGAATAGAGTGCTAGAAGATCTGTTGAGGCTCTGTGTTCTTGAGTTTGGTGGTACTTGGGAAGACCACCTTCCTCTTGTAGAGTTCGCTTATAATAATAGCTATCAAGCCAGCATAGGGATGGCACCATTTGAAGCTTTGTATGGGAGGCCATGTAGGTCACCATCTTGTTGGTGGGAGACAACAGATAGGCTTATACTTGGGCCCGATATGATACGGGACACATCCGAAAAAGTTGAATTGGTGGGAAGACGGATGAAAGCGGCCCAAGATAGACAGAAATCCTATGCTGACAAGCGAAGGGAAGATTTGGAATTCAAAGTGGGAGACAGGGTTTTCGTGAAGGTTTCTCCTTTGCGTAATGTAGTACGCGTTGGAGCAGTGGGGAAGCTGGCACCAAGGTTCGTAGGACCTTTCCCTATCACAGAGAGAATTGGAAAGATGGCCTATAAGGTGGAATTGCCCGAAAAGCTAGCCGGAGTGCACAATGTCTTTCATGTCTCGCATCTCCGAAAGTGCCTACATGAATCCGCTGAGGTGGTTGAACCAAGCATTCTTGAAGACATTGAGGTAGAGAAAGAAGCAACCTTGAGAAAAGCTCCGATTCGTATCTTGGGAACGGAGATCAAGAAGCTAAGGAATCGAGAAGTCAAGTTGGTGAAGGTTCAGTGGGGTGAAGCCGAAGAGGACGCAACTTGGGAAACCGAGGAGAAGATGCGTGGGCTTTATCCATTTCTTTTTGAGGGTACATTCTCGATCTCTTTTCCTATCTTTCTTTTGCCATCCATGTTTACCTTGTTTGTCTAGTTATCTCGTTAATCATGTCATGAGAACCTTAGGTAGAAACCCTTTGAATGAAACATGTATTTGAAACATGTTATGCTTGATGGTTGCAAGTGGTTGCAAGTGTTTGAACGTGGATACTCGTGGATGCATGATACACATTAGGCACTAAGATCGGCTCACACACTTTCATGTTGCATATGCATGAGTGCTTATACTTATTCATGGATGAAACTTGTTATGCTATCACGTGGATGTTGCATATGGATGAATGTTATGTGCACTCATGTAGAGATTATAAATCATGTTAGGAATTTGCATACATATGGACTCATTTCACTAACATACATATGCATTAAGGAGGTTTACTATATCAGTAACCGCCTGATTTTCGCATTAGATAAGTACATATACACACACCTTTGCATATAATCATACAGCATTTAGAATTTGTTAAGGACATTGACTGCATGTGGATGATGTTTTGAGTAGATGGATGATGGATGGTAGGATACGTTCTTCCTAACTTGGAGATTTCGAGGACGAAATCCTTTAAGGTGGGGAGGATGTAACAACCCGTATTTTTGAATAACATTTTATAACAAAAATCAAGGCAGAACTAAATGTTAAAATCTGAATCAAGGGAAACGGGCAGTGCCATTGCGTTCGTCTCGGAAAAATACGCGAAATAGATTCCGAGTTTTCGAAAATCGGAGTCCGTATGACCAAGTTATGGCCCGTCAAAGTTTTCAGAAAATTTCAAGTTCAAAAACAGTTCAAATTTGAATTTAGAATTCAAATTCAGCCAAAACAGACTGGGCGGGAAAATTCCCGCCCAGACAGGTCACAGGGGGGTCGACACTAGGGTCGACCTCCCCCCCAACCAGGTCGACACTAGAGTCGACCTGGGGGTCGACCTCCCTGGTCGGCCAGGTCCGCCTGGTGCACTTAATTGGGCTGTTTCGACCTGTTTTGTTGGCTAGTGACGGGATTTGATGGCTCGGATTGGATCTAGGGTTAATCCTATGGCTAATACTATCCTAATCTTCTATAAAAAAGACCCCTAAGCCTAGCCTAAATCACCATTATTCAACCCTACAACTAAGCTATGCCAAATTTGTTCCTCTCATGGCCTCCACCCTAATGCTAAAATTTCTAAGTTTATTTATATGAGAGATTTTGAGTTCATGCAAGTGTTTTCAAGCTCGTATGAGTGTTCTTAGTTTGCATTCAAGTCAAGTTGCGACATTTCCATTACAAAGCAAGGGTTTTTATTGATTTGGCTCAAGGGTTTTTCATTTGGAGCTTTCATATTTGGTTTTTTTGGTGATTGCATAAGGGCTTCGTCTCAATCTTTATAATAAATATTAATTTGTGTCTTCATAGCATTGTAAGCCCTTTTCTACTTTCTTTTTTGAACTATAAAGTTAAATGAATGTTGCAAGTTTGGGTTGATCATCATGATATGCAAGTTTGGTTGATCATTATGTTATGCAAGTTGGTTTAATCATTATGTATGACACATGTTGCTATGTTATGCAAGTTTGGGTTGATCATTATACACATGTTATCATGTTATGCAAGTTAAACTTGAGTTTATGAGCTTAAAGCTTCAAGCTTTATATTAAAGGTTGCACTTTGGCAACATGGAAGTTATCATATCCTTTATGATAACTTGCATGTGAGGCTAAATGCGAACTCCTAGCAACTTCTACATGTCATTTATCACCATGTATCACTTATATGCTAAGTTTGGTTTTATGCATACTTTTGAAGCCTAATAATGCAATATGCAAGTATATGAACATATGTACATTTCATATGTCACCATGTTAACTTGTGGCTTCAATACCTTTATGTCATGATTATGCTAAGTTCCCTATTTTATCCTTTATGCGTTGTTGCGATTATGTAAACGATGGGATTACGTTGGGGTTGGGTAACATTATGACATGAACATGGTTTTTATAACATGACGTGATATGTTAGCTTGTAATTATGTTTTGGAAACATAATGGACATGACACTTAGAAAATATAAGTGTGGCCAACTCGAGGTTGGGTTGAGTTTGTAGCATAAATCTACCCGGACCCGCCCGGCTTAACTAGTGGCTACAAACAATAGGACCCAATGTGAGAAGTTGGCCATGTTGTGCTCGAACCCGAGGTTAGACCAAGTTGTGGTGTAAAACTACCCGGACCCGTCCGGCTTAACTAGTAACCACAACAAGGTCTAATGTGAGTGGTTAAAGCACATTAAGTTAATTAATGCCTTCTGATTAGGGTTAAGTCATGGTCCACTTAATACTTAACCAATTTGGACTTGATGGGTTAATCGGGGTTAAGTCATGAACCTTGGGTACACTTAACCAATTTAATCCACATTTGGATCGGGTTAACCACATTTAACCCGTTAAGAAACCCTAGTTGCGTGGTCCTTTTCAGCAGTAACCCTCTTGATAGTATCATAAGACCCTAGGGACTAGGCTAGGGTGGGGCACGATTACTGGGCTGACATGTAAGCGACCAAAACGACGGCTGAGTAGTTACGCCGGTGTGGGTCCAGGCGGACTATGGTCGTGCACATAGTCCGGAGTTGGAAAATCAGGCACGGGTACCAGTAGATCTAGACTGTGCATACTTGATTTGTGTCCGAGGTTGACACCCTAGGACTTGATACACCCTAGGGTGGACCTAGCGCAGTTTAACTACATTTCATGTTTGGGCCGTATGACACCGACACTTGACGAGTTAGGCTTATAGGGAGCCGATCAACTAGACCGTGTAGTTGGACCTTGATTTAGGTCACCTCATGATATTGGGCCAAGCTTGGGCCAAGGGATCAATTCTTGTTTTTACTTGACATATTAGAATGCTAGTACACCCGTGGTGCAAAACTTAACCTTGATTATGCGATGACACCTTTATCTATCTTGTTAGTTAATCATCATGCCAGTATGTTGTTATCCTTATGTTCATCTCAGCTTCTCATGCCAGTTAACTTTACTAGTTCATGGACTGATAGTAGTTAGGGCTTACCAGTCTTTTTGACTGACCTGTTTTCTTTCGCCTCTTTTCTTCCGTTTCCCCCCCCCTCAGGTCCTCAGGGTGGGAACATTGGAGCTTAGCTTGGATCTTTATAGCTTGCTTACTGGATTTGCTCATGTACGGTTTTGGACATTGAGCTAGCTATGGTTTATCACTTCACTTTGTGGATAATACTTTATGTATTTCAGTTTTTCAGTTTATGCTTTTCTCTAGACTTTGTTTGTTGGAAAATAATGACCAAGTACTTTGTTTTAACTTGACTATGGTTTTGAAATGCTAGTTTTATCCACTGCTTTACTACTCTGTTTTACTTATATGTTCTGTCTTGTGATATCTGCATGCATGTTTACCTCGTTTAACGCCCCTCCAAAGCCAATGTACTTGCAAGAGTTACCTTGGCGGAGGTGGGGTGTTACAAACAGAAACTGGCTAGATTATTGCAACTGCTAGATGTTCCTGCTTGGAAGTGGGAACATATTTCCATGGACTTCAAAGATGGTTTGCCCAGAACCAGAAAAGGGAATGACAGTATTTGGGTGATCTTAGATCGCTTCACGAAGACCGCCCATTTCATACCTGTCATATCAAACAGAACTGCTCAGAGTCTGGCGCAGATATACTTCAATGAAATTGTTAGACTACACGAAGTGCCGGTCAGTATAGTTAGTGATAGAGATCCAATATTCACTAGCAAATTCTGGGAGGCATTTCAAGTAGAACTGGGAACAAAGCTGAACTTGAGCACTGCCTATCATCCACAGACAGATGGTCAGACTGATAGGGTGAATCGTATTTTAGAAGATCTATTACGGGCTTGTGTTCTAGATTTTGGTGGATCATGGGAAGACCATCTGCATTTGGCGGAATTCTCATATGACAATGTCGCCATTCGAAGCATTGTATGGTAGAATGTGTTGATCCCCTGCTTGTTGGGTCGAACCCGGTAATAGACTTGTGTTGGGGTCAGATATGATCTGAGAAGCTACCGACAAAGTCGATTTTATTAAGAAACGATTACTCGCCGCTCAAAGCCGACATAAGAGCTATGCTGATTCGAGAAGAAGGGATTTGGCTTTTTCTGTTGGTGATTATGTGTATATAAAGGTTTCTCCGATGAGAGGGGTGATTCGCTTTGGCAAAACTGGAAAATTAGCGCCTAGATTTATTGGTCCATTCCCTATACTAGAACGGATTGGAACTCTCGCTTATAGAATTCAATTGCCTGATTGGTTGCCTGGAGTGCATGATGTATTTCACATATCTCAACTTCGAAAGCACGTTCATGATCCAGACTTGATCGTGAAAGAAGCAGCTCAACAAGATATTGAAATTACTCCAGAATTAGCTATGAGGAGAGAGCCGCTAAAGATTATCGGCAAAGAAACCAAAGAGTTGAGGAACAAGAAAGTTCACTTAGTCAAAGTGCAATGGAGTGGAGATCCGTGAGATTGTACTTGGGAAACTGAGGAGAGCATTCAGAAAGCCTATCCTAGATGCCAAGTGGATATCTCTGATTGACTCCGGTGCAAGGTACATTTACCATACTTTGCATTACCAATTAGTTCTCTACTCTGTTGTTATTTTCTTTCCATGGATGTGCACTTTTAATTCTATAGCCTGAATGATTTTAAAAGAGTACAGAAATTGATTAGTATATTTTTGAAAAGTTAAAAACAAATTTCTTATTGTTTGCATTGTGTGATAGTAAATTTGATTAATTAATTTATTAAAACTATAGTTAATTTAATCAATAGAGAATGAATGGTAGAATTTATTCGATTGACTCACACATTGAACTGATATGAAAACAGATAGAAATATACACATGTGCATTATATATGTTTGAACAGGTAACCGGATTAGCTGTTGAGTAAAGAATTTATTTGCGTGCCCGACAAATAGGTAAACCTTAATGAGTTGGATGAGAAATATTAGTATATCAACTCCTGTGAGTGCCATTGGATGCGGAGTGCTAGTTATTCTGTGTGTAATAATAAATGTCACCATAGGATAGTAACAATTAATTTTGAACTACATTACAAGGCATACTTCATCATATACCACATAAGCATTTGGATCTTGTGTGACGAGGTGGAAGATTTACCATACGAGCGAGAGGCTTGTATGGCAATGACTATATTTTACAGGTTGAACTGATGACTGATATGGACATATAAAATTGTAACGATAAATTGCCAGATTAATAAAAAAAAACCACACGGGTCTGGAGTTGACAATAATCATGTCTCTCTAGTCATTAGATATGGCACATGGATTATTTATTTCCCACACGAGACGAGGTGACGAGGATTTATCCTCTGGAGCAATTAAAAATACACACTCCCTCAGGCTTTGACAGGGTGACGAGAATTTATTCTCTGGAGTTATTATCTATACACGCTCCCCTGTAAACACCAGAATATATCACTATAAATATGTGTATGCTTTATAGGATTTATTGGGTTAGGTACGGCCCAATAAATTTCCAAACCTCTCCCCGTAAAAAGGAGGTTATGGCGAAATTTTTCGAAAATTCCGGGTGTTACCCAAAAATTTTGAAGAATTTGAAAATTCTCAAAACTGAAAAGTTGGAGAATGGAAGCCAGATCGAACGTAGAGTTGATTAATTAAACCACTTTCGACTTTGTTCCTTTTCGGGGACGAAAAGTTTTAAGTGGGGGAGATTGTAACGACCCGGAAAATTTGAACCAATTTAAATTTTTTAAATTGGCTAAAATAGTGGATTTTAAATATTTAAAATAAATATTTTAAATAATAATGATGAAAAGTAAGTTTGAATCGAAGTTGAAAATAAATAAAACTACTTTGAATTATAAACAAGGCCTGAAATGGCGCGGTAGTTTCAAAATTTGAATTCAAACATCGACTGACCGTACCGGGTGCAAAACAAAACGGATTTGAGTGAAACCAAAAATATTTAAATGTGTTAGTGAATACCTTTCTAACGAATCTGAAAAATCGAAGTTTCAGAGCGAAAAGCAAAAGTAATGGCCAAATGAATTTTCAGAAAGGTCGCTATGGAATTTATATAGCCCGAGAAAATGGCAATTTTGCAAACGACCTCGCAATTCGACGAAACCACTTTTGTTGGGTCCGGGATGTTAAACTATTGCTAGGTTTCAAATTTCATAATTTTTGAAGTTAATATGTGAGCGTGGAAAAGGAAAACGTATTTTGGTCAATTACAGTTAAATTGGATCGAACAGAAATGGGCCATTTTTCAAACGATCTCAGAATTCGACAAAACTAGTTTTGTTGGGACCGTATCGTCAAAACATATCAAGATTTATTTTTCGGGAAGTTTTAGAATCAGTTTGTGGCCCTGGCAAATTGAATTGTACGTTCAAATTAAATATTGAATGTTTTATATTTTAATTTGAAGGAAAACTGACTGAAACAGTCGAATGGGCCTACAAAACATATCCCATTGTGTTCGGAATGGGGGTAAAACGCTAGGGATAAGAGTCGTTGGGTTTGGATTGGAGATCATGTTGGAAAACCCCCTTTTAAAAGCTCCCGGCCAATCAAAATTTATATAAAAAAAAAATCTCAGAACCCCCCCCCCCCCCCGATCGACGACGGAAGCCATCTCATCGCTTCTTGCCCATTTTCTGGAAAATCCACGCCGAATTAGCTCGAGCCCCAGTTGATGTTTTTGAAGAGCTCCTCCTCCTCTGCACATCCATAGCCAGTTCGCCTCCTGCCATCGCCTATGCGCGGAGATCTGGGCCTCCAAACTCCGACAGTTTAAAGCGCCGCCGCCACCTCTTCTCGTCGTCGAGCTACACCAGACCCACCTCGATTTGTGCATCTCCCCTCCCTCTACGACGCGGTGCAACCCGATTGAGACGACCCGATTTCCCGTTCTCACGGAAACAAGGTTATCTTTGGAATATAACACAGAAACATATAATAGCAGAACAGAATTAAATAAATACACCAGAATGAACAACAAAATATACTGGATAAAAGTAATCATCAGAGTTACACAGTATACAGGATCTTACTTAGTACAAATACAGTTCAGCTATACATAAATGTCTACAGCGGAAATAAACAAAATATGTACAATAGGAGCTGAACAGCATAAAAAGAAATAAATGATAGAATCCATCTTCAGCTCCAGCTATCCAGAAAGAACCAGCTAAACCTGAATACAAGGCTGCCCGTGTAGAAAAAGGGGCACCCGAGTTTGAAAGTGAAACAAACTACGAGTCAGTCATGGGACTGGTATGAGAAATCCACTCAACACATATATAATTGGCTAATCACAGGACCACGCCACTTTCGTGGAACGGGTTTACTCCATTGGATTGCCAGTGCTTTAAAACAAATTTTTCTTTTAAACATCGTTATGCTTTTTATAAAAATGAAGCCGTTATAAGACTCAGTTCCCATCACACAATGCAACGCAAACCGGAGGATAGAGTTTTTACCTTATAACGGCCAAGATATGCTTGATACGAATAAAACAAAGGCATTTGATATTATTGCTAGTGTTTATATGTTTTGAAAACAATTTCAAATCATAACTATCAATCATAGACGACATGAGCGTCCCATGCCACTATGTCGCCAAATATATATATACAATCGAAATCGCACGATGTCGTATTTGGAAATTGGATTTCCGTCATGAACCAAGGCAAAAGATAGTCCTTACCAACTTCGTGACTCTCTAGCCCGAGCCACAGGGTCAGAGCGCATCGACCCTTGGAGCGACAGGGCCGGTCCACCGATGTGGATTAAAATTCCTGAACAATACGTTTCCCCGCCCTTTGGGGCGTAAACGAGCCAACGAATGACTCCATCGGACCCGGATCGTCCGATCAAACCGAGGCGCCTCGCAACAGCAACAACCACATAGGTGAAAAGTATATAAATGTCAGGGCTGGTAGGTCACTGACACCACCCTAGCTAGAAAGAAACGCATGCCCTCCCTGAGGTCCTTCCTCCCGTTTTAGGTTCCTACCGGGGTGTGAGACTCGCGAATTCACATTATACACAAAGCTACGCCACACAGGCGGTGCTTTGATCATCACCACAAGACTTTGCTTTTCAACAGAAGCCCTGATCACTGCATCTTAGCATGCCACACAGAATAAATCCTATGTCAGACACACAGTCCATTTACAAGTCCGTTCTGGGTCTGAACGAAACCGGAGGCACTAAATACCTCGCAAACCCTTCGACCAACACGTACGTTTGAACGATCACCACTCATTATCCATATTTCGGGATGCCTCCCAATCAGGACCTCGGTTACCATCCAAACGAGGTGAAGATCTCCGGTCTTCGACCATCGTCTTCATCTTCGAATTTCAATCGTCGGTCGATTATTCGAAATGAGAATTAACTCGGCCTTTTCAAATAATTCACGTATATTTAGAATTTCAAATCGATTTATTTCAATGGGTAAATTATTCGACAACACCAATTGTGTTCTTTATATAGTTTTCACACCAAACACATTCAACCATCAAACATCACATAAATCAAGCAAATTCAGTTATTTCCATTCCATATCGCTTACGATATTTTATAACTATTTATCGCTATTTTTATTTATTTTAAAATAGCCATTTTATTCAAAACGACGCTTCGGGCCTTAAGGCGGCCGTGGCGCTGTTTTTCTTCAGATTTGATTTACACATATCTGAAAATCTAACCGTTGGATCTTCACAAAATTTACATCATTAGAAAGGTCTTTTCGAAACGAATCCAACGGTTCCAGTTTCGGGAAAATCCGACGGTCGGATCTCCCGGTACAATCGTTTGAAATTTCGATTTCAAAATACGAACTGCAGCGTCGTTATTCGATTAAATATAATTTTATTTATATATATAAATAAATATAATCGTTTCTGGCGCTGTTTTTCTTCAGATTTGAATTAAACATTCCAGACAATCCAACCGTTGGATTTTTACAAGGTTGGTGCCGTTGGAAAGATTATTCCAAGGCGAATCCGACGGTTGAGGTTTCGGGAAAATCCAATGGTCGGATTTCCCGTACTAGTCGTTTGAAATCACGGTTTCAAAATACGAACTGCACGGCCTCGTTTCGTTTTAATTTTATTTATATTTATATAGTTATATAAATATAGTTCATTCAATGATTTCTATATCGTTTTCACTTCAAAAAATTTTCTAACTCCTTAAATTTTGGAAAAATTTCGCCATAACCTCCCCTGTACCGGGAGCGTCGGGAAATCGCAAATAGCGTCCCGGTCCTTCTAGTCTCAAAAAGAAAAAGAAGAAGCCAAGCGGCTAGCCAATAGGCTCAAAATCATCACCCAAACAAATCAGTAAATGTGTACCTATTTGTCGGGCACAAAATTTTATTCCTCTTCTCTAGCCCCTTTGCTATAACCTGTTCAAAGAATATTGCATGTACATATATATATACAGTTCATATCATTTTTCATTTTCTATTCGATTTCATATTCGATTTCTATTTGGTTTAAAAACACCATTCATTCTAATGTTACATAAATAGGTGCAAATCATTTCATTAGTTAATTAATGAATATTTCAACTCATCTATGTTTATTTTGAACAAGTGGCTATTTTTAACACTTCGCATTTTAACGATTTATGCATACAATAAAAATGTGATTTTTATTGTAAAACAATTCATTTCAAAACACTATTTTTCTATACAGTTCATATAGTCGATAAAAGGTGATTTTTATTATCAAACAGTTTATTTCAAAATATGAATACCATTCAACACATGAATTTCTAAACAACGAATGAATATCAATTCAACACATGAATGTTTTCAATAGTTTTTATATATAGATAAAAATGTGATTTTTATTATCTAACAATTTATTTCAAAATATGAATACCATTCAACACATGAATTTCTAAACAACGAATGAATATCAATTCAACACATGAATGTTTTCAATAGTTTTTAGATATAGATAAAAATGTGATTTTTATTATCTAACAATTTATTTCAAAATATGAATACCATTCAACACATGAATCTCTAAACAACGAATGAATATCAATTCAACACATGAATGTTTTCTATATAAGGAATAAATATAGTTTAAGCATATGAAAATAATTCAAACACACAAATATTATTCAAAATTTCGGCAGCATAACGGCAGGGTAGTTACACCGGCACCGTCCCTAGTACGGCTCCTCGCTCTACCTTAAAACCTCGCGGTTTTTGACAATGGGAAACATGCATCTAGTTCGCACGCAGGCGGCATGTATATATATATTTCATTTCCACAAACTAATCCTATGTGGTTTCAACCAAATATTTCTCAACCACAAATGGGTATTTTTCAACCACAATCAACCAATATCCAACACAAACAATCCCAAACAATCATTCAATTTTCACCACAATTTCAACCAATAAATATCGTCCATGGTTTGTGGACGAGGGGCGTATATATATATATATATATATTTATATATAGCAATTCACTTTTACTTCACACACATATATATATAAATTTTAAATCAGAAATCTCACCAATAGCTATCCAACTGCACGACTCTTCCTAATAGAAATCTTCGCCTATTTGTCGCTTTCACCCGTATTCTCTGCATATGTAAAAATCGAATTTTTACGATGCTATTCGATATATAAAAATATGATTACTACCTCGACTTTCGATATATAAAAAAATATGATTTTTACTTTCGCTTTCAACATATAAAAATATGATTTTTACTTTTGCTTTCAACATATAAAAATATGATTTTTACTTTTGCTTTCAACATATAAAAATATGATTTTTACTTTTGCTTTCACATATAAAAAATATGATTTTTTACTTGTGCTTTCACATATAAAAACATGATTTTTATTTTTGCTTTCACATATAAAAATATGTTTTCAATTTTTGACAAAATCCGTTTTCTAGTTTATAAGTCATTTTAAAATCAGTTTTTATATTCTTTAAAATTTCTTTAAAATCAAATCAGTTTTTATTTTAAAAAAAACAAAATCAGTTTTTATACGTTTTAAAATTCAGTTTTGAATACTTTTAAAAATTCAGTTTTTATAACTTTAAAAAAAATCAGTTTTATTAACTTAAAAAAATCAGTTTTTAAATCTTCTTAAAATCAGTTTTTATAGTTTTATAAAACAGTTTTTAAAATCTTTAAAATAATCAGTTTTAAAATTCAAACATAAAACAGTTTTAATCTTTTTAAATTCTGTTTTACTCTTTTTAAATTCTGTTTTATATTTTTTTTTTTTTAAACTAACAATTCAGTTTTAAAATACTTATATAAAAAAAAAATCAATTCAGTTTTTTACTTTTATAAAATCAGTTTATATACTTTTATAAAATCAGTTTATATATTTTTTTTTTCATACAGAATAATAAAATAAAAATAAAAATAAAAATATAAAGCGACTTACAGCGGGGGGGGGTTTCTGCAGTTCGACGGAGGCCCCTCGAGGTGGGCGTTCGCTGGTTCGAACGGTGGTGGCGGTCTTCGATCTCCAGGGGGGCGTCGCGATGCTTGGGGTCTGGTGGCGGCTTGGGTCTTCGGGGTGAGGGCGCTGGGAGGAGGAGGCGCTTCGAGGGTAAGGGCGGCGGCTCTGGGTTCCGTCGGCGTCGATCTTTAGGGGGGGCGGCGGCTTCGATTAGCTTAGGGTTTTTTTTTTTTTTTTTTTTTATTCTGTTCGTTCGAAATTAAAAAGGAACGGGCGGGGGGGGGGGGGGGGGGGGGGGGCAGGAAGAAGAACCAAGGGAGGGAGGGAAATTAAATTAATATTTTTTTTTTTTATTAATTAATTATTTATTTTGTGAAAAGGTTGACTTTTACATACGACCTCGAAACGAGGCCCACCGCCTGTCGTCCATAGCGTTTAACCCCCATTCCGAACACAATGGGATATATATCGCAAGCTGATTTGATCGTTACAATCAGTTTCCGTTGAATTTACATTTAAACCACTATATTGAATTTTAAACGTACATTTCAAATTACCGGGGCCACATACTAACTAGAAAAATTCCAGAAAAATATTTTCTAGCTTCGTATTGACGATACGGTCCTAACAAAACTAGTTTCGTCGAATTCTGAGACCGTTTGAAAAATGGCCAATTTCCAGTCGATTAAATTCAACAGAAACTGGTTAAACGCGTTTTCCTTTGCCACGCTCACATATTGATTCGAAAAATTATGAAATTTGAAACCTAGCAATAACTTGACACTGCGGATCTAACAAAAGTGGTTTCGTCTAAATCCGAGGTCATTTGCAAAATATCCATTTTTAAGGGCCTGAATTCCATAGCGACTATTCAGAATTTTCAACTGGACATATCTTTTGATTCCCGCTATCAAATTTCGATTGGTCGGATTCGTTAGAAAGATATCATCAATTAGATACTAATGTTTTTGGTCTCACTAAAATCCGGATTGTTTTGCACCCGGTATATTCAATTGAAGTTTGAAATCGAATTATCGAACTACCGCGCCATTTTCAATTCTATATATAATTATAATTAATTATATTCGTTTTCAAATGTCGATTCAACTCAGTTTTCATCGCCATTACTTAAAAAATTTTTGTTTTAAATATTTAAAATCTATTATTTTAGCCAATTTAAAATTTTTAAATTGGTTCAGATTTTCTGGGTCGTTACAATCTCCCCCACTTAAAACTTTTCGTCCCCGAAAAGGAATAAAGTCGAAAGTGGTTTGATAATTCTACGATCACACAATACAACAACCAATTTGT
The DNA here is from genome assembly GCA_030737875.1 of Allium sativum. Classification (NCBI taxonomy): domain Eukaryota; kingdom Viridiplantae; phylum Streptophyta; class Magnoliopsida; order Asparagales; family Amaryllidaceae; genus Allium; species Allium sativum. The sequence continues at coordinate 992,640,059 of CM060924.1, read as the reverse complement.
TTTTAATATTCAGAGTATAGAATAAACAATACACATCCATGGGAAGAAAATAGCAACAGAATAGAATAGAGAATTATATGGTAATGCAAGGTAGGGTAAATGTACCTTGCACCGGAGTCAATCAGAGATATCTACTCGGCATCTAGGATAAGCTTTCTGAATGCTCTCCTCAGTTTCCCAAGTACAATCTCGCGGATCTCCACTCCATTGCACTTTGACTAAGTGAACCTTCTTGTTTCTCAGCTCTTTGGTTTCTTTGCCGATAATCTTTAGCGGCTCTCGCCTCACAGCTAATTCTGGAGTAATTTCAATGTCCTGCTGAGCTGCTTCTTCCACGATCAAGTCTGGATCATGAACGTGCTTTCGAAGTTGAGATATGTGAAATACATCATGCACACCAGGCAACCAGTCAGGCAGTTTGACCCTATAAGCGAGAGTTCCAATCCGTTCCAGAATAGGAAACGGACCAATGAATTTGGGTGCTAACTTCCCAGTTTTACCGAACCTGATAACTCCTCTCATCGGCGATACTTTCAAATATACATAGTCGCCAACCTCAAAGGATATATCTCTTCTTCTTTTATCGGCATAGCTCTTTTGTCGGCTTTGAGCGGCGAGCAATCGTTTCTTAATAAAATCGACTTTGTCGGCCGCTTCTCGAATCATATCGGGACCCAACACAAGTCTATTTCCAGGCTCGACCCAACAAGCAGGAGATCGGCAAGGTCTACCATACAATGCTTCGAATGGCGACATTGTCAGACTCGCCTGGTAGCTGTTGTTATAAGAGAATTCAGCCAAATGTAGATGGTCTTCCCATGATCCACCGAAATCTATAATACAAGCCCGCAATAGATCTTCTAAAATACGATTCACCCTCTCAGTCTGACCGTCTGTCTGAGGATGATAAGCGGTGCTCAAGTTTAACTTCGTTCCCAGCTCGACTTGAAATGCTTCCCAGAATTTGCTAGTGAATATTGTATCTCTATCACTTACTATACTGAGCGGCACTCCATGTAGTCTAACTATTTCCCTGAAGTAAATCTGCGCCAGACTCTGAGCAGTTCTATTTGATTTGACAGGTATGAAATGGGCGGTCTTCGTGAAGCGATCTACGATCACCCAAATACTGTCATTTCCTTTTCTGGTTCTGGGCAAACCATCAATGAAATCCATAGAAATATGCTCCCACTTCCAACCAGGAACTTCCAGTGGTTGTAATAATCCAGCCAATTTCTGTTGGTCGCTTTTGACTAGTTGGCAAGTAGGGCATCGACTGACATATATTGAAATGTCTCTTTTTAACGACTTCCACCAGAATGTGCGTTTGATATCGTTATACATTTTATTCACACCTGGATGGATACTGAGCTTAGATTTGTGGCATTCATCAAGCACCTCTCTTCTGAGTTCAGGAATTTCTGGAACGCAAATTCGTCCTTCCAACCTCAGAATCCCTTCGCTGTCTAACTGGAAATCCGAAGCATTGCCTTCACGAATTCGCTGACTTATTCCTTTGATAAATTGGTCGTCCTTTTGGAGAGCCGATATCTTATCAATCAATGAAGTCGCAATGATGAAACTGGCGATCATTACATTCTTTCGGCTTAGCGCATCGGCCACGACATTGGCTTTTCCTGGAGTATATATAATTTCAAAGTCATATGCTGCAAGAAACTCCAGCCAACGTTGCTGCCTCAAATTTAAGTCCTTCTGAGTGAACAGATACTTTAATGACTGGTGGTCTGTAAACAGTTCAAACTTCTCGCCTAAAAGATAGTGTCTCCATATTTTCAACGAGAATATGATAGCCAATAACTCAAGATCATGAGTTACGTAGTTTTTCTCGTGCGGCTTCAGCTGACGGCTAGCATAAGCAATCACTTGACCTCTTTGCATTAACACTGCGCCGAGGCCTTCTCTAGAAGCATCAGTCCAGACTTTTAAATCTTGGTTGCCATCGATGATGGTTAACACTGGAGCTGTGGTTAATCTTAACTTTAGCTCCTCGAAAGCCTCCTCACTTTCCTGAGTCCATTTGAATTTAGAATGCTTCTTTGTAAGCTTCGTTAAGTGGCCAGATATCTTCGAAAAGTCTTTAACGAACTTTCGGTAATAGCTAGCCAATCCGAGAAAACTGCGGACTTCAGTGGGAGTACTGGGCTGTTTCCAATTCTGAATAGCTGTGATTTTGCTTGGATCCACAGCGATTCCATCTTTCGATACTACATGACCCAGAAATTTCACTTCATCTTGCCAGAAGATACATTTGGAAAACTTGGCTTTCAATACATTCCTTCTGAGAATTTCTAGAACCTGTTCCAGATGCTTTTCATGTTCGGCCTTTGATTTAGAGAAGATTAGAATATCATCAATAAAAACCAGAACAAATTTATTCAAAACTCCTCTGAATACCCTGTTCATTAGATCGACGAAATAGGCTGGAGCGTTACATAAGCCGAACGGCATTACTAACCACTCGTAGAATAAGTCGGGGCCTCTGAACGCTGTCATTGGAACACACTCTTCGGCAATTCGAAGTTGATGGAAACCTGTAGCTAGGTCCATTCTTGAAAATACTTGTGCTCCATTTAATCGATCCAACAAATCATCTATTCGCGGCAATGGATATTTATTCTTTATGGTTTGCTTGTTCAGATCACGATAATCCACACATAGACGTAGAGTACCATCAGATTTTGGGACAAATACCACTGCTGCACCCCAATCAGAGAAACTAGGCCTTATCAGACCTTTCCATACTAGTTGTCTTGTTTGATTGTCTAATTCCTCCTTCTCTTTCAAGGACATTCTTCGAATAGCGTGAACTACCGGCCTTGCATTGGGAACTAAAGCAATCTTGAAATCTATTTCTCTCTGCGGAGGTAAGCGAACAACTTCCTCGAACACATCCGCATAGTTCTTGACAACAGGGATGTCTTTAATGAGGTCAGGAATATTCTCTGTGATTTCAGGGATACTTTCTATTTGGGCTGGAGAAACATCGAGAGCTGACCAGAAATCTTTTCTATTCGAAGTCGGGCCTTCACAAGGTATGGTTATATAATTTCCCAATTGTGCCTTTGCCTTTACAACTCTGTCGGCGCATTTAACCTCCGCTTCATATTTGGTTAGCCAATCCAATCCGAGAATAAGATCGAATTCATCAAAATTCATGACGACGGAGATAACAGGGAATTTATAGCAAGAAAAAGAGACAGGCACTGCACAAACCCAACTGAGATTGATGGAACCTCCAACTGGATTTCGGACGGTCATTGGCTCTTTGAGCTTCTTCAAATTCAAATCCAACTTCTTGACTGCACTCTTTGCAATAAAGCTTCGTGACGCGCCTGTGTCAAACAGTACTTTAACTGGGATGTTTTTGACATTGAGCATGCCTTCCAAAACATCAGATCTTTCTTGCCTATCTGAGGGCTCAGAAGTTTCTGCTACTTCATTTACTTGAACCATTTCTGGCTTGTTTAACTGCGGGCAATCCTTTGCAAGATGACCAGCTTCGTGGCACTGTTTGCACTCTCTATTCTCTTGGAACTCCCCGTCAGTTCTGAACCTTTTCTTCTGTTGCTTTCGATTTGCTCTATATCCTTCTTTTCTTTGTTTCTTTAAAGATCTGCAACTTATCGACAAATGTCCTTTCTTATTGCAGTTAGAGCAAGTAGCGGTCGTTATTCGTTCGCTCCCAGATTCAGCCCTTTTTCTCTTGGCACTGGGCTTCTTATTGACCTCAGACATTGTACTTGCCTCGGGATAATCAGTTTCCGACTCTGTTTTATCACTAGAACAGACTTCTTCCTCGTCGCGTAACATTCCTTTCTTATGAAGATCTTCATATTGATAAGCCATGTAAATCATCTCTGGAAAAGGAAGCTTCACATGCCCCAATACTCTATTCTGGTATTTCCTTTGAAGTCCATGAATAAATCTCAGATTCTTTCTCTTTGTATTCTGAATCAGATGGGGAGCAAAGTGAGCAAGTTCCTTGAATTTCTTGTGATATTCTGGGATGGTCATATCACCTTGAATCAAATAAGAAAATTCATCACATAATCTCTCGGTCGCTTCGGGAGGAGTAAATCTTTCTAAGAAAATAACTTTGAATCTATCCCAGGTGATATCACCTTCTGGATTATTTTCTATAACTGAATCCCACCAGAACAAAGCTTCATCTTTGAGTGCCCAGGAGGCCAGTAATCTTTTCTGGTCATCCCTCAGCTTTAATGCTTCGAAGATTTTCTCAGCCGAACGAATCCAAGCTTGTGTCTTCATAATAGATTCTTCACCAGAGAACGGTATTCCACCCATATTTCGATATTTGATTAATAGGGCCTCAATATCCGGCTCTGCATTCCTTCTGTTTCTGACACTCATTTTCTAGAACTTCTGCAAATTGCAGATCAACTGTCAGGTCACAGAAAAGGTATTAAAATATAGAGACAAATACTTGAAGTGTAAATGTGTCTATCGAAGTGTATTCATTCTGCTTTACTCATACTAGGATATTACTGATCCTATCTGTATTGAGTTACCCATCCTAGAACACTACTGGTTCTATTTCTGACGAGTTCGTTCAAATGTTATATTCCAGAACTAAGCTTAACCAAAGCTCTGATACCACGTTGAGACGACCCGATTTCCCGTTCTCACGGAAACAAGGTTATCTTTGGAATATAACACAGAAACATATAATAGCAGAACAGAATTAAATAAATACACCAGAATGAACAACAAAATATACTGGATAAAAGTAATCATCAGAGTTACACAGTATACAGGATCTTACTTAGTACAAATACAGTTCAGCTATACATAAATGTCTACAGCGGAAATAAACAAAATATGTACAATAGGAGCTGAACAGCATAAAAAGAAATAAATGATAGAATCCATCTTCAGCTCCAGCTATCCAGAAAGAACCAGCTAAACCTGAATACAAGGCTGCCCGTGTAGAAAAAGGGGCACCCGAGTTTGAAAGTGAAACAAACTACGAGTCAGTCATGGGACTGGTATGAGAAATCCACTCAACACATATATAATTGGCTAATCACAGGACCACGCCACTTTCGTGGAACGGGTTTACTCCATTGGATTGCCAGTGCTTTAAAACAAATTTTTCTTTTAAACATCGTTATGCTTTTTATAAAAATGAAGCCGTTATAAGACTCAGTTCCCATCACACAATGCAACGCAAACCGGAGGATAGAGTTTTTACCTTATAACGGCCAAGATATGCTTGATACGAATAAAACAAAGGCATTTGATATTATTGCTAGTGTTTATATGTTTTGAAAACAATTTCAAATCATAACTATCAATCATAGACGACATGAGCGTCCCATGCCACTATGTCGCCAAATATATATATACAATCGAAATCGCACGATGTCGTATTTGGAAATTGGATTTCCGTCATGAACCAAGGCAAAAGATAGTCCTTACCGACTTCGTGACTCTCTAGCCCGAGCCACAGGGTCAGAGCGCATCGACCCTTGGAGCGACAGGGCCGGTCCACCGATGTGGATTAAAATTCCTGAACAATACGTTTCCCCGCCCTTTGGGGCGTAAACGAGCCAACGAATGACTCCATCGGACCCGGATCGTCCGATCAAACCGAGGCGCCTCGCAACAGCAACAACCACATAGGTGAAAAGTATATAAATGTCAGGGCTGGTAGGTCACTGACACCACCCTAGCTAGAAAGAAACGCATGCCCTCCCTGAGGTCCTTCCTCCCGTTTTAGGTTCCTACCGGGGTGTGAGACTCGCGAATTCACGTTATACACAAAGCTACGCCACACAGGCGGTGCTTTGATCATCACCACAAGACTTTGCTTTTCAACAGAAGCCCTGATCACTGCATCTTAGCATGCCACACAGAATAAATCCTATGTCAGACACACAGTCCATTTACAAGTCCGTTCTGGGTCTGAACGAAACCGGAGGCACTAAATACCTCGCAAACCCTTCGACCAACACGTACGTTTGAACGATCACCACTCATTATCCATATTTCGGGATGCCTCCCAATCAGGACCTCGGTTACCATCCAAACGAGGTGAAGATCTCCGGTCTTCGACCATCGTCTTCATCTTCGAATTTCAATCGTCGGTCGATTATTCGAAATGAGAATTAACTCGGCCTTTTCAAATAATTCACGTATATTTAGAATTTCAAATCGATTTATTTCAATGGTTAAATTATTCGACAACACCAATTGTGTTCTTTATATAGTTTTCACACCAAACACATTCAACCATCAAACATCACATAAATCAAGCAAATTCAGTTATTTCCATTCCATATCGCTTACGATATTTTATAACTATTTATCGCTATTTTTATTTATTTTAAAATAGCCATTTTATTCAAAACGACGCTTCGGGCCTTAAGGCGGCCGTGGCGCTGTTTTTCTTCAGATTTGATTTACACATATCTGAAAATCTAACCGTTGGATCTTCACAAAATTTACATCATTAGAAAGGTCTTTTCGAAACGAATCCAACGGTTCCAGTTTCGGGAAAATCCGACGGTCGGATCTCCCGGTACAATCGTTTGAAATTTCGATTTCAAAATACGAACTGCAGCGTCGTTATTCGATTAAATATAATTTTATTTATATATATAAATAAATATAATCGTTTCTGGCGCTGTTTTTCTTCAGATTTGAATTAAACATTCCAGACAATCCAACCGTTGGATTTTTACAAGGTTGGTGCCGTTGGAAAGATTATTCCAAGGCGAATCCGACGGTTGAGGTTTCGGGAAAATCCAATGGTCGGATTTCCCGTACTAGTCGTTTGAAATCACGGTTTCAAAATACGAACTGCACGGCCTCGTTTCGTTTTAATTTTATTTATATTTATATAGTTATATAAATATAGTTCATTCAATGATTTCTATATCGTTTTCACTTCAAAAAATTTTCTAACTCCTTAAATTTTGGAAAAATTTCGCCATAACCTCCCCTGTACCGGGAGCGTCGGGAAATCGCAAATAGCGTCCCGGTCCTTCTAGTCTCAAAAAGAAAAAGAAGAAGCCAAGCGGCTAGCCAATAGGCTCAAAATCATCACCCAAACAAATCAGTAAATGTGTACCTATTTGTCGGGCACAAAATTTTATTCCTCTTCTCTAGCCCCTTTGCTATAACCTGTTCAAAGAATATTGCATGTACATATATATACAGTTCATATCATTTTTCATTTTCTATTCGATTTCATATTCGATTTCTATTTGGTTTAAAAACACCATTCATTCTAATGTTACATAAATAGGTGCAAATCATTTCATTAGTTAATTAATGAATATTTCAACTCATCTATGTTTATTTTGAACAAGTGGCTATTTTTAACACTTCGCATTTTAACGATTTATGCATACAATAAAAATGTGATTTTTATTGTAAAACAATTCATTTCAAAACACTATTTTTCTATACAGTTCATATAGTCGATAAAAGGTGATTTTTATTATCAAACAGTTTATTTCAAAATATGAATACCATTCAACACATGAATTTCTAAACAACGAATGAATATCAATTCAACACATGAATGTTTTCAATAGTTTTTATATATAGATAAAAATGTGATTTTTATTATCTAACAATTTATTTCAAAATATGAATACCATTCAACACATGAATTTCTAAACAACGAATGAATATCAATTCAACACATGAATGTTTTCAATAGTTTTTAGATATAGATAAAAATGTGATTTTTATTATCTAACAATTTATTTCAAAATATGAATACCATTCAACACATGAATCTCTAAACAACGAATGAATATCAATTCAACACATGAATGTTTTCTATATAAGGAATAAATATAGTTTAAGCATATGAAAATAATTCAAACACACAAATATTATTCAAAATTTCGGCAGCATAACGGCAGGGTAGTTACACCGGCACCGTCCCTAGTACGGCTCCTCGCTCTACCTTAAAACCTCGCGGTTTTTGACAATGGGAAACATGCATCTAGTTCGCACGCAGGCGGCATGTATATATATATTTCATTTCCACAAACTAATCCTATGTGGTTTCAACCAAATATTTCTCAACCACAAATGGGTATTTTTCAACCACAATCAACCAATATCCAACACAAACAATCCCAAACAATCATTCAATTTTCACCACAATTTCAACCAATAAATATCGTCCATGGTTTGTGGACGAGGGGCGTATATATATATATATATATATATTTATATATAGCAATTCACTTTTACTTCACACACACATATATATAAATTTTAAATCAGAAATCTCACCAATAGCTATCCAACTGCACGACTCTTCCTAATAGAAATCTTCGCCTATTTGTCGCTTTCACCCGTATTCTCTGCATATGTAAAAATCGAATTTTTACGATGCTATTCGATATATAAAAATATGATTACTACCTCGACTTTCGATATATAAAAAAATATGATTTTTACTTTCGCTTTCAACATATAAAAATATGATTTTTACTTTTGCTTTCAACATATAAAAATATGATTTTTACTTTTGCTTTCAACATATAAAAATATGATTTTTACTTTTGCTTTCACATATAAAAAATATGATTTTTTACTTGTGCTTTCACATATAAAAACATGATTTTTATTTTTGCTTTCACATATAAAAATATGTTTTCAATTTTTGACAAAATCCGTTTTCTAGTTTATAAGTCATTTTAAAATCAGTTTTTATATTCTTTAAAATTTCTTTAAAATCAAATCAGTTTTTATTTTAAAAAAAACAAAATCAGTTTTTATACGTTTTAAAATTCAGTTTTGAATACTTTTAAAAATTCAGTTTTTATAACTTTAAAAAAAAATCAGTTTTATTAACTTAAAAAAATCAGTTTTTAAATCTTCTTAAAATCAGTTTTTATAGTTTTATAAAACAGTTTTTAAAATCTTTAAAATAATCAGTTTTAAAATTCAAACATAAAACAGTTTTAATCTTTTTAAATTCTGTTTTACTCTTTTTAAATTCTGTTTTATATTTTTTTTTTTTTAAACTAACAATTCAGTTTTAAAATACTTATATAAAAAAAAAATCAATTCAGTTTTTTACTTTTATAAAATCAGTTTATATACTTTTATAAAATCAGTTTATATATATTTTTTTTTCATACAGAATAATAAAATAAAAATAAAAATAAAAATATAAAGCGACTTACAGCGGGGGGGGTTTCTGCAGTTCGACGGAGGCCCCTCGAGGTGGGCGTTCGCTGGTTCGAACGGTGGTGGCGGTCTTCGATCTCCAGGGGGGCGTCGCGATGCTTGGGGTCTGGTGGCGGCTTGGGTCTTCGGGGTGAGGGCGCTGGGAGGAGGAGGCGCTTCGAGGGTAAGGGCGGCGGCTCTGGGTTCCGTCGGCGTCGATCTTTAGGGGGGGCGGCGGCTTCGATTAGCTTAGGGTTTTTTTTTTTTTTTTTTTTTTATTCTGTTCGTTCGAAATTAAAAAGGAACGGGGGGGGGGGGGGGGGGGGGGGCAGGAAGAAGAACCAAGGGAGGGAGGGAAATTAAATTAATATTTTTTTTTTTTTATTAATTATTTATTTATTTTGTGAAAAGGTTGACTTTTACATACGACCTCGAAACGAGGCCCACCGCCTGTCGTCCATAGCGTTTAACCCCCATTCCGAACACAATGGGATATATATCGCAAGCTGATTTGATCGTTACAATCAGTTTCCGTTGAATTTACATTTAAACCACTATATTGAATTTTAAACGTACATTTCAAATTACCGGGGCCACATACTAACTAGAAAAATTCCAGAAAAATATTTTCTAGCTTCGTATTGACGATACGGTCCTAACAAAACTAGTTTCGTCGAATTCTGAGACCGTTTGAAAAATGGCCAATTTCCAGTCGATTAAATTCAACAGAAACTGGTTAAACGCGTTTTCCTTTGCCACGCTCACATATTGATTCGAAAAATTATGAAATTTGAAACCTAGCAATAACTTGACACTGCGGATCTAACAAAAGTGGTTTCGTCTAAATCCGAGGTCATTTGCAAAATATCCATTTTTAAGGGCCTGAATTCCATAGCGACTATTCAGAATTTTCAACTGGACATATCTTTTGATTCCCGCTATCAAATTTCGATTGGTCGGATTCGTTAGAAAGATATCATCAATTAGATACTAATGTTTTTGGTCTCACTAAAATCCGGATTGTTTTGCACCCGGTATATTCAATTGAAGTTTGAAATCGAATTATCGAACTACCGCGCCATTTTCAATTCTATATATAATTATAATTAATTATATTCGTTTTCAAATGTCGATTCAACTCAGTTTTCATCGCCATTACTTAAAATATTTATTTTAAATATTTAAAATCTATTATTTTAGCCAATTTAAAATTTTTAAATTGGTTCAGATTTTCTGGGTCGTTACACCGATCGTCCTCTCGTGCCTCGGATTTCATGAAAACTACAAACCTAGTTTTGAACAGGTTTGAAACTATACGACTATATAATAGCAGTTTAAAGCGCTACCGTTTTTGATTTCATTGTAAAAATTATATCTTTTTCGTTTCTTAACGAAATTCAGTGAAACAAGAGACAGTGGACTCGTGTGGATGTCTTCTACATTCTAGAAGAGACCGAATATTTTTCTGAGCCTTCTGCTATTTTTGTTGGAGTGGAGCCCAATGTGCACTACTACAAAACAGGCCTGTTGCTTCACCTCATTTGCATCAGTTGTAGCAAAACCAGATGCTAATAACAATATCTGCATCGGTTCTATATGAAAGGTCGATGCAATTGTAAGAGGAAAGCAGTAGATAACACAAAACTGCAGTTTGCATCGGTTCTATGTAAAAACCGATGAAAATAAACCGATGCAAAAAGTTTAATTGCACTGGTTATAAATTATAGCCGATGCAAATAAAATTACTTCTACAAGCAAAAAATCCACAATTACTTGCATCGGTTAAACTAGGGATGCAAATTTTTTAACCCTTTTATACACATCATTGGACACGTGAAAATATTCCCCCCCTTTTGCACGTTGCTTCCCGCTACTCCTCCCCGGTTCCTTTTTCATTTTCCCAAAAATTTACTTCGTCATTATCCCCAAAAAAAAAGACTTCGATTATTTAAAAAAAAAACTGAAGAAGAGAAATCGGATTTCCCCAAAAGTTGATTGAGCAGATCGATCGGATTTCCCTTAAAGGTTGATTGAGCAGATCGGATTTTCCAGAAGACGCTTCTCAATTCGTCGATTGCTTGGACTGACTACGCCAGGTATCGATTCTATACCTTGTTCGGATTTTCCAGAAGACGCTTCCATTTTCTTTTCCTGACCACTCCGAGTTATTATTAGTTTTACAAAGATAAGAAAATTTGTGCTTTTGTTCGACAAGATGGATAGGTTTATCTGGTTAAGAGATACGTTCAATCTTGTATATGGATGTTCTGATGTGTTTGCAGTATTCATCCACTACGTGTACTACTCGATGAGTTCAATTTTTAATGGTTAAATCGAGACCTTAAAATTATAGGAAGAACTTCCTTTATGTGAATTTCTTATTATACTTTTGCATTCATGTTCTTTTGCAATAACTGTTTGTGGTACTATAATAATTATTTATGCATACTGCTCATTCGATTGGAACTGAATCAGTGCACCGTTTACACTTTATGCTTGATTATTGTTTATCTGTTATGTTAGTGGTTTTTTGTTAATGCTAATTTACTGTAATCACCATGGACTCCACAAGCCTAAATAAATCCAAAATTACTGAGAAGACTGCATGACTACCAAATAATGGTGTGATTTTCTCTCTTTTGGGTAGGTTTACTTGGTTATAAACAACTTAAATTACCCTTGAACCATAATTATGGAGATGATTTTCTATCTTTTGGATAGGTTTACTTTACTTGGTTATAAATCATCTAAATTACCCTTGAGCCATAATTATGGAGAGGGTCGACTATGCCTTAATAATCCACATTTATTTGTCTATACTTTTGATATAAAATATCCTAAGATAGCTCCCTTCATACTAGAGTTTATGACTAATATATGTTTTTCTTTGTCGGCTAATGTCATAACAACTCTATAGTACTCGATTGAGTGATTTAGAAACCATGCATGTGCATATGGGATAGGCTATTAGAGTGGCATAACTGAAGCTTTGGAAGCGAAGTCGACAATTTGGATATATAACGCAGTAGTACATGACATGTATATCATTTATGTATGAGACTAGGAACAGATATTCTACTCTGACTTTCTGTATTGACATTTATTTATAAATTACTTCAGTGGGTGTAGTCATCATGTTTATGTATTTTCAGTATTAAACCAAGTAAAGTAATCCCTTTCTTTTTGGGAATATTAAACCACTTTCCGTCAGATATGATTATTAATGGCTGAGAATTGAAGCTCCAAGGAATCGATATTCAAAGGATATTTCCTTGCACTTATTGTTATATGTCCTCGGTTTTAATGTTTTGATGGGCTACTGAGATGATGCCTGACTGCTGTGCTTAACTATAGCAGAATAAACATGCATTGAATTTGATACTATACTGCACATGATACATGAAGAAATATAATGATAGTTAAAGTCCTTACTATTTATATGATAGTCTTTTTCTGCCTTTATCGTTCCATTTTATTGACTGATATTTATAAGAGCATCATTGTAGAATATATGATTGCATTGTATGAACCCAGATCTTGGTAAAAGAATAGAAATCAAGGTATATAAAAAGTTCGGAAATATTCATTTGATGCTGCTAAAATAAAACAAATAAAAAATGCATGTATATTTCAATAATATATCGTGTGTTAGAAGCTGTGACCAGTGTAGTCAAGGCGAAAAAGCCCCAAAAAGCCCCAGGCTGGCGCCTAGCGCTTTTTGGCGCCTAGGGATTTTTTGGGCGCCTTGAACATGACTTTTTCTATTTTACAAAAAAAAAACTGCACTTAAAAAATAAAACTTAAAAACTGCACTGAACAAAAACTGCCTTAAAAAACTGCATTTGTTCAACAGTTGTCACCAAAAGAACTGCATTTGTTTTAACAAATAAAAAAAACTGCATTTGTTCACAAAAAAAAAAACTGCATTTGTTTTAAAAAAATAAAAAAACTACATTTATCCATGACCTAAGAAGAAAAGGAAAATGGTTTAACAAAAAAGAACTGCATTTGTTTTAAAAAATAAAAAAACTGCACTGATTTAAGAAATAAAAACTGCATTTGTTCACCAAAAAAAAAATCTGCATTTGTTCAAAACTTTCAAAAAAAACTGCATTTGTTCCACAAAAAAAATTCTCATTTGTTTAAAAAAAACAGCATTTGTTTTATAAAAAAACTGCACTGCACTGTGTTTTATAAAAAAAAAACTGTACCGATTTTTATTTCAATAAAAACTGCACTGATTTTCTTTTTAAAAAAAAAACTGAATTTGTTGAAACTTAAAAAAAAACTGAATTTGTTCCAAAAAAAAAAAACAGCATTTATTCAAAACTTCAAAAAAATTACTGCATTTTTTCTTTAAAAATATTTTCTGCATTTCTTCAAAAAGAAAAAAACACACTTACTCTTGTTTAACAAAAAAAACTGCTGTTCAAAGAAGAAAACGTGGAAAAAAAAAATCTTACAGAACAAAAAATTTCTGAAGGCTCGAGCTTTGATCAGATAAGATTCAAGTAATTTTTGCTGTTGATTTGCTTGTTCGATGTCCTCTTTGAGTTCGACGACTGCTTTTTCCTTTTTCTTTTTTGTTCGAGATATGAAAATGACTTCAAAACCCTAGCCGACTAGGCTGATATCATAGAACTGGGCTGATTTGGGCCTCAAAAAGGGAAAAAAAACCCTACCTAAAGTGTCGCTTTTCAAGTCCATCACCTTTTAGCGCCTCGAGCGACTTTCCAGCGCCTCAATTACAACCGGCGCCTTGATGATCAGAAAAGCCCTAGGCTGGCGCCTAGGGCTTTTTGGCGCCTAGGCGAGCGCCTTGACTACACTGGCTGTGACAGATTATGAATAAATCAAATCAGGCTTTCGAGTGAATCACATGCTAATGTTGCCTTAAAATGGTAGAACATAAAGAACTAACTGAAGATATGTTCATCTATCTTTTGGATAATCAAATAAAAGTTTAGACCCAATGCATCATTTGATTTATACTAGGAATTTTATGAAATTAGCCACTTTTGAAATAGAAGTAAATAAGCACCAATCTTTAGCTATGGTTGAACCAACGCTGAAAATAATAGCCTATTGAAATGTGGGTATACATACAAGGAACCATGATACTATCCCAAATTTAAAGAGTGCATAACTGCTAAACTATGGAAAATGTTGTTAGTTTGTTAATATGTATTTGGTATTCAACTTTTTTTTTTTTTGATTTTGTAGTGTGTCATTTGAACATGGATCGTATGTGGATGTACAATGTGAAACGCAACGATGATGAGTTCCTGAACAAAATTGAAGAGTTCGTCAATTGTGCACTGAATGATCAAGTAAGAAGAGGGGAAGAAACTATTTTTTGTCCTTTTAAATACTGCAAAAATAAGAGGAGATTTCGTAACATAGATCAAATCAAAGATCACATAATTCGCTATGGATTCAAGCAAAATTACACGTGATGGATATGGCATGGTGAAAGTGTACTTAATAGATCCAATTCCAGTAATCGTGAGAATGATGAGAATGACCAAGAAGAAAATATGAATAACGAGGCAAATGATGAGAGTGATCGTGTTCAAGAGATGTTTTATGATGTTGAAGAACAATTGATGGAAGATCCAAAGTTGTATGAAAGAATATTAACTGATGCCGAGAAACCTTTGTTTCCTAACTGTGCCAAGTTCACAAAATTGTCTGCTGCTCTCAAGCTTTACAATTTAAAAGCAAAGCACAGGTGGAGTGATACAAGTTTCACATCATTGCTTGAACTTTTGAATGACATGCTTCCGGACGGTAATGAGCTTCCTACTTCTAACTACGAGGCAAAGAAAATTATGTGTCCAATCGGTATCGGATATAAGAAGATACATGCATGTCCAAATGATTGTATATTATATCGAAATGAATATAAGAACTTGCATGAGTGTCCAAAGTGTGGATTATCTCGTTATAAGTCACGAGTGGATGTTCATAATGATCGAGAGAAGAAACGGCCTCCGGCAAAAGTCTTATGGTATCTTCCTATTATACCAAGATTTAAACGTTTATTTGCAAATGAAGAAAATGCAAAAAAATTAAGATGGCATGCAGATGTGAGGAAAACTGATGGATTATTAAGGCATCCAGCAGATTCTCCGCAGTGGAGAAACATTGATGCAATGTATCGTGATTTTGGCGAAGAAAGTAGAAATCTCAGACTTGGTCTTTGCACAGATGGCATAAACCCATTTGGTAATCTAAGTAGCGAACATAGTACTTGGCCCGTTCTTTTGGTGATTTACAACCTTCCACCTCATTTGAGTATGAAGCGCAAATATATCATGTTATCTCTTTTAATATCTGGACCACGACAACCAGGAAACGACATTGATGTTTACCTAGCTCCTTTGATTGATGATCTAAAACTTTTATGGGATAAAGGCGTGCGTGTGTTTGATGCATATAGCAAAAGTGACTTTACATTGCGTGCTATGCTCTTTTGTACTATAAATTATTTTCCCGCGTATGGTAACCTGTCTGGCTACAGTACAAAAGGTGCTCGAGCATGCCCAATTTGTCTAGACGATATAGTTGTTGAGCGTTTGCATTATTGCAAGAAAAATGTGTATATGCATCACCGTAGATTTCTCCCTGTTGATCATTCTTATCGTAAAAAGAAGAAAGCTTTCAATGGAGAGGTAGAGAATGGAGTTGCTCGGTTGCCGTTATTAGGAAATGATGTTTATGAACGGGTCAAAGATATTGAAAATACGTTCAGCAAAGCCTCTCCTCTTTTAGAAGGTCCTTGGAAGAAGAAATCTATATTTTGGGAGCTTCCATATTGGAGACATTTACAAGTTAGACATTGTTTGGATGTAATGCATATAGAGAAAAACGTTTGTGACAGTATAATTGGGACAATCTTGAATATATCTGGTAAGACAAAGGATAGTGAGAAATCCAGACAAGATATGTTGAAAATGGGTATTCGGAAGGAGTTTGCACCGATGCTGAAAGGTAAACGTACCTATTTGCCTCCTGCATGTTATACATTGTCCAAAAAAGAGAAAATTAGTTTATGTGAGTGTCTTCGTGGTGTGAAGGTTCCAACAGGTTATTCTTCAAACATTAGCAGTCGTGTATCAATGAAGGATTTGAAATTGACGAACTTGAAGTCTCATGATTGTCATGTGCTAATGCAACATTTATTACCTGTTGCAATTAGAGGTATATTGCCTAAACATGTTAGACATGTTGTTACAAAGCTTTGTATCTTTTTTAATGCAATTTGTAGCAAAGTGATAGATCCTGATAAGTTGGATGCTCTACAAGCCAATGTTATTGTTACTTTATGCCAATTCGAGATGTATTTCCCTCCTTCATTTTTTGATGTTATGGTGCATTTGGTTGTTCACCTTGTCAGAGAAATCAAAATTTGTGGTCCTGTATTTATGAGATATATGTATCCGTTCGAAATGCATATGGGAAGTCTGAAAAGAAAAACAAAAAATAGATACAGACCAGAAGCTAGTATCGTAGAAGGTACTATAGCTGAGGAGGTTATTGAATTTGTCACTCCATACTTACCTAGTGTTGAGCCTATTGGACTTCGTAAATCTCGGCATGAAGAACGACTTAACGGGCAAGGCATAATCGGGTTAAAATTAATTTCAATTGGTGATGAAATGTATCGCAAAGCTCACCTGCTTGTTTTACAACATCTTACTGAGGTTCATCCTTATTTGGAGAAGCACATGGCAATTCTAAAATCTGAGAATCCTTCAAAGAACGAAAGGTGGTTGACGAATGAACATAACAGCTCATTCGTATCATGGTTCAGAGAAAATGTATTGGCTCAGTTGGATGAAACACATCATAATATTTCTGATACAATACGATGGTTAGCTTATGGGCCTCGATTTCAAGTCAAATCTTGGGAAGGATATGATATAAATGGGTATGTCTTTTATACAAAGCGTCAGGATGAAAAGAGCAAAATGCAAAATAGCGGAGTTAGCATCGTGGCATCGTCAAGAGAGTTTGCTAGTGCTAAGGATAATAGACCAATAGATGCGACAATGTCATATTATGGGATAATCGATGATATTTGGGAGCTCGAGTATATGGACTTCACGATCCCGTTGTTTCGATGTAGATGGATTAATAATCGTCGTTCTACACGAGTGGATGAACATGGATTCACACTTGTTGACTTTAGTCGAGCTAGTCATGATAATGATCCATTCATCTTGGCATCTCAAGCAAAACAAGTTTTTTACGTAACCGATCCAGCTGATAATAAGTGGTCTGTTGTTCTTCCCGGCAAAAGACGCATTGTTGGGATTGGTGATGTGATGGATGAAGAAGAGTATAATCAATTTGATGAGAATCCACCTTTCTCCAGTGGCGTAAGTCTATCAGAAGAAGATGTTGATTTAAATGCAACTTATGCACGTTTTGATCACGAGGAAGGGGTTTGGATAGTGGGGTAATGTTTTTTTCGTATTCATAATGGTTTAGTTGTCGTATGAAATCTTACATGAGACTATCTTATATTTTCTATGATACTTATAGTTTTTACATGTGAAAATCTTACATTTCTACGGTACTTGTAGATTTTTCTTTTAATGTTCGTAATGATTTTGAGACTAAATGCTAATATTACATTTTACAGGGACACTTGATCGCTGTTTCTATTGCAAACTTTAGACGCTACATTGTTGCTTGCTCTCAGGTAGAGATTATATTTCATGTTCATAATGGTTTGTCTTTTTCACTTTTGTTTTGACTTGAATACACTATTTAATTGTTTAGGACAAGATCTGAACTACTGCATTATGTGAATATTGAACTCTTTTAGCATAAAATTATGCGGTAACATGTTTTAATTCTGAATGCAGATAAACTCTTTTAAGGTTTCCCTATTCTTCTTGGAGGTCTTTGCGCTTTGACAATTTTGATTGTCTTCAGATTTGTAAGTATGTTTTGCTTGCTTCTGATCTTTTTTATTTGTTCTAATTTCTATAAACTATCGAGTTTTAATAACATGTTATTATAGTTACCAGGTGATTATTAATTTGAAAACAGTTCCTATGACAATACCTATTTTTTGAATACGATACTTGCTAAAAATAAACAGTTCCCTTAATTTTTTGAATACGATACTTTCTAAAAAAATTACCCTGAACATTGTGTATGTTCACAGTCTTAAAAAAATAAAAACTTTCCTATCATCAAATAGAAACGAACATATAAGCTGAGGAAGCAACATAATGCAAACATAGTTTTTACTATTTCGGGGAACAGCTCCTGGTTGGAAGAGCAAAGTGAACATATAAAGGAAAAATTTTAACTTTGAACTAGGTTATTAAGTACATATTAAAATACAAGATTATGCCAAGTATTGTCGCTGCAGTTGAAAATTTTAAAACAAATTTAATACTAGTATATGTCGGGTACCGTGGTTAAGAAAGAGCCAACAGGAAAAACATGGCCGAGAGTGAATGCTTATTATTTTGTTTGATTACCTATGACATGTGGTTCCACACAGAGCATTCATGGTTAATTAAGTATAACCTTTTACATCATATCCAAGATCTAACCTAATTGGACAAGTTAGGGGAACAAATGCACTTATTTATTTATAAGTCAGAAATGGAAGTAGCCAGGTACCTTCCAACTCTACTTGCTTTAGATACATACATAACTGCGTATTTTATATAGAGCTGGTTAATTATAGGAAGAATAAAATATTAGCTTCCTGAATGCAACTGCTTCAATTTACTAAAATATATAGTAACAATTATTTTACAGCAATTGTGTTCAATGATTTGCGCACGGTGTACATCTACGACTTGGTTTTTGAAGTATTTAATTTCACAACCACTTTTGTGTTTTACATAAACCCTTCAGAATTTGATTTCTTTTCACAAATTTCAGCAAATAGAGTAATTTAAAAGGCAAACATACCTGTATAATCGAGCTGTGAAAAATAATAAATGTTTTTCATTTTCTTCTCTAATTACTTAAGGTTGTGTTATCCAATTCAGAAGTTTCATTTTTCAAATCACGTACATTGAATAAGTGATTACATTTAAACTATGCGTTGCGTCTTAAATTATACCTTAATTAATCAACTGTGTGTTGCTGTAGAAAAGAAGAATGAAATAGCTAACAATTTGTCCTTCACTTAAGATATTTCGGTTTTGTTTATTAGGAAGGTTCAAAACCATCACATGCAGGCTGGTGGCGTGGTTGTAGTTCCAACTAATATTCTAGTTATATGAAATGGCAGCGATAACAAATAACTGCAAAAGATTCAAGAACATGGTTTTGTTGCTCATATCTAATAAACTATAATAATGCGCATTATCATCATTCATTTTAGCATATTCTCCCTTTTTATTTTATAATCAAATATGCACATATATAACATATAATAAGTTGTTGATCATACCGCTGACCCAGACAATTATTGCAGCAAAGAACTCATTTTCTTAAACAAATCAATCAACTGGTTTTGATACACCACCCCAAAGACAGGTTATATACTACAATAATACCATAATAAATCACCTTAAAATGGTAATAATAATAATGATTAGATATAGTATAGATGCACATGTACGTACGCACTGAAACTCCAGTAATTAAAATATAGAACTGCGCTAGAAGGCCCGAACAAATCGTGTGCAGGTTTGTGCGGGAATGAACGTACACAGCGGTAGGATTGAGGCTCACAATTCACGGATGCCTTTCCACGTAGCTGCCGCACCAAATTCCGACTTCAATTTCAGGCCTTCAAGCATCCCTGTAAAATATAACAACAATATAAAGGAGGGTGGTCCAGAATTTAATTTGAACTCGATCTAATAATTAAGTTCAGTGTAAGGTAGTAGAACCCCACCCTTGCTTGCACTATTGAGGTATAATTAAGATGGACCTACTTTTGGATTTGGATTGAGCTCTCTTTGTCATAGAAGATTTATATCATTATATGTGATTATTCATGTTGGATTTACAGATTTAAGCCTGAATAAAAAGCTGCATATGCATGGTTAAAGCAGAATTGAAATGTGATTAAGGGGTGTTAATTCCATTTATCATGACAAAAACAAATAATGATCCAGTGTAAAATGCAATGTAAATTTTTATTAAAGATGGTAATTTATTTTAAATAGTGTGTGAACTGATAATTAAGTTCAGTGAACAAAGTGGCAGAACCCCACCCTAGCAAGCAGCATTGACGTATAGTTAGCAACTTAGCATCTTCCCATCGTTTATGTAAAAGCATTTGTTTAGAGCACATTTTGTTAATATTCTGCTTTCCTAAGCATGTATGGTGCACATTCGCATAGATAAATTAAAGGATAAAAACAACGAACGCTTTTTCATGTGAAAATAACAGACGAAGTAAAATACGCGAAATATTAAACATATGAATCTGAGAATGAATATTGTTGAAAATATATGTTTTATCCGATTTCGACGATTTTGGTCATTTCGGAAAGCATAAAACAATGAAGTGTGCTGACCTACTATCCTATTTTTTGATGCAAAACTTTTGATATAGGAATAATGGAGATAGAACTAGTTGGACACAATGAAGTGCACGATTCTTCTACTTCGCAGCCTTTGTCTAAAAAGAGACGAAGAGGTCCAACAACGGGGAAGAAATATAAAACACAAGAACCAAAATATGTTGAATGGAGTGATAATGGCAAACCCATTGGAAAGTGGGCCAAGTCTTTTAAGGCGTATGCAGGCGATACAGCTAGATCCCAAATTGATATCAACATTAAGAGTTGGGCTGACGTTAGTACAGGGCTTAAGGTTCTTATGTGGGAAGATATCAAGGTATTATAAATTAATTTGTTTCCGAATTCTTTTTGTCAATAATTCTTTGTAACTATGAATTTATTGTTTTAGGCCGAGTTCCACATTGATGAAAATATGAAAGATGTTGTGTTAAAATATATTTGTGGACGCTGGAAGGATTTTAAAACAAAATTGATCGGTGGTTGGATTACGAAAACAAGAAAGCTTCCGGAGGACCATAAAGAGCCGTACGAGTTTTACGATGGTATAACACAAGCACAATGGGAATTATTTAAGAAGAATTGAATTTAAGGTATTTTTAAAACTCTCATCCTTGTTTTTTTAGTCACCGTCCTTGATCTGAAGTGGATAAAACATTGTAAGTTTCATACTCTTGTTGAATTGACTGTTGATGGATCTTGTAGATAACAATGACATGTCCACCACCATAGTTTTTCAGCATACGACACTGTGCAACAGTATCACTCTCTTTGTAAATTCACCATTAGATACACTAAAAAGTAGAATATCATTTTACATACAGTATGTTTACCCATTGTTCAAAAGGGAAAGAAAAGTTCCTTTCACTTGACCTGATATTGATGTGTATTCAATTAACTGTTAAAAAGATTAACTCATGTGCAAATCGTGATTAACCATAACAGACCTGCAATCAGCTATTTTAGTGTAAAATAAATTCTGAATGTAGTGACACTAAGAGAAAATCAACCAAGTTGGCAAGTAAAAATTGGTTTAATATGAGTTCTAAAATTGAACTCTTTATACAGAAACATCCCAATCAAGGATTACTGAACATATTTTCGTATTCATAAACATGGTATGTCTGATTGTTTAATTGCAGTTTCTTGTGAAACTAGCAAGCCCAACAGCATATACATACCGTTCATATACATAAAAACATATTTGTATTCAAAATAAACTTACATAGATTACTCTTTCTCGAACATTCTTCGTTTACTCTCTTATTTCCTTGTTCAAACACGAAATGCATCGATCAGTATACAACCAAAGAGGAGACGAACAAGCCTACAGAACTACTGCTGCTTCTGCTTCGAACCTCATAACATCTCCGTCGAAAATGACGAGAAAGTATGTCATATAAGACAGTACAAATACAGGTTTTAAGAACTTCAACAAGAAAAGGAAATTAGGGAGAAAGAAACTCAATTCTAGTGAAAGTATGCCATATAATGTATCATTTCATTATCAAAATCAGACTTCCGTTAGATACACAATTCGACGTTTAGATAAACTTTAGATTTTTTTTTTTAACATATATGATATATCTTCTTCTTTGATATAATTGACAACAAATATTCGTTCTTTGACAGAAAACAAGTGAAAAGG
This sequence comes from Allium sativum, assembly GCA_030737875.1. NCBI lineage: Eukaryota > Viridiplantae > Streptophyta > Magnoliopsida > Asparagales > Amaryllidaceae > Allium > Allium sativum. The sequence continues at coordinate 992,617,718 of CM060924.1, read as the reverse complement.
CTAGGAAGAGTCAGACACACAATGAACATCCTCACTACTTGGGACAAGCCGGATACGCCGGAAAGAAGCCCAAATGGATAGCCGAAGGCCATAGTTCGTTGACCACATTACCAAGTGGCTCCATTCCGGATTGAAGTTTTGATTGGATTTTAGCAAGATAAAAAAAAAAGAGCAGTTGGAAGTTATGAAATCCCTAATGAGAAAACTAAGATGGTTGTAGCCAAAGCGGTATGACTAGTTTCCATGCATTTTAAGATTTGACAATAGTTAGTGCACTGTTTAAGTTAGCTATAAAACACTAGGGGCCACAATCAAACACTGTCACTTAACTGGCATAAACCTAAAATGTTGTGGATCATCTTAAACCGATTCTTGTTAGCGAATCATCTTAAAATGTTGCGGATCTAGTCGATTAACCATGGTTAAGTTTTCTGAAATCATGTGTAACCTTAAATGATTTTGTACAACAGTTTTTGGAGTTATTCTGAGTAGTTTGCTTGGTATATATTTGGAGCTGCGTTAAGTTTTCATCAACAAAATAATCATCTAGCAGTTTCTCACAAGAGGGATGTACTCACATCGAAAAAATTATCATTTTCGTCTCCACTCCTTCATGACTTCACCGAACCCCTTAGCCAACTTACCACCCATCACGCCACGCGGTGTATCCATGTATGCTGCCCCTTTTAAATTTCCAACTACCTATCTACACGTCCCATTAACCCGTGCTTCCCAGCTTTCCTGCCACTTCCTTTATCTCTTTCCCATTTCTTTGTTTACTTCTTTTCGGATTGCTTGCTTCTACCTCCAGCATTTTTAGGTGCACGGCTGTGCACAAGTGCACATGCACCAATCCTCTGGCAACCGTTCACCCATCACGATCATCTCCGCCAATGCATCTTCATCGCACATACACTACTTCATGTTTTATCAGCTCCACCATTTCCATGTTTGTTGTTTTCAGTTCGTTGTACATGGACAAAAAAATGTCTACTGATCCATCGTCATCACCACTGCTATCATGATTTTCTCCACCACTTCTTCTCCTTTGCTTCTCGATATGATGCGCCTTCTACTTCTTATTCTGTTATATTTTTTTTTTCTTTTTGTTGGCCGAACCCAATACTCATACCACGCCCAGACAATACCAATGTTCTTATGTATAGACTCATGTCCAATCCGCTAGGTAGCAAGAACTTCTGGTGAAATTTCCCTGCCAATGTTTGGCACCCACCAAGCACAGAAAATTTGCATGATTGAGTGCAATATCATTCGGATGGTGAATACTTTGTCTCATATACATTACTGTGTGCCATTTCCAAGCTTTTATTCTCCTATCTCTTCCCTAGAATTTCCATGTGCACGCACACCTGTGCATGGTGCATAGAACCATCTCATTTGTTCTTTTATAAACGTGTTTTTCCTTATCTGATTTTGATTATACAACCTACATCTTGCTTACATCAGACGTCAGTAACCTTAGATTCTAATTGAAAAGGTGCATGAGGATATTTTCGAACACATTAAATAGATACCAGGTACCTACTTTAAACTGATTCTTTTATAAGTTTATTTAACCTTAATAGAAGACGTAATAAAATATTGGGTCTTATAGAAGGACGGATTGGTCAAATTATACATATAATGAATGAACAACCTGTCGTAAAAGATTTTAGCCAGCATTCAGTTACTTATATTGACAATTAGCCACTTGTCAGAGCTGCCGAAAGGGTCTAATGATATGCTTCATACCAAAAAGAACATGAATGGACCCAATTGTATTGAACAAACAAGAATTGAATCATATAAGATAGGGAAGAAAGGGGTGTTCCCTCACGCCTCATCCCCTGTCTTTTGAGTTTTCAGGTTTTATAATCTCTTTATTTATTTATAACAGCTTTTACATTTTCTAATTACATTAGTCGCTTCATGATTTTTATGCAGGGAATATTAATACTTAAACATGATGTTCAACACATTTAGGGAACAATATTAATACTGTGTACATTTAAATTGTACAGTGTTTTATATGTTCCTATTTTTGTTATCAGAATGAATGGAGAGAAAAAGCCATCGAAGGACAATGGGTTCCAAATAGGCATGATGATGTCTTGAGTCGTGCACTTGAAAAAAAAGAGCATCCAGGTCGAGTCAGAGGAGTTGGCGGGACAGCCGGTATCAAAGATGTATTTGGAAAGACAGTGAGAAATAAAGGTCCAACTGGTGTAATATCAATAGACGATCTACCTCTTATCACTCAAGAACTTGAGGATAACATGAGAAAAACATTCGCGTGTATGGTAGATACGATGGTTGAACAAAAGCTTGAAAACTTTTTCAGCAGGTTGAATATGCCGATGCCCAATGATATGATGTTCAATAACATGCCATCAGGTGGTCGTCGTAGTAGTTGTCAATCGGTACAGCTTGACAATTTACAAACTACAGATAAAACACAACAGGAAAACCCCTATGAAAACTTGAAGGTAAACAATTCAAAGGTTTATTTTTGTAAACTTATATGATTTTATACATTTAGAACAAATGAATAATGTTGATGTTGTACTTGTCTTTATAGAGTCCAACTAAATGTCGTTTGGCTGTTAATGTCGAATCTAAAATTGTTGTTGTGGGTCGTGGTATGGTGCATCCTGCTTCCGGGCCCGAAGATCGATGTCATGGCCAACTAATCTTAGCTGATCATGTAAAGGTCGGAATTGACATGGTGGAGCCTGATCATGTTGGAACCCCACTTCCCGTTCCAAGTGCATATCTCATGACAGTAGGAGAAGTCGTTGGTAGTTATGTATAATGGCCTAAAAATCTCGTGCTTTTAGGGGATGATACGGTAAAGATTTTCTTTATGACCAACTTATATATATCTTTTTCTAAAAATATGTTAGGTTTATAATTGCAGGTTTTTTTTAAAAAACCTTTATTGTTCAATTAAAGATGTGCAGCTTATAGTTAACTATGTCTTGTGCATTTCATAATGAACCTGCTTTTAGCAAAGTAAAACATGCAAACCTACTATTGTTTTTTATATTAACTCATTATTAAACAATTGAATTTAATGCCCTGTTGATCTGCTTTATATTTATTTTTTATGCAAGTGAAGTATTATATGACTACTCACTAGATTCATATTAGTTTTTTTATCATAAAAAATATTGATTGATATATTTTTAGGATATAATTCAGATGCTTGTTTCTTACCTTACTGAGCTTGAAATTAATATTTATGCAAGTACCTACTGTGTCTATGGTCAATTTTTATCTACTAGTCCAACTTATTGGTTTCTCCAAGATTTTTTCCCCTGAAATCTTCTTTTAATCAAACATACCAACACCTATGACACATCTGTAATTATAAATCACAAATGTATGATATTTACAAAGGTTAAAATATTTACTTAAATTTTGAAAGTAAAAAAATGACTTATTTTCTAAAATAAGTTTTCACGAGAAATAATCATTTTTAAAAGACCTGCACAATGCTATTAGATATTGTGGTAAATATTGCTATATTTACCTACTGTGTTCCCCTAAGATAAAGAGTGCTACTCGAAACGAGGACTCGCCTCACTCCATTGCTTTTGATGGTATGAGTATTTAAAGTTACCTCTGATGCATTAACAGCAGGTACATAAAGTAAATTAAGTTTTTCATGAATGAAGCTATATTTTATACCTAATAAAAAAATTAAGACCACAGATATGTAGAATGGATAATTTTAGCACCATGATCATTTCTTATAATAATGCGATATGTGAAATTTATTGTTATAAGATTCGCTTTATCATTTATACCGGGTGAGCAGCCTAATATAGGTTCTGCACAAGCAACTTCCAACCATGGATATTTGCTGTTGGATCTCGAAATGGAGAAGACATCGGTTTTTGATAATACCGCAAACAGTAAACAAATGATCTGACATTGATCATGGATGTTTGCTTGTCTTTAAAACAAAACAGGAACTTCCTGTCGTTGCGTTAATTTTTTTGTAAACTTAAAAGTTTGCAAATGCTTTGATGGAACTCACATTATTTTACACTTGTCATATCCCTTATATTCCCTCTTTATATCTTAAGCTCAAATTTTGATGTATTTTCCAATCATTGGATTCACTTTGTAGCATATTTAACCTTTTTTAAAAAAACTGGTGTAAAAACAAGTTACCAGGCCCAAGGCCTAATACCCTCCGAAGAAAAGCTTGTAATCTACATTTTTTGTGTTTAGGATACGCATAATGGAAGCAAAGAAAAAGTGCAATAGTGTGTTGCTACGGCCGTGAAAAATAATCAAAATCATATGAATACGAAGACAAAAGAGTCTACAAACCGTAAGAAGATAGTGGACAAAGTGGAACAGTGTGTTGACACGGTTGTGAAAAATAATCAAAATCATATGAATATGAAGATAAAAGAGTCTACAAACCATAACAAGAAAGTGGACAAAGTGGAACAGTGTGTTGATATGGCTGTGAAAAATAATCAAAGTCAAATGAATATGATGACAAAAGAGTCTACAAACCGTAACAAGATAGTGGATGAAGAGATCCTTGGAACTTTAACGAATGACTGCAAATATTTTCATGACCTGGTAGTTCAAGCGCCATCCGGTGTTAATAGTGCCATCAATGCAATTCATGTGGATAAAGATTTATTTATGTACGACGAGGATTTCGAAATCCATATCACTAGGGATGACATTATCCAATTCCTTAATATGGCATGGTTGAATGTATCATGGTTGCAAATTTATATCATGTGAGTATTATTCACAAGTCATTCTCGTCTTATTACACACACAAACACAGTAACTAGGTGATAATAGTAATATGTACATTGTAATTATTTGTATGTAGGTGGTTAAATCATTTATGCAATGACCTCCAAGTGGATACCATTGGGTTTATCTGTCCTTATAAGCTGTCCCAAGTGCGAAAATTGCCGGACGCCACAAATAAATATATCTCGAACACATGGCATGCGTCAAAAACAAAGAAATTAATCTTGGCCCCACACTACGAAGGGTATGAATGTTAAACTTTTATAAACAAGTTTACTATTTTGATTTTAACTTCTTACAAATTTTATAATGTAGGAAACATTGTCTATTGCTTGCTTTTCGTATATAGAAGAATGAGGTCTATGTTTTAGATCCTCAAGTCAAACACAAAATTAGATTGGAAATTAAACCGCAAGTGAACATGTACGTTGTACTTATTTGTCTTTTAATATGCTTTTTGCTTGATGTATTTGTAATAACATTAATTACAGTGTTAGAAATGCATGGTTATGGCTGATAGCAAGTGTACGGCCTTTAACAAAAATAAATTATTATTTAACATTTTCTTGCATGTGTAGGGCCTTTAGAACTTATAGAGCAACCAGTGACAAGTCTCAAGGATCTGTCTTGAAATGGATTAATGTTAAGGTGATTTGTTTTCCACCAAATGAAAAAAACTTGTATGTCCTTTGAGATATAAATTCATTTTAGACTAACTATTAAATTATTTTTGCTAGTGCCCTCAACTATCTAGATCGACGGATTGTGTCTATTATGTGATGAAGTATATGTACGATATTGTCAAAAACTACCAGCCAATCACTGATTTACATGAGGTATATCACTTTAATTTTTTCCTTCATATTCTTGTGTTAAGTAATTATATGATGTATGTCTTGAAACAATCTCGTAATTGCAGTACTTTGTACAATATGGTTCTTATAGCCAAAAAGAGATGGACGAGGTTCGTGATAATTTAGCAAGTTATATCATACATAACTGGATATAGTCTTCCCATATGCTACGACATGGTGAGTTCATTTACGTCTCTTAATTTCAGCATTTGTGTAGAATAAACTTCATATTTTCCCCTTAATACAATCCGTAGCATACGAGCATGAGCTATATATATTTTGTTGTGTCACTTGATAAATACATAAATGATAAATAATAGGAATGTGTTGAATGTCATTTGAATTGAATTCATGAGCCGATACGATTAAGGCTTTCTGCCATACTAAGTACTAGTCCAAATTTGTCATTCACGTTAAGTCCATTTTCAGAATCACCACTGGACATAGCCCAGTTGAACTTGTTTATCAGATTTGCAAGTGCAAGTTCTATAGTCTGCACTGCAAAATGCATGCCAGGGTAGATTGTACGGCCTGAACCAAATGGAGTGAACTGAAAATCAAGTCCTTTAAAATCGATAGTCTGATCTCATTGTCTCTTTTATAACAGCTTTCAAGTAGGCCATTTTGCTTAAATTTTCTTCATTCATTGTTCCTTTGCCTTCAGCTACACCTTTAACTTCATTTATCAGTTGTACTCATTGTTTCGTAAGGCTGTCTCTGAAATTTCTTTTGCAGTACTCATATTTAGCTGTTTTGTCTATTTTGTTGACTGGCTTTCTCCGCTTTTATCAGTAAACTCATGTTTATCCCGAAGGCCTTCTTTATTTATATCATCCTTAGCCATATTTAGTTCCTTCTCCTTCCTCGAACACGTGTCAGTGTTATCTACATAAGAATTATGGGTTGTATTAAATACGAGAAAGATGAATATTAATCGAAGCTTCAAACAGCGATTGGATACCAGTTGCTATTATTACTTTGGTTAAAAATACAGTGACGTCTACATGATGCTGGTTTACGCTGTAAAATAGTTAATTGGACATCATAATTTATATGCCAGCAAATGAAATATTTTTATAACTGCTTCTTTTTCACTATTTCAATGGACTTCTGCCTTTGCTTGGCATTCCCCCCTCAATTAGAATATAACACTAAGGAAAAAAAATTCAATTACGGGTATAATTTGTTCGATTTTCTACTGATTCCAATCTCCAGCACAAGCAAATATTGAATGATTAATACACGAAACAGAGATCAATAAATTAGATAAATATTGAGTTTTCAATAAATGAATAATTGAATGAATAAATAAATGAATGATAAATACACGAAACAACTTCGTATTTTGAAAAACTGCACCATTTTTGGACTGAGCAAACGAGTGATGCATAGTTTTCTAGTCTGTCTCCAATATTCTCCATATAGTGCAAAGGCTGTGTCACTGCCTTCACGGAGCAGAATTTATTCATATGGTGCAAAGGCTATGTCACTGCCTCAGAACCTTTGCAATCAAATTCTTATTAAGCCAGAAACTCAAATATCATATTCGAGCAAATCCTTAAGAGATGCCGAATTGAAAATTTATGGTTAGGTTGAGTCTTAATTGTTTTAAGTGTAGGAATAGCGAAAGAGAATGGGTATTGGAATGCCTACTGCTATGGCTACCGCGATTAACAAAAATATGAGAGAAACGTCGGTAGAAAATACGAGGGCAAAGGATAAAGCTGATTGTGCAGCCATTGAGCAGTTTTATACTTTTTCAAGTCATCTCTATTTTATATTTCAAATATAGCTGTTATTAACTGGGTGAAGATGCCATTAGTTCTTGTCAGACTAGTGGGTGAGGATAGGTTCCAATCTCAATGACAATACAACATTAATTCATAGTCTTTCATATAAATGCATTCTTCCTCGAGGATCTCAATAACGTAATTCTCTTTTGATTTCAATTCCCAGGTGTTGTTCAAGCTTGTTATTCTTCTCCTCCGGAACTTCTTATATCACATGCGTATTTCCTCTTTCGATTCTAATGTTTACTATCTTGCCCAAACTGAATATATACAAACGAATCATGATAGTAGAGTACTTAGATTATTCTTCTTACAGTAATGTTTTCCATCCAAGTAGAATTTTCAAGTACTTTTGATTATACATAGCAGTTTTGGAAGACGAATTAATGCAACTACTATTTATTTGACTTTGGTTTAACTAGAGCCATCTTTCCACGCGAATCAATAAATTGAGCTAATTTACCCCCATTTAATTTTTCTGTTAATACGAAAGGACCTTGCAAATCTTTAACTTAAGTATCACCAACGTACATTAAATATTTTTATGGATTATATTCTAATTCCTGTAAAAAAACTATCTTGAGACCCATTCATCTCCTTTCGCGCATCCCTTTTTATTTGGACTTTCTGAAATAATGCTTGTATAAATCTAAAATTACAGACAGCAGCGCCTAAAGGGGGAGTTGTGCGAAAAGGCCCACCACTAAGGAAGTGGTGTCGCTCTTGAGTCTTGACGGCGCCAGCAGCGCCTAAAGTGCGCCACTGCCCTTGTAGGCCCAATTCAATTCAATTCGTCGCCCAATATACTCTACATTTCCCACTTTTTCTATTTGTTATTAAAAATGCTATATCTAGTAAAACCTTTGTGGTAAAAAAGGGCAAAAAATAAATAAAAAAATAACTTAGACAAAATTTCAAAATGTTAGGTTAGGGTGCGCGTAAGATGCTAGCAGTCGGCTTCAGCCAGCATAATTTAATTTAAATTTGTGTATTATTACGATGACTGTAGAATAATACATAGTAGGAACAAATGACGCCTTTACAACGACTGTAGCTGTGGATGACACGCATTTTGCCCCCCACTGTTGCGCACCACATACCACAGTAGTACTCAGCAGTAATTAATCAAGTTTTTATTGTATCCATTAATCACCAACTTAATTATTGTTCTTTTCTTATTTATTTTTTTATTAATTATCATTTTTGTTGGATACCTCTCACATCAATTCTCTATTTGCATTTTTGTCCACATTTTAACTACTAACTAAGGTAGCGTTCGCAGTTTCCTTGAACCACGTTACAGTCGGTTTGTGTCTGACGCGTGAACGTAGTAAACCACGCTCAACCACAGTCATTTTTATCACTGAAAAATAGACCGTTAGCATGCGACGCGTCCGACGGCGATTCATATTTCAGCCACGTTCAAATGCAACGTTCAAATACTCGGCTATCGTTCGCAAAAAACGCATACAAAAACTCTCCGTAAAATCTTCACTGTAGCGCATACTGCTCTTTCATCCTTGTGTTTTCCAATACAACACTCTCTTAAACGATAATTGCCTATTCTTCAAAACTTTAAAATAATTGATACAAGTTAGAACTTGCAACTGTTGATATTTAAGAACAACAAGGTGTTAGGCAAAGATAGCAAGTTAGAGCATACATGCGTTTGTCGGTAAAAGCAGGATTTAAATCCACAGCAGCAACAGTAATTATACTATGCATTCATTTGGAGATAGCCGAGCTACCATATTGATTTTTAGTGGGCATATCAGGCTCTATTATTTATCGTAATAATGCTTGTATAAATCTAAAATTTGGACTTTTTGTTTTTATTTTTTAATTAGGTGGTGTTTATTTTCAATGGGGAGTGAGTTTTGCTGAGGGGAGTGAGACTTGTTGTGGTATTGATATTGTGGAATTTGCAAGACCTTTCTTGCTAGGCAGTTAATTTCACTGAGTTGTGGATTAAGCTGTAGTGTAATTTCTATGTATAATTTCTGCACTGCTAAGTCAGAGAGTGTGTTATTTTGCTTGTAATCTGGGACTGCTCTTGCAGCCAACTGTTTGTGCATTGTTTGCACTGTCTTTAGAAAATCCAAAAAAACATTGATACTTCCAGTTTTATGCATAGTTTGCACTGTCTTTAGAAAATCCAAAAAAAACATTGCATCGATAATATTGGTAATCTGGGACTGCTCTTGCAGCCAACTGTTTGTGCATTGTTTGCACTGTCTTTAGAAAATCCAAAAAAAACATTGATACTTCCAGTTTTATCAATAGCACCTATGTTGCTTTTAACATCTTTACGGTATTTTGTAAATTCCAAGGGAACTGAAGAGACATGATGTTCTTGAACATGCACTGCGGAATTGATTTATTGTCATCAGATGTAATGTTATCTCTTTATTAACCTGGACTAAAAAACTGTGATGATGAAAGCTGCTGCAAGTTTACTACAAATGGCAGCAGAAGCATACTCCACCATTTTAGTTTCTTTAGGTATAATATTGGACTTCTTATCTTCAAGATTAACATCAAACTAGTAATATGTTGGCTATCTTATTAAGCAGTAATATCAGATGTTCACAAATTAAGCAGTAATATGAACTGTTTGCTATCTTATTTTAGGTACGTGGGCTGGAGTTCAGATCTTCTTTTGCTGCCTTGCAATTGCTGCCTTCCATATGCCACATCTTATTTTCTGCCTTGCAGCTTCGGTTTTTGCTGCCTTTTGTTTGCCTGCGCGCAATGTTGATGGAATCAACTTGAAATTTTCTAACATATCAAACTACTTAATGAATTTGAAACAGACTTTTGATTAATGGTTCACTTTTTGTACGGATTATGAACATTGTAGTTGATATATATTTATTAATGGTATTATCTTATTCAATTTGCATTTGTCGTCAATTTGTTTTATTTAATGATTATAATATTGATTGTTGTGAAATTTCTGCATTAGTTACCAATAATATTGGAAGCAACAGAGATATTTTGTATCGATATTAAGAAACAACTGATGCAAATGGTAGATGGAGTAGATGCATATATCTCCCTATATTGCATCGGATTTTAATAATAACCGATGCGCCAATATATATTTTCATCGGTTATTTTTATTAACCGATGCAACAGTGTCATTAGTTTTTGAGCCAAAACCCTTATTCTTACATTGGATTTTACTAAAAACCGATGCTAAAATAGATTTGTTGCATCGGTTTTTGAACCGATGCATTTTCTTTTGCCCTCTTGCATCGGCTGCATATGCATCGGTTGCTGAACTGATGCAACAGGGGGGTAAAGAACCGATGCAACATGCCTGTTTTGTAGTAGTGGTGAGATTTCTAAATTATAAACGATATGTAAAACGACGATGTATAAATTATATAGTCGATGTATGGGTTATATAAGCGTTGTACACCTCATGTATAAGCGTTGTATAAGTTGTACGTTCGATGAATAAGTTATATATGCGTTGTAAAAATTATATATGTGTTGAATAGAAGTGAAATGCTTATATATATATATATATATATATATATATATATATATATATGCCCTTCGTCCACAAACCATGGATGATATTTATTGGTTGTGATTGGTGTGAAAATTGGTTGATTACGAATGGTTGATTGGAATTGTTTGTGGTTGAAATTGATTGATTGTGGTCGAAAAATACCCGTTTGTGGTTGAGAAATAATTGGTTGAAACCACATAGGATTAGTTTGTGGAAATGAAAAAAATATGCATGCCGCCTGCGTGCGAACTAGACGCATGATTTGTAACACCCCGTATTTTCTGAGAATATTAAAAAAAATGGTTAATTATGAAGAAGTTATTAAGCCTTGAAGTTTGTATGCATATGAGAGAAATATATATAGATATATATAAAAATTAAATAAATAAACATGCAAAAAAGGTTCGAATTAGCGAATTGGGAGGGGGAATTACCGAACTGGCCCATTTTTGAGGTCGACCCGAGCTGCGCTGGGTCGACTAGGGGTTGATCCAGGGTGTTTGGCTGTCATCACGTGGGCCGATTCGCTCAAGTGCAGATTTTGCATTTGAATGGTTCTCATGATTCAGGGTTAATCTAATGGTCCTAAATAACTTCCTGCACCTATATATACATCCCTAACCTAAACCTAAATCTCATATACAATTCTCTAGCCTCCATTGCTCTCTTCCTCTCTAAAAATAAATAAATCAATGGCGTCTCTACTCTGCTGAAACCTAAGCTAGGACTTGTGCTTCTTCTTCCTCCAATTCTGATTAGGATTAAAAGAGAACAGCTACAACACCTTTTTCTTTTAGAATCCAACCAAGGCAAGTGCAGTAATTTTCCGATATAAACTTTAATTATAATTGTGACATGATTTTAAATCTGAATTTGAGATTGCGTATGTTCTGTTCTGATCTATTTTATTCTAAATTTCTTTCTTCTTTCTGTTCTATAGCCAGGCTACCCTGAGCCTACGCCAAATCTCATAAGAGATTAACGCACGAACGTTAAACTTTGGGATAAATAATGAATGATGGCATAATTGGACATGGCTAATCTGTGACTAAAAGGACATAGGTTGTAAACTAGATTTAGATCTGTGCATATTCTGTGAATTGAAAGAAGAGGAACCATTGTATATTAACATGTGACTTGAGACATTGGACATAACGCATATTTTTGAATTAAAGATCTGTTATAATTTAAAGTTCTAGATTGTCGGGCATATTGTTTATATAGAAATTCATGATTTGGGACAAAAGGGGAATATGACTTAGGTGTGAAGATTTATGTTAAGATTTGATAACTATTAAATGTGAATAACACCTAAGTGGGAGATTTTTTGAATATATGACATGCATTGAAATCGATGGCTATATTTGGTATAATTTATATGTGAATCTTTTGTACTAGGCAAGTTTAACTAAATTTGAGACGTGTGTTATATGGTAAATTATGACCATAATCTGTGCCATGTAAATTCAATGCAAACGTGGGGTATATGATCATAATGTGAATCATGACAACTATTTAGGCATGCAAACTTAGGCCAAATTTATAATTAGGCAAGATATGTTTGTGAAACTTTAAGGAATGATTAAATCTGTTATATTGCTTAATCTTCTAGTTCTGGTATATTGCTTAATCTGCTAGTTCTACTCTACTGCCTAGTCTGCTAGATCTGTTCATCTGCCAAATCTATCATCTGCTAAGTCTGTTGAAATTGACAAATCTGCAAAACTAAATCTATTGAGATGCCTAATCTGTTATCTGCTAAATCTGCTAGTTTGCTTAATCTGCTGAATCCGTTAAGTCGCCTAAATCTGTTATCTGCTATGTCTGTTAAGTTGATATATTCATCCTGTTATTGACGTAATCTGAATTAGCTATGAATAATTGACGTGTATAGTAGGCGTGGGCACAAATGGTAAATTATTAATTAATTGGCCGCAAAGATAAACATGGCTAACTCGAGGTTAGAATGAGTTTGCGGCGTAATTCTGCCCAGAACCGCCCGGCATATCCAGTGGTCGCAAACAATAGATTCTAATGTGAGAATTTAGTCATAACGTGCTTGAAACCCGAGGTTAGACTCAGTTTGCGACAGAAACCTGCCCGGAACCAACCGGCCTAACCAGTAGCCGCAAACTGTCAGTTTAATGTGAGAGGTCTGGGCATTAATATTTAATTAATGAAAATCTGAGAGAAATATAATGTGTTGGGCGGATAGGGTTAAACTCACTAGACGGATGAATTTAATAAATCTGTTCCGTGAATCTGTAGGCCCAATTACAAAGTTAGACAAATCTGTAAGTCTGTTAATCTGTAACTAGTTAATCTGTAAGTCTGTTAATCTGAAATCAGCTAATCTATAAGTCTGTTAATCTGTATATCTGATCTGTTAGTCTGAAAACTTGTCTGTGAACTAGTTGATCTGAATTCTGTATGTCTGAACCTATAAACAAGTTAATCTGAAATCTGTTAGTCTGGGGAGACAAGGTTAGGAGGGGAATTACTTGTGTCATCTGTTGTTTGGGACCCATATTAGTCAGTAACCCTTTCTGGTATCAAAACTTTGACCCAACAGTAGGTAGGGTCCGGGCACGCTTACTGAACTAATTATAAGCGGTTCATTCTGATAATGGCGAGGGGTGTTGATGGTGCATTCCAACCGGGTCATGTGCGTACATGGATCCCGGTCTGTCTCTGAGGATGTAAGACGCCGTGACATCTGTAAATAAGTCTGTGCCAATTGGTTGTCACTTTAGGGAGTGATACACCCTACTGTGGGGCCGACACAGGATATTTATGTATTAGGGAGCCGATCGCTTGGGGTAGGGTTTTAGGGTACACTTAGTTCTGTCTGTTTCTGTTGGTACCGTCTGTTTCTGTTGGGTGGTAACACCTGTCTGTTTCTGCGTGGTACCATCTGTTCGGGTGGTAAAGGCCCATTACTAGTGTACACCTAATTCTGCATTCTGTTTCCGTAGGGAATAATCTGTTTCTGCTTCTGTCTGTTTCTGATCGGGTAGTAAAGGCCCATTATTGGCATTCTGTTTCTGTTAAATTATTCTGTACCCATTTCTGTTTCAGTTTAGACATTAGGGTGACACCTAATTCGGTTATACTAGTATTAGTGCAGAGAAGTATAAAATAATAGCTTATATCATTCTGTTCTTCTATCATATCTGCTACATCTGTTACAGTTATCTCTCATCCAGTTTTATTTTCATGTAATGTTATTATTATCTGTTCATAACTGAAAATCACTGGACTTGCCAGACTTTTGTCTGACCCTTGTTGTTTCGCCTCCTTTCTTCCGTTTCTCCCCCCAGGTTTTGTAGAAGGGAATACTCTAGCTTGATCCAAATTTCTTCCGCTTGTAGTGCTTAAAGTATGGCTTGTCTTCTTCTGTGGGGATTATGATTTTAAACTATGCATTCTGAAGGCTTTTGTACAAGACTGATATTTTGACCTGAATTCTGATATTGTGATTTGAAAGGATGTAACCAAGCTTCTGTTGAAATAAAGTTATAAATTTTTCAAGTACTGTTTTATCTGTCTTGTAAGTTTCTGTTTTGTTTACTAAAATGCTCCACCAAAGTTAAGGCATTCCCTTGTGAGTGACCTTAACGGAGGTGGGGTGTTACACTTGGTATCAGAGCTGAAGGTTACCATATTTGATAAAAAGTTTTGAAAACTATTTTCAAAAAGGATTTAAAAAGGAAGTATTTTCAAAAGTAAAGTTTATTTTTGAAAAATAAAATAAATAATCCCCAAAAGCCATATATCTTTCTTTCGATTCTTTGTTTCGAGTTCCTTCCTCTATCCCTTTTTTGAATCTCTTCCTCCGTGTATAGATGCTTTTTCTAAGATATGTAAGGACTTCCGTGCGATGGGCGGAAAACCGCTTTATGGGACTGAGACGTTGTCGAGGCTAGAAGTTGGCTGAACAAAGTGGAGGACTTGTTGGTACCTTTGAGATAGACGATGGGAGGAAGGTTCAACCAGCTGCTTGGTTAATGAAGGATGAAGCTTCATTTTGGTGGAAGGTCACGAATGGAGAACGTACATGGATAGGACACACGATAAGGAAGTGGATCCAAAGAAGGGCACTCGCTTCAACTGTGGTGAGATGGGACACTTCACTAGGGACTGCCCGAAGAAACGAGGACAAGGGCAGAGGGCAGGACCAACTGCTGGAGGGAAGACGAACACTCTCGAGGCTAGTGGATAGGATAGGATTAGGAAAACTTTCTGTAGGAGGTTTAATTTCTTTATCTGATTGTTGAGTTAAAACTCTTTCTGATTCTGGCATTTTGATTCTGTAATCGATACTCTGCACTTTAATACTAGTATTGTTTCTGATTCCGCTGTAGACCCAAACCCATAAGGGTTATGACTCATCTGCTTGTGATAAATTGGGGTTTGAGAGATATCTGTGTTAGGCGTCAAGTAGGACGCATACATTCTGGGTTTTATCATGCTTAGCTTCCTAAGAATCATTAGGGAACCTGATCTGTACCAGTAGTCTAAAAATATTTGAATAATTCTGCTTTCCAGTTTTGACATTGTCTAAAGGAGGTAATCCTCTGGGTGTCAATCTAATGTTGATTTCGGTCTTCGGGGTTGATACTTAGGGGAATTATTTTCTCAACCAATGTCTAATGGGAACCAAGTCTTTGTCTTATCTGTACTCGCTTCCATCATTCGACTGTATCCTATCGATCGAATCTTCGAACTTTAGGTAGAAACTAATGGGTGTAAACATGTGTTTGAGACATGTTATGTTTGATGGTTGCAAGTCGATGCAAGTGGTTGCTAGTGGTTGCTCGTGGATGCATATACACACACTAGGCACTAGATCGGCTCAAAAACACTCTCATACTGCATATGGATGTGTGTGCATTTTTCAATTTTTGTGGATGCAGAACGATTGACTCCTCACATGGATGTTGCATTTGGATGAATGGTTATGCACTCATTTAGAAATGATGTGTATCAAATAGGATTTCTTGCATACATATTTGGACTCATGACACTAACATGATTCGCATTAAGGAGGTCAACTGGATCAGTAGACCGCCTGATTTTGCATTAGATAAGAAACATATACACACACTTTGCATATGTTCATACGGCATTAGAAACCTTTTAAGGACAATGGATGCCTGTGATTGAATGGTTGAGTAGATGGATGTTGGATGTTAGGATACATTCTTCTTAACTTGAAGATTTCGGAGACGAAATCCTTTAAGGAGGGGAGAATGTAACACCCCGTATTTTCTGAGAATATTAAAAAAAATGGTTAATTATGAAGAAGTTATTAAGCCTTGAAGTTTGTATGCATATGAGAGAAATATATATAGATGTATATAAAAATTAAATAAATAAACATGCAAAAAAGGTTCAAAACAGCGAATTGGGAGGGGGAATAACCGAACCGGCCCATTTTTGAGGTCGACCCGAGCTGCACTGGGTCGACTAGGGGTTAATCCAGGGTGTTTGGTTGTCATCTTGTGGGCCGATTCGCTCAAGTGCAGATTTTGCATTTGAATGGCTCTCATGATTCAGGGTTAATCTAATGGTCCTAAATAACTTCCTACACCTATATATACATCCCTAACCTAAACCTAAATCTCATATACAATTCTCTAGCCTCCATTGCTCTCTTCCTCTCTAAAAATAAATAAATCAATGGCGTCTCTACTCTGTTGAAACCTAAGCTAGGACATGTGCTTCTTCTTCCTCCAATTCTGATTAGGATTAAAAGAGAACAGCTACAACCCCTTTTTCTTTTAGAATCCAACCAAGGCAAGTGCAGTTATTTTCCGATATAAACTTTAATTATAATTGTGACATGATTGTAAATTTGAATTTGAGATTGCGTATGTTCTGTTCTGATCTATTTTATTCTATATCTCTTTCTTCTTTCTGTTCTATAGCCAGGCTACCCCGAGCCTGCGCCAAATCTCATAAGAGATTAACGCACGAACGTTAAACTTTGGGATAAATAATAAATGATGGCATAATTGGACATGGCTAATCAGTGACTAAAAGGACATAGGTTGTAAACTAGATTTAGATCTGTGCATATTCTGTGAATTGAAAGAAGAGGAACCATTGTATATTAACATGTGACTTGAGACATTGGACATAACGCATATTTTTGAATTAAAGATCTGTTATAATTTAAAGTTCTAGATTGTCGGGCATATTGCTTATATAGAAATTCATGATTTGGGACAAAAAGGGAATATGACTTAGGTGTGAAGATTTATGTTAAGATTTGATAACTATTAAATGTGAATAACACCTAAGTGGGAGATTTTTGAATATATGACATGCATTGAAATCGATGGCTATATTTGGTATAATTTATATGTGAATCTTTTGTACTAGGCAAGTTTAACTAAATTTGAGACGTGTGTTATATGGTAAATTATGACCATAATCTGTGCCATGTAAATTCAATGCAAACGTGGGGTATATGATCATAATGTGAATCATGACAACTATTTAGGCATGCAAACTTAGGCAAAATTTATAATTAGGCAAGATATGTTTGTGAAACTTTAAGGAATGATTAAACCTGTTATATTGCTTAATCTGCTAGTTCTGTTATATTGCTTAATCTGCTAGTTCTGCTCTACTGCCTAGTCTGCTAGATCTGTTCATCTGCCAAATCTATCATCTGCTAAGTCTGTTGAAAATGCCAAATCTGCTAAACTAAATCTGTTGTGATGCCTAATCTGTTATTTGCTAAATCTGCTAGTTTGCTTAATCTGCTGAATCCGTTAAGTCGCCTAAATCTATTATCTGCTATGTCTGTTAAGTTGAAATATTCAGCCTGTTATTGACATAATCTGAATTAGCTATGAATAATTGACATGTATAGAAGGCGTGGGCATAATCTGAACTAGTTGATCTGAATTCTGTATGTCTGAACCTATAAACAAGTTAATCTGAAATCTGTTAGTCTGGGGAAACAAGGTTAGGAGGGGAATTACTTGTGTCATCTGTTGTTTGGGACCCATATTAGTCAGTAACCATTTCTGGTATCAAAACTTTGACCCAACGGTAGGTAGGGTCCGTGCACGCTTACTGAACTAATTATAAGCGGTTCATTCTGATAATGGCGAGGGGTGTTGATGGTGCGTTCCAACCGGGTCATGTGCGTGCATGGATCCCGGTCTGTCTCTGAGGATGTAAGACGCCGTGACATCTGTAAATAGGTCTGTGCCAATTGGTTGTCACTTTAGGGAGTGATACACCCTACTGTGGGGCCGACACAGGATATTTATGTATTAGGGAGCCGATCGCTTGGGGTAGGGTTTTAGAGTACACTTAGTTCTGTCTGTTTCTGTTGGTACCGTCTGTTTCTGTTGGGTGGTAACACCTGTCTGTTTCTGCGTGGTACCGTCTGTTCGGGTGGTAAAGGCCCATTACTACTGTACACCTAATTCTGCATTCTGTTTCCGTAGGGATTAATCTGTTTCTGCTTATGTCTGTTTCTGATCGGGTAGTAAAGGCCCATTATTGGCATTCTGTTTCTGTTAAATTATTCTGTACCCGTTTCTGTTTCAGTTTAGACATTAGGGTGACACCTAATTCGGTTATACTAGTATTAGTGCAGAGAAGTATAAAATAATAGCTTATATCATTCTGTTCTTCTGTCATATCTGCTACATCTGTTACAGTTATCTCTCATCCAGTTTTATTTTCATGTCATGTTATTATTATCTGTTCATAACTGAAAATCACTGGACTTGCCAGACTTTTGTCTGACCCTTGTTGTTTCACCTCCTTTCTTCCGTTTCTCCCCCAGGTTTTGTAGAAGGGAATACTCTAGCTTGATCCAGAGTTCTTCCGCTTGCAGTGCTTAAAGTATGGCTTGTCTTCTTCTGTGGGGATTATGATTTTAAACTATGCATTCTGAAGGCTTTTGTACAAGACTGATATTTTGTACCTGAATTCTGATATTGTGATTTGAAAGGATGTAACCAAGCTTCTGTTGAAATAAAGTTATAAATTTTTCAAGTACTGTTTTATCTGTCTTGTAAGTTTCTGTTTTGTTTACTAAAATGCTCCACCGAAGTTAAGGCATTCCCTTGTGAGTGACCTTAACGGAGGTGGGGTGTTACATGATTCCCCATTGTCAAAAGCTGCGAGGCTTTAAGGTAGAGCGAGGAACCGTACTAGGGACGGTCCCAGTTTTAACTACCCTGCCGTTATGCTGCCGAAATTTTGACATGTGTTAGAATTATTTTCCTGTGTTGAAATTATATTCGTTTGTTGAATAGAAAACCTTCATGTGTTGAATAGAAATTCATTCGTTGAATCATATTCATGTGTTGAATGGTATTCGTGTTTTAAATATAAAAATCACCTTTTTATCTATATATATAAACTATAGGAAACCTTCATGTGTTGAATCGAAATTCATTCGTAGAATTGAAATTCATGTGTTGAATGGTATTCCTGTTTTAAATATAAAAATCACATTTTTACTCTATATATACAAACTACAGAAATCCTTCATGTGTTGAAACGAAATTCATTCGTTGAATTGAAATTCATGTGTTGAATGGTATTCGTGTTATAAATATAAAAATCACATTTTTACTCTATATATACAAACTATAGAAAACCTTCATGTGTTGAATCGAAATTCATTCGTTGAATTGAAATTCATGTGTTGAATGTTATTCGTGTTTTAAATATAAAAATCACCTTTTTATCTATATATATAAACTGTAGAAAACCTTCATGTGTTGAATCGAAATTCATTCGTTGAATTAAAATTCATGTATTGAATGGTATTCATATTTTGAAGAAGTTGTTTTATAATAAAAATCCAATTTTTATCATCAATATGAACTATATAAAATAATCTTGTTTTGAAATAAATTGTTTTATAATAAAAATCATATTTTTATTACCTATGTGAACTACATAAAATAATCGTATTTTGAAATGAATTGTTTTACAATAAAAATCACATTTCTACTATATACAAGAGTTGTTAAAAATAGTGAAGTGTCGAAGTGAATGTTTGTTGGATATAAATATCATTTTTATCAAATGTATGAAAATCATATAGTTTTGAAATCGAAGAATCGATATATATATATATAAATAGAATTGAAATATATCGAATAACGAAGCTGCAGTTCGTATTTTGAAACCGTGATTTCAAACGATTAGTGCGGGAGATCCGACCATCGGATTTTCCCGAAACCGCAACCGTTGTGTTCGCTTTGGAAATATCTTTCAAACGACACCAACTTTGTAAAAATCCAACGGTTTGATTGTCTGGAATGTTTAATTCAAATCTGAAGAAAAACAGCGCCAGAATCGATTATATTTATATATATAAAAAAAAATTATATTAAATCGAATAACGACGCTGCAGTTCGTATTTTGAAATCGAAACTTCAAACGATTATACCGGGAGATCCGACCGTCGGATTTTCCCGAAACTGGAACCGTTGGATTCGTTTTGAAAAGATCTTTCTAATGATGTAAATTTTGTGAAGATCCAACGGTTAGATTTTCAGATATGTGTAAATTAAATCTGAATAAAAACAGCGCCACGGCCGCATTATGGCCCGAAGAGTCATTTGAATAGATTAGCTATTTTAAAATAAATAAAAATAGCGATAAATCGTTATAAAATATTACAAACGATATGGATGTGAAATTTAGAAATTAAATGAAGGTTAGCTAAGTCGAATAGTTTCCTGGATTTTGATCTGTTGTTGGTTTCGGCCTTCGGGGTTAATATTTGGGAAATCGTTCTCTTACTGATTTACTGTTAGTGACTAATGAATTAAAATGATGAGTATGCAGTGTTTTTGTAGCACGTGTTTATTATACACGCGAGTTGCTTAGAAAGACCGGTTTTATCTCATTCTGAATAACTGCCTCGACAATAAGAAATTGAAGATGAAGACGGTGGTTGAAGACCGGAAATCTTCACCTCATTTGGATGGCAACTGATGTCCTTATTGGGAGGCATCCCGAAATATGGATAATGAGTGGTGATCGTCCCGACGTACGTGAACATCGATGGGTTTGCGAGGTATATAATGCCTTCGGTTTCGTTCAGACCCAGAACGGACTTGTAAATGGATGGTGTGTCTGACATTGGAATTTATTCTGTGTGATTGATAGCCATCAGTTACATGGCGTGAATTGCCTGTGTGGCATGCTAAGAAGCAGTGATTAGGGCTTCTGTTGAAAAGCAAAGTCTTGTGATTGATGATCAAAGCAACGCCTGTGTGGCGTAGCTTTGTGTATAATGTGAATTCGCGAGCCTCACACCCCGGTATGAACCAGAAACGGGAGAAAGACCTCAGGGAGGGCATGCGTTTCTTCCTAGCTAGGAGTTGTGTCAGTGTTTTTACACGGCCTGACATTTTACTTATGTGGATAATGGATAGCGAGGTGCCTCGGAAATATCGGTCGATCCGGGACCGATGGAGTCATTCGTTGGCTCATTTACGCCCCCATAGGGCGGGGAAACGCAGTGTTCAGGAATTTTAATCCACATCGATGGACCGTCCCTGACGATCCAAGGGTCACTCGAGCTCTTATCCTGAGGCTCGGGCTAGGCAGTCTCGAATTCGGTAAGGGCCATCTTTTGCCTTGGTTCATGAAGGAAATCTAATTTCCAAATACGTGACTGTGCGGTTTTGATTGTATATATATATATGGCGACATGATATATGGTACCCATGCCGTCTATGATTGATAGTTACGATTGAAATTATTTTTGAAACATATAAACACTAGTAATAATATCAAATGCTTTTGTTTTATTCGTATCAAGCATATTTTGGCCATTATAAGGTAAATCTCTATCCTCCGGTTTGCGTTGCATTGTGTGATGGGAACTGAGTCTTATAATGGCTTCATTTTTATAAAAAGCATTGCGATGTTTAAAAGATCTATTTGTGTTTGAAGCACTGACAATCCAATGGAGTAAACCCATTCCACGAAAGTGGCATGGTCCTGTGATTAGCCATATTTTAAATGTGTTGAGTAGATTTCTCATACCAGTCCCATGACTGACTCGTAGTTTGTTTCACTTTCAAACTCGGGTGCCCCTTTTTCTACACGGGCAGCCTTGTATTCAGGTTTAGCTGGCTCTTTCTGGATAGCTGGAGCTGAAGATGGATTCTATTATTTATCTCTTTTTATGCTGTTCAGCTCCTATTGTACATATTATGTTTATTTCCGCTGTAGACATTTATTTATAGCTGAACTGTATTTGTACTAAGTATGATCCCGTATACTGTGTAACTATGATGATTACGTTTATCCAGTATATTCTATTGTGCATTACCTGGTGTATTTGTTTATTTCTGTTCTGCTATTATCCGTTTATGTGTTATATTCCAAAGATTACCCTTGCCATCGTCAATACGGGGTTTGGGGTCATCACATCCCAACTAAATGTTTAAAATAATGTCCAGTAAAATTAGGGATATTATATCCTCCCTTCTTTAAAGCACTTCATCCTTAGAATTACGATAAGGACAAACATCAGTCAAACAAGCATAAAGCTAAATATACCATTAAGAAAATTATGATAAGTAGTCTTAATCTTGACATTTGTTTCCTAAGTATGATCTCTACCACTATCACTCAATCTGCACTTTCACTAATCTGACTATCTTATTGCTTAATTTCTTCTCTTTATTGGCGACATTCTCAACCGGATGTAAAACTATAGACATATCTAGCTCCACTGCTAAGTCTTCCAATGCCTTTGGATCTATCATAGTTTCTTTATCTTGAACACATCTTCCGAGATGAGAAACATGAAAAGAAGTATGAATCCATCAATCGGCTTAGTAACTCTATTCTACATGCGAGTTTTCCAATCCATTTCAAAATAGGAAACGGTCCAACAAACTTTAGTGCTAGATTCCTCGACTTCCCAAATTGAACTACACATTGCATGGGAAATACCTTGATAAAAACATGATCTCCAACTGATAATTCAAGATCCTTATGCCTCTTATCTACACAACATTTCTATTCCAATTAAGCTTCCTTCATGCTACACCAGATTAACTTAATCTTTTATGTAGCATCCTTCACCAAATATAGACCAATGACTAATCTGGCGCCGACCTCTTACTAATAAGTTTGTGATTTTCGCGACCTTCTAAACAAATTTCTAAAGGTTTCATTTCTATACTAGACTGATAGTTTTTATTATTAAAGAACTCAAGTAGATGCAAATGGGTCTCACATGAACCACCAAAATCCAGTTTATGAGTTTGCAACAAATCCCCAAGTGTCTTGTTGACTCTTTCTATCTTTGAATTAGTCTGTGGGTGATACTTGGTACTCATCTTGAGAATGGTGCCTAATCATTCTGAAAACTTTTCTAGAATTTGACAGTAACTAAAGCATCTCTATCACTGATGATACTACTAGGATCTCTGTGCAACCTTGTTATGTTCTTCACAAATAACTAGGTTAATATAGGTGCAGTTCTAGTTAACCTCATGGAAATGAAATAAGCACTTTTGGTTAACCAATCCACTATGACCCATATACTTCATTTCTCTTCCTTCACCTTGGCAACCCATCATTGAATTCCATGGATATCAAATCCCTATTCCAAACTGCGATGTCTAAATGATAAAGCAATCCACCCAACTTCTGATATTCAGTTTTCACTTATTGATAGTTCAAAGACCATATTATCTATAAGTCTACTTCCCTCTTTATTCCTTCCCAGAAGAAACTCCTCTTCATGTCCCTATGCATCTTGGTTGCTCCAGGATGAAATAAACTACGATCAATGGCCCTCTTTAAGAACTTCCCTCCTCGGGTTTTTGATGTCCAGGATGCAAAATCTTTCCGTCTTCCTCAACTTCCCTTACGGTCGAGACTAAAATCTTTCAAATCATCAATCTCAGTTCTATCCCTAAGCCACTTATTTCTACCGACTAACACTAGGTCCTCCTCTTGCTTTGAAGCAGTCATTTTGATGAAAAATGGTCAAAATTCCAAAGTTGACATCGTAGAAGTATTGTGGCATTAATTAGACATTGACCTTAACTACACATCAAAAATAGTAAATGCATCGAAGTCTTCCATTCTACCAACATGGGTAGCACCTCATTTTGGTGTTTCCTACAAAAAGAATCTAAAACTTTATTTCCATTTCCTGTTTCTTACTCAATGCCAAAAATCGTATGCCGCTAAAACTCTAGCAAACTCTGATGTCTCATGTTCAACTCTTTTTGAGAGAATAAATACATCAAAGAATTATGATCCATGGACGATTCAAATCTTTCTCTTAAAATGTATCGTCTCCATATCTTCATAGAAAAGATAATTGCAACCAATTATAAATCATGAGTCGAATATCTTACTTCATATAGTTTGAGCTGTCTAGATGCATATGCAATCACTTTGCATCTTTGCACAAGAGAAGCTCATAAACCTGTTCTGTAAGCATCAGTATAAACAACTAAATTCTAGTTCCCTTAAGGTACAACTAACATAGGTGCATTGGTTAATAAATGTTTCAATCTTTGGAATTCTTCGTCACGCTTGCCTAACCAAATAAAACTCGCATCCTTCTTGATCAATCTAGTTAATGATGATTTTGTCCATGGGAAATCCCTAATAGACTATCGATGACATTTAACTAATCGAAGAAAACTTATTGTATCAGTGGAACTCTCTGGTCTCTTCCAATTAATGATAGTCTCAGTCTTTTTGGGACCAATCGATAAACCTTTCTTGAAACAAGATGACCACGAAACTTCATTTATGTCTCCTAAAAGTAACACTTGGTAAACTTGTCTTTCAGTTGACGTTACCTCAAAATCTCAAGCAGAATTATAAGATGTACTCTCTTATCTTTATAACATATCAATATGCCATCAATTAAAACTAATACAAACCTATCCAAGTGTTATCACTTAATATGGTTCATCAAATCCACAAAAAATAGGCGCATTAGTCAATTCAAATGTGTAATGGCGCGTTTTGTTAGCTGGAGAATAATTAATTTATTTAATTATTTATATATCGATTTGGCGATATCGATAACTTAAAGTACAACGTTCGAACTTATAATTTATAATTATAATTAAAACGAACCTGAAACGTCGCGGCAGTTCGAAATTGGGCGAGTTGAACTTCAACTGAATGTACAGGATTCGTTTTAAGCCGGATTTCTATGAAATAAGAAATGTGTGGAGCTGGTGGAATATATCTTTCTAGTGGAAGAGAAGAATCGGGATTTCGTCGTGTAGATTTGGAGATATGTCCAAATCAAATTTTAGGATAGTCGCTATAGAATCGTTTATCGACCATAACGGTTTATTCGATATAACTAGTTATCAGATTCGAATTTGAACAAGGTTCTTTTGGGAAGTAGTGATAATTTAATTTTTAGAATTTTATGGTAATTTTTAATTAATTTAATAAACGACTTTTTATTTGAAGTATTTCGCACCCTGAAATCAACATTTTGAAGTTTCAAAATATGAGTCCATCTACCGGTATTATTATATTTTTGGGATCATGGAACCGAGCTCGATACAATGGTATTTTGATTTCTGTCCGTACGTGAATGGAATTTAGGTAACATGGCACTTTGAAAAACCAAACTTTAAACACACTATATAACTTAACCTAATTATTGATTCTCCGGTCAGAACAGAATCCACGTCTCCATTTCCTTTCAGCCGATAGCCAAAACAAGAAAACGTGGGTGTGTAACAACCTCTCCCTGCAACCATATAATATCTTTTATCCCTCTCTAACCTAAACACTTTTCACCCCTCCGATCCAAAGAGATGAGCCGCCATAAATCCTCATTTCTCAGCAGAAACGAAAATCGCGAGAATAAATAAAAATCAACATGAGTTCCTTTTTCCCTCTTATTATATCGGGGTGGACTTTTTCTTCTGGAACTCGAGCACTTCGCAGCAGCGTCGAGGTCAGGGCGAAGCTCTGAGGAAGGGGGGTCGGTCTGTGGTGTTGGTGGCGCGTCAGAGGGGATGGGGTGCAGCACCTGAAGTTCACCAGCGGTGGAGCTGGAATTGGTGAAAGGGAAGCTCACAAGCGAGTTGCATAAGGGTGAAAGGAGGCACTGTTTTCTTGTTTGAATGAGTTTGCTAAAGGCAAACGTGAAAGGGGATGAGTGATGGGAAGGGGAGTGTATGTGAGCGAGAGGGTGTTTTACTGTTAAATGTGCGGTGCAAGGTCAAGGGGAGAAGCAGGCACCGTTGTATTGGGTGCGACATCACAGAGAGGTCACGGAAACAAGGAAAGAGCGGTGTGTTGAGAAATGAATAACGCACTGTCTACGGTATTATATGATGCTGACCGTTGTCGTAGAAAGGAACCAAGGTGGGGCGATCTCCATGGTCGAAGGAAGGGAAGCTCGTCACCTTGGCAAAGTTGGTGGGATTCGAGCTGTTGTGGTGGCCCGGGTTGAGCTGAGAAGCGGTGTCAGTTGTGGGTGATTTGCGGCGTTCGTTACTGATTTAAAAGGAGAAACAAACGAAGTGGTACCACCAGAGTAAAATGAAATGGTACTGCATTTCATAAGAAGATTGCGGAGGGCATCAAATGAGTGAAGCAATGGGAGATTTTCGAACTGTTAAGGAGGACGTGCCATCTTACCTGTAGCAGTCGGAAGCATGCATGGTGAGGGCTGAAAGCAAGTTACGTCGAGTTAGGAGTGAAGTAAAGGATTTGTTTACGAGAAGGGAATGGAAGCAAAACTCGGATTGAGCTCGCGATTAGCAGATTGGAAAAGGACAATACTGTCAGTAGCAGTGTAGATCAATGGTTTGAGTGGGTCGAGATATTGGAACGTTTGGTCATAACAGCGGAGGAACGGTATTATGTTTAAACAGTGGAGCGTGACGGTAAACTCATTGGTGAATGATGATGTCCGAAGTTTAGTAAGTTGGCAGAATAAAACGCCGGATCGGATCAACTGACGCAAATCGTTATTTAACGGTTAACGCGCCAAGGTGAGTAAATCTCACAAACTCTAAACAGTTTTATTTTCACGTTGTATTCTTAGAACTGTTAAAATATTGTCTGTTTGACTGTGTGTTGATTGTTTGCTTGAACTGCTAGTCAGTTAGTAGAGATTTTATATATATATTTACGTATGTATATATATATATATATATATATATATATATATATAAACCGTCAAATAGTTATATGTTGATTCTGTTTATCAGAATATTATACTGGTGTTGTTTAACATATGTGGATGCAGGGAAACAGGTTGGAGGAATCCAACTGGATTCCTCAACAGTTATTTTACTGTGATTTATATATTGTGATATATAAATGTGATATATAATCTGATGATGATTATGTGTGTTTGGACGATATTTATCGTTATTATATGGTGTGTTAAATACCATAAGAAATACCAAGATATAGTAAAGAGATTTTCAAACTATAATTTGAAAATAATTTATTTATATAAAATCGATGGATTTTATATTATAAAGAAAAGGGGATTTTGAGTATAAAGGAAAATATTGGTTAATCAAGTATAAAGGAAAAATATTTGTTAATCGAGTATAAAGGAAATTATGTGTTAATCAAATATAAAGGATAAATATATTTGTGAAGACAAATATAAAGAATATATATATTTGTAAATCAAATATAAAGGAATATATTTGTCAAATATATAAGAAGAGAAATATTGTAAACCATTTGAATAGATAGGATAAAAGAGATATTTATTTGTTAAGTAAATAAAGTTAAACTAAGGGAAATGGGTTAAGTTAATCGAAGTAAATTAGTTAAGTTAAAGTGATTAATCGATGTGAATTAGTTAAGTTAAACTAAGTGATTAATCGATGTGAATTAGTTAAGTTAAACTAAGTGGTTAATCGAAGTGAATTAGTTAAGTTAACTAAGTGGTTAATCGAAGTGAATTAGTTGAGTTAAACTAAGTGAATCGGTTAGAGTTAATCAACGTGAATTAGCTAAATTAAACTGAGTGGATTTGTTTAGTTAATCAAGACGAGTTAACCAGTTAGGTTAAACCAGTAGAGTTAACCAGTTGAGTTGACCAGTTAGAGTTAACCAGTTAGAGTTAATCTGTTAGAGTTAACCAGTTGAGTTAACCAGTTAAAGTTGACCAGTTAGAGTTGATCAGTTAGAGTTACCCAAGTAGAGTTAATCGAGTAGAGTTGTCGAATAGCACTTATCCGAAGTAGAGTTATCGAATATAGTGTATTCGAGAGAAGAGAAATCGAATATAGTTTATTCGAGCGGAGAAATCAAATGTTATTCATTTGAGAAGAGTTATCGAATATAGTTTATTCGAGCGGAGAAATCAAATGTTATTCATTTGAGAAGAGTTATCGAATATACTTTATTCGAGTGGAGAAATCAAATGTTATTCATTTGAGAAGAGTTATCGAATATTATTTATTCGAAGAGTAGTTATCGAATATTGGTTATTCGAAGTTAGTTAATCCAAAGGAGTTATTCGAAGTTAGTTAATCCAAAGGAGTTATTCGAAGTTAGTTAATCCAAAGGAGTTATTCGAAGTTAGTTAATCCAAAGGAGTTATTCAAAGTAAATTAATCCAAAGGAGTTAGTCGAAGAATTAATCGAATATAGTTATTCGAAAGAAGGTGTTAATCGAATATAGTTATTCGAGTAAAGTTAAAAGAGTTAATCGATTTTAGTTATTCGAAATGAGTTATTCGAATTTGATATTTGAATAGAGTTAAACACATTAGAGTGATTCGAATTACTTATTCAAATAGAGTTAAACACGTAAGAGTTAATTGAATATTAGTTATTCAATTAGAGTTAAATCGAATTTAGTTATTCGAAAGGAGTTAATCAAATTGAGTTAAGTTAATCGATTTGAATTAAGTTGAATTGAAATGGAGTAAATCGATTAGAATTAAGTTAATCGAGTTAGAGTAAATCGAATATTGGTTATTCGAAGGTAAGTTATTCGAATTAGTTATTCGAAGGAGTTAATCAAATGAGTCGATCCAAAGGAGTTAGTCGAATATTAGTTATTCGAATAGAGTTAAAGGAGTTATCGATTTTAGTTTGATCGAAAGGAGTTATCGATTAGTAAATCGAAAGGAGATTTTCGAATATAGCATATTCAAAAGAAAGAGATCGAATATTGTTTATTCGAAAGAGAGAGATTTCGAATATGAGTTATTCGAAGAGAGATAATCGAATATAGGTTATTCGAAGAAGAGTTAATCAAATAGAGATTACTCGAAAGAGAGTTATACATCGAATTCGATATAGCGAATTCGGGAAAGTACTATTTACTTTCCAGGGTTTAAATCAAGGTTTAGTTATTGATTAAGAAATTAGGTGTCTGTTTAATTTTTCGAGTTAGGAGATAAAGTTATAATTCAGGTTAGATATTGTAGAAGTAGGAATTATAACGTTATAGTTATAATCAAACGTGGTCATATAAGAAGTAGATTCGTAACCTGAATCCGAGAATTTGCGTAAACAGATGATTGGAAAAAGTGAGTGACGAGCTTCATCTATTTCACAGTAAAGGACTTTGTTCAATTAAGGTCTGAGAGGTAATTATACCCCAACTTGATTGACTTCAGAATTGACAAAGGAATAGTTGTGGTTCGATAGAAAGGGTTGATTTGAAATATAGTTAAGTAATAAGCGATTAATGGATTAAGCGTAACTATGTTTTATACAACGGTCATTGGAAATCCGTAAATGAGTTTTGGATACGTTCTCCAAATATAGTCAGATATGTTTTCTAAACATAGAAAATGAAATGTTTTCATGATAAGAATTTAAGAAATAGAGTTAAGCAAATTCAGAAACTAACTGGAGAGGGTAAGTTGAACGGTTTTCTAAGTGACGATCTGATGTTGGTTTCGACCTTCCGAATTGATACTTAGAGAATTGTTCTCATACTAGTTACAGTTAGGGACTGATAGTTGCGAAATAATAGTGATGTGAAAATAAGCTATGGAAATGTTTTCCAATAATTAATAACATATATTTTCTAAATATATGAAATAAGGAAATATGAACATATAATGATTGATCGATCGAATTCCCATTTGGAAATAAGATCGTTGTTTGTACACCGACATGTTTTCATTTGATAGTTAGATCACAGACTATCAAAGTTTTTACCATTTTAACGTTGTTAATATGGAGAGACCAGTTGGATTATTATCCAAAGAACCACTCTGTATCGGCATAAGCGTTGCGAGCAATATATGCCAAAGATAAATTGAAGACGGAGTAAAGTGCAAGGGCTGTTGTATAAGTCTTAGATAACAGTGACTAAGATGGATATACTGAATAGTGCCTTCGGTTTGTCCAGTCCCAGGACAACGTATATGGAAGAAGGTCTGACAGAGTATATCCAATAGATCGCGTAAGTTGATCTGTTCAAACGTATTCACGTTTGGTGGCGGAGGAATTCATTTCTCTTAGCTATATACCCGTGTTATTTTTGGATAAGGCAATTTGTGATTTGGCGGGTATGACGATGTGGCATTCAAAGTGAATGGTGATCAGATGTTCTGAAGATAGACGTAGTTTCTAGCCTCACACCGGGAAGTAACAAAAGTTGGGCTAGGCAGCATGGCTAGTTGGATCATCCCCAAGCAGGGTGTATTGTCACCGATCTAGAGACTATTCATATTTATACTTCTTTTTGATTCTGTATCTTCGGATGACGGTTTGATGGCCTACAACCGTGGTGGCAATATATTCGCGACACTCAAGCTAAATGAGTGAGCGGTCATGTGTGGCCGGGTTGCAAGACGTTCTTGTTGAACCCTGAGTGTATCACCTCTAGAGTACACTATTCAGAAGGTGCTCACATACCTTGTCTGTTGGAATCCATTCTCCGATAAGCGCCCTGCGGTTTATGATTTTATACTATGTATGTAGAACGTGAGATGCAAGCGTTTCTGCTAGATTGATATCTATTTGTACTTAGACATTATTATAATATCACAATGATATTGCTTGTCAAAGTTGTTCAGATACTCGTAAGGAAAAACCCGTTCCGTATTCACGGCGTGGTCTTATGACATACCCTATACCTGTTTTAAACTATTTTACTCATACCAGTCCCATGACTGACCCGGAGTTTACTTTGTTGTTTTCCCTAAACTCTTGGGTGCCTAAATTTGTACGGGCAGTCAAGTAGTCGGGATTTACAGATATGCTTGGAGAGCTTGGAGCAGGAGGCTGCAAGATTCTATAGCTATAGTTATTTCCGCTGTGTTGTAAGTGTTGTACTCTGATAAGTGCTATTGTATATATATAACTGTTTACTTCAAAGCTATGTTATATATTATATGTTATTCGTTCCGCTGTGAGATTCGTGTTACTCTGATGATTCTGATGTTCTTCTTCTTCTATTCTATTAGTTCTATCTTTTCTTTCTCACCTTCTAAATTCTTTCACTAACGTTCTCGGAATTTCCGACTCTCGAGGAGTCGGAAATTTCCAGCCGTTACAGTTGGTATCAGAGCTTAAGTTAAGAATTACTTGGCTCTGTGGCGTGACTCGGTAGAGATAGGGTTAGTAATACCCTAGACTGAGATTGAGTGTATATATACGAGTGCGTAATTGTTATTCCATATAAAATGGTTTTATATTGTGGAGACTCATTGGTTGAGTGGCTTATGAATTCTGGTCGATTAGTTTGATCCACTGTATCGATAAGGGTTACTAAACACTCGAATACGATGAACCGACATGGTATGTTTTGAAAGAGGGTAAATGAAATAATTTTTCCCAAAATATATTTGTTTATAGAAGAAATATATATCTTGAAATCTTTATAGTATATTGATTGTGTTGGTTGTTATTATAATTGAGTAAGGTTGTAAAGGTGAAATGGTTATAAATGACCAATCAAAATTCATATGGATGTAATATATGAAATAGTTTAAATTAAATATGAATTTAAATCAGATTTGGAATTAAAATAAGGAAATTTTAAGTTCCTGGGAGATTTTGAATATGTTTTTCAAATTGAAAATGATATAGTATTGAACTCACTTCGATAGCTGGAAAATAGATTCTGATGATGAATCTAGACATCATCAGTGTTCATTTTCGAGTTCTAAGTGACGGATTACTACCAAAGGTTTTGTTTTTGAATTGTTTTGAGAAAACAAGTTGTTTAGAAATTCAAAGGTTTTGAATTGGCATTATGATTTCAAATTGATTTGAAAGAAACCCAGGAACGTAAGTTCTGGAATTAAAATTTAACTAATGAAGTTAAATAAAATGAGATGGTAAAAATAAATTGAAATTTAACTTAAACCGAGTTAAATAAAATTGAATTGGGATTAGAGATAATCTAGAATGGAACCAAATTGATAAGTCAATAATTTGGAATTTGATATTAGAGTTCGAATGAAATTCGATTTGGATTTGAGGATATGAACGGATTGGAGATCAATTGGAATGGATAACATTGGTATATGTTGAAGTGGTAGCAGATGAAAGGGATAGAGTTAAATGCCCGACAAAAAGGATTTTTAAATCTAGTTAGTAGAGTTAGTAGCATTTTTCTAACTTAGCAATTTCGAGGACGAAATTATTTTAAGGGGGGAAGTCTGTAATGGCGCGTTTTGTTAGCTGTCGAATAATTAATTTATTTAATTATTTATATATCGATTTGGCGATATCGATAACTTAAAGTACAACGTTCGAACTTATAATTTATAATTATAATTAAAACGAACCTGAAACGTCGCGGCAGTTCGAAATTGGGCGAGTTGAACTTCAACTGAATGTACAGGATTCGTTTTAAGCCGGATTTCCATGAAATAAGAAATGTGTGGAGCTGGTGGAATATATCTTTCTAGTGGAAGAGAAGAATCGGGATTTCGTCGTGTAGATTTGGAGATATGTCCAAATCAAATTTTAGAATAGTCGCTATAGAATCGTTTATCGACCATAACGGTTTATTCGATATAACTAGTTATCAGATTCGAATTTGAACAAGGTTCTTTTGGGAAGTAGTGATAATTTAATTTTTAGAATTTTATGGTAATTTTTAATTAATTTAATAAGCGACTTTTTATTTGAAGTATTTCGCACCCTGAAATCAACATTTTGAAGTTTCAAAATATGAGTCCATCTACCGGTATTATTATATTTTTGGGATCATGGAACCGAGCTCGATACAATGGTATTTTGATTTCTGTCCGTACGTGAATGGAATTTAGGTAACATGGCACTTTGAAAAACCAAACTTTAAACACACTATATAACTTAACCTAATTATTGATTCTCCGGTCAGAACAGAATCCACGTCTCCATTTCCTTTCAGCCGATAGCCAAAACAAGAAAACGTGGGTGTGTAACAACCTCTCCCTGCAACCATATAATATCTTTTATCCCTCTCTAACCTAAACACTTTTCACCCCTCCGATCCAAAGAGATGAGCCGCCATAAATCCTCATTTCTCAGCAGAAACGAAAATCGCGAGAATAAATAAAAATCAACATGAGTTCCTTTTTCTCTCTTATTATATCGGGGTGTACTTTTTCTTCTGGAACTCGAGCACTTCGCAGCAGCGTCGAGGTCAGGGCGAAGCTCTGAGGAAGGGGGGTCGGTCTGTGGTGTTGGTGGCGCGTCAGAGGGGATGGGGTGCAGCACCTGAAGTTCACCAGCGGTGGAGCTGGAATTGGTGAAAGGGAAGCTCACAAGCGAGTTGCATAAGGGTGAAAGGAGGCACTGTTTTCTTGTTTGAATGAGTTTGCTAAAGGCAAACGTGAAAGGGGATGAGTGATGGGAAGGGGAGTGTATGTGAGTGAGAGGGTGTTTTACTGTTAAATGTGCGGTGCAAGGTCAAGGGGAGAAGCAGGCACCGTTGTATTGGGTGCGACATCACGGAGAAGTCACGGAAACAAGGAAAGAGCGGTGTGTTGAGAAGTGAATAACGCACTGTCTACGGTATTATATGATGCTGACCGTTGTCGTAGAAAGGAACCAAGGTGGGGCGATCTCCATGGTCGAAGGAAGGGAAGCTCGTCACCTTGGCAAAGTTGGTGGGATTCGAGCTGTTGTGGTGGCCCGGGTTGAGCTGAGAAGCGGTGTCAGTTGTGGGTGATTTGCAGCGTTCGTTACTGATTTAAAAGGAGAAACAAACGAAGTGGTACCACCAGAGTAAAATGAAATGGTACTGCATTTCATAAGAAGATTGCGGAGGGCATCAAATGAGTGAAGCAATGGGAGATTTTCGAACTGTTAAGGAGGACGTGCCATCTTACCTGTAGCAGTCGGAAGCATGCATGGTGAGGGCTGAAAGCAAGTTACGTCGAGTTAGGAGTGAAGTAAAGGATTTGTTTACGAGAAGGGCATGGAAGCAAAACTCGGATTGAGCTCGCGATTAGCAGATTGGAAAAGGACAATACTGTCAGTAGCAGTGTAGATCAATGGTTTGAGTGGGTCGAGATATTGGAACGTTTGGTCATAACAGCGGAGGAACGGTATTATGTTTAAACAGTGGAGCGTGACGGTAAACTCATTGGTGAATGATGATGTCCGAAGATTAGTAAGTTGGCAGAATAAAACGCCGGATCGGATCAACTGACGTAAATCGTTATTTAACGGTTAACGCGCCAAGGTGAGTAAATCTCACAAACTCTAAACAGTTTTATTTTCACGTTGTATTCTTAGAACTGTTAAAATATTGTCTGTTTGACTGTGTGTTGATTGTTTGCTTGAACTGCTAGTCGGTTAGTAGAGATTTTATATATATATTTACGTATGTATATATATATATATAAACCGTCAAATAGTTATATGTTGATTCTGTTTATCAGAATATTATACTGGTGTTGTTTAACATCTGTGGATGCAGGGAAACAGGTTGGAGGAATCCAATTGGATTCCTCAACAGTTATTTTACTGTGATTTATATATTGTGATATATAAATGTGATATATAATCTGATGATGATTATGTGTGTTTGGACGATATTTATCGTTATTATATGGTGTGTTAAATACCATAAGAAATACCAAGATATAGAAAAGAGATTTTCAAACTATAATTTGAAAATAATTTATTTATATAAAATCGATGGATTTTATATTATAAAGAAAAGGGGATTTTGAGTATAAAGGAAAATATTGGTTAATCAAGTATAAAGGAAAAATATTTGTTAATCGAGTATAAAGGAAATTATGTGTTAATCAAATATAAAGGATAAATATATTTGTGAAGACAAATATAAAGAATATATATATTTGTAAATCAAATATAAAGGAATATATTTGTCAAATATATTAGAAGAGAAATATTGTAAACCATTTGAATAGATAGGATAAAAGAGATATTTATTTGTTAAGTAAATAAAGTTAAACTAAGGGAAATGGGTTAAGTTAATCGAAGTAAATTAGTTAAGTTAAAGTGATTAATCGATGTGAATTAGTTAAGTTAAACTAAGTGATTAATCGATGTGAATTAGTTAAGTTAAACTAAGTGGTTAATCGAAGTGAATTAGTTAAGTTAACTAAGTGGTTAATCGAAGTGAATTAGTTGAGTTAAACTAAGTGAATCGGTTAGAGTTAATCAACGTGAATTAGCTAAGTTAAACTGAGTGGATTTGTTTAGTTAATCAAGACGAGTTAACCAGTTAGGTTAAACCAGTAGAGTTAACCAGTTGAGTTGACCAGTTAGAGTTAACCAGTTAGAGTTAATATGTTAGAGTTAACCAGTTGATTTAACCAGTTAAAGTTGACCAGTTAGAGTTGATCAGTTAGAGTTATCCAAGTAGAGTTAATCGAGTAGAGTTGTCGAATAGCACTTATCCGAAGTAGAGTTATCGAATATAGTGTATTCGAGAGAAGAGAAATCGAATATAGTTTATTCGAGCGGAGAAATCAAATGTTATTCATTTGAGAAGAGTTATCGAATATAGTTTATTCGAGCGGAGAAATCAAATGTTATTCATTTGAGAAGAGTTATCGAATATAGTTTATTCGAGTGGAGAAATCAAATGTTATTCATTTGAGAAGAGTTATCGAATATTATTTATTCGAAGAGTAGTTATCGAATATTGGTTATTCGAAGTTAGTTAATCCAAAGAAGTTATTCGAAGTTAGTTAATCCAAACGAGTTATTCGAAGTTAGTTAATCCAAAGGAGTTATTCGAAGTTAGTTAATCCAAAGGAGTTATTCGAAGTTAGTTAATCCAAAGGAGTTATTCAAAGTAAATTAATCCAAAGGAGTTAGTCGAAGAATTAATCGAATATAGTTATTCGAAAGAAGGTGTTAATCGAATATAGTTATTCGAGTAAAGTTAAAAGAGTTAATCGAATTTAGTTATTCGAAATGAGTTATTCGAATTTGATATTTGAATAGAGTTAAACACATTAGAGTGATTCGAATTACTTATTCAAATAGAGTTAAACACGTAAGAGTTAATTGAATATTAGTTATTCAATTAGAGTTAAATCGAATTTAGTTATTCGAAAGGAGTTAATCAAATTGAGTTAAGTTAATCGATTTGAATTAAGTTGAATCAAAATGGAGTAAATCGATTAGAATTAAGTTAATCGAGTTAGAGTAAATCGAATATTGGTTATTCGAAGGTAAGTTATTCGAATTAGTTATTCGAAGGAGTAAATCAAATGAGTCGATCCAAAGGAGTTAGTCGAATATTAGTTATTCGAATAGAGTTAAAGGAGTTATCGATTTTAGTTTGATCGAAAGGAGTTATCGATTAGTAAATCGAAAGGAGATTTTCGAATATAGCATATTCGAAAGAAAGAGATCGAATATTGTTTATTCGAAAGAGAGAGATTTCGAATATGAGTTATTCGAAGAGAGATAATCGAATATAGGTTATTCGAAGAAGAGTTAATCAAATAGAGATTACTCGAAAGAGAGTAATACGTCAAATTCGATATAGCGAATTCGGGAAAGTACTATTTACTTTCCAGGGTTTAAATCAAGGTTTAGTTATTGATTAAGAAATTAGGTGTCTGTTTAATTATTTGAGTTAGGAGATAAAGTTATAATTCAGGTTAGATATTGTAGAAGTAGGATTATAACGTTATAGTTATAATCAAACGTGGTCATATAAGAAGTAGATTCGTAACCTGAATCCGAGAATTTGCGTAAACAGATGATTGGAAAAAGTGAGTGACGAGCTTCATCTATTTCACAGTAAAGGACGTTGTTCAATTAAGGTCTGAGAGGTAATTATACCCCAACTTGATTGACTTCAGAATTGACAAAGGAATAGTTGTGGTTCGATAGAAAGGGTTGATTTGAAATATAGTTAAGTAATAAGCGATTAATGGATTAAGCGTAACGATGTTTTATACAACGGTCATTGGAAATCCGTAAATGAGTTTTGGATACGTTTTCCAAATATAGTCAGATATGTTTTCTAAACATAGAAAATGAAATGTTTTCATGATAAGAATTTAAGAAATAGAGTTAAGCAAATTCAGAAACTAACTGGAGAGGGTAAGTTGAACGGTTTTTAAGTGATGATCTGATGTTGGTTTCGACCTTCCGGATTGATACTTAGAGA
Source organism: Allium sativum (assembly GCA_030737875.1). Taxonomy (NCBI): domain Eukaryota; kingdom Viridiplantae; phylum Streptophyta; class Magnoliopsida; order Asparagales; family Amaryllidaceae; genus Allium; species Allium sativum. The sequence continues at coordinate 992,580,206 of CM060924.1, read as the reverse complement.
ATGGTTCTCATACTAGTTACAGTTAGGGACTGATAGTTGCGAAATAATAGTGATGTGAAAATAAGCTATGGAAATGTTTTCCAATGATTAATAACATATATTTTCTAAATATATGAAATAAGGAAATATGAACATATGATGATTGATCGATCGAATTCCCATTTGGAAATAAGATCGTTGTTTGTACACCGACATGTTTTCATTTGATAGTTAGATCACAGACTATCAAAGTTTTTACCATTTTAACGTTGTTAATATGGAGAGACCGGTTGGATTATTATCCAAAGAACCACTCTGTATCGGCATAAGCGTTGCGAGCAATATATGCCAAAGATAAATTGAAGACGGAGTAAAGTGCAAGGGCTGTTGTATAAGTCTTAGATAACAGTGACTAAGATGGATATACTGAATAGTGCCTTCGGTTTGTCCAGTCCTAGGACAACGTATATGGAAGAAGGTCTGACAGAGTATATCCAATAGATCGCGTAAGTTGATCTGTTCAAACGTATTCACGTTTGGTGGCGGAGGAATTCATTTCTCTTAGCTATATACCCGTGTTATTTTTGGATAAGTCAATTTGTGATTTGGCGGGTATGACGATGTGGCATTCAAAGTGAATGGTGATCAGATGTTCTGAAGATAGACGTAGTTTCTAGCCTCACACCGGGAAGTAACAAAAGTTGGGCTAGGCAGCATGGCTAGTTGGGTCATCCCCAAGCAGGGTGTATTGTCACCGATCTAGAGACTATTCATATTTATACTTCTTTTTGATTCTGTATCTTCGGATGACGGTTTGATGGCCTACAACCGTGGTGGCAATATATTCGCGACACTCAAGCTAAATGAGTGAGCGGTCATGTGTGGCCGGGTTGCAAGACGTTCTTGTTGAACCCTGAGTGTATCACCTCTAGAGTACACTATTCAGAAGGTGCTCCCATACCTTGTCTGTTGGAATCCATTCTCCGATAAGCGCCCTGCGGTTTATGATTTTATACTATGTATGTAGAACGTGAGATGCAAGCGTTTCTGCTAGATTGATATCTATTTGTACTTAGACATTATTATAATATCACAATGATATTGCTTGTCAAAGTTGTTCAGATACTCATAAGGAAAAACCCGTTCCGTATTCACAGCGTGGTCTTATGACATACCCTATACCTGTTTTAAACTATTTTACTCATACCAGTCCCATGACTGACCCGGAGTTTACTTTGTTGTTTTCCCTAAACTCTTGGGTGCCTAAATTTGTACGGGCAGTCAAGTAGTCGGGATTTACAGATATGCTTGGAGAGCTTGGAGCAGGAGGCTGCAAGATTCTATAGCTATAGTTATTTCCGCTGTGTTGTAAGTGTTGTACTCTGATAAGTGCTATTGTATATATATAACTGTTTACTTCAAAGCTATGTTATATATTATATGTTATTCGTTCCGCTGTGAGATTCGTGTTACTCTGATGATTCTGATGTTTTTCTTCTTCTATTCTATTAGTTCTATCTTTTCTTTCTCACCTTCTAAATTCTTTCACTAACGTTCTCGGAATTTCGGACTCTCGAGGAGTCGGAAATTTCCAGCCGTTACAAAATGACATAAATAACCACTCGTGTTACCAATATCTAGTTCAAAATGCTTCCAATGGAATATTGTCATCTTCTATTCGCAATTGATGGAATCATATAAACGTATCTAATTGAGAAAACACTTTGGTTCCTCTCAATCGATCAAACAAATCATAGATCCTCAGTAAATGATATCTATTCTTCACCATCATTTCGTCAAATTTTTGATAGTTAATGCAAAATCTTAACGATCCATTATGCTTTTGCACAAACCCTACAGTCATTCCATAAGGCGATATTTTTGGTCTAATAAAACAATTTCCATCTCGGTCCACTAGCTACACCTTTAATTCCACCATGTCGATTAGTGTCATCCTACTAGGTGGTATACTTATAGGATCATCTCCAAGTACAAGATCAATTCTAAAATCTCTAGCTCTTTTCGATGGCAGTCTGGTATCTAGTTCAAAAACATCTCCTTTATCATAGAGACTCAACTCATCCCGACTTCCAATTATGTCATGCTTAATAATGCATAAATCTCTGAACTTGCATGCTTAACTAAGTATTCAATTCGGCTGCTACAACCAATGTGTCTCAATGATATTTTCCTATCTTAAAATAATTTCCTAGCATTATATACATCTAACTAATCCATACCCAATATAATCACAAAGCCAATGAAATCAAACAAAAACAATTTATAAGTGAAAGTATTCTAGCAATTCAAATTATAGATTGTCGCATGCCATTCATAGCTTGCATAGCATCATATAGGATTAGCTTGCCTTAAGGAAGTAACTTGGTATGACGGTTCTAGGTTTAGCTTATTTACAAAACAATGAAATATAAAACAATGTGATGCACCGATATCAAACAATACTTTAATAGGTAAGCCATGAATCAAAAACATACCATCCATCACATTATTGCGCTTGTTCCCTATAATAGACTTTGGGGCCGAAGGCTCAAAAGCAAAAAATATTCCTTAGCAAGCACTCGACACTTATACTTCTAATGTCTTATTTGGTCACAGTCGGAGCTTTTGATATTCTTCTTTTAGATAATAGTGTAACCGTCCCCTAAATGAAACTCATACACATAACGACCTTCCTTGTGGTACCTATAGCAAACCAAACCGCATTTGTATTGACAACTCCATCCTTTTAAGATCCGTTCCTCGATAAGAAATTATGCTTCTGACTTAGTCCACTCTGAGCACTCCCAGTTGTGGTACCCAGGAAAACAATCATCTCTTTATTCTTAAGCACCATATCTAGCACCACATCATACATACTCCTAATGTATTGAAGAATGCCTTAGCTAGCTCCGGGTTTGAACCACTAACACACTTCTCATTTCTCTTTAGCACAGTGTCCACTATTTCATATCCATAATTATATATCTCTTCAAATATTGTAGTGTACTCAATTATAGACATGTCTCCTTCCTATAATTCAGTAATATTTTTGAGAAAAGCAGACTTTGAAACTTCTAACATGAAACTCTCCTCGAACCTCTTTCTGAAGTTAGCCCAAGGCATATCATCCTTCGTTGCTCAGATGGTAATATTATTCCCCTAGTAAAGAGCAGTACCCCACAGTTGTCTAGAGCTAAATATCCTTTTCTGTCATTATTAATCCTTAGATCAGCAAATATACTCTTAAATAAAGAAACAAGTTCTCCACTTTAATTGTATCTTTAATTCCGATGAACAACTTTCCCCTAGCCTTGCATAGTCTCGACACAATGTAGCATAATTGGTAGCCGAAACTTCAAGATTTACAAGTCCATCATTACCTCAAACAAAACCAACAACATTTCTACACTACATTAGATTGATAAAATAGTTATACATTTCTCCCATGTTCATTGTTGATGCCCAAGTGACAACATTAGCGATAACAATAATGGGTTGTTGACCCGGATTTCTGCTCATAGTAGGCCGAACCTATCCACTGGAAATGGTGTTTCCTCCTTCAAGATCGAGTCTTCCGTTTTCTACCTCCATATCTGGTGACCTCTATTTGCATACAAATCTTTATAGGATACGGGAGAAAGATTTGAGAACCAAAGGATCGAGAGTAATTAAAATAGTGACAACATACTTATATAATTCAAATACTAGCACGTTACTATAACGCTGTTCCATACCACAATATGTTCGTTGATTCATTAGGAATATGTTTTAAAACCTTTCTGAAATTTTATAAATATTTTATTACTTCTTAGCCTTGTGCTTTGACACCAAAATCTGAGATAATTTTGAGGCCGGAAAATATGCGCTACAAATGCTGCAATCATTTATTATATTAATTACTGATGATCAAACATGAGAGTGTTAACGATATAAATACCAATGATACATGTAAAAAACAAAATTCAACACAATTTCCAAAACTATTTTAACATTTCACACCAAGCATTACATATTGCCAAAACATTTCCATGTTTTCAGATAAAATAATAATACATAAATACTTCAAGAGCGACATTCGAGCATGCCTCCTATACTGATCAGAGTACTAAAAATAATAAATAATAATAATAACAATAACAATATCATTCAAACAAAAAATATAAATAATGCTCCCAACATAGATAGTGATGCCACCTTCACATCTCCTCCAGTTTTATAACCCAAAAGATCCAAGAACTTGAAAATTTACTCTTGGAATGCTAAATCGAGCACCCAATAGTTAAAGGGGGAAGTTAGTTTAGGTTAAACAGGCAGTATGGTGTGAATAATAATATGCCAACTTAAATAAATAGATATATATTGAGACCATGCCACAGCGACACTAGTATGCTTAATCAAATTAAACGATCAATCAATGTTGCATCTGCAATCACAATGGTTAATAAATATGATAATCGTAATCAATCATGAATAACTATACATATGCATATCTTAACAATCTATCTCAACTTATTCTTATAAGACCGTCTCATAGGTGAAGCGACCCGAACTTCCCTGTGAAGGAAAGCCCGGATTGAGTTGAGAACAAGACAAATCAAAACACAAACAGAAGAACATTTCATTGCTTATTACAACAATTCCATCAAAATACAAGAGTATACAAAGTATGAATAAATATTACACATTGTAAAATATCAAAGATTTAAATACAGTACATAGCAGTGGAAAAATAATACAAAACACAACTGAAAGAGATAAACGGATACAGAGCTTTCCGAATATCATTCCAGCTGTAACCCAGGATCCTGTGAATATAAATATGCAAAACCAAAAGTACTAGCTGCCCGTGTGGAAAATAGCGCCACCCAGAGTTTATATTAAAACAATATACTCCAGGTCAGTCATGTGACTGGTGTGAGAACTAAAACAATTATTAATCTTTATTTTAAAGTAAGATAAATCAAGGGACCCCGCCGTATAACACGGATCAGGTTTCCTCCCAAGAATACCAGTGCATAAAAACAACAGCGCAATGCTAAATAAAGAACAATGAAGCTATTATAAGACTTAGGTCCCATCACACAACGCAAGCTGGAGGATAGAGTTTTTATCTTATAATAGCCAAACATGCTTGGTACGTGAAATTTCATCTTTTATTATTACTATAAGTGAAGAAAACAACTTCAAATATTAATGTATCAATCATAGACGGGATGAGTGCCCCATCCCACTATGTCGCCATACTAGGCTCTACAATCAAAATCGTAAAAATGTCGTATTGGAAATTGGATTCCATCTGTGTACCAAGGAAAGGGATCATCCTTACCGCTTCGAGACGCTCTAGCCCGTGTCTCAGGCAAGTACCCAGTCAAGACTTTGGATGGTCAGGGCCGGTCCACTCGATGTGGATTAAAATGCCTGAACACTACGTTTCCCCACCCTATGGGGCGTCAATCTGGTCTGTATAAAGACCATCCATCGGCTCCGCAGAGACCGAAATAACCGAGGTGCCTCACAATCCATCATCCATATAAGTAAAATGTCATGGCTAGTAAAACGCTGACAACACTCCTAGCTAGAAGGAAACGCATGCCCTCCCTGATGTCCTCTCCCGTTTCTGGTTCACACCGGGGTGTGAGGCTCGCGAATTAACGCTACACAAAGATGTGCTATATTAAAGCTGTGCTTTGATCATCAACCACAATACTCTGCTTTTCAACAGAAGCCTTGATCATTTGCATCTCGGCATGCCACACAGGCAATCCACGCTATGCAACCGATGTATATCAATCACACAGAATGAAATCTGATGTCAGACACACATCCATTTACAAGTTCATTCTGGGTATAAATGAAACTGGAGGCACCTTATTCCTCCCCCATATGTCCAATACAGGGGAGAGGCCCTCGCATATCCGTCGATCTCCAAGTACGTCTGGACGATTACCACTTATTACCTCGTTTTGGGTGTACAGCCCAATAAGACATCAGTAATCATCCAAATGATGTGAGGACCTCCGGTCTTCAACCACCATCTTCATCCTTGACATATCGTCGAATCAGTTATTCAGAATGGGATAAACCCGGTCTTTTTGAATAACTCGCGTATATAATAAACAAGTGCTATTAAAACACAACATACGCCTTATTCCAATCCAGAATATTCCTTTATTCAAATATTCTTATACTTTGGGAATGGTTCCCATTAATTTTATCAAAGATAAAATCTTCAAATTTGTTCTTTAATCTTCCTTTGGATATCAATTCAAACCATTTTAAGGTTTTCCAAACTAGTCGGGATTAGTGAACCTTACCGAAGTAATCATTTGTTTAATTTCCCTATCCCAACCTATTCCTCCTATGAAGTAAAACTGGTAATACTTCATATCTAACCCCGCAGTGTTATCGGTAAATTCAGTTACCATTTTACGTTCAAATCTAATTAAAGATTTAACTATCGTCTAGAGTAAAACTGGTGGTACTCCATTCTCGATCATTTCTCGAATTTGATAACTTTAGTTATCGAATTCACCTTTCAGTCTATTCAAAGATTCATTAAAACTCTAATTCAGTTTTAGTTTCCAAAAATCATTACTTAATGATTATTCAAAGTCAAGAAATTAATCTTATCTTTAACTGGGTTAAAGAACTAATGCCATTAAAACACAACTCACGATAAACCCAAGATCACATTCCATTAACAATGGAATCTTCACGGAATACAAATCAATATATATAATCGATATGAACTTCCATATCCAACCGATAATATAAATGGAATAACGGCTAAGCCTTTTTGAATTCCATATATATTAACAGTCTTCCTCTACATCAGTTCACTTCGATTATTACCAAATCGAATTCCATTCAATTCCAATTTAATATGCTAAATTGGAAAACTTCACTTTGGAACATCTCCTTTAAATCTTATCAAAATGATTTATAAATTCCAAATACCATTTCACTGTAAATCGGGTAAAGAACGAATGTCATTAAAACACAGTTCACAACAAACCCAATTCACATCCCATTAATTATCGGGTTAAAGAACGAGTGTTATTTAAAACACCGTTCACGATAAACCCAAAAATCAATTCCAATTCAATTCCAATTAAATATTATTTAATTGGTATACTTCATTAAATCTAAATAAAAAGATTTAATCTTTTCTCAACTGGGTTTAAGAACAGTGTTAATGAAGACACCATTCACGACAAACACAAATCCCATTTGATATTAAATACAAGGCTTTGAATAGAAAAATATATCGGCTTATATTCAATATCAAATACTACAACCAACAAATATCGTATTGGAAATAACGATATAAATATATCTTTCAAATTTCCCTAACAATATCTGTATACTCACGAAATCCAACATTGAAATATTCTGAAGACAATTTTGATTCAAATCCATTTCTAATTCATATATTGGAAATTCTGGTTATTTTTATAACCATTTCAAATCCAATTTATTTATTTAAAAATATTGGATTATAATTCTAGTTCATAACTAGTTCATTTCGATAAAAATATTTTTTTATCTTTTCAAATATAGGATTTATCATCCTAATTCTTTCCAAATCATTTATTATGATTTTACACAAATTATTGATATTTTTAATAATTTTATCAAGGCCCGTACAGTCGATTTCCATAAACGGCCATCGAACTGCACTTACAGCAACCTTTCCCAAATTTGATTTGGACATAATTCCAAATCCAACTATTAGATTTCAAATCTCTAATATTCGTTAGAAAGATCTTTCGTTACGAACCCAAGGTTCCGGTTTTAGGAGAATCCGACGGTCGGATCTCCCGTAATGTCCATTCGAAGTCAATGGTCGAAATTCGCGAACTACCGCAGCGCGGCGCGTTCTATTCAGGCCATTATATATATAATATATATATTATATATATTTTGTTGATTTCCATTTAAAACGTATTTTACAAATCGTTTTTAAATTCATTTTCAAAATAGTTTCAACTTCCTAGTTAATTTCAAATCGAAATTGAATATTTCAGATCACTAATATATAAATGATAATATTTTCAAAATATTATATTTCGAAATCATTTCCTTTTTTATATTCATCATAAAAACGAATAAAATTGATATAAATATCGTTCACGTCAAAATGGCATTAATCTAATCAACACGGCTTTATATATTTATGTAACGACCCAGGGAAAATTCGACGCTCGAATTTTCGACAACAATACATAAACCCGTATTACTTTCCAAAAACCCAAGTATTGAATCCCAGATTGTCATGAGAAAGAAGTTAGAGGGTGAGATAAGAAAGAAAGAAATATTAGAATAGAAGAAAGAAGAAGAACACATATCAGAATCTCATAGCAGAACGAATAAAATATAATATAACAAATCTCTTTATACAAAAGAATTGCATATTGTAATGACCCAGGATTTTGACGACTTTGGTTATCGCCATAAACGCGATGACGACTAACCAAACATCGAAAAATACCGGTCATTAACGAAAGAAATTAGAGGGTGAGGAAAGATAAGATAGAAACTTAGAATAGAAGAAGAAGAAGAACACAATATCAGAGTAACACGAATCTCACAGCAGCGGAACTAATAAATATATTTCATAACATAACTTGGAAATACAAATCTGTACTTGAATACACATATTATTATCAAAGTACAACACTTACAACACAGCGGAAATAAACTATAGCTATATGATTCTGAAGCCTCCTGCTCCAGCTCTTCCAGTATATCTGTAAATCCCGACTACTTGACTGCCCTTACAAATTTAGGCACCCAAGATTTTAGGGAAACAAACAAAATAAACTCCGGGTCAGTTATGGGACTGGTATGAGTAAAACAGTTTAAAACAGTTCGAATAAGTAATCGATATCTCATAAGACCGCACCGTATAACGGAACGGGTTTTTCCCTTATGAGAATCCAAAACATCTTTATATCAAAAACCTTTTGATATTATAATAATGTCTATCAACACAATATAATAATCATCTAGCAGAAACGCTTTAATCTCACGTTTCTACATATATAGTATACAATCAATACCGCAAGCACGTATTGGGTAATGGATTTCCAACTATGACAAGGTATGGAACCACCTTTCGCTAGTGTACCTCTAGAGAGGAATACACTGGGTTCAACAAGAACATCTTGCAACCCAGCCACACATGACCGGCCACTCATTTCGCTTGAGTGTATCGAATGTATATCACCAACGGTTGGGATCAACAACCGTTTCCCGAATGGGACAACATCAATAATAGATTTTTAGAAGTAAATGAAACTCTAGATCAGATGATTATACACCCTAATAGGTGTGACCTACATAGCCATGCTGCCTGTCCGATTTCTGCCATTTACCGGATGTGAGGCTAGAAGCTACGCTTTATCATCACACCAGATTCACTTTGAATGCCACATCGTCAAATCCATCAAATCACCGATTGACGTCCTCAACCATAAATTATGTGTTAGCTAAAAGAAGTTTCCTTCTCCGCTTCCACCCTTGGTATGGTTAGAGAAATCAATATACGTGATCGTCTGGAAATACTCTGTCAGACATCCGTCCATACAAGTCATCCAGGAACAGGATGAACCGAAGGCACTATTCTGTAAACAGGATAGCCCTTGCCTAACTTCGTCTTCAATTTCCTTTAGCATATATGATTCGCAATGCTTATGCCAATACAGAGTGGTTCTTTGGATAATAATCCGACCGGTCTCTCAATATTAACAACGTTAAAATGGTCAAAACTTCGATAGTCTGTGATTTAACTATCGAAGAAAAACAGGTGTGCAAACAACGATATTATTTCCAAATGGAAATTATATCGATCAAACATCATTTAACATTTATCCTTAGTTCATTTTTCATCTCCTGTTTCCCTAAATTCAACATTTCTTGTTTTCAACATTTAGAAAATATATGTTATTACCATTGGAAAACATTTCCATTTCTTGTTTTCTATATCCGAAAACATTTCTGGTTCTAATCTGGAAAACCTTTCCAAAACTCCTTCATTGGACTTAGACAGATGTTTAAACAAACCATTGCGATATCAACTCAAACCATTTCCTTTAATTACTAAATTCACTTAACCATCCTTTACTATCGAACCCTAACCCTTCCTTAGTTAAAAATGAAGTCAATCAAGTTGGGGTAATACTACCTCTCAGACCTTAACTGAACAACGTTTTTAACCTTGAAATAGACAAAGTTCACCCTTCTAATTCTTTAACAAACTTCCTTACGTAACTCTCTTTCAAATCTTTTCTATTTGATAATTCTTTCCTTCGATAAGGTATATTCGATAACTGTGACGACCCCAAACCCCGTACTGACGGTGGCAAGGGTAATCTTTGGAATATAACACAGAAACAGATAACAACAGAGCAGAATTAAATAAATACACCAGATAATGAACAAATAGTACACTGGATAAACATAATCATCAGAGTTACACAGTATTAAGGATCTTACTTAGTACAAATACAGTTCAGCTATACATAAATGTCTACAGTGGAAAACAAACATAATATGTACAATAGGAGCTGAACAGCATAAAAAGAGATAAATGATTGAATCCATCTTCAGCTCCAGCTATCCGGATAAAGCCAGCTAAAACCTGAATACAAGGCTGGCCGTGTAGAAAAAGGGGCACCCGAGTTTGAAAGTGAAACAAACTACGAGTCAGTCATGGGATTGGTATGAGAAATCTACTTAACACATTTCAAATATGGCTAATCACAGGACCACGCCACTTTCGTGGAACAGGTTTACTCCATTGGATTGCCGGTGCTTTAAAACAAACAATTCTTTTAAACATCGCAATGCTTTTTATAAAAATGAAGCCATTATAAGACTCAGTTCCCATCACACAATGCAACGCAAACCGGAGGATAGAGTTTTTACCTTTTAACGGCCAAAATATGTTTGATACGAATAATACAAAAGCATTTGATATTATTGCTACTGTTATATATGTTTTTAAAAATAATGCCCCATACCACTATGTCGCCATATATAGGTATACAATCAAAACCGCACAGTCACGTATTTGGAAATTGGATTTCCGTCATGAACCAAGGCAAAAGATAGTCCTTACCGAATTCGAGACTGTCTAGCCCGAGCCTCAGGACCCAGACTCAGGTGGGCCCTTGGATCGTCAGGGTCGGTCCACTGATGTGGATTAAATTTCCTGAATAATGCGTTTCCCGCCCTATGGGGCGTAAGTGAGCCAACGAATGACTCCATCGGACCCGGATCGTCCGATCTAACCGAGGCGCCTCGCAACTGTAACAACCACACAAGTCAAACTCGTCAGGGCGTGTAAAACCACTGACGCCACTTCTAGCTAGAAAGAAACGCATGTCCTCCCTGAGGTCCTTTCTCCCGTTTCTGGTTCATACCGGGTGTGAGGTTCGCGAATTCATGTTGTACACAAAGCTACGCCACACAGGCGGTGGTTTGATCATCACCACAAGACTTTTCATTTCAACAGAAGCCCTGATCACTGCATCTTAGCATGCCACATAGGCAATTCACACCGTGCAAATGATGGCTATCAATCACGCAGAATAAATTCCAATGTCAGACACACTTTCCATTTGCAAGTCCGTTCTGGGTCTGAACGAAACCGGAGGCACTATATACCTCGCAAACCCATCGATCTCCACGTACGTCTGGACAATCACCACTCATTATCCATATTTCGGGATGCCTCCCAATCAGGACATCAGTTACCATCCAAACGAGGTGAAGATTTCCGGTCTTCGACCACCGTCTTCATCTTCGATTTCTTATCGTTGATTCAGTTATTCAGAATGGGATAAACCCGGTCTTTCTGAGCAACTCACGTATATAATAAACAAGTGCTACACAAACACTACTACGCAACAATTCAACTCATTAGTCGCTAACCGTAAATCAACAAGAGAACGATTTCCCAAATATTAACCCCGAAGGCCGAAACTAACAGCAGATCAACACCCAGGAAACCATTCGACTTAGCCAACCTTCAGTTAGTTTCTAAATTTCACATCCATATCGTTTATAATATTTTATAACGATTTATCGCTATTTTTTTTTAATTTTAAAATAGCCAATTTATTCAAAACGACGTTTCGGGCCATGCCATGGCGCTGTTTTTCTTCAGATTTGATTTACACATATATGAAAATCTAACCGTTGGATCTTCGCAAAATTTACATCATTAGAAAGATCTTTTCAAAACAAATCCAACGGTTCCAGTTTCAGGAAAATCCGACGGTCGGATCTCCCGGTATAATCGTTTGAAGTTTCGATTTCAAAATACGAACTGCGGCGTCGTTATTCGATTTAATATAATTATATTTATATATATATATATAAATATAATCGATTCTGGCGGTGTTTTTCTTTATATTTGAATTAAACATTCCAGACAATCCAACCGTTGGATTTTTACAAAGTTGGTGCCGTTGGAAAGATATTTCCAAAGCGAACCCAACGGTTGCGATTTCGGGAAAATCCGATGGTCGGATCTCCCACACTAATCGTTTGAAATCACGGTTTCAAAATACGAACTGCAGCTTCGTTATTCGATATATTTCAATTCTATTTATATATATATTGATTCCTCGATTTCAAACCTATATGGTTTTCATACATTTGATAAAAATGATATTTTTATCTAACTGTCTTCTATTTCAACACTTCACTATTTTTAACAATTCATGTATATAATAAAAATGTGATTTTTAATGTAAAACAATTTATTTCAAAACACGACTATTTTATATAGTACATATAGATGATAAAAATATGATTTTTATTATAAAACAATTTCTTTCAAAACACGACTATTCTATATAGTTCATATAGATGATAAAAATATGATTTTTAGTATAAAACAATTTATTTCAAAATATGAATACCATTCAACACATGAATTTCAATTCAACGAATGAATTTCGATTCAACACATGAAGGTTTTCTATAGTTTATATATATAGATAAAAAGGTGATTTTTATATTTAAAACACGAATACCATTCAACACATGAATTTCAATTCAACAAATGAATTTCAATTCAACGAATGAATTTCTATTCAACGAATGAATATAGTTTCAACAAATGAAAATAATTCTAACACATGAATATTATTCAAAATTTCGGTAGCATAACGGCAGGGTAGTTAAAACCGGGACCGTCCCTAGTACGGCTCCTCGCTCTACCTAAAAGCCTCGCAGCTTTTGACAATGGGGAATCATGCATCTAGTTCAAACACAGGCGGCATGTATATTTTTATTCATTTCCACAAACTAATCCTATGTGGTTTCAACCAAATATTTCTCAACCACAAACGGGTATTTTTCAACCACAATCAATCAATTCCAACCACAAACAATTTCAATCAACCATTCGCTATCAAGGAATTTTCACACCAATCACAACCAATAAATATCGTCCATGGTTTGTGGACGAGGGGCGTGTGTGTGTGTATATATATATATGTATGTAGCATTTCACTTCTATTTCGACACATATATAATTTTTACAACGCATATATAACTTATACATCGAACGTACAACTTATACAACGCTTATACAAGAGGTGTACAAAGCTTATATAACTCATACATCGACCATATAATTTATACATCGTCATTTTCCATATCGTTTATAAATTAGAAATCTCACTTTGGGTTCCACTCCACCAAAAATTGCAGAAGGCTCAGAAAAATATGCGGTCTCTTCTAGAATGTAGAAGAAGTCCACACGAGTCCACTATCTCTTGTTTCACTGAATTTCGTCAACACACGAAAAAGATATGATTTTTCAAAGTTTGCAATGGTTTAAAGGTGTTAAAACAGTTGAAAATTAACTCAGCCGTATACCTTATTTGAATCTTCAAAACTAGGTTTCAGATTTTCACTCAAACCGTAGCACGATGTCCCGATCAGACAGCACCACCTCGGAGCGCTTGGAGAGGCGCGCTGGCGCCTGAAACGGGGAGGAGCTCGACGCAGCAGGGGCGGCGGGGCGGCGACTTGAAGACCGTGACTTTGGAGAGGTCAAACTCGAGAAATACACAATGGTTTGAGGTGGGGTTTGTTTTGATTTGAATAGGGCGTCGAGCTCTTCGAAAAGTTCAGCTGTGGCCGGGTCTATCGAGGCGTGGTTTCGCCGGAAAGTGGGAGGGAAGGTCGGAACAATTTCCGCCGTGGAGCGCAGTTCTGGGAGAGAGAAACGAGGGTTTTCCCTTTTTTTTATAAACAATCTGATTGGCCGGGAGGTTTTAAAAGGGGTTTTCTGACGTGACCTCCAATCCAAACCCAACAACTATCGTCCCTAGCGTTTTACCCCCATTCCGAACACAATGGGATATGTTTCGTAGGCCCATTCGACTGTTTCAGTCAGTTTTCATTCAATTTAAAATATATAACATTCAATATTTGATTTGAACGTACATTTCAATTTGCCAGGGCCACAAACTGATTCGAAAAATTCCAGAAAAATAAATCTAGCTATGTTTTGACGATACGGTCCCAACAAAACTAGTTTTGTCGAATTCTGAGACCGTTTGCAAAAAGGCCCATTTCTGGTCGATCCAATTTAATTATAATTGACCAAAACACGTTTTCCTTTGCCACGCTCACATACTAGCTTCAAAAATTATGAAATTTTAAACCTAGCAATAACTTCACATCCCGGATCCAACAAAAGAGGTTTCGTCGAATTCCGAGGTCGTTTGCAAAATGGCCAATTTCACGGGCTATATAAATTCCATAGCGACCTTTCTGAAAATTCATTTGGCCATAACTTTTGCTTTCCGCTATGAAACTTCGATTTTTCAGATTCGTTAGAAAGGTATTCACTAACATAATTAAATATTTTTGGTTTCACTCAAATCCGTTTTGTTTTGCACCCGGTACAGTCAGTCAAAGTTTGAATTCAAATTTTGAAACTACCGCGCCATTTCAGGCCTTGTTTATAATTAGAATTAATTATATTCGTTTTCAAATGTCGATTCAAACTCACTTTTCATTGCTATTATTTAAAATATTTATTTTAAATATTTAAAATCCACTATTTTAGCCAATTTAAAAATTTTAAATTGGTTCAGATTTTCCGGGTCGTTACAATCTCCCCCATTTAAAACTTTTCATCCCCGAAAAGGAACAAAGTCGAAAGTGGTTTGATTAATCAACTCTACGTTAAATCTGTCTTCCATTCTCCAACTTTTCAGTTTCTGAGAATTTTCAAATTCTTCAAAAATTTGGCTAACACCCGGAATTTTCAAAAAATTTCGCCATAACCTCCTTTGTACGGGGAGAGGTTTGGAAATTTATTGGGCCGTATTAGGTACCCAATAAATCATAATAAGTATACACATATTTATAGTGATATATTCTGGTGTTTACAATGAAGCGTGTATAGATAATAACTCCAGAGAATAAATTCTCGTCACCCTGTCAAAGCCTGAGGGAGTGTGTATTTTTAATTGCCCCAGAGGATAAATCCTCGTCACCTCGTCCTGTGTGGGAAATAAATAATCCATGTGCCGTATCTAATAACTAGAGAGACGTGATTATTGTCAACTCCAGACCCGTGTGGGGTTTTAATTAATCTGGCAATTTATCGTTACATTTTAAATAGTCCATATCAGTCATCAGTTCAATTTGTAAAATATAGTTATTGCCATACAAGCCTCTCGCTCGTATGGTAAATATTCCACCTCGTCACACAAGCTCCAAATGCTTATTATGTATATGATGAAGTATGCCTATCTTCAAGAAGTATGCCATGTAGTGTAGTTCAAAATTAATTGTTACTATCCTATGGTGATGTTTATTATTTCACACAGAACAACCAGCACTCCGCATCCAATGGCATTCACAGGAGTTGATATAATAATATTTCGCATCCAACTCATTAAGGTTTACCTATTTGTCGGGCACGCAAATAAATTCTTTACTCAACAGCTATCCAATTACCCGTTCAAACATATATAATGCACAAGTATATATTTCTATCTATTTTTAAATCAGTTCAATGTGTGATATAATCGAATAAATCCTACCATTCATCCTATTATTGATTAAATTAACTATCGTTTCAATAATTTTAATTAATCATATCTACTATCACACAACGCAAACAACAAGCAATTTGTTTTTAAATTTTCAAAAATATACTAATCAATTTCTATACTCTTTTAATATCATTCAGACTATAGAATTAAAAATGCACATCCATGGAAAGAAAATAACGACAGAGCAGAGAACTAATTGGTAATGCAAAGTATGGTATATGTACCTTGCACCGGAGTCAATCAGAGATATCTACTCGGCACCTAGGATAGGCTTTCTGAATGCTCTCCTCAGTTTCCCAAGTACAATCTCGTGGATCTCCACTCCATTGCACTTTGACTAAGTGAACCTTCTTGTTCCTCGGCTCTTTGGTTTCTTTGCCGATAATCTTTAGTGGCTCTCTTCTCACAGCCAATTCTGGGGTAATTTCAATATCCTGTTGAGCTGCTTCTTCCACGATCAAGTCTGGATCATGAACGTGCTTTCGAAGTTGAGATATGTGAAATACATCATGCACTCCAGGCAACCAATCAGGCAATTTAACCCTATAAGCGGGCGTTCCGATCCGTTCCAGAATAGGAAATGGGCCAATGAATTTGGGCGCCAACTTCCCAGTTTTACCGAACCAGATAACTCCTCTCATCGGTGATACTTTCAAATATACGTAGTCGCCAATAGCAAATGATATATCTCTTCTTCTCCTATCGGCGTAGCTCTTTGGTCAGCTTTGAGCGGCGAGTAATCGTTTCTTAACGAAATCGACTTGGTCGGCTGCTTCTCGGATCATATCAGGTCCCAATACAAGCCTATCACCGGGTTCGACCCAACAAGCAGGGGATCGACACGGTCTACCATGCAATGCTTCGAATGGCGACATTGTCAGGCTCGCCTGGTAGCTGTTGTTATATGAGAATTCAGCCAAATGCAGATGGTCTTCCCATGATCCACTGAAATCTAGAACACAAGCCCACAATAGATCTTCTAGTATTCGATTCACCCTCTCAGTCTAACCATCTTTCTGAGGATGATAGGCGGTGCTCAAGTTCAGTTTTGTTCCCAGCTCTACTTGAAATGCCTCCCAGAAATTGCTAGTGAATATTGGATCTCTATCACTCACTATGCTGATCGGCACTCCGTATAGTCTAACAATTTCCTTAAAGTAAATCTGCGCCAAACTCTGAGCAGTTCTGTTTGATCTGACAGGTATGAAATGGGCGGTCTTCGTGAAGCGATCTATGATCACCCAAATACTGTCATTTCCTTTTTTGGTTCTGCGCAAACCATCAATGAAGTCCATGGAAATATGTTCCCACTTCCAACCAGGAACGTCTAGCGGTTGTAACAATCCAGCCAGTTTCTGTTGGTCGCTTTTGACTAGCTGGCAAGTAGGGCATCGGCTAACATATATTGAAACGTCTCTTTTCATAGCCTTCCACCAAAATGTTCGCTTGAGATTATTGTACATTTTGGCCACACCGGGATGGATACTCGGCTTGGATTTGTGACACTCGTCTAACACTTCCCTTTTTAACTCTGGGATGTCGGGAACACAAATCCTTCCTTTCAATCTCAGGGTCCCGACGTTATCTATTTGAAAACACGAGGGTTCGCCTTTCTGAATCCTTTTGATCATATCCTTAATAAAGTTATCATCTTTCTGAAGAATAGATATTTTGTCAATCAGGGAGGTCGTAATAACAAAGCTGGCGATCATTACATTCTTTCGACTCAACGCATCGGCCACGACATTGGCTTTCCCCGGAGTGTATAGAATCTCAAAATCATATGCTGCAAGGAACTCTAGCCAACGTTGCTGCCTCCGATTCAGGTCCTTCTGGGTGAACAGATACTTCAATGACTGATGGTCTGTATACAGTTCGAATTTCTCACCTAGAAGATAGTGTCTCCAGATTTTCAAGGAGAATGCGATAGCCAACAACTCAAGATCATGAGTAACGTAGTTCTTCTGGTGTGGTTTCAACTGACGGCTAGCATACGCAATCACTTGACCTCTTTGCATTAACACTGCGCCAAGGCCTTCTCTAGAAGCGTCAGTCCAGACTTTCAAGTCCTTATTGCCATCTATTATTGTTAACACTGGAGCAGTTGTCAGTTTTAATTTCAACTCCTGGAAAGCTTCCTCGCATACCGGAGTCCAATTGAATCTCGAATGTTTCTTAGTCAGTTTTGTTAAGGAACTAGATGTCTTCCCGAAATCCTTAATGAATTTCCGATAATAACTGGCTAACCCGAGAAAACTTCTAACTTCTATTGGCGTACGAGGCTATTTCCAATTCTGAATAGCAGTGATCTTACTGGGATCCACTGAAATTCCTTGCTTTGACACTACGTGGCCAAGAAACTTGACTTCTTCTTACCATAATATACATTTGGATAGTTTGGCTTTTAGAACGTTCCTTCTCGGAATTTCTAGAACCTGTTCTAAATGCTTTTCATGTTCGGCCTTTGATTTCGAGAAGATTATAATATCGTCAATAAAAACCAGAACAAATTTATTCAAAACCCCTCTGAACAATCTATTCATCAAATCGACGAAGTAAGTTGGAGCGTTACATAAGCCGAACGGCATTACTAACCACTCATAGAATAAGTCTGGACCTCTGAATGCTGTCATAGGAACACACTCTTCGGCAATTCGAAGTTGATGGAAGCCTGTAGCTAGGACCATCCTTGAGAATACTTGTTCTCCATTCAGACGATCTAATAAATCATCGATTCGCGGCAATGGATATTTATTCTTAACTGTCTGCTTGTTCAAATCACGGTAGTCCACACATAGCCGTAGAGTACCGTCAGATTTTGGGACAAACACCACTGCTGCACCCCAATCAGAGAAACTAGGCCTGATTAGTCCCTTCCATACGAGCTGTCGCGTTTGATTGTCAAGTTCTTCTTTCTCCTTCAAGGACATTCTTGAATAGCGTGAACTACCGGCCTTGCATTCAGAATCAAAGCAATCTTGAATTCTATTCCTCTCTGCGGAGGTAAGTGAACGACTTCTTCGAACACATCTGCATAGTTCTTGACGACAGGAATGTCTTTGATGAGGTCAGGAATATTCTCTGTGACTTCAGGGATATTATCTATTTGTTAGCCTACTTTGTGAACTAGGCAACACAAAGTCAAGAAACCAAACATTGAAGGGCATTTTTAGTTAGAAGACTTCGGTTCGGATTGGAGAAGACTCTACAATCTAGATTAGATATCAGCAGCTGTTCGGATCGGGTCAGAGCAAACCATCGGTTCGGGTCGGAAAGAGTCCTCTGTTCAGATCGGTGAACTTCTGTTGAGTAAATTGGTAAGGCATATATAATCGGATCGGAGGGCAACTAAATCTCGATTGGATCGGAAAACCACCTGTTTGCCACGAAAATGGATCGGAGCGGAGCAGATTAGAGAAGAAGATAGCATCGCATCTAAGCCAATCCAGTTCGGATCGGGTATCCCGATCCGAACCCCTTATCTGCACGTCTCCGACCCGAGCCCATGCTTCATGTTACTCTCCTGCAAAATCGCCTGGATATCCGGACCGGCTATGACCAGTTCCTACCTATAACGTTCGTTCCTTTGATGCGCTGTCAACATAATAATTCATTCGAACCCGAAGATAGTGGGATGGATGACATGTGGCCCCGACCCGGATCAAGTTTCAGGCAAATTCACACCTATAAATACCCCGTTTGGAGACAAAGAGAAGGATCTTTTTTTTAGCACTTTGAGAATTCAACCACCTCCATAATCCGAGCTCCATTACTCCCGAAAAATCCAAATCATCTTTCATTTTTTGTTTTTGTCAATTGATTGAACAAAAGTGAGTTGTGAGTGGAATTGAGTGAATCTTACATTGTATTTGAAACTGAATTATTGAATATAGTGAAAGATAAGTGGACGTAGGCATTTCTTCGCCGAACCACTATAAATCCTGTGTGTTCATTATTATTTTTATCTCATCTTATTTGCTTTTAATCAATTTGGGTGTTAGAACCACTTTTGGGTCTAACATTTTGGTGCTTTCACTGAGAATCCTTATCTAAATTCTTTATTTTCCGGGATCTCTTTCTACTTTTTGGACCGTTGAGTTCAAAGAAGTGAATCCTTAAGTTTCTCTGCTTTTTTACATTCGTTGAAGTGATTGTCAAAGACACATGGCCAAAGGAAAAGGCAAGGAAGTTCAGTCTGTTCGAGGAAATGGAGCTGGCGAAGATCAGCAAAATGCTGTTGTAACAAGGTCTCGGGGGCAGAGTTCAGCAGCAGGAAGAACCAATGCAGGAAATCCGAGCCGACAGCAGGGGGAGAGCTCCGATCCGATCCGGGTAGGAGACTCTGAAGCAGTGCATTCCCCCAATCTGAACCGACCCGAGCTGCTCGCTGCGTACCGATCCGACCAGGCACCCCAGCTCCGACCCGACCTCTTACCTCCGACCCGACCCGATGCTTGGTGAAGCTGGAACCTCTACTCGAGTCCCTACGAATGCTCCAATTCCAGCTGCCAGGGTTGGTGATCAGGTCAATCCATCTGCGCCCATCACTCCAGGAGATTTTTCGCGCTTGCTTGACATGCTTGAGAGCACAAGGGAAGCCATGAAAGTTCACGAGCGCACTAATCTCATGATGCAGGAAAATATGAGGCTCATGAGTCGGGAGATTAGTGAACTCCTTCGACAGAGAACTCCATCACCGGTTCGCCACACACCAGTAGATCAATCTTCATCTTCCGAGGAAGAGAGGCCCCGTGAACGAAGGCCACTCGAGCGACCTCAGAACGTGGAGCAGCTGACATTTGGATCTTTGGGATCTCGTGAGGATATCGCACGAGCATTAGGAAACAATGACCCCATTCGAGGGCAAAGACCCCAGTCCCCTCTTCCCGAGATCGACCGGGAACGCAGGGAACGAAATCGAGCAGAGGCAGCTCGAAGAAGAAGGGCATCTCCTGAACAAGAGCCCAGAAGGAATTCAGATGCTAGGGACAGGGAACCTGAGCGGCCCCTAACTAATGCTGATGTATAGGCAATGGTTCGCCAAATTATGTCCGAGAGCCGGAATTATACAAATGAAGACTATGGTATTGAGCGAAGCCATACTCCCTTCACCGACGATATCCTCGACTTCCAATTTCCCCGACGCTTTAACTTGCCACAAATGGACAAGTACAACGGAAGGACTGATCCGGGACAGCATTTGATGCGATATTCGTGGCTCATGAATGCTG
The DNA here is from genome assembly GCA_030737875.1 of Allium sativum. Taxonomy (NCBI): domain Eukaryota; kingdom Viridiplantae; phylum Streptophyta; class Magnoliopsida; order Asparagales; family Amaryllidaceae; genus Allium; species Allium sativum. Next base: position 992,558,902 of record CM060924.1, on the reverse strand, counting down.
CTGCTGCCCCAGATGAAGTGAAGTGCAAAGCATTCCCAATCTACCTAGAAGATGTGGCATTGTTCTGGTTTACCCGACTTCCTCCTCGTTCGATTTCTAATTACAAGGAACTAAGCGAGCGTTTCATGAACCAGTTCCGACTACATGCCCGAAAGTCCAAAAGTGTTATTGAATTATCGAGAATCAAACAGGCACCAGGAGAATCTTTAAGGGCATATCTTGATCGTTTTAACCAAGCTGTAACTGAGGTCAGTGACCCGCATGAGCCCACTATTCTGATGGCATTGAAGGAAGGAGTCGATCCTGAATCTGAGTTTGGAGACTACCTTTCTGGGAAGACACCCCCCACAAGGGAGATATTCTACGAAAAAGCCGATATTTATTTAAGGCGAGAGGAGGCCAGGGCAAACCGAAAGAGAAAGTCTGAGACGGCTTCAAAGGAGAATGTGCAGAGTAATATCGCCGTGAAGCAGTCGGGGGAGAATTCTGGCAAGGTTGAAGTAAATGTAGGAAACAAGGGTGGAAACGGCAATACTGGAAGTGGGGGAAACAACAACAAAAACCGTAATTCGTGCGGTAACAGAAGAAACAGAAATAGGGGAAGTGACCCTAACAAAAGGCCCCGATTCCAGAACTACGAGAATTATACACCATTGAATGACACCCTGGAAAATATTTACCTGGATACGTACAATGTGTTGCAGTACAAAAGACCGCCACCTCGTGATTCGACCGAGAAAGAAATGGCGACAGGGAAATTTTGCTTGTTTCACGGAACTCATGGGCATTCGACCAATGAATGTCGGCATTTGAGGGATGTAATTGAGAAGCTGCTGCGTGAAGGAAAGTTGGATGAGTACAAGGTTGCCCCGAGGGACAGGGGGCAAGGGGAGCAGGCTCCAAAACAAATCCTACCTGCTCCCAAGCCTACAGCGCAGCAGAAAGGTATAGGAATTGTCATCAACTCCATTGTAGGCGGACCTCACCCGGCAATCCGAAGTTTTAGGTCAATGGAACAATATGTGAATGCTGCCAAGCATCTAGACGTGAATGAAGGTGATGATTTGGAAGATGTCGCCCCCATAAAACAACAGAAGACCATGTTCGACGACGTGGTATTTCGAAGCCGAGACAATACTGGGATACAATCACCCACCAATGATCCGTTGGTTATTACTACCACCATTGGGCCGGCCTTGGTCCATAAGGTATTAGTAGACAACGGAAGTTCCGTTAATATTTTGTTCAAGAAGTCATTTGATCAAATGAAGCTTGAGTCCGAAGATCTGAAGCCTTGTGAAGGATGGATTAGAGGCTTCAACGGGGCGTCGACAGCCCCCCTGGGATACATACAGTTGCCCGTGACCTTGGGGCAAGGAGAACGTAGAAGAGTGCGAATGCTTCAGTTCGTAGTATTGGATGTAGATTCGCCTTATAACGCGTTTTTGGGGAGACCTGCCCTCGCTGAATTTAGAGTTTGTATCGCCCCTTGGTGTCTGTTACTTAAGTTCCCAACCGAAGCCGGAACTGGAGTAATGAGAGGGGATCAGGTTTCCGGACGGGCCTGCTATGTGGCCGAGTTAAAAATGTTGATGAAAGGACTTGACATTGAGAGTAAGGATGCCTCGTCTCCCTCAAAAGGGGACTCGGCATAGCAATTAGAGAAATTGACCCCAAAGGAGTTGCCCAAAGGAACACCTGAAGACCTGGATCCTAGAAAAGACGAGGAACCAGAGGCTAGGAATGCAACTCCTAATGAAGCGACAGTGGAAATTCCGATTGATGAAGCTGATCCGACAAAAGTTTTGAAAATTGGTTCTCAATTGGATCCACGTCGAGCTAAAGAACTAACGGACTTCTTGAAGGCAAACCTGGACGTGTTTGCCTGGACCCATGCTGACATGTGTGGGATATCGCCATCCATTATAAGTCACAAATTGAATGTAAATCCGAAGCATCCACCTGTGAAGCAAAAGAGACGCATGCTGGGCCCAGAGAGGTCGGCTGCTCTCAAAGAGGAAGTAGAGAAGTTGAAGCAGAATGGATTTATTCGAGATTCGACATATCCCGACTGGATATCGAATCCCGTCTTAGTAAAAAAGCCAAACGGAAAGTGGCGGACTTGTATTGACTTTTCAGATTTAAATAAAGCTTGCCCGAAAGATAGTTTCCCACTTCCCAGGATTGACCAGCTTGTAGACTCGACAGCAGGTCATGAACTTCTTTCTTTCATGGACGCATACTCTGGATACAACCAAATTCCTATGCACGTACCAGACCAAGAGCATACGAGTTTCATTACGAATTTGGGGCTATATTGTTATGTTGTAATGCCATTCGGTTAAAAAACGCTGGAGCTACTTATCAGCGCTTGGTAAATAGAATGTTTTATGATCAAATAGGAAAAACTATGGAAGTTTATGTGGATGATATGCTTGTCAAATCAAAGCAGTCTTCCAGTCATACGCAAGACTTAGCGGAAATGTTTGGCATCTTGCGAAAGTATCGGATGAAATTGAATCCTCTGAAATGCTCATTTGGAGTGGCATCGGGAAAGTTCCTTGGCTTTATTGTGAGTTCCCGAGGAATTGAAATCAACCATAGCCAGATAGCAGCGATTAGAAACATTGAAGAACCGAGGAGAATTAAAGACGTCCAAAGTCTGGCAGGGAAAGTAGCGGCGCTGAGTAGATTCATCTCCAAAGCCACAGATAAATGTGTTCCGTTTTTTGATTTGATAAAAAGGGGAAAGAAGAACTTCCAATGGACTCCGGATTGTGTTGAGGCCTTTCAAAATCTGTTAGAACTGCTAGAGAAACCGCCAATTTTATCAAAGCCTGTAGATCACGAAGAATTATTTGTTTATTTGGCAGTCTCGGCTCATGCTGTCAGCACGGCTCTGGTTCGAGAAGAAGACAAAGTACAAAGGCCGGTGTATTATGTAAGTAAGAAATTAGCAGCGGCAGAACGCAATTACCCAAAAATTGAGAAGCTCGCTTACAGCCTCCTGATCGCATCCCGAAAACTTCGCCACTATTTCCAAGCCCATCCAATAACCATATACACCGACCAGCCCTTAAGGCAGGTATTGTAGAGACCCGAAGCATCGGGAAGGTTGATCAAATGGAACATAGAACTAAGCCAGTTTGATTTGAATTTTCAACCACGAAAGTCAATCAGGGGGCAAGCTCTAGCAGACTTTATTGCGGAGTTCACCATTCCAGAGGAGGAAATAATCAATGACCGAGTAGTTAAATCCGAGGATGAGCTAGAGATGAATCCGTGGAAATTATATACAGATGGAGCTAAAAATGACCGAAGGTCCGGAGCTGGAATTGTCTTAGTCACTCCCGAGGGACGGTCGTTATATTACGCCCTGCGATTAGAATTTTCGGCAACTAACAATGACTCTGAATATGAAGCCCTGATTGCCGGGCTAAAGCTTGCTAAAGACCTCGGAGTAAAAATGATGGACATATTTTGTGACTCTAAAATTGTTGTTTGTCAAGTGCGAGAGGAATTCATGGCTCGAGGACCTCGACTTATCGCCTACCTCAAGAAAGTGAAAGAGCTATTGAGTAGCCTAGAGCGGTACAACATAACACATATTCCCAGAGTTGAAAACCAGAAAGCGGATAGACTGGCAAAACTGGCTAGTTCCGACAATCCAGAAGAGACTGAAGTAATTCCAATTGAAACATTGGAGTCGCCAAGATTTGAGTCAATGGAAATTGAATTCACTTTTGAAGCAGGACCAGAGAAGGAGTAATGGATGACTCCAATTAAGAATTTCCTTAAGAATGGGACACTCCCTTCAAAGAAGAGTGAGAAAAGAGCTGTAGTTCGCAAAGCTACCAGATATGTCGTACAAGATGATACTCTCTATCGACAAGGATTTTCTATGGCCCTGTTACGATGTATCGCACACGAAGACATCAAGCGTGTACTAAAAGAAGTACACGAAGGTGAGTGTGGAGATCATACAGGAGGTCAAACCTTAGCAAAGAAAATATTGCGATACAGATACTTCTGGCCTACGATCAATAAAGATGCAGCTGATTATTCACGACGCTGCGATAAGTGCCAGAGATTCGCCAAAATCCCCAGGGCACCGTCGACCCAACTTAAACCAATGGTGAGTCCTTGGCCATTTGCCACATGGGGAATTGATATCATTGGAGTTCTACCAATTGCTAGAGGAGGAGCTAAGTATGCAATAGTGGCCGTGGACTATTTTACGAAGTGGGTGGAAGCTGAGCCCCTGACCAAGATCACAACGAGAAAGGTGATAAGTTTTGTGGTCAGAAATATTATATGCCGGTTCGGGATTCCAAGGACGATCATAACTGACAACGGAACCCAGTTTGATAGTACTGAATTCAGAAATTTCTGTCAGAAGTGTAAGATAGACAAGCGATATACTGCAGTTGCCTATCCGCAATCGAATGAACAAGTAGAGGCAATAAACAAAGTTATAAAATCCATCCTCAAGAAACGGTTAGAGCGTGCAAAGGCAAGATGGGTTGACGAATTGCCCCTAGCTTTGTGGGCATATCGAACAACATTTAAGACAGCCACTGGTCATACCCCTTTCTCTCTCTCCTTTGGCTCAGAAGCAGTAATTCCAGTTGAACTGGAAGTTCCTTCCCACAGGGTGACATATTATGACCCGATGACGAATCGGGCGCTCTTACTTGAGTCTCTTGATGAAGTCGAAGAGAAAAGAGACGAAGCAGATTTGCGTGCAGCAAGACATCGGCGTCAGATGGCACGCTATTATGACAAAAAAGTTCGCTTCAGAACTTTTGAACCTGGAGATTTGGTGCTAAAGAGAGTTTTTCCGTCCCTTCCTCACCTCGGCCCAAAATGGGAAGGACCCTTTGTCATCCAACGGAAACTTGAAAAAGGAACCTTCAAGTTAACGACCGTAGATGGCGAAGAAGTCCCTCGAGCATGGAATGCCCAACACTTAATGCGATATTTGGATTAGAAATGCTGTACTTTTTGTTATTTTTCTTGTGAACTCTGTAATAAGGCACGACTTGCCTTGGGAAAATCCGGTGATATGAATAAAGGACTATAAAGTGGATGTAGGCTACGACTTAGCTGAACCACTATAAAAATATTGTGTGTTATTTACTTTTATGCATTTACATTCATCAGTTATTCTGTTGTGATTATAAAATACAGGATAACTCAGAGCCTAAAAAGGTTGAAAACAGTTTAGACATAAAAAGAAGCACAACGATTATTTGTGCAATAAGACATAAAAGAATGAAAAAACGACATTCTTAACTCTAACTCTCCAGAGAAAGAGAGAGAGTATAAAAGCGTCTCCGACTGAGCGCTGAAAAAGAGATTCTCCTCCTAACTCTAACTTTCCAGAGAGAAAGAGAGTATAAAGGCGTCTCCGACTGAGCGCCGAGAAAGAAATCTTTCCCCGTTGAGAGACCGGGGAATGAATAGATGACTAAGCTCGAACTCTAACTCTCAAGAGAAAAAGAGAGAGTATAAAAGAAATGCCAGAAAAGACGATAGGTACTGACGACACAGGAAGTGCTATCCCGTCAGAAAATTGGGAGCATTCAGATTGCTTGATTAAGCATTAAATAATTTGTGGGAATTAACCGGGGACACGTATGCATACACATATTTCCCCCTCCACAGCTTCGTTTCATAACTATAAACATGCATTTTTACATAAGTGCAGAACTACTAACAAATAAACATTGCAAAAAGTGAATTATTTTTATTCACAAATGAATGAATTTGTATAGGGAAACAGCTAAAAAAGAAAGTGCAGGAGCTGCTTTTGTAGCAGCAATTATTGGTTCGCAAAGATGCTAAAAAGATACAGGGGAACCCACTATTTGGGTTTGGAATGAGCCTTAGATTTCTTGGCGGCTTTTTCCGCATCCTTTGCTTCCTTCTCGGCTTCAGTCAAGATTCGTTTTGATTTCTTTTTCCCTGAAGATGCGGTACAGGAGCCAGTAGACTTCTTCCCGGAGGGCGGAACACTGGAATCAAGAGAAGATTTTTTAGCAAGTTCTTCGGTAATAGATCTAGTTGAGAGCTTAACAACTAACCTTGAACCCGCATCCACAACTGCGAGGGGCTTGAGGACCTCAGCGTCTAATTCTTCGGCCTTTAATTGCAAGCGCTTGTCTTGATCAGCCTTCATGGCAGCTAAGGTAACGTCATCAGCGCTTTTCGACTCCCCAGTTATTGCAACTTCCGGTTCCTCTTCATGCCCCCCGTCTCCTCCATCGTCCTTTAAAGCTGCTATCATTTCTTCATCATGAGGAGTGGTGACCTTAGTTGGCTCATTTCCTTCTCCCGAGTCTATAGAAGCAGCCTTGTCTTCCCCTTCTTTGGCCCTATCAGCGGGCTTTGTCCCAGCAGCAGCTCCTTGAGCTACATCTGTCTTTTTAGATGATTCAACACCTACAGAATGAGAAGCAACGGTTATCAATTCAGGCGAAAACAAAGGGTCTCTCATCGATTGTTCAATCACGTGGCGAAAGGTAGAAATAGCTTTGGCAAATTGAGGAGAAAAGATAGCGATACCTTCTGAAGACTTATCAGCAGGGGTGACCACTACCTCTGGGGTTACTTCAGGAATAGGGGATAGCAGGGTTGTTCGAGGAATTCCTGGATTTTCGGGATCATACCCTTCAACTTCGAAGGTTGCAGGGGCAGAAGAAGAGGAACCAGCTTTGAGAATGGTTTTTTGTTTAGACTTCCGTCTCTCTTCTTCCATGGCCTCAGCAATTAGGCGGCGCCCTTCAGCTAGGCGTTCAGGTTCATCATCTCTCAAATATTTCTCCATCAGTTTATCTTCATCGACGGAATCGATCTTAAGTTCTTCTTTTTCCCACTCAACGATTTGATTCCATACTTGAACAAGAGTGGATGGATAATCCTCGATCCAAGAAATGTTTCGACGACGAATAATGTGTGCGAAGAATTCAATCATTAGCTCGCCGAAGCCCTGAATATCAGCCTCCGCCTCCGATAGTTGTTTGCGGGATTCCTCCGCAGATTTAATAGCACACTCCACGTTGCCCTCGGCCAGAGCAGCCCTGTTTTCTGCCTCCAACAGCTTCGAAGCCAAGTCAGCATTCCTCTTTTCTAATTCAGCACTCCTGTTGGCTAACTCGGCGTTTTTCCGTTCAAGCTCAGCATAAGCAAGGCGTGTCTTAGCAGCCTCTGATTTGGCCTCGTCAGCTTGCTTCTTCAACTCAGAACGCTCCTGAGTGTGGGACTCAAGCAAGTCATGATAGCGTTTTTGCGTGTCCTCAAACTGTTGTTTGAAATTAGAAGCATTCTTTTGAGCGACAGCTAGTTGAGCTTGAGTGTCTTCCAAATCTTTTCCTAGGGCTTTGAGAGCCTTGGCATCCTCCTCCGCGGTCTTTTGCATTGAATCAGTATTTGTCATTAGAGTGCGGATGATTCTAGAAAGATTGCGGGAATACTTGAACATCTCGGTATATTGTTTTTTCACCAAATCAATCTTTGCTTTGGCCTCATCTACCCAGTTAGACGAAATAGGTTCAAGGGCAGGTAAAAAGGTCAGAGTTTCGAAGTAGTGTTCAGGAAATTGCTCTTTCAAATATGCCCGTTTTATTGCAGTTCCTGCATCTGGTGGGGGAGGAGCGAGGATTGTCAATTCGGTGTCCCTTCCTGAAGAGGATTCTGTGGTCTCTTTGTCTGTCCTAGGTCGTTTAGTAGCAGGGACATTTTGCTTACTTCGAGACCCGGTTTCCTTTGGGGGACTTTTCTCTCTACTGCGTTTCTCATAGGAAGAGGAGGAGTCTTTGGATTGTGGTCTGTCTTCCTCCCTACGGCTTTGATAACCCTTGTATTTATCTTGTTCTGACCGAACTGATGAGCGGGAACGTGAGGAGCGAGAGCGATAAGGATCATAAGGTCTTCTCTCCTCCCTACCACGATCGTCCCGGCGATCATACTCGACATCCTGAGGAGGATTGGACATGCTGCGACGGAGCTTCCTGATATCGTAGTAGGATCGAGACATCGTGCCTGCATGGTAAAACAAACGAAGTTTAGAATTAATGGATTCATGGAGAAAGAAGTGCAATAAATGCTAATGCTGTGGTGTAAAGTGCATCCTAAGTGGTGTGTGTCCCCCCAACCAACCCGAGTCTGAAGCTAGACTAGTGCGGGCAGGCTCTTTGGCCTTAGCGGGAGTAGTTTCTTCAGAAGAGGTGAAGACTAAAGGATCCTTCCTGAAATCCTCTGAAGTATATATAGTCTCAGGTAAGGGGAGATCCCCCAAACCCTGAAATATGTGCTCATCAGTGCTAGGGACATCCCCTTCGGAAGCATGAGGTGGCGACTCTTGGGAGGATTTTGACTTGTCTAGAGAAGTAGTTTCCTCGGGGGCAATATACCCTTCACGATGCTTTTCGGCCAGATTAGCCAACTCATCATCTTGTGTGGAAGATGGAGAAGGTGAAGTTTGAAGAGGCACTGTAGGAATTCCCGAGCCCTCTCCTGTCTCTGGAACTATCTCCACTGGAGGGATGTATGCATAAGGGACCGTCCCATGACCGATGCTACGAAAAACGGATAGCAGCCCATGAAAGTGAAGGTATTCATCTTTAAGGACCTCGTCGATAGTCAGGAATTTTTGATCGTCATTAAGAAGACGGTGCATCCGATCAAAGAACACCTGATCTGATATCTGTTTAGGATTGTCGACTGCAAACAAAAAGGAAAACAGGTCAGGGTGATGATTCAAGTGTATAGAGTCCGGGTTCAGAAAATCAACGCTTTACTTGATTTTGTCCATCTCCTGGCGCATCCAGGCTGTTGCTTCACGTAGAACCATTCAAGTCTGGAATCTCCAGCTTTACTGCTAAATGGTACAGAGATTATCTTCCTCTTTGGAACCGATTCAAAGTAGCAGAAGGATGGAGTTTATCGAGTCCGATGCTTGAAATTATAGAAGAAGTGAACGTCATCGAACGTGAGCTCTATGCCTAGGATTTCACGATATGCTATGTACAAGGTGTGCAAATAGGCATATGAATTGGGATGCAACTACATGGGGGCAATCCGCATCTGTCTTAAGAAATCAACGATGAATGGAGAGAATGGAGGAATGGCACCAACCATGCACATCAATCGAGTGACCGTCATATATCCTTCTGGAGGGTTGTGGGGACAGTCAGAGCGTGAGGGCACTAGAGTGTCCCTTTTCATTATCCCGTATTTTAGGCAAATTCAAACAAGTCGATCGTTGTCAATTGTTGATTCAACGGAGTCCGAGGGTGATTCCAGTATGATGGCTGATTCAAATTCATCGGGTGCTCGATTGTCACCAATCCCTCCTTCCTCCTCAAAACCCAGAGAAACCTCATTCTCCGAAGACGCCTCGTTGCCTTCTCGATCTCCAACCCCGTAGTCAGGACCCTCACTGTCCCATTCTGGATCAGATGAAGAAGATATATCCTCAAGAGTGATTTTGTTAGAAGTTTCCGGGGTTTCTTTCCTCTCAGCTAGGCGGGAAGAGCGTCTGGGCCTCATTGTCATAGAACTATTGAAGAAGCAATAGCACAGATTAGAGTAAATTATCCCGTGCCCCCCTGTGTATGTGTGTGAACTAAAACGTGTGCAGCAAATGTGGGAAATGCAAAATAAAAGTACAGCAATGTAAGACGAAGCTTTGAAGAAAAAGTGATAGTCAAAGTTGTTCTTAATGTTCGTTTATGTCCGCAAGGCACTATCCTAACTGTTCATTAAGTTGAAGATTATGTCAAGCATTGATTAACCCTGGTTGGATAAAGTCTAGTGCTTTGAGTTGGAATATGCATATCATTCAGTTCGGATAGGGTGCGTTCATTGTTGGGTTCGGATCGGATGTGCATATAGCTGGGATCGGTTCGGGTCTGCGTATTGTTTGGTTCGGAGAAGACGTTCATGTTTGGCAGATTAAATCCGGATCGGAATAAGCCTTCGGAGTGGTTCAGCAAACAAAAAGATCCATACGTCCTTTCCCTTTCTCTATCTTTTCCCCCGACCCGACCTGGTCGGACAAGCATGGCTTTCTCCACATCGCATTTCATTCCGACCCGATCCTAACATATGAACTTGTCCTCTCCTCTGCTGCTTCAGCACTTCCTAACCCGAACCGAACCCAAGTCCTATTCTCCCCTTTCTCGTCTTCACATTTCATTAGACCCGAACGAAATTAAGCGATTATGTGCTTGAATGTTTAACGCTGGATCCAAATGACCCCCGTTGCTACCTCGAGACGGCGAAGACGCCATCAACGACGATGATAAACGGTGGAGGAGATCCAGGCGTCGGAGTTCAACAAATACCACACTCCAACCGCTCAATTTAACCGCAAATCCTAGTTAAAATTAGTTATTACATAAATAATCGGAGATTCAAAATACCTAGATGTTTTATTCGAAGATTGAAACGAGGAGTTTGGAGTTTTTAGATTTTTGAGGAAGTGGGGTTTCGGTGTAAAACTGGGAGAACAAGAATTGTGGGAGTGAAGAAGGTAGAAGAGTTTGGGTGGTCGAGTTTATATAAGACGTGAGATGGCTCTTTGTATTCCCCGTGTTTTACTATGTTCGGACCGAGTCCAAGCTAGCCCACACCTTCTGGTCCATCAACCCAGTGCAAAGCGAAACAGGAAGAAAAGGTGCTCGAGTCAGATACCGAACCGGGTAGAAATCTGTGCATTCCACTAGCATCCGAACCGAGTAGAAATCTGTGCATTCCACTAGCATCCGAACCGAGTAGAAATCTGTGCGTTCCTCTAGCATCCGAACCGAGTAGAAATCTGTGCATTCCTCTAGCATTCGAACTGGATTTAAAAGAAAAATTAGGAAAGAACATACCTGAGAAGAATACTGTATGTGGAGAAGAACTTCTGGACTTGACTCAAAAATGAAGAAAATGAATCAAGTATTTCACGACATATATATAAGTGATAAGAGACATGTCTTCATGAAGCAACGCATCTTCACAAACGAACAGAAGTGACTTTCAGACTGTTCTGATTCAAGGACTAGCATTTCAAACGACATCAAAGCACGCTTCGTATGCAACAGAAGCATCCTTTGAGGGGGCAAAATGTTAGCCTACTTTGTGAACTAGGCAACACAAAGTCAAGAAACCAAACATTGAAGGGCATTTTTAATTAGAAGACTTCGGTTCGGATTGGAGAAGACTCTAAAATCTAGATTAGATAGCAGCAGCTGTTCGGATCGGGTCAGAGCAAACCATCGGTTCGGGTCGGAAAGAGTCCTCTGTTCGGATCGGTGAACTCCTGTTGAGTAAATTGGTAAGGCATATATAATCGGATCGGAGGGCAACTAAATCTCGATTGGATCGGAAAACCACCTGTTTGCCACGAAAATGGATCGGAGCGGAGCAGATTAGAGAAGAAGAGAGCATCGCATCTAAGCCAATCCGGTTCGGATCGGGTATCCCGATCCGAACCCCTTATCTGCACGTCTCCGACCCGAGCCCATGCTTCATGTTACTCTCCTGCAAAATCGCCTGGATATCCGGACCGGCTATGACCAGTTCCTACCTATAACGTTCGTTCCTTTGATGCGCTGTCAACATAATAGTTCATCCGAACCCGAAGATAGTGGGATGGATGACATGTGGCCCCGACCCGGATCAAGTTTCAGGCAAATTCACACCTATAAATACCCCGTTTGGAGACAAAGAGAAGGATCTTTTTTTTCAGCACTTTGACAATTCAACCACCTCCATAATCCGAGCTCCATTACTCCCGAAAAATCCAAATCATCTTTCATTTTTTGTTTTTGTCAATTGATTGAACAAAAGTGAGTTGTGAGTGGAATTGAGTGAATATTACATTGTATTTGAAACTGAATTATTGAATATAGTGAAAGATAAGTGGACGTAGGCATTTCTTCGCCGAACCACTATAAATCCTGTGTGTTCATTATTATTTTTATCTCATCTTATTTGCTTTTAATCAATTTGGGTGTTAGAACCACTTTTGGGTCTAACACTATTTGAACAGGAGAAACATCCAGAGCTGCCCAGAAGTATTTTCTATTAGCATTCTGACCTTCACAGGGAATGGTTATATAATCACCTGATTTTATCTTTGCCTTAACGACTCTGTCGGCGCATTTAACCTCAGCTTCATACTCGGTCAACCAGTCTAACCCCAACATAAAATCAAACTCTGTAAAATTCATGATGACCGCGATGGTAGGAAACCGATAACGAGAAAAAGAAACCGGCACTCCACAAACCCAACTAAGATCAATGGAACCCCCAACCGGATTTTGAACAGTCATTGGTTCCTTGAGCTTCTTCAAATTCCAATCCAGCTTCTTAGCTGCATTCTTTGCAACAAAGCTTCGCGACGCGCCGGTGTCAAACAATACTTTAACAGGAATGTCTTTGACAGTAAGCGTGCCTTCTAAAACATCTGGCCTTTCCTGAGCAGACGAAGATGCAGGCACTTCTGCTGCTTCATTTACATGTACTGCTTCAGATTTCTGAGATAGCGGGCAGTTTTTTGCAATATGCCCAGCCTAATGGCACTTATGGCATCCTCTGCCCTCATGAACCTTCTTACTGGGTCCAAATCCTCTCTTCCCTCGTTTGTTTACATATTTACATTTTCTGGACAAATGCCCCTTCTGATTGCAGTTTTTGCATATGGCTGTCGTGGCTGGTTCTTTTTCAGATCTGGCCCTTTTTCGATTGACTTTAGGCTTTTTACTGACCTTAGACATCGTACTAGCCTCAGGACGATCAGTTTCAGACTCAACTTTATTACTAGAACTGACTTCCTCTTCATCGCGCAACATACCTTTCTTATGGAGATCTTCATACTGATAAGCCATATAAATCATTTCTGAAAAAGGAAGCTTCACATGCCCCATTACTTTATTCTGGTATTTCCTTTGAAGCCCGATAATAAATCTCAGATTCTTTCTCTTCGTATTTTGAATTAGATGGGGAGCAAAGTGAGAAAGTTCGTTGAATTTCTTATGATATTCTGGAATGGTCATATCTCCTTGTATCAGATAAGAGAATTCATCACATAATCGCTCAGTCACTTTAGGAGGAGTAAATCTTTCTAGGAAAATCTCTTTGAATCTATCCCAAGTGATATCACCTTCTGGATTATCCTTGATGATTGTTTCCCACCAGATTAAAGCTTATTCTTTGAGCGTTCAAGATGCTACTAATCTTTTCCGATCATCTCTCAACTGGATACGTTCAAATATTCTTTCGACAGAACTCATCCAAGCTTGAGTCTGAATGATAGATTCATTGCCCGAGAACTGCGCTCCGTTCAGATTTCGATATCTCTTTAATAGAGCCTCTAGATCGGGTTCTGCATTTCTTCTGTTTCTGACACTCATTTTTCTAGTACTTCTGCAAATGGCAGATCAAGTGTCAGGTCACAGAAAAGGCATTTTAAAACATAGAAACATATACTTCAAATGTAAATGTGTCTAGTGGGGTGTATTTCATTCTGATTTACTCATACTAGGGTATTACTGATCCTATCTGTATAGAGTTACTCGTCCTAGAACACTACTGGTTCTATTTTTGATGAGTTCATTGATATGTTATATTCCTGGACTAAGCTTAACCAAAGCTATGATACCACGATGTAACGACCCCAAACCCCGTACTGACGGTGGCAAGGGTAATCTTTGGAATATAACAAAGAAACAGATAACAGCAGAGCAGAATTAAATAAATACACCAAATAATGAACAAATAGTACACTGGATAAACGTAATCATCAGAGTTACACAGTATACAGGATCTTAATTAGTACAAATACAGTTCAGCTATACATAAATGTCTACAGCGGAAAACAAACATAATATGTACAATAGGAGCTGAACAGCATAAAAAGAGATAAATGATAGAATCCATCTTCAGCTCCAGCTATCCGGATAAAGCCAGCTAAAACCTGAATATAAGGCTGCCCGTGTAGAAAAAGGGGCACCCGAGTTTGAAAGTGAAACAAACTACGAGTCAGTCATGGGACTGGTATGAGAAATCTACTTAACACATTTCAAATATGGCTAATCACAGGACCACGCCACTTTCGTGGAACGGGTTTACTCCATTGGATTGCCGGTGCTTTAAAACAAACAATTCTTTTAAACATCGTAATGCTTTTTATAAAAATGAAGCCATAATAAGACTCAGTTCCCATCACACAATGCAACGCAAACCGGAGGATAGAGTTTTTACCTTATAACGGCCAAAATATGCTTAATACGAATAAAATAAAAGCATTTGATATTATTGCTAGTGTTTATATGTTTTTAAAAACAATTTCAAATCATAACTATCAATCATAGACGACATTAATGCCCCATACCACTATGTCGCCATATATAGGTATACAATCAAAACCGCACAGTCACGTATTTGGAAATTGGATTTCCGTCATGAACCAAGGCAAAAGATAGTTCTTACCGAATTCGAGACTGTCTAGCCCAAGCCTCAGGACCCAGACTCAGGTGGGCCCTTGGATCATCAGGGTCGGTCCACCGATGTGGATTAAAATTCCTGAACAATGCGTTTCCCCGCCCTATGATGCGTAAGTGAGCCAACGAATGACTCCATCGGACCCGGATCGTCCGATCTAATCGAGGCGCCTCGCAACACTAACAACCACATAAGTCAAACTCATTAGGGCGTGTAAAACCAATGACGCCACTTCTAGCTAGAAAGAAACGCATGTCCTCCCTGAGGTCCTTTCTCCCGTTTCTGGTTCATACCGGGTGTGAGGTTCGCGAATTCACGTTGTACACAAAGCTACGCCACACATGAGGTGCTTTGATCATCACCACAAGACTTTGCTTTTCAACAGAAGCCCTGATCACTGCATCTTAGCATGCCACACAGGCAATTCACACCGTGCAACTGATGGCTATCAATCACACAAAATAAATTCCAATGTCAGACACACTTTCCATTTGCAAGTCCGTTCTGGGTCTGAACGAAACCGGAGGCACTATATACCTCGCAAACCCATCGATCTCCATGTACGTCTGGACGATCACCACTCATTATCCATATTTCGGGATGCCTCCCAATCAGGACATCAGTTACCATCCAAACGAGGTGAAGATTTCCGGTCTTCGACCACCGTCTTCATCTTCGATTTCTTATCGTCGATTCAGTTATTCAGAATGGGATAAACCCGGTCTTTCTGAGCAACTCGCGTATATAATAAACAAGTGCTACACAAACACTACTACGCATCATTTCAACTCATTAGTCGCTAACCGTAAATCAGCAAGATTACGATTTACCAAATATTAACCCCGAAGGCCGAAACCAACATCAGATCAACACCCAGGAAACCATTCGACTTAGCCAACCTTCAGTTAGTTTCTAAATTTCATATCCATATCGTTTATAATATTTTATAACGATTTATTGCTATTTTTATTTATTTTAAAATAGCCAATTTATTCAAAACGACGCTTCGGGCCATAACGCGGCCGTGGCGCTATTTTTCTTCAGATTTGATTTACACATATCTGAAAATCTAACCGTTGGTTCTTCACAAAATTTACATCATTAGAAAGATCTTTTCAAAACGAATCCAACGGTTCCAGTTTCAAGAAAATCCGACGGTCGGATCTCCCGGTATAATCGTTTGAAGTTTCGATTTCAAAATACGAACTGCAGCGTCGTTATTCGATTTAATATAATTATATATATATATATATATAATCGATTCTGGCGCTGTTTTTCTTCAGATTTGAATTAAACATTCGAGACAATCCAACCGTTGGATTTTTACAAAGTTGGTGCCGTTGGAAAGATATTTCCAAAGCGAACCCAACGGTTGCGGTTTCGGGAAAATCCGATGGTCGGATCTCCCGCACTAATCGTTTGAAATCACAGTTTCAAAATATGAACTGCAGCTTCGTTATTCGATATATTTCAATTCTATTTATATATATATATCGATTCTTCGATTTCAAAACTATATGGTTTTCATACATTTGATAAAAATGATATTTTTATCTAACTGTCTTCTATTTCAACACTTCACTATTTTTAACAATTCATGTATATAATAAAAATGTGATTTTTAATGTAAAACAATATACTTCAAAACATGACTATTTTATATAGTTCATATAGATGATAAAAATATGATTTTTATTATAAAACAATTTCTTTCAAAACATGACTATTTTATATAGTTCATATAGATGATAAAAATATGATTTTTAGTATAAAACAATTTATTTCAAAATATGAATACCATTCAACACATGAATTTCAATTCAACGAATGAATTTCGATTTAACACATGAAGGTTTTCTATAGTTTATATATATAGATAAAAAAGGTGATTTTTATATTTAAAACACGAATACCATTCAACACATGAATTTCTATTCAATGAATGAATTTCGATTCAACACATGAAGGTTTTCTATTCAATGAATGAATATAGTTTCAACAAATGAAAATAATTCTAACACATGAATATTATTCAAAATTTCGGCAGCATAACGGTGGGGTAGTTAAAACCGGGACCGTCCCTAGTACGGCTCCTCACTCTACCTTAAAGCCTCGCAGCTTCTGACAATGAGGAATCATGCATCTAGTTCGCACGCAGACGGCATGTATATTTTTTTTTCATTTCCACAAACTAATCCTATGTGGTTTCAACCAAATATTTCTCAACCACAAACGGGTATTTTTCAACCACAATCAATCAATTCCAACAACAAACAATTTCAATCAACCATTTGCTATCAATCAATTTTCACACCAATCACAACCAATAAATATCGTCCATGGTTTGTGGACGAGGGGCGTATATATATATATATATATATATATATATATATATATATATATATATATATATATCATTTCACTTCTATTTCAACACATATATAATTTTTACAACGCATATATAACTTATACATCGAACGTACAACTAATACAATGCTTGTACAAGAGGTGTACAACGCTTATATAACTCATACATCGACTATATAATTTATACATCGTCATTTTCCATATCGTTTATGAATTAGAAATCTCACTTTGGGTTCCACTCCACCAAAAATAGCAGAAAGCTCAGAAAAATATGCGGTCTCTTCTAGAATGTAGAAGACGTCCACACGAGTCCACTGTCTCTTGTTTCACTGAATTTTGTCAAAACACGAAAAAGATATGATTTGTCAAAGTTTGCAACGGTTTAAAGGTGTTAAAACAGTTGAAAATTAACTCAGTCATATACCTTATTTGAATCTTCAAAACTAGGTTTCAGATTTTCACTCAAACCGTAGCACGATGTCCAGATCAGACAGCACCACCTCGGAGCGCTTGGAGAGGTGCGCTGGCGCCTGAAGCGGGGAGGAGCTCGACGCAGCAGGGGCGGCGGGGCGGTGACTTGAAGACCGTGACTTTGGAGAGGTCAAACTCGAGAAATACACAATGGTTTGAGGTGGGGTTTCATTTGATTTGAAGAGGGCGTCGAGCTCTTCGAAAAGTTCAACTGTGGCCGGGTCTATCGAGGCGTGGTTTCGCCGGGAAGTGGGAGGGAAGGTCGGAACAATTTCCGCCGTGGAGCGCAGGTTGGGGAGAGAGAAACGAGGGTTTTTCCTTTTTTTATAAAAAATCTGATTGGCCGGGAGGTTTTAAAAGGGGTTTTCTGATGCAACCTCCAATCCAAACCCAACGACTGTCATCCCTAGCATTTTACCCCCATTCCGAACACAATGGGATATGTTTCGTAGGCCCATTCGACTGTTTTAGTCAGTTTTCATTCAATTTAAATTATACAACATTCAATATTTGATTTGAATGTACATTTCAATTTGCCAGGGCCACAAATTGATTCGAAAAATTCCAGAAAAATAAATCTAGCTATGTTTTGACGATACGGTCCCAGAAAAAACTAGTTTCGTCGAATTCTAAGACCGTTTGCAAAAAGGCCCATTTCTGGTCGATCCAATTTAACTATAATTGACCAAAACACGTTTTCCATTGCCACGCTCACATGCTAGCTTCAAAAATTATGAAATTTGAAACCTAGCAATAACTTCATATCCCGGATCCAACAAAAGTGGTTTCGTCGAATTCCAAGGTCGTTTGCAAAATGGCCAATTTCACGGGCTATATAAATTCCATAGCGACCTTTCTGAAAATTTATTTGGCCATAACTTTTGCTTTCCGCTATGAAACTTCGATTTTTCAGATTCGTTAGAAAGGTATTCACTAACAGATTTAAATATTTTTGGTTTCACTCAAATCCATTGCTATTATTTAAAATATTTTCGATTCAAACTCACTTTTCATTGCTATTATTTAAAATATTTATTTTAAATATTTAAAATCCACTATTTAAGCCAATTTAAATTTTTTAAATTGGTTCAGATTTTCCGGGTCGTTACAATAACTCTATTCAAATTATTCTATTCACTTAACTCTTTTGATTTAACTCTAACTCTATTCACTAAACTCCTTTGATTTAACTCTAACTCTATTCACTTTATTCTATTTGAATAAACTATATCTTCGATTAACTCCTTTTACACTATTAGAATAAACTATATCTGATTGACTCCTTTGTTCTATTTGAATAAACTATATTCGATTAACTCCTTTTACTCTATTCGAATAAACTATATCTGATTAACTCCTTTATTCTATTTGAATAAACTATATTCGATTAAATCCTTTATTCTATTTGAATAAACTATATTTGATTAACTCCTTTTACTTTATTTGAATAAACTATATATTCGATTAACTCCTTTTACTCTATTCGAATAAACTATATTCGATTAACTCCTTTTACTCTATTCGAATAAACTATATTCGATTAACTCTATTTGCTTTAACTCTAATCGATTAACTCCAACTGGTTTAACTCTAATTGGTTAACTCTAATTGATTAACTCCATCTGGTTAAATCTAACTGGTTTAACTCTAACTGATTAACTCTAATTGATTAACTCTTATTCGAATAGCAAATATTCGGTTACTCTATTCAACTGACTCGACTCGACTAACCCTTTTCGAATAACTAATTCGATTTACTACTTTCGAATAACATATTCGATTTAATTCCTTTCGAATACCATATTCAATTTAACTCCTTTATTCGCTTTACAAAGATTTCCCTTTTAACAACGTTTATTCATTTTTAAAGATTTACTTTTAGTAACGGTTCTCCACTTTAAAATGATTTCCTTCTTATAACAGTTTCCTTTTTATAACGCTTTTCCCTTTTTCTAAATATCTCCTATCTATAAATATTCCAATTTATAAATATTTCTTATTTATAAATATTCCATTTATAAATATTTTATTTTCAAATATCACTTTGAAAATATTCCCTTATCAACATTTCGGTATGTTATGGTATTCAACATATCAAATCACGATTATCAGTATCGTCCAAACACATATAATCGACAACAGATTATATATCACATCATATATCACAATATATGGAAAACAGTAAAATAAATGTTGAGGAACCCAGTTGGTGTTCCTCCAACCTGTTTCCCTGCATCACAGATGTTAAATATATATAACATGACTTTCAGTTCCATATGATATATTCTGTTAAACAGAATCAATTATAGAAATTCAACTAACTATCTAGCAGTTCAATCAAACAGTCAACACACAGTCAATCAGCCAATGTCTAACAGTTCTAAAAATACAACATGAATTTATAAACTGTTCAGAGTTAGTGAGATTTACTCACTTTTGCAGTTCATCGTTAAAGAACGATAAACAGTAGTTTGATTTGAATCAAGCAGTTTATTTCGCCATAAATTCAAACGAGCACTAATCCACTCCCAGTCAGTTCCATGGTGGAGCTCCCATCCATACGTTCCTAACGGATCCAGTTTCGTCAAGTTCTGATATCGTATGGTAGAGTTATACACATTTTAAGTTAGTACATTTTTAAATAAAAATAAAAACAAGGATTTTAAACTAAATGGGCTTAACTTAAATTCCGGGCCACTTAAAAATCCAACCCAACATATCCAGACCCGCTCCATCATTTTCTCCTTCTTCCTCCGTTCAGCAAACCCACTAAACCGCTGCTCATTATCCTCCTTTCTTCAATCCATTCATCCACTACACTCTACGGTTTTCAATGTTAAGACCTCCAAACCACTCGACGTCCAAAACTGCATCTCCCCACATCATCTTTGTTGAACTCGCATCCCATTTTCTCGGTCGCAATGAACAGTTTTGTTCCGCTGTCACCATGATTCGAGCGACAGTTTTTAACACCATTCAACCCAAAAAAATCTCCGTAGTGTGCTACTCGACATCGCGAGTTTGAGACCACCCACCAAATCGACCATTAGTGCTTCAATCTCGTGAATCACCTAACCCTAGCCTCAAGAACACTCACGCTGTAAAAATGACTTCGACAAAACTGTAGTCGAGCTCGGTAATACTGACACCAGATGGAAGCATAAATCGAGAGGATAATATACATACAAGTTTTAGGATTTTTATTTTGATTTCCTTTGAATTTTACTTCTTGCGTTTTGGGTTATCTGAGAAAAAGAAGATGGAGGCTCATTTGAGAAGAGAAAAAATATCTGAGGGTTAGGTTTTAGTTGAGGGTATTATATAGAAAAAATATATTTTTATATTCCTTTTCTGGCTTGATTATCACTTTAAAAATTCCTATGTCCACATACAATACCCAAAAATCGTGAAAATGGACATGCAGCTACAGTTCGACATTACGGTCCCAACGAAACTGGTTTCGTCGAATTCCGACTCCGTCTGTGAGCGTATTTTTAACCATCGAAATACTGACTGTTTCTCACTCTAAAAATCCGTATGACCATGCAGTGACTCTAAAAATCACGAAACTAGAAATCCAACAACTATTTGACATTGCGGATCCAACAAAATTAGTTTCGTCGAATTCCGACTTCGTTTGCAAAAGTGGCTATTTTTAAAGCTCTGGATGACCCATTTAAATGTATAAATATATTTAAATATAATTAAATAAAATATTAATAAATTTATATTATCGTATATATTCACAGTGGAATACCATACAGCTCTAGAATAATAACATATGGATTTCTAACTCGATATTTCATTTGGGTCAACCCGATATTCAATTTATATTGAAATTCCCTTTTAAAATATAAATAATTCCTTTATAAATTATAAAGGAATTCCACAGCGACTTTTCTGAAATATGATTTGGACGTGAATCAAAATCTACTCGACGAAATCCTGATTTTTCTCTTCCACTAGAAAGGTATACTCCACCAACTCCACACGTTTCTTGTTTCACAGAAATCCGGCTTAAAACGAATCCTGTACATTCAGTTGAAGTTCAAATCGCCAAATAGCGAACTACAGCGCCATTTCAAGCTCGATTTTAATTATATTATAATTCTATGTTCAAACTGTCATTTATATAATATATTCGTTACTCAAATTCAATTCCAAGCTGGATTAAATATCACAGATGATCCGGTTCACACCATATCGTCATTTCAGCCAATTCTGATTATTTCAGAATTAAATATATTATTTAATTATTATTTTAAATTAAATATTCACCATAATTTAATTAATGATGATTTTATTCCCTAAATCACTATTTATATAATTAAATAAATTAATTATAATACCTCTGCCAATGCGGGTCATTACAATCTTTCCCACTTAAAATAATTTCGTCCTCGAAATTGCTAAAAGGTAGAGGATGACCCTATCGACTGGTTAGAACATATATGTTCACTTCTCAACTTCAGTTTCAATTGAACCAATTTAATTTCAATTAAATATTAATTAATTCTTATCAACGAAAATTTTCAAAAATCTTGAAAATTTTCTAACGCCTTACTTTTCGAACAATTTCGCCAACACCTCCTTCGTACTCGTCAATCGGTCAAACTCCAACTTGCCTCTCTGGGCCATCTCCAACCCAAAAGAAAACCAAACAGCCAAGCGGCTTGCCAATTCGGCTCATAAATCTTATATCCAATAGAAATTTAAACTTGTACCTTTTTGTCGGCATATCATTATATCCTTTCCACCTGTTATCACTTCAGCGGATACAAGGGTCATCCCAATTAAATTCCAGTCTGCTTTTATCCACAACACAACCATTCACTTATATCCGAGCCAAATATCATTTCAACTCGAGTTTCTTCTTGATTCCCAACTCTTGACTTGATTATCACATTACACTTCAAATTTGAATCTCACAATCCAGTTTGTCTTGATATCATTCTGATTCAATCTCAGTTACCACTTTACTGGCTTTACTATTAATTCAAATTTGCTTTCACAAATTTCTGTTAAATTTGTTTTTAATTCAAACAGTCTTTCCCTGGGAGTTTTTAACCAGTTTATTCTTTTCAAAAAATCAAATTTTCCTTTTGAGCATGTCAATGAGCCTTTAATTAATATTCCATTAGTTAAATCACTTCTCTATTTCTTTATCAATATTTGTTAACCAAATATTTTCAATAACCATATTGGCCTTTTATGTTATTTGGAAAACATTTCAGAATATCGCCTTCCTTTATTTTCTAAACTTTGGAAAATATATGCTATTTAAAATTGAAAATATTCCAATTACTTTTCTCTTTTCCGATCTCATTTATTTCTATACTTAAGAAATATTCTTTATTATATTTCCAAACTTACACTTATTTGGGTTAAAACGGATGTTGTGTAAAACATCGTTACGACAACCCGAATACTATATTCAACTAACTCTTATTCAACATTGATCTTCGAGCCTGAAATCTTACTATTTATTTGTTAATAATGAAATCAATCAAGTTGGGGTATAACTACCTCTCAGACCTTGACTGAATAACATTTATAACATCAAAACAGATATGACTACTTACTCGAATAATCAATACCATACAACTACTTATTCACTTTTAAACACGTATACGCTTCTTCTTTCTATTCTTACTAGATTTAATTCTTAGTCTTCCTTTTTGATTTTACTATTCCATTTCTAAGTTCGTTTCCTTATCGACTTCTATATATATCAATACGTTGATTTCTAACCATCAAATTATCTTAAAAAATATTCTAACACCTTAAATTCCCGGAAAAATTCGCCATAACCTCCTGCTCCAGCTCTTCCAGTATATCTGTAAATATCGACTACTTGACTGCCCGTTCAAATTTAGGCACCTAAGAGTTTAGGGAAACAAACAAAATAAACTCCGGGTCGGTCATGGGACTGGTATGAGTAAAACAGTTTAAAACGGTTCGAATAAGTAATCGATATCTCATAAGACCACGCCGTATAGCGGAACGGGTTTTTTCCCTTATGAGAATCCAAAATATCTTTATATCAAAAACCTTTTGATATTATAATAATGTCTATCAACACAATATAATAATCATCTAGCAGAAACACTTTCATCTCACGTTTCTACATATATAGTATACAATCAAAACCGCAAGCACGTATTGGGTAATGGATTTCCAACTATGACAAGGTATGGGACCACCTTTCGCTAGTGTACCTCTAGAGAGGAATACACTGGGTTCAACAAGAACATCTTGCAACCCGGCCACACATGACCGACCACCCATTTCGCTTGAGTGTATCGAATGTATATCACTAACGGTTGGGATCAGCAACCGTTTCCCGAATAGGACAGCATCAACAATAGATTTTTAGAAGTAAATGAAACTCTAGATCAGATGATTATACACCCTAATAGGTGCGACCTACATAGCAATGCTGCCTGTACGATTTCTGCCATTTACCGGATGTGAGGCTAGAAGCTACGCTTTATCATCGCACCAGATTCACTTTGAATGCCACATCGTCAAATCCATCAAATCACCGATTGATGTCCTCAACCATATGTTATGTGTTAGCTAAAAGAAGTTTCCTTCTCCGCTTCCACTCTTGGTACGGTTAGAGAAATCAATATACGTGATCGTCTGGAAATACTCTGTCAGACATCCGTCCATACAAGTCATCCAGGAACAGGATGAACCGAAGGCACTATTCTGTAAACAGGATAGCCCTTGCATAACTCCGTCTTCAATTTCCTTTGGCATATATGATTCGCAACGCTTATGCCAATATAGAGTGGTTCTTTGAATAATAATCCAACTGGTTTCTCCATATTAACAACGATAAAATGGTCAAAACTTCGATACTCTGTGATTTAACTATCGAAGAAAAACATGTGTGCAAACAACGATATTATTTCCAAATGGAAATTATATCGATCAAACATCATTTAACATTTATCCTTAGTTCATTTTTCATCTCCTGTTTCCCTGTATTCAACATTTCTTGTTTTCTACATTTAGAAAATATATGTTATTACCATTGGAAAACATTTCCATTTCTTGTTTTCTATATCAGAAAACATTTCTAGGTCTTATTTGGAAGACCTTTCCAAAACTCCTACATTGGACTTAAACAGATGTTTAAACAAACCATCGCGATACTAACTCAAACCATTTCCTTTAATTACTAAATTCACTTAACCGTCCTTTACTATCGAACCTTAACCATTCCTTAGTTAAAAATGAAGTCAATCAAGTTGGGGTAATACTACCTCTCAGACCATAACTGAACAACGTTTCTAACATTGAAATAGACAAAGTTCAACCTTCTAATTCTTTAACAAACTTCCTTACGTAACTCTCTTTCAAATCATTTCTATTCGATAATTCTTTCCTTCGATAAGGTATATTCGATAACTCTATTCAATTTATTCGATTCACTTAACTCTTTCGATTTAACTCTAACTCTATCCACTTAACTCCTTTGATTTAACTCTAACTCTATTCACTTTATTATATTTGAATAAACTATATATTCGATTAACTCCTTTTACTCTATTCGAATAAACTATATCTGATTAACTCCTTTATTCTATTTGAATAAACTATATTCGATTAACTCCTTTTACTCTATTCGAATAAACTATATCCGATTAACTCCTTTATTCTATTTGAATAAACTATACTCGATTAACTCTTTTATTCTATTTGAATAAACTATATTCGATTAACTCCTTTTACTTTATTTGAATAAACTATATATTCGATTAACTCCTTTTACTCTATTCGAATAAACTATATTCGATTAACTCCTTTTACTCTATTCGAATAAACTGTATTCGATTAACTCTATTTGCTTTAACTCTAATCGATTAACTCCAACTGGTTTAACTCTAATTGGTTAACTCTAATTGATTAACTCCATCTGGTTAAATCTAACTGGTTTAACTCTAACTGATTAACTCTAATTGATTAACTCTTATTCGAATAGCAAATATTCGGTTACTCTATTCAACTGACTCGACTCGACTAACCCCTTTCGATTAACTAATTCGATTTACTACATTCGAATACCATATTCGATTTAACTCCTTTCGAATACCATATTCGATTTAACTCCTTTATTCGCTTTACAAAGATTTCCCTTTTAACAACGTTTATTCATTTTTAAAGATTTACTTTTAGTAACGGTTCTCCCCTCTAAAATGATTTCCTTCTTATAACAGTTTCCTTTTTATAACGTTTTTCCCTTTTTCTAAATATCTCCTATTTATAAATATTCCAATTTATAAATATTTCTTATTTATAAATATTCCATTTATAAATATTTTATTTTCAAATATCACTTTTAAAATATTCCCTTATCAACATTTCGGTATGTTATGGTATTCAACATATCAAATCACGATGATCAGTATCGTCCAAACACATATAATCGACAACCGATTATATATCACATCATATATCACAATATATGAAAAACATTAAAATAAATGTTGAAGAACCCAGTTGGGTTCCTCCAACCTATTTCCCTGCATCACAGATGTTAAACAATATAGAAAACATCACTTTCAGTTCCATATGATATATTCTGTTAAACAGAATCAAATATAGAAATTCAACTAACTGTCTAGCAGTTCAATCAAACAGTCAACACATAGTCAATCAGCCAATATCTAACAGTTCTAAAAATACAACATGAATTTATAAATTGTTCAGAGTTAGTGAGATTTACTCACTTTTGCAGTTCATCATTAAAGAACGATAAACTGTTGTTTGATTTGAATCAAACAGTTTATTTCGCCGTAAATTCAAATGAGCACCAATCCACTCCCAGTCAGTTCCATGGTGGAGCTCCCGTCCATACGATCCTAACGGATCCGGTTTCGCCAAGTTCTGATATCGTATGGTAGAGCTATACACATTTTAAGTTAGTACATTTTTAAATATAAGTAAAAACAAGGATTTTAAACTAAATGGGCTAAACTTAAATTCCGGGCCACTTAAAAATCCAACCAAACATATCCAGACCCGTCTCCTTCTTCCTCCGTTCAGCAAACCTACTAAACCGCTCCTCATTATCCTCCTTTCTTCAATCCATTCGGCCACTACACACTACGGTTTTCAATGTTATGACCTCGAAACCACTCGACGTCCAAAACCGCATCTCCCCACATCATCTTTGTTGAACTCGCATCCCATTTTCTCGGTCGCGATGAACAGTTTTGTTCCGCTGTCACCATGATTCGAGCGACAGTTTTTAACACCAATCAACCCAAAAAAAATCTCCATAGTGTGCTACTCGACATCGCGAGTGCAAGACCACCCACCAAATCGACCATTAGTGCTTCAATCTCGTGAATCACCTAACCCTAGCCTCAAGAACACTCACGCTGTAAAAATGACTTCGACAAAACTGTAGTCGAGCTCGGTAATACTGACACCAGATGGA
Source organism: Allium sativum (assembly GCA_030737875.1). Lineage (NCBI taxonomy): Eukaryota > Viridiplantae > Streptophyta > Magnoliopsida > Asparagales > Amaryllidaceae > Allium > Allium sativum. The sequence continues at coordinate 992,532,114 of CM060924.1, read as the reverse complement.
AGCATAAATCGAGAGGATAATATACATACAAGTTTTAGGATTTTAGGATTTTTATTTTGATTTCCTTTGAATTTTACTTCTTACATTTTGGGCTATTTGAGAAAAAGAAGATGGCGGCTCATTTGAGAAGAGAAAAAATATCTAAGGGCTAGGTTTTAGTTGAGGGTATTTTATAGAAAAAAATAATATTTTTATATTCCTTTTCTAACTTGATTATCTCTTTAAAAATTCCTATGTCCACATACAATACAAAAAAATCATGAAAATGGACATGCAGCTACAGTTCGTCATTACGGTCCCAACGAAACTGGTTTCGTCGAATTCCGACTCTGTCTGCTCACACAGCGTATTTTTAACCGTCGAAATACTGACTGTTTCTCACTCTAAAAATCCGTACGACCACGCAGTGACTCTAAAAATCATGAAACTGGAAATCCAACAACTATTTGACATTGCGGATCCAACAAAATTAGTTTCATCGAATTCAGACTTCGTTTGCAAAAGTGGTTATTTTTATTGCTCTGGATGACCCATTTAAATATATAATTATATTTAAATATAATTAAATAAAATATTAATAAATTTATATTATCGTATATATTCACAGTAGAATACCATACAGCTCTAGAATAATCCCATATGGATTTCTAACTCGATATTTCATCTAGGTCAACCTGATATTCGATTTATATTGAAATTCCCTTTTAAAATATAAATAATCCCTTTATAAATTATAAAGGAATTCCACAGCGACTTTTCTGAAATTTGATTTGGACGTGAATCAAAATCTACACGACGAAATCATGATTTTTCTCTTCCACTAGAAAGACATACTCCACCAGCTCTACACGTTTCTTGTTTCACAGAAATCCGGCTTAAAACGAATCATGTACATTCAATTGAAGTTCAAATCGCCAAATAGCGAACTGCAGCGCCATTTCAAGCTCGATTTTAATTATATTATTATTCTATGTTCAAACTGTCGTTTATATAATATATTCGTTACTCAAATTCAATTCCAAGCTGGATTAAATATCACAGATGATCCGGTTCACACCATATCGTCATTTCAGCCAATTCTGATTATTTCAGAATTAAATATATTATTTAATTATTATTTTTAAATTAAATATTCACCATAATTTAATTAACGATGATTTTATTCACTAAATCACTATTTATATAATTAAGTAAATTAATTATAATATCTTTGCCAATGCGGGTCATTACATATATACATACCAATCATCATAGTACAACACACAGCGGAAATATCTTTATATAACTAGCGGTGAAGCCATCTACTTCTAGCTTCTGAAACGCCAGCAAAAACCTAACCTAGAACATACTTGGACTGACCCGAGCACATTTGAAGCAAAGCAAAATACACCGGGTCAGTCTGGAATACTATCAGTGATCAATTCACAGGGCATACACTTTGTTTAACATTGGAAAATCTTTTCTGAAATCAAAGGATAATAGTAAGACCAGCCCACACATAAACACGGACGTTTTTTACCGTACTATAACCCAAAACGTTTCTTGTTTCGAGGAAATCCGACTTATTTTGAACCCAGTACGACCAATTGAAGTTCAAAACCCCAAATCGCGAACTACCGCACCGCTGCAGCTCGTTATTTAATTAAATTATAAATCATATTGCTCGACCGTCGTTAAATAAACGAAATCGTCATTGTAAATTTAATATAACCAATATTTGACCAATTTAAACTGCCCGATCACAATATATTTCAAATTCTATATTTTCCCAAATATTCTAGAAATTAAAATATTATTTTATTATTTATTTAAATAATATATTCCAAATAAAATTGTTTAAATTCAATTATTTAAACCCAAACCAATATTTTAAATAAATAAAATAATTTAAATAATCCAAATAAATTAGCAGAAAATACGGGTCGTTACATTCCTTCCCCCTTAAAATAATTTCGTCCTCGAAATTTCTAAGGTAGAAAGAATATTAAGTCCCATTATCTTTCCAAAAATAATTAATTTTAAAACTTGAATTTATTTCCAAACTGACCCAATTGGTTTTAAAACCAATTTATTTCAAATAAAAGAATTTCCCAAAAAAATTCAAAAAAATTCTAACACCATAAATTTTGGAAAAATTTCGGCAGAGTCTCCCCTACACGGAGGACATCTGCAAAATCGCAGGTTCAAGAAATAAATATACCTCGACTCTCATGGTTAGAAAAATCAAATCCCAAAATCCAAATAAAACCAAAATTTCATATTTGCGTAGGCGTATCTTTTGGCGAGCGTTATTATGCGATATACGATAATTTATACTTGAGCTTGCTTAGTCATACTACAGCTCTATTCTCAATCTGGATTCAGTTAACTCCAGAATTTCTTTTTCTTGGATGAATTTTAAATCTGAATTAGTACTTCAGCACCTGTTCTCAACTCAAAGGGATTCATTAGTCATCAAACAAATGTTAATCATGTTCAAAACATCCATAGCATTAATATCAACCCATTCACACATAATTCAATCCATACGAGATTATAATTATATATAATCACTTCATTTATTCCTTATAGTTATCAATTTAAATTTAATTATCTGGATTGATTTATCCAACTTACTCATTTCAGATTGGTTTTAACCAAGTCGATTCATTTCCAAGCTTATATCTATGAGATCGAGCACACCATCCAAACATATCACACACATCAACATTAACAAATCAAAATAATTTGCCCATACTATAATAATCATTACTTTTATTATATTATAAAATAAATTGGGCTAAAATAATTTCAAAAATAATTTTATATCAAATTACAAATACGCTCTCTCATATATATATACTCCAAACTCAATCTAGGGTATTGCTAACCCCATCTCTATTGAGTCACACAACAGAGTCAAGGTTATCTCTAAACCAATAGCTCTGATACCACTGTAACGACCCGGGGGATTTTCAGTCTTGAAAATCGACATAAACAGCTTTACCGTATCTCATGCCGATCCTCCAAGCACCGAAAACACTGGATAGTTTTAGAAAGAATTTAGAGGGTGAGACAAGAAAGAAATGTTAGAATATAAGAAAGAAGGACACCGCATCAGAATCTCACAGTGGAATAGATAAAATATAATATCAAATCTCTTTATATAAAGGAACTGTATAAATATACCAATCATCAGAGTACAACATACATCAGACACAGCGGAATAACTTTATATAACTGGCGGTGAAGTCGCCTGCTTCTAGCTTCTGAAACTCCAGTAAAAACCTAACCTGGAACATACTCGGTCTGACCCGAGCACATTTAAAGCAAAGCAAAATACACCGGATCAGTCTGGAATACTATCAGTGATCAATTCACAGGGCATACACTTTGTTTAACTTTGGAAAATATTTTCTGAAATCAAAGGATAATAGTATGACCAGCCCACACATAAACACAGACGGTTTTTACCTTACTATAACCCAAAATGTTTCTTGTTTCGAGGAAATCCGACTTATTTTGAACCCGCTACGACCAATTGAAATTCAGGACCCCAAATCGCGAACTACCGCACCGCTGCAGCTCGTTATTTAATTAAATTATAAACCATATCGCTCGACCATCGTTAAATAAATGAAAATTGTCGTTGTAAATTTAATATAATCAATATTTTACCAATTTAAACTGCCCGATCACAATATATTTTAAATTCTATATTTTCCCAAATATTCTAGAAATTAAAATATTATTTTATTATTTATTTAAATAATATATTCCAAATAAAATTGTTGAAATTCAATTATTTAAACACAAACCAATATTTTAAATAAATAAAATAATTTAAATAATCCCAATAAATTAGCAGAAAATACGGGTCGTTACAATTTAAATATTTTCGTGTCCATCCCAAATCGGACATCAAAATATATTTTGATTCTTTTCTGAATATTATTTGAAATTATTCGTTATTTTAAAATAATCGTTATTATAAAATATTCATTCTTTCTGAACTGGAATCAGACACAGTTAATTACCATATAATTTGATTATATGGATTTCATACAATACATGTATACAACAATAGTGATAAATAATCATCCATCATCCAAAGTGCATTCCACATTGTATAAGCATTAAATATAAATATTTAACGCTCATAACAGTCTGTCAACCAATTGATTGACATACAACTAACTATTGGGATTAGTGTATGTCCAATATCATCCCAATACCCGTGTGGGGTTTCAGTCAACAAATAATGAATTTTATTTGTTTAGTTGGGCGATGTGTAGAATTTATCGTTACAATCCATATCAGTAAAATGGGTGTTCATAAAAAAATCGTCCGATTTGTAAATGAATATTTATTTTATTCACATCAACGTTAAAAAATATTTTTAACGATAAAATATTTTATTTAACATATGAATATTCTCTTCAGTTCATTTATACAATAAAAATGATATTTTTATTGTTCTAACATATTTTAGAAAATTTTGGCGGCATAACGGCGCGATATCAAAATCGGGTAATGTCTAGCATTACCCCTCTCCTGATATTGGCTCGCGCCATATACATATAACAATTCTAATCAATTCATTTCACCCAAACAACCAATTTCAACCAAATAATCTAATCAACCAAACCAAACAATCAAACAAGTCGTCCATGGTCTGTAGACGACGGGGAACAGTTCATATATGTAGTTATAAAAATAAATAACTGTATAAGAAAAAAAATTAGTGAGTTCTCACCTTGGGTTCCACTCCGCCATTTCATTTCTGAATTTCAGAAAAGTCCTGACTTGCCTGAAATTCCAACGCAATATTCTACACGCTGTTCATAGTGAAAAACACATTTTTATTTCAATTCTAAAAAAAATATTTTTACTTCGCTAAAAATTATATTTTTAATACTCCACATGTATAAAAATCATATTTTTAATGTCGCTACATGTACATAAATATCATACTTTTATAAAGCTACAACATAGGTAAAAATCATATTTTTATCTTTCTAAAAACATTCCCGTGCCATACACTAGTTAAAAATCATATTTTTAATCTTGCCAAAAATATTTCCTTCCTATGATAAAAATCCTATTTTTAACTAACCAAAAATGATATTTTTACATAACTAAAAATCATAAATTTATGTTATTAAAAATCATAACTTTATATAAATAAAAATCATAACTTTATATGAATAAAAATCATAACTTTATATACTTCATACGTCAAAAACCATAGAAGCTTTAAAGTGGAGAAAATTCACATATTTTCTATCGCCCGGATTTGCTGTTCTGGTTTCAGAATTTGCAAACGAGCTCCAATCTTCACACCATCTCTTTTTCTAGCTTAAACGCGCCATTTCGGACAACTTTCGCCTAGTGGTATTCCTTCCGAAAATGCGTCATTTCACCGGAAATCGTGAAAAGATAGTATTTGGACAGCAGATTTTGGACGCATTTTCCCGACAGCTCCGCAATCCAAAATAGGACTATCATATACCAAATCGAAGAGAAAATCGTGCTCTTCGAATATGGTACCATGGAGTTTTGGCCTAAAGCGCACCGTTTGAGAGTTATTGGCGAAATAGTGACAGGGGGTTTTATGCAAAAACGGGATTTTTGTGAAAAATGGGTTTTTGGTAACGGGAGGCCCCACGCCCGGAGCTGGATGGCCAGAGGGCGGCGGCGGGACTTGCTGGTGGTCGGGGAGGCACAGGCGGCGGCATGGTGGCCGGAGGTGGCGGTGGTTGGCGGATTTGGTGATTTGGGGCCTTGGGTTTTTGCTAATTGAAAGAGGGAAAGAGGAGGAAGAAGAAGAGGAGGAGGAGAGGAGGAGAAGAAGGAGGAGGAGGGGAGAGGCCTGAGGTGGCGGGGGCACGCGGGGAGGGGCTGGAGTGTGAGCATGGTGCATTTCGTTTTCCTTTTTTTTCAAGGTGGAAGAGAGGAAGAGAGAGGGAGAGTTGACCAAGTATAATAATATATATATTTAATTTAATTTATTTCCAAAAAGATAGTATTTATTCGAACTCCAAATCGAATCCAACGACTGTCGTTCCTAACCAAATACCCCCATTCCGGACACAATGGGATTGGTCCCGTAAGACAATTCGACTGTTTCGATCAGTTTTCGTTAAAATTAAAATATAAATTAATATACTATTCTATATTGATTTCAACGTACATTTTAATTTACCGGGACCATATACGGACTCCAAAATTTTCAGAAAAATAAATCTGGCTATGTTTTGACGATACGATCCTAACAAAACTAATTTCGTCGAATTTGGAGACCGTTTGAAAAACTGTCATTTTCCAGTCGATTAAATTCAAACTAAAATTACCAAACACGTTTAAATCCGCCACGCTCACATATTAATTCCAAAAATTCTGAAAATTGGAATCTAGCAATAATTTGACATTTCAGATCCAACAAAATTGGTTTTGTTGAAAACGGAGGTCATTTGCAAAATTGCTATTTTTAAGGGCTATATTTCTATAGCGACTATTCTGAATTTTCAACTGGGCATAACTTTTTATTCCCGATATGAAATTTTGATTTTTCGGATTCGTTGGAAAGATATTCTCAAATAGATTCTAATATTTTTGGTTTCGCTAAAATCCGGTTTATTTTGAATCCTGTACATTCATTTGAAATTTGAAATTGAATTTTCAAACTACCGCGCCCTTTTCAATTCCCTTTATAATTAAAAATAAATATTTATATTCTAACGTTGATTCAAATAAATATATACATTCTAATTCTATTCAAAATAAATTTTTGTCGTTATTATTTAAAATAAATCATTTTAAATAATAAAAATTCATCAAAATTGCCAAAATAAAAATTTTAAATTAGCTCAAATTTTCCGGGTTGTTACAATAGGTTACCCTAATAGTCTGTTTAACTCCAACTACCTATGTCTTGGACAATCTCTAACTACTCGCCTACTTCTAACCATCCGTTAATTCCTGAAAATATATCTATTGGCTAACTCGAGCCTATTGATTTACCAAGTTATTTAACTAGCTATTAGAACAAAACTGGATGGTCTGCGCAAATTTAACTCTTTACTGATTACTTGTTTCTCTTAGTTTTGCTAGGTTGACTAAGAATCCAATAGTTTTGCAAACTCACTAATGATCTATCTCATTGCATCCCTTTCTATGTGTATCATATTTTTGGTCTTACCTTAAACCAGTCATAGGCACTGGAATGTTGCACAAATTCATCTGTGGGCAATAGCTGAAGTATAAAATGCGACCTTGCACCAGTCTCATCTAGTTTTCTAATCTTTTGAATCATTATTCTTCACATCTTTCTAATGAAAGTACATTATTAATTTAGTAAAATATTAGGTTAAATACTTTACAAATATTTCTCTGAAAACATAGGCTTTCATCATTAAATTCCTTTGAATATCATCTTTAAAACAAGAAAATTAAGTACTTTTTAATGAATAAAAAATTTATGCTGAATATATGCTTACAAATCATTATTGATTATATTCTAAAATCTAAGAAGTACGCATACTTTTTAATATATGACATTAATGCTAAAATTATTTTAACAAGTATTATTAAGCTTTTATTTTGAACCTATTCAAAACCATTCAAAACAAAATAAAATTATTCACTTAAAAGCCTTCATTTGAAGCATTCAAAAAAGTTTGAAACAAATGGAATAATAGCAATTTGTAAGTTCAAAACAAAACAATTCTAAACAATTGGCTTTCCATCTTTATGAAATCGATGTGCGAAGCCAAACATTGGCTTCACACTTCTACAGTATTCGAAGCACAACAAATCACTTAGGTGCACTTTGAGCTCGAAAATACTTAGGCTTTCGAAATATGACACAAACTGTTTGTGATGATCACCCATAACCCCTGCACTATACAAGAGGAATAATGTGCTGAAAGGTGAGCACGACAGCTATAGAAGACCATCAGGGTATGTAAATATCATCGGAACCTGTGGTAAACTCATAGCACAAGGATAAAGTATAATAGAACATATAAAACATGTAGTGATAGTGAAGCAAAAACACTAAACTTTCATGACAACTAGAAAGTACTTCCTATACACGTGGATGACAACAATAGCGTTTATAGAATTCGCCTCACTACAGCACTCATAGAAAATAGAAAACAGCAGAAATCCAAATATTATATGGTAATAAAACTAGTACGTAAGCCTCAAGCTCACCATCGATCAACAACACCATCTCACTAGGCTATCACCTGTCACCTGCTGCTCAGTCTTCCCATCCAAACAATCGGATGAACAGCCCAAGGTAATAAGAGGGAAACAGAAAACCTTGAGTCAGACAACAGTCTTAGTGGCCGATAAAATAGCTAACAACTTCACTAATAAAGTATATGAGAATAATTAAATAAACGAACTAATCTACTCAGTTCCAGAGAAGAACTCACAACAGCCTTCCCCACACCTAACAGTGATAGCCTTTATGATCCAAAACATCCAAAGGAATAACAATTCAGCCATGGCAATCAGAACAACCATTCATACAGAGCAATAGAAACTTAACCATCATCACAAGCATTCAACCGTCTATGACTGACTCTGGCTATCACCACCAACCTTGCTTTGAAACCACCGTTAATAGTATGACCGGTCAAACAATATGTCGTCCGTCATGGGCCAATGGAAAATCCCTATTCTAGCTAAAGCTCCACACACCATACAACGAAATGTGTCTAGGCCATACAATGAAACCCAGGGTACTCGATCGTATGACAAAATCATGTAACCCCTGCTTTGAGCCAGCTAGAACCTACGACAACGATAATATCCCGGCCTCCAGTATCTCTAGTCGTCACTAACATCGACTATCCCACCATTATCACCTAACTCGGATCATCTTTGAGTTTCACCCGTTGCACTACGACTGGCAACGTACACATCACCTGACTTCGATATTCCCCATTTAATTCACCTCGAAGTTAACACCACTCTCGAACCAAAGAAAACATCAATCATAAGGTTTGAAACAATCCATAGCATCACTCCAATTTGCTAAGGAAAACCAACCACAACACTTAGGCCATCCATCACAGCGTTTGAAAGCGCTGTCAAAATCATGATGGACGAGGGTATATGGACGACCGACCAGGCTTATGACTACCTCAACTCACGACCGACCGACCTTGTATGCTGACTGACCCTACCCTGGTACCAGCCCGACCGACCAGCCTCTCACGTTACATAACCGACAAGTTCCCAAAGATGACAGACCCGACAGTTCAGGCAAGGACCGACCCATTCAACTAGGAGTGACTGACCCACTGCTTGACCCCACGATGCATGAGCCATACCACTCGACTCAGCCTCCCCCTACTCAACCCCTAGGCTCGCTCGACCGACCCTACTCTCTAGGCTTGCTCGACCTACCCTGCTCACCTATGCTCGCTCGACCGATCCTGCTCCTGTCTTGTTCCCCAAGAAAAACCACACCATGGTGCGACCGACCCACCACGTGCGACCCAAAACCTACAGTCTCCAATTCAAGCCCAATCTCGACGAAAGCTTCTCTAATCGACCAAATCGACAAAATATGCTCAACCAATTCACCAAATACTATCATAGACATGTCATAAGACCGCTAAGAACATGAATATGACGATTTATCATTAAATAATGCAAATCTCACCAAAACCATTAAAAATGAGCATATGATCAAAACGATAAATCTAACTTGCATGAATGTATGAAATAGCATGGAATTTACTGGTTAAACTTGCTATATTGGACCATAGAGTGATTCATCTGAAAATGGACTTATAATGGTATAGATCTGTGGTAAAACACTTGAATTTGATGAAAAACATTATCAAACATTCATACACTTAATTGAATCCATGTGAGAGATGCAAATCACTTACCGATTCTCTGAAATAAGCTAAAATCAATGAAATAAGATTCCGGACAGTAAGCACTTCGCACCGAACACCTTGATCTGATGAATTCTTTCTTCAATTGGTGTAGATCTCGCCTCCAATGGTGTAGATCTATGATTTCTCTCCTTAGATTTTGATTTTTAATGGTGGAAAGGTGTTAGAGGAAGGAGGAGCACAAGGCCACCAAATGAGAGAATGGGGAAGTAGACTATTTCCCATACCTCCCACCCCCTATTTATAGTATTCCACCAACCCACCAATGGGCCTCTCCAAATCAACCCATTAGGCTCCCATAACCTGAACAACCAATTGGAAAACCTTAAACCAGTGATTCCTCCAAAACCGCTGAGCCAAATCCTTAATTAACCACTCTATGGGAAGGTAATCATCATTTCCTTTCCAATGGCACAGGTCTCACCACCCGATTCGACCTGAGTCAAAAGTTATGCTCTGTACAAGACTAATAGGGGAAAAATGGTCATAAACAAAATTGGTTAAAATTATGGACATGTATCACATCCCCATATGCAACATATTAAAATATGAGAATGATCCAACCCTCAGGGAATAAAATAAAAATATTTCACGATCTTTCGGTACGTAAAATGCGGGCAATTACACTATTCGAAACCAATTTAAAAGTAGTTTGAAGCAAGTTCTTCATAGCAAAAAAGCGGATTCGAAGCAAACTACTTCAATGAGAAACTATTTCATAAATACATTTAGAAAAATTAGTTCAAAACAAAGTAAAAGCAGTTCAAAGCAATTGCTTTGAATCGAACAAAGTAGGGGAATTAGATTGTTCAAAATCATTAGAGAATGTGGCTTCCCCTTGCCAAGAGAAGCATCGCTTCCAAGAAATCTTCGAAGCACTATAAGCTATGTTGCCTAAGCATCATGCGCTTCTGGAGAAGATAAAATGGAAAAACAAACGATTTGAATCCAATATGTCAAGCAAAGTACCTGCTTAGAAGGGAGGTAGAATTGTAGTTAACATAAAATTGTGAAGTATCTAGTTAAGGTAATTCTTTTCACCAACTTCTTATTACTTGGCAAATTCTTATTGGTTGATTAAACATTTTTTTCAAATTTGTGCCATAGTTATGAGAATTCTAACAATTAAGATAATAGTGTTCCCTCTTTCAATACCATTTATTTAATTGGACTTAACTAAATATTTAAGATATCCAGCTTTAAGAATTCATATTATATAACAAATTCATGGGAAATATTCTCAAAAATCAAAATAATTCTCTTTTCATATATATATATATATATATATATATATATATATTTCAACAAATATTGAATTCGAATGCAAAACATTACTTAGTTTCCAAAATAATTAAACCTAAATTAAGTCATTTTTTGGAGTTAGAAAATTCACAAAATATCCATACTTGTTTAGAAAACAATATAACTTGAAACCCACTTCTATAATAATGTTTTTGTTCCCCCATACTAAAATGTCAAAGCAGTTGGATGTTAATGTACATATATATACATATAAGTATATGTATATCAATATACATGTACACACATAAACTTATACATTAACATATATATTTATATATATGAATTTGTATCAGCTAAAATTGGTGTAAACAACATATGAAAATGCAAAAATTCGGATCTAAACATAGAACTGAATCAACAAGAAAATAAATGAGTGAATATAATTATTTACCTCTATTGGAATATGAGGAAACTTGTGATTTATGTCGACTTAACTTTCTAAGGTTGATTTCCTTTTATAGATTAATTTCCTTTTATCTTCCTAGAGAAATGGTGGACCTCTAAGATATTTTAGTTTACGTTACAAATGAAATGAAGAGAAGTATAAGAGTTGTAAAGGGCTAAGTGTTTAGGAAATGACATTTTCATATTTTATCCCTCTTATATTCATCCTTCTTACATATCAAATCTAATTGACCTAATTAATTGTTTAAATATGGCTCAGCCCATTTAATCAAGAAAATCTTGTTCTCATCATTAACGTATATTATTATATTTAATCTACCCAGTTAAATGTTCTAATAAACGTCTAGTAAATAGGGACATTGCAAAATGTTCCTCGTGCTTGAAGTGGTTGATGATGTACATATCGAAGAAGAACCATATATTAATATATTTTTCTATAACTTGTTACATGTTTCTAAGAAACCTCTTTAGGATAGCCGTAAAAGCAATTAGTTATTAGTGATTGCAGAATACATTGCGATGAATTCAAAATAGTATCTCACAATTGGGTTTATGGCAATTGCACAAGCTACAAAACGACATGAGCCATTTGATAACTAATGTGCAAAAATCATCATAAAGTTAAAAATTCATGTATGTTTTTAGTTTACCGTATCAAAAAACAGATACATGTTCAAAGGCTGCATATTATTTCAAAAATACGACATCAATCACAAGAAGTGTAGAATATTTGACAAGGAAAGATACAAACCAAGAAAAAATGGAAAAGGAAGTTCCATACAAGCATATGCGGTGCTTACCCATCACCCTTAAGCCTCAAAGATTATATGCATCTTTTGTAACCATGGATCATATAAGTGCACAGTTTGAGAACACAGGAAGAATGCACATTAACACAACAAGATGATAGAGAAGCATGGAAGTATGCTGGTAAAACTTACCCCACTTTTACAGCAAGGAGCGGCAATTGTAGAGTTGGATTATGCACGGATGAATTTTCACCATTTCTTGAAGTTGGTTCTAAATATTCATCTTGGCTTGTTATTGTTACACCATATGTTTTACTTCCATGGAAGCGTATGAAAATTCCATGGAAGCGCATGAATATTCATCTTGGCTTGTTATTGGCCTAGATGGTTCGACATAAGGAATTGTTAATTAAAAACCATTAATTAAAGAGATGAAAATGAAAGTGAGTGTTATTAGGGATCGAGTAGTATGGAAATATACTAATGTGGAATAGTAAATATAATAGTAGTATAAAATATAAATGCAGTAAAGAGAAATGACACCAGATATTTTTATACTAGTTTGGAGCTATGTCCACGTCCAGTCCTAGACTCCTTCTGGAACACCGAATAACAAATCCTCACTTAACCCGGTGGAACATGTATACATTACTCGAGCAGATGAATACGAATTTCAATCCTTGATAACTAAGGGGACTTCAAATGTGCTTGAGCAGACGAACATGAATTTATGATTCAACAACCTAGGAGGACTTCAAACGTGCCTGAGTACAACAAGACTTCAAATACAAAAGATTATTTGACTATTTGTTTTCTTGATAACATGGATTTGTCACTTATAGTACGTCCTTTTCTATAATCTTCTTCTCAAGTGTGTGTATATACATATATATTGTGCATGTGAAGATAAGAAAGGAAAATATTGCTTTTAGATAAGAATTGAAGTTCGGATTAAAGCAATTTTTAAGTCCGTGAATACTTTGAGAGAATATAGGAAGTATTCACAAAATATTTAGAAATATTAGATTAGATAAGTCAAAATTTGTTTTTGAGTGTAAATAAAACATGTTTATATAGTAGTTAAAAAGTTACAACCATTCATGGAAAGATTTGATCGAACACAAGCATCCGTATCTCTTCAGGAGGAACATAACACTTCATGAATGGGAGTGACTCTTCAGAGATATGACAATTGGAGTTGGTTCAGTTGACTTGATTTCTAAGTAAGTCTATTGAAGTTCATATCATCATGCACGTATGTGTAATGGCCCGAAAATCCGATCCAATTTGAGCTGACTAAATAACACAAGTCCAACCCCAATTACATTGGAAAATCAGAACACTAATAGAAAGAAAACAGAGGGTGGGGAAAGATAAGATAGAAACTTAGAATAGAAGAAGAAGAAGAACACAACATCAGAGTAACACGAATCTCACAGCGGAACGAATAAAATATAATATATATATATAACATAACTTGAAATATACATCTATACTTGAATATACACCATTATCAAAGTACAACACTTACAACACAGCGGAAATAAACTATAGCTATATGATCCTGAAGCCTCCTGCTCTAGCTCTTCAGGTATATCTGTAAATCCCGACTACTTGACTGCCCGTACAAAATTGGGCACCCAAGTGTTTAGGGAAATCAAAACAAAATAAACTCCGGGTCAGTCATGGGACTGGTATGAGTAAAACAGTTTAAAAACAGTTTGAGCCATTAAACGATATCTCATAAGACCACGCCGTATAACGGAACGGGTTTTTCCCTTATGAGAATCCAAATTATCTTTATATCAAAAACCTTTTGATATTATAATAATGTCTATCAACCACAACTATAATAATCATCTAGCAGAAACGCTTTCGTCTCACGTTCTACATATATAGTATACAATCAAAACTGCAAGCACGTATTGTGTAATGGATTTCCAACTAGGACAAGGTATGGAACCACCTTTCGCTAGTTTACCTCTAGAGAGGAATACACTGGGTTCAACAAGAACATCTTGCAACCCGGCCACACATGACTGACCACTCATTTCGCTTGAGTGTATCGAATGTATATCACCAACGGTTGGGATCAGCAACCGTTTCCCGAATGGGACAGTATCGATAATAGATTTTTAGAAATAATTGAAACTCTAGATCAGGTGATTATAAACCCTACTTCGGAGCGACCGACTTAGCCATGCTGCCTGCCCGATTTCTGTCATTTACCAGTTTGATGAGGCTTGAGGTTACGCTTCATCATCACATCAGATTCACTTCGAATGCCACATTGTCAGATCCATCGAAAATCACTAATTGACGTCTACAACAGTACATTATGTGTTAGCTAAAGAAGTTTCCTTCTCCGCTTCCACTCTTGGTACGGTTGAAGAAATCAATATACGTGATCGTCTGAAAATACTCTGTCAGACATCCGTCCATACAAGTCATCCAGGAACAGGATGAACCGAAGGCACTATTCAGTACATCCATCTTAGGCACTGTTATCTAAGACTTATACAATAGCCCTTGCACTTTACTCCGTCTTCAATTATCTTTGGCATATATGATTCGCAACGCTTATGCCAATACAGAGTGGTTCTTTGGATAATAATCCAACCGATCTCTCCATATTAACAACGTTTAAAATGGTGAAAAAAAACTTTGATAGTCGGTGAGTTAACTATCAAATGAAAACAAGTGTGCAAACAACGATATTATTTCCAAATGGAAATACTATCAATCAATCATCAATCATATATATATATATATATATATATATATATATATATATATTCACATTTCCTTATTTTCTATGTTTTAGAAAATATACGTTATTAACACTGGAAAACATTTCCATGGTTATTTACATATCGCTATCATTTCATAACTATCAGTCCCTGACTGTAAACTAGTAGGAGAACAAATTCTCTAAGTATAAACCCTGAAGGCCGAAACCAACATCAGATCGACACTTAGAAAACCATTCAATTTACTAATCTCTAGTCAGTTTCTAATTTTGCTTAACTCTATTTCTTTTCCTCTATTCGATTAACTCTATTTGATTAACTATAATTGAATAACTCTATTCTGTTTTAACTTTATTTCGAATAACTATATTCGATTTAACTCCTTCGAATATAAACTATATTCGATTAACTACCTCGAATATAAACTATATTCAATTAACTACTTCGAATATAAACTTTATTTGATTAACTACTTCGAATAAAAACTATATTCAATTAACTACTTCTTGATGTACTCTAATCGAATAACTTTATTTGATTAACACTATTCCCTTTTTATAATTCTATTTGTTTTCTAAATATTCTTCTTTATAATATCCTATTTATTTTCTAATAATATTCCTTTATTCTATTCTATTCGTTTTATCAACATTTTTCCCTTTTATAAAACTCTATTCGTTTTATAAACATTTTCCCTTTTATTTACTTTCAAAATATTTCCTTTTATAAAATCTGTTGATTTTATAAAATCCCTTTATTTCACTCTACATTGAAATAATTCTTTTTACATCCCAGGGTCTTTTTATGATATTTAAAATATCGAATAACAAGGATCAATATCATTCCAACACACATAATCCATAACATACTATATAACACATCATGTATCACAATATATGAAAAACAGTAAAATAAATGTTGAAGAATCTAGTTGGATTCCTCCAACCTGTTTCCCTGCATCCACAGATGTTACACAATAAAATCAACATCACTTTCAGTTCCATATGATATATTCTGTTAAACAGAATCAATATAGAAATTCAACTAACTGACTAGTAGTTCAATCAAACAGTCAACACACAGTCAATCAGCCAATATTTAACAGTTCTAAAAATACAACATGAAATTATAAACTGTTCAGAGTTATTGAGATTTACTCACTTTGGCAGTTCATCGTTAAAGAACGATAAACTGTTTGTTTGATTTGAATCAAACAATTTATTTCGCCATAAATTCAAACGAGCTCCACTCCACTCCCAGTCAGTTCCATTGGGTAGTGTCCGTCCATACGATCCCAACGGATCTTGTTTAGCTGAGTTTCGATCACGTATGAATAAGATACGTTAAAACAAAGTTAATACACTTAAAATTTTGAATTTAAACTTAAATACTTTATGTTGGGCTTAACTTTGTTTGACCGGCCCATTACCACTTCAAAGCCCAACCGCTCCTTTGCTTTCTTCCCCAAACCAGAAAACATCATACTGCGCTCCTGTTTGTTTTTAGAAAATGGTCGCACCTTCTTCAATCCCTTCTCCATGGATTTTCATAAATCAACAAACTGCTTTCACCCAAAATTCCCCATTTCAAATCCTCCTCAACTCCATACTGTTATGAACGATGCGATCCCTCCTTCCTCAAACCCTCCGTCCTCAGTTCGACATCATCAAGCCCAAAACAGTCAGCGTTACTTCACCCATACTCCTCCACTACCATCTTAAACATCAAAAAGAAATTACCACAACCATCCTCGTTAAAATCCCTTTCAAACCATACCAACATCATACAATTCGAACCCCTCCTCTAAAAATCGACGTCGACCCTTCACAGTACCTCGCTGAAAAAGCACCGAATAATTTTTTCATCGAACTCACTAAAACTTGTTTAGCATACCTCACTTGAACTTTTGAAACTCAAAAATGATATCTAAAACTTGAAAAAGTGTTTAAATTCCAAGAATCCTTGAACCCTAACCTTACTGCTAATTTTCGAGCTATAGGAAATGACGTCGCACCTATCAAACTGAACATCAACTTGAAGCTCTCATGAACGTGATTCAAATGAACTAAACCTCTCTCGATTTCATTGTAATTTGAATTAAATATGAATTTTCAAAGATTTATCTTCTTCATGTTTAACATTTTTGTGTCGGCGGAAAAAGATATTGACTACTGAGGAAAAGGTCTAGGTTTAGTGGGAGAGTGTAGATATTTATAGGAAAAATTAAATAATTTTATATTTATTATTTTATTCATTTTTAATCAAGAGCTATTGTATTTTTGTTATTAAAAATCCCTATGACCACATACGATACCCAAAAATCACGAAACTGGACATGTAGGTAGAGTTCGACATTACGGTCCCAACAAAACTGGTTTCGTAGAATTCTGACTCCGTATGCTCACACAGCGTATTTTTAATTGTCAGAATATCGACTGTTTTTCATCTAAAAATCCGTACGGCCACACAGTGACTCTAAAAATCACGAAACTGGAAATCTAACAACTATTTGACATTGCAGATCCAACAAAATTAGTTTCGTCGAATTCCGACTTCGTTTGCAAAAGTGGCTATTTTTAAAGCTCTAAATGACCCATTTAAATATATAAATATATTTAAATATAATTAAATTAAATACTTAAAAATTAATATTATCGTCTATATTCACAGTGGAATACCATACAGCTCGAGAATATTCCTATATGATTTTCTAACTTGATATTTCAAATCTGGGTCAGCCCTATATTCGATTTATATTTAAATTCCTTTTTAAAATATAAATAATTCCTTTATAAATTATAAAGGAATTCCACAGCGACTTTTCTAAAATTTTATTTGAATGTAAATCAAAATCTACATGACGAAATCCCATTTTTCTCTTCCACTAGAAAGATATACTCCACCAGCTCCACACGTTTCTTGTTTCACAGAAATCCGGCTTAAAACGAATCATGTACATTCAGTTGAAGTTCGAATCGCCAATTTACGAACTACAGCACCATTTCAAGCTCGATTTTAATTATATTATAATTCTATGTTCAAACTGCCGTTTATATAATATATTCGTTATTCAAATTCAATTCCAAGCTGAATTAAATATCACAGATGATCCTGTTCACACCATATCGCCATATCATCCAAATCTGATTATTTCAAAATTAAATATATTATTTAATTTATTATTTTAATTAAATATTCACCATTATTTAATTCCACGACCATTAAATTCACTATATCACTATTTATATAATTAAATAAATTAATTATAATACCTCTGCCAGTGCGGGTCATTACATTCTTCCCCACTTAAAATAATTTCGTCCTCGAAATTGCTAAGGTAGAGAACGACCCTATCGAGTGGTTAGAACATATTTGTTCATTTCTTAACTTCAGTTTCAACTGAACCAATTTAATTTCAATTGAATTATTAATTAATTCTTATCAACGAAAATTTTCAAAAAAATCCTGAAAATTTTCTAACTCCTTAACTTTTCGAAAAAATTTGCCAGCACCTCCTTTGTACTGGTCAATCAGTCAAACTCCAACTCGCCTCTCTGGGCCATCTTTAACCCAAAAGAAAATCAAACAGCCAAGCGGCTTGCCAATTTGGCTCATAAATCTTATATCAAATAGAAATATAAACTTGTACCTTTTGTCGGCATATCATTATATCATTTCCACCTGTTATCAATTCAGCGGTTGCAAGGGTCATCCCAATCAAATTCCAATCTGCTTTTATGCACAACAAAACCATTTGCTTATATCCGAGCCAAATATCATTTCAACTCGAGTATCTTCTCGATTCCCAACTCTTTACTTGATTATCACATTACACTTCAAATTTGGATCTCACAATCCAATTTGTCTTGATATCATTCTAATTCAATCTCAATTACCACTTTACTGGCTTTACTTTAATTCAAATTTTGCTTTCACAAATTTCTGTTAAATTTGTTTTTAATTCAAACAGTCTTTCCCTGGGAGTTTTTAAACAGTTTACTCTTTTCAAAAATCAAATTTTCCTTTTGAACATGTCACTGAGCCCTTAATTAATATTCCATTAATTAAATCACTTCTCTATTTCTTTATCAATATTTGTTAACCAAATATTTTCAATAACCATATTGGCCTTTTATGTTATTTGGAAAACATTTACGAATATCGCCTTCCTTTATTTTCTAAACTTTAGAAAATATATGCTATTTATAATTGGAAAATATTCCAATTACTTATCTCTTTTCCGATCTTGTTTATTTCTATACTTAGGAAATATTCTCTTTTATATTTCCAAGCTTACACTTATTTGGGTTAAAACGGATGTTGTGTAAAACATCGTTATGATAACCCAAATACTATATTCAACTAACTCTTATTCAACATTGATCTTTGAGCCTGAAGTCTTACTATTTATTTGTTAATAATGAAATCAATCAAGTTGCGGTATAACTACCTCTCAGACCTTGACTGAATAACATTTATAACGTCAAAACAGATATGACTACTTACTCGAATAATCAATACCATACAACTACTTATTCACTTTTAAACACGTATACGCTTTCTCTTTCTATTCTTACTAGATTTTATTCTTAGTCTTCCTTTTTGATTTTACTATTCTATTTCTAAGTTTGTTTCCTTATCGACTTCTATATATATCGATAAGTTGACTTCTAACTATCAAATTATCTTAAAAATATTCTAACTCCTTAAATTCCCTGTAAAATTGGCCATAACCTCCTTTGTACCAGGAGCATCGGGATGTTTCAAATAGCCTCCCATGGCCCTCACCAATCCAAAAGAAAAAGAAAAAGCCAAGCGGTTAGCCGATACGGCGCATAAAATCTCATATATGAATTAAATACATACCTTTTTGTCGAGCATTCTATTTATATACCTTCATACCTGATCGTTTTAACTCAATTCGTTAATTAATTTGTTAATTAACCCTTTAGTCTATTTCACTTTTATATTTGAACATGACATGTTCAAATATATTTTAACTTGCTTATTAACTAATTTGAATCCAAATTTCAAATTTAAGTTCTATATTCGATTTCGAATATCCATTTACAAATCCAATTCACCTTTCAAAGTTCAACTTCAAAATCAAAATTCGATTAACTAATTCCTCTTCGACTTAGTAAATTCTATTCAATTTCTATTCAAATTTTATATTATAAATCCCATTTTGAAATCCAACACAACTTGTCTTTCCCAAAACAAATTCAAAACAGTATCTCTGGTAGTAATTCGTCACCTACAACTCGAAAATGAATACTGATGATGCAGCTGTCATCATCGGAATCTATTTTCCAGCGATCGAAGTGAGTTCAATACTATAAAACCATTTCTAAACATTTCCACTTTGAAATTCATTTCAAAATATAATTCACACTGCTTGTAAAACAATTTAAAATCTCCCAAGATCTTAATTTTTCCTTATTTTTAATCCAAATCCATTTACAAACACTTATCCAATTCTCCATAATTCTAATTCAATTTCTGGTTTAAATTTCAGATTTAACTCATCTGATTTCACGTATTTTACTTATATGAATTCTGATTGGTTATTCACATAACCATTAAATTTATAATCTTACTCGATTATAATAATAACCAATATATCCAATATATTATAATTATTCCAATATAAATCCTTTATATCAAAATATAATTTGGGTAAAAAAAAATTATTTTCCCTCTTTTCAAAACATATTGTGCCGACCCATCGTATTCGAGTGTTTAGTAACTTCTACCGATACAGTGGATCAAACTGATCGACCAGAACCCATAAACAACTCAACCAATAAATCACCATAATGTAAAACAATTTTTATATCAATAACAAATACGCTCACTCGTTTATATACACTCAACTCAATCTAGGGTATTACTAACCCTATCTCTACTCAGTCACGCCACAGAGCCAAGGTAATTCACTTAACATTAAGCTTTGATACCAACTGTAATGGCCCGAAAATCCGGTCAAATTTGAGCTGACTAAATAACACAAGTCCAACCCCAATTACACTGGAAAATCAGAACACTAATAGAAAGAAAACAGAGAGTAGGGAAAGATAAGATAGAAACTTAGAATAGAAGAAGAAGAAGAACACAACATCAGAGTAACATGAATCTCACAGTGGAATGAATAAAATATAATATATATATATATAACATAACTTGAAATATACATCTATACTTGAATATACATCATTATCAAAGTACAACACTTATAACACAGCGGAAATAAACTATAGCTATATAATCCTGAAGCCTCCCACTCCAGCTCTTCAGGTATATCTGTAAATCCCGACTACTTGACTGCCCATACAAAATTGGGCACCCAAGAGTTTAGGGAAAATAAAACAAAATAAACTCCGGGTCAGTCATGGGACTGGTATGAGTAAAACAGTTTAAAAACAGTTTGAGCCCTTAAACGATAGCTCATAAGACCACGCCGTATAACGGAACGGGTTTTTCCCTTATGAGAATCCAAATTATCTTTATATCAAAAACCTTTTGATATTATAATAATGTCTATCAACCACAACTATAATAATCATCTAGCAGAAACGCTTTCATGTCACGTTCTACATATATAATATACAATCAAAACCGCAAGCACGTATTGGGTAATGGATTTCCAACTAGGACAAGGTATGGAACCACCTTTCGCTAGTGTACCTCTAGAGAGGAATACACTAGGTTCAACAAGAACATCTTGCAACCCGGCCACACATGACCGACCACTCATTTCGCTTGAGTGTATCGAATGTATATCACCAACGGTTGGGATCAGCAATCGTTTCCCGAATGGGACAGTATCGACAATAGATTTTTAGAAATAAATGAAACTCTATATCAGGTGATTATACACCCTACTTCGGAGCGACCGACTTAGCCATGCTGCCTGCCCGATTTCTGTCATTTACCGGTTTGATGAGGCTTGAGGTTACGCTTCATCATCACATCAGATTCACTTCGAATGCCACATATTCATATCCATCGAAAATCACTAATTGACGTCTACAACAGTACATTATGTGTTAGCTAAAGAAGTTTCCTTCTCCGCTTCCACTCTTGGTACGGTTGAAGAAATCAATATACGTGATCGTCTGGAAATACTCTGTCAGACATCCGTCCATACAAGTTATCCAAGAACAGGATGAACCGAAGGCATTGTTCAGTACATCCATCTTAGGCATTGTTATCTAAGACTTATACAATAGCCCTTGCACTTTACACTGTCTTAGATTATCTTTGGCATATATGATTCGCAACGCTTATGCCAATACAGAGTGGTTCTTTGGATAATAATCCAACCGGTCTCTCCAAATTAACAACATCTAAAATGGTCAAAAAAAAACTTTGATAGTCGGTGAGTTAACTATCAAATGAAAACATGTGTGCAAACAACGATATTATTTCCAAATGGAAATACTGTCAGTCAATCATCAATCATATATATATATATATATTTATGTATATATATATATATATTCACATTTCCTTATTTTCTATGTTTTAGAAAATATACGTTATTAACACTGGAAAACATTTCCATGGTTATTTACATATCGCTATCATTTCAGAACTATCAGTCCCTGACTGTAAACTAGTAGGAGAACAAATTCTCTAAGTATAAACCCTGAAGGCCGAAACCAACATCAGATCGACACTTAGAAAACCATTCAATTTACTAATCTCTAGTCAGTTTCTAATTTTGCTTAACTCTATTTCTTTTCCTCTATTTGATTAACTGTAATTGAATAACTCTATTCTTTTTTAACTTTATTTCGAATAACTATATTCGATTTAACTCCTTCGAATATAAACTATATTCGATTAACTACTTCGAATATAAACTATATTCAATTAACTACATCGAATATAAACTTTATTTGATTAACTACTTCGAATAAAAACTATATTCGATTAACTACTTCTTGATATACTCTAATCGAATAACTTTATTTGATTAACACTATTCCCTTTTTATAATTCTATTTTTTTTCAAAATATTCTTCTTTATAATATCCTATTTATTTTCTAATAATATTCCTTTATTCTATTCTATTCGTTTTATCAACATTTTTCCCTTTTATAAAACTCTATTCGTTTTATAAACATTTTCCCTTTTATTTACTTTCGAAATATTTCCTTTTATAAAATCTGTTGATTTTGTACAATCCCTTTATTTCACTCTACATTGAAATAATTCTTTTTACATCCCAGGGTCTTTTTAAGATATTTAAAATATCGAATAACAAGGATCAATATCATTCCAACACACATAATCCATAACAGACTATATAACACATCATATATCACAATATATAAAAAACAGTAAAATAAATGTTGAGGAATCCAGTCGGATCCCTCCAACCTGTTTCCCTGCATTCACAGATGTTACACAATAAAATCAACTTCACTTTCAGTTCCATATGATATATTCTGTTAAACAGAATCAATATAGAAATTCAACTAACTGACTAGCAGTTCAATTAAACCGTCAACACACAGTCAATCCGCCAATATTTAACAGTTCTAAAAATACAACATGAAATTATAAACTGTTCAGAGTTAGTGAGATTTACTCACTTTGGCAGTTCATCGTTAAAGAACGATAAACTATTTGTTTGATTTGAATCAAACAATTTATTTTGCCATAAATTCAAACGAGCTCCACTCCACTCCCAGTCAGTTCCATTGGGTAGTGTCCGTCCATACGATCCCAAAGGATCTTGTTTCGCTGAGTTTCGATCAAATATGAATAAGGTACGGTAAAACAAAGTTAATACACTTAAAAATTTGAATTTAAACTTAAATACTTTATGTTGGGCTTAACTTTGTTTGACCGACCCATTACCACTTCAAAGCCTAACCGCTCCTTTGCTTTCTTCCCCAAACCAGAAAACATCATACGCCGCTCTTGTTTGTTTTCAGAAAATGGCCGCACCTTCTTCAATCCCTTCTCCATGGATTTTCATATCAACAAACTGCTTTCACCCAAAGTTCCCCATTTCAAATCCTCCTCAACTCCATACTGTTATGAACGATGCGAGCCCTCCTTCCCCAAACTCTCTGTCCTCAGTTCGACATCATCAAACCCAAAACAGTCAGCGTTACTTCACCCATACTCCTCCAGTACCATCTTAAAAATCAAACAGAAATTACCACAACCATCCTCGTCAATATCCCTTTCAAACCATACCAACATCATACAATTCAAACCCCTCCTCTAAAAATCGACGTCGACCCTTCACAGTACCTCGCTGAAAAAGCACCGAATAATTTTTTCGTCGAACTCACTAAAACTTGTTTAGCAAACCTCACTTGAACTTCTGAAACTAAAAAATGATATATAAAACTTGAATAAGTATTTAAATTCCAAGAATCCTTGAACCCTAACCTTACTGCCAATTTTCGAGCTACAGGAAATGACGTCGCACCTATCAAACTGAACATCAACTTGAAGCTCTCATGAACGTGATTCAAATGAACTAAACCTCTCTCGATTTCATTGTAATTTGAATTAAATATGAATTTTCAAAGATTTATCTTCTTCATGTTTAACATTTTTGTGTCGGCGGAAAAAGATATTGACTACTGAGGAAAAGGTCTAGGGTAAGTGGGAGAGTGTAGATATTTATAGGAAAAATTAAATAATTTTATATTTAATATTTTATTCATTTTTAATCAAGCGCTATTGTATTTTTGTTGTTAAAAAAACCTGTGACCACTTACGATACCCAAAAATCACGAAACTGGACATGTAGGTAGAGTTCGACAATACGGTCCCCACGAAACTGGTTTCGTCAAATTCTGACTCTGTATGCTCACACAGCGTATTTTTAATTATCAGAATATCGACTGTTTTTCACTCTAAAAATCCTTAAGGCCACAAATTGACTCTAAAAATCACGAAACTGGAAATCTAACAACTATTTGACATTGCGGATCCAACAAAATTAGTTTCGTCGAATTCCGACTTCGTTTGCAAAAGTGGTTATTTTTAAAGCTCTGAATGACCCATTTAAATATATAAATATAATTAAATATAATTAAATTAAATATTTAAAAATAAATATTATCGTCTATATTCATAGTGGAATACCATACAGCTCTAGAATATTCCTATATGGATTTCTAACTTGATATTTCAAATCTGGGTCAACCCGATATTCGATTTATATTGAAATTCCTTTTTATAATATAAATAATTCCTTTATAAATTATAAATGAATTCCACAGCGACTTTTCTAAAATTTGATTTGGACGTAAATCAAAATCTACATGACAAAATCCCAATTTTTCTCATCTAATAGAAAGATATACTCCACCAGCTCCACACGTTTCTTGTTTCACAGAAATCCGGCTTAAAACGAATCCTGTACATTCAGTTGAAGTTCGAATCACCAATTTACGAACTACAGCGCCATTTCAAGCTCGATTTCAATTATATTATAATTCTATGTTCAAACTTCCGTTTATATAATATATTCGTTATTCAAATTCAATTCCAAGCTGAATTAAATATCACAAATGATCCGGTTCACACCATATCGCCATTTCAGCCAAATCTGATTATTTCAAAATTAAATATATTATTTAATTTATTATTTTAATTAGATATTCACCATTATTTAATTCGACAACCATTAAATTCACTATATCACTCTTTATATAATTAAATAAATTAATTATAATACCCCTTCCAATGCGGGTCATTACAGTATGTGTGTACTGTGCACTTTGCACCAGGTCACTCGACTGACCTATATAGTTTAGTCGAGTGAACTGGGTTATATGCACGTGCGCGCACACGCGCGCGCACACACACACACACATATATATATATTATATATATATATGTGTGTGTGTGTGTGCAAAAGGGTCAAGTTAAAAACTTTTTTTGTGTTGTGATATAAATAGCTTCTAATAGATTTTAACAGTATTATTTTTCTAAGTCTCAAAACTCTAAAGATAACTAAGCGCTAGTTTAAAGTCTTGTCTTCATTGTAGCTTACATCAATACGTATGACTCTCTTTTTGTCGCTCTTAGTCACCATTGAATCTTCTGTTGAAAGTTGAGCTTATTGTCATGAATCAAAATCATGATTCCGCATACTCCCCATTTTGAATTAATGACAACCTATAAATGAAGATGCAATATATAATGATATATAGTATACAAATTTAATACTTACTCCCCTTGAATATATGGCAACATTTATTACCCTACATGAAATGACTAGTTGTAACATCCCGTATATATGAAATGATTAGCCATCTTCTTGTTCATTAGATGTTGTCCATGTAAATTTTAGCAAGGGACGGTTACTAGATCTATGATCTGCACCCGTGGAAGCACTAGATGAGCGTGAAATTGCATCCCATAAAATGTTAAATAATACTTTCATATTTTCTAACTTCTTGTCCACCTTCTTTATATGGGAATATATTGTTTGTTGATTTATGAACATTATTGCCATAGATTCGTGAGGACCTAAGGCAGATCAACGATTACAATTTCATCTTCCGGTTGAGCAGTAGTAGATCGAGTTCGATGATGTGGTCTAGGAGCTTGTGTTCGAGCTCGGGAGGTTGGTTGTTGTTGGCTGGAGCATCTTTGGTTCAACCAATCTTCATAAGCTATAAATCGAGGCGGAATACCATTTGGCAACTTCATAAGATTAAGTGTCTTTGATTTGATGACACCAACTGTAGAGTATTCTGAATCAGGCAACGGTTTTTCTTGGTTCATAATTAGCCTCATGATGTACTTACCATAATAAATGGTGTTCATTCTCCTTGGTTAAATGTGAGAAATTCATTAAGAGGCAATCAAAACAAATTCACGCGAATGTCATTCCAAATAGCGTATAATGCTTTAAAGTTATTCTCATATACTAGCTAATAGCTTCTTGTGCATGGGGTGATTGCTTTCATCAAAGCAAGGTGAAGGATTCTAGGCTTTTGTCGCGACTCCACAGATTTTAACTCCGTCACATCATCATTTAGGAACATGTGGTTTGTTTTATCTCTCACACCCAGGCTGCATTCCACTTCACGTAACACTTTCTTTGATTTCCACAATGTAAAAATTTGACCCGTTCTATCCAAAGAAAAGAAAAGTTTCCTTCCATATACCGACGTCTAGATACAATCATTTTCAATTAGTGGTGCTTCTCCGAGATTAAGATTTGCATAAAATAGCTTCACCATTATGGAATTTATCTTGAGGTTGTTGGCATTGAAATCAAGAAACAATTCCAGACCGCTTCTTCGAGCTAAGTCTTAAAGATAGTAAGGTGCAAAATCCGTAAAATTGATGAAAGAGCCTTCAAGCATTCATGAATTTTGCATTTTTGTCCATCTTTTGATAGTCATCTCATTCAAGAACCATTTTCTAATTTGTGGCTCAGTTGTAGTGTCTTGAGATGATGAAGTGCCCTGCCTTAATCTTTTAAGGGCCATTTGTAATCATTTTGAAGGGAAAATTTTGAATTTTGGGGTGCTAGGCTTTTGAGGTTTTTAGAGGTAAAAACTGAAAAGTGAAGGAGTGAAAGTGGAGGGATAAATGGATAAGTGAGGTAATTTTTTGTTGAATCAGTCGATTGAGTATTATGTCAGTCGATTGAATTTCTTTCTCAAACATAATTTCCTAAGGATTTAGTCGACTCAATTTAGAAACCAAATGTTCCAAGTTTCTAATTCAGTCGATTGATAGTCTGATTCATTCCATTGAATGCTTTGCATTTTTTTTTTAAAATTATATTTAAAGATATGCAAATAATGGATATTTCTTTATTTGAAAAAATTAAGAAATATGAAATATAATATAATGAACATGTATTATTAAAAAGAAATAAGGCATATGTGTAGTATATTTTATTAATTTTAGATTGATGCGTAAAAACAAAGCATATGCATTATTTAAAAAAGAGGAATCAAAAATTAAGTACAAAAAAATCTAAATTGGTATTGTTAACCGACCTTTTGGTCCGATTACCAAAAGTACGCAGGACACGCTTGACTCAACATATCGTGTGATACTACGGCCCAGAGGTATTGCCAGCATCATCAGGGTCCAGTACTAGAAGACTCGAGCTGGGCCACTAGCAGAATGTCGTATCCCTTGGATGCTACATCCATCGGCATCCATCTGCAGCCGAGCCGTGCTTCGAGCCAAAGGCGAGCCATCAAGCGAGTCTGGGCCCAGCGCCAGTGGGGGTCCATGATCGACTCAAAGTCAGGATTCAGCCAACAACTTCAGTTGTCCTCGCATCTCTCAAAAACTAGGCCACATCCACATTTTCGTATCACTCTTCTCGAATCCCCCGTACCCAACTTTAGTATAAAATTCGGACCCCGCTGGGGTACGAAATTCGTACCCTATTCGGTTATGAAATTCGTACCCTCTAGGGGTAAGAAATTCGTGCCCTCTCGGTGTACGAGTTTCGTACCCCACCGGGTATGAAATTCGTGCCCTCTCGGGGTACGAGTTTCATACTCCACCGGGTATGAAATTTGTACCCTCTCTTAGGGTACGAATTTTGTCGGATACGAATTTCGTACCTCTGGAATGGGTTATAAGTTTCTGAGGCGTGATGGGGGGATATGAATTTCTGGAGGCCTGTGCTTCGGGATACGAAAATTGGCTTGTGGTCTCCTACTTCTACATACTCATACCTACTCTCACCTAACCACTCCAATATAAATACCCCTTGTCCTCACACTTCACAGGGGTTATGTAACACCCCGTAATTCTGTAACACTAAGATTCACAAATCAAGGCAGAATTAAATTTTAAATTCAAAATCAAGGGAAATGGGCTGCGCCATTGCGTTCGTCTCGGAATTCTGCATGAAAACAGGTCCGAGTTTGCGTGAATCGGAGTCCGTATGAGGAAGATATGGCCTCCGGAAGTTTCAGCGAAGTTCAAAATTCAAAAACAGACCCAGAAGCGGGCTGGGCGGGAAACTTCCCTCCCAGGGCCCAGGTCGACCAGGGGGTCGACCAGGGGGTCGACCTAGGAGTCGACCTAGGTACCCAGGTCGACTAGGGTGTCGACCTGGGGGGACCAGGTCGACTGGGTAGTCGACCTAGGGGTCGACCCCCCTGCTTTTTCCAGCTTTCTGAACCCGGTTCGTTCCTCTGTATCTAGACGCCATTCTGACCAGATTCGTTGACTTCTACACTATATAAACAGCCCTAGTCTCCTTCTCTATTCACAATTATTCTCTACCCTTATGCTGAAAAGATTCTTAGTGAACATGGCTTCTTCTCCTCCTCTTAATTAAATAATAAATAGAATAATATATATAAAATAAATCAAGACGAGGAGATGCTGCTCAAAGACTTTCAAGAAGAGGAGATTCAAGCTAGAATTCAAGTGAAGATTCAAACGACTGCAACGACTATTTTTCTACGAATCTAATCTAATCTCTTTAAGTCAGTTATTTCTAGATTTGAACGTTTTTCTCTGTTTGTGACATGAAATTAAAGGAATAAAAGAATATGCCAAATCTCTCTCTCTCTCTATTCGAATCAGTACCTATACTCTTGAACCTAACTAAGAACTGTTATGATTCAAGAACAAATAAGACCGTGACTATGAAACTATGGACCTTAAAACCATATGCCTATGACTATGAACATTTGCCTATGACTATGAACATTGCCTATGACTATGGACATTTCCTATGACTATGAACATTGCCTATGACTGTGACTGTGACTATGAGGATTATTTCCTTGACTAAGCCTATGCCTTTGATTAGGAAATATAAACTATTGCCTATGACATAACAAGGACATCTGTGATTAAACACCTGTGATTCATGACTAGGAAAGTGTTGCTTAAGTTTTGTGACTATGAAATTGGGTCTAAACCCGATCATCTATTCTGTCTATTCTTGGTTATCTTTGGTTTTAGACCTTGGGAATTTACCTATTAAGTTAGGTCTACCCATGTTCTTGAACCTACGTCTCTATTCTATCTATTCTTGGTTTTCTTTGGTTTTAGACCTTGGGAATTTACCTATTAAGTTAGGTCTACCCATGTTCTTGAACCGACGTCATTATTCAACCCTTTTTATGCCAGTTAGTATGTCTATCTTTTGAATAGCATCTTTGGTTCATTCCCTATTTTCTACGAACCAAGCTTTATTTATAATCTAGACTGAATCACGATTATACGAACGGTGGGAATGCGGTTTGGGAAAAATGTGAAATTTACTAAAAACGTAGTTTAACTTGGAAATTGGCATAAATTGGGAACATGTATTATGGCATGTTCATAGAAATGCAAATTGGATAAATTTGACATGAATTATAAGATGTGTAATTTGAATCTAGTATCGACGTGTAAATCTAGCATTTACATGAATAGTGAACTAGAGTAATAAGTCTAGTTTGGCATGAATTAGAATTGTTGAATCGGAATTGGATTAGCTAATTTGGCATGGTAAGTATATTAGCATAAATTTGAAATTGGCTATAATTGGGAGTAATTGGCAGGTTTAGCAAAATCATGGTTAGTGACACTTAATTTGGTATAGTTCACATACCAAAAAGCATAAATATGATTTAGAGAGGGAAATGGGCCATAGAAATAAATGTAGACAATTTACATTAAAAGAGTAATTGGGAAATAAGTAAATTAGGATTAATTTACTTATAGAATTTGTCCTAAATGAGGAAAGGCAAACTTAGACAAATTAAAGGTAAGGCAAACTTAGAAAAATTAAAGGTTTCTTAAAGACATCTCTTTTAATAATAAACCAAAAAGTTCTAGGGTGACAGAGAGGGTAGTGTCTAGGCTTGGGTTTGGAAAATACAAGTTTCCTGCTCTCCCTGGCTATCCCTAACTGATCCGACGGACGGGATGGTTGCTTTTAAAACCTGATTTGAAAATTAATCAAAACCCTTTGAACTTAGGAAACACGAATATGCCTAACCCGAAGTTAGACTGAGTTGCGATGTAAACCTGCCCGGAACCGACCGGCACATCCAGTATTCGCAACAATATCTGTCTAATGTGAGTGGTCGTGGCTTTAATTTAGTTAAAGCAAGAATGGGAGGGTTAAGTCCATAGGAACACTTAACCAACTTAATACAGTTAAGCTAGAATGGGAGGGTTAAGTCCATAGGAACACTTAACCAACTTAATACAGTTAAGCTAGAATGGGAGGGTTAAGTCCATAGGAACACTTAACCAACTTAATACAGTTAAGCTAGAATGGGAGGGCTAAGTCCATAGGGACAGTTAACCAAACTTAACATCGTAACAAGACAAGATTTGTAGGGGATAAGTAACTAAGAAAACACTTATCCAAATTAACATGTTAACTAGACTAGAAGGTGGGGTTAAGTAAAGTTAATACACTTAGCCAAATTAACATGTTAACTGGACTAGAGGTTGGGGTTAAGTAAGATTTAATACACTTAGCCAATTTGATATGTTAGCTGGGCTAGACTGTAGGGTTAAGTAAACTTGAACACTTAACCATCGGATTGAGATAAAGGAATAGGGTTTAGTCTAAAACATGAAGGGATAATACTTAACCATTAATAACATGTTAGTTAAAACAGACGGGCAAGGTTAAGTTAAAAAGGAACACTTAACAAATACAGGATGAACGGGTAGGGTTAAGTAATACTTAACCAATATAACTTGGTTTGTGGTCGGGTTAAGTCAACATGAATTACTAATAACACTTAACCAGTTTAACAGGATAAAGGAAGAGGGTTAAGTTAGCTTTAATTGACTAATGACACTTAACCAATCCAAATTGATGGGAAAGAGAACTAAGTAGTAAACCTTAGTTAAGAAAACAACGATTCTGGAAACTAAGTGGTAAATCTTAGTTAGTAAAACTAAGTAGTAATTCTTAATACAACACGGGAAGGAGTGAATGTTTGTCTGAGTAAAAAGGAGGCTCCAACGAATTGGGTTACGAAGCCCGAGGCTTCGAGGGGACGTGAGGGTACTCTTGGTATACCTCTGTGAGGCTGTAGATGATCCTCCTGGGCTCATAGAGGTTAAGGTCTACGTAGAAGAACCAAGGGTATGCCTTGGTTGCAATATATGGCAACCTAAAGACTAGGATGGACCGGCGTGATTCGACGAGAAAACAGTAGCCCTGTGATAGCAACTCGTCGTCTACCATCCATCTTCAGTAAATCGAGATACATGAAGCGGAAAGGCGGAGAACTCCAAAAGACCATATACTTGCTATCTAGTTATGGGTGAGGATGGCCATAGGATAGTAGGGGCACCGGGGGCCGGCGTATAGTTCTCATTTTTCAAGGTGTGCCTTTCATTAGTTGAGGGAGGGTCAAGTGGGACCATAGCCACTGGAACAAAAACAGACCTTAGCATCTGCATCGGCAGATATCTGAAAGCTCCCGACCGAGTTCTGTGTTTCTTGATTTGCCCTGCCACAGGACTCGGACCGCACATTACAGGACATGTGCATCTAGACAAGCGATAGCGATTCGCAATACATGCATGGGGAAGTATAGGAACATATACCACTCTAGGTAGTGTGTCCTAGACTTGGTTGCATCGTTCGACAGGTAGCACTAGTTGGACAATGTGGCATAAACCCTGAATCCGAGAAGCATTTAGCAGATAACGTAAACTCTAGTTAAATCTAGAAGGCACTTGGTAGAAAGCTCTAGATTAAATCTAGGTAATAAATAATAAATGTATGCCTGAAGGAGATGAAAACTACAGGGATTGGGATCACGTTATCAATTGGGACACTAGTTAGGTGGTGCATAGATATAGGAATCAGTATAACAAGGAAATAGCGAAGCGACGAAGTATTAGAGCGAAGCGGCGAAAGTATTAGAGTATATCCAGTTTATCTTATCTTAGCATATCTCGTGATTATCTTGTCTAATCTTGCCAACCCTATCATCATGGTGTTATCTTGTATTCAGTTAATTCATGTCGTTTTGTTTTTCCATGTTCATTATGCTAGAAGTTACTGAACTTACTCAGGCTTTATGTCTGACTCTGTTTTTCTTTCGTCTTCTTTTCTTCCGTTCCCCCCCCCAGGTAGTAAAGAAGGGAATAGTATAGCTCAGGATAAGTTGTACTGTCACTCTTTCCCAGCTTGAGGATTTGTCGAAGTTTTGCTTGGATTCTCTTTCCAGATGCTATGGCTGGCTCTTGCTACATTGGGGAATATAAATGTATTTTTATGCTTCTTTATTTTGTAAGACAGATGATACTCTGATATTGTAAATAAATCATTGTACAAACTATTTTATCAATAAAGCAAAGTTTCATTTTCCGCTGTTTAATTTTTGTCTGTCTTGTAATATATCTGCATCTTTTACCCAAAATGCTCCACAGAACTTAGTGCATTCCCTTTGTGAGTGATACTAACGGACATGGGGTGTTACACGTGGTATCAGAGCTGAAGGTTACCAGATCAGATAAAGGATTTGAAAAATTATTTTCAAAACGGTTTTTAAAGAAGCATTTTCAAGAGAAAAGATTTGTTTTAAAGGCATTTTCCCCAAAGCCATACGCACTATCTTCTCTTCCTCTGTTTGAATCCTTGTTTCATTCTTTCTTGAGTCTCTGGGGCTCCTGGCTTTCTGGGAGGTAACCTCATCGATGGGCGAAGTAGTGCCCGGCTTCCATCCATAGCCATAGTTGTTTCACCTACGGGCAGTTTTCTTTCAAAGCTTATAGGGTTTTCCGGACGATGGAGGCAGTTTTCGAGAGATTTGTCAACATGACTACACACGGAAGGGGATGAGGAGTTTGGCTAAGGAGAAAAACCCTAGGATGAGGAATTCATGGATGTAGACTTAGCACACGAGGGAGGAAGAAATTATAAAACCTAAGACAAGAGGAAGTATCTTTACTAGGGTATGATAGGGCATATACTTAAGGACAAGGGCAAGGAAGAGGACGAGATTTTCAGAAGGACAAGTACATGCTTTCGCCACCAAGCGTACCTAGGAGAAAGGTAGTCCGGTTGGAAGAGTCTAGTTTTCTGTTCGTGCTATTTCCTTAGGTTCTAGCGCTTCTCATTTGTTCATATCCACTTCCATAGTTGGGTCTCTGCACCATATTACTTGTATAGTAGAAAGATCCCACTAGAGTCTCAAATCCAATTGGTGGTCTGAACAGTTTATTTTTTTTGGTTAGTAGGGATTTGAGAATAGCTATCGAGTTTGCTTATATCATCTCACGTAGATCGTCTAAATTCGGGGGAGATATTCCTTGGGTGCTTGTCTGATATTGGTTTAGGCCTTTGGGGCTTGTACTTGAGGAATGCCGAGTTCGGTTTGGATGGTTTGCGTGAGAGATGAATAGTTGTGGCAGGCACTCCAAAGAGCATGTAGTGACCTTTCGACTCTTATAGTTATGGCATGGCGGATAAGAGGGAAACCTCTAACCATCTTAGTACGTACACTTGCTACCGTGATTAACATCTGTTTATTTTGGAAATGGAGATCGGAAACTTCGCAATCGTGAAGTAAAATTTAGTTAAGACACAGTGGAGTAAAGCTTAAGAAGGCTAGATACTAGCAACATACCCTTTTCCTTAAGGGTGCATCCTTGATTTTCTTTTTGTGGAAGCTTTACGCATAATTGTTTCTCTCTTTCCAAAGTATATCCTCTAGGTCGTATCTGCGATCCTTAGGTTGAAGCCAATGGATGTAAACATGTATTTGAAACATGTTATGGTTGATGGTTTCAAGTGGTTGCAAATGGTTGCTCATGAATGCATATGCATACGTATTAGGCACTAAATCAAATTCGGACGCTTTCATCTTGCATTTTACAAATATGTATTTGTTTGTAAGTTGAACTTGATATGTTAACATTTGGGTGTTGCATATGGATGAATGGCTGTGCACACATGTAGTATTTACATGACTAGGGATGCTTGCATACATGATTGGATGCATGGCACTGACATAATTCGCATTAAGGAGGTCAACTGAATCAGTAGACCACCTGATTTTGCATTAGATAAAGACATATACACACGCTATGCATATGAACATGAAAGCATTAGAAATCTTTTAAGGACAATGAATGCCTGTGATTGAATGGTTGAGTAGATGGGTGATTGGATGGTAGGACACATTCTTCCTAACTTGAAGATTTCGGGGACGAAATCATTTTAAGTGGGGGAGAATGTAACACCCCGTAATTCTGTAACACCAAGATTCACAAATCAAGGCAGAATTAAATTTTAAAATCAAAATCAGGGAAACGGGCTGCGCCATTGTGTTCGTCTCGGAATTCTGCATGAAAACTAGTCCGAGTTTGCGTGAATCGGAGTCCGTATGAGGAAGATATGGCCTCCGTAAGTTTCAGCGAAGTTCAAAATTCTAAAACAGACCCAGAAGCGGGCTGGGCGGGAAACTTCCCGCCCAGGGCCCAGGTCGACCAGGGGGTCGACCTGGGAGTCGACCTGGGTACCCAGGTCGACTCGGGTGTCGACCTGGGGGGACCAGGTCGACTGGGTAGTCGACCTGGGGGTCGACCCCCCTGCTTTTTCCAGCTTTCTGAACCCGGTTCGTTCCTCTGTATCTAGACGCCATTCTGACCAGATTCGTTGACTTCTACACTATATAAACAGCCCTAGTCTCCTTCTCTATTCACAATTCTTCTCTACCCTTATGCTGCAAAGATTCTTAGTGAACATGGCTTCTTCTCCTCCTCTTAATTAAATAATAAATAGAATAATATATATAAAATAAATCAAGACGAGGAGATGCTGCTCGAAGACTTTCAAGAAGAGGAGATTCAAGCTAGAATTCAAGTGAAGATTCAAATGACTGCAACGACTATTTTTCTACGAATCTAATCTAATCTCTGTAAGTCAGTTATTTCTAGATTTGAACATTTTTCTCTGTTCGTGACATGAAATTAAAGGAATAAAAGAATATTCCAAAGCTCTCTCTCTCTCTATTCGAATCAGTACCTATACTCTTGAACCTAACTAAGAACTGTTATGATTCAAGAACAAATAAGACCGTGACTATGAAACTATGGACCTTAAAACCATATGCCTATGACTATGAACATTTGCCTATGACTATGAACATTGCCTATGACTATGGACATTGCCTACGACTATGAACATTGCCTATGACTGTGACTGTGACTATGAGGATTATTTCCTTGACTAAGCCTATGCCTTTGATTAGGAAATATAAACTATTGCCTATGACATAACAAGGACATCTGTGATTAAACACCTGTGATTCATGACTAGGAAAGTGTTGCTTAAGTTTTGTGACTATGAAATTGGGTCTAAACCCGATCATCTATTCTGTCTATTCTTGGTTATCTTTGGTTTTATACCTTGGGAATTTACCTATTAAGTTAGGTCTACCCATGTTCTTGAACCTACGTCTCTATTCTATCTATTCTTGGTTTTCTTTGGTTTTAGACCTTGGGAATTTACCTATTAAGTTAGGTCTACCCATGTTCTTGAACCGACGTCATTATTCAACCCTTTTTATGCCAGTTAGTATGTCTATCTTTTGAATAGCATCTTTGGTTCATTCCCTATTTTCTACGAACCTAGCTTTATTTATAATCTAGACTGAATCACGATTATTCGA
This sequence comes from Allium sativum, assembly GCA_030737875.1. Lineage (NCBI taxonomy): Eukaryota > Viridiplantae > Streptophyta > Magnoliopsida > Asparagales > Amaryllidaceae > Allium > Allium sativum. The sequence continues at coordinate 992,495,385 of CM060924.1, read as the reverse complement.
ACGGTGGCAATGCAGTTTGGGCAAAATATGAAATTTACTAAAAACGTAGTTTAACTTGGAAATTGGCATAAATTGGGAACATGTATTATGGCATGTTTATAGAAATGCAAATTGGATAAATTTGACATGAATTATAAGATGTGTAATTTGAATATAATATCGACGTGTAAATCTAGCATTTACATGAATAGTGAACTAGAGTAATAAGTCTAGTTTGGCATGAATTAGAATTGTTGAATCGGAATTGAATTAGCTAATTTGGCACGATAAGTATATTAGCATAAATTTGAAATTGGCTATAATTAGGAGTAATTGGCAGGTTTAGCAAAATCATGGTTAGTGACACTTAATTTGGTATAGTTCACATACCAAAAAGCATAAATATGATTTAGAGAGGGAAATGGGCCATAGAAATAAATGTAGACAATTTACATTAAAAGAGTAATTGGGAAATAAGTAAATTAGGATTAATTTACTTACAGAATTTGTCCTAAATGAGGAAAGGCAAACTTAGACAAAGTAAAGGTAAGGCAAACTTAGACAAATTAAAGGTTTCTTAACGACATCTCTTTTAATAATAAACCAGAAAGTTCTCGGGTGACAGAGAGGGTAGTGTCTAGGCTTGGGTTTGGAAAATACAAGTTTCCTGCTCTCCTTGGCTATCCCTAACTGATCCGACGGACGGGATGGTTGCTTTCAAAACCTGATTTGAAAATTAATCAAAACCCTTTGAACTTAGAAAACACGAATATGCCTAACCCGAGGTTAGACTGAGTTGCGATGTAAACCTGCCCGGAACCGACCGGCACATCCAGTATTCGCAACAATATCTGTCTAATGTGAGTGGTCATGGCTTTAATTTAGTTAAAGCAAGAATGGGAGGGTTAAGTCCATAGGAACACTTAACCAACTTAATACAGTTAAGCTAAAATGGGAGGGTTAAGTCCATAGGAACACTTAACCAACTTAATACAGTTAAGCTAGAATGGGAGGGTTAAGTCCATAGGAACACTTAACCAACTTATTACAGTTAAGCTAGAATGGGAGGGCTAAGTCCATAGGGACAGTTAACCAAACTTAACATCGTAACAAGACAAGATTTGTAGGGGATAAGTAACTAAGAAAACACTTATCCAAATTAACATGTTAACTAGACTAGAAGGTGGGGTTAAGTAAAGTTAATACACTTAGCCAAATTAACATGTTAACTGGACTAGAGGTTGGGGTTAAGTAAGATTTAATACACTTAGCCAATTTGATATGTTAGCTGGGCTAGATTGTAGGGTTAAGTAAACTTGAACACTTAACCATCGGATTGAGATAAAGGAATAGGGTTAAGTCTAAAACATGAAGGGATAATACTTAACCATTAATAACATGTTAGTTAAAACAGATGGGCAAGGTTAAGTTAAAAAGGAACACTTAACCAATACAGGATGAACGGGTAGGGTTAAGTAATACTTAACCAATATAACTTGGTTTGTGGTCGGGTTAAGTCAACATGAATTACTGATAACACTTAACCAGTTTAACAGGATAAAGGAATAGGGTTAAGTTAGCTTGAATTGACTAATGACACTTAACCAATCCAAATTGACGGGAAAGAGAACTAAGTAGTAAACCTTAGTTAAGAAAACAACGATTCTGGAAACTAAGTGGTAAATCTTAGTTAGTAAAACTAAGTAGTAATTCTTAGTACAACACGGGAAGGAGCGAATGTTCGTCTGAGTAAAAAGGAGGCTCCAACGAATTTGATTACGAAGCCCAACACTTCGAGGGGACGTGAGGGTACTCTTGGTATACCTCTGTGAGGCTGCAGATGATCCTCCTGGGCTCACAGAGGTTAAGGTCTGCGTAGAAGAACCAAGGGTATGCCTTGGTTGCAATATATGGCAACCTAAAGACTAGGATGGACCGGCGTGATTCGGCGAGAAAACGGTAGCCCTGTGATAGCAACTCGTCGTCTACCATCCATCTTCAGTCAATCGAGATACGTGAAGCGGAAAGGTGGAGAACTCCAAAAGACCATATACTTGCTATATAGTTATGGGTGAGGATGGCCATAGGATAGTAGGGGCACCGGGGGCCAGCGTATAGTTCTCATTTTTCAAGGTGTGCCTTTCATTAGTTGAGGGAGGGGTCAAGTGGGACCATAGCCACTGTAACAAAAACAGACCTTAGCATCTGCATCGGCAGATATCTGAAAGCTCCCGACCGAGTTCTGTGTTTCTTGAATTGCCTTGCCACAGGACTCGGACCGCACATTACAGGACATGTGCATCTAGACTAGCGATAGCGATTCGCGATACATGCATGGGGAAGTATAGGAACATATACCCCTCTAGGTAGTGTGTCCTAGACTTGGGGGCATCGTTCGACAGGTAGCACCAGTTGGACAAGGTGGCATAAACCCTGAATCTGAGAAGCGTTCAGCAGATAACGTAAACTCTAGTTAAATCTAGAAGGCACTTGGTAGAAAACCCTAGATTAAATCTAGGTAATAAATAATAAATGTATGCCTGAAGGCAATGAAAACTACATGGATTGGGATCACGTTATCAGTTGGGACACTAGTTAGGTGGTGCAGAGATATAGGAATCAGTATAACAAGGAAATACCCAAGCGGCGAAGTATTAGAGCGAAGCGGCGAAAGTATTAGATTATATCCAGTTTATCTTATCTTAGCATATCTCGTGATTATCTTGTCTAATCTTGCCAACCCTATCATCATGGTGTTATCTTGTATTCAGTTAATTCATGTCGTTTTGTTTTTCCATGTTCATTATGCTAGAAGTTACTGACCTTACTCAGGCTTTATGTCTGACTCTGTTTTTCTTTCATCTTCTTTTCTTCCGTTTCCCCCCCCCCCTCCCAGGTAGTAAAGAAGGGAATAGTATAGCTCAGGATAAGTTGGACTGTCACTCTTTCCCAGCTTGAAGATTTGTCGAATTTTGCTTGGATTCTCTTTCCAGATGCTAAGGCTGGCTCTTGCTACATTGGGGAATATAAATGTATTTTTATGCTTCTTTATTTTGTAAGATAGATGATACTCTGATATTGTAAAGAAATCATTGTACAAACTATTTTATCAATAAAGCAAAGTTTCATTTTCCGATGTTTAATTTTGTCTGTCTTGTAATTTATCTGCATCTTTTACCCAAAATGCTCCACAGAACTTAGTGCATTCCCTTTGTGAGTGACACTAACGGACGTGGGGTGTTACAGGTTATATTTTGGTGACTTGACATCTCTTGAGAGCTCCAAGTGGCCTCTTTAATGGCATCTCCACTTTGAGGAAGAAGAAGGGAAAAATTGTCTTTTTCTTAATATTTTAATATATGGTAATTATGACATCATATTACTTAGAAATGTATGTAAAGAGATGTCATATGAGATGTTGTAACGTCCCGGAATTTTTGGTCATTTAAATTAGAATATTTAAATCTGTTCTATATATTATATTGGAAATATAATGGATTTTATACCGAATTTATTTTATAAAGTCGAGTTCGAATATATATATATATTTATAAATATAATTAAAACGAGCTCGAAACGACGCGGTAGTTCATAATTTACGATTCAAACTTTATTTGAATATATAAAAGCCGATATAAGTCAGAATTCTATGAAACAAGAATCGTTCGGATCGGTTTGATAATAATTTTCTAATAAAAGAGAAAAATCTTGATTTCATCGTATATATTGTAAGATATGTCCAATTCAAATTTTTGAATAGTCGCTATGGATTTCGTTAATGAACAACAATGTTTATTTAGAGAATATAAAGGAAATTCTATATATTTGGATATCGATCTAACCCGAAATTTTGAATATCGAGTTTAAAAATATATATATTGGTTTATTCTGGAGCTGTATAAGATCTTATTGGGATATATACGATGATAAAAATTTATTAGTATTATTGTTTGAACTTAATATTATTTTATTGACTGTATATAAGCCTTAAAATTAGTTTTCTATTCAAACGATCTCTGTTTCCAACGAAACAAGTTTTATTGGAATGCGTACAATTAATTATTGCTATATTTCCAGTTTGGAGCTAAACGGGGTTAATTTGTCAATCGACGAAATTTAAGGGTGAACCGGTGATTATAAATTGAACTAAAATACGCTATTTATGCAAACGGAGTCTGTTTTAGCAAAATTAGTTTCATTGGAACCGTAATGTCAGGACATAACAGTGTGCTCATCTTCGTGGCATTTGGAGATTATGTGTGACAGTGCCTATATTAGACATATGACATTAATAACGGTAGAAATTATGTTTTACCGTATTAAAATAAAACATGTACGAACTTCTACCCTAAGTAAATAAATAAATAAAACATGTGTAAACTTCACTCTTAAGTTATGCACATATGCCTACCTTAACTTAGCCAAGTTTATTTGTGTACTAGAATTTTTACTTAAACCTTAAGGTTCTGAAAAGCCACGCAAACTACTGAAGTGAGATTTTATGCACGCTAGCCTAGAATATACACCCTATCTATACAACACATGTCTTAGAACCTATTCTTATTTTATTCCAACGTGTTGTGTCTACCCACGCATTGTCCTTCATAGCACAGCTGAACACCATACCTAAAATCACCATCACACAGCTTTTTACCTTCACTTCAGCATACCTATGTGTTTTCCTTTCAACGGCATACCCAAGACTTTCCTCTACCTTGTACGAGACATAGAAATTCACATGACCATCAAAATTTCCATCCCCTTCTATTGAGATTAAGGCACCCAACAGCTCCCGTACATATCAAAAAACTTCCCTCTTAAGTTTTAGTAAAATATACACAGCTATAAACAGTAAAGCCTATTCTAAGAACTGAGAATACCACAACATTCATGCTGTCAAATTTGCCTGCCATCTTTTCTACTTTTCACATAAATATACAGCTCCAGGCACATGAAAACAAAGAGAAACTACAGCTACCTATGTGAAAATTCAACACAACTAGCCTACACCCTGCACCAACTATTCACGTTTACGTGATTGCCAAAAAATCCAATGTCGTAGTGAGCACACCTCATTTGCGTGATGACCAAGGAGTTTCTCCTTATATATAGGGAAGTTTCTTCACCTTTATTCTCAAAGAATTCGAATACAGAAAAATGGTGATCGTTCTTCAATAAAAATCTATAAATATATATATATAGTAAAATATATATAATAGTAAGCGGGATGGAGGAGCTGTGTAACAGTATTGACATGGAAGCGTGGTGGCCTGGCTTGGGTAAAGCAGTAGCGGGATTGAATTGGAGAAATTGTTTTAACATGTAAAAGAATGAGGAGAGGACAGTGGGGTTGTTCGGGGTACTGAGTGTTGTGGGATCAGGTTATTGGAAGTGAAGATGGGGTGCATCTCGAAGTGATGGTGGCGCTCGGGTTTGTTGTGGAGGGATGGCACGATGGTGGTTGATCGGGGTATGGCGGAGCTCGAGCTGGGCGGAGTGGCACTGGACGCCATCAGGTAGAGGGGGTGCACTGGTCGGTAGCAGGTGTTGTCAGCAAGGAGGATGCATACAAGAAACATGAGTGAAAGAAAGAGGAGGAGGTAGTTCGAACTGAAGAGGGAAATAAGAGGGTCGGGGGGACAACATTAACGTGGAGGGGTTTAAAGTATAAAAACAAAGAAAGAATAAATAGAAAAAAACTATATATAATATATACGAAATGAAGGGGAAGGAGAATGGGTAACAGGAAGGTATAATTTTGGAGAAGAAATGTATGGGGGAAGGCTGAAGGGATTATCAGTATGGAGAATGATGTGGGGAGTTTCATCTGTAGTTGCATGAGTCTTGGACGCAACAGGGAAAGAAACGTAATATATATATATATATGGCACTGGGCAAGTTTCATGGTGGTAGAAGAATGTCGTTGGGGAAGATGGAAGTGTAGCATGCCCGTAGATTTGCAGGTTGCAGTTATGTTGGACTAGAGAAGAATCGGTTTTGGGATTTTGTAAAAAGAAAGAACCGATGAACTGTTTGAAGAAAAAGACATGAGGGGAAGGTGGCTGCTGATAGGAGTGTGGCACCAAGTATTAAAGTGACGTGGCTAATGTTTTGTATATAGGCTTGGGTGGGATGTCCTTCTCTAAACCGGGCTTTGGGTCACACTAAAAGGAATAAAAAATGGTGGAACCATTTTCGAAGTCATGTAGGTGGAAGGGTGGTTTTTATGCGAGAAGACACAACAGATGGGTAGAAGGAAGAAAAATGAGCGTGGTGTTGGTTGTGTTCTTCACAGATCCGCCTGGGTAAGATCTCGAATGTATATAATAAAATAATATAAACATAATTAGTAAAAGGATAATTATTAATTAAAGATTTAGTTAATATTAAACATATCGTATAACTTGTGTTTACATACACAAAATTGGACCAACACAGTCGCGTTGGAACCATAGAGGAGAACACGATATTTTGAAGTTGAGTTGGACAAAGCCAGACGTAGCTGGAGGTTTCAATTAAATATAACGCTTGTTTAATTTGATTAAATAGATCGTTCTGACGACGAATAAAAATCAATGTGAGTTAAACTCACTCAGTTCTCCCACTTACAATTATTATAAGTCGGGTTTCAATGTTTGCATGCTATGGTTGCTAATTGTTGGTTGATTTAATGGTTGTTAAATATTTTATATCTATTATTTAAATTAAACGGTTGTTTAATTTAAATGAAATGACATCATTATTGTAACGACCCGGGGAATTTGCGCTCCTGGATATCGGCATATAACACTATGTCGACTATTCAAGCATCGGAAACACCGGATAGTCCATGAAAGAAATTAGAGGGTGAGAATAGATAAGATAGAAACCTAGAATAGAAGAAGAAGAAGAAGAAGAAGAAGAACATACAACATTAGAGCAACACGAATCTCACAGCGGAACGAACAACATATAATAGATAACATATCCTTGAAATAAAATCAGTATAAATATACAGTAACATTATCAAAGTACAACACTTACAACACAGCGGAATAAACAATAGCTATATAATCCTGAAGCTTTCTGCTTCAAGCTCTCCAAGTATATCTGTAAAATCCTAACTACTTGACTGTTCATACAAAATTGGGCACCCAAGAATTTAGGGAAAACAAAACAAAACAAACTCCGGGTCAGTCGTGGGACTGGTATGAGTAAACAATTTAAAACAGTTTGGGAAAATAACGATATCTCATAAGACCACGCCATATTACAGAACGGGTTTTTCCGTTATGAGAATCCAAATCAATTTGATTTAACTTTCAAATCATTTTGAAAGGAACAATGATCTTTTATATCAAAACTTCTTCGATATTATAATAGTGTCTATCAACCACAATTTAATAATCATCTTGCAGAACGCTTTCATCTCACGTTCCACATATATAGTATACAATCAAAAACCACGAGCACTTATTGGGTAATGGATTTCCAACTATGACAAGGTATGGAACCACCTTCCGATAGTGTACCTCTAGAGAGGAATACACTGGGTTCAGCAAGAACATCTTGCAACCCGGCCATACATGACCGACCACTGATTTCGCTTGAGTGTATCGAATGTATGTCACCAACGGTTGGGATCAACAACCGTTTCCCGAATGGGACAACATCGACAATAGATTATAGAATGAAATGAATATCTCTAGATAGGTGATAATACACCCTAATTGGCAGCCAACCACTTAGCCATGCTGCCTGCCCGATTTTTGTCATTTCCCGGTTGTGAGGCTAGAGGCCAGGCTTATCTCTGACAGATCACACAATTATTCACTTTGAATATCACATCGTCATACCCGCCAAATCACAAATTGATTTCCTCAAAAATACAATGGGTATACAGCTAAGAGAAACGAATTCCTCTACAACGAAACGTACATACGTTTGAAGAGATCAACTTACGCGATCCATTAAATATACTCTGTCAGACATTCCTCCATACAGGTTGTCCTAGGACTGGACAAACCGAAGGTAATATTCTGTAAATCCATCTTAGGAAATTTCTACCTAGGATCGCCAGAACAGTCCTTGCATGTGACGACCCCAAACCCCGTACTGACGGTGGCAAGGGTAATCTTTGGAATATAACACATAAACAGATAACAGCAGAACAGAATTAAATAAATACACCAGATAATGAACAAATAATACACTGGATAAACATAATCATTAGAGTTACACAGTATACAGGATCATACTTAGTACAAATGCAGTTCAGCTATACATAAATGTCTACAGCGGAAACAAACATAATATGTACAACAGGAGCTGAACAACATAAAAAGAGATAAATGATAGAATCCATCTTCAGCTCCAACTATCCAGAAAAGCCTGTTAAACCTGAACACAAGGCTGCCCGTGTAGAAAAAGGGGCACCCGAGTTTGAAAGTGAAACAAACTACGAGTCAATCATGGGACTGGCATGAGAAATCTAATCAACACATTTAAAATCTGGCCAATCCCAGGACCACCCCACTTTCGTGGAACGGGTTTACTCCATCGGATTGCCAGTGCTTTAAAACAAATAATTCTTTTAAACATCGCAATGCTTATTATAAAAATGAAGCCATTATAAGACTCAGTTCCCATCACACAATGCAACGCAAACCTGAGGATAGAGTTTTACCTTATAATGGCCAAAATATGCTTGATACGAATAAAACAAAAGCATTTGATATTATTACTAGTGTTTATCAGTTTCAAAAACAATTTAATCATAACAATCAATCATAGATGGCATGGGTACCATATATCATGTCGCCATATATATATACAATCAAAACCGCACAGTCACGTATTTGGAAATTGGATTTCCGTCATGAACCAAGGCAAAAGATAGTCCTTACTGAATTCGAGACTCTCTAGCCCGAGCCTCTGGGTCAGAGTGCATCGACCCTTGGATCGTCAGGGTCGGTCCACCGATGTGGATTAAAATTCCTGAACACCGCGTTTCCATGCCCTTTGGGGGCGTAAATGAGCCAACGAATGACTCCATCGGACCCGGATCATCCGATCTAACCGAGGCGCCTCGCAACAGTAACAACCACATAAGTCAAACTCATCAGGGCGTGTAAAACCGCTGACGCCACTTCTAGCTAGAAAAAACGCATGTCCTCCCCGAGGTCCTCTCCCGTTTCTGGTTCATACCGGGGTGTGAGGCTCGCCAATTCACGTAATATACAAAGCTATGCCACACAGGCGGTTCTTTGATTATCACCACAAGACTTTGCTATTCAACAGAAGCCTCGATCACTGCGTCTTAGCATGCCACACAGGCAATTCATACCATGCAACTGATGGCTATCAATCACTCAGAATAAATTCCAATGTCAGACACACCGTCCATTTGCAAGTCCGTTCTGGGTCTGAACGAAACCGGAGGCACTATATACCTCGCAAACCCATCGACCTCCACGTACGTCTGGACGATCACCACTCAGTATCCATATTTCGGGATGCCTCCCAATCAGGACATCGGTTACCATCCAAACGAGGTGAAGATCTCTGGTCTTCGACCTCTGTCTTCATCCTCGATTTCTTATCGTCGATTCAGTTATTCAGAATGGGATAAACCCGGTCTTTCTGAGCAACTCGCGTATATAATAAACAAGTGCTACACAAACACTACTACGCATCATTTCAATTCATTAGTTACTAACCGTCAATCAGTAAGAGAACGATTTCCCAAATATTAACCCCGAAGGCCGAAACCAACATCAGATCAAAACCCGAGAAACCATTCGACTTAGCCAACCTTCAGTTAGTTTCTAAATTTCACATCCATATCGTTTATAATATTTTATAACGATTTATCGCTATTTTTTTAATTTTAAAATAGCCAATTTATTCAAAATGACGCTTCGGGCCATAACGCGATCGTGGCGCTGTTTTTCTTCAGATTTGATTTACACGTATCTGAAAATCTTACCGTTGGATCTTCACAAAATTTACATCATTAGAAAGATCTTTTCAAATCGAATCCAACGGTTCCAGTTTCGGGAAAATCCGACGGTCGGATCTCCCGGTATAATCATTTGAAGTTTCGATTTCAAAATACGAACTGCAGCGTCGTTATTCGATTTAATATAATTATATTTATATATATATAAATATAATCGATTCTGGCGCTGTTTTTTTTTACAGATTTGAATTAAACATTCCAGCCAATCCAACCGTTGGATTTTTACAAAGTTGGTGCCGTTGGAAAGATATTTTCAAAGCGAACCCAACGGTTGCGGTTTTGGGAAAATCCGATGGTCGGATCTCCCGCACTAATCGTTTGAAATCACAGTTTCAAAATACGAACTACAGCTTCGTTATTCGATATATTTCAATTTTATATATATATATATATATATCGGTTCTTCGATTTCAAAGCTATATTCTTTTCATAAATTTGATAAAAATGATGTTTTTATCCAACATACATTCAATTCGACACTCCACTATTTTTAACAATTCATGTATATAGTATAAATGTGACTTTTATTGTAAAATGATTTATTTCAAAACACGACTATTTTATATAGTCAATATAGGTGATCAAAATAGGATTTTTATTATAAAACAATTTCTTTCAAAACATGACTATTTTATATAGTTCATATAGATGATAAAAATATGATTTTTATTATAAAACAATTTATTTCAAAATATGAATACCATTCAACACATGAATTTCAATTCAACGAATGAATTTCGATTCAACACATGAAGGTTTTCTATAGTTTATATATATAGATAAAAAGGTGATTTTTATATTTAAAACACGAATACCATTCAACACATGAATTTCTATTCAACGAATGAATTTCAATTCAACACATGAAGGTTTTCTATAGTTTGTATATATAGATAAAAAGGTGATTTTTATATTTAAAACACGAATACCATTCAACACATGAATTTCTATTCAACGAATGAATTTCAATTCAACACATGAAGGTTTTCTATAGTTTGTATATATAGATAAAAAGGTGATTTTTATATTTAAAACACGAATACCATTCAACACATGAATTTCTATTCAACGAATGAATTTCAATTCAACACATGAAGGTTTTCTATTCAATAGACGAATATAGTTTCAACACAGGAAAATAATTCTAACACATGAATATTATTCGAAATTCCGGCAGCATAACAGCAGTGTAGTTAAAACCGGGACCGTCCCTAGTATGGCTCCTCGCTCTACCTTAAAGCCTTGCAGCTTTTGACAATGGGGAATCATGCATCTAGTTCGCACGTAGGCGGCATGTATATTTTTTTCATTTCCACAAACTAATCCTATGTGGTTTCAACCAAATATTTCTCAACCACAAACGGGTATTTTTCAACCACAATCAATCAATTTCAACCACAAACAATTTCAATCAACCATTCGCTATCAATCAATTTTCACATCAATCACAACCAATAAATATCGTCCATGGTTTGTGGACGAGGGGCATATATATATATATATATATATATATATATAGCATTTCACTTCTATTTCAACACATATATAATTTTTACAACGCATATATAACTTATACATCAAACGTACAACTTATACAACGCTTATACAAGAGGTGTACAACGCTTATATAACTCATACATCGACTATATAATTTATACATCGTCGTTTTCCATATCGTTTATAATTTAGAAATCTCACATTGGGTTCCACTCCACCAAAAATAGCAGAAGGCTCAGAAAAATATGCGGTTTCTTCTAGAATGTAGAAGGCGTCCACGCGAGTCCACTGTCTCTTGTTGCACTAGATTTCGACCACACATGAAAAAGATATGATTTTTATAAGCTAACTGAATTAGCAACGCTTAAAACTGTTATAATCAGTTAAGTAAATTAAAACCGCTACCTCTATAATATCGTTCGAACCTAGGTCTTGATTTCTATCGAAATCCGTGCAACAAGACTTCGATCAGATCACACCAGGTTGAAGAGGAAGGAAGGCCGCGTAGAACGAGGGGTCCCACGTGGAACTCGGTGCAGCGGTTCACCCTGGGCGGCGGTCGAAAGCTTCGAAGTTTGGAGCGGTGGTTCTCACTGGTGGAGCGACGAAAGGGGGTGAAGTCGGTGTTGATTTGAAGAGGGGGAAGAGAGCTTCGAAAAGTTGCAAAGGGGCAATGGTTTTGGTTGAGGGATTCACCGGAAAATGGAAGGGAATGGAGGAGAACAGTTAAGCCGTCGGTCTGGAAGGAGACGAGGGATTTTTTTAAATATTTTAAAAAATTAAATTATAAAGGAAAATTTCTATTGGCCAACGTATATATAACTCATAAAATTAGGGTTTTCATAAACGAACTCCTTTTCAAACCCAGCGACTGTCTCCCCTAGCTAAATACCCCCATTCCAAACACAATGGGATATGTTTCATAGGCCTTTCAGTCAGTTTTCCTTCAAATTAAAATATAAAACATTCAATATTCGATTTGAACGTACATTTCAATTTGCCAGGGCCACAAACTGATTCGAAAAATTTCATAAAAATAAATCTAGCTATGTTTTGACGATACGGTCCCAACAAAACTAGTTTCATCGAATTCTGAGACCGTTTGCAAAATGGCCCATTTCTGGTCGATCCAATTTTACTATAATTGACCAAAACACATTTTCCTTTTCCACGCTCACATACTAGCTTCAAAAATTATGAAATTTGAAACCTAGAAATAGTTTAACATCCCGGATCCAACAAAATTGGTTTCGTCGAATTCCGAGGTCGTTTGCAAAATGGTCATTTTCACGGGCTATATAAACTCTATAGCGACCTTTCAGAAAATTCATTTGGCCATAACTTTTGCATCCCGCTATGAAACTTCGATTTTTCAGATTCGTTAGAAAGGTATCACTAACAGATTTAAATATTTTTGGTTTCACTCAAATCCGTTTTGTTTTGCACTCGGTACAGTCAGTCGAAGTTTGAATTCAAATTTTGAAACTACCGCGCCATTTCAGGCCTTGTTTAAAATTCAAAGTAATTATATTCATTTTCAACTTTGATTCAAACTTACTTTTCATCATTATTATTTAAAAAATTTATTATAAATAATTAAAATCCACTATTTTAGCCAATTTAAATTTTTTAAATTGGTTCAGATTTTCTAGGTCGTTACATTGCATAACTCCGTCTTCAATTTTCTTCATCATATTTGATTCGCAACGTTAATGCCCATACAGAGTGGTTTACAAATAATGAATCCGATCCTGGTCTCTCCGTATTGACAACAGAAAAATTGTCAAAACTTCGATAGTCGATGAGTTAATTATCAAAGAAAAACACGTGTGCAAACAACGATATTATTTCCAGCTGGAAATTCTATCGATCAATCATCATTTAACGTTTATCTCTTTACTTCATTAATTTATTTATTTCCCGCTTCCATATATCCAACATTTCTTATTTTCTATATTTAGAAAATATACGTTATTAATCAATGGAAAACATTTCCATCTCTTTTTCACATATCACTGTCATTTCAGTATTCTTTGCCATCAAACATTTCATTTTCTAGGATTAGAAAATATATCTGATTATATTTAGAAAAATGTTTCCAAAACTCATTCATTGGATTTAAACGAATGTTTAAATAAAACATTGATATGCTAATTCAAACCATTATACTCGTTAACTAAATTCACTTAAGCAACCTTCACTGTCGAACCTCAACCATTCCTTAGTTAAAAACGAAGCCAATCAAGTTGGGGTATACCTACCCCTCAGACCTTAACTGAATAACATTTCTAACTTTGAAACAGACAAGGTTCACCTTTTAAACCCTTAAAAAACTTCCTTACGTAACTCTCTTTCGAATAAATCTCTATTCGATAACTCTTTTCTATTAACTCTATTTGATTGACTCTATTTGATTAACTCTAATTCGATTAACTCCTTTCAATTAACTCTAACTCGATTAACTCCTTTCAATTAACTCTAACTCGATTAACTCCTTTCAATTAACTCTAACTCGATTAACTCTAATCGATTAATTCTAATTCGATTAACTCTAATCGATTAATTCTAATTCGATTAACTCTAATCGATTAACTCTAATTCGATTAACTCTAATCGATTAACTCCTTTTAATTAACTCTAACTCGATTAACTCTAATCGATTAATTCTTTTCGAATAAACTATATTCGAATAACTCCTTTCGAATAACTAATTCGATTAACTCCCTTTCGAATAAACAATATTCGATTAACTTTTTTTTCGAATAAACTATATTCGCTAACTCCTTTCGAATAACTCTTTCGATTATCTCTCTTTTTCGAATAAACTATATTCGATAACTCCTTTCGAATAACTCTTTCGATTATCTCTCTTTTTCGAATAAACTTTACTCGATAATCTTTTCTTCTTTGAATAAACTATATTCGATTAACTCTATTCAATTAACTATATCGATTAACTTTAATCGATTAACTCTAGTCAATTAGCCCTATTTGATTAACTCCTTTTCGAATAAATAATACTCGATTCACTCTTTGTCCATATTCAGTTTCAAATATCGATGTTGAAATCGATTCTTACTTCTCAATATAAGTCCTGACTTATATATTCTATTTATCCAACGATAAATATTTTATTTTATTTATAAAATATTATTTGTAAATTAATCTTCTCAATCCATCGGTTAGAACATATTCTATTTAAAATCTTTGCTTTAAATCCATATCATGTTATACCCGTGTGCGAAGCACGGTTCTAAACTTTCCTGATGTAAAATTCTATTCATTTGCCAAATATTTCCTTATATAACATTCTTTTCATTTTCCCATAAATTCCTTTTGTATTTCTATTTATTTTCCAAATAAATATTCCTTCTATAACTCTATTTATTTTCTAAGTAAATATCTCCTTTTGTAATCTATTTATTTTCTAAATAAATATTTCCTTATATAACATTCTTTTTATAAATAATTCCTTCCAATGCTATTTATAAATAATTCCTTTCCATGCTACTTATAAATAATTCCTTTGATAATATCCTATTTATTTCATATAAATATTTTCTTTTCAATTCTATTTGTAAATGTTTTACAAATATTTCCCTTTCTATTTTATTTGTAAATGTTTTACAAATATATCTCTTTCTATTTTCCAGTATTTTTTATGGTAATTTACATACCCTATAACAATGATCAATATCATTCAAACACACATAATCAACAACAGATTATATACCACATCATATATTACAATATATGAACAGAACAGTATTATAGTTATTGAGGAATCCAGTTGGATCCCTCCAACCTGTTTCCCTGCATCACAGATGTTAAACAATATAATTAACATCGATTTCATTTCAATATTAAATATTCTGCTAAACAGAATCAATATTTGATTAACGATTTATATATATATATATATATATATATATCGTTATCTATAATTTCAACCAATTCAACCAAACAGTTAACACACAGCAATCAACAGATAATTATCAGTTCTAAAAATATGTTATAAAAATATATCTATTCAGAGTTGGTGAGTTTTACTCACATTGGATGATCATTGTTAATAACGATAACCATCTCTTGATTCAGACGGACAATTTATTTTGCTATAAATTGTAACGAGCTCCAATGGACTTCCAGTCAGTTCCATCGTCTAGTATCTGTCCATACGATCCTGTCGGATCCTGTTTCGTCAGATTCTGATATCGTATGACGAAGTTACACATTTTGAAGTTTGAATACAATTTAAGTTTAAAATAAATTTAACTTGTTCTCCTATTGGGCTCAACCTTTGTTCCTTGGCCCATTCAAATTCTGACCCGCACCCACTTTGGATATTTATCCTTCTTCCACTCCTGATCGATATTCCAATATAGCCTCAAACTTCGATCCTTCCTCGTCGCATACTCCACCGAATCAACCGAGACAACCACCACTTCATCTCCTTCGCCACCCCAATCTGACTGCCTCCTTTATCCTTTCTTTCCTCGAATACACTTCGCATCTAGCTTCCACCAAAACATGGCCGACGTTTTTGATTCCCATCTCCACCATTCCTCCACCGTTCAAAAATTTGAAACCACCGATGACCTCCTTGCCCTTCCGCCCTCACGCCTACCCCTTCCTCGTTCAGTCCGCACCTCAATACAAAAAACGACTTCAGTACTTCCTGTAGCAATTACCGTCACTTTCTCTCCAGCAATAAAGTATGCCGTGACCTCCTGTCAAACACACACAATAAACTTCATTGCTGCCTTTTCAAACAATCACCAAACATTATTTAAATTAAATTTGACTACTTCCTTTTGGCTCACCTTAACGCACTAATACAGTGATTCATCTTCAACAACACAAAACGCAACCTGCTCATTTCACAAGCCATTTTCTTTTTCCTCCCTTTTTATTTGCAGATCGACTTCCACCCAAAAACAAGTTTCACCATCGCGATTTTCAGAAACTACCGCGACTCCTACAGTGACTTCGTCACTTATATCAACTGCACCTCACCAAGAAGTGCGCACAAGCTCGACACTGACCCACAAACCAAAATATACCATCGAAAATCCACCTCGATGCCCATTCAACCCAAGAAAACCAACCTTAGGTTTACTATTCTATTTCAATCCTCAGAAAATTGTGTCGAGTGTAATTAAATAAGTATCAGGTTGAAGCCACAGATCTCAGGAACTCAAATATACAAGTTCGTCGATTTATTGATTTTTTTTGGATTGATTTTGGATTTTTGAAGGTGCGGGTTTTCACATTTTAATTTCTGAGATGAAGAAAAAGAAACGCGGCGCATCTTTTGACCAGAAGGAAATTAGGTTAGGGCTAGGAGGTTGAGGGTATTATATAGGATAAATATAATATTTTAATATTTGATTATTCTCAATATAATAATAAAACTCTATTATTATTTATCGTTTAAAATTCCTACGGTCACACAAAATATCAAAAAATCATGAAAATAGACATACAAACAGAGTTCGACATTATAGACCCAACGAAACTGGTTTCGTCGAATTCCGACTCCGTTTGCTCACACAGCGTATTTTTAACCGTCAAAATACTAACTGTTTTTCACATTAAAAATATGTGCGGCCACATACTGACTCTAAAAATCACGAAAATTGAAATCTAACAATAATTTAATATTATGGATCCAACAAAGTTAGTCTCGTCAAAAACGGAGGTGGTATGCAAAAGTGGCTATTTTTAAAGCTCTAAATAACCCATTTAAATATATAAATATATTTAAAAATAATTAAATTAAATATTTAAAAATAAATATTATTGTATATATTCACAACAGAATACCATACAGGTCCAATTGGATTTTTAACTCGGTATTTAAAAATTCCCAGTTATATCGATATTCGATTTATATACAAAATCCTTTTACAATATAAATATATATTTATAAATTTCAAAGGAATTCCATAGCGACTTTTCTAAAATTTGATTTGGACATAAATCAAAATCAACACAATGAAATCCCGATTTTTGTCTTCCATTAGAAAAATATACTTCACCAGCTCTGAACGTTTCTTGTTTCACAGAAATCCGATTTAAAACGGACCCTCTATATTCAATTGAAGTTCAAATCGCCAAATAGCGAACTGCCGCGCCATTTCGAGCTCGATTATAATTATAATATAAGTATACGTTCAACTGCCGTTTATATAATATATTCGTTATTATAATTCAACTCTAAACTGAATTATATATTTTGAATTTCCCAATTCACAAAATATTGTCATTTCAACAAATTCTGATTATTTCAGAATTTCATATATTATTTAATTATTATATTAATTAAATATTCAAAGTTATTTAATTAAACGACCATTTAAATCTCTAAATCACCTTTTGAATAATTAAATAAATAAATTATTACACAGTAAAAATAGGGACATTACATTCTTCCCACCTTAAAATAATTTCGTCCTCGAAATTGCTAAGGTAGAAAACAAACCCTATTAACTGGGTAAAAATTATTTGTTTATTTATTAACTTCAGTTTGAACTAAACCAATTTAATTTCAACTAAAATATTACTTTATTTCAATTAACGAAAATTTTCAAAATTTCTAAAAGTATTCTAATACCCGAAATTTTCGAAAAATTTCTCCAGCACCTCCTTTGTACTGGCCAATAGCTCATACTTCAACTCGCCTCTCTAGGCCTTCTTCGGCCCAAAAGAAAATCAATCAGCCAAACGGCTTGCCAATTTGGCTCATCAAAATCTCAAACCCATATATAATATAAACTTGTACCTTTTTGTTGGGCATATCATTATATCCTTTACATCTGCTGCTAATTCAGCATATATCAATGTCATCCCAATCAATCTCCAATCAATTTTATCTCCAACACAACCATTCACTTATATCCAAGCCAAATATCATTTCAAACTCGAGTTTCATTCTCGATTCCAAACTCTTAACTCGATTATCAAATACCCTTCAAATCGAAATCTCAAAAATCCAATTTGTCTCCATATCATTCTAATTCAATTTCAATTACCACTTAACTGACTTTATTTTAATTCCAATTGGCTTTCCCAATTTCAATTAAGTTTGGTTTTAACTCAAACAATTTCCCAGGGAAGTTTTTAAACAACTTTGGTTTTCAAAAATCAAATATCCATTTCGGAATATCAAAACAATTCTTTTTCCCAAAATAATTGGAAAACAATCTCTTTGGTAGTAATCCGTCACTTACAACTCGAAAACGAACACCGATGATGCTGTGCAGTCATCTTCGAAATCTATTTTCCAGCGATCGAAGTGAGTTCAATACTATATCACTTTCAAAACCATATCTAAACACTTCCATATTGAAATTCATTTCAAAATACCATTTACAATGCTTTAAAACAATTTAAAATCTCCCAGGATTTTAAAATTCTCATATATTTAATCTAATTCCATTTACAAACACTTTTCATGTTTTCGGAATTTTAAATTTCAAATTCTGATTTAAATTCAGATTTAATTCATTTTGATTTCATATATTTCACTTATATGAATTCCAATTGGTTATTTACATAACCGTTTCAATTATAATCTTATCTGATTATAATCACAACCAACACATCCAATATACTATATTTCTAATATATATATTTTCTTTTATATCAAATTATTATTTTGGATAAAATTATTTCATTTACCCTTCTTTCAAAACATATCGTGTCGGTTCATCGTATTCGAGTGTTTAGAAACTCCTACCAATACAGTAGATCAAACTGATCGACCAGAACTCATAAACAACTCAACCAACAAAACTACACAATATAAAACCATTTTTATATCAAATAACAAATACGTTCACTCGTATAAATACACTCAACTCCATCTAGGGTATTACTAACCCTATCTCTACCGAGTCATGCCACAGAGCCAAGGTAATAACTTAACCTTAAGTTCTAATACCACTGTAACGACCCGGGCAATTTGCGATCCTGGATATCGACATACAACACTATGTCGACTATTCAAGCATCGGAAACACCGGATAGTCCATGAAAGAAATTAGAGGGTGAGAATAGATAATATAGAAACTTAGAATAGAAGAAGAAGAAGAACATACAACATCAGAGTAACACGAATCTCACAGCGGAACGAACAACATATAATAGATAACATATCCTTGAAATAAAATCTATATAAGTCTACAGTAACATTATCAGAGTACAACACTTACAACACAGTGGAATAAACAATAGCTATAAAATCCTGAAGCCTCCTGCTTCAAGCTCTCCAAGTATATCTGTAAAATCCTGACTACTTGACTGTCGAACAAAATTGGGCACCCAAGAGTTTAGGGAAAACAAAAAAAACTCTGGGTCAATCATGGGACTGGTATGAGTAAACAATTTAAAACAGTTTAGGAAAATAACGATATCTCATAAGACCACGCCGTATAATGGAATGGGTTTTCCCCTTATGAGAATCCAAATCAATTTGATTTAACTTTCAAATCATTTTGAAAGAAACAATGATCTTTTATATCAAAACTCCTTTGATATTATAATAGTGTCTATCAACCACAATATAATAATCATCTTGTAGAACGCTTTCGTCTCACGTTCCATATATATAGTATACAATCAAAAACCGCGAGCACTTATTGGGTAATGGATTTCCAACTATGACAAGGTATGGAACCACCTTCTGATAGTGTACCTCTACAAAGGAATACACTGGGTTCGAAAAGAACATCTTGCAACCCGGCCACACATGACCGACCACTCATTTCGCTTGAGTGTATCGAATGCATATCACCAATGGTTGGGATCAGCAACCGATGCCCGAATGGGACAGCATCGACAATAGATTTTAGAATGAAATGAATATCTTTAGATAGGTGATAATACACCCTAATTGGCAGCCAACCACTTAGCCATGTTGCCTTCCCGATTTTTGTCATTTCCCGGTTGTAAGGCTAAAGGCCACGCTTATCTCTGACAGATCACACAATTATTCACTTTGAATGTCACATCGTCATACCCGCCAAATCACAAATTGATTTCCTCAAAAATACAATGGCTATACAGCTAAGAGAACTGAATTCCTCTGCCACCAAACGTACATACGTTTGAAGAGATCAACTTATGCGATCCATTTAATATACTCTGTCAGACATTCTTCCGTACAGGTCGTCCTGGGACTGGACAAACCGAAGGTACTATTCGGTAAATCCATCTTAGGAAATTTCTACCTAGGATCGCCAGAACAGTACTTGCATAACTCCGTCTTCAATTTTCTTCATTATATTTGATTCGCAACGTTAGTGCCCATACAGAGTGGTTTACAGATAATGAATCTGATCCTGGTCTCTCCGTATTGACAACGGAAAAATTATCAAAACTTCGATAGTCGGTGAGTTAACTATCAAAGAAAAACACGTGTGGAAACAATGATATTATTTCCAGCTGGAAATTCTATCGATCAATCATCATTTAACGTTTATCTCTTTAGTTCATTAATTTATTTATTTCTTGCTTCCATATATCCAACATTCCTTATTTTCTAAATTTAGAAAATATACGTTATTAATCATTGGAAAACATTTCCATCTCTTTTTCACATATCACTGTCATTTCAGCATTCTTTATCATCAAACATTTCATTTTTTAGGATTAGAAAATATATCTGATTATATTGGAAAAATGTTTCCAAAACTCATTCATTGGATTTAAACATATGTTTATAAAAAACATCGATATGCCAATTCAAACCATTATACTCGTTAACTAAATTCACTTCACCAACCTTCACTGTCGAACCTCAACCATTCCTTAGTTAAAAACGAAGCCAATCAAGTTGGGGTATACCTACCTCTCAGACCTTAACAGAACAACATTTCTAACATTGAAACAAACAAGGTTCACCTTTTAAACCCTAAAAAAAACTTCCTTACGTAACTCTCTTTCGAATAAATCTCTATTAGATAACTCTTTTCTATTAAATCTATTTGATTAACTAAAATGGAATAACTCTAATTTTATTAACTCCTTTCAATTAACTCGAACTCGATTAACTCCTTTCAATTAACTCTAACTCAATTAACTCTAATCGATTAATTGTAATTCGATTAACTCTCATCGATTAATTCTAATTCGATTAACTCTAATTCGATTAACTCTAATCGATTAACTTCTTTTAATTAACTCTAACTCGATTAACTCTAATCGATTAATTCTTTTCGAATAAACTATATTCGAATAACTCCTTTCAAATAACTAATTCGATTAATTCCATTTCGAATAAACAATATTCGATTAACTTCTTTTTTTAATAAACTACATTCGATAACTCCTTTCGAATAACTCTTTCGATTATGTAACACCCCGTGAATTCTATAACGCTAAGCTTCACAAATTAAAGTATAATTAATTTTAAATGATGAAATCAAGGGAAATGGGTTACGCCATTGCGTTCGTCTCGAAATTCTGCTTGAGATAGAGTTCAAGTTTGCGTAAAACGGATATCGTATGAAGAAGATATGGATGAACGAAGTTGGGCAGAAAAACCAGAAAACGGGTCAGAATGCACTGGCGCACTTAGGAAGTGCGCCAGAACAAAGTTGAACTGGCGCACTTGGGAAGTGTGCCAGTACATTTTTAGCCTGGCGCACCTGCCAAGTGCGCACAGGTCAGATTGACCTGCTGGTCAGGTCCTGGCTGGCCTGATCAGGGTCTGGTCGAATTCTAAGGCTTGGCTGAGTCACTAGGGCTTACATGTCACTTTCTGATTGGCTTCTCTTGAGACGGATGGTCTGGATTCACTCTAGCTTCATTAACGGCTCTAATTAGATTGAAATTCTATAAATACAACTCAAGTCTAACCCTAAATTCACATAAATAATAAAATACAAAAGTCGTCATGCTGCTGGAAAGGAACTAGGAATGGCCGTCAATTAGAAAACCTAGAGACAAGCCAACACTAAAGCTTAGAGACGAATCAAATTAAGAAGAAGATAAAAGCTTAATCAAAATTAATCAACGCAACGTTAGTCTACCCAAAGGAGCGCAACTCAATTTCAGAATTCAGAATCCAGAATTCAAGATTCTGCATTCGTTGTAAGTATAGTGACCTTTCAGAATACGAATAAGAATTGTGATGTGATTCGATGTAAATGTAAATAGAATTGTGTTATTGTATTGTATAAATTCTATGTATTGCGATGGTTCTATCATGACTTGTGTATTGATGTTTGTGGCATAAATTGATTGATGCAAGCCTATTAAACAATTGCTTATGAAAACAATGGCACTTGCAAGCTTGTGACAAAAACTAGAAATCGATCCCTTTTTGTATATGTCGATGGCATCGACTATGTATATTCCCTTTTTCTAAGTTATAATTTATGTAAACATGTTATAGACCTTTGATGCCTACATGATCCAAAACCTATGATATCATTCTTATGTTTATTTGCAAGTATAATTAGATCTATGTTTCATAAACTATGCAAGTTCATGTTTGTTTGCAAGTATAATTAGATCTGTGTTTCATAAACTATGCAAGTTCATGCTTATTTGCAAGTATAATTGGATCTATGTTAAGCATCGTTTGGGTTTCATAAACTATGCAAGTTCATGTTGAAATAGGCTATGTGATTAAAAGTTATAATTGGACCTTTTGGTGAATATACATCATGCTAGTTTTGTGTTTGACATTATGCCAAGTTAAACATATTTAAACACAAGTTGTGTAAGCCTAAACTATGCTATTTCATATGTCACCTACTGAGTTGTACTTTGATTTGAATGCAAGTTCACATGACCCATCATTTATGTTAGTATCGCTAAACTGCAAGTTCATGTGCCGCACACCCTTATATGTTGTCAAATATTACATGTTCTTAATTTCCCCTTTTTCTTACGCTTATAAAGTTAGGCTGAATTGTGTCAAGCCCAACATTTGTTATAACGTTGCGAACGTATAAACGGGGGTAATAACGTTGGGTGTAAAACATGAAAATATATGTTGGCATGTTTGGCACATGCCAATGACAATGACAATTAAAGCGGTATGAATTGTTATACCTAGAAATAAAAGATGTGACATTTACATATATATTTGAGAAATAATAAAACATGTAAATTTAGAAAACACGACGTGCTTAACCCGAGGTTGGATTGAGTTGTGATGTAAACCTGCCCGGAACCGCCCGGGTGTCCAGTAGTCACAACAATACCTATCCAATGTGGGTGGTTAAGCATTGAGCCCAATAATGACCCGAGGTTAGACTGAGCTACGGTGTAAACCTGCCCGGAACCGACCGGCATATCCAGTAACCGTAGCAATACCTGTCTAATGTGAGTGGTCAGGTGCTCCTAAGAGGCTAAGGACAGATGGTAGGGTTAAGTCAACTATAACACTTAACCAAATTCAACATGTTAACAAGAGTTGATGGGTGGGGTTAGGTAAATACAGACACTTAACCACTTAACATGTTTGACTAGAAAATCTTGGTAATGTGGGGCCCGTTTCAGCAGTAACCCAAGTTAGGTATCAACGGTACCCTGAAACTAGGCAGGGTGGGGCACGATTACTGGGCTGATTGTAAGCGGTCAAAACGACAGCGGTGGGTGCACAGTGCAGGTCTAACGGGGTGCGGGCGTGCACACACTTCGGAGCAGACAACCAGGGTACTGGGGACACCAGTAGTATAACTTATGCCTTCTAGAATTTGTGTCGGGCCGCCACCATGGGTCTTGATACACTCCATGATGGGACCAGCATAGGTATCTTCAATTCTTGGGTGCAGTATGACACATGTTAACGTGAGTAGGAGCCGATCTTTCGAAAATGGGGGTCACTTCACCCTCACCATGGGGTGCCAGTTAGAATAAACTCAAGTAGATGCAGAGATATAGTATGGGGGCGATAGTACATTCGACACTCCCTTAGCTTGTAACACCATCCTATTTTCTGCATATATCTATCATGCCCTTTTCTTATTCACATACTGAAGAGTTACTAGATTTATGTAATGGCGCGTTTTGTAAGGTATAATAATTAAGTTATTTAATTATTTAAATAACGAATATATTGAATAAACGATAGTTGAACGTATAAATTATAATAATAATTATAATCGAGCCGTAACGACACGGCAGTTCGTTATTTGGCGAGTTGAAATTCAACTGAATGTACATGATTCATTTTAAATCGGATTTCTGTGAAACAAGAAACGTGTGGAGCTGGTGGAGTATATCTTTCTAGTGGAAGAGAAAAATCAGGATTTCGTCGTGTAGATTTTGAGATATGTCCAAATCAAATTTCAGAAAAGTCGTTATAGAATCGTTTATCGACTGTAACTGTTTATTCGATATAACTGGAGATCGGGTTTGAATTTAGATAAGGTTCTTTTGGGAAATAGTGATAATTTAATTTTTAGAATTTTATTGTAATTTTTAATTAATTAAATATGCGACTTTTTATTTGGGAGTATTTTGCACCCTGTAATCAACATTTTTGAGGTTTCAAAATATGAGTTAATCTACCGGTATTATCATATTTTTGGGATCGTGGCACCGAGCTGATTACAAAGGTATGTTTACTTCTGTCGACAACAGTTTGTAAAGGAAGGGAATTCTTTATCATGTAATGGAAAACTTTATAACATAAAAACAAGAGTCCACGTTTCATTTATTCCAACCGACCATTTCCTTTGGTTCAAAATAAAACACTTGGCCCCTAGAAAATCCACACGTGCTACCTACCACGCACGGTGTCTTCCTTCACACCAATTAGTACCCTTAGCGGTTAAATATCCTTGCCTATATAATCGTTAATAAGGTAAAGCTCCTTTTCTTTCCATTCTTCTGGTCAAAAATGAAGCCGCCAGTAATTCTCTTCCCAAACGAAAGTCTTGATTTCAAAAAAGAAAACAAATCATTCTAAAATCATACAAAACTCTATAAATCTCAAAGTTGATTTGGGTGAGTTCTTGATAGAAAGAGCATTAATTCCATCTAAGTATTTCTAGGTGCGATGACTATTCCTGGAACGCGGAAGCTAACAGAGGACCTAGGGTTTCGGTGTTGATTGTACTGGGGGTGTCGAGTCTGTTGAGGGTTGTGGCGTTAGATGAGGCGGAGGGTGTGCTTGTTTCGATGGTGGTTAGGGCCAGTCAGGTGACCGATGGCCTGAGATAAAGGAGTTTGAACAGATTCAGTTCAATCGAAGTTTTAAAGTAGGTAGTGGCGATTCGAGGACCGGGTTTGCTGGTGAACGGAGATGGGGTGTTAGCGGTGGCGTCGCTGGTGTCAGAGTTCGGTCCGGCGCATGATGATGACAGAGGTGGTGAAGATTTGGAAGCCGCGATGTTCAGGAGTCTGAAAATTCAAAGGGAATCGCGTTAAGGTATCGGTGATCTCCTCATTTGTTAAGTAAAACAATGTGATTAACGGACATATTAAAGATAATAATATATGTGTTGGGTACGGTGATAAATTTGAAATGAAAGGAAAGTGTCACTGTTCGTATACAATAAAAGGGGAAATTCGGACCTAGTGTAAATGGGAAGAACATGCTATGGTGGGTTCGTGTGTTATTGAGCGTTCATTGATGAAGAAAGTGATGAGCAGGAGCGGAAATTAGTTCATACCGGTAATGTTAAGGAAGAAATGGCCATTTAAGAAGTTCGGGTTCGAACCATCTGAGAGGGGTTAATTCGAATGTTTACCACGGTATACCATGAATTGGAAGGGGATGAATCATGAAGGAGAAGAGGCTGATAGAGTGGTGTATTTATGGTTTGGGAAGATGAAATACGAAATGAGTTTTGCTGGACCGAATATAAGAAAGGTAAAACCCAAAAGGATAAAATACTTAAGTTTTATTCAATTTAGATATGTACATAACTTGCGATCGTAATAACCATCGCATACGATATTAGAATCAGACGCGACTGAAACCATTGGGACCGTAACGAGGAGACTGTCGCTTGGAGTTGATGCGACTGGAATCTGAGATACTGGAATTTCGCAGAAATAAATTGTCCGTCTGAATCAAAGAGAGTTAATCGTTTTTAACGATAACAGTCCAATGTGAGTAAAACTCACCAACTCTAAATAGTTCTATTTTTACAGTGTATTCTTAGAACTGTTAACTATTGTCTATTTGACTGTGTGTTGAATGTTTGATTGAACTGCTAGTCAGTTAGTAGAGATGATATATATATGTATATATATATATATATATATATATATATAAACCGTCAAATAGTTATATGTTGATTCTGTTTAACAGAATATTATACTGGTGTTGTCTAACATCTGTGGTGCAGGGAAACAGGTTGGAGGAATCCAACTGGATTCCTCAACAGTTATTTTACTGTGATTTTTATATTGTGATATATAATGTGATGTATATAATCTGTGTGATTTTGTGTGGTGGGACGATATTTATCGTTGTTATATGGTGTGTTAAATACCATGAGAAATACCAAAATGTAGGAGAGGGGTTTTCAAAGTATATTTTGGAAATAGTTTATTTATATAAAATCAAGGGATTTTATATATATATATATATATATATAAGAAAAAGGATTCTGAATAATAAGGAATATAGTTGGTAAAAACAAATATAAAAGAATTATATTTGTAAATCAAATACAAGGGAATATATATGTTAATCGAATATAAGGGGATATATTTGTTAATCGAAATATAAAGGAATTATATTCATTAAAAGAAATATAAAGGATATTTATTTAGAGATTAAATAAATAGAATTAAACTAAAGGAGATATTTATTTGTTAAATAAATAGGAGTTAACCAAGTGAATTGGTCGAGTTAACCAAGTGAATTGGTCGAGTTAACCAAGTGAATTGGTCGAGTTAATCGAAGTGAATTTGTTAAGTTAAACTAAGTGAATTGGTTAGGGTAAATCAAAGTGAATTAGTTAAGTTAACTAAGTGGTTAATCGAAGTGAATTAGTTAAGTTAACTAAGTGGTTAATCCAAGTGAATTAGTTGAGTTAAACTAAGTGAATCGGTTAGAGTTAATCAACGTGAATTAGCTAAGTTAAACTAAGTGGATTAGTTCAGTTAATTGAGACGAGTTAACCAGTTAGGTTAAACCACTTGAGTTAATCAGTTAGAATTGACCAGTTAGAATTGACCAGTTAAAGTTAACCAGTCAGAGTTAACCAGTTAGGTTAAACCAGTTGAGTTGACCGGTTAGAGTTATCCAAGTGGAGTTAATCGTGTAGAGTTGTCGAATATCACTTATTCGAAGTAGAGTTATCGAATATAGTATATTCGAGGGAAGAGTTATCGAATATAGTTTATTCGAGTGGAGAAATCAAATGTTATTCATTTGAGAAGAGTTATCGAATATAGTTTATTCGAGCGGAGAAATCAAATGTTATTCATTTGAGAAGAGTTATCGAATATAGTTTATTTGAGTGGAGAAATCAAATGTTATTCATTTGAGAAGAGTTATCGAACATAGTTTATTCGAGTGAAGAAATCAAAGGTTATTCATTTGAGAAGAGTTATCGAATATTATTTACTCGAAGAGTAGTTATCGAATATTGGTTATTCGAAGTTAGTTAATCCAAAGGAGTTATTCGAAGTTAGTTAATCCGAAGGAGTTAGTCGAAGAGTTATTCGAAGTTAGTTAATCCAAAGGAGTTATTCGAAGTTAGTTAATCCGAAGGAGTTAATCGAAGAGTTAATCCGAAGGAGTTAGTCGAAGAGTTAATCCAAAGGAGTTATTCGAAGTTAGTTAATCCAAAGGAGTTAGTCGAAGAGTTAATCGAATATAGTTATTCGAAAGAAGGTGTTAATCGAATATGGTTATTCGAGTAAAGTTAAAAGAGTTAATCGAATTTAGTTATTCGAAATGAGTTATTCGAATTAGATATTTGAATAGAGTTAAACACATTAGAGTGATTCGAATTACTTATTCGAATAGAGTTAAACATGTAAGAGTTAATTGAATATTGGTTATTCAATTTGAGTTAATCGAATTTAGTTATTCGAGAAGAGTTAAATCGAATTTAGTTATTCGAAAGGAGTAAATCAATTTGAGTTAAGTTAATCGATTTGAATTAAGTTGAATCGAAATGGAGTAAATCGATTAGAATTAAGTTAATCGAGTTAGAGTAAATCGAATATTGGTTATTCGAAGGTAAGTTATTCGAATTAGTTATTCGAAGGAGTTAATCAAATGAGTCGATCCAAAAGAGTTAGTCGAATATTAATTATTCGAATAGAGATAAAGGAGTTATCGATTTTAGTTTGATCGAAAGGAGTTATCGATTAGTAAATCGAAAGGAGATTTTCGAATATAGCATATTCGAAAGAAAGAGATCGAATATTGTTTGTTCGAAAGAGAGAGATTTCGAATATGAGTTATTCGAAGAGAGATAATCGAATATAGGTTATTCGAAGAAGAATTAATCAAATAGAGATTACTCGAAGGAGAGTTATACGTCGAATTCGATTATAGCAAATTCGGGAAAGTACTAGTTACTTTCCAGGGTTTAAATCAAGATTTAGTTATTTATTTAGAAATTAGGTGTCTGTTAAATTATTCGAGTTAGGAGATAAAGTTATAATTTAGGAGAAATTGCAGAAGTAGGAATTATAACGTTATAGTTATAATCAAACGTTTTCATTTAAGAAGTGAATTCGTAACCTGAATCCGAGAATTTGCGTAAATAGATGATTGGAAAAAGTGAGTGATGAGCTTCATCTATTTCACAGTAAAGGACGTTGTTCAATTAAGGTCTGAGAGGTAATTATACCCCAACTTGATTGACTTCAGAATTGACAAAGGAATAGTTGTGGTTCGATCTAAAAGGTTGATTAGGAATAAAGCTAAGGAATAAGCGATAAATGGATTAAGCGAAACGATGTTTTATACAACGTTCATTGGAAATCCGTAAATGAGTTTTGGAAACGTTTTCCAAATATAGTCAGATATGTTTTCTAAACATAGAAAATGAAATGTTTTCATGATAAGAATTTAAGAAATAGAGTTAAGCAAATTCAGAAACTGACTGGAGAGGGTAAGTTGAACGGTTTTCTAAGTGACGATCTGATGTTGGTTTCGACCTTCCGAATTGATACTTAGAGAATTGTTCTCATACTAGTTACAGTTAGGGACTGATAGTTGCGAAATAATAGAGATGTGAAAATAAGCTATGGAAATGTTTTCCAATGATTAATAACATATATCTTCTAAATATATGAAATAAGGAAATATGAACATATGATGATTGATCGATCGAATTCCCATTTGGAAATAAGATCGTTGTTTGTACACCGACATGTTTTCATTTGATAGTTGAATCACAGACTATCAAAGTTTTTACCATTTTAACGTTGTTATTATGGAGAGACCGGTTGGATTATTGTAATGACCCAGGGATTTTCGGCCCCGAAAATCAACATAAATACCTTACCGTACTCATGTCGACCCTCCAAGCACCGAAAACACTGGATGGCTATTAGAAAGAAATTAGAGGGTGAGATAAGAAAGAAAGAAATATAAGAATAGAAGAAGAAGAAGCACCACACAGAGTCTCACACCGCAGCGGAACAAAATATAATACAGAAATAATCTTTATTGAAAGCTTTAAAATACTTATAATATCAGAGTACACATCTGGACAGTGATACTAATCTGTCCTCATATAACACACAGCGGAATAGTAATAATATCATATGTCTGGACTCTTCCAGCTCGTCTCTTCACAGCAGTCGATAACCTGAACCTGTACAACCCGGCCTAACCCGAGCATTTACAAAACACCGGGTCAGTCTGGTGAACCAGAGTGAGATAAACTCGCACAGTATTAAGGGTAATCATCCAAATTGATTTTTAAGTTCACAAATCCTTTCAAAAGAAAAGGATAATCGTAAGACCAAATCCACACATAAATACGGACGGTTTTTACCTTACGATAACCCAAAACATTTTTGAAACCAATATCTTGTCTGATATTATAATAATGTCTAAATACAAGTAAATAGAAATCTAGTAGAACGCTTGCATCTCACGCTCTACATATATAGTATACAATCAAAATCGCAGGCGCTTATTGGAGTTTGGATTCCCAACTATGACAAGGTATGGGACCACCTGCTGATAGTGTATCTCTAGAGACGAATACACGGGGTTCAACAAGAACGTCTTGCAACCCGGCCCTCACATGACCGACCACTCATTTCGCTTGAGTGTATCGAATGTATATCACCGACGGTTGGGATCAGCAACCGTCTCCCGACAAGGGACAGCATCGAAACATAGATTAAGAAACAAATAGGATTTTCTCTATATAGGTGATTATACACCCTAATGGGAGCGACCCACATAGCCATGCTGCCTGCCCGATTTTTGTCATTTCCCGGTTGATGAGGCTTGAGGCCAGAATTAACTCTTGACATCTGGTCGTCATTTACTCTGAATGCCACATCGTCAGATCCGTCAAATATCACTAACTGATATCCACAAAAGTACTCTAGCTGGAAGCTAAGAGAACGGCAATTTCCCCGCCAACAACCATAGCACGTTTGAAGAAATCAACGTACGTGACCCTTTGGAAATACTCTGTCAGACATCCGTCCATACAAGTCATCCAGGAACAGGATGAACCGAAGGTACTCTTCCACCGCATCCATATAGGAATCACCCCATGGATCAGTAGCGAGAAGTCCTTGCAACCCGTAGATTCCAACCACGACAGAATCACAGCTTATCTCTGCTTGCCAGGCAGAGAAAATTAGTGGTTCTTCCGTTCATGAAAATCCACGGTCTTCAATGCTCCATCTCGATCATCTCCTGATATCTTCACGTATTTGTTGGTCGGAATGGTTTTCGAATATAAATTCGATCCCGGTCTTTCCATACCAACAATCGTATTGGGCGGGTTTGATAGTCGGTGTTTTAACTATCAAAATATACAGTGTTTCAATCATGACACTCCAATGAGTTCACTGGTTAAGTATTCAGCATCACCTGGCCTTTTAACACTTGATTTACTTTGTTAAATCAAAACTTCTAACTCTGATAATATTTAAAAATACGATATTTGAATAACTCTAATTCGATTTAACTCTAATCGATTAACTCTAATTAATTAACTTTAACCGGTTAATTCTAATCGACCAATTCGACTTAATCAACTCCTATCGATTAACTAATATTCGACTTAACACCATTCGCTTGACTCTAGATCACAGCGATCACAATGGTTACGCCTGATTCCCTCAGGAAACATCCGACCGCCGTAGGCTATCTGCAGCCCTGCGAATTACGCTAGCAGTCGTACGCAATGGCAACTTACCTTGAATACTATGTTTGCTTAACTCTAGCTTGAGTAACTATATTCCTATATACTAATGTCCTCAGAACCCTTACGTTATAATACTTAGTAAATTAACTTATAACCGTATATAATTTCCACTCAATTCTCCTTTCAAACATTTGTTACATCCATCCTTTATTATTTACATTGGGGAATCCATTAGATCTAATAAGGAAATTTATAGTACCTATGTTATAACGTTGTTTAGATTCATAGCACATATGTTATAACCATAGCATTATAATTACTATTTAGATTTACAAACAACAGCACTATAATCGCTGTTTAGGTTTACAAAACATTTACCATAGCAACAACGCTAAACTCGCTATTAGATTCACAAAACATATATTATAACAACAGTGCTAAAGTCGCTGTTTAGATTTCAAAACATATTCACTAACGTCCCTTACGATTACCAACTAATACTATTTTCAGAAAATCCCGATGTTGTTCGAGTTGGGGTATTTTAAATTACCTCTCAGACCTTGATCAAACAATGTTCTTATCCTCGAATAAATATCAGTTGTAATCCAACACCAAAATTCCACCAAATCTTAAAACAAATCCCATTATTAATTTGATTTGGTTAAACAACTCTCCGATCCCCTTCTTTACCCAAGTTCACCTTCGATTTCTTTTACCAATCTCCTTTCAAAAACTATTCAACCATTTCCCACTATGGCATTTTATTACACTTCGATTCCCTTTTGAAAAGTAATTTTCCATTCAAAAGAAATTTCTAAATTATTAATTAAAGTAATAATTTAACCCAACCATTAACTACATTCGTAGTTAAATTCCTTTATTATCTAGAATAAATAGTAAACCCCTTTTAAAACCTTATTTAAATTTAAACAATCTTTGTTTAACTATCCTGTTAAAACACATTAATTTGATAAACAAATCCAGTTCACAACGGTCGATTTTATTTAACTCAAACCTCGATTTTCTTATTAACTGAATTCAATTACTC
This sequence comes from Allium sativum, assembly GCA_030737875.1. Taxonomy (NCBI): domain Eukaryota; kingdom Viridiplantae; phylum Streptophyta; class Magnoliopsida; order Asparagales; family Amaryllidaceae; genus Allium; species Allium sativum. The sequence continues at coordinate 992,462,582 of CM060924.1, read as the reverse complement.
TTTACTTCAAATTAATTAAAATTATAATTTATTTGAATAAATTCCTTTAATTGTTTTTTTGCAAACAATTTCCAAAGTGTAAACATTCGACTCATCTCTATTTCCCCTACTTGTAATCCGATTGACATCAGCATTTACTTTATCAAATAAATTAATATCAAATCAAAGTCCTAAATAAGTAAAATATTTATTTCTCTTTAATAAATTTTATTCAAAATAATATATTTCAAAGTCTAACTCTGGTTATAAAATAAATTTTTATAACCTCAGCTCTAACGATTCACCTGACTGTGAATTATATTTATAAACCGATTGATTCTATAGGCCATACTCTGCCAAACACTTAACCCACTGGTTTAAACCAAACAGATGTTGATTATCCAGTCAATAAACAACAACTAATCAATCACATTTAACTAATGATAATATAACAACCATTTCACATCAACCAAATAACAGAACAATTCAAACAATTAAACACGTTTATAAATAAACGTGACCAACAGGGTGAGTTACCTCCATTGGATCCAATCGTTAACATAACGATTTGGTATTTCATTGAAATTAAACACGGTTTAATGTCATCGGTTAAATCAACAGATCAATGTATAACTAGCAAAATAGTCAACCATTGGCAAGTAGAGCACACAGAATAAAAACACCCAATTTATATAAAATATAAAAAGGGAAAACTGAGTGAGTTTAACTCACCTCGATTTGGTTTGTTGAAGCCGTTCAGTTACAGTTAAATTAAACAGTCGTTTAATTTAACTGTAATTTCCAACTGTCTCCATTCCTGATCAAAACAGTTCCATCACGTTCTTTTCTTCACGACGATTCAGCATTATTTATTTGCTAGATTCTGATCATATAATAAGATGTTATTTAATTTTAGCACATGATGTTTAATTAAATAATTTGTCCTTTTAAGTATAAATTTATTTGACTTATTACTTTTAAATCAACGGTAACCCCGACCGCTGTTCTTTCTTCTCAACATTTCGTTGCCTCTGTTCCCGTTAGTACCTGAACAAATTAAAAACATTTGTAAGTAATATTTTTTATTTTATTTTGGGTAATTACTTTCATTCGCTCCTGGAAAATTTTGGTCCCATACTTAATCTCTTCTGCTTCCTGGTTCTGTATTTCGATCCCATTTAGGCTCCTGCATAAACTCTCAGTTGTTACTATTTTTAAATTAATAATAATTTCTTAATATACTTAGTCAGAACTTAATTGTGTTTTAGTCAAACCATGTTTAGGCCGATACTTCTTCCCGCTGTTCAACCGCTGCCTTCAATCTCCGTTCCTTAAAACCAAAATGATCCAATCCCTTCGTTCTGAAACCTCAACCGCACACACCAGGATGGACCACCGCTCGCCCCAGAGATCACCTGACGCGCCCTCCTCCGGTGGTAGGAATCTTGATCAGGCCGTACCAGGTTCAGCGCTGTACTGACGTTGATACTCGCCGCCCCAAAACTCCCTGCTCGAAGTCCCCCTTCCTTCTAAACCCAGTACCCACGTTAAGAATGGAACCCGCACCACTTCTCCGCCCAGTACATGCTGACGCCCCCTCTTCTTCTTCTTTTTTTTTTTCTATTTTTGGGTTCGGTTTGGATATTATTATTATTTTTATAGGAAAAATGGGTTTCAAGAAAATAATAACAAATGAAGTAGCAGTTGTTATATAGGAAGAAATACGTGTACAGCACGGTGTTTAGGGGTATAGGCCTGCTCAAAAGGTGTAGGCTAGCTGCGGTTTTCAAAAACTTGTTTGGCCGCCAAGAAAAAGAGAGTGTGGGACGCAAGGAATGGTAAAGTCCAAAAACAAGAAATGGACATATATTTGGGACGCAAGGCAACTAAATATTTGTCACGCAGCTTAAACAAAACATCAGTTTCGCGTTACGTGTATCATTTCATATAGTGTATGTAACGTATGGCACAACATAATAGTGTTTTATTATAACGAACTTGCATGTGAGTGATTGTTTGTTTTTAAAAAAAAATCACCATTTATAATTTCTGTTTACTGATAAAAAGGCTATTCTAGATGTAAAACGATATTCCGGACCCAATGGGACAGGTTTCGTCGCAATCTGAGGTCGTTTGAAAAAAATTCCTTTATCTATTTAAATACGCGCTATAGAAATTGAACGGGCGTTTATGGCTACCGTGACCACATACGACATCGGTTTGCCACGCAACTCAACACCGTGCAATAATTTAACGTTACGGTCCCAATGAAACTGGTTTCATCGAAAACAGAGTCCGTTTGCAAAATGGCTATTTTAAAGGCCTATAATTAAATAACGGTTTTCCATAGCGACTATTTCAAAATTTGATTTGGCCATAACTATCAAACTATAACACGAAATCTGGATTTTTCTCTTTTATATGAAAATTATCGTCAATACGGTCCCAACCTGTCTTGTTTCACAGAAATCCGACTTATATCGAATCATGTATTCTTAGTTGAAGTTCAAAATTCGAATTTACGAACTGCGCGCCATTTTCAAACTCGATTTATAATATATAAATTATATAACGTTCAATCATCGTTTTAAATAACGAATTAAATATTAAAACCCATTATATTCCCAAATATAATATTTAAAATAAATAAATTGAATTAAATATTCGACGGCCAAAAACACGGGTCGTTACATTCTTCCCCCCTTAAAATAATTTCGTCCTCGAAATTGCTAAGGTAAGAAAGGACGTTACAAACCCATTTATTTCCAAATCCAATTTATTTTAAATCAAAATCGATTCAATATGGTAAATAAATATTTTCAAAAATATTGAAAATTTTCTAACTCCTTAAATTCCCGAAAAATTTCGTCAGCACCTCCTATGTACGGCTCAATCGGTACAACTACGATTCGCCTTTCTAGGCCTTCTACAATCCAAAAGAAAATAAAACAGCCAAGCGGCTTGCTAAATTGGCTCATAAATCACCAAACCCATATAAAGTAAACGTGTACCTTTTTGTCGGGCATATCATTATATCCCTCCGTCTGCTACTCTGTCAGCATATACAACTGCATTCCCCAAACAAAATTCCAGTTTTATCCTCAAAACCAAATCCTTTACGCGTCCAAGCCAGATCTCATTCTTAACTCAATTTCCATCCATTCTCAATCTCAACTCTTACTTACCAGTCCAACACCATCTTAGATTCCTGTCTCACAATTCAAAATCTGATTCGAATTGATATATTATATCCCTATTCAATTGCCAGTTAATTTGTTTCAGTTCAATTCATATTTACTTGCACAAATTCCTATTAAATTTTGTTTTTGTTCAACAATTTTCCCTGGGAGTTTTTAAGCAGTTCGGCTCTTTCAAAAATCAAATATTCCTTTTCAGAATTCAAAACAACTTGTTTCAATCAAAGCAATTCAAAACACAATCTTTTGGTAGTAATCCATCATTTAGAACTCGGAAATGAACACTGATGATGTGGCCAGCATCCTCAGAGTTATTCCCCAGCTATCAAGTGAGTTCAATACTGTAACATTTCAAAATTCCAATTTTAAATACTTTCCTTTTGAAATCTATTTCAAAATAAAATTCACGATGCTTGTAAACAATTTAAAATCTCCCAGGATTTTAAAATTCTCTTATATTCAATTCAAATCCCTTTATGAACACTTTTCCCAGTTTTCAGCATTTTAATTCTAGTTCTGATTTAATTCAGATTTAATTCATCTGTTTTCATATTATACGAATTCTAATTGGTTATTTATATAACCATTTCACTTTTCTTATAATCTCATTTGATTATAATAACAAACAACACATCCAATATACTATAGTACTTCAAATATTAATCATCCTTTTATATTAAAATATAATTTGGGTAAAATTATTTCATTTACCCTCTTCCAAAACATACTGCGTCGGTTTATCATACTTGAGTGTTTAGAAACTCCTATCGATACAGTGGATCAAACTGATCGACCAGAATTCACAAACAACTCAACCCAATAAATCTCCACAATATAAAACAATTTTTTATAAAATCTACAAATACGTTCACTCGTATATGTACACTCAAACTCAATCTAGGGTATTGCTAACCCCATCTCTACTGAGTCACGCCACAGAGCAAAGGTAATCACATAACCAATAGCTCTGATACCACTGTAACGACCTAGGGATTTTCGGCCCCGAAAATCAACATAAATACCTTACCGTACTCATGTCGACCCTCCAAGCACCGAAAACACTGGATGGCTATTAGAAAGAAATTAGAGGGTGAGATAAGAAAGAAAGAAATATAAGAATATAAGAAGAAGAAGCACCACACAGAGTCTCACACCGCAGCGGAACAAAATATAATACAGAAATAATCTTTATTGAAAGCTTTAAAATACTTACAATATCAGAGTACACATCTGGACAGTGATACTAATCTGTCCTCATATAACACACAGCGGAATAGTAATAATATCATACGTCTGGACTCTTCCAGCTCGTCTCTTCACAGCAGTCGATAACCTGAACCTGTACAACCCGGCCTAACCCGAGCATTTACAAAACACCGGGTCAGTCTGGTGAACCAGAGTGAGATAAACTCGCACAGTATTAAGGGTAATCATCCAAATTGATTTTTAAGTTCACAAATCCTTTCAAAAGAAAAGGATAATCGTAAGACCAAATCCACACATAAATACGGACGGTTTTTACCTTACGATAACCCAAAACATTTTTGAAACCAATATCTTGTCTGATATTATAATAATGTCTAAATACAAGTAAATAGAAATCTAGTAGAACGCTTGCATCTCATGCTCTACATATATAGTATACAATCAAAATCGCAGGCGCTTATTGGAGTTTGGATTCCCAACTATGACAAGGTATGGGACCACCTGCCGATAGTGTATCTCTAGAGACGAATACACGGGGTTCAACAAGAACGTCTTGCAACCCGGCCCTCACATGACCGACCACTCATTTCGCTTGAGTGTATCGAATGTATATCACCGACGGTTGGGATCAGCAACCGTCTCCCGACAAGGGACAGCATCGAAACATAGATTAAGAAACAAATAGGATTTTCTCTATATAGGTGATTATACACCCTAATGGGAGCGACCCACAGCCATGCTGCCTGCCCGATTTTTATCATTTCCCGGTTGATGAGGCTTGAGGCCAGAATTAACTCTTGACATCTGGTCGTCATTTACTCTGAATGCCACATCGTCAGATCCGTCAAATATCACTAACTGATATCCACAAAAGTACTCTAGCTGGAAGCTAAGAGAACGGCAATTTCCCCGCCAACAACCATAGCACGTTTGAAGAAATCAACGTACGTGACCCTTTGGAAATACTCTGTCAGACATCCGTCCATACAAGTCATCCAGGAACAGGATGAACCGAAGGTACTCTTCCACCGCATCCATATAGGAATCACCCCATGGATCAGTAGCGAGAAGTCCTTGCAACCCGTAGATTCCAACCACGACAGAATCACAGCTTATCTCTGCTTGCCAGGCAGAGAAAATTAGTGGTTCTTCCGTTCATGAAAATCCACGGTCTTCAATGCTCCATCTCGATCATCTCCTGATATCTTCACGTATTTGTTGGTCGGAATGGTTTTCGAATATAAATTCGATCCCGGTCTTTCCATACCAACAATCGTATTGGGCGGGTTTGATAGTCGGTGTTTTAACTATCAAAATATACAGTGTTTCAATCATGACACTCCAATGAGTTCACTGGTTAAGTATTCAGCATCACCTGGCCTTTTAACACTTGATTTACTTTGTTAAATCAAAACTTCTAACTCTGATAATATTTAAAAATACGATATTTGAATAACTCTAATTCGATTTAACTCTAATCGATTAACTCTAATTAATTAACTTTAACCGGTTAATTCTAATCGACCAATTCGACTTAATCAACTCCTATCGATTAACTAATATTCGACTTAACACCATTCGCTTGACTCTAGATCACAGCGATCACAATGGTTACGCCTGATTCCCTCAGGAAACATCCGACCGCCGTAGGCTATCTGCAGCCCTGCGAATTACGCTAGCAGTCGTACGCAATGGCAACTTACCTTGAATACTATGTTTGCTTAACTCTAGCTCGAGTAACTATATTCCTATATACTAATGTCCTCAGAACCCTTACGTTATAATACTTAGTAAATTAACTTATAACCGTATATAATTTCCACTCAATTCTCCTTTCAAACATTTGTTACATCCATCCTTTATTATTTACATTGGGGAATCCATTAGATCTAATAAGGAAATTTATAGTACCTATGTTATAACGCTGTTTAGATTCATAGCACATATGTTATAACCATAGCATTATAATTACTATTTAGATTTACAAACAACAGCACTATAATCGCTGTTTAGGTTTACAAAACATTTACCATAGCAACAACGCTAAACTCGCTATTAGATTCACAAAACATATATTATAACAACAGTGCTAAAGTCGCTGTTTAGATTTCAAAACATATTCACTAACGTCCCTTACGATTACCAACTAATACTATTTTCAGAAAATCCCGATGTTGTTCGAGTTGGGGTATTTTAAATTACCTCTCAGACCTTGATCAAACAATGTTCTTATCCTCGAATAAATATCAGTTGTAATCCAACACCAAAATTCCACCAAATCTTAAAACAAATCCCATTATTAATTTGATTTGGTTAAACAACTCTCCGATCCCCTTCTTTACCCAAGTTCACCTTCGATTTCTTTTACCAATCTCCTTTCAAAAACTATTCAACCATTTCCCACTATGGCATTTTATTACACTTCGATTCCCTTTTGAAAAGTAATTTTCCATTCAAAAGAAATTTCTAAATTATTAATTAAAGTAATAATTTAACCCAACCATTAACTACATTCGTAGTTAAATTCCTTTATTATCTAAAATAAATAGTAAACCCCTTTTAAAACCTTATTTAAATTTAAACAATCTTTGTTTAACTATCCTGTTAAAACACATTAATTTGATAAACAAATCCAGTTCACAACGGTCGATTTTATTTAACTCAAACCTCGATTTTCTTATTAACCGAATTCAATTACTCTTTACTTCAAATTAATTAAAATTATAATTTATTTGAATAAATTCCTTTAATTGTTTTTTTGCAAACAATTTCCAAAGTGTAAACATTCGACTCATCTCTATTTCCCCTACTTGTAATCCGATTGACATCAGCATTTACTTTATCAAATAAATTAATATCAAATCAAAGTCCTAAATAAGTAAAATATTTATTTCTCTTTAATAAATTTTATTCAAAATAATATATTTCAAAGTCTAACTCTGGTTATAAAATAAATTTTTATAACCTCAGCTCTAACGATTCACCTGACTGTGAATTATATTTATAAACCGATTGATTCACCCACTGGTTTAAACCAAACAGATGTTGATTATCCAGTCAATAAACAACAACCAATCAATCACATTTAACTAATGATAATATAACAACCATTTCACATCAACCAAATAACAGAACAATTCAAACAATTAAACACGTTTATAAATAAACGTGACCAACAGGGTGAGTTACCTCCGTTGGATCCAATCGTTAACATAACGATTTGGTATTTCATTGAAATTAAACACGGTTTAATGTCATCGGTTAAATCAACAGATCAATGTATAACTAGCAAAATAGTCAACCATTGGCAAGCAGAGCACACAGAATAAAAACACCCAATTTATATAAAATATAAAAAGGGAAAACTGAGTGAGTTTAACTCACCTCGATTTGGTTTGTTGAAGCCGTTCAGTTACAGTTAAATTAAACAGTCGTTTAATTTAACTGTAATTTCCAACTGTCTCCATTCCTGATCAAAACAGTTCCATCACGTTCTTTTCTTCACGACGATTCAGCATTATTTATTTGCTAGATTCTGATCATATAATAAGATGTTATTTAATTTTAGCACACGATGTTTAATTAAATAATTTATCCTTTTAAGTATAAATTTATTTGACTTATTACTTTTAAATCAACGGTAACCCCGACCGCTGTTCTTTCTTCTCAACATTTCGTTGCCTCTGTTCCCGTTAGTACCTGAACAAATTAAAAACATTTGTAAGTAATATTTTTTTTATTTTGGGTGATTACTTTCATTCACTCCTGGAAAATTTTGGTCCCATACTTAATCTCTTCTGCTTCCTGGTTCTGTATTTCGATCCCATTTAGGCTCCTGCATAAACTCTCAGTTGTTACTATTTTTAAATTAATAATAATTTCTTAATATACTTAGTCAGAACTTAATTGTGTTTTAGTCAAACCATGTTTAGGCCGATACTTCTTCCCGCTGTTCAACCGCTGCCTTCAATCTCCGTTCCTTAAAACCAAAATGATCCAATCCCTTCGTTCTGAAACCTCAACCGCACACACCAGGATGGACCACCGCTCGCCCCAGAGATCACCTGACGCGCCCTCCTCCGGTGGTAGGAGTCTTGATCAGGCCGTACCAGGTTCAGCGCTGTACTGACGTTGATACTCGCCGCCCCAAAACTCCCTGCTCGAAGTCCCCCTTCCTTCTAAACCCAGTACCAACGTTAAGAATGGAACCCGCACCACTTCTCCGCCCAGTACATGCTGACGCCCCCTCTTCTTCTTTTTTTTTTTTTTCTATTTTTGGGTTCGGTTTGGATATTATTATTTTTTTTATAGGAAAAATGGGTTTCAAGAAAATAATAACAAATGAAGTAGCAGTTGTTATATAGAAAGAAATACGTGTACAGCACGGTGTTTAGGGGTATAGGCCTGCTCAAAAGGTGTAGGCTAGCTGCGGTTTTCAAAAACTTGTTTGGCAGCCAAGAAAAAGAGAGTGTGGGACGCAAGGAATGGTAAAGTCCAAAAACAAGAAATGGACATATATTTGGGACGCAAGGCAACTAAATATTTGTCACGCAGCTTAAACAAAACATCAGTTTCGCGTTACGTGTATCATTTCATATAGTGTATGTAACGTATGGCACAACATAATAGTGTTTTATTATAACGAACTTGCATGTGAGTGATTGTTTGTTTTTAAAAAAAATCACCATTTATAATTTCTGTTTACTGATAAAAAGGCTATTCTAGATGTAAAACGATATTCCGGACCCAATGGGACAGGTTTCGTCGCAATCTGAGGTCGTTTGAAAAAAATTCCTTTATCTATTTAAATACGCGCTATAGAAATTGAACGGGCGTTTATGGCTACCGTGACCACATACGACATCGGTTTGCCACGCAACTCAACACCATGCAATAATTTAACGTTACGGTCCCAATGAAACTGGTTTCATCGAAAACAGAGTCCGTTTGCAAAATGGCTATTTTAAAGGCCTATAATTAAATAACGGTTTTCCATAGCGACTATTTCAAAATTTGATTTGGCCATAACTATCAAACTATAACACGAAATCTGGATTTTTCTCTTTTATATGAAAATTATCGTCAATACGGTCCCAACCTGTCTTGTTTCACAGAAATCCGACTTATATCGAATCCTGTATTCTCAGTTGAAGTTCAAAATTCGAATTTACGAACTGCGCGCCATTTTCAAACTCGATTTATAATATATAAATTATATAACGTTCAATCATCGTTTTAAATAACGAATTAAATATTAAAACCCATTATATTCCCAAATATAATATTTAAAATAAATAAATTGAATTAAATATTCGACGGCCAAAAACACGGGTCGTTACAATTATTATCCAAAGAACCACTCTGTATTGGCATAAGCGTTGCGAGCAATATCTGCCAAAGATAAATTGAAGACGGAGTAAAGCGCAAGGGCTGTTGTATAAGTCTTAGATAACAGTGACTAAGATGGATATACTGAATAGTGCCTTCGGTTTGTCCAGTCCCAGGACAACGTATATGGAAGAAGGTCTGACAGAGTATATCCAATGGATCGCGTAAGTTGATCTGTTCAAACGTATTCACGTTTGGTGGTGGAGGAATTCGTTTCTCTTAGCTGTATACCCGTGTTATTTTTGGATAAGTCAATTTGTGATTTGGCGGGTATGACAATGTGGCATTCAAAGTGAATGATGATCAGATGTTCTGAAGATAGACGTAGCTTCTAGCCTCACACCAGGAAGTAACAAAAGTTGGGCTAGGCAGCATGGCTAGTTGGGTCATCCCCAAGCAGGGTGTATTGTCACCGATCTAGTGAATATTCATATTTATACTTCTTTTTGATTATGTATCTTCGGATGACGGTTTGATGGCCTATAACCGTGGTGGCAATATATTCGCGACACTCAAGCTAAATGAGTGAGCGGTCATGTGTGGCCGGGTTGCAAGACGTTCTTGTTGAACCTGAGTGTATCACCTCTAGATTACACTATTCAGAAGGTGCTCCCATACCTTGTCTGTTGGAATCCATTCTCCGATAAGCGCCCTGCGGTTTATGATTTTTTACTATGTATGTAGAACGTGAGATGCAAGCGTTTCTGCTAGATTGATACCTATTTGTACTTAGACATTATTATAATATCACAATGATATTGCTTGTCAAAGTTGTTCAGATACTCATAAGGGAAAAACCCGTTCCGTATTCACGGCGTGGTCTTATGAGATATCCTATAATTGTTTTAAACTGTTTTACTCATACCAGTCCCATGACTGACCCGGAGTTTACTTTGTTGTTTTCCCTAAACTCTTGGGTGCCTAAATTTGTACGGGCAGTCAAGTAGTCGGGATTTACAGATATACTTGGAGAGCTAGGAGCAGGAGACTTCAAGATTCTATAGCTATAGTTATTTCCACTGTGTTGTAAGTGTTGTACTCTGATAAGTGCTATTGTATATATATAACTGTTTACTTCAAAGTTATGTTATATATTATATGTTATTCGTTCCGCTGTGAGATTCGTGTTACTCTGATGATTCTGATGTTCTTCTTCTTCTTCTATTCTATTAGTTCTATCTTTTCTTTCTCACCTTCTAAATTCTTTCACTAACGTTCGCGGAATTTCCGACTCTCGAGGAGTCGGAAATTTCCAGCCGTTACAATTTACTCAGGCTTTATGTCTGACCCTATTTTCTTTTCGTCTTCTTTTCTTTCGTCCCCCCCCCCCCAGGTCCACAGGGAGGAAACAGCTCAGTCAGGCTCTGTACAAGCTCCAAGAATGTAGATGTATGATTTGGGTCTCTTTTGCTCGGACTATGGCTTTGGATATCACTATGGGGATTTTTGTCACTTTATTTATGTTTTATGCTTCTATAATAATCAAGATAGTTATGAGGTTGTAATGATGGAAGTATTTTGAGACAATTATGGAATGTTTTGTTTGGAACACGTATTGAAGAAATAAAAGTCTGTTCGTTTCCGTTGTTTAAAATATGTGTATTTATATCTGTCTTGAGTTTATCTGTGGCTTTTACTTATAAACCTCCACCAAAATTAAGGCATTCCCTTCGTGAGTGACCTTAACGGAGGTGGGGTGTTTCACTTGGTATCAGAGCATAGGTTTACCAGGCAAGATAAAAGTTTTTGAAATTTGTTTTCAAAAAGAAAGTTTAAAGAAGCATTTTTCAAGAAAAAGTGTTATATTTATAAAATGACAAAATCCCCCAAATCCATATGCACTATCTCTCTCTATCCTTCGTTTTGAATCTTCCCTTTCTGTTTCAGCATGTCGGGGGACTTTACTCCCTAGCTACAGATGCTTTTACTCCTCCTCCTCCTCTACGTGAACCAGCAATCGGAAGAATCGCCGAACAAGAAGACGGATAATAGTCAAGGAGGAAAGGACCACAACAATAATAACATAACACGTGAGAAAAGGAAATGTTATTTCTGTGGCATTGTTGGACATTGTAATGACCCGTATTCTACACATCATAGGATCGTAGAATATTTATTTCTTTCTCATAAGAAGTCGTATGGTCATGTAACTTTGGGAAACATCTATTAGAGTCATTTCCCATGCTTATGATTTTTGTCGATTTTTAAATGACCATTTTGCCCCTAGTTGGTACTGTTTTGTCCATAACTTTTGATTGGAAAGGAATTTTGACCTGAAACCACTTCCATTAGATTCGTTTGATGGTTTACCTTTCCGTAGAGTGGTCATAATAGCCAAAAGGACTTACCGTTTGGGAGATATGGCTGAAACAAGGTTTGGGGGGTGAAAAACTGCTTAACCGGGCCAAATCGGGTGATTAGTGAGTAGGCCCATAACCCATTTCGGGATTAGTGTTATGAGAGGGCTGAAATGAGATGGAGAATCATTCCATTTCAGTTTTCTAGCCTCCACTTATCACCAAGGATCCCTAAAAATGGCCTCTAACCTCTAAATCACCTCCAAATCATCTTTTGGTCAAGGATTTGGCTTAGCAACCCCTAATCAAGGAAGATCTTCACCAAATCAACATAGGAGCTACTGTTGGCATTGAGATTCACATCAAATCAGAGAATTATTTCAGATCTTAGTTTATTTTGTGGCTAAGGTGAGTGATTTGCATAGTTTTACACTAATTATGGCTAATTAGGGGTGATTAGTGCTAATTAGCGAATTTAAGCATGATAAAATTTGGAAAAATATTAATAAATTCCTAAATGATGTTTTAGACCTCTGATATGAATTTGGGTTAATTTGGTTAAGTTTTGCTAATCCTATCATTAGTTTCACCTAAACATGCTTAGGGGGAAATATGGGATTTTGGGTATGTTTGATCCATTTCAACCAATTATATTGATGTTTTGATGTTTGTGGTTGATCATGTATGTTGCTATGACTGTATGAAATGCTTTGTGATTGATTTCAATAGTTAGAATGGTCGAAAACATCGTCGAATGGCGTAAACACTTGGTGGAACAGTTGCAGAAAACAGTGCAGGGTTCGGATCGGATCGGATAAGGGGGCTCGGATCGGATATGTTGAACTGAGCAAAGGATCCGATCGAATCGGAACCCAACACTTGGGAAAAATGGCAAAAAGGAAGGCCACGCTAGCTGAACTGGGATCGGATCGGATAAAAGAAGACGGATCGGATCGAGGAGGACGGATCGGAGCGGAAATATGAAGACGAATCAGAGCGGGAGCACGAAAGCGGATCGGATAGGAGCATATGAAGGGAGCATGAAGACGGATCGAAAGTACGAACCAAGAAGGGACACCCGATCCGACCCGAAGGGAAGCACCTGACCCGACCCGAAGAGAAGCATCTGACTCGTACCCAGAGGAGTGCCGACCCGAACCGCACCAGAAGGAGACCCGACCCGAACGGATGAAGGACACCGACCCGAACCGATGGCTTGAGGAGGAACCCGACCCGACCCAGTATTGACCAATAACCCGAGATGAAAGGTAGTCCAATAGGGGAAGTTAGAGCTCAGGATCCAATTGGGAACCAAGGAGTTCACTTCATGGTTGGACTTTGCTGCGGGACGTGCGCTAAGGAGTCATCGACGTTCATAACTTCGATTCACCACTAAAAAGGAACGATGGGCTACTTATCAGTGCAGTAGGGTCATTATGACCTGAGGGGCAAGGTGATGGTAGCAAGACTACGTTATCAGTGCAGTAGGGTCATATGACCTTAGGGGCAAGGTGATGCGTAGTAAGACTATGAGCCAGTGCAGTGGGGTTCTTGTGACTCCATGGGGCAGAGTGGACATAGTAAGGATTGGTAAGGCTATGAGCCAGTGCAGTGGGGTTCTTGTGACTCCATGGGGCAAAGTGGACATAGCAAAGGATTAGTGGCTACGTTATCAGTGCAGTGAAGCCATTTATGACTTCATGGGGCAAAGTGATCATAGCGAGGAATGTTGGGTGATCGAAGTGGTGAATATCGTATGCTTTAAGCACTGAGTGAGAGATGTGAGGATGGATGCTATGCTTTATTGTTTGCCATCATTATGACATGCACACCTCCCCCACCTCCGTATCTTTACACCGTTTGATATGGTACCTTAGAGTGTTGTACAGTATGTAGTGCTAACTCTTTGGTTGCAGGTCCAGGTTCAGGTATGTTTTAGTCTACCTGTTATTGTTCACTTTAGATGCTTATCGCTCATACCAGGCTTTATGTCTGACCCAGAGTTTTATGTCTCCTCTTATTACTCTGGGTGCTCACACGAGCAGACTAGAGACAGGTTAGCTGGTGATGTGCGAGTAGCTGATTCGGAGGCGGGCAGGAGGCTTCCGCGTATGATATATATATACACATTCTCCCTGTGTCGTTGGTGGTCGCTACTTGGGCATTAGTAGCGTACCTCATTTATCTTACTTCTGCTTTGAGACAGTTTGAAAATTGTAATAAGCTGTATTCTGAATTTCCGCTGCTATGATGTTTAGTTCTGATTTTCAGCTTATGCACTGTCTCTCCTGTTTTATGTCAAGTATGTTATTATTATATTTTGTTCTATGCGCTGTGAGACATTCTACAAGTTCTTTGTATGTTCATTTCCTTCTTCCTTTTCTTTCTGACGACCCGTTCCATGCTAACTGGACATGTGTACAGCGCACTGTTGGAGTAAATGTCGGTTGGTGCGGAGCGGGCCGTCACACTTGGTATCAGAGCTCTAGGTTGCGTAGTTAACCTAGGGAAAGACACTAGGGAGAGATAGTACGTATATGAGAGCGCGTATTTGTGATTATTTTGGTTTTCAAAAGCTATGAATATATATACTATTAGTAGTATAAAGATGAAGTCGCACTGCACTAGCACCACAATGGGGTCGTTAATCATTTGCTTTTTACAGATTAACGATGAGCCGAGACACGAGGGGTGCAGGTAGAGGGACCAACCAAGGGAATGTCGCTGACATGAGGGCAATGTTTACTAACCTCATGAGAGACATGCTTAGAGAAGTGCAAGGGGCAATTCCCAATCCTGGAGTTGGTGTTGGCCCAATAGTGCAGGCGCCTAGGGTCGATTTCGCCAAGTTGTGCAAAGATTACACTAATCTTGGTGGAAAGCCGTTCCACGGAACGGAGTCGGCCACGGATGTTCAAGATTGGATGGATAGCTGTGACCGTATCTTCGATGACTTGGGTCTTGAGGATGCGATGAAGAGAAGGCTAGCGTCTCGTCAGCTGCAAGGGCGAGCGATGAATTGGTGGAATGCTATCAGAACAGCTACTCCAGAGGATCAAGTTACTTGGGATCAGTTCAAGGCTCGCTTTAGCGAGAAGTTTATTCCAGCTGCCCAGAAGTCAGTGTTGTTTAAGAGGTTCTTGGAACTCAAGTAGAACGTAAGGGCAGTTTCTGATTATATTGCTGAGTTCGACACCTTGTCGAAGTATGGACTGTCTCTCATTGATACTCCTGAGAAGAAGAATGAGAAGTTCATTACTGGTTTGGATGGATACTTGGGGGAAAGGCTTATCAACCACATCGATGAGACTTTTGAATCGATCGTGGGGAAAGCTTTGAGATCCGAGAGTCTTTACCCCAAGTCAAAGACTGAGCCTACATCTGCAGAAGGGCCAAAGCCGCAAGCAGGCGGTGGAGGCAATAATAACTCTCAGAATTAGAGGAAGCAGGACCAATCGAAAGGTAGCCAGAAAAAGAGCAAGAAGGATGTTGAGTGCTTCAGCTGTGGAAAGAAAGGCCATTATGCTAAGGAATGTCGGGCCAAGCCAGCGGAAAGGAAGTGCTACAACTGTGGCCAAGTGGGACATCAGAAGGATAAGTGTCCGCAACCTCTTAAGGAGAAGCAGATTGTGAAATCATATGCTATTGATGCTGTTCCTTCTTCGTCGAATGCCCCAACTGCGGCGGAGAAAGGAAAGAATGTTGTTATTCAAGGTATGCTTTCTATTTATGATATACCGGTTCGAGTTTTGTTTGATACTGGGGCTTCCCGTTCCTTCATATCTAGTGACCTGGTAGATAGGTTGGGACTGGAACCCGAGATAGTCGATAGACCATTGGTTGTGACGAACCCGATTGGTGGTTCGACTAGCCTTAGTATGATTTGCAAGAATTTGGTCTTATCGAGTCATGGATGTATGTTTGTATGTGATTGCTTTGTTTTGGGCTTTACTGGGTATGGCATTATATTGGGAGTCGATTGGCTCCAAAGATACGGGGTGGTGGTAGACTGTGAGGGCTTTTTGGTGACAGTGAGGGCGGATGATGGGCGGAGGGTAGTGTTTGGTAGTCTACCTAGTGATGGGGTTATGGCTAGTTTTGTAAATTCCCTCGACATCCCACAGGATGAGTTGTCAGATGTGCCCGTGGTTGGCCAGTATCCGGACGTCTTCGAGGAGGTGACCGGGCTTCCACCACACCGAGAGATTGAGTTCCGTATTGATTCAGTGAAAGATGCCAGACCTATAGTGATGCCACTTCGTCGTATGGCACCAAGGGAGCAGCGATAGCTCGGGGTGCAAGTCAGCAATCTTTTGAAGAAGGGATTTATTAGAAGGAGTGTCTCCGAGTGGGGAGCACCAGTTGTGTTTGCCACTAAGGCAGATGGTTCCCTTCGTTTGTGTGTGGACTATCGCGAGTTGAATAAGGTGACGAGGAAGAATAAGTATCCTCTACCGCGGATAGATGATTTGTTTGGTCAACTGGAAGGAGCTAGAGTGTTCTCCTAGTTGGACCTCGCGACAGGATTTCATCAGCTTCGAGTAGCAGATGAGAGTGTTCCGAAAACGGCATTTAGGACGCCGTCTGGATTTTATGAGTGGTTGGTCATGCCATTTGGGTTGACCAATGCACCAGCCTATTTTGTGGATCTTATGAATCGAGTATTCAGAGATCAGTTGAATAAGTTTGTTCTTGTGTTCGTGGATGATATCCTTGTTTACTCAAGGACAGAGGAGGAGCACAAGGGACACTTGAGGATAGTGATGGAGGTGTTGAGAAAACACCAATTGAAAGCGAAATTCTCTAAGTGTCATTTTTGGAGAAGGGAAGTGAGATTCTTGGGTCATGTTGTTTCAGAGAGTGGTATTGCCGTGGACCCTGCGAAGGTGGCTACGGTACAGGATTGGCCTACACCCAAGAATGCAACAGATGTAAGAAGTTTCTTGGGATTAGCTGGATATTATCGTAAGTTTATCCAGGACTTCTCCAAGATTGCAGCACCGTTAACTCAGTTGACTAAGAAGAATCAGTCCTTCGTCTGGGACGGAGTGTGTGAGGATGCCTTCAAAAGTCTAAAGGAGAGGTTGACGCGTGCTCCAGTGTTAGTCATTCCTAAAGGGAGTGAAGAGATGACGGTATACACGGATGCTTGTGGTACCGGATTGGGTGCAGTATTGATGCAAGGAGGTAGGGTTGTAGCTTATGCTAGTCGACAGCTAAAGCCGCATGAGAAGAAGTATCCTACCCACGATTTAGAGTTTGCAGCAATCGTGTTTGCGCTGAAGATGTGGAGACATTACCTCTTGGGAGAAAGATTCGAGTTGTTTACCGATCATAAATCGTTAAAGTATCTCTTCTCCCAGAAAGATCTAAATCTCCGTCAGCAGAGATGGCTAGAGTTCTTGGCTTCGTATGATTTTGATATCGCATATACACCTGGGAAGGGCAATGCGGTAGCCGATGCCTTGAGTAGGAGACATGCCAGCTTAGGGGCAATGTTTCTTGAATGGAAGCAACTGGAGTATATCGCGGGGTTTGATTTCAGACCAAGGTGCGAATTGGATCCAGTTATGCTAGCTAGTTTGACGATCAGACCCACTTTGATAGAGCGGATTGGTTCCAGCCAGAGGGACGATCCTAATCTATTAGAAATCATCTCCAAGTTAGAGATGGGTATCGATGAGGAGATGAAGGTGTATGGGCTTGATCAAGATGGATGGATTCGAAAGAATGGAAGATTAGTTGTGCCCAATGTGAATGGTTTGAGAGATGAAGTGCTTAGAGAATGTCATCACTCAAAACTGACTATACATCCCGGTGGTAATAAGATGTATCGAGATATGAAGCAGACTTACTACTGGGAAGGGATGAAAAGAGACGTTGGGAAGTTTATATCCAAGTGCATGAATTGCCAGCTAGTTAAAGCCGGACAAAAGAAGCCTAGTGGGTTGTTGCAACCATTAGAAATTCCCGAATGGAAATGGGAGCAAGTCTCGATGGATTTCGTCGATGGCCTACCAAGGACTAGATCGGGATATGATAGCATTTGGGTAATTGTGGATCGATTGACTAAAAGTGCAAGATTTATACCAGTCAAATCGACCAGAACGGCAGCCAAGTTGGCAGAATTGTATATGAAGTGGGTAGTGAGATTTCATGGAGTACCCAAAAGCATTGTGAGTGACCGAGACCCGTTGTTCACTAGTGGGTTTTGGAAGAGCTTACAAGAGGCTCTAGGGTCAAGATTACATCTCAGTACCGCATATCATCCTCAGACCGACGGTCAGACGGAGAGGGTGAATCGTATATTGGAAGATCTCTTGAGAGCATGTATATTGGATTTTGGTGGATCATGGGATGACCATTTTCATCTAGTAGAGTTTGCATATAATAATAGCTACCAATCCAGTATCGGTATGGCTCCATATGAAGCTTTGTACGGAAGACCGTGTAACTCGCCATCATGTTGGATAGAGACTGGCGAGAAGTTTGTGCTTGGACCAGATGTGGTGAGAGAAACATCGGATAAGATCAAGGTCATTCAACAACGAATGAAAGCTGCTCAGGATAGGCAGAAGAGTTATGCCGATAAAAGGAGAAGAGACTTGAAATTCTCCGTTGGTGACTTGGTGTTTGTCAAGATCTCTCCGTTAAAGAGCGTGATTCGATTTGGGAGGAGAGACAAGTTGGCACCAAGATTTGTTGGCCCATTCCCTGTTCTAGAACTAGTCGGGAATTTGGCCTATAGAGTTGGCTTACCAGAGAAAATGGCGGGAGTTCACAATGTATTTCATGTTTCCCAACTAAGGAAGTTAGTTCACGACTCAGATGTGACTATTTCACCTGATCAGTTAGAGGACTTCGAAGTAGAACCCGAGGCGGTTGGGAACCGCAAGCCGATTCGTATTGTGGGGCATGATACGAAGCAACTTCGAAGGAAGGCGGTGAAGCTAGTCAAGGTTCAGTGGGGCGAGAACGAGAATGATTGTACTTGGGAGACAGAGGAGAGCATTAGGAAGATGCATCCAAAACTCTTTACCTGGTAAGATTTACTTTGCAATTTAGTTTTCCGCATGCTAGGATAGACTTATTTAGCTTGTTTTGCATGTTTGATTGTTGCTTTATGATAGATAGGCATGCAGGAACCTTTGTGTATGTTTTGATTAGGGAATTTCGGGGGCGAAATTTCTTAAGGGGGGGAGAGTGTAATGACCCGTATTCTACACATCATAGGATCGTAGTATATTTATTTCTTTCTCATATGAAGTCGTATGGTCATGTAACTTTGGGAAACATCTATTAGAGTCATTTCCCATGCTTATGATTTTTGTCGATTTTTAAATGACCATTTTGCCCCTAGTTGGTACTGTTTTGGCCATAACTTTTGATTGGAAAGGAATTTTGACCTGAAACCACTTCCATTAGATTCGTTTGATGGTTTACCTTTCCGTAGAGTGGTCATAATAGCCAAACGGACTTACCGTTTGGGAGATATGGCTGAAACAAGGTTTGTAGGGTGAAAAACTACTTAACCGGGCCAAATCGGGTGATTAGTGAGTAGGCCCATAAGTCATTTCGGGATTAGGGTTATGGGAGGGCTGAAATGAGATGGAGAATCATTCCATTTCAGTTTTCTAGCCTCCACTTATCACCAAGGATCCCTAAAAATGGCCTCTAACCTCTAAATCACCTCCAAATCATCTTTTGGTCAAGGATTTGGCTTAGCAACCCCTAATCAAGGAAGATCTTCACCAAATCAACATAGGAGCTGCTGTTGGCATTGAGATTCACATCAAATCAGAGAATTATTTCAGATCTTAGTTTATTTTGTGGCTAAGGTGAGTGATTTGCATAGTTTTACACTAATTATGGCTAATTAGGGGTGATTAGTGCTAATTAGCGAATTTAAGCATGATAAAATTCGGAAAAATATTAATAAATTCCTAAATGATGTTTTAGACCTCTGATATGAATTTGGGTTAATTTGGTTAAGTTTTGCTAATCCTGTCATTAGTTTCACCTAAACATGCTTAGGGGGAAATATGGGATTTTGGGTATGTTTGATCCATTTCAACCTATTATATTGATGTTTTGAAGTTTGTGGTTGATCATGTATGTTGCTATGACTGTATGAAATGCTTTGTGATTGATTTCAATAGTTAGAATGGTCGAAAACGTCGTCGAATGGCGTAAACACTTGCTGGAACAGTTGCAGAAAACAGTGCAGGGTTCGGATCGGATCGGATAAGGGGGCTCGGATCGGATATGTTGAACTGAGCAAAGGATCCGATCGGATCGGAACCCAACACTCGGGAAAATGGCAAAAAGGAAGGCCACGCTAGCTGAACTGGGATCAGATCGGATAAAAGAAGACGGATCGGATCGAGGAGGACGGATCAAAGCGGAAATATGAAGACGAATCAGAGCGGGAGTACGAAGCGGATCGGATAGGAGCATATGAAGGGAGCATGAAGATGGATCGAAAGTACGAACCAAGAAGGGACACCCGATCCGACCCGAAGGGAAGCACCTGACCCGACCCGAAGAGAAGCATCTGACTCGAACCCAGAGGAGTGTCGACCCGAACCGCACCAGAAGGAGACCCGACCCGAACGGATGAAGGACACCGACCCGAACCGATGGCTTGAGGAGGAACCCGACCTGACCCAGTATTGAATAATAACCCGAGATGCAAAGGTAGTCCAATAGGGGAAGTTAGAGCTCAGGATCCAATTGGGAACCAAGGAGTTCACTTCATGGTTGGACTTTGCTGCGGGACGTGTGCTAAGGAGTCGTCGACGTTCATAACTTCGATTCACCACTAAAAAGGAATGATGGGCTACTTATCAGTGCAGTAGGGTCATTATGACCTAAGGGGCAAGGTGATGGTAGCAAGACTACGTTATCACTGCAGTAGGGTCTTATGACCTGAGGGGCAAGGTGATGCGTAGTAAGACTATGAGCCAGTGCAGTGGGGTTCTTGTGACTCCATGAGGCAGAGTGGACATAGTAAGGATTGGTAAGGCTATGAGCCAGTGCAGTGGGGTTCTTGTGACTCCATGGGGCAAAGTGGACATAGCAAAGGATTAGTGGCTACGTTATCAGTGCAGTGAAGCCATTTATGACTTCATGGGGCAAAGTGATCGTAGCAAGGAATGTTGGGTGATCGAAGTGGTGAATATCGTATGCTTTAAGCACTGAGTGAGAGATGTGAGGATGGATGTTATGCTTGATTGTTTGCCATCATTATGACATGCACACCTCCCCCACCTCCGTATCTTTACACCATTTGATATGGTACCTTAGAGTGTTGTACAGTATGTAGTGCTAACTCTTTGGTTGCAGGTCCAGGTTCAGGTATGTTTTAGTCTACCTGTTATTGTTCACTTTAGATGCTTATCGCTCATACCAGGCTTTATGTCTGACCCAGAGTTTTATGTCTCCTCTTATTACTCTGGGTGCTCACACGAGAAGACTAGAGACAGGTTAGCTGGTGATGTGCGAGTAGCTGATTCGGAGGCGGGCAGGTGGCTTCCACGTATGATATATATATACACATTCTCCCTGTGTCGTTGGTGGTCGCTACTTAGGCATTAGTAGCGTACCTCATTTATCTTACTTCTGCTTTGAGACAGTTTGAAAGTTGTAATAAGCTGTATTCTGAATTTCCGCTGCTATGATGTTTAGTTCTGATTTTCAGCTTATGCACTGTCTCTCCTGTTTTATGTCAAGTATGTTATTATTATATTTTGTTCTATGCGCTGTGAGACATTCTACAGGTTCTTTGTATGTTCATTTCCTTCTTCCTTTTCTTTCTGATGACCCGTTCCATGCTAACTGGACATGTGTACAACGCACTGTTGGAGTAAATGTCGGTTAGTGCGGAGCGGGCCGTCACATACATGTGGTGAACGACTGTAGAAAGAAGAAGAGGAAGATGAGTGTCATTTGCTTCCATTGCGGCGAGGCTAGACACATGGCTAAGGACTGCCCTAAGAAGCAAGGGCAAGGCCTGCAAGCAGGACCTTCTATGGGTACCTCTTTAACTTCTTCTCCAAGATGCTTTGTTTTATCCTGCTTATCTTCTCAATCCTATATTGAGAACTTTAGGTAGTAATATTTATGTAGAAAGTGTAGTCTATCTTTATGATCATCCAGTTCGTACACTTTTTGACTTTGGCGCATCACACTCTTTTATTTCATCTGCCTTAGTAGAATCTCTGCATCTAGACACTATTATGGTAGAAGATCCCTTAGTAGTTTCAAATCCAATTGGGGGCTCCGCTTACTTGTCAATGGTTTGTTTGGGTTTGAAAATCTCTATTCTCAGCGTTGAGTTTAGTTGTGATGCCTTTGTCTTAGGCTTCTCGGGATATGGTTTGATCTTAGGCATGGACTAGTTATCCAGTAATAGTGCCATCCTTGATTGTGAGAAAAGAGTAGTTAGGCTCTTGACTCGGCTTGGTAACACTCTAGAAATATCTAGTAATCCCTTGAATGCTGTTATGCTATGTTATCTAGAGCCGCTTGATGCTTCTGATGAGAATTTGCAATCAGTAAGAGTAGTCCGGGAATATCCGGATGTCTTTGAGGAGGTGAAAGGCTTACCTCCGAGGCAGGAAATAGACTTCCGCATATATCTTGTGGATAACGCAAAGCCTGTAGCTTTACCTGTCAAACACATGGCTCCAAGAGAGAGAAAGGAGCTCAGTAAGCAGGTTAAAGAACTTCTCAAAAAAGGGGTTCATTAGAAGGAGCATTTCGGAATGGGGTGCTCCAGCGGTGTTCGCAACCAAAGCGGACAGTTCGCTTCGCCTTTGCGTCGACTATAGGGAGTTAAATTAATTGACCAAGAAAAATAGGCACCCTCTTCCCCGAATCAACGATCTGTTTGATCAACTTGTAGGTGCGATGGTCTTCTCCCAGCTTGATCTGGCAACTGGGTTCCATCAGCTAAGAGTGGCTGAAGATAGTATTGATAAGACAGCGTTCAGAACCCCAGACGGTTTCTTCGAGTGGCTTGTCATGCCTTTCGGCTTGACAAACGCACCCGCTTATTTTGTAGACCTAATGAGCAGGGTGTTCAGGGAATTCCTCAACAAATTCGTGGTTGTCTTCGTAGACGATATCTTAATCTTCTCAAAGAATGAGGAAGAACATGCTCAGCATCTGAAAGAAATCATGGATACTCTCTGTGCACATCAGTTAAAAGCCAAATTCTCCAAGTGCCACTTTTGGAGAAAGGAGGTAAGATTTTTGGGGCATATAGTGTCCAAAGAAGGGTTGGCAGTGGACCCCGCGAAAGTGGTGGCAGTGCAAGATTGGAAGACACCAAGAAATGCAACCGAAGTTCAAAGCTTTCTTGGGCTAGCCGGTTTTTACTGAAAGTTTATTAGGGATCTCGCGAAAATCTCAGCCCCACTCACAAGGCTAACATAGAAGAATCTGGCGTTCACTTGGGATTTGGACTGCGAGTTTGCTTTCCAACGATTAAAAAGGGCTCTCACAACAGCCCCAGTTCTGACCTTGCCAGATGGAAGCAAAATGTTCACAGTATACACAGATGCATGTGGAGCGGGACTAGGCGTTGTTCTAATGCAAGAAGGAAGGGTAGTAGCTTATGGTGGAAGACAATTGAAAGTTCATGAAAAGAACTACCCAACCCACGATCTCGAGTTAGCCGCCATCGTCTTTGCACTTAAGTCTTGGCGCCATTATCTCCTAGGTGAGAAGTTTGAATTATACACTGACCATAAATCGTTGAAATATCTCTTCTCGCAGAAGGATCTTAACTTGAGGCAGCAAAGATGGATGGAGTTTCTTGCCTCGTATGATTTTGAAATTTCCTATACCCCCGGCAAAGGCAATGTAGTAGCAGACGCGTTGAGCCAAAAGAAACTGACCTTAAGCCCGCTCTTCGTAGAGAGGAAAAGCTTGGAGTATATAGCCAGTTTTAACTTTAGGCCCTCCTCGGATTTTGTACTGGGTTTGTTAGCATCTCTCGAAGTACGCCCTACTCTCTTGGATTCAATAGGGGATGCACAACGTGAAGACCCTTAGCTTGTTGATGTGATTGATAAACTTATTAGATAAGGGTTGGCTGAGGCGAGATGGAAGATTATGCGTCCCACAAGCAAGGAGTTGACAAAGAAGGTTCTCGAGGAAGCACATCATTCCAATATGACTATACACCCAGGCGGTGATAAGATGTACAAGGATATAAAGAGGACTTTCTTTTGGAACGGCATGAAACAAGACGTGGCAGATTTCGTTTCTAAGTGCATGACCTGCCAACGGGTCAAGGCGGAACAGAAGAAGCCTGGAGGACTACTTCATCCTTTAGAGGTCCCACAGTGGAAGTGGGATAGCATTTCAATGGACTTCGTTGATGGACTGCCTAGGTCGAGAAGAGGCAACACTAGAATTTGGGTGATAGTGGATAGGCTTACTAAAAGCGCCCACTTTATACCTATCAAAAGTAGAAGGACTGCCTCATCTCTAGCATCTCTTTATCTCAAGGAAATAGTTCTGAGACCCTATCTTCACAAGCGAGTTTTGGCGAAGTCTGCAAGAAGCTGTAGGCACACAGTTATGTTTGAGCACGGCCTATCACCCCCAAACCTATGGCCAGACGGAAAGGGTGAATAGAGTTTTAGAGGATCTTTTGAGACTTTGCGTTCTTGACTTTGGAGAGACTTGGGAGGATCACCTTCCTTTAGTGGAATTTGCCTACAACAACAGCTACCAAGCTACCATCGGTATGGCACCCTTCGAAGCCTTGTATGGAAGACCGTGCAAATCACCAACTTGTTGGTGGGAGTCTACAGATAAGCTTATACTTAGGCCAGACATGATTCGAGAGACTTCGGAGAAAGTGGACCTGATACAAAGGAGGATGAATACTGCCCAAGACCGACAGAAATCCTACGCCGACAAAAGAAGGACCGACCTTGAGTTTGAAGTTGGGGACAGGGTTTTCCTTAAGGTATCACCTTTAAGGAACGTCGTTCTCTTTGGATCCGCAGGAAAGCTAGCACCAAGATTTGTAGGACCATTTCCTATCATCGAGAAGTTTGGAAAGATGTCCTATAGGTTAGAGCTACCCGAGAGACTGGCCGGAGTTCACAACGTCTTTCATGTTTCTCACCTGCGGAAGTGTTTGCATGAGTCTGCGGAAGTGGTGGAACCTAGCATTCTAGAAGAAGCCGAAGTGGAACGTGAAGCAACTGTGAGGAGAGTTCTAACCTGCATCTTAGGAACTGAAGTGAAGAAGCTACGCAACCGCGAAGTCAAACTCGTTAAAGTTCAGTGGAGAGACGCCGAGGAAGACGCGACTTGGGAAACTGAGGAAAGAATATGCGCTGCCTACCCTCTTCTTTTTGAGGGTACATCTTTGACCTCTCTTTTTCCTTAAGTTGTGCTTGTATCTATCTTTTTAGGTATATCTCCTCGATATTTTATCCTTAGGTAGAAAACAAATGGATGCAAACATGTATTTGAAAACATGTTATGGATGATGGCTGCAAATGGTTGCTAGTGGTTGCTAGTGGTTGCTCGTGGATGCATATATACACACACACTAGGTTATAGATCGGCTCAGTCACTTCATATTGCATATGCATATATGTATTCTCATTTGTATATGGTTGAAAACTTGATATGTTGTCATATGGTTGTCGCATTTGTATGAATAGTTTTGCACTCATGTAGAATTATGAGTAGGAAAAATTTGCATACATAATGGATTCATGACACTTACATGATTCGCATTAAGGAGGTCAACTGAATCAGTAGACCGCCTGATTTCTGCATTAGATAAGGACATTTACACACACTATGAATATGATCATGAAGCATTAGAAGTCTTTTAAGGACGGTGGATGCCTGTGTTTGTTGGTTGAGTAGATGGACTGCGGGATGGTAGGATATACATTCTTCCTAACTTGAAGATTTCGGGGACGAAATCCTTTTAAGGGGGGAGAATGTAACACCCCGTGAATTCTATAATGCTAAGCTTCACAAATTAAAATATAATTAATTTTAAATGATGAAATCAAGGGAAATGGGTTACCACTTTGCATTCATCTCGAAATTTTTCTTGAGATAGAGTCTAAGTTTGTGTAAAACGGATATCGTATGAAGAAGATATGGACGAACGAAGTTGGGCAGAAAAACCAGAAAACGGGTCAGAATGCACTGGCGCACTTGGGAAGTGCACCAGAACAAAGTTGAACTGGCGCACTTGGGAAGTGCACCAGTA
Organism: Allium sativum; assembly: GCA_030737875.1. Taxonomy (NCBI): domain Eukaryota; kingdom Viridiplantae; phylum Streptophyta; class Magnoliopsida; order Asparagales; family Amaryllidaceae; genus Allium; species Allium sativum. The sequence goes on along the minus strand of CM060924.1, from coordinate 992,436,255 downwards.
CATTTTTATCCTGGCGCACCTGCCAAGTGCGCCCAGGTCAGAATGACCTGCTGGTCAGGTCCTGGCTGGCCTGATCAGGGTCTGGTCGAATTCTGAGGCTTGGCTGAGTCACTAGGGCTTACATGTCACTTTCTGATTGGCTTCTCTTGAGATGGATGGTCTGGATTCACTCTAGCTTCATCGACGGCTCTAATTAGATTGAAATTCTATAAATACAACTCAAGTCTAACCCTAAATTCACACAAATAATAGAATACAAAAGCCGTCATGCTGCTGGAAAGGAACTAGGAATGGCCGTCAATTAGAAAACCTATAGACAAGCCAACACTAAAGCTTAGAGAAGAATCAAATTAAGAAGAAGATAAAAGCTTAATCAAAATTAATCAACGCAACGTTAGTCTACGCAAAGGAGCGCATCTCAGTTTCAAAATTCAGAATCCAGAATTCAAGATTCTGCAGTCGTTGTGATGTGATTCGATGTAAATGTAAATAGAATTTTGTTATTGTATTGTATAAATTCTATGTATTGCGATGGTTCTATCATGACTTGTGTATTGAGGTTTGTGGCATAAATTGATTGATGCAACCCTATTAAACAATTGCGTATGAAAACAATGGCACTTGCAAGCTTGTGACAAAAACTAGAAATCGATCCCTTTTTGTACATGTCGATGGCATCGACTATGTATATTCCCTTTTTCTAAGTTAGAATTTATGTAAACATGTTATAGACCTTTTATGCCTACATGACCCAAAACCTATGATATCATTCTTATGTTTATTTGCTAGTATAATTAGATCTATGTTTCATAAACTATGCAAGTTCATGTTTATTTGAAAGTATAATTAGATCTATGTTTCATAAACTATGCAAGTTCATGTTTGTTTGCAAGTATAATTAGATCTATGTTTCATAAACTATGCAAGTTCATGCTTATTTGCAAGTATAATTGGATCTATGTTAAGCATCGTTTGGGTTTCATAAACTATGCAAGTTCTTGTTGAAATAGGCTATGTGATTAAAAGTTATAATTGGACCTTTTGGTGAATATACATCATGCTAGTTTTGTGTTTGACACTATGCCAAGTTAAACATATTTAAACACAAGTTGTGTAAGCCTAAACTATGCTATTTCATATGTCACCTACTGAGTTGTACTTTGATTTGAATGCAAGTTCACATGACCCATCATTTATGTTAGTATCGCTAAACTGCAAGTTCATGTGCCGCACACCCTTATATGTTGTCAAATATTACATGTTCTTGATTTCCCCTTTTTCTTACGCTTATAAAGTTGGGCTGAATTGTGTCAAGCCCAACATTTGTTATAACGTTGCGAACGTATAAACGGGGGTAATAACGTTGGGTGTAAAACATGAAAATATATGTTGGCATGTTTGGCACATGCCAATGACAATGACAATTAAAGCGGTATGAATTGTTATACCTAAAAATAAAAGATGTGACATTTACATATATATTTGAGAAATAATAAAACATGTAAATTTAGAAAATACGACGTGCTTAACCCGAGGTTGGATTGAGTTGTGATGTAAACCTGCCCGGAACCGCCCGGGTGTCCAGTAGTCACAACAATACCTATCCAATGTGGGTGGTTAAGCATTGAGCCCAATAATGACCCGAGGTTAGACTGAGCTACGGTGTAAACCTGCCCGGAACCGACCGGCATATCCAGTAACCATAGCAATACCTGTCTAATGTGAGTGGTCAGGTGCTCCTAAGAGGCTAAGGACAGATGGTAGGGTTAAGTCAACTATAACACTTAACCAAATTCAACATGTTAACAAGAGTTGATGGGTGGGGTTAGGTAAATACAGACACTTAACCACTTAACATGTTTGACTAGAAAATCCTGGTAACGTGGGACCCGTTTCAGCAGTAACCCAAGTTAGGTATCAACGGTACCCTGAAACTAGGCAGGGTGGGGCACGATTACTAGGCTGATTATAAGCGGTCAAAACGATGGCGGTGGGTGCACAGTGCAGGTCTAACGGGGTGCGGGCGTGCACACACTTCGAAGCAGAAAACCAGGGCACTGGGGACACCAGTAGTATAACCTATGCCTTCTAGAGTTTGTGTCGGGGCCGCCACCATGGGTCTTGATACACCCCATGGTGGGACCAGCATAGGTATCTACAATTCTTGGGGGTCGTATGACACATGTTAACGCGAGTAGGAGCCGATCTTTCGAAAATGGGGATCACTTCACCCTCACCATGGGGTGCCAGTTAGAATAAACTCAAGTAGATGCAGAGATATATTATGGGTGTGATAGTACATTCGACACTCCCTTAGCTTGTGACACCATCCTATTTTCAGTATATATCTGTTATGCCCTTTTCTTATTCACATACTGAAGAGTTACTAGATTTACTCAGGCTTTATGTCTGACCCTATTTTCTTTTTGTCTTCTTTTCTTTCGTCCCCCCCCCCAGGTCCACAGGGAGGAAACAGCTCAACTCAGTTAGGCTCTGTACAAGCTCCAAGAACGTTGATGTATGATTTGGGTCTCTTTTGCTCGGACTATGGCTTTGGATATCACTATGGGGATTTTTGTCACTTTATTTATGTTTTATGCTTCTATAATAATCAAGACAGTTATGAGGTTGTAATGATGGAAGTATTTTGAGACAATTATGGAATGTTTTGTTTGGAACACGTATTGAAGAAATAAAAGTCTGTTGGTTTCCGCTGTTTAAAATATGTGTATTTATATCTGTCTTGAGTTTATCTGTGGCTTTTACTTATAAACCTCCACCAAAATTAAGGCATTCCCTTTGTGAGTGACCTTAACGGAGGTGGGGTGTTTCAGATTATCTCTCTTTTTTGAATAAACTGTGTTCGATAACTCCTTTCGAATAACTCTTTCGATTATCTCTCTTTTTCGAATAAACAATATTCGATAATCTTTTCTTCTTCGAATAAACTATATTCGATTAACTCTATTCAATTAACTCTATCGATTAACTCTAATCGATTAACTCTAGTCAATTAGCCCTATTTGATTAACTCCTTTTCGAATAAGTAATATTCGATTCACTCTTCGTCCATATTCAGTTTCAAATATCGATGTTGAAATCGATTCTTACTTCTCTATATAAGTCCTGACTTATATATTCTATTTATCCAATGATAAATATTTTATTTAATTTATAAAATATTATTTATAAATTAATCTTCTCAATCTATCGGTTAGATCAAATTCTGTTTAAAATCTTTGCTTCAAATCCATATCAAGTTATACCCGTGTGCGAAGCACGGCTCTAAACTTTCCGGATGTAAAATTCTATTCATTTGCCAAATATTTCCTTATATAACATTATTTTCATTTTCCCATAAATTCCTTTTATATTTCTATTTATTTTCTAAATAAATATTTCTTTTATAACTCTATTTATTTTCTAAATAAATATCTCCTTTTATAATCCATTTATTTTCTAAATAAATATTTCCTTATATAACATTCTTTTTATAAATAATTCCTTACAATGCTATTTATAAATAATTCCTTTCAATGCTATTTGTAAATAATTCCTTTCAATGCTATTTATAAATAATTCCTTTGATAATATCCTATTTATTTCATATAAATATTTTCTTTTCAATTCTATTTGTTAATGTTTTACAAATATTTACCTTTCTATTTTATTTGTAAATGTCTTACAAATATTTCTCTTTCAATTTTCCAATATTTCTTATAGTAATTTGCATACCCTATAACAATGATCAATATCAGTCAAACACATATAATCAACAACAGATTATATACTACATCATATATTACAATATATGAACAGAACAGTATTATAAATATTGAGGAATCCAATTGGATACCTCCAACCTGTTTCCCTGCATCACAGATGATAAACAATATAATTAACAACGATTTCATTTCAATATGAAATATCTGCTAAACAGAATCAATATTTGATTAACGATTTATATATATATATCATTATCTATAATTTCAACCAATACATAAGCAATTCAACCAAACAGTTAAAACACAGCAATCAACACATAATTATCAGTTCTAAAAATATGTTATAAAAATATAATTGTTCAGGGTTGGTGAGTTTTACTCACATTGGACGATCATTGTTAAAAACGATAACCATCGCTTGATTCAAACGGACAATTTATTCTGCTATAAATTGTAATGAGCTCTGATGGACTTCCAGTCAGTTCCATCGTGTAGTGTCCGTCCATACGATCCTGTCGGATCCTGTTGGATCCTGTTTCGTCTGATTCTGATATCGTATGACGAAGTTACACATTTTAAAGTTTGAATACAATTTAAATTAAAAATAAATTTAACTTATTCTCCTATTGGGCTCAACCTTTATTCCTTGGCCTATTCAAATTCTGACCCGCACCCGCTTTGGATATTTATCCTTCTTCCACTCCTGATCGATACTCCATTACAGCCTCAAACTTCGAACCTTCCTCATCGCATACTCCACCGAATCAACCGAGACTACCACCACTTCATCTCCTTCGCCACCCCAATCCAACTGCCCCCTTTATCCTTTCTTTCCCCAAATACACTTCGCAACCAGCTTCCACCGAAACATGGCCGACGTTTTTGATTCCCATCTCCACCATTCCTCCGCCGTTCACAAATTTGAAACCACCAATGACCTCCTTGCCATTCCGCCCACACACCTATCCCCTCCTCGTTCAGTCCTCACCTCAATAAAAAAACGACTTCAGTACTTCCTGTAGCAATTACCATCACTTTCTCACCAACAATAAAGTATGATGTGACCTCCTGTTAAACACGCACAATAAACTTCATTGCTGCCTTTTCAAACAATCACCAAACATTATTTAAATTAAATTAGACTACTTCCTTTTGGCTCACCTTAACGCACCGATACAGTGCTTCATCTTCTACAACACAAAACGCAACCTGCTCATTTCACAAGCCGTTTTCTTTTTCCTCCCTTTTTATTTGCAGATCGACTTCCACCCAAAAACAAGTTTCACCATCGCGATTTTCAGAAACTGCCGCGACTCCTACAGTGACTTCGTCACTTATACCAACCGCACCTCACCAGGAAGTGCACGCAAGCTCGACACTGACCCACGAACCCAAATATACCATCGAAAATCCACCTCGATGCCCATTCAACCCAAGAAACCCAACCCTAGGTTTACTATTCAATTTCAGTCCTCAGAAAATTGCGTCTAGTGTAATAAAATAGGTATCAGGTGGAAGCCACAGATCTCAGGAACTCAAATATACAAGTTCCTTGATTTATTGATTTTTGTTGGATTGATTTTGGATTTTTGAAGGTGCGGGTTTGACACGACCCGAACTTCCCCGTGTAGGAAAGCACGGATTGCGTTGAGAACAAGACGAATCAGAACGCAGACGGAAGAACATTTCATTGTTATTACAACAATTCCATCAGATACAAAATATACAGAGTATAAATGAATAAATTACATTCAACAAATATCAGAGATTTAAATAAATTTAAATACATCGCAGCGGAAAATAATACAAAAACACAACTAGAAGTAATGAACGGATACAGAGTTTTCTGAGCATCGTTCCAGCTGTAAATCAGGATCCTGTGAATATAAATCTGCAAAACCAAAACTACTAGCTGCCCGTGCGGAAAATAGGGGCACCCAGAGTTTAGGTTAAAACAATAAACTCCAGGTCAGTCATGTGACTGGTGTGAGAACTAAAACAGTTATTTAAAACTTTACTTTAAAGATAGTAATTCAAGGGACCATGCCGTATAACACGGAACATGTTTCCTCCCAAGAATACTAGTGCATATAACAAAACAGCGCAATGCTTTTTGGAAAAATGAAGCTATTATAAGACCCAGGTCCCATCACACAATGCAACGCAAGTCGGAGGATAGGGTTTTCCCTTATAATAGCCAAACATGCTTGGTACGTTAAAACAAATCATTTGATACTATTATAAGTGTATAGTATCAAAACAATTTTCAATCATAAATATCAATCATAGGCGGCATAGGTACCATCTATCATGTCGCCATACTAGTTCTACAATTAAAACCGCAATATCACGTATTGGAAATTGGATTCCGTCATGAGCCGAGGCAAGGGCAAGCTCCTCTCTGCGTTCGAGACACTCTAGCAAATGCCTCAGGACCCCACTCTGATCCTTTGGAACCTCCAAGGCCGGTCCTCTCTTACTTTCGAGGATTGGTTATTCCTGAACACACTTTCCCGGTCCTTATAGACCTATATCCGAGGCGCCTCGGATCCAACAACCACACAGGTGAAAAGTATATAAATGTCAGGGCTGGTAGGTCACTGACACCACCCTAGCTAGAAAGAAACGTCGTGCACTCCTTGGGTCTGTATCCCGTTTTTGACTCATACCGAGGTTTGAGGCTCGCAAATTCACGTTATACACAAAGCTACGCCACACAGGCCGAGCTTTGATCATCAACCACAAGACTTTGCTTTTCAACAGAAGCCCTGATCAATTGCCACTTATGTGTGCCACACTGGCAATTCACTCCATGCGACTGATGTCTATCGATATACAACCTCTGAGCTCGTACGTCTCAGAGAAGAGCGTTAAGCAAGAGAATAAATTCTCTGCCGCCAAACAGATGTATATTTAATAGAGATCAATCAACATAGAATAAAATCCAATGTCAGACAAACAATCCATTTACAAGTTCGCTCTGGGTCTAAACGAAACCGGAGGCATTTTCCTCGCATATCCATCCATCTCCAAGTACGTCTGGACGATCACCAACTGTTTCCCTCATCTTGAGTGTACAGCCCAATCGAGATCATCAGTAATCACCCAAACGATGTGAAGACTTCCGGTCTTCAATCACCGTCTTCGTCTTCGACATCTCGTCGAATCGGTTATTCAGAATGGGTATAACCCGGCCTTTCTGAATAACCCACGTATATAATAAACAAATGTTACACAAACACAACGAACGCCTCATTCCAATTCAGAATTTGCTTTTATTCACAAAATCACATTCTTAGGGAAAGGTTCCCATTAATTTTATCCAAGATAAATTCTTCTAAATTTATTCTATAATCTTCCTTTGGATATCATTTCTAACTAGTCGGGATTAGCGAGCCACACCGAAGTAATTATTTATTTTATTTCCCAATCCCAACCTATTTATCCCATGGAGAAAACTGGTAATACTCCATATCTAACACTACGGTGCTATCGGTAAAATTAATTACCATTTCACGTTCAAATCTAATTAAAGATTTAACTATCGCTTTGGAGCAAAACTGGTGGTACTCCATTCTCGATCACCTTTCAGATTTGATAATTTAAATTATCAATTCACATTTCAATCTAATTAAAGATTCATTATAACTCCACTTAGTTTCAATCTTTTAAAAAATCAATATCCTGTCTATAACTGGGTTAAAGAACCAATGTCATCTAAAACACGATTCACGATAAACCCAAATCACATTTGATATTTCCTACTAGGCTCTGAATAGAAAATATACTGGCTTATATTCAATATCAATTCTGAAACCAACAAATATCGTATTGGAAATAACGATATAAAATATATCTTTCAATTTCCCATAACAATATCTATATAGTCACGAAATCCAACATCGAAATATTCCGAAGATAATTTCGATTCAACTCCAGTCCAATCCACGTATTGGGAATATTGATTATTTTTAAAATCACTTTCAAATTCAATTTATTTATTTCAAAAATAAATTGATTTTAATTCTAGTTCAAAACTAGTTCATTTCAACAAAAATCTATTTTTATCCTTTCAAATATGGAATTTTTCAGCCCAATTTTTCCTAAATCATTTCTTGTGATTTTACACAAATTATAGATATTTTTAATAATTTTATCAAGGCCCGTACAGTCGATTTCCATCAACGGCCATCGAACTGCACTTACAGCGACCTTTCCTAAATTTGATTTGGACATAATTCCAAATCCAACCGTTAGATTTCAAATTTCTAATATTCATTGGAAAGCTCTTTTCGATACGAACCCAACGGTTCCGGTTTTCGGAGGATCCGACGGTCGGATCTCCCGCAACGTCAATTCGAAGTTAATGGTTGAAATTCACGAACTGTCGCGGCGCGTTCTATTCAGGCCATTATATATAATATATATATATATTATATATATTTCGTCGATTTCCCTTTTAAAACGAATTTTATAAATAGTTCTAAATTCGTTTCAAAAACAATTTCAACTTCATCTTCAATTTCAAATCGATTTGATTTCAATTCGAATTCATTTCAATTTTACTTAATTCGAATTCAAATTCGTTTTAATTCAAATTCTAATTCGTTTCAATTCAATTCAATTTGAATTTACCTTCTATTTAATTCAATTCGAATTCATTTCAAATTGATTTCAATTCAATTTCAGTTCGTTTTAAATTTTATTCAAAACGATTTCAATTCGTTTTTAATTCAATTTCAATTTAATTCAATTTGAATTCATTTCTATTTAATTTGAATTCAAATTCACTTTCTATTCAATTCGAATCGAATTCATTTCGAATTCGATTCGAATTCATTTCAAATTGATTCAATAAAATTTCAATTTGAATTTTAATCTAATTCAATTTGAATTTCATTTCAAAATATTTAATTTTGAAATCACTTTTCAATATTCATTGTAAAACGAATAAAATCGATATAAATATCGTTCACGTCAAAATAGCAAAACTCTAATCAACACGGCTTTATATATTTCAAAAACTTCTTTATTCTATTCAACAAATGAATATTTATTCTATTTAACACATGAATCTATATTTCTTTAACACACGACTAATCTCAACACATGAGTACTGTCAACACACGATTGTTTTTGTTATGTAAAATATTTTATAAAACTATCGTATCTATCGTTTGATTTTAATTAGACTCCACAGTGAAGTAGTTCTAATTTCAAATATGATAAAGACGTAAATTTTATTGTTAAAATATTTTACTCAACACATGAATAACATAAATATCATCAACACATGACTATTTTTATATTCAACACATGAATTTTCTTTTATAATATTCATTATTTTCCCGATTGGAATGAGGCCCAATCAATCACCATATAATGTTAATTATATGGATTCCATACAACACATGTATATAATAGCAATGATAAACAATCAACCATCATCCAAGGTGCACCACACAACTGCATAAGCATCAAATATAAATAATTAACGCTTACACAGCATGTCGACCAATCGATCGACATACAATTAAATAATTGGGATTAGTGTACGCCAAATATCATCCCAACACCCGTGTGGGGTTTCAAATCAACAAACACATATTTTTATTCGTGCAGTTGGGTGATGTGTAAAATTTATCATCCCAATCAATATCAGTCAAATCAGTGTATATAAACAAATCGGCCGATTTGTTTATAAATATTTATTTATTCACTTTCACGTTAAAAATTATATTTTTAACGATAAAATATTTTTAACTATATAAATATTTTATTTCCTTTCAACACATTAATTTATATTATCGATTTCACATCCACATCACAAACAAATTTTCACAACATATCAATCAAACAAACAAGCCATCCATGGTCTGTGGATGACGGGTGCCGGGTGCTACTAAGAACCGTCTGCATCCTAGTATATATATAACTAGAAAAGAAATTTAGAGTGAGAAGTTCTCACCAATAGCTGTTCCAACTCCACGACACTTCATTTAGAAAAATCTTCATCGTTCTCGCCTTTTATCACTTTCGTCGCCCGTAGCCACTACATATATAAAAGTCACATTTTTATATTGCTATTCAATATATAAAAATTGAATCTTTACTTCGCTATTCAATATATAAAAATCAAATTTTTACATCGATGCTATATAGATAAAAATTCTATTTTTACATCGATGCTATATAGATAAAAATTCTATTTTTATCATGCTATTCTTTATAAAAAGATTTTGCCTTTTCAAAAATAAATATTTCGCCTTTCTAAATATAAAGATTTCACCTTCTCAAATATAAAGATTTCGCCTTTAGAAATATAAAGATGATATTTTTATATTCTCTATCTTATAAAGATTATATTTCTAAAACGCTTTCCTCTAAAAAAAATTCAGTCTTTCTACTTTCCACCTTCGTATAAAAATACGATATTTCTTCTTTCTACATTCATATAAAAATATCGTCTTTCATTTTCTTAAAATTTGACCTTTCCTATTTTAAAGATTCGATCTTTTCTATTCTCAAACTCTAATCTTCCGTTGTTTTTAAAAATCATATTCTTAATATACTAGAACTATAAAAATCCCACTTTTATTTATACTATTCGTGAATATAAAAAAAACTGATTTTGCTTTAATCTAAATAAATTAATTAAATAGAACAAAAAAACTTACTGTACATCGTCAAAAGGGGGGGCTGGAGCGTCGCTGGCGGGGCCGGAGGAGGAAGGGGCGCATCGGGTGGCTTGGTTGACCGGCGGCGGGTCTGTGGAGCGGTGGGTGATGGGTTGGGCACGGCTCCAGGTGATTGGGCATCGGGGTCAGCGGATGGAGAAGGGAACGAGGAGGAGAGAGGGAAGCAGGGCGGTGGGGAAGAAGGAGGAGGGGGCGACGAAGTGGCGGTGGCGGTCATGATCGATCGTGGCTTTGTTTTTTTTTTTTTTGATTTCATTCTGAAACGAACGGTGATGGGGGGGTAATGGTAAAGAGGAGGAGAGAGAAAAGGAAATTTTATTTTTAATTATTTAATTTCTAAAAAGGTACTTTTTATTTCGACCTCGAAACGAGGCCCACCGCCTGTCGTCCATAGCGTATTACACCCATTCCGAACACAATGGGATATGTATCGTAAGCTGATTCGATCGTTTCGATCAGTTTTCGTTGAAATCAACATATAACTCTATATATTGAATTTGAACGCGTATTTCAATTTACCGGGGTCGCATACGAACTCTAAAAATTCCACAAAAATATTTTCTAGCTCCGTATTGATGATACGGTCCTAACAAAACTAGTTTCGTCGAATTCCGAGACCGTTGGAAAAATGGCCATTTTCCCGTCGATTAAAATTAACTAAAACTGGTCAAACGCGTTTTCCTTTGCCACGCTCACATATTGATTCGAAAAATTACGAAATTTGGAATCTAGCAATAATTTGACATCACGGACCCAACAAAAGTGGTTTCGTCGAAATCCGAGGTCGTTTGCAAAATTCCCATTTTTAAGGGCCTGAATTTCATAGCGACTATTCAGAATTTTCAACTGGACATATCTTTTGATTCCCGCTATGAAATTTTGATTTGTCGGATTCGTTGGAAAGATATTCCCAATTAGATCCTATTATTTTTGGTTTCGCTAAAATCCGGATTGTTTTACACCCGGTACGTTCAATTGAAGTTTGAAATCGAATTATCGAACTACCGCGCCATTTTCAATTCCTTTTATAATTATAAATAATTATTTATATTCTATTGACGACGTATATAATATATACGTTCGATTTCCATTCAAAATAAATTTCACGTCGATATTATTTAAAATAATTCATTTTAAATGTGCAAAATTCATTAAAATTGCCAAAATAAAATTTTTAAACTGGCCCAGATTTTCGGGTTGTTACAATCTCCCCCACTTAAAACTTTTCGTCCCCGAAAAGGAACAAAGTCGAAAGTGGTTTGATAAATCAACACTACGTTCGATCTGGCTTCCATTCTCCAACTTTTCAGTTTCTGAGAATTTCCAAATTTTCAAAAATTTGGCTAACACTCTAAATTTTCGAAATTTTTTGCCATAACCTCCCCTGCACCGGGAGCCACGGGAAAATCCCGAAATTGCCATATAGGCCTTCTGATCACAAAAAGAAAAAGAAAAAGCCAAGCGGCTAGCCAATAGGCTCATAAAATCATCATCACCCAAACAAAACAGTAAATTATAGTAAACATGTACCTATTTGTTGGGCAAACAAATTTTATTCTTCTGCTCTAGCCTCCTTGCTATGACCTGTTCAATGTAAGTACTTGTATATGCAAGCAAATGTGACCAATTTTCAATACAATTCAATATGTGATTCAATTAGGCTAAATGGTTCAAAATTATCAAACAAATAAACAACCAACACAAACATCAATCAATTAATGGATTAACGTTTCAAATTTATAATTTGATATATATACAAAAAATCATGTTTTTGATGCCAGTTCACAACAATGTATTCTAGCTATATTAGTTTTGGTTCTCACACCAGTCTAATAGAAATATATAGATATCACACCTTCGTAACACGAACACAAATATTGATAATGCGGCCGCATTACCAGAATTATCTCCGGGCGACTAGAATGTGACTCTATATCTATCCAGTATATTAAAACTTCGAATATACGTTCATGATGCGTATAAGCGAAATCTATATATACTCGATTGTCCAAATTCAAAATAAATAAATATCCAAATATTTTTAAAACGAATTAAATTTTCAAAACAATATTGTTTTCATTTGAAAAATATACTCTTCACACTCGTTCTAGGATACTACTGATCCTATCTCTAACGAGTCATTCTAATTGGATATTACTAATCCAATATCTGATGAATTCTTTCGTATGGTTCTAATGTGTCTTGTTCTCGAGCTCTATAAACCAAAGCTCTGATACCAAACTGACACGACCCGAACTTCCCCGTATAGGAAAGCACAGATTGCATTGAGAACAAGACGAATCAGAACGCAGACGGAAGAACATTTCATTGTTATTACAACAATTCCATCAGATACAAGAATATACAGAGTATAAATGAATAAATTACATTCAACAAATATCAAAGATTTAAATAAATTTAAATACATCGCAGTGGAAAATAATACAAAAACACAACTAGAAGTAATGCACGGATACAGAGCTTTCTGAGCATCGTTCCAGCTGTAAATCAGGATCCTGTGAATATAAATCTGCAAAACCAAAACTACTAGCTGCCCGTGCGGAAAATAGGGGCACCCAGAGTTTAGGTTAAAACAATAAACTCCAGGTCAGTCATGTGACTGGTGTGAGAACTAAAACAGTTATTTAAAACTATACTTTAAAGATAGTAATTCAAGGGACCACGCCGTATAACACGAACGGGTTTCCTCCCAAGAATACTAGTGCATATAACAAAACAACGCAATGCTTTTTGGAAAAATGAAGCTATTATAAGACCCAGGTCCCATCACACAATGCAACGCAAGCCGGAGGATAGGGTTTTCCCTTATAATAGCCAAACATGCTTGGTACGTTAAAACAAATCATTTGATACTATTATAAGTGTATAGTGTCAAAACCATTTTCAATCATAAATATCAATCATAGGAGGCATGGGTACGATCTATCATGTCGCCATACTAGTTCTACAATTAAAACCGCAATATCACGTATTGGAAATTGGATTCCGTCATGAGCCGAGGCAAGGGGCAAGCTCCTCTCCGCGTTCGAGACACTCTAGCAAATGCCTTAGGACCCCACTCTGATCCTTTGGAACCTCCAAGGCCGGTCCTCTCTTACTTTTGAGGATTGGTTATTCCTGAACACACTTTCACGGTCCTTACAGACCTATATCCGAGGCGCCTCGTATCCAACAACCACACAGGTGAAAAGTATATAAATGTCAGGGCTGGTAGGTCACTGACACCACCCTGGCTAGAAAGAAACATCGTGCACTCCTTGGGTCCGTATCCCGTTTTTGACTCATACCTAGGTGTGAGGCTCGCGAATTCACGTTATACACAAAGCTACGCCACACAGGCCGTGCTTTGATCATCAACCACAAGACTTTGCTTTTCAACAGAATCCCTGATCAATTGCCACTTATGCATGCCACACTGGCAATTCACTCCATGCGACTGATGTCTATCGATATACAACCTCTGAGCTCGTACGTCTCAGAGAAGGGCGTTAAGCAAGAGAATAAGTTCTCTGCCGCCAAACAGATGTATATTTAATAGAGATCAATCAACATAGAATAAAATCCAATGTCAGACACACAATCCATTTACAAGTTCGCTCTGGGTCTGAACGAAACCGGAGGCACTTTCCTCGCATATCCATCCATCTCTAAGTACATCTGGACGATCACCAACTGTTTCCCTCATCTTGGGTGTACAGCCCAATCGAGATAATCAGTAATCACCCAAACGATGTGAAGACTTCCAGTCTTCAATCACCGTCTTCGTCTTCGACATCTCGTCGAATCGGTTATTCAGAATGGGTATAACCCGGCCTTTCTGAATAACCCACGTATATAATAAACAAATGTTACACAAACACAACGAATGCCTCATTCCAATTCAGAATTTGCTTTTATTCACAAAATCACATTCTTAGGGAAAGGTTCCCATTAATTTTATCCAAGATAAATTCTTCTAAATTTATTCTATAATCTTTCTTTGGATATCATTTCTAACTAGTCGGTATTAGCGAGCCACACCGAAGTAATTATTTATTTTATTTCCCAATCCCAACCTATATATCCCATGGAGAAAACTGGTAATACTCCATATCTAACACCGTGGTGCTATCGGTAAAATTAATTACCATTTCACGTTCAAATCTAATTAAAGATTTAACTATCGCTTTGGAGCAAAACTGGTGGTACTCCATTCTCGATCACCTTTCAGATTTGATAATTTAAATTATCAATTCACATTTCAATCTAATTAAAGATTCATTAAAACTCCACTTAGTTTCAATCTTTTCAAAAATCAATATCCTGCCTTTAACTGGGTTAAAGAACCAATGTCATCTAAAACACGATTCACGATAAACCCAAATCACATTTGATATTTCCTACTAGGCTCTGAATAGAAAATATACCGGCTTATATTCAATATCAATTCTGAAACCAACAAATATCGTATTGGAAATAACGATATAAAATATATCTTTCAAATTCCCATAACAATGTCTGTATAGTCACGAAATCCAACATCGAAATATTCCGAAGATAATTTCGATTCAACTCCAGTCCAATCCACGTATTGGGAATATTTATTATTTTTAAAATCACTTTCAAATTCAATTTATTTATTTCAAAAATAAATTGATTTTAATTCTAGTTCAAAACTAGTTCATTTCGACAAAAATCTATTTTTATCCTTTCAAATATGGAATTTTTCAGCCCAATTTTTCCCAAATCATTTCTTATGATTTTACACAAATTATAGATATTTTTAATAATTTTATCAAGGCCCGTACAGTCGATTTCCATCAACGGCCATCAAACTGCTTTTACAACGACCTTTTCTAAATTTGATTTGGACATAATTCCAAATCCAACCGTTAGATTTCAAATTTCTAATATTCATTGGAAAGCTCTTTTCGATACGAACCCAAAGGTTCCGGTTTTAGGAGGATCCGACGGTCGGATCTCCCGCAACGTCAATTTAAAGTTAATGGTTGAAATTCACGAACTGCCGCGGCGTGACGCGTTCTATTCAGGCCATTATATAATATATATATATATATATATATGTATATTATATATATTTCATCGATTTCCCTTTTAAAACGAAATTTATAAATAGTTATAAATTCGTTTCAAAAACAATTTCAACTTCATCTTCAATTTCAAATCGTTTTGATTTCAATTCAATTCGAATTCATTTCAATTTTACTTAATTCGAATTCAAATTCATTTCAATTCAATTCAAATTCTAATTCGTTTCAATTCAATTCAATTTGAATTTACCTTCTATTTAATTCAATTCGAATTCATTTCAAATTGATTTCAATTCAATTTCAGTTCGTTTTAAATTTTATTCAAAACGATTTCAATTCGTTTTTAATTCAATTTCAATTTAATTCAATTTGAATTCATTTCTATTTAATTCGAATTCAAATTCAGTTTCTATTCAATTCGAATTCATTTCGAATTCGATTCGAATTCATTTCAAATTGATTCAATAAAATTTCAATTTGAATTTTAATCTAATTCAATTTGAATTTCATTTCAAAATATTAAATTTTGAAATCACTTTTCAATATTCATTGTAAAACGAATAAAATCGATATAAATATCGTTCACGTCAAAATAGCGCAACTCTAATCAACACGGCTTTATATATTTCAAAAACTTCTTTATTCTATTCAACAAATGAATATTTATTCAATTCAACACATGAATCTATATTTCTTTAACACACGACTAATCTCAACACATGAGTACTGTCAACACACGACTTTTTTTGTTATGTAAAATATTTTATAAAACTATGGTATCTATCGTTTGATTTTAATTAGACTCCACAATGAAGTAGTTCTAATTTCAAATATGATAAAGATGTAAATTTTATTGTTAAAATATTTTACTCAACACATGAATAGTTTCAACACATAAATATCATCAACACATGACTATTTTTATATTCAACACATGAATTTACTTTTATAATATTCATTATTTTCCCGATTGGAATGAGGCCCAATCAATCACCATATAATGTTAATTATATGGATTCAATACAACACATGTATATAATAGCAATGATAAACAATCAACCATCATCCAAGGTGCACCACACAACTGCATAAGCATCAAATATAAATAACTAACGCTTACATAGCCTGTCGACCAATCGATCGACATACAATTAAATAATTGGGATTAGTGTACGCCAAATATCATCCCAACACCCGTATGGGGTTTCAAATCAACAAACACATATTTTTATTCGTGCAGTTGGGTGATGTGTAAAATTTATCATCCCAATCAATATCAGTCAAATCAGTGTATATAAACAAATCGGCCGATTTGTTTATAAATATTTATTTATTCACTTTCACGTTAAAAATTATATTTTTAACGATAAAATATTTTTAACTATATAAATATTTTATTTCCTTTCAACACATTAATTTATATTATCGATTTCACATCCACATCACAAACAAATTTTCACAACATATCAATCAAACAAACAAGCCATCCATGGTCTGTGGATGACGGGTGTCGGGTGCTACTAAGCACCGACTGCATCCTAGTATATATATATATAACTAGAAAAGAGATTTAGAGTGAGAAGTTCCCACCAATAGCTATTCCAACTCCACGACACTTCATTTAGAGAAATCTTCATCGTTCTCGCCTTTTATCACTTTCGTCGCTCGTAGCCACTACATATATAAAAATCACATTTTTATATTGCTATTCAATATATAAAAATCGAATCTTTACTTTGCTATTCAATATATAGAAATCAAATTTTTACATCGATGCTATATAGATAAAAATTCTATTTTTACATCGATGCTATATAGATAAAAATTCTATTTTTATCATGCTATTCTTTATAAAAAGATTTTGCCTTTTCAAAAATAAATATTTCGCCTTTCTAAATATAAAGATTTCACCTTCTCAAATATAAAGATTTCGCCTTTAGAAATATAAAGATGATATTTTTATATTCTCTATCTTATAAAGATTATATTTCTAAAACGCTTTCCTCTAAAAAAAATTCAATCTTTCTACTTTCCACCTTCGTATAAAAATACGATATTTCTTCTTTCTACATTCATATAAAAATATCGTCTTTCATTTTCTAAAAATTCGACCTTTCCTATTTTAAAGATTCGATCTTTTCTATTTTAAAGATTCGATCTTTTCTATTTTCAAACTCTAATCTTCCTTTGTTTTTAAAAATCATATTCTTAATATACTAGAACTATAAAAATCCCACTTTTACTTATACTATTCGTGAATATGAAAAAAAACTGATTTTACTTTATACTAAATAAATGAATTAAATAGAACAAAAAAAACTTACTGTACATCGTCAAAAGGGGGGGCTGGAGCGTCGCTGGCGGCGCCGGAGGAGGAAGGGGGCGCGTCGGGTGGCTTGGTTGACCGGCGGCGGGTCTGTGGAGCGGTGGGTGATGGGTTGGGCGCAGCTCCAGGTGATTGGGCATCGGGGTCAGCGGATGGAGAAGGGAACGAGGAGGAGAGAGGGAAGTGGGGCGGTGGGGAAGAAGGAGGAGGGGGCGAAGAAGTGGCGATGGCGGTGGAGGTCACGATCGATCGTGGCTTTGTTGTTGTTTTTTTTTCTTTTGATTTCATTCTGAAATGAACGGTGATGGGGGGGTAATGGTAAAGAGGAGGAGAGAGAAAAGGAAATTTTATTTTTAATTATTTAATTTCTAAAAAGGTACTTTTTATTTCGACCTCAAAACGAGGCCCACCGCCTGTGGTCCATAGCGTAGTACCCCCATTTCAAACACAATGGGATATGTATCGTAAGCTGATTCGTTCGTTTCGATCAGTTTTCGTTGAAATCAACATATAACTCTATATATTGAATTTGAACGTGTATTTCAATTTACCGGGGTCACATACAAACTCTAAAAATTCCATAAAAATATTTTCTAGCTTCGTATTGACGATACGGTCCTAACAAAACTAGTTTGTCGAATTCCGAGACTGTTGGAAAAATGGCCATTTTCCAGTCGATTAAAATCAACTGAAACTGGTCAAACGTGTTTTCCTTTGCCACGCTCAAATATTGATTCGAAAAATTATGAAATTTGGAATCTAGCAATAATTTGACATCACGGACCCAACAAAAGTGGTTTCGTCGAAATCCGAGGTCGTTTGAAAAATTCCCATTTTTAAGGGCCTGAATTCCATAGCGACTATTCAGAATTTTCAACTGGACATATCTTTTGATTCCCGCTATGAAATTTCGATTTGTCGGATTCATTGGAAAGATATTCCCAATTAGATCCTATTATTTTTGGTTTCGGTAAAATCCGGATTGTTTTGCACCCGGTACGTTCAATTGAAGTTTGAAATCGAATTATCGAACTACCGCGCCATTTTCAATTCCTTTTATAATTATAAATAATTATTTATATTCTATCGACGACGTATATAATATATACGTTCGATTTCCATTCAAAATAAATTTCTCGTCGATATTATTTAAAATAATTCATTTTAAATGTGTAAAATTCATTAAAATTGCCAAAATAAAAATTTTAAACTGGCCCAGATTTTCGGGTTGTTACAGGATTTTCACGTTTTAATTTTTGAGATGAAGAAAAGGAAACGCGGCGCATCTCTTGACCAGAAGGGAATTAGGTTAGGGCTAGGAGGTTGAGGGTATTATATAGGATAAATATAATATTTTAATATTTGATTATTCTCAATATAATAAGCAAATGCTATTTTTATTTATCATTTAAAATTACTTTGTTCACACAAAATATCCAAAAATTAGAGTTTGACATTACGGACCCAACAAAACTAGTTTCGTTGAATTCCGACTCCGTTTTGCTCACACAGTGTATTTTTAACCGTCAAAATACTAACTATTTTTCACATTAAAAATACGTACGGCCACATACTGACTCTAAAAATCATGAAACTTGAAATCTAACAATAATTTAATATTACGGATCCAACAGAATTAATTTCGTCAAAAACGGAGGTCAAATGCAAAACTGGCTATTTTTAAAGCTCTAAATGACCTATTTAAATATATTTAAAAATAATTAAATTAAATATTTAAAAATAAATATTATCGTATATATTCACACTATAATACCATACAGCTCCAATTAGATTTATAACTCGATATTTCAAAATTCCTAGTTATATCGATATTCGATTTATATACAAAATCCTTTTACAATATAAATATATATTTATAAATTTCAAAGGAATTCCATAGCGACTTTTCTAAAATTTGATTTGGACATAAATCAAAATCTACACAATGAAATCCCAAATTTTCTCTTCCATTAGAAAAATATACTTCGCCAGCTCCGAATGTTTCTTGTTTCACAGAAATCTGATTTAAAACGGACCCTGTATATTCAGTTGAAGTTCAAATCGCCAAATAGCGAACTGCCGCGCCATTTCGAGCTCGGTTATAATATAATTATACGTTCAACTTCCATTTATATAATATATTCGTTATTATAATTCAAATCTAAACTGAATTATATATTTTGAATTTCCCAATTCACACAATATTGTCATTTCAACAAATTCTGATTATTTCAGAATTTCATATATTATTTAATTATTACATTAATTAAATATTCAAAGTTATTTAATTAAACGACCATTAAAATCTCTATATCACATTTTGAATAATTAAGTAAATAAATTATTACATAGTAAAAATACGGTACATTACAGTTATTTTTAACGATTATTCCCAATGGAGGTAACTTACCTTGTTGGTTACGTTTATAATAATATAAAACTATTTAAACTAAATCGGATGCTTGAATTATTATTATTGGTTGGCCAATATTAGTTGAATTGGTTATTCATTTCCATATGATCGTTATATGAATTGTTTAATCGATATGATTGGATGATTGATTGATTATTGATTGTTGAATCCAAATTTAACATTTATTTTAATATTTACCAATGAGAAATATTGTTTGAGGAATTCATAGCAGATGGCCAAAATACAAACTGTTTTATAAAGATGGATTTACCGTTAGATAAATCGATAGAAATGAAGTTATGAAATTTATTTATAACTAAATATAGATTTTTAAATATATTATTTTAATTGGGTTTATAAAAAGGAAATAAACCAACCATATATATATATATTGATTGTTGTAACCACCAATCACTATTTTTGTACCAATGTCTACCGTGCGCGAAGCACGCGCCTCATCATTATTAAATGATTTATAAAGCCAAGATGGATAAACAAGTGACAAGAACTAATGTAACGATTTATAACTGAGATTAATTGTTTTTAAGTAACAGTTAAATGAGATAATGGGATTATTTAAATTAATTTAATTTGTAGTAATTTAAATGAAAAGATGAACTAAGATTTGATTAACGAGTTAATCATGCTTAGAGTTGACTAAGTTAACTATAGTAGCTGAAATGGATTTATTAAATTAATTTATTTATTTAATAGCTAAGTAAAACATTTTTATAAATGTTGATATTTATTTAATAATAACCGAAGAGGTAAATCATGGGGTTCAAAAAGGTATTAATGTAGGTTTGTGAAACGAGAAGGCTTATTTATAATAAAGTTATATCACTACTACAAAAGTGGGCATATTCGACACAAGTTTTATGTGGCCTTAGATCGAAAAAGTGTTGCATTTTCACCATTTTTCAAATAGGCAACACCGGGTGGGCGTGGCATCCGCGGTCGTTGCCTTAGCCCTCTAAGGCAACGCTTTAGCACATCTACTGCCACAGAAAGAAAGTGTTACATTATAGACATAATGCAACACTATTTGTACGTAATGCAACAATATTCAGAGTTGCTTGAAAATTAGTAAAATCCTGGGTACCAGGTCACGATAGCAGTGGCCACGTCAGCTTTCCATGTCAGCTGCCTACATGTCACACGACACGTCAGATCTCCACGTCAGCTACACACGTGTCACATGCCACGTTAGCTATGGCGTTTACGTGCCATGTGGACTTACTACTATTTTATGTAATGCAACACCACTGTATTATGGAATGCGACACCATTAACTTTAAATACAATATCAGGAAAAAAGCAAATGCAACAGTAAAAGAAGGCAAACACAACGGTTTAATTATAAATTTTGCAATATCAGTTTTGTACATAGAAGAAACACATCCGTTACATTCATCATCACATTCAAACCTTCAATACATACGATCAAATATGTAATTTAACACTTTAAATATATAACACATACGATCAAATACATAATTCAAAAGTAGCAAAAGTGCCAACACATACCACCTTCAATACAAGTGCCAACAAATACGATCAGTGTGCATTATACAAAGTAGCAATGCCATGAACCAGAAACTGTATCTCTCCATGTCATTTCAGGTCCTCCACTTGCCGGTTGTATCTCTCCTCGTCATTTCGATCCTGCAATTTGAATTAACAAGTTATTTGATAGGTGCATATGTGCTGTGTGCATGCATCTGTGCATTGGCCATCTAATTAACTTATAAATCTTAGTGAGTTACGCATACAATTATAATAGTTGACCAATCAGCATTGGTCACTATGTGCCACCTCAAAAATAGAATTGAGTATGCTTCATCTTCTGTGCAAGCATTTCCAATTCACATATCTGCCTGACACCATCCATTGGGTCCCTCGCACATCCTTTCAAGCGTCAGAACATCATCTCCTCCATATCCTCTAAACCCCAATCTTCGACATTTTAAAAAGAAAAAAAACAATGCACTCGTCTCTATACATCACAGCCACTGTTCTTAAGGGACATTGGAATTTCGAAGTTGTGCAATACATTCTTAAGGTGGCTCTCAATCATAATTTGTGGCCTATACGGGTTATACCCAACAACTCTTTTATAGTATCATGCCCATCGTACAGTATGCGTGATCATGCCCTAATGTTGAAAGTTTTTACAGAACCTGGTGGTGCTATTTACCTGCAACCATGGTATGATGAAGAATTTGAGCCCTCACCAGCGTTAGAAGTGGAATCATGGGCTAAAGTTGATGGCTTTCCCGAGTTCCTAAAGAGTAATGTTCCTGTTGTTGAAGAAGTAATGAAGCCAATGGGATGTGCTTGCAATTGACGACTGCTGCTGGTCTCAGTATGACCATACATCTTTCTACCTGAAAATGCAATTTTTTGAAGGCATTGGCAATATCAATACTTTTGCTGCTCAAATCAATAACTAGGCTTACTTCTTTAAGGTTCAGCGTTGTACCCATGCTCATCCTGGGACAAGGCCTGAACTTCTTTTTGTGAGAAATAGGGAGGAAGAGGTGGTTCCATGTTTGCATCATTACGGATGCGAATGGGAAATGGATTCAGATGAAAGATTTAATGCAATGATACAAGAAGCTACTGAGCTACCCCCCTTGCCAAGCTTATTTCCGGAAGCCGCCCATGACATACATGTTGATAACCAAGCCCCAATGAACCAGAGGAATGATCAGTGGGTAGATATAGAAGTTGATCAGGAATTTGACTAGCCAAACTACCTCACCCCTTGTCCTGATGTTGCGGGTCCATCATATGCGGCTGCTCACTTCAGACCGGCTCTCCCACAGCCGCAAAGCCCTAACGAATCAGTTGGAAGTTCCACAGCCCCGCAACCCTGATGTAGTATGAATTGATGCTACTATAATGTCATTTTTTGGATGTGTATGTATTAAGTTAACTTTATGATACTTTTGGATGTGGATGTGTATGTTATTTTTTGGATGTGTATGGTATGAACTAATCGATGCTGCCTTATGATACTTGTTCGTGTGTGTATACTTGTGTGTGTATGGTATGAACTGATCGATGCTGCCTTATGATAATTGTGCGTGTGTGTATACTTATGCGTGTATGGTATGAACTGATGTGTATTGTATGGACTGATGCTGCCTTATGATACATGTGCGTGCGTGTTAGATACGGGTATTTGTATCACAAAACCGCAGTGCATACACACCGCAGTGCGACACATGTATTTGTATCACAAAACCTCAAGCATACAGTTGTATGTCATTTTTTGGATGTGTATGGTATGAATTGATGCAAAACTGAGCATACATTTCCAAAATCGAAACATTGAAATTGGTAGTTTCCAAAATCAAATGGAAAATACCTGTGCGTGTTAGATACGGGTGAACGACTCGTCCGGATCGGGGAACTGGTAGCCTCAAGCACACCGCAGTGCAAACACACCGCATTGCTACACATGTATCTGTATCACTAAACCTCAAGCATACAATTATATGTCAGTGCAAATGAACGCAAAGTGCAAATCAATTTCGACGGTAAATTCCCCATTCCTTAACTAGCTCGACCTCTATAATAAAACAATGTCTTTTTCATGCCAATAGCCCGGTTCTCATGGCCCAAAAAGGTACCACTCAATTAGGTGAAACCTAAATCCTGGTGGCAAACTCAAATCAATGGTCAAAGCGCCTTATGATACTTGTGTGTGCATACTTGTGCGTGTATACTTTTGCGTGCGTGTATACTTATGCGTGCCTTCAGATGCTGCCTTATGATACTTGTGTGTGTATACGTGTGCGTGTATACTTGTGTGTGTGTGTGTATACTTGGGTGTGTATACTTGAGCGTGTATACTTATGATACTTTTGTGTGTATACTTGTGTGTGTATGCTTATGATACTTGTGCGTGTATACTTGTGCGTGCGTGTATACTTGTGCGTGTATGCTTATGATACTTGTGCATTTATACTTGTGCGTGTATACTTGTGCGTGCGTGTATACTTGGGCGTGTATGCACTACGTGTATACTTGTGCGTGTATAACTGTGCGTGCATCACAAAACCTCAGTGCAAACACACCGCAGTGCAAACACACCGCAGTGCATACACACTGCAGTGCAAACACACGGAAGTGCAAACCTCAAGCATACAATTGTATGTCATTTTTTGGATGTGTATGGTATGAACTGATGCACTGCGGTACCTTATGATACGGGTGAACGACTCGTCCGGACCGAGAAATTGGTAGCCTCAAGAACACCGCAAAGCAAACACACCACAGCGCTACACATGTATCTGTATCACAAAACCTCAAGCATACAATTATATGATATTGTAAATGAACGCAAAGTGCAAATCAATTTCGACTGTAAAGTCCCCATTCCTTAACTAGCTCGACCTCTATAATAAACCAATGTCTTTTTCATGCCAATAGCCCGGTTCTCATGGTTTATTGTTGGGTATAATTTTTGAATAAACCTCAGCATAATCCCAAATCAATGGTCAAAGCGCAACTAATTACTCATAATATAATCTTTCACCAACTAATCACTCATAAGCTAACAGGTTTTCCTAAGTTATGGATGTCCAAGCAACTAATTACTCATAAGCGAATGGGTTTTCAAAAATGTAACAAATGAACTACTTACTAATTACTCATAATCCAAGCTATAATAAGCGCAACTAATTCACAGTGCTATACAAACTGAACCTGAGGGAAAAAACTGGCGATGTCAATGCCCTGAGCAATCAAAGCTAGAAAGTGTTTCAAAGCTTCAACCTTTTCGAAATAGAATTTGCTGTCAAGGAGAGGAGAGATACTGACGTGAATTTAGGCTTAAATTTTTGTCAATAATAAAAAGGAGGAAAAACGATTAGATGATAGAGAAGAAAATGATTTCATGAAGGGAGAAGATTACGCCAAAATTTCGTCAAAATTTCGTTAAAAGAATGCAATGACCCACAGATGGTTTTGAACCGTTGGATTAATCTTGCATCTACGGTTGGGGTTTTAATATATTGATAACGCGGATCGCTGAGCTGGATTATATATACGTAATGCTACTCTTTTATCTGGTGTTGCACGTCAAAACACTAGAATTCCCACTGCAACAGTGCATTCATGTATAATGCAACAACATATGAATATTGTTGCAGAAGATCAAAGAAAGCATAGCTTTCGCCACACTTTTCATGCAACGGACACAAATTAGTGTCGAATAAGCCCACTTTTGTAGTTGTGTATTTTAAAGAAAAACATATTAATAATAACGTAAGTTAAGTTCAAATTGCGATTTAAAGAGAATTCTTATCTGAGATTCTATTTAACTGGATTTATGAAATCCAAGATTTTAACGAAGTTTCAAACCCTAGTTTAGTGAATATTATTGCAAGGAGTTACTAGAAATGGGTTTTTGAAACAGAAATAAAAGAAGGATATGAAATTAAAGAATTATCATTTAACTGGAGATCGGTTGAGATAAATGATTTTATGAATATTGATCTGATGTTGGTTTCAGCCTTCGGGTTGATATTTAGGGGCTTGTTTTCTTACTGATTTACGGTTAAGAACTGATGGAGATATGAAATGGAAATCAAACGAAACCCAAGTTTGAATTAGAATAGTAAAACGAGTGGAGTTATAAGGATGAAATATAGATCTGTGGTTTTAAATAAAAGATGATGTTTCATCAAGATAGAATCAAAATGGGATTTGTTTGATATTGGGAATAAATATCGATTTTGAGTATTGCAAGTGACATCTATGTTAAGATAAGAATGTGGTTGATCAAGGTCTGAGACATGACTAAAATACCCCAACTTGAACAACTGCAGGATTGTCGGAGGATGATATTAGTTGTAGTGATAAAGGTGGTAAAAGTGATTTATTATGAGAAACGATAGGGTAATGTTATTGGAAGAATTTGGAAATATATATAATGGGATTCGGAAAAAAGAGAATAAGGAAGGCTTAAGAATATGAAGTAATATTTCTATAGTAAGTGAAATAAAAGTAGATTTGTGAAAATATAAAGATATTTTCAAAAGGTAAGAAGATGGGATTTGGAATGAGTTTATTCTAAAATGGGAAGTAACGATTATGGCATTCAAATAAAGAAACCAAGGAGATATCGTAACAATCGTTTAAAAGGATAAGTTGAATAGGATTTCCAATTATAGAAAATAATTATTGTTGTAACAAATGTTTGAAATGATATTTAACAAGAAACATTGGATAGGATTTTAAGATATTTTTCTATATATATAAATAAATGATTTGAGAATATTGATATATTAAAGCTGATACATTATTACTTATATACTATTTTAATGGCCAAGTGACGCTGTATACTGAACCAATGGATTTGTTTTATTGATTGTTTATTTTGATAGTTAAATAACCAACTATCAAAATCTTACCCAACGTTGTTGGTATGGAAAGACCGGGATCGAATTTATATTCGAAAACCATTCCGACCAATGAATACAAAAACGTGGAAGATGCTGATTGAGATAGAGCTATTGAAGACCGTATATCTTCATGAACGAATGAACTATTGTTGGATTTCTATAGCTAATCCCTAGAGGTATTTGACGGTGATTCTATCGTGATTGAAATCTATGGATTTGCGAGGACTACCCGCTACTGATCCATAGGGTAATTCAAGGATGCAGTAGGAGAGTGCCTTTGGTTTGTCCAGTCCCAGGACAACTTGTATGAACGGATGTGTGACAAAGTATTTCCAAAGGGATCACGGACGTTTATTTCCTCAAACGTATTTCTGTGGAGGCGGAGAAGACACCTTCTCTTAACTTAACAACCCGAGTATTTTTGTGGAAATCAATTAGTGATTTCTGGTGGATTTGACAATGTGGCATTCAAAGTGAATGGTGGCCAGGTGTTCCGAAAGATACGTTATGACCTCAGGCCTCACAACCGGGAAATGACAAAAATCGGGCAGGCAGCATGGTTATGTGGGTCGCCCCCATTAGGGTGTATAATCACCTATCTAGAGAAAAATCCATTTCCTTCTTTAATCTTTCGGTGCTGTCCGTTTTGGGAAACGGTGGTTTGGGCCCAACCGTTGGTGATATACATTCGATACACTCAAGCGAAATGAGTGGTCGGTCATGTGTGGGCCGGGTTGCAAGACGTTCTTGTTGAATTCAGTGTACTCCCATCTAGAGATACACTATCGGTAGGTGGTTCCATACCTTGTCATAGTAGATATCAAATCTCCAATAAGCGCCCGCGGTTTTGTTTGTATATTATTTATGTGGAGCGTGAGATGCAAGCGTTCTGCTAAATTCTATTTACTTGTATTTAGGCACTATTATAATATCACATAAGTATTGATTTCAAAATCATTTTGGGTTATAGTAAGGTAAAAACCATCTGTGTTTATGTATGGGCTGGTCTTACTATTATCCTTTTCTTTCAAAAGGATTTGTGACTTTAAAATCAATATGGATGTTATTATAAACTTAGTGAGTTTCTCTCACTCTGGTTCACCAGACTGACCCGGTATTTGTAATGCTCGGGTTAGACTGGGTTGTACAGGTTCAGGTTATCGGATGTTGTGAAATCCAAAGACGAGCTGAAGGAGTTTAGACGTATGTCGTTATACCATTATTTTTCCGCTGTATGTTATATATATGCGGACAGGCTATTATAATGGTCCAGATGTATGGATGTACTCTGATGTTGTAAGTATTAGTTCAAGCTCTCAATAAAAGTTATTTCTATAAATATATTTTGTTCCGTTGCGATGTGAGACTCTGTATGGTGTTGGTTCTTCTTATTCTTCTATTCTATTGTTCTTTCTTTCTTATCTCACCCTCTAACTTATTTCTTCTAGCTTTCTGGGGTTTTCGGTACCTGAGTTTTGGACATGGGTTGTATGAATGTCAAGATTCGAGTGTCGAAATTCCTGCGACGCTATATATTTTATCCACCTTGTAACTCTTTGTTATTAATAATATTCAAATGACTCTTCCAAAGTGGACGTAGGTCTCTCGCGAGGCCGAACCACTATAAATTTCTCATGTTATTTACTGCTTCCCGCACTTACTTTTACGATCGAAACTGTAACTCCTAAGTTTATTGGAATCAGGGGTGTTTACGACATTTTTTGCCGTCAACAGGTATATTTTTCTAAGTTTGTAACATCCGAGATTTTTGACCGTTCAAATCGACAATGATCCTTAATGTCGACATAAACAGATCAAAAATACGGATAGTTATTGGGATTAAAATAAGAAAAAGAAGAAAGAAGAAAACAAATACAGAATCTCGCAGCAGAAGGACAAAATATAATAAATAAACAATAGTTCATGAAGCTGTTAAAACATACATTTTATTATATTTTACAACGATTATCAGAGTAAATTAACATACAACATACCAATGCATTTGCAGCGGAATAATAATACGTCTGTTGAGCTCCATCTTCATCTTCATAATGGTATCTTCAAAGCAAGAGAAACTTCGCTAACTACAACTCGGTCTGACCCGAGCTTGTTGCAAAAAAAGAAACACAACAAACACTCGGATCAGAACTAAATCATTCTCACAT
Organism: Allium sativum; assembly: GCA_030737875.1. Classification (NCBI taxonomy): domain Eukaryota; kingdom Viridiplantae; phylum Streptophyta; class Magnoliopsida; order Asparagales; family Amaryllidaceae; genus Allium; species Allium sativum. The sequence goes on along the minus strand of CM060924.1, from coordinate 992,407,461 downwards.
TAGTTAAATCAAATTTCATGTAATAATATGAGTGCAATAACTTAAGAGATGTTACAGGAATTTCCACCCTTTAAGGATCCGTCAAATTAATACTATATAATAAAATATGTTATTATAATAATGTCTGTGGTTAAATATAGCATAATAAAATAATGTAAGCGGGATTACCATTATTACACTTACACCATTTATAACGTTGCCGTACAGTTTGCATATAACACACCAGTACGTCGGCGGATAGGGATGCACCGTGATATGACAATGTTAAATCAAAATCGTAGGGGGGTCGAACAGGGTAAATATGACAAGGAATCGAGGCAATACCCATCAGTAGTGATTCTACCGGATTGTGGATCCATGCCGGTGGTAACGCATAGCCGCAACTACCGCCCACCCCAGACATACCCCCAAAATCAATCAAAGGTGCCAATCAATCACAAAGTAAATATATGGTATCGAAGAAGTATGCCCGCTCAGAGTAGCCAACTCAATTAACCTGGGTATGGCTCTTGTTTTTGTCATTTTAATTATGACCCGAAGGTCAAGGCTGTCCATCATCGTTCTCTTTCTTCAAATCCAGTAATCGCCTCCAAATCCGTCCAACTTCATTTCTGGAACTTCACCACGTACAAAGTTGTTAAAGTGGTTTTCGGTATTGGTAGAGAGTATGACAATATCCGATCCCGGTCTCTTTAACAACCAAACGTTAACATTTTTCACAACGGTTAGTTCTTTTACATTTCGATGAAGTTCATATTTCATATCAAAATAACAGATTTTCAAAATCATTCAATATTCAAAATAGAATATTATTCACACTAAAATCTCCATTTAAACCAATTAAAATTTTGAAACAATTCCAACTTTAATAATTTGAAAAATAAAATAGTTAACAGTATATTTAAAATAATTTAGATATATAACTGAAATAGTTTGAAAATAAATAGTTTGTAATTTAAAATAGAATTTATCAAATTTATTAAAATATATAGTTAAAACATTAAGTAATTTATAAAATAAATAGTTGATTATAAAATGATTTATTTAAAATAATTTATAAAATGAAATAGTAATAAAGTAAAATAGTTTATAATGAAAAAAAAATTATTATTAAGATAGTTTATAAAATGATTTGAAATACTATAGTTGGAATTAGAATCGTTTCTCGAACATTTCAATTAAACTTGAAGTCATATTTCAACTTCAATTCAACAACTCAATTTTCAATAATTCCATCGATTAAACTTCCAATTTACATTCATTTCAATTCGATCAAATTAATTCAAATAGTTACATTCCAAATCAGATTCTCATTTTCAATGATTCCAATTTTATAACAAACATCGAGTTTACAATTCATATATAATTCAAATCAATGTTGATTCATAATAAATTTCAAAGGTGGGTGAAACCATTCAATTTCAATAAATTTGATTTACATTATATTTCACTTTATTTAGCTTCAGTTACAAAACTAATTTATTCCCTTTTTTTATATGTCAAAATTCAAGGTTAAAGTTTAAAGGAAATAAATTATAGAATATCTCTTATATTGTCTTTAAAACAATATTTCAAAATTCATTCTTAAAACAAATTTTATTTTAACCAACCGGTGTCCATATAAAATTTTGTATCCTGTGGCCAAGTGATACTTAAATTTTAATTTTAGTATTTTGGGGAAAGGATATATATCATTTCATCCAAATCAGGGTCATAGGTATTTATCATTTCAACCTATGTTCTTAATTCATTTTAATGATTAATCTTGGGTTTATTCAATGCCCGTAACATCTGGGGTAATGATTGGGATTAATCAGCACAGACAATTGTCATATATGAATAACAGGTAGATTCACACAATTAACATCAATAGGTTAAACATATCAAATTCATGCCATTCATCACATCAATACATACAAACAGTCCAATATCCTATAAATTTTCAATTTTTCAGATGTCAGGTTTTAAACAGAATTAAATGTCGAATTTTTAACTTAACTGTAAAATTATATTTAACAGTCAAAGTTAATTACACTGTCGATACAAATAAATATAAACATGCAATTTAAACTATCAAACATCAATCCATACAATCATGATATCATGACATGATATTAATTTAACTAATATTAGAATATTTTAGTTACGCGTGAGCGGGTTTAATCACTCATCTTGGATTTAAACGAGATTGAAATCCAATTTTTAGCCCAAAATTCAACGTTCTCAGAATCAGTCCAAACTGGCGGCATCGCGAAGAGCTCGTCGATGCGATTCCAACGCAACAAACCATGTGTCATTCTAAAGTCATATGCAAAAGTTATACACGTTACACATTATACAAATTTGTAATTAAATTAAAACGAAACAAACAGCACTTTCTCACCTCAAATAAATGTCACGTCATTCTTCTTCTCTCCCATCTTAAATGTTGTTACATCAAATTTCGAATCACCTAAGTCCAAAAATATCCCCCTTTCACTTCCACCTTCCATGCCCATCTCTTTACGAAATGCCAGACCGATTTCACTGTTATTCTTCTTCTCGCAATCTCTACCAAGACATCACCAACCTGACCAACTCAGTCATCACAATAAAACATCGTTCCCATGTGTTCTTCACGCATGATGTTGCAGTATCTACATCTTTTCTGTCGATTCTCCTCAAATTTTACCACCCAAACTCAAATACGATGTCCGATTCATGCTTTAATCTCTATGTAAATCAAAAATCTCAACCCTACTTTATGTCATTTAGTAAAAAAAAATTGAAGCAACGTAAATTTTTTTGGAACCTTCTAATTTGCATACCCAGAAGAAGCTCTTGTTTATACAAGTCGAATGAATCTGAAAACAAGTGATTTCGTTGAGTATTGTGTAAGTTTTTTTTTTTTTTTTTTTTTTTTTTTTTTTTTTGAAGATGAAATGGTGTCAGGGCTTTTGTTTTTCACGTTTCCGTTTGAGAGAAAATGGTGACCATTGAAAAAATGAATTAGCAAATATAAATGAAGGATGCTAAGGTTTCATAATTAAATATTATTTATACATTAAATTTCCAAAATTTTCATCTCTATCACTTATTGTAAGTTACCTAAAATTTAGCCTTTATTTATATATGTTACATTCATATCCTGTAGTCATCATCACACAAATTTATTTCAATTGATTTAGTTTAGGTTCCCAATATATATATATATATCACTTTGATTACTTGGACCTTTACTATAATTTGTAAAATAAATTAACATATTTATTTATATAATAAAATATTCATTTTACGAAACCATATATGGATAGTTTTGTAAGCTGATGCGTTTTTTATCTGTCCATATATTTGTTACATTACATTAGATGCCAACAATAATTTATCCCATCGTAAAAGGAAGCATAAGATTTGTTGGCATGCAAATACGAATGTTCCATTTTAATCTATTTGTTTTTTCATTGAAAATTGAAATAATACAATGTGCATGACAATTCAAACATTTACAGCAATCAATGATATCAAAATATTACAAAACTATCTATATATGAAAACATAAGTAAAAGATATACCATTAAATCATACTAAAAATAAAGATCATATTAAATTGGATATGTAAATTATATTGAAGCAATTAAATTTAAAAATAATCAAATTATTTTATGTCTTAATAACTTGCTATAAATTCCACAACGTCAATATAATAGCCATATAAAGTAACGTAAGGTTGGTTAACAAAGGATCAATACTGGCCCGCTCATTCAGTTACAGGAAACAAAGGATATAATTTATGATCATTTATAGGCTAAGAATCTCACTGGTTAAATTTATAAATAAAGCAATCAATTTTTTTTCTTTAAATTCAATACCAAGTATTACCACTAAATTCTGATCCAATATAGGTCTTATATTATTTATGTGAATAAATTATGCATAATATAAGTCCAAAATTAAATTATCTAACAATTCAAAATTAACAAATAATCAATTCATTTTAAGTCTTAATAACCTACTATAAATTCTCAATTACATTTCTAAACAATTTAAACCACTTTCTTCCAATTAAACATTTATTTTCAATTAAATTTCAAAAATGTTAATTTTACTCAAATCAACATAAATTCAAACTAACTTTGCAAATCAATTTTATTTTTATTTAATTCCAGCATTGATTATTTACCAAATCAACTGAATTTCAATTGTAAATTAAATAAATCAATTTCATCCAAACATTTTAATATTAATTACAAATTTCAATATTTATAATTACATACCAATTGTAATTTCATTTACAATAACTACAAGTTATTATTATTGTAAACAACCAAAATACATTACTTAATCAAACTAATTCAGTTTACAAATAAATTTACATAATTAAGTCATCAAATTTTATTTATAACCATAAATACTCAAAAATCATAATAAATTCAAAAATTAAATAATAGAAAATTACGGGTTGTTACACTCTCCCCCACTTAAAACTTTTCGTCCTCGAAAAGGCGTAGTAAGGGAGTTGTCAATTCATATATATTTAGCCATATAATTTCTTATTCAACTTGTCTCGTTTGTTAGTTTACATAACCAATTTCATAATATTTTAGTTCAAAATCATGAATTACTAAACCGCGATTTTTCCGAAAATTTGATTTACATATATCTTAAAATCTACAAGTCGAAATCTAAATTTTCTCTTACATTAGAAAATTATATTCCAATAGATCCAAAAGATTCTTATTTCAAAGAATACCGACTTATTTTAGACTCTATACATTCATTTAAACTTTAATTCGGAAAAATTCAAATTGCCGCTACGCAACGAGCTTGTTTTTAATTAATTTAATTAATTCATTCAACCATCATTAAGTTTATAATTATAAGCCTTTTCACTTATATTTTTGCAAAACCAATCATTAATATCAATACATTTAGTGTTTTACTAAATAATTTTCTTAATTGACATTTCATTGATTCGGTTAATCCTGTTACTTAGTTAAATTGAATTTCACAAAGTGACTAAGTATATCTTCTTTTATTACATAACTTAAATTTTATTTATAACCAATCAAATTTTTCTACTTTGATTTTCCATTCTTATACTTATGCATCAATTAATTGCTTATTCTTATAACATTCAACTTCTTAGTTAATTGGTAAGTTATTCATGTTATAGAACCGAATTGATTATTACATAAGTTCAATGGTTACCGTTCGTTTCAATTTATTATCCATTTCTTATGATTTTTATTTTTATTTTTATAACTCTCTTAATATTCAGAAGTTTCAATTCATTACATATTCAAGATTTAAAGAATTAAATTTCAGGCTCTTTTTTTCAGTTTTTTTCATATAATATATCGTTTACATAAAACCATACTATAAAAGATTTGAAAATATTAAATGTCTCTCTACTTAGATTCTTGAAAATAAACATCGATGATGCGTGCACACATCACCGAAATCATTTCCAAGACAAGAGGGTATACACTTATTTCTAAAACTCATATGAAACAATTTTTCTATACGAAACAACTTTTTTTTAAATATAAATATATTATTTCAAAACCATTTACAAATCAACATTACAAAACCACCCGAAATCAAATTTTCAAATTCATATATTACTTCTTATTTTATTATTAATAAATTTCAATATTTGATTTTCTTAAACCAATCAACAACCAATGGTTTTAATTATTAATTAATCGAGTAATAAATGATGAAAATTTAATATTATCATCAACAAAATCAAAATTAACGTATTTCAAATAATTCTATATATAAATAAAATACAATTCAAAACAATATTATGTCAACGAATCCTATTCGAGTGTTTAGAAATCCCTATCGATGCCTTGGCGTCCCAAGTACCAACCATAATTCATAAATACTCAACAGAACAAATTAACACAATTCAAAATCATTTTATATCAAAATTACAAGTACGCTCCCTCATATACACTCAAACTCATTCTAGGGTATTACCACCCTATCTCTAATGAGTTAATCCCAAATAGAGCCAAGGTTTTCGCTAAACCAAAGCTCTGATACCAAATGTAACATCCAAGATTTTTGACCGTTCAAATCGACAATAATCCTTAATGTCGACAAAAACAGATCAAAAATATGTATATTTATTGGGATTAAAATAAGAAAAGGAAGAAAGAAGAAAACAAATTCAGAATTTCGCAGTAGAAGGACAAAGTATAATAAATAAATAACAGTTCATGAAGCTGTTAAAACATACATTTTATTATATTTTACAACGATTATCAGAGTAAATTAACATACAACAAACCAATGCATTTGCAGTGGAATAATAATAATACGATTGTTGAGCTCCATCTTCATCGTCATAATGGTATCTTCAAAGCAAGTGAAACTTCGCTAACTGCAACTCGGTCTGACCCGAGCGTATTGCAGAAAAAGAAACACAACAAACACTTGGATCAGGACTAAATCATTCTCATATTAGTTAAATCAAATTTCATGTAATAATATGAGTGCAATAACTTAAGAGATGTTACGAGAATTTCCAACTCTTAAGGATCCATCAAACTAATAATATATAATATAATACACTATTATAATAATGTCTATGGTTAAATATAACATAATAAAATAATGTAAGCGGGATTACCATTATTACCCTTACACCGTTTATACCGTTGCCGTACAGTTTGCATATAACACACCAGTACGTCGGTGGATAGGGATGTGCCATGATACGACAACGTTAAATCAAAATCGTAGGGGGCTCGATCAGGATAAATATGACAAGGCATCGAGGCAATACCCATCAGCAGTGATTCTACCGGATTGCGGACCATGGCCGGTGGTAACACATAGCGCCAACTACAGCCCACCCCAGACATACCCCCTGTAACAACCCGAAAATCTGGGCCAGTTTAAAATTTTTATTTTGGCAATTTTAACGAATTTTGATTATTTAAAATGAATTATTTTAAATAAAATCGACGAGAAATTTATTTTGAATATAATTCGAGCGTATATATTATATACGTCGTCGTTGGAATATAAATAATTATATATAATTATAAAAGCAATTGAAAATGGCGCGGTAGTTCGATAATTCGATTTCAAACTTCAATAGAATGTACCGGGTGCAAAACAATCCGGATTTTAGTGAAACCAAAAATAATGGAATCTAATTGATAATATCTTCCCAACGAATCCGAATAAACGGGATTTCATAGCGGGAATCAAAAGATATGTCCAGTTGAAAATTCTGAATAGTCGCTATGGAATTCAGGCCCTTAAAAATGGACATTTTGCAAATGACCTCGGATTTCGACGAAACCAGTTTTGTTGGGTCCGTGACGTCAAATTATTGCTAGGTTTCAAATTTCATAATTTTTCGAATCAATGTGTGAGCGTGGCAAAAGAAAACGCGTTTGACCAATTTCAGTTGATTTTAATCGACTGGAAATTGGCCATTTTTCATACGGTCTCAGAATTCGACGAAACCAGTTTTGTTAGGACTGTATAGTCAATACGAAGCTAGAAAACATTTTTCTGGAATTTTTAGAGTTAGTATGTGACCCCGGTAATTTGAAACGTACGTTTAAAGTTCAATATAGTAATTTTTATTTTAATTTAGAAAAAAACTGATCGAAACGATAAAGTTGGCATACGAAACGTATCCTGTTGTGTTTGGAATGGGGGTAATTGGCTAGGGGGGACTGTCGTTGGGTTCGATTAGGTGATAAGATGAAAAATTCAACTTTTTAGAAATAAATTATATATATATATATATATTATATTCATTTAAAACCCTTATCTCCCCACCCCTCTTTCTATTACACGTTCAGATTTCAGAAGAGGAAAATAAAAAAATAAAATAAAATAAACCATTGACTGTCGTTCCCACGAACCCCCTCCCAAATCGCGACGCCGATGTCCAACCCCACAGCCGCACCCTCCAGGCGTCACCCCCCTCGCGCCTCTTTCCTCCGTATTCTCCCTCCTCCCCCTCTCTCGATTTGAATAACACTGAAACCCACGAGGAACCCTAACCACTGCCGCAAAGGACGCTGCGCCCACCCCTTCTCCACTTCCGTTCGCAGATCAAGCACCACGCACCCATCCGAGGCACCACGCAAGTCGAGGCTGACAGCCTGGTGGAGGGCCTTGCCAAGTCATTTCTGCCACCATCACAAAGTCGACGCCGCAACCTCGTCTCCACCCCCCCCCCTCTGGAAGGAAAAAAGTGAGCTTTTCTATTTTTATTTATTTATTTTGCAGGTTAGTTTTTATTTTTACATAATAGCAATTTAAATCAGTTTTAATCTATATAAAACATTGGCTAAAAATCAGTTTTGTTTATAGAAAATATAGAGGAAAAAAATTAGATTTTTATATGTAGAAAGCGATTAAAGATCTGGATTTTTTTTTTAATGTTTGAGTAGAGAATAAAGAAGTGTGATTTTTATTATGATAAAGAAGTGATTTTTAAAGGCGTGATTTTTATAATGAAATAGAGATTATAAAAATATGATTTTATATTATAGAGATTAAAAAAATATGATTTTTATATGATGTAGAGAATAAAAATATAATTTTTATAAAGATGAAATCTTTAAATTTGAAAAGGCGAAGTCTATGTTTTTATAAAGGCGAAATCTTTATAGTTGAAAGGCGAAATCTTTATATTGAAAAAGGCGAGATGAAACACCCCACCTCCGTTAGGGTCACTCTCAAAGGGAATGCCCTAATTTTGGTGGAGGTTTATAAGTACAAGTCACAGATATACAAGACAGATATAAGAACACATATTTGTAAACAGCGGAAGAACAACAACAAACTTTTATTTCAAAAAGTCAAATACGTGTTACAACAACATCCTTTCCAAAAACATAACATAACACTTTCATAATCTGTCTTGAGTACATTATTTAAAGAAGCATAAATAAAACATAGATAAACTGCAAAAGCCCCATAGTGGATTGTCCAAAGCCATAGTTCAAAACAGGAAAGTCCAAGCAATACATTTTCTCTTCTTCAAGCTGGATGCTGAGGTAGGTCAAGCTGCTGTGTTCCCTCCCTGAGGACCTGGGGGGGGAAACGGAAGAAAGAAGACGAAAGAAAAGTAGAGTCAGACATAAAGCCTGAGTAAGTCTAGTACTATTTTGTCTATGAATAAAGAACTGGGTATGATAAGTATAAACAGGAAGTGGGCAAACACTATAAACTTGGTTAAGTTGTCTAGGGTCGAATATACTATCGTACCCCATATTAATCTCTGAACCCATATAAACTAGTTTTCCAACTGGCACCCCATAATCAGGGTGAAGTGATCCATTCCATGATGATCGGCTCCTACTCGCATAGTTACATGTGTCTTACGGCCCCCGATGTCTGTAGTTACCTATGCTGGTCCCACCATGGGGTGTATCAAGTCCCATAGTGGCAACCCGACACAACCTTAGAGTGCACAGGTATGCTACTGGTGTCCAGTGCCTTATTTTTCTGCGTCGGAGTGTGTGCACGCCCGCACTCCGTTAGAACCTACACTGCTACACCACCGCCGTCGCTTTTGACCTCTTACAATCAGCCCAGTAATCGTGCCCCACCCTGCCTAGTTTCAGGGTATCCTGATACACCTTTTAGGGTTACTGCTGAAAAGGGTCCCCCGTTACTAGGTTTTCTATCTCTAGCCAACATGCTAAGTTGGTTAAGTGTTTTCTAACCTAACCCCCACCAGTCCGTTTAGTCTAGCATGTTCCATTTTGATTAAGTCTTTAGTTCACTTAATCCTATCAATCCTGACTCAGCCTTAATTGTCTTATTAAGGCCCGGACCTCTCACATTAGACAGGTATTGTTGTGGCTGCCTGTTGCCGGTTGGTTCCGGGCAGTCTTACGCCACAACTCAGTCTAACCTCGGGTCCTTGCTGGGCTCCATGTTTAACCTCCCACATTGGATAGGTATTGTTGTGACTACTGGACAGTCGGGCGGTTCCGGGCAGGTTTACATCACAACTCAATCCAACCTCGGGTTAAACACATCGTATGTTCTACATTTACATATTTTTTCATTCTTCTTTATTTCTTATATGTAAATATTTGCGGCCCATTATTAAGTTAATGGTGTAAAGGTTACACCAATCATGGGCCCAACCCATTCTTGAATTTGGGCCCTTTTACTTTAGTTTCCATTCATTAAATTAATTTAGCCCAACGTTATTTACCCCCGTTTTTACACGTCCGTTTATGTATATTGGGCTTAGCCTTTTAAAGCCCAATTTAGCCATGCGAAAGGGGAGGCTTATGGCGTAATTACATACACAAAGAGGGGGAAGTTGAGCGCATGAACTTGCATATGACGTTGGAAATACATACTGGAAACTGGTGTACTTGCATAGTGGTAACATAGGGGACATGAATCAAAGCATGTGAACTTGCATAGGTTTAACTGTAACATGAACCTATATTCTTATTTATGCATAATGTCAAACATAAGCATGGCCTAAATATTACTAGCATAAGCATGGCATGATGTCAAACATAAGCATGGCATAATATCAAACATAAGCATGGCATAGGTATAGTTAAATTTGTTCATGGCATAAATATAAACAAGTCATGTTCATAAGGTTCCTACATGTTTACAAAGAGGATACTTTGTTACTAACACAAAAGCATAGTTCAACTTAATCATGATTTAAGTCTAATCACATAACGATGGTATAAACATACTTATGCATAAATATTCCTAAACATGGTGTTTGCTTTAAACTTGCAAAAAGGGATTTTTGAGTCTAACCTAGCCATGTCTCACATATGTCATCATATAATTCTTTTTAAACAAGATAGACTTAATCATGGATTTTAATTATGCCAAATAGCCTAGCCATATTCACAAGTTTTGCAAAAGCATGACTTAATACATGGATGATGGTGTCAAAATTCCAACATAGTTTCATATGAACTATAACAACCAAACTTGTTTCAATTACTTGCAAAATGATTTATGCACACAAAAATATACATCATGATGGCATAATAACAAAGCCTCAGACTTTCATGAATTTCAATCAACTACATACATGTAGCTTCAACATAGGTCATATAGTTTGCGAATATTCCAAACGTATATTTGCATAGAACTACCGCATGTAGTTCTTTATAATATCCAAACGTATATAAGAACACACAAATATGAATTTCATTGCCACGATTCAAGCATACAAATCAATACAGTTGTTTATTCATACCAAAGTAATACTCTACTTACAATGGTTGCGGCGAATTCTCTAAATAAGAGATATGATTCCTTTGTTAAATTGATTAGCTTTAGGTTGCTTGAATTGCTTTAGTCTTTAGAACTTTCTCCCTAATTCTCTCTCTAGTTGGCGGCTACCTCTTAGTCGTTCCTCAGCAACATGGCGGCTATATTCTTAATTTTGAATGAATAGATTAGGGTTTAGTCTAGGGTTGTTTATATAGAGGTTAGGAATTGATTAGGACCCTTGATGTTGCTAGGTTAGATCGTAGCCATTCATTCGATAGAGAGACCAATAAAAACTTGCCACCTAGCCCTAGTGACAAAGCAGACCACAGAAAATCGGAGGAACACAGACCTGGCCAGCCAGGTTGACTGTGCTCGACCAGGTCGATACCCATGTCGACAGGGCTGTCGACAGCCCTGTCGACATGGGTAGCCCAGGTCGACAGCCCAGTCGACCTGGGTGGCCCAGGCGGGTGTTCTTCCACCCTGGCCCGTTGGGCCCCACTTCGGAATATTTAATTATTTAATTCTGTTTGAATTTTAAACTTAAATTTAAAAACTTCCGAAGGCCATATCTTCTTCATACGAACTCCGTTTTTCGAAAACTCGGACTCTATTTCGCGTATTTTTCCGAGACGAACGCAATGGCGTATCCCGTTTCCCTTGGTTCTTTGATTTGAATTTGATTATACTTTAATTTGTTAATTTCACAGTTATAGAATTTTCGGGGTGTTAAATTCTCCCCCACTTAAAAGGATTTCGTCCCCGAAATCTTCAAGTTAGGAGGAATGTATATCCTAACATCCAATCATCCATCTACTCATCCATCAAACACGAGCATCCATTGTCCTTAAAAGACTTCTAATGCTTCATGATCATATGCGAAGTGTGTGTGTGTACATGTACTTATCTAATGCAAAATCAGGCGGTCCACTGATTCAGTTGACCTCCTTAATGCGAATTATGTAAGTGCCATGAATCCATTATGTATGAAAATTTTCCTATTCATGATTCTACATGAGTGCACAACCATTCAATACAAATGCAACATCCACATGTCAACATATTAATGTTCATCCATATACGAGTGCAAACATATATGCATATGCAATATGAAGTGACTGAGCCGATCTAAAACCTAGATTGTGTGTGTATATGCAACCACGAGCAACCACTAGCAATCACTTGCAACCACTTGCAGCCATCATCCATAACATGTTTCAATTACATGTTTTCATCCAAAAGGTTTCTACCCTAAAGATAAGGTCGAGGAAATATACCTAAAAAGATAGATAAAAGCGCAACTTAAGGAAAAAGAAAGATCAAGGATGTACCCTCGAACAGAAAAGGGTAGGCAGTACGTATTCTAGCATCAGTTTCCCAAGTCGCGTCTCCCTCGGCGTCGCTCCACTGAACTTTGACGAGCTTGACTTCGTGGTTGCGTAGCTTCTTCACTTCCGTCCCTAAGATGCGGGTTGGAACTCTCCTTATGGTTGCTTCGCGTTCCACTTCAGCCTCTTCGAGGATATTTGGCTCTACCACTTCAGCAGACTCGTGTAGACATTTTCGGAGATGTGAAACGTGAAAAACGTTGTGGACTCCAGCCAACTTCTCGGGTAGCTCTAATCTATAGGCCATTTTCCCAATCTTCTCGATGATAGGGAATGGCCCTACGAATCTTGGCGCTAGCTTTCCTGTGGTTCCAAAACGAACAACGTTCCTTAGCGGTGATACCTTGAGAAAAACTCTGTCTCCAACCTCAAATTCAAGGTCGGTCCTCCTCTTATCGGCATAGGACTTTTGTCTGTCTTGGGCCGTCTTCATCCTTCTTCGTATTAAGTCCACTTTCTCTGAAGTCTCTCGGATCATGTCTGGTCCAAGTATGAGCTTATCCGTGGACTCCCACCAACAAGTGGGCGATCGGCACGGTCTTCCGTATAAAGCTTCGAAGGGCGCCATTCCGATGGTTGCTTGATAGCTGTTGTTGTAGGCAAATTCCACCAAAGGAAGGTGGTCTTCCCATGTCCCTCCGAAGTCAAGGACGCATAACCTTAAAAGGTCTTCCAAAATTCTATTCACTCTCTCTGTTTGGCCGTCGGTTTGGGGATGATAGGCCGTGCTCAAGCATAACTGCGTTCCTACTGCTTCTTGCAGACTCCGCCAAAACTCGCTGGTGAAGATGGGGTCTCGGTCACTAACAATGCTAGATGGTATTCCATGGAGTCGAACGATTTCCCTAAGGTAAAGTGATGTCAGGGATGAGGCAGTTCTTTTACTTTTGACAGGTAAAAAGTGGGCGCTTTTAGTAAGCCTATCCACTATTACCCAAATGCTAGTGTTGCCTCTCCTAGACCTAGGCAGCCCATCGATGAAGTCCATTGAGATGCTATCCCACTTCCACTGCGGGACCTCCAGAGGATGTAGTAGTCCGCCAGGCTTTTTCTGCTCCGACTTAACCTGTTGGCACACCATACACTTAGAAACAAACTCTGCCACGTCCTTTTTCATGCCGTTCCAAAAGAAAGTCCTTTTTATGTCTTTGTACATTTTATCTCCGCCTGGGTGTATCGTCATCTTGGAGTGATGAGCTTCTTCGAGAACCTTCTTTATTAAATCGTTTGTCTTTGGGACGCATAGCCTTCCATCTCGCCTTAGTAAACCCTTATCGTCGATGGAGTATCTGTTGAGGTGACTTGAAGTCTCACCTCTAATTAGCCTATCAATTATTTCTACAAGCTGAGGGTCTTCGCGTTGTGCTGTCCCTACCGAATCCAATAAAGTTGGGCGAACTTCGAGAGATGCTAGCAAGCCCGGTACGAAATCGAAGGAGGGCCTAAAGTCGAAGCTGGCTATAAACTCTAGGCTTTGTCTTTCAACAAACAACGGGCTTAGGGTCAATTTCTTTCGGCTCAACGCGTCTGCAACTACGTTGCCTTTGCCCGGAGTGTAGGAGATTTCGAAATCGTACGAGGCAAGAAACTCCATCCATCTTTGTTGCCTCAAGTTAAGATCCTTCTGCGAGAAAAGATATTTCAACGATTTATGGTCAGTGTAAAGTTCGAACTTCTCACCTAGGAGATAGTGTCGCCAAGACTTGAGTGCAAAGACGATGGCGGCTAACTCAAGATCGTGGGTTGGGTAGTTCTTTTCGTGCACCTTCAACTGCCTCCCGCCATAAGCTACTACCCTTCCTTCTTGCATCAAGACGGCGCCTAGCCCTGTCCCACATGCATCCGTATAAACAGTGAACATCTTGCTCCCATCTGGCAGTGTCAAAACTGGGGCTGTTGTAAGAGCCCTTTTCAGTCGTTGGAAAGCAAATTCGCAATCCAAGTCCCAATTGAACACTAGATTCTTCTTAGTCAATTTCGTGAGCGGAGCTGAGATTTTCGCAAAATCCCTTATGAATTTTCGATAGAAACCTGCTAGTCCTAGAAAGCTTCGGACCTCAGTTGCATTCCTTGGTGTCTTCCAATCCTGTACCGCCACTACCTTAGCAGGGTCCACTGCTAACCCTTGTTTGGATACTATGTGCCCAAGGAACCTCACCTCTTCCCTCCAAAAGTGGCATTTGGAGAATTTGGCTTTTAGTTGATGGACTCGCGAAGTTTCCATGATCGCCCTTAAGTGCTGAGCATGTTCCTCTTCACTCTTTGAGAAGATAAGGATATCATCTACGAAGACCACTACGAATTTGTTGAGGAAATCTCCAAATACCCTACTCATCAGGTCCACGAAGTAAGCAGGTGCATTTGTCAAGCCGAAAGGCATGACAAGCCATTCAAAGAAGCCGTCTGGGGTTCTGAACGCCGTTTTATCGATGCTATCTTCAGCCACCCTTAGCTGATGAAAACCGGTTGCTAAATCGAGTTGGGAGAAAACAGACGCTCCTACAAGCTGGTCAAATAAATCGTCAATTCTAGGGAGAGGATGCCTATTCTTTTTCGTTAGCTTGTTGAGCTCCCTATAGTCAACACATAGACGGAGTGAACCATCCGCCTTTGTAGCGAACACCACTGGAGCGCCCCATTCTGAAATGCTCCTCCTAATGAACCCCTTTTCTAGAAGCTCTTTAATCTGTTTACTGAGCTCTTTCCTTTCTCGTGGAGCCATATGTCTAACGGGCAACGCAACGGGCTTTGCATTATCTACAAGATATATGCGGAAGTCTATTTCCCGCTTTGGAGGCAAGCCCTTCACCTCTTCGAAGACATCCGGATATTCCCGGACCACTCTAACTGATTTCAAATTTTCAACAGAGGCATCTAGCGATTCAAGATAACTAAGCATAACCGCATACGAGGGTTTACAAGAAATTTCCAAAGTATTACCGAGCTGGGTTAGGAGCCTAACAACCCTTTTCTCACAATCAAGGATGGCCCCATTACTGGATAGCCAATCCATACCCAAAATCAAACCATACCCCGAAAAGCCCAAAACAAAGGCACTACATTGAAATTCTATACTTAGAATAGAAATTTTCAAATCCAAACAGATCATAGACAAATGAGCTGGGCCCCCAATTGGGTTTGAAACAATTAAGGGGTCCTCTACCATACTAGTTTTTAGGTGCAGAGATTCTACTAAAGCAGACGAGATAAAGGAGTGTGATGCGCCAGAATCAAATAAAGTGCGAACGGGGTGATCAAAAAGATAAACTACACTTTCTACAGAAGTATTTATACCTCGCTGTTGCAGAGGTGGCGCTTCTAGCACATGGACCTGTGCCCCTGGGGTGGATCCAGCCCCCTGCCCCTGCCCTCGTTTCTTTGGGCAGTCCTTAGCCATGTGGCCTGTCTGACCGCATGAGAAGCACCCACCATTCTCCTTGGCCTTCTTTTTCCGGCAGTCCTTTACTAAGTGCCCCACTTTGCCACAGAAATTACACTTCCTCTTCTCCTTGTTGCCTTTCCCGCCCTTCTTAAAGTCCGTCTTCTTAGGCTGCAAACCCTCTTTCTTCCCTTGAGAGCTTTCTGCCTTTGTCTCCTTCTTGCCCTTATCCTCCTCATTCAGCAATGCCATTTGCACCAATCTTTCATACGTGGCTCCCATGGGTATATGGGTCATGGCCAAACTGTGTAATGGCTCATTTAACCCCTTGACGAAACGGAGAACCTTCTTGTGCGGGGTGTTGACTAGGTCAAGCCCAAACCTAGCCAGCTCATCGAACTGATTCACATACTCTCTGACAGTCCTGTCCCCTTGTTTAAGAAATAAGAATTTTTCCAACTGCAAACTTCTTTCCGCATCTGAGAGAAACTTAGTCTCAAACCTTCCCCTAAAGTCCTCCCATGTCTCCACTGGTCTTTCAGCATTAGTGACCTCCCACCAGTAGGAAGCCTCGCCCTTCAATAGCCACACCGCCAGTTGTACTTTTTGTCTATCTTCTACCTCAAAGATGATGAATAGGTCTTTAGTTTCCTTTAGCCAATTCCTAGCTGCTACAAAGGACTCAGTTCCATGGAAATCCCTTCCTCCCATAGCTTTAAAATCTTTACATATCTTTGCGAACGTGTTTCCCCGAGGTGGAGGTGGAGGAAAAGGTGCTGCTGCAGCTGGATGATTCCCTTCTGCTGGGGGAGGAGGAACGGTAGGACCCGGCTGAGTGGCCCTTGCTTCTAAGAACCGTCTAAACCAACCAGGTATGGGCACCCCTTCCGGTAAGTTAAGTTCTTGGGACATGCTGAAACAAAAAGGATAGATTCAAAACGAAGGATAAGAGATAGCACCTATGGCTTTGGGGAATGGACTTTGCCTTTTTAAAATAAAATAATATTTTTATCTTTTAAAAATGCTTCTTTAAATTTCCTTTTTGAAAATAAATTTTCAAAAACTTTTTATCTTATCTGGTAAACCTATGCTCTGATACCAAGTGAAACACCCCACCTCCGTTAGGGTCACTCTCAAAGGGAATGCCCTAATTTTGGTGGAGGTTTATAAGTACAAGTCACAGATATACAAGACAGATATAAGAACACATATTTGTAAACAGCGGAAGAACAACAACAAACTTTTATTTCAAAAAGTCAAATACGTGTTACAACAACATCCTTTCCAAAAACATAACATAACACTTTCATAATCTGTCTTGAGTACATTATTTAAAGAAGCATAAATAAAACATAGATAAACTGCAAAAGCCCCATAGTGGATTGTCCAAAGCCATAGTTCAAAACAGGAAAGTCCAAGCAATACATTTTCTCTTCTTCAAGCTGGATGCTGAGGTAGGTCAAGCTGCTGTGTTCCCTCCCTGAGGACCTTGGGGGGGGGGGGAAACGGAAGAAAGAAGACGAAAGAAAAGTAGAGTCAGACATAAAGCCTGAGTAAGTCTAGTACTATTTTGTCTATGAATAAAGAACTGGGTATGATAAGTATAAACAGGAAGTGGGCAAACACTATAAACTTGGTTAAGTTGTCTAGGGTCGAATATACTATCGTACCCCATATTAATCTCTGAACCCATATAAACTAGTTTTCCAACTGGCACCCCATAATCAGGGTGAAGTGATCCATTCCATGATGATCGGCTCCTACTCGCATAGTTACATGTGTCTTACGGCCCCCGATGTCTGTAGTTACCTATGCTGGTCCCACCATGGGGTGTATCAAGTCCCATAGTGGCAACCGGACACAACCTTAGAGTGCACAGGTATGCTACTGGTGTCCAGTGCCTTATTTTTCTGCGCCGGAGTGTGTGCACGCCCGCACTCCGTTAGAACCTACACTGCTACACCACCGCCGTCGCTTTTGACCTCTTACAATCAGCCCAGTAATCGTGCCCCACCCTGCCTAGTTTCAGGGTATCCTGATACACCTTTTAGGGTTACTGCTGAAAAGGGTCCCCCGTTACTAGGTTTTCTATCTTTAGCCAACATGCTAAGTTGGTTAAGTGTTTTCTAACCTAACCCCCACCAGTCCGTTTAGTCTAGCATGTTCCATTTTGATTAAGTCTTTAGTTCACTTAATCCTATCAATCCTGACTCAGCCTTAATTGTCTTATTAAGGCCCGGACCTCTCACATTAG
Organism: Allium sativum; assembly: GCA_030737875.1. Taxonomy (NCBI): domain Eukaryota; kingdom Viridiplantae; phylum Streptophyta; class Magnoliopsida; order Asparagales; family Amaryllidaceae; genus Allium; species Allium sativum. Next base: position 992,389,208 of record CM060924.1, on the reverse strand, counting down.
ACAGGTATTGTTGTGGCTGCCTGTTGCCGGTTGGTTCCGGGCAGTCTTACGCCACAACTCAGTCTAACCTCGGGTCCTTGCTGGGCTCTATGTTTAACCTCCCACATTGGATAGGTATTGTTGTGACTACTGGACAGCCGGGCGGTTCCGGGCAGGGTTACATCACAACTCAATCCAACCTCGGGTTAAACACATCGTATGTTCTACATTTACATATTTTGTCATTCTTCTTTATTTCTTATATGTAAATATTTGCGGCCCATTATTAAGTTAATGGTGTAAAGGTTACACCAATCATGGGCCCAACCCATTCTTGAATTTGGGCCCTTTTACTTTAGTTTCCATTCATTAAATTAATTTAGCCCAACGTTATTTACCCCCGTTTTTACACGTCCGTTTATGTATATTGGGCTTAGCCTTTTAAAGCCCAATTTAGCCATGCGAAAGGGGAGGCTTATGGCGTAATTACATACACAAGGAGGGGGAAGGTGAGCGCATGAACTTGCATATGACGTTGGAAATACATACTGGAAACTGGTGTACTTGCATAGTGGTAACATAGGTGACATGAATCAAAGCATGTGAACTTGCATAGGTTTAACTGTAACATGAACCTATATTCTTATTTATGCATAATGTCAAACATAAGCATGGCCTAAATATTACTAGCATAAGCATGGCATGATGTCAAACATAAGCATGGCATAATATCAAACATAAGCATGGCATAGGTATAGTTAAATTTCTTCATGGCATAAATATAAACAAGTCATGTTCATAAGGTTCCTACATGTTTACAAAGAGGATACTTTGTTACTAACACAAAAGCATAGTTCAACTTAATCATGATTTAAGTCTAATCACATAACGATGGTATAAACATACTTATGCATAAATATTCCTAAACATGGTGTTTGCTTTAAACTTGCAAAAAGGGATTTTTGAGTCTAACCTAGCCATGTCTCACATATGTCATCATATAATTCTTTTTAAACAAGATAGACTTAATCATGGATTTTAATTATGCCAAATAGCCTAGCCATATTCACAAGTTTTGCAAAAGCATGACTTAATACATGGATGATGGTGTCAAAATTCCAACATAGTTTCATATGAACTATAACAACCAAACTTGTTTCAATTACTTGCAAAATGATTTATGCACACAAAAATATACATCATGATGGCATAATAACAAAGCCTCGGACTTGCATGAATTTCAATCAACTACATACATGTAGCTTCAACATAGGTCATATAGTTTGCGAATATTCCAAACGTATAATTGCATAGAACTACCGCATGCAGTTCTTTATAATATCCAAACGTATATAAGAACGCACAAATATGAATTTCATTGCCACGATTCAAGCATACAAATCAATACAGTTGTTTATTCATACCAAAGTAATACTCTACTTACAATGGTTGCGGCGAATTCTCTAAATAAGAGATATGATTCCTTTGTTAAATTGATTAGCTTTAGGTTGCTTGAATTGCTTTAGGCTTTAGAACTTTCTCCCTAATTCTCTCTCTAGTTGGCGGCTACCTCTTAGTCGTTCCTCAGCAACATGGCGGCTATGTTCTTAATTTTGAATGAATAGATTAGGGTTTAGTCTAGGGTTGTTTATATAGAGGTTAGGAATTGATTAGGACCCTTGATGTTGCTAGGTTAGATCGTAGCCATTCATTCGATAGAGAGACCAATAAAAACTTGCCACCTAGCCCTAGTGACAAAGCAGACCACAGAAAATCGGAGGAACACAGACCTGGCCAGCCAGGTTGACTGTGCTCGACCAAGTCGATACCCCTGTCGACAGGGCTGTCGACAGCCCTGTCGACATGGGTAGCCCAGGTCGACAGCCCAGTCGACCTGGGTGGCCCAGGCGGGTGTTCTTCCACCCTGGCCCGTTGGGCCCCACTTCGGAATATTTAATTATTTAATTCTGTTTGAATTTTAAACTTAAATTTAAAAACTTCCGAAGGCCATATCTTCTTCATACGAACTCCGTTTTTCGAAAACTCGGACTCTATTTCGCGTATTTTTCCGAGACGAACGCAATGGCGTATCCCGTTTCCCTTAGTTCTTTGATTTGAATTTGATTATACTTTAATTTGTTAATTTCACAGTTATAGAATTTTCGGGGTGTTACACGAGATTTTTTTTTTATATATTGAATAGCGAGGTGAAAATTCGATTTTTAAATATATGAAGTGGTTATAATAATATGTTTTTTAAATTGAAAGTGAATAAATAAAAATATGATTTTTATTTTAAAGACATCAGTAAATATAAAAATGTGTGATTTTTATATATGTAGTGGCTACGGGCAACGAAGATGACGAAGATGCGATAGCGATGAAGTTTTCTATCAATGAAGTGCCGTGGAGCTTGGATAGCTAAAGGTGAGAATTTCTCACCTTTCAAATTTATTTTCTAGTTATATATATATACTAGGATGCAGACGGTGCTTAGTAGCACCCGACACAATCGTCCACAGACCATGGACTTGTTTGTTTGGTTGCATAGATTAGTTGGATATTTGATTTGAATTTGGTTGTTTGGTGAATTTGATTGATGTGTGAATGGCGTGGGCCTTCACTAGACCGGGGATAAGGCTAGGCCTTGTCCCGTTTCTAGTATCGTGCGTTATGCCGCCGAAATTTTCTAAAATAAGTTAGAAAAATAAAAATATCATTTTATTTAAAGAATGAACTGAATAGAAATTCATATGTTGGAATAAAATGTTTTGTCGTTAAAAATATAATTTTTAACGTGAATGTGAATAAATAAATATTCATTTACAAACCGGACGGTTTGTTTGTGTACACCTATTTGAAAGACATTGATTGGGATGATAAATTTCGCACATCGCCCAACTGCACAAATAAAATCTGTGTTTGATTGTTTGAAACCCCACACGGGTGTTGGGATGAAATTTGAAGTTCACTCATCCTGATTGATTAAATATGTCGATCGATTGATTGACAGGCTGTTATAAGCGTTAGATATCTATATTTGATGCTTATACAGTGTAGTGCACTTTGGTTGATGGTTGATTATTTTTCAATGCTATTATACATGTGTTGTATGAAAATCCATATAATTAACTTTATATGGTAATTGATTGGGCCTCATTCCAGTTTTAAAATAGAAATATTTGAAATAGAAATATTCGAAATGGGATATTTGAAAATATCAATATATGAAGCCGTGTTGATTAGATTGACGCCATTTTGACGTGAACGATATTTATATCGATTTTATTCATTTTAAATATTAAAAAGTAATTTTGAAATCGAATATTTCGAAATGAATTGAATTGAAAACGATTTCGAAATGAATTGAATTGAAAACGATTTCGAAATGAATTGAATTGAAAACGATTTCGAAATGAATTGAATTGAAAACGATTTCGAAATGAATTGAATTGAAAACGAATTCGAATTGAATTGAAAGTGAATTGGAATGAATTCAAATTGAATTGAAATTTGAATTGAATAGAAATGAATTTTAAAACGAATTTATAAAGAAGAATTCAATTTTGCTTTGAATTGAAATGGAAGTTGAAATAGATTTTGAAACGAATTTTAAAACTATTTATATAATTCGTTTTAAATAGAAATCGACGAAGTATATATTATATATATTATATATATAATATAATGGCCTGAATAGAACGCGCCGCGCCGCGGCAGTTCGCGAATTTCGACCATTGATTTCAAACGGACATTTCGGGAGATCCGACCGTCGGATTCTCCTAAAACCGGAACCGTTGGGTTCGTATCGAAAAGAGCTTTCTAATGAATATTAGAAATTTGAAATCTAACAGTTGGATTTGGAATTATGTCCAAATCAAATTTGAAAAAGGTCGTTGTAAGTGCAGTTCGATGGCCATTGATGGAAATCGACTATACGGGCCTTGATAAAATTATTAAAAATAGTAATAATTTGTGTAAAATCATAAGAAATGATTTAGAAAGGATTGGGATGAAAAAACTCCATATTTGAAAGGATAAAAATAGATTTTTATCGAAATGAACTAGTTTTGAACTAGAATTATAATTCTATTTATTTTTAAATAAATAAATTGAATTTGAAAAGGGTTTTGAAAATAACCAAAATTTCCAATGATTGCATTGGAGTGGATTTGAATCGAAATTGTCTTCGGAATATTTCAATGTTGGAATTCGTGATTATACAGATGTTGTTATGGAAATTTGAAAGATATATATTTATATCGTTATTTCCAATACGACATTTGTTAGTCGTAGAATTTGATATTTAATATAAGCCGATATATTTTCTATTCAGAGCCTTGTATTGAATATCAAATGTGATTTGGGTTTGTCGTGAATGGTGTCTTCACTAACACTTGTTCTTGAACCCAGTTGAGAAAAAATTTAAATCTTTTTATTTAGATTTAATGATGTGTACCAATTAAACGATATTTAATTGGAATTGAATTGGTATTGATTTTTGGGTTTATCGTGAACAGTGTTTTAAATAACACTTGTTCTTTAACCCGATAATTAATGGAATGTGATTTTGGGTTTATCGTGAACCGTGTTTTAAATGACACTGATTCTTTAACCCAGTTAAAGATTAAAACTAAGTGGAGTTTTAATGAATCTTTAATTAGATTGAAATGATCGAAAATGGAGTATCACCAGTTTTGCTCCAGGCGATGGTTAAATCTTTAATTAAATTTGAACGTGAAATGGTAATTGAATTTACCGATAACACTGTGGTGTTAGATATGAAGTATTACCAGTTTTACTTCATGGGATGAATAGGTTGGGATTGGGAAATAAAATAAATGATTACTTCGGTGTGGTTCGCTAATCCCGACTAGTTTGAATTGATATTCAAAGGAGATTAAAGAATAAATTTAAAGAATTTATCTTGGATAAAATTAATGGGAACTTTTCCCAAAGTATAGGAATATTTGAATAAAAGAATATTCTGGATTGGAATGAGGCGTATGTTGTGTTTGTGTAACACTTTTATAATATATACGCGAGTTATTCAGAAAGACCGGGTTTATCCCATTCTGAATAACTGATTCGACGTGGTGTCGAAGATGGAAACGGTGGTTGAAGACCGGAAGTCTTCACGTCGTTTGGGTGATTACTGATGATCTTGATTGGGTTGTACACCCAAGAAGATGGAAACAGTTAGGGATCGTCCAGACGTGCTTGGAGATCGATGGATATGCGGGGTACTAGGTGCCTCCGGTTTCGTTCAGCCCCAGAACGGACTTGTAAATGGACTGTGTGTCTGACATTGGATTTTAGTTTGTGTGATTGATTTCTATTAAATATATATCTATTTGGCGGCGGAGAATTTATTCTCTTGCTTAACGCCCTTCTCTGAGACGTACGAGCTCAGGGGTTATATATTGATGGATATCAAACGCATGGAGTGAATTGCCTGTGTGGCATGCCTAAGTGGCAATTGATCGAGGCTTCTGTTGAAAAGCAAAGTCTTGTGGTGATGATCAAAGCATGGCCTTTGTGGCGTAGCTTTGTGTAACGTTTACTTCGCGAGTTTCACACCCGGTATGAACCAAAAAGGGAGACGGACCTCAGGGAGGGCATGCGTTTCTTTCTAGTTAGAAGTGGCGTCAGTGGTTTTACACGCCCTGACGAGTTTGACTTATGTGGTTGTTGCTGTTGCGAGGCGCCTCGGATTGATCGGTCGTTCTCGAACCGATGGAGTCATTTAGTTGGCTCATTTACGCCCCAAAGGGCGGGTAAACGTATTGTTCAGGCACTATAATCCACATCGGTGGACCGGCCCTGACGATCCAAGGGGCAGTTGCGGCTGTTCCGGTGGCTCGGGCTAGAGAGTCACGAATCGGTTGAGGACTATCTTTTGCCTCGGTTCATAGATGGAAATCCAATTTCCAAATACGTGACTTTGCGGTTTTATTTGTAAACCTATATATGACGACATAGTGGGATGGGGCGCTCATGCCGCCTATGATTGATACTTATGATTTGAAGTTGTTTTATACACTATGCACTTATAATAGTATCAAACGATTTGTTTTAACCGTATCAAGCATTCTTTGGCTGTTATAAGGGAAAACCCTATCCTCGGCTGCGTTGCATTGTGTGATGGGACCTGGGTCTTATAACAGCTTCATTTTTCTTTATTTAGCATTGCGCTGTTTGTTTTATGCACTGGTATTCTTGGGAGGAAACCCGTTCCGTGTTATACGGCGTGGTCCCTTGATTTACCTAATGATTTAGAATAAAGATTAATAACTGTTTTAGTTCTCACACCAGTCACATGACTGACCTGGAGTTTATTGTTTTAACCTAAACTCTGGGTGCCCCTATTTTCGACATGGGCAGCTAGTAGTTTTAGTTTTGCAGATTTATATTCACAGGATCCTGGTTTACAGCTGGAACGATATCCGGAAAGCTTTGTATCCGTATATCTCTTTCTAGTTGTGTATTGTATTATTTTCCGCTGCGATGTATTTAAATGTAATTTAAATCTCTGATATTTCTGTGTAATATTCATTTTTACTCTGTATATTCTTGTAATCTGATGCATTGTTGTGATATACATTGAAATGTTCTCTCGTCTGCGTTCTATTTTGTCGTGTTCTCAAAACAATTCGTTCTTTCTCTTCTCTTCGGAGACCGGGGAAGTTCTGGTCGTTACACCCCCAAAATCAATCAAAGGTGCCAATCAATCACAAAGTATATATATGGTATCGAAGAAGTATGCCCGTTCAGAGTAGCTAACTCAATCAACCTAGGAATAGCTCCTGTTTTAGTCATTTTAATTATGACCCGAAGGTCAAGGCTATCCATCATCGTTCTCTTTCTTCAAATCCAGTAATCGCCCCCAAATCCATCCAACGTCATTTCTGGAACTTCACCGCGTACAAAGTTGTTAAAGTGGTTTTCGGTATTGGTAGAGAGTATGACAATATCCGATCTCGGTCTCTTTAACAACAAAACGTTTACATTTTTCACACCGGTTAATTCTTTTACATTTCGAAAAGGTTCATATTTCATATCAAAATATCAGATTTTCAAAATCATTCAATATTCAAAATAGAATATTATTCACACTAAAATCTCCATTTAAATCAATTAAAATCTTGAAACAATTCCAACTTTAATAATTTGAAAAATAAAATAGTTAACAGTATATTTAAAATAATTTAGATATATAATTGAAATAGTTTGAAAATAAATAGTTTGTAATTTAAAATAGAATTTATCAAATTTATTAAAATATATAGTTAAAACATTTAGTAAGTTATAAAATAAATAGTTGATTATAAAATGATTCATTTAAAATAATTTATAAAATAAAGTAAAATAGTTTATAATGAAAAAAAATTATTATTAAGATAGTTTATAAAATAATTTGAAATACTATAGTTGGAATTAGAATCGTTTCTCTAACATTTCAATTAAACTTGAAGTCATGTTTCTACTTCAATTCAACAAACTCAATTTTCAATAATTCCATCGAATAGACTTCCAATTTACATTCATTTTAATTCGTTCAAATTAATTCAAATAGTTACATTCCAAATCAGATTCTCATTTACAATTATTCCAATTTTATAACAAACATCGAGTTCACAATTCATATATAATTCAAATCAATGTTGATTCATAATAAATTTCAAAGGTGGGTGAAACCATTCAATTTCAATAAATTCGATTTACATTATATTTCACTTTATTTAGCTACAGTTACAAAACTAATTTATTCCCTTTTTTTATATTTCAAAATTCAAGGTTAAAGTTTAAAGGAAATAAATTATAGAACATCATTTATATTGTCTTTAAAACAATATTTCAAAATTCATGCTTAAAACAAATTTTATTTAACCAACCGGTGTCCGTATAAAATTTTATATCCTGTGGCCAAGTGATACTTAAATTTTAATTTTAGTATTTTGGGGAAAGGATATATATCATTTCAATCCAAATCAGGGTCATAGGTATTTATCATTTCAACCTACGTTCTTAATTCATTTTAATGATTAATCCTGGGTTTATTCGATGCCTGTAACATTTGGGGTAATTATTGGGATTAATCAACACAAACAATGGTCATATATGAATAACAGGTAGATTCACACAATTAACATCAACATGTCAAACATATCAAATTCACGCCATTCATCACATCAATACATACAAACAGTCCAATATCCTATAAATTTTCAATTTTTCAGATGTTAGGTTTTAAACAAAATTAAATGTCAAAATTTTAACTTAACTGTAAAATTACATTTAACAGTCAAATTTAACTACACTGTCGATACAAATAAACATAAACATGCAATTTAAACTATCAAACATCAATCCATACAATCATATCATGACATGATGTTAATTTAACTAATATTAGAATACTTTAGTTATGCATGAGTGGGTTTAATCACTCACCTTGGATTTAAATGAGATTGAAATCCAATTTTTAGCCTAAAATTCAACGTTCTCGGAATCAGCCCAAACCAACGGCATCACGAAGAGCTCGTTGATACGATTCCAACGCAACAAACCATGTGTCATTCTGAAGTCGTATGCAAAGTTATACACGTTATACAAATTTGTAATTAAATTAAAACGAAACAAACAGCACTTTCTCACCTCAAATAAATGTCATGTCATCCTTCTTCTTTCCCATCTTAATTGTTGTTACATCAAATTTCGAATCACCCATGTCCAAAAATATCCCCCTTTCACTTCCACCTTCTATGCCCATCTCTTTACGAAATGCCAAACCGATTTCACCGTTATTCTTCTTTTCGCAATCTCTACCAAGACATCACCAACCCGACCAACTCAGTCATCACAATAAAACATCGTTCCCATGTGTTCTTCACGCATGATGCTACAGATATCTACATCTTTTCTGTTGATTCTCCTTAAATTTTGCCACCCAAACTCGAATATGATGTCCGATTCATGCTTTAATCTCTATGTAAATCAAAAATCTCAACCCTACTTTATGTCATTTACTATAAAAAAAAAATTTGAAGCAACATAAATTTTGTTGGAACCTTCTAATTTCCATACCTAGAAGAAGCTCTTGTCTATACAAGTCAAATGAATCTGAAAACAGGTGATTTCGTTGAGTTTTGTGGAAGATTTTTTTTTTTTTTTTTTTTTTTTTTTTTGAAGATGAAATGATGTCATGGCTTTTATTTTTCATGTTTCTGTTTGAGAGAAAATGGTGACCATTGAATAAATGAATTAGCAAACATAAATGAAGGATGCTAAGGTTTTAGAATAAAATATTATTTATACATTAAATTTCCAAATTTTTCATCTTTATCACTTATTGTACGTTACCTAAAATTTAGCCTCTATTTACATATGTTACATTCATATCCTGTAGTCATCATCATACAAATTTATTTCAATTGATTTAGTTTAGGTTCCCAATATATATATATATATATATATATATCACTTTGATTACTTGGACCTTTACTATAATTTGTAAAATAAATTAACGTATTTATTTATATAATAAAATATTCATTTTACGAAACCGTATATGGATAGTTTTGTACCCTGATGTGTTTTTTATCTGTCCATATATTTGCTACATTACATTAGATGCCAACGATAATTTAGCCCATCGTAAAAGGAAGTATAAGATTTGTTGGCATGCAAATGTGAATGTTCCATTTTAATCTATTTGTTCTTTCATTGAAATTTAAAATAATACAATGTGCATGACAATTCAAACATTTACAGCAATCAATGATATCAAAATATTACAAAACTATATATATATATATATATATATATATATATATATATATATATATGAAAACATAAGTAAAAGATGTACCATTAAATCATACTAAAAATAAAGATCATATTAAATTGGATATGTAAATTATATTGAAGCAATTAAATTTAAAAATAATCAATGTATTTTATGTCTTAATAACTTGCTATAAATTCCACAACGTCAATATAATAGCCATATAAAGTAACGTAAGGCTGGTTAACAAAGGATCAATACTGGCCCGCTCAATCAGTTACGTTATAGGAAACAAAGGATATAATTTATGATCATTTATGGGCTAAGAATCTCACTGGTTAAATTTATAAATAAAGCAATGAATTTTTTTTTTCTTTAAATTCAATACCAAGTGTTACCACTAAATTCTGGCCCAATATAGGTCTTATATTAGTTATGTGAATAAATTATGCGTAATATAAATTGAATTATCTAACAATTTCAAATTAACAAATAATCTATTCACTTTAAGTCTTAATAACTTGCTATAAATTCCCAATTACATTTCTAAACAATTTAAACCACTTTCTTCCAATTAAACATTTATTTTCAATTAAATTTCAAAAATGTTAATTTTACTCAAATCAATATAAATTCAAACTAACTTTGCAAATCAATTTTGTTTGCATTTAATTCCAGCATTGATTATTTACCAAATCAATTGAATTTTAATTGTAAATTAAATAAATCAATTTCATCCAAACATTTTAATATTAATTACAAATTTCAATATTTATAATTACAAACCAATTGTAATTTCATTTACAATAACTACAAGTTATTATTATTGTAAACAACCAAAATACGTTACTTAATCAAACTAATTAAGTTTACAAATAAATTTACATAATTAAGTCATCAAATTTTATTTATAACCATAAATACTCAAAAATGATAATAAATTCAAAAATTAAATAATAGAAAATTACGGGTTGTTACAAAGTTCTTTATTTTAATAGGCTAAGAGTGTTGTATCCACATAATTTACTTTCTTTTTCTCATTCGATTCATATTTTCAATCCCAAGAGTTGGGTGAGTAGGGAGGACGTTATGGTGATGGATTCCATGGATGACGAAAAAGAGATGTTGCTTGTTCGTCAACAAAATGAGAAGAGAAACTGCAAAATTTCTTATCTATATGTTCTATGATGCCCAAGTGTTTGAATTGACTTTTTGCTCGTAGAACATCTCGCATTATAATTCAAGAGACTCGCGGTGGTAGTGATGAATATCATCTATCTTATCATTACTGGATGGGGAAATGGTTATAGGTTATTTCGATCTCTGACTGTCGGGTGTATACCCAGTGTGGTAAGAGGAATATTTGTACTTTGGTTCATGTTCTATAAAATGTGAATTGCTAACTTGAAGAAAGTATCATATATATAGAATGAAGTAACTGAAAGCTAGGTAGTGAGATTGCGGTTTAGAATTAATATTAATTATGAACCTATAATTACTTTTCAAATAGATAACCAGGAGTGGTTAGATATAATTGCAAAATTGGTTGAAAGAAGTATAATATGTTCATATGGTTGGACAAGAAACATCACCCAGCAAAATGGTAAGTACATATGACTTACTACCAAGCGACCAGAGTTCGAGTACAAGTGAACATAAAAAAAAATTAAAATTAAAAAATGTATAGTTCTTTAAATAAAACGATTCCACGTCCTCGTCTTACTTTTTTATGAACATATTTTCGAGTAGTGTAAAAATATATACCAATATATTTTTAGAAGAAACAAAGTCCAAATTTATTATTTCTTTTTCAATATTATCGCAATGGAAATGATAACTAATGTCTATATGATTAGTTCATGATTGATTAACTGGTTTTTAGATAGATTAATTGCACTGTTATTGTCACAACAGATAGCTGATTTTGATAAATTTATGACTTGAGCACAAGCGAAAGCTACATGAATATATTTTGCTTCACATATCGATAGTGAACACAATTTTATTTCTTGCTAAACCAAGAGACTAGTGATTTGCCAATAAAATAATGTGTACCACTCATACTTTTCTGATCCGTCCGAGATCTATTGAAATCAGCATCATTAAAGTATACTAATTCGAAAGAGCATTCTTTCAAATAGAAAAGTCCAAAGTCCTTGGTGTTGCTTGGATAATGCAATAATGTTTTCCTTCTTGTAAATATTGGCCTGAAATCGCACACATAAACAAACACTCATCATTATATCTGGATGACTTGTTATTAAGTATAGTAGTGACCCAATCACACTTTGATATAATTTCTGGTCAATATTTTTCTCATTTTCATCTCTATCAAGAGGTGTTGTTTTACATATGGGAGTACGTTTAGCAAAAGTCTTTTCCATTTTGAAACGTTTAATTAAATTGTTACAACAGTTTTCTTGATTTATTAAAATTCCGTTTGGTAGTTATTTAATTTATAGACTTAGAACATAAGATAATTATCTCGTATGGGACATTTCAAATTCTTCGATCATTATTTCTGAAAATTCTTGACAATGATTTTCATTTGTGGAACTAAAAATAATATCGTCTAATTATATTTGTACTATTAAAATATCCTTTTTAGAACATTTTATAAAAAGTGTTTTATCAACTTTCACAATTTGAAAACCAAAATTAGTAAGATAGCTCTTAAGTTATTTGTACCAAGCACGAGGTGCTTTTTTTAAATCATATAAAGTTTTATTTAGTTTATAAGCTTTCTTTAGTTTATAGACGTAGTCGGGTAAATTTTCATGTGCAAAAAAGAGAGGTTTTTCAACATATACATTTTCTTTTATATATCCATTTAAAAAAGCACCGTTTACAGGCATTTGATAAAGTTTGAAATTACGAAAACATGCATAATATAGTAAGATACGTATTGCTTCTAGTCAGGCGACTAGAGCATAAGTTTCTTCATATTATATTCCTTCTTCTTAATTATATCCTTGCGCTACTAATCCAGTTTTATTTTTAGTAATATTACCTAGTTCATCTGCTTTGTTTTTATAAACTCATTTTGTACCAACAAAAGCTTCATTACTCGGTCTAGGAACAAGTTCCGAAACTTCATTGCATTCAAATTAGTTTAGCTCTTCTTGCATAGATATAACCAATTGTCATTAGTAGATGCTTCTTTAGTATTTTTAGGTTCTATAATCAAAAGGAATGCTACAAGACCCATTATGTTTAATTGACTTCTAGTTTTTCCATTTTAGGTAATCTCTCCAATAACATTTTGAACAGGATGATCCCATAATATTTTTGTTGGAGTTCTTAAACCATTATTATTATGAATGATTTTTTCATCTTTTCTAGAATTTTCAATAATGTTTTCATCTTGTCTAGTGCTATGGATAATGTTTTCATCTTTTGTAACATTATGAATAAAGTTTTCATCTTTTCTAACATTAATAATAATGTTTTCATCTTCTCCAGATTATGAATAACGTTTCTAGCATATATAATTTCCGTATTATTTTGAATTCTTCGTCATCTTTAGTATTTGGTAGTCGATTAAAATTTTTATCGAAAAACACATGAAGAGTTTCTTCAATTGTATTTATTATTTCATTAAATTTTTAATAAGCTTTGCTTTGATCTGGATATCCTAAGAAGATTCATTCATTTGATTTTTAATTGAATTTACCAAGATGAAATTTTGTGTTTAAAATAATTTTTTTTGAACCAAATACTTTAAAATAAGATTTATTTGGTTTTTTCCATTAAAAAGTTCATAAGAAGTATTTTTCGTAAGTGGTCGAATAGAAGCATAATTTAATACATAACAGGCGGTTGCAACAGCTTTTGCCCAGAAATTTCTTGGTAGAGCGCTTGCATTTAACAAATTCTTGCACATTCTTGTAAAATTCTGTATTTCCGTTCTATAACCCCATTTTGTTGTGGAGTTTTAGAAAACGAAAAATTATGAAATATACCTTTCTTTTTGCAAATTTGTTCAAAAGCGTCGTTTTCAAATCCTCCACCATGATCACTTCTAATGTTTTTTTTTTACTTTTAAACCTTTTAAAAATTTAAATTCTTTTGACGAAAATTTTGAAATGAACAAAAGTGTCACTATTATTTTCCATAAAAATAGTCTTAGTATATCTAGAAAAATCAACCAAAATTATAATCACATATTTATTATGATTTATAGATTGAACTTAGGTTGGCTCAAACAATTCCATATGAAGTAACTCAAGCGGTTGTAATGTTGAAATGACTTTTTTAAACTTAAAAGATGACTTATTTAATTTTCCTAATTGGCATGATCACAAATATGGTTAACCTTAAATTTCATTTTTGGTATTCCTTTTGCTAAATTATTTTTAGAAAGTTTACTTATAGCTTTGAAATAAATATGACAGAATCTTTTGTGCCATGACCAATGATCAGTTTCACTGGCTATTAAATACATATCTGAATTATGAGTTATTTCATGTTTAATATCTTCGAAAAATGAGATTTTGAATTATTTGTCACATAATTGGCTGATACTTAACAAATTATATTTTAAATTTTTGACTAATAAAACATTAGTAATAAGAGGTAAACTAGACGTATCATCATTGCTTACATGGCATTTGCCAATGATATAACCTTTCTAATTGTCTCCAAATTGATAGAACCTCCATCTGAGTAGGTAATATTTGTCAGCATATCTTTGTCTCCTGTCAAGTGTTTTGGCCAACCACTATCGAGTATGCATTTCCATTTTTCTCTTTTCCTGAGTGGAACCTACGAAAATAAGAAATGACAATGGTACCCACTTTTTGATAGGTTTCTGAGAATTAGGTCTTAGGAATCCAAATCTAAGAGGGTTCAACGTCCCTTTTATAGACATAATTTTTATTTCTGTGAACAGTTACAAAAATGATTTTATATACTTATTCCTAATCAAGTTATTGTTTATTTTTGGAACTCGTATCTTAATAGTTTCAGAATTTGTTTTCCTCTTTAAGGATTTTGATGGTTTATAAGGTTTAGAGTCATTTCACCTTTTATTTTTTATTTTTTGTTAAAACGAGCTTTAGACTTGTTATCATACACTAGTCCTTTTTTGTTAAATATAAATTGAGAGTTTTCAGTAATCCTATACAATTTTTCTCTTCCTTTGTTGAAATTTGAGACATTTTTTGTAATGTCTTCTAATTTAGTTTTGAGGCTAGAATTATCTAATTCTATTATTTTAACCTTAGTTTTCAAGTTATTATTTTCAGAAACAAGAGCAATATTCATTTCTTTTTGAGTTTCAATTTCTCGACTCAATAAGGTAAGTTGAGAATTAACATTAAAAAATGATTCTTGAAATTTTTTTTCAAGTTCTTATTCTGATGTTTCCTTCTTATCTTTGAACATATCCCTTTCGAATTCTTCCTCTTTCTGATTTTCAAGAGCTTCCTTATATTTCCTTTTGTAACTTTTCATAGTATCTAGATCTTATGATTTTATTTCAACCATATCATCAAAAGTATAATTACTAACCTCATTATGTGTAGCTATGAAGCATACATTTTCTTTCTCATTTTCGCTATCATTGTCACTTTTTGAAGAAGAGGAATATGAGTCATCCCATGTTACTGAAAAAGATTTCTTTTTTTATTTTAGCTTTTTGTGGACATTCCTTCTGTATGTAACCCTTTTTATTACAATTAAAGCACTCTCCTCTTGGAAATGATGGTTTCGTGGTGGAGATCATTTGCTTCTTCAATAGCTAAGACCTTTCTTTTCCAATCTTCTATTAAAAAGTTCAGGATTTTTGATATAATATCAAAATCAAAATATTTTTCTCCTAATCCTAATAATGAATGATAAAAGTCATGAAATCTGGAATACATATCATTCGTGAACTCATCTTGCTTCATTCTAAAATTTTGAAATTGACTTTTAAGCATGGATACCTCACTTTCTTTCACCTTGTTAGTTCCTCATGAATAACTTTAAGTGTTGGCCATTTCATATGAGTGCAGTAAAGAGGAATGACACAGATATTTTAATACTAGTTTGGAGTTATGTCCTACATCCAGTCCCAAACTTCTTCTAGAATGTCGACTAACAAACCCTCATTTAACCCCGAGGAATAGGTATACAACACCTGAGTAGACAAATAGGAATTTTATGCCTCGACAACCTAAGAGGACTTCTGACGTGCCTGAGCAAACGAATAAGACTTCATGCATTAGCAACCTAGGGGGACATCAAATGTGCTAGAGTATAACAGGACTTCAAATACAAAAGATGATTTGACAGTTTGTGTTCTTAGTAACACGGATTGGTCACTTATAGTAGACCCTTTCCTATAATATTCTCCTCAAGTATATATATTATGTATGTAAAGATAAGAAAGGAAAATACTGCTTAGTGATAGAACTTGAAGTTCGGATTTAAGAAACTTTTAAGTCTACGGATGCTTTGAGAGCATTCACAAAAGATTTAGAAATATTAGATTAGATAAGTCAGAAAGTTGTGTTTGATTGTGAATAAAACATGTTTATATAGTAATTAAGAGTTTACAACCATTTATGAAGAGATTTAATTGAACAGAAGCCTCCGTTCTCTTTAGGAATATCATAACTCTTTATGAATGGAAGTGATTCTTTAGAAATATGACGGTAGAAGTTGGTTCAGTTGACTGAATTTTTAAGGCAGACGACTGATATTTATATCCACGTACCCATATGTGTGAAATGTGCACTCTACATCAGGTCAGTCGACTAACCTATACAGTTCAGTCGAGTGAACCAGGTTAATGTGCACAGTGCACATATATATGTAAAAGGATCAAGTTAAAAACATGTTATTTGTTGCAATAAAAACAGTGCACAGTGCACCTATACAGTTCAGTCGTGCCTTTATTGTAGCTTACATTAATATGTATGACTCTCTTTTTGTCACTCTTAGTCATCGTTGAATCTTCGTGTTGAAAGTTGATATTCATGTCATGAATCAAAAACATGGTTCAATAGAAAACACCGTGTAACAAAGAAATCGAAACATACAATATTTCAACGATGAAAATTTTTCTATGTTCGCTTCCCGGTTAGTAACTATATGTGATTTCCCTGCTTATGTAATGCCTTTGAGAAAAGCACGACCGATCATCTAGCTTATCATTACTACATGGAAAAGGCGGAAGCATTTTTCTTTACCATATAAGAAAATGATTCATGGTTTAATTGCCATAGATGTTTTTTCTGTGCTAATAATCCTTTTAGAAAAGACTAAAAAGCTTTATAGAAAATAGAGTGAAGACCAGACAACTACCAACGATCAGGCCAAGCAAAGAAATATATAAACTTATAAAGGAATATCCAAAGGTACACGAAATCTGACTACAAACTGAAATTCCAGATAGATTGATGACTCATAATTGTTGCAAACAAAATATATTTTAGGAGTTGCCTTATTGAAAATGTCTTCTACTTTGTAATAATATTACTGTTATACATAATGTGAAAAATGTGTCTATTAATGTATTTAACATAATTTTTAATTTTAAAGGGAAGACTAAGGACATCTTGAAATTATGAACTTATATTCATGAATTATGCAAGCGTCTTGAGCTTAATATCAAACCAAATGATCTCACCGAATAACACAAAACATGTTATGAGTCAAATAATAATCAAGTTAAAGGTGGGTAGAAAGATTAAAATTTCTTGATGGAATTTCTTCTAATCTTCGTAGATATACTGATTTTAAAAAGGGTAAACTGAGTGGGATGAAAAGTCATGATTGTCAAATGAAAAATATGGTTCTTCTTTGACATGTCCAACGTTGACATCGACTTCAATCATGGGCACATTGTGTAACTTCCTTATTTAGTTGACATTATTCAGAACATTTAGTAGAGTAGATTAAATAAAATAATACAACTTAATGATGAAAATAAGTTTTGACTAATTAAATGAGTTAAGCAATAGTTAATCGACTAATTAAATTAGTTAGATTTGGTTACTAATAAAGAGGAATAAGAGAAGCGGATGAGAAATAGTCTTCTTAATCATTGTTATTTAATTTTAGACAACATGCACGACCTTTTGGAAAATGTGTGGAACTATGTTTAAACGATAGAGATAACCACGTAGCATACACTTAAATTTATCTTAGATATTCTGAAGTTGCACCATTTATTAGGTAACATTAAACAATAATTTTTGATATATTCATTTTAATAATATACGTGAAGATTTTGATGCAATATATATTATATACAACTACAATGCTTATGATAGACAAAGTCCATGCAGCGATCTTAGTAACGAATTTCCTAATTCGTTTTCAAATAATGTTTACGAATCATAGAATTATGTGACTGACAAAGCATTAAAATCTCATGCATTGGTTCAACAATGTTTGAGGTTCTAAAGTCAACGGCCAAAAAGATTATAATCTTATTGAAATCAAGCATACCTCCTATTATCAAAAATACGATCCTTTTGTAACGGTAAAACCAGCAATACTAGTTTATTATGCTCCTTGTAGATCTTTAAAAGAGAAAACGCAAATTGGTCTGCAGTTGTTAAAAATAAAGGAAAGATTCAAGTTTGATTGAAAGAGTAATCTAGACGAACAAGCTCATCAGGCAGACCTTGAAATAATTGTCAAACAATAAAAATCGACATTCATACAGGTTTTTGTATTCACAATGATGAATCAAATTTCATGTAGAATCACTAGAGACTATAGAGGAAACTAACAAAGAGTACGAAATGGAGCCTGAACCTGAAGCAACGAGGATTGATTAATGTATAGTTTATCTTTAGATAAATGGTAAATTATTGAATAACCAATGTTACGTGTGTCTCATTAAAAGTGGTATGTTTTCTCACAATTAAATTATGTGTTCTGCTATGATAAAATGTATATGTATCAATAACATGTATAATATGTCACCAAGTTATCCAACTTAAAGAGGGACAACAACAGACAGTGATGATAACAGCTCGTCAGAGCAAGCACTAAGTCAAGTAGTGACATTACACCCCAAAGATAATGGGTAATTATCGAATTTATTTCAATATCATAAATAGTAAGTGTAGCATTATATATTAGTAATGATTTACTCCATGTTTGTATCATACATGAGATCGGATTTGCAACTATTAGGTATAGTGCTTGATGTTTCCAAGCACACATACAGATGTTGAATTAGCGGTTGCTGGCGAAGGTGAGATGGCATCACAAAGCAGATCATGGACTATATGCAACAGTGATTACTTACAAGTATAAATTTGTATATCATTATAATTAACCATTGAAGAATCTATTAACTCGCAATTTGTGTGTGTGTGTGTATTATTGGTTTAACGTGTAGGCGGCTGTGGATTTGCAGAAGGAAAACCATGGGTTGTGCAGAGATGTGTGAATGTCTAAAATAAGGGAAAATCACCTATATTTAATGTCGATTTTTAAGAATGGGGAAATAAGTCTAACTGGATGGGTATCACTATATAGGAGGATCTGGATCACGTATTAGAATAGCCATGAAGCGATCACTTATTAGAATAGCCATGAAGCAAAGCGGAAAATTCCCTAGATATTTTTTGTATTTAAATTTATAGTAAGATAGTGGATGTAAATGAAAGTAAATTGGAAAATATCTTTATTAAGTATTCATCGCTTGATTATAAAGTTCAATAGTGATTATCATTCATTCACCAAATAAGTGTTCTGGTTCTCATTGCATAATGAAAACAAACATTATTTTTTTTACTTCAGGAAGCTCGTATATTTGGCTATACCTCAAATCAAATGCCTGTTGATATGGTAAAGAAATCTCTCGTAATAGTTACTTTGTTGATCATTCCACTTGACTTGACAACCATGCTACCCATTCAAAAAGGTTATTTTGTTTCCTTCATTTATTAGTATTCTTTTATTTATTTAGATGTACGGACTCAGTTGGAGAGAAATTCTGCAAATGGAAAGTCATACATCACGATGGATCTAATCATTTCCAGCGATATTATCAGGAGTTGGTATATTTATTACCCATCGAATTTTAAATAGTTGTTACATTATATAACTTTTAATATGCTATAATTATCATGAATAATATCTTAGGAAACAGAGCGCGACGGTCTTGTCAACTTTATGAACATGTTTGCCCATACTCATGCCATCAAACATGTAAATGAAGATCGCATAGTCATGTATACATAACATGACTTGAGATCGGAGAAGGCACAAGTAATCATACTTTAAGTTATATGTTATTACCGATCGATTTAATTTTTAGTGGAGCTTTGATGGTTGAATTTTTTCTATAAGTAATTAGCATCTTGTATAGTTAATCAACATATTTTAGATGAAAATTTAACATACTATTTTGTTAATTTTTTTTTTAAATTTTAGGATAAGTTTATATAGTAGAAAGAGCAGATGCTTGATGGAACATTGACTACAAATGAGGAGGACATGATTTTGAGTCTATTATGGATTTGCCATTCACATAATGGGATTACGATTTTGACAACCAATAGGTGATGCTTATTTTTAGATTTGGCTATATATTTACTAATCTTTCAAATGCAATTGTTTTTCTTATAAACTGAGTTCGGAACTGTTCGATATATAAATCATTTCATAGCTTTTAAGTTACCATCATACTAATCCTAAATAAGCTTATTATCGGTAAAAATGTAAACGATATAACCTAACGTATCAAAGATTAAAAAAAGTTAATTATGGAAAAAACAATGAACTCGGATGTGTAAAATCATAGGAAAAAGAAATTTAATAATTATCAGCTACAAAACTAGTAAATGGACTTGATTAGCTTAGTTAATTTTTATAAACTTTGATAATTTTTATATATGTAGTTAAATTTATAAAACTTAGTCAATTTTTTACACTTAGTTATCGTATACAAAAAAAAAATTACAAATTTAAATTTAGAGTGAAATAGAACTCATGATTATACCTTACCATAAGTACACTAGTTTTCACAAAAGAATAAATTGTAGTCATATTGAAATTAGTGTAATAATACATTAAAAACAAAGAACTACAGTATTTTAGTGGTTACAATAAAATAACTTTAGTCTTAAAGAGTAACTAATAATTTAGCAAGAGACATTAAAATTTTGGAGATAACGAGAGAATTAAAGAAAATGTTGACAAAATATTTTTTTTTAATTGCTTTATTTAAAGGAAAGTTGAAAATTCACGTACATCTAATATAAAAAAAATATAATAAAAAGATACGAAGAACAAAAAGGAAGAAAGAGCCCCTCATCATGAAAACAAACCTTTTTTAGGCACTAAAAAAATATGCACAAAATTATGAGTCACAAGTAAATTATTACACCCAAGTTTGAAATGCAATGCAAAATATACAATTATTCGAAGAAACATATTAGGATCACTAAGTTTTTAACAAAATACCGAGTGAATATTATTATGAATTAATATTAATAAAAGCATTATCAATTTTTTTTATACAACAGGTAGTATAGACATGGTTAAATTTAATAACCTTCAGTAAACTTAATTAAAATTTTATATAAAAATAAATTATAAGAATTAATTAACTTAGTTAAGTGCGGATATGGTTATTAAATCAAATAATTGTTGTTGGGTAGAAAAAAGGTAAATCGATGACAACAAAGCTCGAAGCTAGTTCACAAAGATTCTGGAGCTCAAAGCCATGATTGTCAAGCTAGAGGATCATGACCGGTGTCGCTTTATCTAAATGACGCTGCTAGTGAACGAGCGCATTACGATTTGTATACAGCACCATGGAAGGATTTCCTTATCAGTTGGTTATACCAGAGTGACTGATATATTTTGTGTGTTTGTATATTGTATATATATGCTATGTAGAGGTGAGGTTGATACATTGTGATGGTTAGTTGGAAGTTTGATGGTGATTTGGGTTATTGAGACATTTTGACTTGTAGTTGGAGATTGTATATGTGTTTGACTTGCGGTTGGATATTTTGGTTGTATTGATAGGTGGTGTATGAGTATGTTTGGCTTATGTAGATGCTTAATGTAATACAATATGGATGACATAAATGGGCTGATCTAGCTATAAGGTTTGACGCTACTACTGGGTTTGTAATACATCTAGGTATAGATTTTCTATAAGTGTACTAGAAATAATAGAATGGGAAGTCCAAAACTCAAATAAAGTGTGAAATGGTTGTAAAGAAATAGGGAAATTCGAAGAAAGATAAGAAAGAAAGGCATAAGCAATTCGAAATGGTTGTAAAGAAAATACTTTATTAGAAATCCAAGACTGGAACATATAATATCCAAACTAATGATAAAAATACATTGCTATTCGTACTAATAGCAAGCAGTACTAATAACTGCTCAATATGAACGGAACTATATGGAAAATATACTTATATACAGATGCACAGCAAGCAGATGGAAAGTTGATAACATCAATTGATTTGAAACCCAAAGAATTAGGCCAAGCTACAAAATTAGAAAACACAGGCTATACAATATAATGCGGTCTTCATTCACCTGAGAAAATATAACATTTTTAATACACAACACAACACAGTGACGGCGGATGAATTCATAAGAATAAAAAAAATGTCCATTATCCTTGCATATGAAACGCCTGAGAAGCAACAATTATGAAATTTATCATTCCTTTAACGAAAACTCCACCATCAGAAGCCCTATCTTCTTTGTGGTTCCAGTACCAGCTAAAATCCATTACATCACCACACTCACATCTTTCTTTTGGTACCATGCTTAAAAATATGTAGAATTACTGATACACTCTTTCTTCTTGCAAGTAAAGAAAATTCGAGGATTTGAATTATCAACTCTCAAAATCATATCTGCATGTAACAGAGGAACACATGATGATTTCAGTCGAAAAGAAAATTACAAACATTCTATGCTAGAAGATTGGGTATATGCGTACAAATTGGATATAAGTATGATCGAGTTATAAGATTAGTAATAAAGCAGTAGCAGTGGATAAGCAGAAAGTTACTAAATGGGATTGAAAGTATACCAAAGCAACACCTGTTGCCTGAGAAGCAATAATATCCATCAAGGATTGAAAGGGGAAAAAAGATGATGGTTTGTTTGGAAAGGTGCTAACGGATTGAAGGTGGGTACAGAGCACAATTATGAAATTTATCATTCCTTTAACGAAAACTCCACCATCAGAAGCCCTATCTTCTTTGTGGTTCCAGTACCAGCTAAAATCCATTACATCACCACACTTACATCTTTCTTTTGGTACCATGCTTAAAAATATGTAGAATTACTGATACACTCTTTCTTCTTGCAAGTAAAGAAAATTCGAGGATTTGAATTATCAACTCTCAAAATCATATCTGCATGTAACAGAGGAACACATGATGATTCCAGTCGAAAAGAAAATTACAAACATTCTATACTAAAAGATTGGGTATACGCGTACAAATTGGATATAAGTATGATCGAGTTATAAGATTAGTAATAAAGCAGTAGCAGTGGATAAGCAGAAAGTTACTAAATGGGATTGAAAGTATACCAAAGCAACACCTGTTGCCTGAGAAGCAATAATATCCATCAAGGATTGAAAGGGGAAAAAAGATGATGGTTTGTTTGGAGAGGTGCTAACGGATTGAAGGTGGGTACAGAGCACAGCAGTCCGTTGTCCATCCACCGTTGAGAGCAAGGAGTTTTCGCTGCTCTGTGAAACCAGCCTCACGCGCTGCCCCCTCTACTATGGCCACCGAAGCCAGGCTTTTCAGCCTAGCCACAGCAGCCACTCACAAACTTGGATCGGGCACAGACCACCAAGTTGCACTGTGTACCCAAATCCGATAACATGACCCAACATTCCGTTGTCCATCCACCGTTGAGAGCAAGGAGTTTTCGCTGCTCTGTGAAACCAGCCTCACGCGCTGCCCCCTCTACTATGGCCACCGAAGCCAGGCTTTTCAGCCTAGCCACAGCAGCCACTCACAAACTTGGATCGGGCACAGACCACCAAGTTGCACTGTGTACCCAAATCCGATAACATGACCCAACATTCCATCACATTAACGCCCCACTTGGTTACAAGCCCACGCTACTGAGCTCGGCATTTGTTCATGTGAAAAGCTCATATTTGTATGCAGCACTTCTACTATACTTGGCAATGTGGGACTAAACAACCGTTTTCTTTTTCTTCTCGTACGCTTTCATTATCATATCAAGAGCTTACAAACATATCCAATACTAGTATTTACCGCCTGCGCAGTATATTGTTCACCTAAATACCTTCAACACACAGAATGGAAACATGTCAGGATTTACTAACAAATTCAATACTGGTATATTGATTATAGATCTAAGATTATGCCCTTAACATACAGAATGGAAAGGAACCACAATTTCCTTCCAATTTAAATACCTTCTGATCAACAAACACATTTGTCAAGCCATTAACATGTAAAACATGAATTTTTACTCCTTACATGTTAGAGGGGTTGGCTGAATACACAATGCACTACCAAAAAAATGTATGTTTAAACCCATAAATTATTTCATGCTTGTTGCTTTTTGATGTTACTTCACGCACCGATGATTGAATAAAATGTCAATGGCTAAATTTAACTTGGAGATAGTATAAATGGTTGGATTCTGAATGTTGTTTACATAAAGGGCCTTGAGATTTGTTTGTTGCTGTGACTTTACAAGAGCGGTAACCTTTCAAATTTAATGTTAATTCATCATCTTTGCATATTATAAGCCATGAATCATGATCATACCGTGTGCTAGTACTCTATGTGTAACAACTATTTTTGGAAACATTTCTGAAACATTAGAGCTATATTCTTGTATCACGACAAAGAATACAAGGATATGCAACTGTTGAAATATACATCATTTTTAATCAATGATTCAGGATTTAAAGCTAATTTGACATAAAGTTTACAATTTATGATTTGAATCCCATTTTGCAAACCTTGCTTGCCACTATAACTTCAACACAAACAAATCACTTACAACCCAACACACAAAAATAAACTAATTAAATTATAGTGAAATTTCGGAATCAACAACCTTGAACACTAGAAGTATACAACAATAAATAAAAGTTGGTATGAACAATCATCAATTTGCAGGTGAGAAATGCAGAGGAGCCTAGACGTGTGAAGTTGAATTGTTACACTCGGTGATGAAGCCGACATTATGGGCTGGATGGGCAATCGCCCTCTTCATGCAGCAAACTAGAATTTTCATTAATTAAACTGTTTTTATAAAATATTTGAACATTTCCTAGTTTCGCCCAACACAAACTAGAATCCTAGCTTCATCGCTGGTTGCATTGTGGCGAAAATGAACGAACGAAGAGGCCTTTGTTTTAATTCACACGTAGTATGTTAGGTAATTTAATAGCAAAAAAGTCAAGAGAATCCACCTTTGTTGTCTTGTTGTATGTGATCAAATCAACTCCATCATCCATTGCACTATTTTTTTAGTATGAAAATATGTACTCACTCGGTTTGTGACCCCAACAAAAGAAAAACTGCAAAGAACAAATGAGGTATACAAAATTAAAAATAATTGTTTACAAAATTCAAAATAATTTCAAATATACACAATGAAGGTAAAGGACTCTACTTTCGAAGCATTAAAATGCAAATAATGGCTTCGTCCAAGCTTGAACTGGAGACCTTCAGTGTGCTAGACTGACGTGATAACCAACAACACCACAAAACCTTATTGATTTATTTGTCAAAAAAAATTATGTTATTTATATTGTTACTCCTTTATCGGAACAAACACATGAATGATTGAAAAATGCAAGTACTAAGTTCCAGCCACGACGATATTCAAAAAGTTAAGAAGCTACCCCAAATTCGGGAAACCCAGGTTATTGCAAAGGCATATGCATTCAAAATATAGTCATTCAGATTATGAAAATTGTAATTTATATTATATGCGTTTCAGCAATAAAAAAAATCAATTTTTACATGTAATTTTCATGAACTAATTAAGTCAGTCGAGATAGAGCGAAGCATTATATGCAAAAAAGAGAAGTCCAAATGGAGCCCAAATGCGGCCTAATAAAAATGGATGGTTCCCATAAAAAATTTGATATAAACAAATATTGCATTAGATAACCAAAAATAATAACTTCATTTTTTGCAAATAAATATGTTCTATTTAGATTTCCAATGGTTTAATATTCGCTATGCATAATAAAATAAGATTTATACCGGAATTATAATCAAATATTGATAGAGCAAATATTCATGAGACAACTGCAATTAGAAGGTAAAATAATAGCAATCAATTTAATTCGTTATTGGTAGTAAACTACTACAGATTATGTCTAGAATTATATATATATATATATATATATATATATAGAGAGAGAGAGAGAGAATGAATAAAAGAAAATGATAAACCATTAAAATTAAATTTGGAAGAAGAGTTCAAGGGGAAAAAATTACTTACCATTATTTAAAGTAATGTAAAGGAATAGTTATTGACTGATTATTCGTATAATTCGAAATGAAATAAAGGAGGAAAACAAAAAACTATTGATACATGAAGAGGTTAAACAAATAAAGTAAGTAATTTGGTGCTTTTATTATAACTATATTTCATTTGATGAAACCGAAAAAAGTCATGCTAACAACATTTAGCTGAATCCATATGCAACCTGGAATTGAATTAATATGGTGCCAAGAAAAATATAGCATTTGGTTGACAACATATGCAAGCTGGAATTGAACTGATATGTCATGTAGAGCAGAAGTGAAAGCAGAAATGTACAAAAGAATGAAACACAGCATATTAGATGTAGACTTGAACATTTAGCTGCAGCGGAATTCATCTAGTCAGTACATGGAACATTTTGACAAATATTTGAAAGAAAATTACATGAAGAAAGGAATATCCAATGAGTACACCTGAAGAGTTTATAAATTTATATAGATTACTTTACATTACTATGGTTTTACTATGGCGGTTGAAAGTTGAATAAGTGATTTGAAATAGTTAATTGTGTATCAAGTAATCAGCATTACTTAATGCATATTTACAAGGTAAACTTGAAATCGTCAAGAAAAAGCATTTTGAAACAATACAGCCGATGTTTTGAATTGTTTATAAGATCCATAGATCACTAATTGGTATTTAAACGCAAAGTTTGCAATTTGATATACATAACCGAATCAGAGTGAGTTTTGAATTGGCCGATGAGGAAATTTTAAACAAAATAAAAAACAACAGAAATCCACAGACATTAGTTCTTTGTGGAAACTCAAAGATCAAACGGAAGTAAAAAGGTAATTTCCGAATGCATGTTATCATGCTTTCAAAACTGTTTTAAAACTAAAAAGCAGGACCATCACAAAATAATTTAACATGCCTTTAGCTTTTGAAATTAAAAGCCGCTAACTCCAATTCATAGATTCTTTTCCCAATAAAAAAAATGGCATTTTTAAATAAGTGAACTTATGGATTTCCTTTCTTAAAAACCATCCATCCAAAAAATAGGGGACAAGAACATTGCTAGTGCATTCTAAAAGGATTTTTGACTTCATTCTCTTCACAAAAGAACAGTCGACAATTATCAACTTTTTGCCCTGTATACAACTAGCCTCTATCGTGCAATGGAATTAAGTTTAGTTTTTGTCTGCTGAAATTGAAGTTTTTGAAGTGAGCCATTAGATTTGGAAAAAGAAAAATGATTTCAACAGGTAGTTAGTTTTTTCAGATAATAATGGAAACTAATAAAAATTATGCTCATGAAAGAATTATGAACCTTTTTTAGTATAATATAACGCATGTCTGGCATTTTATATCTTCAACAGGAGCTTTTGTTACCCCAGAATACTTGTAATGCCCAGCTCATTAACTCGTGAAACACCTTATGTGTTAAGACTCACTTCCACTTCCTAATATGACATAATATGACAAGATATCTGCAAAACCAAAGAAACATAGGAATAAATACCAATCAAACACACAAATTACTAATAGAACCTTTATTCCTTTCCTGGCAAACTAAACTATGTGGCAAAGTCGCAATACGAATCATGTTAGGGTTAACGAAAATATAAAGCATAAAAATCAATCGCTACCAGTAACAAAAGAAATTACATGTTCAACAACAACAACAACTCTATTATTGATAATAATAACTGAAATTATAATAATAGTTTAAATTACCAAATTTCATTGTCGTTATCTGAGAATCCGAAATCAGCCTCGTTGTAGCGGATAGAGCTTGAAGGTCACTGGAAAAGCTTGAAAGGCGTAAGATGAAAAGGAGAAAAGTGAACGCACAGTACCTACTACAGCAATGTTTTAGGAATGTTTGATTATAGCTTTTCACTGTATTATTATTTATTTTCATGGAGAAGAGTGCAACGAAGATGAAAAGATGGAAGGCACGCACAGTACCTACTATAGCAGAAGCAAAGTATTAAAAAAAAAATATAAAATGAAGTAAAGCTAGGTCGGTCAGCTGAGTAAAGGAAATTTTGAAATTTATATGTTTCCTTATTCACAAACGAACAATATTTGTAATTTGCAAAAAAAATATTCTGATGTGAAGAGATCTACATTCGAAAAATTATTTGTGGAGTGTTTTTTTCTTTCAAAATTATGATTTAAATTATGTGTATTTTAGTATAATAAAATATATTTAAGTTAGAAGTTTATATTATATACTAGACGCATATTAATCATTCAAAAAAATTACTATCATATATTTGTTTATCTTAACGTTATAACAACCAATGAGATTGAAAAACATTTGTTTAAATTAAAGGTTTTCCATTTATTTATTTATTTTTATCGATGATAATTGTATGATATTTGTCTATATTCGCAGATGTGAACATCATATATTCGAAATTGATTTGAGATGCGGATATGGATATGACACTGTTCGAACATGAAAATATTTGTTAATAAACATATGTAAACTCGTGCTAATAATGCACTTTCCTAGAGGCCTCCCCGTTATATTCATCTATAATTTCTTATATTTTGCCTTAAATATAAATAAAGCTATTATTTAAAGAGAATTACTTTAATAATAACAATATTTATGTAGCATTCCTTAGTTTGGAATGAAATTAGAAGCCTCATATAGCAAAATACGTGTAGAAAATGTAGAATTATAGAGTAAACGCGGCTTTCTACTAGCGTCAAGGCTTTTCGAGAAACAAACTTCACTCCAATATGGAGGCTAAGTTGGGAACAATATACGTGCAAATGGAGGAGTGGACTATTACAGTGGCATTAGAGCCAATACCAACTCGAATTGCGGCATTTCTATCAACTATGATGCCTTCGTGGTATTTTTGGCTTGTATGTCGACCATAAATGCACGATGGGGGCGTTGGACTTTGAAGAGAGTAGACTGTAACACGCCTTAGTTTATAATGAAAATAGAAGTCCAAGATAGGCAGAATAAGAGTATGATTGAGAAGTTGCATAGTAAAGCCCAACCTCTAAATAATGTTGAGGTCTTTTAAGGAAAAACACATGTCCTATATGGTAGTTAAGTGGGGGAAAAATTTATGCACGGATCGAGGAGCGAACTGTTACAGTGCCCTTGCTCTAGATCAATCAAGGCGTGGACTCCCAAACTCCTGTTTTCTATCAGATTTGTAAATGAAAATTCAGCAATGTTAAATCCATTAGTATTGTAGAATGGCTTCAAATTTAATTCCAACTATACGTTGTTATGATGTAAGTTGATTATTGATGATCAAATATGTGGAAAATATGTCGGTGGTTCTGACAAACTGGATAAAGTTCACAAACAAATGAACTTAGAACAATTAAAAGGGTCGAATTACAAAGCAACTCAGATAAAATCGAAGGGCCTTGATATTGATTTACTTTACAGTTGACTAACCATTCTAGATCAAAAGCAATTAAAATTACTGATGATGACAATGAATTAATGTTTTATACCGTCTCTAAAGTAGAGTTATTTGTTAGGAAAAACCGAAGATTAGTGGTAGAGCAACCTGGGAAACAACATCTATAGCTAACCATAATTCACGAGCAACTCTATCTTTGACTTTTAATAATCGACCAATAAATGTAGCGTAATACTGAAATTTACTATGGATTGAGTAATATATTTAACAAATATGAATGTAGATAAGAATAATATCATATAAAAATAAAATGATCACACAAGCGATTTTTATACCGGTTCGGACCTTCAGTCCTACTTATAGTCTCACAATTTTGGGAATTTCACTAATCGACACCCTCACTTAGTCCAAAGGAATAAGGAACTGAGCAATTGAATAGGATTTCACTACATTTGCCCAAACAACTGAACATGCTTTCGCTTGGGAAACTGGAGGAGACTTCAACCTTGCATGAATAACCGAGCAGGACTTTAAATACAAAAGAAATTTGTTTGGCTTAGTGTGTTCTTGATATAACACGTATTAGTATTCAATCTGTATTACACTCCTCCTATAATCTTCTGCTCAAGTAGTATATATGTGTTTCTACGAAGATCAAAAATATATTAAATGCTTAAAAATATTGAAATGAATGTACTATTGCTTGTAAACTAGAAGCAATATGAGCATATAGAACGGAAGTATTTAAAATAGAAGATAGAGTGAGAATTGGTTATTTTGATCTTGAATTTGATATATGCATACATAGATAGTTTACGGTTGCAACTTCTAATAAAAGATATAACAATTTTAAAGAGTTGCAACCATTCCAAGAAGAGACATCTCTCCGACGAAGAGAGATGTTTCTTCAGGAAATCTGAAATTTTGACTATTATGCATCATTCAATAGACTGGATTTAGAAGTTTAGCCAATGGAAAATGAATTTAATCAAAAAGAAAAGAAATATTTCAAAACTGCCTAATTCAATCGGCTGATTTCTTTAGTTAAATCGACTGAATCATGATTTAGTTGACTGACTAAGAACATTAGTCTAGTAAATCTGCGTCAAGTTTATAAACTTGTGCACATGTGCGGGATCAATCAACTGAGGCAGCACGTTTAGCCGACTGGACTTGCCAATTTTTCTTCCATGTTTTTATAAATATCCATGAGTTTCGTACGTACATATGTACTTCTCGAGGATAGATTTTAACATATTAATTACTTTAATATGGAGTTCTAAGTATATTTACTTGATCTCGAGTCTTGTCAGATTATTTGATGTCGTTTATTCATTAGTTAGTCGTTGTTGCTTTAACATCATCAATTTTCATATGTACTTATCATTAAATACAAGATTAACATTCTCCCCTTTCTTAATGAGGAAAACTATAGGATTTCTTGACTGCTTCTTCAGATATATCTTCCCCTGAATTTGTGCTTGCCTTGTTAAATGATTTTAAGATATATCTCCCTATGAAATATTATTTTCCTACATAGAAAATGGTCATTTTGCTCCTTTTTTTTCATTGACAAAAGGAGAGCTCAAACAAAATTAGGTAGATAAATATGGCATAGAACATTTAAACAAAACAACATTGATAATATAACATAACATTAAATATCTACAACAACATCAAACATTCAAACACAAAAAATAGAGTCATAATTAATAATTAAATAATCACCAACACAACATCACAAAACATTAAAATTGTACAACACAAGAGCTCTTAGTATGAAATAATTACTAGTTAAAAAATTGTTGACACCAAAAATTGGCATAACACCCAAAGCACGGGTTGTGTATAGAATAAATAAAGATTAATAATTGTGAAAAGTTAAAAATGGAGGAAATCACGCATGAATTTATAGTGTTTCGGCGTTAATGAGCCTACGTCCACTTTATAATCTCTTATATACTATTTCAACTATCAGACTGAATAGTTACAATGACAGTACGATAAGAGATCAAACTATACTTTAATGCTAGAGCTTTCAGAATATGCTAAAAAAAGGTCCTTCCTTCTGAATCCAAAAAGGGGTATTTATAGGTGATACAGTATTTAAGAAGATTTGGACACGTGTCGTGGGATCCAAGAGAGTAGTTGATGCTGAATGAGTCAGTATCTCCTAAGGAATTAGTATTCCTTGAATTATCGGCATGAAGTGGCACTTGATCTATCTGATTCGGATGATCTGGAAAGGGTAAGATCGGGGATGAGCTATTCTATAGGAGGGCTTTTCGGCTCACAGTTGGATGCAACGCGGCTGAACATGCTTGGTCATATCGGGCTTCTCCTGGACCGCGCCTGATGAGGGAAATAAGTTTAAATGTCGGGCCTCATCGATTGGCCCACTTCGAGCACTCGGGGTATGAGCCTGCAGCATTGTTGAGCCTTGATGGGCTGTCTGAGAGGCCCATCAACACTTTGCCCCCAATATATGGTACGTTGGAAACGGAGCATACTTTGTAAACATGTGCCCTGAACAAATCTTTTCATATCAACCGAAGAATTTCATAGGTCGGTCTGAGTCATCCATTAAATGAGCCTTGTAAATTGCAATAAATTCTATCAGCCGTCTTGGAAACGTAAACGAGTTCAGATAATAAGGATGCCTCACTGTCATCCGTCTTATCGGTTGATCCTTGGCTCGTCAACTGCTTTACACGTCAGCCGAGTCCAGTCATGTCAACCGAATGTGAATAGCCACTCCATCATATTATAAAAGGGAAACTCCTTTCACCTTTTTCTCTTTACTTTTACTATTACTATTGCAAGAACCAATTTACTGCTCCATAAGAAGAAGAAGAAGGACGATCTCCATCTTCTCCCAGAGTCATATTTTTCAGGTAGAAATCGATTCTTCATCCTTTTCAAAATATTTAAATGTCATTCTTGCATATGATCTCTCTTTCCTTTGCCTTTTTGCTGCAATTTGGGTTTAACCTGATCCATGATTGGGATACCAACATCGGATCGCCGGAGTCAGCGGCGATGCGGTTGTTCATGGTGATACCAGTATCATTTGAGTAGGATCCGAAGGTGTCGGATTCACTGATCTGATTATATCTTGGAAGTAGGAAGATTTCCCGCCCATTCATAACTTTTCGTGTGTTAAGGTGTTACTGAACCCTGGAACACATGGTGGTGCTTGAGAGGTTGGTAAAAAAGGACAATGATCTTAATCATGATTTTTGTGGCTTGTCTTTTACCGAAATAGCACTGTAAAGGGGCACTAACCCTTTTTGCATTAATCTTTAATTTTAGCTTGATAACCTTTTCACATACCGATGGTTAAAGCACATGATGCCCATAAGCGAGGATTGGGTGAGTGATTGTCCTTTTTCCATTAGAGTAGATAGTACTTCTGAGTCGTCAGATCGATCGAAACCTGATCTTGATAGTGATCCTTGAAGTCGGTCGACGAGTCCACTACCTCCCCCTAAGTAACGATCGTATTAAATGAAGCGACACCTATTCCCAAAGCACCCGACATGCTTCCGGGCGCGGAAATTCTAGAGAACCCTCCAGATGCGGAAAGGATCACGATAACTCTTAAATGGATACAGAATTTGACTGGTAAACATAACATTCCTTTTGACGATGTTCTTCTCCCTAAGAAAACCGATCGGCCTTTCAATCTCCTAGGCTGTTACATGGCAATATCTCTTCCAATATGTAATGTGGGAGCTATACCCCATTTTCCTTCATTTATTGTCAACTTCTTACGATGGATGAATTTGGTTTCGATGTAGTTTCATCCGATTGCTATGGCAACCTCTTGTCGTTCTATTACTTGTATATGAGATATTTGGGTTACCCTCCAACTTTGATGACTTGGCTTTCCTTTTTCATTTTAAACACAACGAGAAACAATCCCCCTCTCTTCTTTACTTCAAGGATGCCCGGGGTTGGAAGATTATTAAAGAGATTCCGAGCAAGGAGGGTGATCCAAGGCGGGAATGGTTTTGGATTAGAGGGCAGTCGGGATGCGCTTGATATTGGCTTCAATGCATTAAGTCTCTTTGTCGGTTGATACTCCCCATACTAAAGTTCCTTATGTCGATCTATATGCTTCTTCTTCTTTTTTTATACAGGGGACGACCCAACGAGGCCTGAGGAGGAAGTGTTTGAGGAACGCCATGGGCGACTGATCGAGCTGGACCCGAAGCGGCGATGGTTTTGGAATTACTTGACGGACAAGCATTTACATCAATATGCTCTCCTTGACGAAGGTAGAACAATCGGGTCGTTGAAGGAGGAATCCAAGTCAACAGCACCGAGCCAGGACGTGATGCCCTCAACTAAGAAGGAATCGGGGGAGGGGGGTACGCAGATGACTCATTCGGTCGAGAGATCTGTTGTTCATCCCTCGCTTGGGAAGAAAAATAAACTTGGTCCAAAGAAGCCTACTTTCGAAGGACGGGTTCGAGAGGCTAAGCGTCGAGAAGCCGGGCATCGAGAGACCGAGCATTGAAAAAGAGAGAAGGTTCCTGCCAAGAAAATCCCGAAGAAAGCGCAAGGGGAGAAAATCAAAGAGAACCCTACTGAGAATCGCTCGAGGGATTCTGAGGTCGAGAAAGATTCTCCCGCTGCCTACGATTCGCAGGAAGAACATGTCATATCCCCTTTTCCTGTGTTAGAAAAACTGCAGATGCCAAATATTATTCTTTCACCATAGAGTTTAAACCCAAATCAATTTTTTGCCAATCAATCCGAGGGGATGTTTTCTCGGTCAAACAAAAAGGTGTCGAAGGTACGATCCCACCCTCAGTATAAGGTTTATCTAAATGATTTGTTACATAGCATTTACATTGTTCGTCACAATACCATGCTCCTCTTGTGTAAATTGAATGTTGACCGTCTTAACATGATCCTTCTTTTCTCGAACATCGATGAAGAGATTTATGGCAATCTTTTTGCCTTCCTTCCAACGATATCAGGCCAGACGAGCCCACTTTGCAGCACGTTGGGAGAGGAAACGATGATGAAGACGATAGCAACAAGAGGAAGAAGGAGAAGGAAGATGAAACCACAAGAAGAGGCATATAAAGAGAGAGAGAGAGAGAGAGGAAAAGAAGTAAAGAAAGGGTAGGAGAAAAAAGAAGACAGCAAGAAGGAAGCAAAGGAGAGGGAGACAGAGAGAGAAAAATAGTTAACTCAAGATCGAGGTAAGCAAAAGAAGAGAAGCTTGGGAAAACATGATCGGACATCGGAAGACAAGGAAGAGCTGGGGAGCATGCCCAAAAAGAAAAAAGGGGATAAGTCCTCCAAGCTTCGGCTTTCTCCCTGTCCTCGGAAAAAGACCCCCGAGGAGGGAGAGAAAGCCGAACATTCTCAGGACGTGTTGAGTTGCCCCAGATCTTCAGTCGAGCCTTCTTCCACCAATCGAGTTAGAGAGTTGGAACGAGATTTTCCCGACCTCATCTTTACAGGGATTGAATCTGCCCCTGAGTTACAACCATTATCGCGTAGCTTTCGCCGTCATATTTGCAACAAGCTCAACCATGCTCTTTCTCAATATGACGCAATGCGTGAGTACGCCAGGCTGGTAAGTGGAGTGTTGAAGGAGAAGATGACCAAGATCGTTGGTCTGAAAAGAGATATAGCTAGTGACAAGAAGACCTTCGGGTTTTTGAAAACGAAATTAAAGATCAGGAGCTGCAGGTAATGACCGATAAGGAGAGGTATGAAAAAGAAATTGAGGAGCTGGGCACCCAAGTCCAATAGAAAGGTCGGGAGTGTGATTCTATGAGGGGCGAGATCGAATCTTTGAAGGAAGACAAAGCTCAGTTGGGTATAGAGATACATAATCTCAAATCCGCCTTTCATTCATCCGAGCTAGCCAAAAATCTGGCCGAAGAGAATGCCGCTGCGGCAATTGAGTCTGCTAATAGCTCGAAGCTCCAACATGATGTCGATATTCGAACCATCAAAACCTAAAACACTCAGGAGATGTCCGAGCTAATAAAGGGTCATGGGCGTCAAGCTCTCTCATTCTTCACAAGGTTCCTTCATCATAGGGATCTGTCTTGGACGCCGAGGGATTCCACTGTGCTGCCCAACGCATGGAAACTAGTTTTGAGGGAAGAGAGAGAGAGAGAGGCGGATCAGGGCCGTCTAGTGGATGAGGAGGCTCTGATGACCCACATTCTTAATGATAAGGAACGAGCAATTTTGGCTGAGAGGAGAAGCCAAGAAAAGAGTGTGGCAGAGGCAGAACACCGTAGAGTGAAGGGGAAGTTTGTCCCTGAGAGAGAAGTTGGTGGTAGTCGGATCAAGCCATCCATCTCTTTCGTTTTTGCAAACATTGGAATGGGGTCGTCATATGTACCTCCACCCAAACCAGTCAAAGTCGTGGAAGAGCAGCTAATCGAGCCCGATGTTGGAGGTAAGCTCATTCGCCAATTCTAAGTTTACTTGTCCCACCTTGACTTGTGTTTTTTGTGGCAGCTGCTTCGTTAGTGAGGGAGAGTGTAGAGGTAGAAACTACTGTTGGGGAGAAGAGCGGCACTGAGGATACAACCAAAGTCTTGAGGGATGAGAAAATCAACACAACATTATCGGAGGACGATGACATCGAGTTTGTCGAGGAGTCTAAGAGAGATGATCACACATCTATGGTCGAGATCAAAGCTCAGAGTGATAAGGAAATTTCTTCCGTGAAGCCCGAACCACTTGAAGACCCTTTGAGCGTTCAACCCCTTCGAGCTATTCACCCGACCATCTTTCTTCGATCAAGACACCGGCTCCTGTAGATCCTGCTAACCCCCAAGTCTCAACATGAGCTCCCCTTTCATTTGGAAGCACATTGAAGGAGACAAGGCACTGAACGACCACCGAAGAGATGTAGGAAATGATCAAGCAGGCAAAGCTGGTAGAAATGATCGAGGAGGGGAAATGCCAGCTCCGTTTTAGAAGTTCTTTGGTTGTAATTTTCCTTTTAGGCCCTCTGGAAGTTTCATGCGAGTGCGACCCTCATGTTTTTGTAATTATCAAACTTTGTATCTTTGAAGATGATGTGTGATGGCCCGCCCCGGA
This sequence comes from Allium sativum, assembly GCA_030737875.1. Classification (NCBI taxonomy): domain Eukaryota; kingdom Viridiplantae; phylum Streptophyta; class Magnoliopsida; order Asparagales; family Amaryllidaceae; genus Allium; species Allium sativum. The sequence continues at coordinate 992,352,524 of CM060924.1, read as the reverse complement.
CTAGCCGACATTTCTCCGAAATGCGTTGTGCCGATGTCTAACTAGCACGGGACGGTCGCCAAAGAAAAAGGGTGCGAAGCTAAAACTACCAAAAGAACTTGTAGTATATCTCACAGCGCATAGAATAAAATATAATAACAACATAACTTTGACATAAAACAGGCGAGACAGTGCATAAGCTGAAAACTAAATCATCATAGCAGCGGAATCCATAATACAACTTATGATCCAACATCATTATTACTACTTCAAATTACTGTCTCTAAAGCAAAAGAAAGAAAAGGTACACTACTAATGCCCAAGCAGTGACTAGCTACAACACAGGGAGTATATATGTATATCATACGTGAAAGCCTCCTGCTCGTCTCCGAACAGCTACTCGCGCATTACCACCTAACATGTCTCTAGTCTGCTCGTTTAGGAGCACCTAGAGTAATAAGAAGAGACATAAAACTACGGGTCAGACAAAAGTATGGTATGAGCGATAAGCAACAAAACAGAACAATAAGAGGTATAATCCAATCATACCTGAACCTGGACCAAAAACCAAAGAGTTAGCACAACAAGATGTACAATACTCTAAGGTAACACTAACACAAAGTGTAAAAGTAATATGGGGTGTGCATGACATGGTGATAGCAAACATCAAACATAGTAATCATCCTCACATCTCTCACTCAGTGTGTAAAGAATACGATATCCACTACTTTGGTCACCTAATCTTTGGGCCATGACGGAGTCCAACCCCGTACAACTATCCCTACAAGCCTCTAATCCGTCTCACAGTGGTGAGCCAAAGTTATAGGTATCGATAACCCCTTTGCACATGTCCCGCAGCAAAGTCCAATCATGAAGTCAACTCATTGGTTCCCGTCTGGATCCTAAGTCACAACTTCTCATTTAGACTACCTTTGCATCTCGGGTTTTTGGTCATCATTCCCGTTCATTTCGTAACTCTAAGCTTCCATACATGTTCACACTTTATTTCAGATATGTGCGGTTCGTGATTCTCCAGTCCGGGTCGTGATCCCTCATTCCTGCATCGGCTCGTGATCTGCTCGTCGACCCCTGTTCGTGTTGTGACGCATGCTTGCGGTCCTCCTCTCCTGGGTTGGTTCGTGATGCTTCATAGCCTCAGGCTCGTGGTCAGCTTCCACGACTCGCTCTGGCATCGGCTCGTGGTCCACCTTTGCATCAGCTCGTTGTCCTCTTTCCTTCTCGGCGCGGTTCACGGCTCGCCATCCTAGGGTTCGCCCTCTTCCTCACGGTCGCCCTCCTAGGGTTCACCCTATTCCAAATTTTTCTGGGTTATAATTTATCTAATTAACACTAATCACACCTAATTAGCCGTAATTAGTGAAAAATAATGCAAATCACTCAACTTAGCCACAAATAATCTTAGATCTGAAACTTTTCTGCTGTTTAGGTCGAATTCCTATGCAACACAGTTGCTCTAACTCTGATTTGGTGTTGATTTGCCTTGATTTACTTAGCTTAATCCTCGATTAGAAAGCGATTAGGAGGTGTTTAATTGAAGAATTTGAGAGTGGATGCCATTACTAGGATTAGGAGAATGAAAGTGGCAGCTGAAAATGACAAAGGAGGGTTTCTCTAGCCCCTATCAGCCCTTAAATACCCCTAATCCCGAAATCCCTAATGGACCTAGCTGCTAATTACCCAGTTAAGCCCATTTAAGCTGTTTTTCACTTTCCAAACCGTATTTCAGCCATATCTCCCAAACGGTAAGTCTGTTTGATTAATGTGACCACTCTACGGAAAGAGAAACTATCATCTGAATCCAATGGAAGTGGTTTCAGGTTAAAACTCCTTACCAATTAAAAGTTATAGGCACAAGATTCGCCAGGGAAAAACCGGTCATTTAAAAATCAGCAAAAATCATGAACATGGGAAATGACCCCAATAGTCGTTCCCCAAAGTTACACGACCATACGACTTCATAAGAAAAAAATTACGATCCTCCGATGCGTAGAATGCGGAACATTGCATTCTCCCCGCCCTCCCCCCCCCAAAGGAATTTCGGCCTTTAAGAAATTTCATCCCCGGAATTCCTTAACCAAAACATGCAAATGATCCCGCATGCCTATCAATCATTTGCAATAATCAAACATACATAACAACACAATAAGTCTATCCTAGCATGCGGTTTACTAACAAGGGAGTACTATATCGATATTAAAACCTTACCACGCAAAGAGCTCTGGATACGTCTTCCTTATGTTCTCCTCTGTTTCCCAAGTACAGTCTCTCTCATTATCACCTGCTGGACTTTGACTAGTTTGGATCGTCTTCCCTCGAAGCTGCTTCGTATCGTTCTCGACAATATGAATAGTTCTGCGGTTCCCAACCGCCTCGGGTTCTACCTCGATATCATCCAACTGATCTGATGAAATAGCGACATTAGGGTAGTGCACAAGCTTCCTTAACTGGGAAACATGAAATACGTTGTGAACTCCCGCCATCTTGTCTGGTAATCTAACTTTTGGTCAATCGATCCACAATTACCAAAATACTATCATGGTCCGGTCTAGTCCTTGGTAAATCATCGATGAAGTCCATTGAGACTTATTCCCAATTCCATTCGGGAATTTCCAATGGTTGTAACAAACCACTAGGCTTCTTTTGCTTATCTTTAACTAACTGGCAATTCATACTCTTGGAGATAAACTTCCCAACGTCCCTCTTCATCCCTTCCTAATGATAGGTTTGCTTCATGTCTCAATACATTTTGTTATCACTGAGATGTATAGTCAATTTCGAGTAATGTCGTTCTCTAAGCACTTCATCTCTCAATCCGTTAATGTTGGGTATAACTAGTCTCCCATTCTTTCGAAGCCATCCTTTTCTATCAAGTCCATACTTGTTCATTTTCGCACCACCGATATTTATCCCTACCTTGGAGATGATTTCCATTAGGTTTGGATCGTCCCTCTAACTGGAACCAATCCGCGCAATCAAAGTCGGTCTAACCGTCAAACTTGCTAACATTTCTGGATCCAATTCATACTTAGGTTTGAAATCATATCCCACAATATATTCCAATTACTTTCATAGCATCTAAACTGGCATGTCCCCTACTCAATGCACTAGTGCAACACCTAGTCTGGTACCACATGCATCTGTGTATACCGTTATCACTTCATTCTCTATTACCAGAATCCTACAAGTGATAGTCTACTCAAAGGAATAAAAATAGGAACAAACATAACATCCATTAAACATGTCCTATCTATCACCTGCTAAAGCCATAAATACGTCGACGCCTACCTGACTGGTTCAACCAATCCCAAGGGCTAATGGAAGTCCCGGTCCCAAACGAATACCGCACATCCAACGCACGTTTATCCTCCAAGGATAACTAGATCACATCCAACGGATCCAAGGTAACGGGCGTCCCTAGATACCCCTGCTTCGAGTCTGCCTAGAACACTCCAACTATCGATGATTTCTTGGTACTCTAATCAGAAGAGCTGCCCACATACTCAGAACCAGTCTCGAGTATCCATTACCCACAAACTCGAGCACAAACTCAAGTCCAACATGAGTCGTCTCCCTATTTGTTGCATCTCCAAGATCAACAAACAACCATTTCTCCTTTACGAGTTCAAGTCCAACTTGAATCATCCTAGCCTTCGTTGCATCTCCACAATCAACGAGCACATCTTATCCCTTCGAACTTCTACCATTCTAGAACCAACAAGAACATCAACATAGGATCCTAAACAATTCATTACTTTGCAGCTTTCTCGAGTCCCACTCGAGTCGTCTCATAGCTCTATCAAATCCAACTCGCGGAACTCCATACCATTGAACAGTCTTATCATGTCACAGCCGCACATCACTCCTCGAGTAAGCCGAGATATCATTTAATGGAAATCACAACAACTATTTATATCTCACTCAAACCATCCTAGTCGAACTCGACATTCCCTAAGCACGAGCCCCAAAGGCCTAAACCAATATCAGACAAGCACTCAAGGAACATCTCCTCCGAATTCATACAATCTACGTGAGATGATACTAGCAAAACAACTAAGAAATCACAAGCAAACATACATCCATGACTCGATAAGACCACATTACAAAAAATCATGCAAAAGGCTAGTCGAACCACCGATCGGGTTCGTCACAACTAAAGGTCTATCGACAATCTCAATTTCCAATTCCAACCTATCTACCAAGTCACTAGGTATGAAGGAATGGGATGTCTCGGTATCAAACAAAACTCGAAAAGGAACATCATGAATAGAAAGCATATCTTGAATAACGACACTCTTTGCAGTTAGGGCATTCGACGAAGAAGGAACAACGTTGATAGCATATGCTCTCACAATCTGCTTCTCTTTAGAGGGTTGTGGACATTTATCCTTATGATGTCCCGCTTGGCCTCCATTGAAGCACTTCCTTTCCCCAGGCTTTTCTTGACAATCTCTAGCATAGTGGCCCTTCTTGCCACAACTAAAGCACTTGCCATCATTCTTACTCTTCTGATTCCGACCATCCTTGGTTTGGTTCTGCTTCCTCTTGTTCTAAGAATTCTTCTTGCCTTCACCGCCTGCTTGCGGTTTTGGCTCCCTACAAATGCAATAGCAACTTTGGTCTTTGTCTTAAGGTAAAGACTCTCCGATCTCAATGCATTTTCCACAATAGATTCAAACATCTCATCAGTGTGGTTTATAAGTCTCACCCCCAAATACCCATCTATTCCAGTTATGAACTTCTCGTTTTTCTTCTCGGTAGTGTTGATAAGGGATAATCCATACTTTGATAAAGTATCGAACTCAGCAATATATTCTGAGACTGCCCTACCATTCTGCTTAAGTTCCAAAAATCTCTTGAACAGTACTGATCTCTGAGCAGCTGGAATAAACTTATCACTGAAGCGAGTCCTAAACTGATTCCAAGTTACTTGATCCTCAGGAGTAGCTGCTTTAATAACATTCCACCAATTCATAACTCATCCTTGAAGTTGACACGATGCTAGCTTCCTCATCATTGCATCCTCGATCCCCAAATCCTCAAAGATGCGCTCACAACTATCTAGCCAATCTTGAACTTCCGTAGTCGACTCCGTTCCGTGGAACGGCTTCCCACCAAGACTAGTATCATCCTTGTTGAGCTTGGCGAAATTGGCTCTAGGCGCCTACACTACTGCACTGCCACCATTAGCAGCATTAGGAACTGCTCCCCCGAGCATCCCTAAGCATCTCTCGCATGAAGGTAGTAAACATCGCCCTTATATTAGGGACATTCCTACTGTTGGCCCCTAAACCCATACTCCTCGTATATCGGCTCATCGTTCATTCTGTAAAGAGAAAACGATTAACCATCTCAATGTGGTGCCCATGCAGTACGACTTCATCCTTAGATATACTAATAGTATATATATATATATAGTTTTTTAAAACCAAAATATCACAAATACGCGCTCTCATATATGTGTACTATCTCTCCCTGATGTCTTCCCCTAGGTTAACTACGCAACCTAGAGCTCTGATACCAAATGTGACAGCCCGCCCCAGACTAGCCGACATTTCTCCGAAATGCGTTATGCCGATGTCCAACTAGCACGGGACGGTCGCCAAAGAAAAAGGGTGTGAAGCTAAAACCACCAAAGAAACCTGTAGTATATCTCACAGCTCATGGAATAAAATATAATAACAACATAACTTTGACATAAAACATGCGAGACAGTGCATAAGCTGAAAACTAAATCATCATAGCAGCGGAATCCATAATACAGCTTATGATCCAACATAATATTACAAATTCAAATGACTGTCTCTAAAGCAAAAGAAAGAAAGGGTACGCTACTAATGCCCAAGCAGTGACCAGCTACAACACAGGGAGTATATATGTATATCATACGTGGAAGCCTCCTACTCGTCTCTGGACAGCTACTCGCGCATTACCACCTAACCTGTCTCTAGTTTGCTCGTTTAGGAGCACCCAGAGTAATAAGGAGAGACATAAAACTCTGGGTTAGACAAAAGTCTAGTATGAACGATAAGCAGCTTGTGATCTGTGCGGATATGTGCGGATAGTTCAGATATGTGCGGTTCGTGATTCTCCAGTCCGGGTCGCGATCCCCCATTCCTGCATCGGCTTGTGATATACTCGTGGACCCCTCTTCGGGTTGTGACACATGCTCGCGGTCCTCCTCTCCTGGGTCGGTTCGTGATGCTTCATAACCTCCGACTCGTGGTCAGCATCCATGGCTCGCTCTGGCATCGGCTCGTGGTTCACCTTGCATCAGCTCGTGGTCCTCTTTCCTTCCTGGTGCGGTTCATGGCTCGCCATCCTAGGGTTCGCCCTCTTCCTCACAGTCTCCCTCCTAGGGTTCGCCCTATTCCAAATTTTTCTGAGTTATAATTTAGCTAATTAACACTAATCACCCCTAATTAGCCGTAATTAGTGAAAAACAATGCAAAACACTTACCTTAGCCATAAATAATCTTAGATCTGAAACTTTTCTACTGTTTGGGTTGAATTCCTGTGCAACACAACAGCTCCAACTCTGATTTGGTGTTGATTTGCCTTGATTTGATGTAGCTTAGCTTAATCCTCGATTTGAAAGCTATTAGGAGGTGTTTAATTGAAGAGTTTGAGAGTGAAGGCCATTAATAGGGGTAGGAAAACGAAAGTGGCAGCTGAAAAATGACAAAGGAGGGTTTCTCTAGCCCCTATCAGCCCTAAAATACCCCTAATCCCGAAATCCCTAATGGACCTAGCTGCTAATTACCCAATTAAGCCCATTTATGCTGTTTTTCACTTTCCAAACCTTATTTCAGCCATATCTCCCAAACAGTAAGTCGGTTTGATTAATGTGACCAATCTACGGAAAGAGTAACCATCATCTGAATCCAATGGAAGTAGTTTCAAGTCAAAACTCCTTACCAATCAAAAGTTATAGGCGAAACAAGATTCGCCAGGGGAAAAACGGTCATCCAAATATAGGCTAAAATCATGAACATGAGAAATGATCCCAATAGTCGTTCCCCAAAGTTACACGACCATACGACTTCATAAGAAAAAGAAATGACTATTCTATAATCCCCCGATGCGTAGAATGTGGGTCGTTACATAATGTTTAAATCGCTCCTGTCATGCAACAACATTTTGTAATCATGCCATGGTATCGTAAATGAAAATCTATTTGTTTGCAAGGAATTGTGTCATTTATGTGTAAAAATGTCATTTGGATTTCTTATCTTGTTTTATCCTTTGAGGGTTATTCAAATGCTTTCCTAGTCCGGGTCAGTCATCAACCCTTTTGCCCCCCGTGTCGAGGTAAGTTGTTCGGATAGCGAGTATTCCAATCATATTCGAATGGATTTGACCCGAGTCGGGGGTCCGACGCCCTTTAAGCAGGGGTGTCTCTAGTCTTTTATACTCACCCTTTAGTCGATAAGGGGTAGAGTTTTAAAGGATCGAGTAGTCTTTTGTTGGGGTGCACCATTCACGCTCTTCCGTCATTTATACTCTTCCTTAAGCCGCGAGGATTAGAGTTATGTTCAGACAGTCAGTCGATATGCTTGGTTAGGCATTATCCTTTTCTTTAAGTTAATAGAGCAGGGGTCTACAGCTGTCCGGTCGATCTAAGTTTAAGGTCAGTACCTTCGCTTTGGTAAAACCTTTATTCTTTTAATGGTGCTGGCCCGCTATGTCTCGGACAGACGCATTAAGATGTCAGGATATAAGCTACAGTTATTTGACTTACAACATTTAGCTTTTATAACAATGAAACAGAGCGGGAATAAAGTCTTTTATTCAATCGATGAAAGACTGCTTATTACAATACTAAAACAAATGAAAAGAAACTAAAAAGTTCTAAGAAAGACAAAGTCGTAAGTGCTCTACATTCCATGCCCTTTGAAAGGGTTCGTCATCAACAGTTGACAGCCTGAAGTTTCGATTATCAAGCTTTCGTTGAATGATGTAGGGTCCTTACCACTTGGGGTCCATGTGAACGGGGACTAGGAAGAACCGCTTCAAAACGAGGTCACCTACATCGAAAGTCTTTGGTCGGACCTTTTTATTGTAGTATCATGCGATCCTTCGTCTGTGGGCAACTGCAGTATACTTCTTCTCAATTGGATGGTCCGAGAAAGGGTTGTGTAGATAATAAATAAAGATTAATAATTGTGAAAAGTTAAAAATGTATGAAATCACGCATGAATTTATAGTGGTTCGGCATTAATGAGCCTACGTCCACTTTATAATCTCTTATATCCTATTTCAACTATCAGACAGAATAGTTACAATGGCGGTACAATAAGAGATCAAACAATACTTTAATGCTAGAGCTTTCAGAATATGCTAAAAAAGGTCCTCCCTTCTGAATCCAAAAAGGGGTATTTATAGGTGATACAGTACTTGAGCAGATTTGGACACGTGTCGTGGGATCCAAGAGAGTAGTTGATGCTGAATGAGTCGATATCTCCTAAGGAATTGGTATTCCGTGAATTATCGGCATGAAGTGGCACCTAGTCTGTCCGATTCAGATGATTTGGAAAGGGTAAAATTGGGGATGAGCTATTCTATAGGCGGGCTTTTCGGCTCACGGTTGGATGCAAACGCGGCTAAACATGCTTTGTCATATCGGGCTTCTCCTGGACCGCGCCTGATGAGAGAAATAAGTTTAAATGTCGGGCCTCACTGATTGGTCCACTTCGAGCACTCGAGGTATGAGCCTATAGCATTGTTGAGCCTTGATGGGCCGTCCAAAAGGCCCATCCACAAAAATATAAACTACGCATAAGAAAATAGGAGAAAATTCAAATAATTTACTCGTTATTAACTCCACCTGCCTCGTCGGACTACTATTCGCATCCACTTCAAAATTCTTCTTCCTCTTCATTATTTTTGGGAAATAACCAAGTAAATCATTCAGTTGACATTGGTTTTTTCCCAGAAGAAGGTTCATATGCTGAAGTTGAAGTGTTACAAGAAATCTTCTCTCATATATTACTGATAAATCCTTTGATTTCCTTAAGCTCTGAATTCATCATAGTCTTTGTGCTTTCAACCTAAGCCAAGATGCTTCTGTTACTTCCGAGAAATGATATCATAGGCTTGGAAGGCTTACATGTTCATCCTTATTCCTCGATTCCCTCTAATTCTTAAGGTGGTTATGAAGACTGAAGAGATTTTGATTGCTAATATAAGGATGAATGAATGGCTATGGTTTGTTTGCTACCTTATTCCTCCCATTGTTCAAAAGATATTATATTATGAATTTGGAGATGTTTTGGGAGTACATTAAGCTAAAGGTATTGAGTTTAATGATCCAACTAGTGGAAATTTGGAATTAGGAACTTGAACATTAATGTTGGAAAGGATTCTCATAAAATAAGCGTGATAGTGGATTGTCTTCATTTGGCCTTGGTTAAAAGAAAGGACTTCATCGAGAATTATCTTTGATTAACTTACATTCCTTTGTCCCCATATAACATATAAAGCAAGGGAAACATGTTAATAAATTTTCTTATAACTTCCAGTGGTAGACTTAATTGAATGGGTTAAAACATGATGCATTATATGAGCTTTTGACCTTGCACATATAGCTTTCGATTTGATTATATTGTCAGTGTAATGACCTGGATTTTTGGTTGTTACAAATTGATAAAAATCTATAAATGTCGACTTAAACAAATCCAAAGATACAGATAGTTATTGGGATTAATATAAGAAAAGAAGAAAGAAGAAAACAATCAAAGAGTCTCACGGTGGAAGGAAAAAATATAATAAATAAATAACAGTTCATAAAGTTGTTAAAACATACATTTGATTATATTTTACAACAATTATCAGAGTTAACTATCATAAAACAGACCAATATTTGCAACGGAATAATAATAATAATAATTATGTCTATTGAGCTCCATCTTCATTTCATAGCGACACCTTCAATAACCGAAAACTCAGGCTGACCCGAGCACAAATGAATAGACAAAAATACTCGGATCAGAACTAAAATATTTTCATATCAATCAAATCAAAACCATGTAATAATATGAGTGTCACAGTGTTAGAGATGCTTACGATAATTCACATCTCTTATCCAATGTATTCGTGAGTGCAATAACTTAAAAGATGTTACGGAATTTCCATCTCCTAAGGATCCGTCAAACTAGATATTATATAATACAATACGCTATTATAATATTGTCTATAGTTAAATATAAAATATTAAAATAGCGTAACAGGATTACATTTTCATCCTTACACAATTTATAATACCGTAGCCTATATAGATACCGTAAAGTCCACTGTAAACTAGTAGCTATCAGAGGGCACTCCATAGATACCGTACAAATTAAAGTCGTAGGGGGATCGATCAGGATAATATGACAAGACACAAGAGGAATGCCCAGAGTTGGAATATACTGGTTGCATACCTGGACTAGTGGTAAGGCATAGCCGCGACTACCGCCCACCTCAGACAACACTCTCAAATCAAGGATGTGCATCTTTCAAACCAAATCAACCAGGGGGCTATAGTAATAAAGGAAGAAGTGTTGCCGATGGAGCTAGCTAACCCACTTGGTCCGGTATAGCCTTGTTTTAGTCATTTAAGTTATGACCCGAATGAGATCCATCATCGTTCTCTTACTTCATTCCAGTAGCGTTCGCCAAACCAACATACTTCATTCTGGATTCTCCACAACGTATAAAGTTGTTAAAGTGGTTTTTGGTATTGGAAGAGAGTATGACAATATCCGATCCAGGTCTCTTTAACAACCAAACGTTTATATTTTTCACACCGGTCAGTTCTTTTACATTTAAAAGAGGTTCATACTTCATATCAAAATTTTAGATTTTGCCTTAAAAACCATTTCAATGGTCAAGGTTGAATAGTATTCATAATAAAATATCCATTAAAAACCAAACTTAGAATCTTGAAACAATTCCAATCCTAAAATAATTTGAATATTAAAATAGTTGAAATGTATAATAAAGTGGATTAGACTTTTTTAGATAGTTTGAAAATAGATAGTTAGGACAATAAAAGTTTAAATAATAGTTTTGAATATAAAAATAATATTGATCAAAATTAGTTATATATATAGTTAAATATTAAAGAAGTTTATGAAATAGACAGTAGATTTTTTTAAATAGATTATTAAAATAATTTTAAAATAAATTATTTAAAATAATTAATATATATAAGTAAAAATAAATTAGTTTATAAAGTAAAATAGTTATTTATTAAATAGTTACAATATATATATATGTTATAAATGGAATAATTTATAAGAAAAATGGTTATTTACCAAAATAATTTATATAATGCTTTAAAAATACTATAGTTGGAATTGGAATTTTTTTCGTCTAAAGTTCAATTAGACTTGAAGTCGTATTCCAATTTCAAATCAATCAACATTTCAATTGGTTAAATTCCCATTTTACATTCATTTCAATTCAATCAATTTAATTCGAATAGTTAAGTTTTCTATTTATAACAAATATTGAGTTCTCAAATTCAGATATCGCCTTAAATTGATGTTAATTGAAATAAATATCAAAGGTGGATAAAACAATTCAGTTTCAATAGATTTAATTCATATTCAAATTCAATGGAAATCAGGTTATAAAACAACATTTATATTGTCTTAAAACAATATCTCAAGATTCAAGGTTAAAACAAATTTCATTTGGCCAACCGATGTCCATATATAATTTTTTATCTTATGGCCAAGCGATACTTGTAATTTAATTTTTAGTATTTTGGGAAAGGATATATATCATTTCAATCCAAATCAGGATCATAGGTATTTATAATTTCTACCTACGTTCTTAATTCATTTTAATGATCAATCTCGGGTTTATTTGATGCCCGTAACATCTATGGTAAATGGTTGGGATTAAACAACACAACAATGGTCATATATAATCAAGGTGAATAATAGGATGAATTACACATCAATACATTAAACATATCAATCCAAGGCATCCATAAAAGTCAATACATCCAAACAGTTCAATATAACATCAATTTACTGGTCATCAGGTATGAGGGTTAAACTAGTAATTAAATTCTAATTGTTCAATTTATATTAACAGTTAAATTAAATTATATTGTCAATACAGATTAACACAAATAAGCAATTTAAACTATCAAACATCAAACAATACAATCATATCATAACATGATTTTAATTTAACTAACAATCGAATATTTTAGTTAGGTGTAAGTGGGTTTAATCACTCACCTTGGATTTCGGACACGTGTGAAATTCAATTATAGGCCCAAAAATCAACAATCTCAGAATCAGTCCATGATAGCTTTAGGTTGTCCGAAATTTCGCTATGATCCCAATGGATCCGACCGTGCGTCAAACTGAGTTCATAAGTTAAAGTTATGCAAGCTTAAACATTCGAATTTCAAATTAAAACCAAATAAAATAAAACAAGCGGTATTTTACTATAAGGGCCTTCTTTGGTTCAACAATAAGTTCTAAGGACATGACCCTAAATTTATTATTTTCCAGGACATTAAACCTGAGACATCTCATTCTTCAATCTTTTATTTCGTTTCGTCGTTCTGCCATTTCTCACTCAAAGCCCTAAGCAAATCAAAAACTAGGTTTTACCAAAAATCGATCGACTTCCCTTCATTTTCATCTAAATTCAGTTGCGATCCTTTTCATTTCCACCCTCTCTGATCGATTGTTGTTTTTCAACTGAATCTATTTCTAATCATTTTCAACTAAACCTAGGATTTAATTTTGATCTGCCTTTCAGTTACGACATTGCTAGCTGCACGACATCTTCTTCTTCTTTTTCGATTACTACACAAGTAAATTTTCTTTATTATACATTTGTAAGCAACTTTGATAAACCCTAGTTAAGTATTGTTGTATATCATAGTTTTTGTAGTGCATGTAAAGCGTTTTTTGTTTTTGTGATGATTTAACCTAATATGAAACTCTATGATTAATTAAACATAATTTGATGTTATTCTATTCAACTGCTTAAGAAGAAAAGTGCATTTGTCTTTGCTGTCTGATATTCATTTAAGAAGAAAGGGCACTGTTTTATGTTTGTTATATCTATTGAATTTCACAAGTTGATATTTTCTGAGTATATATGTCCTATAAAGCATTTATATTTCATTATTTATGTTAAACCATTGCGTTATGATTATTTTAGCACACAAAAAATTTTACACTACATTTTCTCACACAGTCTTTCAATATTTCTACAATCATTCAATAATATCACAATCATTCAAGTACATGAATCAACGACTAATTCAATCAAGATTTATTTTACTGAATATTCTCATTGTTATCCATAATTTTGGTGGTCATTCAAACTAGCATTAGTCTAATTATATTATACATTTTTACTGAAAATGTAGAAATGAAATATATTCAGTGACGTTAATTCAGAATTTCTTTATATACTGTTTGTTATGTGCACATTGAAAATTTCTTAGCTTCTTAGTTGCTTATGTGCACAGAAATCTTATATGCACAGAAACATTTTTATTCAGACAAGTTTGTGATGCAAAAAGTTTGTGCCATACACAAACAAATGAGTAACTATGTAAGTTATAAATTAGGTCCATATGTTATGTAATAATTTTAAATTATGAATAAAACGTCAAACTTTTTAACATGTAGCACTTATTCTTAAATATTATTAAGCATAAATATGTAATTAAACTCTATGCACATAAAGCTAAAAGTATTTATCTCTTTTATTAGTTGAATACCATAACATGTTCTCTGACATATGGAGCAGCATTAAATAGTTTATATTCGGCTAGTCATCAATATAAAATTTGCTAGTCATCAATATATTAAAAATCTGCTATTGAATATAAAAGAATTTATTAGTAACATGTACTGTAAAAGAATTTTATTAAGTAATATTTATATACATGATAAACTTATTCATCTTTCTTTATTCAAAATTATCATTTTTTCAACATATTTATCTTTTTTTATTAAATATTAAATCATCACTTTTTCAACAACAAAGGTTTTAAAAGATAATTGCATTTATCTTTTCATGTAAAGGCATTGTTTTATGTATGTTGTATCTACTGAATTTCATAGGTTGATGTCGTATGAGCATATGTGTCCTATAAGGCATTTACGTTTTATTATTTATGTCAAACCATTGCTTTTTGATTGTTAGCGCACAAAATATTTGGATAACAAAAGATGAAACATATTTCAATACAAATACTTATATTAGAAAAATATAAAAATTAGCTGAATATGATTTATTTAGATTCCTACAGTCCATGCTAATCGGTTGAATACGAGCTTCCTATTTTTCTGTATCTCAATATTACCATAAGTATTGCGATAAATCTAAACTATAAGACACAATGAAAAGAACGTATATAAAAAAAATCACACTAAATGATTGTATATCAACATAAAAATGATTGATTAAAATATACAAATATTAAAAACTGAATGAAAATGACAAAGGTCTTTATCATTTTTCAAAACCATAAATAAACTTTAACAAAACAGTCATGAACTAACAACTGAAATGAATAATGTTGCTACGTTTATTATATGTCAAATTTTGAATGAGAATATTCCAAGATGAATGAAAATGAGAAAACTTTATATCGTTTTTGTAAACTTTATGTTCTTTTGGCTAATTTTTTGTTTTGAATTAGCTTTTCTTATACTATATTTTGGCAACTCTAGTTACAATATTTCAAAAATGAATTGTAAAACTGAATTTTTACATATGCTTGAATGAACATAAAAAAATTCTTTTTAATCCTCAAGTAATTAATCAATTCTTTTATATAGGAGTGACTGTGGAATTTTTGTGATGTTATTCATGCATGCAATAACAAAAGGAATGCAAGCAGTAACAAACTTCACTTTACAAGATGTTCAACAGTTGAGAGCACAAACTGCTACAAATATTCTGCATGATAATCCTTATAGCTGGACCATTACTAAGTTATGTTCATCATCTACAACTACCATTGTTTAGTTGTTCATTTCAACTTTTTTTAGTTGTTAACTTTTTAGTTGGTCATTATTTAGTTGTTGTTCAGTTGAGTGCACAGACTACTGCAAATATTCTGCAGTAACAAACTCTATACCATTGTTTAGTTGTTCATTCCAACTTTTGTTGATTTCAATTGTTCTGTTTATTTACTATTTTCACTTGTTGTTTCATAAAGTCATAAAGGCATTCCATGATACTTGTTGTATATGATACGAGTGGTGAGAAATATGAATGTATATATAACAAATGTCGCTGAAAAGATAAATGTATGTATCTTTCTTCTGTTATGTTGTAATGTGCAACCAATACGCATCAGCAGCTTCATTGTATAACCTATACATTCGTTTTTGTTACGGTGATCGTGTTTACTAAGTGAAAGCCTCAAAGAAACGGATGGAAGTCTTATTTTTGAAGTTTATTTTGAAGTTTATACATAATCATAAGCTCAGCAGACTCGCCTGGCAGACTAGAAAGAATACATGTTAAACTTTGAAATATGCTGAACTAGAAGGATCATCATGAAGTGGAACTTAATATCCACAGGCACACACACAAAAGAAAAGCATGTAAACATCAATACTGAAGTGGAAAATGTATCACAAGCACACACTGGTCCAATTCAAACATGTGATAATATCAGAGGCAAGCAGTAAAACGAATACATCAATGGATGTTATTAATCCTTCTGATAACATCAATCTATTGAATATAGAAATAGACTTTACATCCAATATCATGTTAAAGACACCTATATGTGCACAAACTATAAATATTGATAATAATTGTGGCATCCAGACTAATTTTTCAAATGGCATAAAAATAAGGAACACTTATCTAACTCCTAGTACAAGACAAGGTCCAAAACAACCTGGAAAGTTAGAACAGATGAAGTCCCCTTTGAATTCAAAGCTTATATTTCTTTAGACGATGTTGAAAACTCTTCATGGAATAATCTAGTTTATCAGTTGAAAGGAAAAAGCAAAAAGATGAAAAAGAATAAGACATCCGAGGATGCTACCTCCCTTTTTGAAGGTAAAAATACAAAAAATAATTTATAAATGGAGTTCCTTTTCGGAACATCAGGGGTGTGAATGCCCTGCTAAGAAGCTATATATTTTGCCGCTGATTAGTAGTAGTAGTTTAACATATATTCCTTATAGTCTGTCATATATTCCTAGACATCAACAGCCAAAGCATATTTCAAAGTTTAACATATATTCCTAGACATCAACGGCCAGAGTTAAATATGCTAAACTTTGAACTACCTAGACATCAACATTCAAACAACCAACAATTATTTGAGCATCATAAAAAACCGTTTTACTTTCTACAACAAACAGCCATCAATTATAGTTATAGCTGTACCAATGCCTTAAGATATACATGTTTATCTTTTTTAGAATAAAAGATGTACCCAACAAACATTTAATAAACAGATCAACATATAATTAACAGTAATCACTTACATATAATTAACAGATCAACATATAATTAACAATAATCACTTACATATAATCAACAGATCAACATAAAAAACTACTTTGCATGAAAATTGTTAATCATTAAAATCTGCAATAGCCTGAGCCCAAATCTTCAGACATGCTTTCACTTCTCTTGGATCGCTTCCCGTGTGCACAAATCAAAAACTGCTAATAGATACACAACCATAACAATAGTACTCCATGCCTTCAAAATCAACATCCTATCTCTTTAAACTTCACCTGCAAATCCACCACCTACAACTACCATAGCTCAACTGAAGTTGTCGCTACCACCTACTCCTTACTCACACTATCTCCCTTACAACAATCAACTCCTTCCTCTTGCAACCGCCTGCAATGCAACTCATACTCACCTACCGCTTCCTCACAACCCATCTCAAAACACAAAACCAAATTGAACTAGTATGTCAACTCCAAAACCACTGTAACTTCCTTTAAAATTATGACCATTTAAATTTTCAAATTTTGATTTAATGTTTGAATTTGAAATGGTTTTTAAATAAGATTTATAATGTTATTAATGAACAATTTAATTTATTTATTTTTCGCGAGGCAAGCCGTTTTTATAGTGGACGTACCACGATTTAAAATTTTATTTGTGATAAATAACAGTTTATAATTTGTTAAATTGTGATTGATAATAATGGAAATTACTAGTTTAACCGTATAACGGTGGGAAAACTGACTTTGTAATATATATATATATATATATATATATATATATATATATATATATATTAAAAGAAATAATAAATGGTAATAAATTAAAGTTGGTATATTCTTGTACGTTAATTAGATTAGAAAAAAATGTTATGAAATAAAGGAAAATGAAACTGACAAAAATTATTTACATTAATTAACATTAACGTAAAGAAAGAAAATACAAGGAACTGATATATAAGGCTTGTCATGATTATTCAATAGACATTGTAATTAATGCATCATTCAAAGGAGGACAAAATGGTTATTGTAAAAAAGCTTCAGACAGACACAAGTTTTCGAAGGCTCAGTAGAATTAAGAAAAACCGACAAAGTCGGTTTGATTAAATTGTTTATGTTTATAGATTTGAACTTGCAAACTTTGAACTATTATTGAAAAAAAAATTGCAGTTGAATCCTTGATTTTATTTTTAAGGTTCAATATAGGCATTAATGCGATAGTTGGAAATAAATTTATGAATGTTTCCAAATTAATTGTATATAGGAAGAATTGTAAGACACCGAGTGTTAAAGGTATGTAATGTATGTTTTAACTATCGCAGTTAATGAAATTTACGTTAACATTTATAATAGTAAATAAAAATAGAAACAAACAAACATAAAACATATTTATTGTCCAACCTTTCCATGTATTATGCATACATTTGTAATAAAAAAACATAAAACATATTTATTGTTTTCACTTCTTTTTCTACTTTCCCCAAATTCACTGTCTTGTCTCTCTCCGCTTTATTTCTTCATTAGTAATGCATTCATTTCTTTCCCCCACTTTATTAATTTTTTTCCATACACTCTATTTTCTTGAATCTTATTTCATATTCTATGCGTCTATCATTACAAAATCCGTATATGTTGTATCCATTCTGCCACATTTAATTTGTGAAACGCATGAAAAAAAATGAATTGAAAATGTCCCGCACCATTATGTGTATTAAAAAAAGAAGTCATAATCATTTATTTTGATTAATGAATAAAAGAAAAGGTCATCATTTGGTTTTCCTTCCCTTCTTTCTCCGCTGTAACGTTTTATATTACATATATTATTTATAGTATAACATAAATACTTCATATTCTTCCATATTCTTCCCTAAGCATGTTTTAATGACTTCATATAATATATAGCACAAAATGTTTTATAAAACAAAAATCCATGCATTTTATTTACAATGCTTGGCATAAATGCATATGAAACGGTGTAAAAAAAAAAAATGAAGTCTGAAAGTTTATTGGCCTGGGAATTAGTTAAGCATATTGATCGTTTCGTTTGATTGAGATTTACGAACACGTTCAAGTTCAAGCGCATGAACCGTTCCTTTCCCTTTATTTATTTCCTTACCTGCTGTTCATTCCGCAGAATCTCCTTCTTTCCCTTTACTTCTATTGTCAGCTTAAATAATATTTCCCAAACGAAATCAAGTCTTCTTCTTTTCATTTTAATGGCAGCCTCCACCGAAAAATTAAACAGCCATTTTTCTTTAGGCCTTCATAAATTTATCCCCGCTCAATCAGTGGCCTGCTGCAATTATATCCTTCTCTTCCTCTTGAATTAATAGCCAACTAAAAACCAATTTTCCCCAAATCAAACGAATTCCTCCACCGTCCTCGTCAACAATCTCTGCCTTCGTCCGTCCTTACAGCGTTGTCACCGACTTCTTTTTCCTTCGTCTAATCAAGGTGAGTTTATATCTCACAGTTAATTTTGTCTCAACTAATTAACATCAATACTGTGATAATTAAAAAAAATTCGGTCCTTTGCTTGTTTAGCATATTTGAATTATCTTTGAAGTATTGTGGTTGGTTACTTTTGAAATAACTGTGGAAATTTGGTTGATACTGTCATAATGTTGTTATGGCCATTTCCATTTTACCATGATCCATGCTGTACATCACTTATTTTTTTATTCTTACAGGTCTTCTATATTTATTTATTTATTTTACCGTCGCTCACTTGGCGTGTTCACCGGCCATAGTACCTGTAAAATCGGGTACTGCTTGTACTAGCATTAGGTCTGTTGCATTTTTTCTTGCTGTTGGAACTATTTAACCATTGCCCATTTTTGCTTGTTTTTATTGGAAATAGTTATACGCATATAGAAATTGTACTATTAGTTTTATATATATGTTTCCTGAAGCATATATATACTTTAGTTGATGAAGGCTATTCCATTTTATTTGCTTTGTCCATTTTCTTTATGTGGGAAGTCACGAAAAAATTTCTGAAACAGGTTTAGGAACTTTGAAACTTGCAATTAGGAAGTTGGGTATATAATATGCATGGGAATAGAATTCTTTTGTTAAAGTTTATGTGCTAAAACGTAGAAACTACTACTTGCCTTTAAGTATTGGGCTTGAATTCTTAAGAACTTTTGCCTTGTTTAATATGCATTACTGGGATGTAATATATATAGTTCAAATTTATGAAACAAAGTTCATTTCTTTTTTTTTTGGTGCTATATATGTGCATTATATACATACTTTTGAGAAAAAAATGAATATATGCATATGACATATTTGGTTGAGTGAGGGATCCAACGTACTATATATTTTTACTTCTTTTAAATAATGTAAGTTAGATCTATATTTTAATGTAAGTTGGATTAATACGATTCTTATAAGAACATTAGGTGTTGTAATATGTATGTCTTATGGCCTTAGTCAGTTTTGTACATATTGACTTGTGCATTGAATTATTTGGCAACTTCACCGGGATATGTAGCGTACTAGAAATTCAATAAATTCTCATTTATGTTAGGATTACCTATTTCATTTCAGTTTTTATTGAAGTTAGTTTACTTGAATACAACCTGACCTGAGTTTTGTTTTGGTCGGGTAGGGGTCAGACCTGAGTAATTACAGCTTAGATTTGAAGCTGACGACGATAAGGATTCGTGAAGGCACGTGGAGGCGCAATTGCTTTTGGTCCAATTAAAATTCGAATTTTTTTTGGGTAAATAAATTAATGTCTATTTTTCTTCCGCTGTGCATATGAATTTTGTAAACTCTGGTTTTTGTATAAAATGCTTCCGCTGTGAGATATTGTAGTTTTTATTTTTGTGATTTCTATGTTTGATTTTATTACACCCTATAAGCCAAATAACAATTTGTCGTTTCGATCGGTTTAAGTTGGTTTAATTACCAACTGGAAGCGGTCGAAAAGGCAGGTTGTTATAGTTGGTATCAGAGCTGGTTAGAGAACGTGATAGGGGGTTCTCGCTTGGCTGTTTGGTGGTGAGCAGGAGACTCTTACCCCTGCACGTCCCAACGGGAAGATAGGTTTGGTTGTTGCAGTCGAGAGGCCGGCTGTAAAATCAGTTCTGAGGTATCACTGTATGTCACGGTGGGAGGTTAGCCCACTGCCTGATGGTTGCAATGCCTAGGGTCATTATAGTTGGTATCAAAGCTTTGGTTTACACAAAGCTTAGCTTATGGAGTTTAATAAGAATCATTCGCTAGAAATTACACTAGAGAGAGCATAATTTGAAATATAAATGGTTATGAAACTAGTATTTTGAATGAGCAGCGCAGCGGAAGCATTTTGAAATTAGTAAATTTTGAAACAAATTCATTTTGAAATTGATAAATTATTCTGAAATATATCTTTTGTCTTATATATTTGGAGATGGTGTATTCTTATAAAAAGAATTTTGAGTATTTATTCGACGTCAAGGTTGGACTATTGAGTATGTAAGATTTTGAATATACGCCTAACTAACATATATACAAATTCTTGTCTGTACTAGATAGATATGGAATCACACTCTAGTCGCTTGGAGATAATTCTGGTGATTGTCGCGACATCACCAATATTTATTTTCGAGTTTCGAAAGCGGGATTGACTATATGATTCTGACTGAAACGTCAAGTAATACTTAGACTAATTATTTTGATAAACATTCGAAAATGATTTGGATAAATTTTAATGAAAACGCTTTTGTAAAATTAGTGTGAACTTGGGTAAATGATCAAAATTTAAATAAAGTTAACGTTATTGTGAAATACAAGTAGAATTTACAATTGAATGTTTTAAAATTAAATTGTAAGGCGAATAGTGAATGATGACATTGGAAAAAATTTGTGAACTTTAAAAATCTAGAACGACAGGTGAATGTTAAAATTAAATTGAAAATTTATAAAGAAGGTAACTTGAATAAAATTGAAGAAAAAGAAAACGAGCTTTAAATTTTACAACGACAAATGTGAATATTTTAAATCTTGAACTAAAGTGAATTAATTAAAGAAATTTCATAGTTGCATCATTTACCCCCTTGGCCTTGAGAATAGATAGTTCCTTCGTTCAATTTTGATTCATTCACCTTGCTTTGGTCGTTGTTGTTTGACCTTCCCACCTTGTTTTATTCATGTTTGAGCTTCCATTAATACAAAACTCATGTCCTTGTACCCTTTTTTTAAATGTGCATTGTAAAAAGTCTAAAATAAAGTTTGATTAATGACATAATTTTGTATTTGAAACAAATATTTGAACGTTGAATTATGACAACAATTGACAATTGAATTTTCAAAGTATTGTTTTTGTACTATGTTAATGGAAGTATTGAAAATGCGATGTAAGGGATAATTAAAATGGATAGAAATAGACTTCTTATTTGTTTTAAAATATATTGAATCCAACTTATGTGAAATGTGTTAGAAATATTTGATTAAGAAATATTTTGAGAAGGTTGTTTGTTCATATATATATATATATATATATATATATATATATATATATATATATATATATATACCAGTACGAAGGCACGTCCGTTGGACGTATGCATGGACTATCGAAATCAAAGCTGGTTTTGTGCCTAAGTAGGTGTGAATTCAATAGCTGAACCTGATGCCAGTGGTATACAAACACGAAGTGCAGATAAAGAAGCAGTTAAAATAGATGCAGTGGAGATAAGATCACTTACTGATAACAAACCGTGTATAAAAGTAAAAACATTTCAGAGTTGACAACAGATGGAAGAAACATAATGTTGATTACCCAGTTTATTTGATTACAAACATTAGTCAGCGCGTTTACTTGCTAAATACCGAACGTCATGTATGTGCACAGCAGTACTCATGCACATGTATCAAAGAGACATTCATCATTCATTTTACAAAGAAAATGAAACACAAAAACACCCATCTTTCAACTTGCAAAGCTTATCTTTTTTTTCTCTCTTCTGACAATAAAGATACGTTTGCTTATTAATGCGATTCAAAATCATACATAATCCCAAACCTCAAAAGCCCATATAACAAAATATGATTATAAAAAACATAGAAAAGTCTATGAATAACTCCATCTGGGCAATGCACAGACTTCAGCGGCTGCTTCAAGGTTCAACAACAGTTTTTTTTTTCTTGCTTTTCAACCCGCTGCTTCTTTTCAACCTTTCTTTTTGCAAAAGGGTCCTCTCCAGGCACATCTGTCGGATTAGCTTCAATGATTTGTATATCGTTATCGTCATTAGCACGATCATAACCATACATTCAACGCTCTCACCCTTTTTTACTGGCCTTCTCTGAAACATCCATTTGAGTTCCAGTAATGGGTGATGCAGTATCAGCAAGTTGAACATGACTGTATGTACATAAATATATACAATAATTGAAATTGAAATAACGACTAATCAATTATTTCAAAACACTTGACATATAACCGCTTTTGTTGAAACAGATAAAAATCCTCTGTGCACTACGCATTATTACACGCAAAAAAATATAAAATCATATACTATATAACAAATGGAAAGATGCAAGCAGTGCTCAACGTTAATATCTAGATACCATTTCCCATTTTCTCTACTAATAGTTGAAGAGCTGTTTCTTATAGAGTTGGTGATCCTATTTGTTACTTTCCATTGTCGAGATATGGCCATATCTGTAGCAAAATGTTATGAGGCATTCATTGTTGTGAAAGGATTTAAAATTTGGAATAACACTAAAATGATATTTATAAAATTTAAGAAAATATCCTAATATTTATAACATGCAGGTTCTACAACAAAGGTTGCATACGTTATCCAGATCAAGAACCATTTTTTACTTCTTCTTTTTTAGTTTAAATAAAAGGAGAAGCAGACAGCTAAAAGAATAAGCATTAGCTAAATTTCCACTATAATACAGACTAAAACATACATTTTTGGAATATTCCACTCTACCTGAAAGAAACACCCCAAAAGTACATCCAATTTCATCTGAAGCACATGAACTTTGTGCTCCCTGATATCTGATGGTTTAGTCAATTCCGACATGGTTTCGTACTATGTTTCTGAGTGATGCACCAAGATTGATCCATCTTTTAGGCATGTCACCTCCTCATATAGCAATTCCAACCATGCACCAATCATTGATAACAACTGTTGTAGTTGTCCGTAACCAAATCGTATAGTGGAAGTACCTCAAGACAACCCCAAGAACAACTTCTGCATCCTTCTCTCCACGCGGGTAGATCACACTCCCTTATTCAAGTATTAACACTAACTATGGAGCCTTTCCGAATGCAGCGTCCAACATTGTTTCTTTCCGTCTCCTTTGGCCTCCTCTTATCCCCTCGTCTGGAACTGAAAGGAACAAACATTACGATTATATTTTTATTTACAAATTTAGCAGAAAAGACAAATTTTTATAATACATTCATTTTGTATTCAAATACTTGCAGCAAATCTATAAAAGAATATCTAATCATAATATCAATTGATGGCCGTATACCAACAAACAAAAAGCCTTGCTATATATTTTTCTTTACAGTTGAGAATTAAGCAAACATTAGGAAATGGAGATACGAGACTGAAAATGAGGAAGGAGGGTAAGGGAGAAATGTTTCGGCATTGTTATTATAGGCATGACTTACTCAAAGTTTCATCACTGTATATTGTCTCATTCCAACAGTTTATTCTCCTCATGGTTGAACCCATCCTTCCAATTAGTTGAACATCAAGTACATGATATAGTTTCACAGGCACACCACGCACACACTTACTCAGGCTTTGCTATGAAAGACTAAACCATAAGCACAATGAAACTGCAAAATAGTATAGTAAACAAAATCTAATAAGCAGTACGTATTCCGTATAATCCACAGGAGAAGCTTCACATTTGTTTACTTGTGACAAATCAACTTATGATAAAGCCACCTAATTAAATTTATTTATACAGTAATTTACATGATGAAACATAACTAATACACATTCAAATCCACTTATGGGGACCCACCGTGACCATGTTTATTATACTTTGCTACGCATGATGAAATAACACTAATATTAATCTAAATCCACTTATGCCATATCCACTGCAATCATATTTGTTATACTATAATTTTGCATGGGAAATGATATAAGTTTTATAGTTTACCATTCCAGTTGACGCAAATGTGAGAAAAAGAAATTGAATAGTGCAAGAGTAGAACCCCAGGCTTAATCGTTTATACTTAGAACTATAGATGCCCTACCACTGATGGGCCCCAAATGGTCATCCAGGAAGACCATGCCTAGGACTGACCCATTGTTTTATGGAGAACCATGGATGTAACAAAATATCTGCCAGGTAAAATTACCTTTGGAGGGCATTCATAATTAGCAAAATGATATATGGTTCGTGCAAGAACTAAGAAGTCCAATCCCGTCTGCATGTAAATTAATTTACTTCAATTATATTTTTCATACACTGTTTACATATATCGATGAAATGATGCTAAATGGCACAGAATGAACTACCCTTCATTAAAGTGCATTTGCCAAACTCATTCAATAAACTTAAAGAATGTGGTGTAGCCTTCCTGTATTTCGTCAATACTCCAGCTGACATCTGAATGTAATTTGAAAGAAATGATATAAATATATACCTTAACATCATTCCTACTTGATGAAGATCAGTCATAAAAGTTGACTGTTCTGTTGTCAGGGATTTACTTCACATGGCACAAAATATCCTATTACAAAGAAAGAGAATATTGTTCATCAAAGTTGAAGCATTATGCATAATAAAATAAGGCTTGCCAGCTATCCATAAAAAACCTATCGGTTAATCCAATGGTGGCGGCATCAGCTGGGACAAAACTTCCAATGTGAGAAAGAAAAACCACTAAAGCCACATAACATGTATAAAAAAATGATTTTGAAGGTGTATATTTGGGAGAACAACATTAACTTATATGCTACGTGTTTGACATAAACGCTTTATACATAGTACATGTTTAGTGCATAGAAAAAATCATTCAAAGTTGGAAATGAATGAATACTTGAACCGCCAATGCCTGATGTTTGATATGTTGTTCAGCGGTGAAGCAGTTTGTAAAGACATACAAATTGTTTGTGCCTAATGGCGAACAGTAGTATGCTACATTTGATTCACACTTTAAATGTTTATGTTTCGACATGAAGTAAAATATAGATTCACTACACATAAATGATTGATTGGTAACACAAAATATAGTTCATGTAGCTTAAACGTTCGCAAACAGGTTTGAATTCGCATGCACTTTACTTTAGCTCCCTCTATAGCCTTATTTTGGCCATATATACGTGTCCATTGCTTCTTTAATACAGATAAGGTTACTTGTGTGTATACGTGATTATTGCTTCTTTAAAACAACAAGTTTTGGATTAAAAAAATGCCTTAAAATTAAAGCTATCCTATGTACTTCAACTTCTAAAATTGGTAGTATCAACAACAAAATAAACTCTACTATAGTAAATTCGTTCAACTGTACATTCATGATCAAGGAATTGAAAGCATGAGAAACATCTGAATGAAATTAAATAACAGTTCTTAAAAAACAACCAAACCTATAAATATATTTTGTGAGAACATAAGAAACACGACTAAAATATATTTGAAATTAAATATATTTCAAATATATATATATATATATATATATATATATATATGAATTATAAGCTTATTTCAGAAGCTTTTGAAAGAGTTTATCTTTTGTGAATAATGTTCAATTTGAAAATGATTATTGAAATCATATTATGAAATTGTTAGACCAAAATCTGGGCCTAACACCCAAATTTAGTGTGAAGTCCTCACGGTCACAAATCTCAGATCACAGAATGCAGATAAAGCAGTAAAAACAGGGAACACACGAGGTTTTTATAGTGTTTCGGCTCAAACCAAGCCTATGTCCACTTTATATTTTCTTAAATCCTAAGAAATTACAATTACAATGCTGTCTCACTATCCGTGAGATCTGTTTATACACAAAATCCTTGTGTTATCGTGAAGAAGAAGAGAAAAGAGAGGTGATTTTATACACGAAATCCTCGTGTTATATTGATTTGAGGAGTTCATAAAGTCGTTGTGTAATTGGCAATGGAGTCCGGGAGGTGTTCGTGCCAAAAAGCCAAGCCAAATCCCTTAAAATGCCCTCAAATGGTGAATTTATAGCCGTTTCCTGATACCGGTTCGCGGGACACGTGATACGCATCCCAAAAATCTCGAAATGTGGTAGAAAACATCCAGAAATCCTCTCCAAGTCGTGATATGACACGTGTAATAAGATCCATGCAAGCTGGAGTGAAAACAGCCTTTAGAGCAGGAAAAACCAAGTGCAACAAGCACATGCCCAGGCGGTTCATGACCATGGTGTGCACCACGAACCGGGGTGACGAGCTGGAGTGGAGATGCTAGAGCTGACAATCACGAGCGCGTTGTGGTCCAAGTGTGCATCACGAGCAGGTCATGGTCCGGGGAGCCACCATGAGCCGCGTTGGTTCACGAGCAGGAAATGAGGGCGAGCCGTAGGGAGCGAGCCGAGTTGGTCCCACGAGCCAAGGTAGGACCCACGAGCGGAGGTGGGTCCCAATCCATGATCCAAGCTAATGACGCTTCGTCACTACATCCATGTAATTGCCAGTTAATGCCAGATTACACCCATTCATGGAAACAGGAGTAACTTCCAAATCGTAAGTCCGTTTTAGCCAAACGAAAGCTCTACTTGATGCTAATTCAGAGGGCTACAAGAATTATTGAGCAAAGCCTTGTAATTGACGTTTTCATGTCCAAAAAAGGTCGTCTAGTAGGAGTTTCTGGTCATTCTTTGTTTGTGATGCGACTTCAACCAAATCGCTTCATGTCTACGATGTTCCCGATACTTGAGCGTATTGTTAACTAGAGATTCCATGTGTGACAGCTTTGACCAAAAAGCATGTCAACAGAAATCAAAGCTGAATTATAGTAGGAATTTCACATAAATTGATTCGGATTGTATTATCTCTTGAAGTTAGTATTTTGCTTTCCAAAACTATAAATTAATTTATTTGCTTCATTTAAACTACTTTGAATATAAACTTAGCTTTCTTATCCAACTATTATTCTATAGCAAACCTATTTAGTTTATTTAAACTATTTTATACTAAAACTTGTTTATTTTATTCAAACCTATTTAAACTACTTTATATAAAAAAAATTTGTTTACTCTTTTCAAACCTATTTTATATCGAGTTTATTATCTTACTTAAACTATTTTAAATTTAACTTAACTATTTTAGAGATAAGAGTGTATATTTTCAAAATGAACAATTTAAGCCCGAAATGATTGAATGCAAAGATTCAGTTGAATAATAATATTCGTAACATGCAATCTAAATTGAATTTGAAGTTTTAATGGTGAATTGATTCGTAAATCTGAAATTGAAATGATATCGAATATCTGAATTGATTAAGAAATCTAACTGAATTGGTATTGAAATTGAATTTCGAGAACCTTCGATTTTTGATACTTGACATGGAAGTTTTCAAAACTTATATATATGAAAATTTAATATAAGAATGCGCTGAATTCAAAATTATTGATTTTGAAGGTAATTGATATGAAATGATATCTTGTATATAATGAAATTTGTACAAAATGACATGTTGAAATATGATTTAAGAAATCTTATATAAATGAAATTTTATATATGTCCTATATACGCAAAGTGAAATGAATATAATATATAGTGCTATATGATTTCGAACCAAAGATACATGAAGTACCTTCCATTGAAAATCGAGGTCCTACTCGCTAGGAACTCTTGTTGATATTTCTTTGATTCTGGTTTTCCGTGCATAATACTCATGAGTGTTTCCTTTGAACTTGGCTGCATGGCAAAATTCGCAGGGCCGCGAAGGCCTACGACAACGGATGCTTCTTGGGGTAACCAGGCATAACCATTGTGTCTGCTGCGATCTATAGTCGTTTTACGATGGCGAAATCCGCAGGGCTGCGAAAGCCTAGGGGTACGGATGCTTCCTGGGGAATCCAGGCGTAACCATTATGTATTTGCGGTCCACATGGCGTAATTCGTAGGGTAGTGATTGCGTATTGTTTACGGGTGATACAGATGTAACGACCAGTGTTACTAGATGCAAACTGTGTTTCCATGCGACTATTTTGAGGTGTTATGGCGAAATATGTAAGGCAGTGATTGCCTAGCCACCTATGGCCGTGGCACTTTGTCCTCTCGACTTGGTGATAAAGCGACCTTAGGGGCTGCATTCCATGATGATCTCAGATTATTCTATTTCTATTGATTCATCCCGTTGATTGTTCGTGACGAAATTCGCAGGGAAGAGATTTCCTACAGACACGGATGCTTCTTGGGGACCCAGGCGTAACCATTGTGTATCTATGATTCATGAATAAGTTTCATCGGGATGGTACTTCTTTTATCTATTTAAATGTTTTTTAAAGTATTTTCACTAAATGTTGAAATGAGTTCACTTAGTACTTCGAGATTTCTAGTTTTGCGCTTGACCAACGCATTACTAGATTCTTGAAGAACAATGATAAACTTATGGAAATATCGAGTTATCAAAAACTATTTTTGATATAAGGTATTTTTTTTATATACAAAAGAATTTTTCTTCAATTTTTTTTCTTATAAAATTTAAAATTGTATATAAATTATAGACACTTGAATTAGATACATTGGTATAGCTAAATTTTTAATGAACTATAATGCGTCAATATGCGAAAACCATTCTATTAGCACAACAGTTTTGAATACACGATTTTGATTTCAAATAGAATTGTTCACTCGATTCTCGACGATGAACACTGATATGAGTTTTTGATAAAATCTGAAGTTCTCTATCATAGTTTATTGCTATGCAAGAAGAATGGAAGTTTCTAATCAAGAAGTCAAATCAGAAGTCCGCACTTGAGTGATCGGGTTACCAATAAGAATTAAAAGAAAATTTTTGTATTTTAACAAGAAATTGAAAATGATATGCATATGAATGGAGTATCGTTTAATTACTAGCCTTATTTCGTTCCTTTTCGAGGACGAAAAGTTCTGAGTAGGGTAGAATGTAACATCCCTTAAAATTACAACCATTTAAAACTTTAAATTTAATTTAATGTTTGAATTTGAATGGTTTTTAAATAAGATTTATGATGTTATTAAAAAACGATTTAAAATTTTATTTGTGATAAACAACAGTTTATAATTTGTTAAATTGTGATCGATCATAATGGAAATTATTAAATTGTTATGTTTATACATTTGGACTAGCTAACTTTGAACTACTGTTGAAAAAAAAAATTGCATTTGAATCCATGATTTTATTTTTAAGGTTTAATATAGGAATTAATGCGATAATTGAAAATAAAGTTATGAATGTTTCCAAATTAATTTTATATAGGAAGAATTGTAAGACACCGAGTGTTAAAGGTATATAACGTATGTTTTAACTATCGCAGTTAATGAAATTTATGTTAACGTTTATAATAATAAATAAAATAAATAAACAAACAAAACATATTTATTGTCCAACCTTTCCATGTATTATGAATACATTTGTAATGAAAAAAGATAAAACATATTTATTGTTTCCCCTTCTTTTTCTACTTTCCCCAAATTCACTACCTCATCTCTCTACACTTTATTTCTTAATTAGTAATGCATTCATTTCTTTCCTCCACTTTATTTATTTCTTTCCATACATTCTATTTTCTTGAATCTTATTTCATATTCTATGCGTCTATCATTACAAAATCCATAATGTTGTATCCATTCTGCCACATTTAATTTGTGAAACACATGAAAAAAAATGAATTGAAAAGGTCCCGCACCATTATGTGTATAAGAAAAACAAGTCATGTTCATTCATTTTAATTAATGAATAAAAGTAAAGGACATCATTTGGTTTTCCTTCCCTTCTTTCTCCACTGTAACATTTTATATTACATATATTATTTATAGTATAACATAAATACTTCATATTCTTCCATATTCTTCCCTAAGCACGTTTTAATGACTTCATATAATATATAGCATAAAACGTTTTATAAAACAAAAATCCACTCATTTTATTTTCAATGCTTGGCATAAATGCATATGAAACGGTGTAAAAAAGAAGAAAAAAAGAATGAAGTATGAAATTTTATTAGCTTGCTTGGGAATCAGTAAAGCATATTGATCGGTTCTTTTGATTGAGATTTACGAACACATTCAAATTCAAGCGCATGTATCGTTCCCTTCCCTTAATTTATTTCCTTACATGCTGTTCATTCTGCAGAATTTTCTCCTTTCCCTTTACCTCTATTGTCTGCTTAAAGAATATTTCCCTAAGCGAAATCAAGTCTCCTTCTTTTCATTTTAATGGCGGTCTCCACCGAAAAATTAAAATGCCCATTTTCTTCAAGTCTTCATAAATTTCTCCCCGCTCAAGTCAATAGCCAGCTGCCATTAGATCTGTTTCTTCCTCTTCAATTAATAGAAAACTAAAAACCAATTTTCCCCAAATCAAACAAATTCCCTCCACCGTCCTCATCAGCAATTTCCGCATTCGTCCATCCTTGTTGCGTTGTCACCAGCTTCTTTTTCCTTCGTCGAATCAAGGTGAGTTTTAATCTCACAGTTAAGTTTGCTTCAACTAATTAACATCAATACTGTGATAATTAAAAAAAAGTTGGATCCTTTTCTTGTTTAGCATATTTGAATTATCTTTGACATATTGTGGTTGGTTACTTTTGACATAACCATGGAAATTTGGTTGATACTGTCATAATGTTATTATGGCCATTTCCATTTTACCATGATCCATGTTGTACATCACCTATTCTCTTATTACTATAGGTCTTCTATATTTATTTATTTATTTATTTATTTTACCGTCACTCACTTGGCATGTTCACCGGCCATGTTACCTATAAAATCGGGTACTACTTATACTAGCACTTGGTCTATTGCATTTTTTCTTGTTGTTGGAAATATTTAACCATTGCCCATTTTTTCTTGTTTTTTTGGAAATAGTTGTACGCAAATAGGAATTGTAGTATTAGTTATATATATATATATATATATATATATATATATATATATCCTGAAGCATATATATACTTTAGTTGATGAAGGCTGTTCCATTTTATTTGGTTTGTCCATTTTATTTATGTGGAAGTCACGATTTATTTTTCTAAAACAGGTTAGGAACTTTGACACTTGCAAACAAGAAGTTGGGTATATAATATATGCATGGGAATATAATTCTTTTGTTAAAGTTTATGTGCTAAAACGTGGAAGCTACCACTTGCCTTTAAGTATTGGGCTTGAATAAAAGAACTTTTGCCTTGTTTAATATGCATTACTGGGATGTTATATATATAGTTCAAATTTATGAAACAAAGTTCATTTCTTTTTTTGGTGCCATGTATGTGCATTATGTACATTCTTTTAAGAAAAAAGAGAATATATGCATATGACATATTTAGCTGAGCGAGGGAACCAATGTACTATAATTTTATTTTACTTCTTTAGAATAATGTAAGTTAGATCTATATTTTAATGTAAGTTGGAATAATACGGTTCTTATAATAATATTAGGTGTTGTAATATGTCTTATGGCCTTAGTCAGTTTTGTACATATTGACTTGTGCATTGAATTATTTGGCAACTTTACCCGGATATGTAGCGTACTAGAAATTCAACAAATTCTCATTTATGTTAGGATTACCTATTTTATTTCAGTTTTTATTGAAGTTAATTTACTTGAATACAACCTGACCAGAGTTTTCTTTTGCTCGGGTCGTGGTCAGACCTGAGTAATTACAACTTAGATTTGAAGCTGACGATGATAAGGATTTGTCAAGGCACGTGAAGGCACGCTCGCTTTTGGTTCGATTAAAATTCGTATTTTCTTTTGGTAAATAAATTAATGTATATTTTCTTCCGCTGTGCATATGAATTTTGTAAACTCTGATATTTGTATAAAATGCTTCCGCTGTGAGATATTGTAGTTTTATTTTTGTGATTTCTATGTTTGATTTTATTAAACTGTGTAAGCTAAATAATAATTTTTTGTTTCGGTCGGTTTAAGTTGGTTTAATTACCGACTGGAAGCGGTCGAAAAGGCAGGTTGTTACAACCACAGAATCACTATCAACCTGCAACTTCCCTTACCACCACCATTCAATCCTGAATCCTTTAATCCTACAATCACAACGACCTAACACCATAAATATACATCCAAAGCTCTGAATCCACCTATTAAATGTGCATATACATGCATCCACACACAAGCCAATACACGCATAATATAAAAGTGCACTTTAAAATGCAGAAACAAAGATAAAAGAAGATGATTTCCTAATTAAATAGCATTTTTTTCAGAAAGATAAAAAGATTTATCTTTTCTTTAAAAAAATTGCCAATAAGCTTGAAAGATCTGTCTATTCCTTAGGAAGTTAAAACGATTTATTTTTTCTTAAAATGGCAAGAATATATATATATATATATATATATATATAAATATTTTCTATATAAGGTAAATTCAATCACCAAAACTAAAATTACAGCAAACTTCATTATAGAATGATTCATCCCTAACGTAATGTTCATATGTGAGTTATATCGTTTAATATATGGGCTAAATAAGGTGATGGTAGTAGTAGTAGTGATCAACCTATTAACATGGGAGTAAATGTATGGTTTGTACCTTTTGATCTGTATCAGAAATGCAAATGTGCTTGGATTGAGATGGTTTGAAATATGTTGTTATGTTAAAAAAACGATAAATAGTTTATCATTACATAAATGACAAATAGTTTTATCATTTTATAAATGATATATAGTTTTATCATTTTTCTACATGAAACCAATGTGTGATACATTACGAATATGAAAGTATTTACACATCAAAATTACACCGTACTAGTATAACTGCATGACGGTGGAAAAACCGACCGTTAATTACATAATATCAAAACATAAAAATATATTTTAATTATTTTTATATGATTTCAATGAAAAAATTAATAGCATTATTTACGAAAAAGCAAAAATAACTAATTTGGTATTATGAAGAGTTCAATTTAGTAGCTATTTGATATTGTAGATTTGAAGTGTATTACAAATTTGAAGGGAAGTGTATATGTGAATTGGTATTGACAGATTTAAATGGAAGAGTGGAAAAATGGACCTTGATTCAAATAATGAAAGCAAGAGTGAAAAACATGGAGCATGATTTTTTGGCTTCAGAAGAAATTGATTTCATCTCACAGTAGGCAAACCTTCCTATGGTTGGTTTGATAGGAAGTGTTGCTTATATTAGTGAAAAATAAAATAAAAATCACCATTCACAAAAATAGAGGATCATGAATCGCCTCAGTAAAAGTTTTGCGCAATATTAATACAAATGATAAATAGTTTTATCATTTAACAAATGTTAAACATATTAATATTTATATAAAAGATATACATAATTAACTATGTAAATTAAATAAAAGATAGGCATATTAATATTTATATAAAAGATAAACATATTGATCTTCCAAATTTTAGCCGCAATGACTTCAAGAGTGACATATAGGCCACCTATCTTTCTTTTTTCATTCAAAAAGATAAAAGAATTTATTTTCTAAAAATAAAAATAAAAAGCATTTTAATTTTTATTCAAATAATCTTAATAAAAAAATCATTTCGCTAAGAAGATAAAAGATTTAACCTTCTCTATAAGCTGATAAAAACATTAGTTTACATATATAAAAAACTACATTTTCCTCTTATTCTAAAATTTGTTTCAGCTTTTAAACATAATTCTACTTGTTGACTTGCACATTTCATTTAATGAACTTATTTCAGTTCCTGTGTGCTTTCTGTATTTTTTGTGTGTATATTTATAGACACACACATACATACTAATTGTTTTCTTTGCACATACTGTAACGATTCGAATTTCGACTGGACCTAATCGATCGCAAAATTGACTAAGCCCATTCAGAAACCCGAATATGCTAACTTTGGGCATACAACACATCAGAACAAATAACATAAGACTTTTATAAACATTATAATAATGTTACATCAGAGTACAGGATATCAGAGTACATCGAATATAATAATACAACAACGGAAGATAATCATAGACGACATAGGTACCATATATCATGTCGCCAGTACTAGGCTCTACAATCAAAAGAGAAAATGTCACATATTGGAAGTTGGATTTCCATCTGTGAACCAAGGCAAGGGATCGTCCTTACCGAATTCGAGATGCTCTAGCCCGTATCTCAGGATCAGAACGCATCGACCCTTGGATCGTCAGGGCCGATCCACCGATGTGGATTAAAATGCTTGAACACTGCGTTTCCCCGCCTTATGGGGCGTCAATGAGCCCAATGACTCCATCAGACCCGGATCGTCTGATTTAACCAAGGCGCCTCGCAATCCATCATCCACATAAGTAAAATGTCTGGGCGTGTAAAACACAAAACACCACTCCTAGCTAGAAGGAAACGCATGCCCTCCCCGAGGTCCTTCTCCCGTTTTTAGTTCACAACAGAGTATGAGGCTCGCGAATTAACGCTACACAAAGCTACGCCACAAAGGTCGTGCTTTGATCATCAACCACAAGATTCTGCTTTTCAACAGAAGCCTTGATCATTTGCATCTTTGCGTGCCACACAGGCAAACCACTCCATGCAACCGATATCCATCAATCACACAGAATGATATCCAATGTCAGACACACAATCCATTTACAAGTTCGTTCTGGATCTGAACGAAACCGGAGGAACCTTATTCCTCGCATATCCATTGATCTCCAAGTACGTATGGACGATCACCAACTGATTCCCTCCTCTTGGGTGTATGGCCCAATCAAGATCATCAGTAATTATCCAAACGTTGTGAAGACCTCCGGTCTTCAACCACCGTCTTCATCTTCGGCTAATCGTCATATCAGTTATTCAGAATGGGATAAACCCAGTCTTTCCGAATAACTCGCGTATTTTATAAACAAGTGTTACACAAACACAACATACGCCTCATTCCAATTTAGAATATTCTTTTATTCAAATATTCCCATTATTAGGGAAAGGTTCCCATTACTTTTATCAAAGATAAATTCTTTAAAATTTATTCTTTAATTTTCCTTTGAATATCATTTCCAACTAGTCGGGATTAGCGAACCACACCGAAGTAATCATTTATTTTATTTCCCAATCCCAACCTATTCATCCCATGGAGAAAAACTGGTAATCCTTCATATCTAGCACCACGGTGTTATCGGTAAAACTAATTACCATTTCACATTCAAATCTAATTAAAGATTTAACTACCACTTTGGAGCAAAACAGGTGATACTCCATTCTCGATCATTTCAATCTGATTAAAGATTCATTAAAACTCCATTTAGTTTTAATCTACCTAAAAATCAATATCCAGTCTTTAACTGGGTTACAGAACTAATGTCATTTAAAACACAGCTCACGTTAAACCCTAAATCACCTTCCATTAATAATGGAATCTTCACGGAAAACAGATCAACATATATAATCGATATGAACTTCCATATCCGACTAATAATATAAATGGAATAACGGAAAAGCCTTTTAAATTCCATGTATTTTAACAGTCTTCCTCAACAGAAATTCACTTCGATTATTGCCAAATCGAATTCCATTCCATCCCAATTTATTTTATTAAATTGGAAAATTTTACTTTGGAAAATATCCTTTAATCTTATCAAAAATATTTATAAATTCCAAATCCCATTTCACTGTAAATCGGGTTAAAGAACGAATGTCGTTAAAACACAGTTCACAATAAACCCAATTCACATTCTATTAATTATCGGGTTAAAGAACAAGTGTTATTTAAAACACCGTTCACGATAAACCCAAAAATCAACTCCAATTCAATTCCAATTAAATATTATTTAATTGGTATACTTCATTAAATCTAAATAAAAAGATCTAATCTTTTTCTCAACTGGGTTTAAGAACAGTGTTAATGAAGAAACCATTCACGACAAACTCAAATCCCATTTGATATTAAATACAAGGCTCTGAATAGAAAATATATCGGCTTATATTCAATACCAAATTCTACGACCGACAAATATCGTATTGGAAATAATGATATAAATATATCTTTCAAATTTCCATAACAATATCTGTATAATCACGAAATCCAACATCGAAATATTCCGAAGACAATTTCGATTCAAATCCATTTCCAATTTATATATTGGAAATTCTAATTATTTTTAAAACCATTTCAAATCCAATTTATTTATTTTAAAAATAAACGGATTTTAATTCTAGTTCAAAACTAGTTCATTTCGATAAAAATCTATTTTTATCTTTTCAAATATGGAATTTTTCATCCCAATTCTTTCCAAATTATTTATTATGATTTTACACAAATTATTGATATTTTTAATAATTTTATTAAGGGCCGTACAGTCGATTTCCATCAATGGCCATCGAACTGCACTTACAACGACCTTTTCCAAATTTGATTTGGACATAATTCCAAATCCAACCATTTGATTTCTAATTTATGACATTCGTTAGAAAGCTCTTTTCGATACGAATCCAACGGTTCTGGTTTTAGGAGAATAAGATGGTCGGATCTCACGTAATGTCCGTTTGAAGTCAATGGTCGAAATTCGCGAACTACCGCAGCGCGACGCATTCTATTCAGGGCATTATATTATATATATAATATATATTTCGTCCATTTCCATTAAAAACATATTTTATAAATCGTTTTAAATTCAATTTCAAAATGATTTCAACTTCCATCTCAAATTCAAATCAAAATTGAATTTTCCAATATAAATTCGTTTTAAATTCATTTCAAATCTATTTCAATTTAATTCGAATTTCAAATCTATTTTAATTTAATTCGAATTTCAATTCTCCATATCATTTCAATATTAAAACGATAATATTTTCAAAATATTCAATTTTGAAATCACTTTTCGATATTCATTATAAAACGAATAAATCGACAAAATTCCCGTTCGTGTTAAAATGGCGTTTAACTACTTAACACGGCTTCACATTTCAATATTCACTAAATATTATTTTAAAATATTCGATAATTCTGAACTGGAATCAGACATGGTCAATTACCATATAATGTGAATATATGGATTTTCACAAAACAAATGTGTATAACAACAATGAAAACATCAATCCATCATCCAAAGTGCATTCTACACTGCATAAGCATCAAATATAAATATTTAACGCTTATAACAGCCTGTCAATCAATCGATCGAAATGCAGTTAATTATTGGGATTAGTGTATGTCCAATTTCATCCCAATACCCGTGTGGGGTTTTCAAACAACAAACACAGATTTATTTGTGCAGTTGGGCGATGTGTAAATTTTTATCATCCCAATCAATATCAGTCAAATGTGTATACATCAACAAATCGTCTTATTTGTAAATGAATATTTTATTTTATATACACGTTAAAAATTATATTTTTAACTATAAAATATTTATTTTCATTCCATATCACACAATCAACTTTCACAACAGATCAATCAAACATATAAGCCATCCATGGTCTGTGGACGACGGGTGTCGGGTGCTGCTAAACACCGTCTGCGTCCTAGTATATATTTTAACTAGAAAACAATTTAAAAGTGAGGAGTTCTCACCTTTGGGTTCCACTCCATCATTCTTTATTTCTGAACGGTTTAGATTTAGATTTGTTTTCCACCTCAACATTATAACAATCAATGAGATTGAAAAACATTTTTTTAAATTAAAGGTTTTCCATTTTTTTATTTATCAATGATAATTGTATGATATTTGTCTATATTCGCAGATGTGAACATCATATATTCGAAATTGATTTGAGATGCGGATATGGATATGACACTGTTCGAACATGAAAATATTTGTTAATAAACATATGTAAACTCGTGCTAATAATGCACATTCCTAGGGCCCTCCCTGTTATATTCATCTATAATTTCTTATATTTTGCATTAAATATAAATAAAGTTATTATTTAAAGAGAATTACTTTAATAATAACAATATTTATGTAACGTTCCTTAGTTTGGAATGAAATTAGAAGCCTCATATAGCAAAATACGTATATAAAATGTAGAATTATAGAGTAAACGCGGCCTTCTACTAGAGTCAAGGCTTTTCGAGAAACAAAACTTCACTCCAATATGGAGGCTAAGTTGGGGACAATATACGTGCAAATGGAGGAGTGGACTATTACAGTGGCATTAGAGCCAATACCAACTCGAATTGTGGCATTTCTATCGACTATGATGCCTCCGTGGTATTTTTGGCTTGTATGTCGACCATAAATGCACAATGGGGATGTTGGATTTTGAAGAGAGTAGACTGTAACACACCTTAGTTTATAATGAAAATAGAAGTCCAAGATTGGCAGAATAAGGGTATGATTGACAAGTTAAATAGTAAAGCCCAGCCTCTAAATAGTGTTGAGGTCTTTTAAGGAAAAAGACCTACCCTATATGGTAGTTAAGTGGGGGAAAAATTTATGCACGGACTGAGGAGCGAACTGTTACAGTTCCCTTGCTCTAGATCAATCAAGGCGTGGATTTCCAAACTCCAGTTTTCTATTAGATTTGTAAATGAAAATTCAGCAATGTTAAATCCATTAGTATTGTAGAATGGCTTCAAATTTAATTCCAACTATACGTTGTTATGATGTAAGTTGATTATTGATGATCAAATGTGTGGAAAATATGTCGGTGGTTCTGACAAATTGGATAAAGTTCATAAACAAATGAACTTAGAACAATTAAAAGGGCCGAATTACAAAGCAACTCATATAAAATCGAAGGGCCTTGATATTGATTTACTTTACAGTTGACTAACCATTCTGGATCAAAAGCAATTAAAATTACTGATGATGACAATGAATTAATGTTTTATACCATCTCTAAAATAGAGTTATTTGTTAGGAAAAACTGAAGATTAGTAGTAGAGCAACCTGGGAAACAACATCTATAGCTAACTATAATTCACGAGCAATTCTATCTTCGACTTTTAATAATCGGCCAATAAATGTAGCGTAATACTGAAATTTACTATGGATTTAGTAATATATTTAACAAATATGAATGTTGATAAGAATAATATCATATAAAAATAAAATGATCACACAAGTGATTTTTATACCGGTTCGGACCTTCAGTCCTACTTATAGTCTCACAATTTTGGGAATATCACTAATCGACACCCTCACTTAGTCCAAAGGAATAAGGAACTGAGCAATTGAACAGGATTTCACTACATTTGCCCAAATAACTGAACATGCTTTCGCTTGGGAAACTGGAGGAGACTTCAACCTTGCATGAATAACCGAACAGGACTTTAATACAAAAGAAATTTGGTTTGGCTTAGTGTTTTCTTGATATAACACGTATTAGTATTCAATCTGTATTACACTCTTTCTATAATCTTCTGCTCAAGTAGTATATACGTGTTTCTACGAAGACCAAAAATATATTAAATGCTTACAAATATTGAAATGAATGTACTATTTCTTGTAAACTAGAAGCAATATGAGCATACAGAACGGAAGTATTTAAAATAGAAGATAGAGTGAGAATTGGTTATTTTGATCTTGAATTTGATATATGCATACATAGATAGTTTACAGTTGCAACTTCTAATAAAAGATATAACAATTTTAAAGAGTTGCAAACTTTCCAAGTAGAGACATCTCTCCGACAAAGAGAGATGTTTCTTCAGGAAATATGAAATTTTGACTATTATGCATCATTCAATAGACTGGATTTAGAAGTTTAGCCGATGGAAAATGAATTTAATCAAAAAGAAAAGAAATATTTCAAAACTGCCTAATTCAATCAGCTGATTTCTTTAGTTAAATTGACTGAATCATGATTTAGTTGACTGACTAAGAACATTAGTCTAGTAAATCTGCGTCAAGTTTATATACTTGTGCACATGTGCGGGATCAATCGACTGAGGCGGCACGTTTAGCCGACTGGACTTGCCAATTTTTCTTCCATGTTTTTATAAATATCCATGAGTTTCGTACGTACATATGTACTTCTCGAGGATAGATTTTAACATATTAATTACTTTAATATGGAATTCTAAGTATATTTACTTGATCTCGAGTCTTGTGAGATTGTTTGATGTCGTTTATTCATTAGCTAGTCATTTTTGCTTTAACATCATCAATTTGCATACTTATCATTAAAATACAAGATTTAACATTCTCCCCTTTCTTAATGAGGACAACTATATTATTTCTTGACTGCTTCTTCAGATATATCTTCCCTTGAATTTTTGCTTGCCTTGTTAAATGATTTTAAGATATATCTCCCTATGAAATATTATTTTCCTACATAGAAAATGGTCATTTTCCTCCTTTTTTTCCATTGACAAAAGGAGAGCTCAAAGAAAATTAGGTAGATAAATATGGAATAGAACATTTAAATAAAACAACATTGATAATATAACATAACGTTAAATATCTACAACAACATCAAACATTCAAACACAAAAAATAGAGTCATAATTAATAATTAAAAAATCACCAACACAACATCACAAAACATTAAAATTGTACAACACAAGAGCTCTTAGTACGAAATAATTACTAGTTAAAAAATTGTTGACACCAAAAATTGGCATAACACCCAAAGCACGGGTTGTGTATAGAATAAATAAAGATTAATAATTGTGAAAAGTTAAAAATGGAGGAAATCACACACGAATTTATAGTGTTTCGGCGTTAATGAGCCTACGTCCACTTTATAATCTCTTATGTACTATTTCAACTATCAGACTTAATATTTACAATGACAGTACGATAAGAGATCAAACAATACTTTAATGCTAGAGATTTCAGAATATGCTAAAAAAGGTCCTCCCTTCTGAATCCAAAACGGGGTGTTTATAGGTGATACAATATTTGAGCATATTTGGACACGTGTCGTGGGATCCAAGAGAGTAGTTGATGCTGAATGAGTCAGTATCTCCTAAGGAATTAGTATTCCTTGAATTATCGGCATGAAGTGGCTCCTGATCTATCTGATTCGTATGATCTGGAAAGGGTAAGATCGGGGATGAGCTATTCTATAGGCGAGCTTTTCGGCTCACAGTTGGATGAAACGCGGCTGAACATGCTTGGTCATATCGGGCTTCTCGTGGACCGCGCCTGATGAGGGAAATAAGTTAAAATGTCGGGCCTCATCGATTGGCCCACTTCGAGCACTCGGGGTATGAGCCTGCAGCATTATTGAGCCTTGATGGGCTGTCTGAGAGGCCCATCAACACTTTTTCCCCCAATGTATGGTATGTTGGAAACGGAGCATACTTTGTAAACATGTGCCATGAACAAATCTTTTCATATCAACTAAAGAATTTCATGGGTCGGTCTGAGTCATCCATTAAACGAGCCTTGTAAATTGCAATAAATCCTATCAGCCGTCTTGGAAACGTAAACGAATTCAGATAATAAGGATGCCTCACTATCATCCGTCTTATCGGTTGATCCTTGGCTCGTCAACTGCTTTACACGTCAGCCGAGTCCAGTCACGTCAGCCGAATGTGAATAGCCACTCCATCATATTATAAAAGGGAAACTCCTTTCACCTTTTTCTCTTTACTTTTACTATTACTATTGCAAGAACCAACTTACTGCTCCATAGGAAGAAGAAGAAGGACGATCTCCATCTTCTCCCAAAGTCATATTTTTTAGGTAGAAATTGATTCTTCATCCTTTTCAAAATATTTAAATGTCATTCTTGCATATGATCTCTCTTTCCTTTTCCTTTTTTCTGCGATTTGGGTTTAACCTGATCCATGATTGGGATGCCAACATCGGATCGCCGGAGTCAGCAGCGATGTGGTTGTTCATGGTGATACCAGTATCATTTGAGTAGGATCCGAAGGTGTCAGATTCGCTTATCAGATTATATCATGGAAGTAGAAAGATTTCCTGCCCATTCATAGCTTTTCGTGTGTTAAGGTGTTACTGAACCCTGGAACACATGGTGGTGCTTGAGAGGGTGGTAAAAAAAGACATTGATCTTAATCACGATTTTTATGGCTTGTCTTTTACTGAAATAGCACTGTAAAGGGGCACTAACCCTTTTTGCATTAATCTTTAATTTCATCTTGATAACCTTTTCACATACCGATGGTTAAACCACATGATGCCCATAAGCGAGGATCGGGTGAGGGATTGTCCTTTTTCCATTAGAGTAGATAGTACTTCTGTGTCGTCGGATCGATCGAAACATGATCTTGATAGCGACCCTCGAAGTCTGTCGACGAGTCCACTACCTCCCCCTAAGTAACGGTCGAATTAAATGAAGCGACACCTGTTCCCATAGCACCTGAAATGCTTCCGAGCGCAGAAATTCTAGAGAACCCTCCAGATGCGAAAAGGATCACGATAACTCTTAAATGGATACAGAATTTGACTGGTAAACATAACATTCCTTTTGACGATTTTTTTCTCCCTAAGAAAACCGATCAGCCTTTCAATCCCCTAGGCGGTTACATGGCAATATCTCTTCCAATATGTAATGTGGGAGCTATACCCCCTTTTCCTTCATTTATTGTCAATATCTTACGACGGATGAATTTGGTTCCGATGCAGTTTCATCCGATTGCTTATGGCAACCTCTTGTCGTTCTATTACCTGTATATGAGATATTTGGGTTACCCTCCAACCTTTGATGACTTGGCTTTCCTTTTTCATTTTTAACACAACAAGAAACAGTCCCCCTCTCTTCTTTACTTCAAGGATGCTCGGGGTTGGAAGATTATTGAAGAGATTCCGAGCAAGGTGGGTGATCCAAGGTGGGAATGGTTTTGGATTAGAGGGCAGCCGGGATGCACTTGATATTGGCTTCAATGCATTAAGTCTCTTTGCCGGTTGATACTCCCCATACTAAAGTTCCTTATGTCGATCGCTATGTTTCTTCTTCTTTTTTTATATAGGGGATGACCCAATGAGGCCTGAGGAGGAAGTGTTTGAGGAATGACATGTGAGACTGATCGAGCTGGACCCGAAGCGGCGATGGTTTTGGAATTGCTTGACGGACAAGCATTTACATCAATATGCCCTCCTTTACGAAGGTAGAACAATCGGGTCGTTGAAGGAGGAATCCGAGTCAATAGCACCGAGATAGGACGTGATGCCCTCAACTAAGAAGAAATTGGAGGACGGGGGTACCGAGATGACTCATTCGGTCGGGAGATCGGCTATTCATCCCTTGCCTGGGAAGAAAAATAAACTTGGTCCAAAGAAGCCTACTTTCGAAGGATGGGTTCGAGAGGCTGAGCATCGAGAAGTCGGGCATCGAGAGACCGAGCATTGAAAAAGAGAGAAGGCTCCTGCCAAGAAAATCCCGAAGAAAGCGCAAGGGGAGCCAATCAAAGAGAACCCTACTGAGAATCGCTTGAGGGATTCTGAGGTCGAGAAAGATTCTCCCGCGGCCTATGATTCGCAGGAAGAACATGTCATAACCCCTCTTCCTGGTTTAGAAAAACTGTAGATGCCAAATACTATTCTTTCACCATAGAGTTTAAACCCAAATCAATTTTTTGCCAGTCAATCCGAGGGGATGTTTTCTCGTTCAAACAAAAAGGTGTCGAAGGTACGATCCCACCCTCAGTATAAGGTTTATCTAAATGATATTGTTACATAGCATTTACACTGTTCGTCACAATACCATGTTCCTCTCGTGTAAATTGAATGTTGACCGTCTTAATCATGATCCTTCTTTTTTCAAAGGACATCGATGAAGAGTTTTATGGCAATCTTTTTGCCTTCCTTCCAACGATATCAGGCCAGACGAACCCACTTTGCAGCACGTTGGGAGAGGAAACGATGATGAAGAC
This sequence comes from Allium sativum, assembly GCA_030737875.1. Taxonomy (NCBI): domain Eukaryota; kingdom Viridiplantae; phylum Streptophyta; class Magnoliopsida; order Asparagales; family Amaryllidaceae; genus Allium; species Allium sativum. The sequence continues at coordinate 992,308,186 of CM060924.1, read as the reverse complement.
GATAGCAGCAAGAGGAAGAAGGAGAAGAAAGACGAAACCACAAGAAGAGGAAAAGAAAGAGAGAGAGGAAAAGAAGTAAAGAAAGGGAAGGAGAAAAAAGAAGACAGCAAGAAAGAAGCAAAGGAGAGGGAGACAGAGAGAGAAAAAGAGTTGACTCGAGATCGAGGTAAGCAAAAGAAGAGAAGCTTGGGAAAACATAATCGGACATCGGACGACAAGGAAGAGCTGGGGAGCATGTCCAAAAAGAAAAAAGGGGATAAGTCCTCCAAGCTTCGGCTTTCTCCCTGTCCTCGAAAAAAGATCCCCGAGGAGGGAGAGAAAGCCGAACATTCTCAGGATGTGTTGAGTTGCCCTAGATCTTCGGTCGAACCTTCTTCCACCAATCGAGTTAGAGAATTGGAACGAGTTTTTCCCGACCTCATCTTTACAGGGATTGAACCTTCCCCTGAGTTACAACCATTATTACGTAGCTTTCGCCGTCATATTCGCAACAACCTTGACCATACTCTTTCTCAATATGACGCAATGCGTGAGTACGCCAGGCTGGTAAGTGGAGTGTTGAAGGAGAAGCTGACCAAGATCGTCGGTCTGAAAAGAGATATAGCTAGTGACAAGAAGACCTTCGGGTTTTTTAAAAAGGAAATTAAAGATCAGGAGCTGCAGGCAATGACAGATAAGGAAAGGTATAAAAAAGCAATCGAGGATCTGGGCACCCAAGTCCAACAGAAAGGTTGGGAGTGTGATTCTATGAGGGGCGAGATCGAATCTCTGAAGGAAGACAAATCTCAGTTGGGAATAGAGATACAGAATCTCAAAGCCGCCTTTCATTCATCCGAGCTGGCCAAAAATCTGGCCGAAGAGAATGCCGCTGCGGCATTTGAGTCTACTAGTAGCTCGAAGCTCCAACATGATATCGATATTCGAACCATCAAAACCTAACACACTCAGGAGATGTCCGAGCTAATAAAAGGTCATGGGCGTCAATCTCTCTCATTCTTCACAAGGTTCCTTCATCAACGCATGGAAACTAGTTTTGAAGGGAGAGAGAGAGAGGCGGATCAGGGTCATCTAGTGGATGAGGAGGCTCTGATGAGCCACATTCTTAATGATAAGGAACAAGAAATTTTGGCTGAGAGGAGAAGCTAAGAAAAGAGTGCGGTAGAGGCAGAACACCGTAGAGTGAAGGGGAAGTTTGTCCCCGAGAGAGAAGTTGGTGGTAGTCGGATCAAGGCATCCATCTCTTTTGTTTCTGCAAACATTGGAATGGGGTCGTCATATGTACCTCCACCCAAACCAGTCAAAGTCGTGGAAGAGCAGCTAATCGAGCCCGATGTTGGAGGTAAGCTCATTCGCCAATTCTAAGTATACTTGTCCCACCTTGTCTTGTGTTTTTTGTGGAAGCTGCTTCGTTAGTGAGGGAGAGTGTAGAGGTAGAAATTGCTGCTGGGGAGAAGAGCAGCACTGAGGATACAACCAAAGTCTTGAGGGATGATAAAATCAACATAGCATTATCGGAGGACGATGACATCGAGTTTGTCGGGGAGTCTAAGAGAGATGATCACACGTCCATGGTCGAGATCAAAGCTCAGAGTGATAAGGAAATTTCTTCCGAGAAGCCCGAACCACTTGAAGACCCTTTGAGCGTTCAACCCCTTCGAGCTATTCACCCGACCATATTTCTTCGATTAAGTCGCCGGCTCCTGTGGATCCTGCTAACCCACAAGTCTCAGCATGAGCTCCCCATTCATTTGGAAGCACGTTGGAGGAGACAAGGCACTGAATGACCACCGAAGAGATGTAGGAAATGATCAAGCAGGCAAAGCTGGCAGAAATGATCGAGGAGGGGAAATGCCAGCTCCGTTTTAGAAGTTCTTTTTTTGTAATATTCCTTTTAGGCCCTCTGGAAGTTTCATGCGAGTGCAACCCTCGCGTTTTTGTAATTATCAAACTTTGTATCTTTAAAGATGATGTGTGACGGCCCGCCCCGGACTAGCCGACATTTCTTCGAAATGCGCTGTGCTAATGTCCAACTAGCACAGGACGGTCGCCAAAGAAAAAGGGTGTGAAGCTAAAACTACCAAAAGAACTTGTAGTATATCTCACAGTGCATGGAATAAAATATAATAACAACATAACTTTGACATAAAACAGGTGAGACAGTGCATAAGCTGGAAACTAAATCATCATAGCAGCGGAATCCATAATACAGCTTATGATCCAACATCATTATTACAACTTCAAATTATTGTATCTAAAGAAAAAGAAAGAAAAGGTACACTACTAATGCCCAAGCAGTGACCAGCTACAACACAGGGAGTATATATGTATATCATATGTGGAAGCCTCCTGCTCGTCTCCGGAAAGCTACTCGCGCATTACCACCTAACATGTCTCTAGTCTGCTCATTTAGGAGCACCTAGAGTAATAAGAAGAGACATAAAACTATGGGTCAGACAAAATTCTTGTATGAGAGATAAGCAACAAAACAGAACAATAACAGGTATAATCCAATCATACCTGAACCTGGACCTGAAACCAAAGAGTTAGCACAACAAGATGTACAGTACTCTAAGGTAACACTAACACAAAGTGTAAAAATAATATCGGGTGTGCATGACATGGTGATAGCAAACATCGAACATAACAATCATCCTCACATCTCTCACTCAGTGCGTGAAGAATACGATATCTACTACTTTGGTCACCTCATCTTTGAGCCATGACGGAGTCCTACCCCGTACAACTATCACTACGAGCCTCTAATCCGTCTCTCAATGGTGAGCCAAAGTTATAGGTATTGATAACCCCTTTGCACACGTCCCGCAGCAAAGTCCAATCATGAAGTCATCTCGTTGGTTCCCGTTTGGATCCTGAGTCACAACTTCTCATTTGGACTACTTTTGCATCTCGGGTTTTTGGTCATCATTCCCGTTCATTTCGTAACTCCAAGCTTCCATACATGTTCACACTTTAGTTCAGATATGTGCGGTTCGTGATTCTCCAGTCCGGGTCATGATCCCCCATTCCTTCATCAGCTCGTGATCTGCTCGTGGACCCTAGTTCGTGTTGTGACACATGCTCGCGGTCCTCCTCTCCTGGGTCGGTTCATGATGCTTCATAACCTCAGGCTCGCGGTCAGCTTCCACGACTCGCTCTGGCATCGGCTCGTGGTCCACCTTCCATCAGCTCGTGGTCCTCTTTCCTTCCTGGCGCGGTTCACGGCTCGCCATCCTAGGGTTCGCCCTTTTCCTCACGGTCGCCCTCCTAGGGTTCGCCCTATTCCAAATTTTTCTGAGTTATAATTTATTTAATTAACACTAATCACCCCTAATTAGCCGTAATTAGTGAAAAACAATGCAAATCACTCACCTTAGCCACAAATAATCTTAGATCTGAAACTTATCTACTATTTGGGTCGAATTCCTATGCAACACAACAGCTCCAACTCTGATTTGGTGTTGATTTGCCTTGATGTACTTAGTTTAATCCTTGATTAAAAAGCGATTAGGAGGTGTTTAATTGAAGAATTTGGGAGTGGAGGCCATTACTAGGGTTAGGAGAATGAAAGTGGCGGCTGAAAAATGACAAAGGAGGGTTTTCTAGCCCCTATCAACCATTAAATACCCCTAATCCCGAAATCCCAAATGGACCTAGCTGCTAATTACCCAATTAAGCTCATTTAAGTTGTTTTCCACTTTCCAAACCTTATTTCAGCCATATCTCCCAAACGGTAAGTCTGTTTGATTAATGTGACCACTTTACAAAAAGAGAAACCATCATCCGAATCCAATGGATGTTGTTTCAGGTTAAAACTCGTTACCAATCAAAAGTTATAGGCTAAACAAGATTCGTCAGGTACACAACGGTCATTTAAAAATTAGCAAAAATCATGAACATGGGAAATGACCCCAATAGTCGTTCCCCAAAGTTACATGACCATACGACTTCATAAGAAAAAAAAATATGATCCTCCGATGCGTAGAATGCGGATCATTACATTCTCCCCCTCCCCCTTAAGGAATTTCGGCCCTTAAGAAATTTTGCCCCCGAAATTCCTTAACCAAAACATGCAAATGATCCCGCATGCCTGTAAATCATTTGCAACAATCAAACATACATCACAACACAACAAGCCTATCCTAGCATGCGGTTTACTAACAAGGGAGTACTATATCGATATTATAACCTTACCGCGCAAAGAGCTCTGGATACGTCTTCCCTATATTCTCCTCTGTTTCCTAAGTACAATCTCTCACATTATCACCCACTGGACTTTGACTAGTTTGGACCGTCTTCCCTCGAAGCTGCTTCGTATTGTGCTCGACAATATGAATTGGTCGGCGGTTCCCAACCGTCTCGGGTTCTACCTCGATATCATCCAACTGATCTGGTGAAATAGCCACATTAGGGTAGTGCACAAACTTCCTTAACTGGGAAACATGAAATACGTTGTGAACTCCTGCCATCTTGTCTGGTAATCTGACTTTTGGCCAATCGATCCACAATTACCGAAATATTATCATGGTCCGATCTAGTCCTTGGTAAACCATCGATGAAGTCCATTGAGACTTATTCCCAATTCCATTCGGGGATTTCCAACGGTTGTATCAAACCACTAGGCTTCTTTTGCTCATCTTTAACTAACTGGCAATTCATACTCTTGGAGATAAACTTCTTCACGTCCCTCTTCATCCCTTCCCAATAATAGGTTTGCTTCATGTCTCAATACATTTTGTTACCACCGGGATGTATAGTCAATTTCGAGTAAGGACGTTCTCTAAGCACTTCTTCTCTCAATCCGTTAATGTTGGGTATAACTAGTCTCCCATTCTTTCGAAGCCATCCTTTTCTATCAAGTCCATACTTGTTCATTTTCGCACTACCGATATTTACCCCTACCTTGGAGATGATTTCCATTAGGTTCAGATCGTCCCTCTAACTAGAACCAATCCGCTCAATCAAAGTCGGTCTAACCGTCAAACTTGCTAACATTTTTGGATCCAATCCATACTTAGGTCCGAAATCAAATCCCACAATATACTCCAATTACTTTCATTCAAGAAACATAGCATCTAAACTGGCATGTCCCCTACTCAATGCATCAGTACAACACCTAGTCTGGTACCACATGCATCTGTGTATACCGTCATCTCTTCATTCTCTATTACCAGAATCCTACAAGTGATAGTCTACTCAAGGGAATAAAAATAGGAAAAAACATAGCATCCATCAAACATGTCCTATCTATCACCTGCTAAAGCCATAAACACGTCGACGTCTACCTGTCCGGTTCAACCAATCCCAAGGGCTAATGGAAGCCCCAGTCCCAAACGAACTACCGCACGTCCAATGCACGTTTATCCTCTAAGGATAACTAGATCACATCCAATGGATCCAAGGTAACGGGCGTCCCTAGATACCCTGCTTCGAATCCGCCTAGAACACTCCAACTATCGATGATTTCTTGGTACTCTCATCAGAAGAGCTACCAACATACTCAGAACCAGTATCGAGTATCCATTACCCACAAACTCGAGCACAAACTCAAGTCCAACATGAGTCGTCTCCCTATTCGTTGCATCTCCAAGATCAACAAACAACCATTTTTCCTTTACGAGTTCAAGTCCAACTTGAATCGTTTTAACCTTCGTTGCATCTCCATAATCAACGAGCACATATTATCCCTTCGAAGTTCTACCATTCTAGAACCAACAAGAACATCAACATAGGATCCTAAACAATTCATTACTTTGCAGCTTTCTCGAGTCCCAATCGAGTCGTCTCATAGCCCTATCAAATCCAACTCGCGGCACTCCATACCATTGAACAATCTTATCATGTCACAGCCGCACATCACTCCTCGAGTAAGCCGAGATATCATTCAATGGAAATCACCACAACTATTTATATCTCACTCAAACCATCCTAGTCGAACTCGACATTGCCTAAGCACGAGCCCCAAAGGCCTAAACCAATATCAGACAAGCACTCGAGGAACATCTTCTCCGAATTCAGACAAGCTACGTGAAATGATACTAGCAAAACAACTAAGCAATCACAAGCAAACATGCATCCATGACTCGATAAGACCACGATACAACAAATCATGCAAAAGGCTAGTCGAACCACCGATCGGATTCGTCACAACTAAAGGTCTATCGACAATCTCAAGTTCCAATTCCAACCTATCTACCAGGTCACTAGGTATGAAGGAATGGGATGTCTCGGTATCAAACAAAACTCGAACAAGAACATCATGAATACAAAGCATACCTTGAATAACGACACTCTTTCCCTTCTGCGCTGCAGTTGGGGCATTCGACGAAGAAGGAACAACGTTGATAGCATATGCTCTCACAATCTGCTTCTCTTTAGGGGGTTGTGAACATTTATCCTTATGATGTCCCGCTTGGCCGCCATTGAAGCACTTCCTTTCCCCAGGCTTTTCCTGACAATCTCTGGCATAGTGGCCCTTCTTGCCACAACTAAAGCACTTGCCATCATTCTTATTCTTCTTATTCCGACCATCCTTGGTTTGGTTCTGCTTCCTCTTGTTCTGAGAATTCTTCTTGCCTTCACTGCCTGCTTGTGGTTTTGGCTCCCTGCAAATGCAATAGCAACTTTGGTCTTTGTCTTAAGGTAAAGACTCTCCGATCTCAATGCCTTCCCCACAATAGATTCAAACATCTCATCAATGTGGTTTATAAGTCTCTCCCCCAAATACCCATCTAATCCAGTTATGAACTTCTCATTTTTCTTCTTGGCAGTGTCGATAAGGGATAATCCATACTTCGATAAAGCATCGAGCTCAGCAATATATTCCGAGACTGCCCTACCATTCGGCTTAAGTTCCAAAAATCTCTTGAACAGTACTGATCTCTGAGCAACTGGAATAAAATTATTACTGAAGCGAGTCCTAAACTGATTCCAGGTAACTTGATCATCAGGAGTAGCTGCTTTAATAACATTCCACCAATTCATAGCCCTTCCCTGAAGTTGACGCGATGCTAGCTTCCTCTTCATTGCATCCTCGATCCCCAAATCCTCAAAGATGCACTCACAACTATCTAGCCAATCTTGAACTTCCGTAGCCGACTCCGTTCCGTGGAACAGCTTCCCACCAAGACTAGTATAATCCTTGTTGAGCTTGGCAAAATTGGCTCTAGGCGCCTGCACTACTGCACCACCACCATTAGCAGCATCAGGAACTGCTCCCCCGAGCATCCCTAAGCATCTCTCGCATGAAGGTAGTAAACATCGCCCTTATATCAGGGACATTCCTACTGTTGGCCCCTGAACCCGTGCTCCTCGTATATCGGCTCATCGTTCAATCTGTAAAGAGAAAACGATTAACCATCTCAATGTGGTGCCCGTGCAGTACGACTTCATCCTTATATATACTAATAGTATATATATATATAGTTTTTTAAAACAAAAATATCACAAATACGCACTCTCATATACGTGTACTGTCTCTCCCTGATGTCTTCCCCTGGGCTAACTACACAACCTAGAGCTCTGATACCAAATGTGACGGCCCACCCCGGACTAGCCGACATTTCTCCGAAATGCGCTGTCCCGATGTCCAATTAGCATGGGACGGTCGCCAAAGAAAAAGGGTGTGAAGATAAAACTACCAAAGAAACATGTAGTATATCTCACAGCGCATGGAATAAAATATAATAACAACATAACTTTGACATAAAACGGGCGAGACAGTGCATAAGATGAAAACTAAATCATCATAGAAGTGAAATCCATAATACAGCTTATGATCTAACATAATATTACAACTTCAAATTACTGTCTCTAAAGCAAAAGAAAGAAAAGGTACACTACTAATGCCCAAGCAATGACCAGCTACAACACAGGGAGTATATATGTATATCATACGTGGAAGCCTCCTGCTCATCTCTGGACAGCTACTCGCGCATTACCACCTAACCTATCTCTAGTTTGCTCTTTTAGGAGCAACCAATGTAATAAGAAGAGACATAAAACTTTGGGATAGACAAAAGTCTGGTATGAGCGATAAGCAGCTTGTGATATGTGTGGATATGTGCGGATAGTTCAGATATGTGCGGTTCGTGATTCTCCAGTCCGAGTCTTGATCCCACATTCCTGCATCGGCTTGTGATCTGCTCGTGGACCCCTCTTCGGGTTGTGACACATGCTCGTGGTCCTCCTCTCCTGGGTCGGTTCGTGATGCTTCATAACCTCCGACTTGTGGTCAGCATCCTCGGCTCGCTCTGGCATCGGCTCGTGGTTCACCTTGCATCGGCTCGTGGTCCTCTTTCCTTTCTGGCGCGGTACATGGCTCGCCATCCTAGGGTTTGCCCTCTTCCTCACGGTCTCCCTCCTAGGGTTCGCCCTATTCCAAATTTTTCTGAGTTATAATTTAGCTAATTAACACTACTCACCCATAATTAGCCGTAATTAGTGAAAAACAATGCAAATCACTCACCTTAGCCATAAATAGTCTTAGATCTAAAACTTTTCTACTGTTTGGGTTGAATTCCTATGCAACACAGCAGCTCCAACTCTGATTTGGTGTTGATTTGCCTTGATTTGATGTAGCTTAGCTTAATCCTCGATTTGAAAGCGATTAGGAGGTGTTTAATTGAAGAATTTGAGAGTGAAGGCTATTACTAGGGCTAGGAAAACGAAAGTGGCAGCTGAAAAATAACAAAGAAGGGTTTCTCTAGCCCCTATCAGCCCTTAAATACTCCTAATCCCGAAATCCCTAATGGACCTAGCTACTAATTACCCAATTAAGCCCATTTAAGCTGTTTTTCACATTCCAAACCTTATTTCAGCCATATCTCCCAAACGGTAAGTCTGTTTGATTAGTTTGACCACTCTACGGAAAGAGAAACCATCATCCGAATCCAATGGAAGTGGTTTCAGGTCAAAACTCCTTACCAATCAAAAGTTATAGGCGAAACAAGATTCGCAAGGGGAAAAACGATCATTTAAAATTCGGCAAAAATCATGGACATGGTAAATGATCCCAATAGTCGTTCCCCAAAGTTACACGACCATACGACTTCATAAGAAAAAGAAATTAATATTCTACAATCCCCCGATGCGTAGAATGCGGGTCGTTACATGATGTTTAAATCGCTCCTGTCATGCAACAACATTTTGTAATCATGCCATGTTATCGTAAATGAAAATCTATTTGTTTGCAAGGACTTGTGCCAGTTATGTGTAAAAATGTCATTTGGATTTCTTACCTTGTTTTATCCTTAGAGGGTTATTCAAATGCTTTCCTAGTCCGGGTCAGTCATCAACCCTTTTGCCCCCCATGTCGGGGTAAGTTGTTCGGATAGTGAGTATTCCAATCATATTTGAATGGATTTGACCCGAGTCGGGGGTAAGACGTCCTTTAAGCAGGTGTGTCTCTAGTCGTTTATACTCACCCTTTAGTCGATAAGGGGTAGAGTTTTTAAGGATCGAGTGGTCTTTTGTTGGGGTGCATCATTCACGCTCTTCCGTCATTTATACTCTTCCATAAGCCGCGAGGATTAGAGTTATGTTCAGATAGTCAGTCGATATGCTTGGTTAGGCGTTAACCTTTTCTTTAAGTTAATAGAGCAGGGGTCGACAGCTGTCCGGTCGATCTAAGTTTAAGATTAGTACCTTCGCTTTGGTAAAACCTATATTATTTTAATGGTGCTGGCCCGCTATGTCTCGGACCAACGCATTAAGGTGTTAGGATATAAGCTACAGTTATTTGACTTACAACATTTAGCTTTTATAACAATGAAACAGAGCGGGAATAAAGTCTTTTATTCAATCGATGAAAGATTGCTTATTACAATACTAAAACAAATGAAATGAAACTAAAAAGTTCTAAGAAAGACAAAGTCGTAAGTGCTCTATATTCCACGCCCTTTGAAAGGGTTCGCCATCAACAGTTGACAGCTTAAAGTTTCGATTATCAAGCTTTCGTTGAATGATTTAGGGTCCTTACCACTTGGGTCCCATGTGAACGGGGACTAGGAAGAACCGCTTCAAAACGAGGTCACTTACATCGAAAGTATTTGGTCGGACCTTCTTATTGTAGTATCATGTGATCCTTCGTCTGTGGGCAACTGCAGTATACTTCTTCTCAATTGGATGGTCCGAGAAAGGGTTGTGTAGATAATAAATGAAGATTAATAATTGTGAAAAGTTAAAAATGGAGGAAATCACGCACAAATTCATAGTGGTTCGGCATTAATGAGCCTACGTCCACTTTATAATCTCTTATATCCTATTTTAACTATCAGACATAATAGTTACAATGGCGGTACAATAAGAGATCAAACAATACTTTAATGCTAGAGCTTTCAGAATATGCTAAAAAGGTCCTCCCTTCTGAATCCAAAAGGGGTATTTATAGGTGATACAGTACTTGAGCAGATTTGGACACGTGTCGTGGGATCCAAGAGAGTAGTTGATGCTGAATGAGTCGGTATCTCCTAAGGAATTGGTATTCTGTGAATTATCGACATGAAGTGGCACCTGTTCTGTCTGATTCAGATGATCTGGAAAGGGTAAAATTGGGGATGAGCTATTCTATAGGCAGGCTTTTCGGCTCACAGTTGGATGCATCGCGACTAAACATGCTTCGTCATATCGGGCTTCTCCTGGACCGCGCTTGATGAGGGAAATAAGTTTAAATGTCAGGCCTCACTGATTAGCCCACTTCGAGCACTCGAGGTATGAGCCTACGTCATTGTTGAGCCTTGATGGGCGTTCCGAAAGGCCCATCCACAAAAATATAAACTACACATAAGAAAATAGAAGAAAATTCAAATAATTTACTCGTTATTAACTCCACCTGCCTCGTCGGACGACTATTCGCATCCACTTCAAAATTCTTCTTCCTCTTCATTACTTTTGGGAAATAACCAAGTAAATCATTCATTGATATTGGTTTTTTCCCAGAAGAAGGTTCATATGCTGAAGTTGAAGTGTCACAAGAAATCTTCTCCTATATGTTACTAATAAATCGTTTGATTTCCTTAAGCTTTGAATTCATCATTATCTTTGTGCTTTCAACCTAAGCCAAGCATTTATTATGCTTCTGTTACTCCTGAGAAATGATATCATAGGCTTGGCAGGCTTACATGTTCATCCTTATTCCTCAATTCCCTCTAATTCTTAAGGTGGTTATGAAGACTGAAGAGGTATTGATTGCTAATATAAGGATGAATGAATGGCTATGGTTGGTTTGCTACCTTATTCGCCTCCCATTGTTCAAAAGCTATTATATTATGAATTTGGAGATGTTTTGGGAGTACATTAAGCTAAAGGTTTTGAGTTTAATGATCCAACTAGTGGAAATTTGGAATTAGGAACTTGAACATTAATGTTGGAAAGGATTTCCATAAAATAAGCGTGATAGTGGATTGTCTTCATTTGGCCTTGGTTAAAAGAAAGGACTTCATCGAGAATTATCTTTGATTAACTTACATTCCTTTGTCCCCAATAACATATAAAGCACGGGAATCATGTTAATAAATTTTCTTATAACTTCCAGTGGTAGACTTAATTGAATGGGTTAAAACATGGTGCATTATATGAGCTTTTGGCCTTGCAAATATAACTTTCGATTTGATTATATTGTCAGTGTAATGACCTGGATTTTTGGTTGTTCAAATTGATAAAAATCTATAAATGTCGACTTAAACAAATCCAAAGATACAGATAGTTATTGGGATTAATATAAGAAAAGAAGAAAGAAGAAAACTGTAACAACCCGGAAATTCTGAGCCAATATAAAATTTTTAAACTGGCGATTTTAATGAATTTTGAATGTTTAAAATGAATTATTTTAAATAATAACGACAAAAAGTATGTTTGAATCGATATTTGAAAATAAATATAATTACTTTGAATTATAAACAAGGACTCAAATGGCGCGGCAGTTTCAAAATTTCATTTCAAACTTTGACTAACTGTACCGGGTGCAAAATAAAACGGATTTTAGTGAAACCAAAAATATTTAAATCTGTTAGTGAATATCTTTCTAACGAATCTGAGAAATCAAAGTTTCATATTGGGAAGCAAAAGTTACGACTAAATGAATTTTCAGAAAGGTCGCTATAAAGTTTATATAGCCCGTGAAAATGGCTATTTTGCAAATGACCTCAGAATTCGACAAAACCACTTTTGTTGGATCCGAGATGTCAAATTATTGCTAGATTTCAAATTTCATAATTTTTGAAGCTAGTATGTGAGCGTGGCAAAGGAAAATGTGTTTGGTCGATTTCTATTAAATTGGATCGACTTGAAAAGGGCCATTTTTCAAACGGTCTCAGAATTCGATGAAACAAGTTTTGTTAGGACCGTATCGTCAATACGAAGTTAGAAAATATTTTTTGGGAATTTTTAGAGTCTGTATGTGGCCCCGATAAATTCAAATGTACGTTTAAATTAAATATATATTGATTTATAATTTAGTTTAAAGAAAAACTAATTGTAACAGCCAAATTAGGTTACGAAACATATCCCATTGTGTTCGAAATAGGGGTAATTAGCTAGGGCCGACAGTCGTTGGGTTCGGATTGGAGTTCGAATGAGAAATTCACCTTTTAGAGTTTAATTTAATATATAATTTTTTTTTTATAAATAACCCCCCCTTAAAACCCTAATCCCCCAAATAGAAGCAGTCGCCTCTTTTCTTACCGATGGCCAAAAACATCTGGTTTAAAACCCTTAATCAATGTCGATCTGTGTAATTTTGTTCCAAACTTCAAACACGAAATTCAAGGGCATCGCATGATCTTCAGTTCAATATGGAGTTGATCGGGTCTAGGGTTTCGATTCTCTCGAAAATCGGGCTCCAACAGCCAACGATTGGGAGCGTTTTTGGGTCACTATGGGGGTTCAAACGCCATGTGGTGGCAGGCAAAGAAGGCTGGCGTGAGTGACTACAAGGGGGAGGAGATGGATGGTGGTCAAGCTCGGGGATGTGGCGGCAACAATCGATGATCAGGGTCGAGCGTTTTGAAAGTGGGAACGGAGCAGTATATGGGAAGAAGAAGATGCGGTCCTGATTAGTTGGCTAATCAATGTAATTAAATTAATTAATTTCCATTAGTTAGTTATATTATTTTATAAATGTATAAATCATTGTATCTCTTGCATACGGTATCAGAATTCAAAAATTAAAAATGCATTGGAATCGTTGAGCCGAACTCTACGCAATGGAACAGACCAATTTAGAAAAGGAGCTAGTGGTGATTTTTGACTAAATTAAACGAACAGTTTAGTTTAGTGAAAAACAATCGTTATATAAACGATTTCTGAAACCGACCAAGGTGAGAATTCTCTCACTTTAAATTTTCTGTACAGTTATTTATTTTGTAACTGCATACATGAACTGCTCCTTGTCGTCCACAGACCATGGACGACTTGTTTGATTGTATTCTATGTGAAAATTGATCATGATGTGTATTGAAATAAATTGAAAAATGAATGTATATATATGAAATCAAAATAAAATATATATGGAATGCGATAGTAAATATATATATGAAATGTTGTATAAATGAATATATATGAAATGATAATAATACATATTTGAAAGGAAGATAGAAATATATATATGAGATAAAAATATATATATATATATGAGATGAAATAAAAATATATATATATGAGATGAAATAAAAATATACACATGAGTTAAAATAAAATATATATATACGAAATGTGAAAATATTGCATATATTGAATGTGAAAATATTGTATATATTGAGTGTGAAAATATTATATATAGTGAAAGTGAAAATATTGTATATATTGAATGTGAAAATAATGTATATAGTGAAAGTGAAAACATTGTATATATTTAAAATGAAAAGATTGTATATTTAAAAATGAAAAGATAGTAGATATGAAAGTGAAAATATTGTATATATTGAAAAGTGAAAATATCGTATATATTGAAAAGTGAACATAATATATATATGAAATGAAAACGATATATATATATATATGAAATGATCAGTGAAAAATATAAATGTGAAAAGTGAAATACATGTATATGAAAAGTGAAAATAACATGTATATGAAATGTGAATGTCATGTATATGGAAATTCAATTTTGATATAAAATTGAATAGAAAATGAATTCGAATTGAATTGAATAGAAAATGAATTCGAATTGAATTGAATAGAAAATGAATTCGAATTGAATAGAATAGAAAATGAATTAGAATTAAATTGAATAGAAAATGAATAGAATTGAAATTGAACTGAAATTGAAATTGAATTGAAATTGAAATTGAATTGAAATCAAATAGAAATGAGTGTAAAAAGAATTTATAAAGGAAATTAAATTTTCATTTGAAATGGTATAAGAAGTTGAAATTGTTTTGAAAACAAATTTAAAACGATTTGTAAAATTCATTTTAAATGGAAATCGATGAAATATATATTATATATATAATATAATGGCCTGAATAGAACGCCCCGCGCCGCGGCAGTTCGTGAATTTCGACCATTGTTTTCGAACAGACATTACGGGAGCTCCGACCGTCGGATTCTCCTAAAACCGGAACCGTTTGGTTCGTATCGAAAAGAGCTTTCTAACGTATATGAAAAATTAGAAATATAATGGTTAGATTTGGAATTATGTCCAAATCAAATTTGGAAAAGGTCGATGTAAATGCAATCCAGTGGCAGTTATTGAAAACTGACTGTACAGGCCTTGATAAAATTATTAAAAATATCAATAATTTGTGTAAAATCATAGGAAATGATTTGGAAAGAATTGGGATGAAAAATTCCATATTTGAAAAGATAAAAATATATTTTTATCGAATTGAACTAGTTATTAACTAGAATAATAATTTATTTATTTTTAGAAATAAATAAATTGGATTTGAAATGGTTTTAAAAATAACCAGAATTTCCAATATATGAATTAGAATGGATTTGAATCCAAATTATCTTCGGAACATTTCGATATTGGATTCCGTGATTATACGGATATTGTGGAGGAATTTGGAAGATATATATATCGTTATTCCAATACGATATTTGTTGATTTCAGAATTTGATATTGAATATAAGCTGATATATTTTCTATTCAGAGCCTTGTATTTAATATCGAATTGGATTTGGGGTTTGTCTTGAACTGTGTTAAATGACATTAGTTCTCTAACCCGCGTAAAAGCAGGATTAATTTCCAAAAAGTGGAACAATCAATATGAAATGATTTTAGAGATGAAACCAATTGGGGTTTAAATAAATCTTTAATTAGATTTAAAAGAATGAATGGTGATTAAATTTACCAAAACACGTGATGTGATTAAGCCAAATCTACTTAGTTGTTGATATTGATTGTGATTGATTGATGGTTTGGATGGTGCTCGTCCAGTTTATGAGCAGAATATGCTTTTACATTTAGCATTGGGTTGGGTAAAGATATCTGTGTGATAACACCTTGTGAAACACTTCACGATTTGACGATAAGGTGTTTAGCGATGTTGTGTTTATTTTAAATTTAATGAATGATTTTGAAATGATATTTTTCTTAAGTGAAAAGAAATATATTCCCGATTTTGGACAGGGAATGTTTTATAAAACAGAAAGGATTTCGAGGCCTAAAACCCGATGATTTCTAAAATGATTTAGAAATGTATTATGTTTTTCATTGTGGTTCATCGCGTATTCGATTAGTTGCTATTGATAACATATCTGTTTGGTGGCGGAGAATTTATTCTCTTGCTTAACACCCTTCTTCGATACGTACGAGCTCAAAAGTTATGTAATTAATAGTGACTGATCATATGTGTGAATAACTGATGTGAAGTACTATATTTTGAAAGTACTTGTGATTATTATGTTGTGAAATGATTTTCCCTACTTCGGGATATGAAATGATTTAGTATGTGGATAAAGATTCGGGTAACCCTGATACTAAAAGTATGGGTGAGAGGGCGGTGTATGCTCTCCATGTATGGGAGGTGCATCGTCGGTGTAGCCTGCTCCTATGTGGGGTAGGTGCACATTTATATATCGAGTTGCTAGGTGCGTACCCTTTTGCCTTGTCGATGGGGAGCACGATATTTGGTTGCATACTTGTCTGTATGCATTGTTATGTTTTGGAATTCATATTTCCAGAGGATTTGATTTGAGATCCCGAAGTGAAATCTACTTTGATATAGAAAGTTAGATAAGTATTTCAAATGATTTGAAATAAGAAATCGGGAATAAAATCCAAAGGAATAATTTCTGTAAATTGAATTGGATTTGGAAAATCTAAGTGGTAATTAATCTAAATGGGTAGACTAGGATATTGCATGTTGATTGATGCATAGTAGATCCATATCTATATTACTGATTGTTGTTTATACACTGGCATTCATGGGGGTAAACCCGTTCCGCGTTAGCGGCGTGGTCCTGTGATTTGCCTTATCATTTTATATAAGTTAATTTTAATTGTAGAGTTTCTCACACCAGTCCCATGACTGACCTGTAGTTTGCTTTTCCCTTGCAAACTCGGGTGCCCCTATTTTCCACATGGGTAGTCGAGTATTTTATGTTGCAGATATATGAGCAGGATTCTGGATTGAAGCTTAAAGCTGTAAGAGCATTGATAGTCTTCCGCTGTGTTAGTTTATTTGTTTCCGCTGTGCATTGTATTACATTTATTGTAAAATATCATCTTCTGTTGTATTGATTATATTTCGATATACTCTGATATTCTGTACTCTGATGTAACATTATTATGATGTTTATAAAAGTCTTCTGTTATTTGTTCTGATGTGTTGTATACCCAGAGTTAGCGTATGCGGGATTCGAATGGTCTTTGTCGATTTAGCGATCGATTAGGTCCGAGCGAAATCCGTGTCTTTACAAAAACAATCAAAGAGTCTCACGGTGGATGGAAAAATATAATAAATAAATAACAGTTCATAAAGTTGTTAAAACATACATTTGATTATATTTTACAATAATTATCAGAGTTAACTATCATAAAACAGACCAATATTTGCAACAAAATAATAATAATAATAATTACGTCTGTTGAGCTCCATCTTCATTTCATAGCGACAC